>JAMQGS010000006.1:3075000-7875000 GCA_028455905.1 Neoseiulus californicus | reverse complement strand
ATACCGGTAAATTGAAATCGGTTCGCTGCGGAAAACGCTTCGTGAGAATCGTCCAACAGAAGAAAGACAGCGGGATTCTCCCAGCACTCCAGACGCCGACTTCGCAACACCGTTCAGAAGCTGCAACTCACTGTCAGTTTTTTAAGGAAACTCTTCGTCTCTCTCTGATCATAAAGCCCCAGATAGAAAGTCAGGCGGATACCCGGAGCTGTGCACGTTATGTTCCGCTGCGCGGGGCCCGGAGCTCCTTGTATCTCTGAAAGCTGGACGCCGCCCCACCTGCACCATTGGGAAACTTCAGGCTCTGACCCTGCGATCACAGAGGTCAAACTGTTAATGAGCCGATGCTCATGGATGGAGGGAATCTGCAGGCGCACCAGCTCTCTGGAAAAGGAAGAAGTCACTTCTCACCCTCGTACGTCACCTGAGGATCTCGGCGTCTCGTTATGCTCAACACATTCATTAAGACGGCTCCCGTTTCCTGCTTGAAATTCGGATCTTCGTACGTAGAGGACCCTATCGCTTCTTTCGTTCGCGCGAGGGCTTCGTCGAATTTCTGCTTCAGCAAATCCAAGGAGATGCCTGCACGAGATCAGAATTCTGAGACTGCTCTCCGGGCATCATTCAATCTAAAGCTGTCAATCGAGCATCTCCGTTTTGGAGAAGTGAAGAAGCCGTTGAAATGATCATTAAATTTCAACCGGATTTTTTTGAAGATTTTAACATGACAGAGCATCTGATCTTCTCACCAGGAGGGGTGGTGAGAATAATCTCTCGATCCTCGGACTTCATTAGGTAGTGCATCACCAGAATGGTGACGACGCATATCAGGAACCCGGAACCCACGATATTCATCACTCCACAGATGCGGTTCCGTAGACAGTGGGGAAGCTTTTTCTCGGGAAAAGAGGAAGCATTTCTTTTCAACACACCCGAAAGATGTAAATTCGGCGTCGGTTTCTTCTTGGACGGTTTCTCACTCGGCGCAAGCCATCCGCTCGAGTCTGAGGTTATGTCGCTGAGATCTGCAATCCGATGCGACTTGAACGAGAAGACAAAAATGAGCTCTAGGGAAAGTTATGAAATTGCACGATTCGGCCCAGCATTTCCACATACAGTAGTTTTACTTTACACGGCGTTCCTAGTCGGCTTGTTCAGAGAGGCAGAGAGCTATTTCGGAAATGGATTCCCTCAAAAACGTCGTGATATCCTCTTGCCTGAGAAACTCCCTGGGAACACGTTCGTTGAAGACGCCGCCGTCTCCATCGTCTGGGATTCGGAGAGTTCGATCGGAATGAAATCGTCGTGACTCTCGGATGTTCACACGCCTGGAACCATTCGGGAACTCTTCTCTGAAGATGACTCTTACGGCCGGCACAGTGTTTGGCGCGGCTTGCAGACCATGCGAACTTCAGCTGCGGCGTCGATTCGTCGTCTACTCGTCGCAACAAGTACATTCCAACGATAGCGGTCGGAGTGGAACGTTCATGGTGTTTTCCCGTTTCCCCGAATCCGTTTCCCCGAATCCCGTTTCCCCGAAACTATGGATGCAAATGGCGGGGGATTTGGTGAGGTTAGGTTAGGTTTTGGGCGAGCGAGCGAAGCGAGCGAGCATACGGGCCCCACCGCACTGGCAAGCAGCTTTTTGAATATTCGGGTCCGGAGAAACGGGTCTTGGGGAAACGGGTTCGGGGAAACGGACTGTAAGCACGTTCATAACCCGTTCAGAGGCGGATTTTTTGGCACGGTTCCTTGGATTCGGTAGACCAAATACCATGAGGTGAAGACAGGACTCGATCAACTGCGAGTATCGATTCCTCTTCAAAGCCGAGAAATGAATTCTTCTCGGTCAATCCCGAACAGCGAAGGAATTCCCCGTCACTCGGGTCGAGATCATCGTGCGCGATGAAATATAATTGGTAGCACGGAGCATTCCGTAAAACACGATCAAGGGGGACACGCGCGTTCGAGGTGCAATACATGTAGCACTACGTACTGACTCCCAATAAGTTCCGATTGCGCTCCGTAGCCCTCTCATGATTTTGGTCAGCGCCGTTGATTCAAGAGCAATTCCGAGATTTCAGACGAGCCTCTGAAGACCATGAGCTTGGATTCCTTGAGACGCGGAATTTCTCACGAAGAGAAGTGGGTAGGAAATACACGCTGAAAATCTCACTGACTTGATCTGGGAACGGCTTTTTCGCGTAGTTTTCTCCTGAAGTAGAAGCTCTTTTGCCGGGAGAACCTCCGGAATGGATCCCCTCTGTGAGTCACTGGCGGTTTTCCACAAAAGCCAACATATGGGTATGAATCTCAGACTACCCGAACGCAATAGCAGTTTTTCGAACATGTACGCATAGCGAAAATGATTCGACTATGGCTCAAACAGGCCTGATACGTTGAAGATTGACGACTTGCGAACCAGTGGAAATCGGCGGTCGCAAAGAAGAAGGAAAGTTCGACTTCGACCCGCACTCAAATCGCGGATTCGAGATCGAGTTTCGAAAGCCGCACTGCACAAGACGCGTCTTTCGGGGAGCCAGGGAGTCCGACTCCGTGCAAATATAGAGTATCATCCTCCTCCGAATGGTGAGGCGAATCTCGAGCACGATCTTTCGAGCAATTCCTTCAGGGAGGGCTAAAAAATTTCCGAACAGTTGAAAGAAATGCTGTATAGGGAGTGGGATCCTGAGAAATTTGGAGGGAAGGCCATCAAAAAGGAAGTCTCGAAGGATGATCTCACGGGCAGAAATTTTTGCTTCCCGCTAGGCCCGAGAGTTGTTTGGGACTCATCGGCACATTTCAGAAGCATCGGATCGAAAACCGTCTCCAGCCATTGTCGAGGATGCGAAACGTAGCTTGAGTCGTTCGGCAAGGTACCAGACCTGAAAATGGTCCGTTGCCAAAAGCTTGGTTGACGGTCGGGCTCCCTCCGCTTCCGGTTGAACTTGTCATTGAAGCTGCGGCTTGGAGGAGCCAGGCGATAGTCGACTGAGTCCGCGGGTGGCGAATCAAATCCTCATTCTCGTGTCCGATCCACGGGTCCAGATCCGCCGGATCCGTGGTGTTCCCATGGATCAAGATCCACCTGACCCGCACTTTGGTTTCAAGCTCGTTCTGTGGAAAATCGGAGAATACACGGTAGGCAAAGGCACTCGTCGCGTTCCTCCGACGCCAACAAGTTTCCTCCCCTGACTAGATTCGAATCCTCCCTCAATCGCAGAGCGCAGCTCCTTTCGTCTCACTTTCCCATCGCTCATTTAAATATCTCTCCCAGACGGATTGAATTTCGGCGCTCCGGGTCGGGAGCCTCTAATTCTGCGAACACATGCTGCCATATTAAACTTCAAGACCACAAAACTTCTCCAGCGACAGCGAAAGCATAGAGCGGATACGCAGAATCACTCGAGCCGTCGATAAAGTTCAACAAAGCACAATCGGGGGTTTCTGACACTGCCAGACGAGTATTTATTTATGATTCCGTTGACTTTATTGCTGAAGCAAAGCTCTAACTCTAGAGCCTGAACTACAACAGAGTTCCAAATGGCGATCACAGAACACTCTTACACAAGAAACTCGATCTTAGGGATCCCAAGACAGTCTGCAGTTGAGAGGACTGTGTACACTAGGGAGCCGAAATCCAGATGGGAATGGAATGAGCTATGTTGGCTTGCAAAATATTGCGTTGTGCAGATATACCATGATTCATTCACAGCGAAACATGCCGCTAAGCCACGGGACGGTTTCTCAGGGCTTCAAATATAAGATATAAGTCAGCTTGTTTTTGAAGCGGTCAAGCCACTCCGCCACATAGGCTCCCATCAAATCCTTCATGAACTTCTCGCGTACTTCGTCCTCCATGAGGTTGATGCATGTGACTGACGAGATGTCAGGTTGCTGTAAATCATTTCATACTATGAGAAGTAACTTCTTGATCGACTCTTCAACCGGGGAGAACAAATATCTGATTCACCTCTATTTCCTCCGCTTTCCATTCATCCGACTCATCGGTACTATTTCTGCGAAGCTTGAGGACAACTTCGAGTTCTTCTGCTTCGCATATCGGATCGTCATGGTCGATGCCCACGTAAGCGCCCCTGAGTGTCAGGCCCTTCCAACTGCACTTGACATTTGCCCTTCGATCACTGTCTGCAGGGGAATCGGAGAGGTGAAAGAGGACTCGACACATGACCAACAGTTGCGAGGAACTCTTGTGGGAGATGTTGTTGGATCGTTTGCGTACCTCTGAACTGGACTGGCGCATTTCGATCTATGTCGTAAAGTTTGTAGAGTTCAACGTTTCCGATTTTATGAAGGTCTTCGCCAATATTTGCCAATTTATCCAAGCGAAATGATGGCCTCGTGAAGTTCGTTTTCGTTGCCACGATGGCTCGGTCGATCATAGCGGTGATTTTCTTCAAATTTTCCTCTGTTAACGGGGATACGGATATTAGATCCCGAGGGAATTCAGCAACATGGATCCGGAATATTTCGAGCAGTACTAGCAGGCGATGTACGAGATCAGTATCTCTCTTCGCGTTTGATGCACCTTCGCTCGGAACCGTAGTCTCTTCAACTGTCGTAGTTTCTGTTGTTGTTTCGGGCGGCTCGCTATCGGTTGTCTCTCCGGCTTCATCAGTCTCTACCGTGGTCTCCTCTGCCTCTGGTTCGTCAGCGCCTGTTTCTGCTTCCGCTGTTTCTGCGCACCGGAGAATCGCAATCGATACATTATCCACCTGCTGCACAGGATTCACGCCATGGAGAGCGCATTTAATCTCAGCCGCCAACGGTCGCAGGTAGTCCTATCTCTTCCGCTTATCAGTACTCACCCGATTTGGAGTCGGATTCGTGGAAAAAGAGGGCATAGATGAAGAAACCCGTGAATGCGACGGTCGTCAGGAAGATTATGGTTTTGCAGATCACGCAACAAGTCCCCTCAGATTCCGGTGGCGCGGATAGATCACTCCGTAGATAGACTACACTTACGGGAGGCTGATTTGCGGTGTCTGACGCACGAAACGACGCGATTCGCCTCGAATTCCCCACGGAGGGCCGAACACTCTTCAACGTTTGCCTCGAGGGCCGCCGTGAGGTTGATTGCCGGCGTCCAACTGAGTGCGGAGGCTCGTCAGAAGGTGTTAGCGAAGATCCACTCAGAGCTGCAAACAGAATTCTCATCTTGTGTCGATCGAGAATGATTAGCAGGTATCAACAATGACATCTCGGCTGAAGTTTCCGTATGATCCACCGGTTTCCTCAGTCATTAAGCATCAGACTACACATACTAGCTAAGGAATGTTCCCGCTCGGAGTCGAGCGCACGCATCGACGGTCTACGGCTTTTCATCGCGCTCTTCCCCCGTATACACAGATTCCGCGATCGTTCGCCGACAAACCGATATCACTTCCTCTGGCGCGAAAACATTGCGTACAAGCAATCGAATTCCTCCGTAGACTCGTTGGTGACGCAGAGGCGAAAGCGACTTCCCACTTTTCGTCGTTAGCAGCGGGAAGTGAGTTCAGACAAGAGTGAATGGAAGGAACCGACAAAATGCCTCAGGTTCGGAGCACAACGAATCCGCTAAACCGGCGCTATTGTCAGTTGATGCTGAAGACCGTTGAGATCGAGCTCTACCAGAGAGACCATCTGGGAATTGACGCGATCTTCAAAATCATGGCTCGATAGTCTGAACAGTCTGATTATGATCGCGTGAAAGCCGCAGACCCACTGAAAGGCTCCAGTTGACGCCGCCGGAGACCAAGGAGTCGTTTCGCGTTGATACCAACCAAGTCATCGCGCCCTCGCGAAACTCATCTATTCGGCGCAAAGGGAACATGAAAAGGTTCTCAATCACAACCACGATTCCTCTCGAATCGTTTCTATCCTCAGTGTGAGGAATTCGAGCTGCGTTTCCACCAATGAACCGGAAATACAGCCCTCAATCGCCTGTCAGCGTCACATGAATCGAAAATGCAGCTCTGAATGATCTGTCGGCCAGCCAGCCTATAATGCATTTTGCGGAGAATATCGAAAGGCTACGGAATACCGGCTGGAGGATACGGAATATGAAGTAGGCAAGTTTCAGAATATTCGGGGCACCCAAATGGATCCTTAACCCAGTCATTGATATCATTCCTTATACTTCATTATACACGCATCATCAGGTTACGAACCCTCGCGACCCCGCTAACCAGTTTTCTTGGCTGAATGGCCTTCGTGAATGAACCTGTTTTGCAGATTTTCCAGGTCCGGCTCCGCCTATGAGCGCTCCGAAAATTGTCAAATGAAAGGTGCTGGTGTGTGGCCTTCCCAAGTTAGGCGCTGAAGGGGGTTTATTCTACTTCAGCGATAATTCGAAATCGCTGCCTTCCTTTCATTCTCACTCGCGACAAGCTCCTGTATTCTGGAAAGGTGCCAAGCTCTATCCTTGTCGACGCTCGAGTGTCTCGGGATCAGGACAATTATACTGACACCTTGACTTCCGCTGCTCGTGAGTCGGCATCACGGCTCAGATGATAAATGAGTTCGTTCTCCCGAGTAGTCCAGTGGTGATCGAAACTGAAAGGATTGGATTGCAAATATCGCATCCATCACAGGGGAGCATGTTCGTCAAGGAAGATCGCGGCTCTAGGGAATAGAGGAGGGAACCGGCTCCAGGTCGGTCAAATTCGGAGTCGAGGCGTAGCTTTGGTTTGTATAACACTTGGGTTTTGTTCACAGGTCGTTCCGCAGCACGGCTTATTGTTAGTGACTAGATCTCCTCCGTTAGATCAACCCATCTAGCATGATATCTATGCAACAGGTGCAGCAGATGCAACAAGATATCTATGCAACCAGCGAGAGTCAGTTGTCGTGATTGAAGACGAGTGTTGAAAAAGAAATATGCCTGTTCCCTATTGGCGCCACACTAGTATCTACGATCGCAACAGTTTTCCCAATAAGATGTTTTCCCGGTTCATATAATCCATCAGATCTGGGTTCAGTCCTTCACCAACTTCAGATTTACCCAGTTAGACTAATTGAGGAGTTATCGATGATTTTCGAGTGGAATGTGTCAGATTCGTAGAGGAGGAGAGATGGACGGGAAAGCGATCGATCCAGCGTACGTGGCGGGAAATCAAGGTCGCGCCACTGCTCGTCAAAAGAGGGACACAGTCTGTCGGGGGTCCATGAAGAGGCACCTCGGCGTTCGCGAGGAAAGTTTTCGTTGTCCACTGGTACTGCGGAGGCGAATGGTTGTTGACCCGTATTCCATTGCGAAAAAAACAAAGAATGATCCGAGTAATGTTATTGTTCAATGTGCACGGGTCTACAACGCGATCGCAAAAATTACGAGAAAAAGAAAATCCGGAGAGGCCAATTCCATCGCCTGGAATAGCGCTGTTCGGTCTCGAAGTTTCGCAATCGAGAAAGTGGATTGCCGTCACCGAGGATGAATGGACGCGACAAGTACGCAGCCCGCCTGGCTAAGGCGAGAAGAAAGGTCCAAGCCGAGAAAGCCAAGAAGAAAGGCGCCGCTAAGCAATCTTTCACCGAATCCCATCTTGAACTTCACAAACACGCGAGGGATAATGGCAGTGGGCCTTATGAGAAATTCACATGGAACAAAGAAGACGTTCTAGAAGCAAGGGATGGGACGAAGTTCTCACTCAGGAAAGAGCTCCACAAGTGCGCTTTCTATCAGGTTCGTGTGAAGCATTGTGCACGCTCGCTATGGGCCTATGATGGGTGAATAAATGTGCGAGGAATGATGCGGTTCACGTTTCAGGAAATTCTCTGTCACATAGTCGGAAAGGAAGTGAACGGTAAGCCGAAGAAAGCCATAGTCAAAGTCATAAACGTCGTTCCAGAACGAATCTATCCCGAGGGGAGAAAGATTGATGAAGTGAGTCTAGCATCGGCCGACTGAGTTCACCGCTAAGCCCTCACCTCAACGTAAACTTGTTCTGACCGTCTCCAGGAAGAGATCGTGAGTCTGATCTCGAGTGCCGGCGACTCCCCAGCCCTCGCTCAGTCCCTCTGCATCTTCATGCATGAATGCTTCCACGTTCTGGCTTTCGAGCCGTACAGCGTGGATTTGACATCTTACCTGGGCGATGACCCAACTGAAGTTCGCTACCTGCGTTTCATCTTACGACAAGTTCTCGACGGCTTAAGGTGCCTTGAGCGTTTAGGGATCGTGCACGGTGATCTCCGGGGAGCCAACATCAGACTGTTGAGGAAGGACCACATCAGGGTCCGGATAAATGCAAGTCCCGAGCTTCACTTCTCATATTACCTTGGCACCCGTTGCTCTTGAGATTCGGATTGGCATTTTTCCCAACTTCTTCTTCGGTTCACAGATAACTGGGTTCCAGTTTGCGCAGTTCACATCGGATATTGTTCAAGGCTCCATAATGCAGACGGCGTGAGTATCGAGACTCGAAGTTGACCGAACTCCAAGGAAGACTTTGAGTTTAATCTTCTCCGGGTTCCAGCTCGACCAGGGCTCCCGAAGTCATCGTCGGTGGTGAGATAACTGAAGCCATCGATATGTGGAGCCTTGCTTGCACTTTTTCCTACCAGAACACTGTGGAAGACGCCTTCCAGGGGGAAACTCCGTTGCATATGCTTTGGTAAAGTGTTCTTCCTCAGAACGTAGATACATGTGGTTGTTTTTTTCGTGGCGGAGTTTGAAACCTGAACCTTCTCGGGTTCCGGTCAGCACCACGGGGGTGTGACTCCTTGGATCGCTGACCTCCTCTTTCTTGCTAAACAGGAGCATCGTTGAGCAGCAAGGCAGGCTCCCAGATTGGCTCTTGGAGTCAGGACTCTACACCGATCAGTATTTCGAGCAGAAAAAGGGCAAGTGGCAACTGAAACGGATAGACGATCCCGTATATATCGCGGAGCATGTACGTTCGGTTTCGACTTCCTAAGAGTGCTCATCAAGACCGGGCACCTGCTCAGCTTAATGACAGGAGATGCCACCAGCAATATTAGTGACATGACATGATCCTGGTTCCTGCTTCTCTCGTCAGACGCCCGACGCTGCTCACTACAACTATGGAGAGGCTCACGAGTTGGATGAAAGTATGTTTTGGGAACTCATCGGACAGATGATGGATGTGGACCCTAGGAAACGGATAACTCCCGCGAAAGCACTCGAGCATCCCTTCATCACCATGTCGTACTTGAACTTGGGTGTTTCCGCAATCAAGTACTCGAAGTACGCAAAAATGTGCGCGGAGCTCGTGGATCCAGCCCTTCCGTTCTCACATTACTATATCCGGAAGATTGCTGAGGTGAGCAAACATTTCTGATGTACAAATGATCCCTCGACTACCCCGACGGAGAGAACAGAGACTTGAAAAGATCTTCCGTCGATTGCTAATGCAGATGAATGTACAGCTATCGGGCCCTGACAAGTGCGAGAAGAACTCAGGCGAGAGCGGATTTTCGGGTGGCGTCCGATAGCGTCATTGTCTCGAGCCGGTTTCGAGGAGATATTTATCTTCCTGCAGCGTGTTAAGGAATCAGAGTTGCGACTTCCCTTGTAGTGAGGGTCTCGATTTGGGGCCCCTGATTTCTATATTTCGGGAATGAATCAACACACTTTCGTTGCAGGACTTCCCCAGCGAGGCGCTGTCATCGGCAAAGAAGAAAAAAAACACGAAGCGGAAGAAGGAATCGTCTAGCGACGATGATTCTATTTGACGGTCATAATACAATGAAAAATTCGATCTCGTCCCGGACGGTGCTCTTGATTCTCTTTCTCTAGTTTCTGTGGTCTAACTCCAGACTGCAGCCTCGTGACACTTGCCCAACTTTCTTGAGGGAACGCCATCACGAGAGTGGCGTAGTGGCCGCAAACAGCTACGACCTCGAAATGATAATCGAGCACATCCTTTCGAAGGAACCTCTTCGAGAAGTTAGCTCGGCATTGGTTAAGCCGGGAGCTTAGCAGGGTTGGGACGATATCCGTGAAAACTGACGGCGATTCCCGCGGATGCTCCGCTGAAAGTCATCACGGCCATGGAATCCGGTAGTTTTCTTACAAATATATCAAAAAAAGCTGCCAGCCCAAACCATGGAGGATGTGGACCTCCCCAGGTTTCACCACGAGGATGACCTGCCTGAGTTCGCCACTGACTCAAACTAGCTCGATCAGTCACTCCACCGCATCTGAGTTCGGACTCGCTCAAGATCCTGACATGAGGTGTTGATCGACCCATGAGACATCTGTGTAGACATCGGTAAGAAAGTTGAAACGGCATTGTTCATACGAAATATACAACAAGTCTCCCGCGTGGCGCCTCATAGCGATTTTGGTCAAGATGGATGACGCCAGGAGGACACACGACACGGGCTTGAACTCGCTCGCGATGGAATTATTGCAATCGTTGCTGTTCCGCCACATCCTGGTGCCGAACAGCATACGATGGGTGATTAAGTTTCTGGTGAGTTTTATTGGTACCTTGGTCCAAACTCCGTGGGTCCCCATTTAGGAGATCTCCCTGAACAGCCCATCATCCGAGGTACGTCGAACCTCTGAGAATACGCTTCTCTCTAGAAACTCGTATTTGAGCTGCGATGACGGACTCCGGGAGCCAGCTCCTGTATCGATTTCTGAACAGTTGACGGCATCTTTTGAAGAGACAAGGCTGTAGAATCACCTCTGTGCCGAATACCTAGTGAACATTGCGCAGCCTGCCTGCATTTGCTGCTCCCCTAAACGACGAGTACAGCTTTGATTTGCACACAATAGCTGAAACTGACACGAAACTCAGATCCGGATTTCTATTGTTGATTTCCGGCGACGAACCACACTCGAGTTGTAGACATTCGCCTCAGTCATCGTTATTCTCCAGAAGAACAAAATCCAAGAGCCGATAAGGCGAATCCAAAACCGATAAGGAATCAGTCGGAACAGCGTTCATAATCCAACAAATCCGAGAAATTCGCAATAGCTAAAAGGCAGCTCACGTGCTGCGTGGTAATGCCAACGAAACGGGAGACCAAATTCAAAATCCCTATTCCAGTCCGCGTTCAATCCCGCTGCGATGAGGCTGCTCGTGCTCTCTGTGCTCTGCTGCGCGTATGCGGTCGTCCAAGGTAAAGCCCTTGATTTTTCTTTAGATCCCTCTTTTTGACCCTATTCTTCACTCGAGCACTCCGAAGGCATGGGAATTACTCTGAGGAAAGCTCCATTCCCCGATGATTTCTTTTTCTTTTGAAAAATGCGGGCTCCCTCCGTAGGTCAGTCCGGCAACGCAGATGAGTACTTGGACCAGGTCTTGGAGAACGCGAGGAATGATCCCGCTATCAGTTCGAAAATCAATCCATTGGTCCTGGATGATATCCCGTTCGAGAAAGGACAGGCAACCGATGTAAGTGAAACTAGGCGATTCTTCCACCGGTTCCATTTTGTCAAGAACTGATTTCGCGAAAATATATCATCCGACGGCCCTATTTAAAAATGTGATCGACCTACGATCAATCTCTTTCAGATTCGGATATACGGTCTCACTAGTTTGAGTCGAAAGGGTCCAGCAACCTTGAGATTTGAAGGTAGTAAAATGGTCATCGAAGCTGATATCGGACTCGACGGACTATCTGTCGGTGGCCGCTATAAGTATAGACTCGGCAAGCTGCTCAAGTTCAGCGGTGATATCGGCGCCCAAGTCGAAAGCGTCCATTGTTACATCAAACTCACGGTGAGTGGAAGCGCTTCTCGATGCAGCGGTCCGCTTCATTCCACCTAATCGCGAGCTTTCATGGATGTTCGAAGGAAGCCCGTCGGCTCAGCTCAATCGATTTCGCTCGATCCGCGCCTTTGACCAGCATATCCTCTGCAAGATACTTTCTTGATACGTACTCTGTCTTAGTATGATATTATGATTACAGATCCGCGGAGTTCGAGCCCATCTTGAAGATTTCAACGTGGTCGCTTTGAGCGGACCAAAGGTCACCAACTTCAGCGGCGCTTCGGTGGTCTTTAATTGGTTGGCAAAATGGATCGCGAACATCATAATCGATAAGAGCAGAGGGAAAATCAGCAGAACAATCGAAACGGAATCGCGCCAAGCCATTGCGTCAGCGCTTGAGATGGCCGATATCCACAATTTACTTCCTGAATAAAGGAACCGTGAACTCGCACGTAACTCCAGCCTTCTTGAAATCATTGTCAGTGTGGGATACTCGGGATATGACATGGCAGTACGTCGCCACCTCAAACTATCAGTGCTTCCTAACTCCATGGTCTCAAGCGTCCCCGAAGGCACGTCGTGGCAAGAACCAAAGTCAAGTTTTTTGGAGGCTTCCAGTTCGTCCGACCGCCTAGGACCACGACGATGCCGACATCGGCCGCAGTGTGAAATGATCTGATCTGCAAACGGAGCGAGGCAAACAGATAATTCTGTTAAGATCCCTGTACGACGATGTCGCCGTTCCGAAAACGCAAGATTCATGATCTCACGAAGGGTCTGGGGAATTCCTGGGTGATTTCTGTCCATGGTGACGGACTTTTCTAAAAATCTTTCAGCGTACTCTTGACTTCGTGTGGAACAACCACAGCAGCTTCCGACGACGCCGAATCAAAATCTCTATTTGTTGAGAACCGCTCGTGCCACAGCGCCCGTGAACCTGTTTTGGAAAGCTCTCGTCGGGGGCCATCTTTTGACGCTATGAGATCCAGGATTAGCCGATTGCTTCTATGACTTGCTTCTCGGAAATCACGTTCCGGAAACTACCTCAAAATCTAGCGCTCTCACCCCCTATGAGGACACGAGGTCTCGCCTTAATCGAAATGTTACCTCATACTACCTCCGTCCCATAATAGTAGTCCCATTTGACTTTGAGAGTCGGTATTAAGAAACCTTTGTGGAGCGTCTGGAATGATGAATATACTTCACATGCTTCATCACATGGTTCACTCCAAACGCGGGCATCATTCCGTTCTGGGTAAGAGAGGGAAAAATGTGGAAATCGGCAGATGCGACCACTAATTCGGGATAAAATTCTGGGCTCAAATGGGACTACTATTATGGGACGGAGGTAGTACGTTATTTGGGAGAAGTATCATGTCGATCACATTAGGGTTTTGCTATTCGGACCGAAACGTGACCGAAGCTGTCGGAGGTTCACTCTACTACCGTGATCTAGAGTGAAAGATCGTAGCACGCATCAAACTTATGAAGAAAATGATGTTTTTCGCACAGCCGGAAAATATCCTCCATGATGGCCGTACGCATCTCATCAGAATTTCGTTTCAGTTGATCGAGAACCCCTCCAAAACCTCCCCAAGACCAAACTTCATCAGCCCTGAGTCCCTTTACGAAGCTCCCAGCTCATGATCATTGCAGGCAAGTCTCAACGCCTCAAGTATGGGGTGATGGGGATAGCGAATATATTTTTGAGATTATTGGCCCATCGATGATTCGAACTCGTACCTCATCCATCATATTGATTTATGTGCTGTCACCTCGGACAGCAGTGTATACTACACATGCTTATAGGTAGGAAAAGTTAACGCACGTTCTGATATGCTTCCGGTTCGTTAGTTCGCTTGGTCTATGATTACATCCTTTTTGCGGCTATAAAAGAGGATTCACTGTTTTATTTTCTTCAATGCGGATTATTGCACACACTCTCTAATCATCGGCGTCACCGTCTCGCGATTCTTTATCATCCTCAGCCGCCGGCCGACGCAGGGCTGGTAAATACCTAGCATGAGACAAGTAGTAAATAGCTGCGGCTACATGGGCACAGCACCCCGCAGTTCGACTCCCATCAGGACGTTCACACCAATAACCTCTTACCCCGTCGACACTGTTCAAGCCTGCCTCGTACTGTATGAAAAGCCGGTAGGTTTTCCGACTGACGTGACGAGACCTGATGTATAGGCGAACGATACTAGGCTCGGCCCCAACAAAACTCGTCAAGACGTCATTTCCGTCGTCCACTGTTTCCGCCAGATGAGGAGCGGCACGTCTCATCTGATAGGGCCCTGATGCGAGGATGACCAATTCGCGCTCCTTCAGCCTAGGAAAGTCGGTGAGGTCTGCGGCTGACATCATCAGTAGTGTTGTGGGTCTCTGCAGCCATCTCATTTGTTCGATCCGCCCTCCAAGCTCATTCGGCACTTCCTGTCGTGCATCCATACGGTCAAGGATGTCCCACTCTTTAGTCTCCCAGGCCCCACGAAATCTCACCGGAGCGATCTTCCAAGTAACCGACGATCCTTCAGAGGTTAGGAATCCTGTGGAGCAGCAAACGAACATTGGTGACTCTGCGAGAGAGGTCTGCCTCTCCGCGAGGGATCAGCTTCCTATTTCCTCTCGCCGGCATTTACACTTGAAAACCCTTATCTTTCATGTATTGCACGGCGTCTCTGAATCCGTGGTCGCCGACTAGAGCATCATTTGGTCTCAGAAGTGTAGTGGTTGAAGCCGCGCATAGAGCGTGAGCGATGACAGGCGTGGGCGAGAGCGGAGCTGGTTTGGCTCGAGAGTGAGAGAGAGAGTGTAATGATGAGAATGATGGAAAGAGAGTGTGTGATGATGATAAGAGCGGATGAGTGTTGCTGTTTACGTTGCCGTTAAGTTAATCCCTCAACCTAGGACCCGGAGTACCACGATAGAAGAGATAGGAGATTCTGTTCTTCTAAGCCCTTCTTCACGATGGAAGCGTCGTTCTAGCACAGATCGTGAACGGCTTGCACAAGGGACACTTCTTCTGACCAGAGTACGACAGTTTCTGAAATGCGTTATTTGTGCTCTTCTGATGACGGATGTAGGTTCCGTCGAACACAAGTGCAATTTAATCCTTAGTCAAGCCGAGAAGCCGTCTTCCCGTGCTCGTAGTGTCGGTCAGCAGGATTTCGCGCATCATTGATGGCGGTCCGAAAGCTCTCAAGATGTCTCTTTTGGAGGCCTCCACTACGTTGCTGAATGTCGTGAAGACGAGCGGCGTGGAGGGGCGTCAGGAGCGTCACGAAGTAACGCTCTCAAATCGTCAACTTCGATTTCTGCGTGATTCTCTACGATCGACAGATCGTTCCTAGGCTCGATATTGGCTATTTTATGCGCCTCACAGGTGCGGCATGCCTTAGGGATGAAGATTCTATCCGTGTTGAATACCTTGTAACGGTCTGCGAAGTCAATAACGCGAAGACTTTGGGTGGAGTTGCACACCAAACACCGACCAGTATGTGCTGACGTCCTTGGAATCCTGTAGAGAACCGTTTCTGGTTCTGAATTTGCCGTGAAGTCTTGATCGTCATCTTCTTGATCTACGGTGGGTTCTTCGCCAGACAAAGGCTTAGACTGTAAGGCTTCCCGAAAGTACGCGCAGGCTCCGCACAGCATCTCGTCGAGTGCGACTGCCTTTCCGGAGTGAAAACGGCAACGATCGGGCGACCTCTGACGCGATTCGTCCACTTTCCGCATACTGCACACTTCACTGCTGACATGATGACGAAGACGTTTTGATTCAGGGACACGCACACAGGAACGGCTATCAAGAAACCAAGCGTTGGGAGTTCGCGCCAACAGAACGATTCTCGCAGAATATCACTCACATCAGACGAACGCTCATGCGGAGCAATAAGAAGACTAAACGATATGAAGTGAACAATGAGCTGGTCGAGGAGAGATCCAGGTTCATAAGGGATCAGCCTCAGGGGTGGGACTGGTTCTCTCTTTCTGGTACTACCTCGAGCAACCTTTTCACTGGCTACCTGATGGATTGCAGTCCTGTCAACACCATCGGAATGTGTTTTCATTCCGATGTACAGGATTCGCAGTCTCCGGAATCTCGTTCGTTGCACATCTGTTTGCGTTGCGGCACGTCATCGAACACGATGATGGGAGGGAGGAGCTTTGTAAAGGGACTGAGGGCTGATGAATATCGGTCTTGGGGAGGTTTCGGAGGGGTTGTCGATCAATCGAATCGAAGTTCTGATGAGACGCGTTCGGTCATGGAGGGTATTTTCTGGCTGCGTGGAAAACCTCATTTTCTTGATGAGTTTGATGCGCGCTGCGATTGCTCACTCTCAATCGAATAACAGACTGTTTATTTTCCAGTGATGGCGTCTTCACTCGCTCTAAATCAAGGCAGTAGAGTGAACCTCAGGCAGCTTCGGTCGCGTCTAGGGCGGAAATAGCAAAACCCTGGTGTGGTCGACATGATACTTTTCCCAATTAAGATATGAGGGAACATTTCGTTTTCTTCGAGAGTTCGTGTGTATATTGGGGAGTAAAAACCAGTTGTTTAGCCTGCTTTATTTTCTCACGAAGCTGTTACGAAGGCAAATACTAGATACTATGAATACATACAGTGGCGGATCTAGCCTCGACGGCGCCCGGGGCAGATAACCGAGAAACCGCCCCCCCCCCCCGATTTTTCGGAAGAAACTCAATTTTCAGGCCCTAGAGATGTCACTTTGCAAGCTAGAATCAGTTTATACTGAACTGAAACAAGCGGTTCACTGACGTTGCGAATCTTGTGGACAGCTTTACACTCGTATAATTATTCGAAATACTATCCTATGATCCACCTCATTTCCCTCAACGTTGAATTGTCTCAGCTAACTTGATAACTCAGTAAACTCCCTGATGAATCTCTGGCTAGGCGTGAGGACTCGGATGCAGCGAGAGACGGAGTTCCAATTTACCAGTATCTGGTCCGATGATATCCACGAGTGTGTATGAAATGGCAGCAAACTCGGCACCGAGTTTGTCAGGATCGACATCGAACAGACATGTGTGTCATCCGGATAACAGATGACCTCACAAGCTAAAATGTCCTTGAGCTTGGACAGAACCGATTTTATTGAGTTGTATTGGAAGGAGGAAAGTTCATGAAGACCACAAACATGAATGCATTCCGCATTATTCCGGAGGTTCATAAGTTTTTGCATTATACCAAGAAGACTACAACCCCAATTTCGCGCCCCCTGGAGGCTGCGCCCGGGGCAAGTGCCCCGCCTGCCCCCCCCCTAGACCCGCCACTGAATACATAGATAGTTGCTAGTATAGCAAGTATGCCTGTTTATTTCACGCTGGAACTCGTCTCCATCCAGAAAGTAGAATATGGACGGTTGAAAGATACTACGCGAGGGTGCTTTGTTCACATTTGCGATGAAGCTGTCAACCTTCGAGAAGAGGACACGAATTTCTTCGCATACTCAGTGGATTCCGTGCACGGGGCAGGTCATGTGGATCATCTCGGGGAAAACAACCTTCAATCCTTCGCCAGCCTTTTTCATGTACGACGCGGCGGCGCTGATAAAAAGCAGCACTCTATCGAGGTGGATTCCTCCGGGCCAAAGTTGACTGAGGGCGTTGGTGAACGCCTGCACGATTGTGCTGTGATCCGTTGCCTCGACGATCACTGAGTTGAGCAAGAAGGGAGTTGTCGGTTCTCCTGCATTCAGGCGCCCGACCACGGTGTTGACTACTCCCTTCACGTCGGTTGTTTCATCTATCGATACCCAAATTCACGACTCACTGATGGAATGTCAAATTTTCAGAATGGTGTCAAGGTACAGCTTCTTCGAATAAGTTTTTACTAGAGTGGTATGGTCCGGTAGTTCTTGTCGATGGTAACTCTGCATGAAGTTCCGGGAATTAGGGTGCTGAACTTTCCGTCAGGGTATATTGGCGCGAACGAGCATTCTGCACAAATCCATACTATAGGTGTTCTCTCGTGAAGAAAGCTCAATAGCGGCTGCGGGTCTTGCCTCCGACTCCTCCGGATCACTTTCCCTGAGTTGCAGTTTTCTGGTGTGACCAACAGACCGCACGTGTTGGGTTACGTGGGACTTTCTGGACACTGTAACACAGTGGTTCTCAAACTCTGCCGAGCAATCGACCCCCAGGGGGTCGACCGTCGACCCCCATGGCGACCGCAATGGAGTGTCTATGGAGACGACCCCGATAGATCGGCGGAAGGGCCATCGACCCCTGGGGGTCGATATCGACCACTTTGAGAACCACTGCTGTAACAGTTTTGCTACAAACATCTGACATCTGACAAGACATCTGCTCCGAATTCAGCCACGTACCGTTGGAGTTTATCTGCCGCGTTAGATTGACTCGCCATCGGTGTTCTGTGATTGAAGACGCGTCGGAATGCTCGACCGTGAAGGAACTTGCGCGCACAGTGGAGTGACAACTGAACGAGAAGCAACCAATGAATGTCCGTGTTCGACTTGTCCTATACTAGTGCAGATCACATCTTGCAGCTCTGCGTGGAGATAGTTCTCGGCATCGAATGTCAAATCCTCGAGAAACTATCTCGAATGTCCGGGGCGTCTTCCGGGACATCAAACCAATCACGAATTCTAGTATCAAATCAAGTGGATATTCCATCAGCGTGTATTGAAACAACATCCGACACCTAAAAAGGAGCTGACTCACACAGGAAAACCAGGGATGTGAACATTCGGTTTTTGCTGCAGTTCCGTCAGCGCGAACTTCATCATCAACTCGGTGGAATTCTACACGAATCCTTCCGCGGAAACGCGTGTATCCACAGCAACGGCTGCTCGAAAGCTGACCGTGCTCCGAGGAAATCCGAGGGTCCATATCAACTCCTTATCGGACGAATTTGGCGCGTTTGTGGATCTTATGTGAAACGTGAGAGGTCACTAGTCGATGCCGCCAACAAGTCCTCTACTCGGTCCGGAACGCATCAACAGCAGCGTTGCGTTTCTCGTCCGAGATCCGCTACGGGGAGCGACATGAATCAATCTCTCAGTTCTCCATGATTCGTGGATTGGTTGTTCGCTCGCGAACGGTGAGACGTTGGCGGCGTATTCTAGACGGCAGCGTTCAGCACTGCACATTTCTTAACGCCCCATGGGTCATGGTCGGGCCGTCCGTACCCTCTGACACAGGTGCGGGCCGCTGATTCGGGAGCCCGGTCTTTGGGCCGGTACATTAAGCGCAAGCTTGAGGTTGACTGGGAGGGAATCTCTAGGTACAGTACGACAGCGAATTTTAGCCAGGATCTTTTTTTCCACATGAACGGCGATGAAGTCTCGACTGGAATTCTACAAACGGAGTCACATTCCGAACTTCAAAGTTTGGAAACGGAGGTCTAGTCACGGTTCTTTAAATCCGAGCGCGAGACCTAGGGTTCCGATGACTTGGAAACCGACACAAGATACCCAAATATGAGGGAGCGGATCTTTACCACTGAGTACTTTTTGTCCTTAGCCCATCTCGGATAAAGAAGACAAAAGGGATTGATTCGCTCTTGATATTCAAGCTTGCGTTCCTTTTCTGGAACCTATGGCTCGAGAGAAGCGTGTTTCTCTGCTCATACGGGTTGATACTCTGCTTGCCAACACGCCCATGGTTTGGACTTGATTGATAGCTGGAATACCATGAGAGCGAAACTCCAACAGAAACTTACAAAAGGAAGACAGGTCTTCCAACACAGAACTGATTTCACTCCGATGTTCACTTCAACATCGAGTTTGCGTCTCAAGAATAGAGTTAGATTGTCGTCCCTGTGCACCATTGCCAGCCTAAAGAACTCCGAGCCGGAATTTTCGGAAATTTCTCTCCACCGAATCTGTGCTCGACATTACCAACAACAATATTTGGAACTGGCACGCATTTAGGAGTATGAAATAGTTGCTGGCCGTCACGAAGCTCTGCACTCCAAGCCCACTGAAATATGCAGAGCGCTTAACGGAGGCGAGAAGAGACACAAATGAACGACCGATTGCCATTAAGTCCGCAGGTAGCTGTGTTCGACATAATACATCCAGGACGATACGAAGCCCCCAAGCGCTGTGCCCCCATTCCCCCGCAAGAGATCGACTTCAGATCCTTCCCTCGATCCGATGTGTGCGAGACTGCCAAGAGAGGCGCTGAGAGGCTTCGTAACTCAAAGATTTTTCGATTACATTGCAACTCATTTATTCGGAGAATTTCTTCAGTATGATGGATTGAGATTAGAGTCAGTATCACTCGTCCGTCCAGCAAGACCATGGTTTTGTCGCCACCGAGATCTGGAAGGTCATGAAAGCGAAACTCCAGCAAAAACTAAGGAATGAGCAGCAGGTCTTCCAACAAAGAGTGGATTTCGTCCCGAAATCCACCTCGACACCCAGGGTTTGTGCCAGAAACAAAGTCAACTCATCGCTTCGATGCATCGTCGTCATATGCAGGGCTTTCCGTCGGAATTTCTGCACGCTCTTTTCCACCATATCCGCTCTAGAGATCACTGCTAAGAAAATTTGCAGCTGGGATAAGTTCAGGAAGACGTAAAGAGCGCCTTCGCCACACTGCAGGCTCGCGCCAACGCTCGGTATCTCGCAAACGAGTCTTGTGAAGTATTGAACGTGGAAAACGACCAAGAAAGTATTGTATCGAGAATTGATTGTCTCGGTGATTTCCTCTAACTTTTTACAACACTGACGAAAGTTACCTTGGTCAAGTTGCGAGGATATCGCATCGATTTCGTCCGCGTGCGACGCTAAATTCGACGCCACCAACAAACAGACCGCATAGTATTGAAATTTGAGCCAAGAACCAGTATACAGCTCTAGCACGTGGGTGCAATATTTGCAGAAATATTGCGCCGTGGAGGCCGATACCATCAGGATATCCCAAGTTGCTTTGACGATGGCTAAGAGCGTGATCAACAGGATTGTCACATTGACGTTGGACCATCGAACGATCCTCGCCTCAAATCTGGACTTTGAACTCTGTCTCGCGTAGGATATACCCCAGAGGTACATGAACAGTGCATACAACGCCTCAGCGGTCAAGGTGAAGTACAACAAGTAAGTCATTTCGGAAGTGTCCGGGTAGAGCTCGCTCATGAAGTAGGATCCGTGCACAATATAGATGAGGGTAATAACATCCATGACGACTGTGATCACACGCACTACATGGGCGAAGCCGAATCCACTCTCTGCGACACCCATGAGTCTCAGGAGGGCAGCGAGCCCATCGAAAGTCATTCTTCCGAAGTCGTTTCTTTTGGAAGATAACTATGCACCATGTCGGGACCCATGCGATTGGAGGGAAGAGAGTCGTTTGGTGCTCTCCTCGCTTCATATGATGCGTCTAAAGTGTCCGCTGGACGGCAGCGAATTCATCGTAGAAAATTCGGTCGCACCCTCTCACACTCGAAAGCAATCTCAAATAGATCGCCACCATTCATTAGCTTGCTGCGATCTTCCATTAACTTTGCAAGCTGTCCCGAAGCCTGACTCCATTCGAAGTCCATTGACATTACCACCCATGAAACTCTTGAAAACTCAACGAGTATCGACTTTGCGGCGTATTTTACTTGACGCATCGATGAGGAGGGTGGTTTCAGATTGTCAGGGTCTCTGGAGTATTCTCCCCTCGATGATGAGAACGAATATTGAATCATTATTTTAATATTCGTTGAGCGCAAAGATCCGTCTAAATCTGAGATGATTGATAAAATTGTTTTGCAGAACTGTGTATTCCGCCTGGGAGTCCAGACTCGAGGGGGATACCCCGGACCCGCAACTGCTCAGTACCCTCCCTGAGTAAGAGCACACGAGTTATTGTCTTGGTCCTGCGACTGCCTCCGTGACTGCCGGTATTGGCTGCCCTAGCCGGGATCTTGGAAGGAGGCCTTGTTGCTATCAAATCCAGCTTGGTATTGTGCGTGATGTTCATTCTAGAAAAAAAACTGCAAGTACTTGGCGTCAGTTCCCGGGGAGGCATTTTCGCAATACGATTTTGCAATACGAAGTCTGAAGAAGGGCTATAGAGGCAAGCCGCTGAGGAATACCTGCTAGATACCTGCTATCAACTCGATTTTCGATTGGCCTCATTGCAACTGCAACTGATGAACTTGCCGCATCTCAAGCATGCAGGCTCCTATTTCTGACAGAGGACCGCCGGTATGCGGAGGCATACGACGCGCAAAGTTCCGCAAGGAATGCCTGTGGAGAAACGTTCCTGCATACAAGTCGGCTGAGGTATAATATTAGGTAAGCTTATGCGTGAGGGCGCCGTTTCGGTGCTCATCACAAGAAATTGGACGACGGCCTCCATGCAGGACTCAGGGATATGCGGAGCTCTCCTGGATCCCCATTGTTTGTGCTGCTTCCGGCGTTAGCAAATAGGTCTGGCTCATGCGTTCTCCAGGCACCATTATGCCGACGGTGACTGGATTGATTTCCCAAGATCTCCTCGAGGAAAAGGTCCCTTGGAGAGAAAAGTGTTAATGCACGCTTAGCTGGCATTTCCATTCTCCTTACCTTGAGCATACCAGAATCTCGAAGAACTTACCGAAATCCAGCGCTCAAAGACCCTGTTCCAAAAGTTCCTCCGCTAGGAACTCTCCTGGGACTCCCTCATTGTCAGATAGACGGCGCTCACGAGTTGAAAAGGAAGATGTTGTCGCAACCATCTTCCAGAGCAAGGTTCTTCCTAGGAACGTGGATTCAGTAAAACTCTGGGAAAACTGAGATCCGTCGAAAAAGGGCACTCGAAAGTTGCGCTTTTTCATTCTGAGATCGGCTGTGGAAAGCTCCTACGGCTGGAGAAGAAATCGTTGCGGTCCTCTAGACAGGATTGCGAGAAAGGACGGGATGGATGCTCTCTTCAGGCAACAATTCTTCCTTCCCATGAACTCGGATGCAAGACACACCGCTCTCCCGGGACGGCTCGGTGATGGGGAGCTTTTTGGACGTTCTGACATTTAATGACATGTGAAATCGAACACGACACGGCCGGATAATGATAACCAAGCTGGCTAAAGAAACATCAAGGAATTCCAGCAGAAAAGTGAGCAAATCGAATACCATCCAGACGCGACGCACTTTTGCCTGACTTCTCTCGAGGAATGCTTGTAACGTGCCTGAATCGCACCGGAAAAGATTATCGGATCCCAATGCCTTTTCGCTGCCCGTTGCGAAGCTCTGCTAAGAGCTCACTGAAATGTGCGAAGCGCTGAACGGAGGCAAAGAGACACAAATGAGCGACTGATTACCATCAAGTTCCCGAATGTCTCCGTTCGGCATGATACGCTGGGATTGAGCCAAAGTCTCCAAGCACTATTCCCCGAATTCCCAATTTTGATCCATCTCTAGATCACCAACGAACGATTCCAAGCCCGTCTTTGATTGCTTGGGACTACACCTCGACTGGTCTTGCTGGAAAACCACGATGAGCATGAGCGTTACTTTTCCGGGCTGTCACTTCTCAAGATCGAGCTCCCCGTACTAAGACATCTTCCTTCTATGAATACTGCCTCCCTGGAGGAGTGGCTCTCACAATCAGATGTACGATAGAGGGAATTCGTCCCCACCCCACCGCTAACCGCTATGTTCATGTGCGAAGTTTCACTTGCCAAGAAGGACGCTGAGAGGTGAAGTACCTCCAAGGTTTGCCGTAGATCTTCCAACAGATTTATTCAAGAAAATCCCTTCCTCAGCATCATCAATTACCAGCATGACCATGCTTTTGTCGCTACAGAGATCTGGAAGGCCATGAAAGCAAAACTCCAGCAGAAACTAAGGAACGAGAAGCAGGTCGTCCAAGAAAGAGTGGATCTCGTTCCAATATCCACCTCGATACCCAGGGTTTGTGCCAGAAACAGAGTCGACTCATCGCTTCGACGCATTATCGTCAGATGCAGAGCTTTCCGTCAAAATTTTTGTACGCTCTTTTTCACCATATCCGTTCTAGAGATCACCGCTAAGAATATTTGCAGCTGGGATATATTCAGGAAGATGTAGAGAGCGCCTCCACCACACTGCAGGCTAGCGCCAACGCTCGGTATTTCGCAAACGAGTCTTGTGAAGCATGGAACGTGGAAAACGACCAAGAAAGTATTGTATCGAGAATTGATTGTCTCGTTGATTTCCGTCTACGTTCGACTTTTTCTATACTAGTGCAGATCACATCTTGCAGCTCTGCGTGGAGACAGTTCTCGGCATCCAATGTCAAACCCTCGAGAAACTATCTCGAATGTCCGGGGCATCTTCCGGGATATCAAACTAATCACGAATTCTAGGATCAAATCAAGTGGATATTCCATCAGCGTGTATTGAAACAAAATCCGACACCTAAAAAAGAGCTGACTCACATAGAAAAACCAGGGATGTGAACATTCGGTTTTCGCTGCAGTTCCGTCAGCGCGAACTTCATCATCAACTCGGTGGAATTCTATACAAATCCTTCCGCGGAAACGCGTGTATCCAGAAGAACGGCTGCTCGAAAGCTGACAGAGCTCCGAGGAAATCCGAGGGTCCATATCAACTCCTTATCGGACGAATTTGGCGCGTTTGCGGATCTTATGTGAAACGTAGAGAGTTCGGGCATGTCAGGCATTTTAGGCAACACCTAGGCATCTTAGGCAACGCCTAGGCAGTCTAGGCATTCTAGGCGTTTCAGGCATTTTAGGCGTTTGAGGCATTCTACCTGAACTTCCAGGCTCTAATGATCACCTCCGGGGGATTACAAACGCGTCCAGTTCGGCAGTCTAGCGGAGGTCGCACACTGTGAGCGTGTAGGCGGAATACACTGAGAGATCCAACTGATGATTCCCGGACCTGGGTGAGGCTAGATTTTGAGGTAGTTTTCAGAGTGCCAAATCGTATGGGAGCGTGATTGCTGTGAAGCAAGTCATAGAGCAATCGGCTGATCCTTGAACTGATAACGCCAAAAAATGACCCCGATGAAAACTTTCCAGAAAGTGGTCTGTGGGGGCTGTAGCACCAGCGGTTCTCGAAATCTAGCGATTTTTGGTTTTTTTCGGAACTTTCACTTTGTTATTGCAGACGAACGCGCAGTCTCCGAAAGCTATAGAGTACCCGAAAAGATTTTCAGCAAAATCCGTCACCATGGACAGAAATCCCCCAGAGCCGATCCCCCCTTGCAGTACTTGATTCGAAATCTTCCATGGTGATTCCAGGGGCTGTGAATATCTCGCGCAGCATGAATGTTCCCCAATCCAGCGTAGATCGCGAATTCCCCGGAATCCCTCCGTATATTTGGAGATGCACCTCTTCTTCCCTGAATTCTGTGGGGCTCCGCAAAGTTCTCCTGTATGCTCCGCAAAAAGCTGCCAGGCAGAGTTTATTCCTGTGGATTGGGGATTCAGGGTGTCTAATAGCTTGCATGAGCATCGATTCTTCGGAAGAGTACACGTTTCGGACGCGAATCAAATTCTTCGCCAACTCCCCAGACCATCGATAGTGATCAGGGAGAACGCAGAGGGGTGCCGCGGTCAATTTCTAATCTCACCGAATTTAGCGACAAGACGAGAATCCCGCGTAGCGCTGGGATCGAAGTCGGGAAAACCTCGCGACAGAACCGCAAGAAAACTGCATCGCCTAGTAAACCATTTGAGTCTCCTGACTCGCTTCCAATCCCCAAGAGCACTTTCAGAATCAGCAGTTTTTTCGGACAGATAACCTTTCAGCCGGGAACCAGATCCCGAAAGTCGACGCGTCTGATTGGCCGGTAGTAGCGCTCTCTTGAAACGTTTTCCGCAAAAGTTCAGATTCAAGTACATCATCCAATGCGGACTTGAGGACGAGATTTAGTGGGAGGCGATCCGCTGACTTCGATCTGGACTACTGAGCCCGAACTGGACACGATTTCGGATTACGGAAACGCGCGAGGGTCCCACTCATCCCTTGTCGGGCAGATCCAACGAGAATCGCCGCGGTCCCGCTGGGAATGTTCCCGCATGATTTCGGGATCGAAAATGCCCGTGTGAATCCGTCGCTTTCTCAAGCCACCCGAGTGACACGTCCATCCACGCAAACATTCTGTTCTGTTTATCCGAGTTCGATTTGCGAGATGCGCGATTTCAATTTCTCCAGTCAACTGCTTTGATACCGAGCTTCCACAGCAGGATCTCGCAGATGGCCGCGTTCTTCACGCTTGAGAGGAAGCTGACGAATTGCATCGCAACGGCATCGCGACTCCTGAACGGAATCCTTTCGAAACTTCGGACGGTGAATTCGATTCGATTGTCCCCGTTTTGAGCGCTAAGCTTAATTTCGGATGATTCTCAAGGTCTTAAACTCAATTCTCTCTCAAAGGAAACAATGTTAACATCCGGAACAAATGTAGCCCGGAATCATCCGATCCTGCTTCCGTTCCTAAATAGAAACAGAAGTGAGCTAATGCACACAGAAGTGCATACGCGCGCGCTTCGTGATGTTAACCATATGAAACAATGTTGACCTGCTGCCTTTCGAGATAGGGAGGGATGCACGGGAGTCGAGCTTTCTGAGAGAAAATAGCGCCCGACGCGCGGCTGAAGCCGAGCGATCTTCTCGATTCATTCGTCCACGAAAACAATGCGAATGTTTCGCAAAATCTGTGCAATCATCTGATAACATCAAAATTCTGCCGGAGAAAAATCTTACGGACGTGGCGTGAGCAATGTTCGGGTTTTTCGGTAAGAGCGTATGAAATTCGGGGCACTCATGAAATCTGCGTGCAAGTTTGCTGGATGAATATCAGATCTGTGACGCAAACGTCTTGCAACTGACTTTGAACTTATATCTCTGCTCAGCCTTGACGACAGCATTCTCTACCGTTTCTCCCAGATTTCTCAGACAACGCCGAGACCTTCGTTGACCGAATTATAGAATACACGAGGGATGATGAAGAAATGCGTGAGAAGCTCGAGCCCCTGGTGGTGGAACGTATCAAGTTCGATAAGGGAGAGGCATTTGATGTGAGTCGACAGTCGACACACTGCATTTCTTGTGTCAGAGAACTGTCCAGGTGATTTGCTTAAGATATTCGGGAAGAATTTTTTCGTCATTGTCGATACAATAGGCCGCGGCATTGAGGGTTCTCCCGCTGATCTTTTGGCCCCTTCCGTATTCCTCCTCGGGGATTTGCTCAACAGTAATCTGTTTCTTCAGATTCGAATTGAAGGTCTGACCACCTTGGAACGGAGAGGTCCGATCGAAATCGATTTCGAAGACGGTCGGCTCGTGATCGAAGCAGACATCGCGCTGGACAAAGTGACTGGCAGCGGTCATTATAAATATAAAGCGAGCAGCCTCATCAACTTGGACGGCGAGATCGATGCTAAATGCGACAGCGTCCGCTGTTTTATGAAGCTGATGGTGAGACGGGATTACCGGGTGCAGCTTCGGGACCATTTCGTTTCCCGGAGAGTCGACCTCAAGACCAATATCATGTCTTCATGGTTCCACATTGTTTAAGAACCCCTTTCCCATGCATGGTGTCACATTGAAGAATCGTTCCGACAGCTCAAGCGAACACGAGCTTCTCTCAAGGAGTTCAAGGTCGTCGGCGTGAGCGGCTTCGAGGTCACCAGATTCACTGGCGCTTCGATCATGTTCAACGGCCTCGCAAAGTGGATCGTTAACCAAGTTGTCGCGAAGAGGAAAGATGAAATCTGTACCCGCATAGAAGAGGATATTCAACAAACCATGGAGGCAGCGCTCAAGCAGATCAATATCTACCAATTCCTAGGGAATCAAAATTGATCATACAACAGGAGAGTATATTTACCTTCATGGCTGCGCAGAGAAACTTCATGTGCAAATGTGGGTCCATGCGTCGGCGTCGCAAGCAGCGATGCCGTCCAAGAGCCGGAGGCAAATGTGATAGCATATGAAAATTCCAAGATGCTTCAAGGTTGTCAACAACTCAATTCGCACAAAATCGTTGAGAATATCATCCCCGGTGCTTGAAGAGGACATGCTGGAGAAGACGATCCATCCTTTTGTCTCCGAGGTAAGGTCCCTTCTGATATGATAACTTGAACAGAGTTTTTGAGCTTCGCCGTGGAGGCACGCCACGCTTGCACGGAGCGATGCATGTATGGCGCGTCAGCTGTGTGGAGTCTCAGCTGGTTGTGTTCTGACATCTAAATGGAGCGATGCTAGTCAGCCGCAAGGAATACTGAGCCATTGGGCTCTTTCGCGCACCAAGAATCATGGCAATCGGTCTCCTGCTTGTCGTTGCATCAACAACAACGATGAATCGGAACAGGCGCGCTGATCGCCTGCGTGCTGCCGCGCCAAATGACGGGAACCAAAATCAAGCACCCTGAGAAAGGCAGGAAGTCATGTTGTGTAAGAATTAACGGGAGCCGGGACATACTAAGGAGTGTCGCCGTCGCCGCGCCGACCGCATTCGAAAATTGTAGGAGGAATGCTTCTGCTCTAGACCGAGCTAACCGCTCAGCCTGAATCTGGTTCTACAGTCATCTCTTTAGGGATTCCCATCGAGTCTCCTGACTTCAGAGCGATTTGCAAGACGTGAAATCCGATTTCTGAAACCCTGGATCTAGACCGGCGTCAGAACATACACACACACACATCTATTACAGAGATAGAGTTAAAAATGGGGCTCCGCATCGTACCAATCTCGTCTAATTGGAAGGTCAGCGATCAAAATCTGAGATCGACCGTGAGATGATTCCCGCTTCAGAGAATCATTATGAGCGCCCTGGAAACTTTGCAGAACTGATGCTTATCGCAAATCATTTCTCTTAATCTGAGGAGCTCAACCCTGAACAGAGGAAGACAGCTCTGACCAATATATTCGATTGGAAATGCAATTTGGAGGATGTTGTCTTGAAACTGTGGTTGTTGCAGAAATACGGCAGCGGAACTCCTGATTCCAGTGCCAATGCTGCGTCGCGTTACTTGCTTTGACTGCAGCCCTCATAGCAGTGTCATACGTGACTTACTTCTTGTACGTGCGACCGGAACTGCTAGATCACGATGGCGCCCAAGTTGTACACCCCGCAGAAGGCGAACCCGTAGACGATCCCGGTGAGTAACACGAGATGATGGCGGATTGATTTTGATATCTATTGAAGATGCATATCCTGATGGTATCCCCTCACCGATGCCCGAAAGTAGCTGAGTGGGAGACGTGAGTGTCTGATTGTGAACCATCGAGATCCCGACACCCACAACGTACTGGAAGGATTCAAGAATGCTTCCTCACTGATATTACAGGGGAATATGAGTTGAGCGACGAGTATTTCGACGAGGTGGTGGATTTCAGGCCGGAAGATATCAGCTTCGCGACGACGTTCGATCCCATGATGTTGGGCACCTTCGATAGCCCCCAGTGTAAAATAACCAACGTGAGCATTGCATAGTTCCTACTCATCCTCATCGCCGCTCTGTCTGTACTAAATCATACGTTCAAGAGATCATTCTCGCGCGAGGGAACCTCGAACCCGGTCTCTGTCTCCTCAGCTCGGCTGTTAGTCTCTGTAGCCTAAGAAAAGGGAAATTCAAACGGTGACTCGTCCGATCTCGGCCGTAAACAGGGGCTGGAATCAGACCGTCATTTATTGCCATATGACACTGCTCCCGTCTGCGGATTATCCTCGATAGTGATTCAAATATCCGTTGGTTTGAAATCGAAACTCCATATCGCCCAGTCGAAAAGCATTGATTGCGAGGATGGACGAAAACACTCCTCATGCCCCAGGCGATCCCGAATACTACTTCTGCTTGCGAGATGCCGAATGATTCCCCCACGCCTCCTGATCCCGCACCTCGAGAATCTTCGATGACGTCCTCGGTTTTCGGATAACGGATTTGATTCCGAGTGGGAGAACACGAACCTTGCTGTATTAGGGGACCGTATCCCAGGCGCTGCACACTCATACAGATCCTGACTCAAACGTGAGTTCCGTTGCAGTGCCAGCTCCGCGGGCACTCTGCCGCAGCACGGAACGGATCGATTTCGATCAGACTCGGTGACGAGGGGGCTGAACTCGATGCCAGAATGAGGCTCGGCAACATCACTCTCGAGGCAGACTACGAATCAAAGACCCGCGTGTTGACCGTCTTCGGCGAAGTTGAGGCCGGGTTCGATGAGCTTGAAATACAGTTCACCATCAAGGTAGGGCACCCTTCGGATTTGATGTTATTGGAGCAAGCTCATGTCGATCGTTGAGCTAGTCACTGAGCGCTTCGTATTTCTGGAAGACCTTTTTGAGACGACTCACGAATTCACGAGCATGATATGACGCGGGAGATCATTCATACAACATGATACTGATGATACTGCCCTGCTGTACCGTAGGCGAACGAGAGGCGAATTTGGATGAACAGAATGCAGGTTCCCGTTGTGAAGAACTTCTTAATACACAAACTCACCGGCATTCCGGAGCCGTTGTGCTGGGCTGTGAGAAGAGAGATCAATTCGATTATCGACGGGAAGATCCGACACCTTATCGAGCACAGAGTGGTCAAAGTCATAAACGACGCCCTCTCGAGGATCGTTCCTCCCCCAGCTGAAGAGGCAGACGAGCAAAGATAGGGGATCGTTCTGGACCTCCAATGTCCCGCAGACACGAATAAGATACATCAGAAGACAATCATTTTCGCAGCCGCGATTTTGTGTTTCCCTAAATCCTTCCTCGTAATGATCCGATCCCACGTTGAGTAGGCCCGCGAGTCACCAGTCGAGGCTCGGTTCCTGGAAGCCTCGTTCCGCAGAGCGCCATTCGCCACGCCAAGGTCATGCAACCAGACTGGAGTTCATGACGCAGAAGGGCGCCTGAGAAATGCTCGAAGGTTGACGAGGGAGATGCTCGAAATCTGCCTTGCCTTCGGTCTCTCACGAACCAGAGCTCTCAAAAGCTTCGAACAGGAAAGTTTTCGTTTTTCGCGCTAGATTCGAATTAACAGAGCTCAGGGGGTTCTAAGGCTTGAATGCGTGATTGAATGGATTGGGCGATGAAAGAGGAGGGCGGAAGCCTATGGGCTATATTGGGATCGTGTTTCGAGCTGTCTGGAAACACGATCCAATGGACTCGGGAATGGACCATTACTTTCTTTCAACTATTTGATCTAACTCGATCACAGTGCGTCGTGACTTTTGCCACAGTAAACTTCATTGGGCACCATTCGCGTATGCGTTTGGTGCAGATATTCAGAGTGCTGAAAGACCCATCTTCTGAATGTAGTGGCGTGCTGCCATCAGAGCTTTACCATTCCATCAGCACAAACAAACCATTAAATTAAGATGATTGATCGAGAGTGAACAGGAAAGTTTTCGTTTTTCGCGCTAGATTCGAATTAACAGAGCTCAGGGGGTTCTAAGGCTTGAATGCGTGATTGAATGGATTGGGCGATGAAAGAGGAGGGCGGAAGCCTATCGAGAGTGAACCTAGAGGGCCCACAAGTTTTCCGTTCCGCTATTTTTCCGTCCCCTATGGTATTTCCGAAGCGTTTCAACTCAAGCTCGAAGTTGCTTATTTAACGTTGATCTTGATCGAAACTCCGTGATGTCTTTCGTTGGGCCTTAGCCGACGCATAGTGGGCCAAAACGCCGAAATAGGGGGACAAGAGTCAAGTCTGCAGATTTATCCCGAACATGTTGGAATAGGTTCTCTGATAGCTAGAACTCGGAAAGCCACATTTTTCATGAACTGAACCCGTCTCGTGTTTCGTCTAACGGCTACGCAATACGGACGCAAAAACCTCCCGAAGACCGACTTTTTCGGCCTCCATTTTCACAGCACTGACTATCTCAGAATACGGGGCTTCCCTTAGACGGAATCGATTTGATCAACTACTATACTCTTGAAATGAGCCACAGGATCACTCACCCGAGCAAAATTCTGATTCCGACAACCTATGGCGGGTTCGTGAAAATGATGAAGTTTTCAGCAAAAAACGGCAAACTGAACGAGCCTGGAAATACACGGGGTGTGTCTGGGCTCCTCTAGGGATATGCCGCATAAGAGAGGCCTTGGTGTCTAGTTCATGAAACAACTCGCAGACCTTCGCGGGTTTTTGCGGAAAAAGAGTACCAAGCGAATTGCGAAAATCAATAAAAAGCTCTTCCCCGAGACTTCGCAATGGGCATTGAACGCTCCCGGTTCGAAACACGTATGGAACGATACTGTTAGGCGTCCGAACTAATGGTCTGGAAGGTCTCCGTCGTGATGTCCGATGCCGCTGTCACGATAACCTCGGTACATCAGGTGCGTCCCGTTAGAAACGAGAGCTCTCGAACAAGCTTCGTGTGTGACTCTGTGAGGTCCCTTGAAAGGGGCCCAGGAGTCCTTCCCACTGCCGATGGCCGGGGCAAGGATGCTCGAGACCGGGACCAAACAACCTGGCCGCAATTTTTCATCGATACAAAATGTACCCGATGCGGGGTCCTGAAACCGACCGACACGCGGTTCTTGAATGCAAGGCAGAAGAGCACACTCAACAAGAATTCTCTTGCCGACTTGGACTTCAGCCCGGCAGTGCATTAAAGGAACTGAGGCGGACAAAGCATATCGTAATACGATGAGAAACAATGACAAGCAATGATCTCTGGATGCGAAACAATCCTAGAACGGAGGGGGGCATATGTGTATACTAGCGCTGCTACCCGTGCTCCACTACGGGAAATGAGAGATGTCTGTGGTATCAAAGGAGGTGATTGGAGTAGAATCTTGTGCATTCGAAGTTCCATCTGGAGCGGACACGAAAAGGCTCTTGGGCACAGGAACGCGAGAGAGTTAACGCGGCCAAGTTTTATCAGCAGAATGGTATTGCCCGACCCTGAGATTAGTTTATGGTGCTGGCATACGTAATTTCCACACGCGATGGTGGTTTCTGAATGCGGATCGGAGGCCGGATAAGTCGAGTGAGATTCGTGGGAAAAAACCTGTGGTCCCTGAACTAATGCTTGAAAGTATGGTTGCTCTCAACGAATGAGGCTTGAGAGCTGTGTCACTTATTGTTAGTCGGGTCCGGTTGCAAAGTCGAGGAGCTTCATGTTTCGCTTACCATGATAGGGTAGGCAATTTTGAGTTGCGGTCAGTGCGGTGGGAGCCCAGGTGAAATGAGTGGGTTGAGGAATTCGATTGGATATGGGACGGCGTCTTCGGCCTCGAGAAGAGTATCGACGGATTTGTTATCGACGTGCAACCGAGGATCGCATCTGGAAGCTTAGTCTTCACGTCGCGTCGTCGACGTCCTCGTTCCGGAAGCGGGAATTTCTCGCAAGTATCGACACGAGATGTGGATTCAATGTCTTTGGTTCTGTTCGATGAGGAATTATCCTCAGGAATCAAATAATCAGAGAAAACGAAGTCGATATGGCGTGGCGTCTGCGTCTGAGGCGCGACAGACCGGACTTGAACTTCAGACAGCGTCGACCCCAAAATCCACCAGCCCAGGAGGTACAGTCGGTTAAGTCGGCTCAAGAAGAGAGCACCGAGCCCAGCAGCGAAAACGAAGATTCCGAAGCCGAAGATAGCGATTCTTCGACGGTAGCCACTAGCGCCAAACGACGACTCAGAAGGAGATATAAACTCAGATTCCGACGAAGCCGCGAAGAGGTCTATGCCCAACAGTACGTGTATAAAGTCCTCGCTGAGTCTAGCCTCTACTCAGAGTGTAAGGGGGACGCAAATCGTCAGTTTTACCCACTTGAGGTGACTTTGCTGGTTTTGAAAGCAATGAGGAAGTTGGACATCGACTATAAAGTGGCGATGTTAAGGAATTTGAGGAATGGTCATGATGATATCCTAGGAGCTGATCGGGAACTGGACGCACTTCACAACTGAGAGACTCCAGCTTGGAGGGAGAGAACACGTAATAAACCGTTGACAATCATTCTTGGAAAACTGGCGCAAGCGATTGCTTCTGGAATCATAGCGCTGTCCTCTACGACGTATGGAGTATTCACGAACGCGCTCGTTCGTCTTCTTTCCACTCGGACAGACTTTGTATCGGTTGTCTCAACCGAAGCCTCATAAGGAACACGATCTCCCGAGCGGAACTCTCGAGGGTTTCGATCGGGATGAAATCAATAGGGCTGCGTTGTTCAGCACATAGTTTGAGCTGAGCTTGACGGGCGGAGTACAACAATGAACAGCATGGATTCGTTTTCGGTTCAGCTATCTCGAATCCAATTATTCCGCGTGATCGTGAGCCAAATTATCTTGGTGATGCCAGTGGACTGGGAAGGGCGTGGGGTGTCCGAAACGGATCTTCAAGGGAACCAATGAGCACAAACCATAGAAGCATTCTCGTGGGGTACCTTGGTCGCAGCTTTGATTGATTGCGGGGCTCCTGCTCGAACGCGAAGGTGCCTAGACCGCCGTGATCAACTCGCGGGAATTAGTCAATGATCGGGCTCGAATCCGATCCCCATAATATCGATGCAATTCCAAGGGGTCAGTTTCCGACGCAAACACTGAGATCGATACTCCTCGAGTATCTAACTCCAGTGCTTCCGCTCAAGACCGAGAAGTTCGAAGCGATGCGAACACTGCGATACGGGGGACATTATGACCAAGTGCACTCCTATGGCGTGCACGTTACTCGGCCACGATGTGAAGACGTAAACAAAGAATTCCAAGAACAAAGCGAGTGACAGCAGTGAAAGCGACCGGCTGTTTCTGAACGTGATCCTGGTCATTTGTGATCCGCTGTGAAATTTTGGAGGTTCAAGCTCCAAATCCGCTGTAAATCAGTGACGTTAATTTCCGGTGAGACAGTAACAACATGGAGAGGGCCGAGCCAGGACCATCGGGAGTCCGCCAGGAACTCTCCGACTCGAACCCACAACCAACGGATGTGAACCTGGACCCGACAGATGTGAACCCCGATCGCACTGGAGCGAGGCCAAGATCAGGGCGAGGGAACCCTCAACCGGCATCACTAAACCTCGGAGGGGCTGAATCGAAGCCAGGACGGGCGAGGGGTACCCCTCGGGTGGCAAGGGCTCCCGGAGCATCGCATAAAAGCTCTCAACCGACAGAAGCCGAGTCAGAAGCATTCGAAGCCGACCCGCAAAAGACACAAGTGGGCCCTGAACAGATACAATCGAGTCCAGAATATGCACAATCGAGTCCAGAATATGCACAATCGAGCCCTGAATATGCCGAATCGAGCCCTGAATATGCCGAATCGAGCCCTGAATATGCACAAGAGGACTCAGGACGGGCGCAAGCGAACCCGGAACGCGCACAAGTTGGGCGGAGGTCCGACGATGAAGGGTCGGAACGAGGAGGGGCCAACTCAACATCTGACGAAGACCACGATGATGAAGCGGTCAGATCCCGATCACTTTCTTTCAAAAAAGGACAAGTCATCTTCTTTGAGGAGCCCTATGCCGCGGTCCTTTCATCTTCTAGAATAAAGACAACGTGCTCGCATTGTTTCCTGTTGGTGCCAACGAGCGTCCCGTTCACTCCGTGTGAGCGCTGCGGCAAGGTCATTTACTGCAACGATCAATGTTTCGTGAGTAATGCGATTGGAAACTACCTGTCGCTCTATCAAATATTTCGAATGGGCTGAAGCAGCGTCATTCAAACTCCGAGTTGCTCCTTCAAACATTCTAGCTTCTGAGTTCTCTCAAATCAAGTTCTCTCTCCAGGCGGCAGACGGTCCCAGCCACGCGGTGGAGTGCGAGGTATTCATGAGCTACGAAGGTATCCCATCGGAATACTACCGACTCGGAGTGCGCGTCATGAGCCGATGCTTGAGAGAAAGAGCCAGAGGAGAGGTCCAGCAATCCTATTTCTTCGAGTATGAGCGACGAATTGACAACATATTGAGTCACCTGAAACAGGCAAATGACCAAACTATAGAAACGCTCCGGGCGAAAGCGCAGATGATGAAGCTTAGGATGGACCGCGCTGATCGTATCGATGTGTCTGTGGACGAACTCGTCGTGATAATGCTCAAGATCCGAGTCAATGCGCATTTCGTTTACGATAGCGCTTCGCCGAGAGTGACTAGACTCGGAAGCGCTCTCTTCTTGGCCGCTTCTAAAATGGACCATACATGCGAGCAGATCGATAGATATGTCTTGACATTCAGCGGCCCAAACCTCATGCTCACAGCTTTGGAGTCGTTCACGATCGCAAAATCGAACAGACTGAAATGGAATTACATTCAGATCAATCAATCGTTAACCGAGCGACGTCGAGAGCTCGCTCTCAGGTATTATTTCAACTGCCGTTGTCACCGGTGTAGATTGGAAGTGGACCCCGATGAACGGAACCTGCCGATGGGATTGGAAGACTTCATGAACGAGCCAGTCGGCGATCTCTGGGAGCAAAAAGCGAGGCAGTTCTTCGATATGATTCAATCTTTCCCGGTGACAAACTTTTTCCGTTATTCTCTGGCGTACAAACTCCAATATCTCTGCTCTCGTCGAGGAAATCACAGGTTCGCGATGCATTACGGCATCGCGGCTCTGCAAGGATGCATGCGTTTCGAGGAGAAGAAACAAATACTCTACATGCTGTGTCACGACATGGCGAAACTCGGTTACAATAACCCCGAGCATTCTTGCAATGCTCACTTCGAAATCGTGCGACGAACAGCCGTCGACCTCTTGACATTGCTCTTCGAACGCAGCCATGATATGGTGAGAGATCTGAGGCGTTTGGCTCCCCGACGTCACCGGCACAACATTGCACCCCGCCAGCGCCGCGTCACCACCTGAATTATATAGTTGACCGCAGATTGCATAACTTTTTCCGTTGAGCGGATAGCGATCTATGGGCTCCGGATTACATAAATTGTGGGGTTCGAAGAGAGCACCGAAAGAGTATTGAATTGATATGTGTGAGCACAGACTCCGATCATATTGGAGATGAAGACGATTTCTGAGAGTATTGAATGATGCACCGGTGATGGGCACCCGATCGGGTGCTGGAATGGAACTCGAAGCGATATATAATGATTCCGATCGATCTTGTGAGTTCTGAACCGTCAATACATTGTGTAGATCTTAACCGAATGGAATATGAGGCCTCCGGGCATCTTGCTCGTTTTGTTCATCCATCCATAACCGACAAAATTTATATTGAATAAATGGGAACGGCTGTCTCGGAAACGATACTCTCCTCCCCGAGTGCGACGCTCAGAGGTTCGAATCGAGATGAATTCCAAGACGAGCTATTAGAACGTAGCATTTGAACGTGCGACTCCCGCTATGAGTATCAGGGTGTGTTGATCTAGGGGCTCTGTCAACTCTAATCTAGGGTCCTGGCAAAAAGATTCGCTGCGGAATATCGAGCGCTGGAAGATTCACCTTCTAACCGTTCTTGCATTCAAGGATACTGATTCTTGCCCCTCGCCCAGCATCCACAAGAAATATTTCGTTCGAGATCGAAATAAGGTTGAACAGGTGATGATTTCACATCTCTTTGAGGATGGCTTAGCGGATGGCTTCCCAGGGTCGAAGTTCCGCGGCTTTGTTTTGAGAGACCCAATGTTCAAAACCCAGAATTTCGTTATCTGAAGCATGATTCCCCATAGAGAGAACGAAAGCAAACTACTCAGCTCAGCACTCAGTTGAGTTGAATCGCGATGTGGGTCGGGACGCTTTCCAAGTACATTTATTTGAATGATCTATTCTGGTTCGACTTTCCCCGTTTATGCCTCCAAAATGTTACCTGGGCTCAGAATTTGATGAGTCGCATCACAGCGAGTCTGCGATAAACGGGGAGCACTGCACGCTTGTCAGCTAGGAATCGCTGGGCCACACGATTCTCAAACTATGCCGCGCTTCCCCCATATAACGAGGTCGTGAATTGATTACGTATGCCTTCTTCGTCCAAAAGAGATAATCACGTCGACTCAAGCTCAGCGAGATTCGCGTATCTATGTCGGAAATTCCCTTTCGCAAGTTCCATGTGCTCTCCTGGCCGCCCTCCGGACTGCTGAATAACGCTTACTGCTTGAGAGAGAAGCAGACACTGGTTCTGGTCCTCCTTCTTAGCGGAATGAATTACGGGATAGAATTACGATATTGGTTCGTGTTTATTCACGCAGCGCAATGTGTTCTGACTAGAGGGCATCTATGATTATCCGGTTCAGATCTGTGGGCGATGCTCGATTCCGATCTCAGAGCCAAGAGAAACGACCGCGTCTGGATAGAGCTCCTCTCCATTGTAATTGACTGCGGTAGGACCCGGGAAGCTCTTATCAGGGGCTCGCAGAGCCGCGAACCGCAAATTCTGAGGTCCAGCTGTGATTCATAACGAGTTCCTGATTGTTGAGGTATCGACAGAGGTTGTTCATAGCGATGCTTGTTCGGCGAAAATTCTGAGCAAACAACCTCCATCTTTCAGAAATTGCGTTGTCATGTCTATGTCCAACTAAGATACCCCGGGCTCCGGGACATAACTGCATTTCCAATGGGAATTCAATATTACAGCGCACTTCGCACCTGGGCTCATGAAAGTCTGTCATCTTCCAGAATAAACTCCGAGCGCCCCACGAGCTTCGTGCCTGTTGGATGATCGCCTCGTTCACAAAACCCGCGGGACTGACGATTCCATCGTGTTTAGAGTCGAATCCTGCAGGAACGGCATCGCAAGGCGCAACTCTCTATGTGATCGCAACTTCCGCCGAAAGGGAGAAGGATAGCAGTCGATGCGCTGATGGAGGCGGTAGGCTGAAAGTCTTGCCGCAAAAATCGTCCCGAATCTGTCGGGGGATCGTCATCCAATGGAAACTGCGGTCCACATATCGTCATTGAGCGGGGTTGGCTACTGAACGAAAAGAGAAAGAGCCTCATTGGGCACTGCTTGGTGCCTCGACTGCCCGCGATGCGCTCGCGCTGTGCCTCCTCTCCATCTAACAACACTTTCGCAGCCGGTCCGATCTCGGGCAGAGCCGTCTTATAAGAAGAGGTTCTACTCCAGCTCAACTCAGACTAACGAAGTACCAGTAACCGAAGAAAATGACCAAGCTCTCCAGCTCATCGCATTCGCACGACACCAACCGTATAGAGTTCCCGAACGCCATACGATCAACTTTCGAAAAATCAAGCGATGTTCTCATCATCAGGATCGATCCAACTTCGTTCGCGACTCCGGGGGACTCAAGGAAAACAACGCCAGTGTGTAATTTGATGGAGGGCTTCGAAATGCTCATGTTGATAATCTTTGTCTGCGCGCTCATTGCGCTGATGTCGTACTTCATCGTCAGCAATTTCTCTTTTGGCTTACAAACAGGATCGCGATCGAGCAACTCCGATGGATCCGGAGCAGAGACTGATTGGTCCCCTCTGGTCAAAACGTTATTCGCTGAGTGAATAAACAAGAGCTCACACGGTTTTATAAAGCTGGTATCGTAATTCTTGCAATACGTTATTCTCCCTCCGAGCCGGTTAGGTTCCTCCCGATAAAACGGAGCACCAGAACATATTTTTTCTTGGTCCTCTCGCGCTATCTCCGGACTCCTTCCCCGCAGACGAGATGGTCCTAGACAATTGTGACCGAAACAGGGAATCCGCGAACGGGCTAGCCCGGGGACCGCATCGTAAGCGAAACAACATGGGCGAGCATGCGAATGGGTGCATTCATGTTCTGCGGTAGATTGGAAGAGATAATCCGAGAAGATGCCGGAAATCTTGGGGAACGAGCACGACGGCGAAATAAGCCTTCGAGTTTTACCATTCCAAGGAGGACACTCCCATGAGAATCATTATCTCTCGAGACTACAACAGGCGCATCTCCCGCAAGGATGGGGGAACGGCACTAGTCTATCGGATTCACGAGACTTGCTTCACAGTATATTCATCAGCTGTCGACCTCGGATCATGTTCGCAATACGCGCACACGATGTTGGAAGTAAAGGAAATACCTAACATGGTCATAACAGGTAGCGAGATCTCCCGATCGAAATTTCTTATCGACGCTCCGCTCCTTCCGCCGATTGACTCGCGGGAACTTCTTCCGCCTTTCTTGAAGATATCTCGAGCTTCGCGTCCATTTTGGAGCAGGATGAAGCCGATTTGACATGAACCATTCGGATTTGAATATAATTTCTACCCCTGACACTCCGAAACGTTCCTTATCGCCGTCTGCCGAATTCTGCGCTTCGAACTTGGAAATCGTGTGCTCAAACTTGTTCAGAAGAGACATCTTTTTGGGGTAGTTCCGAGTGGCCAGAGAGAGAGTGTTCAGCCATCCAGGGATCGAGTTTGAGAGAGCTGTCAGCTGTGCGAATTTCTTCCCAGATGCTCTGCAGAAAACAAGGGGAAAAAGTTTCCCATCAGATAACCGATTCAAGACAGGAACTCTCCTCGGACTGATTCTTCGTGATTTCCCAGAGATTTCTTACTTTCCCCCAAGGGCTCACTCCGAGTTTGTGGTTTTCGATGGAACTTCCGTTTGATCCACGACTATGAATCAGGGCCTTGGAATATCATCAAGCTCAGAAATGACGGAAGTGCTTGCAGGCACCGCAAAGCCGACTTCCGCGATAAACATCTGACACATCAGTATGTTCGAAGCTCTTCAGCTTATTGATTGAGAATAGCTGACCTCGCGGTGGAGTGCTCTTGTCGATCTGATGTCGTCTTATTGGAACCAAAGATCTCTCTGTTAAGGCTATTCAGCCGAGATCCTTACTCAAGTGATATCTCTGATACGCGCTTCCCTTCAACGGGGTCCCGCATTCATTCTATGATTTGACGAGCCATTTTGAAAACTCTTCCGCTGCCGCGTGTTTGATGAACTCCACAACACTCTCAAGGGTCAACTGTCACGATGTCTTTGACTGAACCGGGAATTTTCAGAAATACGGTCAGAATCACGATTTTCAGAAATACGATCATATCGAAACACCGGGTGAGGGAAAACCGCGATCGATACTAGGAGGGTGATCAGTGATCAGGAAGCTGAAAGTCGTCGTGTCAGAATGCACCAGCCCTATACACTTCCCCATGAAGTCACATGATTGACTTGGTCCAACCATGGTCCTAAGAGCTCATGAGGAAGGGTACAAGATCGGTCTGATCACGCAATAGACGCTGCGACACCCGGCCAGGGGATTGGAACGCAAGGTTCCTGAATAAACTATCTCTCTTCCTCCTCCTAGGTCGTGAGATACCGTATTACTTAACCGTATTGCTTAACCAATGACTTTGAACTCATAGATGAATGACAGCTGGAGCCGTCATGCTTCACGGTGGATTGGAGGCACTGAATGGACAAATTGATATTTCCCTTGCTTTCAGACGAGAACTGAACGCCCACTGTCGTTGCCGACTCTTTGGAGGACTGGAGTCGTACGGGAATCTCGTTTTAAGGGGTCGTCGTTCCCGTGAGTTCTGGCTGGGTGGGATGTCTGCTCAAGATTCCTTTGTTTCCGTCCAATGTCACGACATCCCCAGAGTTCACGACCTCGGTCACACCAGCAACGCCAACTATCGCCGGAAGCCCGTACTCCCTTGCTACCACGGCGCCATGGGACAAAAGACCACCGACTTCAGTCACGACCCCGCCGAGAAGTGGGAAATATGGCGTCCATCCTGCAATATTTTCTACTCTTAGCTGCTCATCAATCATACAGCACAATACAGGCCTGATTTGGAGGACCAACGGCAAAACATGCATCTTTCAAATCCATCTGAATGTCCAGTTTCGTACCTGTATCCGTGGCCCGAGTGATCAAAATCTCGCCTCTCTCGATCAGATGTGCTTCAGTGAGGAAGCTGTGTATGACGCGTGCTGACCCCGTGACAACGCCTCGACTCACTGGAAGCCCCGCCATGCTCTCGGCGTTGGGGTCTGCGACAACAGTTGCCGACTCGATCTGGTCGTCGTTTCAGGTTAGTTCAAGGATCGCTCTCTGCACAAACTCCGACACTGACTTGTGAGAGAGATTTTTGGTCCGACTCACCGGTTTCGGCATCCCATAGAGCAGTACGGGGAACCGTTCTTGGTCGAGGATGGGATGCATCTTCTGCCTCCGGAGAGCTCTACAGAGCGGAGAGCTTTCGTTGTGAGCCTCCAACCGATAAAGAGTTCCAATCGTGTAATTTTCTATACGAAAATTGCTCCTCGATACTCACTTCGGCAACAATGATGGATCGTGGGTCCTCAGGAATCGGTAGACTTCATCGCAACTGAGGAAGAAGATTAACTCAGGATCGGGGAGTCGACCTTCGGCGTGAAGTTTGCAACCGAGGCCTCGGATCGCGAGTCGAAAAACATGGACGCCCTTCATAACAGCCGACTTTGCCGCTTCTCTGGCATAAACAGCTTCCTGTGCCCTCGGGATCAGAAAGTTGAGGAACTTCCTCTGGAAAAAATTTGGTCGTTTCGGCAGCTCATCGACGGTCATCGAATCGTCTTTTCCGCTTTGGATTCGAGGAACAGGGCACCGAGCCGTGGATTGAAGCGTCTGGACCAAAGGAATTGGATCGATGTCCCATGTTTTCGAGTGGATGTCCAGCTCCTTGAAGCATCGATGAGCGTGTTTCGAGCGAAGCAGTCTGAATTGTTTCGCTGCAAGTCCATTGTCACGTTCCAGCCAGCCAAGAGCCTCGTCGGTTGACATATTCAAAAAAGCCTCCGCGTTCGGATCCTCTCGCAGCAAGTTCGAGAGCGCCTTGAATGTATGGAATTGAACAAATCAAGATGTTGAAAATGTTCAGGCGTGCCGCCAGGAGCAATTCCGATTTCTGTGTCTGCATGGGGATTGTTTTCAATGAACTTTGCCAAATTACCGTGAGTTCCTTCGGAATGTGCGCACTCTCCACCTCCAAGTCGGACTTCAAAAGTTTAGAGACCGAGAGCATCAACTCCGGGGAGAATTCTTCTGCGCGCTGACTACTTTTCACAGTGTTCAAGGTGAGAACATTGTAGAGACCCGATGGCATCGAAGCCACCATCATCCCCTCCATGAGCGAATCCAGCTTCGGAACTTGTCGGATAATGCTCAAGAACAAAGACAACGCATCTTCGTTCTCTGGAGGATCCAAACGAAACTGATCGGCTCGCTGCCTCACCCTCTCAACCACTTGCTTGAAATCCCAAAGTGCCTGCAGGAATGAACGAGACTCGTGGTGTTCTGGAGCGTTTTCAACATATGTCAGAGCTAACATTAATTTTTTTTCAACTTCACGCACCTTCAAGATCATTGTTACGAGACCCACGGCAACCGTTTGTTTCCCTTCATGGACTATGCCTTCTTTCAGTACCTCATGATCGGAAATGTCGTAACCGAACATGGTGATCGCGGTTGTTTTCGAGAACATTTTACTATGGGCCACACCGTTCTGCAAAGGACGTTGATCAATATCGATCGGCGTAGGTTTACGAAACGTCGAATCTCAAAACTATGTAGGAGCTGAGTAACTTACATGAGAGAAATTCATGAAGGCTCTCTTGCCGCAGCCGACGTACGTTAGATACGTGAATTGACTGCGATCGCCCTTAATCCATTCGACTTTTTCCCTGCTGAGAGCGTCGTAGAGCAGATGGCCGATCATCGAGGTTCCCAGGGTTGAGAACACGCCTGGCATAACTTCACTGAAAGAATCAGTTGTTTAAGCGTAACGTTGAGCTGGCTGAGGGCTGCACGAAGACTCTTCTCCGAGAAAGAGCGAGACTCCTGCCCCGTTCCTCTAATCACAGGATCAACTCTAGGAATGGATTCTGTTTGCTTCCTTGAGAATTGTACCAAGAACATCGGGGACTGGTACGCCGAAGATTGAAACTCAGGACCGAGATTGCAGTCGTTCACGCGGAATCAACGTATTTGGGTCATGAGCGTTTAAGTAACTGAGTATCCGAAAAACGCAATGCCGAGCAAGTTCACTTACTCGTAGTTGGCACGGCAGAGAATTTCGCGATTGGTGTAGAATCCCGAGTTGAAATCGTGTCGGATTTCGAAATCAGTTTCACGGAGGAAAGAAGTGACGGGACGAGATTGAAGGAGGTAGATCTTTCCACCAACAACTCCCCACTCAATATCTCGAGGAGAATCGGTGATATCTGAGAGCTGCAACAGATATTACTGACGTAATGCAGAGTGTTCAAGTGCTTGTGGGAGCGGTCACCCTGGCGGTAGCGAAACTGGACTCACCGCAGACCCAATCGAGGCAATTTCAACCGCGCGTTCATCGGTCAGGCAGAACGATTGTTTCTTGTCTGGATCGATGGCTACTTCCTTGGTTCCGCTCCCGTCGTCCGACTCGATCACCATGCTGTTCTTGGCACCGCACTGGAAGATGGGATTTTCCGACTCAGTTTTGTTGGGAGTTGTTTTGTTCATCATGTGCCTGAACTGCGTTATCCCGGAGTTGGGACTTATCGCACTTCTGCTCTAGATGGGCTACAGAGGAAATCCCTACCGATTTTGTCTCCAAGACGATTCCAGATCCCGCACGTCGCAAGGAGTACGTGTCTGGATCTGCCGAAGCTGAAACGACGGACTCTCCAAGCCCGAAGTTGGCAGTGATAAAGATACCCAAGGGATGCGAAGTCACCGGATCGCAGGTAAACATAACTCCCGCGCTTTCGGCGCTCACCATCTCTTGGACCACGACAGCCATTGAGCTGTTCAATGGTTGTCCATACTGGCGTTTGTAGTTTACAGCTGCAATCGAACACTATCTGAACGATAGTTCTCTCTTGAAAACTCGTCTGAAGTTCACCATTATGTTCTTACACGCACCAGTCAACGCGAATTGCGAAGCCCAGCATTTCGCCACAGCTGACGCAATCGCTCGTTCTCCTTTCATTCCAAGGTAAGTCGCCATTTGTCCAGCAGCCGACATTTCTTCGGAATCCTCGCCCACGGCGGATGAGCGCACGGCGTACTTCTTCAAGTACCAAAGGGGGCCGAAAGACTCGCAGAGCTTCTGCGTGAGCTTCAGAGGAAGCGCAACGCCACGTTAGATAACAAACCACTTCAGGATCTGATGAATTCCCCGAGAAACGGTGTATTTGGTAACCATTGCGGGAGGAATCGAGGGAGTGCGGGTCGATGTGTTCTATCCGGAAAAGCTGCTCTGTCCGACGTATGCAGTGGTACCAGAGAATGCGAGTTTACCATCCTTTGTAGGAATTCCGGCAAAACGGCCCTAGAGATGGCGGATACACACTTATCCGACGCCACTTTGAGAGCCGCCATGTCCGCCATTTTGCTGGATTCCAGAAACTCCGTGATGGCAGCTGACACCTCGGGCATGCCAGCGAACAGGGCGTAAGCGTTCGTTGTCAAAACCAGAGCCGACGGAACCGTGAACTGAAACCCGAGAACTTCATCAATCGAAGCTTGACAGCTGTGAACAGAAAACTATTTCTTTTCGCATATCCCACCGTTTTCACGGATTCAGATATGCTAGTGACCACAGCCAAGGAGCTGCCCTTCCCGCCGCTGAGCTTTGGATCCTTGCATGCCGCGTCCGAAGTGCTCAGAAGTAGGCTCTGGTTCAGTCCATCCGGAAAATTCAAGAGTTCGCAGCTGGAACAGTCGAGGCGTCTCAGAAGGAGGCACGGCGATTGCACGAGGATGGAAAGACAGTTCTCAGAAATATTCTCCAGCGCAGGGAGGGCGGCTTGGAACTCACAGCTCGAGCTTCCTCTCCGGTATATCCATAACCTGGAAATGGTTCAGGAGTGTTCCAATGAATCGGAACTCCTCTTTCCTTGCGAGCAACGTAGCGCGGGTTGCTACTTGGCTTCGTGATCCCTCCTTTGGCAGATCAAGGTCGACCGAGTACTTACGTTCCCCTGCGGAAGACATGGAGTGAACTATGGAGCCTTCACAACATCAAGTCATATTTGTCTGATTTTGGTGGGTTCCCGTACACCGGGGCATTTTCCGAAGTATACTCACCCACAACGAAAGCAAAGGCTGTGTGGAGAAGTGCCTCATCTAAGTTTCGCAAAACCCATGTGGTCTTCCGAATCGGTTGCACAAAATGCGCGGGATTGCAGCAATAGCCGTAAGCCTTGCGACCCGCTTCGATTGCTGTGACGGTTGTACCATTCTGTGAGACGACGATTTCTCTTTCAGGGGACGTTTGCGAGGACACCCAGGGAAACGCCGCTTATAAAACGGAAAAAAACATTCTATGTGCCACGCGCGTTTCGATCGGTCACAATTGAGATGTCCAATAAGTGAACATGTAAGTCACGCAGCAGAGGCTTGCACCAAACATTACCTCAGCATATCCGATAAGTGAGCGGGACCCTCGTAGCATATTCGAATCGCCAAAAAACTTCAAACGGGACCCAAAGAGCATCATCTCTTCCTTTTCACCGTCAAGACCGATCTCAGCGAAAACTGAGACTGGCTGCGTTATGGCTTGGCATGCCTTGCAGCATCTGACGGAAACGGAGATGACTTTCATCGGAATCTCGGAACCGTCTTAGTGAATCTCATCAGACATTGCGGTTGCACATACATACTTTGAGATTTCGAGCTTGGCGTCCGCGAGGCTCTCCATCTTCTCGAATCGTCTCGCGAGGAAGGATGGCCTCACTTGCTTCGGCAGCTCAAGGGTGTGACCGACCATGGCAGCTTGAGCTCCAACCCGGACGTGAACCTCAGAGTCTTTGCCAATCTCCTCCATCATGATATTCAGTCCCAAGCGCCATCCTCTCATCGGTGCATTGCATTCCAAGCGGATACCACCGGCGCTGTATGCATGTTCTGTAGTGAACCCGTGAGAAATGATCGCATCCAAGAGACTGTTCTACAGCGTATATTCCAGTTCGCCAATGTGGGTTCACTCACCACCGCTGTTGTCTCTGTAGAATGACTCTTTCAAATCAAGCCTGCGGCCATTTATTTCTAGCTTGGCCCAAACCCTCGCTATGTGTTCCCGGACCCTTTCGAAATATATTTCCAAAAATGTTCCTTGTGTCGGATCACATATGAACCAGTGTATCCAGTCCTGCTTTCCCTCCTACGATCGGTAAATGAAAAATACTGTTGGTTGGTTTCTGTTGACGATCCCGCTCGGCAGTTCTCGCCGGAATGATATTCGTTGAGGGACATGAGCCTGCTGGGACATACCTCTGTGAATGCGGCGACTGGTGTGTCTAGCTCCCATTCTCTTGGCTGGAAGATTGCATTCAGCTTGATGGGGTCATCTGTTCTCTCCCACGTGGAAACTGGGAACTCCAAATTGATTCCAGCCACTTGAGTATGCGCGTAACGCTTCAAAACGTCCAGTCTCCCCATCTGTTGGCAAGCGTAGCAATATTAGGTGGAGCATGATGGGAGCGGATACTTCATTAGCGGTTGGTGAACTTGATGGACGACTTTCTAGCGCGCTAGAAACTCAACGAACCATGTCCACAATCTCAACAGAATATAAAGTTCGCAGATGTGGCGGTCATTTAGCCTGAACCCAATTCTCTGGAGGGCGTCTACGATAGTGTTCTTCGATGGTACGGCCGCCATCATTCAAAGAAATTGAGAATCGAATAAAAGGTGGCCGATTCACGGCTACCACGAGATTGAGGCTGTTACGCGTTTTCCTTGCAGATTTTTTTTCGCTGAAGGATGAATAACTTCACAGAAAGACCTGTGATATCTTTGCATAAACATCGCCCAAGCAGCAGCCATAGTCGTTCAAATTTCATTACGAGAAAATCAGAGGATCTATAAATGCCTTCGCCCGCGCGGCTGGGTAAACACTCAATGGATCACGTTTTTTTTGCGGGCAGATTTGCCGAACGACAAGCCGCTGTTTCTATTGTTCGAATAGCTAGCGCTCTGATACGGGAGCTTTGTTAGGGAAGATTCAAGTCAATCGGTGAAATCTGGGACAGAATCTTTCCCTTTGCGAGCGCTAACGATTGCTCGAGGTCGGGCCACTGGTAGCAGACGAACTATCGGAATCATTCAATGCAGGAATCGTTGCTGGAGAGTGGTTCCATTGGGTGTGGCCAGGTCGGGCTGGACGTTCCCATGTTTGCGGAGACGTCTCGCAATCATGGAGATAATACTTTCCCGATGCGGGTCGTTGTTGCTTCAGCAAATTTTGACCCTCGCAGCACCGTTCACCCATCCTCCGCGTTAGAGGCCGGATCCGGAATCGTGGATCCAGAGAGAAGACCCTCGCGAAAGATGCTGCTGATATCGGAACAGTCTTACTCTTTCATTCGAGTTTCCCCAGAAGCTCTTCCTCCATTGGAGAAACTGAAATATCGGTCTTACCTCAATTGTTCCGAGAGATCGACAGTAGCGAGTTGACACTGTTCCACTGGATCAATACTGGAGCAACTAAGTGGGCGAGCGGGGGCGCACCGGCCCAAAATTGAAGCGATTCGCTCGCCATCGCCTCATGACAGCTGTGGAGAGCGCGAGTGTTGATCAGCAGATTCGATGGCATTTGCTCTCCCACTACAAGGTTGCGCACTCGTGGTTCTCGAGCTGTACTGACCGTCGGCGCCTCGTCCCTTACTGTTCGCGATGGGTATATGTTCGCATTCATTCATTCAGAGGCTGTTGAGCACCGAGATGCTTCGTGCGGCGGCGCTCGCGAACGGTTTCGGTCGAGGTTTTCATATTTCCGCCTGCTCGCAGCGGTTCCTCTCTTGGTGGGAAGAACTCGGCGCCAGGGTAATCTTGACAGGCCGATAGAAATCTCAGAGCTGGTATCTTCCATTGCATCCAGCAGTGGAAGAACATCCATCTCCTCAGCGGAAAGTGATAGGGTATATTTCGGCATTTGAATGATTCTTATCAAACGACGGATCCCGAACGAACTGTCTCTTCGCTCGCTGAGAATTTCCCTGAATGCGTACCCAAATTGAGTTTATTCCAAATTTCCGATCATGATTCATACTATTACGAAAGATCGACTGATTCCGCGACGAACAGATGAGTATCCGAAGGCTCGAGTATCTGAATTCCTCTCGACAGAGGGGAGAGGGGTAGGAAATCGCCACAGCTAGAACTTCAAGCTTGGCGTCGGATAAGAGGCGTCGCGTCCTTAATCTTGGCCTCCGCGAATACTTCCGTGTCCTCTTCAGGATCGGCTGTTGTCTTGATCATGTTTCGTGGATACATGCGGCTCTTTTGATCCTTCTATTGATTCGTTCGCTGAAGCTGGTGTTCCTTCTGCATCACTCGCTGTGGGTGTTTTGTGAAGTATGCCTCTATTCCCGTCCAGCGTCACGATATCTCCGGACTTCACGAACTCGGTCACACCGGCGACGCCTACAATCGCCGGCAGCCCGTACTCTCTCGCGACTACAGCGCCGTGGGACAAGAGACCGCCAACTTCAGTGACAACACCGCCAAGAAGTGGGAAGTAAGGTGTCCAACCTGCAATATTTTCCACTCTCAGCATTTTCATCGGCTCATTGCACAATATCTCACATTTCATTTGGAACTTATTTTTCGACAAACCATCTCCTCTCTGAATACAAGCACTACGAACTATGTACGTAGAGATTTCAGACTTTATACCTGTGTCTGTGGCCCTGGTGACCAATATCTCGCCCTTCTTGATAAGATGTGCTTCAGTGAGGAAGTCGAGTATGACCCGTGCTGGCCCCTTGACGATACCTTCACTCACGGGGACTCCTTCCATGCTTTCAGCGTTAGGGTCAATGACGATCGTTGTTTTGTCGATCTGTTAGTTGTTGTAAAAAACTTTGAAGATCGCTGTCCTGGTGAATCCTCAGCCTTGGAAAAGTTCCCAAGCTCAACTTACCGGCTTTGGCATTCCATAAAGTAGAACTGGGAACCGCTCTTGGTCGAGGATTGGATGCATCTTCTGCCTCCGGAGGGCTCTGTAAAAATCGCTTCCTTGTGATTCCTTAGCGAGGAATATCGGTATCGACATTTATCCAGAAAACGCGGACCGGATTCTCACTTTGGCAGCAGCGATGGATCTTGGGTCGTTATAAGTCGGTAGACTTCATCGCAACTGAGGAAGAATATCAGCTCAGGATCGGGAAGTCGACCTTCGGCATAGAGTAAAGAGCCAACTTTGCGAATAGCAAGTCGAATAGCATGGATGCTCTTGACGAGAGCTGACTTCGTGGCCTCTCTCGCGTAAACGGCTCGTTGTGCTCTCGGAATCAGGAAGTTTAGATAGTTCCTCTGGAGCAGACCCGGTCGTTTTGGCAGTTGGCCAACGGTGATTGAATCGTCCGCTTTCTTTTGGGCGTCGGGCGGAGGACATCTCGCTGTCGACTGTAGAGTCTGAACCAAGGAAAGCGGATCGATGTCCCAAGTTTTCGATTGAATATCAAACTCTTTATAGCATCGGTGAGCGTGTTTCGAGCGAAGTATTCTGAATCGTCTCGCTGCGAGTCCATCGTCAGTTTCAAGCCAGTCGAGTGCTTCGGCGGGTGTCATTTCTAAAAACTTCTCCGCATTCGGGTCTTCTCGCAGCAAATTCGAAAGTGCCTTGAATAGATGAGATTGAACTGATCGACACGATTACCCAATTGAAATATGGCCCGAAGGAACCATCTGCATGAGAAGTGTTCTAGACGATTTGGCCACCGCCATACCGTGAGTTCTTTCGGGATGTGCGCACTTTCCACCTCCAGAGTCGACTTGAGAAGTTTAGATAGCAAGAGCATCAACTCCGGGGAGAAATCTTGCGCGCCCTGACTGCTTTTGACTGCGTTTAGGGTCAGCATTGTGTAGAAACCCGACGGCATGGTGGCCGCCATCAGTCCGTCCATGAAGGGGTCTAGACCCGAGACTTGTCCGATAACACTCAGGAACAAGGACAAGGCGTCGTCGTCCTTTTCCGGCGGAGCCAGACGGAATTGATCTGCTTGCCATCTCATTTTCTTGACCAAAGGTTCAAGATCTCGAAGCGCCTGTAGGAACAAAAGTGAGGATTGACCAGCAATGACGAATCAAACCCCTCCCATATGTCGGAAAAATCTCGGGAATCAGCGGCACGTACACCTATCATCAGCAAAGCAAGACCCCAGGCCGGCGGTTGTTCTCCTTTATGTTTGATGCCTTTCTTCAGCGCTTCATGATCGGAAATATCGTAACCGAACATGGCGACCGCGCTCGTTTTCATTATGGTCTTGTCATCGGCCAAACCGTTCTGCAAGTAATTATATCTGGATATCGAGCCGAATACGAAGAACGATTATCGGTAGCGTGAAACGACGTCGTGTGACATACTCGAGAGAAATTCATGAAGGCTTTCTTGCCGCAACAGACGTTCTGGAGGTATGTGAATTGGCTGGGGTCGCCCTTGCCCCACTCGATCTTTTTCTTGCTGAACGTCTCAAAGACCAAATGGCCAATTATCGAGGTTCCCAGTGTTGAGAACACGCCAGGCATCACCTCGCTGAAAGATTCCAACATTCACACTTGGTCGGAAACACGATCGCCTGCCGTCAACAGTCGAGAAGCAACGTCTGAATGGTCGATTGAAAGCTGCTATCAGGGCACTTCGCTTACTCGAGGTTGGCGCGGCTTAAGATCTCCCGATTGGTGTAGAACCCGGAGTTGAAGTCATGTCGGACCTCGAACTCACTCTCACGGAGGAAAGAAGTCACCGGACGAGATTGTAGGAGATAGATCTTCCTTTGGACGACAGCCCACTCGATGTCGCGGGGAGAACCGTTGAGATCCGTTAGCTGGAACACCGAATAATTTGGAAATTCAGTTATTCGAGAGTCAATGGTTCGAAGAGTTCGCAATTCAATAACTTCGCTTACCGCAGCACCTATATTGGCAATTTCAATCGCGAGCTCATCACTCAAGCAGAACGATTGTTTTCTGTACGGATCGATGCTTATTTCCTTGGTTCCGCTCCCGTCCTCGGACTCGACCACCACGCTTCCCTTCGCTCCGCACTGCAAGAACGGAACTTCTCGGACTCGTTTCGGACGAATTCCTGACTTCGGGCACAGGTTCAATTTGATCTGACTCTTTGTCGGAAGGTTCTGGAATTTCCTCCGAGCTCGAAACCCCTCGTTGGTGAGGGAGTGCCGAGAGGACGCCTACCGATTTTGTTTCCAAGGCGATCTCAGATCCCGAGCGTCGGAAGGAGTACGTGTCTGGATCTGCGGAGGCCGAAACGACGGATTCTCCAAGCCCGAAGTTGGCAGTGATGAAGATACCTAGAGGATGCGAAGTCACCGGATCGCAGGTGAACATCACTCCGGCGCTTTCCGCGCTCACCATCTCTTGGACCACGACAGCCATTGAGCTGTTCAACGGTTGTCCATACTGGCGTTTGTAGTTTACAGCTGCAATCAAACATCATCTGAACGACGACTCTGCCTCGAAAACTCGTCCGACGTTCACTATTAGCTTCCTCACGCACCGGTCAGAGCGAATTGTGAAGCCCAGCATTTTACCACAGCTGACGCGATCGCTTTTTCCCCCTTCAGTCCGAGGTAAGTTGTCATTTGTCCGGCAGCCGACATTTCTTCGGAATCCTCGCCCACGGCAGATGAGCGCACTGCGAATTTCTTCAGGTACCGAGCAAGGCCGAAAGACTCGTAGAGCTTCTCATCGAGCTTCGGGAAGATGCAAAGGAAGGAAAAGATCATCAACTAATTCAGAGTCTTGAGCAAATGGAGTCGCATCCGATAGGAGCGGATTGCTTCGACGTCCGTATGCAATCGTCCCATTCCTTCGAAAAATCCTGAAATCTACCTCTTTGAGTATGCATTCCGGCAAAACGGCGTTGGAGATCACGGACACACATTTATCCGAGGCCACCTTCAAAGCCGCCATGTCAGCCATTTTGCTGGATTCCAGAAACTCCGCGATGGCTTCCGAAACCTGGGGCGTTTCAGCGAATAGGGCATATGCGTTCGTTGTCAAAACGAGAGCCAAAGGGACCGTGAACTGAAACTCAAGAAGAATGTGATTCGACGGCAAGGAGTTATCCATAGGAAACTTCTTCTTCTCGCAATGCTCACCGTTTTCATGCGTTCGGAAATGCCGGTCAACACCGCCAGGGAACTTCCCTTGCCGCCGGTGAGCTTCGGATCCTTGCAGGCTGCGTCGGAAGTGCTCAGTACAAGACTTGCGTCCCGAGTTTTGGGGAATTCGAAATATTCGCAGCTGGAATGGTTCAAGCCTTCAAGATTCTTCGAGAGGAAAAGTCCAGGTAATGTCCGTATCCGTATGTATCGATATCGCTGAATACGCACAGTTCCCGCTCCCTCTGGGGGAGACACTTCACCGGGGTGTACCGCAGTAGTGTGTTCATCCATCGAAACGTCTGCTTCTGAGTGGTTAGAGCTCCATCGGAGTTCACTCCGGGTGGTGCTTCCGAATCTATCCGACCCAGGTCGACCGAATAGATGCGTCCCGCTTGTGGAGCGCATGAGAGTAGATTACAAACATTTTCGGAATGCACGATGTGTGTGTTTCGCAACAAGATCTGACGTATACTCACCGACTTCAAAGCCAAGTGTCAGGTTGCCAGAAGGTTCGGGCTGCAGATTCCATCGAGTCTTCCGGATCGGCTGCAAATAGTGGGCAGGGTTGCAGCAAAAGCCGTAGGCTTTGTCACCGGCTTCGATCGCTGTCACGGTTGTTCCATTCTGGGGAAGACAATGAATATTTCAGGACGGGCATGTTCGTTTAATCAGCGAGAAAACAGAGCGTGTGACTTCGGGAAGACCTTGGATGGAAGTCATTCGATCGGAATCTCGACAAAAATCTCGTGCCTTTCACTCGGGGAGTGAAAGCCCTAACGGAGAACTCCGTTTTCAACCATGGCGAAGCAAACTCGTGACAAAGGTTCTAGCGAAATACGCGGGTCTCAGCTGCGGATTTCACAGGAGTTCAGCAGCAGATCCAACATCGGCAGGAAACTAGCTAAAGGGAGCGCTCTGTGCATAGACTTCGAAAGCGAAGGATCTAATCTCAGTTGCTCCCCATTTGGAGGAAAGAATAGGAATCTAGTTCTCCTTCAGCAGCGGAAAAAGCTGGGAAAGCCATCTCGGCGGAAACTCGAGACGTGTATTTTTTCCAGAATCCATCTGTCAATCAAGTCCTCCGCAGCTACATAGGCAACTCTATGAAGTTCACGCAAGAACGAAGGCAATTGCTATCATTTGTGATGCCCTCCAATATGATGCTTCAATTCGAGTAGGGCACTCCTATCGGCATCCTGGCATCCATTCAAAACTTTCGTCTCGGCCTCTTCATGTCAAATATTGTCATAGCGTTGCGAACATTCCCACGATTGGTATCGGTGTGACATAATGTGAACAAAGCTCTTCGAAGCTGAAGTTGGTAAACAATCACTCTCGGTCCACGATGTCAGAAAACTTCTTCTGAGCACATTAGGGGCTCTCCATGATACTTCGATCACGGGCGGAGGGGGCGGCGGCGGCGGAAGTATACTGACCCGCCCCGAGTGGCACTTTGAATGGGACGCCAGGGGTAGTGTAAGATGCGCGGAGCACTGGCAAGGGTTTTGCCACCCTTGTGATCATGCAGCGGGCACGTTCATCCCTTCTCTGCTTCCCTTGAGCGCTGGCGTCTTTGCTCTGAGGTCTTCGAAGGCCGCTGTTGTTCTTGGCAACATGCCGCCATTCCTTGTCCCGGAGCACCATCCTTCGAATTCTTATTAAGTTATCGATTGGCCGCATGTTTCAAGTATGCTCTGCTGACGATTAACATAGGGTCAGACTGCTCACGCTGAATCGTTGCTCCTGGAAGCCAGCATGCGGCGAATCTGATGGCTGGAGCGCCGATGCCATATGGAAGAACTGCTTCGGATTGCGCAGGGCTATTTCAACGATGTTTCGTGATTCCATGGATAATTAATTTTTTGCCTGGCTGAACCTCTCAGCCAATTTTATTTAACGTCGCCGGGACCACCGTTTAGGTATTGCGTCAGTCGACGGACCCCTGGGAAGTGCAAATGCCTCGGGCGGGGATCGAACCCGAAACCTACATGTCTTGAGTCGGGCACGTTTGCACGTCGCCACGACCGCCGACTTGATTCCATGGATGATCCGTCCGGAGAAAGCTCGTGAACTGGCAGACAGAATACGACCGTAGGACGGCCAAATGTTGGTGGAAGCGATTTCGAAAAAATCTACCTGTTCTGCTTCTCCGACTACAGCATGGGTGCGAGTGTGTGCGCTCGAGCCGCTGCTGTCGTTCAGAGCAGTGCCGCCGCTGTTACTTTTATCCATTGGTTCGAATTCAAACTGAATACGCGCGATTCCTGAGAACTTCTTTCACCTCGGATAGCTACACTGACTCAAAAAAGTGATCAAGTGTTTCGGCACCTTGACTTTGAGATGTCATAACTTCGTTATCGTTCATCGGATCGGATCGGACGAAGTCGCGTTGGAAAGCTTAGTCCCTCCGGAATCGATTGACGTATATGGGTTTGCGATTCAGGGAAGATGTGTTCATTTAATTTACACTTTGAGGTAACGAGTGCATTTGACCACTTTTTTTGCTGCTCAGCGTATCGACGGGGTCCACATTTCTCCGGCGAAAAATGCACGTCTCGCACCATGAACGTGCTCGGAGACGTCAGTTGAGCACGTAGAAGGTTGTTTTGATGAGAACGCGTCGAATTGGAACACAAAATCCCTCGCATTCGACGCATCTGAAGTTTATGGAGATCCGATGAAGCGCACTTCTCAGGATACCGTGAAAAAAGTGCAATCGCTCCTTCTCGAAGGATTCTCCTACCGTGATGTCTTGAGGCGACTGTGGCCGGAAGTCAGTTACGGATCCATCGCGAATATCGCGAAGAAAATCCAAGTAGAACGGTCGGTTGTTCGGAGTGGTCGCCCCGCGAAGCTCAGCGAAGCGGTCAAACGGAATCTTGTGAGGAGTGTCACTACTGGTAAATGTGACGCGGCTGTCGAAGCCGCTCGCAATCTGAAGAGCTCGCATGGCATCGAGGTGAGCCCTCAAACAGTTCGGAACATTTTGAAGGAAAAGGGCCTGAAGGCCAAACCCAAGGTCAAGAAACCAGCGATCTCGCAGCGCAACAGAAAAAAAACGACTGGATTTCGCGAAAAAGCATCAACATTGGACGATTGATGACTGGGCTCGAGTGATCTGGACCGACGAGACGAAAATCAACCGTTTTGGCTCGGATGGACGGAAGTGGGTTTGGAAAGCCCCGAACGAGGGCTTGTCTGAAAGGACCGTGCAACCGACAATCAAGCACGGAGGTGGCTCTGTGATGATATGGGGCTGCATGACGTTTCACGGAGTCGGTAAAGTCACGAAAATCGATGGAAGAATGAATGCGGAGATGTACTGCAACATTCTCGAAACATCCCTGCTACCAACTTTGGAATTGTACGGCCTGGATGGAGAAGAAATCATCTTCCAGCAAGACAACGACCCCAAACATACCTCGAAGAAGGCCAAACAATGGTTTGAAAAGGCTAACAATGGTTCTGGTTTGTACGTTCTGCCATGGCCACCTCAATCGCCGGACCGAAATCCGATCGAGCACTTGTGGGATGTGCTCAAAAGGAGGCTGAACGCTTACCCGGATCCTCCGGCCGGGATTCTAGAATTGTGGAAGAGAATCGATACAGAATGGGAGAAGATCAGTCGAGAAACTTGTTTGCGACTCATAGAGAGCATGCCACGCCGCATTCAAGCAGTTTTGAGAGCGAAAGGAGGCAATACCGAGTACTGAAGATAGAGCAAAAAAAGTGGTCAAATGCTCCCGTTAGCTTTAAGTGTAAATAAAATAAGCACATCTTCCCAAAATCGCAAACCCGTATACGTCAATCGATTCCGAATGGACTCAGCTTTCCAATGCGACTTCGTCCGATCCGATCCGATGGACGATAACGAAGTTATGACAACTCAAAGTCGAGGAGCCAAAACACTTGATCACTTTTTTGAGTCAGTGTACCAATACGGCCGAGATTTGAACGAGTCATATTGTCAGCCTGACTGATGAGTTGACAGATGACAACGCTAGCGGTGGATTCGATCGCTCAGCCACAGGCGACCTCGATGAGCGCATCGTTCGCGCGCCCTAAACACGCGACGAGGAACGCCGAATGGCAACGCAGGTGGAGAATCTCAATGAGACCATGTCGAGTTGTTCTAGAGGTCTAGAGAATGTCACAAAACAGACGTTATTTAGAATGAGAATACGACGCCGGCATGAGTAAGATCAAAATTTTCATGCACAATGCACACTAAGAATCATATTTGATATGCAGCGAAACATTACTCGCTCTAGCACATAGGGGATCGCAATCTCAGCATGTACCTTGTGCATGTTGCCGACGGAATGCTTGAGGCAATACGCAGGTATGCTTGCGATGCTTGAGAAGCTTGCGGCAGACCTTCAAGCACAACAACGTCACTTGCAGCAGGGTATAGCAGCTGCAGGCTGCCGCTTCACGGTAACGGACGAGCCTGAATCGCGATGGACGGTACAGCCGCGCTGAGGGATCAGCGGCAAAGCATTGACGTTCGGCGACGTCGTGGACTAACTCATTGTCAGGGATAACACGGACCAACGAGATTGCATGTCCCTTCACTAGAATGCGCTATTCGCTTTTGGCGCGCTGCATGGAGCGAGCTGGCCACGGCAGCAGCACAGCGCGCAGCAGTCTGCGCGAACTGCTAGCGCACATTCACACGGAGAGGGTAAAAACAACAGCAACAGCAGCCACTTCCGTCCCGTGGCCAACGCGCCTATAAACGGAGTTCTCCGTTAAAACTCATGGCAGTGATTCCAATCCTCAGCTTGGCTCGAACTACTGCGGGAACAGATGGAGTCCCAGTAGCTCGACTCGAGAATCAAGGGACGTTAACGATGCGCTGAACCTTACCTCGGCATATCCGATGTAGATGTTTCCGCCCCCAAAAAGATTCGAATCACCGAAGAACTTCAAGCGGGACCCGAAAAGCATCACCTCCTCCTTCTGGCCATCAAGTGCGATCTCGGCAAAAACTGAGACGGGTTGCGTTATGGCTTGGCATGTTTTGCAGCACCTGGTTGACAAGAGGACGGCTCCAATTCTTGAATACTAAGGTCATCTTGGGGAAGATTTTCGTTCCTACCGTCATCCAATGTACATACTTTGAAATTTCGAGCTTGGAGCGCGCGACGTCTTCGGTTTCGAATCGTCTCGCTAGGAAGGACGGCCTCACTTGTTTCGGCAGCTCAAGAGTGTGTCCTACCATGGCCACTTGGGCTCCGATCCGGATGTGAACCTCAGAGTCCTTGCCGATTTCCTTCATCATGATGTTCAGTCCGATACGCCATCCTCTCATCGGTGCATTGCATTCTAAGCGGACGCCACCGGCGCTGTACGCATGCCCTGTGATCCGCAAGAGGTAAGTATAGCAACGATGTTATGTGCGTCCGGAAAAGCGTCATATTCAGGCGGAGTCGATCAAGTGCGAGGGTTCAGATCACTCACCCCCGCTGCTGTCTCTGTAGAAAGCCTCTTTCAGTTCTAGCTGTCGGCCGTTTATATCCAATTTGACCCAAACCCTCGCGATCTGCCCTTGAAATCTTTCGAAGTAGATTTCGAGGAGTGTCCTCTGTGACGGATCGCAGACGAACCAGTGTATCCAATCCTGCTGATCCTGCAGGTGGAAGTCAAAAGAAAACTTATGCTCTGCAATCTATCTCGGAACTTCTGCACTCCTGGTTCTCGTAGGTATGACATTTATTAAGGGAAGACGAGAAACTCGCTGTCGGAGTCCAAGCACAAACCTCTGTGAAGGTCACGATCGGGGTGTCCAGCTCCCACTCTCTCGGCGAGAAGACCGCGTTTAGCTTGACGGGGTCAGTTGTTCTCTCCCACGTGAAAACCGGGAACTCCAACTCGAGCTGAGCCGACTGGGAACGCGCGTAGCGCTTGAGGGTGTCGAGCTTCCCCATCTGTAGTGAATTAGAACAGTATTATCAATAGCGGCTTCGCTCATTGCGCCAAAGAATGGGTGGTATACATCGGATCGAATAACTGCGTGAGCGAATCGGGAAGGGTAAACGTGGGATTTGGCTCTGGTCAATTCCCCGCAGCATCGGTGATACCAAGGAATGGGAGCCGCTCTATCCGCCGGCGTCTGTCTCATTTCAAATACCCTAAAATCCCGCACATAACGAACTTGGCAGATAACGAACTTCACAGATAACGAACTTGGCAGATAACGAACTTGACAGATAACGAACTTGGCAGATAACGAACTTGACAGATAACGAACTTGACAGATAACGAACTTGGCAGATAACGAACTGTTCAGATAACGAACTGTTCAGATAACGAACTTGGCAGATAACGAACTTAACAGATAACGAACTTGGCAGATAACGAACTTAAGAGATAACGAACTTGGCAGATAACGAACTTGGCAGATAACGAACTTGGCCGATAACGAACTGCTCAGATAACGAACTACTCAGATAACGAACTGTTCAGATAACGAACCCGGCAAAAACCGAACTTCATTGACACCGGACTCCTGATAGGTGCTTAGACGCTGTTGTTTTCCGGCTAACATGAGCTGAGTGGCGGAAGAACAGTTCGTGATCCGTGCCATACTTGCGAATTTCGGCTCGTTGGCCGTTTAAATCATGGATGATTTTCCCATAGAAGACTCCTGCCGATCCCTACACCTCGACGCGTTGAATTTCTGAAAGTAGGTAGGAATTCAACTGGGTCATGAATTCCGATCGCCAGGCCTGGGAAAGCTGTCGAGCAATGTTCCACCCAAAAGTAGCGAGCAATTACCTCAGCATCGTTACCGTGAAACCGGCCAACTCTCTCGAATCGTTTTCCAAGGTGCTCACTCCCAGTGACGCTTCCCAGATAACCGGCACAGTGCTTCGCTCAACGAACCACGACTAGAGCCATAGATAGAGCCATAGATTCATAGAACAGATAGATAGATAGATAGATTTTTATTTCGTTACCTGTTTGGTTAAAACATGGGTAGATTATTAACAAGCGAATATTATTGTTATTAATAAGCGAAGGTAACAAAGCGAATACTCGATAACGCTCACGCTGCGCGACAGTCTTTCAGCTTCTCTCGTGACTCGTGAACGTTTCCATGCCAGCAGAGGTATATGTGTCCAACAGGCAACAGCTACTTGTGAATTCATGAATAAATGTTACTCAACCACAATGTCCTTCGCGAACACATTTTTGACCACTCTAGAGAACATAGAGTCATTCCGTTCGACTTCCAAGCTTCCTGCTCGCCCTCTTTCTGTATGCCTCAGTGATTCGGAGACTGTGGTTACCGCGCAAGGTGTCTCCTGTCGACGGATTCCAAACGAGTATCGTTAAACGGGTCCCCTTTCGGTGCGATTTGGAGGCGGCTGTTTCGGTCCGTCGAAAACTTGCGGCTCTGGATTCTAGCCCCGTGGACTTCGACTCCCCTTCTTGAATATACGTGTGTAGAATCCATGAATTTCTCAGAAAGGGCTCCAATACATTATAACAACTGTGACCTCGTTTTCAATCACTCGTTTAATGCGTCCGACAGACAAATCTCTGGTTTACGCTGGAGAACATGCTCGGTTGAAATCAACCATCTCAACGTTCCCTGACAATTCCTTGGACGTTCGTCTATTCGGACATCAGCGATGGTTGAGATTCAACCTGACGACGTAGTCCTACGGAATACACGATTCAGTCACTGACTGAATCACTGAAGTTTTTTTCGAGAAGAGGAGAACCAAGACGTTCTTTGGATACGACTGACCCGTGGAGGGAAACTGATAGCACCGGGCAACACACCACAGGTGGTTCCTGTATGAACAGCTGGACACTTGAACATGAACGTCACTGTCATCACCACCCCACATCCAACACGCAGCAGCAGCATCAGTGGAAGCGACTCGCTAGACTGTATCTCGCTTGTTTCGAGCATATCTCTGCTCAGAAACTCCAGCGGACTACGTTTTCGACTCGATGAGCCGCCCGAGATTCCAGACTCTGAAGTTAGGGCACGCTTGGAGAGAGCTGCGTATCTTGCGAGACGCTTTCATAGATGGGAAACAGGTTCATCATCTGCAATGATCGGCATCCGTAGAGGTTCGTTATCTGAGCAGTTCGTCATCTGCCAAGTTCGTTATCTGAGCAGTTCGTTATCTGTCAAGTTCGTTATCTGTGAAGTTCGCTATCTGCCAAGTTCGTTATCTGCACAGTTCGCTATCTGCCAAGTTCGTTATCTGCACAGTTCGCTATCTTCCAAGTTCGTTATCTGGACAGTTCGTTATCTGCCAAGTTCGTTATCTGGACAGTTCGCTATCTGCCAAGTTCGTTATCTGATACGGCCATACCTCGTTTTTTTGCTGGAAAAAAGGGTTCGTTATCTGCGGGATTTCAGGGTAATAATCCCCCTAGATGTTGTATCTACGACAGCTTTTCGCGAAGGCTCAGGTCTCTATGATCGAATCAAGCTTGTCCGATAGTGCTTAAGGAGTTTCTCCGCGAACGAATGACGACTTGTACGAAGAGCGAAGAGGTCGTCGCACTGCATATATGCAATGATTTTCTGGTCTTTCCCAACCTCACTCAAGAGCTTCCAACTCCGCCGGATTCCGATACGGAGGTTTTGCGGCTCTCTAAACAATAGGACCCGAATCATGGTCCCATCTTCGCTATCAGTAGAGAGCATTGTTCGAACCATCAAGGAAACGGGATTGTTCTTAACGCAGCCTTGATGAACGTTAGAAAGCGCGCTGACTACCCTGGTGGATTCATCCGCTCCACCGCGGCCATGAACACTCCTGGCACTGTATCAACGCTTGGACCCCAGCCTACTACGGGCGGTGTTCTGTGGCGAGAAATTCGCGAAGTATTTGTGCGCGGAACCTAGGATGGCATTTTTCCTTCCCTGAAGCGCTAATGAGTGATTCAGGTAGTCTCAACAGAGACTGAAAGATTCGTCCTGACACCAACACATGAACCAACACTATTCATATGTACGTCGGGGAGGAGACTTCATACTTTTCCAACAGCCACGTGAGATGGAACGAATCTTTCGACCTCACCTTGCTCGCTCGATGAGCACAATTACAGGAAGCTAACACTGCTCTACAGAATCAATCCGCACGACCGCAGGGCACACCGGCTCGAGAGCATTGTGATTTGTCCGCCTTCGGCAGTTGACAGGAGCGGAGAGCGTGAGTGTTGATCAGCAGACCTGACGATATTTGCTCTCATCCAGCAAGGCCGTGTCTCAAGTTTCGAGCTGTGCTCACGAAAGACCAACCATCAATGGGTTTGATGTCCCACGGACCAAGTCTGCGTGTAGATGAGATCGAAGTACCTATTTGATGACTTCCCGCAAAAGTCGTGAAATGAAGCTCGATTCGATCACTCTCCTGAGTATCCTGACTGTGTCTAAAATGTGGCCGAAACCTTCCCTAACAATAAATAATGCCGTGTCCAAATCAGATGAAGAATGCTGAAAATGTTCGGTTCCTACGATTCTTGTGTCATTTATTCATGGAAATGGATGAGAACTCTGATAGCAATAACTCCGGGAGCATTTCTAACGGTGCTGTCGTACAATCGGTTGACCAGTATGCAAGAGTCATCACTTTGAAGTGAGGGGACGGCGCCTGCGCCCAAGCATCAAACTTGGCATCGAATAAGAGGCGTCCTTTCACAGAAAGACCTGTGATATCTTTGCATAAACATCGCCCAAGCAGCAGCCATAGTCGTTCAAATTTCATTACGAGAAAATCAGAGGATCTATTATTGCCTTCGCCCGCGCGGCTGGAAAAACACTCATGAATCACGTTTTTTTTGCGGGCAGATTTGCCGAACGACAAGCCGCTGTTTCTATTGTTCGGATAGCTAGCGCTCTGATACGGGAGCTTTGTTAGGGAAGATTCAAGTCAATCGGTAAAATCTGGCACAGAATCTTTCCCTTTGCGAGCGCTAACGATTGCTCGAGGTCGGGCCACTGGTAGCAGACGAACTATCGGAATCATTCAATGCAGGAATCGTTGCTGGAGAGTGGTTCCATTGGGTGTGGCCAGGTCGGGCTGGACGTTCCCATGTTTGCGGAGACGTCTCGCAATCATGGAGATAATACTTCCCCGATGCGGGTCGTTGATGCTTCAGCAAATTTTGACCCTCGCAGCGCCGTTCACCCATCCTCCGCGTTAGAGGCCGGATTCGGAATCGTGGATCCAGAGAGAAGACCCTCGCGAAAGATGCTGCTGATATCGGAACAGTCTTACTCTTTCATTTGAGTTTCCCCAGAAGCTCTTCCTCCATTGGAGAAACCAAAATATCGGTCTTACCTCAATTGTTCCGAGAGATCGACAGTAGCGAGTTGACACTGTTCCACTGGATCAATACTGGAGCAACTAAGTGGGCGAGCGGGGGCGCACCGGCCCAAGATTGAAGCGATTCGCTTGCCATCGCCTCATGACAGCTGTGGAGAGCGCGAGTGTTGATCAGCAGATTCGATGGCATTTGCTCTCCCACTACAAGGTTGCGCACTCGTGGTTCTCGAGCTGTACTGACCGTCGGCGCCTCGTCCCTTGCTGTTCGCGATGGGTATATGTTCGCATTCATTCATTCAGAGGCTGTTGAGCACCGAGATGCTTCGTGCGGCGGCGCTCGCGAACGGTTTCGGTCGAGGTTTTCATATTTCCGCCTGCTCGCAGCGGTTCCTCTCATGGTGGGAAGAACTCGGCGCCAGGGTAATCTTGACAGGCCGATAGAAATCTCAGAGCTGGTATCTTCCATTGCATCCAGCAGTGGAAGAACATCCATCTCCTCAGCGGAAAGTGATAGGGTATATTTCGGCATTTGAATGATTCTTATCGAACGACGGATCCCGAACGAACTGTCTCTTCGCCCACTGAGAATTTCCCTGAACGCGTACCCAAATTGAGTTTATTCCAAATTTCCGATCATGATTCATACTATTACGAAAGATCGACTGATTCCGCGACGAACAGATGAGTATCTGATGGCTTTCAATTCCTCTCGACAGAGGAGAGAGGGGTAGGAAATCGCCACAGCTAGAACTTCAAGCTTGGCGTCGTTCTTGGCCTCCGCGAATACTTCCGTGTCCGCTTCAGGATCGGCCGTTATCTTGATCATGTTTCGTGGATACATGCGGCTCTTTTGATCCTTCTATTGATTCGTTCGCTGAAGCTGGTGTTCCTTCTGCATCACTCGCTGTGGGTGTTTTGTGAAGTATGCCTTTATTCCCGTCCAGCGTCACGATATCTCCGGACTTCACGAACTCGGTCACACCGGCGACGCCTACAATCGCCGGCAGCCCGTACTCTCTCGCGACTACAGCGCCGTGAGACAAGAGACCGCCAACTTCAGTGACAACACCGCCAAGAAGTGGGAAGTAAGGTGTCCAACCTGCAATATTTTCCACTCTCAGCATTTTCACCGGCTCATTGCACAATATCTCACATTTCATTTGGAACTTATTTTTCGACAAACCATCTCCTCTCTGAATACAAGCACTACGAACTATGTACGTGGAGATTTCAGACTTTATACCTGTGTCTGTGGCCCGTGTGACCAATATCTCGCCCTTCTTGATAAGATGTGCTTCAGTGAGGAAGTCGAGTATGACCCGTGCTGGCCCCTTGACGATACCTTCACTCACGGGGACTCCTTCCATGCTTTCAGCGTTAGGGTCAATGACGATCGTTGTTTTGTCGATCTGTTCGTTGTTGTAAAAAACTTTGAAGATCGCTGTCCTGGTGAATCCTCAGCCTTGGAAAAGTTCCCAAGCTCAACTTACCGGCTTTGGCATTCCATAAAGTAGAACTGGGAACCGCTCTTGGTCGAGGATTGGATGCATCTTCTGCCTCCGGAGGGCTCTGTAAAAATCGCTTCCTTGTGATTCCTTAGCGAGGAATATCGGTATCGACATTTATCCAGAAAACGCGGACCGGTTTCTCACTTTGGCAGCAGCGATGGATCTTGGGTCGTTATAAGTCGGTAGACTTCATCGCAACTGAGGAAGAATATCAGCTCAGGATCGGGAAGTCGACCTTCGGCATAGAGTAAAGAGCCAACTTTGCGAATAGCAAGTCGAATAGCATGGATGCCCTTGACGAGAGCTGACTTCGTGGCCTCTCTCGCGTAAACGGCTCGTTGTGCTCTCGGAATCAGGAAGTTTAGATAGTTCCTCTGGAGCAGACCCGGTCGTTTTGGCAGTTGGCCAACGGTGATTGAATCGTCCGCTTTCTTTTGGGCGTCGGGCGGAGGACATCTCGCTGTCGATTGTAGAGTCTGAACCAAGGAAAGCGGATCGATGTCCCAAGTTTTCGATTGAATATCAAACTCTTTATAGCATCGGTGAGCGTGTTTCGAGCGAAGTATTCTGAATCGTCTCGCTGCGAGTCCATCGTCAGTTTCAAGCCAGTCGAGTGCTTCGGCGGGTGTCATTTCTAAAAACTTCTCCGCATTCGGGTCTTCTCGCAGCAAATTAGAAAGTGCCTTGAATAGATGAGATTGAACTGATCGACACGATTACTCAATTGAAATGTGTCCCGAAGGAACCATCTGCATGAGAAGTGTTCTAGACCAGGGGTTCTCGAACTTTTCTGGTAGCGGCACCTCCAGCATGGGATGCGGGCGCGGCACCACGAGTGCCGCGGCACTCCGCGGCAGTTGGGTGCCGGCGGCACACAGTTTGAGAACCCCTGTTCTAGACGATTTAGCCACCGCCATACCGTGAGTTCCTTCGGGATGTGCGCACTTTCCACCTCCAGAGTCGACTTGAGAAGTTTAGATAGCAAGAGCATCAACTCCGGGGAGAAATCTTGCGCGCCCTGACTGCTTTTGACTGCGTTTAGGGTCAGCATGTTGTAGAAACCCGACGGCATGGTGGCCGCCATCAGTCCGTCCATGAAGGGATCCAGACCCGAGACTTGTCCGATAACACTCAGGAACAAGGACAAGGCGTCGTCGTCCTTTTCCGGCGGAGCCAGACGGAATTGATCTGCTTGCCATCTCATTCGCTTGACCAAAGGTTTAAGATCCCGCAGCGCCTGCAGGAACAAAAGTGCGGGTTGACGAGCCACGACGAACCAAACCCCTCGCATGTGACGGAAAAATCTAGGAAATAAGCGGCACGTACACCTATCATCAGCGAAGCAAGACCCCAGGCCGGCGGTTGTTCTCCTTTATGTTTGATGCCTTTCTTCAGCGCTTCATGATCGGAAATATCGTAACCGAACATGGCGACCGCGCTCGTTTTCATCATGGTCTTGTCATCGGCCAAACCGTTCTGCAAGAAACGATGACGGATATCGAGCCGAATACGAAGAACGATTCTCGGTAGCGTGAAACGGCGCTATGTGACATACTTGAGAGAAATTCATGAAGGCTTTCTTGCCACAGCAGACGTTCTGGAGGTATGTGAATTGGCTGGGGTCGCTCTTGCCCCACTCGATCTTTTTCTTGCTGAATGTCTCAAAGACCAAATGGCCGATTATCGAGGTTCCCAGAGTTGAGAACACGCCAGGCATCACTTCGCTGAAAGATTCTACGTGGTCGATAACATGATCGCCTGCCGTCAACATTCGATAAGCAAGTTCTGAATGCTCGATTGAACGTTGCTATCGGGGCACTTCGCTTACTCGAGGTTGGCGCGGCTTAAGATCTCCCGATTGGTGTAGAATCCGGAGTTGAAGTCATGTCGGACCTCGAACTCACTCTCACGGAGGAAAGAAGTCACCGGACGAGATTGTAGGAGATAGATCTTCCTTTGGACGACAGCCCACTCGATGTCGCGGGGAGAACCGTTGAGATCCGTTAGCTGGAACACCGAATAATTTGGAAATTCAGTGATTCGAGAGTCAATGGTTCGGAAATTCAGTGAATCAACGACTTCGCTTACCGCAGCACCTATTTTAGCGATTCCAACCGCGAGCTCATCACTCAAGCAGAACGATTGTTTTCTGTGCGGATCGATGCTTATTTCCTTGGTTCCGCTCCCGTCCTCGGACTCGACCACCACGCTTCCCTTCGCTCCGCACTGCAAGAACGGAAATTCTCGGACTCGTTTCGGAGGAATTTCTGACTTCGGGCACAGGTTCAATTTGAACTGACTCTTTGTGAACATTCGGCCGCAAGGTTCTGGAATTTCCTCCGAGCTCGAAACCCCTCGTTGGTGAGGGAGTGCCGAGAGGACGCCTACCGATTTTGTTTCCAAGGCGATCTCAGATCCCGAGCGTCGCAAGGAGTACGTGTCTGGATCTGCCGAGGCCGAAACAACAGACTCTCCAAGCCCGAAGTTGGCAGTGATGAAGATACCCAGAGGATGCGAAGTCACCGGATCGCAGGTGAACATCACTCCGGCGCTTTCGGCGCTCACCATCTCTTGGACCACGACAGCCATTGAGCTGTTCAACGGTTGTCCATACTGGCGTTTGTAGTTCACAGCTGCAATCAAACATCATCTGAACGACGACTCTGCCTCGAAAACTCGTCCGACGTTCACTATCAGCTTCCTCACGCACCGGTCAGAGCGAATTGCGAAGCCCAGCATTTCACCACAGCTGACGCGATTGCTTTTTCCCCCTTCAGTCCGAGGTAAGTTGTCATTTGTCCGGCAGCCGACATTTCTTCGGAATCCTCGCCCACGGCAGATGAGCGCACTGCGAATTTCTTCAGGTACCAAACAAGGCCGAAAGACTCGTAGAGCTTCTCATCGAGCTTCGGGAAGATGCAAAGGAAGGAAAAGATCATCAACTAATTCAGAGTCTTGAGCAAATGGAGTCGCATCCGATAGGAGCGGATTGCTTCGACGTCCGTATGCAATCGTCCCATTCCTTCGAAAAATCCTGAAATCTACCTCTTTGAGTATGCATTCCGGCAAAACGGCGTTGGAGATCACGGACACACACTTATCCGAGGCCACCTTCAAAGCCGCCATGTCAGCCATTTTGCTGGATTCCAGAAACTCCGCGATGGCTTCCGAAACCTGGGGCGTTTCAGCGAATAGGGCATATGCGTTCGTTGTCAAAACGAGAGCCAAAGGGACCGTGAACTGAAACTCAAGAAGAATGTGATTCGACGGCAAGGAGTTATCCATAGGAAACTTCTTCTTCTCGCAATGCTCACCGTTTTCATGCGTTCGGAAATGCCGGTCAACACCGCCAGGGAACTTCCCTTGCCGCCGGTGAGCTTCGGATCCTTGCAGGCTGCGTCGGAAGTGCTCAGTACAAGACTTGCGTCCCGAGTTTTGGGGAATTCGAAATATTCGCAGCTGGAATGGTTCAAGCCTTCAAGATTCTTCGAGAGGAAAAGTCCAGGTAATGTCCGTATCCGTATGTATCGATATCGCTGAATACGCACAGTTCCCGCTCCCTCTGGGGGAGACACTTCACCGGGTTGTACCGCAGTAGTGTGTTCATCCATCGAAACGTCTGCTTCTGAGTGGTTAGAGCTCCATCGGAGTTCACTCCGGGTGGTGCTTCCGAATCTATCCGACCCAGGTCGACCGAATAGATGCGTCCCGCTTGTGGAGCGCATGAGAGTAGATTACAAACATTTTCGGAAAGCACGATGTGTGTGTTTCGCAACAAGATCTGACGTATACTCACCGACTTCAAAGCCAAGTGTCAGGTTGCCGGAAGGTTCGGGCTGCAGATTCCATCGAGTCTTCCGGATCGGCTGCAAATAGTGGGCAGGGTTGCAGCAAAAGCCGTAGGCTTTGTCACCGGCTTCGATCGCTGTCACGGTTGTTCCATTCTGGGGGAGACAATGGATATTTCAGGACGGGCATGTTCGTTCAATCAACGAGAAAACAGAGCGTGTGACTTCGGGAAGACCTTGGATGGAAGTCATTGGATCGGAATCTCGACAAAAACGCTGAGCCTTACCTCGGCATATCCGACGTAGATGTTTCCGCCCCCCAAAAGATTCGAATCACCGAAGAATTTCAAGCGGGACCCGAAAAGCATCACCTCCTCCTTCTGGCCATCAAGTGCGATCTCGGCAAAAACTGAGACGGGTTGCGTTATGGCTTGGCATGTTTTGCAGCACCTGGTTGACAAGGGGACGGCTCGAATTCTTGAATACTAAGATCATCTTGGGAAAGATTTTCGTTCCTACCGTCATCCAATGTACATACTTTGAAATTTCGAGCTTGGCGCGCGCGACGTCTTCGGTTTCGAATCGTCTCGCTAGGAAGGACGGCCTCACTTGTTTCGGCAACTCAAGAGTGTGTCCTACCATGGCCACTTGGGCTCCGATTCGGATGTGAACCTCAGAGTCCTTGCCGATTTCCTTCATCATGATGTTCAGTCCGATACGCCATCCTCTCATCGGCGCATTGCATTCTAAGCGGACGCCACCGGCGCTGTACGCATGCCCTGTAATCCGCAAGAGGTAAGTATCGCAACGATGTTATGTGGGTCCGGAAAAGCGTCATATTCAGGCGGAGTCGATCAAGTGCGAGGGTTCAGATCACTCACCCCCGCTGCTGTCTCTGTAGAAAGCCTCTTTCAGTTCCAGCTGTCGGCCGTTTATATCCAACTTGACCCAAACCCTCGCGATCTGCCCTTGAAATCTTTCGAAGTAGATTTCGAGGAATGTCCTCTGTGACGGATCGCAGACGAACCAGTGTATCCAATCCTGTTGATCCTGCATTTGGAAGTCAAAAGAAAACTTATGCTCTGCAATCTATCTCGAAACCTCTGCACTCCTGGTTCTCGTAGGTATGACATTTATTAAGGGAAGACGAGGAACTCGCTGTCAGAGTCCAAGCACAAACCTCTGTGAAGGTCACGATCGGGGTGTCCAGCTCCCACTCTCTCGGCGAGAAAACCGCATTCAGCTTGACGGGGTCAGTTGTTCTCTCCCACGTGAAAACCGGGAACTCCAACTCGAGCTGAGCCGACTGCGAACGCGCGTAGCGCTTGAGGGTGTGGAGCTTCCCCATCTGTAGTGAATTAGAACAGTATTATCAATAGCGGCTTCGCTCATTGCGCCAAAGAATGGGTGGTATACATCGGATTGAAGAGCTGCGTGAGCGAATCGGGAAGGGTAAACGTGGGATCTGGCTCGAGGTTGTGATTACTCTGTCAATTCCTTGCAGCATCGGTGATACCAAGAAATGGGAGCCGCTCTATCCGCCGGCGTTTGTCTCATTTCAAATAATAATCCCCCTAGATGTTGTATCTACGACAGCTCAGGTCTCTATAATCGAATCAAGCTTGTCCTATAGTGCTTAAGGAGTTTCTCCGCGAGCGAATGACGACTTGTACGAAGAGCGAAGAGGTCGTCGCACCGCATATATGCAGTGATTTTCTAGTCTTTCCCAACCTCACTCAAGAGCTTCCAACTCCGCCGGATTCCGATACGGAGGTTTTGCGGCTCGCTAAACAATAGGACCCGAATCATGGTCCCATCTTCGCTATCAGTAGAGAGCATTGTTCGAACCATCAAGGAAACGGGATAGTTCTTAACGCAGCCTTGATGAACGTTAGAAAACGCGCTGACTACCCTGGTTGATTCATCCGCTCCACCGCGGCCATGAACACTCCTGGCACTGTATCAACGCTTGGACCCCAGCCTACTACGGGCGGTGTTCTGTGGCGAGAAATTCGCGAAGGACTTGTGCGCGGGACCTAGGGTGGCATTTTTCCTTCCCTGAAGCGTTAACGAGTGATTCAGGTCGTCTCAACAGAGACAGAAAGATTCGTCCCGACACCAACACCTGAACCAACACTATTCATATGTACGTCGGGGAGGAGACTTCATACTTTTCCAACAGCCACGTGAGAAAGAACGAATCTTTCGACCTCACCTTGCTCGCTCGATGAGCACTGCTCCACAGAATCAATCCGCACGACCGCAGGGCACACCGGCTCGAGAGCATTGTGATTTGTCCGCCTTCGGCAGTTGACAGGAGCGGAGAGCGTGAGTGTTGATCAGCAGACCTGACGATATTTGCTCTCATCCAGCAAGGCCGTGTCTCAAGTTTCGAGCTGTGCTCACAAAAGACCAACCATCAATGGATTTGGTGTCCCACGGACCAAGTCTGCATGTAGATGAGATCGAAGTACCCATTTGATGAATTCCCGCAAAAGTCGTGAAATGAAGCTCGATTCGATCACTCTCCTGAATATCCTGACTGTGTCTAGAATGTGGCCGGAACCCTCCCTAACAATAAAGAATGCCGTGTCCAAATCAGATGAAGAATGCTGAAAATGTTCGGTTCCTACGATTCTTGTGTCATTTATTCATGGAAATGGATGAGAACTCTGATAGCAATAACTCCGGGAGCATTTCTAACGGTGCTGTCGTACAATCGGTTGACCAGTATGCAAGAGCCATCACTTTGAAGTGAGGGGACGGCGGCGGCGCCCAAGCATCAAACTTGGCATCGAATAAGAGGCGTCCTGTCATCGCGCTGGATGTCAGCGGTCGCCATCTTTCCTGGATCCAGTGGAGATTGCGATTCCAACTCCGTCGCGGATTCTTCACTCGAGCTCTCCTGAACCTCTCCTTGTTTGCATTCATGATGATCCAGGGAGTTCGTCGAGTGCTCGTTCCCCGTGATTGAAACTTCTCCCGTATTCTTCGAAACGGGGGACCTGTGGAGCATTCCCTTGTTGCCGTCCAACGTCACGATATCCCCAGACTTAACGAGCTCCGTCACACCAGCGAGGCCTACAATCGCCGGAAGTCCGTATTCCCGTGCGACCACAGCGCCATGGGACAAAAGGCCGCCGACTTCGGTGACGACACCGCCAAGGAGTGGGAAGTAAGGCGTCCATCCTACAATGTTTTCAATTCTTTTTCAGCCGCTTCGCCTTCAGCTTGCAATACATATCACAGCTATTTGGAAGCTGATAGATGGAAGTAGGCACAAACCATCCCTTTAAATACATCGACGAAGAACTTCGTGGGCATGTCAAGCTATGTACCTGTATCCGTGGCCCGTGTGACCAAGATCTCGCCCTTCGTGATCAGATGTGCTTCGTTGATGAAGTCGAGTATGACTCGAGCTGGCCCTGTGACAATGCCCTTGCTCACGGGGACTCCCTCCATGCTCTCAGCGTTAGGGTCAATGACGATCGTTGTCGAGTCGATCTGTTAGTCGTTTTGAAGAAACTTGATTATCGCTGCTCCTGTTTAATTTCTGCCATCTGAGAGTTGCCGAGTTAAACTCACCGGTTTCGGCATTCCGTAGAGTAGGACCGGGAATCGTTCTTGGTCGAGGATGGGATGCATCTTTTGCCTCCGGAGAGCCCTGCGGAGGCGAAATCTCTTGTTGTGATCCTTTTAACGACGACGACTGAATGTTCGAATCGATGACTCTACTCACCTCGGCAACAATGAAGGGTCTTTGGTCTTTATGAGGCGGTAGACTTCATCACAACTCAAGAAGAATATCAGCTCCGGGTCCGGGAGTCTCCCCTCAGCCTGTAATTGAAGACCAACTCTGCGCATTGCGAGACGAATCTTATGGATGCTCTTGACCAAAGCCGATTTCAAGGCCTCCCTCGCGTAGACAGCGTATTGGGCCCTCGGGATCAAGAAATTGAGAAGCTTTCTTTGGAGCAGGCTCGGGCGTTTCGGCAGCTGATCAACGGTCATCGTATCGTCATCTTTCTTCGCGCCCTCTGCTGCAGGACAGCGAGCAGTAGATTGCAAAGTTTTGACCAGAGGAATCGGATCGATATCCCAGGTTCTTGAATGAACGTCGAATTCTTTGTAGCAGCGATGGGCGTGCTTGGTTCGGAGCTCTCTGAATTGTTTCGCTGCTGATCCTTCGTCGGTTTCGAGCCAATCCAAAGCTTCCTCCGGAGTCATTTCCAAGAAGTTCGCAGCATTCGAATCTCCCTTCAACGCGTTCGAAAGTGCCTTGAATAAGAGAACGAGAACTCCTTTGTACTTTTCGATGTAACCATTTCAAATGACGGACAAATACGGTATCACTGAAAGCTATTGGGATCTCGGATGCAATCGACGAAATCAAACGCTCAGATCACCGTTAGTTCCTCTGGAATATGCGCACTCTCCACTTCAAGGTCAGACTTGAGAAGTTTCGAGAGCAGGAGCATCGAGTCCGGCGAGAAGTCCTCCTCGCCTTGACTGCTCGTCACTAAGTTCAGTGACAGCACGTTGAAGATAGCCGAAGGCATAGTGGCTGCGATGTGTGCAGTCATGAATGGTTCCAACTTTGATATCTGTTGAACAGCGCTGAGGAACAGGGATAACGCGTCCCCATTTTCTGGCGGCTCGAATGCAAACAGATCCGCTTCACGCCGCGTTTTTTCGACCAACGGTTTGAGACTGCGCAACGCCTGTGGAAACGAAATCAGGGGACTTTGAAACAGCGCTCGAAGCGGAATCTCAAGTTCTCCGAAACTGAGGGCAGCTTTGCCGTCCTAAGAATCCTGGGTTTGAATACAATAGATCCCACTCACGCTCAGCAACATCGAAATCATAGCAAGCGATGGCGGCTCCGCTCCTACATGGACGATACCTTTCTTCAGTGCCTCATGATCGGAAATATCGTAACCGAACATGGTGACAGCGTTGCTTTTCATGATCTTCTCGTTGCTGGCGAAGCCGTGCTGGAAGGTTTTGGATGGACCTCTATTTGGGTTGCGCATCGACCTAGGTCCTAGGATATCATCTGAGACCAGTCTGCCGCAAATCATGAATCCATCGATCCATTCATTCGGCCGTAGTCCCAGTTTACGGAATATCCCTCGCGACTCGGCCGAATAACGCTCGATGACTTACCTGAGAGAAGTTGAGGTAGGTTTTCTTACCGCAGCAGACGTTCTGCTGGTACGTGAATTGACTCGGATCCTTCTTGCCCCAATAAGACATCTTTTTGCCGACGACTTCGAAGAGCAAGTGGCCGAACACACATATTCCAAGGGTCGAGAAGACGCCGGGCAGCACTTCGCTGTGAGGAGTCATCATTTGGTTTGAGTCGAGAGCGCATCATTCATTTCTTGAGGATTTGTATCGTTTTTATGCACTCACTCCAGGTTGGCGCGGCATAAGATCTCTCGGTTGGTATAGAATCCAGAATTGGAATCATGCCGGATTTCGAAGTCACTTTCGCGAAGGAACGATGTCACCGGTCGACTCTGAAGGAGGTAGATCTTCCCGCGGACGACAGCCCACTCGATGTCGCGGGGAGAATCTGTGATATCCGTCAGCTGGGACAACAATAAATTTGGGAGATCAATAACACTGGGTTACAAAAAAAAAAAAAAGTCGTGTAACAAGAAAAGTGGAACATAGGTCGGGGTAAACAGGGGTCGTAGATTCCGAATCTGCCCGCAGATTTTTTGTGGACCTCGATTTTGAAAAGTTACATCGACTTTTTCATTTTTTAGGTTTTTCTCCCTGTCGGAATTTTTTTCTCCTCTTCTAGGTTGCCCAAAGACCTGATTTTTTTTTGCGGGTAGCCCAATAGTAGATGCATCTTCGCTGAAAATTTCATGCAATTCGGATCAGTGGTTGCTGAGTTATGAGCGATTTTTGTCAGATTTCAGACTGAAAACGACGAAAAGCTCCTCCTTCTTTCGCTTCTCACGGGGAAACCAAAGCCCGGAAACCTCCGTTATCTATCGGATCTTGTAGAGAATGTCGCCACGAACATTTCAAGACCCGGTTGAGCTTGATCGGATGAGCCATTCAGGTTTTATTCACAAAACACGGGTAACAATAAACCCTCGACTTCACCTAAGAGTCGGAGAAATGCAGTTCCGAGCTTTAGGTGAAATTGAGGGGTTTCGTTATTTTCCGTGTTTCGCGCATGGAAACTTCTCAAAATGTGTTTAGAAGGAGTTTCCAAGCGTTTCCATTCATAAAACACGGAAAATAACGAAACCCCTCAATTTCACCTAAAGCTCGGAACTGCATTCCTCCGACTCTTAGGTGAAGTCGAGGGTTTATTGGTACCCGTGTTTTGTGAATAAAAACCTGAACGAGTCGTCCGATCGAGCTCAACCAGGTCTTAAAATGTTCGTGGCGACATTCTCTACAAGATCCGTTAGATAACGGAATTTTCAAAGCTTTAGTTTCCCCGTGAGAAGCGAAAGAAGGAGAAGCTTTTCGTCGTTTTTTGTCTGGAATCTGACAAAAATCGCTCATAACTCAGCAACCACTGATCCGAATTGCATGAAATTTTCAGCGAAGATGCATCTACGGTTGGGCTACTCGCAAAAAAAAAATTCAGATCTTTAGGCAGCCTAGAAGAGGAGAAAAAAATTCCGACAGGGAGAAAAACCTGAAAAATGAAAAAGTCGATGTAACTTTTCAAAATCGAGGTCGACGAAAATTCTGTTAGCAGATTCGGAATCTACGACCCCTGTTTACCCCGACCTATGTTCCACTTTTCTTGTTACGAAATCACTGTCGACCAGTGTAATCGGCAGTCAGATGTTCGGTAGTTTTCGGAAATATACCATAAGCAGTAGACCCTGTGACTCAACAACAAATCTCGAGCACCGGGAAATCGTCATATATTCCGTCATCGAGAATTCCTCAACGTACGGTTTTCCAACATCTTATAAAGGACATTTCAAGAGCCCGCTTACCGCAGCTCCTATAGACGCGATTTCGATCGCGCACTCGTCGGTTAAGCAGAACGATTGTTTTTTGTCCGGATGGATGCTCATTTCCTTGGTTCCGCCCCCGATGTCTGACTCGACCACCATGCTATCCTTGGCTCCGCGCTGGAAGGAGCTGGCTTCGCAGAGATGTTTTGATGGAAGTAGTTCGAGGTTTGGACAAAGTTACATTTTGCAATCGTTCATTCGCGACATCATTGTGGGCTTCCCTACCGTTTTTGTTTTGAGGACGATCGCAGATCCCGCACGTCGCAAGGAGTACGTGTCCGGATCTGCCGAAGCCGAAACAACAGACTCTCCAAGTCCGAAGTTGGCAGTGATGAAAATGCCAGAAGGATGCGAAGTCACCGGATCGCAGGTGAACATCACTCCCGCGCTCTCCGCGCTCACCATCTCTTGGACCACGACTGCCATCGAGCTGTTCAGGGCTTGTCCATATTGGCGTTTGTAGTTTACAGCTGGAACGTGCTACCCGTTGAGCAATAGATCTGTTTTTCGGATTTCGATTCGAAAATCAGCATGCGGCGGTTCACAAACCAGTCAGAGCGAATTGCGACGCCCAACATTTGACCACCGCTGTCGCGATCTCTCGTTCTCCTCTCATTCCGAGGTATGTTGTCATTTGTCCAGCGGCCGACATCTCCTCGGAATCCTCGCCCACGGCGGACGAGCGCACGGCAAACTTCTTCAGATACCAAAGCGGACCGAATAACTCGAGAAGCTTGTCCATGAGCTAAGAAAATTTGATACAGAAAACTTTTTCAGCTCGAGACTCCATGGATCCGAAACGCGAAACCCATCATGTTCGAAGCAGAGAACTTCGTGAAGGTTCGGTTTCGGCGATGGTTCCTTTCCTACACGAGATTCTCTTCCGACTCACCATAGTTTGGATGGATTCGGGCAAGCCGGCGCTCGACACTGCAGCAACACATTTGTCGGACGCTTTTTTCAAAGCTGCCATGTTTGCCACTTTACTCGCCTCGAGGAATTCCTCGATAGCTGCAGAAACTTCGGGTGTTCCAGCAAAAACTGCATAGGCGTTCACCGTCAGAACGACAGCCGATGGAACCGTGAACTGGAATCGCGGGAAGCCGTCGCTGAGGATTCAGGAGTTGAGGGAAATTTCGAGCTCCGTTCATTTCCTCGAGTGTTCTTACAGTTTTCAGATGACTGGAAATCCCGGTGAGCGTAGCGAGCGAGCTGCCCTTGCCGCCAGTGAGCCTCGGGTCCTTGCAAGCCGGATCCGAGATGGTCAAGAGAAGGCTTTCGTTCTGTGCCTTCGGCCACTCGAGAAGTTTACAGCTGCAAATGTTCCTCTACTCGTACCTCTGCATCATACATTCGAAAAGACGTAACCGAAACGAAGAATATACAGTTAATCAGCGGGTTCCCCAAGAAGCTGACTTGGATGGATCATACAAGAGACACGAACAGCTCGAGCTTGCTCAGCGGTGGGTGATTTCCGTCCGAACGCTTCAGAACAGTTCTGATCATTCTGAACTCCTGTTTTCCGCTAAGGAGACTTCCTTCGGCAATATGGTGAGTCGCCTCCGTTTCTACTCGACCCAAGTCGAGTTCGTACTTGCGCTCAGCTGAGGATGGAATCCTTGTTCAAATTTTAATATTACGAAGATGATGAGGCGAAAATGCTCTTGATATTTTCTGCGTTGGCGTCTGATCGTCGGAATAAGCTGACGACCAACTCACCAGCCTGGAAGTGGAGCATTTTGCTGGGAAGCTCTTCATCCGCACTATAAGAGCTCCAGCGTGTCTTGCGGATGGGTTGTGTGAAGTGGAGAGGATTCAAGCAATAACCATACGCTTTATCCTCTGCTTCAATCGCTGTGAACGTTGTCCCATTCTGGAAAGTAAGCAACGGGTCAGCGACCGGTTGGCTCCCAACTCATGATTTCATACCACAGATAATTCGTTTGAGGAATTCTCGAATCCCAAATCGAGCTTCATATCTCGAAGGTAGACCATTGCTCCCATCAGCGTCGAGACCCTGAGACGATGGTTTACACAAAGCGGATACTGACCTCAGCATATCCAACGTAGATGTGCGCATTATGAAGGAGACTCGACTCTCCGAAGAACTTCAAACGGGACCCAAACAGCATCAACTCCTCCCTCTGGCCGTCAACCGTGACTTCAGCGAAAGCTGAGACCGGCTGAGAGATGGCTTGACACTCTTGGACGCACCTGCAGGGTCGGACAAAGAATTTTCATGCAAATCATCAGTCATCATGAAAGAATCTGAGATCGATGATGTCATCTGGTGCTTTTCAACCCACTTTGAAATTTCGAGTTTGGCCTCCGCGAGGTTTCCCATTCCTTTGAAACGTCTCGCCAGGAAGGATGGCCTGACTTGCTTCGGCAGCTCCAAGGTATGTCCCACCATCGCGACTCTTGCTCCTACTTGGACATGAAGCTCGGATCCGGTCGCCGGTTCTTCCATCATGACGTTGAGGGCTACACGCCACCCTCTCATCGGTGCCGTGCATTCCAAGCGGATCCCACCAGCACTGTAAGCATGGACTGCAGCCCAACATAAGCGAAGTCGTAGACCATGTTCGGGTTCATATGTGCGAAAGATATTTGAATGTTGAAAGTACGCTAAGATCCGCTCATCCAGCCAACTCCGAAACAAGCTTCGGACCCGCAGGGCCAGCCGTAAGTAGAGTTCGAGCGAAATGAGAGAACGAGCGATTGTTCACATTGAAGAGATTCCTCTGGACAACTTTCCGCAAGTCGCGAATATTATAAAGCTATGTTAAGACTAAAGTCATGGGTACATAAGTCGTTAAGGAGCGCTCACCGTCACTGTTGTCCTTGTAGAAAGATTGCTTCAACACCAGATGACGGTCATTTATTTTCAATTGAGCCGAAACCACTGCAATCTGCTCCGGAGTTCGTTCAAAAAAGATTTCCAAGTATGTCCCTTGCGACGGATCACAGACAAACCAGTGTATCCAGTCTCGTCTCGCCTGGTGGATGATTGAATTATGAATGACTGACGCATGATTCGATGTTTCGAACGCTGATCCTACGGAATAAGGTCAGCCCGGTCGGCAGTAGTTGCTCTTATAATTGACTCCGTGGAATGTCCCGTTCTTGAGTTTGGAATTCTGACACGAACCTTCGTGACAGAAGCGAGCGGAGAGTCTAGCTCCCATTCCCTTTGCGTGAATATAGCATTCAGTTTGAAAGGATTGTCGGTCGACTCCCAGGTGAACACCGGAAGCTCTAGGTCCAACTTCGCCAACTCCTTACGCGCATGACGTTTCAGCGTGGCAAGATTCACCATGGCGGCTTCTGTGGGTTAAGCGTGGAATATCATTCGATGCGGAACTCATTTGCACGCTTCCGCGCCGAGGAAGCTCTCGATTCAAGGATTCGACCGAGTTTCGACGTTATAGACAATGCGGAATCATGGAATTGTTGAATTGTGCGATATTGGAGATACCGTTGGTAATCCCCACGAGGAGAAGGCGAGTCTTCCTACAAATTTTCGAATCGTTCACGTTTCGACGCTTTATCAAAGACTCCGCTTCCGTTGAAGAGTTGACGATTGATCAAGGCCATTTCAGTAAACGCAAACTAACTGTGTGTCTGGTTAGATCGGTGGCGATCAAAAATGACTCGCTGTCGAACTCGACGGAACATTTTCAAGACTCGGAAAACAGATTGGAAGAGTGTCACTTCCAGAGAATCATTGATGGGACGACACCAAGTAACCGCCTTATGGAATGCTTCGAACAAATCGAGAGGATTCTGACAAGGGAACCTTCTCTAATGGAAAGTTCGAGACGGAATCGGTAGGGGTCGGGAAATGTTGCCCCTGGTGAAGGATGATCGCAGCCGAAGTTTCACGTCCTGACCGCCACACCACGAAAAGTACTGTCTAAACTAAATCCGAACTCCCTTCGTCAATAGAGTCAGTTTCAGGACGTGATCAGGTTCCGTTGAGAATTTGCCATAGAGCTCCATGTTAAAATCGGGATTTTGAAACCGCTAGTACTTTTCGTGGTGTGACGGTCAGGACGTGAAACTTCGGCTGCGATCATCCTTCACCAGGGGCAACATTTCCTGACCCCTACCGATTCCATCTCGAACTTTCCATTAGAGAAGGTTCCCTTGTGAGTCCCGGAGAGCTTCATCCCTCCGGAACTCTTTCTACGTCAGCAGCGCGGAGACCGAGGTTTGAATGGTCCCGGAACGACATGGGACATTTCGAATTGGAACATCGAAACCGAGTTTCCCGCCGTTCCGTTGCACGACGGTGTCACGGAACCAGATTTTCCAGCTCACCTTGATCGTTGTCAATGAGTAGGTGAATGGGTTGAACTATCTCCTTGGGATCGATGCTGAAGCAGCTGCCGGCGAGAAAGTGAAGTACGCAAACACGAGCGCGATGTGAAATATCTGTCTCAACAAACTCGAGGCAAGAGAGAGCGTAAGCGTTGGTCAACGGACTCAAAGTCGGGCGTCCTTGTCGCTGGAGATCGCGCCGCTATCGTAAGTTTAGACCATCAGCTTTCGATTCCAAGACCCTTAGCAGTTCCATAATTCTGGAGCTGACTAGGACATTCCTGAATATTAATTCAAGGGATTCGACTTGTATGTGCAGGGCGGCTTCCTCTTCCAGAGATTGAAGTGATTCTGAAAGCTGTTTTCTAATCATGCCGCGCGCACGAGAACTTCGTCGAGCTAGCGAGATAAGTTTCAGCTCGATCGAAGTCCGGAAACTATTGAAATAATTCTCGGAAACTTCAAGTTCGGATGCCGCACCTGAGTATGGATCGGTATGATTTTCTTGTTCCGCCTTAACTCAAGCCATCTCAAAGCAAGAGCCATCCCGAATGGTCAAGATATCAGAGTTATTTGGGAGGCCGCCAAGTTGGAGGTTTGGTTTTGGTGTTTTCGGTTGCTCCAGAAGATTTTTAGGGATACACAACACACAGGTTGTGCTTCGAGGTAGCCCTCGATAGCAGATACATCCTACCAGGGAGCCCTGAGAACTGAGTCCAGATATCTTTCGGAAACAAAAAAATCGGCTGCATAGCATCGGCTTTCTCGGCCACAAGTTCGGAGTTTATTCAATCAAAGTATATTATTGGTCCCGCAACATACACTCAATTCGAGAGACACAAAAGCAATCCCGGACCTTCAAGCTTCCTCTTCAATCAAAGGAGATTCTTCCGATGAGGTCGTATACACGTGGATTGTTCCATTCTGCTTCAGAGCTGAATCAGCTCGAATATCCTGCGGCAAGACAGTTGATTCTCCCGAATCAGCATTGTTTGGAGCGGGAGCCGATTCTTCCGCGGTTGCGGCGTGTCGCCTCGTGCCCTCTGAATCCGGCGTGGCCGATGTGCTGCGTGAGATTTCGTCCCCAGGACTATCGATCCCAACGACTTGGTCGGTTGCAGGTGACGGAGACTTCTGGAGAATCCCTCTGTTCCCATCGAGCGTGACGATGTCCCCAGATTTCACGAACTCGGTGACACCGATAAGTCCTACAATCGCTGGTAGGCCGTATTCTCTCGCCACCACGGCTCCGTGAGATAGAAGTCCGCCGACTTCGGTGACGACACCGCCAAGAAGTGGGAAATAAGGAGTCCATCCTGGAAGTGGGTTATTCGTCAGGCCGTGAGTTATTCTGGCTCCCGTCCACGATCAAAATTCATACCATACCCGTGTCTGTCGCTCGTGTGATCAGGATTTCGCCTTTTTGGATGAGGTGCGCTTCAGTGAGGAAGTCGAGAATAACGCGTGCGGGGCCAACAACCACGCCCTCGCTCACAGGAGTCCCCTCCAAACTCTGCGCGTTCGGGTCTATTGTGATTGTAGATGAGTCGATCTGTTGGCGAGAAGAAACGACAGTGAAATCAGATCCACTGATCACTCTACCGGGATTTAGACTTTTTGCAGAACTTACGGGTTTCGGTACTCCGCAGAATAGAACTGGGAACCGTTCTTGGTCAAGAACAGGATGCATCTTCTGTCTCCTGAGCGCCCTGCAAGTCGCATTTAGTTTCATGACATGAGTCCCCGAATTCCGGACAGAACTCATGGGCAGCTTTGCAATAAGACTTCTGTGAGTAAGTTCCCCGCTTCGGAATGCCCAGAACTCACCTGGGTAGAAGAGAAGGATCTTTCGTCGTGATGAGTCGGTAAACCTCATCGCAGTTGAGGAAGAACATCAACTCGGGATCCGGAAGCCTGCCATCAGCCTGCAGTTGCAGGGCAACCTTGCGCAGGGCTAAACGGATTCCATGGACGCTTTTTACCAGTGTTGACTTCGCGGCTTCTCTGGCGTAAACAGCGTATTTCGCTCTAGGAATGAAAGACTTCAAGAGTCGTCGTTGCATGAGGGTAGGCCGCTTTGGAAGCTCATCTATGCTCAGAGACTCTTCTTTTTTCCTCGGACTACTCTCCTCCGGACAGCGGACTGTGGCTTGTAAAGTTTGAACGAGAGGGATGGGATCGATGTCCCAGGTTTTCGCGTGCACGTCAAACTCTTTATAGCAGCGGTGAGCGTGTTTCGAGCGAACGGTTCTGAATCTTTCGGCGGCGACTCCCGGGTCGCTCTCAAGCCACTTCAGAGCGTCTTCGGGACTCATCTTCACAAAAGTCTCAGCAATAGCATCTTCTCGCAGAAGATTCGAGAGGGCCTGGAAAGCAATTCCGAGCAATACCTTCAGTATGCATGTTCGTTGTCATCGGCGTGTTCTACCGTTTTACCGTCTTCTTCTTTTTTCATTCAAGCCCATGCATCAGGAAAAGACCCTGAATATATGTACCGTGAGTTCCTGGGGGATGTGAGCGCTCTCCACTTCCAGGTCGGAGCGGAGCAGTTTGGAAAGCAGGCTCATGAGGTCGGGGGAGAACTCGTCCATGCCCTGACTCTTTTTCACAAGATTCAATGTGAACATGTTGTACATCCCTGATGGCATGGAGGCATTCATCAGGCCTTCCATGAAGAAATCCATTTTCGGAACCTGACTCAGTACGCTCATGTACTGTGCCAGGGCATCGCCGTTTTCCGGGAGGTCGATGCTGAACTTCTCCGCCTCGGCTTTGACTTCTTTCACCGTTTTCTTGATGTTCCACACGGCCTGAAAAAGCAAGAATCAGTTCAGTCTGCATCCGTAGCCTCGTCTATCAAGATCCGACATGGACCAGAGGGGTCGATCCACTTCTCCCCACAGTTTTTTTTCGCGCCGCCAATCTCGAAGGGGCGACCATTGAACTCACATTGAGAATCAATTTCAGGAAGGGCCAGCCCGAGAAAGCCCCTCCGCCGTGAATGATGCCTTCCTTCATGGCCTCATGCTCACTTATGTCGTAGCCAAACATTGTGACAGCTGTACTTTTCATGATGGTTTTGTTGCTGGCCAAGCCTTTCTGCAGAATGAGAACCTTAAGAAGACTTCCCGCGGTCGAGATAAGTTCGTTTGCAAGTTTGTTTTCAATTCCATGCCGGTGGTCAATGCTAGAGTCCCATCGTCGAGGAACCCACCTGGGAGAAGTTCATAAAGGTCTTCTTCCCGCAAGTGCTGTTCTGCATATGAACGAACTGACTCGAATCCATGCCTCCCCATTCTTTTCTGTTTTTGTTCATGCCCTCAAATAACAAGTTGCCCGCGATTGACACTCCGAGCGTTGAGAACGCGCCCGGCATCACTTCGCTGCAAGAATACGATTAGGGTATTCTCTTCTCAAGAAAAGGGAAGCTGTTGACTGATTGAAGCAATCAAGTCGTTGTCATGAAGACCCTGAGAAAATCATGATTCCGCGGCCATGGGCGGCGGGTTTGTCTGGAGGATCAGATCTATATGGACTTCAGGTTTGGAGATTTTTTTCTCCCGGCGATCGAGGGCGAAAACTCGCACCAGCGCAGAGGTTGGCAAATCACCGATCATCGACAGGAAACTCTCCGGAGGAGCGCGGTCCATGTATTCATCTTGGATCGCCGAATCGTGCGCCTCATCAAAGATATCATCATCAAGCAACACTGATGTCGCTTTCAGACTGACATTCCGGGGGGACCAGACCGAACCTGTTGCCCGGGCCATCGAGCGGACCCTGGGATGCGCAGATTTGCTTAAAGAATCACTACCGAATAGAATAGCGTATAATCGTTGAGAGACGCTTACTCGAGATTTGCGCGGCTCAAGATTTCGCGATTGGTGTAGAATCCAGAGTTGTAATCGTGTCGGATCTCGAAGTCACTTTCTCGGAAGAAAGAGGTCACTGGGCGCGACTGAAGAAGGTAAACTTCACCACCGACCACGGCCCATTCTATATCTCGCGGGGTACCGGTGACGTCGCTCAACTTAAAGAGTTTTCAGGCAGGTTATCGCTTGTCTACTTACCGATGTATACCTCGTCCGAGTGACTTGCATGAACCGAGATTTGAAATAGTTTCCTAGCTTACCGCGGCTCCGATGGAAGCGATTTTGATCGCCTCTTCGTCCGTCAAGCAGAAAGTCTTTGCTTTATCCTCGGAAGTGCTAGTCTCTTCCGTCCCGTTCCCGGATTGCGACTCAACCACCATACGTTCTTTGACGCCGCACTGGAAGAGAGTTCGAGAACTCGATAGAAACTGCGAATCTTCTGTCGATTCAGGCTGCTAGGGAACGATGCTGGCAAGAACATTCTTCTTGTCAACTTTCGATAAACATTCTTCCGAAGGCTCTTCCTCAAGGACCAAGCAAGCAACCTTGCGAAATTACGCGAGAAACCCCTCGAGTTTGGACGGCCTCGAAGCAGCGAGGAGATGAAGTGTGGTCAGGAAACTTACCGATTTTGTTACCAACTCGGTCTCGGATTCTAAGCGACGCAGAGAAAAAGTGTCAGGATCAGCGGTTGCTGAGACAACGGATTCACCGAGCCCGAAGTTCGCGGTGATAAAGATCACCGATGGATTCGACGTTACTGGATCACAGGTGAACATTACTCCGGCGCTCTCTGCGCTCACCATCTCCTGAACCACCACCGCCATCGAGCTATTCAAGTCCTGACCGTACTGGCGTTTGTAGTTGATAGCTGAAACCCAGGATGAAGCTCAGCTGAACCTCCCAAAAGCCAAAGTCCTCCTTCTTGTACTCTTGTACTCGAGCAAGCAGCTGGAAATCCGCGCTCGCCCTTTGCGAAGTTTACCTGTCAGGGCGAATTGGGACGCCCAGCATTTCACCACGGCTGCGGAAATTTCCTGTTCTCCTTTCATTCCAAGGAATGTACTCATCTGACCCGCCGCAGACATCTCTTCAGAATCTTCGCCCACGGCCGAAGACCTCACTGCAAATTTTTTCGAGAGCCAAATTGGACCAAACACTTCATGAAGCTTCTCCACCAGCTGTGAATGAAGAAATACGATGAGCGGACGTCGATGCTTCTCCATCACGTTGTTTGGTCCGGGAGTTTGTGCTCACCAGTTTCTGGATGGGTCCTGGGAGAACGGTACTCGAGATTGTAGCTACGCACTTGTCTGAAGCCGCCTTCAACGCGGCCATGTCGGCGGTCTTCGTGTCCCTTAGAAAAACCTCGATTGCTGACGAGACTTCTGGGGTCTCAACGAACATTTTGTACGCGTTTACTGTCAAAACCACCGCAGACGGCACCGTGAACTGGAAACGAGATTGATTCTCTCAGAAACCTCTTTTCCGTAAACCGGTGTTAATGGTGCAATATCTTTATCTTCAGAAGCGGAACTCACCGACTTGAAGTGCTTCGAGATATCGTTGAGCGTAGCCAACGAGCTGCCTTTGCCACCCGTGAGCATTGGATTCTTACAGTCGCGCTCCGAAGTGCTCAAAAGCAACAAATAGTTCGGGTGGTGGGGGAAGTGCAGCAATCTGACTCTGGAACGTTTGCTTTTTTGTGTCTCGGGAAACATTTCGAATCAGGTAATCAAAACTAGCAATGAATCACGCGAAATCGCGATGCTTTTATAACAAGCACTTACTGCTCCACTTTCTCTCTGTCCAGGGTCACATCCTTGGGGAGGACGATACAGATGCTCTGCATTTTGAAGGACTTGTCGTCCACGAATAGGCGTCCTACTTCGGCCACATGTAAACGGCTTCTAGACACGGCCAATTTGAGCTCATGATGACGACCGCCTGTGAATGATTTTTACGAAGGAGTTCAATCTCCCGACGAAAAGTCCCCAACGATCATCTCTTCTATGGACATCAGAACTGAGTGCTGAAGCTTCAGACATCCTCCCGGGCTTTGGAACTTTCCCAAGTGGGAGGAGTTCTGCTTCGGAGACAAAGGATGCCTACCAGATTCGAAAGTGAGCGTGTCCGGGATTTTTTCAACCGTTGGCAAATTTTGCTTGAAGGTCCACTGTGTTTTGCGAATCGGTTGCACGTACTCGGTGGGGTTGCAGCAGTACCCGTAAGCTTTTTCTCCCACATCGATCGCGGTGAACGTCGTCCCATTCTGAAGCGAGTACGCATTGCGACAGAAGTTCTACGGGGACGGAATCCATCCTCCGGTGTTTCCGAATTTGATTTTCCCAGGCTCGTGAACGCATCCGCATTTGCTCACTACTAACCTCAGCGTAGCCGACATGGATCGGAGTTTCAAACAAGAATGTTGATTCGCCGAAACATTTCAGCCGAGACCCAAAGAGCAAGAATTCCTGCCTGTTCCCGTCGACGGTGATCTCGGTAAATGCCGAGTTAGGCTGGAGGATGGCTTGGCATTCCTTACAACACCTGATGAATCCGTTCCATGAAACTAGTTCCTCCCTGTTCTTTTTCCGATTCGTCAAGGAATTCATCAATAACGCTCATATTGTGCTGGACTCACTGTAAAATCCCCGATTTCGCTCTCGCAATGGGCTCTTCTTCGCAGAATCTCCTAGCCAAGAACGAGGGCCGGACCTGTTTCGGAAGCTCAAGGGTGTGACCAGTCATGGCGACCTGAGCCCCAAGACGAACGTGAACCTTGTTCCCTGTGTCAATCTCGTCCATGATTAGATTCAGACTCAGACGCCATCCCCTCATCGGTGACGTACATTCCAGACGGACTCCACCAGCGCTGTATACATGCCCTGAAGTAGGATGATAGGTTCGACATCAAGTTTCTCGTGAGAAAGCCTGAGCCTGCAATGTTCAGATGGGAGCTGAGGTATTCACGGATCAGAATGTTTCGCCGAATGCTCACCAGCACTGTTGTCTTTGTAGATAGTCTCGTGCAGGACGAGAAGGCGGCAATTCACCCTCATATGAACCCAAACCAACGCGACCTGCTCTTGGAGTCTTCTAAAGAAGATTTCCACGTAGGTTTGTTGAGATGGGTCGCACTCAAACCAATGGATCCAATCCTGTCTCGACTGAAATGATATCTAGTGAGCCTCTCTCCGGTCTGAAAATGATGTGGATATCTCTCTCCTCGGTCATCCAGCGTGGACTTTCCCTGGGGACTCCGCGAGCTCTCGACTCACCTCAGACAGATGCTCCACCGGAGAATCCAGAATCCATTCTTTCTCCGTGAAGATCGCGTTCAACTTCACGGGATCGCTCACTCTCTCCCACGTGAAAGTCGGGAACTCAAGACTCATACGGTCCAAGCGACGCTGAGCGAAACGCTTAAGGCTCGATAGCCTTGTCATCTGGAATCGAGACCGAGGATTCGCCGGTTTCAAACGGAATAATCAACCCCCGACGGTACTCTAAGGTAGTGCAACATCTGATCAGAGGAGCTAAGCGATGAAAGTTGTCAGCCTCGGCTCCCAAGGAAGCTTCGGAGCGAACACTTTCGGGTGTTTTGCCTTCAAGATGGTCGATATTAGAAGAATCCGAATCCTCAACCATACTCATCGCGACAGAGAATCTTTCGAACCCGTCAAGGCTGAAAACATTTAGCTTAAAAGGCAAAGAATTCCTTTGCGTATCAATGCTGATAGTGTAAGCCTTTCAAGGCGGCTCAAAGAAAGAAATCGCGGTCCCTGTCATGGGCTACGCGATCGTTAAGGAATTGATCTCTCTAATGGATGATAATGATGGTGGTCATTGTCGAACGTTTGAAGCGCCGAATTTCTAGAAACTAGACGTTGGAACTCGATGTGCGTTCTTGGCGCATCATCGCGAACTTGAACGAGATTTTGTAGAGCCGGGGTTTCTTTCGGAAGCACGGAGCATACACGGGTATGGCCGTCTAGCAAGAAGAATTCAGCATTCCATCCGAAACACGGGGTATCTCATTGCTCTCCGGGAGCCGGGGCTTATTTGATTGGTGTCTATGTGTCCACGAAGCGGACAAGTATCCGTCGGAATTGATCATCGCGATCTTACCTCGTTCGGCGGGAAACTGCAATCCGGCACTTGATAACCAACGTCTCTTGGAGAGCAAAATCGGGAACGCAGCCTGTGAACGCGAAATTCAACGCGACAGAATGGAGCGATTGGCCCACTCTCCGTAAATCGACGATTGGGAAAGTGTCAACGTTGATGGACAAACTCGCAAACGACTTTCTCCTCCTCATCAAGGACGTTCAGCAACCACGGAAACTTCATGTACTTGCTCTTTCCATTCCGCGTGAGTCAATTGTTGGCACGCATGAGATGTCTCCGGGCACTCGGAAATGAGTTTGATGACAAGTATTTGTGATCTCTTGGTCGATATCGGAATAGCTTGTCCAGAAACAACATCGGCACCAGCACCGAACATTAATATATTATCTTCTTGTGATAGCGGATGGCCCATTTCGGAGAGTTTCTACTCTAACCTTTCCCACTGTGCGGTTAGATCAGGAACTCCGCCGACTTATTTGGAGTTCATGATCGACCCCCGCACTCTCGACTGATCGGTGCTCTAGAACCCAGGGTGGAAGCTGAAACTTGGGGGATTGTTGGGGCTCAACAAGTCCGCAGGTATAATCCTCAACCTCACCGACGGCCGATTTCTCACAGTCGGCGCTTGATCTCGGAAAACTTGGAGATTCCTGCTCGACCGGAAGGCTCATCCTATTTGAGAACCCTATGCCCGCGTCTGGAAATCTTGGGAACCAATCGAACCGCGAAAACTTTTCTCGGCAGTGGGCGGTCCCGGAAGACAGTGAGCAGAACACATACAAAAGCTATAATCGAGGCATCGACGACAACGAAAATTTGAGATATGTTTTTAATACTCCGTTTTATTAGGTTCATTTGACACACGCTCATGTACAGACAAACTCGATAGCTTCACTGGCTGATGTTTCAGTATCGTGTACCGGAGTCGGGCCATCAGGGTCGGCAGGTCCGAATCCTCAACATGCCGGAAAGCCAGAAAAGCGATACAAATATCGAGCGCATCGACCGCATCTCATCTTCGTTTCTCTGGACGTTTCGAACTCGCTTGCTGTGAGGGATGATTCATTGATCTGCAACTTTCTATGATTCTAGAGGTGCTTGTGAGCAGTGACTAGGGTCCAACCCACATCCGTTCGTTTCAATATTGAAGAAAATAGGCGCACGGCCCGGACCTAACCAAACTGCCCGTTGTATTCGAGTATCCGCTACATCCGAGTCCGTTATAACCGGGTTTCACGGTGCTCTAACCATAGAGTAGAGACTCTGTCGACGTATTTCGATTTGTGATCGACCGCCGCGTTCGGTTCTTTAGGATTCAGACTTTGTAGTCCAAGTTTCAAGTTCAAATGTCATCTACACTCCGGTTTATTCGTTTATTTAAATATTTGAATACATGCGCATATACACACAAACTACATAAATACACTCAATTACTTCAGCGGCCGATGTTTCAGTGCTGCGAACCGGAGTCGGGCCGGTAAGGTCGGCAGGTCCGAATCCTTGACATGCGGGAGAGCCAGACAAACGAGACTTCGCGGCTGCGTGGGGAAAAGCTCGTTGTTCGCTGTTCCTGCATCCAGCCTGCAGCACACACGGCGGCTCAGCGCCTGCTTGAGCTTGTCGCTCGGCTCATACGGCAGAATCCGGCTGAGTGCGGTCGGACCACGCCCAACGATGAATTTCGATCTCGGGCCCTTGAGGAGCCAAGACCAACCATTCGCGAGAGGATAATTCTTCTGCAGAATCTTTGACAGAGCCTCGTGGTCGTCGAAGGAGACTATGGGGGATGCGCCGAGATCCAGAAGCCCTAGGATCAGCTCCTCATTTGCGGTGTTTTCGTACTGGAAAGCTTCCGATGCGAAGCTCAGCAGCAGGGTCGCGGCAGGCCCCGGGATTCCGACGAACTTGTCGCTGAGCCGCTCCAAGAAGAGCAGGTAGACCCAGGGTCGCACGTCGCGGCGAGCAACGCTCAACACCATGAGCGCGCCTTGCCAGGTTGCGAGTGAATTTGTCACGCACCGCCGCACCGCGTCGTAGAGATCGAGGTCTACGCTGCTCTGATGGTTGGACGGCTCCCTGATGAAAACGAGTCGGGAGCGCACATGGGCGATCTCCTCGAGATTCTTGCACTGATGGAAGATCGCAGACTCTCGATAGATGGGGGGTCCAGCCTGGTAGGTGCCGAAGTAGATCTCGAGCTCAATCACGAGACAGCATTGAACGACGAGCTCGAATGCACAGTCGTTCTTGTAGTCGTCTTCCATGCGCTCGATCTCCTCCACCGTGCGGAATAGATCGCATCCGAACTCGTCCTTCGCAATCCGGACTAACTGAGGGAAGCCGGGCATTTCAAGGGCTCTCCTGAAGTAGAACAGTTGTCCATCCTCTAGGGGATCATGGTAGCGCATCCTGTCTGCTTGGAGACTGAGAAGAATGAGAACTCCTTCATCTGCCATGATCTTCGGATGTCGAGTCAGTTTTGCGAGCACGGAGGTTGCTGACCGTAGATGCACACACGATCGTCTTGGATGGAGGCACGAAGTTATTCACTGTTCCTTGGTTCACAAGACAAGAAGGCATAAACAGAAACCATCGAAAATGCCCCCATTTATGCACTGAGATCATCGTAAGTTGAGCAGGGGAGGGTGCACACAGCTCTCACGGTCAAGATGAACGGGGAGGTGCATATGAATGAGGATCGACGAATCACATCATGCGCGGTTCGAACTTTCGAACTCAGAATCGCGCGGACCTTGATCTTTGAATCAACAGCCGCAACACCGATGCTATCAACCTCCCCACCCCGTTGGCGATTTGAGAGCAATCATCCAGTTTTCAACGGTTTCTTAGCGAGTACGGGAGTGAAAGCGCTAATTAGTGAGGGTTACTATCAATTCAACAACTCAGAGCCGTTTCTTTTCATCAACAAGTCGATCCAACGTTTCGAAACGAGGTGCATCATGAAGGAAAACGAAAACTTGAATGATTGGGGAAGAAAATGAGGTCCACACGAACTTTGTGAACTCATGAGCTTCACGTGTTTCTTGGAAGCCTCAAATTTCGATTCAGGTCCTTCGGATAAAACGTATTGAGTCTATTCCCAACTCTTGATCGTCATGTCCAAACAAACATAAGGGCGCATCAAACGCTTCTCATAGTTGGTTCTCTAGAAATTGCGAAATCGTTCCCTGTGAGGGATGATTCATTGACCTGCGGCATCCTATGATCTGAAAGCTATCCAGTCTCGCGAAGCTCAAGTGTAGCAGCTGAGGTCCACCGAAGAAGGGGTTGCTGACGCAGATTAGGCGAGGCAGACTTGAGAATGAGGAGCCGCAATCTAATACAGTAAGTCCCCGTGATTCGCGGTCAATTGGTTCCAGGACCCTCCGCAAATAGCAGATTTCCGCGAATAACGAATCATATTTTTTTAATATTGTCGCCCCCCCCCAAGGTGGGGTTCCGGAGAGGCGTCTTCGGAGATTCCATGTGAATATTATGATGCCGTTCGCTGAGAAGATTCTGAATTCTTCGATGGGAAGAAAAAAACAGAAAAAAAAAAATTCCGCGGACGAGTCGCAGTTTCTGACGGATTCGAGCTCCAACTGGCGCGCTGACCATCGAGCGACGGTGGAAGGAATAGGTTGAGAGTGATTATTTGAATTCGAATTCCGCCCCGCCGGGAATCGCTCCAACTCAGCCCCTTGCGCGGTCTTCGGCGGATGATTGCTGCAGCGGCTCTTTCCATTCCAATCATACATTTGGCATCGAGGTCGGGGATTGGCAAAACCGCGAATAAGCGGGGTTCGCGAATAACGAGTCCGCGAATAACGGGGACTCACTGTATCTTGAAATGCCCGAAACAGTCGCACTAGTATTTCGTGAGTTGTCTCACGGGGACGATCTTATTTATTGAGCCGAGATCCGATTCACAAGTAGTTTCTCAACATATCAATAGGCATCGCCTCGTGGAAATGACCTCCTACCCATCACGAGTGGTTTCGAAATTCAGTCCTCATACTATTCACTCAGAAGATGAACATCATCCCACGCCTTTTTTATGGCCCACTATCCGTGGTAATTCCGAATTTCAGCATGCCTCCTCCAAGCTCCTTTCCTGAGCCATATCTCAGATTCGCAAACATGAAAGGGGCTTAATAGGGAACAAGTCCATTCCACGACGCATCGCGGCAAAGACATCCCTCAAGAGTATTTCGGGTCTGCTCAGGGAATTCGGGATGCACCGCTTGGGTCCTCAAGCTTCACTCTCGATCAGCGGAGAGGTGTCGGAAAAAATCTCCGTGTTGATTGTTTCGCCCTGCTCCGTCAATATTTCGAGTATCCCCTCCAGAGAATCGTGCTCATCCCGTTGGGACTCATCGGTATCCTCACTCTCTTGTTGTACGAATACTCCAGAACCTGTGGAATCCGAATCTGCCATGACTGATCCCGTGCTCGCCGCTCCGACCGTGTTGGCTGTTTCTCCCGACTTTTCTTGTCCGGAAACAGCGTCTTCTGCGATGCGCGCCGCTGGAGGTGTCGGAGACTTGTGTAAGATTCCTTTGTTTCCGTCCAAGGTCACTGTGTCTCCGGTTTCGACGAACTCTGTGACTCCGATGAGTCCAACGATCGCTGGTAGGCCATACTCTCTCGCGACCACGGCTCCATGGGACAAGAGGCCCCCGACTTCGGTGACGACGCCGCCGAGAAGCGGGAAATAGGGAGTCCATCCTGGAAAAAGATAATTCCTCAGGTCCTGGGTCCTCCGTCCTCCCCTTCGGGCGCAGAATCCATATCATACCTGTGTCCGTGGCGCGTGTAATCAAGATTTCGCCTTTTTGGATGAGGTGTGCTTCGGTGAGGAAGTCGAGTATGACGCGCGCTGGACCGACAACTATGCCCTCACTCACAGGAGTTCCCTCCATACTTTGCGCATTCGGGTCAATCGTGATCGCAGACGAGTCGATCTGTTAAAGCAAAGATGTGAGCCACGAATGGAAATTTCGAAAGGTGACTGAAGTACTATGGCATAGCTTAGTCTAGTAGTATAGTCTGCATTCCAACGACGAACTCACGGGCTTTGGTATTCCGCAGAACAAAACCGGGAAGCGCTCCCGGTCGAGAACAGGATGCAGTTTCTGTCTCCGAAGAGCTCTGTGGATCAATTTATTTGACTAATGATCCAAAACTAGACCATTATGGCATTAGCTTCCATTCCCCTGGAGGCTCACGGTCCATGAAGCAAGGCTGGTTCAAGACTATCGGACAGAAAACTCACCTAGGTAGTAGACATGGATCTTTCGTTGTGATGAGTCGATATACCTCGTCACAGTTGAGGAAAAATATCAGTTCAGGATCTGGTAGTCTGCCCTCAGCAACTAGTTTCGCACCGAGTTTACGCAAGGCTAAACGGATGCTGTGTATGGCTTTCACTAGAGCTGACTTAGTGGCTTCTCGGGCGTAAACAGCATACTTAGCTCTCGGTATAGAATAATTCAAGACTCTTCGCTGCATAAGAGACGGTCGCTTCGGGAGCTGATCGACAGTCAGGGACTCGTCTTCGCTTTTCTGAGACATTGGCTCGGGGCAACGAGCAGTGGATTGCAAGGTTTGAACAAGGGGGATGCTGTCAATGTCCCATGTTTTAGCGTGTACGTCAAACTCCTTGTAGCAGCGATGAGCGTGTTTCGAGCGGATCGTTCGGAACTGCGCGGCAGCTGCGCCAGGATCGCTTTCGAGCCACTTCAGAGCTTCTTCAGGACTCATCTTCACAAAGTCGTCTGCCAGTGGATCTTCTCGCAGCAGATTAGAGAGCACCTTAGAGAGAAATGTGTATCAATGCTACAAAAGTTCGACTGGACTTTATCGCGGATTTTGTTGCGGATGAAGTCTGATATAACTCGCGTGAATCTGCAGTCCGGGTATATGGATCTTCTATTCAGCATGCTATTTCAGTTTGAACAATTACCGAGAGCTCCTTTGGGATATGCGCACTTTCAACTTCAAGATCGGAGCGGAGCAGTTTCGACAAAATGCTCATCAGCTCCGGAGAAAAGTCTCCCAGACCCTGACTTTTCTTGAGGACATTCAACGTGAGCATGTTATAGATACCAGACGGCATAGATGCGTTCATGAGTCCATCCATGAAGAGGTCCAACTTTGGGATCTGGCTCAGAATGCTGGTGAACAGTTCCAAACCGGAACCATTTTCAGACACTTCAACGCTGACTTTTCCCGCTTGAGCCTGGATTTCCTTCACTGTGTCCTTGAGATTCCACATGACCTGTGGACGCGAGAATCAGTTGGTGTGAGGGAGAACTCCCATTTGGATTTATCCAAGATTCGGCGACTTCCCCGCATTTTTCGGGAGATTGTCTGCTTCTCAACAACAAAAGTCAAACTTACGCCGAGAAGCATCTTGGTGAACTTCCATCCAGATGCGGCGCCCGATCCGTGGACGATTCCGTTTTTGATTGCTTCGTGTTCACTTATATCGAACCCAAACATTGTGACCGATGTGCCTCGCACAAATGTTTCATTGTTGGCCAAACCTTTCTGTTGGGCAGGGGTTTCAAGTGAGTTTTGCAATATTCCTCTCCCGCTCGTATCGAAAATCGGGTTGGACATCTGCTCCGGAATACTCACTCGGGAGAAGTTCATGAACGTCTTCTTCCCGCAGAATATGTTCTGAATGTGAACGAATTGACTACGATCCGTGTCTCCCCATTCAGATTTCGTTTTGTTCATCGCTTCGAAGATCAGGTGACCAACTATTGAGAGCCCAAGCGTCGAGAACGCCCCAGGCATCACTTCGCTGCAAAATGGCGGAAACCAATTCAATCCAGTGTAGACCGAACGCAATCATAGATAAGAAGCTGTCCGCATGATCGGACCGATCGGATGAACGAATATCGAAGCTCACTGAAACGCTTACTCGAGATTCGCTCGACTCAAAATCTCCCGGTTCGTGTAGATCCCCGAGTTATAGTCATGTCGTATCTCAAAGTCACTCTCTCGGAAGAAAGAGGTCACCGGCCGAGACTGGAGGAGGTAGATTTTCCTTCGGACAACAGCCCACTCGATGTCTCGCGCAGAATCGGTGACATCAGACAGCTGCAAGAGAATTCTGAGGAGTTTCGGCGGACTTTCCGCGATAACGAACAACCGGAATCATGGCAGAGCAAAATTGTCAATCAACTCACTGCCGCTCCGATGGAGGCGATTTCCATGGCGCGTTCGTCCGTCAAGCAGAATGAGTTCGCTCTTCCCTCGGGAACGATCTTCTCCTCGGTTCCGCTTCCGTACTCGAGCTCGACCACCATTCGGTCCTTCTTCCCGCACTGGAAGAGGACGATGTCATACAGGATCACAGACACATGCTCATTCAATGAATTTGACCGTCTTCAACGCCCTGCATAGGCTCTTTCAGCCTCTGGTGCCGGTCTGCTTCTGGAGCTAATGGAGAAGGACTCACGGATTTCTCGATGAGCTCGATCGTAGATCCCACGCGACGCAAGGAAAATGTGTCAGGATCGGCCGTTGCCGACACAACGGATTCGCCGAGCCCGAAGTTTGCGGTGATGAAAATTCCCGATGGATTCGAGGTCACTGGATCACATGTGAACATTACCCCTGCGCTATCGGGGCTCACCATCTCCTGCACCACGACTGCCATTGAGCTATTCAGGTTCTGGCCGTACTGGCGTTTGTAGTTGATCGCTGATGTCAGAAGAACGCTTGCATAAATTATACCGATGCGAAATCGCTGTCTTGATCACTATGTCCTGGATACGTGCTCTGGATATACGTGGATACTGCTGCAAAGCGTACCTGTCAGAGAGAATTGAGACGCCCAGCATCTGACCACAGCCTCAGAAATCTTCCGATCTCCTCTCATCCCAAGGAAGGTGGTCATCTGGCCAGCTGCGGACATCTCTTCGGAGTCTTCGCCCACGGCCGAAGATCTCACGGCGAACTTCTTCGCAAACCAAGCGTAACCGAATGCATCTTGAAGTTTCTCCTTGAGCTGCAACAAACGAAGCGCAAGCTCTTCGTACAAAGTTTGCCTCCACTCGAAGGTAGGCAGAATTTTCCCATCGAGTCGAGGACCAGGTCCGAAAATATCAGGATTTCGGGAATCTCTATGGATATAAGAAAATGAATTCAATACAGTGAAAACCGCGCACTCACAAGCGACAGGATCGGTCCCGGTAGAGCGATTTTGGAAATCGCGGCGACGCACTCGTCTGAAGCTCTCCTCAAGGCGGCCATGTCAGCGTTCTTCGTTGCTTCGAGGAAGACATCGAGAACAGCCGAGACCGCAGGAGTTTCAGCGAACATTTCGTAGGCGTTGACCGTCAACACAATCGCGGAAGGCACCGTGAACTGACGACGAATTCAAGTTCCGGATTATTCTCGGGGGTTTCTCGAGATGAATGTTCGATTCTTACACTAATCGTCAGAGAGTCACCACTCCTCACCGTTCCGAAACGTTTGGAAATCTCAGTCAGCACCGCGAGCGAGCTGCCCTTGCCACCCGTGAGTTCAGGATTCTTACACTCGGGATCAGATGTGCTCAAAATTAGATCCATAGTCCGCTCGCAAGGATAATTTAGGAGTTTCACACTGGAACAACACTTCGTGTGAGCGCTACCTCCATCAAGGCAAATAATACTTCTCTTCTCAATATCACATCTCCTATTAATAATACTTCAAATTGTTCTAGATTCTTCACCACAGATACTTACAGCTCCACTTTCTCCATGTCCAGGGCGACCGCTTTAGGGACTTGAAAATTGGTGCTTTGCATCCTGAAGGTTTTGTTATCCACGAGGAGACTGCCGGCATCGCCAACGTGGTCAAGCCCGGTCCCCGACGCCCCGAATTTAAGCTCATGAATACGGCCGGCTGTGGGAACGGACCGGTTTGGAAACGAATGTAAATCGAGGTTTTACCTGAATGAGAGGCTCTAGCTGCCTTCAACTGTTCTTTCGAGCATGCATACCAGCTTCAAAGATGAGTGACTCGCGTTGATTACTCGCAGCTTGCAGCGGAGGCTCAGATACCCATCTACTTTTTCGAATAGGCTGAACGTAGACATCTGGGTTACTGCTATATCCGTAAGCTTTCCCTTCTGCCCTGATCGCTGTGAACGTCGTTCCATTCTATTTGGAAAAGTAAATGTTAAGGGCGGACGAGAACATCTTCCGTAAGCATATCTTGCGATGTGGAGCCGCGCTGCTTAGAACCGAGACACAGAGGTCATTCAAGAGTTTGTTGGAATTTCGCGTCCGTTCACAATCAATCCAAACCTCTGCGTAGCCGACGTGGATCATGAGGTCTTGGAGGAAAGAAGAGTTTCCGAAACACTTCAGGCGAGATCCGAATAGCACGAGCTCTTGTCTGTGGCCGTCGATCGTGATCTCGGTGAACATAGAATTCGGTTGACATATGGCCTGGCATTCCGCGCAACACCTGGATAAGATCGGTGGAAACTTTCATTCCCCTTGCCCAATCGAGAAGCCTGAGATTCCTCACACTTTCGGATGAACTCACTTTGAGATCTCGTATTCTGCTCTCTCCTGATTTTCTTCTTTGTAGAACCTCCGGGCCAAGAACGACGGCCGGACTTGTTTCGGAAGCTCCAGTGTATGACCGGTCATGGCGACCTGACCCCCCAGGCGGACGTGAACCTTCGCGCCCGTGGCTGAGTCTTCCATGATCAGATTCAGCGCCAAGCGCCATCCTCTCATCGGTGACGTACATTCCAGACGAACACCACCAGCGCTGTACACGTGTCCTGTCAACGGGATAGGGCTCTCCGTCAAACATTTGATCACAAGGTTCCGATCAAAAGCTTGTCGAAGGGTGCCGCTCACCAGCGCTGTTGTCCTTGTAGAACGCTTCCCGCAGGACGAGGAGCCTGGAATCGACCTTCAGGCGCACCCAAACGCAGGCAACTTCACCTTGGAATCTTCTGAAGAAGATTTCCACGTAAGTTTCCCGAGAGGGGTCGCACTCGAACCAATGGATCCAATCTTGTTTGAACTGTAAGGGTTTCAAGATTGATGACTAGTTTGCGTAGTAACAATTCATTCGTCGTCATCTACGAAGCTCCGTCGAATATCTTCGTTGGCTCACCACTGTTGGATTCGCAATAGGGGAATCCAGCTTCCAATCTTTCTGGGTGAAGATTGCGTTCAGCATGAAGGGATCGGCCGTTCTTTCCCATGTGTAAACTGGCAGTTCTAGGTCCAAGCGGTCCACCTGGGCACGCGCGAAGCGTTTCAGGCTAGACAGCCTCGTCATCTGAAATCGGGAAATTATCAATCTTGAAATGTTGTTATGCAGAAGAGTCTGATCCCAAGAACCATGCTGGAAACCCGAAGTTCCGGGCTATCTAGCAGGCACTCCATTCGATCCATCCGTGAATCTCTCCTCCCACCAAGGCACCCAACGTGATCTCTATGCGGGCCGAAATGAAGGCTGGTAGGACATTGGGAAAGTTTATCGGGTGCGGCTCTTGTCCCTCCGGTTCATTCTTTGCCTCCTAGCGATACTCGTACCCTTAACTTTCGTGGGTTTGAACAGCCTCAACGCTCGCCTCCAGATTGCACGATAGCGTAGCAGGTCCCGATACGAGTCCCACAAAACGGAACCCTACGGTATCAACTTTCTAGGATACGCTGAGGACCTTTGATGATGTAATCTCTGATCATTGAGAACTGCAGAAGAACCTCCGAATGGTTGGAAAGAAGCCTGCCGAGCGTTCTTGGAAGATCTTCGAATTCGACGGCTTGGAATAGCCTCCCTGACGCGAAATCTCCAGTTGTCCAGAATGGAGCCCAGTTCGATTCTTTGGAATTCTAATACCAGAAAGAAACCGTCCAGAAGCAATGAGATTCTTTCCCTTATCAGCATCTATAGGCAAAGCCTCTCAATTCAGCTCACGAAACGAGCTTTATGTCGTTGTCTTGCAGCGTGACGTCCTTTGGGAGTGTCATGATAAAACGCGGTTTTAGCGAAGGAGCGTCGTGTTTGCGATCCTCGAGAAATTATTCGAACCTCGCTGCGTTTTCGCTCACATTCCATAATTCGAGTGCCGATTCGAAAGTCAGATTCGCAAGTCCCGAGTCCCGACCACAGATGATCCGTCACAGGTCATGACCCCTGTCCATATTCGTGAAGCTATACGGTAGAGCAGGGGTTCTCAAACTTTTCTGGTGGCGGCACCGCAAGCTTGGAATGCAGCAGATCATGCCCTATTTGAGGCAGTGGATCGGACAGAAATGACAGAGTTTTCCATTGCTGAATCGAGTCAAGGCTGTTTGCTGTCCTCGACAATTCGAAAAGCTCGGCCACACCAACGCGGTTCTATTTTCCACGGGATCTCCTTCGTTTTCGTTTTGGCTTCATCACTCCTGTGAGAATCCCGGTAATTCTCTCTGTCTCAATAGCGCTCTCGGGGGCTGCTCCGTGAGATTAAGGCCCTGCTTCAACGGCTGAATCTCTATGGTGTGAATTTGATCATTCGGGAAGGAACTCCCAGCTCGGACCCTACGGCCAATCATCCAGGCTCACCTTGATGGCTGCAGATCTATAGTTGCGGCACTTGATGGTCGGCGGGTCTTGGAGGATCAATTCTCGAACCGCCGTCCGCTAACGTCTATGTTCCAACGCGATCGAGTGGAGCGAATTGTCCGCTCCCGCTGAATCGTCAATTGGGAAAGTGCCAGCGATGATAGACGGACTCGCCAGCAGCTTTGCCTTTCTCATCAAGGTCATCCAGCCACCATTTAAACTTCATGGATGCGCTCTTTCCACCAACAATGTATGTGAGTTTTGCAGAGACACACATAGTATATGCATTGTGATGCTACGGAACCGTTGGAGACGAGGAGGCGAGGGCGACGATGTAACTCCGCGCGAAATCCTCTGTTACAGAATCCGACAGCGGATTATGCTTCTAGATTTCGAAATGCTATCGCCTCACATATTCGGAATGGGTGTGGTGTCCCAACGCCGATCACCTGTGTCATCTTACATGCCCTAGACCATTGACCACGGAATTCTTGAGGCATCCTTCACAGCTGCATCAGTTCCAGGCAGTAAGGGGGAACCTGACTCCAGCGAATCGGCGATCGGCAAGAGTGGGCAATCGGGAAACGCCATACATCCCTGCACGGTACCCTGATACCAAGGAAGTATTCATCATTGGCTAATTGAATCGGGAAGAACAGCGACTGCCATCCAAAGTTGGCAAGAACTGAAAATTGTGGGTACTTCTACGCTTAAAAAGTCGGAAAGGTTGAAAATGAGCAGGTCTCAGTTTGTATTTCGCCTCTTTCCAAAACGTTTCCAGTATGAGAGACACGGACCCGTGACTCTCCGCAAGTGTGGTCGAGAAATCCCGGGTTGAGGTCGTGCACCTCCTCTGTGAAGCTCACAATCCATGGAGCCTCCGAATTTCAACATGCTCCATGCTGCGGGCTCAATTGTTGAGCCATCTCAGATTCGCACACATGAAAGGGCTTTCCGTTAAACACTTCAATTCCACGATGCGTCGCGGTGAAGACAGTCCTCCAGAGCTGGAGTGGGCAAAGTACGGCCCACGTATAGATTTCCTTTTCCTCAGGCCATAACTTTATTGATTTTCGGTTTTTCTCTCGGAAATGAATGAGGGGTTGCTAGATGATATCCAAGCGTTCATTTGGGTTCTTGATCGTAGTCGATATGATGAAGCTTGCGGTCAGGCCGACTCCCTCAAACCGTCCGATCAAGGACAAAGATCCCCTCCGATCTTCTCTCTGACTTTAAACTCAAGGAAAATGCGTTTCCCGAAGAAAGTTCCCCGAATATATATCTTCATGATTCATCCGATCCACGGGCAGATTTATTTCTCACGACTTCGTCGATATCGGCTTTGAGATTCGACGTTGCGATTCGCAGAAGGTTCTCTAGGTCGGAATTCGAGATTGTCGACCGCAGTCGAGGTCTGTCGTGATCCATGATGCTGAGGATCTGTTCACATCTATGTAAAATGACATGACCCCCATAGCATGCTTACAGATATTATGAAAAGTGAGGCGGTCCAGTGATTGGTAAAATTAGAGCGGAGCGCGCTCTCTCTATGTATCGTTTTCAGATGGAAATCGTTTCGCAGCGCGATGAGCTTAAGCTGAATCGGCGGTGGCGCGAAATGAATGCTGATCGCGAACGAAATGGCGGGAAGTCGAAAGTCAGCTCTCGCCGCGAATCTGCGAAGTTCGCGAACCGAATCTGAAACTCTTGTAAAAAGTTCTTAAGATCTCCCTTGATCTGGCTGCACGTAACCCGTTTCCCGTCATATTCTGAGATCGTTGTCCCCGTTCTGGGTGAATGAGCGAGAATCCCCTCCGACATCTAATGTAAAGACAGTTTCAACGTAGAGATCTGATGCAACATACTGTTTGCCTTGTAGTTCTATTTCGAGACTTTGAGTCGTGGCCGATGATGTCCGCAAGGAAGGGACCTTCTGCCAAAACTTTGGGTCTCTGATCTCACTCGCGTTCGCTGCTGTTCGGGAGAATAAAGATTCTTCGTTCGAAGCGCGGAGAAGCGATCCAACATCTTCCCTCGTCTGATTTCATCGCTTCTTCTCGTTATGGTTCTTCTTGAAAGACTCAAGTCGGCAAATCTCTCGGATGATTCTGGGCACACTTGGTTTACTGCGGTCATGAGATAATTCTTAATGAGATCTGCTTCCGTGGAGAGGCGACCGACATCGACATGCTGTGATTTTTCCGGAGCGAGATCTGCACACGGGCCACACCTGGTTGCCCAGCCCTGCTTCAAAGGATTCGGGGTCTGGTCAGGGGAGTCGAAACGCTCCCCTTAACCCTCAAGCTTCACTCCCGATCAGCGGAGACGTACCCGACGAGATCTCCGTGTTGATTGTTTCGCGCTGTTCCGACAATAGATAGAGTATCTCCACGAGAGAATCGTCTTCATCGCGTTGGGACTCATCGGATTGCTCACTCTCTCTTTGCTCTTGCTGTAGGGATACTTCAGGCGTGCATGACGCCTCTCCAGCACCCGTGAAACCCGAATCCGCCGTGACGGATCCCGTGCTCGCCGCTCCAACCGTGTTGGCTGTTTCTCCCGACTTTTCTTGTCTGAAAACAGCGTCTTCTGCGATGCGCGCCGCCGGAGGTGTCGGAGACTTGTGTAAGATTCCTTTGTTTCCGTCCAAGGTCACTATGTCTCCGGTTTCGACGAACTCTGTGACTCCGATGAGTCCAACGATCGCTGGTAGGCCATACTCTCTCGCGACCACGGCTCCATGGGACAAGAGGCCCCCAACTTCGGTGACGACGCCGCCGAGAAGCGGGAAATAAGGAGTCCATTCTGGAAAAAGATAATTCCTCAGGTCCTGGGTCCTCCTTCCTCCCCTTCAGGCGCAAAATCCATATCATACCTGTATCCGTGGCGCGTGTTATCAAGATTTCGCCTTTTTGGATGAGGTGTGCTTCGGTGAGGAAGTCGAGTATGACGCGCGCTGGACCGACAACTATGCCCTCACTCACTGGAGTTCCCTCCATACTTTGCGCATTCGGGTCTATCGTGATCGCAGACGAGTCGATCTGTTGATGCAAAGATGAGAGCCGCGAATGAAATCTTTGAAGTGTGACTCATGTACTACGGCATATCTTATATAGTCTGCACTATATATAACCTGCATAGTCTGCATTCCAACGACGAACTCACGGGCTTTGGTATTCCGCAGAACAAAACTGGGAAGCGCTCCCGGTCGAGAACAGGATGCAGTTTCTGTCTCCGAAGAGCTCTGTGGATCAATTCATTTGACTCATAGTCCAAAACTAGACCATTATGTAATTAGCTTCCATTCCCCTGGGAGCTCACGGTCCATGAAGCAAGGTTGGTTCAAGAATATCGGACAGAAAACTCACCTAGGTAGTAGACATGGATCTTTCGTTGTGATGAGTCGATACACCTCGTCACAGTTGAGGAAAAATATCAGCTCCGGATCTGGTAGTCTCCCCTCAGCAACTAGTTTCGCACCGAGTTTACGTAAGGCTAAACGGATGCTGTGTATGGCTTTCACTAGAGCTGACTTAGTGGCTTCTCTGGCGTAAACGGCGTACTTCGCTCTCGGAATAAAATAATTCAAGACTCTTCGCTGCATGAGAGACGGTCGCTTCGGGAGCTGATCGACAGTCAGGGACTCGTCTTCGCTTTTCTGAGATATTGGCTCGGGGCAACGAACAGTGGATTGCAAGGTTTGAACAAGGGGGATGCTGTCAATGTCCCATGTTTTAGCGTGTACGTCGAGCTCCTTGTAGCAGCGATGAGCGTGTTTCGAGCGGATCGCTCGAAACTGCACAGCAGCTGCGCCAGTATCGCTTTCGAGCCACTTCAGAGCTTCTTCAGGACTCATCTTCACAAAGTCGTCTGCCAGTGGATCTTCTTGCAGCAGGTTAGAAAGCACCTTGGGAAGGAATGTCGAATGGTACGAGAATATCGAGAGTTCGAATAGAAGCGAATTTTGTTACGGACGAAGTCTGAAATATCCCGCGAGAATACGCGGTCCGGGTATATGGATCTTCCATCCAGCCTTTTATGTCAATTCGAACAATTACCGAGAGCTCCTTTGGGATTTGCGCACTTTCAACTTCAAGATCGGAGCGGAGCAGTTTCGACAAAATGTTCATCAGCTCCGGAGAAAAGTCTTCCAGACCTTGACTTTTCTTGACGACATTCAACGTGAGCAGGTTATAGATACCAGCCGGCATCGATGCGTTATTGAGTCCCTCCATGAAGAGATCCAACTTCGGAATCTGGCGAAGAATGCTGGTGAACAGTTCCAACGCGGAACCGTTCTCAGACACTTCAACGCTAACTTTTCCAGCTTGAGCCTGGATTTGCTTCACCGTGTCCTTGAGATTCCACATGACCTGCGGACGCGAAAATCAGTGGATGTGATCGCGCGAGGGAGAATTCCGATTGGGATTTACCAACGATTTCTCGAGTTGTCAAGATGTCAATCTTACGCCCAGAAGCCACTTGGTGAACTTCCATCCAGATGCGGCGCCTGATCCGTGAACGATGCCGTCTTTGATTGCTTCGTGTTCACTTATATCGAAGCCGAACATAGTGACCGATGTGCCTCTCACAAAAGTTTCGTTGTTGGCCAGACCTTTCTGTTGGGTAGGGGTTCAGAGTGAGTTTTGCAATGCTTTCCCCCGCTCGTATCGATGATCGGGCTAAGCAACCGCTGCGGAAAACTCACGCGAGAGAAGTTCATGAACGTCTTCTTTCCACAGCATATGTTCTGAATGTGAACGAATTGACTTCGATCCGTGTCTCCGCATTCGGCTTTTGTTTTGTTCACCGCTTCGAAGATCAGATGAACAACGATTGAGAGCCCAAGCGTCGAGAAGGCCCCAGGCATCACTTCGCTGCAAGATGACGGGAACCAATTCAATCACGCGTAGACCGAATGCAATCATAGATGAAAAGCTGCCTGCATGATCGAATTTCGGTCCCGATTCCGGGCTTTGATCCGCGCACGTTCTGTGATGAGCTCGGTTCGAACATCCGATTGATTTTGATTAGCAGTGTTGATCGCATACCACAATTCATCGAAATCTTACTCAAGATTTGCTCGACTCAAAATCTCCTGGCTCGTGTAGATTCCCGAGTTATAGTCATGTCGTATCTCAAAGTCACTCTTTCGGAAGAAAGAGGTCACCGGCCGAGACTGGAGGAGGTAGATTTTCCTTCTGACAACAGCCCACTCGATGTCTCGCGCAGAATCGGTGACATCAGACAGCTGCAAGAGAATTCTGAGGAGTTTCGGCGGACTTTCCGCGATAACGAACAACCGGAATCATGCCAGATCAAAATCGTCAATCAACTCACTGCCGCTCCGATGGAGGCGATTTCCATGGCGCGTTCGTCCATCAGGCAGAATGAGTTCGCTCTTCCCTCGGGAACGATCTTCTCCTCAGTTCCGCTCCCGTACTCGAGCTCGACCACCATTCGGTCCTTCTTCCCGCACTGGAAGAGGACGATGTCATACAGGATCACAGACACATGCTCATTCAATGAATTTGACCGTCTTCAACGCCCTGCATAGGCTCTTTCAGCCTCCGGTGCCGGTCTGCTTCTGGAGCTAATGGAGAAGGACTCACGGATTTCTCGACGAGCTCGATCGTAGATCCCACGCGACGCAACGAAAACGTGTCAGGATCGGCCGTTGCCGACACAACGGATTCGCCGAGCCCGAAGTTTGCGGTGATGAAAATTCCCGATGGATTCGAGGTCACTGGATCACATGTGAACATTACCCCTGCGCTATCGGGGCTCACCATCTCCTGCACCACGACTGCCATTGAGCTATTCAGGTTCTGGCCGTACTGGCGTTTGTAGTTGATCGCTGAAATCAGGAAAACGCTTGCATAAATTATACCGACGCTCTCCTGATCTCCATCTCCATCTTCTTGATATGTGCTGCTTGCAAAGCAAACCTGTCAGAGAGAATTGAGACGCCCAGCATCTGACCACAGCCTCAGAAATCTTCCGATCTCCTCTCATCCCAAGGAATGTGGTCATCTGGCCAGCTGCGGACATCTCTTCGGAGTCTTCGCCCACGGCCGAAGATCTCACGGCGAACTTCTTCGCAAACCAAGCGTAACCGAATGCATCTTGAAGTTTCTCCTTGAGCTGCAACAAACGAAGCGCAAGCTCTTCGTACAAAGTTGGCCTCCACTTAGCAGCTTAACTGCCACCCATTATGGGGGTTTTTTGACTGCCCAGTGCCACCCATAGTAACCGGACCGTGGGACGCCGGCGCCCCACGCGGCAGTTAGGAATCCCAGATATCAGAGGGGTCAGAATTTCAATGAAAAGACGAGGGAAAAAGATTGGAGAGAGCGGTTACATTACTCCTCAGATAATACACAGGCAGGGCTACGATAATTATAGGTTGTTATTATGGCGTTTGGTGAAACATGATATGCAAAGCCATTGATCGCATTTTTCGCACCTAGAGTTCACTTAGGCAGGTTGGAGGTCATCGAAGTTCGGAGGAAACGACTAGTTCGGTCGGACCATGTCTCGGCCAAAAGACCCGATTTCAGTCGGAAGATCTTGCCATACGAAAACTGGTTCTACGGCTGGCTAAAGAGCATCCGTTTCCGAGCCGATAGATTCCTCAGAGTCGCCGAAGTCACTGTAATCACGGTCTGCTCCACTCTGTGGGAACTCCGTACAGTAGACTACCGATTATTCGCACCCCCGAGAATTCGGAAACTCCGATAGTTCGCAATTAGCGGTGATTTTCTGAGTAGTTTCGTCAATTCGCTCATCGGCTCTATATTGAAGCATCCGATATTTCGCGGAAATCTTCATTATTCGCAATTCGCGCATGGGAATCACCAATAATTCGCGCTCATCAGATCATGTTCCCTCGCAATTTGGATACCCAGAGCCGGTAAAGTTATGACCGCAGCTAAATGCGGTGGAGGGAACTGCGTTCGGCCGTCTCCACCAACTTGTACGTTGGTAATGCGAACGTTCTCCCGGAGTCTTCGAGAATCTCCAAGAGGAGGCTCCCCTCCCGCTTCCCCCGATGATGATTCGGAACTGAGGTCGAGCTGACGTGCGAGATTCTCTTGGACGTCGGTGAGAGTCCTGTGAGGCCAAAGAGCCTGTCTTCCATGCGCAAAGGGGAGAGTGAAGTCGCGACGTTCAAATGTAAGTTGAAGGGAGTAAATCCTGCGCCCTCGGTGAACGCAGGGCAGGTGATCGCCAATTTTGCAGTAATTCCCTCCTCCTCAATCGTTCCCAAATCGTTGAAATATCACATTGTCGGCCGATAAGAACTTTGTGGAGCTTTCTAACTTTGTCGGGCTCATCTCAATATTCAGAATATATTAGCGTATCGTCGATAAGCTCTGGTTTTGGCTACTCCCGATAATTCGCAATCCGCGCGAGTTTCCTAAAAGTGACTCCCAAAAAACGCGAATTATCGGGAGTCTACTGTATCAGAATCTCACGTAGTCTGACTCTAACTTCAGCAGCCTAAATGCTCGCAAATATCGCCGTCGTCCTCCGTTGTCTTGAGGAGCGACGCAACCGACACGAAGGCTCGCTTGTATTCGCGTTATCCATGGTAGGTGAGACGTGGGGTGTTCCCGGTGCTTGCAAGTGCTAACGCTAGAATATTTCACTGATCCAACTTCGTTTTTGTCGCTATAAAGCGGCGTATATAGCGCCACAAGTCTCATAAACAGACGGCAGACCACGAATAAATAGCTCATTCCCCCGGAATCATCTGGCGCCGCGGAATAACGCAATTCTTCTTGCTCCTAGAGGTCCCACCCGTAGGCCATCGCACCCCAGAGTAAAGCAGGCTCTAGTGAAGTCGAGAAAATATTCCATTCGAAGCCGCGATAACAACGAAACCGCTCAGGGCTAAAAATACGGGGGGTCATCTGAGGGACGCCGGCGTCCCTCGAATTCGATGGCAGTTAAGCTGGTAAAGGTGGACAGGATTTTCCCATCGAGTCGAGGACCAGGTCCGAAAATATCAGGATTTCGGGAACCTCTATGGATATAAGAAAATAAATTCAATACAGTGAAAACCGCGCACTCACAAGCGACAGGATCGGTCCCGGTAGAGCGATTTTGGAAATCGCGGCGACGCACTCGTCTGAAGCTCTCCTCAAGGCGGCCATGTCAGCGTTCTTCGTTGCTTCGAGGAAGACATCGAGAACAGCCGAGACCGCGGGAGTTTCAGCAAACCTTTCGTAGGCGTTGACCGTCAACACAATCGCGGAAGGCACCGTGAACTGACGACGAATTCAAGTTTCGGATTATTTTTCGGAAGGTTCCTCAAGATGAATGTAGGATTTCCCATTCATTGTTAAAGAGTCACCTTTCCCTCACCGTTCCGAAACGTTTGGAAAGCTCGGTCAGCACAGCGAGCGAGCTGCCCTTTCCGCCCGTGAGTTGAGGATTCTTACACTCGGGATCCGTTGTGCTCAAGAGTAGATCCTTGTTCGACTCGCAAGAATAATTCAAGAGTTTTACACTGTAAAGGCGTCCCACGTCAGCGCTAACTCACTCACGGGATTCTTTTCCTTTGATTGATGTTACAATCTGTTCCAGATTCCTCACTCAGATATGTACTTACAGCTCCACTTTCTTCGTGTCCAGGGCGACTGCTTTAGGGACTTGGAAAGTGGTGCTTTGCATCTTGAAGGTTTTGTTATCCACGAGGAGACTGCCGGCATCGCCGACGAGGTCAAGCCCGGTCCCCGACGCCCCGAATTTGAGCTCATGGATGCGGCCGGCTGTGGGAACGGACCGGTTTGGAGACGAATGTAAATTGAGGTTTTACCTGAATGAGAGGCTCTGGCTGCCTTCAACTGTTCTTTCGATCAGGCATACCAGCTTCGAAGATGAGTGACTTGCGTTGATTACTCGCAGCTTGCAGCGGAGGTTCAGATACCCATCTACTTTTTCGAATAGGCTGAACGTAGACATCTGGGTTACTGCTATATCCGTAAGCTTTCCCTTCTGCCCTGATCGCTGTGAACGTCGTCCCGTTCTATTTGGAAAAGTAAACGTTAAGGGCGGACGAGAACATCTTCCGTGAGCATATCTTGCGATAGGACGCCGCGCTGCTTAGAACCGAGACACAGAGGTCATTCAAGATTTGGTTGGAATTTCGCGTCCATTCCCAATCAATCCAAACCTCTGCGTAGCCGACGTGGATCATGAGGTCTTGGAGGAAAGAAGAGTTTCCGAAACACTTCAGGCGAGATCCGAATAGCACGAACTCTTGTCTCTGGCCGTCGATCGTGATCTCGGTGAACATGGAATTCGGTTGACATATGGCCTGGCATTCCGCGCAACACCTGGAGAAGATCGGCGGGAACTTTCATTCCACTTGCCTAATCGAGAAGCCTGGGATTCCTCACACTTTCGGATGAACTCACTTCGAGATCTCGTATTCTGCTCTCTCCTGATTCTCTTCTTTGTAGAACCTCCGGGCCAAGAACGACGGCCGGACTTGTTTCGGAAGCTCAAGTGTATGATTGGTCATGGCGACCTGACCCCCGAGGCGGACGTGAACCTTCGCGCCCGTTGCTGAGTCTTCCATGATCAGATTCAGCGCCAAGCGCCATCCTCGCATCGGTGACGTACATTCCAGACGAACACCACCAGCGCTGTACACGTGTCCTGTCAACGGGATAGGGCTCTCCGTCAAACATTTGATCACAAGGTTCCGATCAAAAGCTTGTCGAAGGGTGCCGCTCACCAGCGCTGTTGTCCTTGTAGAACGCTTCCCGCAGGACAAGGAGTCTGGAATCGACCTTCAGGCGCACCCAAACGCAGGCAACTTCACCTTGGAATCTTCTGAAGAAGATTTCCACGTAAGTTTCCCGAGGGGGGTCGCACTCGAACCAATGGATCCAATCTTGTTTGAACTGTAAGGGTTTCAAGATTGATGACTAGTCTGCGTAGTAACAATTCATTCGTCGTCATCTACGAAGCTCCGTCGAATATCTTCGTTGGCTCACCACTGTTGGATTCGCAACAGGGGAATCCAACCTCCACTCCTTCTGCGTGAAGATTGCGTTCAGCATGAAAGGATCGGCCGTTCTTTCCCATGTGTAAACTGGCAGTTCTATGTTCAACAGGTCCACCTGGGCACGCGCGAAGCGTTTCAGGCTAGACAGCCTCGTCATCTGAAATCGGGAGATTATCAATCTTGAAATGTACCCGTCCGGAAGAGTCTTGTCGCGACGAGCTCGTTGGAAACCCGGAGTTTTCAGTCTCTCTACAAAACTCCTCATTTGTTCTCTCCGCGAATCTCTCCTCCAGAGGCACACTATATGATCTGCGGATCTGTGGACCGGAATGCAGGTTCATCTCTTGCGTCCCCGCGACATCCGTAGCGTAAACTTTCCTTGGCCTGAACATCCTCAACTCCCGCCTCCAGGCGCCCGATAGCGTAGCAGATCCGATCCGAGTCCCGAATCACGGCAATCTACGGTATCAACTTTCTTTGATGCGCTGAGGATCGCATTCCCGAAGATAAGATTTTCGATCCTCGAGAACTGCGAAAGAACATTCGTCTTGGGGGATAGAAGCCTTCCAAGCATTCCCGAGAGATCTTCGAATTGAACGGCTCGGTTGACCTTTCAGAGAATCACCGATGACCTGACGCGGAATTTCGAGTCGTCGAGAATGGAGCCATGTTCCGTTCTTTGGCATGCTAATACCAAAAAGGAATCGCCCAGAATCAATGAGATTCTTCCGCGATTCAGCGTCGAGAGCCAAAGCCTCTCAGCTCAGCTCACAAAAATGAGCTTTATGAGTTGTCTCGCGGCTCGGCGTCCTTTTGAAGTGTCATGATAGACCGTGGTTCCAGCGAAGGCACATCGTGTTTGTGATTTTCGGGAAATCGATCGCTCTCTGCCGCGTTTTTCCTCACATTTCATCGCGCGAGAGCCGATTCACATATTCTCCACCCGACGTTACCCGCCGATCCATCTTCTTCGCTTGCGGAAACCCTCTGATCTTGTTCGTAGTGGGTAGGTTTTCTGAACTCCTGTGTTGCGATTGCTCTCCTCTTGGCGTGCTGCCCCTATTCTTAATCTGCAGACGACAGCAGCGGCCCCAGGAGAACAGACGTAACAGGTTGAAGAAGGAATCAGATGTAGCGCTAAGCGCGAGAAACACTGTTGAGTCTTCCGTGAGAACTGAAAGTAGGTAAAATTCAAAGTTTCCGACCACTGACGATCAACCATAGAACCTGACACCTGCCCACATTCGTGAAGCTATATGGTAGAAAGTGTGAAAGGAAAAACTCCAAGTCACCCTGCGCCCACAAATCAAGACCCTGTCCTGTCTGACGGATGGTTTGAGGCCGCGGATCGCACAGAAGCTCGGCCACACCAAAGCTATTCTATTTTCCACGGAAGCTCCGTCAAATCCGTTTTGGCTTCAACACTTCCGTAAGAGTATCTCCGGTCTCGCAATATCACCATTCTTCTTGTTTCAATAGCGCTGTCGGGAGCTGTTTTGTGAGATCGCGGCTTTGCTCTGGCGACGTGAGCTCTATGAAGTGAATAAGATTATTCGGCATGTAACTCGTAATTAGGACGCTACCGCGAATCATCCAGGCTCACCTCGATGGCTGGAGATCTGTAGTTGCGGCACGTGACGGTCGGCGTGTCTCGGAGAATCAATTCTAGAACCGCTGTCTGGTGACGTCTATGTGCCAACGCGAACGAATGGAGCGAATGGTCCGCTCCCGCGAAATCGTCAATTGGGAAAGTGCCAGCGATGACAGACGGACTCGCCAGCAGCTTTGCCTCTCTCATCAAGGTTATCCAGCCAACAACGAAACTTCACGAATGCGCTTCACATTTTCGGAATGGGTGTGGTGTTGCGAGTCTCACAACGCCGATCACATGTTTCATCTGACGGGACCTAGATCATTGACCCCGAAATTCATGAGGCATTCTTTACAGCTGCATCTGTTACAGACAGTCAGGAAGAAGTTTGGTCCAGCGAAGTTCGGAATCGGGCATGAGATGCTTGCACTCACTCTTCAATAATTCGGGGCCAGTTACCTTAAACCTGTTTTTGTACCACAAGGAGCCTGCAGCGAGCTCGCGCACCGTGCCGCACCTTTGCGGGAGCCTGCAGCCTGCGCACAAATCTGCGGAGCATGGTCGAACGATCACATTGCTGGTAGTTCGACGATGGAAGGGCTTGAGATAGTCAGAAGATACGAGAATCAAGCTTTTACAATTGGCGATTCATGAATTCCGTAAGAGATGACTTCATGACACCGGATTCCCCGATTTCCAAATTTTTCTCGCGAGAACGCAGGGTGGTCTCAACGATTCTCAATCGCTTGTACCGCACCGAACGTGCTTGTCAACGACGGTGAGAACACAATGAAAAGGACCCCGCGATTTGAATTGGACACTAAATATCGTAGGCTTTTATTCTCCGATCGTCGTAGATAGCGTATTTAAAGTTCCCATATAACAACTCTGAAATTCCGTTTCGACCAAAAGACGTTCATCCCGTTGCTACGAACATTGACTGAATTTTCTTCTGGAGTCGATTCGGTCGCTCGGGTTCATCGCCGTCCATGTCCAAGGCTCGCTTGCTAGCGCGTACAGCGTTCATTTCCTCAGACTTGCGTTGCACCATTCTGTTTATCTCCGTGAGATCCTGCAACTTGAAACGTGCATGTTACGCCACGGAAACAAGTTCAAATTAGAATTCAAATCCTCCCGCCAAAACTTGATGCCATGGCTCTCAATACTTTTCTGCCACTGAATTACCTTCGCAGGACTCTGTTGGATTCTGAACGTTCTCGCATTGTGAGTACTTGGGATGTTGCCTTTGTAGGGACTGACGAAGACCTTCATGTCCGTTGCCACTTTCAGCGGTTTCGGAGACTGTAGGCCGGAGTTGATGCGCGGTAGCGGGCTCAGAAGAGGGTTTGGGGCCGTGTCGTCCCTGAAGCGAAGTAGGAAGGGGCGCACTTGCGGGACGAAAATCTGATTGTAGAATTGGATGATGTCGCTCCGCTGCTCGTCCTGAGCTTCGCCATTCCCGTCAGCCGGAGCTTCGACGGCCGCCTGGATCAGAACGCTGCGGTACACTTGGTTCTGTGTGTTGGGTTGGCTCCTGCAATCACGAAGCGACGAAATGCATTAGAAGCGTCCAGAAGAAATAAAGCATACGAGAGACAGAGCTGAGCTTGGCTTTGTGGCAAACACTTACCTGTAGCACTGCGTGATATCGGAGAAGGTTTTGTCTATCCTGAAAAGTTTGCATAGAGCGTACACGCAGGAGAGGATGATCTGGTCGAGGTGACGTTCTTTCAAAATGGTGGTTTCGTTGATGAGTACGTGCTCCAACATCGTCCAAGCTTTTGTTAGGTGTTCTTCCGATATCCGCAGTCCATTGCACAGATGACGGAGTCTGACGGAAGCGAGGTGATAGACCTTTCTCCAGAACAGACCCCAACTTCCTCTGACAGCCTCGGCAGGGGCTGGGGGTTCGGGCGAGGTTGAGATCATCTCCATGAGTTGCCCGCTCGTCGTGACCATGAGACGGAGAGGAGCAGCTGCAACTGCGAAATGAAATTGAGTTAAGTTCGTAACCGCAACCGCGATCGAGAGAGAACATTGCATGAACAACACAAAGGACACATCTGACCACCCTACCACCACGGTCACCTCCGTTATTTTCGCCGGTGCCAAAGAGTTTCCTACGTGATACGCTACCCGCAGAGGGTGAAGCCTGCGTCGAGTCCACTTTTGGGATAAGCCGGTACACTTCTAAAGGCAAGCAAAACTAACTCACTCACTCACACACAACAAACAAACAAAAGCTCGTCATCTGTCACCACCCAAGCTTTCCGGAAGTTTTGGTAAAAGAATCACAAAACAGGAAGCATGCAGAGACAAAGTCCAAGGAAACCCACCGGGTCGGCTTTCGGCGTTCTGCAACTGACTCGGCAGCAGGGCTTGCTGTGCTTGCGGGACCGGTTTGACTCCGACCTGCTCCCAGACGGGCGAGTCCGACCTCCATGCGATGCTGTCGAAAATCTGTTCCTCGATCTGGAGGAGGAATGAGATCATCAGTACATCGAAATTTCGAGACGCGTCTCAAGCTTTTCACCTCGAACTTGCCAGACGATCTGGAGGATACAACGCGGGCGCAGGCTCACCTTGTTGAAGTGCTTGACCACCTCCCGGGACAGCCGAACCTCAGCTCGGATCATGGGCTCGATGATGCGGTAGTAGTGGTAGCCCTTGAGACCGAAAACGTTCAGAATCCACGGGAACAGTGTTTCCTGTGAGTTGTACGAGTACATGACGATCTCGAGACAACTCGCGAACAACGACTTTTGGAATTGCTCCTGTCGCAAAGAAACGCTGAAGTTGTTCAGAGTTCGCTGAGGGTTCTGCTCCAGCGTGATGATTGACTCGAGAATCGTGTAGAAGAGAGCTTCACCGAGCTGGAGTCGTTTCTTGGCGAAGTCGAAAAGGTCCGGGTTCGTGGGCGCGTCGGCATCGTCCTCCTGCAAAGTTTTGGCGCGATTACTCAACAACTTCGAACAGGTGAGGATCAGATGAGATCGATCGTCGTAGGCGCGATTCCTTCGACACGGATTAGCGACACGGCTCTTAGGACTTACCCGCCTCGCGTAGGCTGTGCAGAACAGCTCTCCCATTTCTTTGATGGTTTGGTCGATACGCTCGGCCGGGTTGGGGACAATTTGTGCTAGCATTTGACTTAGGGACTCCGACGGCATGTGGTTCCGTCCCGCCAGAAGGCTGTGTAGCTTCGAGGCGCCCTGGGTCGCGGTCGACACGGGACTGAGGTTGATTCCTGGCTCACGGTTGATCAACAGACCACGACCGGTCAACGGGGTTTGGAGTCCGATGGTTCGTTGTTTCTTGACGTGCTCCGAAAGAGACCTGCACAACGTGTCGTGCGCCTCGGATTCGGACACCGGCTCGATCCCGATCTTCTGACAAGCGTCCTCGGCCAAGAAAATCTGCTCGTCCAGCTCGCCAGCGCGAAGCACGGTCATCTCATGGGATTGTTTCAGTGCTACGGGTAGGAAGAATCGTTAACCGAGGGCGCACGAGCTCTTTCAGCAGATCGGGGAAAAAGAAAAAAAAATAAGTTGAATCCTTCCCGAAGCTGAATGCTTACATTTGATTGTGACCTCGACGTCTTTGAACTCTATGGCGAGACTCAACGGCTCCGTGCTGCCTTTGAGAGTTCCCATTGCGATGAGCTCCTTGACAGGCTGCTGCAGGTAGTACACACGGAAAACATTTGCCTCCGAAAGCTCACCCTTGTGCTTCTCACACAGGGACCGAAGAATCCCCATGTCTTTCAGCTCGATACCGGCAGCTTCGCATTTCCCAAGTTGCTCTGAAAAGTACGAAATACTGAGAGTTGAAGTCTATTCAGCGAAAGGGGTTTCAACCCTCGAACCCGCAGATCAACAATTTCGAAACAGTTCCCCGAATGATTCGGACCGTTGAAGGATGGGGCTCACCTTGATAGAAATCCTGATTGAAGAGATCTGTCCGGCCGGCGATAACGCAGGAGACATACACGAAATCAAGACAGCACAGGAGCAGATGGAAACAAGACACTGTTTCGGTGTTGATTCGATTCTTCAATGAGATGTAAAGTAACCAACAGAGTTTGTAAATATCCGACACTGACGTCGGACCTCTGCGGTATCTTCGTGCGCGATTCATATTGCTCTGGTCTTGTTCGAAACCGGTGAAGAGTTCCACGAAAACTTGATGGAACTTCGAGAACATGATGGTGGTGACGTTGAAAGAATCCTTGAGGGCAGTGAGTCTCCTGCCCATATCAAGCTTTGTCATCGCGGCCCACTTCTCCATTTTGCGGAAAAACTCCAGGAGACTGCAAGGGGTAAAAAACGTGAGCTTCATCAACAACGGTTCAGTTGGCTCTCTAGAACTCAGGAATCAATGAATCAGGAACAGAGTTTCGGGCAGCCTGGGCTTCAGAGCTTCTCGGGCGATCGGGGAATTCCGATTCGCGAAGAAACCGACCAGCAGGAGAACGGCTCCTCATTGCGTCGAGACAGAAGAACAGCTCATAGTTCGTTTTTGGGATGCGATGAGGTTTTTGAATGTTGCACTAATAACGGAGGATTCCATTCGGGAAAAAAAACTTACTCGAGTTCACACGCTGACAGGAGACCTCTCAAAGAGACGCAGTTCCCTTGAAGGTTTGAAGTGGATGCCACAGTTGGCATGGTGCCTACACGGCAAGCCACGTACAAACTGCATGCGAGCCAGTGACGACAGTCTCCCTGAGGAAATTGAGGAAGTTCGAATCAGGTTCGGGTTTTCACATCGAATAAACATGAGCGGAGAATACCGACTGACAGAAACGTCAACCAGCCCTTGATCACGAGTGAAGCAGGAATGGTGGGAATGGGGTATCGTCGAGGTCGTACGGTAACACGACACCGAACCAGTAGATCCAGTGAACATCACGACTTCGTTCCCGAAGGTCTGACGCATCAGCTGCACCTCTGCGTTACGCACTCTACGTCTCCGGGAACATTCAACACAATCTGCATTCACCCCGAAGCGAATTCAGGAAGCTTACCTCGAGCGTGTAATTAGCTGCGATCGCATTGAAAGCTTCGAGAGCATCGTGTGAGCTCTGCCTGTCCATATTCAAAGATGCACAAACTGCCTTCAAGCGTTCTTGCACGGCCTGATCGTCTTCGTTGGAAACCCCCATCTTTGTTTTGGGATATCGAACACGTTGGAGACTTCACTTCATACACTTCGAATTCGCGAACAGCTGAAAAAGTTAAACCAAAGCACAATACTTCACAAAATTCTGATCTATCGTTCGTGCTCGGCTCAAAACGCAGCGGCTGCCATCAGTCGTCGGCGTTTGGCGCGAAAACAACCGCATCACACCGCACACACGAGCAACAAGATCCTCGGATGCTGCTGTAACGCCTACGCGCGTTGATATGAGCGCTTTGGCGCGCAAACTCAGAGGATGGTGGAGCGGGTGGTAAATCTCCGAAACGCCAAAGCTCACTGTGAACGTGTGTTGCGTTAGATATTACCTCGATTCCTTGGCGCGACGCGCTTCCGAGATGAATTGACCTTCGCTTGTTCCGATGAGGGCGAGCGATTTCACCCATGATGTGACGCGGTGGCAGACTGCTGTGACCACATCCGCGATCACCTCTTGACCCTCTCTCAGACGTTGGACGATGACGCGGTCAACACAGGGATTTAATCGCCAATGAGCACGCGGACGAGCCGGCTCCGTTCCTCACCTGGCTCAAGACCGCGAGAGACAGACTTATTGTCATACAAGCGAAGATAGTGGGTCTTGTGAGATCGCTCCGCGCGGGTCTGCTACTTTAGCGAAATCCATACTCGAGTAAGAATTGAGAATCATCATGAGCACCACGGATGCTTTTAGCTTTAGCCTCCGACCCGTGTTGAGATGGTACCCACATATTCTTCTAAGCTCTCCATGGAATTTTGTGTTATGTCCTCACATGTACAGATTGAGCTTGCCTCGGAAATGATACTCCCAACCTGAATTTTGGTGCTTCATCGCGGGGACAGACTAGACGTCATCGAGGAATTGTAGAATCCACAGACCTGACTCATCTGTTTCAGCCGGAACCACCGGAGGAATTTGGGTTCGGGATCCGTGGATCCCGTTCCGGAAAAGTCATTCTGAAGGGATTGTGAAGACAGACACCACATTCGGTCGGAGATGTGATATTCTGGTCAACGGAGCTGCTCGGATCGCGAGCGTCGACTAGTTACTGTTTTCCTAGCCGCTGATGGATTTTATCGCCAGCTCTGTCAGGGGTCTTCAAAACCAGATGGTTGTTAGGCTTGTGTCATTGTGTTCGAGCTCGGGGCTTCCAAGTATCAGGCGACTCGGAAACAGACGGCAGGCCACGGCTCGCGCATCCGACGCTTGACTGTCGCGTTTGATACGATTGTCGTGAAGACGTGGCTTTGTTGAGACCACTAGACTTCGAAGAGTCATGATTACATTATTATCGGCAGCACTTGGAAGGATTCTGCTTTTAAATCGGCCTCAAGTCTACCCGCAAAAAACTCCGCCGTTCAGTTTGGAACTCTCTCTCAGAAATGAGCTCCGTAAACGCTGGGAGTGAGCCATTCGTAGCGGGAGGAAGATTGATTTCGAATGAATTCCAGCAACGCTCGTTCGATCGCAGGGACTGAAAGGGATCTTCCCGGTGCGAGAATCCCGGCGTTTCCAACTTTTTCCGGAGCTTGGCAGCCTCTGGAAAGTCGCATCCCGTGACTGTCACTTCTATGGGGGCCGACATCAACAGTCACCAGTTGTTGGGAAGGTCGTTGACGCGAGGAAGAGAACGAATTCATCAAGGGCTTGGAGAAAATACGATGTTAGCACTTCTTGGCCCCGGGAGTAGTTAAATCACGCAACTTCTGTCTTCGGCGCTATGAAAAGGTCTGGAAGTACAATTGAACTTGAACAATCAGCATTGTCATGCAAATGAGCACGAGTGCTGGACTCAGACTCAACGAGCCTAAATGAAAACGATGATTGTCATTTGAGAGTTATGGTTCCGGGGATTCGGCGTTTTAGTCACTTGGTGGGACTTCTTTGGAAACATGAAGCTCAGACCGATTTGCGGTTTAGCTTTCTCAACTCAACCTCTTCCTGAGCATTCGCGAATATTTTCCATGCAGATCATCGAATCAGCATCGGAATCTGATCAGTATCGAAATTCAAGAGCGTACCGCGGTTGAAAACTTTCACCAAATCAACATGTGCTTCCTCGAACAAAATTCAATGCTCTCCTTGGAGTCAAACTCATATCTGTATCTTGCGATCTCTCCGCCTCCGAAATTATTCGCCCAGTTTGAATGAAATTTCGCTGCGGCTACTACGTTTGGTTCGACCGCGTGACCCAGTTTGTGAGACCTCCGAGATCATTGGAGTTTTGTTCCGTGATCTTCTCAGGATAACAGCGTGAATATAAGCTGTATACGCAAAGGGTTACCAAAAGTGAGACAAAAACTGACGTGTTGCCGCTGGATGTAAGCCTTTCTGACTTACATGACCAACGATCTGACTTGATGGCATCAGAGTGAGCTCTATTTGTAAGTGTTGCTCTGGGAACTCCTCCTTGGAGCGGTATCAAGGCATGTTCCGAGAGATCTCGATTTCTGTCGGATGAGTACGTGGTGATCTTTGGGGGTGATACGTCACAGGGATGGCTCAGAATCGATCTGATGATCCATGTGCGCCAGTTCCAGTCTGCCGTTTTGCGGGCCGTGGGGTTGCGATCCGTCCGCTTCAATTCGGCTACCTCTTTCCAAGGGATGTGGGATGCCCACGGTGGTCAGAACTGAGTCAGAAACTCTTGTCGTATCGATCTTGGCGTCTGAATCACTGATGAGGCGGGAGAGATAGGACTCCAGCTCCGAATGGACTCCAAAGATCGAGGCAAAAGGGACAGCGGTTGTTTTTGGAGTTGAAACAACCGTCTTCAAATCAGCTTCCCAAAGCAGCGAAGCCTCTCGACTCAAACCAATATACGGAAATTCCCCTAAGATGATTATGGAGTGCTTGTGTTTGGTCATTACCCGATGATCAACGTGTGAAGCCATCTTCGACGCGGCTGGAGGTGTGCTCAACAGGGTCCACGCGTTCTTCGACTTCTTTCCGGCTTTTGTTCGCTCCAAGAAATGATACACTCCAGGTGGAATTTCGTATCCGGTGCACTGCTGTAGAAGAAAGCCGTTTGCATCTCATATTGCACTACAGTGTCATCCTCACAGGGTGCAAATGATTCTTCGAAGTTCGGGCCCGTGGCGGCTGTCCGATGCTCAGAGACTCGTTAGGTTCCGATATGGCTTTGCAGCTGACTGAGTCGCGAACTAACGTTCGATTGCCCGGGAGGTTCAAATTACAGTTCGCTGCAAGTTGTTAATGACCATGGTAAGCGTGTATCTTTGAGTACCCATGTCGTCTGGGAAGAAATGAAGATGCCCCGTATTGTAGATTAGCTAGCCTCTCTTTCATCCCGTATACAGGAAATTCTTGGCTCTGTTTTTGCAGTAATCATTCAACTCTAGGAACTGCGTCTTCCGAGAGCTCGCGGCGAACCCTCTAGTGGATCGAAGTGCCTGAGGATTCTTATCCTCGAAGGGAAAGTTAACGCTCTGTTTAGTGAAACCTACAGTGCTGGACGAAATGATAAGGAATGCCATAATTCCAGCAAAATTTTCTTCCCTCTAGAGATCTTGCCGGAGGGTTTTGCTTGGCTAGAATCTCTCATGCATTAGAGACTTCAAATGCATTTCGAAGCGTTCAAAGTCGGTCGTTCACGTCGAATAGCTAAAATATCAGATTTTCGACTCGGCGAAATGATAAGGACTGTTCGTGATTTTGCTCGATACCCCGTTGCATCGGGTCTGATTCTGCAACGGAACGTTTCTCATCGTCAATTGGATGATAACGAAGCCAGCAGGGCTAACAGTCACGAGGTTTTCGGCACGAATTCTACTCGGGATGGAAAGACCCGTTTCCTATAGGTTTCAATGGGATTTAGAGATTTTCTAGTGTTCTGCCGTTCATTGAGAACACAAAACACGCAGTCAACGAGTATATGAGCGCGTCGTCGAGGCCTTCGGAGTTAATCTTTCAAGGAAGAGGCCTCAGAAAATATTGCAGAGGAGACGCTCCATCCGCTCAACGGAATGAATTTCACAATACATGGTTCCCCTATGGGGCATTCCTTATCATTTTGTCCAGCACTGTAGGTTACTCCATGGTCGCCCGGGAGGACGAACGCGAGAGGTCGGCTCTGTTTCGGCACCAATAGCTTGAGATCCACGGTTCAGGGTTCAGGAAATGTGGACTTGGAAACGCATTAGAAAGTCCTCTCTTGTGCCATGTTGGACTTCCTTTCCTCGATCCGCTTAGAGTCAGCTCCTCGAATCGGATGGAAAGTTCCGAGCAAAAGACGCAATCTTCGGGGGAGATGAAAGAGGGGCTCGGAATAACAATGATAAGACGGAGTCGATATGGGAATTCGACGGAACGTAAGCATTCTGAGCAGGCTGTGCGTCGCGCAACATCGGACATTAGACCAGCTGGGGTGCCCCTAACACTAAAGAGAGACAAAGTTTCTCCGGTATGCAGTTCTTCCCGGTACCCATGTCAAAAAGCTGCACGCGTTTGGATCAAAGCTCTGTCAAATCGGGGTTACTCGAGTCGAACTCTAGAGTCAAGAGTCATTCTTCAGCGAAGAGTCCCGACGATTGAACTAGGAAACACGGATATGCAAAAGCGTAGCACCAAATGCCTGGTCTTCATAGGAGAGTGGATTCGAGGCGGTTCGTGCTCTCAACGCCCGCTTTCGTACGATGCGCGCCGATTCCACGCTTCTGCGGTTCCGCCACTCGCTCACTCTTCTGTCAGTCTGTCAGGCATCGAGCAGGCGCCAATCAACAGAACGAAAACTGAGACCTAGCCAGTGACAGAAAGGGAAAGTGGGTGGGAGAGAAACACGAAAAAAGTACCAAGAAAGTAGCAAAGACGTCCCACCGAACGCTAGGATGCGGGCTAGGGTTAGCTTGGGAGCCCGATTGAGTACGAAGAGCCGTGCGGGCGCGGCGCCAGAAAGGGCAGCTTTACTGGCTAAGACGCGGTGGTCTTAGCTGGTTGCCAACAACTCGTCTGCTCGTTGAAGTAACGTGGTGCCGCAATGGCACGGCGTGCATACACACTTGCCGGCGGAACCAGTCTGAGGTTAGTTCGTTGTTTCCAAATATTCCCGTTTTCCGTTTTCACTACCCATCGTTCGATGCCGAGAGCGCGAAATCCGCCTTCCGGAGCTGACCGCTCAATCGATCCCGGTTTCAGGCTCGCTACGAGTTTGGTAGAAGCCGGATCATCCCGATGATGGCACGTGTTGGCAACGGTTACAAAATATCGGCTGGCGGTTTGATTTGACGCGTTGATAAACTAGAGATAATTTCAAGCTGTTCGAAACACTCAGTTTCCGGCCTGGTACCATAACATGACCGTGGGAAAGCTTGCGGGACTGAAGTTGTCGCTTGCCACGCTCGCCCAGTGTTCCGGGCCCATCGTCGACCGGGTTTCCTCTCAGGGTGGGGTTGATTCGGTGTCGGTGCCTGATTGTACGGCAGTGAATCGCGGATTCAGGAGCGTTGTTTTTCCGTACTAATCGTTTCGACGGTAGCGAATGCTTTATTTGAGGCGTTTACTTCGTTTCGATGATTTATGGAGGCTATTATTCCTTATTATTTGTTTGCGGGCGGTTGTCTGCTGCGGTATGTGTGCGTTTGTGTGTGTGTGAGTGCGACTTTTACCATGCTGACAAGCGAAAGCCTAAGCAAGCGGCGGCCACACGGCTTCAGCGGCCATGACAGTAGCATCGTTCAGATAGGAAAGGAATTTCCCCTCTCACCCACTCTGCTCAGAGGACGCCATCATTGTACCATTTTGAACCAGCCAGATGCGTACAGCACTGAGGGCCCGCGTAGCGTTGAACGCAACGGTCGATCCTCGACCTTTTGGAGTCAGTTGTGGTTTGCCGAATGTCAACTCCTATCGACAATGGTGAGCAAACGTGAGTTCCAGCCTAGCGTAAAGACTCGAAACGACATTTTTGCGCTGCGAGTGTTCCGCTCCTGCCACGGCGTCGCACCCAAGCTTAGCCCTAGCGCTTCAGCACAATCCGGACGCAACTGGTGTTGTGCGGCATTTGTGGAATTTCCATCCTAAAAGTTCCCACAATACCGGAAATCTGCGACTCTGTGGGCGAATCCGCACTCTCATCGTCATCCCCGGTGCCGTACAGTGTCCGGCTTTCGTAAAACGTGGTTTGAGTGTTCGTGCGAACCAACGCGTCTCCACTTCGTTTTCGAGCTAAAGAGGATCCGCATGGATTACGCGGTGTATTCTTCGCGATTTCTGCGGGATTGTCCGCTCCGTGATGCCTGAGCTGCAAAGCGGTCCCGTTACACCGGGAAAACCGAGAATCTGAGTTCAATCTCGTCGAGCCTCAGTGTTTCAGTCGAAGCCGAACGTAACCGTTGGCAACTTGCGGTAGGGTGGCTCAAACTTAACTGAGCGTCACATGAGTGGCGAGGTTCGATGAACTTGCGTGGTATAGGTTTTTGTTTGATTTCAAGCCATCGGTGCATCACGGCGAAGCGCCGCATCCACTTTTCATATGTATTGCCACCAAAACGGTTGTTCTGTGAGTAGGTTCAACTATTGATGGCCAGCGGTCGTTGGATTTGTTGCTTCGGGTGGACCGCGGACCGATCCGTTCGACGATCTCAGTGCCATTTTGAACTGTACGGAACGGGTCTGCATGCGATGAGACGGATTGTGGATCCCACGTCGAAAAATAACTACGATACTCGCGGCGGACTTCGAAAACGGTTCGAAATCCTAACGGGTCGGCCGTTTGTCGTTGTTCCGGACGCTCGATGGAATCAGAAATCAGCGAACTTTTTGAGAGATGAAGACGAAATCGGGCAGATCGCCCCATCGGCGGGTGCATCTTTCTACTTCTTGTTGTTTGGCGCCATTTCTCGACGACCCTCCCTCCCGATTCCCGAGAAATTCACTCTCAGTCAACCCCCTGGCGCGCTCATGTCGACGACTAAGGGAGTGGAAGTTGAGCCGGGCCGATCTTGTCGTGCTTGGGTTCGTCTTCGATGTGGATTGCTCGCTCGCGACCAGGGGTTCGGAGCAGACTTCTCGATAATGGCTTGTCTTCTCTTCACAAGATTCCAACGAAACGACGTTACTTCATGTTTCAGGGTAAAGGATTTGTATCATTTCAGTTCAATGCTCTGATGGATCTTTTGGTGCAGCATCAGTTTCTGAGCTATCATCTGTTGAGGATTATTCCCTGTGATCCGAAAACCTTGGCCATTGGATACATCAAGCAATCTGGCTACGACACATGGTGGATTGTGTGAATACGAACGCACCAACGAAATTTATTTGTAGTTTGTGCGTTTGTCATTCATGCCGTGCCCATAGTGTAACTTCATCTTGAGCCACATGAACCAGTATCAGGATCCATCCGGTCAGGTAGATTTTTCAATGTTTTCATCTATCGTTCATCTACCGCATGTTATCAACTGTTTCTGTTTACGCATGCCATGGAAACTGCTCTCATTTTCGGAAATAAACGCTCCCACCTCAGAATCTGACGTTGTCTTTGGATATGATAGAAAGTCAGAGGCTTTCGGGGAGAGAGTGAGATGTCGACGGTTTCATCGCATGATAAGGTTTTCGTTCCTCGCGGCTTCTTGAATCCGTTATCATCTCGTGATAAGATCAAATCCAACTCCGAAGTCGAATAATTCATACAGATTTCGACTCCCATGCATCGGAAAAGGAATACCTAGCTGATGAGACAACACATGATCGTTCCCCAAGTGCCACAATCTCCCGAAAACCGATAAATCTTACCACCTCTAATAATGGGACGTTGGTTGTCATCATTAATTCTCATTAAAAGTGTTCAAATCTCATTAAGCGACTCCATTCACGGAATCATTCCCGACCGCCGACGAATGTTGTTTCGTTTCTGTTCTTTTTTGAGATCGACTACGTGACTCCTGTTCCGTATTTGGATACAACAAGTCCCTTTTTCGGCCGTACGTGCGGTATCTTGGTACATGGTAAAAGCAGTTTCTCGTCTGTTCGGAACGTCTGTTCAGGAGGCAGGAGTGTAGCTGATCCGAGTTTGTGTGTAGCGAAATTCTCCAGTTGACAACCACCATTTAACAGCATCTGTCTGGCGTGTAATTACAATTAGATGATGATGATCTGCTTTTATCACAACGACGAATCTCTCTGTGTCGACGCGGACCGCGATGTGAAACATACCATGACACTGCGACACTGTTCGCTCTATCGGCCGATCTCCGCCAGCCTTCAAGTTTTGATCTCTTCACTGCTCCGGCACGGAACAGAAGCCAGAAATCTCGGACGACGAGAATTTGAGTTGCGTTCGGGAATGCGTTCCTCGAGTTCGATAAAATCAAACGTCTCGTGGAAGAGATGACCTGTGCTGGATCCTCAGCGCTTCGATGACAGGAATGTTAAATCCGAGCCTGTTATATAAATGTATCTTCTTTTAACGACAGCGCGGTAATAAAACCACTCTTTTCCCAGCCGGGTCGTGTTTGTGTTATGCCGGTTTTATCGCGTGGAACTACATTTATTATCTCCGATAAATAACGTTCGAGGGGCATCAAAATATCGTTTAGGTAAAATGTCCGATGAGCGAGGAGATTACATTTCACGATACGTCACTACATTCGTACAATTCCAAAATAAGCTCAACCTCGTATCGAAATGTATCGGATCCAGTACTGGGATCGGTATGAAAAGCCTGGATCGTCAAGGAGGCGGAAGACGCCGATTTGAAGTGAGATCAGATGGAAAGTTGGAAACTTGCGCATGGCTCAAACATGACCCAATTGGCGCAATTAGTGTTCGCAAATCCAGCCGGAAGCCATCTTTAGGCGAGCCAAGGCGATCTTCAAAGGAAGACACATATCGGAGGCTGTGAACATGACGCTCTGGACGACTTTGAATGGGAAAATCTCGCTATCGCTCGCCATCGAGTTCTGACTAGATTGGAGCCGGATCGGAGTTGGATATCGGAGTCGCAGAGTACGCTGGGGTTCGGCACCGGTACACGAGATCCTTCATTCTGTCGCGGATCAAACGTGAATCCAGCGAGAAAATCAAAGGACTCAACTTGTGATCTTCAGCTTCCAAGCTTCAGCCCGTCGCGTCGTTGAGAGTCGGCCACGGAGATCAGGACTCCGCGAATATTTTGAGCATGGAGCTTTCAATGTTTGCGGCCCCTCTTGAAATCTTCATGGGGCAGTCGACACTGATCCCGTCCACTGAGGAGCATCGTCTCTTCCGCAGCAAGAGCTGCTCTGAAAGATCACTCCTCGGTCGTTCGCGATCAAAGGACCTCAGAGGACCGAGGACAACAACCGTCGTTGGAGAAGCTGGGGTCGTCGTGGAGTGCGATTCCGATAAACGTCAGTAACGCGTTTGCCCTCGGCCGTTGAAAGTTTCCATATGTCTGCCATCAAATCTGAGGTTTCCGCATCTCATCGTCCACTCTGCCCTCTCGCTTCCACGCCCCCGTTCCAGACGAAACCAGATTCTATTGACTCGTGGCCATTGCTGCGACACGCTCTCAATAGATGTCCGATCAGAGCAAACCTCGAACGTTTCACTAATCAAGACACCGAGCTCGTCTACGGTGCCACAGTGCTTGGAAATTCTTTGAAACTTCACGAGGAGTCGATGTAGAGCGGAGGGACGGGTTCCGACTTCGTCTCGATAGTGATTGAATCGGATAATACAGACTCTCCAATAATACCGGCAAGGTGTCCCGGCTGACCAGATCGATAACAAGCATTGTCCGCCATCGCCCGTCATAACTCCCCCTCAGAATACACTTGAAACCGAATCTTGCCGTCCTTCAAGGCGAAGCTATCTTCTGATGGTTGTGTACTGAAGTCATCACGCACACGCGAGAACCGCTAGAGTTGAGCTTGGTTACTTTTTCCCTTCCTCCGTTCACCTCTGATGTGAGCTCAATGATTCCGGTGAAAAGATGGGGTGGGCGGAAGGACATTTCCTGGACACCTCATCATGACGCATGAGCTCATGATGAAACCGTTTATCTTATGGCCTCATGAGGCATTTCGCCCTACACTCTTCCGAAGCGGACTCGGGTGCTGGTCTCAGACTTCACTGCCCGAAATAGACCGGGACGAGAAGAGTGATGCTATTCGACTCGAGCAATGCGAACAATGACCCACCTCCATTACGTGGTTCCAACCGTGATACGTACTTATCGCTGAGTCTCCAAAACCTCTACAAGAAGCACCATTCGAGGGGTCCCTCGTTTTTTACTCGAGGAGTGAGGTCTGGTCTCACCCCGTTGATCATTGACGCGAAACAGCGTCCGTCTCGCCTGGGTCACTCAGCACTGAGGATTAGGCGGAACCAGAGATACCCGGTGCAACAGCCGCTACAGAAAGGAATTCGGCCATTTTTATGTATCCCCCTACCTCCTTTTCTTCGACATGTTGAAGAGAACCGTGAGCGAGAGCCGCACCATCATCCCTAATCATCTCAGAGCGTTTTTCCAGATGTAGGAATATTATCACGCTACTCAACGTTCAGAGCCCCGCAACACTCACGCTCACCCATGAAATTCGACATAACTCCCATTCCGCGTCGAATTCATTCCTCTCAACGAGCCAGTGAAGGGCCTGAATAACTTCCTGATTAGTCATATGCCCTAAGGGTCTTACGATCCATATGCGCTCTGTCTTGCGCAGCTGGGCAACATCTAACGTTGGATGGCTCACACATCGAGCATAGTGTTCAGGTATCCTTCGTCGTACAGTGGGACTCTTGCTATTGAAGCTTCAATGGTGGATAGCGATCCGGTCCTCCACCCATTGTCACTCTCACGCTTCGCGCTCTCTCAGAGACGCCAAAACTTGCGACGTTGCTCTCTGCGAGTCGTGCATTGAGACGCGGCCGTCTAGAGTTTTCGATCCATCTCTCAAAGCTGAATCAATAGGGCTCTATTCGATGGATGACTGAGGCTAAAAATCATCGGAAGATCTTCCAGCCCGAATGACTGAAGTCGGATAGGTAAGTTTCGAAAGGACAAGCATTCATCACAAGCAAGATGAGAACCGACGCTCTCTCCTTTCGCGGCAGCGAAGCGGAATCCGAAATACAGGATGAGTACAGTTTGAGCTCTATGAAATCAATGCCAATGTACTATCTGTGCTACCAGATGTTCTTCCTCCGGTACCTGAGGACCTTCAAATCGATTTCGTCAACTTCTGCGAGTCGCTCCATTTACCACGGAATTCGCGTCAGTAGTACGAACCTTACGTGACTTTCAAGACCCATGTCGCGTAGGCCTCATATCAAGACCTTCAAAGGGCCCCGCTATAAAGTCGAACCACAAAGCGTCTACTCTTGAAAACTGAGTGGAATTCCATTGAGATTCATAACGTCACTGTGGAATGAGGGGGATGAGCTGAGGTCTCGCGACTTTTGCACCTCCACAAACTTCACTTCCTTCGCATCGGATGTTTGTGAGCCATCCGATCGGAAGAATACAGGCGAACGTCTCGATGGGGTGAACGAAACACGGGGGGTCCCACGTGATGTCGATCTTTTAAGATGAAATTCCCCGGAAGATGCCTCGCCGACTTCCCCGTTGAGTCAAGTTCCGATTCCCACGATGTGCGCACATGCAATCGCTTCGAAAATTTCGAGGAAAACTCGGCTCGATGTCTCGCACAGGCCAAAAGTTGAGGAATGTGATACCAGAACGTCTATTTTTCAGTTCCAAACGACATACTTCGGATAATGTCTAAGCGTCTAAGCGAGTCTTAAAAGCCACTGGGTACAAAGGCTGAACCAAATATAAAGCGCAACAAGTACGAGGCTTCCGAAGCCTCCTTTCTTCCCGCCGGTTCCCTCAATGGGAGCAAGCCTGTTTTAGCCAAACATGATGTATATTCTCCCTTGGCCACATGTTCATGAGTTTCGGAGTTCCACGACGTGTAGGTGGATCGGCTCTAGACTCGTTCGATGAGTCCGGGCAGTCCGCGGCAGTTCGAAACGCTCAAGTTTCAACGAGTGAACCACGCGCAAAAATTTTGTTCACAACACTATGCTCGACCTCCAAGCATGCAAGCAAGCAAGCAAGCTCAGGGCCGAGAAAGAGATACAAGTCCGGGCATATCGCATTGGTCTGTTGCTCGGGAAATGGGTGCAGCTGCAAGTTGAGTCGATGGGCGGCGGAAGCCTAGGTCGCCCCGTTGCAAATCGTTATCGACAGAGCACGTTCCAGAGCAATAACCCCATTCGCTCGACAACGTCAGCTTACATGAACAGGTTTACAACGCTTGCTTTGAATGTTTGATGGTTTCCTGGCCCATTCATAATCGGCTACATGATGAATGCTGTGAAATCCGATCTGGAGCCCAAAAGCAACCTATGGTGATCTGGTTCATCGTGGCCACGTCAACTGAAATGAACATTTCAAAGTTCTCATAAGCAGCGGCCCAGAGTGACAATTCGCCTCAGCGGAGTCGTGGAACGAATTGCGTTCCGCACCTGATGCAGACTCATCCCGTCATCCCGGCCTCCATGAGTCCCCGGCATCGCCGATTGGCTTTATTCCTCTGAAGCGATCCTCGAATAGGGCGCAACACCCCTCTTTGTGACGTTGGGAGGAGTCGGGACAGGTCCGGATCTGGACGATCGCTTCCGGGTGGGAAGTCGATTTTGGACTCATGGAATCCGGGATGGTTCGCATCAGGTGCGAGAATGCGATTCGTCCCGCGACTCCGGTGACGCGAATTGTCACTCTAGGCCGCTGCTCATAGAGAAAACTCAGATGAAACCCCCTCATAAATAAAAGGTCATCTTCCCCAGAAAAGATTGAACAAGTGACCAACAGCGTCGGCCTAACGCGAGCTTCCCCATACGACGGCTCCGCGGGCTGGATTACCATTGCCGTTCTCAGCAAGTTATTCCAGAGAACCCGCAGAGAAATACGTTTTACCGACACTGACACCGATCAAGCATCTTGGTCGTTCCGACAACTCTTTACCGCCCGAGTCACCCGGGAACTGCGAAGCAGTCTTCGTGGTCCAATTTTGGCGCCTGTATCCATGATACAGAAAAATGTGATCAGACATAACTCTGAAACTGATTGTGAGTCTTTCGACTCTCGAAGCGCGGGATTAGGGCCTGGAACAATCGAGACATGTGGTTCATTCGTGGAACCCTTCAAATCAGTCAGCTCAGAAGGCGCTTCATAGAATGCCCTCGACAGCCGCATCCTCATAAGAATCCGAGTTTTCTTGCCAACGGAGTTGCCAACCAACGGAGCTGTTTCCAAAGGTCGATTACCGTTTCCTGCCGTCTGCCTGCACCGGCTAGTTACGGCTGATATTTCAGAAAGCGTTAGTCGACTCAACGAAAAGACCATGGAAATGCTCTGGAATGGGAGTGAAATGATTGTGATTCGCTCGAATTGTGATCGTTGACGAAGCAGACATGTTTGATCGAGGCAGATTCGCGGCCCATGTTACTGGGATGGGAATCATCCCCGCGACTTCCGTAGAACCTATTCCTCGAGTCGGAGAATTTCCGGAAATCGATACAGCAAAGGCTACGGATCAGGCTTAGCATGACCACTGATTCTCGACACGGATAAGGGAGACGAATCACAGGAATCCGCGATTTGTTTCTCGCGTCCTCGTTCAATTGAAATGTGATTGTGCGCATGTCTTGAGCCCGGAAAAGCAGAGAATATTTGGTGCGGAAAACCGGTCTGGGTGAACAGGAACGGGAAATAAGGAGGTCGGATCTCGAGAGTACATTAGTGTACAAGAGTGTATTCCGGAGCCACAATTGATTCAATCAAGATCCTGCACGAATTTTCCATGCTCATTACGGTCTTTCTCCGGACCGGCATGAGACGTATCAGAGCGCGTCTCTGCACTAGGCACGCGGTCTGCGGGCAAAGGGGACGGCCGCGAACATTGAGCACATTGGCGTACCTCTTGCAGACGATGACCGGAGAAATCTCAGCTCAGGAGGAACTCGGTTTATTTGTGTGTTATCTAACCGACCTCCGAGTCCTGTGAGAATTTCTGTTTTCACACCGAAGTCCAGCTTAGAACACGTACGGAAGACTTGGATGTTCCGATTTGAGGCTCCCGATTAGCGGAGCCTCGTTTCTGCGGCAACATCGGAATCAATTGAACATAATATTGCACAGCTTGAGGGAATTTGACGATTTATTTATCTATAATAATAATGAACATCGGCCTCAGATATAGGTCTCAACAGTGAAGCGGCTGTTTACCTAAAATACCCGGTGGGTTAGACTCGGGGAGCTCGTTACACACGTTTTCGTCAACATCTCGAATACCTAGATTGTCGATCGACGCTGAAAATAGATTTTCATACTCTTAGGCACAACATGTCACAATCGTCCGTCTCCAATAATCTAACCATCTATCAGCACAACCGATTCACACAACCCGACGATGGCAATTTTCGAACGAGGATGCGAGCACCCGTTTTCAGCTCCTGGTGGCATATCCTCTTCTCGGTGGTTTTGGGAAATTATGTACAGTAAGCGGAATGAGTATGACCGAATGCAAGACTTCAATCATACTCTATCGAATTGTCATCATGATAGTCTCGAGCCGCTCCGCGGTCAGGATCGAAAGAGAACCCGAAGAGAGGCCTCGAGCTCTCTTCTTCCGCGCGGCGCAGGACCCGCTTCCGTCATTTTTGTTCTTAACAACGCATCTAACAGTAGTATAAGTGGCAGTTGTGTCTCTCGTGCCGGGAGAACGCCCAGGAGAGAACGCTTAACACTAAACATGTGGGTTCTTAACCCGCAAGTTGAGGGCGACGCAAGTAGCTTCTCTTTTTTCCTCTTGTAATGCGATCCATCAACAATCAAAACAACTTTCGATCAAACCTGTTCGTAGCGCCTCATAACTGTGTTTATGTGTGTGTCCTGGTGTGTGGGAAGTTTGTCGTCGTGATGCGAGGTTCGGCCTAAGTTTGTGAAACGGTCGGCAACATGGTCTGCAAAAAGTGCCGGACAGAGTACCGATCGCTTCTGGAATGCCTTTAGTTCGACACACTCGCTGCTGCTACTTCGAAGGATTCTGGCTTTTCATTGGTTTTGGGCCGGTTCACCCGCACGTTCATTCTCACATAACTTTTGCGATCTACCGGAAGGCAGTCTCTAGGTCATGTTATAAGCGCGCACGAGTCGATCCTCAAGTACTCGAGGCTTTAGATACAGATGTACAATAGTTCAATAATTGAAAAATATTTGAGTAGAATTGTCCTTAGCACTTGATTAAGCCCGAATGAAAGTTGTCCGGAGCGAGTAGTTTTTTGGCTTCACAAAAAATTGTGAGCAGGGGTCACGACTCGGAGGTTCCAGAGGTTCTTCCACGACCTCAGGTTGGCTGGTTCGCCGATGAAAGTGATTCTTTGTGGCGGATTCCGGTCGTCGAACAGGATCGATCGATCGTTTGGACGTCATCTCACGTTAATTGTCAATATCATTGGTGGTTTCTGTTTTGGAATGCAATTCGGACCCAAGTTTTAAAGCTGGATCCTTATCAGGAATGTTGTCGTTCACACAGTTCCTTTTCACAGGACTGTCTTATATTATGGCAGGTGAAGATTGGTGCATGCTCGAATCGTTCTGGTCGTTGTTGTTCGCGGTGAAGTTCGCGATCGCCAGAAGGTTCAGCGGTCCGTTCAAGGGTGAACCCTGCATGACTGGAGAGGAGTTTACCTGCAAGGATTCACGGTTTTAGGATCTAATGCAATTATCCGAATCTGCCGAGCTCGAGGCTCGAGCTGAACTTTTAGCATCACGCGCACAAGGCTCGCTTGAATGTCGACATTTTAGGGATATGGCTTCAACAAGGCAACGGTTCAAGCAGAAGTCACTGTGAATTAATTGTCCAGCGCTTCCTTAAATAGATGATTCCGGTTCAACAACGCAACAGTTGGAAGCACCGCCAAACATGTCCACGTCGATAGAATACTTCGCATAGAGTCAAGCAGATCACCATCCCACAACCGAGCGAACGAAAGAACAAACTAGAAGCTATCTAGCTATCAACCAGCCGACCAAGCAAGCAAGTGACGAACGAACCTTGTGAATCGTTAGTTTGTGAGCTGTTATCTTATCTCCACGATGACTTTTGTAATCGCAGAGATCGCAGCTATACGGTTTTTCACCAGTATGAATCCTTTCGTGACGGAGTAGGTTTCCTTTCTGCTTCGAAGCGAATGAACAGAAGCGGCAACGGTATCTGAAAAGGAAAAAAGCCCAAACCAAATTAAAACCTGATTCCGATCCGTGCGACGGGTGGATGAATGTCGGATGCTTCTTATCATCGATCCTACGTTCGATCTCATGGAGAAGTCGGAAAATCAAGCCGATCTGGGAAATTCAGTCGTTCCGGAAAATGAGATTCCGCGTTATTCAGCGACTGATCCATGATACGTCACTCGATATAAATCAGAGAATTATCGCTCGAGATAGTTCGTAACCATCGTAGATCCCGAAGCCGAGGAAAGGCTTAGGGTACATGAGCCGAGGGTATAGGATCTTGTTCGACGGAATCCACACTGAGAACAATGCGCGCATCTCACCAAGTGTCTTTCGGATGCGAATTTCCCGAATACTAGTCTACCGGTTCCGGCGGCCGGCTCGAAGAACTACCGATTGTGCGGCAAGGCTTCAAGCGGCGACGAAGGCGTAAATCCACCGAAACGTGTCAGGAATTCCGCATTGATTGCGCTCCTTATCTACCCGGCAATCAATTACACCGACAATTATATTTGCAAAGAGAACGGAAAAGGAAAAACGAGAATGATTCGGACAAAAGCGGTATCAACAATAACAGCAGAAGAAGCAGCAGCAACAACAACAACAAAATGGACAACAACAAGGAAGACGTAAAATGAATCCGGTTTTCGGTCAACTTATGAGTCAGTCCGTGAACGGACGGGCGGGCGGGCGAGCGAGCGAGTGAGTGAAAGTCCTCGATGCTCGTCGTCATCAGCGGTTGAAGCTGCTGTTACCAACGCTGCCGCCGCCGCCGCCGCGGGATCGACAACATCGATATCGTAGCGATTCACCTTCAGCGGCACTTCGGCTTCGGGCACCGTTTGCCTGGCCGTCGCATAAGCCATGGTGTTTCCAGCCATTGAACCTTTCGTCTGATACGTCGACTAGGTAGGCAGACAAGGGAACGGCGGGAAGCAGAAGCGGCGGACCGTTATTTGACTGAACGATGGCCTTCGCTTCACTTTCTCCATTTTGCCCCGCCGTAGAAGCGACCGCACGAAGCCACGAGCAAAAAACACCGGAATACGCGAACAACAGCGATCGAGCGAGCGAGCGAGCGGGCGAACCAACGGTCGGGGAATCCAATCCAACGGCCAGGCCCACTCACCAACACGGCCAGCCGCAGATGGTTGTCCGATCCCGAGTCGCGCACATGGAGAAAACAAGAAAAAAGAAACAAAAGCGTTTCAGCTCCGGAGCGGTTATCGCAGTGCTTCGGTGGATGGATATATCCAGCGGATTTTCGCCGATGCCACCGGATGGCAATGATACGGGATTTGTTCGCGAGGAGCATGCGTTCAATCCGTTCGCCCATAAAATGAATTTGTCCATAATAAAACAAGATTAGTGTGCACAACGAATACCGTTACTCAATGCCGATAACGTCATGGTTCGATAACGGTTCGCGAGCGCTTCGGCGCCATGTCACGACAAAGATCCGTTTGATTTCGTTTCGCATTCGTTGACGGATCTCATTCGAATGCGAGCAACTCCCGTGAAAGTATTACGCCGAATTTCCGAAGAAAGAAAAGAGCCCCGATCCGAGTTATATAATTTCTCTGAAGCCGCTCCATGGGGACTTATGGCACAGCCGAAGTTCTTCGGTTTCAGCCCTTCGGACGACTTTGACGTGGTCGTCGTCGCCGTCGTTGTCGAAGTAAAAGGAGAAGAAGAAGAACAGTTCGTCCGTTGGTTCGCGGTCGCCGACGACAACGACAACAACGACGACGACGGCTTTTCCATGGTTCTTTCTTCACGTTGCCGCTATTCGCTCCGAGGCGGAACAGTGTGGCGCGTCGGCAGCAGCGTTTTGCCGTCGTGTGCCGGGCTCTGCTAGTTGGTAGATAGGCGAACGGACACATACTATAGATAGATAGCCAGCCAGCCAGCCAGCCAGCTCGTTGAGTGGCGGTACAGCTGCCGCTGGAAGGCTTCCCAAGTGTCCGGACAAGCTCGTGGCTCACCGGCTCCAACGGCCCTGGAGCAACAGCAGCCACCGAGCAGCGCACGGCCAGGCGGGCGGGCGGACGGGCGGCCAGTTGGCTGAACGGGCAAACTAACGGGCGGATGGGTGGTCTTTCGCGCGGTGTCTTGCCCTCGCTGACTTTTCAGCTCACGGACCGTCGGATGCACGGCCAACTGGACGGACTTGCTCGCACTCTCACACACACACACGGCTATCTATGTGATCAAGCATTTAAATCACTCCTTTCACTACTGCGCCGTTGTTGTTGTTGTTGTTGTCGTCGTCGCCGCCGCCTTTGTCGTTATCGTTGTCGACACCGCGGCTCCTATTAAGGCTCGTTCCCCCTGAACATCCCGCGGATCTTCCCGCGACGTTGTTGTCTTCTCCGCCGTTCAAAGTCTTCATTCGTTCTTCCTTTCGCTTTGCTGCTACTTGATCTTGAAATGTAGCTTTCCATGGGACCTCGCTTAAATACTCGGGACTTCCGACAAAGTTCCCGCGTGATCTCCTTCCCAAGTAGAGGGAACTTTCCTCCCAACACTTCTTCCCGAAACGGTTCTAGTGGAGAAATGCGGGAAGAAGCTCTTCCACCCCAAGTTCAGCCCCAGCCCGGAGTTCTAACCCGGGCCACCCCAAGAGTCCGGATTCAGGGATTAGATCCGGGGAGAGTTTTCACTGTTTTTTTTTTGGAAATTCGAAACCAAGGCTATCAACTACCGAAATCATAGAAACCACATCAGTCAGGATCTGGGATCGTTGATTCCTCGCTTTGCTTAGAAACCGACGCCACTGGTCGCGGTCGTTCCGGATAGTTTGCTGTTGGCAAAATGGAAGAAGCGAGAATCTGTGAAAATAAAATCTCCAGCCAGCCGCGTCGGGTCAAAAGAGAATGAAAATAGAAGAAATATAAGAACCCTCCAAGAAACCTCCCAATAAATTCATTTCTACCCGACCGAACAGATGCGTTCAAGCGGAATCGGTTATACGTCGCGAAATGTAGCGATCTGGCCACCTCTACAACTACTACTACTAATCGCTCACAGTTCTCAAAGAACAAACGATGTTGATTGTTGTGAAACCGATCGGAACTGAACCGTGTATTCCGCGTTATTTTTCTCCAATACTTTTTTCTCGAGGGGATCTGTGACTAACACACACCCAAACGCCTCGAGTGACTCATTCAAGAGCCAGCAAAGTTTCCGAGGTGTGCACCGTGAATACGATCTGGATTCGAACACATAGAAAGCAAAAGTTCGATGCGAGAACGACTTCCGATCAATTGAATCTAGCGTTTTGCCATCGCCGAAGTGAACGAATTGATTTCTGTTCCCGCGCAGAAATCTCTGCAGATGTGTGATCACCTTGGAATCCAGCTCCTGTTCAAGCTCCTCGGAATTACTCTCTGGAAGTGACTCATGGCGGAATCAAGGAATTCTTACGATGCGAGCAGTTTCCAGAGTTTTTTTTTCCGGAATTACAGAACGGGCATCTCTTATCCCACGGGACCAATGCGAACGACTCTAGACAATTCCATCAAAGAGACGTAAAGGGGCATCCAAGTTTACGCTTCGAACTTTACGAGCGACACCTGCGCTCATCATGGAAGCAACAAGAAACGAAATTCCACACTCACCTCTTCGATTCCCGATCCTTGTGTGGTTCCCCGGTGTGCGAGGCGATGTGTGTGGGCATTTTTTCGTCATCCGTTGTGGTCCACATGCAAAAAGGGCACACGTATTCGTTTTTAGAGGGATCCAATAGTTGTCGTATGAGGTCTGGATGAACGAGGGAGCCGGACGAGTAGAAGGGCGGGGTGTCAACTCGTTCCGGAGTCGACAAACACGGTGAAGCTGGGATGACGTTGGAAGTGGGGACTATGGTGGCGAGAATTTTCCCTGGAAAAGTCCGGAAACTCAGTCGCCGAATCAAGCCACGGAGCCCGTGGAAGCTACATGCAAGATTGAAAGAGCAATGCAGAATGCAGAATCGAATCGTTGTTCTTGCGAACAGTGGAAAAGAGGATCAAATCGAATGCGAGCTCCTAGAGAAACAGATTGAATAACGCGCCCAGGAGGCGGAACTCGATCTTCCGGTGTTTATTTTCATCGAAAACTCTCAAATCGTTCCCCGGCGGCGCTCCACAGCAGGAGACCACGGCGCGGAGACGGGTTCTCTGGAAGCTCCACTTAGAGGATGTGGTTCGTGCGGTATGTTCGGCTGGCTTTCGGAATCTAGAAGAATACTTCGATGTTAGTGGTTTCCAGAGCAGAGTCTCTACCAATCGTATAACAACAAACACCGCGGCGTCGGTACCGGCGGCATATTCACTGGATGTCACCCAAGGTTTGTGATCATCATCATCATGATGACGAGAGGCAGCTGTGAAGCTGCGATACACACGAGCAAGCATCGTACCCACAGCTCAATAAGGACAGAACCGTTTGTGGACAGATGGATGCGAGCATGGAAGCAACTGTTCGCAACAACAAAAAACAACGCACAAATTGAATTTCATTTTCCACCGTATCCTGCCGCCAGCTTGGAAGCCGTCGCTGAACGACGGGCTCATGCCCCTTGAATCTTTTCGGTCGATGATTGTTGCGCGTTGCCCCGTATGGCGTGTGGAAGAAGCCGTCCTAGAAAGTAGCGGAAAGTACACAGCAGCTATGAGCGACCGGCTAGCTGGCCAGCCAGCCAGCGAGCTGGCTCCGTCCGTTGCTTGCTTGGTCTGCGCGACGGACGGACGGACGGACCGACCGTCCATCCGTCGGTGGGTCGGTCGACCAACGGCCGTTTCGGCCAACGCAACGGAGAAGCGTTTCCAGGAAAAGGAACCATGCAGTAGCGACTGACACCGGTCGCGGGGCAAACGCGCTATCGACAAACATGGAAACTTGTTGCTTCACTGAGAGCTATCCTTGGAGGGTTTTTACCGGCCGCGGGAAACCGATGGTCAGCGCTTTGAGGGTCACGGAGTGTCTGTCCTTGGGTTTTCTGAGGCGCGGGGAAAATTTTCAAAACTTCTCCGGAATTCCGAGTAAACGTCTCGGATCACGGTCATCCCTACGATTGTCTCTTTTGGAAATTCACCAAATCTGCAGAAAATGGAATTCGACGAAGATTCAGAGAGCAACGGCAAAATCTTCCGCCTCGCCATGCGCTCCATGCAAGCACTCTCAGTCTCCTGAACGGGACCGACAAATGCCCGAGAAACCGCGCCTGTGATGCAAACGCCAAAAAGTACACGACAAACGGCGGGAGATTCCGGGAAAACTTGCGAGATATGACAGAAACCGCAACATTGACATAAACAGACTCATTGTCAGTCGGATCGACGCCTTCGATCTCAACAGACGAAATCGAGGAAACCAACTCCCCGGAAGGCAAGCGGCGGTGATGACTCCCATATCCCGAGACCGCGCTCACAAACTTCACAATGGACCACGCGGTAACGTACGAGCATACATACTCTATACTGAACACCAGCTCAGGGGAGTCGAAGGAGACACTACACTCGAGAAGCTTGAATTCCGCGCAAGACGGATTTCACTTTTGAGTCCAGAAAGCAGCGGTGACTGCTGGTGCCTCCGCCACTGCCGCCACTTGGAGAAGTAGCCTTGACCGGCACTTTCACTCTCAGAGAAGTGTGGTAACGATGGAACCAAGCAAACACCGTGCGAAAGCACCACCTGCTGATCCTGGCAGATGCACCGTGCACAAACACATAGGTAACCATTGCAGCTGGCGATGACCACGTGGGGCTGCTGTTCACTGTACGTGGATAGTATCCGAGTGATATGGTAGAATATTTCCAGCGGCACTGCTCGCTTGGATATTCCGAAGCGTTTCCGGAACGCTGGCTCGAACCAAGCGTTGTTCGTCGTCGTCGTCGCCGTTGCCGCCGTTGTACGCACGGAAGGGGAAGGCCGTTTCGCCTTCGGCCAGTAGAACGAACAAGATAGGGCGAAGGCAGCCAGGCAGGCAGCCTGGCAGCTAGGCAGGCTAGCGAGCTGTAGCCAGGTAAGCAACAGTAGCACCAGCAGCAACACTCGATCTCCGGTAGAGAAGCAGTGTCAGGAAGTGTTGAGGACGTCCGTCCAGAACACTGGGAAACGTCATGACTCCCGCTGTTCGTTCGACGTGCATGTGCAAAACAAAGCGTGCAACGGCAAGCCGTAACGGCAGCAGGAAAAAAGCTTTTCCCACTGCCATAAATGGTAACGGGTTATTCCAAACAGGGCTCGTCGACATCGAAACCGCGTTTGGAGTGCACCTTCTCTTCCACAAACAGTCACCAACATCACGAGAGACGATTCCAACATTCGAAAAAGCAACGCCGTTCGGGAAGCGTTCCCGCTCCTCTAGTCAACAGATCGGGAAGGAAGCAGCCTTCTGGCCATCCGCACATTCCCGCCACACTAAGCGACGGAAGCGCTACAAAGACTCGGCCTATGGCTCCGTTAAAACTCGGAACGGTGGAGAGTCCGAAGTCCTGCGTGAGGGGTACTTGCTGGCGCTGCGGCAATTGCTGTTGTTGGCGGCGGTGCTACTGCCGCGGCTGGGAGTTGGGAGCGTCACTTCACGAAGCCGTCTGGGGAAGGAGCAACGGTTCTGTGGGGCGGGCGCTAGGTTCACCATGGGAAACATCGCCTGCTGGGAAATGGCCGAGCTGGTGGTGCTGCGATGCGCATGAGCTGCTGCAGCGATCGGAATAGTCGACCCTCACTAGGAGCGACAGCACCGACTGCTGCGCGCGAAGCACCTCGAATCCATCGGCATCGCTCGTTCGTTCGGCTTGTCGGTCGGTCGGCCGGCCGGCGGAGAGAGGGAAGCTCCTAGGGGATGAAGGCGCATTCGGTTCGAGGGGGGTTCGGTGTGTACTGGTAACCAACCAACCGACGGCCCAAGCAACCGTCGAGCAGAGTGACTGTCTGCCGATCCACACGGACTATACTTGGGCTCGATGGAGAGAGGCCTCCATGACAAAGAGAAACCGGGAAAGAATCGCTCGAACCAGGGGGTTTTCACCGTGGGGAAGTTCTTCGGAGGCCTCACCGGACGATTCGAGCGGGAACCATGTTGCTCGCTTCCTAACTTCGCTTCTCCGTCGCTGAACAGAATTCTCCAAACTCGCCATCGGACTCGGGATCGCAGCCGCCCCTCCGCCTCTCGCTCGCTCTTTGCCAGCTACGTCGTCGAGTTCGCTCACCGAACACCTTCAGAGAGTCTTGAATTGAGAAACTCTTCCATTCCACCGAAAGAGATCGATTTCTGGGTCAGGCTTCGCTCTCGATTCGGGTTCCGCATCGACGGCAGCGCACACCGTTCCTGGTCTCCATAGAAAATATTCCATGCGAACTTGACCTGCGAACGGCAAGGCTCCTGTAACGGAAAACGTGAAGATTTAGAACGTTTTTCGAGTTGAAAAAGTTTTGCGGCTCGTGCACTCCGTTAGTACTTCGCTGTATTGGAGGATCGACGCGATTGCTCCTTGCGACTCTGAGCTCTGGGTTCGACTGGGGAAAACAGACCCGAATGCACCAGAGGCTGGCAGAAAGAGTGAGCTCGACTCCGCTCGTAATTCAGTCTCCTTCCCCTTCCCGAGGCATCGTTGGGCCATCGGCCGCACCGAGGCTCGAGCTGTGCTTTGGAGCGATGCTTCAGGAACTCCCGGCGATGCCTCGAAGGTCGATCCCTCTGTGAGATAGAATGCTTTCAATCGGACGGAGCGAATTCTTCGAAGGGTTCGAGCACCTGGAATGCCCCGACCCAATCAGCAGTAACCGCGCAGCACCCTGGTCCGGATGCTGTGCTGAGGGGAACGCAGCCTGAAATCAAGCTTCGATTAGTCTCAGAGGATTGAGGATGGGGAAGTCGGAACCGACAGGTCTTTGCACGGATTTCGCGGGGTCAAGCCCGATCCGAGTTGTGAATACGATGACCAGCGATCCGGATTTTCCCGATTTTTCCAATCGTTATCATGAAGAAAAACTGAAGATGAAACTCAGATCACGTCCGTGTTTCCAATTCGCTGCTCATTCCCCACGAGGAGTGACATCTTGGCTCCTGGTGTTGAGGATTTTTCGACACCTAGGCCCTACGTGATGCAACCGAAGTTACTATGAGTCCAGAATCGTACTTGGTCGTAGCTGGGAGTTTCCGCCATGGATCATGCAAAGAAAAAACTCGATTTTCGCGGGGAGATTTCCGATCTCGCGGTTTTTGGCAACACAGCTCAAACTTTGCTTGAAAAGTTTTCGAGAGCGAGCGCGACGGATGCCGCGCACTCGTTCTGTGGAAAGTCTCCTCAGTTTGTCTCCTCGAATTTGAGTTTCCCCCGCGTAGATATCCAATTTTCAGATCTGGCTTTTCCTGCAGTCCTTATCTTAATGTCGTCCCATAAATTTTATATCTTTTTCGCTCGACTTTCTTCCTTCGCCGCGTTTCCCAAAACTCACCGCACGTATAATAAACACCTAGTCGACGACGCGACGCGTCAGCGGTGCTCAAATTACAAACTCAACGACTGCTCTGACTCACCGTCAGCCAGCGATATTCGCTGGAATTTTGTTGAGGGGTGTCTTTTCTCCTCTCGCTATGTTCGATAAATCGAAGCAGTCGATTAATCTGAGCACCTCAAGTGCATTCGGGCCCCTAGCCGAAAATTGCAGCATTTTGTTTCCGGAGAAGCGAGACTGAATATTTGTGAATGCTTCGATAATTGTAAACGATTTCGTGGCCGATAACTCGCGGTTAGACCGTTGTGGACTTGGATTACACGACGATGTACCAATGATGGAAACGAGCGAACCCTTCTCAAATAAAACATGTCATGTTCGGTTTATTCAAATTTCTTCCCCTTTGTCATCATATCGATCAGAAGCACAATCCGTAGTCATTCAGTCGTTCCCACATTCAAAAAAATTTCGAGTTTACAGCATTCGAGTCTTTGGATTCGGGGACACAACTTCCCCGATACGAGATCGTTGTTCGTGATGATCCGCGGACGCATCCCATCTCTAGCTCGATCTGAGTGACTAGAGCTACTGTTCTGCAGAATCAACCTCATCGAGGTATCTCAACACCTTAACGAGCCAGGTTTCATATGTTAGAGCTTGCGTGATTGTTTGCTCTTTCGCGCACCCCATGTTCTGAAGCAGAGCTGTTTTTAAGTATTTTTTTTTCACGATCGCGAGCCGCGTACAATCCTCCCCCCCGTCATTAGGAGTCGGCCGATCGCGTCTGGCCGCGTGGCAAACAGGGGGTCATCGGAGGCTCGCTGGGTTGAAGATGATTCTAACGGGTGGCTTCCACGCAGAGTGGTGACTAGCGATCTCACGTGAGTTGATTTTAGAAAACTCAAGAAGATTCTTCTCCTCGGCAAACTCGGCTTGAGTGGGATACGAACGCATCTCCTCGAACAAACTCTCCTCATCTTCATCACCAGCATCATCATCATCATGCGCTTTGATCGCATACATGAACGCTCCGAAGGTGCTCGGTTGTGAACAATGTACAATTCCACCGGTCCAAAAATGTTCTCATTCATTCTCGTTTGCCAATCAATCTATTCTATCTACTGTGTTGTGACAATGGTTCCTCGATACGCGAAATCGGATTCTAGAAATTTGTCCGCCGTAAAGCTTTGGTTTAGTTGTTTAGCATGCGCTTGAAGGGGATCTCAAACAAGTTCCCCCTCTCACTCTCTTGCTCTCAATACTTTGTTCGCTGGGAATGGTCTCGCTGGGACCGGCATTGATATGTGTTGACGGGACACAGCAGTAGAGAAAAAATTAAAGTCGAACTCGGCACAGTGCAGCGATGTTGTCGGATTGCGAACTTCAGTGAACTCTTCCTCCGTAGTCGGAGCTAGCTGACTGGCTAGCTCGCGTGCTCGCTCGCTCGTTCGCTCACTCATTCAACTCTCAAGTCAGACGCACTGTGGCGCGTTCCTCTCTCGCCGGGACGTGTGGCGTTCGTCTCCATTGTTCTAAAAGTTATCAATACTTTCTATTTTATTCAATTATATTGTCGTTAAAGTTCTTCAGCAGCACCGGCGACTTCGGCGGCTTCGCTCATTCTCTCGACGCTTATGTACAAATCAAATACGGTCGACCGACATGTGGTAGTTTTCTTAACTTATAAAACATCTTATATACACAGAAACGATGGCTGCAACGGACAGAGCAGTGCGCGCAGCATTTCGCCGAAACTTTCGATCACACTCTGACTTCCCCGATATATTACTCTCGGAATCGACCTCGTCGCTCCGTATACTCTAATCTTAACTTGTGGTCGGACAGACTCATTCGCAACCTTACGGAAGATTATTATTATTCGTCCGGCTGGAGAAAATGACAATTTTTTTGTCCCCAGCGTCCGAAAATGGGAAGGTTTCGGCTCCACGCGCGTGCTTCGCTCCTAAAAATGCCCGTTCAATGAAAGATCAGATTGGATGTATTCATGAAGGAATGTTTGTTAGTTGGTTTGTTTGTTTGTTTGTATCCGAAAAGACTGTGATCGTTTGTATGCACGTCCTTCATTTGAGACCTGAGACAAGATCGTCTCGAAGGGGTCTCTCAGCGCAATTTGTACAAAATGGGGGCGGTTTCCGGGAGTAATCGGATCGTCATTATTGTATTTGTCTCTGTTGTTGTTGCTGTTGTTGTTGACCTCGTTGGCGATGGATGGCCAACGATGCTAGGCGTGAAGGTGAGAGAAAAGAGGTTCTGATATGAATATTCGAGTAAACTAATTGCAAAAAGTGTGTCGAACAGGCGGAGCGACTGCGAGATTCGTGGGCTCGATGTTAAACTAGCATCGAGTCTTCGTACCCAGGAGTCGAGCGCTCGGAACCAGCCTCCGGCGTATTCAGAACCCCCGAAACGCTGTTTATAACACCCCGGGTTGAATACCGGAACTTTGGAGTGTGGTCCGGCGCGACGAAACTAGGTTCATCTTTCAGGATTGGGAGGAGTTTTCAGCTCGGAAAATATTTGGTCGCTCTACCGAAGTGCATCGGGAGATGAACATCGTAAAAAAATCAGAGAGGAAAAAATAGCGATCTTTTGGTCTTTGACTAGTTGCATCTTTCTAAGTTTTCCATCGTATCCTCTTTTTCCCCCAGCCCAAGTTTAGCTCCGCTCGCGGGAAGGAATTTGCGCGCCAGTCAAGACGTGAATCTCATACGAGCCAGTTTTCACCGGACGCGGACTGGTTCACCGGTTTGCCGTTAGGATTTAGCGGAGCACGTAGCGGGAAAGTTGAGTGCGATCCCGGCTGTAGGCCGAGCAAGTCGTCTCCCGGCTGAAAGGAGGAAAAAGATTTTTATTTACGGACAGAAGCTCCGAGCCGCTGGTTTCGAATCGCCATCGAAACTTCAACTGTCGACTTTCCAAACACGCCGCAAACAAATCAGGGATCCGATCTGCGGCGTGCATAAATTTGGAACAAGTTTCCCGTCAAGTTTTTAATTTATGGTCGGTGATTCAAAATTGCCCCAGTCGAAGAGACCCGCTGAATATTTTGATCAAATATCTTAATCGGATCATCTTAATCAGCTCCCATGGTCACTTTGGTGATTAGCGAGTGTTATGCCAACCGTGGGGAACTAGTTAGAATTTGTTAAATGACCCTTAATACTGACCGCTTTGCCGGGGAACGTTCCGAACGGTGTAATTGTCGTATTTTGCAATCCCGGCGGCATCGGTGCGCCGATAAGGGGTCTTCCGTTCTGCATTGCCACCTGAAAGATGATCACAGTACTTTGAGCCTCGTCCTTCAAGCCGTACATATTTGGGGCAAACCTAATACGATAGAGAGTATTGCACAAGGTTTCACATTATGTTCAAGACAATATGCTGCAATTGAAGGGGAGAGAAGTAACATTCGATCGAATCCCCCTGAATTTATCCAACCGAGGGAATAGGCTCAGAATGAACAACATTTTGTCAGTGCACTTCTCTTCCATATTTCGGGATTTTGAGCCAGGAAAAATTATGGCAGTTGAAGCAGTATAGTTCCCTGTCTCGGAACTGCTTTGGGAAGCGCTTCCGAAATGATGAATTGATGGATGAAAACGGGAAAACGGAATTTCGCCTTTACATTCAATTTCGAATCGCGTAAATGTTCGTCGAGATCGATCAGCAGCAGCGGAAGTTGTGGTTCGCCAAAGCTGTGCGATCGAGACGCATACCTCCACTGGGACATCGTGGACAAGTGCCATTGATGATACAGCAATAGAGCAAACGTGTTGAGTACATTTTGCCGTTGTTGGTCAGCGGGATCGCTGGGGCTTACCTGAGACGGCGTGTAGTCCTGAGGACCCCTTCTGCAGACGCAGAACACTATGGCCGCGATGCAAAGTAGGCAGAAGGTGAACGCGATCAGGAGTAGCGTCAGAAAGACCGAGACTCCAATACCCATGATCTGATGATTGCTCTTATCATCTGTAAAGGCGTCATTCAAAAGATTCATATCAAGTATAAACCTTCCGGGATCCGCGTGAATCGAGATCCGGTATCTGCATCCTATCCAGGTCCTGAGCGGATAATTGCGAATTGTTGTCACGAATCGACTCACCTTCGCATTGGGCTCGTTCATCTTCATCGCTGTCATCACCGCAGTGATTCACGCCGTCACACTTGAGATCTTGCGATATGCAGTACCGCTGAGGCCCTCCACATGTGAACTGCTGGCAAGGCAGCTGTTCGTGTTTCGGGTTGTTCATGTCCTGGAAAAGGTTCAGCGTGAGATTTTACAGCGAAACCACAAAGGGGCGTTGACGAGCATAGATGCTTGGGAAGGCTCGCATCGGTCAAGAATTCCTCGGTCCATGACAATAACTCAGAGCACGCTAATCACCTTGTAAGCTGTGATCACGAGCTTGAATCCGTTCTTCTGCTGACTGTAACTGTCAGTTGTGTACTTGAGCGTCACGTAATTGCTCTGCGTGAAAATCGTGCCCACGTCCGCCCGCGTACTCCGGCACGACAGATCCACCTGCGGAGGAATAATAATGTGCGGATAAGACTCGCTGAGTTCATCTTGGGTGGGAAGAGGTCGCAATGTCGCTCAGGGCGAAATAGGGGCTTGCAGGTTTCGGAAAATTCTCACCTTGCTCTTGCCAATGGCGTGGGCGCCATCGAAGATCACCAGGTGATCGTTGCAGTCGAGCGCTAGTTTTTCGAATCGAAGCATAAACTTCTGCAGAATGGAATCCGTTTGAAACGTGATTACGCAGTCGAGATCGTTTTCGCTCTCTGATGATAACACGGCCCCATGGATGACCTTGTACTGTGGGTAGGTGCGCTCGCCGACGCACAACGTCGATATATGAACTGGAAACCGTCGATATCACTCATTAGATGGATGCGCTATCGGGTGCAAAGATCAGCATGCATAACCAGCCGGCGCGAATCGGCTAGCCATTCCAACGATACTGTCGCAGAGCTTCAGACGAGGGAGCCGGAAACTGAAATCATGAATTCGCAGTCTGCGACAAATATCTCGAGCCACGAGCAACCAGTGGTTCTAAATCAGGATCCGGGGCTCGAGATCCGATTCTTGATGCACCTGTACCTCGAGCGAGCTCTGACAGAGGGAACGAGCTGGAGGAATCCTTCATTTTAGCAAACACCGGGGGCATGAATCCATTCTGGCTCCTAGGCAGCAGATTCCCGATCCTGCTCCTCGGATTCGCAAATCCTTGAACTTTGCAGGTCCATCGACGACTTTCCAAAAGTTCCCCTCTCTCTTCATCCTTTAATCGAGTCACTATCCCAGTTTAGCGGTGGAAACCCTCTGTTTGCGGTAGAGATTCCAAGAGAGGTCGACAGAAAATGTGCATGAACAGAACCCCCAATTCGTCTCATGTTCAACAAAGGACACTCCGTGCACAATCTTGGCGCCAAATCTCAAGGTCGATCGGCTCCTGGATCGCGGCCTCCTGGAGGGCCCCGATTTACCGTTCCTACGCTCATGCACTCGTTGGGAGGAAGAATTTGGAATCAACTGAGTCCTTTGGAGTCGATTGAAAGCCTTGAAGACATTCTCGCACTAATATTCAGTGGGTTGAAATTGTAGTCCAGAGGCTCCCGCTCTTGCCCAAAGGCCGTGCCACGCTTCCTTTCATTCGGAAATTCCGTCGGCTCGCTCACCTCTCGCGTTTTGGAATCAAACTCAGATGCATTCGTGTATTTGGGGAGAATCATTCAGGAGTCGGTAAATCTATTCCTGCAATCTTTTGTGATTCTGAGCGTGACGCCAGAATTGAAATCTGCCTCAAACCGCTGTTTTTGATCAAAGCTCCGCACCGGGGGTCGGGGCGAAACAGTTGGAGCTCGGAGAGTCACATGTACAACGCTCATATCGAGATTATCCGGGAATTCGCGTTCAACGCTCAAAATCCGTCCAATAATTAAAGGTGGGTTTTTCAGTTAAGGTCGCGGGGCAGACGGAGGTCGCAGTTTTCCTCCGATGCGTGATGCGTGATCAGATCTGATCGTTCTCAGGAACAAACAAGAATTTTATCCTCGACGATCGGAAAGCTACGTTTTCTAAATTGTGTCTGAATGTTCTCGGTCAAAGGCTTGAGCACATGCTACCTATATAATGTATCATGACTGGAATCTACTCACAATAACGATTCCTGTCAGCACTCGAACCCTGCGGCAGACAGCACAGAAGCAGGATCAACAATTTGGGATCCGGGATGGTTCGCGGCCACCGCCACAACCCCATTTTCGAGTTCGAATCCAGCACTGGTTCTTCACTTGCGCACAAATGTCACTTCAAGTATCGACGGCTTTCATTGTGAAACGCTTGCTCCTCGATTCGCTCACATGCAATCGCTTTCCCGGCTCGGTGTTCGTCTGTTTCTATTGAGTGGAAGTGTGTGCCGGAATGCGCCACGCGTGGAAACACGTCCCGGTTTTCGGTGCGCGCGTTCGGCTCCCGCGCACTTTCCGTTGCGCCCGTGCTATTCCTACGGGGCGCGGTGACAACTCACGGACACTACTACCAGAAGCTGATTTCGGGCCTCACTGAGGGGTCGCGATGCTAAGCGAGGATCGCCATTTTTGCTGAGCTTGCTTTGGCAGAGAGTGTGTTCCTGTATTTGGCTCTCTAGTCCTTTCGCTTCGATGGCGTTCGCTGGTTCGCTCACTCGCTCGCTCGCTCGCTGCTTGCTTGCCTGCCTGGTTGGCTCGCTCGTTGTCCTCGCACAGGGGGCGCTCGGATCGGTGGAGCTTTGATAAAAACCAGCAGGCCTATTGTGAGGCATAAAAGCAGCCAACCATCCACCCGGCCGGCAGGCAGACGGGCAAACAGGCCGGCAGGCACATATACGCAGTCAGACATCAGCGAGAAAAGGACAATACACAAAGAAAGGTGAAATGAAAATTGTCCTCCCCCGCTTTGCCTTTGCTGCGGCTGTCGCGAGATCATTGCGTCTTGCGGCTCGAGCACGGCCATTGCCGGGGCCGCAGCTACTTCCTCCTTCACGACTCCTGGGATTCTCAGTCAGCGACGAAGCTAGATCGAATGAACGTTTGGAATGAGAATCGAAATGGTCGATGATAGCACTGTCGCGCAACAGGATTCCAGTTTCCGTGAGCTTTTCTCGGTCTGACCCCACCAGAACAGACTTCAACCTCACGGAATCGGGATGAAGAAGTAGGGATTTTAAGTCAAAGTCTCGTCCGAAGGCCATCGTGATTCGTGGTGTCCCAGAAAAGAACAGCGCTTCTTCAAGTACGGCGGCGTCTGGAGAGACGGTCGTGAGAAAACACCCCATTGCTTTCTTCCGTCCGATCGTTTGATTGTTCCCCACACAATTCTTATAGGTATTCGATACTCCTTCCGGCCGGACATACGGGCCTCGGCTGTCGCTCATCGGACCGATCGGTTGTAGCGGAGACTCGTAAGATGGGAAAAGAACTCATAACGACGCTAATCTTCCAGTTTTCCTCCGGCAAGGACTTTCGTCAGCCTCAAACTTTCCTTGTTCCTCGAGAGCTCAGAAAATTGCAAATTCTTTCCGATTGCCATCTCTCAGACTCGGAACCGGGGAATTCGTATGCTCTCAGCTGAGAGATACGTATCGAGTCATGAACGGCTCATCATTTTAAGCCTGACATTTACAGCGACTTTCGTCCCACCTCATTTCTAAATTTGGATTCATTTCCCCTGACAGAGCGCTGACATTTAGAGTTTGCTGAGAACGGTCGCCGACGGGTTTGATTTCCAGATGAAAAGAGGCACGGGGAACTTCGAGTGTGCTGCAGCTATTTCTAGGTGCTTCATGTTGGGAAGTGTTTATGCCGCTGCGTCTTGCTGTTTTCGCTATCTCTTCATTTTGCACACGTAGGAGAGGATCGCCCCCGCGCACTGCCGTGGCATGGGCGGTAATGCCGAAGGCTAAGCATTGCATTGAAACCAGGTTCGATTCAAGCTGACTATCATTTCGGCATTTCCGACGCAGCGCACACCCACTCTTTTCCGGATGGAGTCCGATCCGCGTGAATAAAATCGAGGCTTCTTTCTGCAAGACTCCGGAGAGGTCGGAAGGGCGGCGAATTTCGACATGTTGCCTGGATTCTGTGGCAAAAGTTTCGAGGGCCTGCTGCAGAATGCTCCAAGGGAATAAAAGCTTCTGTTGTCAGACCCAAATGAAGGCATCCCGGCACAAATGTGTGTACAATAAAGCAGGCGCATGTGGGAGCTGGTTCGATAATGAACTTGCGCAACGCGAAGAAGAAGGCCCGAATAAACGGGAATCTTTCATGATCTCCCCCATCCAAGTCTCATCGGATGCTACGATTCCCTCATCTTTGTTTGGCCCCCGTTTGTGCGTGGTCTTCAACGGGGTGCAACCGACCCCTTGAACACGCTCTGTCTCGGAAACATGGCGAGCTCTCGAGCCCTTTTGCCGCTCGACTCGACTCGGATTGATCCAGTGGACTCGTTCAGTTGTGGTGTGCAGCATGATCCATGCCTGACTCGAGAATGCCTCGATGGACGCTCCTCGTCTGTGAATCTATTCTATCATTTCGATCAGCATTCTCAACTCTCCGTTCAACGGAATCGTCCGAATCGTCTTGGCTTCTCAACCAATAGTTCTCTTTCCGTTCAGAATTAAGATGTGGAGGATCACAGACCACGTTGTGAACTGGATGGTAGATACGCCCCCTAAATGGACCAAAGATAGAGACCCGGCGCCGTTTGGGCGATTCTCGAAGAACGTTCTCGTTCGTCCCGAACTGCTTGTTCTCCCGAGTAAGAATCAGGGAATAAAGCGATCTTTAGCCGAAGTATTATAGAGCGGGCCAACAAGAAGCAGACTTGAGTAGCCGATCCTGGTTCGAAATAGAGCCGAGTCGACAGCCTGGAGATTGGCTCCTTCGGGAATCGTGACGCGGAGCGGAAAGTATGAGGGATTTTACAGTTCCATCCATTGCACAGTATGTTTGGGAAATCACCCGCAACAACTCGTCAACTTTCGTCGGTTGAACGGAGCGGGGAAGTGGTTCTCGAGCACGGCCAGCCTCAACTTATGATTCGGAACAGTAGTAAACAGCGATCGTACCTCGACGGCTAGCAGCCGACCGTGGCTCAATATCTTTTGCGGTGGAAACTCTCCCGCCACGAAACTTAGCGATTGCGCTTCAAATACTCTAGAATCTGGCGAAGGGGGGGGGGGGGGGGGGGGGGGGGGGGGGGGGGGGGGGGGGGGGGGGGGGGGGGTTGGGGGTTTGGGGGGGGGGGGGGGGGGGGTTGTTTTTTGGGGGGTTTTTGGGGGTGTTTTGGGGGGGTTGTTGCCACGCTTGTTGCCCGAGGACGCTCGGAGGCAGCAGGTAGCCCGAACGAGCCGCTCAGAATGCGTTCCTCGGGATTCTGCAGGTAACGAGCCAGAGTCGCTATCGGAAGGTTTCGCTATCTGCGCTTAGTTCACACCTGGAAGGAATCTCTGAAAGCATGCATCGGGTTTCCCATGTCTTCTCCCGCGGATAAATGATTTCTTTCCGGATGTGCCTAGTATGAGAAACTCACTCAACTTTCAAGAAATTCTTTAAAGCGATTCCGAAATCGTCCATATCATTTCCAATCATCCACTGGAAATCGAATAAATTATCGTCATCGTGATTATCTGTTTTCCCTGAATGTTTCTCCTTCATCGAGATTTTGCATGATGGAGGCAAGGGCTGCGAAAAGTTGCTGTTGAGCGAATGGGAGTTCTTTCGGAATGACCTCGGAACCGGTGTCCACGACGCCACGTAGTGAATGGAATCCTCCAACTTCGCCGACTGAGAATCATCGAGCTCCAACGGCGGCTTATCTCTCTCTGTCTTAAATGTTCTTTTCGAGTCCATCGTGGAAAGGAAGCAGATATGTTCCCCAGAGAAATGCCTCAAACTTGTGAAAATAAGCGTCTGAACCGTCTTCGCAATCGGGATGGAATTCTCAGGTCCGAATTCTCGCGACTCCTGAAAACGCGGGAACACCAACTCAGTTCCCGCCATGGATTGCAGAAAGACCAAGCAGAACCCCTCCGGTACAGCTTGCAGAGAAGTTCATGGACCTGGAGATCCTTCCGCGCTAACCAACCTCTCCCCGGTAGCACTACCAGTTAACTCGGCAGCTCCGATGTAGGGCTTCCACGGTCATTTCAGCGATTCCAGGTCGTGAAACTCCGTTGAAATCACATATGTATTATGGATGTTATTGACTGTCCAGCTGCAGGATATTCCCTCGAATATTCCATCCGTCGCGTGTTGACGGTCGCGACTCTGAGATCTTGAAAATCACATGCCAAATCTCATGAAAGAGTCACCAAATCTGATCGAGTTCATGCATGTCGGGTGGCAGCTCACAGATCTCCGCGCATGGTAAAAGATTTATGTCATGTAAGTTAGTCTCTTCCGATGATGCACTCGCTCAACTCTGTCGCAGTCTCGAGAACCATGGGAGCCTAGGGCCGCTGCTACATATGCAAAGTATGCATGACGCGTAAATGTCACTCAACTGAACGCGATGGTTCATCGGTCAACTTCCCACTCCTTTCCTCCGACTCGTTGCTCACGGAAATGCGTGTTTGCCCCCGATCCTTACTGGCACTACCCCAGACTCTCGCGTTCTCGGACCTTGAAAACATTCAAAACGCTAAGATGTAGGTTCTGATGACCGTCTACAGTGAGTTTACCCCTCGTTGGCCGTGGGGAAATGTCAGAACACATACGAATTCGGACTCTCCGCGGTACTCTGGGAGTTTTCATTGTCGAAGAGCTAGTTCCTTGCATGCAAGACGAGGCGTGTTTAGTTCGACTTACGCTAACTGCCGCACTGACTGAGAGATCTCTCGGAAGCTTGGAATCGAGTAAGGTCAAATCTGGCGCAGACGTCAATTTGGCGCAGACCCCAACCTGGCGCGCCAGATTGGTTTGCACCAGAGATGGGCGAAATCATAATCATGATTATGATTATGATTATAATCATACGCAGAAAATTCTGTGATTATGATTATGATTATAATCATAGTCATAATCATAATCACAGGCGTAATCATACGCGTAATCATACGATTGGGTGAGGCAGAAGTCTATGGAAGCGAAAGGAGCTCTGAAGGAATCTTCCAAAAAACTCCATCACCTCCGTTCTGCTGACTGATCGTATGAAATCATACTCATCTCTGTGATTATAATCATAATCATAGAAATCCTGTGATTATGATTATGATTATGATTATAATCACAGAGATGATTATGATTTTGCCGATCCTGTGATTATGATTATGATTAAAATCATAATCATAATCATAATCATAATCATGATTATGATTATGCTCATCTCTGGTTTGCACCCATGAATCCCGCTGTTCGCATTAGATGAGAAATTCGCAAGGAGTCTGAATAAGGTCCGAATGAATTCATTCCGTGGATGACCCCGCATTTTCCTTCCAGCCTCTGTTGGAAGATTCCATCAGCTGTAGCCGCCCTTTCCGATCCCAGATGCTCGGCTACCGATCTGAGCCGGCTTTCCAATCATTCGATGAACTCAATTCGCCGGTGATCCCGGCGACGTTAAATAAAATTGTCTGAGAGGCTCAGCCACGGAAAAAATTAATTATCGAAGTGGGATTGTAATCTAAATCATTCCGGCTCGGGTGTTTCAGCCGACCAATTAATTTTTTTACGATAAGTAGTCTGTGGTAGCTTCATTATTTTCGTTCTTCCCGACCCTGACGGCCTGTTATCCTGACTGAGTTAATCTCATTTTCTCGGTGTCATTCGAAACGGGCTTCCGGATTCAATTTCTGGATTTATTCGAGGAATGTCTCGAGGGCCGACGATTCAAAAGACAGAATCCTAAGGCAACCTCTCCCTGTGGTAGAACGGGTTGAATAAACAAGATCCTCGGGATCGATCTTCTCACCGAAAGTTTCTAGTTAGTCATCAATTGTTGCATAATGTAACGTTCGCATCACCAAACACCCTCACTTCGTCACATGTAGAGGCGTTCATTCCCTCGATCGCCACCGGGTTTCATTCACAGAGTTGATATCCTCAGTGGTATCGTCAGTCGCTATGCCAGACTTTTTCGTCCTCTTCCGTCGAAACGCATTGGTTCAAACGGCCTCCTTCTGCTTCAGAACACGTTTGCTGTTTCTCGCTCATTTCCCTGCTAGGTTAGCTCCCAGAACCAAGAACAAATGGATCAGCCTCTCCCGAACGCAGGAAACGACGTGAACATCCAATCTGCTCTCCGCTTCCGCCTTGGTGAATTGCACTGACGATTTCTGATGGATCTGAACTTTTTCCAGAACTTCTGCTTGAAAGAATATGTTGTCAAAGTACACCCGATCCTGTCCCCGCCTGACCGTCCATACCAGCGTGAGCGTGATCGGCGTGAAAAACAATTCCTCTGGAATGGAAGCTTGCGATGTGATCGAAAATTCACGAGGTCTCCTTCCACAGGGACATCTTCCTCAAGTTGGATTCCAACGTAGACTATCAGCTTACCTCTATCGGGGCCGAACAGCGCGCGAATCGTCTGCAGTACCACATCGGCTCGACAATTTTGAAAGGCATCGCCGAATGGGTTTTTAAGTCGCGAGCAAACGGGGCTCGATCGGAGCAAGAGAGCAGTTGATACGCCGAGAATTCGTGTTTCTTGAAGCACCTCCCCGAACTTACACGTGTAGTTATCACTCCAACCTTCATAAAGAGCAGGGAGGGCTCGGAAGACTTTCTCTATCTCTTGAACGTTTCCGACTCCGTGGCTAGAAGCTCTAGGCAGAGAAATCGCTATAGCAGTCGTAAAAATCACATTCAAGCGCACCATCGCAGCAGTACTATAACTCTCGAAGCTGTTTTCAGCGCTCACGCGATGAATGTTGACGGGCGGGGCAGTCTGGATTACCTTCCCCACCAGATTGTATTGTTTGAATCATGTCAACCATGGCAGTTACGACTAAAAATGTTGGATGCGAAATGAGATGGTTCGCTCGAGAGTTTTCGGAATCTCTTGAGACATTCAACGGGTGGTTTCCCGTGGCGCTGAACGAGGAAGACTGCAAAACCCACCGAGCTCTTCAGAGCCTTAGCAAATCGGGGGAACACCAGCTCTTGCCCTGAACATTTTGGAGAGAGCAGGTCGCGAATGCTGGGGATCGACTCCCGGCCAACGCATACCCACCTGGAGGTGGATGTTCCGAGTTTCAATCCGAAACACGCCCAACTCTCGTGCGAAAACGCATCCTACACCTGTTCCCTGAAAAAAAAGGAGCCCAATGTAACGCTGCGTGGCTGGCGGGATAAGCTGACTCACGGTGCTTAGAAATTATGGAGTCATATAGTCGTCATGATAGCGGAAAGAATGATATCTGCTTTTCGGTGAATCCGGCACTTGTATTCAGCTCGATCGATTGCAGTTTGGGATTGAATTTGGGTCGACCAATTTTCGATATGACCGGAAAGCACAGGAAGGGGCTGACTGGGCCGGTTACGGTCCTGCGCGCAACCTCGGCGGCCGCTGCCACGGACTCCTTTTTTCAAGCTGAAGCGACGAGACTTGACTTGCTTGACTTCCATTGCCGAAAAAAATCCTGAGCCACACCGAATCCCTCGCATTTCGAGACAAATACACGACGGTTTTCGAAAGAGACAGCACTCCGTTGCTTCAACATTTGCCATGGTAACACGGCTAGAGATCAACATATCCGAAACACTTTGTCGATCCTGGGCAAGACATGTCCGACAGGCACCTGTTTGTATTTGAGCATATCCAGCCTCAATTTATTTGTGTCGACGGTAGCAGTTCTACAGTTTTTCGAAGAGTGCCGTTGACAGACAACCGGGAGCGAAGACTTCTTTCTGCGCGGTTCGCTAAGGATACCGGCGTTTTCAGATGCCTATCCTGACACTGCAAGAACCTCCACTGACAACGAGATCAGCCGACGGTATAGTCGACTCGTGGGAAGTGTTCAACCCAGTCCCGCAATCGTATTGGAGTCTCCTGAACTTCCGGACGCAGCAGCACACAACAGGCGGTTTTGAGCGGGATGACAGAAAACCGAAGCGGCACAAGTTCAAGTTGTTCAAGTTTACTTCGATTCGCACGAATGCTCGAATCATTGAACATCAATTGCTCTGAGTTCATCTTCTAAGACTCCAAGATAGTCGTCGAACTTCCTTCTCGCACATTCTGTCGCAACACTTTCATGAGCTCCCTCCCTGACCCTGATTCGTTGGATCATATCTTCCCTGAATTCGGGCTCTAGAGACGCGATTCCGTCTGCAATGATCAACTCGACCGTAACGGCGCTGTTCTCGTAGAAGGCCTCCTCTGGAAGAGTTGGAATAAATCAGGAGCAACTTGAATTCAACTCGATCGCCACGAAATTCCAATGATTAAAATGTACGCATTTAGGTGGGAGTTATGTCACTGACCATTATCGGTTCTGTTGAGAGCGCGCAGCCACTTTATGGCGGTACTAACGGAGCACCGGATTGCCAGAGCCAATGGCGTACACCTGATAACGTCGCTTCCCGTCACGATCAGCGCGTTCGGCATGCCGTAGACGAGCAACTCCGGTGCCTCTACCTCGACGCAGTTTCCAACAGCGGGGTAACGATCCTCGTAGAGTTTGGGCAACCTCTCGAACATGTCTAGCAGAGATCGTCTTACGTTCGAGTTCAGTGAGGCGTGCGGATAGACCACGAGCGCCAGTATGAACAGCTGGTCCAATCTCATCTGCAGAACCGCTCGTACTTGCGAGGATGGAGGTGAAGCACGATGGGAATTCTTGGGCCGCACAGCGTCGAGGTTTCAATTGCAAACTTGTGGTTGGACCAATGCGATGCCTTCGATTGACGGTCAGCTGGTGTCGCGTTAACGTCATTATTGGACACCTAATCTTTTGACCCTGTTACGGCGATCCGCGAGTGTCTATCCCATTCCTGGAATCCCGAATTTTTACGGGGAGAAGCCCCATAAACGGATGCGGCAAAGCAATGGGAAGGTGTCACGAAAAAAGGTCTGACTCGGAGCAGAGTTCCGAAGGACTCAAATTCATAATCGAATTCGGTGATTCCGTGTACAGTGCGATCGAAGCGAAATGAGCTGCGAAACATAGACGGTACGCAGGGGAGGTGGGGGGACGATGGGTGGATCGCGCCCCCTTAATTTTTCTGTCCCATGTTAATCCCCTATACCAGTGTTTCTCAACCTTTTTCGTCCCGCGCCCCCCCTGACGCTTGGAGGAATTGCTCGTGCCCCACCCCCCTTTCCCCCTCCCCCTAGTCCAAGCGATGAGTCTCCTGAGATCAAGACAAAGGTGGACCCACAACTTGATCGCACTCGTTCGGCTCACGACTCAACCTTAAAATTAGTTCGTTTGCAACTCTATAGGACGGTTGAGCTTGTTGTTTCCTACACAAATTGCTCATTCTGGGCTCGAGCTCAGTCAGCTCCAATCTCCGATCTCCTCTGAGAATGGTTTCCAGACGGCTACTTTCCTGTGACTGTAGATCAGTCACCACGCTGAATCCCGACTCTACCGAGTACGTCGGCGCAGAATGAGTCAGAATGGCGCGCGCATACGCAGTCGCTCTTGGGAACTTCTCGGATACATCATCACTGAGCCACACGAGGATACCCCGTTGTTTGAGCAGAGGCTGCAACTGGGCAATCTCGTCTTGGTACTCGATTCCAACGTCGAACAAATTAGTTTCAAACGGTTGGGTTAGCCAAGGGAAGAAAACCATCCCTTCCATGTCAGCAAACCTTGCTCAGGAATCGGCCGCTAATTGCACCAAGTGTTTCTGAAAATTTCAGAATTCTCTCGCGCCCCCCCGAAAATCTTCCACGCCCCCTAGGGGGGGCGTACGCCCCCCGTTGAGAATCACTGCCCTATACCGTGGTGTGCGGAGTATGCAACCGCCCAAAAGAGATTCTGGGGTACGCCTGTGCTTCAGACTGTATACCGGACGTATTTTCCGTCCCCGACATTTCCTCGGGCTCCGATAATACTTCGTTGTCAACAGGAATTCGGGGAGAGGAAACCTATTCACGAGGACCTTTTCATCAGGCGTCGATACATGTTTTCAGCGGATAGGGCGTTCACGATTCTTGGGAGGCTCCGATTCGAGAAAGAGAAAGGTTGATTGACACGGCTCAGAGGACAGACTTTCTTGCCGCTCATTTCACGACAGAGGGAACTTCAAAACTCAGTTTGTCGTAGCCGCTTCAGACCGTCTAGTGGAGGCGGAACTGGCCATGAGCGAAATGAGCGGATACAGGCAGTGGCGTAGCTGGGGCTGAGGACGCCCGGGGCGTACTAACAAATGCGCCTCCGGCTCCGCGCTCTCTTCCATTAGTTTTTGGTGAAGTCACGCTCGATGCTGGAATACTTTGGTCTCTGGGACAGCTCATTCGTCAATTGCCAACATGTAGCACAGCGATATTCCGAATTCGTGTCGTGATTTTAATGAAGTTCACTCCCGACGCGATCAATTATCATGTTCCCGCGGATCATGATTTCGGATCACCGCCTCAACCCTGAACTCGCGCTATTCTCTTAACGAATGATCTCGAATCAGTGTGAAGCCTGAATGGTAGAACCAGCTCCCATTCCTCGCATTGTCGAGAATATTATCGTAAACTGCGATCGGGAATTGGTTCAATGGATAGGCCTGTTAAGTGCACCGTTGCACATTTCGGTAGAAGCCTCCCGATTCCGGAAGAGGATGATCGGACTCTAGCCGTGTAACCATTCGTTTTGCAAACCGCGCTCAACCGGAAACCGCGATCTGTGAAATTCCGTGTCGGATCCGCACGGATCCGTTTCCACGAACAATCTTTGACCACGATTGCGGATACAGTTTTCTTCATAGCGACCGTTATCAATCTCGAATCAATCTCGAGATCTGGAACGAGTGAGCTGCTGGTTGATCTGCATCTCGATTACAGTGGATAGAGACCGAAACTGCCGAGAAAGGATTCCTTCTGGAAATAGGAATGAGCTTCAGAATCCGGACGACTGCCTGGACGCGAGGGACGATAGTCGAGTCTACTAGATTATATTCGTCAGACAGCCCGAAGCGCCACTCATCGTTGCTGAGAGTAATATGGTGGACATCTCAGTCAGCCTCTCAGGCATCATCCGCACATACTCAACGCCTTCGACCTCGAAATTGAATTCGACAGCCATCTTATTCGGCGAATGAGATAACGAATACACTCGGCGAACGAATCATGAGTGCTGGTTCGCCGTGAAAACAACACCGGGTTTCGACCATGCCGAAAGCGAAGCGAAAACAAAAGCCATCAGAGCAGGAGGAAGTTTCGCAAAATCCAAGCTGGCATTCCTCATTCAACCGCAAAGGCACCGAGAATGTGAAGCTACTCAGCCAATTCAAGAATCTCACGATCAATGCGCCGGAAACAGGTGAATGACGCGATTTACTCCTGATTCGCGGACTATTGACGCGTATGCGACCGGATAGTGGGGTTGATGACAGCCTTGCCGAAGACGCCGCCTGGTCGTTTCAGAAACCTCTGACCGGGAGCAAGAACGACAAATTCTCCACCATCTGTACTCGAAGATCACGCGAAAAAACAAAGATCTGATCAAGACCACGTATATAGCTCTCGCGCAATTCATAGAGGACGTCGACTTCGATCCGTCGATGACGGCATACGAGTACTTCGGCATGATTCAGTTCGCTCAAACCGTGAGGGAAATGCGTGCTCGAATGGTCAAGAGCATCTTGGATTGTGAGGACGTCCGCGACCACATGGAGAACCTGTATTGTTTGTACATGGACTTTGTTGAAGTCGGCGCTTTCAAAGGAGCTCGAGTGAGTTGTTTCGAGTTTCGAGGCCCATTTTGGATCTCCCCTGAGCTTCTCTCATGAATATTTTCAACGGAGAATGACAGCGGCTTGCAGAAGATGTGAATGATCTGATTGGTGCCATGGGTGATTTCCTCGAGAAAATCGAATACGTATCAGAGAAACGCGTGACAAATTGGGTGAGCGTGGCTGCGCTTCTGGACAGGTTCGACACCCAGGAGGACGCGCCGAATTCAGACTACATACCGGAAATATCCTACTTCCTACCGTCTGAGAGCCTCCTGGGTGAGTGTCCGTTTTCGAGGGTCGGTGGCATCCCGAGGAAAGGGGAATGAAACTCTCGATTTGCAGGTGTCGGAGGATTCGGATCCGTCCATAAATGCAAATTATACGGCGGCCCGTATACATCGGTGAAGCTCGTGCAAAAAAACAGATTCAAATCAGAGACGTACTCGGTGGCTGGAAAAATTGTAGGAGCATTCTTGAATTCTGTCCACCTATGCAGGCAAGTTCTGTCTGATAATATGTAGTTTGAAAGAAAGAACTACTGCCTAGCTCCAAGGAGCGTTCCCAGCCGCTTTAAAAAGACGAGCCCGGGGTTTTGATATGACTTTCGTCCTCGACTTCTCAGGAGCTTTGCGAATTTCGCAACGGAGGATTGTTACATATCGGTACTCGAGTACATTGATGGTATAGACCTGAGTAAAGTCATCAAAGGCCTCAACGGGATCCCCCTAGAGTACAACAGAGTTATCACAGCTCAGCTCTGCATGGCTCTCAAATATCTGCATTACAAGGGCTTCATCCATCGGGACGTAAAGGTACACCCCACCATAAAACAAAAACCAAATGAGCCGAGATGTGAAGAGAACTTTGAAAAGAGAGGAATCAGACGAACTCTTATCTTGCAGCCGGCGAACATGATGCTCATGTTGGGCAACCGCGTGAAACTCATCGATTACGATACTGTTAAAATCTGTATTGGGAAATTTTCAACCAAATCTCAGTTCAAAAGCTTCTTCAGGAGAACTTCCAGGGAATTCTGTGACAAACGTGCCCCTGGAACAGTCATGTACATGCCGCCGGAAGTTCTGACAGGTGCTGCATACGGTCGCGCCCTGGATTGGTAAGGTGCTGTGGTTAACGTTGGATTCGCCAGCTTTGATGGCGATATCAAAATGTGCATCTTCTCGAAGTCCTCCGGCTGATTCTGGAACTACTTCGAGTGTCGACGGTGATTTCGCTCAGAGGGACTCCGGATCTTCCCAGGTGGGCGGTGGGAATTACAACCTATCAGATGCACTGCAACTCTCAGCCATTCGACGATGCAGAAATGCCCAAGGTGAAGCTGAATATCGTTGACAAAGATTTCGAATGGCCTCCAAACATTGAAATACCGGCAGACCTTTCGGACCTGGTCTCTGAGTTCTTGATTAAGAAGCCGACAGGTGGGATCGTCCATCCAGTGAACTAAGCAATATCATACCTCTGGTCATGAGTAGGGCTGCGGAGTTCACGCACTGAAAAATCGACGAGTAGGCAGGTAAAAAGACATACGAAATTGCTGAAAAAAGCACTCAAAATATGCGGGCAAGGCATGATAGGCTCGAACCTAGCGACTTTTGTGAACGTATAATTCAAATTTCTCTCTAATGTGAGAGCAAAATGGGGCCTGAACGATGTACTAGATCTCCGTGAGGAATGACGTGCTAAAAGCTTTGATAGATACTACGCAGGCGTTATCCGGCGGGGCGCTCTTGCTGGAATGACGCGACTCTGGGCGCGAAAGTGAACTCCGGGAAACCAGAATTTTCGGTAGAATCAGTTCGGGGTCACCTTGGAACAGTGGCGTAGCGTGGGGGGCGGGGGATGCGGTCCGCCCCGGGCGGCACTTAGGCACGCTATGCCACTCGCTTGGAAGCTCAAAAACCCTCAGAAGTGCCGGGAATCGCTGAGGAAACTTGCACGATAGGCACTAGAGGCCTTAAAAATCAAAATAGGCACCAGCAGTGAAAATTCTCTGTTAAAGCCAGGCACAGGCATATATGGCAAAATGCCTGAACTTCTGAGCCCTACTCATGAGTCTCAGAACAGCGCTGTCGACCGAAAATTGGTGCCTGGTGGTGGGCAGGTTCGAATGGAGTGCTCTTGGGGAACATAACATGAGGTAACAACATTCCAGAAAGACTCGGGTCTGAGTCGTATACATCAATCGAGAAACATCAATTCTTCGCTCCCATTGATTGGGATACCTGGGAAAGAGGGTTCGGATGGATGGATTGGCCCGAGCTTGACGCATTCATGTGCACTAGACCGGCTCTTCTGAAAAGTGTCGAGCAACAAAAGGCGAAGAAAATCGTTTTGCTGGAAACTCAGAAGGTCGACGTTCTCGTTTGACATCTCGTGAAGATGAATATCGCGTACTGACTACACATTCCGAGATTGAAATCACCAACGCTGAGTCTCTCTTTGCAGCCATCGAGCACGCATGCTGCGATTTATACGTTTTTCTCGGTGGGATATCGCAGAACATTGGACAAGATACGTTCGGGTCAGCCGTTGCTTGGCGAAGAGCTGGATGAGAACCTTGAAGTTCTCAAAGACCGTGATCAGCCGTACATTTTCCAAAAATACATTATTAAACACCGAAAGTGAAACCCTGTAAATAAAACATACTCTGTGGTGCATTCCGTTTCGAACATTCTCGTGATCACGCAGACCCACAATGACTAGGAACCCCGAATTTCGCTGCGACAAAGTCCCCAAGGAGCAACCCATAGAAAGAATCGATAGCGCATTGATTCTTGAACGTGGTCGACCTGACGATTTTTTTTATTAACGTAAGTTTTTATACAGATCGGTCAGTTCTGACCGCTATAGGCTTGTAGATAAGCGATTTCTTGCGTTTCTGTTCTCCGCCGAGATGCTTGAATCTTGAGTCTTTCTTTTTCTTCGCAACACCAACATTGATATCAACTTTCGGCGGAACCACGAAACCGAACGATTTACCGACCGCGACGAGGTCAATTGTTTGTACGTCGAAAATCGCTTTCAAACTGTGACTTTCGTATGCTCTGATGTATGCTTTATACGCTTCTCTAGCTGAACAATGGAGGAAATAATTCTTCTCGATCAGTTTCTCTAGCTGGGGCTGGATGTTTGCGATCTTGTTCCAACTGAATTCGAACTCTTGCATCGGAACTTTCGCAACCTTGAGATATCTCAAGAAACCCACTTCTTCCGGCCGCAGTATCAACAAGGCGTGACCACTGCCTCCTTCGCCACGGGCGGTACGTCCGACTCGGTGGATGTACTCCTTGGGATCATCCGGAGGATCGAACTGCACAATCCAGTCAACCTGAAACGAACGATCACAACAGCTTAAGAACAGCTTTCTCGAAAAGAACTCGTACTCCAGGTTGAATAGAACGAGGATGAATGCCTCACCTTCGGGATGTCGAGTCCTCTCGCAGCGACATCAGTGCACAAAAGAATCCCGCTATCAGCGTTGGAGAACTGGAAGAAAGTTGTGGTCCGTTTCGCCTGCTTTTGCTTGCCGTGGATCGACATCACCGGCAGATCGATGTAGTTGAGGAGCTCGTGATGGAATTTCACAGACAGGCAGGATGAGAAGAACACCATGACCTTCTTGTTGCGATTTTTCTTCAAGAAGGTGAACAAGAGAAGGAAACGTTTATCACTGGGGCAAATGACGTAACCCTGTTCCAGGCCGGCGACGGTCGCGTGTTCTTGTTTCTCCTCGATCCCAACAGTGATGGGTTCCGATTTGAGAGCAACTCTAGCCAATTCCTCAGTTTTCTTCGTCTGCGTCGCGGAGAATAACATTGTCTGTCGTCTTTTCGGCAGCAAGTGGATGATCTGTTTCATTTCCTCCTCGAATCCAATGTCCAAGATTCGATCGGCCTCGTCAATGATGAGACATTGCAAGTTTTTGTGGATGAAATTCTTGGTGTTCTGCAAATGGTCCAAGAGTCGCCCAGGCGTGGCTATGAGAATGTTGACACCCTTGCCGAGCTTCTCGGCTTCCGAATTCCTGTTCGTTCCGCCCATGACCAAGCCAAAAGTCTGCTGGTGGAACTGCAAGAGTTCTTTGAGGACGCCGAAAGTTTGCATCGCCAGCTCTCGGGTAGGAGTTATGACCAAAACCCCAGTTCCATTGCGAGGCATGAACTTGAGGTTGAACATGAGCTCGATCGCCGGGATCAGAAACGCCAAAGTTTTACCGGAACCGGTCTTGGCGTTGGCGATCATGTCTCGACCCTCAAGTAGGTGTGGAATAGCTTTCAGCTGTATCTCTGTCATTTTCTCAAAGCCCATCTCCGATATGGCTCGGAGTGTCTTGTCTGACACCTGCAAACAGATCGAAATTCAATCACAAACAGCCCGATTCACGCATTCACATGTTCCTGGAGGATGCCATTGGTGGACACTGGGAGAATTCATTTCCAGCAATCTGTCGACATCTTCACTGAGACTCACGAAATCTCATCTGGGGGGGGCGCCATCTCTCACGTTGACAAGTATGGATTCGAAGCTTACCTTTCCAGCAAGACATTTGAATTCTTCTGACGACAGTATTCCCGCCGATGTTCCAGGCAGCTCACTCTCCCGAAATTCCGGAATCTTGTTGTCTTCCTCCTCCTGTTCAGAGTTATCTGAGGCTTCATGGGTTTCAGAAGTCTCAGCCTCAGCTTTGCGCTGACGTTCTTCCTGTCTCTCAAGTTTGAACCTCTTCTGAGCCTTCTCTCTCTGTTTGAGTTTCCTTTTCAGAGTCTGTTCGTGGATCGCCATTATGGAACAAATGGAAATCCTCGTTCGAAACTATCAATCGAACAAAGCACACGAGAACTCCGCACCACACGTGCTATGGGAGCTCGCTGTCGTCGTAGTGTGGAGACGCGTGGAGAGGAGGAAGTTGTAAACAATAACAGAAGCCCTCTCCGATGAGTACAGAATTTCGACACGCAACAAAAGTTTGAATTTGCGGCGCCAAATTCCAGAAAAAGAAGTTGCAGGATGATCACTTCACATGCATTCGAAAAAACAGCATTCAACCAATACTGGGTGCTCTGGCTTTATTACTCTAGCGACCACTAGAACTTCCACAATCGAATAACAATTCGCGAGCTATCTTACAATGCATATCACAACAGAAACGGGAAATAAACACAAAATTTACAGAGCTCATTGCGATCTGAACGATTCCCCCCAAATATCGCCGCCTGGACCTCGAACTGACCACGAGTTAATTCATGATTTCTCCACACTTCTCGATCTTCCTTGTGTTACTATGTCAGCCGGTGTCAGGGCCGTCAATATGTTTCGCCCCACTCCGACTTCATTACCGTACGCCCATTCGTACTCGATGATTTCTTTGCCAAGCTCGTCTGGTATGAAATTGACTTTCCGCTCAACACCAGATGTGTCTGTCATGGCTGCAAAGAGACAATACGCATTCATAATTGGGACTATTCAACTGGCGATCGAGGAAAGAGAAATCCGTCGGCTCGATTCGTCAGCTGGAGCGATTCCGCGCTCGAATTCGATGGAGAGGCGAACTTACGTCGATCCACAAGAACCTCATCCACGGCCGTATCTCGTACCTGGAAGCAGCCGGTATCGAAAAAATGTTGAACGAGTGCGGCGACGCATAGAGGAATGACGATGAGGGGGGCGCAGGTCAAAACATCGATGATTCGTGTTGTGAACGAATAGCGGGTGAACTTCTCACACTTCTCCCCAGCTGGCACGTAACCCACGGCGCACGTGATCCTTCCTGCTCGAAATTGCTGTTGTGAGTTCATTTTTCCTTCTTATCTTATCTTATCTTATCTAGCCTCCCGAGATTCCACCAAAAATCAACTCTCTGAACTAATCGTAGGTAGGAACTCCAGATTTCACAGAATCTCCGTGACGAGGCCGAACTCGCCCAACAAGTTCATCAATTTAACTCCATTATCGCGAGGAAGCGCACCTTCAGGGTAACTTGCAGCATCGCCTGCAGCTTCGCTGCTCGATGCGTTCCGAATGCGTTGCATGAGATCCTCTGCGTTCAGCTTTCAGCGATGCAATTCCTTGCAGTATTCACAGCAGACTCACCTTCGAGACATCTGAAGTTGTGACGCTCCAGGTCTTCGACGCAAAACGAAGCTCGACTGTAAGCTCTGACGGACGCACGACACCTTTCGCCAAGTTTCGGCGTCACAATCTCTGTTTTCTTCGGTTCTGGATAGCTCACGGTCGGGCCATCGGCTCTCTTGAAGCGGTTCTGACTTCTGAACTTCTCGGCATTGATGACGGGCAATCCTGTCAGAGCTCCGACCACCATTATTTTCATAACTGTGAGCAATCTGACTCTGATTGCATCATGGAGCATCGTTTTTATCACGTTCTTGTCACGCGTGGCACCTCAAGGCCCATGGTCATCCGGCGTTGTGAGCGTTCACGGAACGTATATCGTAATCGAAAGTAGACTCACTTCTTTCGGGCATTCAGCAGCAAGTTCTGGGCTTGAATTCGAAGATTCGTTATCTGAACCAACTAGCGAAAACCTGTGGAGACTCCTCCATCGAGGACAATGTTGTTTTTTCCATGGGAGGAAAATAGGACGTTTTCCCTAAGACTTCCCTGGAACCGTGTGACGTCGAGAAATTTCGCGACAAAATTATATCGATAACTCGCATGTCGTGATGCCCGAATCTTCCTCGTTCTTCTCCAATCAGTTGTGTTCGTTAAGACACCATCGCGAGCCCCTCAACAGGGAGTGGCTCGGAGGTGCTACCGGCGTTGTGGGCTGTGCGCTGATGAGCTGATTATGAGAACTGGGTTCAACTCTGGTGGCGTAAGGATGAGTCGCTGAGCTCGAAGCTGGGTTTCGAAGCGGCCATGTTACCGCAGAAGCGTTGAAGTCCCGTTTCTTCTGCTCGGGGCGCTGACGCTCCTTGTGCGCCCTGGTGGACTCTCGAGATTTTCGTAGAACCCGAACTTCCGGCCACTCGTATTTTGAGAGTTTATGTTTGAAACTGAAAGCTGTCTGCCTGATTGATTCTGAACAACAGCAATCTTGCCCTTGGGGAGCAGCGGAGCGTGCTAGTTGGTTTCACATCAGTCGGACCTAATGGACTCTCGTATCTGATGTAAGAGGTCTGAAAGCCTCATTTCGGGCCAGCATGGAGGTCCAACTGAATGTCTTCGTGTTTCTTCTCCTACTCACTGGAAGTGAATGTGAACGACATGTTTCTATGGATGAATTTCTCCGGTCGCTAATGAGCATGATGCGACCGAGCACCGAGAAACCCGGGGAAGATACCTCTGGAAACGGAAATATTGACGTGGTGAATCTTCCGGAGGAAGCAGTCGAAACGAACGAAGTCCCGAGCGTAAGTCTCGAGCACTATACAGTAGAACCTCGTTGAAAGGGACTCAGAGGGACCGGAGGCTCGAGTCCGGCCTAACGGGGTAGACAGTGCAAGTCCGCATTAACGGGGTAATATCATCATGGAGGGTATGGGACGGGGAGAGTCCGCACGAACGGAATTCACTGTACCTCCCTCAGTTTGAGTCTCTCTGACATTCCAGCCGAGCGACCATCAAACGCTGCATTCTTTGTGAGACTCTCCGTAACTTCCCCAAAAAGTGTCTCCGCCCTCTCCTTGCTTCAAGATGAGAACGTCGGTCGAAGAAGATTGGCTCTGGAGGAATCGTTTTTGAGTTAATGATGAGGAATCGGTTGGTTGTTCAATATTCGCCGGCCATTCAGATCGCTACCCGGAAGCGTTTCGAAGGACGGGCGGAAATACGAGTTTCCCTCGGTGACTCCTTTTGCAGAGACTCCGAAAACCGGGACAGAGTCATCGCTGGAATGAGCGAAGCCAAGATGAAAAAAATTATTCGTGTATTCATTACTGATCTTTCGTCCCCAGGAGCCGCGCGACTCTGATCATTCAAGTTCCCAGGCCGACAACCCACCGATGATCGTGTCAGTGTCAGATAGCTTCCCTTCTACCTCACCAGAACCGTCTACCATGTCATCAAATTCGAACTCGAACGTGACACTGACGTTCAGCACAACGACCTCACGAGCTTCTCCTGTGACACAAGAGACTGAGAGACCACGTGAGCCAGTTTCCGCTGCCGGCGAGCCTTTCAACGGCGACTTTGAAACGTCTCCCGCAGCGCATGAAAATATCGGAGGCGAGAGCGGTCGGCCTACCGAGGAAACCACGACTCTAAACACCGCAGTGAGCGAGGTGAGTATAATGAATTCCTCTAAATGGCTGGTGAACTCAACCATCGAATACCACAACGATCGAACTCTCAGACTACATATTGATCGGGAGTGGATGGATGTCAGGGGAATTTTCCGTACCCGAGTGCGCGCTCACACGATTGATTCGCACGGAAGCTTTTAGACTTTGTTACGCTTGCGAGGGAATCCGATACCGCGCCCTCGATCGACGAAAATCGGAAGTCACTAACACCGGGCGGACGATAATCCGGCAATATTTTCGCTTTATCTCGACGGATTGCGAAATGTTCCGATGTACCGAATCACAGGTAAAACCTAATGGCTCTGAAACCTCAGCGGAAACGGAAGCCGCCGCGGGACCCGGCCCGAACACGGAAGCTTTCCCGGCCATCGAATCAGACCAAACGATAGTTCACACTAGCGAACCTGGGTCGGCTGGAAGTGTCACAAGAGCTTCAGATTTGACGAATCCGACCTCATTCGAGCAACCTACCGCGCCAGCTACCGAAAGCAGCTCGGATGCAACAATCCTTGCTGTTACGACACAGGTGCCCGTAGCACAGTCATGCCAACGAAAGTTCCTCAGCCCTTTTACGACCATTGCGCTTCCATATTTTTGTTGACAAATCAAGCTTTTTACGGCTCCCTAACGGCGACTCAATCACCGAATCGCTCAAGAACTTGAAATCTCCACAGGAACCGCCGATCGACGAGGTGACAACCGTTGAGCCTACAAGGAGCGCCTCGGAAACGCCTCGAACTTCAGAGGAAAGCACGATGCCAGAGGCGACGAGCATGATGACAACAACGGACAATGAGGTACTCGGAGCACTTGCTCGCAGCGTACTTTTAGGCCGATCCCTCTCTGGTATTTGGGGTCCAGTCGCGTCGATCTGTTGTCAGTTCTCCCTCGATTACGCAGTGAATGCGAGTTGACATTGCTCCTGATGGGTGCATTTGAGATGCTGTTCTCAGCTGGGACATTCACGGCTCACGATTGCGTAACCCACGACATGTTGCCGAGCGATGATCAATTCGAATGTCAGCTCGTTTCCAATACGTCAGAATCTCGTCTCACTGACACAACGCTCAAAACTCCCTTGACATAAACGTCGAGATTCTGTGGCAAATCTCCTCTCGACCCGTCCAACGTGTTTTGAGAGGAGATCAACATGATGCGTGTGTTGCCCACAGCTTACCAGAAAAGAAAAACTTCAGAAATCTCTCTGGAACTCGAAATTTGAAGCTCGACTCGGCGTCGGCTCGGAGATTCATTCTCACGCTGCGCATTGCGCATTCCATGTGGGGCTGTTGAACGATTCAATATCGTCGCGTCGAGCCCTTTTGTTGAGCAGCATTCACTTCGGTCTCCGCATTTGCTTTGCACTCATTACCGACAAAATCATCGATCCAAAACATCATCTGACTCGGAACATTTCAGTTTGCTTCAATAACCTCATCTCCGCCCCATCCAACAAGTCAGGCGGCAAAACCCTTCGAGACTTCGCCAACGACGGTATGGTTTTTCCCTCGTGTCATATGAAAGGACATGAATGAGATTCGATAGAACGTCTCTAACCGCGGCTAAGAATCACCGCGGGCGCCTAGGGAGCCTCTTCGGACATTGGTTCACTCAATTCACTCCGCAGGCAAGGCTCCCTGAGAACGACCAAGATGACATCAATCAAATACCAGACTCGGACTCCGGATCCTTCCAAGGAAGGAGTTACTACGATGCTCCGCAGAACGGCTGTTCGAATTGGCTCTCAACGTCCGTGCTCTTCCCAGAGGCTCTCTCAATTTTCTGTGTGTTTGTGTTCGAAAAATTCGCAATTGAATAGCAATGGCTCACTCTCATGTGAGCGCGGGATGAGTCACCTGATTCGGAAATCGGCGCGGCCTTGCTCGGGCCGCTACTAGACAGTTGAATCTCGTTTTAGAAAGTTGGCCAAATTTTCATGAGTTAGCCGAGTTGATTCGCAAAGCTTCAAACCCGTGGACTTCAATTTCTCACACACCGGGACACCTGTAAGAGGTCTTACGTCGAACCGCAATACTTCTCCACTCGAATCGTAGCCTCGAACCTTCCCCAAAGAATGATCTGCATTGGACGAGGAAAATCAGTCCGAATCAGGGGATCCGCTCAGGATTCTGGAATTTCGGAATTTCTTGGACGAATCTCCCAATTATTCTTTGGAACACTCCTGAGGACATCAAAGATAAAAAAGTTTACGGTGTTCTGGGATCCCCGAGAAATTCTCAAGTGACGTCCTGGTGTTCCCGAAATCCCACTTCAGGACCCCTGCTCTGAACGAATGTTTTCAAGAAAAGAAACTGTATGATTCTAGTCGACGAGAAATACAGATCAATTTCAAATTTTCCTCACAAATTAAATCCGGAATCTTCGTTGCTACTTCCATCTCGTTTCAAGTCTGTATTCCACACGATCACTGGATCCTCCCGAAAATTAGTTTCTTAGATGCGTAGCTCGCTTTGGGCTATATAGTATACCGTTCTCTAGCTCTTCAGCGGGCCCTCCACGTAGAGTTGTTCCCCCATCGAGAAGTGAGATCTATCAAGAACTCCTTCTTTCAGATTGATTTCTATGAGGAATCAAGGAGCATTCGTCATCATGTCATGTTCTATACACATCGCAAGCAGTTCCCAGGGCCTCTATCGGAAAATACGTTTCGGAATCCTCGAGGTGGTCAGCTGGTCGTTGCTGTGGACAACAAATAGCTCATGGCGTGCCTCACAGGCAGTCGTCTTTGGCAACATTACTCATCGCACACAGCACATGCTCCCTCCACATTTGCAGCTGCTCAGCGCATAGTCAGACACCCGGGTATTTCAGCGCAAGTATTTCCCGTCTGAAGAGCTATTACGTCAGCGAAAGCCGATCATGCCATGAACGTCATGCAGTACGCATTTTTAAAAATGCGCGGACGAGCTATTCGAGGGAAGTCCGACTCGAAGTCTGCGGCACAGAGCGAGGTCCCCAAGACCGCAGGTCCCCCGTCCTCTGAAGCTTTCGAAGAATTCCGACGAATCGGACGATTCTTCTGGCTTCTGCGCCGTTGCCCCGACGGCATTTCCAGAGAGTCGACCGACGTCGAGTTAGGAGAGCTTCTGGTTGAGTTCCGAGCCCAGATATTTCGGAGATCCACGCATCGTCGATCTCATAAATCAAGAGAGTGCAGACGAGACAGTAAAGCGCTGAGTTTACGAGTGCTGCCCAGAATATTGTGGACGACTTCCGAAGGAAATTCCATAGGGAACAAAAAGGCGACTGTACAGCGAATGCTGCAAAGTTCTCGAAGGCTCGCGGCCAATTACCCTCAAAGTCCGTCGCATGTAGAGGACGTGTAGGCTCTCCGTCGACTGCATCCTCTCCCTCGCGTCCGACTAGCCTTCCTCCGTGACTAGATCTCCAACAACCATCTACACTCTGCATCAGATCCTTCCGAGTGTTTCGCGTTCACGCAACGGTAGCCCACGCAAGCTTACAGTCATGTCAAAACTCATCATTTTGTGCCTCGCCGCCGTAGTCCTCGTGGCTTCAGCCGAGGTAAGTAGACCATTGCCAATCTGGCTCTCGATTCCGCTTCGTTAGTTTTTCTCTTCGACCTGAGCTCTGAAAACATATAGTCACATATAGACTGCGGCGATCAGCGAAGAATGCCAACCTAGAGCTTCCTTTCTCCGACTTTTAGAACTCGTCAGAGGCTCAAACCTCGGGAGAACACACGACCACCGAAAAACCGACACAAAAAACACCCGCACCTTCGCCAGCGCCGGCTCCAGGACACTTTGAAGCCCACGCAGGGGCCGCCAGTCTCCACGGGTTCGGAGTCGGTATCGTGATGGTGACCGCATCTGTTCTACTCTTCCGTTAAATTCCTCCCACGACCCCCGTTATCAGCCGGAGCGGCGGAAGCTGCGATTTTTCTGTGACTTTGAATAATTTTTTTTGCACTGACTTGGTCATGTGTGGTAGATTATAGCGCGTAGTTGCTCAGCACAGGTGTTGCTCGCCAAGCAGAAAAGAATCGGAGTTATCATGTGATACTTCTGAGCAACAGTCACACACACACACACATAAAACTTCCACCACCTACGATCGAATCGCAGTCTGCCTAAACTTGGTAATGCGATTTCCGTCTCATTCAACTCGTGTTTCCCCTCCGTCTCAAGCGGACTTGTTCGTCAGGACGCGGCATGCCCTCAATAATTACAAAGTCATGTGAGCCGTGGGATGAAACGATGTAATCTGATGTACCTCATTCATACTTTCCTCGCCCTAAACTTTTTGATCGGGATCCAGTAAGAGATAATAAAGCCGTGTCGAAAGTTTTGAACAACGCCCTAATTTCCTGAAATTTAAAGAGTTTTGGAGAGCTCTCCGTTCATCGAGGCCAACTTGAATTGTTCAATCAAGCGATCTCCGTCGCTTGGATTGGACGTCGATAATTTTCCCATTCGGAAATTGCGTCCGTGACCAACGCGTCAGTTCAGACTACACTCTGTCAGTTCCCTGAGATCCGTGATGAAATTGAGCCCGATTTAATTCCCGAGAATTCTAGACTTGTCACCTGCAATCAATACTTCGACCGCAGCCTGAATTTCTCCTCTGCGGAATGAGATTCTCAAAACACTTTGACTCGCTGCCACTTTCAGAGACTTTGCCCGTACGCTCTTTCGATCCGTGAGTTGCTCAGATGGATTTCGAAGTGGATATTGATGATGCTTGATCGCGCCGAGAGCCGACGAGACTGAGACTGAGGTCAAATGGAACTCTTAAGTGACGAGAAGAAACTTCCGAGCTCCTGTCGTCCGACTAACGGCGTTCCATGACGTCATTGTCAGGCGGCAGATTCGTTGTGCTCTCTGCATGCACTCGGATCCAAGCTCGATAATCGAATTCGTCTCAAGTCGACTCTGTGCCACGCATTCTTGTTTCGGAATCGATGTGAGCGGAACGCCTGGAGTCGGATTGGTATTCGGTATTCCGCAAGTTCTCCGGAACATGTTTTCTCCAATGAGTACAAAGTACTACTGAGGCCACTACCGAAACTGAGGGATCCACTTGACTATTGCACACATCTTCCTCCGGTGGATGTAGTGTTTCTCAGCTCGTCGAACTTCTCCATGTACAGACGAATCGTACATTCTCACGACCGACTCGTAGTGCAGGATAGTATAGAATTCATTTCTATCTCACATCTGCCTCTTTTCATTTCGCAGGTGAATTATTTTGCATCTGCAGATCATCATCGGTTGTTGTTTTCCTATTGCGCTAGCATATTCTTCATGCTTCTCAGGTCCTTTGGTTCGGTATCGGGGTGAAGTCCTATCCGGAACGTGAATTCCTGCTGGGAATATCTTTCTTCGTCGCATTCCACAACGCTGTATTTGAACCGTAGAACCTCCAGATTCCAGAACAGTCTCTCTCCTCATGAGTTCGAAAAGCCGGACTGAAATGTTTTGCGAATGTCCCACTTATAGGTCTAGAGTTTTCCAGGTGAAGATCGTTCGCGGGGAGTGGCAATTCAGATACTCGCGCGATGCGGCGGCGGGACTAACATATTGAGTGAAAGCTCGGTTGCAACATGGAATCATTTGTCAGTTCGATGACTCATTGTCATGCGGGTTACAGCAAGCCATGCATGTCATGTAGGTGCAAGCAAAACGGTTCCGCGCAACAGCGGATAAAGCACCGTTAGGCGGCTGGATCGGTTTCCACTAGGTGGCGTTGTTGAGAACCAGATGAGGAGGCAGGCCCCTTTCCTCCGGCAGTCGGGTTCTGGTTGTTAAGCATGGCGCGGAAAATACCTATCAGACAGAAGCACACGTAGTCCAGGTGAAACAGCCGAAAGTTGCCGTCGGCGAAAAGTGAATTTTTTTTGTGTGCAAATTCTCAGGCTCCGAGACTGGTGATTAAGATCCACGTGATCAAAGGTGGATCGAACGGATAGACAATTTGCCATCAGGGACTTATATAGTTGTGAACATTCGCATTTGGATAACTCTACGAGATCTCAGGATACCTTCCAGAACGATCAGACGGTGTACCGTTAGTTTGATTGCGCCCCCTCAGGAGGATTCTCCCAGAAAGGTAACGCGGTCTCTAGATACTGCCAGGGCATAAAGGGTCTCCGGATTGCGCGAAAAAAATCCCGGGATCAAATCCGGCAAGAAGCACAGTCGAACACTCTTTGTTTTATGAGGAATCGTTGGCCGCTCTCACTCACCTCTCAGCTGGCCAACATCGGGATATTCTTGGGAATATTTTGGCAAATGCTCCGGAGTCAGACTCTCCGTCAGGAGGAGCATACGATGGAAGTTCCAAGTGTCATCTGCGGTTGGCTTCTCTGAGTTGGTCGGCCCAGCAGTCAGTCGTTGTCGTGGCTTCTGTATCTGTCAGTTTGGCTCCCGATCCCGGTTGGCCCGACTTAATCCCACCAATCAGACAGTTTGGGACACTTGCCACCGAAATTGAGACAATCAAACTTCAGGCAGACAAACAACTCAGAATGAGTGACGAACAATCCGACAAAGTGGCCGTAGCCGGTGCAACCTTGGGAAGAGCTCCAAGTCGTTCTTCCGCTAAGCTCAGCTGAAAGCGGTCACGCGTCTCCGAACATCTCGGAACTCTACAGCAACTCATTAGGCGCTCATTTGAGCAGTATTCGCTGCTTGCCGGGCAGAAACACGGAATACAAGTTTTGGTGGGACATTCTATCCGGGACGCTCTATGATGATACCATGGTTCACAGTGGGGTACCCCTGGGGTGAATGGGGGGCGGGGAGAGGGAGGATGGTGTTGATGAGGTTTCGCCAGGATTCAGGAGGCAAATGGTGGCGGGGGACGTCCCTTTTCATCGCTCATGTTATTTCGCTCTTTTTTCGCCTTGAGCAGCAATATGTCAATTTTCTTTTTTAATCCCTCAATTATGACGACGGATGATCTTGACTGAAATGGAAACGAATCTTTGATTCCCCTGACCTCGATGAAAGGAATCGCGCTGCTTGTCCAAGAATCCAAGAATTCCCTTTGGATTTGTGAATGATCCGCCGGGGACGCGGACGGATCTGGTTACGACAAATGACGAACCTCGCATATTTTCGTCCGAGGTCGGCTTCCAGGCATCGAGAAGGTAGGGAAAACCGAGCGAAACATTGTCGCGTGGTGAAGCACGATCCCATATCGATCCGATGAGCTGCTCTGACTGAAATCAGCGCGGTCAGGATGAACCGCAAACGATCCGCGAGCTGGTTCAGCAACCAAACCAATACCGAATGAACCAAGAACCGAACTGTCTTCGTTCCTCACTGGGACGTTCGAAAGAAAGAAACGAAACCTCACTCATCTCGTCGGTTTCGTCATCAACTTCGATCACTATGATTTGGCAGAGGAAAACAAAAACGCGCGTGCCAATTAATTTCACGCACATTAACAAGGTGTGTACAATGCGTGGCGAGTGTTGTCGAGAGGTAAATGAAGTCTGATTCGGGCTTGAGCATCTAGAAAGCACAGTTTGCGCCGAGTTATGCATGATCGCCTTCAAGGTCGTCACTTGACGAGCCGTTCGGAACAAGATCAAAGATTTCGTGAGTAGCTAAGCTCGTTTTCCTCTCCGTTTTCTTTTCATTTTCTTTGTTGAAGCGATGCTCACTGTTGCTGCCTACAGCGTTATCCGTCCAGCCGTTTGTCACGGTGACTGTCAAAAGCCGGGCTACCGGTGGCAGAGGCAAGCATCGAAGGTTTGAACGAAACTGAAGACTCATTCACAGAGTGCCACCATGCCGTCGATGATGACGTTAAAAACGTCCGGCGAACTGAAAGCAACGCTTGTCGTTATTACTACACAGTGTCACTTGCTCTTTGGTGATTGCTGACGTGCAAGACGTCGTTGAAAGATCAAATGCGGGGTTTCCTAAGGTTCGAAAAGTTCTCGCCTCCACTTTCGCCACCCGATCAGCCGATCACAAACCTCGTACCGTTTCGGAGACTCGAGAGATGGGACTCTCGTACCGTTTCAGCACCAAAGTCTCTGGCCCATTGGGGAACTCAAGCCGTTTACACAACTTGATCCACAATCGGTAAAAATATCGCTTTGATCAGAGGAGCTTTCGAGCGGGTCGACAATCTACACTTTGACTTTTTGATAGTTTTCACATTCTCGAGGGGGGTTTCGGAGCGGGTCATCCGCACGATTGACTCGAAAGTCGTAGATTTCGAGTTTTCGAAGTGCAGAGTTCTTGAAAAGCAACTCAAAAGTTCGTTTTCACAGCTTTGGAGCGCTGGGGATTTCCTCACGGTCCGTCGCTGGGTCACGTCTGAAAAAGTTGAGTCACACAAAGAGTATTATACATCAAAACTATATTCCGATGATGCTCATCGGTGTCATCGAAAGCTCTATGGACGCCCATTGTCAAAGTTACCAATCGATATTTTATGGTTCCGACATGACATTCAAGAAGTTGTCATCGGTGTCCGATCGGTCAGCTCTGACTGAGATGGATCTATTGAACAGAGATCCTGAGGCGGAATCAAGACTCGCCGCGAGCGGATGACGTCGTCGAACATGAAGTCGAGTTCTTTTTCCAGTTAAATGAATCGTCCAAAACCACTGATGTTTGTCCCATGCACGATATCGTGGAGCTTAGGACCCTGTTCGTATCGAAGTTCATGGGACACATCTTCTAGGGTGGAATCCATGTATGTCTGACTCCCTCGCCCTCGGTCGGAGCTGATGTCGTCATGTTCGACGAACGCCTCCTCGTCATCGTCTTCTTCATCGACTTCGCAGCCGTTGGAATCACCTTATTCTGTTTTTACTCGATACGGTTATCGCTCTGTTCTGGAAGCATGAATTAACTCGGCTCGATTTGTGGACTTGACTCGTTCAACTCTTTTCGTGAACAGACGGCGGGCTGGCTGGCTGGCAAGCAAACTGTTGTCGTTGTTGTTGTGCACAACAAAACGCCTCTCGCCCTTCGTTGCTAAGGCCAGACATTTCTGTTAAGTGCGGTCATTGATTCGGGCTATCTCATTCCATTTGTCTGCACTGTAGTTGGAATGGTCCGTCATCGATTCTTGCAACAGTTCATGGGAAACCTGTGTACATCAACGCTCGAAGTAGAAATCTTCCCGAAGCTGATCCGTCGCAAGCAGCATTTGTCGGATCGCAGTTTTTCAGTGTTTTCTCAATCGACAAAACCGCCGGTCACTCTTTTCAACTTTGTTTCAAAGAGAATCTCGTAGCTTGCGGAGACATCGTCAGATAGTGGCTAGTTGAACACAATTGGAAAATGGCGCCCATTGTCTGAACAAGGCGATGAAGTTTGTAATCGCAGCAACCGCGAAATCGCAATCACTACAGAGCAGTCTCAAGAGAAGTCCAAACGCACCCCTTCGTTTCGCATTCTGCTCGAGCAAGCTGTTCAAGAGCCGCCTAATAAATGACTACGATGTCATCACTGACACCTTACAGAATGCGTAACTTCAACAAGCTGATTTCCTCAATTAACGCCTCGATTTGTTGGAAACTAGCTTTTGTCTCACTACTGCTCCGTTGCGCAAACCACGTCAAGTTCGTTGAGATCCCCGGAGTAGTCTCTCCAAGTACTCGGGGTTCGGGTTGGGTTTCCCGCCCCTATCACACGATCTTGAATCGAACTCCGATCGCGCGGCTCAGGGCAAAGTTTGAGTCGTATTCAGAAACAAAAGCTTCAAAATTGACAAGTTCGACAGGTCAACGTGAGAGCCCGAGCTGGGTGGTCATCGCTCCGTCACTCAACTGCCGATCATCAGGACGAGCAGTGTTTGTAACAACACCAACGAGTTCCGACAAAAGAGAAACGAAAGAGCGGCGGATGAATTGATAGAACGGGATTGACGAACAACTGACAGATGAACGCAGAACCGTACCGACAACAAAGGAAATCTATCGAGAGTCTCGCCTGTCCCGTTGCAATATTCTTTCTTCATAGAGTAGTAGAGCGGTGTGTACATATATCTGCGGTCTGCAACGTGTGGGTCCTATTCACACCCGTGTTCGTTGTTTGCGGTAGGTGAATGCGTTCAGCCATTTGGGCCTTCTCATCATCACTGACGCTTCGGGCGTCCGCGGCAGCAGCGCAGAGCGATGTGCGTGAATAAATGTGTGTTCGTTCAGAGCCAGACAGCCACCGATTAATCGGCGACGGATACTTTCGGTTCGATGTTATGCAATGCACACCGCCGGCATGGCGAAGAAGTGGGTTACTGAGGTGACGCCGATGTCACGGTGGAAACACCGACAGATGGACGCCTTCGGCTAGAAGATTAGCGGGCTATAGATCCCTCCATTCGCGAGCGATGCTCGGCCAAATCGAACGGTCGAATCCGAACGGAGCTCACGGGAGCCGTATGAGAAGAGGTAGAGATAACGGAGTTACGCACAGAAAGTCGTTCTTTATGACGGTATCGATCGGCGCACCGTGCCGCTTTGGACCCTCGATGGCTTCTCTTTTTCCTAAGTTCGACGCTTATGATAGTGGTGGTAATTGACGTCGGATCGTCTGAGGGAGAGATATAATACATGAGCGTAGTTCCATCGCCACGATTTCTGGACAAAGTGAAGACTTTCTTGAGGCACCCAAAGCTTCGCCTGACTCCTCACTTTTGCCGCGAGCTATGATATCATCCACATCATGTGCTCGAGAAGGGATTTTCGATCCTTCGGGTGAATTTTCTTCAATTTTCTGCATTCCCGCGTGTATCGCGCATGTTCAACGGACAGCACGTATATTCCGCAGACTTTCCTCATTTTGCGTGCTGAAGAAGAAGACGACTACGTCGGGCGAGGCCGCTGCGTGATTCCTGCTGGATCGGGTCGACCCCTGATGGAATCAGATCCTTGTGGGAAAAAACTGCTGTCGAGAATTCAATAAAGTCTCAGCGGTCGTGATCAGCAGACAGACACAGGGAAATTCACAAACATTGAACGAAATCGCCTTGAATCGAGCAGTTCTTGCAATCACCGTTCTCGATGCTGCCGCCGACCGGTGGTGGTTCTCGCCGGTATCTGGTGATCAGAGAGGCGGACCATAAAGCGTCGACGGCTCATGAGTGAGTGACTGACTGACTGAATGAATGAAGTTAACGGGCCCCGGCTTGTTGTTCTTTTTCCTCAGACCGAAAGTTGGCAATTCAAAAACGTCAAGGACGAAATTTCCACAAAACAAGAACTGTCTGGAGAACTTAAGCGGTTAGAATGCCGGGCAGAAAACTAGTAGACCAGCTGGAAGATGTCGCTAACCAGTGTCTTTCAAATTTTGCTCATGTCTGGCAATTTTCGACGACCGTCGCGTCGGCCGCCTCTGGCACTCATTCACTGATTGTCCCATGAGTCATGGGCAAGTCCCGTTTTTGACGTTTTAAGAAAAGCCATTTTCCACGAAATACAGTTTAGACAGATTTCGGTTTCGGTGGCTAATTGATTCGAGAAACAACCGGACAGAGAAAACAATCATCTCGAAGTACCTATACAGAAACGAGCCGCGTCGGTAACTCGATGCGGTCAAGGTTTGACTAATCAGCTCAACTCCATAACAAAACGAGGAATCGCCGACCGCTGATCGTAGAAGTCTGAAGAATCAACCAATACAGGAGCGTCGAAGAAAACTGACAATGAGCCTATTTGACCACGGAGTCAGGGAAATATTGAATAATATGCTACTTATCAATCACCGAGCAAGATCTTCTGGTAGACTGCCTTCACCAGAGCTACTCCCGGCTCAGTCCTCGCACGAAACCGCGGAATTCTTGTTGATGAGGCTGCTCCAAACAGCTCGAACCCTAATTCGAGCATGCAGGAGATGAGCTATTGCGCACGCCGAATCGCGATTGGGTCTCTCGGGGCTGCTCTGGCCACGCATGGAGACCATCTTTCTGGAATCTCGAAAAAATATGTTAACCGTCTGTCATCTGTTTGGACCAATTGATCATCGGGCATTTCATTGATTGATTGATTGATTGATTGATGAACTCGCGGTACTATTGAAACACAACGAAGCAATTCAAAAACGTCTCGAGGTGAAGTGGATAGTGGCAATGGAGCGTCCTTATCAGATCCATTCTGATAGTCGATGACAGGTGCGCGCGTAGACAAGAGTGAATAAACATACCACCCGTGGTGTTTTTCGCGGTCTTCCGAGCTTTGTATATAGACTTTCGAAACACTCGCGCCGACTGGAGAAGCTGCTGGTTTGATGTATGAATGCTCCGCTAATTGCTCGAAGTCTTCGCGTCGGTGGCAATTCCTGGTTAGGCTCGCTGGCTAGCAGGAACTAAGGCAATGCGGCCGACAGGCACGCTTGCCAGCAAGTGAACAAGCGAACGGGCTCCCACGGTTCTTCCTGTATTTCTGGCGTTGGCGTCCTTCACGCCAGCTGATCCGAGAATGAATTCTTGTGGCGGCGGCGGCGGCGGCGGCTAGACTGTGTTTAGTATGTTGAGAATCTTCTGTACCAGAGAAGCAGCCAGCGAAATGCAATGCTATTGCCGGTGAGGAGCCCAACGCGGCTCCCAGTCCAACGCCTTACCGTTTATGGCTACGAGAACGTCCATCCGTTTGTCCATGTGTTCGTTCGCCTGTTTGCTCAGCTCACCCTGCCGTCTGTTGCAAATCAAAGTCGACGTATGAATGTATGCGCAGAATACTTTCGAGCGAAAAGCAGTGACTCTGGGGACACGAATGCGCAACGAACAAAAAAAAACACATATTAGGAAACCACACAAGCAAGGTAACTTGAAAATTCAAACATCTGCATTTGTTTTGAGCCTCTCTAAGATATCAGCCGAGCTTCGTTTTACATTCAAAGGCCGATGGTTGCACGAATCATGAATATCTCGTGAGAATTCCAAGTGAAAAAATGGATTTTGACATCTGAAAACACGTCGAGCCCGTGTCGCTTCTGTCTCCGTCTCTTTCGGCTGGTGACATGGAATGTAAGTCTTTAGTTTCGGGGCAACAGAGTTTCTCCGCTGTCCTTCTGATTTTGACGGAAAGATAGAGGAAGAAATCAGCCATCAGACCAATGATCTCACAGAGCAATGGTATACGAGTCCCGACCATAACGAATTCGCCTCTGCCGGTCCGTGAAAATTACCGTTTAGTGACCCGTTGCATAGTTCAATGAAGTCTCAGCGATTTCCTTGAAATTCTTCCGCAGAGCTAATCGCTCATTTCCCTAAATGGAGAGAGACTCGAGGAGAAGGCGAGCACCCATAGGGCTGGATGTCAACTTCACTTTCTGTGATCGATCGACTGGCGGACTGAAGTCTGTCAAGACCGTTTTCTTATTTCTGGAGATTTCTTCCTGAGCGCACTTGAGAATTGATTCTTTCCGGGCGCTCGGCCCAACCTATTTCGGGAAAATCTGACATCATCCAAGGCGGTCGGCCGACCGACCAACCGCACAGTGTCGACTCATTTCCAGAGAACAGCCTGTTTTCGTTCTTGCCTTCGTTCCATGCGGACAACGCGCCATAACAATGGACACGCGCACACCCTGTACCTTCCGCCAAAACCCATACGCCTCACTCACTCAGCTGACATCACGTCGAGTTTTTATGTATGCCATCTCTAGCTGCAGCGTCGGAAACGACGAGGGAAAGGCAACGGGCAACAGGACGAGGGAGAAGCGAGATCGAATCCAATTTGTCGAGAGTAAATTGAAGCTACCGAAGACCGCTCCCTCTCCAATATTCACTGAAATCGATTTCGCCCAAAAGTTTGTCGAGGCCTCATTCAGACGGATTTCGGCTTTCCCTCCACCTCAATTCAACCAATGATTACTAGGCTACCAATGAAGGCCGCAAAGCTTAAAAGTCAGTGCTTTACGAACAGATTTTGAGCAGACAGAGGGTTGTTTCGATGATAGCGAGTTCTTTCACAGCTTCCCATTGGAATCTGTTTGCTCAGCAACCGCCCTTGCCTACTGAATTCTCGCGTGCATCTACGACTTCTGAAACGCCCGGTCCCGAAGAAGCGAGCAGTTGGACAGCTGGATGGAGCTTCCGAATGACATTAGCGTCCAAGCGAAAAATCTTGGTTTCTACAACAAGTTTTGCCTCAAAACTCTCATTCAGTTAGGAATGGAGAGATGACGATTCGGGGTTCGCACACCGTGAAGGCTCGAGTATTGAAACTGGCACTCGATCTTAGAGCATATATGGTGTGGAAAAACTGCGAGCGGACCCAACTCCATCGACTCCGTCATTTGAAATCAGCGACAGCGAGCAACTGGCAGCAGTCATCAACGCTGGCCATTGTTTCGTTTTCTATGTTTCCTCTTAGTTCGTTTCTCAGTGATTAGAATCTGACGGGTGAATCAGGTGAGGAGCGTGCCGAAACGAAAAAGAGCGACCTTGAAGCCGTGCCCCAAAATTCTTACTGCACATGTAAGCGGAATGATGACCGATGCCGTAATTCTGGATCGTTGTAAAGTGAAGAGAAAATTTTGCCCTCCTGCATAAGCCTGCATGCTGCAAGCTACGCGGACGCTACGAGCCGCCTACTCTTGCGGCGGTCAGCACGTGCTGCCCAAAACTCGAATGAGCCGTACATGAAGTGTACGTAAAATATATATACACGGCCATGTATACGATGAGACTCTGACTGGTGCGCTTAGTCGCTAGACGGACGAAGCCACCGCCAGAATAACGAGGAGCCGAGCAGAAGCGCGATCAGTTTCAATCTGATCTAGTAAAGGTACTTGAGGCTTCTTCAGTGCTGTCAGATTATGTTCTCGATAATCGAATACGTGTAACGAGGCGGAATTCCATTCGAAGCGATCACAATCTCAGCTCCAAAGTTTCGCACCTCGATCTAATGCCAGATTGCCACATACGTCGCTTACACTGTCGAACGGGCCTGATGGATGAAACGATGACGTCGTAAGGTAACCATCATGGCATGCTGACCTGAGCTCGGTTAGTGGTGACAGAAATCAGGCGGATCTCGAGCGAGTTCCGTCCAAATATTCGATTCGACTCTTCAACTGCCAAACCTTGAGGTGGAGAAACGGGAAGCTCGAATTGGCTGCTTTTCGTTGTACACCCCATTTTCCAGCAGCTTGCTCCTGATTTCTGAACTATCCCGAAGAGTCTATCGATACTTTTGGCGACTGCAGAGAGCCACAATCTGTGGAGACGGAAACGTTTCGTCGCATGTTTTCATAGGAAACCTATTCTCGACCCTCATTCTCCCGCTCTTCCCATCGGGGGGGAGCTGTCGGGGTTACCTCCATACCTTATCACGGCATTAAACAGCGATCACAAGTAGATCGAAGCTTTGGCGATGCTTTGAATTTGATCGTTGTCGTGGTAAGCATACGGGTACATGATGTTCGCTCGAGAAAGCCGCGCGCCGCGCAGTATTTTGCAGAACTGCTTCTCGTTTTTATTTCTTCCTTTTCCTCGTTCTCGTGTTAATCTCTCGCATCGTGTCCTCATCAGCAAGTTGACACATTCCGCAGAAAGTCTCCCGCCGACATTAAACTTGAACGGCATCGGCCCGGCCATGCTGCATCGGTACCCACCGCTTCAGTCCGAACGGAACTCGGTCTAGATAGACGGCTCTTTCGGGTACTTTATCCGTCAGTTGGTTCAATCGGTCGTTTCTTTGTCGGTTTTTGCACTGACGGCCGCTGATCAAGAGCCGTGTACAGTCCCTGCGCGAACCGACACCAACGACGACGACGACGCGACGCTGAAATCTGAGCGGGCCTCCGTTCAGTGTCGTATTGCTTGTTGTATTTTCTTTGTCTAATTCTGTTTCACCTTCTTCTTGACGGCACGGCTCTTATAGATCAGTACCGGTCGTTGGCGAAGGTCGTTCGCAGTCAAGCTGCCGTTGAACCGTCAGTGAAGTCGCGCTGACAAGAGCCGCGTTCGTCAATTCCAGTCTTTTTCCCGTTTCTTTCGATCAGCCGCCGGCCGTCTGTCAGAGGAAAAGAATCATCACAGGCGATCGACGGCCGCATATAGTATTCTTCTTGTATCGAACCTTCACCCGCTTCGGCGGGCGAGTCATCGGTCGGGGGTGGAAAACAATATCGACAGTCAGAAAGACGCACAGATGAGGCCACAGACCTTCATAAAAATATTCCGAGAGACGGATAGATAGCTGGATGTGTATTGATGATTCCGATCGCAGTGCCCATTTCGGCACCGCGTCAAGGTGCGAAGTTGTAGGCGTGTGTTGAAGCCAAGAATCACCCACAGCGTGAAACAACACAAACTGCGATGAATGACAAAAATGTTTTGATGAGGATTACATGCAATCACGGGAGTGCCTATGATCTGCCTGCCGGCAAGGTCCCTGTCCAGTTCGATAACGTTATCTATCAAAACTCTTATCAACAACAACAACAACAACAACAACAACAACAAACGTACCCTGCGAAAGTCGGCTGACCCGCACCCAGTGGCATTCATGAAGTGATCGATTCAGTGCCGGCAATGCCCCTTTGTTTTGTGACTTCATCCTCCTTTCCTCTGATTTCTCGAATGAATTTCGGAAGCATATTGATCCTCATCCCGCTGGAAGATTCTGAACTTTCGATGGAACCTCAGATGTCCGTGCCGGCGGAGTTTCTCGTCTGGTGAACCCTCAATCGCTTTCAGGGTGTTTCTCACCGGTACCTGGTTTCGGAGCCATGTTGCTTTGTTTCCGACGAAAAGGGGATCGTGTGGCTCATCGTGGCAATTTTTCACTGCAATAACAACTTGGCGTCAAATTAAATTTCGACGAAGCCATCGTGAGAGCCGACGACGTTAACAACAAATCGCCTCACTTTGAGCTGAAACCAATATAACAGTAGCTTGAAGGCTCCTTTTACAACGCTTCCGACAGTGATTAGGAGCCTAATCGAAACTCGGTTTGAACGCTTCATTTTTGGCACAAACGATATCCACGCACGCGAACTTTGGTCGGATCAACGGGAGTGAGACAGATTTACTGACATTCTCTGCGGGTGCTTATTTATGAGCTCAACCTTTCCTTCATTGGAACTTGCTCTCATTTTACTCGTTTGACACGCGTGACCGATATGCCCAACGATGATCTTCCCTGTAGTCGAGAAATTTCCATCAATGGTACCTACGTGATCTCATTTTTCGGGTTTGATGGAAATTCTACAAAGCATGGGAGCATCGGCAAGCTGAGACGGTGAAACGAAGAGAAATGCAATTATAAGTTGACCAGCAGCGCGGCTCAACGGGTATTCTTCGCTACGGCATGGAAGCAGACGCATGCAGTCAGCGTAGGCCAAGGCCGGAAGGAAGATAGCCGCCATAAACTGCATTTGCTCCCATGATAATACGATGAAAATGCTTTCGAATACACTAACGTTTAAGAGCAACGAACGTCCAGCCACAAAGCAGAGGACTAGAAGGGAATATTTACCACCAGATGGATCGTCATTGTGCAGTCATGAATCGCGATTGTTCCGATCAATGAATTGAATCGTTGGATTCACGATTCCACTCGGTATTGTGTTCATCCTTATATCTCTAGTAATCAACTCACTCGAAATTGCTAAAAACAGGTGTTTAGATGTTGAATACAGCTTCTTTCGAAGAAGATTAGAGATTTGCCGCCCAAAGGAGAACGAACAGTCTCACATCGGATGGCAAACCGGGCGAGAACCAAATCTATTCCGGAATCCACGTGAAGTCATACACCGTATTATACACGGAAACGAAGACCCAAACAACTCGCCGAGAGACGTTTTCGGTCGCTTATCTCTTCGATTAGGTGCTCTTCCTCGGGACTTGCTACTTCCCGTGTTGACAGCCTCGTCTGCGGACTCGGTCGGCGAAGCCTTCGATCTTTTAATCAAAGGAGCGATCCATCCATCCATCCATCGGTTATCTCTCCGATGGCTTTAGATCCGAAGCTATGTCCAGATGTGGGACACGATGCCGTTACAAACGTAAATGATGAACCGGCTCGCTGTTGGTCGAGGGTCCTATTCCATGCCAAGAGCGACCGGCACGCCGCTGATGGCAAACGAGCGAGCATGCAGGATATCTGAGTCGGATCCATCATTATTAAGGCTCTGCTGAACAGATTGCATTACGTGAACAACACTGCGATTACGTAACGTCCAACCGTGAGCGGCACTTAGCCGACGTAGACCAGCAAGCACAAGCGGGCTGGTCGAGCGGACGAGAGAAGAAGGAACCGATACCAGAGAATCGTTGGCGGATCCAGCAAATTCCCTGCCCGGCTGCACTGAATTGAACCAGACACTGAGGGGGATATTTTCTCCACGAGCCAGCGTTTACTTCTCGGACCTGACGGCTCATTGCTTGGTTTACTGCTTGGTTGTTCGGTCGGTCGACTGGTTGGCGGCCAGCTTGCTGATTGTTCAAAATGGTTATCCGCTGTCGCTTATTACCGCGGATTATACTGATACCGAAGTTACCAACATTCCTCGACAATTATTCTACGATCCAACTGAAGCCCCTGCCCTCGGATCAAGAGCTCCGACTCCGCGGCATCGTCGTTATGCGGCTATTTCGTGGTACTGGAGCCAATCTCCGGAAGAGGTTACGTCTCGAAGGTTTGTCGGCCCGAATTGTGTTCTTCACTGGGGCTCCTCAGTTCTAGCCGGTAGTGGAATCTTCGATCCGCATTGGTTTGGAGCACATACCCATTCTTTTCGCCGTGATTCAGAGACGGCATTCAAATCGGGGCTCGTTGGATTACCATCGATCTTGCACTGTGGCTATCGCGTTGTCTGGAAGACTGACGTTGAACTTTCACTCCTTATGCCCGGGCGCGCAAAATGATGTGGGCCAGCCACGAAGGAGCAGTCGCATACAGCGATCGAACTTGACAGTTTTCTGCGGATCGATAGCTGTCATGTGCACCGTGTGCCACTTTTAACCATACCGAACAACCTCCTCGACCGTATCGAGCCGCTTAGAGGTCGGGAAAACTATTGTTCTTAGCGTGGACAGACTCTCCGAAGGTGGCAAACATCTCGGAACCCGAAGCGGGCCAATGATACCAATGCGAAGATTTCTCCAAGTTATCAGGAAATCGGTGAATTATGCAAAATGAATTCGTGGCTCGACTAACTTTCCATGGTTGCGAGATACTAGGCCTTAACCCCGATGTTGGGCGAAAAATTTCGAATAAGGAATGAGGGATGCTGCTGCTTGTGTTGAGAAAAAGTCCTTCTTTTTTTAACGAAGCGACACCAACCGCGGTCTTGGTCCTTATCGTCGCGCAGCTCTTATCTTTTGGTTGAGTTTGGTCCTTAGCGCTGAAGCCCTCCCAGATTTTGAGCCAGCGAGAAATATGCTAGCGTTAAAATTGAAGATTGAACTTTACCATCTGAATTGGCATGGCGTGCCTGGTTCGACCTTGTTGGTAAGGCGTGTGTGTCAGCTTGTTGCTCGCCTCCGGGTAACAGAATAACACTGACTCCGACGGAAAAAGTCGGCGAGAAACGAAGACTCGCCGTTCCCGTCGCTGGGCTGCACAAAAGGGGAGAACAGAATTGCGGGGGGAACCAGGCCTGCAAATTGCATTCGACGCGAATCCTGGTAACGAAGGTCGCCATGCTTGACCCAATAGCAACTGATTCTTTCGATCCGTAGTCGTGAGATGGTTTCAGCCGAACAATGTAGACGCGTACTCGCTCTATCTCCACATTGTTCACTTGCTGATCACACTGATTTCGGTGCAATTTGACAAAAGGAAAAAATGACCGCAAGCAAATTGTCCTGCAGAATTCGTCGTGGTCAGTCCGTACAAAGCTGGACAGTCTCTTCGACGCATTGTGTTGCCATGTCCCGTTCCGGATTCTTGTGTCGTGTCCGTGCCCAACGGTTCGACACTGGAATTGTTTGATCTCGTTGTATCGGAATCAGTGTAGCGGTGCCAGTGGACTGCGAACGTGGCTTCGTTTGCGCCACAGAAACTGGCCTCCATTTCTTCCAAAGTTTTCCCCCACCGATATTTCGATTCATAAGAAGAAATCGATGACGTTCCTCAAAATGCGAGGATCATGATTCGATGAATATGTCGTGGATGTTGAGGAAAGATTGGGGAACTTTGGGTTCGAGCTTCGTTCCCAGTCTTCCCGGATGGTACATATTGCTTTTCATCTCAGAAATCGCAACTTTTTTCCTATCGGAAAAATCCCAGGTTGTCGAATGGACAAATGTCAGAAAGCGTTTTCTTCACTTGAATTCACGAAGTTTCTGATAACTCCGCACATTCAGAAACTTTCATGGACGGACAGGAAGCGACATCACTTGATATAGTTGTCGAAGTCGTTTGCTCCTGTTTTCTTGTCAACGCTGTCGAAGTCTCCTCGATAATGCATGCAATCAGTGTTAGAGAGCTCGGCCACCCGTGTCCAAGACTTCCAAAAACTGCGGAATCCCGTCCGTCCCGCCTAATCACAAGGGACTGTCTTCTGACGATTCGAGCTGCCTGCCTGGATTGCCTCCAAGTTCTTATCGCCTCTCATCCTATTTTGTCTTCAGGCCGTCGGAATGACATAAAGAATCGAATAGCAGAATTGAAGTCCGTATTTTTTCTCCCTTCCCGAACAAATGGACGAGCCGCGAGTGCGCCGCGGCGTCCGCTGAGGACATGAGCTAGGGTTTTTTTCTGCGGCTCCGGCAACGCGCAGATGTTTTGAGAAACACAAGTGAAGACGAAAGAAAAACAAAGGGTGGCGTTGTAGTCTGAGTGAGAATATTATTTATGCGTCTCGTCTTCGTTTATTTTCTGACTTCGGTTCTGGGATAGCCGCTGGGTCGATCTGATGTCGAATTCTGCCGTTTTCGAGCTTTTTTTTTCGAATAGGGGATCTTCGATTGCCTCCTCGGAACTTGTGTTCCCGTTAGCTGAGATCCAAAGGACACATCAACAGATCTATGGAGTGTCTGGACGAGCTCCTGTTTTGTCTGATGACTGGGAAATGAACAGCTAGAATTTATCCGTGGCGCTCGTGAACCTCAAAGGAGCGCCTCTTGTGGAACGGGCATTCATGCAGTCTGCCGCATCGAGCGGTTAAGTTAGCGTCTGAAAATTTTGCTTGGGTGTGATCAAGATTGTGAGATGCAAGAAGACAAGGGTGACAACACTAATTATAGCTCCCAAACTGACCGCATGAAAACGATCGTGAGCTTGACTCTGATTATGATGAATCTAGCCATCCCAACTGGCACTTCAAAATCTGATTAGTGTGGGGTGACCGATCTTGTTCGCAACCTCAGGATGTCTGAGCTCGTTTGTAAGAAGTGTGACTCGAAGGAACAACACACCTTTCCGAGTCCCAACTGCTTCAACAACAAAGAAGAGAGGGACAACAAAACCGAGAGGCAAAACGTTTTCGTCTACTATACATAGTTGGGAAGAATTCGATGTTTATGCCGCTGATGGGACACATAGTCGAGAACGTTTCAATATTAGAAAATTATTATTTATTCGCCGCATAACCACAGCGAAATGAGATCACGTACACTGAAAGACACACGTCTCGAGCTGCAATGCGTGTTGTCGGAACTTTACATCATGAAAAATGGTTCTCGAAGAATAACTCCACCCAAAACTTTTTGAAAGCGGCTGCTCTAGACTAGGGCTCTCCGGAATTCCCTGAAGATTTTTGCTTTTGGTTGCTCTTAACGCTCGTTCCTGCCGCTCCTCGGATGGTGGCCTAGCGGAGAGGAGTTGGCATGAGACAAAACGTTCGGAAATCGCGGCAACGACGACCCCAGCTGCCCCACAAAACGGCAGAACGGCGACAACGACTAACAACATTGAGGATGGACGAAGTTCGCCACGATGGCCTTGAAACAGAGAATGATTGCACATTCGTCAGCAGCATGGTCTTCATTGTCCGCGCGGAAATCCACGAAACAAAAAGAAGACCAGAAAACCTAATTCATCCAAATTATAGATCGCGGTCAGTTGAAAAGGGGACGATCGAGTGACTCGCCTCGACTATGCAGTTTGATGACTCCCGGGGGATTGTCTTTCGCTCAAGATTGAACGCGATGACGTCACCCCCCGTGTCTTCGATGCCCATCTTGAATCCCCCAGTCTAAACCTCTTCGGATATGTTCGTAGTTTTTTTCGGAGAGGGAAGTTCCTCCTGCGATCCGAGTTCCGGTCCCAATCGAAGAGTTCCTGAACACAGTTTTAACGCCATGATTACACTTCCAGGTAAATCCCTCGAAAACGGCTCCCACGGCAATGAAGGCGACGAAAGATTTTATGACCGGTAGTGCTGCCAAAACCGAGGTTCTTCAACAAAGTTTCGTGTTTGGAGACGATGATGCTTATCCGTATATGGGTTCTAAAAGGGACTTCATATCGCTTCTATGCCATGGTTGGTCTGTCGGTTCTTTCGTTCGTTCGTCTGACTGTCCGACCAAGATAGTCTTCTGTCTGCTACAATCAAATGACAGCCTCGTAAAAACATTTACTCGACGACATATCGTCTGGAACGAAATCCGAAAGACACTAGAATAAACACGAACGCGAACGCGAATGCTGAGGTGAACACACACACATGCACTCGCCATGCACGAACTCAGAAACAACCGAACGAACGGACGAACAAACAAACAAACAACCAAACACACAAATAACGAGCGAATGGTCACAATTCAAAAAACAAGCCGGCGACAACCACTTCGCCTGCGAGCGGCACTGCGAAAGACTCCAATCCAAGATTTTCATGAGAATTTTGTGAAAGCGTGAAATAGAACTCGGCTCGTGGTTTGCATACCAAAACCTGCTGTCGGCGCCAATTCGAAGCTCACTGCCATTGTGAGCATTTCACACAAGAGGTCGCGGGTTCAGATACTCGACTCGCCGTCTCGGAATTCGTTCCGATAGTTTCGGATTCTGTGGAAGCGAATGTAGAGGTCGACCGAGAATTCGAGAAGAAATCTCAGAATGCAGCAAGTCGCTTCGGCGAGTCATTCATAGGGAAGCCGGGGATCGAATGGAACGAAACGCTACCGCTCGATGCGGGCCTCGTTTGAAACGAGGTTCGTTGTAAGCGGGGGGCGTACAGCACGCGTTGAGGGTTTTCGGTTTGAAGTTTGTTTTTTTCTTTGCCGGGAAAATTTCGGAACCTTTCGCCCACCTGAGATACTTCAGACCCCGTGTCCATTTGGCAATGCCCAAAATGCAGCGTCCCCCTGTCTGGTGCTCACCGTGTTGACTCGCAAGTACTATTTTCACTTCTCGTCGGCGGAACTGCCGGGAAGTTGTCGGATGCAGTCGTTTCGAGTCAAAGCATTGCAGAAGTTCCCACATTATAAAGGTGATGTTACTGATGCTTAGCTTTGATGAAGACGAGAAGGGAGACGGCAATGCAGACGACAACCACTAGGAATCTCAGCGACAATCATTCTTATTAACCCCACTACATTAGTGAGATAATGTCTGTCTAGGGAACGGGAAGCGCGTCTTGGCTTTCGCAAGTCGTCCGACGCGGTCATACATATTTCCGGAAGATTCCGTTTCCGATCGATTCGGAACCGATTTCCACGCTTTCATGAGTGGCCATTTCACGGTCATGCGCACGTACGCATGACCGCCGACCGTTACACCGGTAGCCGTGGTCGCGTTTACGCGTACATACTACGCTTACGATTGTGAGCAGACTATAGAGCGAAACAACGGGGGAGTGAAAAATTTGTATCCGTCATTACGTAACGAGGTACAGGTGCTGCTTGCCAGACAAATGCGTGTGAATGATGCAAATAGTTGTTCTTCTTCAGGCCTCACTCGTCTCGAATCGAATAACCTTGACAAGTCGTGAGCGCGCCCAGCTGTCGCCGCCGTCGTCGTCGTTGTCCGGATCACAGCCGTAGCCATTTTGCCTGGACCTTGTTGCCTTGTCTCGCTGACTCCTAGTGCATACGTTCTCCGGGTCAATGAGTCAAACCCTCAAAACCCCGAATCTCTAAACGCGAAGGCGGCGATGTGGATATCACACTTTCATAGGTTGAACTCTTGGGACCTTCACGCATTTGGACGACAGGGGATACCGGCATCGAAATTTTGGGACCCGAGAGACAGAGAGAGAGAATGAGAGAGGAAAGAGAAAAAGGAAGAGGGCTGTCTGGGGCATTCGTCTTCCAAACCAGAAGCCGTTGACAGCGAACGCAAAGGTATTAACGGCTGAGTCGTGAATGTTTTGCTGCTAAATTTAGCCCGGGCTGAATTGAGTTAGGAAGAAGCTTTCTGGGAAAGGACATGGTGCAGCTACTGGTGACCGGCTCGGATTGTTGGCTGTCCAGCCGGCTAAAAATCCTTTCTTGGCTTCTGGGTCTTCTGCGACCAAGACGCCCTGTGTTCTTCCACCTGCGGACCTTGATGAAGGTCCCCTCGGAACAATGGCACACACACTGAACGGAGGCAGAAAGGAGCCGAGAGAACAACTGATGCTCAGCTCTACAACAAACAGAACATCATCTGTATCATCATCAGCTTCATGATCGTCACCATTATCGGATCAGAAACGTTTTGTCGGGTGGCATCTTGAAACAAAAGCAAGGAACCTACGAATCACTGCGACTGTGCTCGAGTTTTTGAGCGATTCGGAATAATTCTGGGTGGAGGAGCCGAGTTTCGATTTCGAAATCGTCATCAAAGCCCTGCTGAATTGGACGCCAAGTCGTCCGGTAGCCGATCGGCAGATTCTGAGCGTTGCCAAGTGCCCCTAAATGATACTTGCGATGGGAAACTCTGCCCGACTGAAGGCAAATTGAATCCTGGAAAACTTGAGGCCGACGCTTAATGGATTTGTGATGGAGGGCCCTTAACCCCAGTGGCCGATAGTCGGATTCAAACCACAGGGCAAACGAGCCGCGGTTTTTCTTCGGTCGAGAAATATAAATCCCAAAACGGGATGGTAATGCATTGCTGGAGCGGCACGTGATGCGATCAGGTGGAAATTGAGCTGTTGGAGAGATGCATCTCGGTTAACGTGAACGAAAAATCAGTTTTTTCCCGACCGAAGATCGGTTTTTGTCGACACAAAGTGCCAGAGTATTCGATGGAAAAAACTTAAATATTCACGACCAATGTTGACGTTCCCGAGAGGGATTCCCAACGACATGCCGCAGATACTCGAAATCGAAGCATGCGTGATTTTTCGATCTCTGAGGAAAAATACGCTGTTTTCGGGACAGTCGCGGAAAGGAGCCAAGGCTGGAAGAGCCTTGTAGTTCCGACCTGGATACGATAAAGAAAATGTCACTGCAGATGGTGATGATCCGCACCACAATCGTCACAGAAGAGTCTCGTTTGGTTGACGAGCTAAGTCGCTGAGACTTGACTGGGTACGCGAAACTTTCATGTAGATGTCCGAGCGAAAGCCTTGTAACAGTTTGGTTCATTTGAATGCTTTCTCGTTCACTTCTGGAGCTCGATGTTTCGGCATCGGCGACAAAAGTTCTCGATTCAATCGAAGAGTTGACACCCAAGCTGCCAGAAGACAGAAAAACTGGTGCTTCTGTCACTTTCCCCGCGAAAACCCCCGTTCTTCGTCTTCTGTGCTATAATTGAGTTGTGGTCCACTTCTGTTCCGCGGATGGCACCGCTCTCGGTTCGATGAGCCGTGGCGATATCAAATCGTAATAATTATTCTCAGACATCTATAAAGTTGTTTCCTTCGGATATTTCTGTTTCCACCATCACCTCTACTCGATCGCTCTTCCGGGGACATCTTCAGACGAAAACAACCGCCTGGAATAATTGGGTTGGGCGCCAGAATGTTACTCGTTGTCAAGATGGCACATCCGAAGAGAACTCTCGGAAGATATCTTTTCTGAGATCAATAGGACGGAAAAATTCCCGTCATCCACGTACCGTCCAGCTGCTGAACAAGTGCTCAGAACTATTGCTGACGGAGACCAAGCAAGTTTTTCAATATTTCTGAACACGACTCGCCTTGTACTGAAAACCGCGTCGCGTGACGCGAGGACTCATGCAGATGCTTAGAGGGTTTCGTATCCCAGCACCGCGAGACAGAATCACCAGAAAAAGCGAAGAAACGAGTCCCTGGTTTGGGAAACCTGGTGGTCGTCAGTCGCTTGCTCTGATCGGGGGTTGGGTCGTCGCTCACCGAACAATCCTTCACGGCATCGACGGTGTGATATTCCCACGATTTTGGAAGAACAAATCGCGGGCTGTTCGGCCGCGAGGGACGAACTCCACCGAAACATGTCGGAAATTGAATTCAAGCGGGAACCGTCGTTCCCGCTTGAATTCAGTCGCAACCAGGGTGTGGACGACTTGCACCGTCTCGGGGCAAGTCGTTTGGAGCGCGAACCCTCTGCACCCGTCGAAAAATCACGGATCTTCTCGACCGGAGCTGGAACGGTCGATGATTGCAGCGCTAGAAGGTCAGCAGGATTCTGCGTCGTACACACATTCAGTTATCCCATCGACGAAAAACGAGTCCTGCATCGCTTTACCCAACCCCTAGTACCCAAGATGTTATGTCATTGCCATCTGTTATCTATCGCCAATAATCAGCGCGTGAAATCATCCGTTTCGCGGTCATTTTACAGTGCAATTTTCTTGAATCACTCGAACGACTTCGCGACGGCGAAAAAAGATCGCCGTTCCAAGATCGCGTTTGTTGAGAAGGAGTCAGCTCTCCTTGGGGCGACCAGGAGATCGTATTGGACACCTCTGCCTCGGCTACGAAAATACATACATGTATTACACCTTGTGCTCGATATCGTCACGACCATGATGGAAATTCGGATGAAAACACAGCGACGATGGTATACCAACGGAAAGCCTTTGAAAACCATCTCCGTGGAGCTAGCAGCGCGAACGAGAAATTCAAGCTTTATCGCACGTCATCATTTGGCCGACATACGCCGATGGAAAATTGTATCTCCGGCCCGACTGACTGTTCGACCGGCTGGCCGGCCGGCCGGCCGGCCGTACAGCGTTTTCCTTCCAGGCAATGAAAACGAGTTCACGACAATGTTTTATACAATGAGACGATTTTTCCATGAACGTGTCTTGCCACCTTGGCGGCTTGAGAGATAATTCACAGCTAGTTGTTGTATCCGTGCCATGAATGCATGCCTGCTGCATCGGCACCGCGACCCAACGAGAAAAAAAAATGATTACAGCAACGAAATAACTTTAATATCATAGATTAAACCGGCACTGACGAGAACAACGGATCGCTTGTTTTTTTTTTCTTGCAAGGCGTACCGTTCTCGAAACGTAATAGAACGCGTTTGTTCTAAGTTTCTAGGTGGTTCCGACGGCCTATCATCTTCGGTCAAAGGTCAGAAACGGTGTATGGACTGTCGAGGTAGATACGAGGGAGGTCTTCAGAAAAGTTCTGTTGGGGCGTCGGAGAAGTGAAGTTGATTCGATGAAAGCCCCGATCATCGAGGGCCAACAGAGTCGAAGGTGGCGACCGTTAACGGCAGTCTTTGATCAATCGCTGATCGGGTGTCGTGTCTCTTCACGATGCCGGAGGATGTTTTACACTGTCAAACACAGAAGCAGTGTTGTTGGTCCAGCTTCATCTTTCGAAGTCGGCGTGCCGAAAAACCGCAATATGCAACGAGTGCTGAAGCCCATCATCAAGTCGTCAGATCGAGTCTCGCGCGTCGACCGAGCGAACTACTGGAAATGGGAGTCATCGATGAGGTCGTGATCTAGCCTTCCTCCCAGAAACGACACCGCTCCAAGTCTTCGTCGATGGCAGCTTCGTGTTAGAGTAGCCGTCGTCAGCCACCGTTCGATATTGTAATCACCCCCATCACGACTTGGGTCAAAGTGCCAACACCAACCGACGAGCCACAACTTCGCGAAACCCCTCTTTTAGCCTCGACTCTCAGTCAGTCGGATCTGGCATCGTTTCCACCGCTCGGAAGATCGGATGACCCATGAGCATTTGCGTCTCCAGAAAGGAGCTCCAGGAGCAACAGTGGAAGCCGCCGCGGCCAACAACAACGGCAAGCAGTCGTAATTCCTCGTCCAGCCGTTGTTTGTTGTGCCGTTATGATCCACTTGATTGGGCCTATAATTCGTGGTGTGTTCTATTCGGCGGTGGATCCTTTTTTTCTGTGTTGGGTTTCTTCTCTTGTCGAAGTCGTTAATTACCTCACAAGAGTCATTGATGCCCATGGTTTCTGACCTCCGCGATATCGTCGACGATGAATTCATTTGGCGGCCGGAAAACGGACGTTCCAGAACCCGGAGGATGGAAATCGGGAAAGGGCTCAAGTCATGCCAGAGATCACTTCCGAACTATAACGGAGCTCTACCGCATGAAGCGGAAGTTTTTCGCGCATGCAGCGGAACTTTGATCCGAACATAAGATATGCGATCAGATCTAAATGAAACCAGGAGCCATAAAACACGAATTCGACGCGCTAGGGAGAGACCTCACCCATTACTTCAGTAAGATGCGTATTCTACACGTGGATTTTCCGATCACATCGTTGTCAGAGACGTATTTGTTGGCAAGCGTCGGGTTTCCCCCGTCCTATCTGGGGTGTGTACAATATTGAAAAACCTTCCAAAGCTTGAAGCTTGAAGTTTCATCTTCTGTGCCGCGCCGAACCTTATCGTGGTTATTATCGAAAGCTGCCAGAAATCCCTCGGTGGAATATGTGATTCGGATGCGAAGACCAACTTCAGATTGCGAATCCACGCGCCGGAAAATAGACCGAGCGATCGGATCGGAACCATGAGACGCCTGGAGAATGACCAGGTTCGATCTTCGGATCCCGAAGAGCCCATCAGAAATCACCCGACTCTGACTCTCGACAAGAGACTCAGGTACAACTTGGGAAAAAGAATCGCCCAGCTCATCAACTAAGCAACTCTCATACTAAGGTTCGCATTCCATCTTCAATTTTTGCCCGCTAACTTGGCGGGTGAGCTAGAAGCTCGATGGGGTAGCGCTTCGAGGAGGGTTGATGTTCAGACTCAAGATGGTGCACGTGATGTCGGGGAATGGTGCATGAGAAGATGGTTCGTAAAGCTGAGAAGCAGTCAGAAGTCGGTTGGCGACGGATGCGAATCAACGGTCGAGTGCTCGGACGATTTCGCATGGTGCGCGCTTTCGTCAGAGCGCTGAAGTGAATTGTGTGCGAAGAACGGTCTGAGTTCGCGCGCGGTGATATGGGCGTCGGGTTTGCGGCTCGGATGGAGCGAGGACCGGCGGAGCCAAGTCGCAGAAGTTTTATGCATAGCTCACAGCGACCCGAAAGATCCGCGGTGTCGATAACCTCATCGGCTACTCGGTCTAAAATCAAACATGTAGATAATTCTCCTCAATTTTTACTACAGGGCGCTGCTGTTTTTGAAGAAACGCCAACTCGCCCCAGCACCCGCACGGCTGGATCAAAGTCCCAACAGTCGCGCGCGAGTTCGATTCATGCGGCAAGGGCTCATTCGGGAGAGTTATTTCTTCCGCAGTCTCGGATAGAGCGGATCACACTGCCAAGGGTGATAGTGACGTCCCTACTTAGCGGAGGCGAGAAGATCACGAAACAGAGCAGGCCTGACAGATGATGAGCCTAAAAATGCAGGGATTTTTGCATACTTGGGAGTTTTTGCGTAAAATGCTCCGGAATATGATTTTCAATTCTTATGGCCAATCTTTGTTGTCCAGAAAAGATCCTCTCCGTTGCTCGGATCTCGAGGCATCAGTTTTCCGGATTTTTGGTCCTCAAACATGCGACCCCTTTCCCCTCCCTAGGATACTAAGGCTGAAGTTCTGTCGTGGATAGTTCGGATGGTTCCGAAAAGGAAGTCTTTACTTCTCGGAGCGGTAATCGCTGGAGATCTCGAGTGAGCCATGGAGTCTCCTCGCCTTCTTCTCCATTCCAGCGCGGTGTACACCTCATTGCTTGCTAGAAATCTAGAAATCGTCTCCTATTCTATTCAAGATATTTGAGTACATATCCAGGTTTCTGTGTCACAAAATCGAGAACGAGACTGTGAAACTGGCGATCAACACTCACTACAAATGGAACGTTGGAAATTCCGTAATTTCGAATGGTTTCCAAGCCTCGTTTGATGGCTTGCGTCCGGAGTTTCCCGTTCGATCTGAATGGAAACTCAGTGCCCGATTCGTCTCGAGCTTCGATGGAAAATTCGCTTCGACAAACCGCGGAAAAAAAAGCGTTCCCCGCGTGCATAAATATAATCACCCACATTCGTTTACCCTGTGTGAGATCGTTTTGGAGACTCACATTCGATTGCTTTGAATCGCGAAACTGCTTCCTGGATGGTCGATTTGACGGCTTTACGGGTTTGATTATTCCGTTTCACCCAGATTGGGAGCCAGAACCGGTGTCGGTAGTCACCGTGTCTGTGTGCGTTTGTTTGTGAATCGATGTTTGTTTCTCTCACGGGCAGCTCTCGATCCGACTGTTGCATTCGTTGTTGATAGAAAAAGAAAGAGTCTAGGACACCGTCATCAGAGATAATTTGCGATAGTTGCTCGGCCATAGAACATCGATTTTGATGTAACCTTCATCAGACTTTCTGAACGGAGCGGAGCCGAGCGGTCGAATGTTTCGCGGCGTGTCCCGAAAGTTTCTAAACATACCCGATAGGATAGAAGGTACCTTCATCCTTAAGTGTACTGCAAGAACCAAGACACGTGATCACGAGATATCAGATTATCATGTCGCTCCGGTTCGGTAGATACTGAAACCCAGCGCTAGGCACGAGAGATAAAGTCGGGATGTTCCGCAGGATCTTCATCATCCGGTGACAGACTGCTGCCGCGACCGTCGCTCGCCGGACGCGTGTGGCGTGGATAGGGTTGTTTATCTTTCCTAAGCGACCATTATCACTGCTTATGTCGGCCTTGAGTCTAGCAGGTAAACTACGTGAACAGAATTGCGTCTTAATTGCATTGAATTACTTCACATGATGAGCCTCTGGTTTTCGGATGTTCTCACCGGTATCCCGTGAACCCTGCTCGCGGGGCTCTCGGTCGATCTAGATCCAAATTCGCGACAGTCGAGTTTTTTCAAATCGAACTGTATCCCGTTCCGAAACCTTCCCGTGTTCCATGACCTACGCCGAAAAGCAATCGCGTTGGGTGAGGGACATTGAACCCGTTTTACGCAAATACTCGAGATCGATTCATGCAGGGAAGGAGAAGAGAATGTATCGACGGATATTCATCGATATTCCACCAAGGACCGCTCCTCAGCTGCGATCCATTTCAAGCTTATGCGGTGTTAACGACGCGCGTTTTCGAACGAGGAATGGTGAACTAATACCGGCCGTTCCGCGGACTATTAGGCACCACACCTTGATGACGATGACGACGACGACGAACGGTAACAATGAGTTGTCTATGGAACATGAAAAGAAAACGAAAGAAGAGAGCCCGCATGTTTAACAGAGTCCTCTGGTTCGTGCAACAACTGGAACTTCTGAGCCCGCCGCACAGTCCGTCTGTGCGCACTACGCAAACGAGTTCGCTAACCTCAGCAAATAGCAACCGTGCCTCGTCGTTTATTGTTCTTAAATTAAACAACATTGGCGACGGTGACGGCGGCACAATCGTCAAGATATGAGGTGGTAGCAACAACAATCACGGCGGCGCGGCGGCCGGCTGGGGTTAGAAGACGCCAGTGTCAGGGCGCGTGGAGGATGGCGGTCATAAACTTCGGGGTGGACGATGATCTTTCCGAATGATTTCATAAATCTCGGCTTTCGCTCCGCCTCGTTTCCAAGGCCCGTTTCGTGGCCTGACCAGGTTCTCTGTTTCGGAAAACGTCGTCCCGGGCTCCGCTCATTCCAATCATTCCGTCGTGATCGACATTTGTCCTCCAACAAAGACAACCTCATGAGTCGCGGGCGATTTCTCCCGATAGAATACGGAGCTCATCGAAGATCGGTGGCCTTTTGCTTGGATGAGAGCTCCGTTGGACCACTATCGGAAGAGAAGATTCGAAGAATTCTCCTGATACAATCGGAGGACGACTCCGATATGGGAATCGCTTGTATTTTGTGACGATAAATCTTCCGGAAGCGTACTGCCTCGCAGGTGGACCCTTCTATGGAAAGTATTCGAGTGGCAACTGGCAACCCAGAAATCATGCTCACAGCAGAGCTCCAAAGCCGATAAGGCTGACCTGAATTGAACACTGAAGAACGTGAAAGAGAGGAGCTCTTTCTTTTCGCTTGCGATAAATTCCTTCAGAGTTCCCAGGAAGGTGAGCGGGTGACCCTGATCGATGAGACGTGAATAACTCTTTTTGGGCGGAAACCTTTAAGCATTGCTGAAGCAACAATTTATCACGAGTATCTGTCTTGACGGAAAGCTGAATTTATTAAGAACACATGCTCGCTCGCTTGCTTGCTTGCTTGCTGCAGTGGACACGCACGTTTAGATACAACATGAAAAATAGAAGAGTGGACCATGAGTAAAACAAGGGCAGAAAGAGCAGGACGTCGAACGGACGCCGACGTTGATGACCACCGCTTGCTCATAACATGAGCCTGTTCCTCTCGCGAGTTGGCGGGGATAACGGCGGCTGTAAACAATTAGAAATGACCATTTGCTGATCACGATGTCCAACGATTCATCCCGCCGAAATATTCGAGCACGCGGTCACTCGTGTTTATTTTTGGTTCCGCAATACTTTAACAGCCAACTGCGAGCTGAATCGACTCTAGCTGCTTGCCCAGAACATCGATTTAGTTCCCAAAGTTCGCTCACGGTGCGCATAAGATGAGTGTATCCTCAACTTGCTGATTTTCGCGCCTACTGCAAACGCTGGGAAGTCTCTGCAGCGAGACTTCCCGCCGAACTTCGCGAATTTCGGCTCTCAGAGTTCAAAGACCTCTACATACTGCGTTCTCGGTAACTGCGCATGGTACCGTTGTGTTTAAGAGCATCTATCACGACTCGCGTACCTGGAGACCCATATTGATTACCTAGTTGAAACTGTGGAATTCATGAGTCATCCGAACGAATCATTAAAGATTCCAATGAATCGATGAATCGGAGCCATTCAAAAACTGGAGCACGCGTTTGTTTAATGGAGCTTCCCTATGGAGGTGAAATTGCACACCGCGCCCAAAGTTCCGGCGAAATCCCCAAACGTAGGACCCAAGTGGTGCAGCATTTCACGGCTGCCGCAGTGATGTTGCGCTTTAAATTACCGAGTATTTTGTTCGTCGCTCCGTTTTGAAGTAGTGCAGCGTTTACAGAAGAAGCACCAGAGAAGCCTGTCGTGTAAACGCGCCGTGGCGAGTGAGCAGAAGAACGAGCGCACCGCAACAATTAATAACATCAAATCGTATGGCTACCCGCCACCGTCCCGATAATTGGATGAGCATACCGCGTACACGAGACGTCCTCATTACGCTCGCGTTGCGTGCAAAGAGTCGTGAGCGATCGTGCGCAAACGTGCGCGGATTTCCTCCGCCGAAACCATGCGGGCAATGTAAATTACTTGGGTTCGCTTGGCGCAAATTGAATATTGCCACAACACGACGATATATTGAGTTGCTCCTGTTGTTAGCGGAGTTACGCGAGATGAACGAGCGCCTGGAAGACGTAGAGCGAGAGGCATAGAAGTAACTTCTGGGTTACGAGCGAATCAACACCACGAATCGGGGCTCATCAATTATGGAAATGGGTGCCATTGTTGTTTGGAGAAAAGGAAACTTTGATTCCAGCGACGATTTTCGTCGTCGATTCGCGTACAGAGTCGGGATAAACTACGTCTGGGTGAAGCGTAGGAATGCGGAAAGCAGAAAACCCCGCTCGGTTTGTTTCATTGTCTTTTTCTTCCATGCTCCAACCCTCAACCTCGTTTTTCTAAAAATCATATCCGATGAGGAACGTTTGTCGATCTTCGCGGCATCCATCGCAGAAGTTGTGTCCTGGATGCAGGTCCGTACCACTGTTGTTCTGCTTGCCCCTCCGTTTGTTTGTCTGTCTTTCTATCCGTCCATCTATCCTCCTGTCGGGTGGGCTGCTAGCTTGTAAGTCTGTTTACTCCTTGGCGAGGTGTTTGCGCAGTTTCGTAGCATTGTCGAAGTTACAGCATCGTTTGAATTGAAGTTACACAAGTGCTTCTTCTTCTTTCCTCGTCGACTATTCGACTAATGGAACAGGCTTCTAAGGTGCGCAGAAGCTCCGACGACGAGCAGCCAGTCTTTGCCACCGCTACCAGAATGCTTGTCGAGTTGTGGCTGCTAGACCGTTCTAATCGCCGGTCGCTGCCGCTTGACTCACCGTACGTAGCAGTGGTCGTTTTTACAAAACGTTGCAAATTGCTCCACCAGCACAAATTGGAATGATTGATAGTGCAGTCTCCTTTGAGTCGGCCAAGTCCAAGTCAGACTAGACCCTCAGATAGAGAATCAGACGGATCTACATTGCGACGGGCGTCGTGGAAAGGAAGACGACGACGACGCGACGCACGCTCCGACGGACATTGGACGGACGCGCGGAACAAGAACCCAAAGAAGAGACCTTTGAGTTCCAGCAGTCGCTCTCTAGCGACCGGCAGACTAAGCGACGGTTTTCGCTGTTTTTCTCTGAAATCGTGGATAGGGCACGCGTGCCGCTTATCTCACGTTTATGGTCTGGAAACGCGACGGAATCTTACAACGAAACATCGGAGTTTCCCCGATCCGGTAGCAACAAAGACAATAATTGCTGTATTTTTCACCTCCTGTACGAGAGCTACCTGAGTACCAGGAGAGAATGGCCACGACGGAAGGGTCCGGATGAGGTCCGATAAGGTCTTCACGGTCTGGTTGTCGGTTGGTTCGACCAGTGGAATATATGTGGCGGAATTATAAGAAAAATTATTTTCTATCGGAATCATCCCAAAAGTACATAATACACATAGATTGGCTTCAGCCAGGTGGTGCTGGTTTTTTTGTGTGCCGATTTCCGGAGGTTTTTCGCATCCGGTCGCAGTGTTCGCACTTGCCGGATGAGCCCGATAGGAGGAAGAGTAGCTAGCGGTCATGCCTGCGAGCCTCCTTCCTGTCACTTTTGACGTAACTAACGACGACGGCGACAACGACGATCTTTGTATGGACTTCGTGAGCGCCGCTCACCGATGTCGCCACGCCGATTCTGTAGGCGTTGACAAACGCAGCCGACATTACCAACATCGGCACCACAACCAAGAGCCACCCACATCGGCACTTTTCTATCTCTTCTCCTTTCTTCCGCTGTATGTATGCGGTTGTCAACTTTGCGTTGCCGTCGTCGTCGTCGTATAATCTGTCATCTCACATGCGACAGACTCATGTGGAACGAGTTTCTGGAATCAGGACACAAATCTAGTCCGTCGCCTCTTTGATTTTTCTCGTTTTTGTTCTTGTCGTGAGGGGAAAGTTAGAAATGCACTTTGATATTGACTCGACAATTCTCGGAAATGAGGAACTGAACCATTTCGGAACTCGAGCTGCAAAACTTCAGCAATTTTCGGGCAAAGCTCCGGAAGTTTTCCGAAGTTTTTGAGATTTCAATCGGATTCTCCAGTGACATTTCTGAGGCTCTCTTCTAGATGTTTTTTGGGTTTCTTCGGGTCAACGATGCTCTTCACAACAAATGAGTTCAAACGACTCTGCTTATCGCATTTTTTAGCGGTTTCAAAATCCAAGCGCGTTCTGCATTCGCGAACAGCGCGAGAAAAATTCTCGTACGCGGATAGTTACTCATAGGTCGATTTCACCGGCCACGGCAGCCATTAGCATGATGGCGGACGGTCATCGATTATCAATCTGTGATTGAGAACTCCAGAGACCGGGGTCACCTGCCATCTATGCGGTCGATGCATGACAGAAAAAAATAAATTGCGATTTCAATGTGGGTCGGAACGAGACGAGGTGGGAGGTTTCGACGCCGAGAGAGACACCGGCCAAAGTCGGACCAAAAGATCTGATCTGAACGACAGCGATTCACTGCGACGCGACGCAAACCCAGGATGAGGAACCAAACTCCCATCAAAACGCCGGTTTCTCGTTCTGAACTCCGTTTTCTCTTTTGAAAAGCGGCAACGAGTTGAGAATAGCATCTCAGGCATCTTGTTCATTATTTTTATTGGATTGGTTGTCGTTCCAAGCAGGGAAAAAATCGTTCACACCGATCTTGAACAGACGCGATGAAATTTTTCGGCACGCTGAATGGCCATTCTCGATCTGGTTCAACACCATTCGAGCCCAGCGCATTATTCCAAATTACCTAAATCTCCCTTGAGCTGAACTGCTTGTCACTTTTCTTTTGATTTTTGAAAATTCAATAGTCCATCGATCGCTGCTCGGAATATATGCAAACCACGCCTTCTTGTCCGTTCGACCGGGGTTCGATCCGATGCTTGAAGCATTCTATGCAGAAATCAATCTCATTCCAAGATTCAATGGTCCGACTTTCGCGATTTATTGGACATCGCCATCAATCCGGCATCAGGATCTTCCAGAATCAAAACCCGTTTCGGCCGAATCATCTCGGTCACATCTCACATACATCGCGCGAACCCGTAACGATTTCTGGAAAATTCAACCCGATGTCTTTCCAGGTGTATATTATGGTCCTTTGATCTCTATTCTTTCTATCCACTTTCCGAACCGGAGAATCGGTAAAGCTAGTTGAAAGAACGTCGGTTCCCCGTGGATGAGGTCCGCGAATCCATTCAGAAGCCTCGCGGTGTTCCGATGCAAAAGAGTCCAGATCTGTTTGGGATTTATTAATCCACGGGTCACGCATTGTTCGGATGGGAAATGTCCACCGGTGGCATTGAGTGATCAAGGCCGTCTGTTTTCTTTCGCTGCCAGCCAGAAGCAGAAACAATTCTGACTCGAAGCGTGGCCAACACCCAGAAAATAGTCCGTCGGCAGCAGATGACAACTGGTCCACAAACTAGACGAGGTCAAGCAAAGCCCCGGTAGCGTATCGTACGATTACTCCAATCCAGAGGCCTTTCTGATGAGAATGTTCATGATAAAAGAAAAAGTGGTTGCAACTAACAATGAGGCGAAGCGGCCTGCGACTGAGGAAGCCGGGAAGCAGCGGTCGGATTAGGGGTGGAATCGATCCGCTTCAATTTGAATGGAACTCCGCTGCTTGTCGAAATGCCGATGAACTGTCGACAGCTTGTCCACGAAACTTCGTCAAAACATCGCGAAACGGAAGAAGCAGAAGAAGGAGCGGCAGATGAAGCGACCGTGAAACACGGGAAGAAGTGCAGTTTACAGAAACATACAGCCGAACAGAGGGATGAAGTGAACCACAAAAAACAAACCTCAAACACACACAAACTCGTCGGGTTCGTGTGAATTGGGTGAACGGATTGAGTAGACGGATTATCCCGAAACAACGGAACGAACGGCAAACGAGAGACGAGGGGGAAAAGAGACACCGAAAATCCGATTTGGAAGCCGAGCTGTCATACGAGTTGACGTGACGAACGACTTCATCTGTCCGACCGCGGTTCGTACGCGCTGAGCCAGCTTGCGATCCGCTCAGTCAGCGCACATTCCTCGATACAGCCCGAAGACACCGTTTTCGTGAGAGACTATTGTTGCGTCATGGTTTCGATTCTTGAATTCGGAGAGGAAGAGAGAGCAAGTCCAATCCAATAACTCGGACACGTTCAGAGCGAGCGAACTTTTTGACGAATTCTCCGAGACTTTTGCTTCTGATTGGCCGCTGATCGGGACGAGAAATTCCGGAGGACTCTGAAAACTTCAGGCTCTCGTGTTCTTGTTGTGACGCCAGTTCTGTGGCCGCACGGCGAAAGACTCAATCAGTGGGATCGCGGAGGAAATCGCTGGATTCAACGCCGTCGACGGTTCATCGTGTTCTGCCGACACCACCGCCTCCTCGCATTGATGTTTAGTGAGCGGTTTGAAAAACGGCTCCAGCCAACAAAGAAAGAGTTCACTCGAATACAGAATGTCCGACGTCTATCGTCGATTTCACTCCCGTTGCTCGTGCAAAAACAAAAAAATACCGAAGAAGAACGAGCGCGTGTACTATGTAGGAGTTTGACCTATAAACGTTCAGTTAACCGTGAAAGACTTTTGGGCGGTTCGTTTGACGAGAATTTCACCCAAGCAGGGCAACCCTCGGTGAAGAAGCAACTGTGATGCTTCTTCTCTGACGAAAGGCTTAACCCGCCTTTCCCGTGATCGGCAGTTCTCCCCTGGTATCCCCGCGGAAAGAGCTCTCGATTTTCGGCACTTCCAGCTGACGAAAAAATTGGAATTCCTTGGGTTCTCTTGGCAATCTCTCTTGGGAACCTCGTCATCACCTCGAAATCCCCCTCGCTCGATTCTACCACCAATCTCTCTCTCTCTCCCTTGAAGATTGTGGGATATGGTCAGATTCAAGAGCGATTCGATGCTACTTTCGCAAGGTTGGGTTATCTGGTTTGGAAAACCTTAGAACCCGGAAAACCCATCGAGATGGCCCGGTGATCATAGGTGGAAACTTGAAGAGTTTATTTTACACTATTTCCTCAAAATTTTGCTTGTCGTTGTCCGGTGACTGGTCAGCATTCCGATGCAGTGCTTCCAGAGAGGACTCGGCAGAGTCCACGGCATGCTGATCGCGCGGGCGAAGTGATTAGTGGTGTCGATCGAGATAATGAAGACCCGTAGACAGCTTCGCGGGGAGCTTTGCAAACATTTACGCATCCGGGAAGCCAGCGCCAAAATGAAATATGGAGACGAAAAATAAAACACTGTCTCCCACAGCGTACGTTATGTAACATCGGTAGGATAATGTGGCTCCCAACAGACAAGAAGAGCTTGGGTGTTGGCCGGACACCGGCTGCACGAACTTCCGGCTACGCGGAATTGCGCAATGTTGTTGAATGCATAATATCATCACACTCGACATTCACGCAATGTCAGGGTCTAGATCTGGATTTTCGTTCCGGATCCATCATGATTTCTGAGTTGAGTGAAGCTGGAAACGTGTTTGTGGCGACTGGAGAATGTTTTAGAGAAATTTTCGTCGCCGACTGAACGCGGCTTCGTGTGATTCAATCCGAAGCTTTTTCGCCTGCCAGTTTTCCGAAGATAGCCCCCGAAATTTTTCCGATTTGTCTCCGTGCAAGTCTCCAAAGGGCAAAATCCCGTATTCGAGTACATGTATTCGCTGTTTTTGAAGCGCGATAGTGAGAACATTTGACAGCTTAATGAAAATTGTCAATTCAAAGTTCTAAAGCATTGTTGAGAACGTTGGTACCGCAGACGGCGTTCGATTGAGACGTGCGTCAGGGGACACATTTTCCAGAAAACGTCGACAACGAACCACTTGTCGCTGGAAGAATTTCTGAGACTGCGTTCGATCGGGAACTGACGTTTTTGTTAAGCAGGGCGGAAGTTCTTCTCGCTCACTCGCTGTCGACGACGACGACGATGCAAGTAACGTTGAATGCAAATATGAGAAGACGTCAGTCCGACGTAAATTACATCGATGCTCGGATGTCCCTGAATGAAACGGTTTCGTAGGAGTCCGTTGCGACCTTGGTTTAGCCCACACATTCCAACGACCTCAGAGAGAAAGTTCTCTCCGAACGCGACTCTGCATACTTCGCCTACAGTTTGGTTCATCTCACCGCCCATGGATCAATCGTTCTGCGTTTTGGAAATATGGCTGAACTTCGCTTCGTTCTCATATCCGACGATTCTTACGTAGTGGAACGAATCGGTCCGATCGTAGAGAGCGGATGCATGATGCGTGATATCCGATTTAGTGAGAAAATGACATCCGAGGAGGAACGATGAATAATTAAATCCGATTAGTCAAACCACGTCCGGCGACCCAACGACAAAGTTTTTTTCTGGTCTGTATCAGACGACGTTAATCTACCGCTCCGGGACACCTGATTTCACTTCGGTCTCGTTGCATGTTAATCGACCTTCGGTTATGTAGATTCTCGCCGTCGGAAAACGCGCCGAAATGAAACATTGTTCCTGAAATCTGGTCTTGATTCTTCTTCTCGCCGACTTGTTACGACGCCGAAGATCGATGCTCCTTCCGTCACCCTCGTTTCCCGGGTCCTGTTCCAGATCCCTGATTTACAGACATAAAGGGAGTCCTCTTCGGTTTTCGGAAAACCTTGACCTCCCTCGAGATCCGTGTTTCTCAGAGGTAGCACGTGTCTCACATCAGATGAGTCTCGATAGGGAAACCATAGGTCTGATCGACATCATCGGAATAGACGATCACTTGTCCGTCGATCGATCTCACGATCGGCTCACTTGATGGATCCCATGTAAATGGTCATTCAAAGATGGAACATTTGTATTATGTAAGCTTCCAGAAGACGGATGAAAACGTCCCTAGGGAAAGATATTTTCCAAGTTCGAATTCTGATCAAAACGAATGAACGCTCTTCTAGACCAGACGATGAGATCTCCCATCCTGCAGAGTTTTCGTTCTCGCTATCACCAGTATTGTGCGTTAAATATGTACAAAGACTCCAATGCGTAACATATTCCGTGAGAGAGAGAAAGGGTTCCCTGGGTTCGCATTGATACTTTTTATTGAGTTGGTTTTCGTACCCATGGAATCTCGGTCTTCCCGAAACGCTGAAAGCGGAATGATCGCAACGATGGAACCTGAGTGTGCCGCTCTTTCTTGCTTGAGAGGACTTCAGAAGTCGACGGATTGTTTAGAGCTATTCGCGGGATTCTAAAACAATGCAGAATCAATAAATTGAACTGACAGTTCAACGTCCCTGCTATGCCGCATGTGCGAGGCGGAACACAGAAAGTTCCGAGTTCAAGGCGTGATCGGCTCACGAAATGCCTCCGAAAGGAAACAAACTTGCAGTGAATCTCAGTTGGAAGATGCGAGAAATAGCCATTCCGTCGTCAAAGGTGGGCATGCATGACTATAAAAGGTCAATAACGATATTAGAGATCTGACGGTCGCCTAGAACACTGACCATTACGAGTGAACTTGATCGTGAAGTCAAAACTCTTGTGGGGAGAACAAAATCTCAGTAAATCTTTATTAGCATTATTACGTGGACCCCTTCGGAGTAAGCAAACATCACGAAAGTAATAAATGAAAGAGAAAAACACTCAAAATGTACCATTGTTCACCGCACAGTAGGGAAAAGGGAAGCCTCTCAACAACTCGGAGCATGTCTAGTATTCCTCCCTTGGCCACTACACCGCCATCAGGTTCGACAACCAAGTTCCGCTTAACATCAAACGGACAGAGACGTTCTGTTCCACAATATGTCAACAAATGGAGATTCGTTTTCTTTTTCCAACTTCATCAGGCCACTCGATCGCCAGCCCGGCTGCGCGCATTCCTCCGCAACAACAGAAAAAAGATTTGTTTTCTCTTTTTCAACATCTCAGACCGAAACATCAGCGACTCTTCGCTCGCTTTTGAACGGAATATGTTTCGACATGGAAAGCTTTATTCATCATCCCCTACAGCCTGGAATGCGACCGGCTCTCCGTTCAATGACTCCGCCCGGAACGGAAAAAGTACAGTTTTCCGCGATTTGATCGTAACGAAACTCCGAGAAATTTTCCGGTCTACCCAGGAGAACAAGTTCCATCATCACCTCCTCTGCCTTCCGTTGCTCAAGTGTTCAATCCTCCCATGGGAAAGCCGAGCGAGGACTTCGGGAAATAATTCGGGGTCTGTTGGGACTGGAGCCGTTGCCTGTTCTCGAACTTTGATCGGGCAAGCCGGCGAGGCGAAAGGTTCCCTGGTTGAGACGGGAAATTTTCGCCGGAAAATAGCGAAATGTCTGAAATGTGGCTCCAATCTGACTTCGTTTCTTGAGGATATTAGGATCCGAACGGTGAGCATCGGTTTCGACTCGTAGACGGTCATTGCAGGAAATCGCTAGAGAGTTTATTGCTGACCGGGTAGGTCGCCTCACAGAAAGAGGAGCCGTTGTCGTCTGTTGACCCCCTGTATTGCCAAGCTGGTAAAGACTGACCGTGAAAAATGATCGTCAAACGTCAGCCGCTCACTTATCGTCGGTAGACTAAGCGTCCGATTCCGCAAAGTCCACAGTGTGTGTGTGAGAGAGAGTAAGTGTACCCGTGACGTTTCGGTGGGTGGTCTTCAGGGAGGCTTCGGTGTACACCACTAACGGTCATTGATTTCTCGATGGAAACGCTCTCGATGCAGTTTGACTTGAGCGATGATTTCTATTTATTGCCTTGGATCGAGAAGTTCTGCGAGAAACCGCGAGAACCTGACCTCCTTCTTCGATTCTTCCTCTTGATCCCTGAGGCGGTGATTTATTTTCATTTTCACAAAATCAGGATTTCTTTCGATCTCGAAGACGACCTCGCTCCTCATCATCTGAGGGCCTATTATCTCTCGTTCCCCCCACTTTTCATTCCCCTAATCGAGACGATCTCATCGGAACTCGAAGACTTCTTCTACCGTTTCCGCTGGGCTACCGCCACGAATGATCCTCACGCCCGCGCTCGAAAGGCTCGTCTCCGGGGGCTTCCGACAGCTTTCGAAGGAGAGCTTTCGATTTCCATAACGTTCGACAAACACGCCGCTTGCCTCGTTGGACAGCTTGTTGGCTGTCGGCAGAATTTGATTTCATCGAATCCGTCGGTGAGCCAAGGTCTGGCGTGGGAACCCAGAAACTCAATCGGCATCAAGCGGCACCGCAGCCACCGGTCAAGCAAACGACGGATCTTGGCGAAGGCTATCCGCAAATCCGCAGCCTCGCCTCACGTAGAAAGCAGCGGGATGGTACTCTACCATTGATGGAATTGTTCCTGTTGTTGTCCGCCGAATGCATGAATGAATGAATGAGTAGTTAGCTTAATCTCATGCTCAAATTGCTTGTCAAATCGTTGTTTGTTGTCGCCTTGATGCTGTCGACCGTCAAGAGTTGTCACGCTATCCGTGTCAGAGATGACAGTTCGCCTTGTCAATGTCGCTGTAGTCAACTAAACAGCGTCTGCAGACGGGATAGACGGAACGGTTTTACGCAAATACTCATAATTTTCTTCTTGTGCTCAAAGCGAATAGCAATTGCTAGCAGTACGCCTTGATCGGATACGATTGAGAATTTCTGCTCCCAACAATCCGAATATGTCGCCATCACGTTTTGATGCTCGATTCGCAAGGTGGCGGGGAATGTGTCGCGGGATTGGCTTCCCAACTAGAGCGATCTTCGTCCGGCCCCTTGATCCGAACTGCCTAGTTCCGCTGACGATCAAAATCCATCGATTTCTTACAAGTTTCCGTTCTTGCTTTTCAGGAGATGAGCGTGTACGTGACCACAGGAGCAAAGGCGTGCATAACAAGGTAGTTATGGTTAACAAGACTCGCATTTCGCCGGCCGGTGCACTTTTCAGCAGCCGAGCAGGCTTTTCTAATGAAACATCATCATTGTTTCCTTAGTTCGAGGGAAGCGCTTCAGGACCGTCATTTGGAGTCGTCGAAACCGCTCGCGATGATGACGTAGACGAGCATCTTCAGCTCCACCTATCGTGTTTCCTCAACTTCACAATATTATCGTATCGAGTTCTGAGGGAGGCTTCACACTCTTTCTCTGTGCGGCCAACTCCCTTTGGTTCGCACATCGCTCTTCTCCGTATCGGAGCTTCCTACATGCAGCCTACGTTAACCGTACGCGGATCCCTCTCCATTGAGCTGCGGACCGCGCGAACGCTCAATTTTCAGTGCGAGCTTGACGGTGCAACGCGGTTCGTCGTGCATGACCAAGTGCAATCATCGGAACCATCGTGAATAGAGTGCAAACCACGTGAAACCTGCTTGGTGAGGGATTAGTTGTGAATGGTGCTCTACCTTTCGACGAGTTCGTGCGGTTTCTGATTCATGCAGTGCACGCTCTCTTCTCTGTCATGTTTTCCGATGGCGAGCGAAAATCATCAGGGGGAGAATGACCGTCCTGGCGCGCCGATCCGAGACCAAAGCGTTTTTGGTGCACCTTCGCAGTCGAGGACGGCGAGCCTTCGTGGTTTGTGTTCATTGCGAATCGCGAGAATCCTATGCAGACACCTGAGCGTGCTTCCGTAGTATTCGGAAGAGCTCGTAACCCTATTCGTTCCCAAATCACCCTCGGATAACCTCCCGTGATGTCTCTGTGGTTGGATTGTGGAGTTTCTCGCAGAGGTCGATCGACAGTGGATACGATTCCGAACGGGCTTTTGTTAGGATACTCAAACGCGTCTGGATGTGGGGACCTTCAGAGCCCACGCTGAGTCAGAGGAGCCCACACGGGTGCGGGCCAACCCTCTGGACGGCCGCCATGGGCGATAACCGTTGCGTCATTGAATTATTCTAAAGAAGAGCCGGCCAAGCGTCCGCTCGGTTCGCCCGACACACGAATCTGCGGATTTGACTGCTGACGATCTATTTCTGGACATCAGAAATCCATCCAGTATTTGTTGTGAGACAAGAGATAGTTTTTGTTTATTTCGGCGGCAACAAAATCGCGATTTTGTCACTTCTCTGATCCGTTTTTATCTCCAAGGAGGCGAAGAACGAGACGAAATGTCTGGCATGCATTGCTCTCAAAATTACGATTTCTGGCGTTCTCTCAACTTTCGGCTGCGGACAATTTTGGAAAATAGTTTCCATGTTTGCTCCTCGATTCCTGGAGCTGGAATTTCCGGAAATTTGAGTCATGATTCGCATGTACCTCATGACGCTGAATGAATTCCGAGCATACAGGGTTGTCAACAAGCATTCGTCAGAGCGGAAGAAAGAAAAACAAAAGTGTTAAACTCCCACAAACGGCAAGGCCGTTGACGAAAACGTGGCGCCACGGGGAGGAAGCCCTCAGCGCTGTTTCATCAAACACTTCGCGCTTCTATCATTCAGATTTGGAGAGTGTGTACGTTCGGTTCTTGAGAAGAACGAATCGAAAGTGTAGTCCACTTGAAAGCGAACTTTTTTCACGGCGGAACTTTGAGAGCTCGCCTGATTGAGGCGGTTGGTCATTCATTCAGAAAAAAACTAATGGACACTTAAGTCGTCGTAGTCGTCGGTCCATTCATCGGTTGAAGTCTTTTCTTACCACGTATCGGAGCGAATTCTGCAGCTCCGCCGGACTTCCGAACGCCGGCCACGCTCAAACATTTCGTGGCTTAAACATTAGCTATAGTTCCTGAAAGAGAACCGACCCGAAGTTTCTGTAATTTCGAAGGTCCGTTGATGGAGGCTCAACGTAAATCAGACTGTTCGAGTTTCGACTTCGAATCGCTTTGTTGATTATACTCTGATTTTGATCGAAAGCCTCAGCTCCCTATGACTCAAGAGTTTCCTCCTCCAAATCCGCGTTGGGAGTGTACAGCACGTTCTCCAACAAACTTTCCGTCGACTGGTTTCGTTTTTGCGCATGCCGTGGCAATCGAAGTTGGAATTGGAAGAGACGGGACTCCAGCGAATGCTAGTGCGTTCTCGTCAGACGAATGTTCTGAAGGCGGTTTCTCGACGAACGGGAAGAACATTCCATACAGCCCACTTGCATAGCCACATTTCAATGCCAACGTGTAGGCCATCTGAGGCCGTCGCGTTTTCGTCACGTCGGCAAGCGGCTGCCGCAAGAGTCGACTTCACCGCCAGCTCGAATCGGGGAGGATACGTCGGAAATCGAGAATCGTTGACAAATCGATTGAATGAATGTGACCCTCCCGCTCTGTTAGCGTTCCTTCGATGATTTCCTCGTTTTCCGTAGAGTGCGTGTAAATGGTGTCGTCGTAGGAAGACAGAAAGCCCCGTTTTCCTCCGACTTGAGGTGATTCCGCTCTGGAATTCGGGACGTATTGTCGTTTGTGGGAGGGAGGACGATTCGTCACTCGGCCGAAGACGCAACGTCGGACTCCTTGACTCTGATCGTGTTCTACTCGTGACTCATTTCGTGCTGTTCCGCTTGTTTCAGATGATCTGACCGTAAAAGGTGTCGCCAAGGCTTTCTCAGAACGTGAGTACAAGATATCGATTATTACTCTTATTCATCGTTATTCAATGTCGGTATTGTTGTTGTCATCGTCGTCGTCGTCGTCGGCGCCGTTGTCTGGGGCTCGTTGAAGCGAATAGAATGAGGTTCAATCTTTTCTCTCTTTATGAGTGGCGTGGCTCCCATTGTGCGGCAATTTCTGGTTGACGCTCTTGTTGGCAGCGTTTCTACTCCTAATAACACCAGTTCCGACATGAAACTCCATCCGCTCTATCGAAATTCTGAATTCTTCGTCAAACGTCATAATTTCCCAGCAGAAATATCACTGTCCAATCGGATTTGAAGTTAGAGTATGCTCTGTGAAGAGCGTTGAAACGAGGATTCAATCAAGTCTTTGACATCTTTTTCAGGAGACGCGATTCTCAAGCAGCAAACAGAATGTTCGCCGCCACGATATGCGTAAGTATTGATTCCTCGTTGAGTTCTTAAACAATTCCCAAATATTTTTCAAATCAAACGTCAATCTCCTCTCGCTCCTGGCTAAAATTCGGGACTCCTCGAGAGCGAAATGGTGTCTGGAAGCTCCGACTCACGTCAAACAAGGTTCGAATGGATCCGCGAACAAAATGAAACGTTGAGAAACCGTAGACGATTATTGGTGCGCGTTCCTGCGGAGCGCTCTTTTCTGCGTACAATGTCTATATTTATCAAATCGAAGGCAGGAACGGAATTTCAGCCGTTTTCCGAGCCATTCATTAACGAAGCATGCCGTTCGTTCCATGCTGGCCAGCCTTGAAGACCGCCGACAGTTCTAACGGCAACTTTTGTTCAACTGTTCAGACACAGCACCAACGGTACCACCAACCGTGGCCAAACAACTGCCACACTATACGCCTGCCTGTTTGCCCGCCCGCTCGCTTGCCAGGTGGCAAGTATTTGCCAAAAGCTGTTGAGTGTTGGCAAAACACAGTTCAAGTTGTTGTCAAAAACAGTCTTTGCGAAAGAAATCCGAGCACCAATCGTTTTGTTGAGTTGAGATGAGTTTTTCTGAAGTGATGTGGTTGCATGAGTGCGGCCGGCGCAGTCAATGGAGTTCTCCAGCAGGCGACGCTTTTCGAACGCGGGCTCGAGAGAGTTCCAGTTTCTGTTGAAGCGTGAATTGGACACGATCGGGGACCTTGTTCGAAGTCGGTCAATATAGAATGTTACGGCTTCTTTTCCCCCTCCAACACCCAAAGCGGCAACACCGTACGCCGCCCATTCCGTGAGCTTCATGAAGCGCCCCCGGCTCATGAACAAAATTAAAATTGGTTTCGCATTGTTCGCAATCGACTTCTTGCCTCCGTGTGGAGCCATTTACCCGAAGTTGTCTGAGAAATCCATCTCGAGAGGTCGGAAGTCCTAAAGGCTCGGTGTTATTTTCTTGCCAAGCAAAAGATCCCGCTTTCGGAAGATGTTCTCACAAGTCGACCTGTTGGCACTTGGCAAAGTTGTCAACACGCTGTTTTTTTCCTTCCCTACGTAAGAAGAAAAAAGATATCCCGTCAAAACGAAAGTCAAGTCGCGTCACCGCCGCACCATACCAAGGTTATGCTGTGCTGTGAGGCGTGAGATGAGATGAATTCATTTAGCGCTTGTCCCAACAAGTGTTTAGCAAGCGTGCCCGAAAGCTGCTGAATGTAAAGTCGGCCGAATATCTCTGGAGAGGAACAATGAGTTTCATAAATCTCACAGGGATGATGAACTCATTCGGTTTTTTGGAGAAACGTATCGCTTGCGGACGATTCGCATACTTGTTGATACTCATCGACAGTGGTTTCGAAAGTGCTTCAGCTATGATTCCCTCACGGAAACGTGAAAATACGAAAATCGGGAAAAATGTTTTCAAGATCAAGAATTTTTCGGAGATTCCGGGTCAACGATCGGGAATACGTGTACACCCTATACACTACATGTGATTCAAAGTCCTCGATATTTCAGGTGGCCGCTCTCTTCGGAGCGATAGCTGCTCAAGAGGGTGTCAGAGATGACTCTCACGTCGAAAACGTCGTCCACAAAGCCGTGGCCGACGAGTTCGATTCGAAAATTCTCACCAACAAAACCACTGCCTTCCTATCATGCGCTTCGGGTGAGATGCACGTGAAGCTGAACTTCAGCGAGCCGTTCCGAGGCATCACCTACGTCGACTACGACAAAACGAGTCCCTGCAAATTCTACGGGGACGGCCAGAAGTACTATGAACTGCGTATCCCGCTCAAAGGCTGCGGAACCAAGCAGGTACGTTGATCCCAAGCACGGTGAACTTTTGGAGCTTTAAACCCTGGTTTCCGATGACGGTTCGCATCGAGTGACAGCGGTCTCCGCCCCCTTGGAGGTATTCCCACGTTGGTCCGAATCGTTCAAGAGCGTTCTCGTCTACCGTTAATTGCAGGAAGCGCCAAGGGTGTTCATAAACAACATAATCGTCCGCTTCCATCGTTCGCTGGAGCTTGAAGAAGATGAAATCAAAACGATCATCTGCCGTTACCCGCCGCCACTTGCACCGCCACCCGCTAATGTCATCGCGCCGATGTAGGTGCCAATTAGCCAAAGGAGGCCAGAAAAAGATAGAAACATCCGAACCAGGCGGATACCGTGAATCTTTCTGATGTCTCAATCTTCTCTTGTTTCAGAGTTGAAGCTCCGCCCTTGATTCCGCCTCTCCGACCCCCGAAGCTTTCCGAAATCGAACTTCTACTCATCATCTGCGCTCTACTTTTCCTCACGCTGCTGCTCCTCGGAATCGGAATTGCCTACTACTGCCTCAAGAGACGCAACGTCAAGGTCATCAAGAAAAGGCCGATCTCCGCGCCGGCATCTGAAATCACGAAAATATCAGATTTCGCCCCTATTACCATACCGAGAGCTGTTGCTCAGTCCTCGTCGAGCGAATCCACGCTAATCTCGGACTATCCGTCGGAAAGTCCGTCGAGTGCGAGCGATCTCGAGGAAGCGGTGGATAGGCGCTTGGTCGATGCCAAGATTCCCATACCACCTGTTCCTTACCCCACCGATGGAGAACGAGCTGAATCTCTGGCTTCGGTGGAGTTGCCCCTGCGAGCTGCTCCCATCCCTCGACCCAAGTCCAGGCCTTACCCGGCGGATGCCGAGCGTGCCGAAAGCATTTCCTCTGAACAGAGGATTGCTACCATTCCTCGTCGACCCAAACGGGAAATCCAAACCGCGGACGATTTCCTCATCAACACTATTAAGGAGACGACGGAAGATCTGGACGTTGAGAACCTCCAGCGAAACACAGTCATGGACGCGGTAGAGGCCCAGCCGTTGTACGGATCTATTCCGGACAACGATAACTATTCTCAAAGCGAGATCGAGTCCGTCATCCTACCGCAAAAGGAGCGCGTTCCTCAACGCAGCACGCAGCTTCTCGACGATCTACACATCACGAACCAGCACACCGTCGACACCGATGAGGATATCATCAACAACAAGCGCAACACTATCGTCCAAGCCAGAAAACCGAAGATCGAGGTGAAGAACATCGAGGACGTCATCATCACGACCGAGCACGACATCATCACCAACGAAGAGGTCACCAAACGTCGCCGCGATGTCATCGAACAATTCAAGAAGGCCGAACCCGAGCTGCTCAAGGTCCCCACCGAGTACATTGCCCCCACGTGGGACGTGAACTTCAAGAGCACCCCGGTCCCGCCCGCGGAGCAAGGACCCTCAACCACCTGGGAGACCGAGGACCTCGTCACGCGAACAACCACTGATCGAAACGATCAGACTTACGGCACGGACGTGCGACAAACCAACATAGATATGTCCACGACAGACATAACGAGCAACGTTGACCGTAACGTGACAGACATCCGCAACGTGACGGACATCCGCAACGTGACCGACATCCGCAACGTGACTGACATCCGCAACCTGACCGATATCCGCAACGTGGACTATCGCACGACGGATGTGCGCAACTTCGACGTGACCAACGTGGACATTCGAAGCACGAGCGATATCCGCCGTAACGTCGATTACAGCGTGGACAGCGTCGTTCTTCAGCCGCCAAAAAGCGTCACCCCGCCAAAACCAAGTCTAGTTTCAATTTCCTCAACGCCCCCGAAGTACGAGCTGTTGGAACGAATTGTGTCCCCACCGCCTGTCGAAGGAATCGAGCTCATCACACCGCCCATCAAGGAACGTTGGACCGTCCTCATTTCGGCGGACGACATGTTCCGTACTCTGATTCACGAAGCACATACCGTGGAAGAGTATACGAGGATCTCGTATCACACGAACTACGTGCACGTGTTCGAGCGGCCCGTCTGGGATGTGATAATCCGCGTGCTCACGTTCCCGGATTATCACTTCGAGCCCACGATCACAATCAGGCGGCTTCCTCCTCTGCGAGACGTCCCCGACGTTGACTTCCGTTCGTTGACGGAAACGGAAATCGGACCGACGAGGAGAAAGCCCGATTCCGTCTTTTCGGACGAATCGCGGCCTGAAGGGGACAGGGCGACTTCCGAGTACACGGAACCGCCTCAGAGAAGACGAGCAGCTTCGATTGCGAGCTATCAGAAACCTGTGCTCAGACCAATTGAGATCGACGCGGATTTGTCCGACGACGCCAGGTCGGATGAAACGTTTGACATTCCCTCCGAAGCTCTGGCGTCGCGGGTTTCGACCACGGATGTGGAAAACGTCGCCGGAGGACGGATGGTCACCCAGAGGACCACCATTCAGAGCAGTCGAACCACGAGATACTAGTCAGTGCGATAATATTTATCTATATTAATGAAGATCAAATTCTGTTTGTTTGTCTGTATGCATGACCTTGGGTATGAGACCGTGAATGCATCTCCAGGATCGGTCTCACCATACTTTTGGAGTCATGCAGGCATAAATCAAATCCAGGATTGATGACCGCGGTCAGGTTCCCCCGAAATCGCACGGAAATCCTTCCTGTTGATGAGCTTCACAGTTTTTCGAACGCCACAAAAACGATAAGATTGTTGTTTCCTCGACTGACAACAGCTGCTTGTACGTAAGCGGACAAACGATGACGGCTTTTTGAAATAATCCCGAAAAAATGTTTAAGAATTCCCGATTCTCTTCTCTAACTAATCAAGAATCGCTGGTCGAGCCAGGAACCTAAGCTGTAAATATGTGATATGTATAGCCATATGGTAACGTAAGTCGCCAAAACGATCGACCGGGTGTGTTGTCGATCACGAGCAGCATGCGCGTTCAAGCGAATAAAGTCCCGCGGGACGATGGAGAATCAATGGAAAGCTTAGTCTTCTCTCCTAGGAAAATTCGTCGATATCATTGGGCAAGTTCCTGTTTTGTGTTTTTCTCTCCACAACCTAAAGCCTGAACTGATCCGCTCGATCAACCCCTGTCGATTCGCAAGGAGCCCTCACAAGAAATCGCGAATCTCCGCTTGTTGCAACTCGAGCGTCCGATCGCAATGGAGACTTCTCAATGGCCCCTTGTTCTCGAAGGCTCTCCTTAGTTATGCCTTGTGGAATTGGGAAGGACCGCGCCGCTGAAGAGATGACTTCGAAGCACATATGTTCTCTCGAAGAGACCCGTGGCACGAGGGCTCAGCTAACCGCGTTGATTCGAAATTTGACTCGGAGTTTTCTAACGCAAATGATTCAAATTGACCTTTCTGGAGGTGAGAACGAGATGCAGTTTTTCTGGTGATTGAGCGAGAAACCTCGGATACGCATCATGGCGAAGCCCAAGATCACCAGGAAGAGGTCGAGACTCATTTTTCAGATGTTCGGAGCTGACACGTTCTCAACAAATGGGCGAATCCTCCTCTGCAAGATCCTTGAGGAGCCCGTCAACCCCGCTACTTCGCGGTTCATTCATCGCTGTTTCGCTGTATCGCGGTTCATCGGACCGACCAAAATTGATCCTGGAAACTGAAAATAGGCCATTCATCCAATAAAACTTACGCCGATTAATTGTACCAAGAAATAATGGTTGTAAGAATTAGAAATTGTACCGAGGAAGATACAAACGATAGACGCGCTCAAATGGCACAATATTCCGCTTGCCTCCCGCTCTGTGGAGCGTCCGCGGCGCGCTCTGCATACGCTGCGGTAGGATAGATGCGACGATCTCTCATCAAGGTCCGTTGGACCACACGGGCCACCTGACCGACCAAGGTCTCTCCCTGAGAAAGGTCGACACGGAATCGACAGTGACCCCCAAGACGATCGCGTCCGGTCGACCGCCCTGGCCATGTGGATTGATCGTTCCCTCGTGCGCAATACTTGAAAAATTGCTTTTCCAGCAAGTGCACAATGGTGAACATTCTGCATTGAACGAATGTATGATGTTCTTGAAGTGCGACACTCGACTACATATTCGGCGTCGCATCAGTTTTTCGCAGACGGATCCGCCCTCCGGGACTGGTGAGTCACGCCTCCCGTGGTGGGAGACGTCTACTTCTCCTCCATCGTCATTCGAAAAGGAGGTCCTCGTCATCACTCCTCAACCCCGATGGCGTCCACCACCAATGTGAGGTATTTTTTTCCAGGTGGCTTGATTTCTCACAGACTCGAAATGCTCCGTTCATCGCTTGTACTTTCTTATCGAAATCGCATCGTCCCGTCTAGGGAATCGGGGTGGAGCATGCTCCATTTAGAGATTGACTTCAGCTCAGGTGAACTTTGTCAGGTCGAAAACAATGTCATCGATCCCGCTGCGTTCCGTATCGCTCAGAGGAGCTGCTGAGGGTACTAGAGTTTTGAGTGTATTACTAGAGGCAAAACAAATTCCATTATGTTGATGAGGAGAGACCGACTCATGAGCGGGAGCGGAATCGGGGTGGAGCAATCCCATATATGGAGATTGACTCTAGCTCAGATGAACTTTGTCAGGTCGAAAAGAATGTCATCGATCCTGCCACGTTCCGAGTCGCACAGAGGAGCTGTTCGGAGTACTTGAATGTATTACTAGAGGCAAAACAGATCCCATTATGTTGATGAGGGGAGACCGACTTTTTGTCAGCCGGGAAGGTCTCTGACTCTATCTTCGCGACCTTCTGGCATATGGAGAGAGTAGTACGATGGAAAACAACTGCAGAGCTGACGCATCAGCCCACCAACACTACGACAAGAAACTTTGAGCTGGGGTGACTCGCTCTCCTCCGAGTTCCAATTCGTTTCTCTGCTCAACGGAGTGGAATACAACTCCACAGTTCTTCACCATCAGAGATCAATGTTCCACTTATGGAATAGAGACTCTTTGTCAGTCGGAGCTCGGTGTTTAAATCCCCCCGAACCCGGGAGAAGAAGCCCAGAGTTTGCCCCTCTGGGCTTCTTCCCCCATCGTGTAATCCTCCGAGCGTCCAAATCAGTTCGATGCGGTTGGTGGCCGTTGATTTTTGCGCTGGCTTTTCTAGGGAAATGCTGCGCCGCGAGGAGCCCGGAAGAAATCGCAAACCTCGCTCAAACCTACATTCTTCAACGCGGAATCCCCTTGACAGAAGTTCTGATCTTAGATGCGAGTCGCCTCCTCAGGGATGGTTCGGTGAGGCTCAACACCAGCTTCCTATCGCTACAAACCGAAATGCGGCCTCAAGATGGAAGCGTCACTACGCCAGTTCTTCTTGAAGCACTGGCAGTCCCTCTCGTGATCGTTGTTCTGTTCAAATCCCGAACGTTAATGGACGCGATTGATATTTCTCAGAACATACAACACAAGTGTTTATTGCGAATTATCGTCACACCCAATGCTTCTAAGGCGTCGAGCGGTGTCTCTTATATGTGGCCGCCTTCGAGCGGCCCTCAGCTCAATTGCGCTCAGACGTACGATCAATTGTTGACAGCCTGGCCGCCAAAACCTTCGAAATCTTGTGGGGCTCCAGAGCTCGATTGCCACACATCGAGCGTTCTCGCCGAACGTGTTCTCTCACGCCTACAAAGCCGTCAGAAGCTGACTCTGTCGATCTCCTGCAACCAAACAAAGTTCTCACTCAGATACGAGACCGTTTTCTTCGGACTTTCCAAGCCAATGACCCTCTACGACAAACATATGAGCTCTATATATTCCTCGTGCTCCCAATTCATCGAGTGCCATTCCCTGATTCTGCGTAGGCCAACGGACGTCACCACACTCCTGAAACCTTTCGGTCCGGACGTTTGGATAGTGGCAACCCTGAGCGGGCTGCTTATGGCCATTTCCTTCAAGTGGATCCAACCGCAACCACTTTCACACAAAATCTGTCAGATGATTCTATCCTTCTTCTCTGTCGGAGCCATCGAAGCGAATTGCAGAAGAAATTCAGTGCTGATCATTGCTTGCACCATGGTTTCGATGACATTCATACTCTCCGCAATTTATTCGAACGAAGTCATGTCTTACTTCTTAGACAGGGCGAGTGAGGACAGACCCAATCGAGATGTGAACTGCGAAGTTACTAAGGTCTGCGACATCATGTTCTCATCGCAAAAAATCGATATCGATAATCAGTACAGCTATTATTGTGCCTTGTCCGAAAAAGCTAAAAAAGAATGCAAGGGCCCGCTTAGACGACACTTGCTTCGGTGCGACCACACTCGAGACTCCAGGAGTTTGCGGGATTGCAATCTCCAGCGGAAACCGATCCTTCACTCTGAGATTGGGCGTCCGAAGTCAGCTCAATTAATTTTGGTTCTCACGCGTACGAGCAAGACTTTCAAGCGGCTCCTGCAACACGGCTTCATCAGTCCGGAGGTGTTCAGACGGAATATCCGGGATCTTAGAGACAAGGACTTGGGGCTTTCTAACGCCATCATCCTGAAGATGACGGAGAACAAGTCTGGTAGGAATCACACAGACTGGAGCAAATATCTGAGTTTTGACGAGGAGGCAGCGTTATTTGATCTCGGAAAGTTTGGTGAAGTGATGCCTCTGATGATGTTATGCGGATTTCTCATTCTGTGCGGTTCTGTGTTGGAATGGTTGAAAAAGTTCACCAGCATGCTTTGAAGCAAATCCAAAAACGAAGAACTCCGTGAGTCGGATCGGCGAGATCCGCCGAACCCGTGCGATGCTCGTCCCATTGCAAATACCCTGAGAATTATGGAAGTTTAAGAATGCATCAAACACAACACAAGAAAGAACAAAATATGCCAGGAGCTCCCGTCAGCTGAGAGCGAGCCATGAAACGAAATCCTCCGTCAGAAGGAGAACAACATCCGTCATAGCTGACGCTACACTATGTGAAGGATCCGGTATTGGTTTGTTCGGCGCCATCCGCGAAAACGCCGGCGAACATGAGTGGAATCGCTCTCCCCGCGGTACGAGTAGAGCCTAACGTGAGTCAGAGTAGATAAAACTCTCGATCTAGCGTTTTCGCTTCTCCCGTGACTCTCCACCTGTTCCTTCGAGCACCCACGGTTCCCAGAAGACAGTGGGTGCTCGGAGGGTCCCCTGAGAATAGTGGGTGCCCGAAGGACTGTGCAGAGCAGTGGTTCTCAAACTCTTTTCATTCATGGACTCCCTATCGGATTTCCGTGGACCCCTTCAACGAGTTATAGGATAAAACCTTGCTCGACCTTTCTAGCTTTCTCTATATCACAAGGATTCGGTACGCAATCAACTAAACACGAGCTGAAACAAATCGAGCGATGGGAAGAACCGACGTTCGGAAATAACCTCGAACCATGAGCTACCGTATTTCTTTCCATTGCTAGGCATGCTCTAATGACGGGGCATGCTATGATAGAGGGGCACCCTCTGACAAACGGACCCCGATAGAAATTAATCAAAACTCTGCTACTTCAATTCGAATTGAGTGCAACATATTGATAGATCGCAAACGTGTAAATTGATGAAAATTCTTCCGATGTCATCGCCAGATTTTTTTTTCTCATTCTTGGTTCTCTGACCGCTCTCCAGACGGCAGGTTTTGAAGGATAGTCGGGCATGCCCGGCAATCGGAAGAAATACGGTATTCAATCGAGCGCGTTCTCTATCCGACGATTGGTCGAAACGTTTCTCCAATATTTGAACGTTTCTTCGTTATGGCGAGTGAGTGAACGATCAGTGCGACGGATTCGCCTGATGCTTGGCGACCGGAATTTCGTTATCTTGTTTGATTTTATTCAAATTCAGCATCAGATGTCCCCTCGTGGTGATTTCGCGGGTGAACCGCGGACGTCCACATTCAACCGCCTTCGCGAAGACTCTGGGCCGCGCTTTCGATCGGGATTCCCGAAGAGGTTTAAGGGCAGCTGTTACCAGCGAGGCGCAACCAGAGAGTTATATGTCCAAATCGATGACGAACCGTCTACCAATTCGATACGGGGTTCTCCCGCTGCGCTCAAGCTGCGAAAGTGTGCAATCAGTTCCCGCTGTTAACTCCCATGAATATCCGCGATTCCCATAATCATGCTCCTGGACCCCTAATGTAAGCCCTATCTCCTGATTGTGAGTCGGGGATCTCCGGGCTGTGGAATGTAATTCTGGGCGTCCATATGAATCACTATGAGAACCACTGGTGTAGAGAGACGAGAGAAGCAAGAAGGCCCGAGTCAGTTGAACTCCGTATCACGCCTCAACTATTCTTGTCGAGGCTTCTCGCGCTGAGGGTGCCCAACAAACGAGTACCGAATTACTCTGGAATCTCGCAGATAGGGAACCCGATTTTCCGAAAATAATGAAAAATATCTAATGCTCCGCAACCCTGTGAATCAAACGGCCGATGCGCCGAAATCCGCAAACATGTCGCAGATCACGATCTGCTCCCCAACAACGATAACAATCAGTTATCACGTGATGCAGCTGAAGGTCGCCGGTGATTAACCATGAGATTGGAGATTGATGCTGCGCAAATAATTGAGGTGAGACATACTATCGCATATGGTTGGGCACGAACTACTGAGTATCCAAGCAGTTGCCCTGGAGCAGATTTCGGCTGCTGACTCTCCGAAATGTCATGGCTCCAACTAGGTTACGGTCAGTATTCGTCTCGTTCGTTGTCTGTGAGTCTCGTTATCTTTGCACGTCGTATGCTGTTACGTTGGGTACGTGCTCGTTACACATATACGTCGCTTTATTCACCATCCGGAGTATTTTCGCATGAATGCACAGAATTCCAAAGGTTCCTTGTGGCTCTCCGCGGGATGGAAATGTTTACTGTTCGATTCGATCCTCCCTCTGGGTCGGAATTGCATTTGCGAGCGCGTATTTGACTCGGATGTGTCGAACAATATATCACTGAATTCGCTGTTATTGACAGTTTTTCTTAGTGTTGTGTAGTCTGCGTCCTCCAAACTCGTCTAAATCTCACAATCGGGAGCGCTTCTCCGTTCGTTTCACAGCGGTAAGCTTCCCGACGCCAACGTGCGGAACTCTTGTATACCCACTTCAGTGGCGGATTCGAGTAGAAAGAGTTCGGGCGACGCAATCCCCCCCACCTCCTCATGTCTGGCCATCCACGCAGAATTTACCATTCCGTACAACTTGTTTAGAAAATCGATTCGAACTGAATCGACTCGAATTTGACATTGCGAGATCGTCTGCAGTGATGATAAGCATTCATTGCGAACACAGTCGAGCGGAAAATACCGCTCGACGAATATAGTTTTGTATTCTCTGAACCCCGTCAATCCACCCGTCAATAAGAGACTGCCCGTCGACGATGACAAGCTCTGAAACTTGGTGCGAGGGACGATATCCAATGGCGGTTGTTGCGTCTAATTGTAAGCGCCTGAGTTCGGAATGTCGAATTTTCGAGGATTAAACACGCCATGCAAAACAACCCACATGAACAAGGGTGAACTTCCCTAATGTAGGAAGAGTGAGTTGAACTACCTACACCGAATTGTTCCAGTCTGGCTCGCTCCGGATACAAGGGACTGAACTCGGAGTTCGCCGAGTATGAGAGTCCCGAGCCTGGAACGGGGAGAAAAAAACGGTAATCATCGTCATGACTCAGAGATGGCGGCATCATCTTCTCGAATCCGATATCATTCTAATTGAGTGTGAGCAAACTTGGTATGTCACATCGTGATTAGCTTAATCGAGTTCGGCCAGCTTCACAGCAGACGGCAGCGATCCGCTGCGGCGTTGCACCTCAAATCCTTCGTAGTAACAATGCGCTAGCCCTTTTGGCCCCTGTCAGTATTTCGGTTTGTCTCTTCTCAAGTCGTTCTGTCGAGTTGTTCCGTTTGAAGTGAATCTAAGGACAATAAAATGGGAATATCCCGTCAATCACCACGGGAATATTCTAAATAATAATGATCGTAGTTCTTTGAAATAACGGGCAAAGCGGCCAAAACCGGGATCAATTCTCTGCAGCGGTTGCGATGCTACCCAGTGGCGGTTCCAGGGGGGGGCGATCGGGCGATCGCCCCCCCTCGAGTCGGGTCTCCCAGGCGGAATATACAAATCAGAAGTGGTAATTCCATGAATGTTTCCAAAAATGGAGAAATATTTGTACTCAACAAATATCGAACAAACAATTCAATATGAAACCGCATGATTAGGGTGGAAAAATACGCCTGGGACACCAAAAATCTGAAACCGCCCCCCCTCGAGCCATTCCTGGAACCGCCACTGATGCTACCGGGATCGTTCTTTTCCGGCTCGGAAGATGGCTCGTGCTCCTGTATTTCTCTTTCTATACAGTCATCCCTCGTCTATCGCGGTTTGATGGTTCCAGACCCGACCGCGATAAACGAGTTTCCGCGAAGTAGGATTCCCAATCCTCGAACCACGCTATTTCGCTGTTTTCGCTTAATGAGTCCATTCGAAGCTCTTTGAGAACGACATCGAGGTACACATAGACTCCCGTTCCGCGGATCTACAGCCACCAAGAGCCTAGTGATGGCATCGATGATTGAGCCGCGAACTTCGCGGCTTAGCCTAGCTGGATGAAATCGAGGAGAGACGAGATTTCTTGACCAAAGACGCGACGGGGCAGGAGATTTGTTCTCCGCGGTCCTCCGCTGACGCTGCCGTCCTCTGGAGCCGGCTCGGGGAGCAGAGGATCGCGATGCTCGGGAAGGGAAAACTCCAAAAGAATGGAACTCGAAAAACCGCGATACAGCGAGGTCGCGATACACGAGGGCGCGATAGACGAGGGATGACTGTACCGCTATATACTATATGATCTCTGTGGAGCACAACGCCCCCTTTGTGGACTCCTGCCGATAGACTTCAGTGGGGCGCGGGAGACCACAACCCCCCTGTCGCGTACGGAGGCTCCTAGCGCCTATGAGTATTTGCAATCACACACAAAACACACAACACGTTCACATATCGAGTTGGAGGTTTGGTATGGGCGATCAGTTAGAAAGCTGCGATGAATTGATATGTACCTATAATCAGATATTCGTTATACTGACCGTCGCTCGAGCTGAGCGACTCTATACAAATAAAGTTCTGGGTCGTGCGCACAAACTGGCTGCGAGTCGGCAGAGCCACAGGCGTACGATGTCTTCAACATCGTGCGCGACAAAAAGAGAAAGAGAGACATCAGCTGTTGTCACCAAAGAGCAACACTGCCAACGTGGAGCTCCAAGCGTCGGGCGCACGTCCGGTCTATCCGCCTGCATCATTCGGGTTTTCCATTCGACGTTTTCAGGAGACTGTGTGTGTCACACCCCCCTACTGAGGGGGCGCGCCTCTCGGGTTGAGAACCTGTGTACCGGTGTAATATGTATCCGAACTTTCAATCACATCCATCCCTGGAGGGGAACCATCTTCGCCCAGCGCCGGCACACCCATCGCCCATCGCATCCCTGAGATCATCCCCTGGGCGTTCGAAGTGTTGAGGACAGTGATGTTCTGTGATTCAGATTTCGTCCCCTATTGAAAGTCGAGACAAGGACACATCTCCTCCCCTCTTTCGCCGAACCAAAGGTGAATGGTCAGAACTCTTCGTAGATAGAACTATGGATTGTCCCCCTTTGCCGGGCCCGAACAGGGTCCCGCTAGTGGCCGGAGTTCTGAATCAGGTCCGTTGTCTGTGAGTCTCGTTATCTGTCCACATCGTATCCTGCTACGTGGGGATGTGCAAGTTCGTTATCTGTCGAGTACGTTATATACGTCGCTTTATTCACCATCCGAGGCGACGGTCACAGCCTCCATCAGAGAAATGCTGATCGAACAAAAATGACGTCGCACAATCATTGCACGATAAACCCAATTTCATCCGAATCAAGAACGGAGAGCGCCTGATCGAACGCGCGGTACAGCAGAATTTTGGCCTGGCGCAGGGCGAAACGGCCAGCCAATTATATTACGTTTTGTACGTCGCAAGCCTAGCTGACGAACTTCGACGAGCCAGAGCGAAGTTCGCGTTTTTCGCAGATGACCTCGTCATCGTAACACCAGACCGCACAAAACTGGCGAGCTACCTGGGACGGCGCTCTAGTGCAAGGCATTCGAGATTCTGATCAACGTGGCCAAGACCAAGATCAGGCGATCCAGCAACGGAGGGACCTACGCGAAATATCTCAGGAATATTGCGATCAATGGAACCAAACTCGAGCTCGTCAGCCACTTCCCGTATCTCGTGGTGACGATGACGCCCAAACTGAGTTTTACGAACCACCCGGAGGTGAAAACAGCCAAGGCGACTCATCGAAAATCTCCTGGACGTGGATATCAAACAGGCAATTAACCTCTTCAAGATTAAAATAGTACCCCTTCTGACCTATTGCTTGCACGTGATCGCCCCGCACCTCAGCCTCTCAAACTTGGAACAAATCGATAAGGTCAAGAACAAAAATACATCAAGCGAGAAGACGTTCTCCGAAGAGCTGGTCCTAGATAAATACAGATTCAACGACGAAGTCATAACCGCTTACGCCTCCAAGCGAGAGGAGAAAAATATAGCTTTCGTGTCAGGAAATTTCACGGATGGTATTGGTTTCACAACAGATGGATGGAAAAGAGCTTTCCAGCGAAACCGCCGCGATGTATGTAGATTCACATGGCATGGATACCACCATTGGTTGTGTTTGAACGAGGAATGTTACAAACCAGACGAAAGCGTTTGTAAATTGTGTGGAAAAGTCAGAATAGGTAAATACCGCGGAGTTCCTTCGACGATTAGCCTCGACGAGTTTACTCCAGGCGAAATCGCTTCATTCGAGTACGCACCTATAACGTCAACCGACGTTGGAAGAACTTTCTCGAAGTTGAAGCACATGCTGAATGATCGAAGACACAACATCACTGCCGAAAACTTGAAGATAACCCTTGTTGCATACTGCAACCATGTATGATGACGTTTTCGATTCTTACTCTCATCGAATCAAGAATGCATAAATGTGGTATTTTGATGCATATTTTCCTTGTCTTAAGTGCATATCTGCATGCATATTTTCGATTTTTTGAGTGCATGAACATTCGCACTCTACTCATTGCACATAGGTTTCTAGAATGCAAGAATACGCGAGTGAAAATATTCAAGAATGATGCTCGAAGTCTGTGAGACTTGAGCGAAGCTTCAAACAGGATTATTTTGTGTATCCCCAGATTCCGGATATCGTCAATGTTGAGAAGAAGAAGGTTGTGCAGGTTCCTGAGGTCCTCTCTGAAAAGAGGGCAAGGATAATACTCAAAGATTTCAGGCCTGGAAACTTTGTCCTGTGAGACTCCATCTGTTTTGAATCAACGGTTGCAAAATCAAATTTTCAGCTTTTTTTCCAAATAAAATTATCTTTCCGGGTCCGCGGGGCTCCACCTGACCTGGACAACATCCATCATCTCATTGCAGCGTCGTGATCGAACAAAAATCAGACTCGATCGGACTCCGATCGCTTTTCAAGGCAACGGAAGAAAATGTTAGACACGGCTGCCGACTTCGGTTTTTCCTTTTTGAAGCGGATGAAGGTCCGAGAGGTGACACAGGAAACGTCGAGGTTCTCCGAATTTTCCTACACAGTGTTTTCAGTGAAAAACTTGGAGAAAGTGATCGGATTCGCCCCAGATTACGGTAGAGCTCGCTGCATCACCTTCTTGGACGTCTGATATGGTGATTGAGATTATCGCGACCGAGGAATCGCTGTGGGCTGGCAAGGCTTTCCCTGAGCCCGATTTGGGAGACGGATCTATTCGTCTTATCACGCATCATCGACTCCCATGGAATGCATATTCACCGTTTGCTTTATTACGCTTAGGTCGACCCACAGAGGAAAGATACATCCTGACCTTCCAGACGCGGATCTGACATTCGGATCTCATGTCGGAGTGCTCCCTCAAGTTTTCGTGCGGACCCGAGATTCAACGCGATGTTCCCGCTGGATGAAGACACGTCGCACACAAACTTTCGTTCTAAACTCCAGCAAGCCAAGGCCATCAGGTCTTAGGGACAACCGGGTAGCGGAGCCACTTGGCGTAGTGCTATGCGGCACGAACGGAACCTGCGGAAAGTCCTTAGCAGAAGAGTCACAAGACATTCAAGAAAGGTTCCATCGACTCCGAGCGCAAGAATAGAGAATCGCAGGCCTCCTGGGTGAGAAGCAACAAATAAAACGGCAGCGTCGGGTGTTGGGGATCGGGACCGGCTGAGGAGGGCAGCATCTCTGAGAACAGCATCTTCGAAAGCAAACAAGGAAGTTGTTCCCCTCATATGGTGAAAACAACACAAATCGAGAGAGACTTCCGATTCGACATGTTTTTAGCTGAAAATTTCGACCAGTATCGACATAAAACGGCTGTTTAGGCAAGCTATCCGCTGCGAGGAATCTTCTCGGCAGATGCCAAATTTCCCGGGAATTTAGTAGTATCCTCGACCATCCCACTCTGCCCACAGAGTAATGTTGGTACGCCACAAAGTACGGAATAGACATTTCCGGCCCGAAATTTGACCGAGGCGGATTCCCCCGCTCTACGAAGAGATACCCCCACCAAGCTCGGTGACATTTCTCATTCCTCTACTTCGACTCGATAAGCCTCGAATATCTTACTCCACAATTATAGCCTGCAAAAGTTCACAGATCGAGGTTGGCAGAAATTCGGAACCCCATGTGAATACATTTTTGCCAAGGATGATGGATGACCAACTCGGTCCGTTTAACGATCGTAAGATTCAAGACATGAGTTTCTACCCGAGGGAATCAAGAAGGAGTATCTTTCCAAGCAATCTGAGGACTCCGACGCGTCCCATCGGCCCTTCTCATCGTTTTTCCGACGTTTTCTTGACGATCCCCTGCCAGATAATACCACCATCAATGCTGCATTCGATGCAACACCATCTGATTGAGACCCCAATGTTCATGGATACTTGTGCTTCGTTATCCATAGCTCTTGGATGATGATGATCAGGTAGGATCGAATCGAGAACAGCGAGCAGAGACGAATGTTCAACGAATCAATGGAGAATTGGTGATTCCCAAGGAGTGCGATTCCTCATATCCATCCCATGTCCCCATATTCATCATATTCATGTTCACAGGGGGAGGTGCCCCCGGCAAGAAGACTCGCTTCCATTGCGAACCGCTGGGCCAAGTCCAGCAGCGGAGCGGGAATTTCTCCGAGGAGGTGATTCGGAGAGGAGCAGACGGTACTCACATACCAATCGATTACTGTGCCATCGCCTTGCTTCTTCAACATTTCAGGTAAAACCATACTCGAGTACGATCCATCGCTTGCTGGCATTCTCGGTTTCCAAGCGAAGTTCACTCTGCATACCGCTTCGTCCAACTGACAATGAGCTTCTCAGCTTGATTGCCGCTTCAGCGACTGAGGCGGCCTAGAAGAGCTTCTCGATGATCCACTTGAGCACTGCGATTGCAATATCGGGACTGAATTTGTGAGTCTTCCAATCGAGGTTCGCGACGCATCCGAAGGCGTGAGAAAGGAATGGTCGAAAAGAACTCTCGAACGAGAACACTGACACATTTCGCGCGCTCACACGATAATACTTGGAAATTCCCATATTTATGAGATTAGCCCAGATTTGCATAAAGCAAGTCTTGAATGTATCGAAATCGTCGAAACTGTTCAGTCGATTCTTCGTTATGGGTGCGAAGCAAAACCTAATCGTGAAACAGACCGCTTTCCGGTACTTCAGTATTAGTTCACTAGGAGGGCTATATTGCAGAAACACGTTAGATACCATGCAAGGGAAAACAGATGCAATCACTCGCGAAACTTCAAACGAGTCCGACATTCGCAAATTCGTGGCGTGACATATTTGAAACTTGCTCGCACTGTCGGTCGGATTGACGAAAAAAACGAGTGAAAGAATCCTGAGGAACTTCATGAGGGAAAACCACTCGCTGCGTCCGATTCGATTCGCTTGCAACAAATGTCTTTCAATTCGTGCCGATACAGCTTCCCTGATCAGCATCGTCTGTCTTGCGCTGAATGAGTGCCTCAGGACCCAGAGCTGGCCTCGATTTCTTCTCACTATCACCGATTGGTGCATAACGAGTATTTGAACAGTTGTTCTGCGATGGAGCGGGTGCATCTTCATTGGCTTTGCTCGGACAGAATTCGTTGACCGAGGCATCTGATCCTCTTTTCGCTGATGGATGATCTTGATGTCGGAGTCATCTCCCATTCACGAGCTCAAATAGCGGCAATTAAAAAAAAAAAAAATTTTTTTTTTTTTTTTTTTTTTTTTTTTTTTTTTTTTTTTTTTTTTTTTTTTTTTTGGTTTGGGGTCATTATCTGAGATTTCTTCCCGATCCGTGGTGATAGATATGAATATTCTGTTGATGCGGAAACGTCGCGAACGGAAGTGGGCCTCAGATCAGTCGTGATCGTATGACCATCGTGGGAGAGCAGATCTACAGGCTCTGCAGGTTGACCAGAGTACTGTCCTCGCTCCTACCTCTTCGCATCAGGTCGACACGTCTTTCTTCTCAAAATCGTGACATTCCCCGCCGAATACAACTCATCTGGTCGAGATCGGTGCGTCTAGAGTCGAGAAAGCAGACTTTGCCTGTGGTGAGGAGTTGGACGAAACATGCACCCGGCCGGGATCGACTGGATCCAAAATTCTGGAGATATCTTTAGAAATAGATACAGCGTTCCAAGGGAGAGACTTCGAGGAGGGCGATGGAAATTTTTTTCGACAGATCTCGATCCGGTCTATCCCAAACAACCGCCTCAAGCCTATGCGATCATCCCTTCGAGGTTTAATTCAACGTTTTTCACTCGAAAATCGAGAAAAACGCGAAAATAGGTTTCGAGAACGAATCTCCCACTGTGCGCCGTCGAAGCGTCCATGGAACTTGGACCGGATGAACGGTCACCGAAACGCAACGTCTACGGAGTTGTCGAACGGTGATAACGTTTTCAGCGTTTTCTACGAGATGAAGCTCACGAACTGTCCGAACCCAGCTCACTGAACGATATTTGAAGATAATCGAGCACTGTCAGCGAAGGTCTCGAAATTGTTAGTGAAATAAGGGTGTGCCAGCTTGAGCACATCATTGTTTCCAAGCGGGAATGCGTAGAACTGCGCGTGATCAGAGTACTCTGCTCGTAGGTTTCCGAGCACGTCGATCGCGATGGTAATTGTGTTCCTATCAGTAAACCTCGCTTAGCTCAGAACTTCAGCAGAAAACTAAGGGGTGGCGCTAAGGCGTCCTTCAAGTTAAATAAATCCAAAGACAGCTGTGACAGCGGGTGCGGTCCGCCCCGGGCGGCACTCTCGAGGGGGCGGCATTTTGCTGATTTATGCCCTAAAGCGGGTCGTTTTTCTGGTTGTCGATCCGCGTCGGAGACGCTTCCAGGGGGCGGCATTTCCCGAATTTTCCGATGTCCGCCCCGGGCGGCGCTCAGGAACGCAACGCCATTGTCTGCATGCCGAATTTTCGGCCGTGAAGGCTTCATCCAGAGTTGAAACCGGGTTTATCTCTTACGGAAGAGTTTTATATTGGGAGAAGCTCCTTCGACGGTCGGATACCACAGAGGACCCCGAACCAAGACGCCTTGACTATGGAGAATCTGTTTCCCTCTGCGTTACTACTCGGAGCCATTTGATCCCAATTCCTGACGCTCGCAGACCAGAGCAGTGGCGTCCCGAGACCGAGTGCCGCCCGGTGCGGAAATTCGAAATCGGTGGAAAATTGGAAAATGCCGCCCCCGGCGGCCGTGATCGAGCTGGAGCAACAACCAAAAAAATAGTACAAAACCCGAAATGCCGCCCCCCGAGACGTGCCGCCCGGTGCGGACCGCACCTCCGCTCCCCACGCTACGTTGGACCAGAGTGCAACAGCAATCTCGGAATCGACGATCTCGGCGCCACTGCCGCCAGCACCACGCGCGAGCCATACATATATGTATAATGATGAGAGCCCGTACGTTTACGCAAAATGCATAAAATGCATAGTAATGCATATTTTGGTACTTTATCGACAAATTTGCATAATTTGGAGGTTGTTGCATGAATTTGCATACTCCCAAAGCTTGACCGGACCAAACGGTGGATGTGGTCGGTGAACAGCGTTGAAAAGTGAAAATTTATCCCAAAAATATCGGCGGTTCAACTTCAACCAGAGGATTTCCACCGCGCTGTCCCTCGCTCTAGGCGCGGGCTCCACCGCGCATGAAAGGTAGCATGACAGCGTTGACATGCACGTGGTCCGCGGAGCGTCCGTTTATAACGGAGCGGGGAGGATTCTCCTCTGATGCGTTCATTAATCTTCGAATCGTCAGAGGTTGTTGTTCCATCCCGTTTTGTTGCGTGATCGTCACGTCTCGCTTGAACTTGGCAGTGTAGGATCGGTCAAAGTTTCACCATGCCGAAGGTTTCAGCACCGATCAGAGTCAAACTAGAATCATTCATCAAGATTTTTGGAACAGGAGTTCCCTCTACCGATGGCCATGTTCTTCTGTGTGAAGTTTGTGAGACGGAGATCGGGGCCGACAGGAAATCCCAGGTTTCGCAGCATTTGAAGGGACTGAAACACGTTTCCAGAGAGGCGAAGAAGCAGCAGTCGACATCATCGAGCGTGGTACAGATTGGTCCCTTCCTGCGGGCAACGGGTAAACAATGTCAACTCAGTCTCGATATCTGTGACACTTTCGTCTCGTCACTTTCGTATACCTCTTTGGAAGTTAGAACATCCGAAGATGAAATGGTTCGTCGAGAAGTATAGTCGTCGAGAAGCTTCGTCGTCGGCTACGTTAAGGCTGAACTACGTCAGGAATATCTACGAAAATGTGATCGAGTTCATCAGAAACTCGGTTGCAGACAAAGCACTTCGGGTATCCATTGACTTCTTATTGCACTCAGAAAGCTTGGAGAAGACGAACAGAACGACCATCGCTCAGGCATTCATGAATGCTCTGTCGATACGATGGCCCAACAGCATAAAACATGACAAACTGCTGTTCTTTGTGACGGACGCGGCCGCTCATATGAAAAAAGCGGGAGGAACGCTCAAAGTCATCTTTCCTAACAGGATCCACGTTACCTGTGCCGTTCATGCGCTGCACCGGATTTCAGAAGAGATCCGGATGTCGTTCCCGCACGTCGATCAACTTGTCGCGAATGGAAAGAAAATATTCCTCAAGTCAGGATCAAGAACCACAACTTTCAAGGAGACTGCCCCAGGCACACCTTTGCCACCCGAACCGGCAATCACCCGGTGGGGAACATGGCTGACCGCCGCGATATACTATTCAGTACATCTTGAAGCGTTCTCAGCTGTCCTGGAAGCTTTAGACGCAAGTCAAGCCATCAGCATCTCTGAGGCTCAGCGGTTGGTCAAAATTCCATCGTTGAAGGACGAACTCACATTCATTCTCACGCATTTCCAGAATTTGCCTGCAGTGATTAAAAAACTGGAGGAAGATAACCTCCGTCTGACAGAAAGTACAGACATCTTTCAAAGAGCTCTTGATGAACTCAAAAGCACACCCGGCCCGATTGGAGATCGCGTCAGGAAGAAATGCGATTCCGTAATGAACCGAGACCCCGATTAAGATCGGGTAAAAAAGTGGGCAGACATCTTGCGCGGCACACCTTCTCCAGAAGGTAACGGAAACTCCAGTCCGGAACGAATCGCGTCGTTCAAGTTCGCCCCGACAACGTCCGTTGATGTAAAACGAACGTTTTCCGTACTGAAATACACTCTAAACGACCGCCGTTTACCTTTGAAAATCTGAGAATGGTTCTCATTGTAATCAGATAGATTGTCAGTGAATCTTGAGAGTTAGACTTTTACGTTCGTATTTTAAGTGTTTTTAGTGCATATTTTTGGGGTTTTCAGAGCATATTTTCAGGGTTTTGAGTGCATAAATGCATGCATATTTTCAATTTCTATAGTGCATAAAGGTACGGGCTCTGATGATCAAGCATGAGATTGAAGAATGCTTGAGGTGAGAAAAAATATCTAACATCGTTGGGCAGGAATTACCGAGTCTCCAAGTAGATGCTCTGGAGCAGATTTCTGCGGCTGACTCTCCGAAATGTCGTGGCTCCAACTAGGTCACAGCCAGTATTAGCCTAGTTCGTTGTCTGTGAGTCTCGTTATCTGTCCACATCGTATTCTGTTACGTTGGGTATGTGCAAGTTCGTTATCTGTCGAGTTTGTTATATACCGTATTCCTTCTAATAGACGGGCATGCCCGTCTATTTTTCAACCCTCTCATGGGGTGCCCTTCTATTAGAACAGGGGTTCCTGAAGTGGCGGCCCGGGCTCCCTAGGGGAGCCCGAAATGGATTCTTAGGGGCCCAGAGGCGATTCTCGAATATGAGAGGCGAGATCGGGTACAGTGCCTAAACTTAACCCCTCAAATGAGCGCAAATTCGGAGAATAACCGCGAAGCACCGCCATTTTAAGCGATGCTTGGAGCTCTCCCTGAATCTGGACCTACTCAGCCCTATCGAGACTTTCGGAGACGATTGCGAGAGCTCAAGGTCCTAGAGTTCCAGAACTCCTGACCTACAGGGATACTTCGAAACGCGCAGAAGCGATCGGGTCCGAGAAGTCTTGATTGGGCTGAGGGAGTCCAGAATCTGGACTCCAGATATTCATGGAGACCTCAAATTATCGCCCAAAATGCCTCTCTGTTGACCCATGAGCTGTTCACACTAAGTCGGGAAGCGAGCTCTGCCGTTTCCTGGCAGACCCCCGCTGCATACGGTTTTGGAAACCGCATACCAACGGGGATCCACTATACTATTGAAGGAATCGGGAGTCTCAATAAGTTTATCATAGCGCCAGGGTTCAGTACATTGTTGTCAATAAAGACTGACTGCTGGTCTTGCTCGGATCCAGAAGCTGACTTGCGCTGAGTCGAACGGTCGCGAATAGTCTCTTAGAAGCAAGAACACTGCAGTCACCATCAGTAAACTTGACCTGAGCTTGTAATGTGGGCTAGATTGGTTCCCATTAAGTTTGGGCTTCTGGTCAAAATTTAATCTCGAAACCTTCGAAAATGAGGGGGCCCAAGGGAGGTCGTCAACGGCCAGAGGGGGCCCAGGACGGAAAAAGTTCAGGAATCGCTGTATTAGAAGGTGCCCGTCTATTGGAAGGTGCCCGTCTATTTTTTCGATCACCATCACTTGCCTGAGAGGATCCCCACGAACACAAACGTATCCGCAACTCGAACCGACGCGGTAGGAGCTCAAACTAGGAAGGAAAACGGGGGACTGTTTCCGGACGCATTGTATTACTGCTTAGCTTTATTATCGTATGCTTCAAGAGCGATTTAAGACTTCTGAAACGTCTATGATTGAAACATCACGACTCAGCCGAACGTGGAAGTTCCAATCTATGCCAGCCCCGTGAAACTTGAGCTGTGGGGGTGCCCGTCTATTAGAAGAAATACGGTACGTCGCTTCATTCACCATCCGAGGTATTTTAGCATGAATGCACAACATTTCGAAGGTTCCTCGTGGCTTTCCGCGGGATGGAAATGTTCACTCTCTGTGATTCGGCCCTCCCTCTGGGTCGAAATTTTATTTGTGAGCGCGTGTTTGACTCGAATCTGTCGAAGAATATATCACTGAATTTGCTCTTATTGACAATTTTCCTCAGCGATGTGTAGGGTGCGTCCTTCAAACTCGTGTCAATCTCACAATCGGGAGCGCTTCTCTGTTCGTTTCACAGCAGTGAACTACCCGGCGCCGACGTTCGGAACTCTTGTATACCGAGTTCAGTGGCGCAGAGTTCGGGCGACGGACGAAGGATCTCTTAGTGTGAAATGGAGGAAAACAGACGATGAGGGAAAGACAGAAGCGCCTTGGGGTGCTCGTAGCATAGCACACAGGACTGCAACAGCTGGGAGCATCGATTAGCACCTCTTACCGTGTTTCATACCTCTAACGCCGCCCGGAGTTGCGCTGATCTGCCTTGTTTGGGTACCGTTTGCCCGACTCCCTAATGCCCGCCACCGAAAGTTATGCTCGCTCACTCCGATCTTGGTTCCGAGCATGCATGATGTCATGCGCTGGCGATCCTCCACCGAACTGAGCTGCATTCGCACACCGGTTAGCACTACCTAGATGAGTGAAAGCCCATTACAACGAATACCGATACAACGAACTTTCAATAGAGCGATTTGAAACTCGATTCTCGCTCGGCCGCACAGTGGTCCAAAACGACTTTTTAGGTGGAAAAAATTATTTTTCCGAGTCATTCGACTGAACCGAGTGCCATGAACACAGAATAACATGTTTCGATCCATATGGACACCGGTGGCGGAAGAAAACGTGTGTTGGAACAGCACAACGAGTGAATCCGACGCGACGGCTGTCACCATTTCGTTCGCGCAACAAGATGAGCTTGACCTCGCAGAATTCGACAATGAGAAGGACGGGGTGTTTGCGAGCTCCTTCAGCGATCGCGATTTGAGACGATCGCCGGAGGCATACAGGGAAAGAGAAGCCGCATGCAATAGATTCTCGATTTTGTACTCAAGCAGCGGAACCACCATAGTCTTCCACGACTTGGCACCGGAATCGGCGAAACTCTTGCGCGCGCGACCTGACTTCTTAGACGCTTCTCTCTGCTCCGAACGCACCAGGAAAGTGAACGGCTCTCGTTCCAGCCGACCCGCTTGCTGCGAGGAGAAAATCTCCGGACTGTGGGCGATTTTCTCGTACCTTTCGCGCAATTTTGCGGCGTGGTGACTCAGTGCTCTCCTGGGGGCGGGGAGGTTCAGAACCTGAGTCTCCTCGACTTCGGCCTGGATCAGAGCCTCCTTCAACAGCGTTCCCATGGCCCTTCCGTGATCGGCCGCGATCCAAATTTCAAAGAAACGTCTTCGGGCAACTGGTACTGATATGTCTGGAAATATCGTTGTAGCTCAGAGCGCGCTGGGAAGCGGGAGTCAGGAAAAACATGGATGATAGTAGGCAACTTGGTGCTCAATTCACGGAAGTTTCAAAACGGGGGCAGACGGGGAGAGTATATTTCCAGTCTCATGAATATCGGTGATTTTTGCACAATCGAGCCCGCTCTCTGAACGGCTCCAGGACGGCGCCCAGTCTCTTTGTAAACGGCGGAAACCCCCCACGTGTGGAGCCAATATGGGTCTCACTTACCACACATGATTTTTTTCTCAATGGAAAACCTTCAGAATGTGTTTTTGTCACTCGGATCCACAGCTATTCGCGCCCGCGTTCGAATTGCGCATCCCGCTCCCTCTCTTCTTCTCCCCCCCTCCCCCAACGAGGTCTTCAATCGACAAAAACAACATGGTCCTCGACTGTACAGCCTGTTTGGCAGTACATTCACGCATCCAAATCCGGAAAACCCGGACATGACTTTTTTCCACCTATTTCAGCGTTTTGGACCACTGTGGGCCGGTGTGCCATAAGGTCCAATGTTGAGAGATTCTCGATACAACGAATTTTCGTGACAGCGAAGGGTTCTTCGAAACGCGCTTCCACTGTAGTTATAAGTCTACTCGATTCGATTCACAAAGCTTAGATTTAAGCGATGGAGTATTACAAGCGGGCGGTCACTTGACCGACATCGGACAACGTGATAAGATGAGACTGATTCGAGGAATTTCGTAACGGTGCGTGAATTCAACCAACTTTCGATTTACCACATTCAGGAGCGGATTTACCACTCGGCTTAGCTCGGAGATGAGCGACAACCGTCTGAATGATCTAGCACTTTCATCGATTGGGAGTGGTACCTCGAATTCGAATCAATCCGAGGAAATAATTGAAGCTTTCCTTCAGCGGGATCTCCGACGGAAGACGAGAGGCGACCACTGTGGAGATGACCCGAACATCAGTTCCGTGTCTGCCCATATACTAGCGTACCTCAGTTTCGCTGCGTTACACCCGCAAAACCTGCGTAAAATAGCCTGAAATCTAGGGTTTTGAGGGTAGTTTCGACCCGTAAAACTTTGAGATCGGTTTTGCGGGTGCAACTCTACCAAACTTACAAGGGAGGTGCGCGACCTCAACCTGGAATTTCTCAACCAAACTTGCAGATAGTCATGGGCTTATGTCACTCATACTGGAAATGTGTTTTGCTCGACAGGCTGGAAGTCGAAAAAAGCGCGGTGTTTTATAATCAGCCCGGGGGCGGCAAATTTGTAAATCCGTCACTGATCACAGTCTACCTTCATTGTGAACCTTGGAATTCGTACGACAAACCATCTGTAAGGGTGGCGCCATGCTCTTATCTCTGCCGTCGGCAGGAAACACGTGAACAGGCTGTCGAACAGGCACCACCAAGGGGAGACGCAAAGTACGACGGAAAGTTCATGGAATTCGTTGAAAGGTTCGAGTCGATGGGAATTGACGCTCTGATCTCGAGTAGGTGGTAATCGATGGAAATCCATAACCGCCCCCCTCCCCGTAAAATCTGAGAAATTTATTCATAGCATATCTGGTTGCGCTTGGCACGCTTGCTGGGGGTCATCGGACCCGAGTCGCGATCGCGTGGAACATGTATTCATCTAGCTTTCGCAATGTTGGGCGGGGGGGGGACTTAAATTCGATTCTATTTATCAACAATCGGTACAGTCTTGGACTCAATGGAGCATACCTGGTGGCCAAAATTTTAAGAACGCTCGCCGTTTACAAAGAAACAAGTCCTGAAGATCGAAATGAGATCATCTGCTGTCCATTGGTCGGCAGCATGGCTTGCACTGGGTCTAGACTCGTCCCCCAGAACAGTTGGAGTTCACTGGAAAATCATTATTTACATCTGCGGGACGGAAAACGGAAAGATACCCCTCAATCGCCTGGTGATTATTTTAAGAACGAATCTTTTTTATCGCAAGAACTTGGATGGAACTTCTTTGAAAGCTTGAATGGATCTTTCCAAGACATTTTGGGAACTGTTTACAACTACCCAATGTTCAGTACTTTGTGGAATGAACCTCATTTTTAGTCATCTCCGCACACCTGCGGCTAATAGAAAAGACGAGGCGTTCCCTTACCCCTTTCGGTATGTTGTTATCCTGTCGGAATATCCACTCATCGCCCATGCGGTCTTGTGCGTAAGGGAGAATGGTCGTCTGAAGTATGTCCAGCTACATCTCGTTCGTCATCGTCCCCTTTATACAGAACAATGGAACCTACCCCTCTATAGGGAAAGCATAGTGAGCGTTCTTAAAATTTTGGCCACCACCGTATCTCTTAGGCATTGGCTATCAGTTTCTATGAGGCACATTTTTAGTTTCCTCTTGAGGAATGTAGAAATTAGTATAATGACAATTGATTCGGTAACAAAGGTGCGTATACGGGTTTCCAGCAAATTTGGGGAGAGCCTAATCTGGGATATCTCACATCTCGTGTGCAGGACGTCCGAGTCTTGAATTCACCGGAAACTCAAGGAATCCCGGCGCTATACGAGAAAATTTCGGTGAGCAGTGGTAACTGAGCGCTGTTCATATCTTTCAAGGTGCAGCTCCTAAGGTCATGAACTTACCAATGACAGAACCAGGGACGTAGCCAGGATTTTTCCTGGGGGAGGGCTAATCTTCTTGACTCAAGGGGGTACCCTTGTGAAATTCTCTCAGAAGCGGTCGCTCGACCAGAAACCTCAACTTGGATGGTATGAATCAACGGGTCCTGGGGGGCTAAAGCCCACTCAGCCCACCCCTGGCTACGCGCCTGGACAGAACCAATGATAGAACCAACAGTTTCCACCTCGAAAATCGGAATTTAGATTACCCTCATGGATTCAATGCGGAACGAAGAAATTGAGACTGAACGGTTCGTGGGAATGACACGTCTGGAAACACGGAGTCTAAAGCAGAGGGAGCAAAGGTCACAGCCTCCATCAGAGAAATGCTAATCGAACGAAAATGACGTTGCACAATAATCTAATCCTATTTTCTTCTCTCGGTTTCCTACTCGGAGGAATGCTGAAGATGTGGAAGCTTTAGATAGGCACGCCAACGGTTCCATTCATCGGTACACAGTTCTGGCTGGGGCTCAGAATTTTTGCTGAGGGAAGTTACAGGATAAACTTTCGAGTACAGCAAATGCAGGCGAACGATTGGATGCAGATCTGAATAACATGCACTGCTCTACCATCTCCTCGTATGCCTCGGAATGCTTCGGTCGAAAGTCTGCAGGAGAATGTCTCACAGCTCGTGGAACAAGCTGTGCTGTCCGAGCTGCGAGATCCCGCAACAAATCGGCACCAGGAAAGAATTATCTGGATCCATTGAAAGAAAATGCTGAAGAAACACAGCGCCAAGTAGATGGGGTCAACCGCTGCACGAAGAGAGTCTAGACTCTAGAGTTTCCATCGTCCGAAAATGTGCGAGCGGGAGGGGAGCACATGAATTCGGAGATGAGATCATAGGTCACTATTCAAGGGTTGCCAGGCCAGGTATTTTCTGTTGAAGAATTCGATTTATTGAAAATTAAAAGTTTCGATTCGGGCCAGGCCCTCGAATTGAAGATTAGTTAATTTGATCCTTCGAATGGAGTCGTGTCACAAATGGAACCTGTCCAACCACCCGGACCACAATATGATTAAATATCCTCGGTCGGTCCTCCTGTTGTAGATCTCGGATCAAGTCGTTCTGTTCGATCAGGATCGTCTCCATGTTCTCCTTTGATTTCAGCTCAGAGCTCTTGATCTAAAATTCAGGAGCGGCGCGAGACTGAGGTCGATACTTCTCGAGTCGAGTTCACTGCTTGTATCTTTGAAGGCGGCAGCCACCACACTCCTAGTAAACCGTCGCCAGATCAGGCGTGAGGCCGTGTAAAACCGCTCCAAGGGTACTTCTCTCGCCGATGGATGCATAGAACGAGCTGTGGTTGTAAGAGTACTCGGTTGAAGAGCTTGCGAAGTTTCTTTCGGGTGACGGGGGCACTATCACGATACCAACAGCAGACAAATCGGGACTGTCCACCGGAACCGTCAACGATTGCACGATGTAGTTCCACATCCTGTAACGAGGTAAATTTTGAGCCTGCTCCCTCGTTCTCTGAAGAATTTGACGGATCCCGGTCCTGAAAAATCGACATCCGAAAATGTCTCACCATCTTTTGTCATCCTGTCTCGAGTTGACGATGAAGAATCGGGAGAGAGACATCAACGCGCTAAACGCCATGAACAAGGCGGCGATCGCGGCGCACACGGCGAAGAACATCGGAAAATGCATCATATTGAAGTGAATTTGATACTCGATCAATCGTTTCGAGAGTATCTGTCTGCCATAGCCTTAACAGTCCAGCCAAGCCTCGTGCAGCACAATTGTAAACAAAAACAAAAGCCAGCGGAGGGTTTCCCGGACGGAGTGTCGGGGTCGGTAAGCATTCCCGACGTGCAATGTGGCTCGTCGAGTCTATGCACGGTCCCTGAAATCTCATTTGCTCCATGATCGAAATCCGGAGGTCCTATCGAAGAGTTCCGGAGGGCGGCAAATTATTTTTGTCCAAATGGGGAGGAACTCGCGATGGAGTTTCCAGACAAAAGCCAAGCAGTGTCCTTAATCGGGGTCATGAATGCCAAGAGGGCTGTCGGAACCGGCTAGATACCGGCAGAAAATTCATCACTTGGATGCAAAACTGGCGAGGGACGGCTGTCTCTCGGCGGAGGGCTTATATTTGGGGATATTGGGTTTCTTCCAGCTTGGTCGAATCCTTCCATTCAACGAATATTACCCTTCGTTCAACGAATATTATTCAAAGAAAAACGTGATGTTGGAGCTGCGACTTCCCCAAGCTTTCACCTTCTGACATGGCAAAATTGCCGATCTCGAACGAGGAGCTTCGATTCCAAGTTCGGTTTGGCTCCGTTTGGCCACGAGATATCGACTTCGTGTTGCCGAGTTTCTCTCTTCTGCTTCAGAACTACGACCAAAGAGACCTTTCGAGACTTTCGGCTTTCGGATGATCTTTGGGGTTAACAGGTTGGATAGGACTAGAGGCGGGAACTTTACTTCTAACGAATCTTTAAGAGAGTCCTGGAGCTCTTTCCGTTCATGGTTTTTGAGGATTCTCAACCTTTGTGTGACGGACACCCTTTAACGTATCGAGGGAACGAATCTGCCTTGGGAATTTTTTTCCGATACTAGTGACATCCGGGGTACGGTGAGCGCCCTATTTATAAACCAGCCGCTGGCTCGGGGAGGGTCAAGGAAGCTCTTCGATTTTAGAAACAGCAGCAGCCGCTGCAGTAGCAGAGGGCCATCCACAAGCTAGCACACCGCTCAGATCACCTGGTAACCGCTAGCCGGTCGTCCCGAGAGCTAGCGAAGCATAGTTTTCCCTTTGAGTCGAGAATCGTTCTTCTAAACTAGAAGCTCCTCGACATACTTAGTAAAATTCACTAACACATGTATCCAGCTTTCTCATTTATCATCGAGGTGCGCCGCGCAAGCTCCGTTCCCTGCCACTTCCGGTTTGCAGCTCTCCGCGGAGACGTCAACGACAATTGACAGGACGGATACGATCTCTTCGTTCTGAAGATCTTCACGTTTTCACACGGATGGCGAACTTGCAATCCATGTTTCCGAACTCTGATGTTTTCAAGCCTGTAGAAGATACCTTTCGAGGAATTTCCGTGCGTTTCGAGACCCAGAAAACCTGGCTCGCTCCTGCCATGATGATGTGGAAGTGAAAGATGGCTCAATATCCATCATGCGTTTCAGGAAGGAGGTTGAAGTCAAATCTGGCTCGGTGGCTCTACTCTCATTCTTGTATTTGTCTGCGCTAGTTCTCTGGCTTCGGTGGTTCAAAGATCGCCGCTAAAATTAGCGATGCTACAGAAATCGAGAAAAATTGGTTCTCGAGCAAAATGGTGCAAGCAAAGGTGCAAGGGTGGAAGAAACGAGCTGAGCTTGAGCTCGACTTGCGCGAAGCGGGAATGGCCGTGATGAGACATGATTCTGATAACTTCTAGAATCGGAAAAGAGATCTCGGAGCGAAAACTTGTCACGCCCCCGTTATGTTAAGCAATACCCGGAGAACGACTCGGCTCACGAGCCGTTTTATTGTTACCAATGCTACTTACCACCGTGTGGGAGACCGACCGTCGGTGGTTGTTCCGGTGCTTCTAAGCTCGGCCCGTCCGTCTGTCCGATCGTCTGTCGCGTTGAGCCGAGGGCGGGCGGGCGGGTCTCCGAGCCAACCGACCAAGCGACCGTTCGGCCGGCCGGCCGGCCGGCTGGCGAGCTTGGCGGCGGGTGGACGGCTGTTTCTCTTCTCCAGAGATTTCTCGTTCCGAAGCAAGCCCGCCAGAGAGGCAGGCAGGCAGGCAGGCGAGCGGGCTGCTAGTTGAAGCATCCAGATAGCTAGCCGGCCATAAGGGTGTGTTCTTCCAGTTGTCGGTCTCCTCTTCTAGGATGGCTTTGGCTTGCTGCCATCTTTAGAGGGTCCACCGCGTATCCGATGCGGTCCTGTTTCACTACTCCCAAACAACACTCTCCGACTTCGGCAGTTTGGGCTCGGTTCGCAAAACAAGATGATTCTCCGTCCTTTTCGAGTGGATTTGCGCAGAAATGCACACAACCGCGAGGAAAGCATTGCAGAGAGCCGAAGTTCCGTCTTCCGGGTTTTTCATGTCTCCGATCCGGAAGTTCGGGGTGGAACCCCCGCGAAACTGCGAAGCTGAACTTCCAGAGTTCTGGACATTGGAAAGCCACTTCCCTTTGGCGGGCCCCCTGGTTTGTCTTGAATCTGATTGTGAGATGGCGGGCGGCGTGATCTGAACTCCATTCTGGGCGTATGACGTCGAGCGAGAGTGGTTGAGCCGCACTCCCCGTTGTGACGACCTCGTTCTTGCATAAGACCACGAAAACGACGCTGGAGAAGATGGAGAAAAAAGCTTGTGGGTGTTCGAAAACTAAGGCATTACGAATTCCTGTGCTTCAAACACGCGCAAACGGACACAGAGACACACAGGCGACGCTGAACAGTAGGATGATGACTCACCGTTCGGCACACATAGTACAGACGAGCTCTGGCTGACTGACCGGGTGAAACTCGTAGATTCCTCACAGTCGACACACGTTCTGTCAGTGGAAAAATTCGGGAAGAAATTCGAAGAGAAATCGATCAAGCGGGTGATAACCCTTTCGAATTGCTGGTCATCCTCTATAGAAGAGTGTCTGCGGTCTCGAATGCCCTCCGATGCGCATTCGCCGGACATTATTGACCTTAGGATGCGTTCTGATCATCAGGGGTTGAGCCGACGCCGATGACGACCACTCGCCCGTTGAGCTGAAATCTATCGACGGCAAATTGAAGGATGAGAAAACAATGAGATTAAATAAACGAACGCCCGACAAGGAGGAGGAAACTAAGAGGGACCTTATGAAACCATCGGATAGACGAGAGTGGTTGTGTCTTCCACTTCCTAAACAATCGGCTCACCGCCCGGTTTAGAACCACACCCAAGAGCGGCAGTTGGCGTCTCGGCGACTGCTGCCACTGCCCTCAAGATGCCGACCATTGTCCCAGAGTTTCCAAGCTTATGATATATATATTCGAGTCTGGGCGTACGTGGCCACTCCGGAAATTCAGGCCTCAAGAATCATATCTGGGCCGCCTACTCCGGGCCGCTTACTGATGACTTCTGGCCCGATCACGAACATCACGGCTTTGATCTCCCGGACTTCTTTCCTCGACGCCTGGAAACTCCCTGCAGAAAGATCTCATGGAGAACTATTGGACTTTTCCTGCGGAACTGAGTGAGGAAAAAGAATGCGAATCCCGATCGGAAACAGTTGGTTGCTCGTAACCGTGGGGAGGCGAGTCAATGCCCTTGACGAAAACATTACATCGGACGAATAATACTACAGGCGGTGATGCTGCAATCGGTTCTCGGATAAAATTAGGCTTGCGCCACGACAGACGGGGCTAGTTCGCTCTCGCACGCTCACTTTCGCAGGCGGCTCTGAGACGATTCGCGAACTGCTCGAGCTTTTTAAATATGGCCCACGCATTATTGCGGTTAGACTTGACGTCGAAAGTCACCCTCCTATAAGATGAATGATCATTCCTCAAATGAGTTTGTTTCCTAGTGACTCGACGCCGCTCGGTTTTCCGGTCGGTTAACGGTAACGCGGTTCACTTCCTCATTCCGAAACTGGAGCGGCATGATGTTTCATTCAGATTTTGGATGAAGCTGTTCATACTCGAGCCGAAGCTCAAGGCAGAGTATTCTCCGAGGTTAACAATGCGGGTCGACCTTGAACCGCATCGCTAGATCTAACCGTTCAGATGCAACCAGCCATCGGTCGAGTACGATACGAGGCTCTACGCGGCGGCGACGCACCGAACCCGAACAGATGAAGCGGGAGCCCCATCAAGACCGACAGAAACCAAGGCGTGGGAGAGAGGATCATAGGGTTGTCAGCTGAGTGAAGCGTCCAGCGACAACTTATCCTCCCTGAACTATTCTCCAACTTTTCCAGAACTCACAAATCTCGATCGATCTTCCGCTTTGTTGTATGCAACAAGGAAGATAGAACTCCTGGAAGGAACATATCAGCAAGCGACGGAATACTTCAGCTCCTGCCAAAGAGGTTTAAATTGCCAGAGATTGCGCGAACGGACCCAACTCGAGAAGGCATCGGGTGTGTCTCTGGGCTCTATGCAACCTTACGGAACTGAGGAAGGACAATCATGGCTTGTTTCGGGCCAAGTATTACATAACGAGTGTTCGTTGTCGGGCTCTTCGCGCTGCGCTAATTGAATCATTTTGACGAGACTCGAGAATACGCGAACTGTTTCAAGATTTTTATGACTCTCCCTACTCGTGAGTTTTCAGCAAAAGCAGACGCAGAAGTTTCCGACGTTGCAGGCAATGGAAAGTGGGTTTTCCAGGGTTCACCGCAGGCCGCAGGACCGCGTCAAGACGGTTGGAGTCGATAAACGTCGATTCCTATCAGTCGCCGACGCACAGTGGCCAATTTTCCCGAAATAGGTGGACAGAATTATTGGAAAGCTATTTCTGGTTTTTTTGAGTCCCTGAAGCCCAATCCGACACTTATAAAATGTTTCCGACGCTTATTTTTCGAATTTCAGACAGTTTCGAGACATTTTAGGGTCTCCGATACCACAAAACGACCTAGTGTTGTAGAGCAGTGGTTCCCATACTGGGGTCCGCGGACCCTATGGGGTCCGTCGAGCTTTTTTCGGGGGTCCGCCGGGCTCCGCGGAGATCTACGAGCAAGATACTTCATGCTTCGGCTGAAGCTCGTACCGCCCACAGGTCTATGCGAACCTTGAAGCCTACCTCTCAACCGAGTCATTTGAGCATCAAAGCGCGCAAGTATGGGTAAAAATCCTTTCGTTGTGAAGCCCGAGCATCACCTCTCTGGCCTACGGAGAGATCAGCTGATTGACCTTCAGCAAAGCGCCCACTTGAAAGAAAGCTCCAGCCAGATGCCGCGGGCCGACTTTTGGTGTTCGCTCGCGATGATTTTCCCTGAGTTATCCAGATCGGCCCTACGTATACTTGTCCCCTTCATCAGAACTTATTTTTGCGAACACGGATTCTCCAGATTCACATCAACAACAACCAAGTACCGGAATCGCCTCGACACGGGGCATGATAGAAGTGTTCAAATTTCGGAAAGAATCCCAGACTTCGCCGCGATTGCGAGGCAGTTACAGGCGCAGCCATCCTACTGATTGTCAATTGAGGGAAATCAGCACGTTTTCGTAAAGGTATTTTTAAACTCCGAGTTGCGCTTCGATTTGGATAAGAGTAAGTTGTGTTCTAATAAGGGTGAACTATGCAAGTCTTTTCCTTCATGGAATTAGGCGTCAAAATATTGCCTAAGATGAGGCGATTTGAGAACCAAAAGTGGACCAGGGGTCCCCACGGACCCCCTCTAGGACTGAAAAGGGGGTCCGCGGAATGAAAAAGTTTGGGAACCACTGTTGTAGAGAACGCACGAGAGTTGCACGGACAAGGCCCTATCCAACCTGGTGTCAGTCTGAGGCTCTCCCATGTTTGGTGGCTCTTGTATGAGCTCCGAACCACCTCTCTTCACCAGCGTTGCCAAGAGACTGACCGAATGACTTCTATACAGCGCACATGTGGCAGACCGCCTCCGAGCCGATGACGATTAGCAAAAAAACGTGGTGCGGCCTGCACCAGACTACGGAACTTGACTTCGGGACTCGAACCGAGGTCGGCAGCCCAAGGTCCGCCAACTCGCGGCACCACAAGGCGCGACACAATGGTCTCGATTCTCGATGAGAGAATCAAGAACTTTCGACGCGACGTGGTTATCACTGCGGCTGTCGCATTTGAAAACAAAAATGACCAGGAGACGCGTATTTCTACCACCTATCCATCAAAAAAACCGCACCGAGTTTAGGTGTGGAAAACTACTCCCATCTCACTCACACCCAAAAGGCAGATCGTCTTTTGTTTCGATCTTTGTTTTATGCAGAGAAAATTTTCCGCACATTTCCGCAACAAAGTGCGAATGGGTTATTGAAGTGAACCCTTCGGCCTACACGTTGGCGCAATTTTCAGAATAAAAGCTCACAAAAGTGATGCTTTTTGGAGAACTTCAAAACTGACGATTTTCGATGGAATTTCCCATTTTTGTACGATCCAAAGTCGGATGCAAGGAAGTGGAATACTGACCAGTTGGGTGTCTCAGTGACTCATTCCTGCATTAGAGAAAGTGATAGAATCGATCTTTCTCACAAGAAACTCGCTGGTCTATTTCATTGTCCGGGGAGAAGATGAATAACGAAAATGGGGGTCGTCGGACACCTTTTTTCTTTCATGTTGCGCTAGCTGCTTCGGATCGAAAAAACGATTCGGGTTTAGAAGTGATTGTGCCTCGGGGAGTTTGGGCCATCTTAGAACATCATCCAACATTCACATATCCGGAATTCCGACCTCTAATTTTGTCCACCTATTTCGGGTAAATTGGCCACTGTGCGACGGCTTGCCAGAAGTTCTCAACTGTCTCGCGGCAGGTGGAAATGAGTTAAACATGATGAGACGTTTTCAAAACGGGAAGATGGGGAGTACCGCGGTCGGAACGACGAGATTTCGGGGTACAACTGAGAAACATGGCTCCGGCAGCCAGACTACATAGGGATCAGTTCGACCGGTGGTTGAAAGAAACGAAAGCCGCAGTACGCCATGCGGGAGGTTGCCACGTCCCGCACAAGGCTTGCGCTAGAAATTGACACAAACTTGCTCTATGCCCCGCAAGAAGCTAATTTGCCGTCAATGACTCAGAGCCTCGCTGAACATTCGAAGACACTCGATGACACGGTGACACTGCTGCTGTTGTGAGCGAGGAGCGCTGACTCACGGTAGAGGACCGCTATGACCAAGCTTTCTCTCGCCTTCAGACCTGAGTTAGTGAGTCATTGGATTCGACCTACCCGTGCACGGCAAAGAACTATACTTTTGATGATGCTCAAGTTACCTTCTTGAGTTGAACACTTACTCCTAGAAAAACAGAGGATCTCTGATGTTCAGGAAACGAGGGATTCTCAGGAAGCTCCGAATTCAGAGTGCGAAAGCTGTTCCCTCGAGAAATTGAGCTAAGAATACTGACAAGCTGCGACTCTGAGGACTTCAGAGCCTACTTGAGTTTGCAGATATTCCTGGAGCTGTGTCCAGAACACCGAGTTCACAGACCCTATGTTTTCGGGAAGAACTATGGGAATGACGACTTTGCTTCAATGTAATTTCGATTTTTCTTGCTCCTCCATAACACTCCTGAGCTCGGAATCGCTCCGAAAATCGAAAAATTGGGCCATGATATGACCAGAACTTCGAGATAATCGTTCCCGATTGCCTCGATGGAAGCTCAACCGTTGCGAGAACTCCGGAGATGCGATGAACTCCCGAGCAATCGGAATGAGGAGACCCCAGGAGTGTCGAATGCGCCAAAGCTTTGCATTGCACGGAGGTATCGAAAAGTTCCAGCTCAGCGCTTCGGAGGTGCAGCTCGTTAGACGTATTGCATGTCGGCGACAGCGGAGAACCATCGCCTCAATGTATATCCGAACGGTTCTTCTATTATCTTTGTGAAACAGGTTCTCTCAATCTGAGTCCACCAACTATTTCTTCCTCGGTCATCCATTTCGATATTGATGGACCATAGTTGCTGATTCTCTTGCGCAGGAATCGCTCTCGTGGGATCATCCATTGACGCAGAACGAAAATCGAAACACGGGCCTAGAAGCCGTCTCTGACCAGCGATGATTTTCCCGTCATTCGGGGCGTTGGGTCGACCTTTCTCTCTCCTCAATCGATAGCTCCTTCCGAGGGGTCAGTTCTCAAATGTTCTCCGCCATTGATGAATGTTCACAAGATCCGAATTGGGAAAATTTTGCCCTGCCCCCTCCCCCCTCGATGAGATCCCGGAAACGTCTCCGCAAGAAATACTCGGTCCGGGTGTTAATTTCCATTTCTTTGAAGTGGTCTGCTTGAGCTGCTGTTGTGTTGAGGAATGCGGGCGTTGGTGTTCCCGGTTCAACCGCCCTCTACCGGGTTTCTCCACCTTTCCTTGTCGATCTCTCTATGGAGAAGCGAGTCGCAGTCCTCCTTTCCACAACGATACAGGTAGGTCAGTTGGGAAGCGCGAGACGGCCAGCGGCATCGCGCTGCACCGTCTCGCAAGCAGGTCCAAACTCTCAGGGAGGATCATGACTAATCTCTGCGGTGCGTTCCTCCTCGCACTCTTCCAGCGCCCTTTCCGGGGCTGGAAGCCAATACCCAAAAAGGCCACCGCTACTAACTTAATACCAGACTTGAGCTAGGCCGCTCTCAGTAGCCGCTTCGGGAGTTTCGAGTTCGTCGCGCCTGTCGTTGAGGGTTTGTGTTTGGTTCTGTGATCTCGTGATCCACTCAAAGGATCATGGCCTCCGTTACAAGGTCTAGCAAATACGTGTACAAGAGCACCGGAGGAGCCGCAGGCGACATCTCGATCGAGTATGGAACCGACCTCGGTGCCCTGACAAGGCTCGAGGTAAGAATGAGGACTAGACGATTGTTGTGGTGCTTCGCTATCTTGGATTACGACGAGGGGGAGGATGGATCGATCGATTGATAGATCGAGCTCTCGAAAGACCCTCCACAGTATGCCGTAGAAGTGCTTTCCCGCTTTGGAATATTGCCCGTGCCCATCGGTGTTACCTTATGTGGTGTGCTTCCGCCTTTATGACCTTCGAGGGCGAATAGAGGGTGAGGTTCACGTCGGTACTAAGGCGTTGGCGATTGCAGGACAAACTCCGTCTGCTCCAGGAAGATCTGGACAGCGAGCGGGAGTTGAGGCAGAGAATTGAACGCGAACGATCCGACCTGCAATGTCAACTTATTGCACTTTCCGACCGCCTGGAGGAGGCCGAAGGTGGTGCCGAAACCCAGTGCGAGATGAACAAGAAACGGGATACCGAGCTGTCCAAGCTCAGGTACGTAGAGTTGCTTGGGTACTTCACGCTGGTGTGGTTTCTCGCGAAAAAACCTTTCGTAAAGAAATAGATCGACCGATGTGCGTCCACATCTGTGTTGGCGGATGCGATCTCTTCCTACTTCTGAGGAGCACACTGATTCCGGAGGCTTTCGATTGAGGATGTGATTCGGACATTGCTAGGCAATCGAGACCTATTTCCCATGTGGCATACTTATAGGAAACTGCTGGAAGATGTCCACCTGGAAAGTGAGGAGACCGCCCACCATCTCCGCAAGAAGCACCAGGAAGCCATCGCTGAATTCCAGGAGCAGCTCGATGCTGTCGCTCGGGCCAAGGCCAAGTAAGAAGTTTTTCAGGTTATCGACCTGGGTTAATTTTCAGTGTGGGAGGGGCGGAAACTCCATCGGTTCTCATCAATCATGTAGTATAGATGAGTTTTTCGATAGTAGGCGACCGGACTTCCCGGCTGGTGAGTGACGCCATGCGATCCTCCAGAATTTCATCCGTTTCCCGGGTTCCAGGTCCGAGAAGGAGAAGCAGAAGTTCCAGGCCGAAGTCTACGAGCTGCTTGCTCAAGTCGAAAACGCCCAGAAGGAGAAGATGACTGCCATGAAGACCGTGGAGAAGCTCGAAACGACCGTTTACGAACTGAACATTCGCATCGAAGAGTTGAACAGGACCATCGTCGAGGTCACCGCTCAGAGGCGAGTTTCTTTCGCTTAGCTCAACTATATCGATCCCATCCTTGCTGAACTCAGCAAGGAACACAACAAAACGCTCAGGGCTAACCCCCGATGTTTCCGGTTCATCGAGCAGGTCCCGTCTCAGCGCTGAGAATGCCGAATACTTGAAAGAGATCCACGAGGTCAAGGTTTCCCTTGACAATGTCAACCATCTCAAGGGTCAGCTCGCCACTCAGCTGGAAGACTGCCGCAGGCGTCTCGAAGACGAAGAAAGGGTGCGTGTGTTTTCTACGTTTCTCTCTTTCATTCAACTGACTTTCCTGCTCGAACACAGATTTATCTCGCAATTTTTTTCCAGAGACGCTCATCTCTCGAGAACCACGTGCACACCCTCGAGGTTGAAATCGAATCCCTGAAGGTTCAGCTCGATGAGGAAGCAGAGGCTCGTTTGGAAATCGAAAGACAGCTGTCGAAGGCCAACGCCGACGCTGCCACCTACAAGAGCAAGTACGAGGCCGAATGCCAAGCTCACATCGACGAAGTCGAAGACCTCCGCCGCAAGATGGCTCAGAAGATCGCCGAGTACGAGGAGCAGCTCGAGGCCCTCCTGAACAGATGCTCGTCGCTCGAGAAGCAGAAGTCGCGTCTCCAGTCTGAAGTTGAGGTGCTTATCATGGACCTCGAGAAGGCCACTGCCCACGCCCAGGCTCTTGAGAAACGCGTCGCTCAACTCGAGAAGCTCAACAACGACCTCAAGGCGAAGCTCGAAGAGGTCACCATGCTCATGGAGCAAGCCCAGAGAGACGCCCGCCAGAAGGCTGCCGAGCTCGCCAAGCTCCAGCACGAATACGAGAAGCTTCAGGAGCAGAAGGACGCCCTCGCCCGGGAGAACAAGAAGCTCAGCGACGATCTTCAGGACGCCAAGAGCTCGTTGGCCGACGCCATCCGTCGCAACCACGAACTCGAGATCGAGATCAAGCGTCTCGAGAACGAGCGTGATGAGCTCAGCGCCGCTTACAAGGAGAGCGAATCCCTCCGCAAGTCTGCCGAGAACCGCTGCCAAGTGCTCCAGTCCGAACTGCAACAAGTTCGTCACGAGTACGAAAAGCGTCTCGCTCAGAAGGAGGAGGAGCTCGAAGCTCTCCGCAAGCAGTACATGCTCGAGGTCGAGAACCTTAACATGCGTCTTGCTGATGCTGAGGCCAAGCTGAAGACCGAGGTCGCTCGCATCAAGAAGAAGATGCAGGCCCAGATCACCGAGCTCGAGATGTCCCTGGACGCTGCCAACAAGCAGAACCTCGACTTGCAGCGCGTCATCAAGAAGCAAGCCATGCAGATCCAGGAGCTCCAAGCCCACTACGACGAAGTCGCTCGTCAACTCCAGCAGACCCTCGACCAACTCGGTGTCTCTCAGAGGAGATGCCAGGGTCTCCAGGCTGAACTCGACGAACAGCGCGTCGCTCTCGAATCCGCCCTCCGCGGCAAACGCGTTGCTGAGCAGTCTCTCGAAGAGGCTCAGGTCCGCATCAACGAACTCACCACCATCAATGTCAACATCGCCTCGGCCAAGAGCAAGCTCGAGGGCGAACTCTCTGCCCTCCAGGCCGATTACGATGAGCTCCACAAGGAACTCCGTGTTGTTGATGAGCGTCTCCAGAGGACTCTTGTCGAACTGAAGAGCACCAAGGATATCCTGGTTGAAGAGCAAGAGAAATACATCAAGGTCGAATCGATCAAGAAGTCCCTTGAGGTTGAGGTCCGCACCCTGCAAGTGAGGATTGAGGAAGTTGAGGCCAACGCCCTTGCCGGCGGCAAGAGGGTCATTGGCAAACTCGAAGCCAGGGTAAGCGGAATTTCAATCTTCACATCGACTTCTGAATTTTTGGACCGAAATCTTTCAAATACAGTAGAGTATGTCGATGTGGAATATCTTCACATTTCTAAAATACTGTTCACGAACGCCACAGATTCGCGACATCGAGCTTGAACTTGACGAGGAGAAGAAACGTCACGGTGAGACTCAGAAGGTCCTCCGCAAGAAGGATCACCGCTCCAAGGAATTGCTTGTTCAGACCGAGGAGGACCACAAGACCATCACCATGCTCAACGACACCATTGAGAAGCTCAACGAGAAGGTTAAAGTCTACAAGAGGCAAATGACTGAGCAGGTTCGTGAATTCATCCTCTCACTTCTTCCTAAATACGCCAACTTGTACTACTCGTATGAAATTCATCTTCAACATCTTGTGAAAACAGCGAATAACTTTGTTCATCCTTTCATGAAACCCACAGGAAGGCCTCAGCCAACAGAATCTGTCCCGTGTCCGTCGCTTCCAGCGCGAGCTCGAAGCTGCCGAAGATAGAGCCGATTCTGCTGAAGGAAATCTCTCGCTTATCAGAGCTAAGCACAGGAGCTGGGTGACCACATCCACCGTGAGTATCGATTGAATCGCCACTACATGCTCTGCTGCCTTTGCACTACCTTGAAGACCTTGTTCACCGAAAACCGCTCGCTTTGCAGGTGCCCGGCGGCAGCCGACAAGTGTTCGTCACCGAGGAATCCACCACCACGCAGATGTAAACGTCAACTGCCCTGCACACATTTCCGGCAGTCAGATTTTTATGATTTTGGCCAGGGGTCGGTTCGTCGGATCCGCACAGAAACTTCGAAGCGACCCCTTCCAACTCCGTGCCAACGTGGCGACTCCGACAAAATCAACTCAGCATCCAGAGACGTCGCGTTTCGTCCTTCTCGTCAATCAAGGACGAAACAAGGTCGCCTTCCCAGTGGTCGATGTGTGAGATAAAGCAGCGAACGAATTTGTAGGGGTGGGCCGAGGGGTTTCCGCATTCGCACGGTGTGACCTATTGAGCGGCATTGTTTTTAGCTCTGGAGATCGAAACAAAAGTAGAGACACGCTTGCAAAATCCTCGTGTTTCTCGCTGACTGCAAAGCATCCATTTCTCAAGCTCAAAACACTCGCCGCTCGCCAAGTTCCCAGCAACGAAGTTCAACAACGACCACCGCAAATTCGACGTGTATTTGAACCCAGTCGAAAAAAAGAATCCTAAGAGAGCGAATGGATGCCTGAGCGTGTGATGCGTGCACGCATATATCATACCATGAAGCCGACGAAACAAAATCGAACGACGAAGTATCGATGCAGGCCATGTCAAGCAATTTTGTTATTTATCGAACTAATAATAATAATAAAAAAAAGGCGCCAAGTAAAACTTGCCTCCTATTCTTTCGGTCTCCCTGGGTTCGCGAATTTGAGCTCGGGCGGTTTGCTTCTTGCACCATCGGAGTTTACTGATGAGTTCAGGCTTGAGTCTTCTCTGAACGAAGAAATATCAGCATGAAAGAAATCACCGGAGCTACTCGAACTGGGCTTCCGCGTTTGAAAGGCAGAGTCGACAGTATCGAGGAATGGATCACGTGGCTGCTCGAACCTCTGCGGTTTGGATGCGACCGAAATTTCGCTCGATCTTCCTCCTAAAATCTTCCAATTGGTGTCAGAATGTTGGCTGCGCTCTGACCTAGATTCTAGAACCTCCACTTTACCCAACGGATCAAAATCCTTCGAAGGAAGATCGGGGCTCCTCGCGGAACACCGAAAATTACCATCTGTGACAAGCAGGCTGCCCGGTAACGGCCCCCTGAGGAAGATCGTACTCCGCCGCTCCATTATGCGTCATCTTGCAAGAATATCTCCGGTTGTCGGAGCACCAGGGGATGTCCTTCACAAAATTGATCCGCTCATCTTCGATCAATAGCTGGTATCCAGAAGCAATTGGGGTTCTTCGGTACGGACGCCCATGATTTGGTACTCGAGAGGGCCACTCTTCACATCGGAACCGGATCTTACTTGGGCGTCAGCGCGAAACTGGGCGTGGGGGAGCGAGCCAGCTCAAGGATGCCTCGGGACCCTGGATCCTGCTGTGTTCCGGAAATACAGAAAGTTGATGAGGTTGCGGAAGAAGCCAGGTTGAATCTTGTGCATCGATGTGATGGAAGGCGTTGAAAAAGTTCATGTCATCACTGAATCTCTGGACGACGACAGCTGGATGGAAATAGGTAACGACAAAGACTACACGAAATCAGACTGAGAATGTTGAACGAAACATTGACCTTTCGGCTTCAGTGTGCTCAATTTTTGGGAAGGGCACGAGGAATCAGTATGCCGAAGACACGCTGCAGCCCGTATCCGGTCAGTTTGTCAGCTCCGGCGGAAAAGCGCTCTCCTCGGTCCATGTTGAATACCTCCAAAATGGTCGCAAATCGTAACTTCAACAGCCGGGGAGTTTGTTCTCGTCCCATTTCGCACCTAAGAGCGTCTCTGTAGCTAAAGCACGAAATCTTCAAAGTTTGTCAATTCGTTATGGACCCGGCATCGTTGAAAACCGCCCGTAACTTGGGAGAGAAGCGTCGGAGAACAATGCTTATGGTTTGATGTGAATTCTCCACTGCGCTCAGGCCTAGAGAATTTTCGTTTCTCGTTGAGAATGCAGCGCGGTTGTCGGGTTGGAAATTTCAATTCCGGCAGGTAGCCCACCGGGCTGGCGTCTCGGCGTTTTGTGCTTCAAGTCGACGGGCGTACACTGACAAAGTACCTCATTCCTCTGTTCGTCTCAAAAGAGCGTGAGCAGAGAGCCGTCGCGGAATTTTCGAGCTTCATTCGTTGAAAGGGGTCGCATACCGGGCTCAGTGACTGACTTTGACCGGATAGAATTCTGCTTGAAGCTCAGGGAGAAGTCCGCCACAGTGATGTCATTTGGCCGAAAGTCCACATGAAAGCACAAGTACATGGGGCAGAAAATCTGATGCTCGCAGCGCTGGCCACGCTACCGAAAAGAGCCGTAAGATACCGGGCACCGGATTTGAATTGCCTCTGATCTCAATTTCGGAGAGGGTAAGTGAACGGCAAGGACGCGTCCGCTCTCACGGTCTCAAATGGAAAATGGTTGAACTTGACTGCTGAATCATCTCCAGAGATCTGAATGCTTGATATTCATCCCAAGTTAATTGGAAGACCTAATGGCTTATCAAACAACTAGCGTACCCTGCCGCGCTCCGCTGCGGCACAACGTTTCGCGTGTTCCTAGCACATGTGGAGCATTCTTCTCCGTCTCGGGCAGTCCAACTCAGGCGCTCATCCTGGAGTGAACGATCCAATTTTTTCCCAGCCGGGGGTCCGGCAGTCTTCTCCAGCAGACGAAGACACGATGGTACCGCGACACTTTTCACGGGCGGGAGGGAGAAACGCCGGTGATGGCAAGCTCGCGTGAGCGAGGGCGAGACATGGCTCTCAGAAGGGGTAGTGAGAAGCTGCCAGGACTCACCGTACACGACTCGAGACGGACGCGCATAGAATTGGCAGGGCCTCGTGAACAGGGATTGCTGAGGCACGAATTTATAGTTTCCTTCGTTTCTGCATTTCTACGATTGAGCGGTGTTCTGTAGTAATTAAATGCAAGCTTGGGAGACGCTAGCCTAGTTGACTCTGGGGCCCTGTTGACCCCGGAACCCAGTTTACCCCAGGACCCTGATGGCGCCGGGCCCAGTTGACGTGCGCCTCATTTCAAGCTATTCAGAATCAAACAATGCACTGGATGCGAGTTTGGACTGGACCAAGTTCTACTGCGCGATAGCATGCAATAAATATGATATATTCTTATCCGTCTCCATTGGATGCGAGTCTTCAGTGGGTTCATCTCGATTCATAGCGACACCTCAAACTTGCGAGAGTCTGAGGTGAGAGATCTGTGCGTTTTCCAGGGATTTCCTGGGAACGGCTTTCCCGAGAACAGTCCCGGTTCCCGTTCAGGTCCGTTCCCCCGGGACTCGAAAGAGCGGCTTTCCCGAGAACAGTCCCGGCTCCCGTTGAAGTCCGTTTCCCCTGGATTTGCCGGCAACGGCTTTTCCGAGAACAGTGCCGATTCCCGACATTTGTACGTTTTCCCGAGATTCCCGGGAAGGGCTGCCCCGAGGAAAGTCCCGCTTCCCGTCCGAGTCCGTTTGCCGGGACTCCCGAGAGCGGCTTTCCCGAGAACTGTCCTAGCTCCCATTCTTGTCCGTTTTCCCGGGGATTCTCGGGAACGGCTTTCCCGAGAACAGTCCAAAGTCCCATTCAACTCCGTTTTCCCGGGATCTCCCGGGAACGGCTTCCCCGAGAACAGTACCAAGTCCCGTTCCAGTCCGTTTCCCCAAAATTTCCCGGTGACGGCTTTCCCGAGAACAGTCCCGGTTCCGGACATCCGTGCGTTTCCCCGGGATCCCCCGGGAACGGCATTCCCGAGAACAGTGCCGGTTGCCGACATCTGTACGTTTTCCCGAGATTCCCGGGAAGGGCTTCCCCGAGGATAAGAAAGACACGACAGACTACTATGTTCACATAGGGTTAGCGTGAAGTGAGTTTTATTCAATATGGCCGATTTATATATTCTATGCCAACTTCGTCGTAGTAAGAGAAATGATTCGGTTCGACGATGCCCGGTCGGCACCGTAACACCTCCCCAAGCTCAGCGCTGCTCTGGGTAGCGCTGTGCGGCCGTAGGCTCCATCACGAGCTTCTTCGGTGGCCGTCGGTTGCGCCTCGGGGTCTCTCGACGCGGATATACCGGAGTGACCGCCGAGGGTGACCACCTCACGTGGGTGAGTTCCTGATGGGTGGGGACGTGTCGCGGCGACACGGGGAGAGCCTCGAACAAAACGCTGAGCGCCCCAATCTCGGGGTCTTCTGGAGCATCTGGCTCCACGATCGACATCGGTTCGTCTTCGACACTGGCCGTTTCGGTGGAGCTGGTCTCCGAATCAGACGAGGGAATCGCCGTGTGTTCGAGCTGTAGAACGAGAGAAGCTTCAGGTGATTCGGGGTCCGCGTGCTGCGTTGGAGGCGGTGCTGGAGCGAGGGCACAGTTGCGGTCGTCTGACAACGGCAGGGTCAACGCCAACTGCAATCCGAAGTCGTCCCAGGGCGCTACGTCCGGACTTTCCGGGTCGGCGTAGCGGGGCTTTAGCTGATTGGCGTGACGTCGGTGACTCTGCCAGCCAATTCTAACTCGTACATGGTTTCGCCGATCCGGCTGACGATGATTCCGGGTTCCCATTTAATTTTGTTGTTTTGCTGGACGGTGGCGAAGATCATGTCTCCAATCTCGAACGTGCGTGCCCATGCGCCGTGGTGACGGTCGGAGTTTCGTTTCATTTTTGATCGGTATTCTTCCGCCACCTTGGTATCGGCCTCCTGCTTCGGTAAGAGTAGTTCGAGGGCAGTTCTGGGTCGGCGCCCGAGGAGGAGTTCCGCCGGGGTCTTTCCATCGGGACAAGCCGCGCACGGAGTATTGCGATACGTTGCGAGGAACGTGTTCAGCTGCTGCGTGACGCTGCCCTTCCCCCCCACCTTCTTCAGCGACCGTTTGAGCGTGTCAACGAATCTTTCAGCCTGTCCGTTGGATTGAGGGTGACCTGGAGCCGAAAACAACCGCCGGATTTTGTGAGTCTGACAGAAGTTTGCGAGCACCGAGCAGCGAAACTGGGTACCGTTGTCGGAGACAATCATCTCGGGGTATCCAAATCGAGCGGTAGTTTTCCCGCCAGCTGGCAACTTTCGCAACAGCGGACGAGTCGCTCTACGTCTGTATCGATGCCCGGCCAGTAGACATAACTTCGAGCCAAAGCCTTCATTCTGGAGTTTCCGGGGTGGCCTTCATGAAGCAAGTCCAGGACTTTCTGTTGCAACGTCTTCGGAACTGTCACACGGTCCGCCATCACGAGGCAATCCTGGATGATGCACAGGTTCTCGCGACGCGCGTACAGTGGGAACATGGGACTGTCCCTTGGAATCTTCGGCCACATCCCCGTTGTCACGTACTCCATGGCTTCGGAGAGAATTATGTCTTGCTTAGTGGCCGCCTGAATGTCTACGACGGTGATCGGAAGCTTTGCGACACTGGCCCTGAGGTCTTTCTGAGCGTCGGCCTCTACAGAGGCGATGACCACATCGAGGAGCGGATCTTCCTGTGCTCGTTGGCTCATGAGTCTTGAGAGCGCGTCTGCCTCGCCGAAATCCTTCGTGATCTTGTATCGAATATCGAAGTTGTAGCCCAATAAGATAACGGCCCAGCGCTGCAACCGATTTGCAGTGTACGCCGGAACGCCTTTGGAAGGGTTGAACACGGTGAGCAGCGGTTTGTGATCGGTGTTCAAGATAAACTTGCGTTCATACAGAAACTTGTGGAGTTTTCGTACGATGAAGTGTTGAATATCGTCCAAGATATTCTGTGATTGTTATTTTCGTCAACAGCTTTTCAGCACCAAGGTCACTTCAAATTACTTTCGGAAGATGACCATCCCATTTTACTTTCAGTATTTCCATTGTTCTCGTAATCACAGTGTTTTCTTCTGTGTGCGGTAATCGCCTATTGTTCCGCTGGTGTTGTGCCAGACTTTTCTGTACACTGATTGACACCACAGAGACAGTGGCTAGCTGGAAGATATATAAGGCACCCAATAAACATGCGGTGGTACCGAGTTGAAGACCAGTGCAAGGGAAACCTCTGCACGAGCAACTGCTCCCGCTTTGTATGCATTGCAACTGCTTGTCTTCATTGATCTAGTGCTAGTGACCACAGGATCGAGAGCGAAGGATCGTTTTGGAGAGCCTGATCGAGACGCCACTGAGCGAAGTGAACCTGACCTTCCATCAGCGTTATCAGCACGACGACTTTGTCTTAATCAGCTCACTAAAACGTAAGTAACCTGTTCGCCAAACTTCTAGACATCCTGTCAGACCCCGTTGAGGTCACTATGCCGGACAACAAGGGAGCATCGGGTGTTGGAGCGGATCCAGCGCCAGCTGCGAGCCAATCCCCCGATGCAACCGTGAAAGAAAGTCCTGTACCTCTACTTGGTCGTCCCCGTGGAAAGAGCCCCGAAATTCTACTTGAGGATGGTTCGAATTATCTGTCTTGGAAAACCGTGATGGAGTTCCTCCTACGCGGAGAACAGTTTGCCTGGGAGGCAACCAGCGGTACTTTAACTCCAGACGAAGATAAAACGTCCCAGAAATCCAAGAACTTCAAAATCGGTGATGAAATGGCAAAGCTGATCCTCATAAGCGCAATCCATCCCAATATCGTTCTCAATCAATTCTATGGTACGGTCTCTGCTCAATCAGCTTCTACTATTTGGAAATCCATTCAGAAATCGTTCATTGGTCAAAGCGGTATTCTAAAGCAGCAAGCAATGACAAACTTCACCAATTACAAATACATCGCATCTGAATCTGTAGAGCAAAACCTGAATCGTTTCAAGCAGATCATTTTCAAACTCGAAGAGCAGGGAACCACGATTGATAGAACGATGAAATGTGCAAAATTGGTAGGCAGCCTACCATCCAGCTGGGAGGGATTGAAACTAGCTTGGGGAGCAAGAGAAGAATCTGCCATGCTCCCCTCAAGCCTCTATGAGTTGATCATTGCTGAATCTAACAGGCGAAAAGAGGCTGGTTCTGATGTGAATCAAACCGAAGCCCTTTTCTCGCGAATGAAGATTCAAAAACGCGGCTTTCGCCAGAACCGATTTAATAGAAGTGCCGGCAAGTCTAAGCGATCAAATTGGAATCGCAGACAAGACACTCATGTGACCAATCAGGAAACCGTAGTAACTTGTTACAACTGCGGCCAAAAGGGTCACACGAAGTGGCAATGCCGATCTAAGCCGAAAAAGAATAACCGGAAGAAGGTTGCTGTTAATAACGTTGAAGCGTTACTGGCCCTCTGCAGCAACGACCACGGCAAAGATGAATATGAGTTCGTGGCTGACTCTGGCTCGAGTCACCACATTGTATTTGACAAACGTTGGTTTGTCTCGTATGAAAAGTTTGTGAACCCCCGGGAAGTCAGACTCGGTGGTACCGGAACTCTGCAGGCAGGGGGAACGGGCACCGTTCATTTGGCTGTTCACAACAATGATCATACCAGTATTCTTGAGCTCAAGGAGGTCCTCTACGTTAAACGTATGAGAAGGAACCTCATTTCAGTCAGCAAACTCACTGACGACGGATACAAAGTATCCATTGATGCAACCGGTTTACACGTGTCTAATGAAAACGTAAATATTACGGCCGACCGGATCAACGATTTATTTGTGCTGAGAGCTAATATCCCAGAGGTGGATATGGGTCAAAAGAATGGTGAGTGCTTCGCATTAGACGTAAGTCAAGGAGCACGTGGAAGCTTGAGCCTGATGCTCGCCCACAAGACGCTAGCGCATATCGGAAAAGAAAAGATTAAAACCATTCTAGCTCGTGAAGGCATCAAATACCAGGACGACATGGATGCTTGTGAAGCCTGTATTCAAGGCAAACAGCATCGGGCCTCTTACAGATCTCGACCTAAACGGTCGAAAGCTCGGTCCGCAGGTTATGTAAGTGCTGACCTGTGTAGTCTATCTGAAAAGTCTTTGGGAGGCTCCAAGCACTTCCTGACTATCAGCGATGAGTTTAGCAAGTTCAGAAAAGTGTACTTCCTCAAGACGAAAGATCAAACCCCCGACTTGATATAGCAATTCATTGCGTGGTTTCGAAACAATGTTGGTCACGATATAAAGCAATTCCATTCAGATCAAGGTTCAGAATTTAAAAATGAAAAAGTAAGAAAGATACTGGCTGATATCGGCGCGACCCAGACGTTCAGCTGTGCTTACACAGCGGAGCAGAATGGGGTAGCGGAGCGTTTGAACAGAACGCTGTTAGATCTCACCAGAACCATTCTTATCGAAACAAATCTACCAAAATTTCTCTGGGCCGAAATAATCTCTAGCTGTGCTAAGATTCTCAATATTGTGACCATTTGTGAAGAAACCCAGTTATCTGCTTATGAGACCTTGCTTAAAAGGAAACCCTACCTAGCCAGACTGCATCCTATTGGAACCAAGTGCTTTGTGCTCAATGAAGTTCCAAAACGTAGGAAACTTGATAACCGAGGGTTGCCAGCAGTGCTCGTTGGCTACGTTGATCAAGGCAGAGGCTATAAGGTATGGAATCCAGATAACAATGCTATTCGAGTGTCGAAGAATGTAGTGTTCCCAAAATTGGGAATCTTTACGTCAACGGAAGAACAGGAAGAGCTCATCGAAGTAGACGATCCAACGGATGAAAATAATCCGTCTGTACCAGATGAATCATCTGATGTACAAGCTACTGGTGTCAATGAACCAGTAGCCGTGCTTGAAACTGACGAATCGAACACCAGAGTTCTTAGAGATCGAACCAAGCTAAAAAGACCTGAACGCTATGAAGCTAGCCTTGTACAAACAAACAGCGATGGCGGTCAATTGTTGATCGAGCCACAGAGCTACGAAGAAGCTATGGAATCGCCGGACAGAGAACATTGGAAGAATGCGATGGAGGCTGAGATGAAGTCTCTCATGGACATGGGAACCTGGGAATTGGTCGATCCGATGCCATCACAGAAACCTGTTGGTTGCCGATGGCTCTACCGGATCAAGACATCAGAAACCGGTTCCCTGTCTAGATACAAAGCTCGACTTGTGGCCAAGGGCTACTCTCAACAAAAGGGAATTCATTACAACGAAATATTCTGCCCAGTTGTACGGTTCGATAGTCTAAGAGTAATCCTGAGTATAGCAGCTGAAGAAAAGCTTGAGCTATACCAGTTTGATGTGAAGACTGCGTTTCTCTGTGCAGATCTTCATGAGACGGTTTACATGACACAACCGCCTGGTTTCGAAGTCGGAAAGAATAAAGTATGCAGACTCAAGAAAGCCTTGTACGGATTGAAACAGTCACCGAAAATGTTCCACGAGAAAATGAAGGAGCTACTCCTGGCTCAGAATTGTGTTCAGTCAAAAGCTGACCCTTGCATTTTTATGAGTAATGGCAAGGATCGTCTCATTTTCTGCGTATACGTCGATGACGTTTTGGTGGCTGGAAGTTCAAAGCAAATTATCGAACAATCCATAAAGCGGCTTCAAGAGAAACTTGAGATCACATACCAACCCCTCTCGTATTTTCTCGGCATACAGTTCAGACGCACTCCCGAGGGAGGCATCTGTATGTTCCAACAAAAGTATGCTCTTGAGGTAATCGAGAGATTTGGTATGAGCAACAGTAAACCAGTGGCTACGCCGATGGACAATGCTATCTATTCGGATACTACGAGCGAGGAAACGGATCAAGAATATCCGTACAGACAAATCATAGGATCTCTCATGTATCTGTCAGTCTGTACGAGATTCGACATCTCCTTCGCCGTGGGTTACTTGTCAAGATATCTCGACAAGTACACGAAGAAACACTGGACTGCTGCGTTGAGAGTGTTGAAATATTTGAAAGACACCTCGAACTACGGAATCCATTTTGGAGGCAACAATGCTCTAGAATTTCAAGCATTTTGTGACTCGGATTTCGCAGGTGACGTTGAAACAAGGAGATCAACCAGCGGAGAAATATTCAAACGTTACGGGGGAGCCATACTCTGGGGAAGCTCCCGCCAACCACACACGACGCTGAGCTCGTGCGAAGCTGAGCTAGTAAGCGCGTGTTCTGCATGCAAGTCGGCTCTCTGGCTGAAACAGTTACTGAGTGAATTGGGTCATCCGGTTACTCCCGTTCTACAGATCGACAATCTCTCAACGATTCAACTGATCAAGAACTCTCAATTTCACAAGAGAACTAAACATATCTCAATTCGATATCATTTCATCAAAGAATTAGTTGAAAGGGGAGAGATTGAGCTGACCCATACCTCGACAATTAACCAAGCCGCCGACATTCTAACAAAGCCTTTAATTAAGGTCGTATTCCGAAGAATCAGGGAGCTATGTGGTCTAAAACCATGCTCGTAGTTATCATCCTGATTCTACTAACCAATCCTGCATGCCCCTTCTTCAAATACTCCGACTGTAACCCAGACTGCATTCATTACAATGCAAGTTGCACGATTGTCGAAATTAATCCAGACTACTTCGTAAACCGATGTACTGTATCGGAAGGCGTTTGTGAAGAAAACGCATCTCCAACGGAAGTCTGTCTGCGGCCGAACGCGCCTCCGTTAGGTGGAAGCGATATCTGGCCTGATTTCGAAAAGCATAAGCATCACCCAACTCCCAGAAAATCTGACGAGTGCTTAGAGTGGAAGATCGCGTCAATTACTATGTCCTGCCTGACGATGGCGTACATCGTTCTAAGAGTAATATCATTGACTGTTAAGAATATTAGAAACAGAAGATATGAACTTCTACCTGGTCACTCCAACCGTGAAGTTTATCAAGAAACAGTCCAGGACATAGAAGAATAATGGAACTACTTCTCCTCTGCGCTCATCGACAAGAAAGAATAAGCTCACTCAAATGAAACTCACTCGAAAATTGTCGTATATTGGCGTTTACCAATACAAAACTCCATAGAAGTGAACGGCCCTGAAGGCCGGACTCGTACGATTCCCCCACTGGGAACTCGTCCAGATCCCCAGATGCAGACACCATCGTCAGCCGAAAAGCAAAAGAAACCTTTGTCCAAACTGCGGCACAGAGGCATGGGACGAGGAAACAGAGTCTCTCCGTACTGGGCATGTGTAACAACATACGCCAAGGATGTTGGAATAAACAAATTCCAAGCCCAACAAATAGTGGATGGCTTCTGGCCGTCCCTGAACTTGGAGCAGCGCTCCAAGTGGATCCGGCTAGCCCAGGAAATGACTGTTGCCAAACGAAACAGTCCGGAGATCATCGATGCCCGACTGAAACACAGTCAGGAACTCAAAGAAAAAATGCTGGCTGCAAAGCCAGGCTCATTCCTTCACAGGATGAATGAAATTAAAAACAGGCCATCGGTAAAATCCCTGGATGCTGAATTCGACATGGAGAGGGGTACACCAGTCCTGGGACTGAAGAGGGCCCCAGGGACGCTGGTGGATGATGAACCAATCATTATCGAGGAGGAGACAGCAACGACAAAAGAAAACCCCATCATCATAGATGAGGAAGTAAATCCGAGCACAAGCGAACCGATCGTCATTGAGGACAGCGACTCCGATGACAACACAGTGATCCTATCAAGTTCAAGTGACGACGACTCGGATTACTACTACGACGTCGACGAAGAAGACGACTGGCTGGATGACCCACATCTGGCATCGTGCTATCGAGACTATGAGTGAATCGAGCAGCAGAGAGGAGAAGCGCATCACATGCGCGTTCCAAGACGCACGTTTTGATACCCACATTTTTGTTAGGTAGGGTGAAGGCAATTATCCCAAATGTTCAAAAGAAAAGCTGTCTAGAAAACGGGGGAGATTGTTGAATATCGTCCAAGATATTCTGTGATTGTTATTTTCGTCAACAGCTTTTCAGCACCAAGGTCACTTCAAATTACTTTCGGAAGATGACCATCCCATTTTACTTTCAGTATTTCCATTGTTCTCGTAATCACAGTGTTTTCTTCTGTGTGCGGTAATCGCCTATTGTTCCGCTGGTGTTGTGCCAGACTTTTCTGTACACTGATTGACACCACAGAGACAGTGGCTAGCTGGAAGATATATAAGGCACCCAATAAACATGCGGTGGTACCGAGTTGAAGACCAGTGCAAGGGAAACCTCTGCACGAGCAACTGCTCCCGCTTTGTATGCATTGCAACTGCTTGTCTTCATTGATCTAGTGCTAGTGACCACAGGATCGAGAGCGAAGGATCGTTTTGGAGAGCCTGATCGAGACGCCACTGAGCGAAGTGAACCTGACCTTCCATCATGAAGACCAACGCGAGAGCCTCTTTTTCAATCTGACTATAGCGCTGTTCGGTCTGAGTCAGAGTCCGGGTCGCGTGGGCGACCGCCTTCATAGATCCGTCGGCAAGCTGATGCATGAGACAACCCCCGATCCCCCGTTGAGAAGCATCGGCTGAAACTACGATGGGTAGGTTAGGATTGTGATGCATCAGAAGAAGGTCGGAATTCAGGAATGCTTCGGCTCGGTTGAATGCTGCCTCACATTCCTCGGACCAGACGAACGCAGCGTCTTACTTTAACAAATCATTCATCGGTGCTCTGAGATCCTTCATTTCGGCGATAAACGTTCCGTAGAAGGATAGCATCCCAATGAACGCTCTCAGCTCCGCGACGTTTTGCGGGGCTGGCATGTCGATGATGGGCTGAATTTTCGCTGGATCAGGTCGGCGACCTCCTGCGTTGAGAATGAACCCGAGGTACTTGATTTCGTTTCGCGGGAAACTGCATTTTTCAAGCTTCACGCGGAAACCAAATTCTTGTGGTCGGCTCATCACGGCCAGCAGTCTTTTCCGGTGTTCCGCAGCTGACGCACCCGTAACGATGATGTCGTCGAGATAGGCCATCGTGCCATCCAGGCCTGCCGTGAGCTCGTCCATAATCTCCCTCCGTTGAGCGCGCTGAAGATATCCTCGGCGGTAGGTAGCGGGTAGTGATCATCCTCGATAACGCTGTTCAGGCCCGTCGAATAATCACCACACATGCGAATTCTTCCGTCGGGTTTCTTCACAACTACGATTGGTGCCGCGAAATCGGAATGGGTCGTGCGTTCGATGACACCGTTCTTCTCCAGGCGGTCGATTTCTGCGGCGACGGCGGGCAACGTTGCATAGGCCACGGGTCTGGCTTTCCTGAAAGCCGGAACGGAATCCGGTTTGAGCTTGATCGACGCTTGGAACTTGGTGCATCGGCCCAGTCCCTCCTTGAACACTCCTGGGAATTTCTCCTTGAGCTCCGAAGCCAAATCGTTGTGTTGTGGATTGACTTTCTCGAGCTCGGATCTCTGGAGTGTTGTGGCTACTCGCAATCTATTATCGTTAAGGAGCGCCGCATACAGGGCGTTGTCATGGCTTATCCAATCCATTCCCAAGACGCCTAGGTCTTCCGCGACATAGCATGTACCGCGGAATTTGTTGCCATTGAAGTCGACGTCGCAAGCAAAGCTACCCAGGACGTATAATTGCGAACCATCCGCCTGGGTGAGCTGCACGTTCGAGTTCTCTAGCTCCGGCGATCCTAGGCGGTTCCACATCGCTCTCGTCACTACGGAAACGTCTGCTACGGTGTCGAGCATGAGCCTCAATTCCGTTGAATTGATCGTCACGGGCTTGAGGATACGCTTGCTTCCGACCGAAGAGACTTGCAGTTGTCGGACACTCGCCTTCTGGTTGGAACTTCTACAGACAGACGCCTCGTGACCGACTTTGTGGCACTTTGAGCTGTGGGCAGTCTCGCTTCCAATGAGTTGGTGAGCCGCAACGCGGGCAAGGAGACGGCGGCGGTTTCGCTGTACGCTTGGGTTGCGGCTTCAGCGGAGAATTCTTCTGAACGTAGTTCACTGCCTGCTGAGCCTCCGCGACAAACTGTTTCTTCATCGCTTCCGAGAGAGCACTTCCGTCCGCATCGAGCACAGGCTCGTGTGTCTCGAAGGTGTGATCAGCGTCTGCATCGTAGCTGGATTTCGGCACACGCGTGTTCAAAGAGTCGATAATCTTCTGCACGTTGGTTTGCCCTGCTGGTAAAAACGTTTTGAGGAGTTCCTTCTGTGACTCCTGTGTTTGAAGAAGTGCTGCTTTCACGGCTTCTTGGACGAGAAGCTGCACATCTTTCGCTGAGATAGCCATAGTCACGGCTATGTGGGTTCTTTGTGGATTCAGAACACCAAAACGATCCTCGTCGCCACTGTTACGACCCTGACTGAGGTTAGCCAAACTAGGAAAGACACGACAGACTACTATGTTCACATAGGGTTAGCGTGAAGTGAGTTTTATTCAATATGGCCGCTTTATATATTCTATGCCAACTTCGTCGTAGTAAGAGAAATGATTCGGTTCGACGATGCCCGGTCGGTACCGTAACAGATCTCTTCAGAAATAGATGAATGTTTGTACTGAACAATTATGAAACAAACAATTCCATATTCAACCGCAACATCAGGGTGGAAAAATACTCCCGGAACACCAAAAATCTGAAACCGCCCCCCCTCGAGCCATTCCTGGATCCGCCACTGGTTTTCATTCGCAGCTAACCGAAAACTGCATTTCCCGAAAACTACAGTTTTTTCGCAAGGCCTAGTTGAGACCCGCGCACCTAGTCCGATCCCGTCGATCAGCCGCGCGATGAGCTTCCCTCACCCTCGTTGTTTCTCTGTGAACCCAGACACACGCTAATACAAGAACATGTGAGCGTGCAGAACGCATCGTTCGGCTGAAGTTGACTTCCTGCGAGGATATATTCACTCCGCGACCGAGTCACTCTGCGACGAAGGCACAGATCTATGCTCCCGCGTTGTTACCCAACTCTGATCTCAAGATGATGATCTCCTTGCAACGCTCCGCGTCAAGAATACACAAAAGCCATCTGCACCCCTGCATAACAAGAGTGTCAGCGCACGCGCCGGTGAGCGAATTCAAAAATCGAATTGGAGTTCGATCGTATTGCACGGGGGTCATACGACAGATGCTGTCCTTTGATTCGGTATCCGCAATCGACTGTCTGCCCTTAGATTTTGATGGGTTCACGTCACCTGTCTTGGGTATCAGGGAATGTTTCCATGGAGTGAGCTCGATGCTTTGAAGTAAACGCGATGCGCGTGTGACATCACGGACATGAAGCCGCTCCATCTCGAGTCTTTCCGGTGTCTTCAAGATCAAGTCTCAACAAATGAGAATGATTCCTCTGGAAATCTTGAATCCGTTGCTCGCATAATGAGCGCAATGTTTGTCGCGGCTTGCCGAGTTGATCGCGCGGTCGGCCGCAGCGGCCGCGGGTCCCCTCTCCTGATTGGTACTGCACCTGGATTTCAGGACTGAGTACTGAGTCCTGGTATCGCCCTTCGCATTGCAGCGCCAGAAGTTCACCACAGCGGGTCCCAAAGATGAGGACGACATGGCAGAAGAGCCGCCGAGCCGATGGAGTCGCTTCGCAGGCGTGAAGCGGAGAAAGGTTGGTTTGGTTGGCACGTCTGTCTCATCTCGATCTGAATATGAGAGGAACGGGGAATCGGAATAACCGGTGACCCTATTGAAATGTGTAAGAAATGATGTTCAGGTAGGCATGGCTTCCCTGTCGGGAGTCAGGGTTTTCAACCAAGCTTCCCATAATTTCGACTCAAATCCGTTTCCCTTCGTGATTTAACTTCCAGTCGAGTACGCAGCCAACCCACAACGTGATCGGTGAACTTGTACATAGTGTGAGCGCCCTGAATACAACGGATGCCGGCGCCCTGACGACAGCTATTGAAGGAGCGTCCGGAGCCGATGATCTCCTCGAGGTACTGAAGCAGTTATCGTCGATCCCTCATTTTCCTATGATGTTCTCTCATTGCCTGAAACCACCGGATGATCCTCGCTCCTTAAATTTTCCCCGATGCGATTTCAGATCTTGCAAAAGTGCGGGACAGGGATGTCAAACGCTGATCTCCTCCTGTTCCTTGAGCGGCTGGTGCGTAGTGGCGGACTGATCTTATTCTCGAGACTGCTTGCAGATCAGTCCTCCCGTAATATTTTTAGCTCGCTTGACGCGCTCCGAGAATCGACCTCCGAAGCTGAGACAAAATAATGAACCTCCCGAACGGGCGCAAGCGAGGTTCAGTTCAGCCGTAGAAGTTTTTTACCAAATCCGAATTCCATTGGCAGCGCATTCCAGTCGGCGAGCCAGCCACAAGTCAAGTTTTCCCTGAACTCAGTGGAATCCTACGGATACGGATGAAGTCGTTCACTGCTCGCGAGCTGGTTCGCATTTTCGAAGCAGTCCACCAATTCGAGGTAAGGCTGAAAGTGAAACAGATCGCAGCGAATATTTCCAATGCATATAAGGTGAGACAGAACATTAATTGGGTTTGTGGGCGGGCCTGCAGGTAGAAGGAGGTCCCGCCGTTCTCAACGAGATAATCGAGGCTTTGAGACTAAAACTCAGAGATCTATCGCTGGAGGAGCTTCTCGAGTTCTTCACACTCATCAAGAGGGTGAGTGAAATAGATAGTCTCGACGAACGGCGTATCTTCGTGAATTGCCGAGGCCTGTCTTAAATGGATTGGTCGTAGAAGTTAAGACGAAAGCACACAAAGTAGCTTCTCGAATGGAAGATTCCACGATTAAATCACAACGCCACAGGTGGAAACACATCGGAGCTCTCATTTGGAGATGATGAAAACAGTCCTTCCGGTGATATTCGGGTATCGATGTCGAGAAGAGTTTGATATGTCCCAAGTAGAGCATTGCTACAGGTGGGTTTGCCACGGGATCTTCGAAATCACGGCGCCGTAGACATCAAGGAATATTATGATGACTCGCTACATTCGTTAGAATCGATCCCGATGCCAAAACCTTGGAGAACTGAATCTGGCAAAAATTACCTGAACAGGGCCCTGATGCTCGCTCTCGAGACGAAAGTGAGTCGGCGTAACCTTACATCCATCGCTGACGCAGCCTTAGAGTCCTCTGCCCATTTCTCTTCGGGGCAAGCCTTCGATTTGTTCGAGCAAGTTGGAATACACCAAATTGCGTGGCAGGATATCGACTCGTTGAGGTAACGTTGCATACCAGTGGAACATTGGAAAACCTGCGGAGATTGTGCGAAATAATTTTCAATGTTCCTTGGATAAACGTCCGCACTGACTTTCAGGACCATTCTCGAAAACTGCATGGAAACCCTAGCGATCGCTGTTCCTAGGATGGATCAGCGAATAGTTGGTATCAGCTAGTTTCAGTTCATCATGAAATGTGCCCTGCATAAGGTGCTCATGAACCGATCGCCGTATCTCACTCTAGCTTGCTCTTTCACAGAGATACAGGATGCTGCGAGCCATGTTAAACGATGAAATCGGCACGAAGTCGCTTTTCGATGCCCTCTGGGAATCTGCGCCGTCTTGGAGCTTACCAGAGGTTTGTGCTTTGCCTACCGGGAGCAATACCAAGTTCTCGGGAGCAATCAATGATCATTGGATCGATTGCTCTCGATCCAGCCCTCCTCTCTTTCCCAAACAGCGACAATTGACTGACGGGGTCATTGGATATAATCGTCATGCGGTGGATTTTCTTCAGACTTCGTAGGATAATCTACATTAGATCGAATAGATAATCTTCAAATCCTCCATATGTGTCCCAAATTCATGTGTTTGACAGGTCGCGAGGCTGCTCTGGGCAAGTACCAAGGATTACCTCTACATGACTCCAAAGGTGGCGCTGCTGGCAACAAGAATGATTCTGGCGAAATCTGACCAGGTGAGAACTGTCTCTCGGAGGTGAATCTTGCCTCCTTTTGGCTCATGTTTCAGCGAACCTCTTCGGCCTTTTTTGCTTTTGCCGATTACCATTTATTCAACCATGGCGAACCTGCAGCTTACTGAAAAGACCGCGTTGCACACCCCGATACTCGCTATCGCCGTCTCCATCGCCTTCTGGAGTCGATATCCTGTCGAGCCGGATGCATGTGAGCAAAACAGTGCAGAACATGTGGTGTTGTGATGAGAAGTGGAGTTTGCGCCGTTATTCGCTCATGCTGGAATAAGGCACAATTTTTGTAGCTCGGAAGATCGAATGTGAGCGAGCAGCGAACGCTCTGATCCAACCTGTCGAGAACCGGGAAGACTTCTTAGGCTTCCGCAGACGCGTCCTGCATTTCTTAATAAACCTCGCTTACATGGGCATATATCCGGAATCTCTCGTAAGTGAGTCTCGCTCGATCCTGATTATCCTGTTAGAATGCATCATCACTCCCGCTCGGTGAAATTATTCCGGGCTATCCTAACCTGAGGAATCATCTAATACGCAGTTGCAACGAGCGTTCAGCCCGGAATTCCAAGACAAGTGCAGTCCTATGGAGATTAGGCTTTTACGCAAGGTGAGTCTGTCCGGAAACTCATTTTTATATTGCCTCCACTCCATCCCCTGGAAAGGACGCCAATCATGGCTCATGAATCGCAGATTCGGTCTTCACGCAAGATCATCATTTTCAGCTTGAACGGCAGCTGCTCCTGCACTCAGGCAAAAAAATGCATCACAGATTGAAGCCGGAATCGGCGATGGTTCCTCACGAGAGTCGTAGGGCTCGCGATGTCGCCTTCGACACAGCTCTAACTCTGGCCCTCGGAGCGAGAAAAGTGAGATGGAGGAAACGGAAGTCGAGATTTCCGGGACAAAATAATCAAAATCGTTCGCCCCGTACCCAACTATTCCGGGAATTCATTCGCGAGCTGACATGTTTGAACTTTCAGTTATATCGCTGGAATATACGAACACCAATTGGCTCTCCCATTGAATTTGCTGTAGTCATGCGAACCATGGATCGAGCGATCCCTCTGCCGCAGGAAGGGAACTTCTTCGAGGTATACCGTGGACAAACATTCCGACACCGAGTTTTTTAATGAGCGTCTGGGAAGAATCTCATGGCAATTGTGGGTTCTGAGGAATTTTATTCATTTTTTCAAGAATGTTCCGCCCGCGACGAAGGTCGTGGCCATCGTCATCGAGAGGAAGAACTCGAACGTTTATAAGTTGACAGGATCGAGAAAGGTGACTAGAAAACATTTCTGCCGGGAGAAGAGTGGGATCAGCAATTCCCGCCTTGAGCTTGGCTTTCCGTTGTCTTCCAGGTGGAATTCTTGATGTACGAGCGGGAACTCCGGGCTCAAAATCTGTGCTCTATCATCATCGATCGTGACCACTTCTTGAGTCTTGGACAACGGGATGCGAACGCGTACATCTCAGAAAGCCTCAAGAACGCTTTCCTGAACGGGCCTGAGTACGCACCTTGGTATGTCCCGACTGGAGTTATAGATAGTGATAGTTTAAACAAAGGTGATGTGTAAATTCTCTAGGAACACGATACGGTTGTTCTATAGCTTGTACACTGTTGTTCCGGCCTGCTCTCAGATCGGTATGAATAAATATGTTTGAGGAAAACTGAAAGATTTGTTTCGCTGTTCGGGTGTAAAGGAGATTGCGGCGGTATGTCAGGAGCGATCGCCGGGGTTTCGCCATTAATGCATCGGCCACCAAGAACATTCACACGGGAGCGGTTAGAGGATCCAATTTTCCGAGGGAAAAATACCTACTCGGAACATCTCACTCGGGTGGGATGGCGCCATGCCAGAGGAAGACGGCTAGCATCCCACACACGAGCATAAAGAACAGCTGATTCAGAGGAGACAGCAGTAGTGGTGCTGCGCGGCTGAGCAGCACGCCGTTCTGTTTACGTTCATGAAAAACCGCGCAGAGCTATGTCTCTAGGCGTTATCGCGGAGTTTTCAAGTTAGCATTAGCGGTCGGCGAGTGCAGTGCAAGATGAGAGCGAGATGTCCGTTGCTCTCCAGCATCTGGAGGAGAACGTTACCGCAGTTGAGTCGGAACTTCCACACGACGAGCCCGGTGGAACGGGTTGTCTCACTATCGTCGGAGGCAAAACAGGTAAGTTGGGCAAGAGTATGTCTTGGCAATCGCATCGAACGCTTTGAGAAAAACAACTTCGGATCCATGGCTGCTTACTTTCTCCGGCACGATTCTCGTCAGAGTGAAGTTTTTCGTCAACTCCAATCGACCCCGCACTACTCCTCCATCGGTTCATCGTTAGAAGCGTCTCTGAATTGTCCTGCAGGCTACCTATCCGGAGCGATGGATGTCCTCCATGTTGCAGGGAAAAACGGTTCTGTTGTTGCTTGTTAAGATGAGCTTCAAAACCCGGAGTCTCGGAGCTGCAAACGGATGGGACTCTATATCCTCTAACAACAGCGCGCCTCCGATCCTCACATATCCCGCATCTTAAACTCATCCAATAGCTCATCCCTGAGCCGAATCAATTCTAGGTCCTCATAGACTTCACTCGAGACAATTCTCGCGAAGACGAAAACGGAAACAGCGATAGTACGATACCGAGCAATGCCAAAAATAATGGCTTTGGGTTTCGGATACACCGAGAAGACTACCTCCGAGGCGTCATCAATGAAAGTCGCTCGCTCGATGATCTTCTTGAGGTTCGTGGACAAAACTGAGCCGAGAATTGACCCATTTGGACTCATGAGTTGCGCGTTAACTAAGCTCCCTCTGCAGGTCATCGAACGTCATTCATCAGTGATGGAAGAAGGACATCTGATGCACATTGCGCAGAGGTTCGAAGATTCGGTGAGTGTGCGGCCATCGTGGGCAACTTGGATTTGTGAGTTCTGACTTGAAATTGTGTGATCATTCGACAGTGTCAACGCAGGGGGTCTCTAGGCAAGAATGGTGCTACTTTCGTTCTCGTCGGGGAGCCTTGGAAACGGCTGTCGCACTTCGAATGTGCCATATCTGAGTTGATATCCTCGGGGCATTTTTCGAGACGATGTCCCCCGTTTTCACTGTAATCGGCGCGTAGCGGTTCATCCGGGAATGCGTCACCGAATTTCCAAGTTGTTGTCCTTGCTAGGGCGCGACCGTCGCACGCCTGGAGTAGCCAGATTCGAGCTCTCACAATTCCGCGAATCTTGGATACCCGAACGAGAATTCCGATATCGCAATTTCCAATCGTAATTTTGGACACCCATCATTGCCTCATTCCGCTGATCGGGCGGGTTGGCATGATCGGGCGGCAGGTATGCGGTCGATCTCTTCCGTCTGAGCCTCGTCGGGCTAAGGCTGACTACGTCCTGGACCCACGGAAATCTCTGATAGCATCTCGATGCTGACATGTCGACTATCAGGATCGCTGCGCCGAGTTAGACGTCTGGTTTCTTGCTTGCAGATTAAGCGTGGGGTTCCCGCTGAAGTACTCGGGAATCATCCCGTGCTCCGGAGTTGGATTGACGCCGCAAGCCCTCGCGTAGGACAGTTCAGAGGAATAAGCCTTATCACGATACTATCTCTCCTGAAACGTTTCGAGGTGAGAACATCGTCCGTGGACGACATCAGAGATTGCTGCACCCGCGTTCTCCACGCTTGCGATTTGTGTGGATTTGGTTCATCCCGATTACGATTCAGTTCCAGCTCGAGGCAGATGGAGACATCTTCGATAACATTTGCTCCAATCTACGATTGAAACTACCCGAATTGACGTTTTCGCACTTGATCGGGCTATATTCATTCCTACGAGTCGTAAGTTGTATGAATAGGTGAGAGTGGTGAGGAGGGATTCAGTGGCCGCACTCGTTTGGCGAGTGTGGAGGACCATATCCAGAGACCCCGCCTCCAAGCCCCGGAGAGTTTTCAAGAAACAATTGGGATGTCTGAAAACTCCGTATAGCTTTCGAGGAGTCGCACAGTGGGCCAGAAGTGGCAAAAAGTCCTTCCCCCCTTCGTAATGATAAGTTTCCCTTGGATTGTGATCTGGGAGCTTGAATGTGATCGGAGTCGTCGCTTTTCCGTGTTGAGACACCGTTTTCCATACCAGGAAGCCGATTTTTCGGTTTTCCTATGGGACCTTAAGTATAGGAATATGTATCTACCTTAGAAACAGAATCATCGCCGCTTATCGCTGTTCTCCTGCAAGTTTTTTTAGACTCCTAGGACTTCGCAGTGACCGACAAAATTCGTTCCAGCTGCCACTAGCTGCCACCTCAAAAGATATTCCATTAGGAATCGCTCAAACTGCGTTTTTCTGGTGTTTGCTCAAGCCCCCGCGTATTCCGAAGTCCCGCTCTAACGCTCGCTCTGTATTATGAGCATTATTCCGAGAGTGAATACTTCGGGGTGAACAACGGACTGACTTTCCCTCATGTTATACAGAAGAATCCATGTCAGAATCTGCATCATGCTGTAAGAGCTCTATGACGCTTTCATCCATCGCGCCGACGTCGAATTTCGGTTCCTGCCTAAAACTGTCGATGTATGGGGTCAGACGCGGCGAACATCATATGTATGCTACTTCGTTGTTCACCTCGAAATCCTCACTCACGAGATAATGCCGATAATATAGAGCCAGCCATTTATCGCTACGGAGGGGGAAGGACTTTTTGCCACTTCTGGCCCACTGTGAGTCGCAAGCGAAGAAGCCATGGCTCAAAACTTGAGAATCGGAGGTGGAAATATTCAAGAGTACCTCAATGCAGTTCCAGAATGCTCCACCATCCGCTGAGTTGTTGAGTAAAATAGTCTCTGCGGTCAGCCAGGCCCGAATGGAAGGCGAGCTGGACCAGAACGATCCTTGGATGTGTAGCCGGTGAGTACGCTGGTGAGAATATCATCTCCTCGGGACGTTCATCTCTATCTCACTACAACCATTTAATCACCGGCCACTCCGTACGCAGGACGTTGATATTCGCGCTTTACGATGACATCGGAGGCGAACCGGAGCGACTCGCGATCGAAGCTGCGCTGAAAAATTGCAGGCAGTTCCTCCCTGTAGTTGCGTACAGGGTTTTGTGTGCGAGCGCCGCACAGAAGAAAGCTCATCGTAGGGTCTGTGAAAACAGGTTCGTTGAATCGATGCCCATGTCCCGTCTCGTTGAATCAGCCATGGCATGCCGTCGCTGAGATTTCAAAGTTTCTCCATTCCAGTCATAAAGTGAGAGAGATCTTGAAAGTGTGTTCAGACATCGTTGCGGAGGGAATGGAATATTTTCCAGATGAACAGGTGAGTGTCATCGCTTCGTCGTAATCTCATTCTTATCGATACTCGGATCAAGTGCCAGAATATCTCCCCATGTAGAATCAGCTGCCTTCAAGCAGCTGTTGTTCTCGAAGTCTTAGGGGAATCTTTTCTTGCAGCTCAAATATTTACTAAACATTCGGCACGGGTGGAGCACGGTTTCCGATCGGCTCATCGCCGGTCTCTGGGACAGAGCTTCGGAATGGAACATGTCAGAGGTCAGAGTCGCACTCGTGATATCGACGAGTTTATGACCTATATGAAAAATCATCCTCAATGACGCCTGCAAGGGCTTTCATGGACCCTTCACATCTCTAGTTACTGACCCCCCCTCTCCCCCAAACACGAGAAACGGAGAAATCTCTGACTAAGGCACCGCGTTACTCTTCCACAGACGAAAGCGTTGGTTGGGTTGAGCACAGAGTTGGGATATATGACGTTGCCTTTGGCCGACCGCATCGTGGAGAAGTTCTTGGAGAAGCACGACGAGGTTAGTGAAAATAATCTTCGATAGCCGAGGATTTCACTTGTATTTAACGTTTGGATGATTCGAGAGTTAGGAGATCCACGTGGGATCGGAGAGCTCCCACAGTTCGTTAAAACGAACACGTTGGGGATCGGAAATCGTGTACGCCGTCAGGAGATTTTTCCAATGTTGTACTCTATAAGAGGCGGGCCGAACCGAAACTTATCCTCGCTTCGGTTCATCGAAAATTCGTTGTCGCGATATTCCTTGTGAGGAATTCCCGCTGTCCTCCCTCCTGTTATTGCGGCGATCACGTATTGTTGGCACGAGCGAGCTTTCCTTCCGTCCCCATAGTAGATGCTATGCCTATCCTGAGGTCAAGCTAGCATCTCATCAACTCTTCCCTCCCAGCTCCGTTCGGATACGGGAGCCAGTCGGGATCTGACTCGACTGGCGTTGGTTTTCGCTACTTCAGCTATACACAACAATCGAGGAACAGGTGAGTTGACACGGTGTAGGCGGCAAGCGAGCTCTGATGGCAGCTTGCTGCCGGTCACTACACACAAGCTTGACGCTGTTTCGAGCTGTTCGGACAATACCGATGACGAGCGATAGCTAAGAATTTTCCTCACATGAGCTCTGGAGGTTGTTCTGATCTTCTTTCAGAGGCTCACGAGCGAGCAATTCGGGCAATGGAGCTCCTCTTGGACATTCTCGCGGGAACGAACATACAGGAGACGATGACAATCGTTACCTTGAGCTACTTGCTGGTTCCGATATGCTGTTGCGGAATCTTCCCCCAACATCTTGTGAGTGGAGCATCGAGAGACGACTCGCATCAAGGATTTGCGAAGACCCCGCCGTCGGCTTTCATTCGTGCGTCCGAGCTTTCGACTGTCCGGATATTAACTCAGCGTTGTATATTCTAGTTGGATAGGGTTTTCAGTCGGTCATCTCTAGAAGGAATCTCGACTGCTCACTTCCCGCTCGGGAATCTTTTACAAGTGAGTCGTCCGCCTTCGAATTCTTGATCGGTAATGATAGCCTCGGTCCGGGCTGAAATGCATTGATGGTTCATGGCGACGAAATCGAGCGAAATCTTCATTTTGCAGCTCGAAGAGTTAACGGCACACAATCGCGGAGATTCGGCTCCCGGCTACAACTTAGACCCAGAGTTCCATGCCTTCAGGAACCGATCACCCGCCCATATCCAAAGCTACTTCGTCGAACATCTGGTCGCAGCACTTGGGGGAACCCAGGTGAGACTTTCGATACTTATCGTCGTGGCAGGTCCAACACATGTGTCCGAGAGGGAATGACATTTCTTCCATGTTTGTTCTGGCTATTTTTCATAACAGTTCTTCGTGAGAGATTTCACCATATCGGGTCTGAAGGTGAATTTTCTTGCTGCCATGGACAGCCACGGAAGTCCGATCCCTATACCCGGAAAACTCCAGAATGCAGTTCACCTCAAGGTATCGGAATTTGACCGTTCTCTTCGCCGGCCATGAGTCCCGCTTCATTCTTCGTTTTGCGGGAGATGTTCTTGATGATGCTCATGCTTTATCAAACCCCAGACACTCGGCTCATCCCAAGTTGCCTTTCAGGATCTCCCGACGAATTCGAAAGTGGTTGCGATCGTATGCGGTCGAGGAACACATTTCTCATCTGGATTGACGACAGTGAGTTGTTCATTTTCTCACGAGGGATCTATTTCAAATCCAGAACAAACTGACCCTAGCTACACATTGGAGGCGATGTGCGGTAACTTGCTTTTCTGAATCTTCAGCCTCTCTTCGCATGGAAGATTCGAGCGCTCCAGGCTGAGAATTTCTGCCCGCTACTGCTCGACACGTCAAACTTGGAGAAGTTGCCCGGGGAAATGAGGATGAAATCACTCCTAGATAGGATCAAGGAAGCCTCAGATCGAGGAGTCGCGTACAGCCCGCGAGATGCTGCCGAAAACGTTTAACCATCTACGGATCTGTGATCAAGAGTCCAGTGGTTGCAGGAATAGCAATGAAGGGGGAATGCATGGAACATTCAATTCAGTCCAAGGAGCAGCGAGGCATCGGCGATCGGCAGCTCCCCGGTCTAGAACTTCGAATAAACTTTCTTCGATATTCTCCAGCGAATTTTCGCTCCGCTTCCACAATCATGTTGAAAAATCCCAGCAAAGGTATTCCGGGCGATTGGGTTAGATTCGCCATCTCATGAAAAAAAAAAACGAATCACATGGAGAGCGGAATTTATTCACAAAACGTGACCTTGAATGTTCGCAGTCCGGAGAGCACTGGTTTTTGGGGTCACCAGCTGCAGTTGTAGATCCTATTAAGGTCTTCTATAGTGTCTCCTCCAGCGATTTTTATGAGCTGTTGGCGGATGCTGGACATTTTCTTGCACCCTGAAACGAAGTCAAACGTATTCCATGGTCTGGATCGCATGCTCGTTCCTATGCGTGGTGACTCTGTGATGTAACTCACCTTCTTTCTTGTCGGGATCAAACGAGAAAATATGGCGCGTATGCATCCCGTTGAAGCGTTTCCCATATGGATTGTCACATACACGACCAACTGCGAACTCCACATAAGCGCTTTCGATGCGCCAAGGAACGTAGGTTACGCAGGTTTCCAACTGAAATCATCAATTGATCGGAACATATGGGACCAGACAGCTCGATTCGGATAGAATCACAACATGAGTCTCCGAAATGCTCGTTCAATTGCTCAACTGACATGGATCTTGTTCATCGCTTTCTTTATCCAGCGTCTCTTGGTTGACGACAGCTCATGATTAAATGTGTAAGGAATCACAGCCTGAGGCCAACGCTCGACTGCTCTGAAATGGAAAGACCATGAATGCGATGGTAGATTCCGCTGCCATCAATTCGTGTCCGGAACTGATTTCGAGTGGAGACGAGAAGTCAGCTGAATGCTGAAATGTAAAGCCCTTTACTAAGAAAAAAGAGTTGGTATTTACTCGGAAGGCTTTGGAAGCAGCACAAGCAGGAAAACCACAAAGAAAGCCTGCATCAACAGTTTCTCGATGGAGGCCATTCCTGAACGCCTTTGGTTGACAAGTGAAGTGTAAATTTCCGTTCCCTCCGTCTGACTCCGTCGCGACTAAATCCGTGACTGCTGTAAATCGATCCTGTCGGTGTTGCATACCTGCAACCGCGCCGCGTTACTGAGCTTGGAACGTCGTCAGGCCTCGATAGTGGAGCTTGGACTTCCAGAATAGCCTTCAATGACTAGGTTCCCTCGCTTACGTCTCTGGGATCTAGACACGAATGTTTCAATTCTGTTGGGGACCGTTGACCAATTTATTAGGAGCCATTTTACTTCGCGGTTATAAGTGCAGATTCGTAAACACGGGAGCAGGGTTGCAGTTACACCTTCGGAAACTTCCCTGTGGGCCGGTGCCGATCCATCGATCGCCGGGATTATCTCGATAGGAGAAGATCATGCTAGATGAATAAGACATCCATACCTTCGTATTGGCGATAATCACAGCGGGAGCACCTCGGCTAGTTTACTCGCTGGTCGGTGATTCATGACGCAGGGCAATCGTTCATTCCACAGCTACAGCGCGGCGTCGCAAGCTCCGTGGCGTTTGGGAACCATGGAGCGGCAGAAGGCAAAACATGAAGGTTCCCTCACTTATTGTTAGTCGACCTAGGAGTCGAGTTACGGCTGATTCATTCGACAGGCGACATCCACTGAAACTCTTCTCGCTTAGGACTGCAGAAGTAGGAGGGCTTCCAGGCTATCTCATGCTTGTCGTACCGATGGCGGTACTGTGATCAGCCGGTCTCTATCTGATCTGAAACTTAAGTTTCCAGGCTCTCAGAAGTGGATTTAACATCCGATGTAAACTCATTGGAAATCATGGGGTGATGTTCGACGGAAATTTTGGGAGAACGGATAGGCTTTGCGATAAATCCTCCGAGGCTGAAATGAATGAGAACCCGCAGGGAGCATTCCGCATGAGATCGGATGTCTGCCACGATGAACGTGAGGACAGGCGCGTAGCCAGGATTTTTTCTTGGGGGGGGCAAGACCATTTCTGCACTTTCTTGGGGGGAGCCAAGGGACGATGATGCTGTGCTTTAACATGGGGCCCTATGGGCGATGCAAAAATTTTGGGGGGCCACGGCCCCCTCGCACCCCCCCCCCACCCTGGCTACGCTAATGCGTGGGGAGTGAAGTTCCCCTGCCCGCCACGGAGCTCGAAGAAGTACGATTCTCCGCTGATATTGGTGGCCTCTGTATTTCGGTCTGATACGTGTACCTTCTAGAACCCTAGGACCCTAGGGCCGAACGAGGCTTATCGATGGAAGACATGAGATCATAGGGTGATTTCCGGCTTGATGACAAGTCATCGGAAGGACATTGTGACTTCGTGGACGGGTATTCCGACGCGAACGGGTGACCTCTGCCACCGGTTACCTCCCGAAAGGCTTCCCTGAAGAGTTACCATGGAATTTACTCACGGGAGGAAGTCCAGGGGGATGGATTCGGGAGTACACTCAAGGGCTGTCTCCCTCCCGCTCGGCAACCGAATCTTTGCACCCCGCGGGCGTCTCGTCGGTGGACTCACTCGGGATATTCCAGTCCTCTATCCTCTGAAATCGGTTGACAACTGATCATTTCCCGACCAGTTCTCTAAGGGCCCCATGATCAAGAGAAGCTCAACCATGAAGAGCTCCGATCTCAAGGAGTGGATCTAGACTGAATCAGACAGGACAAGAATATGTGAGGTGAATCAATAAGCTCGTGCCGTTTCTTCCCTATCAATCAGTACCAGGAATCGGAGGCTTGAACATTTATTCATTCCATGATATTTTTTTTTGGGGTGGGGGGGGTTGGGGTTTTTTTTTTTGGAATTGACCGTCGTTTGCCAGGACCTTCTCCCAACGTACCGGCGAACTTTCGATGCCCGCCTCCCAAAACGTCTTCGTTTTATTTCCCGCTAGGTTGTCGACCACTTCTACCTCAGAGGCAGGGGCGTGCCCAGAGGGGGTAAAAAAATCCTGGGTACGCCCCTGCGGCCATGGCCCCCCCCCAAAATTTCGATCCTGCCCATAGAGTCCTATGGGAGGGATCATCATCATCATCTGTTGGCCCCCCTCCAAAAGCCTGACAAAGTGCCCTTGCCCCCCCCCCAAAAAATCCCAAGTCCTTCACTAAAAAGAGTGCAGGAACGGAGGATTCCAACGGGTGAATTCTCGCTCACTACTGGATGGCGACTTCCAGAGTTCGCAGATTTGAGGTTCGGAAACTCTGAAAATCACCTTCTACGTCCTCTCACATTAAAGGACCTATGATGTGGTAGAGAACGATAGTTGAATTCAGATTCTAGAGCTAGTTCCTCACATATACCGTGTCTGCCCTATTATGAGACATGTCTCCTATTCTCGTTTGGCCTGATATAGGGGGAATACTGAGCTCGGAAGTGCCGAAGATGCTATGGGTGCTCCAATTCCGTCACAGGTACCGTTTCATCCTGGCCACTGCTCCAATGCCGTCACAGGTACCGTTTTATCCTGGCCAGTGCTCCAATGCCGTCACAGGTACCGTTTCATCCTGGCCAGTGCTCCAATGCCGTCACAGGTACCGTTTTATCCTGGCCAGTGCTCCAATGCCGTCACAGGTACCGTTTCATCCTGGCCAGTGCTCCAATGCCGTCACAGGTACCGTTTCATCCTGGCCAGTGCTCCAATGCCGTCACAGGTACCGTTTCATCCTGGCCAGTGCTCCGATCCCGTCATAGGTACCGTTTCATCCTGGCCAGTGCTCCGATCCCGTCACAAGTACCGTTTCATCCTGGCCAGTGCTCCTATCCCGTCACAGGTACCGTTTCATCCTGGCCAGTGCTCCAATCCCGTCACAGGTACCGTTTCATCCTGGCCAGTGCCCCAGTGTCGCGGAGCGAGAGTATAAACGGAATCCTCCGTTAAAAAAAATCCTGCGCACGCCCCTGCTCAGAGTTGGTGAACGGAATCTGTGCCATTCGTGAGGAAACGGTCAAGCGTATTCCCACTCTGGTGAGCAGGGACACAGAGAGGTGATTCGAGCCATTGCTGACGGGAAAGAAGAGCATTGAGCAGGGGCGTAGCCAGAATTTTTCCAGGGGGAGAAGTAATCTTTCACCCGAGGGGATACCTTGTGCGATTCTCCGTATATCGGTCGCTCGACCAGAAACCTCGATGTGGATGAACCAGTGAGTCCTGGGGGCTAAATCCCCCTTATCGTGAGCCCACCCCTGGTTACGCGCCTGCCATTGAGCAAAGTTGTGCACCGAAAATAGAATCAGGCAGTGTGACCGCTGGATCACCGAGGAGCGCATTCCCGACTCCATACTTTAGGTCGAGGCTCATACATTTTTGGAGTCTGCGCGCTCGCATCTACGTCTGCGTGTCGGCGAAGTACGTGTGGCTCGTTGGGTTCGGGGTCTTTGAGACCTGTCGGTCTATAGAGCCTCCGCTCTAGGTCGGGAACTTCTGTTTCCCTCGTGGAAACATTCTCGAGCAACTCGGTCAACAATGGACCGATACTCTGAAACTTCCTTCGTGGCATTCGAAAGACCGAGAACTACAATTTGGCGCACACGAAACTCAAATATTATCAGCGACGACGGACTTTTTTTTTTCAATTTCGTTACCTGTTTTGTTCAAACATGGGTAGGTTATTGATAAAAAAGGCGCTTTGAAAACGCTTTGAACGCTTCGAAAAGGAAAGAAATCACACGAGTCGTTCTCGAACCGCCGCGGTATTTGTTCTCTATTCCTTGACTCGGAGGAATCGATTTAGGTACGCTGATCATGGGATGTCCACCGATGGGATGATCCGGCTAGTCGAGACTCCGCTTGAAGCGATATCCGCTCGGAGAGGTCACATGGCGAGCTCTCGCGTCATATCGTTGTCATGTGGTGACCTTGTCTGGAGGAAAGCACACGAGGGAGACGGAGAAGGCAGTCTATTAGGAGGTCCGTTGCACGGAAGCATGTGCTTTTCTCTGGGGTGGAGCGGAATGAATTCCCTAGATGACGCTACAACGTATCGAATTTTCTCACACTGTGTTATCCCAGCAACCGCCACAAAGTCATTTTGTCACGGGAGGGGTTTTCACGGAAGAACCCTTTCGATGCTCATCTGGTTTCACCAGACTCTACTTTAACACTATACCTTGGGATGCCTCCGACCCTCCTCCAAGACACTCTCAACCCTCGGAGCTGCCCGTAGACAGCAGCGACAAGTCTATGATTGTTGATCACTCAGAGTATACAGTTCATACAGTCAAGAAGACGGCTCGCATGCTGCGCTTTTCCTCGATCATCACCGCCGTACTCATTGCCGTTGATGGTAAGTGATAGAGTTGAACAGGAGCTAGCTCAACATAGAAGGGAGTATCTAAATACCCTAGCTAAGTCATTAGTTCACATCGACGAGACTTGTCCTGTCCAAGACGTACACCATGAATTGGAGAAGCATGACCCCATCTTTCACCTTGGGTTTTCAGTGAGCGCTGCCCCCACCGCTTCTTTCCCAACATGCGTAGGAGACATCGCCGGAAATATCCTCAAGCTACAGTTAGAAGAACCCATTGAGCCCGAGGAGCATGTAGCGGAATTCAGGAAAGTGCAATCCGATATCATCGGGGAAATAGTCGTCAAGTAAGTCGATCTCCAACCTTTCATCTCCACCACTCCGATTGACTCTGATCCCGTTGTGTGAACAAAGCTTCGTTTCGTAAAGAATTCAGTCGAGTGACTCTTCTCGTCTGATAATCGTCAAAATATGCATATTCTTTCTTGCAGTTCGCGTATGCTGGACGTGGCAACGAATGGAGAGGAGCTGAACCGAGAGATACGAAACTTCGAAAGGGTCCTCGAAGCGAAATGGGATGCCTGGTTCAAAAGATTGGAGCCTCCTCTGTTTGACTCTATCCCAGATCCCGCCTCGAGAAAATCAATAGCTGAAGGTTGGGCGAGCCGTTATGTTCGCTTTAGTAAGCGGCTTCTTGAATCAGTATGGCACACAGTCGAGAAGGATTGCTTCCAATCTGTACCAGTGTATCCTGAAGAAGAAGAAGAAGATTATAGATGACCTTCTGGTCGACCAAGCGATCATTTTTCAGTATTTCCCTCAAAGGTAGGGCGCCCTCAAAGGCGCCGACGGTAGGGCTCAGTCCGAGAAATCTCCAACCCGAAAGACAATCTGGAGGAAATATGGGCAGACGGTATCGTAAGAACTTACAATCAGAGAGGATCGAAAAATTCAGAAATTATCGGATCGATCAGTTCTGACTATGAGCCCTCTTTCGGAAAAGAATGTAGACCTACCTATGTTGCTTCAGAACACCGCTGATACCTGATCAAGGTGTGAATTCAAATTACACTGTCATAGTCGCGAATTCATTTCGATCTGGGTTCGCTCTTGCTGGTGCGGAGTAGCTATTATGCTATACTCGAATACTTCCTTGGAGTAATCCTGACAGAGAGGTCCCATGATGTCGTCGGACGTCTGGCGGGTACTTTAGGCTTCGTTCTACTCTCAATTTAGTTCGACTCTCGGTTGAACGGGCATCACGTCGAACCGAACACATCAAGCGCTCAAGACTAGACCTCACGGATAACGGAAATTATTTTTCGTTACCGTTATAACGGTAACGGAAAATATTTTCCGTTAAAAAAACAACGGAAATTATTTTCCGTTAAAAAAACAACGGAAATTATTTTCCGTTATTCGTTATAACGGAAATTATTTCCCGTTGAAGAAATGTCATATAATGCGGTAGTATAGATACGGTAACGGAAAATATTTTCCGTTAAAAAAATAACGGAAATTATTTTCCGTTATTCGTTATGACGGAAATTATTTCCCGTTGAAGAAATGTCATATAATGATTTCCGTTGATAAATCATTTCCGTTATTTCTTTAACGGAAAATAATGACGAATAATGGAAAATAATTCCCGTTATAACGGGTAGCGGAAAATAATTTCCGTTATTTTTTCAACGGAAAATATTTTCCGTTACCGTTATAACGGATAACGGATATTATTTTCCGTTACCGTTATAACGGAAAATGAGGTCTACTCAAGACCTATCGAGGCGCCCGTTCCCAGTGCTGAGCATCGATTTCGCAGGCTCGATTTTCCTCAATCTCGAATGAACCAGGACTGGAACGCGGTATCCGACGAGAACGGATCTCCGCAAAATGTACATTATCCTCGGAGGTGGCGCCGAGCGCTCAAATTCATCGAGGGTGATCTTCAGTGACCAGGAGAAGTTAAACCTTTATATGAACGTGATTGAATTCAGATGAACGACCTCTTTTTGAGCCTACGGACCATCAATCGTAGCTCAGTCAACGCTCCAGCGATACTTTCCTGCTCTCAGGGTCATACATTGGGATTTCAATCCATCTGCCTCTTGGTGGAGAGTGGACACTACTGCAGAGCAAGTCCGCGCACAAACGATCCGGTAAGAATCGGTGTACTCGGCAACTTGAATAACGATCAGAGCTGTTCCAAACGCCCATTTGTTTCAATTACTGCATTCAGTCCGACGGACACCGTCTGATTCAACACGCTCGCGAATGAGGAATTCTCAGTTGAGACGGATGTTCTTGTCAATTGTCTCAATCCTTCCTTGGCGCGCTTGCTATTCTGTGGTCCCGCATCTGCCCTCATCATTTTCAGCCTGCAACGGCGAATTCCGGGAGGGAGGAGACTTATCATGCTCTAGATCAGTGTTTCTCAAGGTGGGGCACCTGCCCCACCGGTGGGTCATGGGGGATTTCGGGTGGGGCACGGCGTCTCTGGGTTTGTTCATACTATCAGTTCCGCCGTTCAGTGCCTCCGGAAGTCTCGGTGGTTTCATTTCTGCTTTAATATTTAGGGGGCCACTCTCTGTGTCACTGTCTTTCGGCCGCTTCCAAGGGGAGGGTTGCTGCGACAGCCACGAGGAGCGAAAGTCTGGAGGTACACGCTGGATACATCGAACATTCAGCGTAAGGGGCAGAAGTCTATCCTCCTGGACGCAATAACTAAGATATTGGGATTTATCAAGTTTCCGGAGCTTGGCAGAAATGAAGTGACGCGTTGATCGCCAAACCGCAATAAGTCCACTTTCGTCGATTTCTGGATTATTATGGAAATCGAATCTGGATCGTGTCCTGTACCTTATGCGGCTGTCGGTTCTATGACATTCGTCCTTCTTCCGCAAGAAAACAGCGAATCAAAATCATGCTGACCATAGACTCACAGCGTCGCCTGGGAGATAGAATCGTACTTTTCTCGAAACTGGAAGAATGGACTTATTGCGGTTTGGCGATCAACGCGTCAAGTTTCCTCAGAGAAGTTCGCTCAGGAGTGCAAGAAACGCTGTCAAAGTCATAACTGACCACCTGGCTCCGGCATGAGGTCAGTGACTGACATGAGCTCTCCACCCCCCTCGGATAAAACTGCCATTCTAAGTTGATCTGGCGGAGATCGAAATCGGGTACCAGGAGGAACTACCGAGCTGTAGTGCAACAAAACCATGAACACGTTGTTGAAGGCTAGCAGAACTTTGCGTAGCCCGATGAGCGAATGAGAAGCTCAAATCCAGAAATCAGCTCGAGCGCAGCTGAACTCTCCATGCACTTCCTCTCCTCCTATCAAGTTAAGTGCGCCTTAGGCACCGCCAACGATCCGATGAGCGGTGAAGGAACAGGTTGGAAGTTCCATACCATGGTTGTGTGTTCCATATCAGTCTCACATCTTATCTCTGTACGCGTTACATTTCGGCCATGAATCGATGGTATTTAGGGCGCGGTGGGGTCAGAGGATTCTCCGGCCGAAAAAGTGGGCCACGGCGTGATTTTGCTTGAGAAACACTGCTCTAGATTGATGTCGGAAAGAGGAAGAAGACAATATTTGAAGCCGGTATCCGGGTTACGTCACACGGCAACTGTATACTTCCCCGATAAGGTCCCCGCCGGCCAGGTTTCAAGTCAAATTGGACAACACTGCGGGTTCGTCGAAGCCCGTCGGTTGAGAAGTACCGCATCATTCTCCCAAATTCTCTCTGTGGTGCCAGTTGATCGAAGAGTGCCTGTTTATCCACTTGAATACCGCATCCCGTTGCATCCAGCCCTCACGTTGGAAGTTGTGCGAATCTGCGCAGGAGCACCTCTAGGCTGAGTTCCTAGTCGGTGATCTCGATACGACGACTGACATTGCGCGGACTCTATCAGCTTCCTTGGAAGCGATCAGAATTGCTCTTCGAGCCAACTTTCTCCTCACATTGATCCTCTCTCATCGAGCCTCCTGATTGCAACGACAGCAAGCGGAGATGCGCCAAGCGGATATGGGCTCGATATCAATAGTCTCGGATCGGATAAATCTTCGAACTCGATTGGCTCATCGAATTCTGAATAGATCCTTCATCAAAGCCCTCTTCTCGGACGGAATGATTCAGTGTACGCCGAATCTCAAAGAGTGGCAGTAGATTCTGCACAATAGAGCCGTGCACAGCGGGATCGGTTCTCTCTTCCGTCCTTGAGGACTTGAAATTCTCATCAATATTCCAAGCTGGAGAAAATTCGTTAAGAGAGTTCCTCTTGCTTTCTTGAGCTCAAATCAAGACGACGTAACCTTAAGCTTTTGACGCGAAAGCGTCTTTGCTGAGGGTACCGAAAGATAGTACAGTCAACTCCGCTTAATGGGAACACCGGTTAATGGGATCAACCGCTTATTCGGTACAAAATCCCAAGTCCCGAATCTTTGAAGCCTAATTTACTCCGCTTTATCGGATCATGACTCCGCTTAAACGGATCATTCGAGACTGTGACCCTGTTATCCAAAACTCGGAAATTTAGTTGTATTGCTCGCTCGATGATGTTTGCGACGGTAGTTTGTCGCATACTCATAGTTCCTCCGAAGTCTTGTCGATTCGTTCCGAAGCCCGAATGAGTTTTGTAGATTTCATGACCACGCTCAGGTCCACTCGGTGGCGTCAGCGTTCGAGAGGTGAATGAACGAGCCCCGGAGCTCGCTTGGGGTTAAACGGGACGGACTCCTTCATCCGTATTGATGTTCGAACTCAAGGAGAATGCAACCCACCATGGCGCGCTCACTGCATCATAGAGAAATTTCGGGAGCTACGTGGAGTCGGACCCGCGATTGACAGAACGACTCAGCAATCTTTGCTCGCAGCACTGGGATCGAAGCTGCCGTAGTGTACAATCATTCGGCGTACTCAATCAGCGCACGCTCCGGGTATTCTATGACTTCTCAGCCTATTCCGCCGCTTGTATTCCACCAAATAATGATTTTCCTATTCTCCGCCTATTGGGATCACTCCGCTTATTGGGATCAAAATGGCCCGGTCCCGAGGTGATCCTATTAAGCGGAGTTGACTGTACTTCGTCATCTATCGTCACATTCTTGTAGCAAAGTAATCGGCTCAAACGACGTCCAGGGTGGACTGAACACTTCCCGGCTCCCTCAGACAGGTGTTAAATTTCCGGGAGATTCTCCATTTCCATTTCTGTGGCGCTCACAATTCGGAAAGGGGTCTCTGGTGATGATTTTTCGACCTCCCCCCCCCCCCCCCCGGGAAATCCGTCAAATCCATATAAATAATCGTTTCATTCAGTTCTGAAGGGGCGTAGAGGAAACGGGTTTTCAGCGATCGAAACGAGACTGCAGGCCCGGCCTGAGATATCTCACAGTCAGTGAGGAAGACTGTCGATGCCAGAAAAATTCACCGTAAAATCTCCTACTGACGGCCCTGGACAGAAAAAATCCAGTCGGTAACGTCACACTGTACTTTGCGCCGTACTATTTCTACCGAATTGCAGCTTCTCAGTTCCCTTGACAAAATCGTTGTAGAATTTACATATTTCATATCGAAAACCTGTATCATGAATTCTTCCCATGGATCGAGTGTCAGAACAACGAAGTTGGACGGGTTCAACTGAACCGAACTGGGATGACACGGCCGAAGACCCAAAGTCTGGAGCTGGGGAATAGCAGAGTACGCGGAAGTAAACAAAGGCCAGCGAAAGAGTCTAGAACGTCCGGGGACATTCTCAGGTATACCGGGACCGGCATCGTAATTCTCCATGCGAGCTCACTCACTCCCTGAAAACCGCCACGGGCAGATGATGCCATAATTATGAATCTAACGCTATCGGGTTAGATTTCAACCGATGTTCGGGAAATTTCAGGAGATACTCGATACAGTCGGAATTCGAAGGGATATTTGTTGACGATGTAGCGTTTATGATCGAATTTGGTTTTGGCTGGCCTTGAAACAACGAGTAGTCAGATGGTTGATTTTTTGAGACAGTATTTCCAAGATGAAAATAACTCCATGTTTCACCTGTGTGGTTGATTTTTGACGCGAAAGCGTCTCTGTTTAGGGGACAGAATGCTCGTACTTCGTCATTCATGTAACGTTTTTTGTAACAAAGTAAAGAGCTCAAACTGCGTTCAGGTCGCACCGAAAACGTTCCGGTTTTCTCAGAAAGGTTCCTGATTTACGGGAGAATCTGTACTTCGAGGCTTGTTACAGTTTGTTCCCGACAACATTGTCACTGATGAAGATTTATGACCCCCCCGTCAGATCATTGAAATCCGTATAAATAACCGTTTCGTTCGGAGTCGAAGAGGCGTGTTAGGAAAGGGTTTCCAGCAACCTGGGCGAGACTAGTAGCCTGATCTGAAATATCTCACACGTTGGGTGTGGAATATCTAGTTCTTGAAAAATTCAACCGAAAGTCACCGAATTTCGGCGTTATACAGAAAAAATGCTATTGTCGGTGGTATGACGATCATAGTACTGTCCATTTCTATTGAGTGCCAGCCCCTCAGGTTGTGAACCCACCTATGACAAAACCACGGTGGAACGAGCGGATTTCATATTGGTAATCCTATCTGTTATATAGACACAAACTCACTCGACGACCAATTGGAATGTGGAAGACAACGAAATTCGGCTTATGACTTCCGCAGCGCCGCCCGTGGCTCCGTGAACACACACGCAAAACGTTCGAGGTCATCACCTTCTCATTTGAATGTTAAAAGCGTGCTTTCGCGCAACCCCCGACGGTAGTGTACTAACACTACCTCTGATGATTTTTTTGAAATCACAATGTTTCTTTTCAAGGTGAACTACAAGGTGTGGTAATTGTTTCAAAACTTCTCGCGCAACGTCATTCCATTGATGAGTAGAAGCAATGGTAACAAATATCCACCGGAACCGCCTGATCTGCCCGAGTTGGATCCCCTCCCAGAGCGGCTCGTCTCCCCACGGATTTCTTCCATGGGAATCCAGGGACCACGCCGTATTGGTTCCCACGGAACCCCGACGTTCTGGATTTTCTGCTGCTGATACCACTCACAGACCCCAATTTTACGCCTAAACGTCTCTGACCACCCATCGGCCTCACCGACGCTTCCGCGAAACCCCTGACGGTAGTGTGACCACACTACCTCTGACGATTTTTTGGTCTACAATTGATGGGAACTCTCACCACTGCGCGTCAGTTCAACCGAATTTTCCACACGGCACTCGTTCCACGGAGCTGGAAACTCCTTCGAATGGTCCCGATTCCAGTGAGAAACTTCTCATCTTTGCGCAAGGATACCGATTCGCGTTTTGTTCCCTTCCGTGCGAATCAAGATCTCATCCCGAACTCGCGTCGAAGTTCCCGCGACGCTGAGCTGCTCCAATAGGGGATTTTGAAATGCAATCTATTCAACAGAGGCCCGCCCGTTCCGCCTCCCAGTAGACCAGATGAAGTTGAGATTTCTGTCGGATACTCAGCGGATAGGTGGCCGTAACGGAATCGGGTTCCAGACGCGATCGAGGCAGGTGGTTTCGAGGTTTTTGAAACTATGATGGCGGGAGAGTCTCTAAAAGTTTGTAGCAATCGCATCCACTGTACATGGAATCTTAAGCAGGAAAAGAATGGAAATATGCCCTCAATTCCGCGGCAACGTTTTTATTTATACAGATCCGCTGCAAGAGCGGGCCAGACAACAGTGTACAGCTACAGCACAAACGTATCGTGCTCCTAGATAATTTTACAGTTCATCTTTGTCCTTTCTTCAATCATCAATGACACCAGTCGAGGCACACCAAGGCACGTACTCCGGCCCGTTCAGGAAAGCGTTCCTGAGGCTTTCTGAGATATGTGCGTTCGCTTCCTGTGGTCTCAGACGCGAGAACTCGTCCCGATCGATGACGATCGGACATAAGTTCTGAGCCCTAAGTTCGCGTTCGACCATCAGAAAACCCACCTTGAAAAAACGAGACGCCAAGTTCTAAACGAGCATTCAAGATAGTAATTTTTGATTGAAAAATGTTTTCTAGTCACCTTTCTCAATCCCGTCAAGCTGTAAACGTGTTTGCGGCTCCTGCAGATGACGAAAGCGATGACCTTCGTTGCGGGCGGGAGAATCTTGGAAATGCAAATTCAACATCTCAGAACCACATATTCCCAGGAGATTCTTCCCAGAAGCTCACGAAAGACTCTATATAGGGGAGTTTGTTTACGGTATACCTCGAAGAAGTTTCCCCGCTTCGGAAGGGAAAGCGGTTGATCCTTGGCTCGCATGGCTACCGCAAATTCGATGAAGGAGCCTATTGGTGTTTCCACATGCCAGCTATGAAACTGAAAGTTCGAACATGTCAGCTCGCGAAGAAATTTCCGGGGAAGGCTGGGTACTGGGCGAACCCGGACGATTCTGTGTACAGTAGACTACCGATTATTCGCACCCCCGATAATTCGAAAACTCCGATAATTCGCAATTCGCGGTGACTTTCTGAGTAGTTTCGTCAATTCGCTCATAGGCTATATATTGAAGCATCCGATATTTCGCGGAAATCTTCATTATTCGCAATTCGCTCATGGGAATCACCATTATTTCGCGCTCATCAGATCATGTTCCCTCGAAATTTGGATACCCAGAGCCGCAGGTAAAGTTATGACCGCAGCTAAATGCGGTGGAGGGAACTGCGTTCGGCCGTCTCCACCAACTTGTACGTTGGCAATGCGAACGTTCTTCCGGAGTCTTCGAGAATCTCCAGGAGGAGGCTCCCCTCCCTCTTCCCGCGATGATGATTCGGAACTGAGGTCGAGCTGACGTGCGAGATTCTCTTGGACGTCGGTGAGAGTCCTGTGAGGCCAAAGAGCCTGTCTTCCATGCGCAAAGGGGAGAGTGAAGTCGCCACGTTCAAATGTACGTCGAAGCGAATAAATCCTGCGCCCTCGGTGAACGCAGGGCAGGTGATCGCCAATTTTGCAGGAATTCCCTCCTCCTCAATCGTTCCAAAATCGTTGAAATATCACATTGTCGGCCGATAAGGACTTTGTGGAGCTTTCTAACTTTATCGGGCTCATCTCAATATTCAGAATATATTAGCGTATCGTCGATAAGCTCTAGTTTTGGCTGCTCCCGATAATTCGCAATTCGCGCGAGTTTCCTAAAAGTGACTCCCAAGAAACGCGAATTATCGGGAGTCTACTGTATATTGCCTCGGAACTCTTGACTTTCGCTCTCTTCAACTCACCCGTCCTCCCAGAGCCGCTTTCAAAGCCATTTCGAAAGCGGGATCGCGTGCCCTCGGGCGCCTCGGAGAAACCATCCGCAATTCCGGCTTAAGTCTGTGATGCGAGGTTCCGCCTGAGTGCAGAAGCAACAGCCGTTCGAGCTGAAAGTGATGTTTTCGCGTGAAGACCGAATGAGCGGTTCTTGGGCCATGATTGGCGTTCTTCCCAACGGATGGAGCGAGAACGACATGGAATCGAGCCTCTAGACCAGGGGTGCCCAAGTCGCGGGCCGCATGCCATAGCGTGCCATAGTTAATGCGGCCCGCGGGCCGCAGGTTGGGCACCCCTGCTCTAGACATACTCACCCGCTGCAAGTGCCGAAGGTTGTCATAATCGCACCGATCTTGGAAATCATGGCTGAACGCTCGCTGCAACTGCGTAGAAGATATCTCCTCAGGTCGGGATGCCCCAGAATATTTCGGTTTCGCTTGTTAAGCGAGTGGAAGTGATGGTGTGTTCCGGCATTTTGAGCAGAATCGACCAGGATGACTTACGAGAGATTCCGGGAAGACGCCGGTGTGAGCGAGATTGATTAAGAAACGCAAAAGGTGCCCGGGATCCTCCGACGGCTTCATGATGTCCTCATGAGCCTGGATCAGAACGTTCGCTGCTCGCTCACATTCAATCTTCCGAACTGCAAGAACCGTGCCTCGTCTCAGCATGAGAGAATCGGAATGCAAATTCAACCTAGAGGACATGAATGAAGCTGTTTGCTCACTTGAACTGGGCTCGGCTGGATATTGACTCCAGAAGGCGCTTGCGACTGCGAGCGCTAGAGTCGAGGCGCGTAACGCGGTCTTTCCAGTCAGCTGCGGGTTTGCCATGGTAAAGATAAGCATTCTGTTGCTAGCTTCGACCGGCAGAGATTTCGGAAAAAAAAAACGCCAAGAGAGCTCGGTGGAGCATGAGTACACAGCTCCGAATCGAGAGCCAAAAGGAGGCAAGATTGATCTCCGGAAGACGGTTCTCACCTCGTTTGATCTCGCCAGGATTGTTCTTGTCACCTGCACGGCTGCCTTTGTAGTCAAGTAAAGGCCACGTCTGGAGCCGGCACAAAAGAGCGCCGAAAGCTGCCGAGAATATGAACAGGGATAATGAATTTGCCAACGATCTAGATTCTGGATCATCCCCGATTCCGCGGAGATTCAATGAGACAACGCATTTCCACGGGCCGGCTCGTGTATTCTCTGAATGTCTCCGATTCAGGATGCGAAGCTCTCAAGCTCTCTTTGTGCAAAAGAAGAAGACTTTTCCCGGGAAACCGGGGTGGTTCAATCCGACAAAGGGTACAGCCGAATACGCATTGCTCCTGGGCCTTGAAGATTTTTTAAATCTGATTGTTGAGGGTGATTGGCCTCCTTTAGTAGTTCATTTTTGTCTATGGCGTCGATTCTGTCTGACGCGCTGTTTTAGAGTTACAGACTGTTCTTTTAAGATGAAGATCGGAAAAACTCTAAATCTTTAAACAGCTCTAGCTCGAAAACGAAGAAAGATAGAAAATCGCGGTTGGCTCCATCCGAAAGCTGACGTCGGGAGCTACGAACTGGTGTGTCCGATTTTTTTCCCGCCGTTTTTCAACCACTTATTTTCGTTTTTTCGTTTTCCAAGGCTGAAAAATTCGATAAATCTACCTAAATGACCTCGATCGCGTTCTCCATCATGGATGCCGCTTTGATTGTAGGTATTCCGGACACTAACTGCAACCGCAGTTCAAGTTTCAGCCCGATCGAAGCACTCCAAAGGTCCATAATGACCGTTTTTTCGCTCAGAACCCCTATATTTGGGGCATCTCTAGGTATGTTCTATGGTAACTGCGGAAAGTTGAAAGTCATGATCTCGTAAGGCTTGTTGACCCTGAAAATGGCCTTCTTTATGGCCCTGAGAAGGGCAGTTTTTAACGATGATTCTGTGCTTGATTCCGGACTCAGTCTTCGTCGCTGTCTTCGTCGATAACCGGAACGATGGCGCTGTCCCGAAACATCGAATCTAGAATTGCCGCCGGTCTGAAGATCCTGGAGAGATACCGCGCATTGGATAGGTAGTACACTACCGCGGCGACATGTGAGCAACAGCCCACAGTGCGTTGCCGTTCGGACATTCACAACAGTAACGCCGAACTCTTTGTCGACCGATTGATTCCGGCACGTAGTCAATGTAACATCTGTACCTCGTGCTCTTCTTGTGACGTGAAGGAACTTCCAGTTTGAGGATGTTACTGCTCTCGCAATGGTGCTTGACATTGAGGGTGTTGTCGTCCTTGATCATTTCTGTGAGGTATGAGACCGCCTGGGAGAGCTGATATGACCCCGCGAAAAAGATCTTCAGGACCCTCTCGGTCATCTCTGGGAAGTCGGGCACGGCATCGGACGCGATGGGAATCCATGTCCGACTTCTGAGGAGATGCCACCGATTCAGCTCTGCCTCGTCAGCCAACGTGTTCGGGAGGTCTCGCGTATGTAGCATACGTTCTACAACCTCATCGAACATCGTTTGGTCGGATCGAAGGCGTTGTCCGAAGGTGTTGTTCAGGTAGGGTAGATGTACCAGTTATGGACCCCCTACCAGTTATGGACCCGGTCCATAACTGGTCAGCGGGTAAAAACCCCTGACCAGTTGTGGACCCCCCCTAAAAACCGGTCAGGAGTTCATATCCACCAATTACTAAGGGGGGTCCATAACTGGTCGGCCGTTGAGAATCCCTGACCAGTTATGGACCCCCGGTTCATAACTGATCGGCTGTTCAGACCTCATGACCAGTTATGGACCCCCCTCAGTAATTGGTGGATATGAACTCCTGACCGGTTTTTAGAGGGGGTCCATAACTGGTCAGGGGTTTTTACCCGCACATTTACCCTAGCACGCGATTCTGGTCAGAACTCCGAGCATATCGTTGTCGATTCTATGATCCAAGATTCTGTACTTCTGTTTGATTATCCCATGAACAGCTTCAACTGCCCATCGGATTTTCGTCACGAATCTGCTGTAGCTTGCTTGTTCTGTAGTCAATTGTTTACCGTTCTTCGTGGATGGCATGAAGACCGCCAAGCCCCGTTCCCGAAGAAAGGCTTCCACGTTCCGGAATCCTCGATCGACAAAACAGCTATCACCCTCTCGAAAAAATCCGCCCAGTCCAGAGGTGTCTCCGACACAGGCCTGCATGATTTGAGCATCGTTCTTAACAGCTTCGAACGGTCCCAACATATCGATGACGTACCCGGTTGTAGTACAGATCGTGAAAGGCTTCACGAGGTGCGTGGTCTTCTGCTTGGAGTATGATTTCCTCTGGTAGCAGCTGTTGGAACTTTTCCCGTGTCTGAGATATGTCCCATCGTAGTTCAATGCGAGTCTTGTCGAGTCCTTGAAGAGATGTCTGACAAAGTCGGATGTTCCATTCTGTATCAAGTCATTCCGTGTGCGAGCGGAGAATCCGAATTCGTTAGGGAGCACGTCTTTTTCGAAGGATGTGATGATCGACTGCATGATATCACTGACCTGTTGAGGACGGTCCAACCCGAACACAGCCGCGACCATGGCATTCGAATTCCCACATCGCATTTTCATCAGAAAAATCACGAGCGCTTGGATGATGCTCCGACCTTCTACGTTCCTCATCGACGTCGGCTTCAACGAGAGGGAACTGAGCTGGTCGTAATCCAAACCTGTGAACAACTTGATTTGCTCGTCCGTCAGACTGAAACTTTCGACTTTGTCTTTGATGGTTGCGTTGGCTACTTCGGCGCACATCTCAACGTATGCTACGACGTCCTCTGTATCCATCAAGGAAGAGTTCGCGGCAAGCTTGAGCTGCGTCAGATCGTCGTCGGAAAGTCTTCCACGAATCAGATGTGACTCGCAACATCGGTTGTTCCTAGGAACGAATAATCTTCGTTTCAGGAATACCTGTGTTCTGAGTGCAGCAGAAACTCTACGACGCCCTTGAGCTGAGCCACAAACGAAGCAGTAAGATTCGGTTGACACAACCCTTCCGTATGGCAACTCCATCCATCCCGTCGAAGCTTGAGGCTGTCCGTGAGGAGGAGGTAATGCGTTGTCGACGTCTATTTGATCCGAATCAGAGCTCGACGATTCCAATCTCTGACGAGTGAAATCATTCACGCGACTGTTACACGCAGCACAGAACTTCGACCCGGTCGTAGCTCTAAATCCGAACAGCGCTTTGAAGTCTTCGAGCCGGCGATCATTCCGCTGAATGGTCTCATGGGCTCTCTGAATCCACTTGGAACAGCCGTCGCAGCGTATGAAAGGCATCTTGACGATTTTCTCTGATGGAAAAAAACGAATATCCGTCGATGAAGCAGATGGAATGCCACGAAGATCACTCTACGATACGACAGAATCGATGCGCGCGCGATAGTAACCATAGAACATACCTAGAGATACCCCAAATATGGGGGGTTCTGAGCGGAAAAACGGTCATTATGGACCTTTGGAGTGCTTCGATCGGGCTGAAACTTGAAGTGCGGGTAGAGTTAGTGTCCGGAGTACCTACAATCAAAGCGGCATCCATGATGGGAAACGCGATCGAGGTCATTTAGGTAGATTTATCGAATTTTTCAGCCTTCAAGAAACGAAAAACCGAAAATAAGTGGTTGAAAAATGGCGGGAAAAAAATCGGACACACCAGTTTGTAGCTCTCGACGTCAGCTTTCGGATGGAACCAATTTGGAACCCGATTTTCTATCTTTCTTCGTTTTCGAGCTAGAGCTGTTTAACGATTTAGAGTGAGAGACCCTCCGGGGGCGAGGGTTCTTTTCTCAAGATTACCACCAATGATCCCAATGGTCAGGCTTCATAACGGAGGAATGAAAGAGGTGCTGGGATGGAGTTTCAATAATCACCGATTGCTGTGGAAGACTACACACTTATTCCGGGAAGTGATGCACAAACCTGATGCAGATTCCAAGACGGCGACCATCTCCAGAGAGTGTCGAATGATGACTTTGTGCCGAGCTCGGCGCTTGATATAGTTGCCAACATCTTGTATTTCTGTGGAAGGGGAAGCGTCGATGAGACTCGGCGAATGGACCCTGGAAGTTCGGTGCTGGCAAATTTAATAATGGATGGGAACCAGGCAATACAAACTCTTCGCTCGTCCAGCCTTTGCACGCCTTTAGCAAGGGTCTCCATGCAGTTGTCGAGAACGGTCCTAAAAGTCAGCGAGCACGTCAATCTAACGAACTTTTCAAATCATTTTGAGTGGACTCTGCGAGGGTATCGGTATTGGGATGATATCTTACGCTACCTTAATGAGTCGATGTCTCGCCATTTGATTTGATTCAATCCGACAAGCACGAGCAAATCACAGGCTTGATAATTTGAGAAATAGGCAGACGACTCCACGGCGGCGTCAGCAATGGAAGCAAGATGTCGCCGACTCACTCCCGTTCCGAGACCGAGCATCAGGGCCCTGTTCGGGTATTCTCGATTAGATTTAGCTTCCCTAGATTTTGATATCGGGATCGATTCCAACAATTATGGCCAGTCACCCCAATACTATTTGATGTTTTCGGCACAGTCATCCCACAGATCCCGCGGCGAACTCACCTGTAGCAATGCTCTACATTGGACATATCGCGCTCCTCCCGACATCGATACCCGAATATCACCGGAAGGACAGTTTTCATCATCTCAAAATGAGGACCCCGATGGTTTCCCTGCTGTGACATTATAACTTCATCATGGAATCTTCCATCCACGATGCTACTTTTTGAGCATCTACCGTGACTTCTATGAACTATTCCTTCGAGACATGGCTCGGCGGTTTCCAAAGAATCTCCCATCTTGGAGACGACTCATCTAACTTACCTGGTGAATGAGTTTGAAGAGCTCGAGAAGCTCCTCGAGGGACAGGTCTTTGAGTTTCAGTCTCAGAGCCTCGATTATCCCGTTGAGGACGACGGAGTCTCCATCTATCTGCGTGCCCGCCCACAAACCCAACTTAACTCCTGTCTCAGCTTTCCTGTATTGGGAATATTCGCTGCAGCGTGCTTCTACTTGAGCCTTACCTCGAAACGGTGAACAGCTTTGAAAATGCGGACCAGATCGCGAGCAGCGAATGAATTCATCCGTATCCGAAGGATTTCACTGAGTTCTCCAAAAACTCGACTCTTGGGACGCTCGATGACTGGAATACGCTGTGGATGGAGTGGAAATTTCGATATTGACTTCGACAGTCTGAAGTGAGCCTCGACCGAGGTCGTCAGGTAAGTTCATTATTGTACCTCAGCTTTGGGGACTATTGGAGATTATTTTGCAATCAAAATAGATGTCTCAAGAACTGATCTAAAAGTCAGAGAAAACCTTCCGGATAATATGTTAAGTTTGCCACTACCCACCAGACGTGTGAAACGTTCGAGGAACAGGATAAGTTGATCGTTTGTCATGCTTGTCCCGCATTTTTGCAAGATCTGAAATCAGAGACGGAATATTCGATGAGCGAGGATCTTCATGTGGATCGTCGGTGGTAATAAAGGGGACGACACTAGAAAATAAGGGATTGTCGAGAACTACTTCAGGACCTCTAGGAAATCGTCGGCTTTGGACGCTTCTTCGATAACTTCCGTCAAGGCGCCAGCGTCCGTTGCATCCGGCACGCGCATACCATGTACAGCTTCACCGAACACTTTGGGAGTTGGTTGCAATCTTGACTGAAAGTTGAATCGCGGAAGAAAATATATGAACTCCAAATTATCAAACGCTGAGTCAAGAATCCTGGCTCCCAACGGAGAAACCAAGCCCACCTGAGCTTCATGAGTGCAGACTGTTGGCTCCAACTCCGAAGCCCGATCGGACAACGAAGTGAGCAAATTCTTGAGAGCTGATGCTAGTCCCTGTGGAGGAAACCGAGTCAGCCGAGCCTTTGGTTGAATCTGATGCACAACAGCCTCATCGCGACATCGCTCAAGCTTGAGGGCAGCCCTGCAGTCCAACTCTCTTTGGCTTGAGGAAGATACTCCACCTTTCCATTCCGTCCCAGAACTCTCCTCGAGACTACAATGTGAGTCGGCCAGTTGGAAACGACTGATCAAAACTCTAGAGTGCTTGGATTTGTCGGGGTCGCCGCATAATTCTAGTCTTCTGATCCTCTCATATTCAGATCGAGATGAGACTGGCTGACCAACCTTGATCCGTTCCGCGCCTGCCAAACGATTCCATGGGCTCGTCGGCTCTTCTGCAATATGGACCTCATCTTTTGGACTTGCTGCGGTGAACTCCCGGCGCTGAAACGCATAGAGCGACAGTAGGACTCGGTACCCCGTCTCGACGTTCCGCTGCAGTACCATTCTGGAGAGGGAACTTGCGAACGCTCTGGCCGACCGCGCGATCAACTTGGCCAATCGCGACAAACGTTCGCCGTGTTATTCCGCCGATTATTAGGCGGTCCCAGGATTCCAGTCGGAGGAATCGTTCTAATAAGTTGAAACTTGATGAGGACAACTGAGGAGAGTCTCATGTCAGGGAACCTTCTATGCCCGTGATATCATGAGCGGATCGTGTATTCATATTCCAAAACACTGTGTTCATTTCTCGGAGACATCCTCTGATCCTGGGATGTGATACTAAAGACGAGCAATATCTATTCGGCCTAAACTCAGAGCTGAAAGTCGACTACGAGCAGCAATTTAAGAGTCAGCCCGTGCCGCGCGGCATCCACTGAACACGATCGAACTCCGATTCGAATCCCTACCGACGCGTGCGCTGATACTCTTCTGATGCAGAGCTGTGGGTAGCTTGTGAGAATCCTCGAGGCAGTGCGATGCAAGTTGTTCATCTCAAGATCACAGTTTGGTTTCAGATCGGGCGCACAAATCTGTACCCCTCCAGCAGAGCGATTCCCGGAGGAAAAGAAGCTCGACAGGCATATACGTTCGGAACGCTCACGTGTTGCTGAAAGAGCGTGTGTCTGGGTTCAAAGAGAAACATTGAGGGTGAGGGAAGCCAACCGCGCGCGTTTGTTCGGAATCGGACTCGGCGCGCGGGCCAAGAAAGCCAGACCGCGGATCGGTTTGATCGCACATGGAAGCACTCGTTGCACACTTGCCGACAAGAATTCGAATCCTCCGACTTCGCTTGGACTCCCTGCTGACGACGGTCTCTCGCGGTGGCTCTCTTCTCGAATACCTCAGGATTCCCTCGAATGTTATCCTCGCACAGAGCTCGGCAGTCCGCGAACCAAAAATATTGCTCCGCGCACGAGAGAGCAAAGGTTCTCTCAGCTCGACTCGACAGTGAAGGCTGAAGAGACCACAACGACGATGATCATGCGGGACATTAATGACGTCAGGCTCGATCCTGGTCGGATGGACGAACTGCTTGTTGGACGAGCTGTTTTCAGTCCGGCAGTGCCATCGCCGCCTCAGCTTCGAACTCGCTTCCCACGCCTGCAAGACCCCCGCTGGCGATGGGAACCAGCTCCCGCTCTGCCTTGAGTGCGGGACGTCGTGGCATATCGCCTGCTTCCTGCTACACCTGGAAGACAGACGGCCACTTCGCTACGATCACGGACTGCCCCGCATACATAGCTCGCGTGAACCAGCTCCGAAAGGAACGCCGAAACCCATCTAATCGTTATAATTCATTTGTTTCAAATCAATGTGCAGTAGAATCCCGATAATTCGCGTTTCTCGGGAGTCACTTTTAGGGAACTCGCGCGAATTGCGAATTATCGGGTGTAGCCGAATTATAGTTATTGACGATACGCTGAAATTTTCCAAAGATTGGGATGAGCCTGATTGAGTTGGAAAGTTCCACAAAGTTCTTATCGGCCGACAATGTGATATTTCAACAACCTGGGAGGAGAGAAGGAGGGAACTCCTACAAAATTGGCGATCACCTGCCCCGCGTTCACCGAGGGCGCAGGACATACATTTGAACGTGGCGACTTCACTCTCTCCTTTGCGCATGGAAGACAGGCTCTTTGGCCTCACAGGTCTTCCTACCGACGTTCCACCGAATCTCGCACGTCAGCTCGACCTCAGTTCCGAATCGTGATCGGGGGAAGCGGGAGGGGAGTAACCCCCTGGAGATTCTCGAAGACTTCGGAAAAACGTTCGCATCACCAACGTACAAGTTGATGGAGACTTCCGAACGCAGTTCCCTCCACCGCATCCAGCTGCGGTCATAACTTTTCCGGCTTAGGAGACCAAAATTGCGAGGGAACATGATCTGATGAGCGCGAATTAATGGTAACTCCCCTGCGCGAGTTGCGAATAATGAAGATTTTCGCGAAATATCGGTTGCTTCAATATAGAGCCTATGAGCGAATTGACGAAACTACTCAGAATATCACCGCGAATTGCGAACTATCGGAGTTTCCGAATTATCGGGGGTGCGAATAATCGGGAGTCTACTGTACCTAATCCGCCCGCAACCCGCCTATAATCTAGTCTGCCACGTGGCTTCTCACTCCTCTTCCCCTGCAGACTTTCCCATCGTCTCTCAGAGTCTCCAAAGCACGCGTCCCGTTACAGGGCTGCGTAGGACGGACGAAACGACGCTTCTCTACACTGTCTCAACCCGAACAACTCCTTCAGCCCGGGCCCTGGTGGCCCTTCGTTCTGCTCGATCCTGCTCGGGGATCTGGGATTGTACTCAGCCTATATCTCCCCGAACTCAACACCCCGAGAATATGAAGGTTGCTTGACCGACCTGGACTCAGCTCTCACGTCTCTGGCCACAGCAAGCGTCATCGTCGCTGGCGACTTCAACGCACACCATCCCGCATGAGCGGAACTCTCATCAACCGGAAAGGCCAAATCCTACACGACTGGCTCATCAGCTTCTCCGTGGAAATGAACTCCCCGCCAGGTCCCCCTCGGTCGGACGCCCGTTCCAGACCAAATCCGAACCTGGTACGCGAATACCTGGCTAGGCATGCACCGCTCTTGGGAGAACTACTCCAGAGATAGCCGAGGCCAGAGCGGCTCATATCCGAACCTGTCGAAGATGAACCCGATTCCGTACTAACGACCAGGACGTTCCGGATCTCCGAGCTGCTCTCCAGACCGTCGAACGAGAGCATGGAAGACGCATCGTAAGAAGTAAGCTCGACGCATGTAGGGCACTGCTCGACGACCTGAACAAGGGAGACCACTCTTTCAGGAAAGTTTCTGAGTTAGCCACAGGAAAGACGAGGAAGAACACACCAAAGTCAGGAAGGCACCTGGGCTGGACGGCGTCCCAAAGGAGGCAGTAGAACCATCCTGTCAAATCACCTTGCAGTTTACGCAAATATAATGGACTACATCTTCAGAGAAGGCAGATGGCCTGAATAGTGACAGAAGACACGCTTGGCTCTGATCCCGAAGCCCGGAGCAACGGGAAGCTCGGCGTACCGGCCGGCAAGCTGTTCGGACCGACTCTCGGAACCTGCCGAGCATCTGTTGAACCTACGGCTATGTGCCGAGCTCTCGGATAAGGAAGTCCTCTTCCCCGACCAATGCGGCTTCCGCAAGGTTTTCTAGACGGAGTCATTGCCTGATGCTACTTTTGGACGTCAAAAATGCATTCAACACCGTCAGCTGGGACGCTGTTGACGGCTCTCCCAAGGAGGTAGGGATCTCTCCCTACACCCGGAGCGTCCTGGCGTCATACCTCCAGAGACGCGCCAATAACTTCAAGGAAGTTGTGACACCGGTCTGCTCGGGTGTCCCACAACCGACAGCGCTCCATCTTGGGTCCCGTGTTGTGGAACAGACCTTGAGGAAATCGCACACGTCAAGATGGTCACGCTAAAGGCCGCAAAAGCGGCAACGGACATAGTAAAGATACCACTGAGTGAGCCCGAGATGAGCAAAGAACAACAATCGCAACAAAGTCGCAGTTCATCGCTTTGCACACGGCCCCGATCTAGAGCGCAGCCGATTTTAGGTACCAGAAGAGCGGGGAAGACCTTGAGACGGCACAGAGAACAACGGCGATGAGGACCACTCGAGCATCGGTGTAGTTTTCTGAAACTGCGGGATTTCGGCGTAATCCTGATTGGCATCGATGATTGCGAAATTAATTTTTTAGTTTCAGCTTTTGAAACAAGATGACGCTGATAATAAGTGTTGTGGACTGGAAATTTTCCAGTTTCTCGAGTGAAGGATCCCTTACTGGTGCTAGAGGTCCTCTATGAAGTTAATCTCAACCGAACCTTCGTTGCCTGAGATCTATCCCTGAAAACGAGCGAAGCAGATGGGGAACTTCTCCGCCCCGGAGGATGCCCCTTGCGACATCGATATACAACCAGATGTTGATCTTGGACGGCCTCATCCTCCTACTCTACTAGACTTCCACGAGGGGGCAGGGTCGATCGTGAACGAGTCGTACCGGATGTTCGGAACTCCGATGAACTCGAAATGCATGCACCTCCGTAACCACCCCGCTATCGTATCCCATGGCAGAACATGTTGCGCAATGAATTCAAACTCGAGCCGTTGAGGTTTGTTTTGCTTATTCTCGCTTTAATCAACGATGAGGTCAATTCCAGAACTTCAACTGCGTAAGGTAGGGGAATCGATGCTTCGGAGAGCGAATCGCTTATCCTTTCTTGCCCTTCTTCTTGCCACCAGGTGCTCCGCCTGGTGGTTTTCCGGCGAGCTCCTCTTCCTGCATTGGGTAGAGACCATCACTCCCTTGAACCAGGGATCCTTGCACGGACACCACCGAGCAGAGGACGGCTGCTACGACGAAGAACAAATGGATGAACTTCATTTTGATGAAGAGATACTTCGCAATCGGAGGAATCGTGCTTTGATCCGGCTCCGCAACCGCTTATATACTGAACCAAGCGCGATCGATAAAATTCGATTCGTTCCGCCTAGGTTTACGGCAAGTCAACACTCTGCCGACACTCAGCTATCGTGTTGCTAGAACGCTATTCGTGCGCATTTCTCAACTCTCAAAATTGAGTTTACAACCGTTTACTCGAGACACCATTGACTCTTGGTCGGGTCGGCGGGTGAACCCTGGCGGGGCTACGCTCCGCCTGTTGTACATCGAGTGGTTCACTCGCGACCAGAGATTCCGGAAATGCCGAGCTCAAACAAGGTTCGAAACCTTTCGAGAATCTTCTGAAAGAGCGATTTCCGGTCACTCACATGAGAAAAACTTTTATTCAATTTTCAAACGGCTTCAGTATCCAATTTATCGGACGATTCTCTGATCTGTGTTTCCGTTCCTGTGCCAGGCCCGGACCGTCGCACTTCGTCCATTTTCGGGATCCTTGGAGGCTTTGTCGGAGTCGCCGAGTTTTCGCTGCTACCGCCAAAAATCTTGGACATTCCCAGCTTGCCGTAAAAGACTCGCTGAAGGAACTCTTCCTTGAATTTTCGGTTGAAGAAGGCCAGCAAGTAGAAGTAGGACGAATACTCGGCAATGCTGAGAGTGTATGACACTATCGTGTGAGTCTTCGCTGGGATATCCGAGGGAATCGCCACTGGAGAACGAATGAACTGTACAACTTGATGTACAATAAGCACTATGCGTGGAAAATAATAACGAGTTCCGCGCTATACGCAGACGATAAGCGAATCACTTAAAAAATTCCACTCACAGAGGTCCTGATATATCCAATGGGCGATGGCATCCCAGCTCAAGATGCGTACGACGTCTGTGAAAATTTTGACGGTGGACAACGAGAGGAGTGACATCGTGAGCCGATTCTCTTCGACTCGGCGCTTGAATGTCAAGTTCTGTTCGTTGTTCGAGAGAACCCCCTCAGCAGCCTCACGATTTGCTCGGTGAACCTGAGAAAGAGTCAACAAAATCGTTCACTTAGAATGTCGTCAATTCCAGCTGCTTTTTGTATATCATTCCGCTCGCAACCTCATGGCGGGGACCCTCAAAAATTCTAGCCAGAAGCTCCTCGGGATGAAGAGGTAAAGTGTACGAGCACAGACGGAGGAAGAACATCGGAGAGCGCACCAGAATCACAATCAGAACGTTCAGGACTGTCAGGGCCGCCGTGAAGAACGCTTGGATGCACGAACACACCAGCTCGGCGGAATGTAGGAACTCGATGAAACCCTGCCAGTTTCTTCTCTGGTAGACTGCCATGCAAGGGACAAGGTCGACGTATTTTTCTCGGACTGACTGAATAACATCCGAGGCAATCGATTCCGAAACAGGGGAGTAGAGGACGAAGGTACCTGTGAGGAGAGAGGTTCATCTGGAGCGAGCAGTTTCTGTTTGAGGCATCAAGTATCTGAACATGTCTTTACCCTGTTTATTGTATTCCTCGAAATTTTAGTCCTTCGTGCAAATGGAACGTTGTCACCATGACTCAGAAGAGGTCCAACTTACAAGTCCCGTTGACCCGTATGGCCCTGCCATTAAACTCCTGACGGAGTAAGGAATGTCGATCTTCCTCCATCACGCTGGCATTTGTCTGCAAGAATGTTCGGAGAGTAAGAATCAACATCACTGATTGATTACCAGTCCAGGAGATAGGTATACCTCGGTTAGATGAGACGCTCCATGCGGCGCGCTTACCACAGCTACTATCTTCGCGTTCATGAAAAACGTTCTCAAAACATAAGTTCCCTTGGTGTCTGCCACAAAGTCAAACGGCAGGTTTTCGGGAACCCACGGCAGCTCACAAGACCGGTGAAGACAGTCCAGAGAGTACAAAGTTCGAGTTGGCAGGCCAGAACTGTTTGGGTACGTCGGCAGAGTCCCTGGCGATCCAAAGCCGTAGCTAATCGAATCGTTCGAACATGCGGCATCATCCTCTCTATTTTGTTCGTCAGACGGATACTTCTTGCTGTAGCAAGTAAGCCAATCTTCGGCCAAGGTCTGGAAAAGAGGGAATAACCCTTCAGGAACAGATACTGTCGCGCAGTGATACTCCAGTGCGTTTGCTCGCGATTCCGACTTCTATCGAATGGATGAGCAGTCATCTTGTTGGTGAACTGACCCCGTTGAAGTTTGACTCGCAGCGAAAGTTGGTTGTGCGCATCGAAGTCCCAATTTTCGGGAACTCTCGATCATCTGTGTCGACCTCAGCAGTGAAACGCGATGGGAGCTCGAAGAGGCACGCTAAAAGGAAGAGGGCGACGCATACCCTCCTTGCGCGCTCCCGCGTGCAGAATCTCCGAGTGTGCATCGGCCATCGGACGCAGATGAATCTAGTTGGGACGAGAATAGAAAAACCTTCGGTCCATCGATGGTTAACATGCGTCATGAGCAGCTCATCTAGGTGACCTATCGACGAAAATCCATTGGTCTGGATGGGAGGAATCTCGGCGCCTTTCAATTGCTGCTAATCGGATAGCCTCTCCGAACGCGAGCGGCGAACCACAGAAGTCGGATGGGTCATTCAACGATCTCACCGTTTGAGAGGAAAAACGGATCATTCAAGTCGCCGCGCAGAGGGAACTCGAGTTTACGGAATCGTGACGGAACCTGATTCCAGACGCAATCGTGAAAGGACCTCGTTGCCGAGCTTCAGACATATTTTTTTTCAAAATGCCGTTTAGTCTGGACCTGATTGTAAAATTCATCCTTTGCTCTGGCGCCTCCGCCTTCTCTGATGTCCTCGACCCTGGATGCGAGAATTGAGTCGACTACCGAGTTCGTTGTTCGCGGACCTCGATATCGGTGACGTCTTCAATTCACCACGCGTCACATCCCTTTTCCGTTCAGCTCATCGTGATCGACCTCTCGAGGCACCACGTGTTCGAAGCCCTATGGAAAGAGCGGCTCTCGAGACGGAGAATATCCCCAGACTCACCTTTCCATCGTCAGAAAAAGTGTCAGGAACCCGAGCCACGCGTCAAGAACGTTTGTGAGCATGCCGTGGCAATACCTGGGAATCGAGGAAATATTGTTGTAACCCTCCACCACTCCCATGTTGCGGTTGCCAGCACTTTCCCAAATCACAGTACTAACTCATTTACTCGTTCATACACTGACCATTGATATAATTCAATGTAGTACGTGGTTTCAACGCTGAAATTGCACGCTTCGCAATAACGGATCCATGACGTCAAATGAAGCACCATCAGTATGAGATCGGAATGTGCTATGCATTTGAGATACACGTAAGGGGAATCTTTGAGCCGGCCGTAGTGGATCGTCAGTAGCATGAAAACGTCGCCTACTATCCCAGTCACCGACAAAAACGGGAAGATGTACGTTGTTACGAAATGAATCCAACCGGTGGGATCATATTCGGTGTGACTGAGAACAATCGAGCTTATGAGTGTCGAGTGACGAATGCGAGTATGATCAAGACCTTCCGACTCCATGAATTGTCAGAAGATATCGTAATAACACGCGGCTCACCAGCGAGGATCGATAGTGGCAGACATAGCGGTATTATGCGAGAGTCCTTCAGGTTAAGAAAAGTGCTGAAAACTTGGGAAGGTTGCGAAATTAGTGCCCGTCGTGACTCTCGATGGATCGTTTCGTTCATTGAGATGTCAAAGTCGTTTATTTGGGCCAGGGCAGAGATTGCCATATGACCGATTATCCATAGAATATTGAGCACAATTATTGTATATCTATTTGCTCATGTATCATTGATTTCTCATAACCCCATCGAGAGTCAGAGAACTGCTCTTGGGACTTGGGACCAGATGGATTCCTCTGGCTTTGGAGCCTCGACCGTATCTTCGATCGGAGCTGGAAGTTATTCTAGATTCTCTGCAACGTTCGCTTCTGACCTGACCCCAGAAGTCGTTATTATCACTCTCTGACTTCAAACTCTTGGTTTTGATGCTGAAGTAAGGCGGAATTCGAAGAAGATTCGTAATTATAATTCTGGACAGGTGTGCTCAATACCGAAGGTCATTCATCGCGTCAGGATGCGTCGACGCTCCTCGCCAAAATCAAACCGAAACTCTACATACAGAAGTCACGGAATGAAAACGCTTCGAGTACGGCTGCCCCAAGAAATGTCTCATTCCCGTCGATTGGGTGCATTGTTCAAAGTTCCGAGTGGTATCGAATCACCCGTAAACCTCAATCTTTCACGTGGTTCTCTTCCGGGAACCGGAATCGGCATGGCTCGTGATTCGTGGTGGATTTCCGCCTTCGTATCATATCGTTTCGAGCAAACTCGTCGAAGCCTTCATTCTACGCCATGATGTTGGGAACTCTCAATCGTTTTTCGAGCAGAATCCCGATCCACACAGACGGCAAAAATGACTTCGGACTTTACACAGACGGCAAAAACTACTTCGGGCTCCCCACATGTCAACTGTTAGACTCGGCTCGGAAGAGTGGGATGCTCCTTATTGATTGCTGTTACTGGAGCGAAATCCCGAAAAGAGATACAGTCGACCACGCTAATAGGGGACACGCTTATAAGAGAAAATCGCACATAAGAAGCCTTTCCGATTTCCCCATTTTGGCTCTCATAGATCTTCATCATGTTAATAAAACCCGCTTATAAGAGAATCGCATATAAGAGAAACTCGGTTATAGGAGACACTTCACGAACTCCCGTCCCCAGGCATGCCCGCACCTCGCTTATAGTGGGCCGACGTCTACGGACGGTTCCATGAGCTCACAGGAGCTTACCATTTGGGAACATATCTGTCCTGCAAGGATGGAGCCGGGGGGAGGGCGGTATCAAAGGGGTTTGGGTTAGGGAACACCCGAGAGAGGCTCCTAGGGCCTGTGGCGCGGGAATTTCGAGTACCGGAGTTCGGTAGGCCATGGCCTCAGAGATCTAACCACCTCGGGTATAAGAGAGAAACCACGTAAAAGAGACTTTTTTCGATTTCCCGAGCAGTCTCCTATAAGCGTGTTCGACTGTACATCGAAAAGCACTCACATGAATCACAATCACGGTTGAAATCGGACATGGGGCACGTCAGGCACCAAGCACTTACGGGAAAGACGCTCCGTTTAATGAGTAGCCCACTCCAACGAGTGGAAAGGACCGCTGCCGAAGATTTTCGCCACCGCAGGTTTTCGCTGTTGCAGCGAATTTAATCATGAGAACGCATCTCAGTAAACTTCTCCCTACTCGGCGCTACATTCAGCTCCACTTTGAACGAAGTACGACGCTTGTCCCGTGAGAATGACGCTCAACATCCCTACCTCGGTGGTTCTCAAGTTTTCTACCTGGCGGCACTCCATGCGCTCCCCCGCGAAAGGGTGTTGAGGCGGCAGCTCAGGAACCGGCGGAAAAGTTCGGAATCGTCATTCTCGTGGATCTCTCAAACCACGGACACCCCGAAGATCTTTCCTGTTCTCTCTCATCGACCCTTATTCGATTACAGCAAAACGACAGCGTGTACGTCGAGCCGTGGGGAGTGCACGGGAGAATCGCTCGAGAGAAAGGGGCGGGAATTTTCCCCAGGATGATCCGAAACGAACACACCAAAAGGTCGCGTCTAATACTCGATCATTTGAGATCACATCGGTGGCTTCTGATTTCAGCGCAGGAATGATATTAACAGAGGTACAGAGCTCTCCTTTAATTCCACCGGACATATGGCCCATTGCTTCTCATAAAAAATCGCGGAATCGGGGAACGAGGGTCACGATCTCTCGATTGGAACATTTCTCGCCCGCGACCGGAATAATTATCAACTTCATCAAGTATGACGAATATTCATCCGAGATATTCCGCATGCGCCGAAATCTTCGAAACCAGACAAAAGAGAACCAGCGTCTTTCCAATCGTGACGGAGCATAATTGTTATCTTCTGTTCTGGAGCTTTTCGCTCATATCTTGCGGATTCGCTGATCCTCTAATAAGTCGCGCCGAAGATGGGAACGATCGAGGAGACTCTTCGAAGGATAAGTCGGTAGAGTCTTGATCGAAATCTCGGCGGAGAACAAATCTCGACCCGTGCGTATTCGATAGGGAAAATCCGTCGATAGCGAATGCTGTTCGCTGCTGTGGAGGCAATAACGGCTGATAACACTGCCTTGCAATGCTTTGAAGAGCAACTAGATAGACGGTTCCTTGGATGCATTCTTACGTGTGAATGAATGAGAGTGACAATCTTGTGTAAGAGAACTCATCAAGAGGTCGGAGTATATCCGGTGAGACGGTATCAAACCCCTGCTTTGAGTGCAATGACTTGCTCGCGTGCCAGAATAAACTTGGCCCTCACTGGGAGTTGTTTTTCCCTCTGTTGAGCAACCACCGGGAGGCGGTTGGGGTCCTCTCCCCGTAAAACAAGGTCTTCGAGTTCTTGGCTGGTGGAAGTACTGCCTCGAAAGTATCTGAGTGAACGAAGTCCCTTCCCTAAGCCTTGCCTAATGAGAGCCACGTTGAACTAGACTGATCAGATGAAAATCATGACTGAGATCGTTCTCTCGAAAAATTCGCAATCCGCGACACTACTGATGAGCGCGAATAGCGGCCGCGATGTCCGTTACCGGGGGACGGATAGTTTGCTGTATGTAGGAGAGAGGCCTCCATGCAGACTTATCCGGGACCAAACGCATTGTTGGGATGGGGACTGTAGACATTCGCGATCCATGCCGCTGGTTTCGCTTTGACATGGCTCGCAGGGTCATTCAAGCACTTGCAAATGATCCGATCTTGATATCTCTCTCCGAAGGTTGTCTTCCCCGTCCCAACTCTGGCGTCCTTCTCGGAGCGATATTCAAATGCTCGAGAGAGACCAATATTTGTCGCGGCTGCCTTCGCAGGCGTTCAATCTCGATTCTAGCTCTCTTTCACGAACATTGTTCGAGGTGTTCTCAGAGACCTATTCGTAGTGAAAGAACTCAACCACAAGGCTATCGAGCCATCATCATGTTTTCTTTTCCGAAATTTTCGGTAGAATGGACAGCGCTTATGTTCATGAATCACTTTGTGTGATGATTATCTTCTCTCATGATGGCAGCATGCGGAAAACCTGCATATTATAAGTATGTAGTAGGGGGATTCTTCGTTCCTCGAGAGACAGGCTGGCTATCTCAACGGACGTTGCCGGCTTGACGAAGTCGCGATTCATCCGAGCAGGACCAAGGAATCCGGTGCGGGGGTTAGCTCGATTTTTCGAAAGGTGCCGTCAATCTCGATCGTTCGTCGTTTCATCAACCAGAGTCATCGTCAGGACATCTCTGCCTGGAAAATTATGAAAAACATCACACCGGCCCATTTCTGAACTACGGCATCTAGTCTTCAACGATCAAAGCCACGAGGAACTCATCCGTCCGCTGCCTTCAGGAAGCGTAGTTTTTTTAGAATGAACCAGAGAGTGGTAATATTCCTCAAGAGTTGATGGAGGAAGGTCGCCGATTGGACTCATCTTTTGCATTCGGTTCCGGCCGTAACCGACATGATCGAATAATTCTCTGCGAGAGCTTTCCGAAAAGCTGTCTATCAGCGTTCAAGAGTCAACCAAAGCTGGTGGCGAATGGCGAGACCTTCCTGCGGATTGCGATTCAACGCGGATCATCAGACTCGCCAGCTTACGGACCATGGCACGTCATGATCCGCATGCCACTAACACCGACTCTGCGTCCGCTCCTTGCAAATTGACGCAGGAGAAAACTTACCCCTCTGTTCGCTGTGGAACGTGTCCGCGCGGATGTGGAGAATATCTTCCGTAAATTACCGGGAATCTTCCCGATCGCAAGTTTTCCATACATTATTTGTTGGAAGAACTCCCGTTTGAACTTGCGATTTATGAAAGCCAATAGATAGAAGTATGTCGAGTATTCGAAGATATGGACTTGAGCCGCGATGATACGATGGACTTTCAATCGCCAACCCGGGGGAGCTGAAAGGGTGCGTTGGCTCAAGTTTCGTTCCTCATGGCCATAGCGTTCTCGCTTGCAACGCTCGGATATTTCAGGGGGAACGTTTTCCTGAAAAAGCACGAGGAACTCACATATCTCGGCGTAGAATAATTCGGCGAGGAACGTTTCGCATGATATGTACGTCAGGTCGGCGAGAATTTTTACGGAAGATAGAGCGAGAAGAGACATGGTCAAGCGATTCTCCTCGGCTTGGCGTTTGAATTTCGCATCTCGCTCGCTGTGTGATAGAACCTCTATCCGAGCCCTGTGGTTCGCCCGCCGGACCTGAATCGAGGAAAAAGTCACAGCTTCAGAACGTAGTCGTTCATCGTGTATCGACTGCATTCTGTCTTATGGGCAAGAGGACCTACGACTAGCACCACGAGGACGTTGAAAACCGTTAGAACTCCTGTGCAAGCTATAAAAATTGCCTCCCAGACTCCAAGATACGTGGTCAGCATTCCGCCACGCCGACCCGTCTCTGTGTAGGGGCTGGAGACAACGCATTGGACAGACTCTTTGAACGGTTTCAGGAAGAAATCGTTCAGATCATCGACAGTTCCGTTCGAACTTGTCGGAGCCGTGATGAAATGACCTGGAAACAGTCAACTGCTGCGGTCATCTCGCGTTTAATCCCTGATTCCAGGACGTCGACGAGCTTGGATCCTTCGTTCGCACAGGTTCCGAGGATCGAAAATCTATACTCACAACTGCCATTTATGAAGTGCGCACTCCCGTGAATGTCTTCGGCTGGAAGCGCTGAGCCGTTATTCGTCTGTCGGATGAGAGGAAGCGAAATCTGAATCATCAGTCTGTATCGCAGATTATTATCGAAGCTCAGATAATGATTGACGATTAAGTCGCCCTTCCTATCCAGGGAGGAGATCTTACGAGAATCGTCAAGGTTGCGTTCATGTGAGAAGTTTGAAGGATGGTCCGACCCTCTTCGAGCTCCTCGAGGATTTCGAAGCTCAGGTTTCGGGAAAACTGCGGTGACTCGCAAAACCGATGACGGCATTCTTCGGGACTGGAGAATGGGTGCGATCGGTGGCTCCCCTCATCTCCACATTTCGATTGCGTCGAGCCGTTCCATGCATTGTGGTCGTAATCCTCGCTATGGCATACAAAGCGATTTCCAGATGGAGTCTGTCGGAGGATGAAGTGTCTCAGGACCTCGTTCGGCACCACCGCCACAATACTGAGAGGAATCAACTGAATGGAACGGGTTCATTTCATACGCTTTGAGTGATCGGAAAAAAATCCCAGACCTCCCTTGTATTGTCGATACATTGGAAGTGTCCCACGGTTCGAACCGAGGTTTTTGTTCCGAAGAACTCCCGCTCTTCTATCCTGACCCAAAACTGCAACGGTCGCAGCAGTTGAGAGCTAGCGGCCACGACGAATAATGCCAAGCAGACTTTCTGCGCACGTTCACGAGTGCACAAGTTTCGGGTTTTCATCGGCCAGCGGACGTAGACGAATCTGAAGAGGTTACATGGCGATGATTTTTGCGAATCCGTAAGTGATGCCATCCAGAAGAATGATGAAAGAATCGAAGCGAGCGTCAATCCGAGTCATCGAACGGTTATGGAACAGGTGAAGCTTTTATCACCGTGAAACAAACTGCAAATGAACAGCGCTGGTTTCCCACTTGCTTTCCACAGGAACAATGGCAATGAACAAACACAGTTTCCGAAATACCATCGAGATATTACGCACAAACGCATATTTGTGTGGAGGACAAGCTGCAAAGAATGAGACAGCGCAAGCTCCTGCAAGGAAGTTCTGAAAAATCACCTTTCCATCGTCATGAAGAGCGTCAGGAAAACTAGCCAGCCTCTCATAAGACTGCTGATAGTCAGGTTGACGAACCTGAAAATTCAACGTGCACTCTACTCAGCCTCGTTCTGTCTCATATCCGTGATTTTCGATACCAAAATGAATGGTTGAACCGGTCCGTTTGCCAACAATGAACAGCGCGAACTTACCAAAAGTAGACGTCGAGGTAATAGATTGTCTGTATGCCAAACTGACACGTTACACATTGAGCAACAGGAATGGTTAGCACCAGTAGAAGGAGAACGAGATCCCCGAGAGCTATACATCTTAGGTAGACGTATGGTGAATCGTTGAGTTGTCCGTGACGAATCGTTATCAACATGGATAAATCACCGAGGATCCCGAGTGCTGATAACAACGGTTGCACGTACACGATCGTTGCCGTGTCCCAGGCATTGGTCTCATACTGACGACTGCAAGTTAGAGAACGCCGGTTAGACTCGGGCACGATTTTGATTTTCATGGCAAAATTCAGTTTTCATTCCAATCACGATACTCGGGAACGACGGCCGATTTTGTTTTTCGCCTATTTCTGAACTTATATTCTCCGCCTCTCTTGTAGCCAGTTTTGAGCTTAATCATGATTATGACTGTGCTATAATTATGATCATGACCATGATTGTGAATATGGCGGAATCACCATTAGCCAGTTATGCTCACAATCATGATCATATCTCTCGCAACACAGCTCACGACAACGATTCATACTGCCTACTGCCCTGGATCTGGCTGGACCCCCAAGACAGAATCCAAGGAATCACTCGACGATAGTGTTAGAGGCGTACTTCTCTCCTCATGCCAGAACCTCCACCGATTCAGAGATAACTCACCAGCGCGGGTCCATTGGAGCACGCAGGCCGTCGGGGAGAATCAGACAATGTCCGCACTGGAGGAGAGAGTATTCATTTTAGGAGGCCGTTCCGATGAAAAATTCATAGATACATCTGATGATCGTGTTGCTGAAACATCGTTCGCTGCATTCGGGATAGTTTGTTGACTAAAAGCTGATCTCCACCGAAGCGAGAAAATTTCATTCACCAACTTGAATTCCGAGCCGATGGGTATTGAGAATGGTTATTTGGTCGCTAGCTCATCGCGAAAATTGAACTTCTGAAACTCACGCATACACTCAACGTCCTGGATACGCAGCGGCTCAACCAAAAATGCAGGAACGCCGTCAGTTCTATACACCACTCGTTTTCGCTGTGGTGCGCCGCCCATCCTCAGGAATACCGCGAGACCGCACGCTGGCGCCATCTGGGATTGAAGAGCGGCTCTACAACGGGGGATTGAAATAACGGCAGAACACTAGCGGTCGTAAGTTTGGAGCATCGGCATTTTCCTAAACTAACATGAAAGTCAGATTTGACACTTCTCCGATCATGAGCCAGCGAATTACTCTGGCATGAGGGGATAAAGCGCCCGCTCAAAACGGTGCTCGGGAGAGCTAGAACGTCTTAGGCTGAATTATCCCGTACTTTCGAGGAGCTTGGGAAACCTTTTTGGAGGAGAGGGTGGAGGTTGCTGAAGGAGAAAATCTGACGAAGAGCATCGCGACTCGATCAATCTCATTTGCAGTTCAGGAGAGCTCCCCCGAATGCCATCGAGAACCGTTCCGATGACGGTGAAGTCAGTTTTCCTTGATCCGAGATCGTAGAATCGTCGTGAGAACCTTCGACCACAATTCTGTCATTGTTGGGAAGCGATGCGTATCGGAGGCTGTACAATGTACATTTTTGATTGTTGAGTCATATTGATGTTGCAATGGAACAGTGTACATCAGCTGGTAGATTCGCCCACCCGACAGAATGCCATCCTTGATATCGTACTGTGTAACAATGATGAAATACAGAGGGTTGAGACTGTAAACCCACCCATACCGTCAGATCACAAAATGGTGATCTTCGAGATTAGCTTGACCGCCACTTCGAGGGAGGTCAAAGTCCAACCTGATAGGTATGATAACGAACATGCGAACTACGAGGATATGACAATCACGCTAGACCTAACAAACTGGGCAATGTTTTTCCGTGGTTGTGAGAACGTCGACGAGATGTATGTTCGTTTCTTCAACGGGATGCACACACTTATCGAGTCCAATGTCCCGCTCAAACGGCAGAGCGATCGCAGAATCGACTATCATATACTTGGGCTTCAGGAAATGGTAGCGGAGGAGAAAGATCGTCGGGCAACCGCCAGGTTGCAGGAGTGTTTAGCCAAAGCCGTTAGAAGAAATAGGATTTTAAAGGAACATAGAGTTGCAAGAAATAATGACCCGAGGTCTATTCCGGCTGACGGAACCCTAGCTACTGATAACGACGAAAAAGCTGAAATTCTGAAGGAGCACTTCGCTAAAACATTCCCATCGCGAGAGGAGCTGCTGGATCGGATGAAAGATTCCAATCCATCTCCCATTGCCCTGAGGCAGCAACCTCCATTTATCGTATCGGACGTTGATGTCAGTCCGTTGAATATTGTAAAACACCTCAGAAAAATGGCCAACAAAGTCAGTAGTACGCCTGATGATATACCTGCGATCATATACAAACGGCAGCAGGAGTTGCTGGAAACCCAGTTCGAATGGGCACGGATGCTCAACGATGGTGAAACATTTGATGCCATCTTCTTTGATTTTCGCAGTGCATTTGAGCGAGTTACCCATCACAAACTCGTCGGGGTTCTGCCACGGTATGGTGTAGGACCCAAGCTTTTAAGGTGGATTGAGGACTATCCGCGAGATAGGAGCTTCAGAGTTAAAGTCCACGAGTCCTTGCGCGATCAGCTCCGGCTGCCCGCAAGGAACTTGTACGGGACCTCTGGCATTTCTGCTCTACATAGACTCGATCAAGGATATCATCCCCCGCGAAATCGGATTCAAAGTATACGCAGACTATATCAAATTTTACGGAAGAGTCGATAATAAAAATCAGTGCCGAACTCCCAGAACACCATGCGCTCCTTGGAAGAATAGTGCAAGCGGCTCGACCTCGAGCTCTCATGTGAAAGATGCGTCGTGTTACAACACTTCGGAAGGAATAACCGGAAGCAATCGTATCATCTCAACGATCAACTGCTCAGGACCGATACTTCCGTTAGAGATCTAGGCGTGATCACCTCGACCAGCCTGAAATACTCTCAGCACGTCACAGAAGTTATTCGAAGGGCCTCTCAGAGATCGCGCTTCCTGCTACGATCGTTTGTATTGAGTGACGCTGCAATCTATATGGAATTATTCAGAGTTTACGTCATGCCAGTCCTACTATTTGCTTCTCCTGTATGGTACCCCGGTCATAAGCTCGACAGAGACCGTATGCTCAGTGTATGTAGTCATTTCCGAAAAAGAGCGGCCCGTAGATGCAGAGTCGATGAGACCATGATACCTTGCATAGACATTTTGGGAGAGATGAACTAAGCCGATGTTAATTGCTTTAAGTGGATGAGGAAAAATGATGAGATGTTCAATGCCGAATTCAAGGTCGTTGACACGATCACCCGCTCCTCCAAACTAGTCAAGCCCAGGTGTGTGACTCTCCGGAAGACCTTGAATGATTTGTTCAACTCGCGAGTGTGTAGAACATTGAGAGACGAGGAAAAGTTGTGTATTTGGAGCATAATTTTCAAGATACCTTTATGACACAATGAAGCGATGTTATTATCATCCACTGCCACCGTTCGGTAGTATGGAGCCTCGAGGAGTTCGCGTTGCGGATCTTCTTCCCTGAAACGATTTCCAGGACGTTCCCGGGGAACGGCGCGGTCCGACGGAAAGAAGACCAAACACTACCTAAATACTTTTTATTCCCACACGTATGCTTTTCATCACTATTGCTGTAAGTCTTCAGCTGATTCTAAGAGGAGTGATGTTGCATGTTGCGGCAATCGGGGAATTCGACTCACAATCAGAATTTCTCGTTCTTCAGATTGGCTGAAGGCTACAATTGAACATCTTCACTCATCGGAGCCTGTCACCTGCCGATCTCCACATGTGAGAGCGGCATACAGGAGAGCTGCACATCCCAAGTACCGTAAATCTTCCAATAGAAGCCCGGGCTTCTATTTTTTCAAATGCCGTCGACGGAGGGCCTCTATTGGAGATGCGCCCCTAGTGGAGATGGTTTTCATTCGTCTCGGGCTCTAAAATCTAGAGAGACACGTGAGCGGAGGGAAACGGAAACTAGAAAGTTGCAAGAAAAAAGATTCCATTTCTGGAAACGCCTTTGTCGGGGGGCTACTATCGGATATGGGCTTCTATTAGAGAGGGGCTTCAATTTGAAGATTTACGGTATGTGAGGCGCAGCGCGCTCGGCGATAGGGTCCGTCGATTGTCGACGAGAAGGCTGGAGACCACAACGGGCGTACTCGGCTCGACAATACTCTTTTTCGCTCACTCGTAGAGGGGAGATCCTATGTTATCTAGAAGGACCTAGCAGTGCGAAAATACGAACCGCGATCTCGCGATTTAACCGAGAACAAAGCGAGTTCCCCAGCGGAATTCGCCGACAAATGCCTCCCATCCAGTGCGTCGCCTCGTGATCCAGAACCATCAGGGCTCAACCTGCGAAGTCACCGAAATTATCAGGACTGCCAGCATGTCCACCATGGCATTAGGTCAGGAATGATACGAACAAAGAAGAACTTACCCCTCCGCTACCAGTGGAATCGGTTGAATTGCTTGACAAGGATGTGGCTAACATTCTCCAAATATTTTCAGGGAATTTCTTGAGGGCGAGTTTCCCGTGAGTTATCTGGCGGAGGAACTCTCGTTTGAACTTGCGGTTGATGAAGGCCAACAGATAAAAGTACGAAGAGTATTCAAAGATGTGCACTTGAGCCGCGATGATCCGATGGACTTTCACGCGGAATCCCGGCGGAGCTGGAATAGGAGATTTGATCCGGATCTTTCAAATGACTCAAACGCCGCACTATAATATCGTGATAGACTCACACAGCTCCGTGTAGAACAATCCGGCGATGAAGGTTTCGCACGAGATGTACATCAAGTCAGTGAGGATCTTGACGCAAGACAAAGCGAGCAGAGACATGGTCAAGCGATTTTCCTCCGCCTGGCGTTTGAACCTCGCATCATGCTCGCTGTTTGAGAGTACCTCTTTGCGGGCCTTGTCGTTCGCTCGACGAACCTGAATTTGGGCTTAAACTCAGAAATTTCGAACCTACATATCAGCGACACGACCGTATGCCGATCAGTGAGAAGAAGGAACTCACGACAAAAACTATGAGGACGTTGAAAACAGTCAGAACACCTGTACAAGCTATGAAGACAACCTCCCAGAATCCAAGATAGATTGTGAGTATTTGGCCCCGCCAAGCTGGCTCGCTGTAACTCCTGGACACAACGCATTCGACAGACTCTTTATAAGGTTCGAGGAAGAAATCGTTTAACTCTCCGACAGTTCCGTTTAAGCTCTTCGGGGCCACGACGAAATGACCTGGAAAAACTCAGCTGACGTTGTCGTTCGGTTTCGGATTCATGATCCCGGTACATCGCAGATCTCCAAAAACCAGGGGTTAGGGGTATGATACTTACAACTGCCATTAATGAAGAGCGCACTTCCGTAGATGTCTTCGGCCGGGAGCCCGGAAGTATCTTTGGTCTGTCAGAGAAGAAGTCACGAGGAATAAATCTGTGGGCTCCGGGGCGAGTCAATCAGATGCCCTGTATCGCGGCTCACGGAAACTTGAGTCTCAGTTCGGAAACACAAGATCATTCATGGTTCAGTAGATTTCGTTTTCCAGATGAACACTAACCAGAACCATCAAAGTCACGTTCATGTGGGAAGTTTTGAGGATAACCCAAGTCTGGTCAACCCGCTCTTGGAGATCAAAGGTCAGGTTTCGGGGGAATTGCGGCAATTCGCAAAGCCGATGGCGACATTCTTCAGAATCTGCAGAAGAATCCGAACGAGGATTGTTCAAGTGCTCACACACCGAGCGGGTTGAGATGATACCGGGCGGCTTGAGGCCATTGCCGGCGGAGCCGCCGCTCTGGCAGACGAATCGTTCTCCGGAAAACGTCTGAGGAACGAAGATTCCTCTCAATGTTTTGTTCAGCGTCGCTATCGATGGCACGTATCTTAATGCAGCACAGTTGGCAGACCTCATTTTTGTTGGCGATACAGTGGTAGTCTCCCGCGATCCGAACCGAGGTTTTAGCTTCTAGGAACTCCCGCTTGCCTATTTCGAGCCAGAACTGCAACGGTCGTATCAGTTGGGAGCCACAGGCCACCACGAGAAGAGCCACGCAGACTTTCTTCGCGCGTTCTTGAGTGCACAAGTGTCGCGTTTCAACCGGCCAGCGCACGTAGACAAATCTGACGAGGTTACATGACAAGATTTTCTGTTAGATCGAAATAAAAGAATTCACAGAAAACGGATTTATGAGCGAAGCGAAGAGCGCGTCGAGTCATCAGGCAAGCATTGAACAGGTGGCATTTTATGGAAATGAGACGAAGCAGCAGGTGAAACGTGCCGGTTTTTCTCCTGTTTTCCGAGGAAATGGGGGCGATGTTCGAAAATGATCCTAACATGATTGAACCCTCGGACAACTTGTCCGCGCTAAAGGTGACTCACGCACACTAACAATAAGTTTGCGACATGGTCCATGACGAAGACGTGATTTCAACGGAGGAGTTCCGAAAACTCACCTTTCCATCGTCATGAAAAGCGTCAGAAGAACTAGCCAACCTCTCATAAGGTTGCTGACAGTCAGGTAGACGAACCTGTGTAATGGATAGCCATACTCAGTCCATTATTCGTCTCCGTGTTCGCAGCAATTCCAAGATGAATAACTCAATGCTCAAACGGCCCGCTATTTGATAATTAAATGTCGTCAACTTGCCAAAAGTAAGCGTCGAGGTAATAGACCGTCTGAATGCGAAACTGACACGTTGCACATTGAGTGACGAGGAGAGTCAGCACCAACAGGAGGAGAATGAGGTCTCCGAAAGCTATACATCTGAGATAGACGAATGGTGAATCGTTGAGGCGACCGTAACGAATTGTCACCAGCATGGCTATATCGCCGAGGATTCCGAAGACTGATAACAACGGCTGCACGTACATGATCGCGGCCGTGTCCCAGGCATCGGTTTCGTGCTGACGACTGCAAATTCGGGAAAAAGAGGATCTCGATAAAAAGGAAGATATTGAATATTAAGAACGAATTTCAAGTCCTCGGGGGGAAGGGGGGGGCGTGGCGATCTCCGACGGCGAAGGCCAGAACCCTGAGCCTGACGGAGGATTCAGAGAATCCAAGACATCTCCCCTCGTAGTCATGATTTCCGACTGCATCGCGTCGAGATACCCCCTCAGAGGCCGGGAACTTCTGCCCCGACTTCCCTTGCGGCAATGTTTTTCAAGAATCGAATATCATTTGATGCTCGCAAGCCCTCGGGTGACTTGTCATCCCAATACTAAAGAATCACAGAAACTACGCGCCATCAGGTATTCTTCTGGCTCTCGTCATATTATGCGCGAGAATCATTGTAGCGTCCTATGTGAGGGATATCAGTTAATTTGGAGTGTCCTCAAAAATGAATCCCATGGAACATGAAGTATTTCATCATGGAGTACCAATTTAACCGGGGAGGCTCAAGCAGAACTAGTCGAAGAGATTCTCGTCCTCGCATTCTGCGATAGTAACTCACCATCGAGGATCCATCGGAGAATTCATGTCACTTGTGTTGAGCGACCGACGAAGATGACACTGGAGGGTATCAAACAATATGAGGGAATTTGAAATATTGAGAATATGGCGGGTGTGCTGTCGTATCGCTCCGGAACCACCGTAATGAGGGAGGATGTGAGGTCTAATAGCTTATTATCCTACCGGTGCGCCCGTTTGGTTTGGATCGAGAGCCGCGATGCTCGGATTGGAAGTTGATTTTTTGGCGCTAACCCAGCAGCGTAATGTACTCTCATCACTTCTTCTCGAAATGCGAACTAGGAAACACAATGAGGATGAAACGTGCTCAAATTCGTGAGCGTCGCATACGTCGCCTCGTGGCGCCGCCCATTCTCAACACAGGGACTAGCCCACACGCTGGCGCCACCTACGATTGAAGAGCAGACTTACAGCGGGGACGTTGTCGCTCATATTCAATGCTGTTAGATGAGGAAAACACCGCGACCCGCCCTGGACCCGGGCAGTTGCGTAGCAAGCCCTAAATCTTCACGAAGCTTGACTCCCGAGAACTTGAGAGAGACTTGAGACAAGGATGCTACCTCCCGAAAAAAATTCCAACCTATTTTTCTTCCGAAATTTTCCTTCCGGTCCGCCCCTCTCGGAGCCGATTTTTGCTTCGCCCCCGCTTCCGACCGAATTCTCGTCAATTTTCTGGAAGACCTGTCGGTGAAGATTTCCAACGTCCTACCACATTCCTTCCTACGGGCTCACTTCCTCGAGATTCTACGAAGCTAGCTTCGTGGACATTGAGAAATGCGAAGCTTTAGCTGATAAAGCTTCGTTGTAACTACGCCACTGGACCCGGCTTGCGACAAGTTCTTCCAAGGACTCAACACTCTCGCATCTGATTTATCCAATAATTTTCTACTGTCCTCCGTGTGCGGCTTCATTGGCGTCGATTCGTCTGCCATGCGTCTGGTTCCGACGGCTAGGTCCGTGGCCTCGAGGATACATTTCTCGAATCCCTCGGAATGGGAGGCTGTTGAAGGGTTGGCCCCAATGAATTGGATGAATGATTTTCCCCCGACAGGTTCCGAATCTACGGTTTGTGACCGATGATCATAGTCTTGAAACCTAGGGGATACTCATAGGCTCACTCCGGATTTCTGAGCCAGCCGCTTGGGGCCTTTCTCGACCATTAGGGTTGAGTTGTCTAGCGATGGCTCAGTGAGCGAGTCTCCTACCGGTCATCTTAGTCTCCCCTTCAGATTTCAACAGAACGTTCCGACCTCGATGATTCAACTCTGACTCATCGCCCGAGAGGTCGTAGATTGTACCCAGGCGAGGTTCCTGAATGGATTCAAGTCACTATCTATGGCCGTCGCGCTCGTATTTACAAGAAGAGTGTCCCGATTCGTATGCGAATTTAGATTTTTAGTGTGCCGTGTCCCCGGAGAATTTTTCCTTCCTCAGTGATGCGGTTCATTAGCGAATTATTTGTTTGATAATCTTTGTGTTCAAATATTCATCCGATTCTGAGTTGAATCATGGAAATCTTCCTGCTGACCTGCATATCCCGCGTAAGATGTCAGAATCGAGAGAGAGAGAGAGAGCGATCGTCTATAATTATTGAGTCGTTCGATGAGTTTTGGCTCAATCCCTTCGACCTCAACGTCGACAGACTAGGATATCTTCAGAAAATCGGGCTTCCGGAAGATGTTGGTCACCGGACGGAATTCGTCAGTAGATTCAGAAATATAGAATTCTGTGGTCTTCTGAGCCATCGAGAGCCACAGTGATACCACAATTCTCGAATGATTTAACGATGAGCTTACTAGAAATATCTTTCCACGGGTCCGCGAGCCACTGCCGGTGGGTTTCCATCGATGGTTCCGCCGGGTCATCCCCTCTGGCCAACGTGTGTCCGTCTTTCGGAAGGAGCCCTTCTATTAGAAGAAAGACGGTCTATCTGTTCTCTCAGTGCTCAACCAGATGATTGAACGCATTCTAGTCACGCAATTAGGGCTGGTAAAGTGTTAAAGGTCAGCTCAAATAAACGCGCTTGCATGCTTGACACAGTTGGCTGTTACCGGCGAAGTCAGCTCATCGGTTTTCTAGTGTGTGGTCAGAAGTGGCTGATCTTTGAAGACTCAGCACTTTTTCCTCTACGTGCCATGAACAGACGCGAGACTCATTCGACCGAGCGAGTCAACACATCTCCAGCGCACTTCGAGTTTTTCAGCGAGAAGCAAATCGACAGGGGATCGAAGTTTGCGATAGGAAAATGACGTATGATGACAATAAGCACTGTTCTGTCGAGTTTCGGCGTGCCAATATCTCCGACAGCGATCCACGATCTTTAGGTAGTTTGGATGAAAGGAGCAATTATTATGGAATCCATTTCGGAACTGCATACATTGAAGTTGCTCAATTCCTCACGACTCATTCGAAACTAGCGTGAAAAGTGCTCTCGTGACATGAATGAAGTTTGTCGATTCTGGTCGAGTTTTGATGGTCCTGGAAACCCGCTATGAATCCCAAAGAGCGGAGATTCGGGCCGCTGGAATACTTCGGGGATTCTTCCTCCCTCGTAGGACCTCCAAGAAGCATCACCCGACGAAGCTTGAATACGTTCGTATATCAGTTCCGACGCTGAGGAATTTGACGACGGTATTTTGGTCGTGCGGTCATTCTCGTATGCAGAGCGAGGTCTGAGGTCCCGGATATGTTCGGGATCTTGGTTCAAATAGACCCCGGTATAATGGATTTGGTCCCGGGTTCCCGCAACCGACTTTTGACCACTTGTTTTGGCGATTTCTTACGCCGTTGGCATCGCTTCCTCACACAGCAGGGTCCGGGAGCAAGAGCGCCAACTTCGCGCGGTCCGCCAGCGATCTTCCACCGTAAATTCCGGAACGATGTCGTCGAATTCGTCCTGGTCATTGGGGGGCTTTCGTTTCCAAGATCATGCTCCCATTGTGTCCTTCACCCACGTACAACACGCCCCATGGATCTGTCTGAGTGAGCACGAAAGAACGCATCTCATCAATAGACCTATGGCCCTGCGCGATCGTCGACCCCTCAAGATTCAACCAAGAGTAGTTAGAGACCACTGAAATCATAATCCGGACCTCATCAGTTGCGGGAAGGGCTTAGTTCGATTTCGTTGACGGGGTTCGACCCCGGATTGGGACTTTGCACACATGCGACTTAAATCGAGCCCCCGTTTGAGACAGTGGCGGATCCAGGAATGGCTCGAGGGGGGGCGGTTTCAGATTTTTAGTGTCCCAGGAGAACTTTTCCACCCTAATGATGCGGTTGAATATTGAATTCTTAGTTTGATTTTTTTTGAGCACAAACATTCACCTATTTCTTGAAAAGTTCATGAAATTCTCACATTTGATCTATACCTTCCGCAAGGGCGACCGGACTCGAGGGAGGGGGGGGGGGGGGGGCGATTGGGCTCGATTTTCACGAGGAGGGTAGTTATCTGCATGTGGGCGTCGAGCTGGATATGCTCGACGCAGCGGAACTCTTTGTGATCTATTCCGGGGTGACCTGGAAGGATATGCTGCTGGCCTTCCTGGTTATCTAACCCAAACTGTGGATGCAGCTGTTCCTCTGCTTCTCCGCAGTGCTCGAAGACAAGTCGGTCGAGATCCCGCGACCGGCGGCCACGCTCATGTTGAGTTTCGTTTCGGAGGCTCTCAATCACTATGATCATCGGAGCACGGAAGGAGAGCAAGCCATCAGTGGCGGCGCCAGCGGGAAGCTATCCCCGCTCCAGCTTCCCAATTCTCAGAACCGGGAAGCTTAGCTTCCCAAATTGTTTTGGACAGTACAGTACAACCACGATTATTTCAACTTCGATCATTTCAACCATTCGTATTTCAACCCTGATAGTTTCAACTCTGTGGAACAAGCCGAAAATGATCGTCCAAGAACTCATTCTCTGAGGGAATTCCGTCTGATTCATCGACGTGAGTTTCTGCGTCCTACATTTTGGAAACTGCGGCAGATGAATATGGGGACTCATTCCCGCACTTCGATGAACAGCTTACGATCGAAAAATTGAGATCCTTGTAGAACACTGCTATCCGGTTATACGTCGACAACAGAATCAACGTCCGAACAGAGTTGGCTACCCTTCCAGAGTACTCTCGAGTCCATTCGATCGTGTTCCGCGAACGAGCCCTGCAAGTGCCACCCCTCCCCCCTCCGGTTTGCATTCGAGGAGATCTCTTGAAATGAAGTCCTGCGTCCCCAGAACCGACATATCCCGGATCATTGCACCTCGTTCAGCCTCTGAAGAACTCATTTTCTGATTGAGAAATCGGTGCCAGATTCCCAAAATGTGCTAATTCTCGCCCACCCTCAATTATTTCAACTTTTTTTCTGCATCCATTAGTTGAAATAATCGAGGTTGTACTGTGTCTATATCGATATCAGTTTCTCAAGATATAGTATACATACGAGGCGGAACAGACCGCATCGTGTTTGAGCTCCGGACTGGAGACAAAAAATTCAGAAGCAGACAGATCTCAGCTTCCCAAATGAAAATTGCTGGCGCCGCCACTGCAAGCCATCCTCAGACTGTTGGACCTGGGCGCATCGCCGATGATCTCCATGGACGGCCATGCAGCTCTACTCAAGAGACTGTAGGAGGGTTATCCCTCCGACGACTTTGGCTCAGGATTGCTCGATAGATCCATCTCGCAAATCAACACGTCAGAACGTCGTCCAACGGCACTGAGGAGATTAATGCAGGTGCCTTGGAGTCCACAGTTCAAACTGCAGCTAAGTCATCACACTTTCTGTAGCCTTGACATGCGCGCGCCTTGTAGCGAGACCTTCCCACACAAGGTCGCGAGTCTTGCTTGTTTGGCGGCTCGATACATAGCGGACTCGGACTTGGCCAGCCTGCCGCATTGGGTGCAATTCAACGTACTTGAACATCGAGCTCCCAGATCCTAGGTCAAACGAAATCTGGACATAACTCGAAGTATTGAAATAGGTAAATGTTTTTTCCGTATACATATTGTACAATCTTCACAACTTCATCACACCACCTTTTATCAGATTCTAGAGTTGTTCAAACCAGCTCCAGCTTCGGAATCGGAATTGAAACTGTGAATCTCTGGTTAGGGGTAGCAAGATGACATTTCAAACCACTGGAACCCACTGAATTGCTCTCTCAGGCTGTAGACACATTCGAATTCCATCAAGCCCCGTATTGGGGCGTTTAGGGACCATTCGTGAGGATTCGCATACCGGTCGTACATACAAACAAACGAACCTACCAACAAGCATAATCTGTTATTTATCAATATAGATAGAGATAGGAGATAGATTCATTAGATTTTCACAACTACTGATCGCAAAGCATGTTTCATGTTTGATTTTCGAGCTTTCCGAATTCCCTAACAAATTTCCTCGCAGAACCGAGATGCCGGACCTCCCGACGAAGGGCGCTCGATATTGATGGAAGGCGGATTTCAAAAATTGTCGCACTACCGTCGGGCGCGACAACGTAAATCAAATGTGTTGGGTCTCCGTGAGCTACCAGATGGCGCCAGCCTCACGTCCTCGAGGATGATATCCCGACGACGGCCAGAACCGCAACTGACAGGCAATGCAGGCTGCCGACCGGCGGGACTTCATGAGCTTTGATGTGGTCGGCGACGGTGCGGGCCAATCTCAGCGCAGGCCGATTTCAGCGCAGGGTCGATTTCAGCGCAGCGACGATTTTAGCGCAGCGACGATCTCAGCGCGGGGCAAATTTCAGCGCAGAGCCGATCTCAGCGCAGGGCCGATTTTAGCGCAGGGCCGATTTCAGCGCGAAGCGCCGTCGTATCCAAGCACCACAGCCAAGCATGTGGTACCATAGCTTCCTGTGTTTTCGGTGTTGAAATCCTTCGGAGGATCGTTTGCGAGTGCCCCTCGCTACGCTCGGGGAGTTTTCTGATGCCTCCGGCCCCGTCAAAGTCTCAACGACCCACTGACATAGCTACCGAGGGCGTTCAAGACTGCTGTCTCGAAGCAGTCATTCACATCGAACGGTTGCATTTCGTATCACACCGTTTGTGTGAGACGCCTTCTGTGCGCTGAAATCGGCTCCGCGCTGAAATTGGCCCAGCGCTGAAATCGGCTCTGCGCAGAAATCGGTCTTGCGCTGAAATCGGCCCTGCGCTGAAATCGGCCTCCACGGTCGGCGACGGAGTTTGGCGCAGGATGACTGACGAACGGCTAAGACGGCTCGATTGAGTCAAGGCAACTTCCTCCAAGAGATTCTTGGGTGTCTGTATGAGCACGTGCAATAGAGCGGTGATCTGGCTCGCAGGCACAGGACCTTTCGCCGAGCAGTTGGAATGAAGACACGGTCCTCCAGAGACGACCGCGTCCGTCGAGTACCTGCAAAGGCGGGATCCAGCGTGGCAGGTGGCTGGCAGAAACTCCCGCCGCTCCCTGGTGCTCCGTGTCTCAGTTCATGAGCTAAACGCAGAGTTTTGTCTTGGTGGCCCATCAGCTCAAGATTGCGTCGAGTGCGGATGTAGGCGTAGGCAGGTTTTGCAGTGACTGATGCACACATTACCCCATCTGGGAATGTCACGAATTCGAGGCGGAGGATAAACGCAGAGGAGTGGTCTTGGCGATGAGGGCGCGAGCATTCATGAACCGCCAAGGGTTGATGAATTTCTATCTAATCTACGCAGCCTGGAAGGTTCCCCCTTCTAGGCTGCCTAGAGATCCGAAATTTCAGTTGCGGGTAACCCAATAGTAGATAAATCTTCGCTGAGAATTTCATGCGATTCGGACCAGTGGTTGCTGAGCTGTAGGCGACCAAAGTCAGATTTCAGACCGGAAACTATGTAGAACTCCTCCTTCTTTCGCTCCTCACGGGGAAACTGAAGCCCGGAAACCTCCGTTATCTATCGGATCTTGTAGAAAATTTTTTTCTCCTCCAAAGAGGTAATGAGGTCGAACTTATTGGGCGGGGAATCCATTCACGGACACCTGGTAAGGTCGGAGAGTTTGGGGCCATGGACTCATCACGAAACGACGAAGTTTCGACAACCAACTGTGGACGGGGTCGAATCGTCGAGCTTGTCCCGTTAAACTCTCTCACGTGCTATGTTTTCCATGTCATCCGGAGCATCGTAGTTTCCAATTCATTGCGGTGGGCCTCGTTGAACGGTGGGGGTTTCTATGAAGACAGGGACTGACAGTGAGTCTAATCAAGACTGATCGCAAATGAGTGGGATGATATTCTCCTGACTGTTTCGCGCGACATGAATGCACAAATTAATATCCGGGTTCCCCACGGAAAATGTTCCATCCAAAGAGACTCCACTGCCCAGAGCGGTGGTGCTCCGTCCTGGCTACTCGCGCGACCTGAGCATCTTTTATCCCAGACATACACTCCCGGATACAGAGGGCATGCGGGGAGAGAAGTAAACAAAAGCTTCGATTCACGCGCATGGTCGAAAACTTCTCTATGAGCGCGGACTGCTATTCGAACTATAATCATCAGGAGTTCCCGAAAGAAAACGACTGTAGTTTTGTGGAACAGCTTGTGTGGTATGATGCGTGGAGGATGCGGTCAGCTCTTTGCGCAACGCACCAGGAGTCTCGAGTGTTTCCGTCGATCATCAACAACGGCGGTGAAAAGTCTGAATGTTTTACTAACAGAATCGACGTTGAGCGAACCGGTGAGTTTGGCATGGGTGTCCACTGAGTCGGAGCGTGCCTCGGTATCCAGTCCGTCTTACGTCGGGTGTTGACTCGGTGAAGAAATCTTATAAGAGCCCATACAAGATTCTTACGGACATTGGGGACACGGCCGGGAGAGCCATGGGATACACTTCTCCCTAACTATGGCGGAGGAAAACCCGAAATCTCATGAAAAAGAGTGAATGTATTTATAATGAAAAAGTGGCTCTTGTAGGTGCCCGCTGAATCCGAGCCACCGCCAACCATGACACAGCCGAAGGAAAGTCCTCTTTTGGAGTCGGCTATCGCCAAGGCCGGAACGTCTGAGAAGCTGTTCAAGGTTTGTAACCCTCCTTCGAAGTTTCCATGATACGTTTCTATGGGGCTGATATGAGGGTATCATTATACGTCCCGATTGTTGTCATCATCGCCAGGTTTCGAACCTTTTCACGAAGTTCTCACGTCGTTTCTATCAAAACTTGGCAGGTCATCCAACGACACGCTTGCATTATGACTCCGTATAACCTCATGGATTGCTGGCTCCGGTTCGATTCGCAGGTTCGCAAGTTACGGTGTATTTCGGCGGAAAAACTTTCGCAATGTTTTTCCTTCCTAAACTGGACTCTCATTGTCAGACGTATTCTCCCGCTCCTAATGAGCTATCTCAAAATATACGCAAGCTCACACTGTTTTTCATTACAGGTGAAGGCCGGTGTTGACATGGACAGTCTCAAACGTGAGCCAGGATTCGACGAACTGACAAAATTCACTGGTTCGAGGTTACCTATCATCGAATCAGCCGTGTTCAAGCCCTTCAGTTTTTTACTAAGACGATTCAAAGTGAGTAGCTTCAGAATGAGTATTTCGCCAAGTCTCCGAACCACCGATGGTTCTAGTTGTTCCGGCGATCAGTAACGTTTTGTCACTTGAACCCTGCCGTTTCCGTTCCTTCGAATGCCCTTTATACAGTCATGTGAATGACGGAATTTCCCATTCAAAAAAAAACGGTCGTGGAGTCCGCAGGCGTCGATGATCCTATAGTTACGTAATCTTATTTCCAGTTTGAAGCGGACTCTGAAATCGTTGAACTCACTTGCCGCGAACTAAACTCCAGACTCTCAGACGTTTCACTGGGCATTCTCGTCGCTACTTGGACAAATCTGAAAGAGGTGTGTAGTGATCGTTGATTGTGGATGTGTGTCGGACTTCTCTCAAGTGCTAGCTCAAAGCGGTCTCGGATCCGTTCATCATCGACTCTCGAGATGGATATCCCCATCGCAGACAACCGAGAAACCCTCGGGCAATCGCGTCGAACTCAGGATTTGATTCTTTGCAGCTCAAGGGAACTTCTCCTGCACTGGAAGTCTTCCGCTTGAGTCTACCCGTCGTTTTCCAGACTCGCGTGAGGACTGACATCGACGGAGGCTGCAATCGGACTATGGCTGAGTGAGAATGGGACATGAAGCGAATCATCTTTCTGTCTATAATACGGCTCGAAGATTCATCCCATATTGTTCCCTTACTAACGATGAGGCCACGCAACTCCCTTGAATATTCTAGGGCTGTGGAATTTGCGTTGACGGAAAATTTGGACCCAGAGACCATAGAATTTGTAGCCAAAACTGCCCTCCCTAATTGTAAAGGATTCTCGACATGGCAAAGCTTCTGTATTGTCAAAAGCGCTGCTGGAGTCCGTGAGACTCTGTCTGGTTCGATCAGGTTCGTTCGGATGATGAGCGCACCGGTCGTTCAATCTTATGACGGAAAAAGAATGTGGGGGAAATGCCAGTCTTTTGATAGTTCACACTCGTATCAGAAGCTTTTGCCCTGAGCAAACGCCCTCGCTCCATTCCAGGGAGGTGCTCAGCACGTGCTTAGACAATCTCACCATCTACGAATCCGAGCTGGCCATTGAGCACGTGAGTTCCCGCATGGTGCCAGTTCACTCTCCCTCTGTGACATGAGAAGAAGTCAGTTCGAACTTTTGTATGCCCTCTCGAGCCGAAACTATGTTTTGTCTTGTGAACGCAGATCGGACCCATCCTTGAGTGCTGTCGGACGCATGACATCGGCTCAAGCATCTTGCTGAACTTCCTCTGGCGCCTCGCGCCGACCTGGCCCTCTGAATTGGTAAGAATCTGAGCTGAATGGAGTCGTGAACAACGGCCTCAAACCGTGTGACTGCTTCTCCTCGAGTCAACAGGAGAGGATTCGCAATCACGAGAGCGCTGACAATGTCAGGGAGGTGCAGAGACCCTGACTAGGTGCGAAAGGTTCACGGAACTGAATTATTCGCTGCGTCGTCCAAGTTCTGTCATTGAAGATTTCAATTTCGTTTTCCGAGCAGAAGCTCGCTTTGCTGAAACTAAGGCTCAAACTGGACCACATCTCGCTACTCGAGAACGATTCCGCTTGGGACCTCATGATGGAAAACAAAGATCAGGTAGAGTTGCCCAACGTTTGTACATCAACCAGGCTTTGGAGGGGAGCGTTGCCATGGCTCGACCGCGTTTTCACTGTATATTTCCACTCAGCTTGTCGGAGATCCCGATGTTCTGAAGATTGCCGAAGCCATCTCACTGCTGAATTTCCGTCACAAATCGGAACCAGGTGGAGTGATCGTTCTCAACGTGACGCCCGCTGTTCAGCTCCAGGGGTCCCGCTTTTTTTTATCACTGATCGTCATTTTTCTGCCCTGGAGCTGTTTTCTGCTCCAGGGAGCTTCTCCAGTTCCGCTTCGCGCGTTCCGTTTTTTGGTGATGCAATCCTGAATCTCGATTCGTCCTTCCAGAGATGCAACGCCAACTATCGATGTTTAAAGACTTCCTGGAGGCGGCTCAAGCGAGAATCTATGACATTCTCTCAGATGAACCTCATCAGCTAGCCAAAACTCTCTTCTATTTAGCAACTATGGGGATGCTTCCCAGAAACCTCGTGAGTATCTTGAATTTCGAAGACGGAAGCGTCCCGCGAGAATCCTCCACTCCGAACCTACAATTCTCCACTGGATAGAATCCGCTCTCTTGGGCTAACCACCGAGAGTTGAACCTTGAGCGTCCGATGACCTTGACCTGAAATTCTATGGGTTGCAGGCACTTCCATTCACCAACCATAAGTCGATTCCTGAATTTCAGCTGGACAAACTGTTCGACGAAGCTTTCCAACGAAGCCTGTGCTCAGATCCAGTCAGCTGCGAGTATATTGTTGAGGTGGGTTCCCCATCAGGTTCCCAATCCAGTCATGTATTCGGACGGCATTTGAATTCCGAATCTTCATCGAAAAGAAACCTCGAAAAATTATCGATCAAGCTTTTTCAGCTCGAGCGATTCCTGAATATGAGTTTAGGAGCATCGAACTGCTACAAGGTGATACCGGAAGTGAGAGCGCTCACACAAAATGACACGGCTCGAAACGATGCTTCATCGTCCCTTTCACGAGCTCTACAACTCGGCTTCGGGGGGAAAGAGGTTCATTCAGTCCCACTCTTTATATATTTCTCCATTTCTTCAACATATCCGAAGCTGATTATAGGAACAAGGTCTGAGAATACGAAGAGGAGAAACGATACTTCCGAGGGTCAAAGAGCTATTCGCAACCTTTGCAGTTCGTCGCCGAAAGTGTGGAAACTCCGTTTGGGACCCGGGCAGACTATGTTGTCGCTATGCGCGGCGGAGAATACGCTATGGGATTCTCTGCCGAGAGTTCGGATCGTCTCAAAGTAAGCTCGTCCTGAAATGCATGTGCCCTCATTGCGGAGCTGAGGATTCCACGCGTCTCCCCCGTAACACCATGTTTGTTGCAGCAAATCCCATCGGGATCGAAGGTGGTCGCAATCATCCTGGATGAAGGAGAAAAAGGAGATCCTAGCCTTAGAATTTTGAGAGAGGTAAGTTTGAGGAATAGTATTATCTCATCTGTTCCAATGCATATCCGCTGCATGGCCCCTGCCAGACCCTCCGTCTACTGCTGGGAGCTTCAATAGGTCAACGAAGAGTACCGCCGCGAATAGTCCCGAACGAGCATTTTTCTTCCTTCCAGATACAGCTGAGCCTAAGAGAGCAACATCTGAGAGCGCAAAGCTTCTGCACGTTAATGATCGATGTGGAAACTTTGGAGTCGATGCGGCCGCATGCGAGAACGCCCTTTGTGATGAAGCTAATCAAAGAAGTCGCAAAAGATGGTCCCAAGTACAGCGCTGATGCTCTGCAGAGCTCAAATGCAAACGGTGGAAGAAGTTGAGAATTTTGGTCTTGTACATCACGTGTCCTTCCCGCACTTGGAGCCGGGAACCGTATTCTTGTAAGATTTTCTCCGGAATTTGTGTACTCTAGCGCTGTGTATAGGAATCTGAATAATAAATTCATGAATGACAAAAATCAGAGGGTTCGTGAGTGAACTGTTGCCTATAACCATGGTTTATTGTGAGAAGAGACTTTTCATTCTGGTGTTCTCCGGGATTCCGCAGCGCAGAATCTGGTTCTTCAGATGTTCGATCTTGATCGAGCGGCAAGCCGGACATCTTTGGCACGGCTTCCTGTACCGAGAGAAGAACCATTAAGCTTTTGCGGAGGTTTTTTCCTTCGCTTGGCCTCCTTCCTGTGAAACCGATTCGACACAAATTACAGGCATTGGATAGATATCATTTTTTACCGTATGATAATGCACTTGAGGCGCATTCCTCCACCAGGTACAAGCGGGGCTGTGGCACAACCTGCACCACCGTCCCCCGTTTCCATATGTTCTCGTGAGGTTGCGGCTCTCGGTTTGGCTGACTCCGATGTGGCCTAGTTTTTTTGATCAATAATATCCACACTTTATTATCAGCTTCCGTTGTTTCTTCGCACTCACGAGGGAGGTACCAGAAGTGTTGCTCGCCAATCCGGCCGAGTATAGAAGTTTTCCCATGGAGTAACCCACAATGCCAGCTGGTATGGTGCGACGGGGACTCCACATCTCTTGGATTTCGAGACCGTGCACCGTGATCTCCCGTCAGAAGCGAGAAATCTGTATTCAAGATAACCCTCGTCTATCGCGTCCTCGCGGGATCGGTTTTTCTTTCATCTTATGTTTTCCCATCATCAAGTCCATCCGGAACTCTAGCTCCTTCTCGATCATGGCATGGAAGGGAACAAATCTTTGATCCCTTCGAGTCGTTGGTCAAGAGTCAAGAGATCCTGCTTCTCTCGGATTTCGTTCAGCTCCGTTGCGCGGCGGGTTCCTCCTATCAATTATTATCGATGCAGTCATCCGGCTCCCAGTACCTGTTCGCTTTCGGGAGAGGTCCCGCGCGCTGTACGCTCGAAGTGCGTGTCAGCTCGCATCCACAGCGAAGGATTCTGGAATCAGATTCTCGATAATCGAGAAAGCGTGATCGATCGTCCTTGATTCAAGCATCAATTACGGGGAAGAGATTCCCCAAAGCTCATGAGAAGTTCCCGACAGCCCGAGTCCTCCAAATCCTCGCCCGGCACCCTTGAAAGATTTAAGGAAGATTCTCTCATTGTCATTATTAGCGTAGATCCGTTCCAGGATAGACTCCGAGCTCCCAACGGAGCTCCGCGGGGGGGGGGGCTTTGGGGTTCCGCGGAGCCCCAAAGCCAGAACAACGGCCTGCGCGGGTTGCAGGTCTCGCGGGCCGGCTGCGGGAACCTTGAGGTTGACGAAGTCCCACTCTCGCGCCGGTGGCTCATCGATGGAATTCCATTTGTCTGTTTGTTTGACCCCAACTCGCGGAAGAAGGAAGCTTGGTCCATTGAGGTGGAGCCCCATCCAATCTATGAATGACTCTTCCGATCAGACGATTTGCGTCTGCTTGTTGGCCGGAAACTACAGAGCTGCTGTGAGACGCCTTCCTCCGGCGGTGACGATGCGGCGACGACGAAAAACTCGAATATTTTCCGCGCACTCGATGATCAAAGCCAACTCTGTAGTCGAGTCTCTAACGTTGATAACATCTCATAATCGTTAAACCTCGACATGAAACCTCGAAGATAAGGACGAACGCGCGCATAGAGGTTCGATCGGGGATACAGCTCAGGAAAACGTGTACAGCTGCTGTGCGTGGTTGATACGGTCTCTTGTTCTGAGCGAGAATCGGTGTTAAACTTCATGCTGCAGAATATCGATTGTCTCCTCGGACCTCGAAAACAAGCATGGCGGATCCGCATTTTCGAAGCTGGGTCTCCGTAGATCCGCTGGATCATTCTCCCGCTGCGGATGTTCTCATCGATACGCAGGTTTCCTTTCAACCTAGGAACGCGAAAGCGGAATCGGTCATAATGAGACTCATCAGAGGCGCTCGGCAAGGGACAAGGTTCTTCGGCTGCAGTGCATGCTGTCTGGCAGCGGCCTTCCTACTCCTGAAGGAACTGATGGATTCAAACTCGGAACCTGATTCGCTTGAATCATTCCTCCCCCGCGACGATTCGTTAACGTACCAAGACAGTCGATTGCCCGAAGCTACAGTTGAAGAAGAGAAAGTTGTCCGTGAAGTTACCAGGCTCATTGGTCGCCCCGGAGCGAGCAACAACATACTGATAGAGTTCATAGCTTGTGACCTCAGACTATGGTTCGGAACATCACTGCATTCCGTTTTGACGAGGAGTATCGTCCACTTCCAGGAGGATGACAGTTTTTATCGTGGCGCCCAATTCCCTCGAGCGAGAAGGGTCGCTTTCTTTTGCTTCAATATATCCGATCCCTACGTCTATACTTCTCACAAAATGAGGCCCCTAAGAACCCACTCGAAACTTCCTCGCGGAACGGATTCTTCGGACCTGTTGGTCGTGAAAACGAGGAACCTCAAGAGTGGAGCTGGAATCGCAGGACATCTGCGGATATTTCCCCATCATTTCAAAACTCTGCTACATATTGATATCGATTCAACACAGAGATCCATGGGGCACATCGTCTGCGAGAACAGCCAGATCGTCAACATACCGTTCGGCTTCGGCATAAGCCTCGGAAAGAAGCAGAGGTCGTCGGTGTCAGGTTGCCTTTCCAAATGGATTGCGAATGAGAAACGGAACGCCTGTCCGCATTCAATTTCGAAGATGCAAGGAATCAGAACCCTCAAAATTGTGGAAATGCCGCAAGTAAGTCTGTTGATTCAGTATTCTACCAGATCCGAGCCGTGCATGAACTTATCCCTGCGTTTCGAATATCATGAACAATTCGGGAACACTTTGAAACTCCCTTTCTACGTACATATCGAGCAGTCCGCGTTCGCCTTCGACCGTTATGCTCCAACATCTGGTATCCGGGGCTTCGTTTTCAACGAGTACGTGCTAGGCATTATGGTGCTTCTTGGATCATCAATCTGGCTTTTGAGTGGCACGCCATTCACCGATGAGTTCCTCGGTTTACTGTGCACGGTTTCTGGCTCGGGGCAGTTCTCGGAGAAACTCAAAGACAAAGTATGGGCGGCAGCCTTCTCGTGGATGGTTGGGAACATGCTCTTCGCACTCATCCCAGTTGATGATCTGACTTCAACAATTAGTTTTCCGGACACCAACCGCATACGGCGACTCCGGAATTGTGTGGCAACAACGCGTGGGCAGCATGTTGCCTCAATACATGTAGCTGCCTCGACATCAGTTTTCTGGGACGATATGCTGCAATTAAGAGATTTTCATGCAGCCAAGAAATCGATTCTTTGCAGTTCGGAGGGGGAAATCGACGATATACGCCGGTACTTCGATTTTAAGAACTTATACCGCATACCTCTGGAAAGCTACGGGCAAGGATGGATGGTTTACCCGGACTTCTTCCGTGATCCCATCTGCCCAGCCGGTGTCATTTGCAAGAACGTCCTATCTTTCGTCGACAACTCCGAATCAATCGAATATGCTCTAATTTTTCTCCAGTATGGCTTATCGAAAGTACCAGTCATGAGAAAGCTGCGATCTGTAGTGCAGATCACCAAGAGAGTCATGGAACAGTTGTATGGGCGCCGCGGAGGGTCATGGACAAGCCGAAAGATGTCCAACTATCTCACAAAGTTCAAGCCAAAAAATCGGGATCCAAACGAGAACCAAAATATACACTCGATAAGGTTCCTGCTCATCGGTTCGTCTGTCACACTAATGTGCTTCCTGGCAGAGATTTCCCCTCACTTTATTCCTCATTTTTTTGTCGCAGGACTATGCTTCTCACAAAATGAGGCCCCTAGAAGTACTGGAAGTTCATCCAGGTTCTTTTATTGGCCCAACTGTGGGCGAACGCTTCGAGAATGACTGTTTCACAAATGAGCCATTCAAACTTCCGAACTTTGAGGATTGGAGGCAACCGTGGGCGCGCCTGTCCAACCTCGTCCACGTAGATAAACATCACAACTTCGTTGACACATTCCTGGTCGTTGCAGCGAACGACTTCATTCTGTACTAGAAAAATGCTTCCTCATTAGGACCAACGGTCACCGTACCGATTCGTCGCCGTCGGTTTTCGGCTTGTATTCCCGTCAAGAACCTGCGTCGAGGTTCCGGCTTCCAGGTCCAGGGTTGGCTCATTTGAGCCTTCTGCGCTTCCCAAACGCTGCTGTTCTTCCCGTGGTAGGTACTGTGCGTAGTCGGTTCTGTCAACCTCTCTCTTTGCATCAAGTTCTGCGCTGAGCTCCATTATTTTACGAGCACAAATCATGCGGTAAGAAAATTTTCCCGCGAGAAACGCGACCACTGTAGTGCCGACGTAGAGGGGAACTTCGGACGCACCTTCTGCCATTACGATTCTTTTCGTTTTCAAAGCCCAAGTTAGTGTCAGGACAGACGCAACCATGAATGGCAAACTCCGGTGGGTAAACGCTTCTCCTTCGCACTCTTGCAGGACTTCCCGCTGTGACCTGAGTTTCCTGAGCGGCGGAACGCCTCGCGGTTCTGCTATGGTCTCGAGCTCCATTCCGTCTGCGATTTCAGATCGGGCTCAGAAACCACGAATGACGGCGAAGATGGTGCGGAAGGGTCGAATCGGAGAAGGTGATTGCCGCAAAACTATTCGTACGGTTTCCAGTTCCAGTGGGACAATCGACGATGAGAGATTCAACATGATCCCGATTCCATCTCACAGAAACCAGAGCCGATGCTGCTCAAGGTGATTCGTCCGAACTGACAGAGCGTGATCCTTCAATCCATCGAACACTGATCGGCTTTGAAACTTAGCTGAGTGAGTGAGACTCGGTTGAGGAGGCTCACAGTATGATTCCGACTTTTAATATTAGTCGGAACCGTCGCCTGCTAACGTACCGCGCGAAGGCGCTTCCTGTCCTTTTCTCATCCCCGTGGTGCTCGGATCTCGAGGGAGAGACCTGCGACAGAGATATCTGTACACTTCCGTGAGACCCTGGACAAGGGTATCGATAACCGTTTCATTCGGTCTCCTAGGCGTTCAGATTAGACCGCTTGCAGCGAACCGAGCGAGGCTATAAGCCTGAACCGCGATATCCGACAGTCGATGTGCAGGAATTCCGATTCCCGAATGGTAACTGAGAAGGCACCGAATTGGGATCGCGAAGTCAATTTCCACCACATTCATAGACTTCTGGTCACAAACTGGTTCTTGGTCATAACCAGAGCTTGGAAGCTTAGGCAAACGGAAAATGCAGAATAGGCAAACTAGGCGAGCAAAGAAGCCAAAAAACGCCGACTCCGCTTCCTTCGCCTGAAAATGCCTATTTCGCCGGACAATGTCTATTTGCGTAAGGATGGCTCTTTTGGCAAATTACGGCCATTCAGCAAGGACTTCCAAGCTCTAGTCAAAGCGAAACCGTGGTGGAATGGACGGATTCCAGATCGAGAACCGGATCCGTTTTTGTTTTTAGGGGCTCAACGGCCAGTGGGGGAGTCTGAAACTACGAGCGAGCTTCTTCCGTCCGTGAGAACTATTATTCCCTGATACACCCAGTGACGGATTCACAAACGGGTGCCGCCGAATAAGCATGGGGTTTTGGGTCTGTAACGTTTTCAGAAACCGATTATGGGGGTTGATAGCCCTCGGCTGGGAGAGCATTTCCCCCGGACAGAAGTTTCCAGAAATGCCTGATTCCCTTATTAGACGCACTTCCCTGAGAATCGGAAAAACGTTCCTATACGAAAACGGTGATAGATAGAAAGTCCCGGTTGTTTGGGTTCGAAAGCAAGAGTCAAGGGCTACAAAACCATACCGTTCGCGGAGATTTTTTTCTTGTTTTTCGTGCTTCTTTTCGACTTGGAAAATATTTTGGGCTCGGACACAACGAAGAACTCCTTGTTCCTTGACGAGTCTCCATCTGTAGGAAGACATTGTACCAATATAGATGCACAACAATTTCCATCCCGATCGGATTGGTTCTTCGGGTCTCAATTCGAGTTTTTCGCTATCTTACCCATATAACTATGCTTAAAAGGATGGGAAGCTGCGGAAACTCTGCCTACCATAATGAGAAGCCGGCTCAAGCTCGTTGAGTTGCGGGTAAAACAAAGAAGCGGATCTTGTCACGGCACATCATATTGTTTATTTACGCGACAGTCACCCTCAACTAAATCTTCGTCACTATCTTCTCCGATAACGGGAACACTTGCCCTATCGTGGAAGGGGGAGTTTAGAATCTCTGCCGGTCTTATGATCCTGGATAGATATCGCGCGTGAGAAATGTAGGAAACAACGACCGCACCATGTGAGCAGCAACCGACGGTGGGGCTCCCGTTAGCACACTCGCAATAATGACGTTTCATTGTGGGCTAACCAATCGAGTCCGGTGCGTATTCGATGTAGCAAAGGTACGTCTTCATTCTCACCAGTAGCGTGTCCAGGATTTTTCGTGGGGGGAGGCGACTCCATATTATGGTTGGGGCGATTCGACACTTCGGACTCAAAGGTATAGGACTTTAACATGGGAAGAAAAATTATGACGATGCTCGTCAAGGCTCCGATTTTCTTCAGCAAGTCGTTGTCAACTCGATGATCGAGGATTCTGCATTCCTGCTTCTGATTCAATCGAAGTGCAGGGGAGCTGGTCACAGGTTTCGAATCCGAGTAATCGTTCGGACACTGGTCCATGTAGGGACACTTGCTGATGGCAGGCTGTGGTGCTTTAGTGAATACCAAGCCAAGACGTCGAACTTATATGGAATACTTTCGAGCGTTTCGTCTGCTGTTTGCCTACCCGACGAACTGACAACCAGCTTGAGCAGGCTCCTCATGATGGTGGGCAGTAGGCCTTGCAGCGGTTTCAAAACCGCAACTTTTTGCGGTTTCAAAAACGCAAGGTTTTGCGGTTCTCAGAAGCTGATAGTGACTATCAGATAGTCGGACTGCTGTGGATCAATCTAACACACGAAGATCTTCAATTGGCGCAGACCTGCGGCACTAAGGCAGGGTCTGCTCGGGGAATCGCGACTGCAGCACGATTTGCAAAAATCGGCACACTCGCAATCTGTGAAAAATCGCAGGTCACAAACGGCGAATCAGCTCTCACTTACAGAAACTCCAAACACTAGTGAGATCTCTCGAAACCGGGTTCAGCATGATTGGGATGACGAGATCAACGTCCGACCATCTCTCGATTTCGATACAGATAGGTCTTCGGAATCACCCTCGGAAAATGCGTCTTTTTGGGCGCTAGGCCGCCCGCGAAATCCGCGCAACGAAGCTTCTCCCTTCCTCCCGGTGAACGATCGGGGGCCCCTCCGGCCCTGAAAGTAGTCGGGAATTTTTGGAGAATCTAGTGTCAAACAGTGGGAGGGACGATGGGAACGGGACGACTAGGAATTTTCTATAGAGGAGGAGGCCCGTTTATGGGATAGTGCGTAAAATTGGATACCTTGCAGTTTGAGCTTAATAAGAGGTATCGCGGTAAACACCGACCCCTCCGCTGGATTCCCGACTCGACCGTGAGACGAGGTCGTCGGCGAGGAGAGCAGCTTCTTCCACGGCATATTCTTCCGCCTCAGGTTATAGAAAAAATCGCTAAACATTGGATGTCTCAAAAACGGGCCACCTCCTCTAATCCTGCGTATAAAGAACCTCATTTCCGAGTATAAGAGGGTTCGGAGCTCAGTCAGCCGGGCTCATGTTCAATGTTTGTTCGAGAAAAATTTCATTGTACATCTTTCGCCCATGGACCATCAGGAATCATCGGATCATACACTTTCCATAACTCGGGCGAAATTCTGATCCATCTCATTATCGGGGAAAAGGTTCCTTAAACGCAGGATTTGCGGTTTCTCGTTGTTCTCGATCGCGGAATCAAACCGACGGGGGAACTGGGTTGGGAGGATGTGGGAGCTGTCGTCGTTCGTTTATGATGCTACTTGCCCCTCGTCTGCACGGGGTCCCTCTTCTTGGATATCCGGACGGATTTTTCTGCTCTCCTCTCCAAGTCGGCTTCTAGGTGAGCATTGTCGAGACTGGAGCATGGATGCTCCCTGTTTCCCCACGTCGTTTGTGATTGCCACCCACTCAGCATGGTAGCCCGCGCTCGTACATCGCAGCATAGAATTGGTTCTCGCTCACCACGACCCCTACAAGGTTACGACGCGGTCCGACGAAGAGTGGGCGCCGCGCCGCTCGGTATAGTATAGAGTATAGAGCCTCAGTCCATGATAGCTTCAGCGTAACAGAGAATTTCCGTTCTGATCTTTCCCGCATAGCTGAAGGTATGAGCCCCTGTCATCTGCCCGGTTTCCCGTGTCAGCTTACACCAGATGAAAGCAGCTAATACGGAGAAGGGGATGAAAGATGTACACAAGCCCACATGTTTCCCCTCAGAGTTTTCACGAACTCCGCGCGTTGGCAGCATAACAAACGCGGACGTGCATCTTCCATTCGCAGAGCCGACATCGAGACGTAATCCGTCCCAGCGCTCGCCTGATGATTAAGGAACGGGATGAAAACTCTCCAGGAAGCTTCACCACTCGTGGGACGATGCAGGATGTCGCTCGCAATCGATTCTCGCTGAGACGTTCATACATTGAAAAACCTTCACGGAGCTTAATTGTTAGTCGCAGCGGCGAGCGCGGATCCAACCAGAAGGAAAATCCATTCTCACACTCGCTGAAAACGGAACTCGCCCAGGATGAGCACAGCTGAGGGTTCCCGATCCGCGCTCAATCATTGAGCGATGAGAGAGACAGAAACGCCACGATCCATCTCTTGAGCGGGTTGACGGCATGTAGCCTGCATCAGTGCAAAGGGCTAGTTTGCCTCTATAGTTCTAACAAGGATGTTCTTCTCCTGCGTTCCTTTGTCTGCCTGCCTGGGGACTGTCATTGGAGCATAAATAAGTCAGGCGACGTGACCTTGAGAGAGGTCGCACTTCTGGTCAAGGCAATGAACGTTCAACTGATGGCGGTACACCGTGAACCGTCTCAGACAGGATAAGAGGTCTGTAGGTACGGATACAACATGGCTGATGGATCATACTTCGTCAACAAGTACCGGAGACGATGCTTTTTGTTTCAGTTTCTTAACGGAACTTCGATGAAGCGGAGACAATTAGATACCAAACTTGCGACGATAAGAATTATGGTATAGACAGAGGGGCCGATTGTACTCACAACCCGCTTCCCAATCAGCATCCGAGAAAAGGTGGTCCGAAGTTGATTTGACGTGCATTTTTGCCCAGGAGGAGCTTAATGGTCGATTCCATGCGGGGCTTCATCTGAATGCTCATTCATCCGATTTGAAGAACTTCGAGCTTCCAATGGCTCAAGAGCGATAGGGTTTGTAACACAAAACCAATAAAATTTCGAAGACCGCGGTCGTCACGCTGATCGCCAAACCCACTGCCAAAAGTGAACCTTTGAAGTTCAAGTCCTCTGAAGAAATGGATGTTCCGCCGTCATGTAGATCTGATTCGCTCAAGCAACGCATACCAAACCCCTCTACACAGTGCTGATGACCGCTAGCGGGCGCCAAAGCTAAGGACATGTACCTCCTCACGCTCCCCTCGAGGTGTTCTACTCGATACCGCATCCTGCGCCTTATGATCGAGTGCGCTCGGAACATTTGGGCCAAACGCAAACAACATCGTGTACCTCCCACACTCGGGACGGGCTTCCGGATCGCTTGCGGACGAGTTGCGTCGGCAACGGAGAAATATCTCGCTTGCAGATAGTTGAACCTGTACTGAGGTTCGGTGACGCTGACTTGGTATGTCGCCAAGTTGGCAAGGATCTTTGTCGTTGCTAGCTCGATATAAGATTCGTCCCCACAGAGGACGCCGCCGCGCACAAAATGCAACAGGTCGTTTCGAGCGAAAAATAATCTAGAACGATCACTCATCTTACCTCTGCGCCCTGTCACAGGCGCAATGGAATGTACGCATCGATCAATCGACCGCACCCTCTCTGAAGGGAGAGCCTGCAGGGAAGCGAGGATAGTTCCGCGGAAATAAACGGTGAGAACTTGACCGAGCAAAATCCACAAAGCCAAAGGCAAGACGTTTTCTCCTCGACGGAAGTCAATCGGCGTCAAGAGGCTGCAAATGAGCTTCAGAAAGATGTAGGCTCTTTTTCGATGCTGGAGCAGCGACACCGCGGCACCGGTGGCCAACAGGGCAAGCCAAACCGTTGAGAAAGCGAGGCTCCTTGCCACTTGACGAGTCCTGCCGCCTAACGGTACCCTCGCGACCGCTTTGACGGGAATATGAGCAACTGCCATGTAGTCAACTTGATGCCGGAGGACTGCCTCGTCTCCGGTACTCATTAGAGTGATGATGACGGTCACGTTCTGATCCGCGGACCTGAGATACGCTTCTATCTTATAGTAAGCAGACGGCAATAAAGTCGATGTGATCTGTTTGATTTGATAGGGTTGCGTTGGTTGGATTCGGTTCAGGAGTTCTTCGACTGATGGGCACCGGGTGAAGGTCAGTGGAGCTGTGTAGAATGTCCACCGGAGGAATTCAGAGTGTCCGATTGGATTCGGCGAACGGATCGTCCATATATCCGAAAAGTTCGTCCGAAAGGTGATGAAGAGTTCCACAAAAGGTTCTCTTAAGAAATTTCCCAAAGGAATGCTCTCTCTGGCTTTTCGTTGATGGCCTCCTTCAAAAACGATGTCAGTCGTCAAACGAAAGCTGATTACCGTGGACGGTGGCAAGCTCAAAGCCCTGATTAAACCTTGGATCTCTTGGACATCGCTCCTGAGGTTAAATAAATTCAAGGATGACGTTGGAATATTATCCGTCAGTTCGGGAGGGCACGTGAGCACAATATATTTCGTCCTGTTCATGTGGCGAAGTTTGTACCTGGCTCGGGAACCGAGGGTAGGGGTAGGCGTTGGTAGGGAGAATCTCAGAACTGAAATTGTCGTCTCCTCTGATATCGCCAAACTCAATGTTAGATCACAACCGAAATCCACAGCCACGCAGGCATCCCTTTTGCACAGTTTTGAGAGGAAGAGTCTCAGGAATGTGGTTATCTTCGGACGATCCGGTATCGTCTGAGAAGCGTACACTGCGCCGAAGGTGCAAATGATGAAGAGGATCTTCATGACATGCATCTCGTGTGAGCGGGCAGTGTAATTCTCTCGATGCGAGAGCTCGGCCTCGGCTCGGGAAGTGCGGATCGTATTGGCATGCTGCACGGGTGTCGAGCTTCCTGGGGGAAGATCGATCTTGGGCGAACTGTCTGTCTATTCTGCCCAGTTGTTTGCGGATCGAAGTTGATATCTTCGGAAGGTTCAAAAGGGAAGGCTGAAACAAAGCCAACAACGATCCGAAGAGCGCGGAAATCAGGCTTATACTCTCACCGACTTGGGGAGAGCGGATCTCCCATTGTCCTCTGCATCCGATTCAGCTATGCAGCGCATTCACACGAAATGGAAGATTTTGCGGCAGCGCTGTTGAGGGTGCGGAGAGCATACGATCACGGGCCTTTATTCCGGTATGCCGCATGTGTCTCCTCAGGCCTTCCAGACGACATCAGAACGAGGTCGAATATATTCGATTCGGTAACGCAGCGCAATTCACAGAAAGTGGATGTTGCTTCGGAACCCATACACCGGCAATCGCCGCTCTCCTTTTGGTACTTCCCATAGAGTTCGATGTGACAGACGCAGCCCGCCAGCTAAGCCGTTTATTTTGTGTGGGGATGACGAGAGAATCTCAGGTTGTCGACTCCTTTCCCATAACTTCAAAACGGAGTGTCGTAGGATGTCTACCTCTCGAGAATTCCCTGGCCCATAATAATCGAATTTCCATATGGCAGAGACAGGAACCTGGAATGCCGATTTCTAGCCTTCGTGGTCAGCCGCGAACCCCTCGATCGCGCGCTCGGACGGTACCAACCTTGTGTTAACGCAACTTGTACTTGGAATAACGATGTTGTCGATAGAATACGTAGGTAGCACTGAAGCATCGTCCCTCCGGGGAAAGCCTACCCAGCTTGTTGGAGCCCTCGGAAATGAGTCAGAGGGAAGCTAGAACTGAAACACGAACAAACAGTCGGGGGCCGTTTCGGTCGGAGACCGCAGACTCTCAGACCCAAGGTATACATACGTCGCGAAACTATTCAAGGTTCGAGGAGTCCAACGTAGCGCGTAGAACAGGATTGTATTCAGTGGGAGATGAAATGGTATGAATCACCCATAGAAATGGGTCTGAGGAACGCCGGTGACCCTCATAGCACTCTGATAGGCGAAATTTCCGACGTCAAATTCTGAATTGAAACTCATCGTACATGTCAGGGAGACCGTGAAGGAATTCACAGAATTCATATTCAAAGCACAACTCGCAGGCTGAAGCAAGAGACTCGCTTCAATGTGATTTTGTGGAACCCGGCACAAACAACCATTTCTCACTTTCTCGACAAATGGTGCTGCCAGGAATTTCATTGAGTCAGCGAAGGCGGAATCCACGCCCTCAGAGTGCCACCGTCCCACGGAGACTTCCGATCCCGACGGGGTAGGATCCTGGACCATTCTTGCTGGCGATACTAAGATTAGGAAGCACATGATTATCCCGATCGCTAAGTGGTTCAACGGGTCCAGTGGGCTGAGGAGCGAGAACGCCTCGAACTCATAAGTCATTCATTCGATGAAGCCATCTCCCCGCATCGACGCTCACCAGCCCTAGATCCAATGAAGGCCGGCTCTGTAGCTGAGAATCGGCATTGTTCTGCTGTCGTGTCTCTGGAGGCTCGACGACGCGGTCGCTCAGCAACTGTCCCAGGTGGGGGAGCCCCGGAGGACCGTGAGTTGGACCATGTTTATTATCGATCGCGAGGAAGTACCGCGAGGAAGGAATACCCGACTGCGTGACATGACGGTTAGCGTGCTTGGTAAAAGCGCGCGCTGCAATGGTGAATGCTATAAGCGACCGGCTGCGTTGTTCGGGATATTCCTGGTTCGAATCCTAAGGCATGCCAGACGTTATTTGGTAGCGAGTACGATAGAGAACAAGAGCCGACTCCGCGTTCACTGAGCGATAATTTGTGCGTCAACCAAAGGATAAGAATGGATGCATACCGAGGTGAACTTTGCGGAAAAATCAACGAACGGCACCAACATGTGCAGTGCGCGGTGTAAACATATCGCTCCGAAATCCTCAACGAGCGATCGCTTGCGGGTCGGTGAAAGGGGAGGGGTACTTGGAGTGTTTGTCTGGGATTGTCGACGGTCCCGGAATCTATTGCTTCCCCACACAGAGTTTTCTGAGCGATCCTCCAGATGACGAAGATGGCTAGGATGGGTTCCTCATGGCAGAGACTAATGGGGAAGGCGAGCGAGGCTAGCACATTCAATAACTTGATGGCCGCTCTCCATCGCCCAAGAGAAGGAGATGAACCTCGTTAAGAGTGATTCAAAATGACTTTTTCGCAATTATATCCCGAAAATATCGGAAACTGCCCCTGGCGCACCACCGATTCCGGAGTTTTCGAGTTTTCCTCTTTCTTCGTGTTTCCCACGAGTTTCCAGAGGTAGCTGACAGAAAAAAAATAGCGGAGGAGTGAATTTTCGGCTCCGAGCTTCCCTTCCCGAATTTTCTTACTCAAGGTCCTTGTTTGTGGAACAGGCGAAAAGCCGTTAAGCTGGATCCGAAGTCTTACTGATAGATGTTTCCCAACTTCGCATTCTTCAACCTTGACGTCTTCGCAGATGCCGTTGGTGAAGATGAGATCCATTGTACTCCTGCCAGTTGCTTTGTGGCAGATGTATGTCTGTCCTTTCGCTCGATTTTGACCCGTCGATCCCAAGCTTTCCATCAAACCTAATAGTATGGTTGCCCTATTCGTCAAACAAATATGGGAGAAACAATTCGATGTTCAACCGCATCGTTGAGAGGTAAAAAATACTCCGCGGACACTGGGAATCCAAAACCGCCCCCCCCCCCTCGAGCCATTCCTGGATCTGCCACTGTCCCCAGGTCTTTCAGACGATATTAGAACGAGCGTTCAACGATCGAGGGCGCTCGAAACATGATTGAGGACGAACGTTCCATGCCATATTTGCTTGACATCCATTGTGGATCTGAAGCATGTGGGCTCCGAGGTGATCTGTTTCCGGTCCCGGTGAAACAGTTTTCAACACCGGTTTTCAAAGACTCCGTCATTCGTTCAAGATTTGATTCGACCATCTAGACCAGTGGTTCTCAAACTCACCCTGCCCGTCGACCCCCTGGGGGTCGATATTGAGCGATTCGAGAACACTATCCAAACCGCCGTAGTAGCTGTCGCGCTCAGACTGACTTCAGCGAGACCTCATCATTCCTGAGGCTGAGGCTAAACGAGACTCCCACACGATCGCATGCAAGATCATCGGTCATGTGGGGGTCGATCATCGACCACTTTGAGAACCACTGATCTGAACTGTGAGTATTAAAAATGAACGTGCAGTAGCACCAATGATTCAGCAAGAATTGAATAGAACGAAGAGATTCCAGGTTGTCGACTCCTTTCCCATAAACTCAAAACGAAGTATCGCAGGATGTCTACCCCTCGAGAATCCCCTGGTCCATGATGATGGAATACCCATATGGGAGACACAAAAACCTGAAATGTCGATTTCTAGCCTTCGTGGTCAGCCTCGAACCAATCGATCGCGCGACCGGACAAACTGTACCAGCCTTGTTTCAAACCGGACTCGTGCTTAGCAAGACATGGATGTAGATAGAATACGTAGCTAGCACTGACGCAGCGTCTCTACAGAGAAAGTAAACCCAGCTCGTTGGAGCCCTCAGAAACGAGAACTGAAACACAAATAAAATCCACGATCTGTTTTGAGGTTCTTGCCATGCTTCGCACGATGATAACCCGCCACGATCTCGCAACGAGTTTCGTGAATCAAGCTCTTCACGGGGGATGTTCATTCTGGCGTTTCGTTTTTCCGCTCAGGTATGTGTGTTTCACTGTTGAATGAGAAAACACGGAGGGTTAGTTTGCAAAAACCTCCCGTTGCCCTAGTGGAATGTGATGCTGTTTCCGTTTACCGATGAGAATGTGCGCAAAGCCGAAAGCGTCGATGGACCGTGCCTGGTCAACGGCGCGAATTTCTCCCGCGATCTCCTGCTCTCGCCGAGGTTATGCGAGGGAACCACAAGGCGCCGAGAGGCGCTCAACGGGTTGAGTGTTGAATCATCAGCGTATGCAAGGTTTAGTGCCGCCTATAGGAATGGGTCTGAGGAGCGCCGGCGACCTTCATAGAACCGGCGGAACTCTATCCCTGGAACAATTTTTCACGTTGAAATTCGAATTGAAACCCATCGGTAATGTCAGGAAAACAATGAAGAACATTCAGAGGATGCACCTTCAAAAGCGCATTACGCAAGCTATTGCCGGAAACTCGCTCCGATGCGATTTTGTGAAACACGGCATAAACAACCATTCCTCACTCCCTCGACACATGATGCTCCCAGAGATGTTATCGACTTCGCGGTCTTGGAATCCGGGCCCCCAGAGTCCCATCATCCCACGGAGAATTTCGATCCCGAACCGGAGTAGGACTCTTAATCATTCTCGTCAGCGATATCAAGATTTGTTAGCACATAAACGTCTCTATCGCTCTGCGCAGTGCTCTGCACAGGCCATTGTGGTCGGGAACAGAGTGGGGTCTAGAGAAAGCGTGTTAAACTAGAGGAAAGACACGTCACTGACGACGCTAGAATCAGATAGACTTTGTTCTTCGTTCTCGTCCGCTTATATTGTGTTCTGGCGACGAAGTTATGTGCATCTTCCAACGAAGCGAAAACGCTTCCATCGAAGCTCCAGCGGTTCCCCGTTCGTCCGCGGCGGGAAAACCGGGAACATTTCCCCCCACCTTCCCGTGATACTGAAACTGTTAAGGAATCACATTCAGTGAGAAAACAACCAGAAACTGCTATTGAAATTTTAGAGGTAGGCTCGGAATTTTTGAAGCTTGGGAAAGTTCTATTTTTCTGCAAGGGAGCATTTTTAGGGGTACCCTTCCGCTAGGTTCGGGTTTTTTGCAGAGGAGTCGTTCCAAGCTTGGGCTTGGTTTGTCGTGATGGACGACGGTCATTGGCGCGGAAACACCCATCTTCCTTATCTGGGATCCTCTCCATGCGAGTTGATCGGGTCCAGCGGACTGCGGGGCGAAGATCGCTTCGAACTCATACGTCATCTAATCGAAGAGACCTCCCCTCCGCACTGACGGACACCAGCCCGGAATCTAATGAAGGCCGGTTCTTTGGCTGCGGATCCGCATTGTTCTGCTTTCGTGTCTCTGATGCCTCGACCGCGCGGTCGCCCAGCGACTGTCCCAGGTGGGGGACCCCCGCAGGAGCGGGAGTTCGAGGATTTGCGCCTGAGGATCCGTTTCTTCGAGAATGATATCTCGGGTTGTCTGCAAGAGCACCCGATCTACCCAAATCTGTCTCGAATGAGTTTTCGAGCGCATTCACTCGTTTCGAGCTCATAATCTCTTCAGTTTTAACACAACTAGCCAGCCTTCGGCTGACTACGTCTATCCCATGGGCGCCAGGAAGCATTGTCGGTCCGACTCCGGAATCACCGCCTTAGAAGAGTATAGTCCGACCGGCCCCGAGTCTAGCTTCGCACTACAGAGAGTCTAGCCAGTGGACGTCCGGGAAAATTTCCCGTGAGCTCTGAATGGTGCGGTCAGATCGGTAACGGCATCATTCGCACGGGCTCCGACGAATATCGTCGAGCCGACTTGGAGAGACCCCGATAGTCTCTGGAAAGCATGATCAGGCCGACCTCCATAGGCTCTAATTGTAAGAAGTACGATCGATCCGATCAATCGCGTGGAAAATAATTGTGGGCAGAACAACTCCAAACGAGTTGCGTTGGTTCCGCAGAGGGATAAGGTTCCCGAAAAAACTCGTACGGCGCAATTCACTCAACGATCAGACATTTCCGATTACAATTATAAATTGATTGCAACTTTTTCATATCTTTCTTACAAGCTGGGTACCACACTGGACACCCGTAACATATGAGGAGTTGATTTTCAAAAGGATTTAAGTCCACTTATCCACTTTCCACTTCTACACTGCTACATTCGATAAACTGCCATGAACCAGTTGTGCCGTTGTGTCTGATCTAGGAAAAATTGTGGAAGATCACGGCACGCAATGAAGAGACAATTAAGCATTCATTAGAAGTTGCAGAGTTTATTGTATGATTCTACAATCCTGCGACCATTGAAATCCCAGGTTTCGGAAACACATTTGTCGCCGGATGTCCGGCAAGTCTGTTCGACTGAAAGCTTCAAGTCTTGCCCTTCTCATCAGATGTCTCAATCTTAACTCATTGTTTCGCATGGTTCCATAATGGCTGCCTATTATCTTCGGATTATAATTTATGACGTCAGACATGACTTGGAAGTATCGGTCTTCGTATACGGCGCCCTTTACTGCACAGGAGCAGTGGCGTAGCGTGGGGGGGGGGCGGTCCGCCCCGGGCGGCACTCTCGAGGTGGCGGCATTTTGATGATTTATACCCTACCAGCCGGCCTTGGGCCGGCTGGAGCCGGCCGCGCGGCTTCCGCTGTTCCGATATCGCCGCATTGAGACCTCCGCTGCGCGCGTCGCCTCCTGATTTTGTCGCCTTCAAAAGTGGCAGTCCATCGCAGATCGCTTACAGGGGAACTGGAGGATGGGCGAGGCGGTTTCGTTTTGCGGGACTTGCAGTCGTACTGGCATGGTCAAGATTCGCGCGAAGGCCGAATGTTTCCTTCGCTTGGCGCTTGCGCGCGAGAGACTTCTTGATGATGCTCTTGATCAACAAAGGGGCACCGTGCGCGAGTTCACCTTATCCACGGAGTCGAGGCGTACTCGCCGAATTTCCGAGGGCGCCGCTCCATTCGCCAATCGCGAGGATTGATACTGTTCATCTCCATTGCGTCAGTGAGTTCACAAAGAAGGAAAACTTCAACGCACTCCATGAGAGTTCCTCCGCTCGCGATCGGCTGCAGGCTTGTCGGCGCGCTAAGGCTTCGGGAGGTGAACGAAGATGAATCCAACGCGCCTCCTGACGTCATTTCCCAAGTTTTCCACGGTGAATAAGTCTAACTCTGGCCCTGCTCATACACCGGATGCCAAACCAATCGCGGCTCTACTTCGGGTAGTTACCATCCGTGGCGGATCCAGGCGGAGGGCGATGGGGCGACTCCCCCCACCTCGAGTCTGGCCTCTCAGGCGGACTATGAGGTTTAGCAGGGAGCATCACATAAATCATCTCTCTATAGATAAATGTTTGTACCCAACAATTATCAAACGAACAATCCAATATTTAAGCACATCATTTAGGAGGGAAAAACACTCCCGGCACACTGGAAATCTGAAACCGCCCCCTCGAGCGATTCCTTGGTCCGCCACTGGTTACCATAGAGTGCACTCCGCGAGCTACGCCGTAGATGGATCGCGATGATCGTTCGAGAGATCAGCTGACAGTGGTTGGCAAAGAGAAAGAAGCGCAGAGAGGCTCCAACCTACGGAGATTTGCGCAGAGAAAGTTTTCGAATTTGGCGCCGCGGTGATGCGGCGACTTGCGCCGTCAAGTAGCTCTTCTTTGGAGTAATGCTGAGCCCCTCTGCGGAGGATGCGCGCGTGTGAGCAGCCATCGTTCGACTCCGGCCAGCTTGGAGATTTGTGCGTCGCGTTTTTGGCGAGATCAGAAGACTTTTCAGGCTTCACTTTTCAGCCTTAGCGCTTTATTAGTAGGGTTGAGGGTTGATAGCGGGTCGTTCCTTTGGTTGTCGCTCCGCGTCGGAGGCGCTTCCAGGGGGCGGCATTTTCCGGATTTTCCAAAGTTTTCGAAGTCCGCCCCGGGCGGCACTTAGGCACGCTACGCCACTGCACAGGAGATTCGCTTTCTGACGACGCACAGTGGGAAATTTGGCCGAAATAGGATGACTTAAGTGAATGTCTGAGTTGAGCCCCCAAAGCCCATGCATCGTGTACACTGATGGCTCAAAATCCGGCTGATCAGAAATTTCAGCTCACGTAAGTTCTAGAGAGTCGTCAAAGTCGGCGAAACTCCGGCGAGAATAGGCCAACTTCCCGGGTCTGGAAATGCGCTGTCCCCAAGTGTCCCCCCGGAACTTTTTTTTTTGAATGACCGCCTTTCAGTCCTCTTTCGGATGGAACAGAGAAATCTCGCGGAAGTTTGCGGAATCGCGCGTACGGTCAACTTCTAGGAGGTCCGGAAAACTCGATCAAGCGGTGGTCATCCTCATCCCAGAAGAGTGACACTCAGCCAACTTCACGCCAGAACCCACGTCCATTTGCTGAATGGACTCTCGTTACGACGAAGACCGTTGAAACGAATTTCTGGATGATATAAGGAAGTTGTGGTTGGCTAGCTTGGCTAGCTGAGCTAGCTGCTGGGAGGACTGTCGTCGAGATGATCCCGTTGTAACGAATTCCACTCGTCAAAGTTCGGTCGGTTCCGAGAGGTCTCTTGGAACGAGTGTCGACTGTATCCTGTGATTATCATGGGAAATAGATGCATGTTGATGCAAGGCAAGTCATCGGACTAATTTTTCTCTGGAATTTCCTGCGGGCACTCAGCTAGAATGTACTCTGGTATCAGATGTACTTGCAACACATTTCGATCTCAATGTCGACTGAGACAAGTTCTCACCAATGCTCTGCATTTGGAGTGGAGCGTCAAGATGTCGAACGATCTGATTTGCTAACTGTCAGCAGACAACTCCTTCCCCGAGCTCCCCTCAACTCAGGAGCTCGGCCAGAGCCGGTGGAGGAGCCAAAATAATTATGTCATCCTATTTCGCCGGAATTTCCCACTGTGCGATGGAAAGAGCCGAGTGCTCCAAGTGGGAACCTCATTTCGTAGCGTTTTCTGTCAGCTTTCGAACGCGACCGAGCGCGAGTCTCTAGCTCTTTTCGCCCCTTATCAGTATCAGTATGGTTTATTTCATAACCGGGGGGGGGGGAGATGACACCAAGACTAATTTCAACAAGGCGTTCGACGTCGAGGATTCCCAGGTCCGCATAGCTGCCCGAGACAGATTCACCCCGTGGGTGCCCGTTAATCGCTCTAACAGCACCGTTTCGGAGGATCTGTACTGCGCAGATTGCAAGACCCTGCCGAGCTGGAATCTCTCACCGATACGAGACTTCACAGGGATTCCGGAGCATCTAAAGTCGGTTGTTCACGTGAAACAGCCAGAATAGCAGCTTTTCGACTCGACGAAATGATAAGGACTCCTGTTGTTCCCACTCGATACGCCGTTGCGCCGACAGTGGCGTAGCGAGGGGGGGGGCGATCGGGTGATCGCCCCCCCCCCCCCGTAATTTCGCCGTCCCATGTTAATTCCCTATACCGCGGTGTCCGGAGTACCCAACCGCCCCCCCCATAACATAGAACCGCCCCCCCCCAAAAAAAAATCCTGGCTACGCCACCGTGCGCCGAGTCTGATTCTGCGACGGTACGTTCCTCGTCGTCAACTGGATGACAGCAAAGCCAGTATCGCCAGTAGTCTTAAGGTTTTCGGCTCGAATACCAGTCACGATGGGAAGACACGCTTCCCATAGGTTTCAATGGGATTTAGAGACTTTCTTGTGTTCTCCCGTTCATCGGGAACACAAAACACGCAGTCCACGAGTCTATGAGCGCTTTGTTGGGTGGGGTAAGCCTTCGGAGTGAATCCTGCAAGGAAGAAGCCTCAGAAAATGTTGTCGAGGAGACGCTACATCTGCTCAATGAAAGCCGATTTCACAATACATGGTACCCGATGGGACTGAACCCAACCCTCATTAGAAACGTACGAAGCGTTCTCTCTGGAATATTATCCACTTCTTTGGACTTCTCAGCTCTTACCGAGCCATTCGATTTACGTTCCGATCCCGCAGAACACCTCTAAGCACGAAAAGTCTCTAAATCCCATTGAAACCTATGGGAAGCAGGTCTCACCCTCGTGAGTGGGATTCGAGCCGGAAACCTTTGGACTACTGCTGGCTTCGCTGTCATCCAGTTGGAGATGAGGAAGGTTCCGTTGCAGCATCAGACTCGATGCGACGGGGTATCGAGCAGAAACACGAGCGGTTCTTATCATCTTGCCGAGTCGAAAATCTGCTATTTTGGCTATACCGCGTGAATAACCGACTTTAGATGCTCCGGAGTTCCTGTGAAGTCTCGTATCCGTGTAAGATACAAGCTCGGCAGCGCCCTCGGCCGTCTTGCCGGCCGCGCCTGGCAAGGAACACCTAAAGGAATCTCTAAAGAACAGAAAAAATGGCATTCCTTATCATTTTGTCCAGCGCTGTACCGGAGACGAGTTTCTGAGACAAGATGTAGACATCGTGCCTCACAACGTATATCTACGAGTAAAACCCTTTGAATGAAGTGCATATGTATACTCAACAGTAGAAGTCATCAGTTACTTCCAGCTTGAATTCTTCTTGAACCACCATGGGCGGACCTTGGAAATTCCGGAAGACGCCGTGTCCTAGACGTTTCTCCGATCAAGGGATGGCTCCTCAAGACCTGATGAAAGCCGATGAGTTTTTGGGGAATCGAGTATCAATCTTGCATTGGGAAGGCGATCAAAGCTGGACGGATGAGGATTTTCGTTGTCCTTGGTTGCGGAATCAAATGGGAGGGGAAATTCGGATTTGCAGCACTCCTTTCGTCAGGTATGATCAAGCTTTCTGTGGTCAGAGAACGGTGTCGAGGTTTGTTGTTTTCGTTCCTCTGAATGCTTATTTATGCGAATATTAAAACTTCAAGCTTCCAATGGCTCGAAGAAGACGAAGTCTACGACGGAAAACGAATAATGTCTCGAGGAGCGCGGTCGCCACGCTGATTGCCAAACCCACTGCCAGGAGCAAACCTTTGAACTTCAAGTCCTCTGAAGAAATGGATTTTCCGCCGTCATGTAGATCTGATTCGCTCAAACAGCGCTCACCCGGCCTTTCTACACAGTGCTGCTGCCCGCTAGCGGATGACAACGCCACGCGCATGTACCTCCTTATGCTCTGCTTGAGTGTTTCCGCTTGGTACCGGACCCTGCTCCTGATGATCGAGTGCGCTCGAATCATTTGGGCCAAACGCAAACAAAATTGGCTACCTCTCACATTCATTTCGGTTATAGTAGTACGATACGGGAGGTCTCGCAAGCGAGTTGCGTCGACAACGGAGAAATATTTCACTCGCAGATCGTGGAACCTGTACTGAGGTTCGGTGACGCTGACTTGGTATGTCGTCAAGTTGGCAAGGATCTTTGTCGTTGCTAGCTCGATATAAGATTCGTCCGCACACAGGACGCCGCCGCGCACAAAATGCAACAGGTCGTTTGGAAATAAAAAGAAGATAAAACGATTACCCATCTTACCTCTGCGCCCTGTCACAGGCGCAAAGAGGGAATGTACGCATCGATCAATCGACCGGACCCTTTCTGAAGGGAGAGCCTGCAGGGAAGCGAGGATAGTTCCGCGGAAATAAACGGCGAGAACTTGACCGAGCAAAATCCACAAAGCCAAAGGCAAGACGTTTTTCCCCCGACGGAAGTCAATCGGCGTCAAGAGGCTGCAGATGAGCTTCAAAAAGAAGTAGGCTCTTTTTCGATGCTGAAGCAGCGACACCGCAGCCCCGGTGGCCAACAGGGCAAGCCAAACCGTTGAGAAAGCGAGGCTTCTTGCCACTTGACGAGTCCTGCCGTTCAACGGTATCCTCGCGACCGCTTTGATGGGAATATGAGCAACTGCCATGTGGTCAACTCGATGCCGGGAGAATCTCTCGTCCGCGATACCCAGAGTGATGATGACAGTCACGTTCTGGTCCGGGGACTTGAGATACGCTTTTATCTGACAGTCAGCAGATGAAGTTAGCGATGAAGTCGATGTGATCTGTTTGATTTGATAGAGTTTCGTTGGTTGGATTCCGTTCAGGAGTTCTTCGACCGATGGGTACTGGGTGAAGGTCGGTTGAGATGTGGAGAATGTCCAGCGGAAGAATTCAGAGTGTCCGATTTGATTCGGCGAATGGAGCGTCCATATCTCCGGAAAGTTTGTACGAAATGTGGCAAAGAACTCCACGAAAGGTTTTGGGAGGAAAGCCTTGATGTCTACTTTGGAAACGATGTCAGTCGTCAAACAGACGCTGATTACTTTAGGAAGTGGCAAGCCCAAAATCCTGATCAGACTTCGAACACTGCTCGTAACCTGATGTAAATCCAAGAGAGACGTGGGAATATTATCAGCCAGTTCGGGTATGCACGTGAGCACAATATATTTCACCTTGTTCATGTGGCGAAGTTTGTATCTGGCCGGAGAATCGAGGGTCTGCCGATACGTTGGCAGGGAGACCCTCAGAGCTGAAATTGTCGTCTCTTCTGATATCGCCAAACTCAGATCACAACCGATATCCACAGCCACGCAGGCATCCCTCGTGCACAGTATTGAAAGGAGGCGTCTCAGGAATGCGTCTATACTTAGACGATTCGGTATCGTCTGAGAAGCGTACACTGCGCCGAAGGTGCAAATGATGAAGACTATCTTCATGATACGCATCTTGTGTGAGCAGACAGTGAAATTCTCTCGATGCTTGATCTCGACCTCCACGTCAGCGACAAGTTCCCCGGGTCCAGGGAGGGTTCGGGAAAGCGTTCCTGGGAATCGACCAAATGTCAATGAGTGGGAGACGCGTTGGAGGAGTTGTTCATGGTGAAGCTGGCTGCCCTTGAGCACGAAATTACTTGGACCGCTGAAGGTGATCCAGGCAGAAAAATCGGAGTGCGTGATGGTTGCGACGAAGTACAAACAGAACCCGATCCACTGCGCACAGTTTGGAATCCCAGCACGGATAAGAAGTTCTCTGACGCTCACTTTCTCATCGCGATCTTTGCTCGAAGTCGCGGCGGTGTCATTCAACGACTCAACAATTCCATGGAAGAGGTAGAAATATTGACTGGTGAATCGATTTTGCTTCAAAGTGAACGGAGAACCCCGATTCGTTGTGCATCGTAGCCATGAACCACTACCTTGCTGAATCGTACTCTGACTTGATTAATTCTCTTTCTGAGAACAGAATCGATTCTCTGGATTCCTCAGGATTATGTTAAGGGCTCACCATTGCATGGGGCGGGGCGGCGCGGATCGTATTGACAGATTGTACGAGAGCCGAGCTTTCCAGAGAAAGGTCGATCTTGAGCGAATTGTCTGTCTATTCTGCCAAGTCAATCGCGAATCGAAGTAGATATCTTCGGAAGGCTTGAAGGGAAACTCCGATACAGAGCAAACAACGATCCAAACAGCGCGGAAATCAGGCTTATACTCGAAGCGATTTGCGGAGAGCGAATCTCCCATTGCCCTCTGGATTCGGTTCACAAGCTACGCGACGCATTAAGGGGACTTTCCAGTGTGATTTTGCAAAATTTCAATATTTTTTTGGCAAGAAACAAGGCCGTTCAAATCGGTACCATTCTGCGCTACAACAAGCTGGATGTCTGAGCTTTATTTGTAGAAAAAAAAAATCCAGTTGTCGCAGTGGTTCTCTGGTTGTAGTCATCGCCCCAAACCTATGAAAAAAAACTTGCCGGACACGTCGCAGCCGAACGAAGCATCTGAATATAACGAAACGGTCGGTGATCATTCTTCATATGATGATGCAGCCCCCCCACTAGAATGACTTCGGGCGGGCAAAATCAAGTGCACAAAAAAAACATTTTCGAATTTATTTTTTTCTCACTCGACAACCGAATTTTCATTTTGCCAGATGGCAGGCCGGCTGTTTGAGGATTTCCGCCATTGTAGTGGGGGGTTAGCGGACACTCTCAGCTCACTCTACATGCAAGCAGAACGAGATAAATCCGTAGCGTTACCACAATACGGTTTCGAGGAAAAAGAAGTTAAAGTTTCTCCTCACTGCGCATACAGAACGGAAAAGATCTAGTTCATCTGAAAACCAAAACCGATTTTAAGGCCATAGATGAGCTCTACGATGACAAATCCGTACTCTTCAGCAGTATCTTGCTCGTCGCGGAGTTCTTCTTCGGAAGTTGAGCAGCCCGGCTGCGCACTGCCTGATCTCGTGTATCGATTTTCGAGATCATACGTCTCTCACTGGCAGTTTCAAACGATATGTGGAGTGATTCCCTTTTCCACCAAAGCTTGTTCTTCACGGGAGCATGATCATTGAGGAGATACCAGCCTTCGGAACGACCAACGATTGTCAGTAGAAGGCGCAATAATGTCAGGTGCGGATACACGGCGCCGCGACCACGGGAATATTCCAGACACACGCCAGGCTGCGTCGGGCGGGACAATTTGAATCAGATCTTCACCGTGGCTCACCTGGGGTAGCATCGGAATGCTTTTGAGGCACAGAGTTGGATTCGAGGAAATCCACTGGGGAAAAACTTTGCTGATTTCTGGGGTGGACGTCATAAAAACAAGTCTCTGGGGCCGAATATCGAGACGAAATTTCGCGAACGTACTTTGAGCGGGTAGTAGAGCATTCTGAGTCTATAATTGAAAAATCGATTTTTACACTGGAAAGTCCCCTTAACAGGAAATGGAGGTTTTTGCGGCAGCGCTCTTAAAGGTGCGAAGAGAATGGAGTCGAATTAATCGCCTGCAGAGAATTAATTTCAGTATGCCGCATGTGTCTCCTTTCAGACGACATGAGATCGAGCTTTCAACGATCGAGGGCGCTCGAAACATGATTGAGGAGGAGGGTTTCATGCAGTATTTGGTTCGATAATCCAGGTAACATCCGTTTCGGATCTGCAGCATGAGGTCTTCGAGCTTATCTGTTTCCGGTTCCGCATAGAGGCACTCTTGCGACCGCACAGCTTCCAACAGCTCCCAACGCCGGTCTTTGCAGGTTCCGCCTTTCGTTCGAGAATTGATACGACCATCTACACTTATTAATCAATCATGAAGGTGCAGTAGCATGAAGGAATCAGCTATTGAATATAAAGAGGATATTCCAGGTTGTCGACTCCTTTCACCATAAGTTTCAAACGGAGTTTCGCAGGATGTCTACTCCCCGAGAATACCCGAGCTAATAATGATCGAATTTCCATATAGAGGACGCAGAAATTCGGAGTGCCGATTTCTCGACTTCGTGGTCAGTCTCAAACCCATCGATGGCGCTCCCGGACGAGCTGCACCAACCTTGTAATAATCCAACTTGTGCTCAGGATGACGTGGATGTAGATAGAATACGTAGGTAGCACTGACGCAGCGTCCCTACAGGGAACGTATACCCTTGTATTGAAGCCCTCACACACGAGCCGGAGGGAAGTGAATACTGAAACTGTTACCGGTCCCCTTGGCATGGGACTTTAACCTTGCTTCGACGGGGCTGAGATTTGGGGTCGAGGAGCTCAGATGGCAAATTCGGTTCGTTCCCTCTGGTGTCTATCGTATCGTATGTTCGCGCGTCCTCCAGCCGACGCACTGGAATGGCTAGTAAGAATAAATGTGAGTCAGTAGTTGGCGCGCAGCCTTGTTCGAGACCACTAGTGTCATCAGTCATCACTGCCTTCCTGCACGCAACAGGAACACGAAATAAATTCCCGAGCTGTGACTTTTCTGAGCTTCTTGCCATCCCAGGCTTCGCATGATGATAACCCGCCGCGATCCGAACAACAATACTCGTGAGTCAATCTCCTTACCGGGCTCCTGGATGTCCATTCTGCCGGGTCGTTTTATCGCTCAGGTATATTTGTTGCACTGTTCAATCAGAAAAAATGGAGGGCGAGTTTGCGAAAACCTCTCGTTGCCCCATGGGCATGTAATGCTGTCACCCATAACCGATAGGAATGTCCGCCACGCCGGACGCGTCGATGAACCCAGTTTGGCCAGCAGCGATAACTTCTTCCGAGATCTCCTGCTCTCGCCGAGGTCATGCGATGGTGCCACAGGGCGCCGAGGGGCGCCTAACAGGTTGAGGGCAACCCATGTTGAATCGGAAATGTGTGCAAGGTTGGGTGCCGCGTAAAGAAATGGGTCTGAGGAAGGCCGTCGACTTTCATAGCACCTGGGGAACTCAATTCCTGGAACATTTTTTCACGTCGAATTTAGAATTGAAACACATACGGGCGCCCAGAGTCCCATCGTCCCATGGAGAATTCCGTTCCCGAGCCGGAGTAGGACTCTCGATCACTTTCGCCGGCGATACCAAGAACAGTAAGCACATGAGCGTCTTCATCGCTCCGCGCCGTACTTTCCCCCGGCCAGTCGAATCGGGAATAGAGTGGGTTACGGGGAAAGCGCCAACGCTTCTGAGTCGAAGCTCCAGCGGTTTCCCGTTCTTCCGCGGCGGGAAAAACCGGGAACAATTCCGGGGGGCGTTGCGCTCCAGCCTCCCACCCCGTGACACTGAAACTATTGAGGGACGATATCTCGTGAAGAGACAACCAGAAGCTGCTTTTGAAGTTCGAGAGGTCAGCTTTGAATTTCCGAAGCCTGGGAAAGTCACATTCTTCTGCAGGGGAGCATTTTTAGGGGGTAGCGTTCCGCAAGGTGTGGGTTTCCGACAGAGGTAAAATTCCAGGCTTAGGCTTTGTTTGTCATGATAGACGACGGTCATTGGCGCGGGAGCACCCACCCTCCTTCTCTGGAATCCTCGGCGTGCGAGTTCAGCGGGTCAAGCGGATTTCGGGGCAAAGATCGCTTCGAACTCATATGTCATCTAATCGGAGAAACCTTCCCTCCGCATTGACGTTCACCAGCCCGGGATCCAATGGAGGCCGGTTCTCTAGCTGCGGATCCGCATTGTTCTGCTGTCGTGTCTCTGATGCCCCGATCGCGCGGTCGCTCAGCGACTGTCCCAGTTGGGGGACCCTCGCGGGAGTTCGAGGATTCGCGTCCGAGAATCCGTTTCTCCAAGCATAATTTCGCGGGTTATCTGCAAGAGGAATCGATCTACCCAAACAAGTCTCGGGTGAGTTTTCGAGCGCATTCACCCGCCTCGCGCTCCTGATCTCGTGAAGTTCCACACAACTAGCCGGCCTTCGGCACTACGTCTATTCCATGGGCTGCAGGAAATATTGTCAGTCCCAACCCGGAATCACCGCCATGAACTTCGGAAAATATTTTGCGACCGGCTCCAAACCCGTCCCTACACTCCAGGAAGTATCTGTAAGCTCTGAATGCTACGGCGAGACCGACCCCGGCGTCATCCCCACGGGCTCCAAAGAATATGGTCGTCCCGACAGCCTCTGGGGAGTATGGTGGTCCCGACCACACATAAATCTCCCTAGGCTCCAAGACGTTTGGTCGATCCGATCTATACCATGGGAAATCCTTGCGGACCAACGTGCAGACAAACAGGCAAACAACAGAAAACTTGAAGTTGGTAGTGTCTCCTGCCTCATGCCGCCCCGCCTCCTATATGCCCCACGACGCATTTTTAATCGTTCCTCACGCTCTTCGCCGGTTTCTGTCACTCTTCTCATACGTTCCGTGCTCCTTGTCAATGGCCCAATATATCTTCGCTTACGAGCCATACTTATGCCCCTCTTCACACTTAAGACTTTATTCTTCTGAGACCAAGTTCTAAATTCCGTGTCCCGCCCGCTTCAACCGACGGTGACAAAGCCCCCTGACTTGGACTTCGTTGTTGAAGTCGAACCCTTCAGTCTCCTAACCGTCCTGAATCCTTTTACGAACAACGAAGTTCTACGTTGATCGGTGTAATTTCCCGGAAACTTAACATTACGACACAAATACCAATCCCTTGAATTTCCTTCTTACGTCTGTAGATTCCCCACCACGTCCTCGTCTTAACCTCCTGACCAGACTTTTATCGATTTCAGCGTCTCCGAGATTATCGCGAAACCAATCTACGATCCGCGTGTGCCCCGCCGAACTCAGAGGCGGTTTCCAGCCAAAAAAATCCCATCCCATCTGGAAAGCTTCATTGAAAACCCCATATGACTCTCGGCGGCCGACCTTCACAGCCTATGTCCTTCCCAGAGCACCCCACACAACGTAGAAAAGAATCATGTCAAGCATCTACAAAAGATGCTCTCCTAAAATTTCCATACGAAGTACTGTGCCTGGTCTATGTGGCCTAGGTCCTTCCCGGCAGGCTCCCTACTGCGTGCAAGAAAATTCCGCTTCATTCTTCGATTCCATTAGTCGCGTGAAAGCTCAGGAAACGAATTCTAGACGCATATATTCACCGGGCGGCCGCATTGTGCGGCCCTGCTGTCGAATCGCGCGTCTCGTGATGCCTGTCATTTGGGCGCATCCAAGGCTGTGAGAGTTGATGGGAATTTGGTTTGTTCAGTTTTCGAATTGCGAAGCCCCCCCGAGCGGACCCCTAGGGCCGACGCACAGTGGGAAAGGGTACAGCCGACTAAGCATGGGGTTTTGGGCCTGTAACGTTTTCGGAAACCGATTATGGGGGGTATTAGCCCTCGGCCAGAGGAACATTTTCGCCCGGACAGAAGTTTCCCGGAAAGCGTGATTTTCGAGTAAAACGCACATCTTCGGAAATCAAAAAACCGTTTTTATTCCAAAACGACGATAGATAGAAAGTCCCGGTTGGTTGGGTTCGAAAGCTAGAGTTAAGAGCTACAACATCATGCCGTTAAGCAGATTTTTTTTTTGCTCTTCGTTGTTTTTTTGTCGACTTGAAAGATGTTTTGGGCTCAAAAACCATGAGGAACTCCGTGTTCCTTAATGAGTCTCCACCTGTGAAAGGCCCTTGCACCCATAAAGATGCACAAGAATTTTCATTCCGATCGGATTAGTTCTTCGGGTCTTAATCCAAGCTTTTCTCTGTCTAACCCATAGAACCATGCTTACGAGGATAAAATGCCGGAAAAACTCTGCCTACCATCATGAGAAGCCTGCTTAAGCTTGTTGGGACGCAGAAACCCCGATACAACATTTTCGGCTGGCAAATAGATCGTCGAAACTGATGAATCAGAGTATGTGACTGATGTGGTGCGCTCCCTCTTGAATCTTCCGTCCGATCCCACTGACGGATCTGGGATGCAAAGCATGACTTTCGGTGAACATGATCAGCACATAGTGGATTCCGTGAAGAAATTCTTCGAGAAGTACGGTCTACCTCATCAATTCGGTTTCTCCGCGAGCACTCGAGATGACTTGATCCAGCATGAAACGTCTGATTTGTTAGAACGTTCCCTCAGAATGCTGGACCGGATGGTCTGGCACTGATATATGATGGAACCTATCTTCGTCACGGCAAGAGTGCCAACAGTTGCTATCCGAGGAAGCCCTATTCTGGACAGAAAAAAAACCACGCTCTGTAAGCCGTTCACTGTTTGTACGACCACGGGATACGTCGTCGACATGTTGGGACCATATGCTGCGAACCTCAACGACGCTCGCATCATGGAGCTCGCTGCAGGCGATCCAGCTGGTCTTGGGGGGTTCCCCAGGCCTGGTGATAGCTGCTTCGTAGATCGAGGATTCCGAGACGTGGTAGCCCATTTGGAAGGGGAAGGCAAACATGCCAGCACTGAAGTGTACTCGTAGGCAGCTCCCCACTGACGAGGCTAATCACTCTCGGTTCGTGACGAAGATCCGCTGGGCCATAGAAGTTGTCCATGGAATCATAAAGCAGAAATACAGAATCCTCGACCACCGAGTTGACAACTACTTGCTGCCGAAGATCGGAGCCTTGACGAGAATCGCCTGTTTCCTGAACAACACATTTGGGGAACGTCTCCGATCTGATCGAACCATGTTCGATGAAGTTGTTGGACGCATGCAACTGATGCTTAACGTTCTGAATACGTTGTGTCGAGAGGTTGAGGAAAATGGATGGAACAGAAAGCAGAGACCTTGGGCGGCCGTGACTCTGAATCTGTTCTGGACTTTCCCGAACTGACAGAGAAAGATCTGAAGATCTTTCTCACTGGGACATATCAGCTTTCTCAATCGGTTTCATACCTGGCTGAGATGTCGAACGATGATGGCACCATCAACCTGAAAATGCACGTCGATAACAGCTGCATCCTCAAGATGGAAGTTCAATCCCGTCATGTGAGAATGAAGACTTACCGGTGCTACATCGAATACGCGCCGGGCTCGATTGGTCCCGCCGCAATAAAACGTCATTATTGCGAGTGTGCTGACGGGAGCCGCACCGTCGGCTCCTGCTCACATGTTGCGGCCGTTGTGTACTACCTCTCTCACGCGCGATATCTATCCAGAATCATAAGACCGGCAGAGATTCTGAACTCCCTGCTTCACGATGGGGCAAGTGTTCCAGTTATCGAAGAAGACAGTGACGAAGATTGAGTTGATGGTGACTCTCGTGTGAATAAACAACATTATGTGCCTTGGCAAGATCCGCTTTTTTGTGTTATCCGCCACTCAACAAGCTTGAGCAGGGTTCTCATGATGGTAGGCAGAGTTTTTCCGGCATTTTATCCTCGTAAGCATGGTTCTATGGGTTAGACAGAGAAAAGCTTGGATTAAGACCCGAAGAACTAATCCGATCGGAATGAAAATTCTTGTGCATCTTCATGGGTGCAAGGGCCTTTCACAGGTGGAGACTCATTAAGGAACACGGAGTTCTTCATGGTTTTTGAGCCCAAAGCATCTTTGAAGTCGAAAAAAAACAACGAAGAACAAAAAAAAAATCTGCGCCAACGGCATGATTTTGTAGCCCTTAACTCTAGCTTTCGAACTCAACCAACCGGGACTTACTATCTATCACCGTTTTCGAATAAAAACGGTTTTTTTATTTCCAAAGATGTGCGTTTTACTCGAAAATCACGCTTTCCGGGAAACTTCTGTCCGGGCGAAAATAATCCTCTAGCCGAGGGCTATCAACCCCCATAATCGGTTTCCGAAAACGTTACAGGCCCAAAACCCCATGCTTAGTCGGCTGTACCCTTTGGCCGAAATAGGATGACTTAAGTGAATGTCTGAGTTGAGCCCCCAAAGCCCATGAATCGTGTACACTGATGGCTCAAAATCCGGCTGATCAGAAATTTCAGGTCACGTAAGTTCTAGAGAGTCGTGAAAGTCGGCGAAACTTCGGCGAAACTTCGGCGAAAATAGGCAAACTTCCCGGGTCTGAAAATGCACTGTCCCCAAGTGTCCCCCCGGAACTTTTTTTTTTAAAATGACCGCCTTCCAGTCCTCTTTCGGATGAAACAGAGAAATCTTGCGGAAGTTTGCGGAATCGAGCGTACGGTCAACTTCTAAGTCTCGAGGACTGTCGTCGAGATGATCCCGTTGCAACGGGATCATCCCAGCAGCTAGCTCAGCTAGCCAAGCTAGCCAACCACAACTTCCTTATATCATCCAGAAATTCGTTTCAACGGTCTTCGTCGTAACGAGAGTCCATTCAGCGAATGAACGTGGGTTCTGGCGTGAAGTTGGCTGAGTGTCACTCTTCTGGGACGAGGATGACCACCGCTTGATCGAGTTTTCCGGACCTCTTAGAAGTTGACCGTACGCTCGATTCCGCAAACTTCCGCAAGATTTCTCTGTTCCATCCGAAAGAGGACTGGAAGGCGGTCATTTTAAAAAAAAAAGTTCCGGGGGGACACTTGGGGACAGTGCATTTTCAGACCCGGGAAGTTTGCCTATTTTCGCCGAAGTTTCGCCGACTTTCACGACTCTCTAGAACTTACGTGACCTGAAATTTCTGATCAGCCGGATTTTGAGCCATCAGTGTACACGATGCATGGGCTTTGGGGGCTCAACTCACAAGTAAACCTCACGAAGTGTCCAATAAAATTCGATACGGGTGGATAGCCTATGTTGTAGCTCTAGGAGAGTACATTACAGAACAATACGCAGAAGTTGCTATCTCAAGCTTCTTAAGAGGTTACAGGCACGATTTCTCTGCCCAGGACTCGAAATCAGCCTAGATGGCGTCGGACGCCGCCAGTCTCTAACGAATTCGTTCCAGTGCCATTCAGTGGGTGCTTCCACTCGCTTCAAGACGAGACCGAGTTGGGCTCCCTAACGTTCATCGTCGAGCTTTGCAAGCCGGTTCACTATAGTCACCAAATTAGCCAATGACTCCGCCAATGAGCCTGACGGTCTGCATGTCATGTGCAGATTTGCATAGCCATGTTGACGTACCGCGAGCGGCAGGTCGTTGGTTCGAATCTCGTTCCCGGCCGACTTTCTCGTAGATGGTTTCCATGGTTCCCATCTCCTACTGACGGCGAATGCCGGGGAAATTGTCAAAGTCGGCCATGGCCGCAACCTTTCCGCGAAACCTTTCCGCAACCCCCCTTTATGAAAATAAAGAGAAATATCATTTAATGTGTGGAACTCATTGGCTAATTTGGTGACTATAGTGAACCGGCTTGCAAAGCTCGACGATGAACGTTAAGGAGCCCAACTCGGTCTCGTCTTGAAGCGAGTGGAAGCACCCACTGAATGGCACTGGAACGAATTCGTTAGAGACTGGCGGCGTCCGACGCCATCTAGGCTGATTTCGAGTCCTGGGCAGAGAAATCGTGCCTGTAACCTCTTAAGAGGCTTGAGATAGCAACTTCTTCGTATTGTTCTGTAATGTACTCTCCTAGAGCTACAACATAGGCTATCCACCCATATCGAATTTTATTGGACACTTCGTGAGGTTTACTTGTCAGACATTCACTTAAGTCATCCTATTTCGGCCAAATTTCCCACTGTGCGACGTCGCAGTTCGCGATGCCTCTGACGCGGCCGACTGGTCACCGCCTTGGTCTTTGCACGGACCTGACGCGGCCGAATGGCAAAGGGCCCCTCAAGCGGACCCCTGGCGCCGATGCATCCGTCCGCAATGCTTCTGGTGCGGCCAACCGTTCCCCCTTTTCGTTGTTGCACGGAGTCACGGCTACGGACGTTGTCGATGGACAGCGACCGCGTTGCCGAAGGTCGCCAGGGGGTAGATCTCTTTGGCGGGAAACCGCCTCTAAGTTCGGCGGGAGTATTCGCGGATCGTAGATTGGCTTCGCGATAATCTCGGAGACGGTGAAGTCGATGAAAGTATGGGCAGGAGGGTAAGACGAGGACGTGGTGGTGGGGAATCTACAGGCGTAAGAAGAAAATTTAAGGGATCGGTATTTGTGCCGTAATGCCGAGTTTCCGGGAAATTACACCGATCAGCGTAGAACTTCGTTGTTCGGAAAAGAATTCAGGACGGTTCGGAGACTGAAGGGTTCGACTTTGACGACAAAGTTCAAGCCAGGTGGTTTTGTTACGGTCGGCTGAAAAAGGCGGGACACGGAATTCAGAACTCAGCCTCAGAAGGATAAAGCGAGTCTTAGGTGCGGAGAGGGGTATAAGTATGGTTCGTAAGCGTAGAGACATTGGTCCATTGACAAGGAGCCCAAAACATATGAGGAGAGAGACAGAAACCAACGAAGAGCGTCAGTAACGATCAAAAATGCGTCGCGACGCATGTAACAGGTGGCGTGAGGCAGTGGGGTCCGCGGTTGGATCAACAAACGGAAGAAACAGCAAGCGACGAGGATCGATGCGTAACGTAGAAACTCAATTTTATGTATCTAATCCGGTACGACGCTGGGATCCCAGTCAGGGCTAAGATCGAGCGGGTAAGTATTTCAGGGAAAAATTTGTGACATTCCATGTACATGTCCGTCATTCAACATTGTACTTCCACCTGTTTCTTCCCGATCATTCCTCAGCACATACGCAACCCGATTTCAAGTTTTCAAGGAGTTCTTTCGTGAGTCCCAGGCCAAATTCGAAGCCGGAACCTGATTCTCTCGTCGGCCCCTCCGAACCGAGAGTTTATATACCTGATTCATGGTTTTTGGAGAACTTTTTTGATCCGGACACTACCCCGCGATAGTTCAGGATAGACTCCGGCGTCATCGTCAATTGTCCCACATGACGGGCTTCCTCGATGTTTGGGATGTTTGCACCATCACTGAATGTGAAATCCTTCATCTTCACACAATAGGCTGTAGCAGTGAACGGTGTATGAAACTTCATACTCTACCTAACGAGTTTCTCTTCCATTAGGACCAACTGTCACCGTAACGATTCCTCAACGTGACTCCTCGGCGCGGTGAACCACGATCGCTTGTTTTCTCTCCAAGGACCTGTGGCGAGGTTCCGGCTTCCCAATCTAGGGTCTGTTCATTTGAGCCCGTCGTGCTTCCCAATCGCAGCTGGTCTCCCTGTGGTAGGTACTGTGCGTGATCGCTTCTCCCAATTACTCCCTTTGCATTGATTCTCATTTCGCTCACTTCCGTCAGTTTACGAGCAGTATCGATTATGCTACGGTTTTGCGCTCCATCCCTTTTTGAATCCGAGATCAACTCTTGGAACAACGATTGACGGCAAAGATGAGGCCGGAGAGTCGAATCTAAATAGGTGGTACTGGTACCGATGACGCTCGGTCAGAGAAGGTTGATCTCCGAAGAGCGTTTCGTGGGGAATCCAGTAGAACATCCGACGATACAGGATGCAACATTATTCCGATTCCATCCAGAAAAACGGTCTCGCTACTCTCTAGCTTTCGCCGTGACGCTAGGATCTCGAGGAGGAAGTCAATGATGGAGCTATCTGAACCATCTCGCGGGAACCTAGAAATTCGTATGAGATCCCGTTTTTTTTTTATCACCCCGGGTTTTAAAAGAAGCTGGTTCTCAGCAAAGTGAGCAAGGGAACGACCGGAACCGATATGTCTCATACTGCAGTCTGACTTCCGGTCGATTGCGCGGAAAGGCTCGGAATGACGAACGAGCTCGTTCAAGTTTCCCGGGAAATCCCGTTCGCCGAAAATATCCTCCCCTGATTCACACCAATTAACAGCCTCTAGAGAGCTCAGACTAACCTCACGATTCCGACAGTACATATCAATTGCCAGTTTCAAGGAATGATCGATAAGTACATTCGCAACTCTCACAGCTTGCTCCGACCAAGGCTCGTTGGGCAGTTGACAGCCGCTACCACGCTTTCGCGCAACCCGCGACGGTGATGTAAACAGGCTACCTCAGATGACTTTCTGTGAGCAGAAGGAAAATCCGTTACCGGAAACTGGTACGAGTCCGGGCTCCAAGACACAGTATCTTACTTCCTGCGTCGTCAGACCCCCGGCTGTAACGTGGACCTTGCATCCTGACCTCTCTGCTCTCATACTTCCGGTCCAGGTGAAGCTCCTTTTTGGGCTGTTTCTTGTTATCTTCATGTGCACTTCACCTCACTGATACTCGCTTCATGTCGTTCGAGTGACTTGCGCGTTCATGATGCTCCTTGCCCCCCGTCTGCACGGAGTCTTTCCTCTCGACGCTCCTACGGATTTTTTCTGTTCTTTTTTTGTAGTCGGCTTCTCGGTGAGCATCGTCAAGACGAACGCACGGGCGCTGTCCGCTTGTCCCCCTCGCCCCCTCTCCTTTCCCCGATCTAGTGAGTCGATACTCTCCAAGTTGAGGCTTCGGATGGAGCGCCCGAGTCGCTGAAAATTTCACGAGGGAATTCCCCTTGGGCGGGGGGGGGGGGGAATCAGCCCCGTCTCAGAAGATACCTCATATACGCCCCTGTCTATACGGTGCTCCGCCCCGTTGCTCGGATGGAAGACGCGTTGACATCCCCGAACACCATAACTTGAGAGCATGTATTCCCTGCTGTTTGTAGGTTATCAATAATCAGCAAGTTATTCCTGCGTGCTGTTTATAGCACGGTATAGTATAGAGCCTCAGTCCATGATAGCTTCAGCGTAGCGGAGAATTTTCGTTCTGATCATTCCCGCATATCTGAGAGTATGAGTTCCTCTCACCTGGCCAGTTACCCGTGTCAGCCAACATCAGATGAAGGCAGCTAATATAGAGGACGGGATGAAAGATGGACACAAGCCCACATGTCTCCCCTCGGGGTTTCTGCGAGCTCTGCGCGTTGGCAGCATAACAAACGCGGACGTACGTTACCTGTTGCTTTGAATAATGCATCCTCTATCGGCGAAGCCGACGTCGAGAACTAATCTGCCCCAGCGCTGGTCCGATGATGAAGGAGCGGAATGAAATATTTCCAGAAACCTCCACCGCCCGTCGGACGACGAAGGATGTCGTCCCCAATCGATTCACGCTGAGACGCTCATACATCGAGAAACCTTCGCGGAGCTCACTCATGATTCGCAGCGACGAGCGAGGATGCAACCGAAAGTAACATCAATTCTCATACTCGCTGAAAACGGAATCCGCCGTATCTGGAGTACAGCCGAGGGATCCCGGTCCGCGCTCAATCATTGAGCGATGAGAGGGACGACAACGCTGCGTTCCATCTCTCGAGCGGGTCGACGATATGTAGGCTGCAACTGTGCAGGGAGCTAATTTGGCTCTGTACGCATACTTTTCTTCTTCTCCTGCGCCTCGTCTGCCTGCCTAGGAACTGTCATTGGAGAAGCATAAATGAGTCAAGCATCGCCCAAGGCGACGTGACTTTTGGAGAGGTCGCACATCTGGTCCTGGTAATGAAAGGTCGAATGCTGGCGAAACACCGAGGACCGTACCAGACAGCAGACGGGCTTGTAAGTGCGGATACGACATGGGCCACGGATCATACTTCAACACCGAGCCTTAGAGTATTTTGTAGTATCTTTTCCAACCGCTCTCAGACCAGGTTCGTGCATCATTCGTCCGAGACCGGAATGTGGCGGACCGTAAGTCTGCCACGACATGGAAGCGATCGTTCTAGAACTCAGACAGGTCACCTTGAAATACTCATTATCATCCGAAGGGTTTATTCAGGGATCCGGAAAATTCAGCTAAGATCATCCGAGTTCATGAAAAACATCCCATGCTCACAGTAGAAGATGACTCTCGAGTAACGCTTCATGTTCATGATTTTTATATCCTGATTTGGATGCGAACACTCACACCGATTGACGATATTTGATCAACGAACTTTTGATTACATAATGATTTATCACTGCAGGTCTGACGGCCGATCACTTTGACGAATGATAGCCCACACAACGTCCTGACTTCATACATCATTCGCAAACTTTTCATAAACACACAATCGGAAACCACTACCACGGCCAGACTTCGGGACATCATCACGCTTTTGCGATGATTGTGGGTCGTGTGGAGTTGACTCTCATAGAAAACTTCGATAACATTTATATAAGGAACATTTAGTGATGATAAACAATCAAGCGACATTGAACAGGCTTCGAGGATCAAAATCTGAGGGATAAGAACGGGTATAAAACATGGATCACGTCCATTCACAACATTGTCTATCAAATGTCTCTCCCTTGCCCTTCATCCACCTGAAGCACGAATCAGCGAAATCCATGGCGAATATCAGGGATCCCGCTCGATATTCGTAGTGATACTGATATCTTGTTCCTTGAAGAGGACACATGGAGATTGATGCGAAAGTCGCCATTTTGAAATAAAGCAGCAAGCGTGGGAGATGTGAAGAATTGATGAGATTTCAGACTCCGAGAAAAACTACGAAACCAGCACATGAGGCGGCGGTGCCAGCATACCCTACACATCACTTTCACTTATGCATCAGCACACGGCGAAACCGTATCGCGTATAAAACACATTTGATTCACACGGAACTTTCACTTCAACACACGCCATCACAAACATGGATCGCAGAATCTCTGCGAGTTGGGTCACTGAAATTCCGAGGGAGCAACATTCTCCTTCGGAACTTCGCAGCCGAAGAATCTTTCGCAGACGGGAAAATTTTTCTTGACATTGATTTCTATATTGCGTAACTTCCTCTCACCGCTGAGTTCAGTAACATGTACACAACTTTGATCCTTTCGCGACGCGAATCACCGGAAATACAATTCACTCGATCAGCTGCACCCACATTTCCCTCATTCCCTCTATGTTTTTCGGCTACTAGGCCTGCGGTTAATCTAGGGCTCTCGTCGATCAGACATATTCAATGACAGCCTCCGACGAGTCTGTGTTGAACAGGCTTCCCTGTACAGACTGTTTGGAACTGTGAGGGGCTGGAGTCCCCTACACGTGTTGGGAGAAAGGGTCGACTCCGAGATTTTCCGTGAGAGGAGTCGCGCGAACACCGGAATTCCTCCTACTGCGGCGAGAGGAAATACCTGTAACAAGAAACCAGACTGACTGAGTTGTGCCGGAATCTAGGAGAGGGAATCGGAGAAACGATGAAAGCGATGAACCCGCTTGCAAAACATCAAAGAAACCTCGAGCTTTGACATCTGGGCTGGAAACCAATTTAGTTTGGTCCCCGCTCGTCCTCGGATGAGATCAACTAGAGTTTGAAAACAGAAAAATGTTTTGGGGGAGCCTACGAATCATTCTCGGAATGAACATCGCTGGAAAAAATCAGCGGATCTCACTCGCGAATCTGATACTCCTAGGATTAGGCCCCTCTCCCTGAACATCGTTTGTGGGGGGCAGCGAGGTGTAGATCGGCAGTGTCACAGCCATAATTTTCCGCTCGATTAAACAAATCAAACGGATGCCCAGTCGAGAGTGTGATCGAGCCCCAACTCACAACTCGGTGACAGACAGAACGTGTGAACGAATGCAACAGCGGCCGACGATCGATTGGTGTCAACTACGATGCGGAGCGACATGAGAATCTGGCCGACTAGGTCCGACTTCCGGACATTCTTCACTCTCTTTCCGGATTTCAGGTAATTCGAGGAACGTCAAGGAAAGGAAAACCGTCGACTTACCATTCTGTCAGCGCTGTCACACCGTCGAGCTGATCGAGAGATAGCGTGAGCTGACCCAAGAGTTTGCGACCGCCGTGATTGATTCGTTTGTTGACATTGAAAACGCTCGTTTTCTTCGAACTTTTGCAGCAAACTTGGAGCTGCAGCGACACCAGATTCAGTTCGTGTGGTTGTACATCCATTTCGAGGCTGGAAAAGAACGAATCGGTGTTAACTTGCAATAATAAAAGATGATGAAACCAGAGCCCTCGGCTATTGCACAGTTTTTCAGGCATTTCCAGAGCTTTTGAACGGGGATTGAAACGACCGAAGTTCTGGAAATCTGTCGATATAGCGCCGCACGTTCCACGCTCATTGAGGAACTGTTCAGCTAGCCGTCAAGACGCTCGAATGAACTCGACTGGGCATCGATTCCCGATTCATCGCTCTGTCTGAAGAACACCGAAGACCCAATCGTCAACCGTAACCCCACCGTGAAAACGGGGGCAAACCTGAAAGTTTCCTGCGAATTCTCCCCAGATTACCACTTTGAGAGTCGGAGAATTTAGTCGAGGTTGGCTCTAGAAATGTTCACTGAAGAACGTGAGGAGACTGCCACGCTGAACCTGCAGGGCCAACTCGGAAGCAAAGAGATCTCGGTCGCTTGTCTCCGTCACTTACGACCTACGAGTGAGTAAAAGGGTTCCTCGAGTTTTCTAAAATGTTCCTCCGACAGAAAGCTTTCTCGTTAAGTGTCAGACTGTGGACCGGACGTTGCCGAGGCGATTGACTTATTGAAACACAGGCCACCGACGATCGGGAAATCTCACAGAAGTGGTGAATCGCGTTGGACGATAACAACGTCGACAATCAATACCTCGATGGATAATCCCCAAGATTTATGGTCGGGAAACCTCACAATATTTCAGTGGGGGATTCATGCTCCTCCAGGATTTGGCTCTCATTCTGGATTCTTGTGAGAATCAGAGGTACGAAATGAGCTCTCCAGAGCTGAGTTGACAACTTTATTGGTCGAGAGCTCTAACTCTTGCCACTGCTTCCAGCTACGTGGGATCTGCGCTGGTCAGATGAGCCCGTGTATAAGCATCGGTGGGCTCAGAATTCATATGTATGGCGCAAGGCATACGCCTCCAGGAAAGTTCATTCCCCCGGGAAACGGTTTTCCCGAGGGAAATTTCGAGCTAGCAATAGTTTTGTTGCGTTCGCGATTACCGTTTCCAAACGGAGATTTATGAAGCTTGTTGAATGGAGAAACCGACCGGAGCCCTTCTCGGGAGTACAAGATCAATCTTAGCCTCTCCGCTCTCGTGGAAACTTGCCAACGGCGCCAAAGACATCGAACTTCGAGATTTTCGGAGCGATATGTTCCGAGTTCCCGACACAGGAATTTCTACAGCTCGGCGTTGCTTTCGAGCGAATCCATCCGGGGTGCCGACGGCACAGATCATTTTCGGGAATCGCAATCCATGCTCCAAGCGATCAAATTGTGACCTACTTGAAGCCCGATTGCCCTAGACCCAAAGCCTTTATGCCCGAGATACTGGCTACCAGCTATCAAAAATCCACGTATTCAGCATTCGTAAGATTCCGGAGCATTCCTCGGCGATGAACACGACTGGCCATCCGAGCTGATCTTCCTGAGGGGCTTTGTCGTCGATTTCTGCATATGAATGAAATCATTTTCGGAACATTCATCTCTCCCTTTAGGACCGTCCAGGCTCCTCGCTCCATACAATGGACACGACGATTCCCGGCGATATAGGAAGTTTGGGATACCGAGTTTCAGAGATAGAGTCGGTGCGCACTCTTTCAGCGAAACTTGTTCGCTTCGCGTTCTTCTGTTTGACAATTCCTCAAAAACAGAAATTCCTGCTTGCTGTTGCTTCGAATGGCTTTGAGGGAACAACTCAACGCCTTCAGAAGCATATTCTCTCGTCGGTTTGCCGCCGGAACGCGGGTACCGATCATGCGGGACTGCTAGGCCCGACCGAACAGAGACGAAAGAGCCGTCCTCACTGGTGACGGATTTGTCCCAACGACACGGATCGTCTTCGATCGGATCGATCAGTCATTTCCCGCCGTTCCCTGAAGTTCATCGAGTCCGGATCCCGCACCCAAGATCGAAATCACATATCGCAAACTACGTGGAACGATTACACTGCCAAAGGCTACCCCGAAAGCAACCTTCCCCCCCCCCTCCTCCCCCTGTTATTGTGAGAGCGAGATGAGTTGGAGCGGATGCGGTCCCGGATGTTGTTCACTTTTGTGGCACAGGGGTCAACGCGCTCCCTTGGTAGTCCTGGAGTGCTGCCAATAGTGGCGCGGAGCCATGAGAGGAGACCATGCAACACACAAGAGTACGGCCCGCTCCGCGCGGAACGACAACGGCAATCAAATCAAAAGGAGCCCTCATGCGACGGAATAAACTGATGTTCATGCAACAGTGTTCAAAAGACACCACCCATCGAAGATCCCTGTAGCGGCAATAGTTCCGCGAGTTGAATGATGCTCAGAGTATCTGGCAGGGGGCTCGACGACTTCGAGAGCTCAGACCCGGCCGGAGGCTAAAATGGGCTAACCAGTTCTGTTTTACTCAGGCTGAACTTACGTTTCGTCGAAATCTACACATCCCGAAGACGTGGCTTTGATTGATCGTGTTTTATGCTTGCTTTCCTTGTGCTTATTTGTGTCGCAAGGACTTAGCGCAACCTTGACATAGACTTCATCGTCTTCAGATGCAACAATCGATGGCGGCAGATCCCTGCAATCAAGAGCAACGTTTCAGTTACAACCGCTACAACGAATCTCGGTTATGGGAACGGAGCCTCGTCTCCGAGACTCGACCGATCTGCCGCACCATCAAGCTCGGAGCTTGTCTATTCACTCGGACAGAGTCCTTCCCAAACTGCACTCCCACAGGCGAAGTTTTGTGCAGAGGGGAGCGAATTCAAATTCGGGCACAATATCCTGCCGACCTGGCCGGGCCATCTCTAAATTTGGGTCGATTCATGAAACAGAATTGAGGTCGATATCGTTCCGTTTCATTAACCCGACGACCCAAGATCGAAGTAGGTTTTACGTTGACGTGGCTTCAATCAGAGTCGAATTCTGTGTTCCGCGCGACTGAGGCGTGTTAGGTTTCGATAAGGGTTCCAAGTTAATCAAAATAAGTTCCTAAGATCACTCTCATGGAATAGATTCCCATAAATTGGGGTTGCCCTCAAGCGGAAAGCGTCTAGTGATAGGAGAGAAGATCACATCCGCGACAATAGGTCTCGATTCTCAGATCTCATTTTCGTGCTGGACGACGGAAAACCAAGACCACGTCTTTATCTACTCCCCACTCACTCGACGAGCACTGGAGCACAATCAGTGCACATGGCGCTTGCTTGAAAGAAGGAACTGTTCCCATGGGAACAGTTCCTCAGAGTTGACTCATTGTCAGCGCCAGTGCGTGGTGGCGCATATCAGGCACAGAATCACAGGTCGTATCTCAGGTGGAAAAGCTAGAGGGCCATCAACCAACTCTGGGGAAGAGTTTTTAGAGCTTGCATTCAGAAGAGAATATATGTTTACGCCATCAACTTCATTTTCAGCCCATCAATCTCTACAGATTTCGAACGAGGAGCGAGTGTTCTGGCATCTTCTCAGAAACAAGAAGCCGCAACTTTGATCGGGATGATACGAAGTTGGAAGATTCCGGAGAAGGAGGCGTTCCGCTACTTACTTGATCTGATGAACAACGCACACGAGGCGATTCCGAGGGGGTGAGTACCTCAAGGTCACTCTCATTTGCGTGTTCCATGTCGAAGACCTGCTCAGGCTGCCAAGTGACGGGCTGCAATGAAGGGGTGTATTTGAGGATCTGGGATTTCTCGACGAAATGTGCTGTTATTTTATGACGCCATCTTGAAACACCCGACAACCCGAGCGATTTGAACGGGAACTCGGGGAAAGTTTTTTCGTCTGATGTGTGGTGCCTTTCTAACTCATTTTTTTTTTTTTTCAATTCAATTCAAGTGGTCCTCATCCCGGGCCCGCGGCCGGCCGCAGGCGTCACCAATGGGGCGAATTTACTCTCTTTGTCACTGATAGCGGATACCTTTGATTGCTACGGCCCAGGGGACGACCAGGGGAGCGTAGCCTTCGATTGAAATTCACAGCCGCGGGGCAATGAGCCGTGCGGCGGTCCGCACGGCGACGATTCCCCTCAACGACTAATAAAATCCAAGATGTTGTCTTCGGAGTCAGGAACAGCGCCACGCTGGTTTCGGTGGATCTGTTCCTCTTCCGAACCGCTGCGGTTCGAGTCAGACGTACAGGCAACATTTCCCCAGAGGATAGTTGAAAATGCTCAAATCTCCATATGTCGCTGTTATTCCCCGCCTAAAATGGCAGATATAGGCAGAATCGGCGACCCTCGTAATCGCCGCCGGAAAATTTCTCCGAACGATCCGATGGAAAGCTTTCCTGCTAGAGCATTCTCGAAACCTCACAACTGATAAGCTTCCCATGATGAACCTCCAGAGCCAGCATTAGCAACACGAAACAACTCCGTCCCTTGCACCCACAGCCCACTCCTTCCTGACCTCTTTCGTGCATACTGGTCGTTTCCGCGTGTATGCTTAACGTGCTGGAGCGTCGAGAATCCATTCCATACGATCGAAATCCTTTAGAAGGGACTCGCTGTGTTTGAAGATATCAACGGTTCCCGACGATTACTCCGCAAACACGAGGGAAATCATTCGAACTTCTGATTTAATGAGTTGAGCCTCGTTTGCCTTGATTCCAGCAACGTGGTTTCGGCATCATGCTCCGGGGAAGCCTGGTCTCTGATGAAATCCGAGAATAAACTCAGTCAGTTGCTTGCGCAAGTATTCGCTCGGATAGTCTGCAAGAAGGCCTTGGTGGCCGTATATTCCTGCGTATTCCCCATATGCCACGACAAAGCCTTACTCGGGCTGGCTCTGGTCGGAATGCTTTCCATGATAGAGCATCGGAATTCATGACAAATAGTCTCTCATTCTCAGCTCGAAGAAGGCTTGCACAAAAGGGCCGGAGGCGTTGAGGTGCGAATACCGTTATGCAGGACATTTGCGTTTCCCTCAGAGAAAGCTCTGAATGCGTCGGCATAGCTCTGGTTTTCGGAACGATTTTCGTTCGAAACTCGGGTTATCCACCTTGAAATCCTTCGTTCGAAGAAGAACAAGGGACGGTTATTGTCACGACATCAATGATCGAAAAACTTCAGTGACATCACGCACAAACGTTTGTTACAGCCAAAATGAATTCAATGAAACGAAAACCTGCAGTTTCCCACAGAGCTGCGTGTACCGCAATTTTTGTTCATGGCAAGCGAGTCTTATCTTTGAGTTGTGGGAAGGGTCACGGAATGTTTCCACTAAGGTCTTCGACGCTGAAGGCGCACTCTCAAAAGAGCTTTCGGTTCCACAAGGTTGATCCGAGACAAAAGTATCCTGCTCTACGATGATCGGTCGCGTTATTTCAAAATCTTGGCCGTAAACCGTTGGAGCGATATTTGATGTGGAGCCATTACGTCGTCGGTACGAGAAGTGGAAACCACGGCACGTCGGGCAAAAGCTGGTTGTTTCTGAAGCTGCCAGGGCGCTCTCTTTTCCCGTATCGCCGTTGCCGCGCGCATCCACGTGCGGACTGCGCGTGTCCGGTGGAGATATGAAAGTTTCAATGCTCTCAAAAGTTTCCGACCCCGGTGGGTTCTGCCGACTCGCTGCGGTCGCTTCGAACTCGTGCCATTTGCAACGTCCGACAAGCTCCAAGGCTCGATGAGTTCAACATTCTCACTCAGGAGACCTCAAGCTTTTTCAACGCCCGTTGGGAGTGCTTTCCCGACTCCGTGATGAGTTTCCATTTGTTCCTCGCTCCATCCTGATTCCACCCACCGCGGTTTCTCAGCTTCTCTGTCCACATGACACGGTGAGATTTTTCGCGTGATCGGCGGATATCACCGCTTCAAGAGATCAACTTGTGATCCTCGCATCACAAAAGTATCATGGGAACCGGAGAGAAACCCGCTTACAGTCAGAAATGGCACTCAAAATGATTAATGTCCACAGTTTGGGAATTTTGTTCGAGGCATTCCCAGGATGTACTAATCTACACAAAATGTACTTCGATGCGGGATCAGTCCATTGGATAGGAGGCCCATGTCCCGTTTCAGCCTGGGATTCCCCGTTCGATATATTTTCTTTCGATTAGGCCTAATGTGTGTGTGACTCCAGTCAGTTGGATGACCTTTTGGGAGGCCGCTCCATTCTCTACGCATTCATGAGAGGAACAGCACCGATGTGATTTCTGATTCAACTCACTCCCTACCGGGTTCGAGTTAGGAGGTAGGGTTTACTTTTTTGAGGTGATTGAGGAGAACGCCCTCCAGCTGAGAAGATGCAATTATCATATCTTGAATGGAAGAACCGCACACGTGGTCAGGTGTGCTCCATGGCTCTGGCGCACCTGCCTTCGTACGCATCTCCCCCGAAGTTCTTCTCCCTGCGTATGGCCGTCGATTTATGTCCCGGGTAGCACAACCTGTTCTCACTCGGAAAGTCGCGGAACTAGCGCTGTAGTTCCTGCGTATCTCCCCACTCATATCGATCGAGATCCTTCACTCTTCCAGTCTCCACCTTCAGAAATCCTCCTCCAAGAAGGAGACTCCCACTGAGGATCCAGAAGAGAGTGGAAAAGTTACAAAAATTGGAAATTCCACTTACTTCACCTGAAAGGCTGAGGCCAAGTTGGGCCGCGAGCTTTGAAGGGTTTCGAGAATGGGTGAAATGGTCGACTGGATCATCTCGTCCATTGAGGGTATCTCGGCCTTCTTGGCGGGAGCTTGCGTGCTAGTGGGGCTTAGTGCGGGAACAATTGGGAAATCGCCGGGAGTAGATTCTCGTTCCGATGAGCTTCGCGAGTATCCAATGGGTGTGCTGGCTCGAAGCACCGGAATGCTTGTGTTACCATGACTTTGTAGAATCTGTGAACAGTTCTTGCCGAGTCAAGTCGAGCCCTCCGGGGTTCATTGGTCGGCTCGTCAATATCCCGGCCAATATAAGCGAAGGAAAAAAGGGAGAAACAAAGAAAAAGCCTCACTCGGAGTTGTAGGGTAAGCATCAACTTGGCATTGTTCGTGCCCTTCAAGGCGAGAGGCTCGTCGAGTTTCATGTCGTCTTCGCGAAGTAATCGGGCGGTACTGACAGAGGCGCTGCCAACACAGAGGCCGCTCTTCGTGTCCACCACCTGCAATGTATTCCTCGTTAAGATTCGAGAGAGATTTGCACCGTACCGGAGTGGAATTCAAAGCTCCGGGCCTCATTTCCGATTTTGGGAAGCCTTCGTCAATCCGGAAAAGTTTCCGATCGAGTTCCGAATGCGACGACGTAAACGCTCGCTCGTCCAACTCACCTTGGCTTGGAGTTCTCCTACATCGGGATTGGCACATAGAAAGGTAAACGTCTCTTCCCAAACGGGATTTACTGAGTTGACAACTACGGTACTCCTCCGTTCGTCTTTATCTAGTGACAGCACGACCTGACAGGACGGCTCAGCCGCTTTCGATCCGAGCTGGAATACAAGACACTCACTCAGTATCTCCGGTGATGGAACACCTATAGGACACTTTCCCCACTCGATCGACTTCTCGTCGTGTTTCCAACTTAGGTCCATCGTTTACGCGACTTGTTGGCCCGGATTACGCACCACGCGAATGAGGAAATTACTATGTGATTGATTTGTCGTCGAATTGTATATCGATCTTAGAGGCGCAATGCACACAGACACGAGCGATGTGATCCCGTTGATGAATGAGCGAGTGCTTGGTTTGGTCGAATAAAGACAACGGCCGCCGAAACCGATCCTGCCTCACTGGATCAGGCGCTACTCTTGCTCAGTCGGTAATGAAGATCTACGACAGGGCTTCGCCTGGCCCATTCGCACTTACAGGCAATGCAGACGCGCAGTCCAAAAACACGGCCACGAGGCCGACAGAATGCTGGTGGTTCGTCGTGAACGATCGCTTGTACTCGAGCTCCTGTAGCGAGAAAGAATTACTCACATGAGTTGAAAATAATTAGCAAGGAGCGCTTACGATGATTCCCCCAAGGAGCGAGGGTATCCCGTTCCGCTCGGAGATATTTTCGCTTCGAGTCCTTTCCAGAGGGACGCGTAATGAGATTCCTTAGATCGAGACAACAATCGAGAACCGGGAATACGAGAGTTCTGATCTCGTTGGACCTCTTGCGAAGGGAAGAGATATGGAAACTTTCCCTTCCTTCCAGCCTGTTGGCTGGACCGAGGTCGTCTAACGAGACACTCCACCGAACTGATTGTGTGTGCCCAATGAATGCTGTGTTTCCGGTGCCGACATAGTTTGACAGATGAATGGCATCGGAGAAGCGTGTACTTACCCTCTCGAGGTCCGCCGGATTTCCGCTCAGAGTGACCCATTCTGTGCGAATATGAATCTGACCACTCTTCACTGCTTCCAACTTGAGCCACTGGAATCGAAACATACTCCTTGGTCATCGGCTTACATATATGAAGGGAAACCGATCGAAAATAAGAGCCCACCATGCATCCTAGCTCCCCTTGCTGAACGCGCCTTCCAGAAGACTTGTTCCACCAAACCCGATTATCTCTCTGTCAATTCAGCGGATGACACGTGACGTCAACCCTATATTGGACACCCTCAGGCCGGCTTTGGCCACCTACCATATCGGAAACAGCTTTCTCCGCTAGATCCGGGATGCTGAGAGCTGTTCGACCGAGAAAATCGTCTTTGCTGGACTGATCCTCATCATAAACTTCAATATCGAGAATGTTTCCAGGCAGTTGATGAACCACGGCTTCGCAGGAGAAATCCCAGCGGGGTGTTATTGTTGACGGGATAACTTGTGTCCTGAACTCCTGCTTGCCGACTGAAAATGTAGAGTATCACTGAAGTGAGTGATACTTGCACTTTCGACTTCTCAGACTAGAAACGGTGCACGCTTCACAAACCAGTGGGCGGCTCCGAGGCACCTGGGAAGCTCACTTGCGCGAGGCCTACTCACTCGTGAGAACGGCGTAGGGATCACTTTTCCCCATGCCCAGCATTCCGATGTCAGCCTTAACCAATTTGGCCGCTTCAATGACCTGGAATGGTTTGTTGGGTTAGCATTAGGAAGTCTTCGCGGAAGTTGATATGGCGGGCGGTGCCAACGTCATAGTCGGGTTCTTGTCATCGAGGATTCGAGCCACAGGCATTAGGGATTATCCCCATATCGACGACGATCAGGGAAAGCTGCTCTGATGACCTATTTACATCGCTAATCTCGCAAAAAATTCTCGGAATCACTGACTCGAGCACTAAGCCTCATTGACAACGAGCCTTCTGTGTCGTCTCCCAGAGTCTTGCAGCCGAATAATGCGACCAGCGATCAGCATACCGATCGGTAAAGCTCGCGGATTGCACGCTTCGCCTGCTACATTGATTACTTACGCTGAGCCGTTATAGCCTTGCGTCGATTTAAATTCATTAAAAGGCTATCAATAGCAAATCAAAGCCGGCAGTCGCTAGAGCTTCGAAGCCATGGTTTCCTATTTCGGATGATTGACGAAGACTCATTTGCTTCAGCCATTACATCGGCTGTAGTAGTTCACGTTTGGCATTTTACCTGAATTCGTAGCACTCCGGCTGGCAGGGAATACTTGAGCATATGCGCCGATACGCTCTCGATGACTCGATGTGAGAATTTATTCGGTAGAACAAGCAGCTGCGATATCTGATCGACCACGGCTTTTTTCAGGAGATCGTTAACTCCGGGAATCTCCATCAACTCTCCTACGTTCGTCAGAGTGAAGTCAACCAGCTGTAAAGAAACTCCGGTCCCTGAATTTTTGTGATCCGACTCCAGAACGCGATCCTGCCCCGCTGAGATTGTTCAGCTTTCTTGTGGGTCGCAGCGGAATCAGCCAGAACTATTCGAACCCGGTCTCTGACAAACGAAAACTGAACTTTTTCGAACATTCCGTACATTCGATTCGATTTGATGTTGATCACATTTGGATCGCTCCACCAACTCACTGGATTACACCAATGGTTCTTCGAGACGAATTCTATTCTTCTTTCGCAACCTCGTCATTTCCGCTTTCTCAGATAGAGATCCAAAGTTTGTTTTGCAATGTGAGCAAAATTTCCGAGCCCTTGAATGTCAGAGGAAGCTACTTCGTGGGACGAAGGCAGCTATGCGTATGTTCTCGCAAAAGTTCTGAAAGTGCGTACTCGGAGAGGTTTCCAAACATTCCGGGAGAGCGCTTCCCGAACGAAGCCGCAAAACTTGGAAATAACTCGTCTGGATGCTAATCCTCTCCTTGTCCTGCTGCACTTCAGAGTCGCTAATTTGAGCGTTTTGCTACCCGAAAGTTATCGTTCTGCTTTCTCTCAAAACTCTGATGGCCCCAAGGAATACGTCCAATTAGCACGTAGCTGGTGCAACAAAGGACGACGTATTGAGAGCAAACGAGGTCCCCGAGTGGCCAGCTCAACACGATTGAACTTGTCGGGCTCGCGGAACTCCTCTTTTTCTCCCTACACTGCGTCCTCATTCCGCATGATACGTTAAAACGGAAACCTTCTTCTGTTGCTTCGCTTTTCTTTCAAGGAGAGCCTGCGGCAGTCTGAGCCGAAGGGCACCCTAAGTGACGACGGCAAACCTTGTGAGCAAGTACTCACCGGAGGTCGCAGAAAACAGGCGGTGACCCCTCCGACTAAAGGTATCTGTTTGGTCAGAGGTCGAAGCTCTAGTCGTAGGTTCCCTCTCAATTGGATGTCCCTGATGCCGGCCTTGAAGCCTTTGATCTTGATCACGAGATTACAATCCCCGCTGTATCTGTTCATGAGGGCGGACAAAAAAAAAAACGAAAACGAAATCAATGTCACGTCGTTTGTTTACGAGGCTGCGTATCGATTCCATCGTACACAATAGCATGATGGCAGAAAGATCCAATCCGTCCGGAGCGACTCCCGGGGAACTGAGTCAACTCACATTAGGTCCATATCCATGATGATTTCGTTCCGGCCTATGTTCTCGTTGTAGACTTTGATGCCACCTATCCGGGGGGACTGCAAATGGAATTTCTAGCGTCATTCCCTAAATCAAGTCGTCGGAAACCTTTGTTGCACAATCGGAGCGTGGAACCGATGAAATTTGGGACAAAGATGCGAAGAACGGGTTTGGGGAGAGCAAATGAGGTGTAAGCTGATCTTTTTGTGCTTGTTTCAGAAAACCTTGGAGACCGTTACAGAGAACGAGTTGGATAAACGCAAGAAAGTTTCAATAAGGTTGCAATCACGGTGGGTAATATCCCGGATTGTAGTCCGGGTCAATGATTGAGATCACGGTGGCTCGATGAAGGAAGCCGACCGGCCAGCAATCATCGAAGCGGTGAAATTGCTTCTGCCGGCTAGTTGCGTGTCGGGGAACAATCAATGACCTGCCCCGAGCTCCAGCTCGAGAGACCCCCTCGCATCTCGAGACACTAGCAGTCTCGTGATCCGTGAGACGACGATTCCCGATAGACTGTTATGTGGTATATTCGACAATGATCTCCAGCAACCTGCCCGTTAGCTGGAGATTGTGCAGTTGGAGCCTCAATGCGCAACACCGTTGCGGGGGAATTTTGTAAAGGGAATTAGAGAAAACTGGTTGCGTTGACTTTCAAGATCTGCGCTCGAAGCTCGCTCATTCGAGGCTCTCTCGGGCGTGGTCGTTAATTTGAGCGCAGGCAAAAAAGAGCGCAGGTAAAATATGAGCGCAGGTAGAATTTGAGCGCAGGTAGAATGTGAGCGCAGGTAGATCTTGAGCGCAGGTAAAATATGAGCGCAGGTAGAATTTGAGCGCGGGTCGAATGTGAGCGCAGGTAGATTTTGAGCGCAGGTAGAATTTGAGCGCAGGTAGAATTTGAGCGCAGTATCATAGCGCGCATCCAAATTGAGCGCACGTATATATTGAGCGCAAGAGGAATTGAACGCTCCTTCGTGAAAACAGCGCCTACAATCTTGAAAACGCAACCCCCTTTTCTATCCAACAGAGTGACTGAGCTCCGATTTCAATTTATAATCGGGATCATGTTCTTCAAGATGGCCCAGAGGTTGGAAGAAAACCGACAATGACCGAATTCTTCCGCAGCTAGTCATCTGATTATCGATGTCACCGTATGCCGGCCGATGCTATCCTTGGTCAGCCGACACCCTATGTAGGCGAGGCTGTTTCAAGTTGGCATTCATGACAAACGATCCGATGATGACTAACCGAGATGGAACGACTGCGGACCTCATCTTCTTTTGTGCCCACATCCCGTACATGCTCTCCACGTGAGGCACGGAGCATGCCAGATCAGCAGCGCCCATCAGTGATATCCTTGGTCCTCAATGTGTCGCTCGTTGCCTCCGGCCCCCTCAACTTTCTCTCGGAACTTGAACCCGGCTTTACGAATCTGAGAAAGATTCAATGCTCAGTGATGACAGAGCACGACTTTGACTCCAGCTCTCGTGGTTCCTTGGAGCCGCCTCACTTCGACTAGTAACTCCTCTTTTTGATAATGGAGAAACCCTCCCAATTTAGTCCTGCGCTCAATTCATACGTGCGCTCAATTTATACGTGCGCTCAATTCGGATGCGCACTATGAAGCTGCGCTCAAAATCTACCCGCGCCCAAGATCTACCTGCGCTCGGATACTATCTGCGCTCACATTCGACCTGCGCTCAAATTCTACCTGCGCTCATATTTTACCTGCGCTCAAATTCTACTCGCGCGCTTTTTCAACATGCGCTCGAATTCTACTCGCGCTCTTTTTCGGCCTGCGCTCTTTTTCGGCTGCGCTCTTTTTATATAGCACCCTCTCGGGAGAGAACTTTGCTCGCTGCGAAGTTCTCCCGTCTCGACGTGCGCAGTTTTTCATGCCGAGCGTCGTAGATCTTGCAGAGCTCTAAGAACGATCCCGTTATCTGTCATGTCTTTCCGGAACGGTTCCGGATGTGTATGTGGATGATTCCAGAGCGAATACTTCACGACCAGAATCGTTTAGTATGGATTTATCATTTAAGCGTCGTTACCTTCAAGTGCGGGTGCATTATGAGTGCGGAAGTTTTGAAAGTCAGAATCGCTGGAAAAAGTTGTTCGCCCAATGCAGGAGGAGAACAACATCTATGAGGCTTTTTCGTCTCGAACCGCTGGAAAGTTTTGTGTGAGCGAGGTCGATTGTTATACTCACGATATCGCCGAGGTCTATGGTCTCGAACTTGAAACTCTGCAGGTAGTTGGGCAACGAAGCTCGAATGGAGGGCTCCACGATATCGACGAGCATCTCCTTGACGTACTGGCCGATGAACGGCCAGAGCTGTCCAAGCATCTGGAAATATTCGACAAGCATTAGTTTATTGCGAAAGATTTCCCCTTATCCCGGCTGAACCTCACTGGCCAGAAACTGGAACCTTGATCAGAAAAGGCGTTCCGACGCCGCGCCTTGGTGGGCCACTCGGTCAATTTGTCCTCGTGGTCTATTTTGATAAGGCGCGTCGAGTGGGTAGCGGGAAAAAGCTGTCTTCCGGAAAGAACGTCGCGTTCCTCTTCCACACTCTCCATGAACGCTTGAGATAAAGGGTTCCCTTAAGCTATGGTTTCAGTCGGGAATCCGAGCCTGTGCTTTGCTCATGAGCTCTTTTGCTCCGACGACTAAGGGAAAAGATTAACAGGCCGAAAAGGGCAGATGTTCAACGCGAAACATGGAGCTCGCTGCGAGCTTCGGTCAGCTTTCCCCCGAGACAAAATAGCTCATTGACATGCTGAGCCTGCTGTGCTGAGGAAATGCTCGGCCGCTGGGCCATGACACGCGCCGCGCCGCCCGTAGACGATAGGCAGTCACCAGCGAGACCTCAACTGAAGATCTGGCGAGCGTTTCTGGTCGCGTTCAACCCATCTCGTTGATCGTTTGTGCAGGTTGTCTGAGTCTGCTCTCGGTCTGATAAGGCTTCGTTTTTAGGGACCGTAAGTGTTTCCAAAGACGTGCACTGCGGGAAGCTGGACCGTTCGGCTATTTGTTTCCAGTGCGCGCAAGAGTATAGGCTCTGGGCGGGCGTGCGCAGGCAGCTCAGCGAAATTCTCTATTTTGACTCGGGAGCTTCAATGCTTTCAAGCTTCACACACAAAGGAAGCTTGGAAGAATCGTTTTTCTAGACGTCCAAAGTTTTCCCCCGGGAAAATCCTGAAGACGAGATCTTGGGGGGGGGGGGGGGGGGGGGGGGGGGGGGGGGGGGGGGGGGGGGGGGGGGGGGGGGGGGGGGGGGGGGGGGAAAGGGGGGGAGGGGGGGGGGGGGGGGAAAAAAAAAAATAAGGGAAGGGGGTGTGGTTTCAGCTTTTTTTCAGCAGTTTCCAACAAGTAAGGACATCGGGGTTCACCGCGAGGGCCCCCAAAACGGCTCCGAGGAGCAGAGCTATACCGGAGAGGGTCACGGAACGGAGACAGAGTGCCGCGGGCCACCGGCCAGCGTCATTGGGACCCCGTAAGGTGTCACGGATCCTATCTCGTCGACCGGGGAGGAAGAACGCCACTGCGAAAACCCTCCTCCACGAGGGACGGTACGGCCTGCGATTTAGACAATTTTGAAAATTGTGTTGTATTTCGCAGAAAGCCGCGCTCTGAACCACGGCTGGCTGTCTCGGACACTGCTGGACTGAATGGATGTTTTCGCAAGAGTCGGTAAGAGCAGTAGTGTGAGGGATCTATAGAAGCAGACGAGCTCTATCACTCGAAGTGGTTTGAATCTCGAATTTCTTCGCAATCGATGCCGAAACCCAGGTCTAACTAGCAATAAGCCCTCCGATGCCTGAGCTGAGGCTTTCAACAAGATTGGAGAACGCCTACGCTAAGCCTGGACCGGGCGCGACGACGCGCTCTTGAACAGGGTGTTGAGTTTCAAAGAGAAGGACTACGCACTCTATTAAACCACCGAGCATGGAGAAAGTTTTTTTCCGCGCCAGTCGAGGAATTAGCGTACGGTGGCCCCCAACAATAACTGAACCGACAGGCCAGGGACGCAGACAGAAAAGACTCTTCACAAAGCCGGGATGTGGTTTACACACATTCAACTTGTAAGAGACTAATATTACGCTGGTCGGACGCTCGAAGGTCTCCAACGCTCTATAAGCAGTTCAGAATCTCCGTTTGCATGCCCGGGAATCGACCAACTCACCTTGTTCACCCATTCGCAGCGTTCCGTGTCGGGAAAGTAAACCTGGAACGAAGAGAAGTTCTTGAGAATTCATTTGTTCGCTCTCCGACGTAATAAGGCTTGAACCAGCGCAAAATTGTTCTAGGTACTGCTTCTATTCTCAGCCAAGGTCGACTGCTCATGTACTCGAGTTCCTGAAATGGACCTTTTGCCCAGTCCATGCTCTCCATGGTCGAGAAAATTCGGTTCTGCATCATCAGTCGACTTTATTCAAATTATTCAGAGTTCACCCGAGCGCGGAGAGTTCCTATCGCAACGAGAGCAAGATGACGTTCTTTTATGGTATCACGTTCCGCTGACTCTTCGAACGCAACCACCGAGAGTAGGTGCAGGTGTTTCTGACTCAAAACGCATCGAAATGCTAAACAACCGAAAAACACGCGTAACGGAAGCCTGAGCGCCGCGTCGATCACCAGGCTCGAGGAGTCTCTCGATTCAACGTATTCTCGACTCCCGTATTCCAATGCGACTCCGACTCGAGAACATTGCTGGCAGCCTTCCAGGGCTATACGGGTGCTCGGCCCCGGTTCATGACGAACAATCGAACCCAGCCTTGGTTTCCTTGCCCAACTTTCCTACTCGATCGGAAAAATTTGTCCCGAGAGGCTGCCGCGGAACGACGAAACGGTGAGAGAATCACGGAAAATCGGGGAAAAGGTAACGATAGTTTCGGAAAACGGACGGACGGTAAGGGAGTATACAATGTAGATAGATTTGCGATCGCGCGACGATCGCATCACGCTCAAACGGTGTCCCCCTTCAAACCTCGTCACGTCGCTAGTTGTGTCGCGAAACGTGTGCAGTCAGCGATCACGTTCAGCTCTAGCTGACCTGTTCGCAACACCAGAGTCGATGCATTCGGAACTGAAGCTTCACACAACGGCTCAGGATGCTTTGCTATGAATTCCGAACAAATTACAGCCGCTCAGAAATTCGGTCGGATTCTGACATTCGTACGAAGTTGATCAATAACTCAAACAGCGTGCGTGCAGTCCATTGGCAGGGTCCCTGAGAGAACCTCCGGGAAGAAGGACGCAAAAGGGGCACTTGGTGAGGCTCCATTAGAGAAGGAATGAGAACAATGAGACTGAATCTGTTTGTTTCCACGATCCATCTTTCTGTAATATCCATCCTGGAAGCGGCGCGATCTTCCCGACGTCATGAATGTCGGTGAAAATTTTGCACTATGCAAACGTGTTTGCGTCCCGAGGAGATTGCTCCCTTGGGACCTCTACAGCTACTTCTCCAAGTGCTCGGGGGGGCTGCTATTAGTTCGTGTGTTACACTTCGCCACCTTTTCAGAACTTCGCCATCTACACTCGCACCCGCCCGCCTACTCGATCCTCTGGGCCGGTGTACGCTCGAGAAAGTTCATTTCCAGAGCTAACGAAGCTCGACCGAATACTTCAAGCACCCAGAAGGAGCTCACGAACGTTTTTCGAAACCATGCGCATCCCCAGAGCCATCCTGCGCTACTCAAAGTCCAAAGAGGGATTCTCCGAAGGGAGGGTGGCCGACCACGAGGATATTCACAGGAATATATTTTGTCGCCCATTGTTCGTTCTTTTGTCGTGGCCACCTTTCCGTCGTTCAAGTTTCCATCGCCATATTCGCGCATTCAAAGCGGTCAGAGAAAAACCGACGAGAACAACCTTCACAAGGAACCTTGCAGTCCGCTGCTCTGTGTCTTTCTTGCTCAAGGCTCCTTCTGTCGGGATTCTAATCTGATATCTCCCAGAGGGGAAGGTAGAACCGATGATAGGAAATCCTGATATTACCGGATGCGGATCGACCGGGACCTGTTGCGAACCTCGATCTCTCGAAGTATGCCTCCAGGATTCAATCTTGAGGGTCAGAATAGATCGATTCTCCACCGATATGTGATTCCCGTTAGCGTTCTGATGGTTCAGCGTCCGCGAACACCCTGAATTCCGAATTGATGAGTTTCCGCAGTTTTCCTTGTCGAATCATTAATCAACATCATCGTATAATGCGGCTGCGAGACATAGAGAGTACGCAGCATCGTTCGAGGATGAGTGATTCACAAGGAGACCGATCACCGCCGTAGTGCAAACTGGTCACGTTCTCAGGCCGCCATACTGATCAGCGACGAAAGTAGAATTCGAGCGGGCACCTCATTCGAGATGCCGATTTTGAAGTGCAAGTCCACCTGATACATTCGCGAGCGCTGATGTCGATGGCGCATATTCTCTCCACGCTGCGGCGACATCAATGAATGCGGAAGTCGCTAGTGAACGCACATGATGATCTCTCAACTTCAAGGGTGAAGAGAGAACTCATGAGCCAAAAATGAAAACCGCACAAAATTCGGAATTGAGAGAGCATGCAGCTACGCATTCGCGCCTTCGCAAAAGACAGCGGGAAGTCGGGATGCTCCGCTTTACCCAAGACTTGGCAGCGACAAAGAAGAGAGAGTTTCATTTTCCGAAGCGACAACGATCACTGAACAAAAAGAAGCGGTTTGTCAGGAAGCTCCAACCCCAAGAAGAGATGATTGCGGTTGAAGTCCGACATTTCGTTACAACCGCAACCAGCTATCATCAGGACCTGAGCGGATATCGTCTCCTTCTCTGTCGCCGAAATCGTCTACCCAAAGTCGGCAATTATGGAATTGGCACGGTTTCGGATGATTGCTGAGGCGGATCGGGGAAATCCGAAAAGATTCGCTCCGTTCGGACACCTTGAGGTGGGAAACCTCTACTTTGACGGTCTGTCGCGCTTTTCAGGGGTGGGATTCGCGCTCTGAAAGGAATCGTTAGCAAACTTCCATGCCGAGCCTTTCACACATGCTTTTGCCGAATGGCGGCAATCGAGACTCCAGGTGGATACCCAGGGGGCGAAGCTTTGAATGTATCTTCCCGAGATATCTCGATCGAGTTGGCCGAGACCCAGACTGACGAGTACAGTCGGAGAATGATCTTATCGTAACCGAACCCTGCACCTTCGAGCCTTCGGACGTTTTTAGATATTGTGATCACGGTCCGAGATCCATGAGTCTCCAGAAGCTGAGTCCTGTGTTCAGTGTCATCGATCGCGTAGCGCCGTCCTGTGGGAACTATCCGCCAACTCGATGCAGTTCACTCCCTGAAGATGATCATGCTTTCGCAAAACTGCTAGGAGAGGATTCTCGACGCAGCGAGAGCTCAGCGGGATGCGCGATCCATTTGAATATTTCTCTATTTCATACGAGTCCCTCGGCCTGAGTTCTCGCTCTGGATGGCAACATGGGCACAACTCATGTGAGCATTCCATCAATTTGGCAGCTCCGAGTTCTCCAGCCTGTTGACTCACAGTGGGAACGAGGCCAAAAGGGGACGGCTCAAGCTCCCGTGAAGTTCATCGCAAAAAGAGCTCACCAAAGTCTTGGTATCTCTGATTGCCTTGGCATTGGTTTCATGTCGGCGCATGACTCAGTATGCGAACTTTTTCTCATCCGGTATCTCGTCATCTTGCCCGAATTTTTCTCCGCACGACGATTCCACTGTTCGCGAAGCATCACGTCTACGCATGTTTCTCTGGATTCTGATTGTGATTGTTTTTCAGAATTTTTCAGGTTTACACGTTTCCGGTGATGGTTTTCTGCATCTGTTCTGGAACTCGACGGCCAACCGTCGTATCCAGGAGCATCGAGGCTGCGGAATCTCATTTTCCTGAGGCTTCCCAGACCTCCTTCAACAACAACGAGAGCGTCTCCCACGTATTCTGCGTTCCGGCTATTTGCCTGTTTCCGTTCCCTCGATTCCTGTTCTCGGAACTTTTCGCCAGAACCCAACTCCTGAGAATTACTGGCTTTCGATTGTTTTCCTCGGAGCCTTAGTCGCAAACAATCGAGGGCCGGCTCAGATCGAGCAGAGAAAGTTTGTGGTAGCCTTCCCAAAGCCTCGAATCCCTGTTCCTCTCATTGAGATAAAGGGAATGGCGGCGGTGCGGCGAGAAAAGAGCCCGACGGTGATGTATGAAGCGGACGGGATGCCGCCTTGCCACTTACCCAGGTCGGTAAATCCTCCAGCAGCGTTGAAATATTCTTCTTGTCCAGGACCAGTTTTCGGAGCGACGCTTTGGCTTTCATTTGTTGGCGAAAATGGCATCGCACGGCGTACGCCGCTGAGCCCAGAACGAGCCATGACGGCGAAAAGCCGAAATAACCTGAAAACAATCGCGAATTGGGGCAATTGAAGAGTGATATCAGAGGATGGATTCATGAGGCGGAACGGCAGCCAACCGAGCGACCTACCGATCAGATAGGCAACGTAGCTGACGACGAAGGCTCGTCCCATGAACTTGAGTGTATCGAGCGAGAGTCCATTCGGTCCCGGGTCCACCACCCGATGTTCTTCGGAACCCTGCATTGTCCGCTCCTGAAACGAAGAACGCGTCTCATCAGATCGGAGTAACGATGATTCGCGCTCGGGCGACATCGATCGCAGTACGATGAGAGCTCACTCCGATCGATGCGCAGACTTGGAGAAAGAAAAAAAACGGAATCGTCCTTGGTGCTCCTCTTCTCCCCCTCCCTCCCTCGATCTCCCTTTCGGAGGTGATCTGTGTACAAAAACTGACTTCTTTGATGCGGCATCGCAGCCGAAAGCCAACTCTCCAACTGGCGCTCGTTCCGCGATCAAACTGCAACGTTCCCCGAGAAGGGAAAGAAATAGATACCGTCCCGAATCGAAGTCTCTGGTTCCTCTAATGGAGGAGGCTCGCGACTATTCATGACCTTCGAGTTGCAACTGAAGTGAATAACACAGATGAAGCAGTCGAGGCGTCCATGAGCCAACCATGAGCTCGGCGCTCTTTTGGAACGGTCCATTAGGTTGCGGAGCCACACTACGTTGGATCAGGTACGCTGAATAGGAAACGAACATTTGTTCCAACACCGCTCCGATTGGACGGCTATAGCGGTGAGGTTGCTTCGCTTTCGGAACTGATTGCGGGTGGAATTCTCGGCCTGTTTCCCAATCTAGCTAAAGATCTCAACTGAAATATTTGGGTCTTTTGGATTCGCCGGCGAATGCCCGCACTGTCAACTGGGAGAAAATGAGAAAGAATTAGGGGGGGCGGAAACCCCCCCCCAAGGAGGGGCGGGGGGGGGGGGGGGGCGGCCCCGGGGCCCCTCGTCTAACTAACATAAGTCTCCAATGAGTCAGCAGGGACTTCGTGACATCGATGCAGGAAGACAGAACCCGGCCATGGGACCGTTGCTTGACTGCCTTCCAGGAGAATCGCTAGCATGACTCGGATATTCAATGCTGGCCACCGGTCTGCTGCGATTCTAAGGAAGGCAGCAGGCTTTTCAAATGATAATCATTTATTTCAACAGAGTCTCCTGGTCTGCATGCTCTTAGTCTGATGGATACCGAGGGCTCTCTGCTGACGAATTGCCTGGCCTTCCGCTCACTCGGCTGTACTGCAACACTGTACGTCGGCGCAACTCCGGTAGCGTGACATCGCGGAACGAGGAAAAACGACCCGATCATCTGTCAATTCGACGTAAGTGATGATCACCTGGCAATTGCCCCCAAGCGAGGGGAAGTTCCAGTGTCATTTTTATGCAGCTCCTGAGTGATTCTCTCCATCGCGTGAGTTCATCTCTGATGCGCCAAGAGGCTCATCACCCACGGTGTGGCCAGCCGAGGGTATGGCTTATTTGCATGTGTGGTACCGTCGCCAGCAGTTGATGATTTGCATCGACCTGCGGCTTCATGAACGGTCAATCTGTTACCCTCCGCCCATTCTTCTCGAGTGTACCAAGTAGGATACGAAACTCGACGGTATTCAGAGAAAATCGACAACTTTCAGGGCAAAGTGATAAGGTTCACTGAAACTCAACTATAAGCTAACGTCATCTTCGGGAATCGAACAAAGCCGAACAAACTACACTGTAGCAGCAAGAGAAACCCGATTCGAAGGAGCTCGACGAATCCACACGAGAGTAACGAATAAAAGTGGACGGTAGGGGAAAAAGCACCACAAGGTATCTTTCCCAAATACTACGACTGCCTATCTCTATGAACATGGATGCAGCTCGTTGAAGATAAGGTTTTCCGCCCTCATATCATCTCAAAACGTGACTTTCGGAGACAACACGCGCGTTGCACATAGGCTTACTGCGCCACGATGATACTCTCGCATGAGCCTAACGAGCGCGATCGGTCGCTTGGAATCGTTGTTGGTTCGCAGTCTCATGTAACAGCCTCATTGATTTTCGTTCACTTGAGTAAGTATGCTGCTGTGGAGTTTGACCAAATCGAAAGCAATCGTGAAGAGTCGCCGTCGCGTGCGTGGGTATGTGCCGGGGACTTGGATAACAAAATAAACGTCGCGCTCGATATAGGACGGATAATTAAATCCAGTTTCCTCTCTCCGCCCCTGAGCAAAAAGCTGTCTCTCACCATTTCCTCGCCCGAAGTTTCCGTACGGAAACCGCCGTCTTGCGTCTCGGGAAGCTCTCATAACATACAAGATACCGACGCGGAAATTATTCCTGAGCACGAGGTCGAAGCGGGAACCGCCGGAGGCCGCGGCATCAAGGACCTCGAGTGTTCTTAAGTCAGCATACGTTGGAGCTTATGGTTTTTGGATCTTGAAAACTCGAGCTGTAATCTTCTCCCGAGATGTCTCGAGACTCTCGAAACACACGCCGGGCTCTCGATGCGAGTTCGCTGAATTCGCCGGACGACGAAGCACAATTCAGGTTAACGGCAAGGATAGTTCAAAAATTGGTCTGGGCGGACCTCGAGAATGATTCCGTTCACATCGAGTTCTGTTTTCGTTGCTGCTCCCGGCGCTGGTCCCGTCTGGCATCGGAGGGACACAGGACACGGCCTGAAGGAGAGCTATGGCCCCATTGTCAACTTCCATTGGCATAGAATGCTCAAAGAACGTTGTGAGACCTCGTCAGCTCGCGCTTCGAGCTGAATGTCTCGCAAACAAGATCAGCTGCATAGTGCCGGAGATCGTACGACTTTTTCGTCGTATTCAGGAGCGCGTTCAACGCAAAAGAAGGAACTGTTTTTATATATGCGCGGGCTCCCATTTGAATAGAAGCTCGCATGTGAATGACGTCGCTGCAGCATCAATCGCCGTTCTCACGCCTGAATTGAACCGTTCAGAACGATTGTTTGCTTCCTTTCCGATATTCGATGGTTTCTAATAGGTGCTCGTTGTCGTCGTAGAATCGGAGCCAGTTCATCCGAAGGTACAGGTCCTGATTTTGAAGGCGAAATCCAATGGAAAGTTCCTGAAGAGTTCGATCGCGCAGGAAACTTGGGTGTTTACGTGACGGAGAGTTTTGGGAGAAAACTTCGCCGACGTTGCCCGCGGCGTCGCAATACATTTGAATCAATTAATTACGAAATTAGAATGATTCATGAATGTTCTCGAAAACTTCTCACGACTCGGTTCGCAGCTCCCGAGTTAATCTGCCGCCGACCGAAACACGCATAATGTTCTACGGGAGAATTGACGGCTCGAGTATGGTCAGAAACATGCTCCGCTGTTGACAAGCGAAAGAAATGGGGAGTGGGAGTTAGGAGAAAGCCCGAGAGAGGAAAGGAAAGAGGGTCAGCGAAAGTTGAGGTTCCCGAAAGTTTTCGACGAAAATTCCACTAAGCGTACCCTGAGCATACTCCCCCAGAAGATGGATCGGTTCCAAGTATTACTCCCGGCAATATTGAACGACATTTCTTGCATGAAACCGCGCAAGTACGAGCCAATGCATGAATGACGCGGATATGCACGTTGCTGCATCATACATGTATGTTTTCCGAATGCGATCCCTTCGACGTGCTCCCTCGCGATCGTAAGGATCTAATCATGTTTTGCTTCGCGCTCGTTACTCCGATCAGCTAGCAGCGAACATAACGATGTAGCAAAAGATTCATGAGAATATTCTCTGGTTAGGTTGCTGTTGGCGGTGGGTGTCACGCGCCATGAATTCCGTACCGATGCAATGAGCTTGATCGCGTTCGGCAAAACCTACGCTACCAGGGCAGCCATCGCTTCAATTTACTGCTTCCAGGGCATCAGTTTCGATCATCATGAGCATGATTCGAAACTTTGTGCTGAAGGCCTAAAGAACAAGGCCTTGGGCGTCACAAGAACTCCTTCGAGTCCGAAGACATCCCGCGTGCGTGACGAGGCGCTGGGCATTGTTTGAACGCTTTGTTCTCGTCGGAACGATCCGATGTGTAGCAACCCATACTGCGCTTTGGCCGCGAGGAAAAAGTGAATAAAAACAAGAACAGAAAAAATCATCGCGTAGTCAACATTCGCAACTACCCTTAGGAGAGAAAGAGTTGAGAACGATGATGATTGATCCTGAGAGAGGCTCACAGAAGAAGAGGGGGAAATGGAACGGAGCACATAGAATGAACGAATCCATGTCTGTCGATTGCGATGAGAGGAGACACTTCTCAACGAGCTCCCTCATTAATTCACAAGGCTTAAATGATAATTCTCAAGCTGAGCGAGTCGTTGCCGGAGGCGGATCCGCCGAAAAAATGAGCCTGCGCACGTCAGGTGCCTGAGGAGCCTTTGACTCTCTGTAACCGGGCTTCAGCGGTACCAACATGCGGCCTAGCCGCTCTTGCTATCATCAAGTTCGCGTAGTTCGAACCTGTCTTTTAGAGAAACACTAGAGGACTTCCATTGATAACGCTCCAAGGTCTGCGTTCTTTGAACAGTCAGGCAGCGGGGACGTATCGCTTCCGAGTTCGAGATGGCGCGTGTCTATTCCGAGTGTCAGCAAAGCTCAAGCTACCAACGTTATGATGCTTTGATGTTGGGTCGGCCTTTGCCGAGCTAACAGCGAGTGATCCCGATTCGCACGCCTGGTGCACTCACATCTTTTCTTTGTTCAAGAGAAAAATTGCATCCGACTCGAAGATGTCGCTTTCTGTTTGCCGGCTTCGTGTCTCGCACACTCAGAAAAATATAAAAAGGCACCGCATGCGGTCTCGCACCTCCGCCGCTCATCGGAGAAAAGAGAAACGTCCTCCGAGCTGAGATGTTTTTAAAAATTATTCTCGGGCGCCACCCTGCTTCGTCTCAAACCGTCGTCGGCTGATTCTGTCATTGCCCGGTCGCAAATAAATCTTCAAACCACCAAGGGAACATACCATACAAGGAGCGTAATCGCTGGCAGGAGATACGGACTCGAATCGGCCCACGGGAGTCCTACGAGCTCGGATCGAAAACTTCGATCGCAAGCGATTTACATATCAGTGATGCGAAAACATAGTGGGCATCGCCCCTGCGGTTCCGACGAAACAGGAGAGGCTACCCAGGAGTTATGTGAGACGACTCAAGGCAGGCTCGTTTCAGCTCCAAGTTCGGATTTCATTCAGAGTTGGAGCGGATTCTTGAAACCTCAACACGTTACATGGAGGTTAGCAACGGGCAAGAGCAGAGTCTGAGAAGTCACCGGAAATGTTGCTCGGCGCCCTCATACGTAAAACTGTGGCCACAAAAAAAAGGGTTTCCTGCTCCAGCTCCCAACGTCAATTAGACGTCTCCGTTCCCAAAAAGTCGTTTCTTCTTTCCCTGCTTCCCAACTCTTCCCTCATTCTTCTCTAAGATCTAGATCCGATTCCTCCAAGTTGGATGGCTTGAGACAATGCGGTAACCGGTGAGAACATTTTCTCAGATCCGGGTTTCTTGGGATTCAAAAATTCACGCGCCGGAGCGTCCGATTTTCAACTCCAGGCTGAGTAGCTAGCTCGACCGCCGCCGTTCTTGCCGGTAAGGTTTCGTTGTGGCGCACGGTTGATGAATCATTCGACGTGGCGAAGAAGCTGTGGCATTTGCCAGGCATCAATCACACCAGGTCTCAGAAGTCTCATAAAAAACGGAGTGGCCGGACGACCTCCATTTTTCTTCACTCGGAATTCGCTTCCGCGCGCTTCCTTCTTGCCCTAGGAACGAGATGTACCATCATTCCGCTGACACTCAGCGTCCCGTTCTGAATTGGGAGCTGGAATTACGCTAAATGGATGTGCTCGTAAAACCATCAAGAATTCAAGGCTGTCAGACAAAACAAACAGAATGAACGAAAGTCCTTCAACGAGGGGAACACACGCCGCTCGTGAGACCTTCAACTCTCGCGGATTGAGTGTCTTTCATGAGCTGTGAAGACACGTCTTGTTTCGATTTCCTCATGGCTCCGGTGGTCTGTCGTCTGATGAGTGCAGTCTCTCGTTTCGGTAAATCGAGACGGAAAATAAGGATCCGATGCGGCTTGACGAGCTTGTAGAAGATCGGAAACTTCCTCTCTGATTTCAGAAGCACTCTTCGGAGGACAGAGCGACTTTTTCGTGGGCGTTGAGCTTCATTAGACTCCGGGGGTGAAAATGTGAGACTGAGGAGATGGATGCAGTTCAGTTCTAACTCTCTCGCCGCATGAAGTCAGAGCCGGATCCCCCGAGCTATACCGGAATCGCGATAACAGTCAATAATGGCGAGAGCCGACCATGAAGCCGGAAAGTTCGATCGTCGGGATCTCGATCTTCCATGCTGCGTTCTCTCGGAGAGCTCTGAGAAACTACTTCACTCTCCGAGGAGGAAGCAGTTGATCCGAGCAAGACACGATCCGAAAGCTTCACTCTTCGATCGATCAATTTATCGACCCGATCACTTACGCGACATAGTTTCTTTTCCCTCGAGATCTAGATTGATGCCGATTCTCATGGAAAGCTGGATCAGCTTTTTTGATGGACTTTGAAACACAGCTTTTGCATGTGAAACATCGCGAAGAAATAGTGAGGGAAGGCACGAGACCCAACACAGCCGGTTGTCGCTCGCGAGTCCTCAAGGGGGGAGGAGCGAGGAGTGATTTCTGCATTTCGAATTTGAATTTGAAATGCAGACTGCGGCGAGGAATCTTGAACCATTCGACCGGATAGGACGGAGAGACGACGAATATTCTGCCTGGGGAGAATGACGCACAATGGAAGCGGACAGAAAAGTCATTTGGATGACTCCGGTAGGCGGAAAGCGAGGAAATGAGGAACGTGAGATCCTAAAAAAGCCGATTTCGATGAGTTGGCAAATCGTTCATGATAATCTCCAGTTTACACTGACGTTGTTCTCTATCTCTCTCGAACATGCTTGAATGAACGAGAATGAACCGCGGAACTAAGTTGTAGTATCGATCCAGGGTAGGCGAACCCTCGTCGCATTGATGTCAACTCCGTAACTTCTTAACTCTAATCCCGGTCTCCGACGAACTTCATGCGTGAGTGGCTCGACCTTTGAGTCACTTTCATCTTACCCCGGTGAAGCCAAAGTACACACCATTCGATTCGAACTGTCGAAGACGTCATCCGTTCTCGATAGATCGGAATTATTTTTAGCGTTCGTGCTGAATACTCGAGGACTATCTCACATACGTCATGCGAGACCAAAAGCGTCACGGGACCACAATCAAAGCTATCGGAACACCGCATGGTCGGAACGGACCAAAATATCTCGCCAAGTCGACAAAAGAATATCTTTTTCAATTTTGTAGTTTTTTTGTGCTGTAGATTTAACTTCCCAAAGAGGACTGAGATGGCTGCGAAGCGAATTGGCCGAACATTTGTTCCTTCCAAGCCGTTCTCGGACGAATTGCATCGTTCTTGATCTTTCGTCACCGTGGTCTGCACCTCATCGACTTTGCTCCCTTTTTCATGGGCTCCGATGCTCTATTACTCTCAGTGAACGCTTCAAACGAGTCCCAAATCCGAACTCGATTCATAAATGATCGTCGGACTCGCTATCGAGCGGAATGATCTGAGTTTGTTGCGCATTCTCCCGACGTGTGTGTTCCCGATAAGCGCGTCTCTCCTCCAGCGTTTGTATCGGCAATATGTCCCGAATCGCATCGACGAAACGCAGTCGAGAGACGGAAACACGCTCAAAACCTCCAAGCTCGCCGAGCACAGCGCGGGCCTACAATTTCCTGCTTGTCCGCTGACGCTCCGACTCAAAGTTGGACCGGAGCCAAGCAGGCTCGAGAGCTGCTCACTAAGCGAGTAACTGAAATTGGCTTGTACGACGTCTTGTATCTAACGAGTTCAGCTAGTCGATCGCGAACATCTTTTCCGGATCCAGCGTGACTCGGACGTGTGTTAGTGAAGAATACAGATTCAATTTGGGAGAGTGCTCTCCGAGGAGCAGAAGAAAAATGGCGATTTTGTTGGAGTGCATCCGATGAGCTCATATCTCCGAGGGAAGGGCGGGGCGCAAGAGCTCGTACGCACGGAACGTGTACTCCCTTGAAGTCTGAAGTGGATTCAGGATTTCCCCCGTGACGCGAAGGTACATTTCAGCTCGGGTCAGAAATCCCAGGAGAGCTGAGACGGAGGCGAAGCGAAATTCAGGTACATGAGAGAGGTATCAAGGAACAACTACATTTGGGACTCTGAGCTGAACGCGGCTCAGACGTCGACGCATAACGAATAAGACATTTCTGCGAAATCCGTGGATGCACGCTCGTACGACGTCATGCACGGACATGTAGGGAGCGCGTTGATCAAACGGAATATCTGGAATTGAAATCATGGTGCATTCGCCTCCCTCTGAGTGAGACGGCGAGGCGACTTGCTTCAGTCAGGCGGCACCATCCGGATACGTCGTAGCCCTCAAGAATTTAGGGATCAGCTCCTTTCTTCTTCCTGCCGCGTGATGATAATCCAGGTACATACGCGAGGATGGGGAAGGGGAAATGACAGGGGATAAACACGGTGACAAAAACAGCCGGAATCGCAAACTCGCGGCTGAGACTACCTAACCGATCTGCGGAGCTCTGATGCTGAAATATTCATGAGGGAATCACGAAGGTTTGTTGCCGCGTTCACTTTCACGAGGTCGACTGGCTCGCCTCGAGCCAAGACTGGGGCTCGTCGTACTGGATGTCGTCTTTGTTGCTATTATCGTCGTGCATTTCACAATGCAAGCGAGGCCTGTTACCAGAGGAGCTAGAGACAGCAACCAACTTTTTATGGACGTGCTCAACAGACTCAAGTCCGCCCGGCTGCCTTGATGACTCGCAGCAAGAGAGAAAAATCCGGAGTTCCCGCGTGCTCATTTTCTCCTCAGGTCATTACGGACTTATTCTAACAGGTCAGCCACGAACTGAACACTCCTTGGAGGAAGTAAGGCAAAACTGTCCCATGTGGGACCGAGCGGCAATTTTTTCATCCGCATAGTCCGCCACTGCGTTGTCGATGAGTTTTTTTTCCGATCTCGCCCGGTAATTCGCCCGTGACGCGATGTGATCGCCTCGTGTCGGTGAGTCTCGCCCAGATTCCCGATTCAGAAAAATCTTTCCGCGGCAGAACCAGTCCACTTTTTCCCCAGGGTAAGAGAGGTTGTCGAAGACTGACGGTCGATCCTGACCGGTAGCCTCGGCCGTAAGGGCGAGCATTCGGCGACCTCGGCACTGCGAATCCGTCTTCCGTATCCCGGCTTACGCTGTCCGTCCTGCATACGTGATCCCGAGAAGTTGTTGCCGAGGAAACTTCGAATGGATTCCTCGCGGGAGTGAGGTGTCCGCACATTCATTCTACAGCTGTTTGGTCGCAAGACCAAAATTGTTACTTTCGTCTGCACGCTTTCCAGGAGCGGTGTGACACCCAGGAGGAAAATTCAAAACGAGGCTCCTCCCGGCTCCCTAACATGAAGGAAATCGATACGAACGACTCGTTTCAGGAGGCTACTTCTTTGAGAGTGGGTATCGCTCGCTCGACGGAGCGAGGATTATCGATCGAATGAGCTCCATGCGGGCACAATGAACGCGTTCATAGTCGACATCATTCTTCTCGTCGTTTCTCAGTTTTAACAGCCCGGAACAATCGTCTCCTCAAGATACAACGACGGAATACCTGCGAACTTGGAGCCGCAATGGACCATCGGTTCGACAAACGACAAATAAACTCTCTTTGAGTGTGTGTGTGTGTCTATTGTGTTCTCGCAATCGAGCGCACACGCGGACGTTTGATTATATTGAGAACTGATGATGTGAGCTACCAGTATGATGGTTCTCCGGACAACAAAACGCTTTGCTGCGAAGCAAACAGATCGGTCGAGGATTGGTCGACCGATTGTGGGGTCTAGCCGTTCTACGATCTCAATCATGAGCTCAAGCTGTAAACGAACTCGGAGCTTCGGTTTTGCGGTAGGATTTACGGTCGCACCGACGCGACGTGGGAAGCGGTGAGCCACTACAGCGAAACCGTGTCCCGGATTAACAGAGCGAGCTGGTACGAGCTTTCGACCTTAAAAGGTCGTTGGCGACTCGACACGGTGTGCAAAGCATCGAACATGGTCTATTCGCACCACTTGGACGGCTTTGAACCAGAACTAATGTCTGTGCTCTCCCCGTCCTGTGCTCAGATCGGAAGACGCGAAATGTCTCTCTGGAGTGCAATCCTATTTGATGCTTTCCATCATCGTCGTGAACTCTCGATCGCTATTTACTCGGATTTCTGAAAGCCCTTCGAGGTCCACTCTTTGTCATGGCTCGCCAAGGGACCTCGGACTTCTGAACAAGAGAGCCACTTTTCCACAATCTAGTTTTGACAAAATGCTCACTGACATTATTCCCGCTTCTCTGGCACAACGCTCGCTTGGTCGCTTGGTTGATTGATGACATTTGGGGGAGGCACCCTTGCCATCGGGAAAAGTTGTTTTGTGCGGGTCCGGAAGTGAATTTCAAAGAATTCCATCTCGATTCTGGGAATCATCTTTGCTGCTGCCGACTTCGGTTAGAAACTCGAGTTGCACCACCTGTAATGGATTCCGAGGGATAGGTAGGAGAGGGTCCTTGTGACCTCTGACATTTCCCGAAAGAACCAAGTTTCCTATTCTTCTATTCGGAGAACTCCCGAGACATGGCCGCTTTCCAAATTCGATTCCAACTCTGATAAGTTACCAGATATCTCGAAAGCCCCGGACTCCGAGAACAATTGACCTGAGAAGCAGTCAGCCAAGAGACATACGAGAAAAAAACAGTCAGACTGTGAATTAGGACCCCTAGCTGAGGCCTCGTATCCGGATCAATTGGATGTTTTCTTCCATCATGAATGAATCTGGACAGGAAACGTGCCTCCTCTATCAACCATGAAACACATAGATTCATGCATGAGCTGTATCTAGGATCAGTGTTCTGTCGGATGTCCTCATCTAGGGACATAATCTCGAGTGTATGTATCGATCAAATATCATCAAGTTGATTCTCTGGGTGGACGATGTTCCCGTTTCGCAAAGTCGGTCATGCGTAGCAGCCCTGCCCTGAGGAAACTTTTGCTGTCGCAGATCGATATCCCCGACATATACTTGTTAATAGAGCTACGAACGAGATCAATTCCGGTGTTTAGGCGTTCCGCTATGGAGGATAGCAGAGAAAATGATGCAAGAAGTCGAATCCCGCGGAGACTTAACTGTAGTTCGCAAAAAGGCTCACGGAACGTTACGAAACTTCCTGTTTGAGCGGAGTTGGGCTCAAATCGATCGTAAAGGCCTAATGGTTGCGAAGACGCCGAGCTCGGAGTCGCTCGGCGACATGTTGTCAACTGTTGGTCCACGTCCACATCCAAGGTTCGCACTTTTAGGCCGAAGATCTGACAAACATCGCCAAAGTCCATGAGTTTGAAAGTCGGGCCCTGCGAAATCGATGTAGAGATTCATCTTTCGTGACTCCGAATCCCGCGTTAACGAGCACCGATCGTTCACGAGCGTTCAAGTTCATCACGAGAGTTGTACGAATATTTGTAGTTGGGAAGTACCGAGTGGTACCATGAGGCACAAACGCGGCGAGAGAACGCTGGTTTCGGGAAGCAGCGGTCAATTTGTTCCGGCAGTTGTCCATTACGCTCACTCTCGACACGGCGCAGACTGCCGCAGAACACAATCGCTTGCTTGTGTTCTAATAAACTCATGAAAGGGCCAACTATTCAGCGCCGAGCGCCGGCTACTGCTCTCGAAAAATGAAACCGAACCGCAGCTTGAGCAGCACCCTCGCATCTCATTACACTTTTCTGCTTGGTTTCTTGAGAAAGGTCATACCTGATTCTTCACTCTGTTCCTCAGCTAAGGGGCGGACAGAGCGTAACGAGAGCCGTCCGAAGTTGATTACTTTCCATAACGGGGCTCTAAACTCAGATTCTGAGAAAACATGCGCGGGCTGAGAAACCATCTCAGTCCCCAAGACCGCAGGAATCGTTCCGTCCGGGAACAGTGAACTCAGAACGTAGATGAGCAGATGTTTTAAAGTCCAGCTGCAAGTGTTTTTGCGGTTCCGACGGCGAGTCAGAATATACTTCATGATTTGCGCACGCAGTCCGGCTGGCCTTGCGGAAAGGTAAGAAATGCGCATTATCTGTGTCGACAAGGAATCTTCCGAATGGACTCAAGTCCGACTGCGAGCAAGGACGAGAATGAAGTTCACGGTGAAATCGTTCCGGCATGCTCCATCGCTTCCTTCCGCCAGCCCTTTCAACAGTTCGATCAAAATCGGCCGATCAGGCCCGAAAAACGCCCTCAGCAACTGCAGCTCAGGCCTACTCCACATCATGGAACTCGATCGGGATCGATCGAGTGTCTCAGGGAACCGGATCCTCGTCCATGGTGTGATGTTCCGGGACGCGGATTCTTTCGGCGACTCAATTGGGAACATGCTTCGACAGAGAGCTCCCCGAATTATTCAGCCGTACGTGATTGACAAAGGGACGGGGAAACGGGTGCGGTGGAAAATGAGTCCTGCTTTCGAAATCTCTCCAAGCACATGTGTGCAGCTTCACACGCCCCGCGCCAGGCAGGAAAAACTGAACACAAGTCGTCTAACGCCTTCTCGTTCGTTTCTACAACGCTTCACGCCTGTTCAATGAGGGCAAGGAGTTCGGATCGCCAGGAATTCCGAGTCTGCATTTTCTTGAAAACGAATTGAGATGCGACGCCAACCAGGTTCGGAGGACGACGCTTGCGTACTCTCATGAATAAACCTTCTGGCAACGTGGCTTTTTCAGCGGAATCGTCCACTTGCGAACTCTAAACTTTGGAAACACGACTTGGGATTCTCCATTGTTCCAGTAGTCCTCGCGCGAAACCTTCTTGAGCGGAGGACATTCCATCGCTTCCCATGGTGACCTTCAACCCCCCCCCCCCCCTCCTCCGCCCACCCCATCTCTAGTCCTGGAACATCAGCATATTGTTTGTCATCTGGCGTGGTATTCGTGAGTGCTTCCACGTGGCACCGGCTCCGTTGGGCATACTTCGCATACCACTGGGCCACCTTCTGAGACTTCACCTCTGTTTCTCATTTTAGGATTGACCGACGACGACGGTGAGTCAGCGCACGTCGCGAGTTGTTCAGGTCGATCGCAAACGGAAAAACTCCTGGGATACGACGAGTGGCAGTCGTTGCAGAAGTAGAGCAGCGCAAGTTTTTCGACAACGACTCTTGGATTAGGTTCTTGCGTTTTTTGTCCTGCATCAAGTTGGAGACATCAGCTGATGCCCATGACGATTCCAACTACGACGAGGCGTCACCAGCCTTTCCGATGAGACCTTGATGACCCTCTGAGCTCCACGATCCCTCCTCCTCCTCCAAATTCTCCTTTTTTTTATTTTTTGGTGGAAGGGCATTGAAACAGATGTAATGAATTGTTTGTAAGTTCGTCAATTTCCCGCTAATGGCGAAGTTTCTCTCGACGAGTGCCGAGCCTAGTGGTTCACAACGGAAGAAGGCTCAAGTCTCAAGCCTAGCTGCCTGGGACGCGTTGCGGCGGGAACGTTCGGAGTTCCCGTCGCAGTCCCTCACGAAGTTCAGCCTGAACTCCCAGCAAGTTACGCTGACCGTGACCGTATGAAAGTTGGGAAGACGAAAAAAAGGAGCGGAGTGTGAGGATGAGCCGTGGTTTCGGGGTTAGGCGTCGAGGATTAAAGCGGGCGAGCATCGCCCGCGGCGGGGTTGATTTAATTTTTTAAACCTATCCCTCAATGAACTAGGTATGGGACTCTATCGTCGGCCAGCTCTTACAGTCTACAAAGTCCACGACGGCATAAGAGTCAGAAGATGCTGGCCTGCTAGACAAAAGCTCGCCGCCAAAGTCTCATAATGCTCCGCGACTTTGTCTAAAGACTGAACCGGTCGCTGAATCGACGAAAGCGGCTCCCGGTTTCGCCAGAATTCCGATGGGAGAACAAGAATGCGCGCGATGCCGTCATGACCTCACCCGAAGGCAACCGGAAATTCAGCTGCGACGACGCCAAACCAGAAACCGTGATTTTAGAAATGCATTGCAAACGATGTTCGAATCAATATGCGATTGCAGAAACGGTAGGGATTACCATCAGGTACTATGGACGATCACACTGTCTTCCCAGGGCTTTTTCGACAGTTCATCAAGACTCACTGAAAAATTCGCGTTTTTCGAGTCCTTCAGGTACAACATGCCGGAATGAATTCGCCCGCACTTATCCGACTCCGGAATCTCAAGCAATTTCTCGGAGCGGAATGAATCTACGTGAAGTAAAGTACGAAGAGCGACCCGACTTGCAAGACCGGGATGGACTAGATAACGTTGAAAAAGACCGAGCTCGGTGCGGGAGAGCAAGCTCTCGTTATTCGGTAGCCGTCATGGCTCCCGTGTGAACACACGAGCCGGCTGTAGTATGGAGGTGCGAGAAGTCATTTATTGCAAAGTGGAGCCGACATGGCAGTTCGGGAATTTAGCATGATACTCAACGCGCGTGGATTGGAATAATTGATGAGACCAGCCTCGAGTAAGGCAGGCTGTAGCCGCAATGACAATCGTGCTGTGTTTGTCCCGGGAATTATGCACAAGCATATTACATCCAATAAGACTTGAGAAGGCTTTGAACGGGCTTCAAAGTTCAATTAGAACACTTCTAAGCCTCGCCGTGCGCAGGTTCGGACCGAGCGGCCGACAAACCGAAGTCCCAGGTGCGCAAGGTGAAGCAAGCAGAAAAGCAACAAAAGCAACGGCAAACATTATGAAAAACAACAAAAGCAGTAACAAACCAGACGCCATGCCTTGCTGCAACCACCGCTGTGACCGAGGTAGTAGAAGTAGTTCACTGCTTCACTAGACCCCATACACCATAACGTGCATTTACTGTGTTTTCAAAAGTTACTGCCAAGCGATGTGTTCATGACTTGAGAAGTCTTGAAAGCCTGAGTGCTCCTTGGAGCCTGAGGGTCAGAGAAACAAGCGGAGGCCAACTCACGCACCCTGACAGCGAGATCGGTGATTTATGCTTTGCATCCTCTGTTCTTTCGACGTTTTTCCCACGCACACTCGCAAGTCAGACACGTTACACTCATCCCGTTGCTTTGCCGAATCGTCGTAAAGCTCGGACGAAAACATCAGCGTTCTGGCGACAGAACGTGCGAGTGTCATCGGCCGACTTCCCCAGCTGTTCTTTGATTAGTCTCGAAAAGGCGTTATGTGAACGAGCATGTACTACAGAATTCAAAGTTGGCACCTACACGACTCGCGACTATCCTCTGACTCGGGAACTTCAAGAAATGTAGTCCTCTTGGCTAGTCTAGAAGCTCGGCTCGCAAGCTCCAAGTCCTCGGAGAGTTCCAATACCAGGTCTGAGTCTGTGCTCTGTCAGACAACAAAAAACGCCTTCGTGGGCAGATCGCGAGTCCCGACCGATATCCAGGTGGTCTGAATTTCAGCCATGACAGCAGCTGGCCGTATCATCGTTTGCGAGATCGTTACGGCAGTCAACCACAGCAGCGTTCATAACGCGAAATCTAATCCCTGCGGAGAATCTAGAGAACCGATTCGAGTGATTCACCGCATGGCGACGAGACGAGTTACGCCGTCGTCGGCACATTCTCGGATATGTGGCTGACACGCGCTCCATGACACCTCTGTTTGGAGCAAAACAGAACTTCGGACCGCGCCGAACGATGACTTCAGCAGAGTGGTAGTTTGCCTATTTTCAAAAGAAAGTAACTCTTCAAGGTCGAGAAACGAGCAACCCGACACGGAGTCTGAGAGAGTTCGCTTTTCGCATGCCCGAAGAATCCCAATGACTTTCTTGTTATGCCTGGAGTGCTGCGGGCGCACAATTGTTCGGGGCAGCGAGCCGTTTGCTCCACCGGGACTCCGGTGTCCGCTGCTCAAGCCTTCTGACCAAACGCTGTCTACTCCACTTTGCCTCAGCGTACAGCGTGGCGGCCATCGGCATCGAACGGCACCAGCGGCCCTCCGAAGTGAGCGGACCTTGTTCAAGATATTCTGTGCTTCGAACGGAACGGCGGTGGCGGCTCATCGGGCGGAGGCAGAAGCGCCGAGTAAAACACCACGGGATCAGTGATCGTTCCGGGATAAGTATCGAACATGTAGCAGTAGCGTTTCGTCGTCGGTTCGAAACCCGGAATAATATTCACAACAGAGTCTGCGTCAGGCCGTAGAAAGTAGAGTATTGAACCCCGGGGGAGTTGAGATCCGGAAACGGATGGTAGTTTGCGTGGAAGCGTTCGCATCAGGGAGACATCACCGAGAGTTCACCGATTTCGATTCGGGTACGCTCCAGCTCCCTCGTATCTGGCTTTTCCCATTCTCTTTCATTCCGTTCGACTCCTCCCTTTCACCCCGGTATCATTTCGAAAAATTCGAGGATGCCCGATTCTCTCATCCTTGGTACGGAAAATTCAATCCATTTCCCCCGCGTACAGCTCCTCCTCCCGAACACACTCGATCCGAACCCCAGTTGTGGGAGGTAAAGAGATTCAGAACGAAAACACTCCCGCTGATTCAGGATCCACCTGTCCGTCCCGCGCTCTCAGCTCAATATTGAACAAAATCGTAAGTTTGGGAACGCCTGCGTAGACGTACATTCACCGGGTCGCTGTCAACAGGTTGGCTGATTCTTTGGCGCAGTGCAGTGGCGGTCGTCGATACAACAGTGGTGGTGGTTCCGCCAAAGGCGCTGCACGCACGCTTACATAATAATTAGTCAGTCATATTTGTTACAAAAGCCAACGCGGGGAGGCCTAGAACAAAGGGAGCTGAGAACAACCAGAAATTCACACCCAGACTCCAATCAACACATCACCTGTGGCGCAAAAAGCGAGAGCCGGAAGGACAAAAAACAATGTCATCGATCTAATCAGCTTGTCCTCAATCAACACCAAGTCTTATACGACAAGTTTGAGGTAAGGGTCGGACATGGGTATTGCCATGTGCCAACGGCAGCGTCCACGACAAGCAACCGTCTAGCTCAATAGGAGACAATCCAATTTATTCCGCAGTGACCCTTTCTTGGAGGCAAAACATCAGCAAAAAAACCAAACCGTGTTTGACTACTGACCACTACTGACCACAAACACTCAGCAACTTCTCGGGCATTGATGCAGCAACATGTGTTGTTCCAACGACTTTGGAGCAATGCTCGGTATTCCCACAACTTGGTGCATGCTGCAGACGAGCACTCAGCGGCGCTTCTCTTGAGAAAACGCTCGTCGGGACGTTTGGAGAAAGACTTTGTTCTATTCCTCTTTCGCTCTCGAGAACCCACCTGTTTGTCAAGGACGAGTTATTCCATGATGTTTAGTTAAATCCAAAGTGCTGTGAGAGTATCATCAGTCTATTCCGACGGGGTCGCACTGTACGGGCCGCTGCCGACGGGGGAAATCATCGGAGAGTGTCACCTAATTCATTCCCAAGTTTCATAGAAAGCTCGAATTTTTCACTAGCTAGGAGCGTTGTGTCAGAATCAGCCCATCGCCGTTGTTGGGAGCACACTTTGACCGGTCGACGTACAGCGCCACGAAACTCGCTATACTTCTGGGGCCCTTTTACGCCACGACCGACTGCGAGGAATCCACGCGGAGAAGGCCGGAGAGGGCCTTTCGGTGAGGGCAGCTCTTCTGAGGAAGAGACAACGTGGATGTCGTTGCCGTAAAAACGTCTCGCTGCGTTCCCTGTGTTCGCTGTGAAAGGCTGGAGATTGCGGCCGGTGGTGTTTCATGGACAAATGTAGCCCGACGTGTTCGAAACGGCGCGGCGCGGCATCTCGATAAGTGGCACAGCCGTGGTACTTCCTCACAGTGGTGAATAAAAATTGTGGAATCTGTTTTGGAAGCTCGCTCAAATTCCTTCACTTGAGCCGAACACTGCGCCGGTCTGGGAGAGCTCTCCAGTAGAGAGACGTGCTGTACGAGGGTCGGTCGTTTGATACTGGCGAAACATCCCCGATAGATTCACTCTGTGTAACTTACGGTCAAATTGTGACCGAAAGAAGTAGGTTACGACCGCTCTCGAGTCTGTTAAGAATGCAGATGCAATCCCTTGGCGGCGAGGGCCGCCTCGAACTGGAGTTGGGCCGCTGTGCAACAGCACTATGAGTAGCGATACTAACTCGTCCGGACGAGAGTCGTAAAATGTTAGTGCTGGATTCTCGTTCATGGATTTCGAAAAACGGGGGATTCACACACTGTTCTTCTCCACACGAACATACCGCGGGAGAGTAACGAAATTCATCGCTGTTGTTCACTAACACGGTTCCGAAGTTTTCACCGTATGTCGACTGTTCGTGAATCGGACTCAGGGGAAGCTGAACTTTGCGAGAAAATGAGAGGAAAGGTTGCATTCGTGGGGTGCCCCACTGCTCGCTTCATTCCGCGGCTCATAAGATAGGGACTACATATCTCCTGAAGTTTGTGTGATCGACGAATGATGAATTATCCTCGCCAAACTCATTCAGTGCAATACAGACATATGTACATCCGAAAACATCAAAGTAGACAAATGTGGGAATTTCCTGCACAGAAAGGCTCGAGTTTCCCGCCATTGTGTCGGGAGGCGTAGAGATGATACATTTCTTCAAGAACAAAAGTTTCATGGTTTCCAAGCGGACGCATGCTCACACAACTGAAAGATAAATTCAGCTCCCGAACGTTGATGCGCGGACCTCCTTACCAGACGCAGCTTTCGAAAAAGACACATGCTCGTGAACTCAGGAAAGTTTGCATGTGTTTCATCTCCGGTCCACAAGAAGTCCCGCGCTCGGGACTCAGATTTCGTGGCCTAATCGAGAGCTCAACGTTCTTTTAGGTGTCCTTTTCGGTCATTGGAACGAAGGAAAGTGTCCAGACTTTCCTATATCTGCATCGCATATGGTTCGTATGTGAAAGCAGTGCTGTCGAACGACCTCATTATCAACATAAGAAACTGGATTGGTTTCGTCAACATACGGAGCTCAACATCCCCGCACCATGATCTCGGAGAGATTATTTGCTCAAGAATCCGGAAGATTATGACCGAAAGCCCCACAATCGAACAGTTCCTCGACCGCTCCGATTCCAAGGAGCCTTCATGGAGATTGATTTCCATTGCGACTAATGGGTGTAATTCTGTCTCGAGATCAATCTTAACTTTCGGAACGACCCCGTCCAGCAGACCAAGCATCACCGCGTCGTCACCGACAGCTCGTGGAAGGAGAGCTACCAACCGCCAATGAATTGGAATCGATTCGACTAAAAGGGTGTTTAGGGCTTGTGTACCGCTGTCGAACGACTCGGTCAGTGTCGATGTCACACCATGTTCAACGATTGAAGGCGTTTACAACGTCAGTGTCATCAGCAACACGGCCCGCGTCTGACAATGAATTCTCTACCAAAGAGAATACTTCGCCTATTCTTGCAAGACGAGCTGGTCTCGGGCGTCGCCAGTGTGGAGCGCCACCGCGAGCTGGTTGGCTTGTCTAAGCTCAGGCTTTTCGTGATTCGGAATGAAAGAAATTTTTCTAAAGAAATGAAAGATGAGGAATAGCAATTGGGATCCCTGGAACAGGAATGCCAAGAATGATCCGAGGCGGCAACCTGAGAAACCTCAGCCCGTCCAGTCAGTTTCGGTTGCTCTCACAATCAGTCAGATAAGATAAGGGGACTACCTTGAGAATCCGGTCGTCAACCTTGGGACAGTGGGTCGACACGGTCAAGTTCGAGAACCACTTCTTTTGGCCGCAGAGCCATCCGCCCGGACAAGACATGCGTCACGCTCAAGCGAATTGTCGAACGCAGAGCAAGTCTCGGGCTCACCGACATCGTAACGTTAGCATAAGCTTGAAACAAGTAAGCGAATGATCTCAGAATGACAATTAGGAAACATAGGCTCTCGTGCACGAGAGGGGAACGAAGAGCGCAGCTCGCCCTGTTTCCGCCTCAACCTGGAGTCTTGCTTTCTCATGCGACACCGTCGAGAGAGGTAATCCGACAAACTCGTTGTAGGAAATGTGCTTGTCGTCCTTCCTGATCTCTCGTAGAAGCCCTGACAGGAGTTTCCATGTGGCTACTGCAGTGCGAAGCCTTCTCCGAGAGATACGAGCGATGTAGCTGACACGAAGATGGATGTCAGGTACGAAACCGAAAGATGTAGACGAAGGCGAAAATCCTTCCCTGAGCAGGGAACTGAGCTCACGTTGGGTACGGCTCATGAAATGTTTAACGGTTCTAAACTGGAGTGCATTCGTTACGTGCGAGAGGAAACCTAATTCTCGGTCTTCTTATTCTCTAGGGAAAACAGAATTCGTCCTGCAAATGAAGCGCGCACGGCGGCAGCGTTGATTGTATGGCTCTTATCTACCGTAACTCCTGGGCTTCCCATCTCAGCCTCATGAGTGTTGCGATGTAAGAATAAGTATCGGAACATAAAGAAAACGCGGAACACTCGAATGCTTTGAGAAATCCTTGAAGATTGCTTCGAGAGTGGAGGGTTCGCTCCAAAGAGCACAGCTTTTCTAGAGATTATCGCACTTTGATCTCGCGGCGGAAGCTTTGGAGACTGTTTCCGAGACTACATTCTCCCATCCCTCGGAAAGTTCGTCCAAGATTCCAGCGGAGCCAGCGCGGGTATTACTGATCTAGTATGAATCATGAGATTATTTATGCCCGAATCCCGAATTAGATTGAGCTCTCGAGACTCGCCCGGAAAATCTCATCTTAGCTGGGATGATCACCAAGTCATACATTACGGCGGATTCGCGTCTCAATTTGGTGGACGACGGATTGCGGAAGTTTCTGGCGAAGCTTGGATCGCGGTGATCGAATTCCCCAGTTGAATAAGGAAAGCTCGTTTGCTCTGATCAGAGATCGATCATAGGAGAAAATCTGGCCGTGGAACTTAGGGGTTGGTATTAAATTATTGGATGATAATAAGCTCCCAGCGGTGGGCGTTTCGAGGAGAGTAATGGGGAGATCCACACTCAATATCAACTGGAAACCCGAGGAATCTTTGCCTGCGCGCGTCGATTCGAGAATCAAGTACTTGTCATGGATGGCGGACCGTTGGGCCAACTCGCAGACGCGTCACCTCCGATCCAGCTCCTTACTGAATTCCGAAATAATCTCCGAAGATCAGGAATCCTCGTTCTCGATGGCGAATGAATCATGCAATCGCAGATATTCACAGCGCGTTGATTCACTCGATTATTTGGAGTTTCCTCGGGAAACACGCCCTCTATAGGAATAAAAGCCTTGTGAGCTCCCAGTGATATTGTAATATAGTTATAATAGGCTTGGTCCCGGCTTCGATCGCTCAACAACCGGCGAGATCTCTCGTTGAACTAATTTGGAATAGCCATCCCATCTCAGATCGGTATGTAATTGGGTTCTTGGCTGACTAATGATCCGAGTTCGCCCTCGGGCCCCCTGATCTAGAGATTCGGCAGCAGCCTGATCATCGGCTGTTATTTAGTGTGGGTAACATCGAATGATACGCGGTTTTCAGGAGAGAAAGGTCCGTCGATTGAGAGTATAAATGGAACTCCGTCTCATCAACTTCCATGGGAGCACTCACAGGTTGCTGCTTGGGCATTCAAAAACTGTGCAGTCGATAGGAAGGAATCGATGGTTGGCCTTCGGTACGAGATGGCCTGCGGAAGCTTTTATCAAATTCGTCTCGAACAGAGCGGAAACTCCGAAAATCAGCCCCACTGGAATCAATGTCCTGGTAACAGAGTGAGAGACTTCGTCCCACAAGCCCCCGATCGACAGATGTCCAAGTGAGATGAACATCGCACAAACCACTCGGCTCCCTTATAGACGAATTCGATGTTCCGTATGCTACTGAGTAGGTTGAGTGAGGCATCTCGGGAACCAACGAGGTAGGTTCGGCGTACAACGTATTGGATTGAGCTTGTCAGCTCCTGTTCCAGTTGTGCTTGGGACCATCTACTGTTCTCAATCCTGAGCGCGTTTCGCCAGAGCGTGAGCTAAGGCCTACTTTTCAGATGCAAAATTGTCGCGGCCGGCGTTTCCGTCAGCGCCGTCTCCCTGAATATTCTACCATGACTTTTGAGAACTCCACAACGGAAGTAGGATCGTTTCCCATTTCTGCGGTTCCGGAAGAAACCCACTTTCCAACCTTTTCCGAATCCGAAACTGAATGGGACTCCCCATCCTGACCTTTTGTGATTCGAGTCTGTGTGTGTGAGTTCAATCGGTCCCGCGAAAAAAAATTGGATCCCTATGACCTATAGACATTTTGAACCAGAAATCGCGTTCGTTGCAGCTGGATCCCGTTGCAGCGGCAGTGTTCCAATATCCTACCATATGGAACCTTACACCGACAAACTCTGCCTGTCGGTGGGAGATTCGGGAGGATGAAGCCAGACAACCAGACGGAAAAGTGGTGGGAAAACGGACACCTGGGACGAGCCAACAGAAACTTCTGAATTCCGACTCGAGTGCATTCTTCCTTGGGAATTCGACTGTCCGAAACAGCCGGGAACCGCGGAAGAGACGGTCGATCTCCCCGTAATTGGTGATTGTGTCCAGAACAGTCGTGAGGAACGGATTTCCGCGACGTTCAGGTATCCGTCCTACCTCACGAATTTGACAGCCAACCAAACTCCTCTGGAGGGATCCCTGACTGTATTAGGGCACGAATCTTCTCTCTCTAGATCAGTGGTTCTCAGAGTGGTCGATATGGACCCCTGGGGGTCTATGACCGACCCCCGCATGACCGATGATCTTCCGTGGGATCGTTTGGGAGTCTCGCTGAGCCTCCGCCTCGGGAATGATGAGGTCTCTCTGAAGTCAGTCTTACCGCGACAGTTCCTGTCACGGTTTGTAAACTGATCTCGAATCGCTCAACATCGACCCCTAGGGGGTCGACGGGCAGGGCGAGTTTGAGAACCGCTGCTTTAGATCATCGATCCGAATGCCAGAAACTTGAGTTTCACAAATCTCCATTCGCGCTCACATGGGCACTGGCGCCCCCATTTACGACCACATCTACTGTCACGGAATCAAACCGGGGAAGTGCCCTGATGAATCTCACGGGGGATTCACTCATTTTCGATCTCGATGTCTTGGGCCCTGTTGTCTGCACAGAAGTGACGCCGCGGCAACTTACCTCACAGAGCGTCGCTTCTCATCCCTCGTACCCAATGGTTCCACCGACGATTTCCCACGGTCTCGTTTGTGATCTCCAGCAGACTCATGAGATTTGCTTTCCGGTCCCTCTGGAGCGTTCTAAAAGCGGCAAATACTGAGTCGACTGGGGGAGTTTCTTAGATATTCCGGTTGTAAAACGCGGGATCCCCTCGATCCTTGCATGGTCGAACATTGACAAGTCTTCATCTGATCCTCGAGGCCATCCCGAGCTCCGGAGGATCCAGAAACATCCAAACTCTCTCGGAATTCTGTGATGGTTTACGTCGTTGGATCCAATCGTGTGACCTCGCTTCAACTATCGCGATTGATGACGAGAACGAACGGAAGAAAAACCGATGTACCATCTGAAGGACAGGGTGGGATGACCTGAAAAATGAGGCAGTCAAGTTGGGGGGCTTTCTGGTTCGTCAGCGGATGAATCTTTCAACACATCCTCAAAAAGGGGGCCGCGGACCTTTATGCCACGTGGAATTCTTTCGCGGTGCTAAATTGGTCGATGCGCTATTCCAGAGAAATTTGTTCCAACTCTCTTGGGATCAGCTTTCATCGAGATATGAAGTGGTTTGCTTGTCATGCGAAGTACCCAAACAGTTCAGAACCACGCTGAACGTCGGTGAAAATGTGATACCTCTCCATCCCGTGGAAATCAGAATGATGTCCCGACGGAAGACAACGGCGACGGATCAGAGAGTCCGCCAGGCAACAGCTGGAGAACGGCGCTAATTTTTCGCTTTGCAGGGCAGCACAACAGTGAGTTGTCTTTGCCGTTCCCCAAACATTGTTATCTTGTTCCATTCCGGCCTAATGATTGCTTAGCAAGCCCCACCACGACTTGGCTTTGCACTCACCATAGTCAGTACTGCTAGAAACAGACCTCACAGTGTTTGCCGTCGTGGCGAGAGCCCTGATGGCGTCCCAAAAAAGAGATTCCCGAGAGCAGAACCCGAAGCTCAGTGCCAGAAGGGTTTTGGTGACCCAGATCCGACTTTCTATGGGGAATCACCACTGCGTCTCTTTCCATTGTTGGATAATGTGTTTGAGCTTGAAATTTGGGAATTTGATCCTTCTCCCGACGTCGCGGACAAGGGCGTTAGAACTTGTCGTGAATCTGCAACCTTTGCTAGTGGTTTTCAACCTGGGTTTGGCCATTCGAGGGCTCCCCCGGGCGATCCAAAAAAAAACCTCAATCCAATTTCCGTCTTCGACGTGAATCGTAGTCTTCTGTTCGAATGCGGCTTGCTCCGAGCACTCATCCATACAGTAGGAGTGCGAAAAGGTAAATTCTTGGCTTCCGCTCGAATGAATAATGTAGTTCGGCAGAATCGGAGTAGGGCATCTACACTGTGCGAGAAACAATGGCTACATCTCTTAATCGCAATGCATTACTGACGTATTCGAAACCTGAGAAGGAACGAATGGAAAGTGAGAAAAGACGAATGTGGGAATCAGAGACATCGACAAAAGTAGAAGTCAGATCGCATCCCCTGCGACAGCGCGGGCAACAACCGTGCTGTAATTGAATATCTTGAAGCCGCGTCCCGGCACCGCCAGACGGTACTAGAGACAGTTCAAGTGTTGTATCCAATAGCTCCGAAGACGGCGACAACAAGAACAATCGGCTTGTTCCACGTAGAACTCAGGCACGGTTTTATTTATTACAACGAATACATCGGTGCTCCAACAGACACTTAAAATCAGTACAAAATATGTAACAGTGATTCTTCTTCGTCTTGCTGATGTCCCGCGCCCATCCCCCGGCTTTTCTTCGGACTCAGAGCGTTGCGAAGAGGACTCATCATTATTAATTTCAATCCGGCGATGCGCGCGTTCACTTTACGCGATGAATGCTCGTTCGGGTTTCCGAGCTATACATGCTCGCCGTGCTCCGGTTCCGTGCCCTCCCGAATATCCCCGGGAGTTTTGAGAGATGGGAAACAAGTCAGTAAACATTGCAATGATATCAACTCACAATAAAGTTCAAATAACATCAACTTTCCGCATGTTTTCCCAGAGAGACTCGACGATCTTCTTGATTGTATCTTCCACTGCCTTTAAAATACTCTCCGAAGAGTCCTCCAGGCAGCGACGTTCGATGAAGTCGATGATACTGGGGGAGCCCATCAATTCCACGAACGGAAGCTCAACTCAAATGATCCGTCCTCTCGTCGATCGCTCGTGGCCGAATCGCCCATATTTGTGAGCGAAAATGGCTTAATGAAGCGCAAACGAACTCCGAAGGACCTTCGGGAAACCTTTACGCTTTGTCGCCAATGTTCCAAATCAGGTTGAAGAGTGACAGCACCCGTCGAGAACTGGGCATCGGAAATCTCCATCACATGATGTGTAGTTTCAGTCATACAATTGTGTATCAATATTAGCATCGATATATTGATGCGCTGACCACGTACATAAACTTTCATCCTCAGACGAAACGCTCAAATTCCAAGGTGACGTAAAGAGGTAGGAAAAGTTGTCGATGCCTGGGTTACGTTCCCATGACTTTGCACAGATATGCGACGACCATGGAATCCGAAGCGTATCCCTCAATTAGTAGGAGATCTCACAGGACTGAGTCGGTCGGTGGGGTCAGAAAGGACCCTGGTGAAGGAGTCGCAGCCGAAGTTCCACGTCCGACCGCCACACCATGAAAAGTACTGGCGGCTCAAAACCGATTTTAACATGGAGCTCTATGGGAATTCTCAACGGAACCGGTCACGTCGTGAAACTGATTCTATGACGAAGGGAGTTCGGTTTAGTTTAGGCAGTACTTTTCGTGGTGTGGCGGTCAGGAGTGAAACTTCGGCTGCCATCATCCTCCACCAGGGGCAACATTTCCGACCCCACCGATTCCATCTCGAACTTTCCATCAGAGAAGGTTCCCTTGTCAGAATGTATTATCCGGTCCCTCATGCTCATCAAAGGGGTTATAGTGCCTCCAGCAGGAACAAGAGTCGAATCTTGGGAATCAGGACCATAACGTAAGTCGAATACAACTCGAATCACGGGAAGTGCAACAGGTGATGCATCGGAAGCAACCTGTTAGTGGTGTGAGCCTATCAACACATAGCCGTACCGCCTCTGATTTCCATCCTGGGATGAATTATGAGCGGGCCTTTGGGATTTTGCGACGACCCGAGGTTTCACACTGCAACGGGATCTCCACTGCGGAGTGTCACCATGTGGTCGTCCTGGAGAGCGCTTCGGAACTCAGCTCCTCCTGTTTCCTGGATTTTTGGTTTCAGTTCATTCTCATCCTCAGTACCAATACGTCAATAAGTTCAATCTTGCGGTAGAGCGGCACCAGCTTGTTCTGCATCCGGTTGAGGAAGTTCACGGGGTAGCACAACCCTGCTCGGCCCCACAACCCTACCGTGGGCATGTGAGTAGTAGGTGACCATGATCGATGAATTCGACGAGCCACCCGCGCCCGAAACAAAACCAGTGCTTCTTCTCTGGAGAGCGGGAACACCGTTAGCTCGGTTGATCATAGTGCGTAGAGCCATGATGGGGCGGACGTGATGGAGTGATCTCGGTGGGGCTCGTCGAGGCTCAGTTTCCCTGAATTGGACGATCAGCTGAGCCACCGAGGCAAGGTATTGATCCTTGGTTGAAGAACTCGCGTACGAGTAGGCTTCCAGCTTCCCAGCATTCCGGTAGGTGGCATTTGGGGACTCACGTAGGACTTCTTCGAGCTTTTGTCGAATATTTTGACGGAACTCTGGTTTCCTCCACTCGCCGCGGTTCAGAGGACCCGGAAGTCCCATTAGAAGAGCGTCAAGCGAGTTCTCTAAAATGTTGATAGCAGCAGCAGATCGAGAAGCAGCACAAAAGCTCTCTCAGCGAGAAACTCGGAAACGTTTTGGAAGCCGTTGGAAACTGTGACAGCTCCAGCTGACACAGGGCTGGCCAATATGGCGCGTTTTTGTTGATCCGTCGTTTAAGGCGTTCCAGATTCGGAGGCTTCGTTTCAGCTTTAGGGCCCGGGCTCAAACGATTGCCATTCTTTTCCCAATGCTGACCTTTCCATCTGCTGCTGGGGGAGTACTTGGGATCATTCACTCGAAAACTGCCGGGCGGCCTCAGGGCTTAGGTTAGGAATTGGAACATTTTCCCGCCCTGATGAAAACGACGGATGGTTGAACATAACGGCTGGCGATCGTGGGCGGAGCGGCGGGAAAAGTTTCCAAAGCCCCGAGCCCGAGCGATGGCGGCGGGCAGCTGGGGAACTCTCATTCCACCAATACATTCAATTTCGGATTCCATCAAATTTTCCGTGAGTACATCAAAATCTCGAGGAATTCTCCTCGATCCGTGAACTTTAGCATAGTGTCGCATTTTGGAGATTCATTTTGGTGGGTGCCCTGATCGATGGCCCCAGTGAGTGGGGCCGAAACATAGCTCTTGAATGAATCTCTGCATCCTCTCACAGTCCGAGAGTATGAACGATACGTCTCCCCAGATCGACAAAACTTGAAGTGAGTCAATTCGTATGTCGTTCTCAGGCGAGGTGCGAGTTCCTCCAAATCAGTCGAGCGCATTGACGGCCATGGATAAGGAAGGCAGTTGAGATACAGCAAATGGGAAAAAACTCTGAAAAAATAAAAGTGCGAACTTTCCGAAGACCGTCGAAAGCGACCTCCGGAATTTCTGTCGTATCACTGGGATCGTTGGTCGGAGGGAGATCCAGAACAAGGAGGAAGTCATGCAAGATGCCATGGTTTTCGTTCACGATATGAACGAATCCATGGAGGCAGCTGAATGGCCCGATTGCTGTCTCTGGAACGCTGACGAGAGCCGCTTCGAGTACGAGCCCATGCGGTCGAGAACTCTGAAATTCCTTGGTGACGGGATTGTTGGAGTGAGAAGAGTTCCGAAGAACGCAGTTTCTCACCCTTACTCCATGCGGGTCCATTTCTCAAAAAACGGGCGAATAGAAGGAAAAATTTTCATAGTATTCTCTGAGCCGACGGATTGCTCTAGTCTGAGAGTACCCGAGATGGTGCGGCATGTGCTGAAATGTCAAGCGACAGTCCGGAATTGATTCAATGAAGTATTCTAAGCCGACTGCTTTAAAAAAAGTATTCTCCTCCTCGATGCTTGGACGGGCCGAGGTCCTAATGCCGATGTGGTGGCCGGGAACGTTTCGGTTCAGTATGTTCCGAAACAGAGCACCAAACTCATGAAACCTCTGGATGTATATTTCTTCCGGCAAAATAAGATATTGGTCAAATATCTGACGGAGGCCTGTGAAGATGAGCACTTCGCTGATGAGTCTTCAGCGAAGCCAGAGAATCGTTCCTACATTATGAAACTTCATTGTGTTCGTTACCATAAAACACAGCGTTCGTGATTCAAGCCAATGTGGGTGTACGCATGGCAGAAATCCGGCTACTTGCTTCAAGAACGGATCATCTCAAAGAGGTAGCATACGTGGAGTTCATGACTCTCGAATCCAATACGGCAGAGTTTCGAATACAAATAAAGACTCCCGAATTCGATTCAAGTCGAATCGATGTGGGAATGAATTGAGATTACCACCATGTCCCTTGGAATGCCCTGTTGCGAAAATCGTATCCTACGAACCTCGATTCAGCCATAAGTTTTTGGTGAGCTGCTCCGGCAAGCAGTACACAAGGGGATGGAACCGCGTCATCCTCTACGGAGCACGCCATATCCAAATAGTCAGATCTCCTGATCCGCGCATTCCCGTGCGATAAGGTTCTCCTCGGTAGATCATAAAGTGACACCGCACCGTTGACGAAGCTGAAGGGAAAACAATCTCGTTCGTTCGACCTCTATCACCCTGTAGTTTGAGACTGGGATTTGAAGCTTGCCTCCACTGCTCGGTTTGAAGGTTGTTCTCAAGAGATTTTTTACTTAAAGGAATCTTCGAGTCTCGCGAGGAATGTTCCCGTCATTCGAATTAAGAGGATGCTACAAGTGTTCTCCGACAGTCGGGTGGAGACGGTCGGAATGCTAGCGATTCCTTTGAAGAGTACCTCATAATCAATGAGAAATCCGATTCATCGTTCGATCGTAGACTAAAACCTTAGGACCACATCGGGACCGGGCCATTCTTGTCCGAATAAGCGGCCGGTCCGATTAAGCGATCGAGGATAGGCACCATCGGGGATTCGGGAATTTGGATTCTGGCCCGAATAAGCGGCTGGTCCCATTAAGGGGGGAGGCGGATTCCACTGTATAATACCCCAGTTCAGCTAGAGCGTGTGCTTCCTTGTGACCAACTCATGTGCAAATCGGATAAGCATCACTGAGTCAACAACCTATGAGTGCATACTCTCAGTTTTTGAGTGCAGATAGTGACGGTTTCTCGTGCAGATTCGCATACACAATTTCGTTTTTTTTTAATTGCATGAAAGCTCGGTCTTTAGTTAGCCTCGATCCGATCGTTAATGATTGCGATTATCGAATCGGACGGATTTACAGCCGGTTCGGAGTTGAATCCTCGAACTTAGGACCCCCACGCATACCGCTCGGTGGCCACTGGGCCACGAATGATTGAATCATTATAGTTCACTCCTAGCGATCGCTTCGAACAAATTGAATATTTCACGCCGTGTTGGAAACAATATATTTCTTGATTTATTTTTGATTGCCTCAATCTCGGACGAATGCAATCTCGCGGCATACATCCTCAACATCACCTCTACCATCCAGTTGCCTGTGAACGACACGCATTTTGAACAATTTACAAGTACAATAAGCAAATTCTCTCATGAACTTCAGGGTACAACAGAACAGGGCAAGGAGGTTAGTGGCGGACGAGTAGAATATAAGCGACCAGCATCGCGAGCACTGCCACTGAGCATGTGAGCCCTAGTTCTGAAACAGAGATGCAGGTGTCAGTGGAGTCCTGTTTCGTTCAGAGCATTCGTTGCATTGGCGAAGCAAATTTCAGCTTGAGTCTCAAGAATTGATGAATCTATTTGAAGGAAGTTGTGGAAACCATTGACGGCGCCGACCAAGAACGAGCTTTGGGCTGGGCATTAAACTCACTGATGATGTTTGAAGGATCCTTCTGCAGCTGCTTGGCTCCTTCATGGATAATGTCCTCGACCATTTCCTCAACTTGAGCAGCTTCCCGCGCACCTTGGATGTCTCCTTGAGGGGTTCGTTCACTGTTCTTCTCGATGTACTCAGGCTTCACCTCAAGCCCTGCAATTAATTAGAGCTCCAGCTGTAACCTTCGATGGGTTTCCGCTTGAGAATCCGAATGACATAACTCTGGGTTCGCTGGAGATACCAAGAACATTTCTTTAAACGATCAAAGAGATTCAAGAATATTACCGAGTATTTCAAGGAATGCTTGCAGACAGTCATTGGGATCATCTCCGTGGAATACAAAATCGCAGAACGGAACGGTTGACGGGCAATGAGATCTCCGGAGGAAGATCCTCTTCGGGAGTTCATGTGTCATCGACGGATCGCGTTGCTCATCCTCAATGAGCAGGAGGTCTTCGCAATGCATGCCACACCTGAAGCGCAAACTCAACTCTTCACAACGCGGAAACCAAAAACCCGGAAGAGTCACGCCTAGCACAACGTCAATGTCAAATCAACGTTTTCAGTGAGAGGACTCACCTCGATTGTAGATTTCTGACGGCATCCTGCCTTATTGCATTAATGGCCTCGGCGCAGGTTGCTTTGGATGGTACGATGGCCCGCACTTGGAATCCTCCTCGGACCGAAACAGCGGCTCCAGAAACTGTCAACGGGATCGCGGGGCAGCGACGAGGCTGGATCTGTGAGCGAATGCAAGTCTCTCCCATTACTTGCTTCTGACGTAATCCCCATTTCATGTCGTCAGCGCCATCTCGATGACATGTTTCCGACGACTTGGAGCTTATCCCAACTCGACCGCTTCCTAGCCTACATTCTTACCTGTCTTACTGCGAACTGAACTCGGAGCTCATCTCCTTTCTCAGATTTTATGGAGCCCAGCGGAGATTCGGGAGTTATCTGTTGGCCTTCGATAAAAATATCGCCGCTACTCACGGCATCTTCAATAAACGTCAAAGCGGTCGCGAGTTGTTCCTGGAGACTTTGACCAACGACCTGTTGAAGGGAATGAAGTTCCGTTTGATTTGAGTATCTTTCAGAGGACTACAGGAGCCTGGTTGACGAGATGGAGTACTGTGACAACGCCTCGACGAAAGTTTTCGATTCAGTGAGCAGGGGGAACACTCTACCTCATCCGAGATGTGGCCAAGGAACTGTAGGGGTAGAAAGCTCTTCAGCACCGTGAAATTTGTGCAATTCTTGACCTGCTTGACATCTTGCGGCACACCGTTTCCGCTGAAATTCGAGCAATCGATCAATCGAGACGACAACTTGAAAGTATCCGGGTCGATGTGGAGCATCGTTCGCTGGGGATACTCTTGAAGCTGATGTGTTTTGGCGAGCGTTCTGTGGACAGATGACAACACCTGCGATACGACGGAGAAATGAAACATATGAGAAAACGGCCATGACTTTTTCATATCGTCTTCCATGGGTTCCCTTCCGACACTTACGTGCTTAACGAGAGATTTCTCGCTATCGAAAACCGAGGGCGAGCATAGAGCCACCACACCGAGTACATCGACTCCGCCAGGGAGCATGCGGGAAACCTGCTTCGCATGTTGTGCGACCCACGGTTCTATCTTCTCGTTGGGTTTCTCGAGCGGGGGAGTCAAGGCAACGTGCACCAGAACAGCTTGTTTCGGTCCTGGCTGCAATAGATACGGAGTTTGAGCTTTGGAACATCGTGGAGCTGTCAACTCCCAAAGTTTTGTGTCGCTTGAATGTGCCGCATTCAATTCGAGAATCGAACGCCGCGGAACCCGAGAGCTCCGAGGGAAGCAATTGGTTGGCAGAAGGAATTCTATTGGTTTCAGTTCGGTTCAATCCGAAAGATTCGCAATCGCTTCTGATAACGTGCGAATTTCCGGCAAATTTCGAGTGGGTCGTCTTCACCACTAGGCACCGCCGGAGCACAACAACAAGAGGATATTCTTATGATTCGATCGAGTCCGATCAGAGACGATTCGGGGTAAAGCTTCCGCACTGCTCGCTAATGACAAGTTTCGGTGAAAACGCTTCCGTAGACTTACAACACCGATGACCACTCCAAGTTTCAACTCTGTGGGTTTACTGAGTGCTGGCAACTTATGCAAACTCGCCGCGAAGGCCTCATCGTAAGCTAGGACCTTCATCCTCGACACAGGTTGCGTCTGGGCTCCGAGGAATGCCGGCTGATTGCACCTCTCCCTGTCTAAGCCAGCTGTTAGACACCACCACCAACAACACCGCACCACCACAGGCAAGTTGCCTGCTCCTCACAACGGAGTGATGATGATCACAGTCAGTGTGTCGTGTCGTCGTCGCGGGCAGTAGTAGCAGCGGTGGCGGCTCCGCGCCACAATGCCGAATGTCAGGCATCGGAATTTTTGGAACGCAGGTACGCAGGAACGCGCGTTCTTCTGGTACGCAAGAGGAACGCTATCTCTTGCAGGCGTTCCGAGGAACGCAAGGAACGCGGCACCCAAAATGACCTAAAAATCCATCAAAATGCCCAGCGGAGGAATCTTCGATAACAGACGCAGCTGCCCATGTCGATGATGATGATGATCCTTGCTGAAAATACATGGAAAATGCAGAATTTCAGGTTTTTTCACCTTCTCCGACCAACTAACGATGGACGGCGATAAAGAGGAAGAAGCGGATGGCAATATTCTTGTACTCCAAGACGTTTCCAACAATTTTTGTCATCGACCTTTCAACGCTAGCCCTCACGGTTTTCCGGAAAAATCGGAAAAACCAATAGGATTGCGCTGTTACTGTCCTGCCACAGACGGACTTCGCCGGCGATTGTCGGAGCCATAAGAGAGGAGCCGATATTCACTTGAACTGCAAGAAAAGAGTTCGTATTTCACGAGTGGATAAACTAAGATACGATGAAATCTTCTGAGCAGAATCTGTGGTCGACGTGGATGGAGCCATTTGCTTCTTTAGTGACTTGTCACCCTGGCTGTGCTCCGATCAGGACGCGATTTTGAAGCCCTGGAATAATAGAAGATGATCTTTCGTGGTGAAACCCACACCGGTCATCGGATGATAAGATCTAACTCAGATACACTTAGCTGTTCTGCTTCTCGCACTGGACGAACCTTGTCGACGGGCCTCGCCCGGGCAATGGAGTGGATGGCCGCCACCGGACGACCAGAGCAGCAGTACTCCACTCATGGACGGAAGAGGAAAAACGAGCCACAATTTCTTGAGACCACTGTTTCGCAGGGTGTCGGATCGGCTTATCCGATGAAAATCGCAATTCTGGTGCTCAACCCAACGTAGTAATTCGCGTCCCAAGTCAGTTGGGATTGGGTCCCGTGGAACAGTCAACCAGAGACACGGTTATTTGCAGATACGCCCGCAAGTTCTTATTCCCCATATTTTGGGATCTCTGAGGAATCCTCAGCATAGCCCGTGGGTCAGGAGTCAGGAGCCTCCTCACGGTGCCGGTGGTTGACGATGGTTGGACGCCTTAAGGCGCATTCACACATGTTCATCTTGGAGGAACATCCTGGATGAAAGCGTCCGTTCATCGCGGAGGAATCGTCGGAGCCGCTTTCACGGCGAAGGAATGGACTGGTGGCTTACAAGAGGGTGGAGGAGATTCACGGAGTTCAGCGCGGCGCATCGTCGGCTGCCGGCCTCCTGTTCCAAAGCGCGGGCAGGTTTGAGAAGTCGAGGTTTTACCGTTATATGCGGAGCTAATGCGGAGTTCCGAGGTGACGCACTACGAACTCAATTCGGAACAAGCACGGCCAATAGAACATGTCATCCTTCCCTTGGCGCGAGGCTCACATGAGCCGATTTTCGGAGTCAATTTTATTCACTGTTCCTCGTGCACAGCGCTTGGCTCCTTGCTAACTTCGCGGCCGCTCCTGACTTTACCGTCAGCTCCTCCGCAGTTATTTATTTCTCGTTCCCACCACGGTTGAGCGCCGCATGGAAGCTTGTCAGTCCGCTCCACCGCCCTCGAAACCAGCGGTCCGTTCTTCCGCGATGAAAACGGCTCTGATGATTCCTCCGCGATGAACGGGCGCTTTCATCCAGGATGTTCCTCCAATATGAACATGTGTGAATGCGCCTTTATGCAACCGAGATTGGCGTCGGGGAATGTTGGTTGTACGCGCTGTCCAGCCATTGTGAGGAGGGAGGGAGCTTCTGAACCGCGGGCTGTGCTGAGGCTACTTGGCATCTGGCACCTGGTATCCTGGTGCGAGAAATGATGCCTGTGGCAATTGCGTAAATCATCTACGGTTCAAGGTGGTGAAGTTATTCGTGTTGATACAGGACAGCCTGTCAGGCCTACATACTCAAGGATTTAGCAAGTTAAGCGGGGAGACCTCGTAAGGTAGGACACAGCGCCATCGTCAAGTAGTCAGAGATCCCAGAGGATATCATAAATGGGGAATTAGAACTTTAGAACGTGTTGCCAACGCCCCTTGAGAATTCCGATCTGCAGAGCTCTCGTTAGAGAACTGATATCCGGACTTCTTCGTCGTTATGGGTATGCTGGCCGGACAAGAACGTGAAAGAACGGTGTCTCTGACGGAGTGTTTTGTAAGATCAACATCCAACTGACTTGAGACGCTAATTGCTTCGTTGAATTGGACACTGGAATTTCGATCTGCATCGGAAAAGCCGAATAGAGAACCTGGAAAACAATGGTCTGACGAAATCGTGGCTCGTTATTCCGCTTCCTCGGTGAGTAGCGTACTGCTCCTCTGGTCGTCCGGTCGCGGCCATCCACTCCTTTGCCCGGGGACCGACGAGGTTCGTCTAGCGCGAGAAGCAGAATAGCGAAGTGTATCTGAGTTGGATCTTATCATCCGGTGACCGGTGTGGGTCTTACCACAAAATATCATCTTCTATCATTCCAGGCAGAGCCGGATTTACTATTAGGCTACTGAGGCTATAGCCTTAGGCGGCAGATTTTTCATGGGCGGCAAATTCTTGATGGGCGGCAAATTTTGATAGGCGGTGGATTTCGCCTCGCTGTCTCATGGAAATGTACAGCCTCATTTGACCCAAGTTCTCTCCGGCGCCGCACAGAGGGATTCGGCCATTTTAGGAGGAAAAAATTATTTTTCCGCTATTTTTCAGTCAGTTTCCTTTTTTTTTTGAGTGGAAAAAAAAAAAAAAAAAAAAAAAAAAAAAAAAAGGGGGGGTTGGTGGCCGGGGGGGGTTTTTTTTTTTTTGGGGTTTACCCCAAAGTCCCGCGTATAACGTACCTTTGAAATTTGGGGAAAAAAAAAAAAGGGAAAAAAAAAAAAAAAACGGGGTGGGGGGGGGCCCGGGGGGGGTTTTTTTTTTTTTGGGATTTACCCCAAAGTCCCGCCTATAATGGATACTTTTTCCTGACCATCAAAGGGTTCAGATCTCTGCCCAACTAATGGAAAATGTATGTTCTGGGACTTCGTCATGGTAGATCTCTTGTGGATAAACTATGTAGAATTTTCGGACCACAAATTTTCCATCTGTCACGGGGAGTTCTGGACCCTTCTGTGGTCAGAAAATGGTCCGATATATCGGGGACTTCAGGGTGATTGCGAAAAATCAATTTTGGGTTGTTCTCAGCGAGGTTCATGAGGTTCCTTCTCCTTCTCTCGTGCGATGGAGAGCGGCCATCAGGTTATTGAATCAACTAGCCTCGCTCGCCTTCCTCATTGGTCTCTGCCATGAGGAATCCATTCGAGCCATCTTCGTGATCTGAAGGAGCATTTAGGGACGTGGAGCCAGAATTATCAGCCGAAAGCCCGTTGGATCCAGAAAACTCGGAGTTGGGAAGCAATAGATTTCGGGATCGCCGACAATCCCAGACAGACAATCCGAAGTAGCCCTTTCCCCCCTTTCCCCGACCCGCGAGCGACCGCTCGTTGCGGATTTCGGGGCGACAGAGTTAGGCAAGGAGCGAGGCTGAGGCAGACATAGGGAGAAAGGGGGCGAAGCCTGCTGTTTCTGAAGAAAAGGCAAGGCTGGAGAAATTCTCGTGCGGTGTAAAACACTTTCCGTACACAAAGTTTACAGGATAAGAATCTAAGAGTGCCCTCTGCACCAAGAAGAGTCGCGTTTTCGTTGAGCGCTATTGGGACCTCTGAAATCACCAACCCGGACGACCTAGATTTCTAACCCTTCACAGAAAAAACTCCACATTTTTTTGGGGGCGGGTTTGCGGCCCCCATCGAGATAGAGCGGAAAGGTGAGGGGATGGCCAAGGTTTTCGCTTGAGTTTTAAGTCGCCTGAGGCCACCTAGCAAAACTTCCGCGCGTGCTGAAGATTGCCAAAATCAGTGAATTTTGACTTCCTTTCGTAAGGCCAATAGGACGGCTGGCGGGGAAGTAGAACTTCGATCTCTTCTCGCTTACGAAATGATGTGTCACCATCGGATTAAACTTTTTAGTTCGGGCGAGTCCGCTTGCTTGTGTTCTGGATGAGTTTGGAACGGTTCGCGTAATGGAACAAAAAGAGACGTCGATTTCCGGATCAAAATGCACTAACTTTGAACTTCTCCAGAGACGGAAGAAGCCAGCATAATCAACCGAGGCCCCCCGGAAAAACGCACATCTCCAGCACCCCCTCAAGATGGTGCAAGGATGATCTTGTGCCCCACACCTCTCAAGAAAAAACGGGGGGGGGGGGGGGTTGTGGGTTCCCTTTTTTTGGGGGAATTTTTCCCGTTTTTTTGTTTATGATGGGGGGGGTTTGGGACTAGCCTTAGGCGGCGGGGGGGGGGGGGGGGTGGGGTTCCCCTTTTTGGGGGGAATTTTTTCGGTTTTAATGTTTATGATAGGGGGGGTTTGGGATTAGCTTTGGGCGGCAAAATCTCATCTTCTATCATTCTCAGATTCCAGGTGTTGTGTCCTTCTGACGTGCAGGTTAAACTAATGATACGATGATCCCGAACGAGACTTCAAGAATAAAGCAGATCCGTTCACGGCCTTGAGCCGACAACACGTGCTCTCTTTTCTGTAGTGTTCGCTGCATGCAGTTCCAGTCTAAGAGACAGAAGCTACGAGCTTAACAACTGGCGACGAGGAAGCAGGAATTCCGACCCAAATCGCTGTGCAGGCATCTTCACAACTACACAGATCGACCGGCACAGGACTAAGCCTACTTCGACCGGCGATCAACATGGTGCTGGAAAATTCTGCAACTTTCCAAGTATTTCCAAGCTTCGTTCCCGATCAAGAATCATGGAAAGCGTGGACATCGAGACTCGAAAGTCATCTGAGATTGCAGAGATGTACGGAGGAAGCAGACAGAGTATGTGCCATCATCGCGTATATGGGCTCAGTCGCGTACAAGAAGCTCCATGACAAGGTGTTCCCGGAACAGAAGCCCCAGGACCTCAAGTTCTCCGAAATCGTAAGCATCTTGAACAATATTTTCGAACCGACTGAAAATATCATCGCTTCTCGAATCGCATTTCGGAAGCTGGTTCAGACTTCGGGCGAAAGCTTGCTCGATTTTGAAGCAAAGCTGAGGAAGGGGTGCAACGATTGCAAATGGACCGCAGACGAGCTCCAGTTCAATCTCATGGAACAGTTCATCGTCGGGCTTGAGGACAAGCAGGTGAAACAGGCCAGCTTGATCAAAAGCACCAAGTTCAAGAAACTTTCTGAGCTTTTCGATTTCGCGACGGACATCTTGACCGCCCGAAAAACTCTTTCCGGCTCAGATGCCGCGCATTCAGACTCTACAAGCGTGCATTTCATGAAAAATCGTGCATCAAAGTTCAATAAGAAACCTGAACACAGTCATCAGGACAGCCATCGTTCCAGAAATACGAAATGCTATCGTTGCGGTGACAAATCACATCTTGCGCCGAATTGCCGGCACAAGTCATCGAAGTGCGCCACATGTGGGAAGGTTGGCCACATCGCTAAGGTTTGTCGCTCAACACATCGACAGAATTTTCTCCAGGAGATTCCATTCCATTACGTCGAAGGTGACGATCCCCTCAGAATTTCAGTCATGATCGAAGGCAAACCAGTCGAGATGGAGATTGATTCTGGCAGCGGTATCTCCACCATGCCCTTGTCGGTTTTCAAGTCATTGCACCCGAATCATGAACTCCATGACAGTGACATCTGCTTGCGAACCGCTACTGGAGAATTGTTCAAGCCGCACTCATGCGCTTTGGTGAACGTTTCGCACGCCAACGCGACCACACTACTACTACGACTCTATTTGATCGACAGGCCAAGCTTTCCAAAATTGTTTGGCAGGCAGTGGTTGCGTCAGATGAACATCGACCTCAACCAGCTGATGCAGAAGACGGTACTTCAAATCGAAACGCCTAAATCTGCAGATCACTACAAACTCAAAGCCGAGCCTGCTGAAAGGTGGAATCGGACGCATTCCGAACATGGAAGCGAAGTTGGAGCTGACGACCGACACGCCGACGCCGGTCTACCAGCGCGCTCGACCGGTCGCGCATTCGTTGATCCAGATGACGGACGCCGAACTCGATTACTTAGAGAAGCATGACGTTATCAAACGCGTGGAGGTGAGCGACTGGTCGCATCCAGTCGTCATCGTGTCCCGAGCCAAAGGAAAAAAGGTCAGAATTTGTGGCGATTTCAAAATTGGGATCAACAGAATTCTCAAAGTCGATGATCACCCTTTGAAGAACATACGGCATGCTCTCGATAACATTGGAAATGGTCTTCGGTTCACGAAATTGGATGTTGCGAGTGCCTTCCTGCACATGCCGGTGAGGGAGCAGGATCGGAAATACCTCACGGTCAACACGCATCGAGGGCTCTACCAATTCAATCGACTCTCGAATGGGCTTGCTAACGCGCCAGCAATCTGGCAACGTTTTATTGAAGGTGTGCTTGCCGAAATCGATGGAGTCGAGTGCGTAATCGACGACATTATCATTACCGCAGCTACGAACGAAGAACATCTCCGGCGACTGGACGAAGTCCTCTCAAGACTCGACCGTCACGACCTACGATTGAACGTGGAAAATGTGCTTTCTTCGAAGACTCGGTTACCTACTGTGGATTCAAGCTAAGGCATCGCAAAATCTTCAAGTGCGAAGACAAAGTCGAAGCCATCCGCAAGGCACCGACTCCGGCGAACGCCAGTGAAGTGAGATCTTTCCTCGGCATGGTTCAATTCTATGCTCCATTTGCTCAAAATTTGACGGATCTCGCGCATCCCCTGTATCCACTCCTGCAGGAAAACGTGCATTTCGAATGGACTAACGCTGCTGATAAAGCATTTCAGTGGTTGTTACAGAGACAATATAATCATACTGTTGTTCAAAACGTAGAAACAGCGATCGACTTCAGCGTGTGGCAATCTGCCCGAAGTGCCGATTGTGAGATCCGTAGTGACGACGCTTAGGTCGTTTACCCGACCTCAAGGCCTCAGTGCAAACGATGATGGCGAATAGCCAGAATGAGACGCAGATCCTCTATCACAGGGGTGCACAGCACCAAACCTACGGCGGGCCATTTCTTAGACCCAGATTTGGAGGCGGGCCGCAGAGAAATTTTAACACGAAATTACGATAACACGAGGAACACGAAAATTTAACATAACACGAAAAATATTACGAATGACACAAATTTACACGAAAATTCCCACCCACATCCAATCATCAGCGAGAAAGTCAGTTCAGTGAGAAAGTTGGAATCAGTGAGAAAGTTGGAAATTTTTGGGGGTGGCAAAACCACCCGAAGGCGGCGGGCCACGAAAAAAGGCCCGGCGGGCCGCATGCGGCCCGCAGGCCGCGTGTTGTGCACCCCTGCTCTATCACGTCGACGGTCAGGAACCCCCATTCCGAGTCGTGATACAGTTACCTTTGGAAAGCGTGACTTTAGGCGACTTTAAGCGCGCTGTCAATCGACCGGATTGCAGATTCTATTTTCAATCAAGCAACGTGGGGAAGGGGTGAGTTTTTTTCTTCCGAGACATGATTCCCATTTGCCGGCTCAGTTCGAATAGTTGGAGAAAAAGATCCGAGCTGTTAGCGGAAGAGTTGGCCATTTCTCGAGAAGACGTAACCGAGTCAATATCTTGTATGCATCGTCTCAGGTCTCACGTAACGGTCTTTCCAGCGAGTATTGTCAGTGACTAGCGGTGACCGTGACCGCCGCGTTCTTATGCTCGACGCTCTTCCAGAACAGATCAGACATAATACGTGGAATCCGCTTTGTCGAGATCAGACGTTTTTTCCATGGTACGCCGACTTTGGGTGGTAACTGCGTGCTCAGAATCGCTCTTCTGTTGGTTCTCTTGGTTTGTTTTCTCATTCGGAAGATTTTGCCTTCGTTTTCTATTTTTCAAGTCGCTGGGTTTCCTCGATTTCGCCTCTTCTCGTCGTATTCGGTCCTGTTCGCCGCCTTGGGCGGGGTCATCCCTTGCTTCCGAGCGAGTAGCCATCGCTTCGAATCTACTGCGTTTACTCTTGCCGCCGTCGCAGCTCTGCTAACGCTGCGAACATGAACGTCCGACTGGAGCATCCGCCTCGAGTCAGCTATCTCGGTGAAGGGTCCGCGTGTATGGCTTTCTTCGAGCCACTTGACGATCTTTGCTAGTTCAGTTGAATCAGATAACAATGCAGAATATATCTTCTTCAATTGAGCTGCGCGTTGAACTATTCCCTGTTTCCCGGAGCGATATCTTCCGAATCGGAATCACGAGTCCGCAATGACTACCCCGTGAGACTGCCGCTCAATGAATTGCGAATCGAGGTCGCCGTTTTCCGGCAGTGTATCACCCTTTCATCCCGTGGTGATCTCAGACCATTTGATCAGAGATCAACGCAATTGCGGAGTTTCTCGCTTTTTCACATTTTCAAATCCTCAGAGTTCAAGGGGTTGTAGGGAGAAGGGGTTGGCTACGTTGTGCGCGTGTTGGAGCTTTGCGTTGTTGTCAACTACGACCTCAAAGCGTCACTACCGCGACGTTTTCCGCATGGTCTGCTGTCGATATAATTGTCCGACGTGAATGGTAAAGTGCTGCGGCGCGTACGAACGAGTCCGCTAGTCACGAAATTTATTTCAACTGGGGGTCATTCTCAACAGCACCAAAGTCCTCGATCAGAAGTGTTGGGTTCTTGCCACGTTCTGCCCGAAGTGTTTGTGACCCCAGAGAACAAAGGCACAACAACCCGCGCTGGAAAAGAGCATTCCATGGAGGAATGAACAGTCTATCGAATCATCCTGCCTTCTCCCAAAATGAGAGCCCGCAGAGCGAACAATTGAATAAATTCGCGAGCTGAACTGGTGGATATGCACTGGAACTCTTCGACTTCGCTCCGTTGGAAGAGTTTTCGGGGAGCGAGGAAGAAAGATGCTGCGTTGAGTCGCATCGCCCCCGTGCCTCTGATCCGCGTACTGCGGAAATCTGGCGCAATAACTCCGACACTTGTCTCGAAATGTATCAATCTCGACTTCATTCTAATGGTTCATCCTGCCGACTCTTGCGGGCTGTGGGAGAAAATGATGATGACAACGATGGTGATGAACTGCCAATCGCTGCCGTGTCGCTTCCGTGTGCGACGGTCAGTCGGAAGCCCTTTCGAAAAGACTTGGTGCCAGAGGCCTCAATTAGTGCATTGACCGGTAGCTTTCTGATCCGAGCTGCACAGATCACCTGCATCTGATGGACGTGCTTTCTTTAAGGACCGACTTCTGCAGATTACAATTAGGGCTCCCGCTTCTCTTTTTGTTCCTTGGTAAAAATTTCCTTTGCCTCCGGAGCAGGAGTGATCTTTGTTCGGTTGTTCCGTTAGCTCACGGATGTAACCGCTGGGAAACTCAAATTTATGAACAAAAGCTTGAAAAATTGTCAGCGACGGCTCTCGTCGCCGTTTGAATTCGTTGACACGGTTGACAAGCCTGCTGGATTGTTCGACCATGGGCATGATCGATGTAACAGGGTCGACGGAGGAGAGTTCCGAGCGGTGATGACTTTCAGGGAGCAATCCTCGAGGAAAGATTCGTCTCACAAGGGAGGTACCAGAACTGTGAAGAACCGATTCGGTTCGGAGCGAGAGCGGATTTTGTTGGTCTCACCGAGGGATGAAAATCGGCGGATAAGCTCCGTCCTGGTGGGCCCCTGTTTCCGAGTAATGGCACCCTCGAAAAGGGTGCCATTACTTCGAGGTGCCATTCCCCTCCATCGTTACCCTCCATTACCCCCCATCACCCTTCGAGGGTACTCGGAAACAGGGGCCCACCAGGACGGAGTTCATCAGCCGTTTTGAACCCTCGGTGGGACCAACAAGATCCGCTCTCGCTCGACCGAATCGGTTCTTAACAGTTCTGGTACCTCCCTTGTCAGCGGAAGTTGTTTTTCTTCCGATAGGCGTCCTACCCTGAAAAAGCAAATCGGGTTGCAACAATTGGATTAAGCCCGTTCCCTTTGCGGTTGAAACCAAAGCTTGGAGTTTGGAAAAGAGATCCTACGTGGAGAGAATAACGGACGCGTTTGCTAAAGACTGCTGACCCGACGATCGAGGAGCCCGCTCAAACTTCAAAAGAGAATCTCTATTTTTATAGGGTCTTCAGGGATGAAGTCGTCGACGAAGCTGCCCCGCTGCCTACCTTCGAAGGAGAGGTGATTGGTTGGCTGGAAACGAGAAAAACCAACACGGAACTGCCATCCACGGAAGGAGTGCCATCCAGGGTAGGTTATCGAATCACTCGACTCGTATTTCGTTTCCGACTTGACTTTTCTTCCGGGCTCTAGTCGACTTCTTCGGACTATTATATAAAGGGCTCTCTCTGAATGAAACTGTAAAGTTTGGCGCCGCCAAAGAAACGAATTGCCTCGGTACCCATTTTCGAAGTTGGGCGGCGTCTGAGACCTGGGAACTGTCGCACAATTCGCTCTAATTGTGAGCCAGTAAGCAAGCTCCATGCGCCGAAATGTCATAATGAATGCAAACCCATAATGACTATGAAACCCATCGAGATAATCGTTGGAAATCGAAGTGAGGAGAATGCATCACGCTGAAGCAGGATATCTCCCGACTCGTAACTCTGTTTTTCTGATGATGGCGACAATCTCGTGACTGCAATCCACGAAGAAACGGAACTGCAGCATGGTTGAAGAAGTATCCATGAGCCCCGTTGAAGACGCAACGCCAAGAACAATTCAAGACACCGAGCCGGCGCTCCCGAATGTGAATCAAGATTTGCGTGCTCTATTCCACAGGGGAAGAAACGGATCGGCGAAGGCCAAAACCTTAGGAGACGCCGCTTGTAAGGTTTCTCACTTGAGTCATTGGACACTCGCGATATCTTGACTGCGTGGGAGTCTCCGTCGGCGACAAACATTAGGATTAGGGCTTCACTTACTCGGATGGACCTTTCAACCCCCGTGCGAACCGGAGGTCTGTTAGGGAATGCGTATATTCTGTCTTGGACGATTGCTTTCATTCTTGCTCGGTAGGGTAATCGATACCCTGCGCAATGGTCGGCACGCCGCGTCTTGCGTAGTAATAGAGAGAGGAGGGCAGCCTCTCTGCCTGCCGACAGGACCACAAAAAAGCATGAGACTATACGCATTGAAAATCAAGTCGTTCTATTTTCGATCTCAGCGATTTAATTTTAGAAAGCATGTCCGAGAATAATGCACTACCTTGGTGAGCAACCATTTTTCCTCAGTACGCCAGCTGTGGAAGTCCTGCACTTCTGTGATTATAACATTCTCAAAATACTTTGCCCTTATCACTTCAGAGTCGAACCGTCGCACAGTGGGGTATTTTGGCCCGGGGTGATCAAAAATATTTCCCGGTCTAGAAGTGTGGATATTCCTTTTGTGCTGGGTACTACGAGTCTCTCCAAGGATTTTGTACGAATTGGAATTTCCAGAATCGTGATTTTTTCATTTTTTTCGATTTTTCCGTTTTACCGATTTCAGAAAATTGCAAATTCTTGATGAAAATCGAGCCAGGTATGGCTGATGTGGAAGCTGCTCTGTCGAAAAGATTTCCGCTACAAGCTTCCGTTCGATGCCCCATGCATCGTTCGTTAAAAATGCCGTTTTCGGAAACCGGCCACAACATGGGAGTCTATGGGCGGACATGAAATCTGCCTGTAGAATCGAAACGGGGCAACATCGGATGGGGTCGTCCATGGGGCGAATGTAGGCCTGTCACCCAGCTACAAGATGCGACGCGCACGGAATCTGTAGAAATCCGCATAAGCGAAATATCGCAGAAACAAGTAAATAGCCAGCCCGTCAAGCGCTGATGCGTTCTGATACTGTCCGAAGTGCTCGCACCGGTGTTCCGCTGTCTCCAACATGCCAAGCGTTCCGCATGTTCGATCATAACAACCCCTTTGTGGAATCTAACGGCATGGAGCGAAACAGTGCGTTGCCTTCTTTTGCTCGAGTTTCACCCCGGAGATGTACAGGCGGTCCCCGCTCAACGCTGTCGATTTATTGGCGGACAATTGTCATAAGGGATGTCAATAGAGTCAAACCGCATCGATAGGATCTACCTGGACTAGCGTCAGCTGGGAATCCAATCGGGACGCAGCGCTCCATCCCAGCCCCGGTGGATTGGCTATTTTCTTGTTTCTGCGATATTTCGCCTATGCGGATTTCTACAGATTCCGTGCGTCGCATCCTGTAGCTGGGTGACAGGCCTACATTCGCCCCATGGACGACCCCATCCGATGTTGCCCCGTTTCGATTCTACAGGCAGATTTCATGTCCGCCCATAGACTCCCATGTTGTGGCCGGTTTCCGAAAACGGCATTTTTAACGAACGATGCATGGGGCATCGAACGGAAGCTTGTAGCGGAAATCTTTTCGACAGAGCAGCTTCCACATCAGCCATACCTGGCTCGATTTTCATCAAGAATTTGCAATTTTCTGAAATCGGTAAAACGGAAAAATCGAAAAAAAATGAAAAAATCACGATTCTGGAAATTCCAATTCGTACAAAAATCCTTGGAGAGACTCGTGGTACCCAGCACAAAAAGGAATATCCACACTTCTAGACCGGGAAATATTTTTGATCACCCCGGGCCAAAATACCCCACTGTGCGTCGTGCAGCAGATCGGGCCGGCCCCGATTTTCGGGGCAGTCATTTTGATTGTTGTCGTATTCGGGCTCACATATTTCCACCAGTAAGAGCAATTTTCATCTCGTGAATTGCCTCCAGGAGAGCTGGTACCGACGATGAATCGAACGTGAGGAAAATCTTAGTTTACGATGGAAGCCGATAGTTTTGTGAGCTGTCGGTGAAAAATGTAACGGTTAAACTGACGGTCAGGATGAGAAGGTTATTCGAGGAACATGCGCAGTGTGATCATGACCTTATCCCTGCTGTCTCATTACATTTCCGTTCCAACGGAATCATTGTTGCAATGCAGAACGCGCAAGTGGGTTGGCCAAAAAATCAGGCCGAGGTAATTCATGGTGGATATTGCAGATCTTTGATGATGAAGCGGCATCGGCAGATGCTGCAGCGCTGTTCTCAAACTCGTGAAGATGCGGCAATTGAATGCCCGAGGCCAATTTACATTGAGCAGTATAAAGATCGACAAAAACTTCTTCGATCCGATTGCTTCTGATCAATCTCAGCTCGGTTTGGTGTCGGCTTGAAAGAAAACTCTACTATAGCAGATACCAACCCATGTGAATACAAACTTTCTATGCTAGAATTATCAACCCAATACCATTCGAGTCCGAACGTATCCTGCACTTTGATTCCGATGAATGGTTATTGGCGGACTCACTCCCTGATCAAATGCGAACTTGTTGGCGGTGTCAATGGTCTAATGTACAATCAATGTTGATCAAGTTTCGCAATCGCAGAAGATGTATCGTTATTGCCAATGCACACGTGAGAAAAACCAAACATGTAGCAGCCGGGATGAGCTACAAAAGTTTAATAAAATAAGCAGTCAAGATAAACTTGGAAAACGGATCGAAAAATCTATTCTTTGAAACGATTGGGTCTCTCGGAAGTCAGAATGGGGAACCTTGAGAACTCTTCAAACAAATATCGCCATCGCGGTATTCTCGAATCTTATAAATGATGAGAAAAAAACAAGATTAGCTGTTTTCCTGCTGATGCCCTGAGTGACTCGGTCAACCCTGTGTGCGGCTCACCACAAGGGGGCTGTGTGTCTGCCCTACTTAAGGCCATTTTTGTGCTGGACTTCAAATCATATATTCTGTCGGGGGTACACTGTCCCCTGTATGCAAACACACACACACTCGTTTTGGCATTCATCGACTGCTCACGCAGTTCATGTGACATCGAATGTGCAGGGAGGCGCGAGAAAAAAGCAAAAAACTCTGCGGTGCAGCCGGGAGAGCCTGGGCGAGGAAGCAAAGGGAGAAACGGACGCTCAATTTGCGCTGAGAACCATGATCTAATTCTTTGAGGTTTCCGGCGCTTAACACCGCACTTTCTTTGCGGTTCTCGCGGCTAAAAACCGCGAACCACGCTTACTGAACCGCTGCAAAGCCTGGTTCTGACTTCTGACACACCAACATTCTCTGCTATCCACCTGTAGATTCTTCCCTGAATCTAGGCACTTGGGAGCTTCGCTTGTCATCGAAGCTATTGCACAACATCAGTGCTTCAAATGACGTTGGATCCGATCCTCCTCACAGGTCGTAAAAAGACTATCGAATCCGATACAGTAAAAGCTCGTTACAACTAACCCCGCGGGACCGGCGAAATCAGTTCGCTGTAACGACAATTCGTTGTATCGAGAGTCTCTCAACATTGGACCTTACCGCAGACCGGCCAGACAAAAAATTATTTTTCGTTCGTTATATTGAAAATTCGTTATAACGGTGTTCGTTGTAACGAGCTTTTACTGTATTCATTCGTACCGCTTGCGATAAGGATTTCGAAAACGCAACTCAATGGTTCGACGGATGCCACACCTGGAAAATCCGTTCGGCATCCAGCGACAAAGCAGACACGATACATGGGCGCGTAAGCGTCGAAAATAGAATTTGAGGTTGAGTCGTTCAGTGTTGTCAATGTATTTAGTGGGGCTCACCTCTGAAACGTACGAAGAAACCGAGCTACACTGCTCAGGTGGCGTGACGATTGATTTTGATGCTCTCACTATACTGCACGATTAGACCTCATTTTCCGTTATAACGGTAACGGAAAATAATTTCCGTTACAGAAATAAAGGGAATTCTCCCTGCGGGTTATAATGCACGATTCTTCAGACGACAGATCGGAACAGAATCAACCGCATAACGAAGTGCACTGTTCACCCATCAACCTCGACTTCAGAACTCTGCCGCAACGAAGTTGAAACGAGATCAGTGACCGTGGCGACTGACGACAAGGCGGCTGCGGCGGTGATTCCAGATTTCAGGGTCAGATTATGCTCGGAATTGCAGCCGAGAAACGCTTGAAATTGGTACGGAATCTGAGAATCGTGAACCGATTTTCCTGGGAGTTCTGGACGCGGGCTGGCTGCTGGCGATAATGCCGGCTCCGATGTTCGTTGCGGAGCGCAAGTTGCGGTACATGACGCTCCAATCCTCATGATTGAACAATGAAAGCTTCGATTTATTCCCATGTCTCGTTTCGAGGCGCCTAGATTGTCAGCCACCCAAAATATACGCTCACCAAGTTCCAGCCAATTCGTTCAACGAGTTCCTCCCGCTCTTTTTCCCATGGTAGAGATACCGTTGCCCCGTCACTCCTTTTGGAACGGCGTTCTCCGTTCCAAGTGAAAAGAACGGGGGGAACGCGTCGAGCGAATAGGCTGAAATCCAGCGGCCAGATGCCCGACGTGACGGCCTTCCTACGCTGGGGGCGGGGTTTGCCTTCGACCTAGTCATCGAGTCATTTTGTGCCTTCCAAATTTCTACCATAGTGCGCTCATGATGACCTGTTCCAGATGGGAAATGAACAAATATGCTGTCCCACTACGTACTGATATGATGACACAATGACTAGCACAATAATTAGAGACAAAGATCCGTATCTCTCCAACTTGGAAGAAAGAAAAGATCGAGAAGGAGTTGTTTGTGAATTCTTCGCACTCTCAACAGTTCAGGAGAAGCCATTAACTCAGGTTGAATGTAAAGACGCCTAGCTCATTACACCGAAAAGGCGAGATTCAACAAGTTTCTCAGCCGATGAATGAGACGATTTGAAAAAAGCTCGACAGAAAGCTGAATTCTGAGTTGCGATTGGAAGCTCCGGTGTTTTTTGGCTGGACGTTTCAATGACGTCTTTTCAAGACTGTTAATGATATCCATCATGCAAGCTTCACGTCTTCGACCGGAGACCAGAGGAAGGTTCGGAATGACAGAGAATTCAGTTTGGCGCCGCCGCGTATGATGTGCTTTTGGGAGGACAGCTTGGTTTGCTTTGAGAAGATCTAGTTAGCCATCCACCAAGGAGAGCCACACGGTGGATCACTGACCATCGAATCACTCATTTCGAGGAAGCACGCGGGTTACCAAATTAGCTGGCATGTGAAATAGAGATCTGATTCGCCCATTTACCTCAGCGGCCGCCATTTTTGAATACTCAAAGTGGAAAGTTCCCCTCGGGACAACAGTAGGGCGTGCAGTCTCCGTTTTTTTACGCTTCAGTTGACGAATCATGTCCGTCCACACGGTTCTCGGGGGACCCGCTTCTACATCGCGATACGATGTTCGGGAATACTCTGAGTGGCCCCCAAGTACCCCCAAGTATGCAAAACTGTTAACCTTGAACGAACAGTTCATGGCAAACTCTAGAATGGCTCATCTTGCTTTACGTGAGTCAACGACGAATTCTCTCGGTTCATCACAAGCTTTATTGCAGTGTATCACAATGTTCTGGAAGAGGAGTCACCCGTTCCAACTTCGCGACCGGTTTATCGTGTGTGCTGTGTACGTAGATGCAGGACGAGCCGAGCCAGAATACATGCCATTTGCGCTGTATGCAATGCCAGAACGGGGCATAAGTCCCATCTAGACGTCCTGGCGAACTTCAGGGACCCGGGAGATCTGGCACCATCTGGCTGCTCACCTATGCGAACAGAACGAGACGATCTCATCAAGATCTTCATCGAAAGATTGCGGGCCTAGCGGCTCAAATCTACGCTCCTTCAAGACACGAGCTGCTGCGAAAGACCGTTGCCCGGACACCCGTCCCGACGAAGAACCTCGGGTCATCTTCTATGGTACGGGCACAGAGCCGAGTATTCCTGGGGCTGTCTTGGACTAAACATCAGAGCTGCGGCCGAAAATCCCCGAGAACGGCGGACAAGGGTTCCAGGAAAAACCCGTTTCTCTATAGTGGCTCCTATGCTCCTTCGAGCCAACCCTAGATTTTCTTTCGCGCGCTCCCCCTGGTCAGTGTCGAATGAGGGAGCGGGTTCAGTCCCCGTGCGCGAATGAGTGCCTGCTCCGTTGAGGGCTATCGTCTGTCTTCGAAATCGAGAACGTGGAGGGTGCCCAGAAAATCAAGCGTGCCACCTTGAATTTCATCCTACATCCAGGTGCCCGCAGAGCAGAGCATGCTCGACGAGATAGGCATGCGTAAAATTCAAAGAGAATATCTTGATTCGAGTTCAATACACATTCAACCACTTCTCAACGCTCTAAGAGGGTTACGTAGATGCCCAATCTCATGAGTCCACGACGTAAATGATCATGGTAATGATTTTGATTTATTCAATTGGTTCCTCTCGTGGTCAGCTCAGGTGGTCCACGCTGTAGATCAGTAGTTCCCACACTGAACGATATCAATCCGCTCGCCATGGGCTCTACAGCAAGCGGCTGACTCAGATGCCTTGACACACAGGACTCATTCATGAATTTTTTCAGTTCGCAGCTCTTCCCGGGCTGGGATCTGCCACTCCGGCAATGTTCCCTACGACGTTCGTCATCGGATCGATGCCGGAACCTTGATGTCCTAAGAATTTCGGCGTGCTCTCCCGTTGTGCCCGACATCGCTCGATTCGTCAACAGCGAGAGGATGTGCATCCATGAAGCATGAAGTGGTTTCTCGGCTCCGTTTCACCTTGATTTGGGCAGTGCTTGCTGAAGCTGCCGACGGGATGGAAGTTCACGGAGCTCGGTGTCTCTGGCCGTTGATCGAGAGATTGGTCCTTGCCAGAGAATTCGTCTCAATGGAAAGACAAATATTCAGGTTGACCTGCGGTGTGGCGCCACGGTTTGCGTTTCGTCTCCTTCTCCTCCTACGATTCACTGCTTTCCTGGGCACTGTGGCTATTTTCTGTCTCTCATTAACGTTAGGAGTGTTTAAAGGCTCATCGGATAAGCTCGGCATGAGAGCCCGTCGCAGCTCTTCGAATGCCTGGGGGTACCTGGTGTCACCTGCAGCATCCTGAGGCACTCTGATCACTCGGAGCGATTCTGAACCTTCATCGTCGCCGAGGTAACCGGTTTCCGGCAAAGATCTCACCGAAGGTTCTCTGTCGATTCGTCGGTTCGCGCGACGCGTTCGCATCCCACGCCTTGCTGGTCTTTCTCGACCGTTGAGTGGTTGACGGTCCATGGACCCCAAATTTATGTTGAAAGAATTCCTGAATCGCCACCCTGAGTTTCAGTAGCGATCGGATTTTTGACCCTGCAAAGAAAATTTTGCGCCTTCCCGGAATCGTTGTTTCAGCATCGAAACAACCCTGGTCATCCAGATCTCCGCGGCGGATTCAGGCCTGAGGTTCTGGGGAGTTCAAGGGTGAGATGAGCTTTGGAATAGAAACTGAGCCGGCCTTGTATACACGGGAAGGAGTGATTCTATCTGAAAATCAGTGTTATACTCTCTACAATTCGTTGCTTGATTTCCGCACATCATTTTATGCCGTGATGAGGATCGAGTGACAGAATAATATCAACTGATTTTTGAGGATTGTGAAACGAAACCTTCAAACTGGGCAGGGCGAACGCCTGAAGTACCCCGTTACTTCAATTTTCAGCTTGATTCTCGCGCTCAGTTTCGCGCTCGACCGGCGCCATGTGATGTTCCAATGATTGTTGTGATCTTTGCCTTCTCGTGCCATCCGGGCTCAGCAGTAAGAGGAGAAATTGACAACAACAGTCCTCGCAACCCAAGAGAAATCATCCAAGCGTTGGGAGTGTCGCTTAAGAGTTATAAAAACACCGATACTGATGATACACGTGATATCCTCTTTGATTCCCGCATGGGATCCCCGATCTCACCTGCGAGAGATCCGTGTTCCACGCACTGTCGTCTGCTAGGGGTGTTCGAAAAGGTCGACGGTGTGTCGGTATTGAACGAAAATTCGTGCCGACATGAAACTGGCGAATGTGCGGGGCTTCTAGAGGGGTGATTGCCCTCACTGTCACCTCTGAATACATCCACTACGTTCGGTAAGCTTGATCTTGAACCACTACGACTCGCTGTTGACTTGGGTGTTTGAGCGATCAATTTCAGGGTCATTCAAGAATCGATCAAAAACCTGGGCTTCGAATTCCGTCGTGCGGCGATCTCGCTTCGCTGATATCTCGGTCTGCGTCTCGTACGGAGCTTGACTCCTGCACCCATTGTCTGATTGGGAAAAGTTTGCTCGTTGTTGGATAACTTTCCCTCTCGGACGGCCTGTTTACAGATGGTGACAGAGAACTAAGGGGAACGATTTTATGCGACCATGACGGAGTAGAGCTCGTCTTAGCATGCGGAAGCTCGAAGACTCATTTGAAGAGTTTGAGAGCTCTCTGGCCGCGAGAAGAGCTTCGTAACATAGACCCTCGGAACTATCCTTCAGCGCAGAGTCATTCTTGACCGAGAGTGCGAGTGCACGGCGAGCCCGGAGAGATCCTCGGAGAATTGTTAGACTTATTATTCAGGCTGGAACTCAATATTTCAGGCAAGATGTCGCTGACGCCGGTGTCCTACATTATGAAGCGGCATGGATCCATGGTGTATTTGAAGCGGGTTCTTCCAAGGCTTGATTCCACTCAACTTCAAAGAGTCCCTCTGAAATGCTCGCTGAGGATGCTAAGCGCTGCACCTCTGCCGAAGACAGTTCGGACCACTGAAACGAACGAGGATGAAGAGCATCTGGTTTACGTCGCGAGCCGGGGTCTGCTCCTGACGGATGAGCAGCGTCAAAGGCTTAGTGAGACGAAGGTTGGTTTGAGGGAGCACGTCGCATTGTCTGAATCAATCTCGGATCCTCCGATTCCTGCTATCACATCAGTCTCGATACCGAGTTGCCCAAACTTCTGAAACCTTCGACTGTGCGCCGCGTAATGCCTCCATATTCTCGCGCTTTTCAGGTCCAACCCACTGTCAAGGCAGCCGTAGAGACTAGTGAAAAATTCATCGTCCGAGACTTCAGCGCACAGGAGTCCCTCAAGCACATGGTGTCGCTTAGCAAGATCAGGTTGACAAGTGAGTTCCTCCTCGCGATAGTTTCCCTTCATTCACTCCACAACACTCCGATACCTGTTTCGCAGAGGAGATGAGACCCAGTTCATCTCGGCAAAGTTTTCTTACGTGGATTCCTCCTCAGGTCTCGTCGTGGTCACAACGATGGCGGGCTATGCGATGGCTCCGGGAACCTTTTCGGCGGCGACTCTGGGATTAGCATCAGTTGGGACCGCTTTGACCTCGTGTTCTGCCAACGCAGTGAATCAGTTCCTGGAGATTCCTTATGATTCCCAGATGAACAGAACGAAGAATCGAGTTCTAGTCCGAGGTTACATGAGGTGAGTCCGCCATCTGAAAGTTCCGCCTTAGTACTGTTTTGTGTCTTACCACCAGAATAGGAATCGAATTCTAGAGTTTCCCTGGGCTCCGTGGATTAGTTAACTGACAATTAGACGGATGATGGAACCTGAGATTCTCAGAGCTAACGGTTATTGCTAATCGCAAAAATCATCGTCTCTCAATCGAACCACGAGCTATAGATGAATCAATCGAGTGTGCTGTATACAGGGACTCAAACAGTGTCGCTATGAATTTTGTGGTGGATATGTTCCACTCAATCCATCCCGCGGGTCGTGCTGTACATCAGCAGGAGTCTGCCTGATGGCGCCGAGATAAGAAATCATGTGTGTTCTGAACCACTCCAAATATCCAGGGTACCCCGTTTCATGTGTGTATCGAACCGTCAGCTTCTCCGCCCGCTTCAATCAAAAACTTCCGGTCTCGAACCGTGCTCAGAAGCAATTTTAGGTCCATCAGAATGTTCTCCTACTCGGAGCAAAAAATCCAGTGCCGATGTGTAACAATAGCGCGATGTTCACTGTAAACATGGACCGTGACACTCTGATCAGGCGTTCTGCGAAAATCCCGCTGCGGGACACCGGAAACTGGTCTGGGAATCGCCGGGGGATCACTGATCTAGGCGATCTCTCCATCGGCTCTGGAGTAACCCAGCATACCTCCATGTGCCCCAGAGCCTGTGGTGTACTTATGAAGAGAACTTCCGAGAGTCACTAATCAAACCCATCTCTAAGGTCAGCGTCGAAAAAGGCTTCGATGCGGATGTCAAGAGCTTCCTAAAGCCGCGATGACCACGCGGCCTTCCTCCGGTGGGATCTCTCCGGAAACAGATCACCGCCGAGCTCGAGCTCGGAGATTGGAAACCCGGCCCGATTCTATGGGATCCATGATGAATTGAGGAATACGTCCTCTCATTCTTCCTCATGGACGCAGTTCCGTTGAAATGTTCCGGATTCAAGAAAATTGATTCGCCGGGAGGGTCCGCAGCTATCGAAAATCGTCTTCGAGTTTTTCTTATGGCAGTCTACGCAACAATGTCTCGCATTCGGCTGGAGCGAATCTTTGCGAGAGAAAGGGTTGTCGACATTCTTGGATGTTCCGTCGATGATCTGTCCCGGAGCCAATGCATTCGTTATTTTCGGGGAAAGCATTTCTTCGTTTGTTTGATTTGCTGACGGACGCTGCTGGAGTGAAGAAGACGAAACAAGCCGGCGCACGCAAACGAACCGACTGACAGGTGTTGGAGTACGTATGCGATGTTTGAGTGAGGGCTCATGGACCTGTTCGGAGCCGATGTCGACGGCGAAGTTGCGAGAGGAAAACTTCTGGCCAAAACCGAGAAGAAATCATTCCGTTGGACAGCTACTGCAGTGGAAACGCTCGGGTATTCAACCCGATGCGATCTGACTTGCAGTGTCTCTTCCCTTGATCCTGTAGTCTCAGTCAGTTGATCCTCTCTCTCTCTCTCTCTCTGTCCAAGTTTTCGACCGAAAGCCCTCAGGAATCCAGATTGATTCCAGGATCCAATTAATCGAAACAGGAGAGTTTTCGTGTCGTCGAAATTTTGGGATCTCTGCCCCGGTCGGAGCTAGAACTATCCCAGCGCTAAACTGTCGAGGTCATCGTCACCGAGAGGCGACGAGCGGCTCAAGACGGTGTTCTTTTCCATGCTTGTGACAAAACAACGATTCCCTCCTGTTAGCACCGGCTACATGATGGTGATGGAGATGCCGGGGAACGAGAGAGATGAGCCAGCGGCAGGCAAGCATCCTGGCGGCTCGAAGTGAACCTTGCGATCCGACTTTGTACACGTCACAGCACGAAGCGATCATCTGTCAAAAGCTTGCCTGTCAGATCCCTCATACATTTTTCATCAGTGGCAAGCCAGTCAGAGGAATCTTCATGTGTGGACATCATCCATCGATGGATAGATGCGAACGGTATTGAATATGCATGGAATTGCATTGTCCACCGAGTTCATCCAAAATGAACTAATTTACTTCAACCATGTTGTCGACGGTTTCGCGGAGCCGAAGCGCAACCGAGCTCGTCTGTCGAAAACTTTGGACTTCTGGCCGTTGTTCATGGTCGGTTGTCCCAAATGCGATACTCGATTCGAACGTCTCCAATGGTCCCATGTTGGACAACGTCCTGACGGCGACTTTATGACTTCATGAATCAGTGACTTTCCGTCATTGTCCGCCCCAGTTGAGTGGAATCGTCGTTGGATCCATCTATTTATAAATTCTACTTTTTGGAGCTTTGATCGCGTCGATGAGAGAACGACCCGCGCAATGAACCCTCTTCCCTGCTGGAATAAGCGGAAAATCGCTTTGATCGGAAAGCGGCGGGCTTCCTTTACGACCGAATCATTTGCATCCGTTTCCCGCTGCAAAATTTCGGGTAATTTCAGCTGACACCTCGAAATTGAGGTATGACATCAAGCGACTAACTTGAACTGAGCTCGTTGCGGAATCGTTTGTACCATGGGAAAGATTTCCAGAAAAATCGGGATCCCGCGGGATTTTTCCATGAAAGTTTCTGAACAGCTCTGACATGTTCGGCTCCTTCCGACGCTCCGTGAGTGTACGCGTTCGCATCTGAAGCTTGCTGTCGAATCGAGAGTACGAAACAAAGAGAAAGCGATTGATTGAGTGATTGTCAGCCGAAAGTGCGGATTTGTGCGGGTCATGCTCAGAGCCGCGTCGACCGCAACGAAACATCGGCCGGCGACAGCGATTTGATAAAGTCTTGACAAAGTGTCGGGCGTAGTAATTTCTGTGGCATTGGAGATGCTCTTCTGTTCATATTCAGCTCCGGAGGGTTCAGTACACTTTTTGGCAGAGCTCCAAGTGTGTGTGTTTGCGAGCGAGCGTGTGTGTCTGTCTTTCTCTTGACTGTGCGCAACTGCGAGGGCTGTCTAACGCAGTGCCGACTCATAATGAAGCACCTCAGCCGATGGATACGCCCTCGGTTTGCGGCACACGATCGCATATTTCGTGTCAGGGCTTGTTCCGTCGAAATTGTTTACCTTGTATTGTATCCGACGTTTCCCTCCACGGTGATGCTGATACAAATCATCCATATCGGATACGCGGAGATTCTGTCGACTTTCAACTCTGTGGCACTTTTGATTCTCAAGATTGTGTCGACTCAGGGCTTTGAGGCAAACCATGTATCGATTCACCCCAAGTCCTGGGGATGGAGACCGCCGACGGACACAGGGGCGCTTCGACAAAGAGTATCTTTGGTCCATCCGAGGGCTCGGGCAGTGATCACCTGAGCCAGCGGCGGAAAGGACCTGAGCACCTCATCATTTCCACAAGCACTTCTTCTTGTTTCTGAATGTTCCCAAGGTTCTCTTCCAGCCGCTGGTTGCTTGTCTCGTCGGTCGCCGGTCACTCAGTCACTCAGGCAGGCAGCGGAGTCGGTCGGAAAGCGAGGCTTTGTTCGTTGAAGACAAAAAAAAACGACGCGCCGATCGTCCATCAGCTCCGCCGATGCAGAAGCCACGCAGAGGCGTCAGCGATGGCTGACGGCGTATAGTAAACCGATAAATTTTTGTTGGGAAGCCGAAAAAGGCCCTCGGAAGTCAAAAATAGCGACGAGAATTTCACGTCGCTCGCTTTCTCGATTTGTTTCACCGTCGTTACTTCTGGGGACTCGCCTAGATGTTCTTCGTCTTCAGATGTTTTCTGTCTTGAGGATAATGGTCCCACTTGAGACATCACCCCAGAGAGCGATGCTCTCTTCCCGAAGGTGGCAAGAGTTCTTCGGATGTTAGGAGCAACCACACTCGCCGTCAGAAGATGGAGTTAAAACTGAGGCTAGCTCCAATTTCAACTTCGTGCGCATGTGATGCTCCCCTCTCGAAGTATGGACCGCGGTGAAACTGGGCGAGCAACAACGCGGTCGGCTCGCTCGGGGTCCGGGCAGCTTCTGGAAGTTCCAAAAATGTCAGAAGTTTTTTCTCTCTGTGCTCTTCTTAGAACACCTCGACAATAACGAGCCACAAGAGCGCGGCAATTTTGAGCCGGTTTTCCATTTATGTATGAATTAAGATTCTCAGGTTTTTGAGCGGTCGCAGAAGGGTTTCCAGAAGTCTTCTCTGGCTTCTTGATATTGCGTGCGATGAACCCTCTGATGTTTCGTTTTAATTCCAACTTCGGAGAGTTCACCACTTTTCAAAAGAAGCCAGGCGGTAGATCATTTTCAATATTCGGCAGAGATTCGTTGATGTATAATATCGTCGATAAACGTTTTTCCTCGATCTCGACCCATCCAGTTCTCAGCTTCATTTATGCGGTCTGCGGAGTTCGAAGGTTGAATCGCATCTGTTTTTTCTTGACATTTCTCTCTTGCTTGAATTTGCGATGACATTCCTAACTGCTTTCATGATCCCCTGCGCCGAAGAACAAGGCAGGAACTCGGGAAAAAAGCGCTCCAGTTCTCGGAGTTCAGAAACTCTGGCGAACGCTCTTGACAAACTCATCGAAACAATACACCTGTGTGTATGGTCAATACCGCGAGAGCATTGACCCATCGCGTAACCTTCACCTCGAGTTGTGGCGGGTTTCTTTCCCCGCTGGTTGTCTGGTTAACGCGCCAACCAGCGCTGGTTGGTTTTTGATCGAGCTTCGGGCGGGAAAATGTGCGCCACCAAACGAGCAACAACAACAGAGAGGAATTTATTGAGCTCGTTCCGGTTGAGCGTCTCGTCTTCGGTCGCCGACGCCGCCGATCGCATGTATATTCTCGCTTAAGACCGAGTCGCAACGGTCGTTCCAGACTGGTTTTGTGTGGCTATAATTTCTAACCGTTGAAGAGCCGACGATGACTAACTGCGCCAAACAAACAAAAATATAGCGAATAACTTCTCCTGGCAACCGAGTCCAACGAGAAGCGGAGTATGTATAGCCAGATTGATCGATGAGAGAATTTCGGGTACCCAGATACGCCGAAATGGAACGCCGCAGACTGAGAACCGGACAGACTCACAGCGAGCGGAGGGACTGACGCAGAGACAGCTCGCTCGCTTGCTCACTCGGTTCGAGAACTACAACTTGTGACAGGCAGGGATTTGATTGAAGCGCTAGACAGTTTTTCGCTCTGGAACAGCGCCAGCCGGCGGCGGCGGCGGCAGCCGAGACTGATTTTGATACAATAGGATGCCGCGGCAGAGGCAAGGCAAGACTTCACCACTAGCACCACCACCACGGGCAACAACAACAACAACAACAACAGCAGCAAGTGACGGCGGCGTCGGCAGAAACAGCAACAGCGAAACGCCGCCAGTCCGATCCAGCGGCCAGCTCGAGCGTGACATGGGAAGACCGTGGAAAGCCAGCCTGTAATTCACAATTCGACTTTGTATCACAATCGGAATCGCATGCGCAAATAAACATCGATTTGAAACAAGCTCCCACTCTGGAATGAAAAGAGAAATCTTCCGTCTCGACTCCTTGTTCGAAACCCTTGCTCTTCTCTTTCTGGAACGTGAGACGTTGAACAGTTCACTCTGCGTCGCTGAATTGAGAAACTTTCCCTTGAATAGGTTCATTCGAAGCAACGCAACGAACAGATTTGAAGATAGAGATGATCTCAAGTTATTTCCAGGATTCAAGGTTCTCTCTTTTCCATTGCAGTCCTCTCGGAGCCATATCCTTCGCGGCGGTCGCCGGTGTGACTGGGATCACAACGCTGTACACCGGTTGTGGAGCCTGGACCGCGGCCCTAGGCGCTGCAAACCTCGTGCTCTACACCTCGGTCTACACTCCCATGAAACGATACCACATTGCGAACACGTGGGTCGGGAGTGTTGTAGGAGCAATACCGCCCGTCATGGGCTGGACAGCCGCAACAGGAACGCTGGACCCGGGTACGTTAGCGGGAACGCATATAGGGTGGACATGAATGCATACGGTGTGATTCGAGCCCGCTGGAAAACGGGAGTTTCTTTTGGACTTTTTTCGACTTGGCTGGTCCTCACTACTGGGAAGACGTTTGGAAGAGAATGATTGAGGTGGATTGCTGCTCGCGCACCCGGTGGTGAAAGCGATGGTGTCGGTAATTAGCTAAAAACTGCGGTATCCAAGTAATCACGAGACTCGTTGAAAGTACTTTTCTCGGTACACGTTTGGAAGACTTTCCGTCGCGCGTGCTCTCGCACGCTCGCGCGAAGATGGAATGGTCCTCGCCAAAGTAGGAACGATGCGACAGGTTCCTATGAGTGATTACCAGACGCGTCGTTTCCACTATGCAGCGATACCTTCCCATATTGATAGATAGATCGCTAAATTAATGTGAATGACTGGCAGGTTATTGGCCGCTTTTCCGGCGGAATGGTGTTGGGTACACGAATCTCCTGGATTTGTGTTCTCTCATCCTTGTGCTCTCCTGGCTGAAATCATGATTGACACTACGATCAATTGCTCCTTGATTCCTCAATTCGATGTTGAGCGTTTTCGCTGGAATTTCCAGGACGAAAGTCAAGGTTCGCAGAAGAGAGATGCTGCTCCGCTTTGTCCGAGCATCGGCGAAGAACCGCCGGAAATTCCCGAAATTTCATTCCTCGAACGTTTTGAGGAATTTTCTCAGCTAGAAGATTCGGTCTTAATTCCAACTTTCTTGCGTCCTCAATCCAGGCCATCCAGGTTCACTTGAGCTGCTTGGGAGAGAATGGAATGGGCGTGGATCAGACGGAAATAGCTCTTCTCGAGAACTAGAGAACTCTCGTCGCGGAACTCGGGAGAGCATAGGTGGTTGAGAGTCCTGACGTCGATAACGAGTTTCTTCCTCGACTGTGGAGCTTGGCTACATCGCCAGTCATTTTCTGCTCGCGTGGAAGATGCGCTCTTCCTTCCCTCGTCCCTCTACTCCTCACGAAACCCGCATTTCGCTACCATGCTTCTGGAGAACGACCAGAATCAATCAGAAGAGCGTTCTCTTTGATTACAGAGACTCTTTTATCGTTATCACCGTGATTACCGCGTTAAGTCTTCTCTGTCTCGTTGTGATCGTTGCCATTAAGGAATCTCCCGAATCATGGAAATCATCACAGTGGTCTGTGATCGATATCTATCGATTCACGATCGTGTGTCCGTCGTGATTAGAGAAACGCTGCTGGCGTGGAAACTCCACTGTGCGGCTCAACCCCATTATCCTTGAGCTCCGACGACGACGACCAATCAGACGATTCTCTGGACTCCCATCATCGTGGGAAATGTTATCAGTTGCTCTCCTGGCTGCGAGCGGAGATAAATCCATATCTGCGACTTTCTCGGATCCCCAAGAACAGAGAGGAGATTTCCGGAAAACTTGGAAAAGTTCAATCAGATTCTATGCTCGTCCCCATTTTGTCCTCGGAAAGAGAGCGAAGGGTGTCCTCGATTCCGCGATCGCCGGGATATCTTTGACGTTCGGAAAGTTCTTACGTATGTATTTGCGTGGAACGTTTCGATTTTCCTCGTTTCTGGTCGCTGTTGTCGCCTCGGACGCTGTTGCTATCGCTGACGAGGCTGGAAGTGGAAGGGGGCAAAACGGTCTCTTTCCACCGCTCAGAACGAGCTCTTGCCCATCGACTAATGGCGCTGCTAGTTAACGAGCGAGGGCGATCTTTCGCAGTTTGGCGTTTTGAGTCAGTTGTGCAGTTGTGCGTACGTTTTCCTCGCTGTCCCTGTGACGAGACCTGAAGTTCGTCCGGTTTACGATGGTGCGCCGGTTCTTCATGACAACAGTCGACCGACAGTGACACGTTTGTGTTTCAACGTCTGAGGAGGCTCCCGGTTTGGCAGTGAGGTTAGCTGGTTGGTTGATATTGCAACCGGCGACTTCAGCTGCCCGGCTGGAGATCTCGCATTCCACCTCCTACGTCAACATCACCGTCAGTGACGGTTTCGGTTTGTTCCGGAGAAGAGGGAAAAAGCTGTCTCAACGACTGCTTCGGAGAGTCTGCTTTTCGTGATCAGAAATTGTTCGGCGGATGGCTTCTGGGCTTACTCAGGATGAGAAGCCAGATGGCAAAAAGGATAACTCTTGATTTCCGCCTTCCTGTCAGCAGGAGTTGCAAACGACTCATGTCGCTATTCAGGTTTTCAAGGTTCAGAGATGGTGTTCATCGGAGTGAGAAAGTTCACCCCATAGTCCATAGTAGCGTATACATAGCTGCTCGAAAAGCTTCGTGGTCAAGCATTGGTAGCGGCATCTGGTTGGGATTTCTTGTTACTACTTGGAAACGGAGTCTCTTCGACACTGAGTCCGCGCTCCGGAACCGCCTTTCTTCTCAGAGCGTGACGAAGTTGATCTTGAGTGAAAACCGCCTCTTGGGTGAAGCAAAAGGGTTTTCACGATCGAAATTTATGGGAGAAAAACACCGTGGGAACGTTGATCGGAGAGACGCGAGGCCTCGATTGCTACCGATCGCTTTTCTCGAAGATTTTGTTTGCGTAGAGTCTTAATTCAGAATCAAGTTCGGCTATTCCCTCACAAGAATCGCGGCAAACAGATCCCGAAATTTCGGAGTTCCTATCAGCATTCGAACATCGTCCTGAGGAGTCCCGACCTGTATTCGAGGACGATGACTCGGACAGCGACGATCGGCATCGTCATTCCAGCCTGACATCATTTACCTCGAGTGTTGCGTGCGGAGATAGCAATTATGTCCGACCACGAAAACATACAGAGAATCATTCTAGACCAGAAAGAAAGAAGGATTCTCGCGTCCAGGTTTTTATTGCATGACCGATCGATGCCCGAATGTTTGGCGGTGCAAGTTCACGATGTTTGCCGGCGAGGTTTTTCCTCTTGCTGCTGTTGGCAAACGCTTATACGCGAAAAAGCGATCGTTTCAGAGAAGTGGTCGCGCGTCGTTTTGTATAAACGTTCAGTAATTTTGACGATGTTTGAGAATCATAGACCCTTCGTGACTCACGATATTTCACATTTACTGATATTCACGATGGCTTGTGGGATGAATACGATTCGGATGCAGAATACGCACCCATAATCATTTCGACAGTATTCGGAGACCTTCAAACTTCAACCTCCTCTAGATTCCTCTTTTCTAAATTTCCCGACATTGAAACTCATTTTCTTTGTTACCAACACAGGAGCTTTGTTACTCGGGATGGTTCTGTACTCGTGGCAGTTTCCCCACTTCAACGCGCTGTCGTGGAACCTGAGACCGGACTACTCAAGAGCAGGATACAGGATGATGTCGGTTACCAACCCGGACCTGTGTCGGAGGGTCGCATTGAGGCATAGCGTGGGCATCACCGGTGAGTTCGAAATACCCTGTTCTTCGTCAACACCTGATGGAACCTTCGCCCATAGTTCCGTCAAGTTCCATCGATGGTTCGTTCTGCTTGGACCCACATATGAGAGCGATGAAGTCGCACGCTTCCTCGCTTGGCGATGATAACCATATTTCGAAAAAAAACGTACTTGGAAACCTGATTCCATTATTCAGCTTCTTTTGATCGTCGCCTCTTTCCGTTCCCTTGGGAAGTCGACACAAACAGCTTTCCCCGTCACCGGCCGCTTTTTCCTCTGCGAGTCCGATTGAAGGGATATTTTTCGCGTCAGAGAACACCTCTTGTTATAAAATAACATTCATTGGAGCTCCGACCAATCCTCATGTGGGCAATATAACGAGAACAAAAAGATAAGCTGTAGTTCTCCTCGGAATCCTGGTAATCTCGATCGATCATAGAAGTTGTGAAAGAGCTGATCTAGTGTCGATGGAGGGCGAAGCGATGGCTCTGATGTAATGACGGTGTTCAGCCAGAGTGAGTAGGTGTTTCTCTTTTGATGAAAGCTTTTCGTAACGTGAGTCACTCTCGTTTTACAGCACTATGCCTGGCGTCTCCGCTGTCAGACGTGGTCACGTGGACCTTCGCCGCGACTACGCTGCCGCTCAACGCCTACCTGGTATATTGCTCCTATGAGTTTTACAGGAACGCCGACAGCCAGACCTCCCGGAAACTGTTCCGGCTCAGCCTAATCCATCTTCCGCTGCTGGTCGTTCTCATGATACTTAGCAAAAACTCCACCAGGACGAAAGAAGAGACGCTGCCGTCTGCTGTCTGAACTTGACTTTCAGTAGAGTTTGAATTTATTCCAACTGAGGAAATGATGGCCCTCGGAAAGGAAAACCTCCCTCGGGCAACTGCCGGGACGGGACGAGGGCAATCAAGTTGTATCTGTGAGCGGAGGTTGACGGAGTGCCATGGGAACAACCAATCAACCAAGCATCTCAGTACAAATGTGTTATGACGACAAGCAAGTTGTTACGTGGTCAAGTGCGACTTCGGAGTCAACCCGGAGCCAAAGCGAAGCTGTCAATGTGATTAGGAAATGTTTTGACTCTATTTAATAAATAAAATGAACTTTGAGGAAAAGCGCTCGCTAACTCGAGTTACTACGTACTGGGGTTGATTTTATCGAAAGCCCCCCACATGAACGTCCCCGTGAAGTAGAAACTGATGACGCTCCCCCACAAAGAAGCGAATGAAACTTGGGCTCCAAGGGAAGCGTATCTGATTAACCGAGGAGAATGGAAGAGCCACATTTCTGTCACTAGCTCGTTTGTCATTTATTTGTCACCACGCGGAAAAACGACAAAGCATCTCCGACCGACAAATCTCCGACCACTCTGGCGAGACTCGACTTTCGACTAGCCGACGGCAGTTGTCGGCTACGACTTTCGAAACGCGCAAGAGGAGTTTCATCTTCCGACTTCCTCCTCCACGTTCCCGAGATCCCGCACGTATTCCAGAAAGAACGATTCTTTACACATTTGTACAATTCGTTGAACGCTCCACTAGATATGAGTCAACAATACTCTCTTGTTCAAGGCGCAACAAGTGGTCAGCAATCCGTTCTTGTCTTCCGCTTGAGCGAACTTCGGTTGGCTCATCGATTCTGAAAGTACTTCGACAAGAACTTTGCATACAAATGTCCCTTCTGGACACGTCTCCCTCTCACTCTCTCTTCGTCCCCATAGTGTTTGATAGGCTGTCCGAGAGACGTGTTCTTCTCACAGATCATCGTAGAGGAGCGTATCCTACAACCAAGCGCGTGAGGAATCGCGAAGAAAACTTCTGTTCAAATACGAACGCTCTGTAAGGCCGCGCGATGCTCAACAAGACACCGTCGTCAGTCTCTTGCTCCCGTTTTCGCAGCAAACACCGACTCGGGAGCGCGTCCAGTTGTTTTTCGGTAACCTTCTTCGTGCAACCAAAAAATCCTAGTGATCGTCTTCCGGCGCAAATCGCTCATGAGTGCTGGAGGAAATGATCACGGAAGATATGTCCGGAGATCCTTGGGCACTGTTCTCCCGGCTTGACGCGTGTTCTGCGGCCGGCGCCCGACCTCCGACAGCGCCTTCCTTATCGTCTGTGCCTTGATCGGCCTCGGCCATGTCTTCACCTCCTTCGGCGTCCCCTACACTGGCCCCATCGGCGTCTTCAGGTTGATCGTTTCCGGCTGTCGAGCGATCGGAGAGCCCGGACACCGCAGCTCCTGAAACTGAAGAAAAACTCTCGCGTTTCAACCACGCTCTGCCCTGAATTCCTCTCTTAATGAATTTCTCGCAACAAAGGTCGAAGTACAATGATAAGAAATGAAACTAACCAAAAGTTCGCTCGGAAGGACTGAGATTGCCCTTGGGGAGAACGGCGAGCTCCTTCTGCAGAACCCCGGTGAGGTTCTCCATGATATGAGAGGGGTTGACGGGGCGGGCAAGGAACTGTCCTAGGGTAGGCTGCAGGACTCGCAGGATGTGTTTGTGGGACACGCCTGCAGGAGTCAGCTGATCAAGGAGACATCGACAAGTTTGGATGAGGATGTCGGGTGTGCATAGCTCGCCCTCCTTCGATGCGAGGAACGCGGTCGCCGCGTCCAAGGCCGGTTGCATTTCAAGCCGTTCTCGGCACAGTTGAGTCAAAGGCGCCTTCTGTCGAATGTGGGGAGTTAGAGTTGGAATCGCAACGAATCTCCGCAAATGTTTCATCTGATTACACGGCGAGACCATCTAAATTCTCAGACTTGACTAACTCCTAAATGAGTCCTGAGACCGACGATGAAGGACACTCACGTTCTCTTCGTCTCGATTCAGCTCGGGGTTGCTAGAGTATCGGCAGAAGTTGATCTGATTCATCGAGTTCATGGAGTTCTTGTTGGGTTTCCGTCTTTGACGCTCTTCGTCTCGATTTAGGTCATTCCTCTCACCGCTTTGCGTCGAGGACGGAATCCTCCTTTCGGCAGGTTGGCTCAATAGATTCAAGGTAGAGAAACTCTTCAAATTATCCACGTAGTTGTTTGCCCTAACACCGGGGGTCACCTGATTGTTCAGAGGCCTGACTCCGCGCGGTGTTGCTTGAGACGGTTCCGAAGGCTGTGTCGGCCGCAAGAGTCCTTTGAATTCGAAAAAAGAGGAAATATTCGAAATTATTTTTCTCTGGATGATATCGATCCGTGTGTTCCCCGGGGCGGGCTTTCCAACTCTACCCCCCTCGTGCGGACGGAAAGAAATCCGGTCATGTCCTTACCTTTGAGGCGTTCAATCTCCTTCTGCTGTCCATTGATGACTTCGTTCGCTTGCACCAAGCTCAACGTGAGCATCTGCGTGTACGCGGCCAAATGAGCACAGCCGTCGCAAGCACTGGCCACTTGTGAGGCCGCACCCGCAGGCTCCTCGCGGACCTTGGGTCGAGCTCCGGTGACCACCGGGTTGAAAGCAGCGATTCTTTCGATTTCAGAATCGGTGCAGTCGGATTGCACTTCACCGTTGTCCGAGTTCTCCTGCGTGCTCGATCCTCCCCAGGTCGCGGCCTCGGTCAGACTGCGGGGCTGGGATCCTCGGAAGGGTACTTCTAGAAGAGGATAGTTGTCCCAAGGCTGGACGTTGCAAGAATTGAATCGAGGTCTTGCACCGAACCGTAGAGGATTTTCCGTCACGGAAAGATTCCGCTTCGGACCGACGACTTCACGATGTATAAGCGTTTCGATGTCGTGAAGACTCCGGTTGATCTCACGGAGCTGTTGACGGCGTTTCTGCTGCACGGGATTCATCGGTGGGTAGACTGGGACCGGTCGAGGTGTGACGTTGGATGGCGTTGGATTGCCTCGTCCTTCAAGTTTCGTGATCATCCCTCGAAGCGCGTCGATCTGTTGTTTGGTTTCGGCGAGAGTCCGAACTTTCTCCTCGATGTCGGATTGTTCCGGAGTTTCCGGAAACTCGAAAGTTGTAGCGTCAGATGTGTAAGGGGCGCTCATCGGCGCGCCGTTTGGTATCATCCGCCGGACGAAACGAGGATTTGACCTGAAATGGAACATGAGGATAGCGTAAGGCACCACCGTCGCTGGCAACGTCGTGAGTCAGGACCCGACGTCGAAGGGAAGAAGATGGAAGTTTGGAAAATGCGTCAGCTATCAGCTTACTGGATGGTCATTTTGTTGTCGTCGGACACCGGTGCGTCTCCTTCAGGGTCTCCTCTCTCGAACACATCTTCTTCCATTTCGTACGGTGTCATTTCTCGCTGGGTGACTCTCGCCCCTTCGAGAGCGTCTTGAAGCCGCCGATATTCTTCAGCTGTTTGCTCGACTTGGGCTTTCAGACGTTCGACGAGCGCGTTTGCGTCCTGCGAAACTCTGATAGAAGCGTTGACTTCGCGGGTGCTCGCGGGCGCGATTTTCAGAGCTGGTCGTGCCGAAGCACCAACAGCCGACTGTTGTTGATATTGCTGCTCGAGCACGGACAGCTAAGGAGGAATCCGGAAGTCAGAGGCAGGTCAAGATCGATATGCCTGCCTGTCTGCCGTCATTCAGTAAAAACCCTCAGAAGTCTGTTCGATTGACCGATTTCGGCGATTTCTGAGTGGGGAAAAAAGAAACCCGACACTTACTTGCGACTTGCTATCAGCGATCTGCTTCAAGAGCGTTTGCTGATTCCGCAGGAGGATCTCCATCTCCGGCGATATGGCACTCGAACTCGACGCTAAACTCTGAGTTGACAGCGAGAGACCAATCGGACCGCCATCCAGGATAGAACAAAGTTCATCGACCCGATTCTGGGTATCCAGCTGCAATGAGTTCCCGAAACTCTTAGGCGGGTTTCCGACAGACCATGACACTATTGATCATAGACTCGCTTCAATCGGTCTTGGATTCCGAATTCTCGCTTAACGAAGAATATGCGCAAACTGTTTATGTTATTCCTACCTGTGAGTTATCGAGGACCCTCATGACTGAATTCATCTCACGTAGGCAGTCCTGAAGATCCATCCTCCAGGGCCGTGGCACTTGGGTTCTGTTCGAGTTTGTGTTTTTCGTGGAGGATGCAGCGGACGAAGTCGAGTAAACGTCGGGCGATCGTCTTTCACAGTTCGAGTCCCGACGTTTTGGATTCATGTCTGATGGGAAGAGAATTCGTTGATCACAAAATGTTCCCCTAATCGTGAGCTCTCCACGATATTCTCCAGCGTTTCCTTAGGAAATTCTACACGACAAGACTTGACCAGATGAATTTCCGGAAAGCTAATGCGAAACGTTCGACGAATCTTCGCAGAAGACAGGTGAACCCGTATCAGGTGGCGATTCTCGGCGCCACAGTCAAGCTCCGCGTTTCGTAGGAAACAGACACATGCATTCTCTGCCTTCACCGGTTACTCTCGATTCGTTCTATGTGATGATACATGGGTTTGTTGTCAAACTGTCATCGATAGCGAACCCGAAAACCTTGAAGTCTCTCAAGGTCTTTGCCGTCAAATTCCGACATCTCGAGAGACAGTTCTATTGTGATCCTGAGCACAGGAATTGACCGAGCGCTGACTAAACAAACACCTGACCAAATCAGGTATCGCCGCAATGGTGTGAGGAACACTCCTGAATTACCGTAGGGACACAGAAAGACAGGGATAGCCAGTGTTCGGAAATAGCAGAAGACGAACGTAACGACGCCAGCGACGCTACCGCAGACGCCTTACGCTTTTCGTCGCGGAGTGAGCGGCTTGCTGTGACTCGGACAGAAAACAGACGCCGCAGCCGATGTGACGAACCTGGCCAGTTTCGGAACCGTACATGACATTTCACCGGTGACAGAAACCTGTCGTGAGATTTTACGTACCGACAACGGTCACGGAACACTTGTCGCCGAACCCTAGCACTCAATCACCGTCTGGAAATCCGTCTCCGACAATCGAGTGTTCCAAGAGCTCAACCTATGAAGAGGTGGAGGAAGACGAGCACTCTCACTCACTCTACCTCTGCCGTGATGGGAGAACTGATGTATGATCGGACACAGGGTCGAGATTTGGTCCGTGTCTGGGATCGGAAACGCGCAAAGATTCAAAACAAAGCCTTTCGAAACTTTCTCCCTCTGCGTGACCGAAGATGTGCTCGGTCATCGATGAATTCGCTTGGATCGTTCGCAGAGGTCCATGCGCACAATTCTGGGCCAATAAAATCATAGTTCAGTTCCTTGAGAACGTGTGTTCTGAGAATGGTCAAGGGGCGGAAAGGGTCCGGGCACCGGACGATTCTGAGAATGGGGCATCATCGAATTTTTTCCCATCACAGCTATGATCTCAGCGTATCGTTCACCGATGAAACCATACCTGTAGCGAACATCAAGCTTTGATAGATATAACAATAATCACATCGACAACTCAAAGGGAAGTGATCTTCATCGAGCGAGGCACTGTTTGTTTCACGAGTTACTCCTCAAAGTTGTCGCGCCCCATATCACTCCATTCAGAGATTCCCGGACTGCATTGCTGCATCCATATTCGATTGAACTGTGACGAATGAGTACTCACTGGGATCCCTGCATTCATCTTCTGGAGCGTCCTCCGGAGCTTCTCCATCGTCCATGTTTGGGAAACGAACTGTTCGCGTTTGCTGTGCTCGAGAGCTCTGTGTGAGAGGCCCGATCTCCTCTCGAAAGGAGTCGGAAGACTGACTGTGCACCCACTCTCTGCGCCGCATGGGGAGAAGCTCATTCAGGGCGCGCAGATATTCTCTCCCATATTCTCTTCTTCATTGGCTGGTCACGCGGTCTGATTTTTCAGCGTTAGGGTGGACCCGGGAAGAGTTCAAAGCGGCAGCCGCGCGGCAAGTATCAAGGGGACGGCATGGGGCATTCAACGAGGCATTTCCGCCCGTATTCCTAGTCGCCGCTGGAGCTCGTCGGTTGTCGGGGAAACCTCGTGCTGCGGAATTGCAACATGACTGTTTCGGTGCTGGGAGTAGACCAGCGCCTTCGACAGCTTCGAATGGACGGAATACAAGCAGGGCCGGCGTTAGGGGGGGGGGCCGCCAGGGCGGTCGCCCGGGGCGCCTTCGGTACGAGATGTTTCCAATGATCGGAACGTTTCCAGTCTAGAAGCAACCCCCCCCCCTCAGAAGGGCAGCTTTGAGTAGCACTAAGGGCAAAAAAATCAATCCACCCTATGCGCCTGACAGGCGAGCATGAGAAAGTTCTCCGCCTTCGGCTCCCTTCTGGCGGGCGCGACCGAATTTCGGACGCCGAGAAATGCACAGTTTCAGCGCTGGCGCGAATCTCTTTCGCGCTAGAATACAACGGTCTAATTCGAAGCCGTTCACAGCAATTTTTCAGGCTGATCGCCAAATCGTTGCGACTCGTTCTGCGCTTCCCCATCAGCTGGTTACAATCGCTGACAGAAACTTGAATCTAATGTACTTTCTGCACTCGCTGCCGATAAAGCTCCCAAAATTTTACTCTTCAGCCCAAATCGCTCTCACCCACAGTCGGTTGTGTTATTCACGCTCTTGCTCGTATTCAAGCGCCATATATCATGTTTGGTACCGCTGCACGGGGGGGGGGCTTCGAAATGGTTGCGACCATGGTTCTCGCTTTCCTGAACCCACGAGGGGCGCTCGAGTTTTCCTCGCCCGAGCGCCGTTTGGGGTTACGCCGGCCCTTGGTACAAGCTTCAAATCTCCTCATGTCCGATTCCGATTCGATCTCTCCACTTAGGGGAGACTGGAGCTACTCGGCACCAAGGGCAAATTGGCGCTATCGTACCCGAGCCCGCAGTTCCGCGGGACGCCACCACACGTCATGTGCGACCCGTCTCGCGGGACCGCGGGGCGCCGTGGCAGCTCTAGGTTATTCGACCCCTTCAAAACCCCAAGGCATCGCTGCACGTGATAGACCACCAATATCGAGGCATCCCGGGGCGAGAAGAAAAATTCCCAATACGTCGACCTTGACCAAGAGGCCGTTTCTGACAAAACAAATCATCCGCTGCTGCCTCAGAAACTCCAGCATCTTGGAATCAACTCTCGTACTATCAGCTGGTTTGGAGTTTCCCATGCTGATATACCCATCGCGTCAAGGTTGGGTTGGCTTTCTCATATTCGATATTGCTGCTTCATACGGAGATCCAGAGATGCCAGCGAGATTTCTGCCGGGAAACACTTCAGCGTCCTGAAAAACCGCGGAATTCCGTTGCCGCGGACAGATTCAAGGAATTGTGCTCCAAGGCTGAGGCCACCGGTTCCAATGCCGAAGACGAAACCGGGTATGGGTACATTTACATGATTACATTTAGCTCGCCTCAGCCTTTAATGCCAGGTGCTCTCGCGGATCAGATGGACTCGTTTTTTTTTTTTTTTTGGGGGAAAATTTTTTTTTTTTTTGGGGGGGGGGGGGGAAGGGTTGTTTTTAAATGGTTGGGGGAAAAATTGTGGGGGGGCCCCCCCCCCCCTGGTGTTTTTCTCTCAGTTTTCTAGGATTCTTTTTGTTGTGTCCACTAGATATGGGTTCTGCAACTCCTCTCGGAGTCCAAGCCTCTCGAGGAGATCATCTTCTTTGAAGTGGGCGTCGTCATATTCGAAGATGACGTGTTTCACATTTCCTTCGTATACGCCACATGTCGCGTTAAGTGTCGTAGTGCGGCACAGGGTCTGAAATTTGGGATGTGGACGGTTGTGTCGGTGGTAAGTCATCAGGTTCTACTGTGAGGAAACGGGAGTCCTTCAGCAGATCGGAATCGGGGGACTAGGTAGGTGGACTAGGTATGGCTGGAATGTAATTTGAATTTTTGTGGTCTCTCTCCTATAATGGGTCGTTGTTAGACATCGGCTTCCTAAACTACGGAGTACGGAAATTGATACTGAGGCCGATACGAAGCCGGTACGACTTGATACGGAGCAGCTGCGTATCTATAGGGTGGGGGGCAGAGGGGGCACTTGCCCCGGGCGCAAGACTGGGGGGTCGCAACGTTCACGGGGGCGCGAAGTTCAAGAGGCGCGAAATTCAAGTTGAAGCCTTCATCCGCGGCAGAAGGAATTCAATTTGTCTCGAAAAAAAATCGTGTCGCGAAAAAGTCAGGGGCGCCGAGCAGAGTAGGCGGGGAGCCGCAACCGAAGTTCTGTGAATATTCGTGATTGCAGTAAGAATTCTGATCGCGTCGGATTCCTGAATCGCGCCGAGAGTCGGTGGAGTATTTCTTCAGCCGTTGCCTAGAATGCAGTGTTTGGCGATATGATCGAGCCCTGCGATTGAACTGAATCGAAGTGTTCTTCAAGCAACCATATCCTCCAAGCGGTAGAATGGCACGAGGTATGCAAGCTTCTCGCAGCTCCAATAGGGTGATGAGAGCGTGTTCCCGAAATTTCACATTGCACTGCGGACATACTTTCATCTCCATAGCTGGTTATGAGAAATCGTTTAGCAAATTGAATGTAATCACGACCGGCTTGAGGGCTTCAATGGGTCAGGAGAGCCTGGCGCACTAGGCGTTGGGGGGGATCGCACTTCTGCCGGCTCGCCCCGGCGCGCTTTGGGCTAGAAACGCCACTGATACGGAGCCAATACCAACCGACACGGAGCGCCAGGACGAGTGGATTATCTGGTGCTCCGGGCTGTGAGTTCCTACAGATCCTATATCGATTCATGTGAGTATTTACTTATACTAGCTCCGTGTCGGTCAATACTGGCTCAGTATCGGTTCAAACTGGTTCCGTATCGGTTCGTATCCACTCTTCCTGGCTCTGTATCTCTGTATTGGTCAATACTGGCTCCGTATCACTTCGTATCGGCGCCGTCTCGATTCGTATAGACCTCGTATCGGCTTCAGGCCCCGTACCAGGTACTTCCGTGGAGGCCACTTACGTACATCGTACTTCATAGTGAGGGAGCCGATGTCAACGTTTTCATGTTTTGTTCCACTCCGGATCGGAGACGGTCGCAGGCGGCGGGGCTATCCGGAATTTCCGGGGTCCGTCCCGGATGGCATTAATTCATGGCGCGTATCGGTATTAGACCCGTTTGGCGAACAGTTTTCATGCTGCCTTTCGCCGATAACAGGAAGTGGAACGATGATACTCGCGGTTCAGTTTTGTTCCAACATGCCGACCGAGTCCAACGTTACTTCTGCACGAGCCTGAACTACTCTCCAAGCTGAGTCGCGATGTGGGCAGAGCTTGAGTAACGCTGTCAGAAACGACGACTGGAACAACCAAACTCCATGAGTGCGAATACTGATAGACCACTCGGAGTACCCTGCCCGTCTATTCAGACGGAGATCCAATTATGCGCTGCGGAGAATACTCCCCGTGCCGTACCGAACATACTAGTACCGTTCCCGCGGCGACAGTGAAAGAAAATTGAAGCTGTTCGCAACTCATCGAAAGAAAGCGCTGCGAGAGATCATGGTCGACGAGAATCGGAGAGACTGTTCCAGACATATTGCCCGAATGTGATCCGCGATTCCGGAGCGGCTAAGAGATTTGATTCCAAAGTCCACGGTGAGATGCGAGACGACAGCGCCGTTCGACGACAGCGTCGGATATCGACAAGAGCCCGATTCTCGAGCGTAACGTTTCCAACATTAGTTCTTTCGGTGAGCGACGGATGACTGCTCTTCTCGCTTCATCCGAGTTCGAGATTCCAAGTTCCATGGAATTGGATTAAGAGTTCCGGAGAGTCGCGTGATCCGAAACGTGTTCGTCGGATACTCAGAACCCACCTGCCTTCGTTACACCACGTGAGGTCAACCGGTAGGTCTAAAAATCCCGCGATCCTTAGCTCACCCCGGAGCATTGTTCGAGTACAGACAGTGCAAAAACCCAAGTTCACATGACGCGCGACACGGATCTCAGTCAGATATCTGGACGAGCCTAATGCTGTGAATCACCTGATAGTACTCATCAGTCATATCCGAGTTTTTCGTCGCGATCATGGAGTCGGGGTTCTAACTGTTTGAGCTGTTCCGCTCAAGCTATTGAAATGGTGATGATCAGCATTCTATTCGTCGTGCAGCACTCGAGCGTGAAGTTGAACGCAACATGGCACATGTAGTGAATCGTCGCGCTAAGGAATTTTGTACGTAAGTGCTCTTGCGGAATTGCAGGTGGAAACCGTTCGGCGATCCGGCATACCTACCGAACCAATCAGCACCACTGTATCACCTCAATAACGAGGTCGGAAATGACGAATACCGTTGAGAACATCATTTCCGATCTCGAGTCTGCGATTCTCGATCCGCCATCGATCCGAAATTCGGTTCAAACAAGCGGCGGTGACGTGGTTCGGCTCGATGGATCGCTTTGGAGGACCTCGCCAGTTCTCCAAAAACAACTGACCAAGGGCAGCTCGTATTTGGTGCTCGATGTGGCACCGGATACGCTTTCGGATTTGCTTCAGGCGCATAAACAAGACCAAATCCCCACGGACTTCGCAGCTTTGCTGAACATTCTGGCCGCCTGCAGCACTTTGGAACTCGATGTGCTGACTACAAGATGTTTGAACGTTCTTCTTAAAAGCGGGAATCTGGTTAAACGAGATTATCCAACCGAATGTTCCACTGGGACAGTGTTGCGATGTTTTAAGGTTCTTCTCGAGAGTCCATTGCGTACAGCTGATATCTATGAACAACAATTGGCTCGAATCGCTTGTCATTGCAACAACGATAGAGATGTCATGACGAACGCTATGAATTTGCTCAAACAAAACTTGGAGAAATTCGCTGGAATCAACTTGGAGGGCATTCCCGTGAATTTCGATCATCGAAATATCAAGTTAGTGATTCACAAACGCTCTGGGAAACTCCAATCAGCGATAATCAAACAGCGCGAGCTCATTTCTGTGGATGTATTTGGAAAGCACTTTAACTTGAGTGCTCTGGAGGCAGACGGAACATTCTTCCTGAAGTATGGGTGCTATGTGCTATTCCCGTCCTGTGGTCGGGTTTACCGCAAAAGCCTTCGCGATGACTCCGAGCCGACCGAAATTCTGAGTGGGATCTCGTTCTTCTCGGTGAGAGACGGTCTCGTTTTCGCCGTCCAGGTAGAAGGTGAACGAGATTCTCTGCTTCTGTGGGTTAATGATGAAGTTTTCTCGAAAATCTACCATCCAGGCTGCAAGATTGAGAAAATTGATTACAACTCTGCTCATCGTATCCTGGCGATCAAGTTGAGTACAAACTCCAAGCGATTCTTCAAGCTAGAGAACAACGCTTTGAGTACGTTGGCCGAAGGGTTGAAGCATCAATTGGGCGAACTCTGGTTGTTGCAGAAGCAGGACAAAGGGTGGCTGGGAATCGACAACGTTGACTTGACTAAATTCATGAATCTTCGCAATGCTCTTGTCGTGATCGACACGATGCAACGGAAAAATACCGGAAAGAGCGCCAATGTCGCTGGCGCTCTCAAACGAAAATTTCTGAATATTTTCTGTGGCTCAGATCCTCTAGTGGAGATTCTTCGTTGCGCAACGAAGGGCGAGCTCGTGTACTCGACCTATGGTCGGGGTCTTTATCTCTCAGAGAACTCTCCTCCGTTCGTCATAAAACACACGATATTGAACCCGGGCGAGCTGTGGAGTGATTCATGGCTATCGTTGTCATCTTGAAGGGTTTGGAGCCGCCGACTATACTTATATATTCCCACAACTGTGTATGGTGAATTCGGCTATAGCCACAGTTTGTACCCCATCCCGACTCCGATGCCGGAGGGAACTTTCCTGAATAAAGATTCCTCGTCTTATCATAACCTACTATCACAACTGAAGTGCCGAGTGATCATTCAGCTATAATCGGGGAAACTCGAAGGCACCTCCCTTCCCTTCAGTTTATCCAGACTTTTTTTGGGGGGGGGTTTTTTTTTTTTCGAGGGAATTTTTTTTTTTTTTTTTTTTTTTTTGGGGGGGGGGTTTTTTTTTTTGTTTTGCCCGTGTTACATGCTCATGGAAAGTTTACGTTCATTCATCATTCATCATCATCATCGAAAGGTTCGTGGAATATGCATCGTACGTTGTTGAGTTCGATTTGAGGGAGTTTTTCGAGCTTCTCTCATGCGGATCACACTTCATGAATCTTCCAAATGAGGATATAGTGGCGCATGAGGCAAAAAATCGACGGAAGGACTTAGGGAGATGCGAAGTCTCCGAGGAATTGTCTATATGCGAAAGGGCAACGTGAGCGGGGAATCTAATTTTTTTTTTTTCCCCGTAACTCTGACGCCATGATTAAGTTCTCCCACGTGGTTACACCCTCTTGTCGACCATTCTCCTATAATCTTGCGTCGTTCTGTTCTAAGAACAGATTCAAACAAGGGAACCACTGGGGAAAATTATCGACCAACGCTGACCACTCGTACTTGAAGATGAATTATAAACGTGGGTGAGATTCCAACATCAGACGCTCCCAGGCTTCGAGAGACCTTCATGAAATCTCTTCTCAGCGAGTTGATGATGATATCGTTTGCGTTGACACCGCTGTGGCACTGGAGAACTCCGACACGAGACACGAGGGTCATCTAGCGGAGTCTCTCCCGCGTCTTGAGGAGAGCCTCCCCGATCCGCGTTGGACGGAATGAGTGGAGAATGAATGGAGAATGGTTCCGGTGTTGATTTCCGAAGGCACAAGACTCAATCAATATCCGGCGACGGGTTTTGACGTCAGCATTGGATTACATGGCCGAGAAGCCGATCAAGCATGTCAACGAACTCGCCTATAACTGACAGGGGTCATATTCTAGAATTATCGATGTTATTTCGATGCACCTTCCGCCGGACCTGGCATTTTCGAGGGAGTTTGGACTGGATCGCTTTGTCAGAACCCAGTATTTAATGAATACTGATACAGTCAGAATATCAGGGCTCACCCCGAGCGATCTGTGAGCTAGGCATCATTCTCCGTAGTACGGAGTACGGTAATTCGATTTTCCGTACCCAGAGTACGGTAATTCGATTCTTCGTATCGAAAGTACGGAAATATCATTGCAGCCTGACGCTGAATGCGAACGGTGAAGGCAATCCTCGGACTGCCTCATCGTGGCGGGGTATCGCGATGAACAGCTGCATCTCCGAGGTGCTCTCAAGCCTCATCAACCGTCTGACAACACTTTCCGAAATGACACTAGCGCTCCCTGACGAGTTTCATCGCTCCCGTAGAGAGGAATACACAGCATCAGTCTGCACGGCCTTCGACGTCGCTCCGAGTCGCCCGCTTGTCGAAGGAGAGAGTTCTCGAGAAGTTGGTGAAGGTTTCGGAAGACCAAATCCCAAGCTCGTCCATTCTGCAAGTCAGGGGCGTAGCTGGGGGTGGGCTGAGGGAGCCTCGGCTCCCCAAGGACCCCTTTGTTCATACCATCCGAGGGTTCGAGGTTTCTGGTTAAGCATGCGATTTCCGGAGACTTCAACAAGGGTACACCCTTGGGGAAAAAGATAATCCCTCCCCCAGGAAAAACCCTGGCTACGCCCCTGCTGCGAATGTACCAGATAACTCTCGAAGACAGGGTCTGCTACCGAAAGCCGTTCATGCAAACAATCGGATAGCCTCGGGGCGGAAATATCTCTCCATCCCTCTCCCTGGCACTTCATGTTGACTTGCCGAGATAGATACGTATCCCTCATCCCACAGTCGTAATCACGCTCCAAGCGGACGACATCGTTGTCTACAGTCAATTAACGACCGGAAAATTAAGATATCAAACACGAGAGGGATGAACTCCAGGAGAGGTGGACGCTTATCTGAGCACAGCAAGCTCGTGCTGCGAGAGTCACCCGTGGAAATAGTCAGTCACTTCTGCTATCTCGTGATGACGTTCTCAAACATGAGCTATATTAGGCTGGAGAGAAAGTATTGATAGAACATGTTGCATCCTACCAGTATGACATCCGGGGTCTCCCGTGGGGCGGAATTCTGAGAATTTCATGATACCTAGATACAGTTTACCAAAACCGAAACGCATTGTCCAGGAATATCTGGAATGACTCACTGAAGGATCACCCCTACGTTCTCAGTCAGTCTAGGTCTAGGGCTTTCGGAAGATTCTTACGAGAACGCAAGGATGGTCGCTGCTCCATTGGGGTGGCCATCGACCTCCAAGGGTCGGTCTCCACCACATCTCTCTACGCTATCTAGAAAATATAGGTATGGTTGATAGATGCACTCTACTTCCGGAACTTGTTGAACTGAGAGGTGGTAGGACTGGAAACAACTGAATCGAGACACTCGATTCAGATGGTGACTTGGCGCCCAAACCATGATTCCGGAAACATCAACGTCGTCATGGAGAAGATCTTCATCAGCATAAAACAGTCAAGTGTCAAGAATCGCGAGGAGGATTGTTACTTTTATTCACATGTTCTATACGACTCTTCCAAGTGCGGCTGTGATAAATTTACAAAGTCTATACAATACACGCTTTTTTCGTCGTTGGCGAAATAGTCTCCAAACCGTTGCCATTGACAAACCTTGAAATCGTTCACGTTCAACGAAAAACCTTCCAACAGTCAATATCGCCGATCGTTACGCTTCCGGTAAACTGGCGAGGGCGAGCGCCGACGCGGAGATGGACTCCGACGCGACCGTTTGCTGTCTTTACGAAAGGAGTCTCGTTTTCTATCATCATCGTCGTATCTTCTCTTGCTTCTACCCGTCGAATATTCATCTCTTCTGCGCTTCTCATCCTCTTCCATTCTCCTGACAAGTCGTTCCCGGAACTCTCGACACTGCTCTTGAATCTCCGAGCGGCTGTGGCGTTTGCGCTCCAGGTCGTCTTGGAGCTTCAACACCTCGCACTCAATTTCCCGCAGTTTCGTCCGACGTTCCGAATCCAACCGCTGTTCTATTTGGCTTTGACTTTCCTGCGAATCCACATCTTCGTCTGGAAACCGAGCACGGAGCTTCGACTGATCTTTATCCTCTTCAAAAATATCCCATTTCGAAGTGGTGACCGCCTGCTCCTCTACAACTTTGGGATCAACGGTTTCCCACTTGCTGGCGACAAACTTCGGCTTCGTGTCGTCCTCCTTTGTTTCACGGTCGCTATCGTCGCTGCCGTAACCGACGAGAGCTTTGATGCCCGGGTTCTTCTCTTTTTCGTCTTTCTCGCTGCTCGTGTCTTCGTCGTCATCGACGTCGTCGATATCGACGAGGGACTTCTTGTCGAAACCCATGAATATATTCTGTAGTTGCAACAAGACGTCCTTTGAGTACAGCGACCATTCCTGCCACGCTTTCAGAACACTCAGCACCCGCTGCTTGAACTGCGTCGCAGTTTCTTTGTCACAAATTGTGTCGAATGTCGTAGTTAGAGCTTTGACAATTTTCGTCACGAAGGGTTCGAAAGCCAATCGGAAGAAACTCGCGTTCGGCAAGCGAGCGGTACAGTTGTAAAGTATGTCGGACACGAGGTAGAACCGCGCAATTTTTTTGTACAGCGGGGTCTCGACTATGTCCAAGGAGTCGACAAGGAGATCAACAATCTCCTCGGCGGCGAAGGCGTGCTCGATGCAGTACATCATCGTTTCTCCGATTCGTTTCTTCTCCGGCGTCAAATTCCTAATCATGTATTCTACTTTGGCCCGCTGTCTCGAATCGAGGCGACCCGTGGCGGGGTCACCGTCTATTTTGGATTCTTTCCGACGCAACTCAGCCTCCATTTTCTTGAACATGTGCTCAGGCATCCCTTTGATCCAAGGATTCGGTGTTGGAGGCTTCCACCAGGAACCTTCCTTGAACATTTTGAACTTTTTCAGTCTATATTTGCTCGGATTGTCCCCTTGCAGCACCGAAAACAATCGCCACCGATAGTAAACATGGGCGGGACATTGGAAATTGAAGAGAAATCTGAACATCGGGTTGCTGAACTCCTTGCTCATCACCAGCGCTTCAAACATCGGTCCTTCTCGGACCACGAACTCGACCATTCTGTGGATCAAACTCAGGAGAGCGCGGTCGTTTGGCGGCACTACCCGTACGGTGGACACAGACACGAGCTCGCGCAGCTCCTCGCCGTCCTCTTCGAGCAGAGCTTGAGCTTTTTCCAGCGAGATCTGCCTGTCCAATGGAGGTTGGCAATTGAACGGCAGTCCGGAAGGAGCTGGGGGCATCGTGAGGTGTTGCATACACACAGGAATGTAGATCGGGGTGGGGGGAATCACGATCGGCTTTGACCAGGACATGCGCATGTCTAACCCGCGAACCGGTTTACCCTGGAGAAGTGACATTGCTCGCTCGCCGTCTTTGCGCGACATGTACGCGACGAAACCGTAGTTTCGATTCTTTTTACGGTCTTCGTCGGTGCGTGGCCACATTATCTTGATCGATGCAAGGGGCCCGTACGCACCGAACAGCTCACATAGGTCCTTCTCTGTCAGAGACGAATCCAGGTTGGACATGTAGATATTTGTCGTGTTTGGGTCGTCGGAATCGTATGACGAGTGATGATGATGATGGTGGTGATGACTGAACTTCCTCTCGCTCGAAGACACGTCCTCAAGCGACAGCGACGATGAGCCTCGGGAGGATCGTTCGAGTTTTGGCTCATCGACGAGCTGACCTTTGATAACTCCTTTCAGGCGGTGTCGCTCCTCACGCTCCTCCTGGATGATCTTCAGTTCTTCCTTATAGAGTTCGAGAACCGATTTTTTTTTCGGTTCGTTCTTTTTCCGCCCGGGCTTCGCCGGCTTCTGGTCTCCGTGGCTACGACCTGACTGCGATGACTGAGACGATTGCGAATCGCTGTTGTGTCTGCTGGACGGAGGTGTCCTGGACTTGTGTTCGATCTCGTCCAAACGAGGTGGTTTATAGAGTTGCTTCGAAACTTCGCGTTCGCCGGTACCCGGTGCCACGATGCCGGCTTTGACGAACGCCTTCGGCTTGGATTTATCATTTTCGAATGTAGCGACGAACTCTTCATAGGCCTGAGCCGCGGCTTTCGACTCCTCTTCCTGCCTCTGCTTCTCCGCCTTTTGTTGCTGGATCCGCCGATTCGAGCTGAGGCCGAGGCTGAAGGCCTTCACTTGGAACTTGCCACCGGACATCTGGAAGTAACCAAGTATTAGGAACGCTCCGATGTTCAGAACTCACATCTCTCCCGTGAATTAGAGGATTAAAGAATGGGATGTATGATTCATTCGCTCTCTCAGAGCTCAAGTTCGGAATCACAGAGAGCCATTTTGGTCGATCGGCGAAACGCCGTCAAGAGCAAGCAATCGGTTTGCATCCCAAATACAGCGGAAAAGTGCCAAGCTCAAGCCCAGGTTTTCCTAAATCTCGCTGATCTTATCTGAAGAGCTTGAGCGAACGCCGCGATGATCATGTTCAAGTCGTCTTCACTGACTATGAGATGGCGGACTCCAAGAAATAACCCATAACCTGAAGTCTACTGCGGCGGCGGAGCAACCGGATCCCGCCGACAATCGAATCAGGCTCTATAGAAAGCCTGATGAAATTGATTTCGAAAAGTGGGCACAGAGGACGACATGGACATGTTATCTGGCTCCAAGCGCAAGCTTCATAACATCAGGGTCGTACTCAGGGTGGCAGCCTACCTTGAGGGCGAAACACTAACGAAATAAATGATCAGGAGGTATCAGCTCGCAGATGTTGTTCATGCATGAACGCCGGTAGGCACAACAATTTGAAGGGAACGATATATTTTGATCGCTGCCACCATCAGAAGCAGCACTTCCACAACAACATGGTGTAGAGACACTGAGACACATAAACAACACGGCTCTGTCGACACGCACGGATTTGTTCTGCTAAAGCGAGCTAATCCCAGACACGGGCTCTTCCGAAAATACACCCTTGACTAGAAGGTCTTTAAGGAACAGAGACTTCAGGAGGAGGGAGGAGAGCCGTGACGGACCTGTAACTATGATAGATGAAATATCCAATCCAAAAACGTTGGAAATGATATCTTGGTTGTACTATGTAGCAACGTGTACGCTTTGATCTCTGCTTCATGAGCTCCGGAAGATTGCATTGAATAATGCGTGTTCGAACCTTTAGGCTCAGCATCGACAGAGAGTACGCTCCCTGAGGGGCAGGGCCGCATTTAGGAATTCGCCGCCCCTAGGCACGTGAAATTTGCCGCCTTCCCTCTCTCTTCGTCTGAGTTTAAGAATAACGATCGACGACGGGTTATCGAAAATAAGCTGCAGGGGATCATACAACTGGAGATTCGCTGCTTTTCTCCAAATCTTGCCGCCCCCTAGACATTGCCGCCCTAGGCCCGGGCCTAGAGGGCCTAATGGGAAATACGGCCGTGCTGAGGGGCAGTGACTGACTTGAGCGGATGACGGAGATGGGGCTTCCTGCGAATCGGCGAAATCGCGTCATATTTCTTGGTTCTTCCTTTCGCTCGAGGAGAATCGGAGAGGACGGTACTTCCTACAGAATTTCGGAGGATCCACCTTAGTTTGCACTCGGTCAACCTTTGCGGAGTCCTCCATCGCCTTCTGGCGCGACGACTCCGGTTCCTGTCGTTATGCTACCTGGGTGGCTATGGTTCGTGAAGCAGTTCAATTTCGTCAAAAGCCTTCATCGGACTTTTGAGTCCCAAGAAAATTTTTGATTGCATCCCGATCCTTAAACGTAGTGTTGATCCTGAGTATTCATACTATACTGATCGGTGGAGCCCTCATGTTTCTCTCCACAACTCCTTCACCGTTCTTCGTGCGGAGGTGTGATCGTTATAATACTCGAAAAGAGGATTTGTCAAGCGCTCCATGAGACTCTCAGGTAACCCTCTCGGATCGCATGTACTTCTCCTCGTTCATGCGGGAAAACGAGGGAAGGACATGCTGGATGCTTATGGATCCATCCCCGATCCGAGTCCGAATTGACTTCTCTGGAGCTATTCGAGAAATGTTTGAGATAACACGCCCAGCGATAGGAATAAGCACACATAATTCAGGGTCGGCTAGAAGCAACATACATTTTTTCAATAATTTTTCTTATAAAATTTCCGTCGAGCATGTGATCACATGAGAACTTATAAGGGCTTTATCACGACAATCATGAGAAATTGTAGAACGATCTCTATCCTTGGGTTCGAGATGGTCGTTTGTCAGCTTGACGCCCGCGTAGGTAACTCCTTGCTCCATAGCAAGTTAATACTCAAAAGAGGAAAGTCTATATTTTCCTCTCAATCGAAAGATATAAGTTGAGCCTCCTGCGGCTGCACCGCAACGGGTCTTGGATCGTGAGTGGGCACTTCCGGCAGGCTTAGAACCTCGTGTTGGCTCGGCGTAGGCGTCTGTGGCGGTGCGCACGGCTGGGGCAACGGTGTTTGTGGAACCGTCGGCATAGCCGCCAACATTTGACTAACGTTGTACGGTTCGAAGGCTGGTTGACCTGGTCCATGAACCTGTTGCGGGACGTGACCGTGAGGCGGATGGTGATTGGGAATTTGTTGATTTACCTGCGGTAGAACTTGTTGTTGCTGTTGTTGTTGCTGCTGGGGATCATGGCCTACTGGGCCCTGCATCTGCTGTGGCGCGTGGTTCAATATTTGCTGTTGAGGATGCTGCTGATGTTCAGGCTGAGATGGCACTTGTTGAGGCGGACCGTAATTTTGTGGCGGTTGCTGCTGCATGTGGGTCGGTGCGTAATATGGTGCGACCTGTTGGGGTCCGGGACCGGCTACTGTATGTGGAGGTGACATGGGTGGTTGTTGTTGGGGAGGATACACGGGGACTTGGGAGAGACCTTGGGGTAGCGAGCCAGGCGGCAGAGCGCCCGGTGGAATCGCCCCGGGAGGGATCGCGCCAGGTGGGAGGGCTCCGGGGGGGTATTGCGCCCGGGGGAAGCATAGCGACGCCCGGAGGATACTGGGGTTGGGGATTGTACATGGGAGGTTGTCCTGGTAGCTGCTGAGGAGGCATTGCCATGGGAGGCATCATTGCCGGGACAGCCCCGGTCCGGTATTGCATTTCCTGCTCTTGCATCTTCATCATTGCCATCTGATGTTGATACTGCAGATATTCCTGTAAGTTGGGAGAATACTTGGTCAGCCCTCCGTTTGAACTCCGGAATGCTCAGAACTGACTTCATCCTAAATGGTACCCTCAAAAAAAAATTACTGACGTGTTTCCTTTGTCGCATGATCTCTAGTTTGTGTGCCATTTGTAATTGCCGAGTTCTTTCAGCCTCTTCCTGTCTTTTACGTTCTTCCTCACGATGCTCTTCCCGCAGCGAGTCCAGAGCTGCTCTGGCGTCCCTAATTTGTTGCATCTTGTCTTGCAGTCCTTCGTAGTACGCTGCAATGATCGTCGAAAGTTCAGCTTTCTGAATATTGTGAGATCAGTATGGCAGGAGTTTGATCGGTCTCGAAAAGGCTCCTGTCGTGGATGACAGGGTGAATATCAATAAGGGGAAACGGATGGTGCGTCACCTCTCTGGTCGTCAGTCTCTTGTACGGCCTGCAACAATCTCGCGTGAAGCGAAGAAATCTGCATGAAGAGTGACTGCACATAGGTGTCGTTTGCAATCGGTCGGCCGCGCATTTCATTCGAACGCAAGCGATTCACGAAGGTCTCCAAACTCTTCTCCAAGAGTTGCTCGAATTGATCATCATCCTCTGCCGGTGCAGGAGGCTGAAATGAGCACTTATATTTGGAGACACAACTCCATTTCGTTCGTTCGTTTTTTACTGGTTCCCTGCTCGAGGCATCTACGAGATCTGAATTGACAAGGGAAGCGGTGAGAGGTAACTTACCATCCCGTCGAGAGGTTTGGTTGTATGTTTGGGAGTATCAGTATCGCCTACTCGGTTGCTCCTTTCGTCCCAGTATTTGCGATCGAGGTAATGAGTAAGTTCGGATTCCGTAGATCCGGTCGTGGACCCGCACTCACTCCGAGTAGGGGCGTTCGCTTCTACGGTTTCTAGAAACGGAGAGTACTCGTGAATTTCTCGCGAACAAAATCGTTCCCCGCGTCGGCAAAAGACGGAATCCGAGGCTTTATACCAGCCACGAGACGGAACATTTTTGCATCCATTGGGATTCTCGAAGGAAAAGGTCACGGTACCTGTCGTAGGATATCGGTTTCCTTGCTGCGCTCCGGTCAAACTAGGTCTGCGTTCATCGGCCCGAGACTCGCTCTCATACGTTGAGCTGGTGTAGTTTCCATACGATTTCTGACTTTTGAACTCTGCTTCACTCTGGGACAACGCGAGAGCGAGCTGGAACTCTTCCTCCTCGCGCAGTTTGTCTTCTTTCAATTTCGCCTCTTTCGCGGCCTGCTCCTGAGCTTTCAGCGGACTCCGGGTGGCCGCAGAGGCCGTCGCGCCTCGTAGAACAGGGCTCGAGTGCGAACTGCTCTCGGGGTTTACTTCCAGGTAGCAAGTGTCACAGACGCGGACCTTTTTCTCAATGCCCAACTTCGGCAAAGCGCACGTTTGACTCGAGCATTTTGCGCAGAAAACTTGACCGCACTTCCGGCAATGATGCTGGAATAGAAATGACGACACGATCAGTCAGTGCAGCAGCGTCAAGACTAGCGAGTGAGCGGGCTAATTAGAACAAGAAACGGCTGAGACATACCTTTCTATTGAACGTCGTGAATTGCGTTCTACACAGGTGACAACAGTCGGAGTCCTCCCATTCAGGAGGCACTTGCGCTGCGAACATGGCATCGCTTTCCTTCAATTGCGGGAACTTTATTCCTTCGACGCGCATGAAAGTCATCAAGTCCTGCACCGCACTGCAATTTCAAAATGTTTGATGAGTCGGCCGTCGGGACAAGAGGCGTCCTCAACGACGGAATAGAGAATGAGGCGGGTAAGAATGGATTTTAGGTGAGAAACATAGCGACACGCAAGCCAGAAGTCTGGCGTCGGGTCTGATTGTGAGCTATGGATAGTCAGGACCAAAAGTTGGAGAATCATCAGGAAATCGGTCTCACCGGTAGGCGGGCTCCTTCCGGAAGGCGTATGCCCATGTCTGAATGAGCTCGAGAACCTTGTCACGAACAACCTCGGAATCGTGTAGTCTCAAAAGTCCCTTGAAATCATCCATGAACGCAGCCGTGGCAACTTCCTTATGAATGGGATGCCCACAGTTCTTCACCATCGATTCGAGACAGTGCAGCGCGAGCATCGTCACATTAGGGTTCTTCGACGTCAGCTTCTTCTTGGTTTGAGCCAGGGCAACTTTTGGACTGTAAAACGAAGATGACTTGGGCATTATTCACCCAAGTGTATACCGTATGGCTACTCTGGTCTTCTTGCGGGCTGCAACCAGGCCACGCGGGGGGGACACAGTTTGAGAACCCGGGGCTGGTATACCGGGTGCGGCATGTTCTCCCGTCTGCATGGATGATACTGGTCAACTCCACGAGCCGTAATCAATTTGTCACTGTGACCGCCACCAGAGTTCCTGTCAGACATCTTGTCGAGGATAATTTGCATCTGCAATTTCCAGAGCGCGCCGTACTGTGCGCTCTCCGAGCTCAACCTCCAATTGGAGCTCGATCGCGCGACCTCATTCCAAACGGAAGCGAATTGAACGCCGGGAATCGAAGCTTTATGAGCAAGGCAAATGACCCTTGCAAACTGCGTGGGTCTCAAGTGCGAGTCCCGTGAGCTCATCAACCATGATGTGAGTCACCATAGACTCTGTCGGACGGACCTGTGCGCAACGCTTTCACTCGGCCGCGCTTGTAGCGTTTGACAGCTGCCTCGAATTGTCACAGCATAGTCTCTATCCCACGAGTATTTTGACTTTGGATTTTGACCCATGGGTCCCCATATCCGTTATCAACCTCTCGATATTGTTTTTCCAAACCCTGAGGTGACTCATCTCGCCATCAATTCTGCAAGCGAATGATCCCGCCTAATATTCGTGGGAATCTTATCGTTTGAGATCACTGAGCGACACCGATAGCTCCGTAGAGGACGGCACGTTGTCAAAGATTCGTCTCAAATCGGAAAGACGTCATCGGCTCAGTGAGTCCAAGCAAGATGTTCTGACATGCATCTCCGGGGAAGTCAGAATCATGTTCCTTCTATATGACAACTTCTGGTCGGTTTCCGGGTCTCTAGATTGTCGACTAGATACGGGCCAGCTCTCCGTGAGCGAGAACAGCTGTTCAAGAATGCTACTCTTCCTAGATTGGATCTTATCAGCAACTCACTCAGATTCTCCTGATCGGATCGAATCACACATTTCCATGATGACCATCCAGTCGGGCTCGAGGAGTTGGGTGCTGGTGGCCTTCTCTGTAACAAAGCGAACCTAGGCATGATGATCCGGTCTCGCATGACACCGTTAGGACCTTGAGCGATTCGCCTGAAGACCCCTACGCTCGCTACGATTGACGTATTCCGCTGGTTGCTTACAGCTGGAGAATGACATCACGCTCGTGAAGAGCCATAGATCTATCTCCACTCACCCAGCAGAAGGCTGAAGTTATTGCCACCGCTCCACGAAAACATGTTGGGTTTCAGACACCAGTGAATGAGCACAAACAGATCTTCAACTGTGTTTCACCAGTATTTATGAACAACCGAATGATACACACTGTTTTCAACCAAGACCCAAGTCATCATGCGACTCGCGAAACGATGCAGCTGCGAATGGGCACCCTCTCCCAAATGTAAGCAGCCCTTTCTGGCGACCGAAGTTCACCGGCGTCGGCCCAAAACCGGGATTCTCGCTCCGGTTCCCAGAGGATTGGATTACTATCAGCACCGGAGCGGGAGTGCCTCAATCCGTAGTGCGGGGATCCTTTAGTCAAGGTCCAGGTTGTACCATCAGAGTCGGAGAATAGCGGTCGGGGCCCAGTTTTGGCGCGAAATTCAAATTGTTGAACTATTTTAGGCGAAATACCGTCAACGTGGGGAATGAATATACTGCGTAACCCTGATTGGAATACCCGTAGTTGCCTGTGAGATTGAGCCATGAATAGAGATCGATGGAGGAGATGGATGGAGCTGTTCTCGTCGCGAGCGAATGATTTCAGACCAGACTAAGCACCATCGTTTGTTTACATCAAGAATCAGCTGCCCGGGCCGTTCGTTCGTTCAGGCTGCATAGAAAACCTTCCATTACCAAGCCTAGGTCTGGGCCTTGGGATATTAATAGCATCGTATTGTTCTCAGTGCTGCCGAGCTTGAGTTTTTGATCCAACCAATGCTGTGAAACATGTGATTGTCCCGCGAAGACAGATTCGAACACTGTGAGTGCCAGTGGGGCTTCCGCGGAAATGCCGCGCAAAGGCAGCAAAAAGAAACCCCCGGTCCAGAAATCGCCGGAGGAGGATTGGGCCGCGATATATGGGCAACCCGCCGAACCTCGAACAGTGGAAAGCTATGAAGAAGAATGGAGTCACTGGAATATCCAGCCAGATGAGCCCGAAGAGCTCAGTGAACCCGAACCGCCACCTCCGAGCGCGCCTCCGTCGGAGTCAGAAGATCCGTTCTTTGATTCACCCGTGAGGTTGCGCAAAAAAAGAATGGTAAGAACTCTGATGCCTGTGGCAGTCTTCGTATGTTGGGTTCTTCAACTTTCGAAGTCCGTCTGTTCAGAAATTCATTCCCGAACTCGACAAGGCAATTCCATGTCGGATAAGATCTCCGTTCCTCCAATATCAGAAAGTTTCCCAACCAAAATAGAGGGAATAGGCCGGAGAGAAAAGATCACTATGTGATCTCATGCAATGGGGCGAATGCAGAGCCGTAGGCAGCTCATAGTGAGGCAAACGTGTGGGCCCTCGTTTCCCGGCTCTCAGTGAGCACTGCGCTCGACAGACGAGTATGAATAAGCTCTTGTTAAGCCTTCGCATATATTCTTTCTGCAATACTCCGTCAACCCGTTGCAAGCACTCAGAGCGCGAAGACGGTCAAAGCGATTACCACCCCGAACGTTGAAACTCTAACAATGAATTTGACTCGAGACGTCTGAAAAAAAACCTAGAATGGGAGAGGATGTCGTTCCTGAAAATGTCGTGCACATCCGATTCGACTTCCATTTTTTCCACATGCCAACGAGTGCCGAAACGCATCGATCCTGGAACGGAATCTGCATTAGATTCATCATGGTTCCCCGAGCACGTAGAGCCACTGAACTCCTCTCATAAGAAACGTCCGATGAAGTCCAACATTCAAGCGCACCTCTTTTCATTGCAGTCATCGTCACCTTACCGACAGGCAACAGAGGACCTGCTCGAGTCCCAGAAGCGATGGTCGAGACCCCCAATCGTTGTGGAGGACCCGGGAACTCGGCAAACTCTGATGATTGGCATGATCTTCTTTCTTATCATAGCGATGCTACTGTTCGTGGGTGTGATCTATCAGGCTACCGAGAAAACAGTTCTGCGAGTTATCCGACCGAATCACATGCCGACTTTCGACAAGAAACTCATGGACCTGAGGCAACAATTCCCAACCCAGCCGGCGCATAACTGGGCGATAGTCCGCGGTGCGTTTGCCGAGGTCCTTAACAATTCCGATTACCCGTACGGACCCGCAATCCTCATAATTCTAGCCCCGAAGAAGGAGCAAAACCTCGCTACCTGCTTCTCGGAGCGACTCGCATCGTCGTTAGCCAAATCCTTCCATCCGGCGGAACGTCCGATAGTTCTGAATGGTGCGAAGCTCCGTAACTCTAGGGACGCTGTGGCGGCGAAACACACCATCGACAACGCGGTGAAAGACAAGGATAATTTCGTGATGCAATTCAACTCTCTCGAACAAATCGACTCTTACACCGCCAGCATCTTCCATTCGTTGTGCGACTACTACAATTCACCGTTCAAGGAGCGTGCCGTTTTCATCTTCACCGTGCATACCACCGAAGAGGTCGAAGGTCGCAGTCGGAAGGACTACGATGAAATGGCCGATAGAGTGCTCAATGATGCCTGGGAGGAGCTCGATATCAACAAGAGGTCCGCGCTGCTTGCCCGATTGACCGGAAATACGATTCTGTTGAGGAAAGAACCGCGGAGAGTTTGTTGAAGAACGAGAAGATTGTTGAACACAGAAACCCTCGGAACGGCGAGGCATCGAGACTTGTTCAATTCGACCGGTCGCGTCGTGCGGAAAGGGTCTGCACAATGTTAAAACCTCACCCCGCTGACGGCTCCATCTACAGCAAATCGGAATATTTTATTTTTTCAAGGGGGCTTTTTACAAATAAATATTCGGCCAGTTGGAGGACAGTATTGGGTGTTTCTCTTCAAGGCATTATTCCGGCTATCCCGCGTTTGGAAGCTTCCAGAAGCCAGTGCCTTCCAGACGACTCGTTCCGGACGCAATCTGCGATAGTGGTGGTATAGAACCGAGCAATCGGAAGTGCGCTGGGCCCATGATACTCTCGTGGTACACATCCGTGTCGCTTACGACCTCCCTCGGCCGCCGGTAGAAATCATGAGCATCATCCAAGTCTTCTTCCTTGTCCTCGACTCCCCTGATTCCCCCTGAGTCTGATTTTCCGAGCGTTCCTCGATGAGTGATTCAGGTGACGGCTCGCACGCGATTCCTGTCGGAGCCACGATGACCCCACCCGTGATTTCGTCGAGGCTCATCGGACGAGGCAAACCGCGCGCGGCGCAAAGTGGACGGTCTATTGACAAACTTTTCGCAGACGACAGCTCAAAGGAGAAAGGGGACGGCGGTCACAATAAAAACACAGCTCCGCCGCGGTTGTGTTGCGGGTCATTTTGATTGTTAATTCATGATGATTATCAGCACTTTGACCACTTTCGTCCTTTTCTTGCGTTGTCGGCTTGACTTCCCGGCCCTCCTGATGATTTAGATCACAAATGCGGCCGAAGAATGGGTCCGGGGCAGCTGAAATCGAAAGCAGTCCATCGTGAGGTGAGAGAAGAGACTGTTCGTGGACAGACTCGACCCTCCCGTTTCTCATCGTACTACTCGCACCTAGATTCTATATTCCGTACGGATGCCATCAGAACATCCAACTTCGTCCAGCTTTCAATTCCGGTCGCGCTCACTCCGAGGAGAAAGTCTTTTTCCCTGAGCTCCGAGTCTGCTTGAACTCAGAATATTCTCTCGGCTGAACTCTAGTTCGAAAACGGAATCGCACGAGAAAGCATCGATTCAGTTTGACCGGGACGTTCCCTTAGAGATTCGACAACCATCGTACACCGAATAAAGAACTTCCGAGGGAAGTCAAATGCATTGCTCTCTGAGCCTCGAGTGAAACTTTATTCGCCCGGAGCGCCCCCTTCTCCACAAGATGGCGGTCTGGCCAACTGCTCAGCGTCCTGCCGTCGTTCCAACGTTGCTTGAGTTTTTTTTTATTCGAACGTGCCAAATGTGAGGCAGAATGCCGGAAGGCTCAATGTAGTGTTTGTGGAGGCCTCAAGACGGCTTCAAGGTGCAGACCCAGAGGTTTGGATACGGGAACTCTTGGCTCAGGCGTGAAACAACGTCTTCCAACGAATGTAAGCTGATTCGAACACTCCATTGATGAGCGTTAGCGTGATCCGAGTTCGCCGACTTGTGAAGCTTCGATTTGAGCCGACTCCAAAGACTTCAGTCTGAAGTTCAGCGGCGGTTCTGGGGTCTAGACACGAACGATTTCCTTGCCAGAGCCTGAACATTAGCCCTAACGACTAAGCTGAGAGCCGTTGTCGAAAAGGGGCCCACTTCATACGGCGATGGGTTCTTGAACTTGCCGCTGAAGTGCTCGATAATAGTTTCGCGGGAAGCTGTTGTGTTTGTGTTGCATCGAGGAAGTGCAATGAGTTTGCTGCTCACCTGCAATCATTAGCGCTCATTGGTCGCTCGAGAAAATTCGAACTGAGGATCGAGAGTTGGGGTTTGTGGGTGGCCCTGTGAGAGACGGGCGGTATCCCCAGTTCGCGAAGGAGTGCGAACCATTCGTTACTCTTTGACTACTTCCCATGTGGCCGTGTACAACCAATCTGTATTCGATCCGATCGGATTCGCCGGATCGTATCCATAGGCCGCAGAAATCGAATCCGCAGAGGAAGACAGCGTGCTTGTTTCCTTATTCATTGGATACGTTCACTGAAGGTTCGTTCACCCGCTAGCGAGAGCTTTCTCGAGAGATGGCGTGATAGTATGAATGCTGTGGTCGACGTTTCATCATGCTCGAAACTGCGCGGACTCATTTTGTCACTGCACGCTTCCGTCACGGATGGTGAGACAGAATTGGCGACAAACTAGACCTTGCAAGAAGAGACTCCTGATTTCTGATGTGAGAATGAATTCTATCTCAACCCATCCGAGACTGCAGACGGCACAGGACCAAAGTATCGGATTGGAACAGCCAATTGCAAGTTGTGAGGCGCTTTCCAAGTCATGACCGCGGGCACCGACCAAACTCGAGATGACGAACAAAATCAAAGAAAGCTCTCGATTCGTCGATTTCCAAACTCTCGTTCTGGTGAATCGCGGCCACATCTCCCAACGATCGTCAAGTGTCACGCTTTCTTGACATGAGACTCCAACGGATCAATCTGAATGTTTCCCGAGCTTTTGAGACCTGGAAGCTGAAAAAAAGTGAGAATGTGAAAAAAAAGAGGGACGTTCGCTCGTGAAAGAAGGGGAGTCATGTTCCTCAACTTCGGCTCCGAATTCCCGATCTTGCGTGTCTGACCTGAGATGGAAGTCGCTCTAATTTCTGTAACGAGCTAGCAATCTGTCGTCGTTGTAACAGCTGTAGCATCCATGCACTGAATTGAAGATTTCCCATATGGCAATCCACGATAACGGCCGGGAACTGGGCAGTACTAAAAATGCAGCCTTCGAGTCGCTCGGAATTTCACACACGGTAGCTCGGCTTACTCAAACGTCCTGAGCACTCCGTGTACACCGAGAGTCGTCCCATGCACGTTTCTTCGTCCGGTAAACCCCCTATTCTTCACTGTTCGTCGTCTCCCAGGGGATTCTCATAATGTTTTGGGTTTTTTCCACAGGCCAATGGTTTTCTGATCGGTCGACCGATCCCCGTTCAATTTTTGAACTCGGGGAAAGTGTCGACGAATCATGGAAGGCGCAGGAGCTAAACGTAAACGGGGTCGGCCACCCAACCCTCGACGAGGAAGTCTACATTCGAAGAACTCCATGACAACTGATAGTCCCCGAAGTCAAAGCACCCAAAACTCTGATAGCAGTAGCGCTACTGAAGAGGAAACCTGCTTCTCGTTGAGACTACTATTGCCCTGCAGTGGTTGTGGAGAAAACGCTTCAGAACGTCGAATGGTGGTCGTCTGTGATCAATGTAGAAAAGCTTACCATCAAACCTGCCACTCTCCAAGAATATCTCAGCTATTTGTCGATGACGCATCAAAATCCTGGAAGTGTAGGGATTGTATACCACAAGGTTCGGTCAGGGTGAGTGGTCAACATCTATGTTTTCTAGGAAACATCCGGAAGGATATAACGCCTATGCCCGATTTTTGTAGTCATCAATTCGAATTATCAGATTCGTTGGCTGACTTTTGGTGAGATATGCAGATCATTAACTGTATTCCCCTATCCCGTTTCAGAAAAGCGCTAAAAATTTCAAAGCAAATACTCGTTTGCTGTACAAGACAACAGCTCTACCGTATTCCCCACCGAAACTGGGAACCTATGCCGCACATGAGAATGGAAATTCAGCAGTTAGCTCTTGTTATTGTGGGAAGGCGGGTGTCTGGAACGATAAGATGCTCCAATGTCGGAAGTGCCTCCGATGGTATCATGAAAGTGAGTACCGAATGTTGAGCAACTGTGATCAAGAATTCTCGCACTTTTTCCGCTGCGAATCCACGGAGAAGCGATTTGTTCCCCGCGGAGAAACTTCTGGAATGAGCCGCCGCAACAATTCCAGAATCCTCGTTGCTTCGTCCCTCTTCGGAGCTCGGCTCAATCTTCTCAATACCTCCGACCGGCTACCTCGTGTTTTCTTACTCTATCCCTTGAGCGATGCTAGAGAGTCATTTCTTCCTCTTGCGTATTTCAGAATGTGTGTCCTCATTATCTTGGCCGCTCTTGGCGGGAGATTTCTTCTACAATTTTCGTTGTTCGATCTGTACGCGAGGGGCGGAGTACCTGAGCAGGCTGCCACTGTCTTGGGTGGATGTGACGGACATTGTGATGTATCAGTTACATCTAACTCGACCGGACAGCGAGGCCTTCGAAACCAACTCCGAGATTTTCCCGTATCTGGATTCGATCTGGAGCCTGTTACAAGTTCCGTTAGAGGTGAGTGCTCCCGCTCCACTCGACAGCCATTGCGGAGTTGACCCCGTACGAAGAAAAAACAGACGGGAAATGTCGAAGAATTCAAATAGCCCGGGAAGACAATGAATGAATCTCCGATTTCGTCCACAGCTCGATGCGTGTTCTTCGGAGGAGCGGCACAGTCATGTTCTATATTGTTTGAAGCACATGAGCACAAGGTATACTCTCGCTAGCCTGGGAGGCCCGGGCGGTCCTGCATTCAAAATGCTGAACCCGCAACAAGTGCCCGCGCTCTCAGCCCAGCACTGGTTGCTAATCAACGGAACCCTGTGAGTATGAGTGGTTAATTTTCGGAATGACTGCTCACCATGGAAGCGTGACATCTGTTAAAGCACGGAACGAGTGCTGAGTCAATCATTTTGAGTCAAGTTTTCGTTCCTTGTCACGGCCGTGCTCAATGGACTCGGAACTCGGTTCGCGGTCTATACGCGGCGCTGGTCATACTGTGACAATGATCAATGATGTGCGCTATGCGTCCTCGATCGAGTTGCCCCATTATGTCGTCACGAATGGTGCGATCAGCTGGCATCAGCTGTTTCGAGGACAGATTTCCAGCTCATTCACATCCAGTAGTGTCATGTAGCTTTCACCAGTAAGTCGAATAATCAGGAAATCGTTGGATCGGTGGGTTCCCATCGATGGATGGAATTGTCCGTCGATATCGAGTTGCTCGAGATGAGCAGCCACTTTTCACGAACGCATGAAACCGCACCGTGGTTACGTTTCCACATACACCAATTTCGTCTAGCTGTCCATCGATGACGTTCAAGGCGGTGACGATGACCAACCGTTTCGATCGGAACGCTGGCCCGAGTGGTTTTTCGGTTGGAATACAAGCTTTCAAACTCGAGTTTCCCTCAGCGAGATGTACTTCGACAGCTGACGAATTCGTTCTCCTCAGGGTTGACGGCGACGACGACGAAGACGACGACGATTCCGAAATTGGAGGTCTCGAAATGGCGATCACGCGATCGATGAAGAGGAAAGTGGACGACGATGACGTTTCCGACGACTCGGGTAGCTGTTCAACGCCGAAGAAGCGACCGAGATCCTCTGGATGTCTCGTCGAAGAAACCGAAGAGCTGGAGGACGTGGAATCGGATAGGGAATCGCTGTCGTCCTCGGCGACATCGATCGCCTCGCTCGGCGCCGAATCGATTGACCGCGAGCCGACTTTCTCTTTGGGAGCAGCGAGCTGTTTCGCGAACAACATCAACAAACTGGCGCGGATGTCGGTCACCTGCAACGGAGATTCCGATGAAGACACCGCCGCCGATACTGACGACGCATTGCCGTCAACCTCGGGCAACGGCATGGCGAGCGTTGCTCTTTCGAAAAACGCCTATGGAACCGCGGGAGGTGTAGGTTTAGGAACGACAGGATGTTCTTCAAGTAACGACAGATCGTCGACAAATCAGGGACCTGCAAACTCAGGCCAGACTGCGGATGACGCATCTGGCCCTGCAAACAATGACACTGCCATTGAGACGGAAGCGGGACCTTCGACTTCAGCCGCGGGACGGAGGAAGAGAACTTGTAGACTCGCAAACGAAGAAAGCATCAAACAGCGGTTACGGCCGAGGGCTGCCTGTGTTCAGCAAGAACCCAGGACGAGAGTTAAGAGGCCAAACAAAAGATTCGCACAAAGGGTGAGTTTCACTCAACTGAATCGAATATTTTGTCATGTTTTGCGTGGACAGATTGATGGATGGTTCTTCGAGCTTTTCCGGACGAAAACGTTTTGTTTCAGACGGAAATTGATCCGTTGGAACGCCTGCCGACCATGGAATGGTCCTTGATGGGTATTCCGCTCCCGGAGAATTTCGAAGGGCAGAATCATCCTTTCTGGGACGAGGCGTTCCCACCGACGCGTCCCAGAGCTATCCCAATTAAAGTTCCGAGAATAGTGAGGAAATGGAAAGTTCAACCAGGTGATTTGGTGAGTTCCAAGGGAACCGTTTTCCCACATTCTTTCTCCCCCAGGTTTCCAAGATGTATTCCTAGAATTTCCTTTGTCATGATCATGATGATGATGATGGGCCTTTGGAGGGTTCGGTTTACGTCCTCCTAATTCCTGTTTGTTGTTTTCCAGATAATTAATGACGACGGAACAGTTAGGTACAGACGCACAAGACGTCGCCAATCAGCGAAGAACAACTCATCCCCTGCCGACGCATCTTCCAATGACGCTAACGATACGAACGATGCCACCGATCAGCCGTCGACGTCGGGCCACGCGGCTCCCGCGAAAGCCGCGGCGGTCAACGGGACGAAAAGCGAGGACAACCAGGATCCGGCCGACAGCCAGCCTCCGGCTGAGAAGAAGTACGTCCCGTTCACCGGCGAGTGGAGTCTGATGGAAGTAGCGTACGCTGGACGTGTTGTCAGATACAAAACCATGCCCGACCGTTCCGTCATGGCACTGGTAAAAAAACTAGAAACATAGGCTATGCTCGAATCAAAATAACGACGGTGGTGGTACGATCAAAGTTATTCGGCGGAACTTCCGAAAAGAGGACTCATTGCCGAGTTAGAGATCGAATCGACCCGAGCTCTTGATTCGGGAACTCGAAACTCTGTTCGAGTCAGGAGATCGGAATGCGAATAACGCCGCCCAGAACTCGATTCGGGCGCCGTCCATCGGCGAAGCTGACGTTTGAGGCGTCCTCCCGAGGCATTATAACGGTTCGTTCATATTTCACGAGAGAACCGCATTTATTCGGGTGATTTCGGCCTCTTTTCCATCGTCAAGCACACTCACTCTTGCATTTGCCATGCAAAAACATGATGCATTCAACATCCATTCACTCATCCATTCATTAATCGGTCACCGTCCATCGATCGTTCTCGAGCAGGAGAGGGAGACTACACAGTTCCGATGCGTCGATCCGTCTAGAAAAACCGGTTTATATCTATTTATTGATTCATAATTTATGCCCAGCGATTCACGACGTTGCGTGACCTCCGATGGATGCGACGCTAGGTTCTTATGATTTAATTTTCCTGGACACACATAGGGTTTTTAGAAATTCAAACGTCAAAACGATGAGGAGCCCGCCATGGGCTTCTCAGCACCTCAGTTTTAACGCGGGCGCTCCGCCCTCGCTGAGCGAGCGAAATACTGCCCAGACTCGTTTTACATTTCGTCGAGTTGGACGAGGAAATTTTTTTTGAAGACTCTCACTACAATAGTATGCCGAATTCAGCGACGTAGCCAACTATCCGATCGGATGAATAGGGCGCGCCGCAAACGTTCTCCTCCGGACTTGATATATGGACCACGCAGGAACGAACGCAAGCTACGTTATAGCAATTTTCACTGCCTCCAACAGACCGCGTGTTGCGCACCTTCTTCTGTCTGGCCTCCGAAGTTCCCAGTTATGATCTCCAAGTGGCTCTTGCATTAGTGGTGGTCTTGGCGATCCAATCGAGACTTATCAAGATGTTAACTTTCCCGAATCATGGGGCAGACGCTGGAAAGTCGGGGATTTTGTAATATAACGTCACAAGACAACGCGATGATGACACCCAACACGTTTTTAACTTTGCTTCGAGTGTGGAGTTGGTTGAAGCTTGGAAGCTGAAATCCAGAGAGCCCTCAGAACGGCTTATTATCATTGACATTACCTACTTACATCATTTTTCAATGTAGTTTTTACCGTTAGATAAGTTATTGTACCGCATACAATATCAACAGATTCTGAACGAGCGGAGTTGGAAAAGATTCTCTGTGTCTTGAACAAAACCTCAGCCCATGGCACGCGTTCCAATCAAGTCCGCCGGATTCCGCTGGGAACCCAGCGGCTGTATTCAAGCAACCAATTCTAGGAAACAGTCCGCGATAATATATCTCGCTGAATGAACGACACAAGTATGACTGTCCCGAAGTGTATATTCCCAAAAACGAAGGTGTATGCTGTAAATTTCTTTTATGATTGGACGATACTTCTCGTTATGATGATTGTATATATGAATCGAGGAAGGTATCGCTGCGCGAAAGACCGAGACGAGAGGGAAATCCGGCCGGATTCGATTGGGTGCTCGATGCCTTGAATTGCGGTGTTGTTTCAGGGCCAAGACATGGAGAACTGATCGCTATTTGCTGACTATACCAGTTGTTTAGGCCTGCGTATTATGATAAGTTTCACCCAAATCGTAGCGGAGAAGTTGAATAAATACACTTCGGTTGGAAAAGAATGAATTCGTGCTGATTTCCATCGTTGAACCGCGCCGAGAATATTGGGATTGGGATGGGAGAAATTTTCAACTGGCAGTCAACTGACAGGGCCATGGCACATTGCCCACTCCTTCATACACGGACTGGAATCATTTGGCACCAAGCCAAAGTCGGGTGAGCTCGAAGTCGGGGGTGCCCATATTTTAGCTCCAGAAATACTGATTTGGAGATTGGGGTGTACTCGGGTACGACGAATACATTTCTCTGATTGTTCTTCCTCTGCCCTCCGCTGTTCACGCGGTCCTCGCTCGACAGTCTGGCCCAATCTTCTTGGTGCATAATACCCTCATTCCACCCACACAACCTTAGGGAGAGCCCGGGCCCACGGGATGGTGCTCCATAGGACATCCGCTGTAAAGAATCCAAAACACTATGCTGTCTTGTCTTCTTTCTCTGGAATGCGAAATTTTTCCCCTGGAAGAACCCAAAGAATCGGCCTCTACAGTGAGTTGTGGCTAGTTATGCGAATAAGTCAGAATTGAGGAGTTCGCAGGCTTTTCAGGGTTTTTGAAATCTATATTCAGCGAATTTCGCGAAGAGCTCGTGATGGACTCGAGAACAACTTCGTCGGGCCCGATCCTACGAGAATCAATAGTTTTTCAAGAAACTGTCGCCAATTTGCTGAGTTTCCAGACACGGAGAAGCTCGAAGATGCAGGTCTGGGTGATACGCCTTTCAAGAACAATGACACTCGACGCTGCCATTGTGTCGTCGACTCTGCTGGACAGCTGAGTGAGCGGGAAATCTAGATAGCGCAGCCTCAGCGAATGTCAATCAGCATTCGTCATATCGATGCTGCTGCATCTTCATCAGCCTCGACCCTGAAAGCCTGCATTTACCTCAACATTCCTGTCGATCATCGCTGGTCATTAGTCGATGTTCTCGCTTCTCCCACGTCGGTATTCGGGCGAATCGATGCACGGCTGCAGAAAAAGAAAGACACTACAGGGCTGTCCCGGACACAAATGAAGCGTGAACTGCGTGGACAGTGAGAGGGCTTCACACCTGTTCTGGTACTGCCGATCACGGACATCTGAGTTCTAGAATCGCGAAACCGCGCGAGGTTATCGATTCACTGCCGCATTCGGCAGTCAAAAGCCCACGAGCTGTTATCTAAGTACAAGACAAGAAGTTTCGGACAAGTACCGGAATCTTCTTTGTCGTCAATTGGGTTTTCGAGTAATTTGTCGTCGAACCAGACTGAACGTGATGCAGATCGTACACACAGATATCGGACACGGGCACGAAGGGCAACCCAGAGGTGGTCTTCGAAACCTTGAAAGAAGACGATTGGGATCTCTCGCTAATGATTCAAAGGCTCGCGAACAAGTGGAAGATGTTCGAGTCGGAGACAACTCTCTATTTACCTCCTCCGATCGCAGCCTTCGAGCTGTGGGGTATTTTCAGAAAGCAAAGTCTACCTTTAGTACCGCAGAGAACATATTCCCGAGGATGAATCACTGACCTATCCGATGTTCAGCTGCATCGCGTTCAAAAAACGTCAATTTTCAGCATTCGATCGGACCGCAGTTTGTTCGTTCGTAATCGTTAATTCCGAGTACAGGGATCGGGATAAGCCATCAGCTTCGCCGAAAACTGACATCCTGGGATAATCTCGACAAACGATTACATCGGCCGCGCTTGCTCGACAGTGTTCAATATATGCTAGGCTGCCAGTCTCACATTGAGTTAGCATGATAGCTACAGAGGCCGTGTGTTTTTTTCTGTCTGCAAGAATCTGCACTGCAATCAAACCTCGCTCAACTCATGTCGCGGGCCCTCACTTTGCAATGCACAGCCGACAGGCCGAGCTCGTAGCAAACGACTTTGCCGATCTCTCCTTCCGTCTGTCGGGTGCTTCAGCTGAAACCCCAATGATCGCTTGCGCGTAGATGGATCACTTGAGCGCACTATCTTAGGAATGGACCCATCTCCGATTGGAAAAACTCAACATCGTTGTTGAGATCGTACGCGACATTCGTGAAACACCAGAATCGATTGGATTAAAGTCTGTCTCTTTCGAGGATACGGTTCGATCGATCCCTATTCATGAATAAACTACCTCTGACAACTGAACCAACCCTCGGGAATCGATGGCAGTCGAAAACAGAACCTCCGTGCTCGAGGATATACATTCCGTCGCCGAAGCTGGGTATAAAAGGTGTTTGGATTCCACGAGGATTCATCAGCATGCATCCGCAGCTCGATCATGCGGTCCATTCCCGGAAAAAGTAAGCGGCTTTGAGGAGGAGGCTCCGAATCAGGCAATGCAGGCCCTACAGTGGCTTCGCCGAACGAGATAGCTGCAAAGAAAGACGACGCCGCCGTGTCCCCCTGCCAAGAAGAAAAGCAGGAATGTGGTGGCTCCGTGCTACTAGGATCCGTTGAAAGATCACGCGTCGCTTCGACCGCCTAGCAAACCTCAAGTCAAAGGTCCCGCCCGTCGAGTGGATGAGGAGGAGGCTCCGAGTTCTGGGTAGCTTGCACTACCGTGAGGGCCCTACAGTGGCTCACAGCAACCCATTCATGGAGGCACCTGGGAGCGCCCGATAGCTTACGACAGGAAAAAACTGCCAGTGTGGTGGGTCCAACCTGCTAGTACGAGAAACACCGGCGCGAATAAATCTTGAAAACGACATCTTGTGTACTCATTAGTCAGGGCGATTCCCTAATTGTAGCGAGAAATCCCGCGTAGAAGTGCGTCGGCCCAAATATACTCGCGCAACACCGCGCTCAGTTGGGTGAAACCGACAGGAAAACCGTCAGACCAACCGCTCAGCGCAAGATTTTGCACATAAGAGGCACGATTGACTTCATTGCAAACTAACTGATCTCACAAGGAGGGTGGACGACCTCAACCTGGAATTTCTTGACCAAACTATGTCGACCAAACTTGCAGATAGTCATGGGCTTACGTCACTCATACTAAAGTGCTCAAAATCGGCTTAATACGAACTTGAAAATTCATCATTCGTAGCCATTCCAGCCTTTTTAGCGTAGGAATGCCCCGGATCGTCGATTTTAACCAACTTTGTATCGCGGTAACAATTTTCCTGCTTTCATTTAGCCGATTCTGATAACGTCCCTGATATCAGCGAGCCCGACCCGTGTCTCTGTCCGAGTTTGGCCGCGAAACTCCAGGTCGAGGTTGTGCACCTTCCTTGTCAGTATTCGCCAATAGTTGTCACACAACAGCAACGAAGCGGGAACCGAAAATTCGCAATTGTGATATAGCAACGAGCGTTGCGACTGACGTAGGAGCAAGTTGCCACTCTATTGTTACAGAATATAGATCTTTTTATTCACCATCCTGGTCCCTCAGCCTGGAGGGACCCAAGCACACATTCCCCGCGAGATATGTACAAGCCATAACGAGATCCTTCAGCGTGATGGTTCCGGTTGGGTCATTGAGCCTCCGAACTGCTTTCAGCATTGTGGTAATCCAGTACCTGGTGGCTTCTCAGTGTTTTTCAAGCACTTTCCGTTCCTGGGCTCAACACAGCAACAAAATCCAGTGGTTGGATGGCACTGCACTTTGAGAAAAAGCCCGTCGTTGTCACATTGCCAAATCTCTTGACCTAATAGAGTCGGCTGCTTCATGTTGGCCCGGGTGCAGGGCCCGACCTGAGCATGTACGCCGTTGAAGACCGCCAGTAGAACAACCTGAAAGGAAGAAATGATCCTGAACTTCGAATGTCGACGAGCCTCCTATTTCCGAAAGCAGCAAAACTCCGGAGTGCTGAAGAGCTTCACACTGCTGTTCGACTCACCACGGCCACGAAGGAAACGCTGAACTTCATGATTCACTTGAAATTAATACTTAGGCGAGAAAGCAACCTGAACACGGAGTACTCGGCTCGACTCATTGGTGTTGTTTCCGATCGAACAAAGCTTTTATCCTCGTGGTATATGCGCTCGGGAGAAAGAGTGTAATGAAAGGGCCACCGTGAAGTATGGTCTCGAGACCGGACTGTCCGTCTCCGTGAACATCGCAAGATGATGTCACATTTGGGTCGCGCGGAACAGAAGGTTCAGATTCTCGCGAACTCCTCGTTGTTTCTCTTCCCTTTTTTTCTCCTGAAGTGATGACTGCTGAGTTGAGAACTATTCAAGGAAGCTGACTCACAATCTGAACGAGGTCGCCTTGTCAACAAAGCGGAAAAATCACCAACACGACGGTGGCCTTTCATTGAAGCCGGTGCTTGATACGAGAGGAGTTTCGCACGATCATTCTTAGGAACAGTGATTACACCAACGCCTGCTCTGAGTTCAACGGCTCGTGACATAGATGGACGAGTACACATGGTGCGAAAGAAAAGATTTTCGCAAGTCGAACTCTGCTGTTTGTCACCAAGACTGTTCATTTTAGGAACACTCTTGGCAATGTTTGTGCGGAACGGAAGAACACCAAACGACTAACAGTGAGAATCGCGGGAAGCTGCGATCGGAATTTGCCAGAATGCTAGATATGTATATAATCTCCGGGCTAGAAAATCGACAACGAAGGGGTATGCAATGTCTTCGGCTGGGAATTAGACGCGGTAATTGCCGCGTGTATACGAAACCCGCTCGACTCACGGAGATCCTCTTGAGAGTAATGTCCAGTCACAAAGCTGTCGAAAACAGGAGAATCGGAGTGGGGCATGCCTTGGAATGAGAAGACCACCATCGAAGCTTTCAGATTTCGGCGGGTCTGTTTCCGTAGATTGCGAGAATCGGGCCCAGCCTCGCAACATACCTCATGCCACGCGGCTGGGCCTTCCGACAATCATTCAGCTAGGATAACGCCACCCGTTCGAAGTCATAGCCCGTTACATAAATCTTCGCTGGGAAAAGTACGGGTTGAGTACCCGAGGTGAGAACCGCAATGACAGAGAGATCAGTCAGAATTCATTGCTCATGCCGACTGCACGGTTCTCTCAGCCAGAAATTCTATTGTTATCTCTTGCGAGGTGGAAACAGAAGGGCCTTACTCGAAATACGATAAAAATTACCGCGATGAGGCAATAACGGCTTGGCCAAGTCAGGTTCCACCAAGGTCGCCCCGTGTGAGGCTCGTAAAAAATGTCCACTTCAGCAGCTCGCATCGGCCAACCTCCGTGGGAATCTCCGCTACAACCGCGCAACAGTTCTTGACTCCGGAGCTGTGCATCATCGCTCGTCCAACTCTACGATCGTACAGTGTGCGGACAAGTTCACAGACCGGAGTCTATCATGTTTAGCCTACACTACTGACAAGGGAAGTCAATCATGAATCATGACGCCGCTGGCCAAATTCCAAATGAAGTCGTACCAGCAGCCTTGACCGAATTCTGGGACTGCATCCAACCTGAATGCTCTTGCTGAAGAGCATCCAACGCATTCCGTGCGTAGTCCAGATATGCTGACTAGCGAATCCAGACGCAGTGTAGTGGCGTGAGACTGGTGGTCCCCCTCAGTTCTCCCGGACTTCTGAAACATTTAACGGCGGGTGACACCGTGTGAAGTTTATCTCCACACTGTTATCGACCGAGAGCTCCGCGAATCCGAATCTCTCCGTGAGGCAATGTTGGACGCAGATCTTCGCTGAATGCATCGTTGGGATGCTGGAGTAGCAGAAATGGTTCTAGTAATACGCAGCCCTTCCAAGATACATACAGTCAGTCACCGACACAGCTGAATGTATACCGCGGCCGTCTCTTATCTCTAGAAATAATGCTATGAATCGTAAGACAATGGTGCGTATTAGATGGCGGGCCAGAGCTCGACCAAGGTACGACCATCACCTTGGCAGACGGTGAACTCAAAACAGCTCGTGGCTGAATCGAACAATTAATAACGGTTTCGTTCAGCTTTCCCTAGGTATGCGGACTCACTTCGGACGAAAATACGCAAGAAGCGATTCTCCCGCCCCGGGGGGCTGCGCATTCTGATTTCACACTCACTCATTGCCAGATGATTCCAGCGTGGGCCCGAAATAATCCGAGAAAGAAAACATGTAACCGAATACGGTTCACCGGGACAGAGGCAACAGAATTCGCGCTCATCAAGCTCTGTTTGTCAACAGAATAACAATCGCGAGCCCAATGTGCTCTCGACCGCGACTCGGACGTCCTCCCTCGAGTTAGGGCTTCCGATACTTGCGGCATTTGCACACCGAAAGACGAATGATCCGGACAGAATAGCGAGACGAGTCAGATGAAAGCGCGAGAACCATAAATAGACCATGGAACAGGCATGGGTCTCTCGGTGAAGAACCCGCCGGGTGAAAGGTCTCGGTCGATTGCTCACAATCACCTGCTTCTCGAATGCGGAGCGAAGCGCTTGTTCCCGCGGAGTTCGAATAGCTTTTCTTTTCGCGACATTTGTTTCGAAGCGTGATGTCACGCCGGTCTGCCTGTCAAACCGGTGTGCTCTCGGCGGAGAATGTCAAGAATTCCCCAGGGCCCGCTGTCAACAGAGACTATGGTGTTGTTCCGTATGCTTTTAGCGTTCTGTTCGGCATCGGGTACGGCGCACAGTGGTTCAGAGGCGGAAAAAAGTCATTTTCTTGAATGGAAGAAACTCGGTATTCTGAGTACTGGGGATGGTTCCTAGATGATTGAAGATGTCTGAAATTCATTTGAATCCCATTTTCCTTCTCTCGTCTGTTCATGCAGATAGCCAGAAGCTCGAATTCCATGGAGTCGCCAAAACTGTCCTTCGAGCAATATCGATGGAAAGCTCGGTTTCCCCTGCAGCGGAGGCTGAAACATGGATGGAACCCCGTGCTCTACATAAGTATCGAGAACTTCAGCCACATAGGGATCCGGGAAAAGGTTTTTTTCTGAGGTTCCGGACTTTTTTTCAGAATTGTATAAGTTTGCCATGGTAAATTGCCAATAAGTTGTCAGCGCCACGCAGCGCCAAGGTCGGGTTTGTGGCGTCCGGTTCCGAACACACTCGGGAGCACCTCAAAACAAGAATTGGCTGCCCGTTTTTGCCCGTTTGTCTTTTATAAGCGGAATATGGTTACCGGAGGCCCCATAGGCTTTGCTTGACTAGCAGGCGTACTCGCGAGTTTCTGACAACTATAATTTTCTATGATTTTATCGACTGTAGGTTACCAAAATGAACAGAACGAGAGAGATCCAGCATGATTCGACGATTTTCACCACAATTTTGAGTTTTTTCCGCCTTTCGCCCTTTCTGAACCACTGTGCGGCGTATTGGGGCGACTCGAGTGTGTGCGAGGAGCCGTGGGTCAAGACCTCGTAAATCTATGCTGGTCGAGCACCGACTGGCGAGGGTGGTATTCACGTCATCGAGCCGAATTGGAGAGGACAATGAGCTATATAAGCGTTCGATTTTCGTGTTTCCAGTATCTAATGTTTCCTGAAATTGTCCGAAAACGAGGCTAACCAATGATCGAGTCAAAAACATGCTGATTCGACTTGGAGTCATCAAGAGGTACAGAATCGCAGGTCCTGAATGTCCCGAACGGAGCCGCATCCGAATACAGCCGAAAGTACGGCATGCGCGTGGGCTCTCGTTCTCTTACAGAGTGAAGACATTTATCCTGCTCCCCGAAGTACGTCCGCTCATGGAGCATTCTGGCAATAGGAGCTAGCATATCCACTGAACTCAATACGGTATCTTCAAAGTTTTCGTCTTCCAGCCGGGTCGATCTGCTACGAAATCGTCCACAAGCAGCGCAAGGTGACCGATGGACTGTATCGAAGGCAATGGAACACGAAGGGGTGTCAACAAAATTTTACGGCGTAGGGCACTGTATGAGCCCCATTGAGTAAGCCTCCTCCTGTGAGAGCCACCTGCATAACTGCGCTACAACCAGGTCCTACCACAACTCCGCCACACTTTCAATGCGGGCACGTGGTAGGAGTACTCCCTTATGGAGTGCACTTTCTGCAATTGGTCCGGGGACTTTCCCTAGGGCATGGTTTGTGAACTACTAAGAGTTCCGTTTGAAGCCCCATAGCAGGTAGAGCACCCTCCGCACACTTCGACAGGGTCAATTGGAGCATGTTATAGCGGAGTCTACCGCGCAAACTGAATACCCGAACGGCTAAAGCAGAAGTGATCAAGTTGATGTTCACCAGTCGCCGCCATGACATCAAAATGCCTCCGTTCGCACAGACATAAGTGCATTCTGGTGATTTAAAATTGATTCCAAGCAACGGTCGGTTTTTGGTCTGACGAAAACTCCGTTGCAAGGAACACGACTCGCTGAAGCGATGAGATGGTGCTACGAACGTTACTGTGAGAAAGAAGATGCTCGGCTAGAATTGGGAGAGGGCGAGAAGCCAAGCCTGTGGTCGATCAAGCCACTAGTTTTCAGAGCCGGGGACATGCAATCAGCGGCGCACAGTGGGCCGGCGGTGGCCAAAATTCGCCGTAGAGTTCAATGGGAACTCCATTGACAATTCTGGCCGCCGCCGGCCCACTGTGCGGCGTATTCAGGCTGCCTGAAATTTCGCCTCCCTCGTCATGACTCCGGCCCTCTTCCATAGAAGCCTCTTCGAATTACAACCAGCCCAGCTCCTTACTTCAACTGACCAACTAGCCATGCAGAGAGACGCTATCGCAACGGAGTCGATGAAAATTTTCGTAGTATCTCAGTCGGTTGGGGGAAGGCCAAGGGACCAGCCCCGACGGGAAATCCCGCCTCCGCGCTTGAAGCGTAGATCTGTCACTCTTCTTCCGGGGCAAGATTTGGCGTGTGTGCATTATTGGCAGCCCCTAAAGAAGAAAAGCCACGCCGGCGCGTCTCTTGGAATCTATCTCACAATCAGGCGAGTATTCTGTACGACACGACACTAACTAACACTTCTAGCCCTTATTCTCGTCTCTGTGTAGTACAGCTTGATTTCAATGTAGAACAAGAGTACAAGATTTACGGAACATTCTGTCTCAATCGCGAGCGTCTCCATCCGTTTCAGATGGAACTTGTATTCGTCGCAGACTTGCAGTTTCCGACATTCTGGATGCAGTTCCCGGATGCTCGATTGTGTTCTGACCGAGGTTGCCCGAACGAAGAAGATCCTAGGACTCCTTCAAGGACGGCCCGATCCATTGGGGAACCTCGGCATGCCGTTTGTGTCTATACACAGCCGTTATCCCCCGGTATCCAACCTCGAAAGCAGATCGAGAACGATTCTCGATTGAGATGAGCGATTCTCCTAGGAATACCAGCCAGTCATTGAAGCCCAGGTTGCTTGGGCCCCTTTGGGGAAAAGCCTTTCCATCGCGGGTCCAATGAAAGGACGAATGGAGTGCGGAATCAGATTTACAAGATACCGTTAGTAATAAGTATGTTTATTCGTTTTTGACAAGATCTCAGACGGCCATTTCTCGCACATGCATCCAGAGTATCAGGAAATAGTTCTCGATATCGGATGATAGATGATAAATGGACATTTGCCATCGTTGCTTGATGAGTGATGGAAGGAGATGGCCTGACACCACCAGGGTTGTCAAGGTGACGCTCAATCTTCGGTGCCAGCGGAAACTCGCAGCGAGTGCAACGTTGTTGGCCTCGGTCTCGAAGAACCGAACCAGAGGTAGGCTAAGCGCGCGTTACCCCTGACGACAGCAAGGGAGATGCGTTGGCGGAGGTATCGTAGCGCTTGTTTCTCAGCACAGTTGGCTCCGAGAAAGCCTGCCACTTCCTTGACCAACTGGTCCGCTGACCCGCCTCACACGTTCAAGGACTCTATGGAGAACGGCACGAAAATGTGCGTATCCGAGAGAAAGGCGTACTCACGAGCCTTGAGAACTTCGGATTTTGCTGCCACAAAGCCCGAGCCCTTGCGGGCTTCGTGGCGATGAGAGACACAGTACGTGTCTGGAACGGTCACGTCAAATGTGAGGGGTTTTCCGTTGCGCCAGGGCCGAAGGGTTTCGCCATCTGAACGAGTGCGATCTGTGAGGGACAAGCTCCGGGGCTCGAGACGACTTGGCATGTCACCTTGTCGGATGGAGCGGGACAGGACGCCGGCGCCGCAGATGTCGCCATGCCGGGCGATCTTCGGGCCGGAAAGGTTCGTGTACGAAAGGGCGTATAGGCCGCGACTATCAACCTTGTCTCCACATAAACAGGTAGAGTCGCCAAGGATATGTCAGCCGAGGCGATCTGCAATCGCGGAACTGAAAACGGCATCGTTGAGGAGAGTAGCTATGAGGGGAGGAGGGATCGCGTTAAGCCAAGCCCCGCAGTGGTTAGCGGCGGCGGCGGCGGCATCTGAGCGGATCCTGTCGTTCTCGGAGGCGACCGTCAAAGTAGAGGACGCTTCGGAGCAGGCGACAAGGTCCCAGTCCTCTTGCGAGGTGCGTTTCCTCTCCTCTGATAGTGGTAGGTCCAGGTTCTGCTAGGCGTCAACAGCATCGAGCTCGTGCTGAATGCCGGAGCCTGGAACTAGCTCGGAGGCAATCCCCCTGGAAGCATGTACGGAGGAGAGGAACGCTGGGAGTGCCAATGCGGTGCAGGAACGGAGCCTGATTCCCCCCGGCGGTGAGTGGGAGGAAGGCCTGGTATCAAGACCCGTCTGTCATTGGCAAATTGAGGCGTGAGGAGAGGAAGTCGCGGAAGACGTCGTCTAATTCTCTCAGGGTGTCGGGGAGCAGAAAGCATGGGGACGTGCGGAGAAGATACACGAGCTTCTGAAAACCTGCCGCACATTTAGTGAGAAGGAGCCCGGATTGGCCTTCATGTGTCGGAGCCGTTGCAAGAGGACCTTCATTTCGCCCTTTTTCCTGCTGAGAATGCCTGGGAGACTTTTGGGGGATTTTCGGGTAGCAGGGTGTCGAATGTACAGAAGATACGCTCTTTCTCTCCATCTGTGAAGCCCTGGATATAGCATTCGCATTTCGATGGGTTGACCTTAAGGCCGCTATCGGTTTGAAAATCCAGTATCCTCCGGAGGTCTTCCCGAGCTCTGTCTGGAGACTCATCTATCAGAGCCCCGTGGGGGGGGGGGGGGGGGGGGGGGGGGGGGGGGGGGGGGGGGGGGGGGGGGGGGGGGGGGGGGGGGGGGGGGGGGGGGGGGGGGGGGGGGGGGGGGGGGGGGGGGGGGGGGGGGGGGGGGGGGGGGGGGGGGGGGGGGGGGGGGGGGGGGGGGGGGGGGGGGGGGGGGGGGGGGGGGGGGGGGGGGGGGGGGGGGGGGGGGGGGGGGGGGGGGGGGGGGGGGGGGGGGGGGGGGGGGGGGGGTTTGGGGGGGGGGGGGGCATATGGGGCGGTGGCCCCTGGACTTTTTCTTCAACGCGAAGAGTGCCCCTCCGTAGAAGGTTTCTCTGAAGCTCTCTGGAATCTGACCGTCGCGAATGATGTTACACAGACGTGCCAGAAGCTTGAGCAGCGGCAAATCTTTGCCTTTCGGGCAAATGATGTCTTTAAGGTGGGCTGGGGTGAGCCCGTGTAAACCGCCGGCTGCACCGGGTCGAAAGCTCTGGAGAGCACTATATAGTAGACCCCCGATTATTCGCACCCCCGATAATTCGGAAACTCCGATAATTCGCAATTCGCGGTGAATTTCTGAGTAGTTTCGTCAATTCGCTCATAGGCTCTATATTGAAGCATCCGATATTTCGCGGAAATCTTAATTATTCGCGATTCGCGCATGGGAATCACCATTAATTCGCGCTCATCAGATCATGTTCCCTCGCAATTTTGATACCCAGAGCCGGTAAAGTTATGACCGCAGCTAAATGCGGTGGAGGAACTGCGTTCGGCCGTCTCCACCAACTTGTACTTTGGTAATGCGAACGTTCTTCCGGAGTCTTTGAGAATCTCCAGGAGGAGGCTCCCCTCCCCCTTCCCCCGATGATGATTCGGAACTTAGGTCGAGCTGACGTGCGAGATTCTCTTGGACGTCGGTGAGAAGGCCTGTGAGGCCAAGGGGCCTGTTTTCCATGCGCAAAGGGGAGAGTAAAGTCGCCACGTTCAAATGTACGTCGAAGGGAGTAAATCCTGCGCCCTCGGTGAACGCAGGGTAGGTGATCGCCAATTTTGCAGGAATTCCCTCCTCCTCAATCGTTCCCAAATCGTTGAAAATCACATCGTCGCCCGATAAGAACTTCGTGGAACTTTCTAACTTTATCAGGCTCATCTCAATATTCAGAATATATTAGCGTATCGTCGATAAGCTCTAGTTTTGGCTACTCCCGATAATTCGCAATTCGCGCGAGTTCCCTAAAAGTGACTCTCAAAAACGCGAATTATCGGGAGTCTACTGTATACATGCTCGGGTCCACAGGATCCCGCCGGGGAACTCTCGGGGCGATCCGATGGCGCTGCGTCATCTAAGAACGGCGGTGGGTGCTTCTCCTGCATGTCTCGGAGAGATTCTGGAGACGACGGTGCGATGGAATCTTCGGATGCTAGGAGTCGGACAGCCCCGCTGACATCGAAGTCCAGAAAGAGCTTCTCCTCGGCCAGCTGTGTCCGAAGTTCGTCGGGAGGGGGATGCTGAAGCGGACCCGGGTTTTGGGGCGAGCAAGACCGTCCGATGTAGTTGAGTGCAGCAACTGTTGAGCGGCCCCACGAAGGTTGGCTCTGATGACCTGAACATCAGTCTGTTTTCCGATATAGAGAGTACGGTATCCAAACGTGAATAGGTCCGTCCATGCTGTGTGGGAGTTAAACTCGACCCCCTCGTTCAGGATTCTGGTGAATTCGGCGCGGACCAGGTGTCGAGCGCCCTGGGAATGTGCCGAACTAGGCGGCGAGAGCTCCTGAGCCTTGAGAGGAGGACGTATAGGGGTTCGTCCGGCGCCGACGGGGTTTGAGGACTCGAGAAGGACTGAGTCGAGAGAGCGGAATGTTCTTGGGAAAGAGGGGCATTGGTCGGCGTCGGAGTTGAGGCCGGCAAGAATGACCTAGGCGCTCCGGGGCTCTTATGAAGCCTGCCAATGTGGACGTGGAGGCCCTGGGGTGGATCGAAGTCGAATCGAAGGGGGGGGGGTCTTCAGCGAGCTGTCAGAGTGACCCGCTGATCTCGACAGTCGAACGCGCACTAGGGGATGAATTGTGAGAAAGTTGTGACTTGGAGGACGATCCTGGTCCTCAGGGGAGTCGAATGCAGTAGCGTAGCGTGGAGGGGGGGGGGGGTGCGGCCCGCACTGGGCGGCACGTCCCTAGGGAGCGGCATTGCGGGTCTTGTGGATATTTTTTCCCGTTTTTTGGGTGTCGCCCCTGCCCAAAAACGGCTGACGGGGCGGCATTTTCCGATTTTCCACGAATTCTGATTTTCCGCACCGGGCGGCACTTGATATCGCTACGCCACTGGTCGAATGACGTGCAGGATTACGGGAATTAGTGGAAGCACTGTGTTCTAACACAGCCTTTGCAGGAACTGCGCAAAACACGTCCGCCATGTTCGTAGTCACCAACCAAAATCCTATGATAATGATGAATTTGTTGGTGGCATGCGGGCAAGGAAAAGGAAGGGATGTTCGCGGGCTGATTTTGAGAGTCAAGCGACTACTGATTCGTTTCATTCACATTTCTGAATAAGAGCAGACGTGCTCTGCTCGAACTGATCGAACTGATATTCGAACTGATCTCAACAGAATCCCTTGACATCCAACTAGAGAGCGGAGCTCTAGCTCCCTCCCTCTGGAACGGAATCGATCGATGAGGCGAATAATCCGGTCGAGTTGATGTTTCGATGTGTTGTACTCACGCGCTGACGATTCCGATGTTCGATGCCACGGTCCTAGATCCATGGTTTCCGTATGTGTGGACAGTGCAGCTGCGCGAAAAAGATTGGTCGATCCGCTGGCAAAATGACCGAGCCCCCGCAGAGCGAGGAAGTTCCCCCCTAAAACAGACCATGCACGAGGGAGGTGGATAATTTTCAAACATTTACTTTTTATTTAGCGGACACCACAGTATTACGGTAGAACCCGGTTATAACGGACTCGGATATAGCGGATACTCGGATACAACGGACAGTTTGGTTAGGCCCCGGCCGTGCGCCTATCTTCTTCCATATTGAAGAGAACGGATACAGCGGACTCGCTTAATACGGACACTCGGTTATTACGGACCGATTCAGCGGTCCGATGCCCAACTTCCTCATGATAATCGAGACGGTTACGACGGACTCGTTCCGGTGCCGAGTCGGCAACGAATGGATCATCGAATCGTTCGGAACGTTGCGTGCAGATGTGCACGTTTTGCCAATTGTCGACGCTATTTGTGAAGACCATCTCTTGGCATTGATAATTTTAGGAATAGTTTGATGTCATTCACGACTGTATGAACGTTTTTAACGAGCTTTTATTTTGGTCGAATGAGTCTCATGATCGGATAAGACGGACCTCGGATATAACGGACGATTTTCCACGGTCCCTTGAAGTCCGTTATAACCGGGTTCTACTGTATTCTGTTAAAGCAGCATGAACTTGATGTGATCAACTCCGTGTTTTAAAACATCGCCATCATTCACTGGCACATACTCTCCGTCAAGAACGCATTCTAGAGCCTCCCAACCAAAGTCAATCAGGCTGTTCAACGGCCAAAACGACCGCTTGCGCCCATTTTTGATCGTGATATTCAAATTTAGGGGAAGGAAGATACTACACAGTGCTCGTATCAGCACCCAAGCGTCGGAGGTTTTCACATCGAATCCGACGATCAAGGAGCCGTCGCCGGCTAGATAACCGAAGAGAACATTGGTGGCCAAACAGCCGAGATACCCGAGCCTCACAATGCCTGTGGAATAAAATATGAAGCTTCATTTTCGAAAACGACGCCCACTATTCTTTTGTGGTCTTCTAGTCTCTGAAGATATGTGAGGAGCTTTGGGATGAAGTGTACCCACCATAGCCAGGGAATTGATACTTTGTGGCGTATTTTATCACGACCTGAGGCATGCACTTCCGGAAGACGTCCGCCGCGAAGACCTGCGCCTTCACAAGTTCAACAGGATTGAAGATACGAAGTTTCTTGCATGGATGGAATTTGGTGGAGTAATACGGATCTTTCCAGTTCACCGGTTTCGGTTTCTTCATTTTCCTAGGTTTTCCAGTGATGTTCATCAAGGCGCAACTGAGGAGCCCGAATACAGCACTAAGAACGAGCAGGGTGGAAAATCGCATTCTGAATCGACGGTGCGCCGACTCGCGAGCAGACTCGTCACGACTGTTCACGCCGAGGAAAAGGAATAATCGCTGCAACCGAGGAGGTAAAAGGGAAAAATATGCCTCATCATAAACTCATCAAAGGTGCTTTTCGACCTCTAACTGTAACTACCTTATCGATTTGCACAGACCATGTCGGCCCAGCTGTCCAAAACGTCATCGATCTTCATGTCGTTGCGGAGCACCTAATCAAGGAACGGCCCTGCCAATGAAACGATGCGTAAGCTGTTCACAGTGAATCTTGAGAGGATCTAAGATCGGATCACCGCTCGCAATGCAAGGCTTGTCAAATAACTGATGGTGAAGCATCGATCTGAACGAATGAAAGTCAATGGGAGCGCCATCGGTTGGCGCGCGCGAAGTAGAGCAACGCGCTAAAATGATGATCCCGGAAATAAAGAGTAAGATAAGTAGTGCGTGAAAGCAAGTCGTGTTCTTCTTCAAGGGTGTCCGAATATGAAATAGGGGAAATCCTGGCTCCGTTTCCCACAAGTTGGGGCCGTGACCAGGATTAGTGTCCCCATTTCTGGCGAAAATCACTGAAGATCTGCATCGATTCCTGAGGACACTCTGAGCTCTGATTCCTGAGGACGCCGCACTCTGAGCCGTCCCCAGGGGCTGCATTCCAGCTGCACGTTGAACAAGAAACAGCCCGCCAGGCCAACCTCGAAATGTTGCGCCACTCAAGAACTCGTAGCAGAAACCTGATGCGAGCGGAACTCGACATATTCGATCGACTTCACACGGAAAATCCGGTATTCCGGACTGAATGCACTCCCGAAGACATGACGCAGCGGATCTCCAAATACGCCGCCGCCCTGTAGGATCGCAACGAGAAGATAAGTCTTCTAATCGACGACGACGCTGAGTGGGACCGAGAGGCTCATGTGTCTGAGGAGATCGCCCGTGAGGCGGTCACAGCGGCGTATCACCCGCTAGTGTCTCAACTCCGACACAACGTGTCGAGACAACTTTTCCATCCAACCATATCTCGGATGCATCAAGCATAACCTCGCATGCGTCTTCGGAGGCAACAGTTTCTCCAGCCGATGAGCAAGCGAGAGCCGCAGCCCAGATAACCACTGCTGTCGCCAGCTCTTACGACGCAACATCACATCTGAGCCGATTAACGCGGGAGTATGATATGACTCCGAGGAAGTTCTCAGGAGATCGTTTGCAGTATCGTACATTCGCTGAAGAGTTTGACGAGTACATTGGTCGTCGAACGGATGTTTCCGTCTTACGAAAATTGCTCGTGCTCAAGAAATTCCCAGAAGGCGAACCGCTCATCATCGTGGAAGCGTTGGAGCTGACCAACTCCAATTATACCGTTGCCCTCTCGTTGCTTGAGAAAAATTTCTCTCGAGTCGACCCAGAAAAGACCAAGGTCATCAGAGAGCTCCGGAAGTTGCCAAGCGTATCGAGACCGTATTACTACGCCGCCATCAGTCGTTTATTTACGATGGTTCTGACCCATATTTCTGTGCTGGCCGACGTTCTGAGCTCTACGTTGGTAGCGCCCATCAAAATTCTGGCGCATCAACCCTTCGATTCAAGGAGTTAGCTCAGCTATGGCTTCCCCACCTATGCTGATTTGCGTGGAGAGTACTTCAGGGCCGAACGCAAGAATTTCCGTCACAACGTAATTCTCATAGCCGTACATAGCGCGACTTCCATCTTCACAGTTCTTCCAGTCGAGCTCTCTTGTCCCAGCGCAATCATCGAAGGTGTTGTATATGTCATTGCTGGCTCCTCTAGGAATCCGCTCGCAGCAGGGAATATTTTTAAGACTTATGTCACTTTGAGAGGAAGCACAGGTATGCGAGTACCATGGAGTCTTTCGTATGAGGAACTTATCAGATGAAGCACCTCTGCATTAGACTCCATGAGCAAGAAGTTGACCTTGAACATGGGGCGAAAAAGGTCTTTTATCCCTCAGACTTCAGGGTAATTGTCAGGATCGTCGTACATCAAGTGAGTCGTTGAATTGGATTGCAAGATATTTATTTCCCCCCACTCTCGTGAGCAACTCGTACTCCATTGACTCAGTCCTGCTAGCTTCTCCTCGACAGAGTTGTAAAGAGGCAGTTTCTTTCAAAAAGTGTCGAATCGACACCGTGGATCGTCAGCCATTCCTCCCAGGGACAGTGGGCGCTGGATTTGTGGGTGCTCGTTGCCCTGGCTCGATGTGTGTCTCGAAGCCACGTACTCAGAGCCTCAGAGCCCCACCTGGTGACGAAGCTCTTGGTATTCCCGCAACTCGGTAGAAGAATCTTGACATTATGCTCTGGAATTTCCAAGTTTGCCTGTTCTGTTCTCGGAGCACAACTTGTCAGCAAACTTCTCAAGATTTGAATCCGTGCATTCTCATGTTCGGAAAAAAAGCTCGGCGTTGCTTGACAGACAAAAGAGGAGACCGTTTTTCTACCCCTTTCTTCCCCCTTCCCTTCAACTCCATTCCGCAGAAACGTATTCTCGGCAGGAGGAAACGGTATTGAGGTAGAAAAACAGAACTCCTTGCCCCTCCCAAGAAAAAAAACTTATACGGTCTCACTGGAGTGAGCTCATAAACGAAGAATTCCGACAAGCTGCCGGGAAACGGGAAACCGATGCGGTATTCAACATGAGATGTAAGCGCGGAAGTGAAAGCATACCCAGAGGTTCCGTTCTTATCCAGATTGCCCCAGTTGGAACGTATCAGTAGTTTTGAGATTTATTAATCAAGAATGAAGATGATATCATCGTTATTCACGTTTTGAGATTCGTATATTGTGCATGAGCGATGCGGAGATGGAACTCACTGAGCATTTCAGAATATCGAATGAAAAAACGTCATCAAGAATCGAATCAGTGGATTCGTGATACAGATGATAACAGAAGGATCGGTGAACATTCCATTTAGCAAGTTTGGAGACTCACAACTCTTCATCACACCCTATCAAAAGTAGCACAGGCATATGCATATTGAAGTAGCTCACATGAATAACACATTCCGCAGCTTGAAGCCGCCTTGCGAAAATCAAATCAATACATGAATTGTATCGTGTTATAGATTGCTCATGGTCGCTGATTAGCTCAAGTCCGAAGTTCCGCCGCATGAACTCCACTATCATTTTACCCTTCGTTCTATCCATAACATTCCAATTGAAATCCCCGCAGACAATCATCCACTAGCGTAGCGTGGAGGGGGGGGGGGGGGGGGCGAGCAGCGAGACCCCCGGTCCGGGGTGTGGGGCAGCGTTTCTCCCAGCTGGGGCATCGGATCGTCTCCCCGTAGCCCGAGGAGTGCGTCCCTCAGTTCATGAATCGCGTCTCGAACCTTCTCCAGGCTCTGAAGGCGGCGGCGAGATTGATCTCGCACGGGCTTGAAATTGATTTTTTCGTCGAATCTACACGCAGGGGAAGAAATATCCTCAATTTTTCAAAATTCCTCAAATTCCGGCGTAGATGGAACGCATCAGATAAAATACTTTTGCATTGGAGGAAGAAGTTTTCCTCAAACATGGGCCATCAGATTGAGAGCCCGCACCGGGCATCACGGAGGGTCGCTACGCTACTGCAATCATCGGTGTCAAATCCAAGTTGGATTGAGGGCTCAATGTGTACTGCTTCTTTGACAGGAAATCTCGCATCGCTTCGAATGGCATGTTTGGATTGATATAGAGCAGTGGTTCTCAAACTTTTTCGGTCTGGGTCCCACCTGACACTGACCCCGATACCCAGGCCCCACCTGACACTGACCCCAACTGGATCTTTGACACACCAGGGCCCATCTGGCCTGGCTTTCTCGCCGTATTTATCATCGAGAACACGTGATTCGTGACAAGAATGATTCAGTACCTATTCGTATGAGGTTCCATCGATGATGAGTTTTAGGTACAATGACCATGCGATGGCTGAGCTTGTCGCCGGCGGACAACGATCAAAGAATCAAAGTCGATGCTCATGCCGGTCAGTTCAAGTCGTAAGAAACTTGAGAGCTGCAATCGGATCTCAGATCTGTTTTCATGCTTGTTATCGCATAAATGCAAGCTCACACAATTATGATGTCGGTCCCGGGCCCCAAACAAAAAAGTCGCCAGGCCCCACCAGTGGGGCCTGGCCCCATAGTTTGAGAACCACTGATATGGAGTGCCACGATTCTGGTTTCTTTTCCGCTTATGTTGAGTGAAGCAGAGCAGAGGTCGCCGGCATCTTTGACATCTGCATGGGGCTGAGCATTCTCATTCGACATCGTATGTGCTTCATAACGAGCGAAGATTGCAACTCTCCCAGTTTTGCCTGGCCTCTTGTTTTGAGCAACCAAGCGATTCCTCTTTTGTTTATTAAATTGAGACTTGGTTGGTCTAGTGAGAAGATTTGCTAGGTATCTAGCCGCTCAGGGAGCTTATCTCCCCAAGGGCCAACGTAGTTTTAGATTCCAACGTGAGTCCCGTCTTCTATGCAAGTTTGCGTCGGACGAACCACCGTCGCTTGCGATAGGACTTCATCGGTCTTCACCAGGTCTTCAACGTGAGCACGCAAGCTCTAAACGTTGAGATTCAGAACCACGGCCTCAGCATTCCTTAGTCGACGGCGAATCTGATGATCATGCGTCTCGAACTTTTATGCTTCCAAACGACGCAGTTTAGTTTGAAGAGCGATTAGAGTATCGGAATTTTGTGGTGTGGCGTGGTAAAACGTCAAATCATAGTTCGAGTTTGTCAGGAATAAGCCTTCCAGTGATTTGGGCCGGGGAAGCGCGACGTATACCAGCTGCTGTTGCATTGATCGAGAATGGTCAAAAACTATTTTGTCGAAAGTGCCTCTCTGAGACCTATGAATGGTCATGGCACAAGCAAGAGACATGGGGATTGTTGTTCCGATCCACTTCCTGTGCCCACGCTCCGATCCACTTTCTGTGCTCACTTTTCGTGCCCTCGTTTTCCGATCCACTTTCTGTGCCCACTTTTCCGATCCACTTTCTGCGCCCACTTTTCCGATCCACTTTCTGTGCCCACTTTCTGTGTCCACTCTCCATGCCCATTTTCTGTGCCCACTTTCTGTGCCCACTTTATGTGTCCACTTTCCGTGCCCACTTTTCCGATCCCGTTTCTGTGCCCACTTTTCCGATCCACTTTCCGTGCCCACTTTTCCGATCCCGTTTCTGTGCCCACTTTTCCGATCCACTTTCCGTGCCCACTTTTCCGATGTACTTTCTGTGCGTCAAAAATCCTATAGCTACTCCCCGTTGTCTGAGGAGCGAAATGAGTGCTAGGTGCTAGGTAGGGAGCTGATTCGGAACTGAATAAACTTGTTGCCCTTCCAAAGCAAGTGAGCTATCCTTGCCAGGTCTAAGCCTGCTCTTCGCTCCGACCAAATTAGCTGTTTTCGCCGGAACTATGCCGATAGATCTGATCACAAGACTATTCGTTTGCAGAAGAACGGATGCAAAACTGATAGTGTCCTCCCGATCAACGGAGAGTATTCAAGGTGTCTGTCATGGGTGGGAACAAAGGGCAATGTGCGTCTAACGATGAGCCGTGCAGCAAGCAGCCACTTGGAACTCGACTCAACATTTTTTCCTGGCGGTGCGCCCTCTCCACTAGTGGGGAGCGCATTCCACTGCTCTAGTGGAATGCGGTCCACTAGAGCAGTGGTTCCCAAACTGGGGTACTCGGACCCCCAGGGGTACGCGGAGCGATTCTTGGGGGTACGCGGAGCGATTCTTGGGGGTACGCGAGAGAATTTTCGATGGTCTTGGCCAAGTACCGTAGTCCTGCACAGTGCGTCTCGAGTCTCGAGGATACAACAATTTTCCGATCAATGACAACGCTCGTTGAAAACTTCTGGCGTTTCTTGGAGCACAGATGTGAACAAAGTTGGAAAAAACAATCTTCTCTCCGCGCGTAGGCGTAGCCCAAAGTGGGTGATTTGGGGGTGCGCCGAAAGGGTACGCGGGACTCGAAAGTTTGGGAACCACTGCACTAGAGCACTTCATGAAGAGAAGGACACACGGAATTTTTTAGGGTTTTAGGGTCCTGTTCTGAGATCCGCCCAGCGGCTTATGGCGGATCGTAAACACGCGGATGGCGGGTTCAGTAAAGCGAATGCCGGAGCTGTTCATCGGTCTGTGATAGCTGCAGCAGTTGGACTTCTCCCTGCCCGCGAGCGTCGCGAGCGGCACGGGCAAGCAGCTGCCTGCCAGCCATCGCACCAGATCTGCGCTCAAGGCGCCGCCTTGGCGTGTTGGCGTTTTGTGGTTCGAGTCGGTGGGCGCATTTCAGGACAGTACCATTGGATCAAATGGCGCCGACGAATTAAGCCGGGAACTGTTCACCGAGACCACTCCCAGCCAATCAAAACGTCGTATTGCGCCTACGACTTCCGTCACATCTCCCTCACACGGCCCTCTGTCTCATTTCCAGATCAGCGATTCCAAGAACGGGTCCCCCGTTGAAACTGCATCCCGTCCCTGAGCAGTCGTGATTCCAGATCTGTGATCGCTGCTTCCATAATGGCGGTCAATGATCGCTGCTATGCTCAAGAGTCATCCTGACATGAGCTGGGCACTCAAGGAGATCTTCAATTTTACGGGCTGCTGGAAAGAATCGAGCGCATTTCCAATTGAGTCGGACCTCGGCGAATTGGCATAAGCCCCCGTAGAACGTGGAATGCGGCCTCTCCTCCTCTAACAAGACTTCTCCCGAATACGTTCGGATCTATTTCGTTGCGCACGGGATGAGATGCAAGCTCTGTAGTACCGCCCACACGGAGTTGATCGAGGCAACAGAATGATGGCGAACGCGGACGCCGCACGAAATTCTGGAATCGAAAGTTTAATGGTGAGAGATCCTCCCCCTCTAGCGCGACATTTCTCGGCCCTGGGACTGCGATACTCCCGCGGACTCTTCCGACCTGATCCGGGACTGGATAATTTCCGGAATGGGTAGGGTTGGTTCTCCGTCTCTGGATGCATGTGATGTGAGCTGTTTGATCGTGGGCCGACGTGGCCTCCTGACCTGTCATGGAAAAGGAGCAAATGATCGGGAACCTCATCTCTCCTCAGGAGTTGAGGAAGGAAAAAAGAACTCATCACGAACAGGCCGATCGTTTATGATTCCTAGGAGCGAATGATGCGAGGCTACAAATGACAGCCCTGCGTGCTCAGCAGAGCGTCAAACCCAAGATTAGATCTGGCAACGACCTGACAGACCTCTTTCAGCTCTCCCCGTGGCAGTCGTTGTCGATTCTTCTAGTGTCTCTTATGCAAACTGCTTTCCGATCTCTATCATATACAACTGGTCGGCATTTTGAATCTTTTCCCCGCTCCGTCGGAATTCACAGCTTCATTATGCAGAACCCTCTTTAAAAACCCCGAAGCTTCCCGTCGGCGTCGCCGGACAGACTTGGAAGGAATTTGCACAGCATTCAGGAACGCTCCCAATCCCGGGTCGAAATCGTTACTGCTCCTTCTGTGTTCTTCCAGAGGCACGCGTCACTGCCGTAAGTCCATCCGAAGTTTTCTTGATCCTTGACGCAATCCTGCAGAGTTTCAAAGGAACCCAGTAGATCGATCATTCTCGACAAGAACCGGACTTTTGACTAGCTTCTGTACTAATACTTGGGGGAATTTTTCTGAAGGCTGATATCATCGAAAGGATATTCCAAGATCAGAGCTCACTTAGCGTCAACTGGGTCAGACGTCGAACGGTATCAGCCGTCTATCACCCCAGGGTCCGAGAATTCGAAAAAAAAGGCGCGATCGCTCTCGCTGATGACAACAGACGGGTTTTCCTCTTTCGTGAGCAACACGCTCGTCATCACGGTCGCATTCCATATCTGATTCTGAAACCTCTCTTCTCTGCACAACGCCGTGTTCTTCCCTATCGCGAAGGCACCTGCTGTCGAGGCGTACGTTCCTACGTTTTCGTGTGCCTTCGCTGCGCCCCGGGCACTACGAAATGTCTTGAAAATCTGCGCGATACTTTCAGGTGGCGGCACTCATGTCCGGAGTGCAACTGCCGTATATACGATCTGGGGCAGTGTTTCTCAACCTTTTTCGTCCCGCGTTCCCGCTTAGAGGAATTGCTCGTGCCCCCCCCCCCTCCCTCTGACCCAAGCGGAAGAGCCTTCTGAAATCAAGACAAAGGTGGACCTTTCATTCAGTTTACGACTTAACCTCAATATTAGTTTGTTTAGAATTCAATGGGACGGTTGAGCCTGTTGTCGCCTACACAAATTGCTGATTCTGGGCTCGAGCTTAGTCAGCTTCAATCTCAGATCTCCTCCGAGGGTGATTTCCAGACGGCTACTTTTCTGCGACTGTAGATCAGTGACCACGCTGAATTCCGACTCTACCAAGTACGTCGCAGAATGAGTCCAAATGGCGCGCGCGTACGCAGCCGCTCTTGCTAACCTCTTGGATACATCGTCACTAACAAGGGAACGGCAAGACATGATAAGCACCGATTGAGTTGATATTTGGTATAAAAGTTTGGCCTACCGAGAGGTGTCAAAGCCACATAACCTCATTTGCGAATGGCCCTTCTTTGTATCGAAACGCAGCACCTCTTTATAGACGTTTCTAGCATTGGAAAGCACCCGTTTCGCCAAGAATTTGTGATGTCGGGGCAATTTGATCCCATCGCTGCGTCGGAATGGAGAGTTCATTCTCTCTCAACACATGCCAAGAGCAAGCACAAGTATAAGATATGAGTAGAGACCGTACCTTCATGCACTAAAAAAAACGGAAATATGCATGCAAATATGCGCTAAAAAGGGTCAAAATATGCGGTAAAAACTGAAAATATGCACTAATCAGGAGAACCATATCCAGCCTTTATTCGTGTGATAACAGTTCTCACTTCACGCAAACTCGTTTCTTCGGCAGCAATTAACTATTGCGCCATGATATTGAAAGCGTATCACGATTAATAGATAAAGTACCCGTCACTGGTTACAAAGTACGACGATAACCTGTCTCAAGTTCCCGAAAGTGAACTTCTGTCTTCGATCGTTCAGTGTGTTTTTGAGGACTGAGGAGGTCCTCTCAACATCAACCGAAGTGATTGGTGCGTATTTGAATGAAGCGAGTTCAGTCGCATCAAAAACGAAATCGGTTCCGGTCATCGGACGGCCGCACAGTACATCCGATACGCCTCTGAGCTTGTCGTAATCGGGATTGCGGAGAACTACCGTCTCGCATTTCTTTCGCAATCGCTCCCTATGGGAACCAGGTGTGTCCTTCAGATTCCGCAACAGCTCATCGAAAACGGCCAAACTTTCATAGAGAGGCATGCCGCGCGTTTCGAGTTTTTTGATAACATTCGGAATGAGCTCGAAATGAGACTTGATGAATGCTAAGTCCGCCTTCACCGACATTTTTTTCGTGAGTTGCTTGACGATCGGTATACACGCCGAATCGTTCGAGTCAAGAGCATCGACTACTGATGCAAAGGCGTCGAAGTTATCGGCATAATATACAGCGGCGAGAACCCATGTTCCCCACCGGGTCAGGATTGGTTGAGGTGGTAACGGTCGGTCTGGTGCTAACTCCCGTAAGATGGTGGTTCGCGCGGCCGATTTTAGGAAGATCCTCTTGCCGCTTGCGATGAGTTTGTCAACATCTGGAAACATCTGGCGGATATCCTCGGCTACGCGATGAAGAGCATGATTGGCGCATGTGACATGGAGCATACGCGGGAAAACAACTTTCAAAGCGGAACCGGCTTTGATCATGTAGGCTGCGGCATCTGTCAAGAATGGGAGAACTTTGTTGTGGTCAATCCCGCTTGGCCACAGGATATTTGAGGAATTTATGAAAGCTTGGGCGATTGTGGAACTGTTCGTTTTGTCGAGACATTCTGCGTGCAAAAGGAACTGGCGGGTTTCAGTGGTTCCGAGGGTGCCCACCACCGTGTGGGCTACGAAACGTCCTGTTACATCTGTGGTCTCGTCCATAGAAATCCAGATCGATTTCCCACCGATGAATTTTCGTATGGATTCCATTTTCCTCTCATAAACGGTCTGGATGTAGTTCAACCGAAGAGTCACTGCAGACGGAGTTTCTTGTTTGCTCCATTTCTCAAGGAAATTCTTCACCTTCTCATGCTCCAGTTTATGCAACGGTATGTCGGCGGAGAGGAACGTATCGCAAAGCTCGAGGCTGTATTGCGACTGCTTTCCTGCAGCCTTGAGGAAAGGGGCCATTTGTACAACGCTCGACGACGCTGATCCTTGCTTTTTCGTCAGTTTCGATCTGTGTTTTACTCCATTCAAATGCTGCGTCACTTGCGATTTTCTTTCCGCGGTGACATCTCGTTCACAGACCTTGCAAAACAGAACATGGCCGTCGGTCGACAGCGACTCAGAACCGAATGTTTTCACATACGACTCTAATTTGGATTGTAAGGATGAAGCAACCTTCGGCATTCTTGCAAAGAAGAATTGCTTCCACGAGTCCACACAACCAGAAGCGAGATGGGAGTGGTAATTCGAACGTTTCGTGGATGTGGCGGGAAGCCGCGTTTGCCCAACGGGCACACAACAACCATCAGACGTGCATCTTGAAGGTAGAGGACCGATTGTGTGGCAGAGAGCTCCATAGATGACGTTTCACAAGCGCTCTGACTCGGGTCACTTCCATGCAAAACCACGATTTATGCAGATTTATGCTCTAATGATCGTTTTATGCATTCATGCCGGAAAAGTCCCAAAATATGCATTTTTATGCAATTTATGCATTTTGCATGAAGGTACGGTCTCTAGATATGAGAAATCAATGCACATGATATTTAACATAGGAACATCGAATACACAACACTCGTTTGCAATGGCCGCACTTGGTTTTGCTACTTTTGCCCAGCGCTCATGATGAGTTCCATGATGGTTCATATATTCGCAAAAGCGGGGGATGTAGTGAATATACATATTTGACCTTCCTGAATTCATCTCCGATAAGCGCTATCTTGCGAGATGGGTTCTCCTTCACATATCGAAGCCCTTCACACATGTATCAAGAGCACAGGTCTCGATCTTCACCGCATAGGAAGTCCTCGAACTCAGGTTTGAAGTCTTCGTCGGTGTATCTGGAGTCTTCGAGCTCCTCGGATTCTTCGAGGAAGAAACCATGTCCTTTCTCGAACGATTCTATGGTTTCTAATAGAGCTCCCATCATCTGTATCTCGCTTTCGCGCGGCTGAGCCAAGCGTCGAGAATCGATGTTGATGGAATTCAACTTCTCGCGACGCAGAAACATCACGGCGGCTGCTCTCACCGACATCTTGCTCATCGGCATCAATGTCACTCGGTTTAACGATGCGCAAACGATGATCACTCGAGTTCCATTCCGTCAACCGACGAAACACGCCTGATGAGCGATGAGTTGGAAAGATGGCGCGACGATCGACTTCGGAACGATCCGCGAACTTTCAATCGTGGAATATCGGAAAATTACGAATTCGTGGCGAAACGGGTGTTTTCCAACGCTAAGAACGTATTCCAGGAGTTGCTGCGTTTCGATACAAAGAAGGGCCATTCGAAGATGAGGTTATGTGGGTTTTACACTTCTCGGTAGGCAGAACTTTTCCACCAAGTATCAGCTCAATCGGCGCTTATCATGTCTTGCCGTTCCCTTGTAAGCCACACGAGGATACCTCGTGGTTTGAGCAGAGGCTTCGTGACTTCAATATGCTGCAACTGGGCAATCCCGTCTTGGTACTCGATCCCAACGTCGAACAAATCAGTTTCAAACGGTTGGGTTAGCCAAGGGAAGAAAACCATTTCTCAGCAAACCTTGCTGAGAAATCAGCCGCTAGCTGCACCAAGTGTTCCCGAAAATTTCAGAATTATCTCGCCCCCCCCCCCCCAAAAAAAAATCTTCCACGCCCCCTAGGGTTGAGAATCACTGATGTAGGGCATCTAGGGTGTAGGTACCAGTCATGGAATACCTAACGATGTCGAGCTGATATCTATCCACTCAATCGGAAGGGGCATATTGACCGTTATCTACCCTCATCTGTCCATCATGAAGACATCCGTCATCTCCATTTTCCGAACATCGATATCGTAGGACGGAGAAGAACGGCCCCGTATATTCGTGGTATCCCACTACGTGGGATCAACAGGTGTGGGTTCTCATCATATTCGGCCACTCGCAATAGTGAGTCGGCGGATGTGAACCGTCGACTGTGTTGTGTGAGGGTTCGACATGAAGCCTTTACTTTCCTGAGTTCTCCTAGCGCCGCCGGTTCGCCGTCGGCTCAAGAACGCTCTCTAGACTTCCCTCTACAAGTGACCAACGATGCGAGAGAATTGCGATCGCATTACAGTAGAATCCCGTTAATTCGCACTTTTTGGGAGTCACAACCAGGAAAATTCTGCGAATAGCGAATTATCGGGATGTCTGAATGGGCGGCCCAAATAACTCGTTCAGCCACGCTCTAGACTAGTGGTTCCCAGCCTGGGGTGCGCGAGACTGTTCCCGAGGGTGGGCGGCGACTTTAGGTGCGAAAAGCAACATCGCACAATGCGGAGATTCTATTTGGTTGCACCTGACGTTCGACGTCATGCTAGCAAAGTTGTCGCTGTAACAACGTTTTGAACTTGTCAAGACGTCAGTGATCTTGATGGCATCACTGACGATAATCCGTCGCAGTCAGAAATCGAAATGAATGCGCGGTCGTTACTCATTTCCAAAATTGTATCATCACTTCAACAAGCAAAAAACTTCTCACAATAGTTGGGACACTTCCCAAGCAGAGATGCGCGAGAAGACATCAACCTCTCTCGGGGATGCGCGGAACGCGGAACGGAAAAGGTTCGGAACCACCGAAATTTCAACCGGAGGCTCCTTCTCCACGGGGATTTGATCTTGCGACTGGCCGATCGAAAGGGATTCATCCGCCCTGGAGTGGTCTTGCAGAGAAACAAACGGCTCTCTATTCAAGACTTCAAGACGCCCGCCCAACTCCTGAGACCGCGACCAGTTTTGAGCGGCGGTCATCCGAGCTATCGACGAGCAATGACCCGTGTCACACGAAAAATTCGTGCGAATTACGCTTAAATCCTGTGTGCGAATAGCGAATTATCAGGATTCAACGAATTATCGGAGTGTTCAACATGGGGCCTATGGGCGAATTAACCGCAATTCTGAACGAATCAGTGCGAATAGCGAATTAGCAGGGGTCCTCGAATTAGCGGGGATGCGAGGGATGCGGAACTCCCGAAGATGCTGAAGTCTGCGATCGGAGTGCTCAGTGATCCAAGCGACATAGCCGACGAACTAAATGCTCACTTCGCCAGCATGGGACCGGATACGGTCAGGGACATCACGGTTCCACCCGACATAAGACCAACGGCTACATCTCTATGGACACCCCGGAAGGGTACATCGGCGTTCGACATTGGTTCTTTCTCTGAGAATGAGGTTCTCCGTGCACTCTTGAGGACTAAGGCCGGATCTCATTCGGACGCGACTGGCGTTCCCGGCTGGCTGCTCAAGCTTCAAGCCCCTCACATTGCTGGACCCCTCACGAGGCTATATAACCTGTCAGTTGAGTCAGATACCTTCCCGGAGGGACTGAAAGCCGCTAGAATCACGCCCTTGTTCAAACGCAAAGGCGACCCTATGCACGCTAAAAATTATCGTCCCATAGCGCTGGTTGACTACCTCTCAAAGGTTATGAAGAGGATTGTTAGGGACAGACTCGATGGTTACTTGGCAAAGCAGGGCTTCTTCTCGTCCTCGCAGTTCGGCTTTGGAAGGAAGCCCTCCACTACACTGGCCACAGGTCACCTCTGGGGTGAAATCGTTGACACCCTCGACAGCGGTCAAGTGCCCGTCGGGGTGTTCTTAGATGTTGCGGCAGCATTCAACTGTCTGAATGTCGATCTCTTTCTGCAACTTCTCGAGTGCATCGGCTGTTCGCCGAGGTCCGTGAGATGGTTCTCGTCATATCTCCGCGATAGACGGCAGTCTGTAAAGGTCGGTAGTGTCGAATCACCATGGGTGACCATTAACATGGGCGCGGCTCAAGGATCTATCATTGGACCTTTCGCTTTTGGTGTTCTGATGAACTTTGTCTTGCTTAAAATCAACTCTTTTGGATTCTGCAGAACGATGTGCTACGCCGATGATACGTCTCTCGTCTTTAGTTGTGAACCGGGTCGGATTCAACAAGACGTGTCGGCGGCAATGGTGAATACGGAATCTGTCATTGGAGTTTTTGAAACCTTTGGTCTTAAGGTTAACGCACAGAAGACTAATATTGTTCTCTTTCGGTCAAAAAAGAGGACTCTCAGGATGCCTCAGGTGACACTGTGCAATGTGGCAGTAGATTTCTCGAGCGAGGTGCGTTGTCTTGGACTCACTCTCGACGAAAGGATTGGCTGGAGCAAACATCTCGAGATTGTCAGACCGAAATGTTATGCGATTATTTCGGCGCTTCGTAAACTGCGGAGTATGGGAATGCCATGGGAGTGTCTCTGCATGGCCTATCGTTGTCTCCTACTGCCAGTACTAACATACGGCATCGTAATATGGGGAGGAGGCTATCGAAATGTTGTTAACTCTGCCCAGGTCGTTCAAAACGACGCAATTAGAGCAATCTCAGGAATCAAACGTTGCGAATCGGTCAGACATGTGTACTCTAGAGAGGGCCTCCTCACTGTCGATGAGCTATATCGTGTCGAGCTATCGGTTCTCGCCTACAAGTCCGCCAGGGGGCTTCTGCCTGGAGATGTTCAGTTCCCTATCGAGAGAAAGACGTTTCAGGTGGTTCGAAGAGAAACTGCCTTCTGGATACCAAACTCGAACAAAAACTTCGTAAGACAGGCACTCGCTTATCGACTGCCGAAGATTTGGGGATCTCTTCCAAGGGAGGTCCGGTCGATGAGAACCGTCAAAAAGTTCCGCCGGGAGATGATTGACCGTGTGGTCAAACGAGTTGATAAGTCATAAGTAGCTCTTAACCATGTAAACATTTTTTTTTTCACATTCACACTATTTTTTTCATTGAGGGCTTAAGCGTCATTGTACTGCAGCCCCAATCCAATAAACCGCTGTCAAAATCAAATCAAATCAAAAACCTACTGTAACACCAAACCATCGCGGCTTCCGGAAAGAAAAAATGAAAAACTTCTGGGCCCCGATTCGATATCGATGAAATGCCTCGAGTGCATAGCGGGTGCTCGGGGAATGGAGATCCCCATCAACTATTATCCTCGATCGTTGAATATGGCCTCGGAGTGAAGGTATTTACATGGTCTTCGAGTGGTCTCCAAGAAGTGGGATTCCTGCCGTCACGAGCGCGGTGTGAAGAACAGCAGAGAATTAAAGCTAGTGCCAAACCAGATGTCTTTAACTTTCAGAGATGACAGGTGCATGAATCAAGGATGGTGATTCGAGAGCACTCATCGAGAGGACTGCACAACTGCATACTGGTTGCTTGGAAGTTGTTCCCGTCTCGGTCGAGAAGAACGGACCCAGGGCGAGTCAGCTCGGGGGACGGGTAATCTGAATCTCGGAGAAAATCGTTCGGAGAAGAAAATCTGAAGAGAGCCTTTCCGAGAGGCGCTCTGAGCAGTCGACCCTCCCCGCTCAATTAACACTAGAACCCTGCGAGAGGCGTCGAACGGATAAGAGTGAGAAAAACTGAAATATTCGGTACCAAGCCTATCCTCGAGCAGCATTATGCTGCTGTCGATACTGTTGATGAGCAGCCTGCCATCTGCTTCGAGCATGAAATTCAGGACTGAGACGCCCGCTGTGCTGGATCTAGTGAATGTCTTGGTCGAGGCTGAGAATTACGCTCTCCGCCGAAACTTATTGCCGACACAAGTACTGGTCGTGGCCATAGATGGCGTTTTGATGAGAACTGTGGTGAAACTCAACACAAGTTTACTTCTGTTGCCCCCCTCAGAGTATGCTCCGAAATCGGGCGGGACCCTCCTCCCCATCTATCTTGATGTTTTGCTCAGCAACTTGGAAGTTATTGTAATCTCGACGAACTCCATTCTCAATTCAGGAGACGAAATTTATACAGATCCATTCCAACACTTCCGACATAGATGTTTGCTACACATAGTTGTAGCTGAAACCTCCGAGTCGCGGAAAATGGCTTTCGTCAGCACGTTGTTCTGGGGAAACGATAGGAGTCGAAGGTTCGCTTGCATCCGACAATTCGATCACATGCTTTTCTGGCTCGAGAGCGCTTCGATGGATTCCTGTGTGCCTACCAAACAGTTGTGCTCGATCTGCTCGATTTCTTACAAACGAGTCTTATTGTTGATCTTGTATCAGAGTTTTCTCGGTCTCACGATGAGATGCAATGTCACGATACTTAAAATACGTTTCTCCATGGACTTCCCGACAGATGATGAGATTTTTCCTCAGCATCTGATGACTCGCTACTCGGTGTCTCGGCCGGAGTCCTACGAATGCTTCTCTCTCATTCAACGCCGTGAGCCCGATATCTCTGCTTTGCTCGTTCCCTTCGGGCCGGATGTTTGGATTTCGTTTCTCGTCATGACGATATCGATGATCAAAATAATTTCTTGGCTCAAGCTCAAAGCTTTCTGGAGCACCCTGAGCAACGCAATCATGGGTCTGATATCAGTCGTCGAGCTGCGAGTAGTCGTTCGGCGATATTCCCATCTACTCATACTTGGATCGCTCCTGTCGCAGTGTTTTCTCGTCCAAATTATATACTCGAATCTCATCATGTCCGTTTTCCTCGATCCAAGAGAGCCGGGCTATTGCGATAAACTATGGAAGTGTCGAAGAACTGCGACGTGTTCTTCACCCATTCTTCTGCTCGCTGTGCTCCAAGAGGGCGTTTGTTTGTGCGATCTGGACCGGAGACATCGTCTGAAAGTTGGGAAACCAATGCGCAGAGAAATACATGATGTCCGCGCGAAGCAGTGGCACATCGACTCGATGGAAACATCCGGTATATTACAGAAGGTAGCAGTAGATCCTTTCATCAAAGGTCGTTCCGACGGGGCTCTATTACTGGTTTTGACAAGAGTGAGTTCGACCATCGACCGTCTCTTTCGCGCTGGTCTCGTCTCGTTGGACCGCCTGAAGATAGCGCGGAAGAACTTCGAGACGCCCACAATGAGGAAACTAGACGAAATACAGCGTGTCTATGTACGACGAAATACAAGAACCAATTTTCTCGAGTACGGCGATACAGCCGATACGTTCGATATGGAGCGCTTTCTCAAAATACAACCGATCCTAATCGTCAGTCTGATCCTCATCCTAGCGGTTTGCTGTTGCGAGTGCTATGCATCGAACTTGTTAGCTAGCCTCAATAATGAGAACCATGTTTTTCGGAAAGTCGCTCGTTTCATTGAGTGTTTGAAACGAAATTGGATTTTTGCCGCCATCGCGCGGGGCGTCATTCTTGGCAATGCTATCGGAAGGCGAATTCTCGACGGGAAATTACTCTTCTCCCGGAGTCGACGGAAGCGATCTATCCGTGTGTGGCCGCAACGGAAGACCACGACTCAGGTCTCAGGTTGAATGAAGTGGTTGATGATCGAACAACTGCGTTCAGGGACGAGATCAGGAGAAAAGGGGAGCTCTCTCCTCCTCGCCTAGAATCCCTGGAAAAGATGATAGAAAAAAAACCACAAAGGATTCCTCCGTTTCATCTAATAAAGCAGTTCGTAAACTTGGCATCACCGATTCATTCCACAGAGAAGATGACATAACTTTTCCAGCTATCCATGTATCTGTTGCCCAAGATGTTTTTTGAGTTCCGCTCCCGGCTTGAAAGTCCACTAACGAGTTGTCGGAACTCTGTAAGATATGCAGATGTGAAACGCTTAGAATACTTTTCGGGTGGCTATCGTGAAAATTTCTTTCTTTATCTCCGAAATCGAAAGTAAGTCGAGGCTCTGCGTGTCACCCCGGCTTTGTTGAGATCTGAGTACGGTGCAAGAAGGATTTCAGCTTTGGCGCCCCTAACGCAACCCGGTCGATTCACACGCGCTCTCTCTCTCTCCTGGCTTTCGAGCCTTACAACGATACGAGCCCTTCAACGTGTAACTTCGGAAACCTGAAATCGCTCGCAGTTACAACATGGTTATAAATCCCTCCGTGAGTTATTCCGTGATACACAGAGCAGTTATTCCTCTCAATTTTCGACACGGGATTTTCCGCCATCGCTTGATGCTTATGCAGCTCACAGAGTGTTTGCGCTCACTAATCCTAGAATATCTCACGCTTCAAGCTGAACAAGTAGATGTCGCGTGATATTCTGCCTCTGCTACGAGTTCCAAACAGAGTCAGAAACACAACGATATTTTGAAAAAGAAGACTGGGCGTTATCACACTCTGAGTTTTGCCCCTCCAATAGCAGGTTAGTGAGATATTTTTTTCTGAATATGTATATCAACACAGCGAATGCACCGAACCGACTCGGGAGTTTCACCGTGATGTGTCAGATGGCTCCGACAGGTCGAATAGCTTGCCGAGCTCCGCCACCGAAACCTTTTCCTGGCCCGCGTCATTCTCCCAACTTTCGTACTCACCCCGATTCTTACAGTGTGAAGCCCTTGAAACCTGCATCTGGATCCCGACGGACTGGCTCTGAGGTTGGTTCATGAAAATACTAAATGGTACACTACTTGTGACGAATGAGCATGTGGGGGCCGAGAGATGAGTGTTTTGCGAACCCCGATGTAGACATAGTTGATTTTCTTTGAATCTCGTGCCCTCACAGAGGGAACTCTTCGAGAATTTCCACCTTTCGTGTCTCATGTTCATGGACTCGATGACACACGAATGATTTCTACAGGCAAAGGGAACCGAACCAGAGCTAGAGGCCTCGATCTGTCCTCGGCGCATGGCCACAGCCGAGTCTCGTATAAGAGTCGTCGAAGTGCACTTCCATGGTCCAAGTCAGAGGCGACTGAAGGTTTCTCCTCCTCGGGTTATCGACACGAGGGTACGCATGAAGTTCCGGCATATCAGTACCAACAGATCAAGGAGCCTTATGTCAGGCAGATCATCCGATGTAATTCGTGTATATACCTTCCGTCACAGGAGCAGCTTGGAAAGAACATCGCTTACCGTGAGAGTAATGACACAAGAAGGCAGGAATCACAGGGACGTTTGTAATGAGTTTGGATCGACTCCCCGACTGAAATGCCCAAAATGCTGGACCTAGTGAATGTCTTCGCTGGGGCCGATAATTACGCTCTCCGACGCAAGTTGGTGCTAATACAAATACTGATCGTGGGTATAGACAACGTCCTGTTAGAAACTGATGTGGAAGTCAATAAAAGTTTACTCTTGTTGCCCGGCTCGGAGCATAGCTCGGAATCGGGCGATGGTTTCGTCCCCATCCATCTTGAGGTTTTGCTGAGCGACCTCCTAGTTATTGTCATTTCGACGGGATCCATCCTCGATCAACGACATGGACTACAAACAGATTCGTTTCAGCTCTTCCGACATAGATGTTTGCTTCACATTGTTTTGGCTGAGCACTCCGATTCGCAGAAAATGGATTTCTTCAGCACGTTGTTTCGGGGCTCCGACAGGAGCCGGAGGTTCGCTTGCATCCGACACTTCGATCACATGCTTTTCTGGTTTGTTTCCATCTTCGTCACCCGTCTGAAGACCGACACATCCGAAGACCAACTGCTGAATTTCGTCCGGAGTTTCTCCCCAAACGTAATTTCGTGCAAGAAGTTTCGACTGCGAAAGGACGCACATTGTGCTTCCTTCATAGTAAATGTGCCTCAGGGAGACACCTCCCTGTTTTGCAGAGATTCCTGGCCAGCCGGAGTTCTAGTGAAACCCTTCCAAAATAGATCACTCAGATCACATGCAGCTCAGCTGCCTCCCCTAGACGGCTGATATGCACAAAACTCTCTCTCTTCACCGATACTCAAATGCGTATATCTTAACGCTCGATCGGTTGCAAAGAGAGGCGCGCTCGACTCCCTCAAGTTATACTGTGAGCTCGAGCGAATTAAAATTGTACTTATTTCGGAAACGTGGCTCAATGGCCAGATTACAGACGCTGAACTCTCTCTCGGAGGTGCATTCCAGATATTCCGCCGGGATAGAGCTTCACGCGGAGGAGGTGTACTTCTTCTTGTTGCTAAATGCATCAGCGTCATTCAATTGCATTTCGATTTAGACTGTGAGTTCGTAGTCATCGATCTGGTTGCTCCTGAACAAAATCTCAGGTTAGGCTGTTTCTATGTGTCAAATGCCGGTTCGGCTGCCGAACGAACAGAACGTATCGCCACCTGCTGCAACACAATTTCTCTGATAAGCGATCACGATGGACCGACTGTGCTACTGGGCGATTTCAACCTTCCGGGGATTAACTGGAGCTCAACATCCTTCAACAACTCTACAACCAAAGAAGCCTATTTCAGCAATTTCTGTATCAATCACAATCTTCACCAACTCATCAATGAGCCGACGCACACGTCTGGCTCGCTCCTCGACCTACTCATCACATCCGACCCTGATCTCATACACGACCTGAGCATCATTCCCTCGCCAATCGTCTCCGATCACTACGCAATCGGCTTCGCGCTCCCCAACGACACTCCAAAGACTACGGTCCAGCCGGAACGTTTGAACTTCCGGATGATGGACCGCTTTTCCATCGCAACCCATCTGGATGCCGTCAATTGGGATGTGTTCTTCGCGGGTTGCGACAGCGCGGACTCAATGTACAACGCTTTCAACGAACTTATTCTTCTCCTTATTCAATCATTCACTCCGAGAAAAGTTGTGGCCCGCAAATCAGACCCCCTCTCATCGTACATCGCAAGACTGTCAGCTCGATGCGGATCGCAAATCACCGACGATCACCGACTGGCGAGAAGACTTCGCAAGGTGAGAACTCGTCAACGACGGTTGACCGAAGCCAAACTTGATTTTCGAGACGCAAAACACTTCTACAAATATGCAAATAGCCGAATCAAATCGACCGGCGCCGTCCCAACCCTCACAAATCAGGGTTCAGACGTTTCGGCCGACGAGGACAAGGCGTCCTTGCTGGCCGATCATTTTTACTCCGTTTTCGAAAAGTCTCCTGTGCCACTACCCGAAACTCTCAAATCACCTCAGATTACGCCCGTTCCTGTTCCTGACAAACCTGTCTCCTTCGACGAACGGACAGTATATGGCACGCTTCTTGAACTCAAACCGAAGTTCAGCGACACTCCAGATCACGTCCCTCCGATTTTTTACAAAGAGTTCGCGATATTCACCTGCGAACCCCTACATCGTATCTTCACAAAGTCATACGAGGAAGGACAGATTCCCAAACTCTTAAAGAAAAGCATTGTTACTCCCATCTTCAAGAAGGGAAAGAAATCAGAACCGGCCAACTATAGACCGGTGTCCCAGTGTTGCATCGCTTCTACCATCTTCGAGAAGATACTATCTTCGCACATTACCAGTTTTCTGTGTCAAAACAGTTTACTGGACAATGCCCAGCATGGCTTTGTGCCCCATCGTTCAACGGTCACCCAGTTGATCACCATGACCAACGACTGGGCGAAACTTATCAACGCCAAAGTGCCCTTCCACTGTATCTACTTCGATCAGAAGGCTGCCTTTGACCGTATCGATCATCGTCTTCTCATTTACAAACTCCGACGGCTGGGCATTCATGAGACCACTGTCACATGGATCGAGGACTACCTGTCCGACCGAAGCTTCAAGGTTAAAGTGGGAAACACGTACAGTCCGTCGCGCCATTCTATATCCGGTGTCCCACAAGGGGGATGCATTTCGGCCATCCTCTACATAATCTTCGCCTCGGATCTCAAAGACTTCATCCCATATCCCGTGAAATACCTACAATATGCGGACGACGTCAAAATTTATCTTCCAATCTCCACTCCCAGCGACCATCTGCTTCTTCAAGCCGCGATCGATGGTGTGGACCGATGGTGCAGGCTCAACGGCATGCTCCTCTCTACCCCGAAATGTGTGGTCCTGAAAAATGGTGTCGACGACTATGAATACAATGTCGCGGGAACTAAGATACCCCTGGCAATCTCAACACGCGATCTAGGGGTGTGGGTTTCTGCCGATCTCAATTTCACTGAACACATCATCCGCTCGACCAAGTCAGCGGGCATTCTTGTAAACGCGATCCTCCGTTGTTTTATATCCCAGGACGAATCTTTTTACATACGTCTATACAACTCCATCGTTGTGCCTAAAATGTTATACGCTTCCTCTGTGTGGTACCCCCACCAATCCAAATACATGGAACTCATGGAAGGAGTTCAGAGGCGGTTCCTAAAACGAATCTCCCAACGATGTAATCTAGCCGCACAACCTCCACTCCAGACGATTAGATCACTTATGGACGGGATCGATATTGGCACCCTCAAATGTCTTAAGCGTGCCAATATCTCCAAAGACCTATTTGTTATCAGACGAAATAATCTCAGAAACCAATTCAGTATCAACGCCACCGAACTCGCACGAACAGACGCGACTCAACAAATCTTTGCGTGGCGGATGTGCCGCCGTTATCACGAGGGCAAACTCCCCTCATCACTCTTTTGTTGTTGATGTCCCAACCGCAATGCATCACACCCCCCTTTTTTCCTCGGAAATAAAGAGATTTTCAGTTCAGTTCAGTTCAGTTCAGAACGCTTCAATGGATTCCTGTATGCCTCTCGAACAAATGTGCTCGATCGGCTCCATTTCTCACACCCGAGTCATGATTCCTGGCGGATATCTCAGATTTCTCCATCTCACGGTGAAACGCAATGGCCTTCAAAATTCGTGTCTGAACGAACGTACACACTGGAAAAGATGTTTCCAGCACCTGATGACTCGCTACTCAACGTTACAGCTGGACTTCTACGAGTGTTTCGCTCTGATCCGACGCCGTGAGTCCGACGTTTCTCCTCTCCTCGCGCCCTTCGCGCGAGAAGTCTGGGCCGCATTCCTTCTGATGGCGGTTTCTATGATCAAACTTATTTCTTGGCTCAAACTCGAAGCTTTCTGGAGCACTTTTAGCAACGCGATGATGGGTCTGGTATCAGTCGTCACTCTCAGAGTGAATGTCCGCCGATATTCTCATCTATTCATACTAGGATCGCTTCTATCGCTGTGTTTTCTCTTTCAACACATCTAAGCGAATTTTATCATGTCCGTTTTCCTCGATCCAAAGGAGCCCGGAGTTTGCGATAAGATCCACAACTGTCGGGGAACACGATGTGTTCACTCTCTTTTTATGTGTTAGTTGGGCTTTCGAACGGCACTTGCTTCTGTAATATGGACCGAAGGCAGCAAATTCTTGTTGGGAAACCAATGCGCCGAGAGATCTATCATGTCCGAGAAAAGAAACGGACAGAAACCGAGGAAACGAGATTCGATATTTTACAGAAATTCATCACCGAGCCTTTTTTTAGGGGTCGTTCCTATGGAGCGCTTCTGTTGGTTTTGACAAAAGCGAGTTCAAGAATCGACCATCTCATCCGCGGTGGCCCTGTCACGTCGAACCATGTGGTGTTACCGGAGGAGAAAACTCTAAAATCCACTCGAAAGACTTCCCTGATCAAGCCACCCCATGGATATATGAAAGCGAGACGCGGTTTTCTCGAATTGGACACCACAGCTGGTTTGATATGGACCGCTTTTTGAAGATTCAGCCGATCCTGATCGTCAGTGTAATAATCACCCTAACCGTGATCTGTTGCGAGTGTCTGACACCAACTTTACTGGCGAGTCTCAATATCGGGAGCCATATCTCACGCAGAATGGGAATGGGAATGACGAGGAATTATCGCTTCGATCTCCCGCAGGATCCAGGTTCGGTAGTTTCCCCGACTGGCCGAGTGTCCGAGGACTGGCAAACTTGTGCCGCGAAGTGAACGCGGACGACCTGCCGTCCATCAAAATACTGACCCATGATCATGTTTCTCACTTCAATCATCTCCTCGTCGCCACAAACAACACGCCGCACAGTGGCCAATTTTCCCGAAATAGGTGGACAAAATTATTTGAGAGCTATTTCTGGTTCTTCTGAGTCCCTGAAGCCCAATCCGACCCTTAAAGAAGATTTCCGACGCTTATTTTTTTGGATTTCAAACAGTTCCCCTGGCCCGCGGAACTGGAGCGAAAAAGTGGGCACGGAAACTGGGCACAGAAACGGGCACGATGTACTTTCTGTAAGTGTAATTACTGTATTAAGTACTTCAATAACTTACGCTAATCAGCGATACACCGTGGGCTTACTAAAGCTCTCTAGCATCACTTCACTGCCGAACAATCATCCTGGCGCATACGAGCGTCTTCGGCGCAAACTGAAAAAACTTGAGAAGAATCCCGAACGGTACAGGCGGTATCACGTCGAACTGATGCGGTTCGTTAGGAGAGGTTACGCAACAGAAATCACAAAGCCGCCATTCACCATTGCGGACTCGACTGGTGGTTCATTCTACATGCCGCACAATGTGGTAGTCAACACCTCCGCGGGATCTACCGACAAGTGGCGGATGGTGTTCGATTGCTCTGCGAAGTCGAAGGGAGGCTCTCCGCTCAATGATCACCGTCTGTGAGGACCAAACTTAAACCCAGATTCGGTATCCCTGTTTCTGAATTTCGCGTTCACCCAGCTGCCGTCTCCGCGGACATCAACAAGGCCTAAATGCAGATCGGGTTGGCAGAGGAAGATCGGCGCTTCTTCTGGTTCATGTGGTTTCCCGGAGAGGACGACATCAAGACTTTCCAGATGCGCCGCGTAAACTGGGGTGCCGCTCCGAGCGGTTTCCTTCTTGCTGCTGTGCTTCGAGAGCACTTCAAGCGGAGCTAACCCGAAGCCGAAAGTCGTTACGGCTCACGATTCATTGCAGATGATTATCTGGCCAGATTTCCCGATTGTCGAGCGGCAGTCGAGGCAACGGATGCACTCCGACGTATCCTTGTGGAGGTTTGTGTGTTTCGAGCTAAATTGAAGTCTGATTCTGCCGCAGTCACGCAACGCTTGGAGTCCAGCGGCCTTGCTGCCTCGCTCAGCAATCGTTCTTTGACGAACTCAGTCGTGATGTTGTCCGCCTGTGCCGAGATGCTCTGAATCAACGGAGTAAATTCTTCGGGGAGCTTCATGAGGATGAGGCCTGCTAGAAGTCGATCTTTTATCTCGCTGTTGATGGCCTTGAGACTCTGAGCGGCGTTAACTTTCCGGTTTATGTAGGTCTCCATGTCCGGGCAATCACTATACCGGATACTAGTGAGTTCCTCGAGTAACGCCACTTCGCGGTAAAGACCTCTCGGCTGATAGAGTTTCTCGAGGCGACCCCATATCTCCTTTCCTGACGTAGAGTCGCGGATGGTCGAAAACAAGTTAGACTTCACTCCGGAGATAATCGCTCCACGGGCTCGTTTATCCTGTCGTTCGTCTCCTCTGGAACCGTCGACGTAGTGCCAAAAGTCGCAGTTGGATAGATGCGCCTCCATGGCGAATCGCCAGTCCATGTAATTACATGCTCCCTCTAAGGCGCGGGCCCAAAACCAGAGTGATCCAGTCCAAGCTATCGCATGGTGGAGGATTCGCTGCGAAGCAAGGAGGATCGCTCCCGCGTCGCCCGCCGGCGGCGGGGCCCCGACCAGACGAATGAAGCCGACGCGGGAGCGATCCTCCTTACTTCGCAGAGAGGCTTCCAAAGGATGGCCTAGGGCTCGCTCTGCTTACCATGCGATGACTTGGACTGGGGAACCGAGCCTTACTCCCACCTTGCCTCGCACCAAGCTCCAGATTCGTCTCACCGAGCACGTTTCATCCGCGCGGTAACAGAATTTCTCGTAGCAAAGCAGATCTGTCCTTTTTTGACTGCGCACAACCTGTGCCATGTTGCTTGCCTCACTAGTCATGCTTCCTAGGCTTAGCCTCCTCGGTTTTGTGATACCGTTAGCATCGTCGTCCTCTTCCTTTTTCGAATTCAAACCGACTCAGCACGGTTTTCGTTCAGCGCGGTTTTGGCAGAGCGCGGTTCTGGTCCAGCGCGGTATTGGCCCAGCGCTGTTTTGGGCTGCCACGGCTCCCTCTAATTTCTCAAATGATGACGGGACACTAGTGCTAACGTTGGAAGCTCTCGGCTCCTCGTTGTTCGCCGGAGGATTGGTGGCGATGGCCCTTGGAGGCGCAGACGAAGATGTACTTGGATCGTTATCAGAAACCGGCGGAGAGATGTTTGCGAACCTTCTCACGGACGTGGGAGGCACTTCCGCGTCGTCTTCGCTTCTCGAAGCTCGTTTCCTCGTCGTCATTCTCGATGCCATTCTGCCGCTTACCATACAGAGCTTTTCGCGACACTTCGTGACCGGTCCTAAATATTCACAATTCCGTTTTTCAAAGTTGACACAGGCAACCACAGACCTCCGGGAGGACTCTCGATGAATTTCGCGGTCAGGGACTTATTCTGGGCCCATAACCTGTTGATTCATGCGAGACGAGAATAACGGCACGTGTGCTCTCAGTAAGACCAGAAAAGGAAAACCGATTTTATTCCGTGATTCCAAACCTTTTCGACTATTTCATGTCGCTGTTGACCAACGACGAAGTAGCTCGCTTTGGTTCAGAGCATAACTCCAACAGTATCTCAGAAAAATACAGCATTCTCGAGGAGGAAACATGATGACCGACCTTACCTCTAATTCAATTTTACGGTCGATAAACTTCTTAGAATTCGCTTGGAACCCCTTTTCCGCGTGCGGATTGACCCTTCGACTTGGTTTCGACCCATTCTTCATGAGTTATCCGAGGTAGGACGATGCTGTCTTTCTCTGAGCTTGGAATTCTCAACAAAGAAGTTCCTCAGAAAGAAATGAGCCGAAACCAGGACAAAGAGTCAATTTGAACGTGGAAGAGGGGTTCTGGGCGGATTCCGATAAGTCTATCGAAAGTCAGATCGAATTTGAGGTGGGGCCGTTTACGATGTTCCTTCCCCAAAAATGCTGTATTCCCTTGAGATACACCCAAATGACCGGATTCGGGCCGATCAGATGTAAAATCGAAATGCCCGGGGGGGGGGGGGGTCATCCATGACACCTTTTTCTCGAGCATGCTGTTATTCCTCAATATCAAAAAAACGTTTCACTCACCACCCTGCATATGAGAACATAGTTATAGTTGAGGCAGATTCGTGATTTATTTTGATGCCTTTTCTTCTTTTTTTGTCACGCTTCGTCACCGGGACATTTGGGCGATACCGTTTTTGGCGCAGGCCTGCGGCACAAAGGCCCAGGCCTCCCGAGCGGCCCGTCTAGCGCGGTCTTCGTCGGTCGCGATTTTCGGCGGCGCGCTTTTCGGCGTGCGCGGTTGCTGTCGGGCGCGGTCCTCGTCGGCGCGGTTACTGTCGTGCGCGGTTTCGGTCGCGCGCTGTTTCGGATTTGGCGCGATCGCCACCGGGAGCCGACCAATCGAAATGTAGAATTCGCGCCTCTGATGCAGATCAGATGGCCTTTTACGGGCTGATGATTCGAGACTCGAGACCATACGCGGCACTCTCGCGCGTCATTTCTTCCCGCGCCAGCCCTAATGTGTTTTGATTGTCCACTAAGTGCCGTTTTGGACGGCTGAGCAGTCATAGTCTGTGCAAATCGACGTTTAAGTTATGCTGCGAGGTCGGGAAGCACCCTCGATGAGTTTAAGATGAGCTTTTCTTCTCCTCTCTTAAAGAGCAGTGATCGTTTCACCTTCCTCAGCTTGAAAATCGCAATCGAGTCTGCTCGCAAGTCAATTTACACTCGATTCACCATGCGATTTTCGACCCTGCTCGTTCTTTCGGCTGGGGTCGGACTCCTCAGTTCAGCCCTCGTGCTCAACGCTAGGAAACCCGCGAAAGCGAAAAAACCAAAAGCGGTAGACTGGAACAATCGGTTTTACTCCACAAAATTCCATCCATGCAAGAAACTCCGTATTTTCAATCCCGTTGAACTAGTGAAAGCGCAAGTTTTTGCGGCGGAGGTCTTCCGGAAGTGCATGCCGCGGATCGTGATAAAATACGCCACAAAGTTCAATTTCCCTGCCTACGGTGGGTACAATTCAGCCGAAAGCTGATTGCATGGCACTGATCAGTGGAGCCCACTGACGAATTAGGTAAAAGCGACAAGATTAGATCAATAGATGAATGAAGGTCTCTCTTGCATTCCGCAGGCATTGAGAGGCTCGGATATCTGGGCTGCTTGGGCGTCAACATTTTCTTCGGTTATCTCGCCGACGATGGCTCCTTGATCGTCGGATACGATGTGAAAACCTCCGACGTTTGGGCGCTGATACGAGCACTGTGTAATGCCTTCCTGCCTCTGAATTTGAATATCACGATCAAACATGAGCGCAAGCGGTTATCGTACCCGTTAAACAACCTGATTGAGTTTGGTTGGGAGGCTCTAGAATGCGTTCTTGACGGAGAGTATGTGCCAGTGACTGATGGCGATGTTGTCAAACACGGGGTGGATCACATCAAGTTTATACTCCTTTAACAGAATAAGAATCTGGCATCGGAGAAGTGAAGAATAAATGTTCAAAGATGATCCACCTTCGATGTGGACAGGGAGAATATTTCCTTTCTGCTCGGCCCGGACGCTCATATTGTCATTCTGGGATTTGGCACACCTTCATCACCTTCTCACACCTTCATGGTCTACCAACACCGGCATCACGAGTACGTCGGCGTTGGAATTCACGACCAGCAAATCAATAACAAACACGAATTGTCAACGCGCAAGTACAGTGCATCGAAACATGAACTTGGCCGAATCGTTCGCATCATCGATCGATTCCGTTACAGAGAGATGACTTGAAGATTCGCCCCTCCATGTGATGTTAATAAAGTGAAGGATTCATGTTTGAGATTCTCAATGTAAACGTGTAACAGCGGCAGCGATAGCGGTTGTAGGTCAGGCCCTGATACAAGCGAGCCACTGACTGATTGTGAGCCTTGCTCCGTTCGCGTTTCCAAACCTGGGTTGCGGACCATTTTTTGGTGCCGACGGCATTTCTGTCGCGGAACCTGCGAGTTCCGCGGCCCTTTTGGCGACGCTATCAATGGGGACCCACACGGCGCTCTGCCTCCGGGAGTGACTCGAATTGAGGAGGTTTCCGATAATAGATTTGAACCGGCAGTAACATCCGAAGTAAAGTTTCTCATTCGGTGATAAGAACAGCTCTCGGCGACGAGCTTTCTATGACTGCTGCAACCTCGCATGCGAAACGAGATAAGTTGCCAGCGAGAATCGCCGTTCACGGCGAGCCGCTCGGGGAAAAACAGCCCGGGCTAACTGTGCGCTTGCATAGTCGGGTGGCGCAGTCCTGCGGCAATCGGTCGGGAGAATGCGCCGCGGTAGTGCGGCTGTCCAACAGTATCTTGAGTAGAGTAATAGTAAAGCGAGGATTCGGTTCTATCAACCACCGCCCGATGCGGTCGATGGCCGATGGTTCTGTTTCGACGATGTGTATTCGCCGGAATGGCGGCTGATGTATTCTGCGGAGCAGATGAAGAACGCAAAGGACTGGAGGAGACAGAGTCTTCGTTCATCGGGTTTGGTTCAGAAGCGACCAGGTGCCCAACTGTTGAGGGAACTGCAAAGGAAGACCGAGTGGGATTGAGAGGAGTGCGAGCGGGCGTCAGAGGGACGGGTCTTGTTAGGCTCAAATCCAATATTCCAGCCATGTTCGCGCGCTCAGAGGGTATCTCAGAGATAAGCTACTACTACGACGCTTCTGGAGAAGACATCGCAGAAGAAACACCGTTGAATCTGAGGAGAATAGCAACAGAGAGCAAGAAGTCTGAGTTTATCGCCTCGCTGGTAGCGGCAATGAACTCAGACCGGCTCGGTTCTGATGACGAAAACCGCGTGGGAATACTTGCGCGCGATCCGTGCAAGCCGTTCGCCGGCTCGATTCCATTGCGCGGTTCTCGTCGGCGCAGTATTCGTCGGCGCGGTTTTCGTCGTGTGCGTTTTCTGTTGCGCGCGGGTTTGGATTTGGCGCGATCGTCACCGGGAGCCGATCGGTCCGTCTTCCGTACAAAACATCAATGATCAACTAGTTGAAAACCGGCTGCAAATACTCGCACTCTAGAACCGTTACGTCGTTTCAGCGGCGAAGTGTGTCGACTCGAAAAAGAGAGAAAAGACGCATCTTCGTTCCCGTCTTGTACGAGAACGCTCTCGCCTTTGAATCAAGCCTCAGCTGAGTCCCAAGTGGATGCCATCATGCAAACACATTCGAAGAATTTGCTTCCTTTCCCCGGGTTTCCTCCGGTGCGCATACTTATGCTTTCAGATGTGTAAATCGCTGCTCAGAGAAACTCGATCTTGGTGACATGAACGTGCTCTGATTAAGCATCCAGTATTCGTAATGAACCGTCATCCTTAGTGGGCGATTCCGTGAGTAGAAGCTGCGTGCGTTGTATCGGCATGGCGGTTCGTGTACACTTTCTCCTGTTTGAGCCGAATTGGCTGGTACATCGATCTACCCATCTTGGCCCGTGCGGCCCATGCACATACGATGCTCGTATCCGGCTTTTTCGTGTGCGTGTGTCGTCCCTCTTGTAAGCGATATCCAGATTCCTATTCCGGGAAATTTTGTCGACGGTTCCGTTCGCCGGCCGGCCACAACCCGGCTCGTTCAGAGCAAATCTCAACCATCGAGCGATTCCCAACTGAGATGCCGACCCTGATCTGTCTTCAGACTTGTCATTCCAGCGCTTTGGCCGAACACACGCGCTTTTTACCGAAAACTTCAGATGCGATGAGGAAACCGTTCACGGGAAACCACTGTACACCTGCGCTTGAGGAAAACTTCCGTCACAGTTTATTCGAGCCGATCATTACAAGAACGCGGCCATTCCACCATGATCCCCGTCGTCCGCCATCACGAGACTTTCCCGAATTTCGTCGCAACCTACTCCTTTTCACTTCCTCAAATACGATCCCCCGTCCCGGCGACAGCCAAAATGACAATAAATGGGGTACTTGTGTACAGTACAACCTCGATTATATCAACCAATTCGTGCAGAAAAAGGTTGATATAATCGAGGGTTGATATAATCAAGGGTTGATATAATCGAGGGTCACAATCCAAAAAAGTTGATATAATCGAGAGGGCCGCGAAACATCGTGAAATACGTCTGGAATAACCACGAGCGGGCTTTGAAACTGACTTCTGATCCGAAACTGGCATGCACAGGTGAGCTGGACGTTTTTGGAGAAAAACGGGTCGATCGTTGGAGTATCGGGAACCATTTATTAGAAAAATAACATCAAAAGTATGTGTATGATTAAATTCAATTCGCGAGCCAAGAGACGGCGCTGCCCACTCAATCCCGCCGCCTAGCCCCTGCTTCATCTCGGAGTCGAGTCAACCGGATAAGATCTTGGACGTCACACTCCGGCTGTGTCTCTAGCCATCTCAAGGCTGAGTCAAGAGCCAAATATGCTTCCGCGGGAGAAGGTGGCATCGCCGACACCGGTTCTGGGTCTTCCACATCTTCAACGTCTTCATTTTCACCTTCCGCAACTTCGTCGTTGACTCCCAGTACCTCGGCAACTATCTCAGCATCGCTCAACATCGGAACGCCTTCGAGTGCTTCGTCACAGAACAGCCAAGCTTCCATGTCTTCGACGTCGCACTCCTCGAAACCTGTGACAGTGTTCAAGCGTTCTCCAAAGTATTGGATTTCTTCTTCGACTGTGGAAGAACCCGATACGAGATCCGGATCGGATGTCACGAGCTGGCTCCAAGAATGTCTGAGTGTCTGAACTGAGACAGAGTCCCATGCTTCAGCCAGCATATAGGCGCAGTCTTTGAGATTGATCACTTTGGAAAAATTTCGCATTGTCTCCATGTCATCACTATCCAATGAGAAGAGACGTCGCAACAAGAGTTTGCGGTATGCGCGCTTGAGAGTTGCGATCACGCATTGATCCATCGGCTGGATCAGCGCTGTTACGTTTGGTGGAAAATACATCACCGTGAAGAGACCGTTCTCTCTCTGAAGTGTAGCCATCGGCGGATGGCTCGGCGCATTATCCAGCAAGAGCAGGACTTTGCCTGTTCTTCCGATGCTTCTTTGATGGTTCTTAACCTCTGGTATGAATGTGTTCTCGTACCAGTCGTAGAAAAGATCGCGCGTCATCCAAGCTTTCGTTTGGCCTCGGTATACCGCAGGAATCTTCTCATTCTTGAAACATCGTGGATTTTTGGATTTTGCGATGAGGAATATGGAAATCTTGTGAGTGCCCGCCGCGTTTGCACAAATCATAACGGTCACTCTTTCCTTGCTGGCCTTGTGCCCTGGTGCTGACCGCTCTCGGCGCGACGCTAAGGATTTGCTCGGCAAGGCCTTGTAATACAAACCCGACTCGTCGGCGTTATACACGAATTCGGGATCATACCTCTCGGCTTCCATCAGCGTTCTAAAGCTGTTCCTGAAATGCTCAGCTGCCTCCGCGTCCGATGATACACGTTCTCCTTGCAGGTCAAGCTGTCGGATGCCATGTCGGTGCTTGAATTTTTCTAGCCATCCTTCGCTCGCGCGGAAATCGGCCCTCCCTCCGATTTGCAGATTAAACTCTAAAGCCTTTTCTTGCAAAATGAAGCCTGAGATAGGAAATCCGTTCGATCGTGCCTGAACAAGCCAATAGAAGAGGGCGGTGTCCAATGCTTCGTTCTCCGGTTTTTTCATTACCTTGACGCCTTCAGGTCCATATTGGTCACGTCGGGAATCCAAAAAAGCGAGAATCTCCGCCGAGTTGCTCTTCATGCGAGAAATCGTTGACTTCGTCACCCCGAAAGCTTGCGCCAAAGCCGCGCCAGTTTCGCCTTCTCCCAACCTTCGGATGATTTCGGCCTTCTGCTCGAGGGTCAACACTGTCCTTGTCTTTCTTCCTGACATTTTGCTCACAGAAATTCCCACTAGATGCTTGTCGGAGACGTGTTCACAACAGAATGGAGAAGTGTTCGTCTTTCCAACGGATATCCTACCTACTCTACGCGCGATTCCAAGCTCGAGAAATGCCGCTCCGCTTGAAAAACGGATCGAGTCGCGTATACGGATCTTGTTCCCCGTCAGCAGAAGCGGAGCGCCATTTCTCGAGCTGGAAATCGCGCGTATAGTGAACTCCAGTGCCCGTTCAACACTCATCTTTCCAATATCATTGAAGCCCGAATGGAATGAAGCTCCATAAACAATCATGAATTTCTGACTTGAAATTGTCTTCCGACTCCGGGCGCATCTTCATTTCGAAGCAGCCCGACGTGGCCCATCTTTTAGCGCAAACAGAACCTTAACATGAAAGTCTGAGATTTTGCGAGCTGTTTTACAACAAGGGAAGTTTTCTGCTGCACCCTGTATATTCGGGGGTTGATATAATCGAGGGTCAGATTCCAAAAAGTTGATATTATTGAGGGTTGATATAATCGAGGTTCAGATTCCAAAAAGTTGATATAATCGAGGGTTGATATAATCGAGGGTGAAATCGCAAAGGTTGATATAATCGAGGTTCAGATTCCAAAAAGTTGATATAATCGAGGGTTGATATAATCGAGGGTGAAATCGCAAAGGTTGATATAATCGAGGTTGTACTGTATTACGCGCCCGGCGGCTTAAACCACGAAACGCCACCACGCCAAGGCGGCGACTTGAGCGCGCATTCGGTGCAATAACTTGCAGGCATCTGCTTGCTCGTGCCGCTCGCTACGCTCGCGGATAGAGAGGCTTCCAACTGCCCCAGCTGCAGCTATCACAGGCCGATCAATAGCCCCGGCATCAGTTTCACTGAACTCGCCATCCCGTGTTTACGTCCAGCCATAAGTCGCCGGGCGCGTTCTACACAAGAACCATAAATGGTGATGGTTCCTCCGATCACTCCGGCGCCACAAACCAGACGCGGCCCGCTGTTCGCAGCGCCATGCAGATCATGCTTCATGCTTCTCATGGGATTTTCAACTACGCGACATAGTGCGGTATACGCTGCTCTCGTCGTGACAAGTGAGTCACCTAAGCCGCCGCGTTTGATCGAACTCTATTAAATATTCAACTAACATTACAATCAGAAGCGATTCAACACGGATTTACAGAAAATTCGAATAAGCCGCCCATAGAAAACTTGGATTTTTTTCGGAATACGCCCGCCGAGTTAAATCGTGCCGCGCCAACACGCCAAGGCGGCGACTTGAGCGAGCATTCGGTGCGATAGCTTGCAGGCATCTGCTTGTGGGTGCTAGATGGTTCCACCTGCCCCAGCTGCAGCTATCACAGACCGATGAAAAGCCCCGGATTTAGTTTCACTTAACTCGCCATCCGCGTGTTTACCTTCAGCCATAAGTCGGCGGGCGCCAGCCGAAAGACAACCGAAAACTTCATCGTTGTAATAAAAAGACGACCCGTATCGTTCAACACATGGTCCGAGCTACTGGATCTGAACATTGCCGTGTTATCCTTCTTTTCGAAATATAGTTATTCCGGTGGTTTGCAGTCCGTCTTCATCGTGAGCTGAGCACTGCTCTCAGCAGTTGCCATTGATTGTTCCTTGACAGCTGCGGAAAATCAGGAGCTCCCTCGTATGATTGGGATCCCAAATCGTCCTCTGCATTCAACCGATTCCGGTATTTTCCCAAGCGGCACGCCGTGCACGGCGCCCCTCGCTGGCAACTTATCTCGTTTCGCATGCGAGGCTGCAGCAACTCACAGGCTCCGCGACAAAAATGCCGTCGGCACCCAGGAATGGTCCGCAACCCAGGTTTGGAAACGCGAACGGAGCAAGGCTCACAATCGGGCAGTGGCTCACTTGTATCAGTGCCTGACTAGACATGATTTCCCAAGGCTCGGAAATCGGAAAATATTTTCCGATTCGGAGATTAATTCCCGACTCGGAAATTTATCCGACTCGGAAATCGGGAATCCACGATGAAAGGGCTCGGATCGATCTCGAAGTCGATCGGAAATCAGTCACTGAGCCCAACAAGCGAGTCGCGAAATGAAATCCGGACTCAGTTACTGATTTCCGATCGACTTTGGGATCGATCCGAGCCCTCTCATCGTGTATTCCCGATTTCCGAGTCGGGAATTAATTTCCGAGTCGGAAATTATTATCCGATTTCCGAGCCTCGCGAAATCATGTCTAGGCCTGACCTACCACCGCTATTGCTACCGCTGTTACACGTTTACATTGAAAATCTTGAACATGAATCCTTCTTTTTATTAACATCGCATGAAGGGGCGAATCTTCAAGATAGCTCTCTGGAACGGAATCGATCGATGATGCGAACGGTTCGGCCAAGTTCATGTTTCGATGCACTGTACTTGCGCGTTGACAATTCGTGTTTGTTATTGATTTGCTGGTCGTGAATTCCAACGCCGACGTACTCTTGATGCCGGTGTTGGTAGACCATGGAGGTGTGAGCAAGAGATTCTCTATCATTGTATCGGCGATCGATGGGCCAAATCCCAGAATGGCGGAGTGAGCGCCCGGGCCGAGCAGACAGGAAATATTCTCCCTGGAACAGACAGTCCACAACGAAGGTGGAGCATCTTTGAACATTTGTTCTCCACTTCTCCGATGCCAGATTCTCATTCTGTTAAAGGAGTATGAACTTGACGTGATCCACCCAGTGTTTGACAACATCGCCATCAGTCACTGGCACATACTCTCCGTCAAAAACGCATTCTACAGCCTCCCAACCGAACTCCATCAGGTTGTTCAACGGGAACGATAACCGCTTGCGTCCATGTTTGATCGTGATATTCAAATTTAGAGGAAGGAAGGCATTACGCAGTGCTGGTATCAGCACCAAAACGTCGGAGGTTTTCAAATCGTATCCAACGATCAAGGAGCCGTCGTCGGCTAGATAACCGAAGAAAATGTTGACGCCCAAACAGCCCAGATACCCGAGCCTCTCAATGCCTGCGGAATAGAATAAGACAGCTTCATTCTCCGATAACGACGCCTACCATTCTTTAGTGGTCTTCTAGTCTTCGAATACATGTAAGAAGCTTCGGAATGAAGTGTACCCACCATAGGCGGGGAAATTGAACTTCGTGGCGTATTTTATCACGATTCGCGGCATGCACTTCCGGAAGGTCTCCGCCGCGAAGACTTGCGCTTTCACAATCTCAACGGGATTGAAAATACGGAGTTTCTTGCATGGATGGAATTTGGCGGAGTAATACGGATCTTTCCAGTTCACAGGTTTCGGTTTCTTCGTTTTCTTAGGTTTCCCAGCGATGGGCATCAAGGTGCAACTGAGGAGTCCGACTACGGCCGAAAGAACAAGCAGGGTCGAGGATCGCATGGTGAATCGGATGTAAACTGACTCGCGAGCACACTCGATTGCGATTTTTCACGTTGAGGACGGCGGAACGATCGCTGCGATTCAAGAGAGGAGAAGAAAAGAGATAGCTCATCTTAAATTCATCGAGGGTGCTTCCCTACCTCGCACCATAACTTAAACGTCGATTTACACAGACCATGACTGCTCAGCCGTTCAAAACGGCAATTAGTGGACAAGCGGCGCACATTGGGGCTGACGCGGGAAGAGATGGCGCGCGAGAGCGCCGGGTATGGTCTCGAGTCTCGAATCATCAGCCCGAGAACGGCCATCTGATCTGCACCGGAGGAGCGAATTTCACATTTCGATTGGAATGTCCTCCGTACAAAACATCAATGATCAACTCGTTGAAAACCGGTCGCGAATACTCGCACTTTAGAACCGTAACGCCGCGCCGTTTCAGCGGCGAAATGTGTAGACTCAAAAATAAGATGAAAGACCGATCTTCGTTCCCGTCTCGGTACATGACAACTCGACGCCGGACAATTCGATGCCAGGGCAACTCGATGCCGGACAATTCGATGCCAAGAATTCGATGTCAGCGTAAGGTGGTTGAGATTCTTGGCATCGAATTGTCGGCATCGGGTTGTCAGCATCGAGTTTTGCGGCATCGAGTTGTCTGTGTCCGTTCCCGTCTTGTACGGGAATGTTCTTGAGACTGACCATGAAACGTGACTCAGTTGAGTCCCAAGCGGATGGCATCTGGCAGGCACATTCCAAAAAGGCTGCTTCCTTTCCCCGGGTTTTCTCCGGTGCGCATCCACATGCTCTTAAATGCGCGAATTGGTGCTCAGAAAATTCGATCCTGGTAACATGAACTTGCTCTGATTAGGCATCCAGTATTCGCAGTGAACCCTAATCCTTAGTGGGCGATCCCGTGAGCAAAAGCTGCGTGCGTTGTATCGGCATGACGGTTCGTGTACATTTTCTCCTGTTTGAGCCGAGCAGGCTGGTAAATCGATCGACATATCCTGACCCCATGGCAGAACAGTCCATATGTGTTATGGAACTCGCCCGCTGTAGCTGTAATGCAAGATTGGTCGTCCAGCGAGGACTTCGGGAGATCCGGTGTGGAGGAACGCTCGTTTCTCTCGATCCTGCCGAGAACATCTTCTCGGAAAGCCTGTCAATCCAACCATAAATCAGCAACATCCACTCCTCTATGGACTCAAGTTCACCAATGAGGATGTGGATTTTGACTCGCTCTGAGCTACTCTGTTCACTCATCGTTGAGTATTACTTTCTACATGCAGCGATTTTCTATGGTTTTCATCGCTTCTCGGATGTGAGAAGTTACCAAAAGTGCTTCTTCGCGCCAGGGACTCATTCGATTGGCAACGATGAGACTCCATCATGGAACACTATCGCAGAAGCTTTCGGACTTCGAAGCAAGTTCTTAATCATACTCTCAGCCACCCCGTTCAATGGGTCCACGAATCTTCCAAAACCCTGAGAAAGTGGTTCAGCAAAATCGGCTTCACGTGCTGGATTTTATCGCCGCTGGAGCCCAGCTTCGGAAAAAAATCGTTGCGAGTCTCGCACGCGGCCACGAACGACTGTATGGAGTACTAGCAAAGCCCGTCGCGCTTCGCGCGACCGACAGGGAGGGCGGAGTGTCGTCGACAACCGAGGGATGGGACGAAGATATGTTGCGATAGCGGATCTGAAGTCTGACGTGGTCTCATTTTCTCGATTTGAACTGTACGACTGGATTGCGATGTTGCAGGCGGCGTGATCCTCTTGGGAATAAAGATGAAAGAAAAGTGAGAATGGGTTCCGTGAACTACCGTTCCTTGAGCGGTCCGGATAACTCGGGACCAGAGCTGTGCGCCGAGGCAAAATCCTCGGCGGCGGCGGCGGACCTGAAAACAGGTGGCGGCGCAGCGCGCCGCGGCGTTCGCCGGCGTGGCGTGCGCCGGCCGGCTTGGCGCGCGCCGCGCATTCAGTTTTGATCTTTCTTCGAGCGGAAAGTGTCATGATGGGAATGGCTTCAGAGAGGAAGTTACATGTAGAAGATACAAGTGTACAGGTATCTTCTTGGATCGGTTTTGTGCAGTATAACCGTGAAAACTTCTTCAGATGCCATGATGCACCGTCTACAGCTACTGTGAGGCGTTCGAATTTCTCGAATGTGTGCAATGATGGCACGTTTGCGGGAGAGAGGGATCTCACAACGCAAAGAAATGAGCGAGAAACACATTGGGAAGAGCACGCATCACGGAGTCACGAAATCCGCAACGGGAAACGATTCGCTCCAGAGCAGAAAACACAGAGGGGGTATTTTATCGAGAATAACTTTTAGTTTGCGCGAGCGTCGTTTGGTTCCGCTTGCGCTCAGCTCTGATTCCGATTGCTAGTAGACGATCGAAGCTGGGGTTTGGTTACTCATGATCTGCAGCAATTCAGTTGTCCCGGATCGACAAATTTTCAATATCATCTTCAGGTTTAGAAATCATGAGCTCGGGCGGTGAAAGGATCTCCCGATTCGCGCAGCTCGCCACGACGCGTCGCGCTGCGCCGAGGAAATTTCGCGGCGGCGGCGCGGCGGCGCGTCACGAAAATCTCTCGGCGGCTGGCGGCGGGAAATCAGACGCGGCGCGCCAGCGCGCCGGCGTACATCCGGCGTGGCGCACAGCTCTGCTCGGGACCTCCTGTCGGGTACGCAGTCAATCCACTGATTTAGTTTTAGGACTCAAAGCGTCGGCTCAGGTGTTTTGTGTCCGTGGCGTCCCTGAGGGTTGTGTCCAAATGCGCGTCATCTCCTAGGAGATTCGGTTTGTGACAGGCCTATTTATAGGTTTCACAAGGTTTTTTAGGCGAGTTTTCGTTATCCGTGTTATCCGAAGCGGAATAAAGATCATCGATCCCGTAGTCTCGATATGACTCGTTGAAGCTACCGTGGAAAGAGGATGAGGAGGTTGTCTCTTCCGGTTTGCGCTCCGTCGAGCGCACCATCGACACTCCTCATTTCTTGGAAGGATCTGGGACCTCGGACGTTAATGAGTAACGGACGTAAATAGAAACACTCCCTATTATTTGGATGCACAGCAAACACGCGACCCAGAGCGTCACTCGAATAAACATTCGAGTGCCCTTCCCACTGTTCTCCCCTGTTTGCGTCGCTGAAATTTCCTCAAAGGTTTACTCGAAGTGTGATATTTAGGTGCTTCAGAATACGGGAGAGTCCTCGCGAAGGTATCTTGTACACACAGCGAGAAAAAGGCAGTCAGGGTTGTTTGAAGCGGATTGCGCGCCCTTGTCTGGAGATGAAATGACGTGAGACGTGAAATACACACGTTGACCATTTTCAAGATGGACAGCGAGATGGACCACAGTAGGATGTCGCTCGTGGATAGCGGAGGAGGAAATGCTCCAGCAGGCTTCACCACTACAAATATAACGACGCAATTGGTACCTCATCCACGGGTCCTGTCGCATTTACCAGCTCGAAAAGTGCTTTGTTGCACTCCTTGGTCACGTATTTACATACGTATTATATTGACTTCACTGAGTTACAGTACTGGACCTCCCCGGTTTCCTCCTCGGTTTGCGGATTTCTCATCCTGACGTTGAGTTGGTACCCGTCCTTACCCCGCCAGAAGATTAGAAAATATTGTAGAGCATCATAAGATCGATGGGTTTCGGTGACTCGCTGTAGACCACCACTCTGAAGACGCAGCACAATATCTCGCCGATTGAATCCTTCTCCTACCATGACTAAGGCCACCTCGTTGACTGTCGGCACGTTGAACTGTCTCTCATACCCACCCGTTGGGACCTTCACCGCTCCAATGACAACGAGATAATCGTCGATTGGCATCTGGTGGAGTCTGGTCTCAAAATGACAGACTAACTCGTTGCGCTCATGAAAGAAAGCTTGCAGTTTCGCTACGATTCCTCCGTCTGTGTTGGAATTGAATCGAACGCGCTGGCTCGTCTCTTCTTCTGACCCCCGCCCATGAAATAGATCTGAAAGGATTGATGTTCACCATCTGGCAGCGGTAATAACGACCGAACGGTCCGACGATGCTAAACCTGACCCTGCACTCTGAACGTGGGCATATAAATCTCGCGAATGATTTCCGTCGCAACGTAAGATGTATTTTGGAAACACGAATTGTACTCACGGATGTACACTAAGAATTGTTTCAATTCGCTGGTGAGTCCCAGAGTCAATGAAAGTAAGGCTCAGGGAGTGATACCAACCTCGGCAATATCACTTGTCCACGCATACAACACACATCGGGAGCCTCGTTTCCGAACTTGAAGGCACAAACCTGACAGATCACATCCATCTCTCCTATAACTATACTCGGATGGGCCGCATATTCATACTCAGGATCGTAATTAAGGGCGGCAAGTTTCAACCCTGAGTGTACTGACCGTCCGGACGAAATCATACGTTCCCTCTGTACCTCTAATCTCGATATTCGCTGATCGACGGACTCAGTCGCCCGCGCTCCTGCGTATCGTCGTCGGTCCATCTCCTGTCGTGCGATATACTGTTCTCCAGTTCGACGAGATTTCCGCGCACGATCAGCCTCTAATATTTCCCCACGTTGTTCCACCGTTTCCTATGCTCTACGAGTTTTCATTCTCTTCGCTACGGACGACGAGAGTTCGATCGACTGTCGTTCTGGAGGCATCTTTTGGAAATTTCACTCCGAATATACATATCCTCTATCGTAGTTCACAACTAGGCATGCACCCGTTGCAACGGCAAGAACGGGCCGTTGCAACGGCTTTTTTTACAACGGCACCAAACTTGCCAAATTCATTCAGAAATTGTTTTTTTTGCCAGTTACGAGGAAAATAGACCTCATTGGGTGTTTTCCAGGCTATCGGGACAGAAAAATCGAGTTTTCGGGATGATTTTCGTCGAAAACAGTGAATTCGAGCCGTTGCAAATCATGCCGTTGTAACGGCTCTGAAATATGCTCAAGAGAGCAAACTAGGGGATTCCATGAGGAAATAACGGTGTCTTTGAGTTTCCCTGGGAGTAAATGCGGAGAGGAAAAACTGAGTCGGCAGTAACTCTTAAAGTTCAGACTTCTCTTGTTGAGGACTTGACTGCGTACTGGGGAACCAGGTGACACCATTTATTCTCCCAGGCCTTCCACATTGAAACTTCAAATGCCACCCATGGTCCGCTTCCTCGATGACAGTGTTTCAAGAGGAGTATGTCGCAAGAACTGGGGTGAGTAAGATCTGCCAGACTGTAAGGCCGGCCCCCGAAATCATTCTCCAGCATGGGGACGTTTAACCGTGACCGAAGGGTTCCTGCGGAATTGTCAATGACAGGAGCCTGTCTGGAGCTTTTCGAAAATTCGCGGCAGATCCAATCGCGAAACGTGCTACACACACACGCAGATATTGCGGCTCTCTATCGAGCGCCGACGGCGATGTGCCCACAATCAAGTTCGAGCAGTTTTGCATCGCATCAGGTCCGAAAGCGAAGCGAGAATGTCACTCGCCCGCACTCACTGCCCATTCAGTTTTTTCTCTTCGAGGTGCATTAACTCTAAGGGAAACTCAGAGACAACGTTATTTCCTCATGAAATCCCCGAGTTTGCTCACCCGAGCATATCTTACAGCCGTTGCCGTTTGCCGCTGCAACGGGCCAGTTCTTGCCGTTCCAACGGGTGCATGCCTACTCATGATACAGATTTTTGATTTGAAATATGTAAATTTTACAACGATTTTGTCAAGGCACACCCTACGACCTGAAAAGCTGCCATTCGGTAGAGATGTACAGCGCGAAGTCCGCTGCTTTGTTACCAACTGGATTCTTTCTGTAAGGCACGGTCAGTAGGTGACTTCACGGAGAATTTTTCCCGGGATCGAACGTCTCCCGCACGGACTGTGAGGTATCCCAGGTCGGGCCTGCTGTCTCTTTTAGATCGCTGAAAATCCCTTTTCTCTACGACCCTTTGAGACCGAATGAAACGATTATTTATACGGATTTGACAGGTTTCACGAGGGGGTTGATGAATCTTCACCAGGGACCTCCTCCGTGAGTTCTGAGCGCCACAGAAGTGGAAATGTAAGATCTCCCGCAAGTTTGACACCCGTCCGAGGAAACCGGGACGTGATCAGTTCACCCTGGACGTCGTTTGAGTCGATTACAGTAAAGTCCCGATAAGTCGCGTTTTTTGGGAGTCACTTTTTCGAGAGATCCGCGAATTGCGAATGGTCCGGTGTGTTTGAAAAAACCGAAATTCAAATATAACACACTCAGCATCAAGACAGCACAGTCCAGATGTACACATGTAGTTTCAATTCTCTCAGTACACCTATGCATCATATATATCACGTTCTCATATCATGCCTCATTCTCGTACTTCTCGATAACTGCGGTGGCTTCTGGCCATCCAAAGCTCCCTGATTGGCTGCAGAGGCGGAGGAGGGGATCACAGGCGTCAATTCAGAGTTTTTGACTGGCGCGGCAAGGATCTCCTCTTATTGGTCCGAATCGCTTCACTTTTCCACAACGGCGCGAGGAGATCGGAAGCGTCGGAAAAAATGGTAGTTCCGACCAATTTCACCAAAAATCTGCGCGAATCAGCACGACGATTCGACCACGGATACCGAATCATCGGGAATATGCGAATTATCGGATCGTCAAACATGGCGCGAACGAGCGAATTGACCCAAATTTCTGTAAAATCCCCGCGAATTGCGAATAAACGGGATTTGCGAATTAAAGGAGGTGCGAATTATCGGGACTTTACTGTACTTTGTTACAAGAAATGTGACGGTAGATGACAAAGCATTAGCTTTCGGTACGCTCAGCGGAGACGCTTTCGCGTCAAAACATACTATGCTTGTATCTGGCTTCTTCATGTGTGTGTCGTCCCTCGTGCAAGCGATATCCAGATTGATATTGCGGGAAATTTCGTCGATGGTTCCGTTCGCTGGCACAATCCGGCTGGCTCAGAGCAAATCTCAACCATTGAGCGATTCCCAGCTGATTGTAAGTATAGACTTCACACTGCCCAAATTTTAGCAAAATCCGAGTGGTCACATCGGTGACCTCTCCTTGTTAGATGAGAGACCACCTCTTGCGAGCAGCGAAAGCTTTGGCTAGCCTGACTACGAGTCAAACGCGAATCGTAGATTCACGATAACTGGTTAGAGACTGCGACGGAACCTCAGACCGAGGTCGGGAGCGCTTGACACCCTGAGTTGAATCTGGTCCAGAAGGGCGTCATCAGCTGTCAAGGCTTGGAGAACCTACATTCGAAAGAACGAGACAGCTATGCCCTCCATGACCTCGTGAGGGAGTAGCAGTCCATCAAGCTCAGCAGAGGCGTCCATCCGAGGGTCGTTCGGCTCCAAATTTCCCCGTAAAGATGCCCGAAAGTCTCCTCTACCAGAATATCCATAGAACAGACAATCCTCATCGGTGACGAAAATACGGATTTCCCAGAAATCAACTCCCTTAAGGGGACTCTGGGGTGCGATTTCTCGGATTTTCAATACTTTCTCTATGGGAGATGGAGCATGCTGGATCGTGCGGATAATAATCGGTGGGAAGCGCAATTCATTGGCTACGCTCCAGTGGAAAAAATAATCCCGAGCACCGGTTCTCTCGCGCGAATTTCTATCATGCTCGCCTAAGAAAACCCTTGTCCCACGGGTTTCTGCCAAACTACGATTCTGAAAGAAGAGAAAAAATTAAGGAGGCAGCACTGCCGTAGTTTTTGGCGGCAAACGTCTCTCGAGGTGCAAAGCAATGAGAATAAGAAATGACCAAAGAGTTGGGGAAATTGAGGAACGACGTTGCAGGAGAGTGACAACTTCAAGGAAATATATTGCTTGGCTACTTGTTCCCAGATCTTGATGACGTCGGAGGCGTTCTCCTGAGGTGTTTTGAACCACGTTCGCAGGTCGAGGAGCGCATGGGTGGAGGTCGCCATCACCCGCGTATCAGGACCCGGGTCCGACTTCGGAACCAGAAACTACCCGGGTCCAGACATTCCACACCTAGGTATCTGATATGAACCATGGTCCGAAATTTCTGAGATCGGTCCAACCATTCTCTTTAGCTAATGCAGATGATTCCAGGGTCGGTGAAATGGATGCTCATATTTGCCCGCATCTGCTTCATTAGAAACAGAGTCTGTGAAACCAGTCTGTGGGATTAGCCACATTTGCTTCTTGACAAAAACAGCGTCCGGTTACCTCTAGAATCCGCTCGGTATTCGTTATGAACAACCTTCAAAATCGACGAGAGGAATGTCTCAAGTTTTCGCAGGTTTTTCCCTGTGGCGACACCACTCGGCTCGCCAAGCTCCGAATAGTGCGGAATGCCCAGAATTTTTACCATGCGCTCACGATACTACCCCAGAATCCCCACGACAGGACGCACATATTCGAGTCAGGAGTCAAGACCCCGGTCAAATATTTCTGGACTGGACCCGGGTCCAGAAATTTTGTACCCGGGTGTTGGAACTGGACCCGGATCCAGATATCCCAGACCAAGGTTTCGCATCCGGATCCGAAATTTCAGGATTCGGGTCCGAAATGGACTCGCGTCCAGGAACCTGGTATTGCGACCCTTACGCATCAACAGCCTCACCCGCGAGAGGCTACGATTGAGGTCCTGCAGTATCGAGCGAGAGTTCCTCAAATTCGGCTCGCCATCGTCGGCGGTCCACCTTGTTGTAAGCGGGCGGTTTCCTCGGTTCGTTCGAAGTCTCGTTCTGTCTCCTCCGTAGACAAGGGGGGCCTTCTTGTCTCTGTAGTGGCGGACTTAAACGCCATCGAGACTCACGGTAGTCTCTTCAGCCTTTCACTGAAGTGTCACGTTTTCTCCCTGCCAGTTCTAACTTGTGCTTCCGAGATCCACATTGAGGTCCCATTTCCGAGTATGAGACCCAGGTTTTCGATGTCTCCTTGGATGTTTCATCGTTTATCGGGACTGGTGAGAACTTCGGGCATCATTTATTTCCATCATCTCTATTCCCATCGACTACGTAGAGCTCTGTGCACTCCCAAAGGTGACGTCATAGGTTGGAGCTTTCGAGGACAATTGCTTGACGCTCCCGAAGAGATTCTTTAGCACAAGCATCAATGAGAGGCACAAAAGCATGATTTATTCCTGATACAAGTCTCGAGTCATGGAATGCTCCCGTTCTAACCCTCGCCATAGAAGCTCATGTTAAGTTTCATGACATTTTCGCAACAGAAGTTACGAAATTCTCGATATTTTTGTCACAGAACTTTAGAAGTACTTCAGACTGCCCTGCAAGCCAATATTAAAGACGTTTGCCGTCAAAATTCATCATCGGGGAGGCCATCCACCGTGCCACTTTGAACCGGAACGGACATGTTTGAGTGTTGGAAAAAATTCGGATTCGTTTTTTGTCGAATTTTCGCGGCATGGTTGATTCTTGCCCTCATTTGACCCTCGTGCGAGTGCTAGAAGCTGTTCAATGTGGCAGGGTAGATGGGTGAAGGCTCTAGTTTTGTAAACATATTACACGATTGGGAACATTTCTTCTGGTTTTCTCGGAAACCGTGGGACAGAAAAAAAAACACGCTCTGAGAAAAACGGCTCTGAAGTTCGACACTTATATTTTTTTTGTCCAAATCAAATTCGGAGACCTGTTAATCGGAATCGACTCCTGCGTCATGAGCGAAGCCGTTGGAGCCATCGCGAGTGGAAGAGCAACGTTTCTCGTCTGATTGAGGCCCGCCGACCGACTTCGAACAACTTTGGTTTGCTCGTTTGATGCGGAGTTGATTCCGTCGCCGAAGTCCGTCACGGCAGTTCGGTCCTACAGTTATTCCGGGCTACTGAATGGTAAGTAACCGTGCTTGTTTGCCGTAATGGAACGTACTGATGGCGAAGTGAGCCTCAGTTTGAACGACACGTTGGCCTCTGAAGGTTAACTCGGGTGCCAGCCGCTAAACAGCGGAGTGATGGGATTCTTTGTTCAATCCATATGATTCACAATTAACCATCGAAAACAATTGTCCAAAAACAGATGATAAATCTATGATCACGTTCTCACAACTTCTTTCGAATCTCTAAGTCTTTCAGCCTGTGGAAGCCGATGATGCCCTAGGTTGGGATTTCTCTGGCGTACAATTCGTCTCATATGTGTTGAATTCCTAGAGACGATTCCTCCATTGGGATGACCTTGCAGAATATCCCGCATGCGATGTTCAATAATCCACTGGGGAGAAACTGTTGCGTTTGGTGAGGAAAACGCTCGAAAACTTACATCCAGCTCCCGAATTTCGAACCCGGAATTGGCATACGTATCACCGACGGGTAGCGAATAAATAATAATATCGTACGAACAAAAACTCGAATTTTACACCCCAGAGTCCCCTTAAAGCAGTATAAACTTGGCGTGATCCACTGAGTGTTTTACAACATCGCCATCGGCCACTGGCACATACTCTCCGTCGAGAACGCATTCCATGGTCTCTTCAAAGAAATCAATTAAATGGCGCAACGGGAACAAACGCCGCTGGCGCCCATATTTCAGCGTGATATTGTGATTCAAAGTTATCAGAGCTCTCCGGACTGCACGCTCTAGGACCCAAACGTCGGTTACTCTCACGTCATATCCGATTATTAAGGAACCGTCATCAGCGAAATAACCGTAGAAAATGTTGACGAATAAACAGGCCAAATGTCCGAGCCTGTCGAGGCCTGCGGAGAGGAAGAGCAATTTTTATAATTAGATAACGTCTCCCATAGGTCGTTGGCGGGCCCCCGAGTCTCCAGAGTCGCGTGATAAGCTTTCGGTTGTACCAACCATAGGCAGGGATCTGATACTTCGTGGCGTATTTTATCACGAGCTGAGGCACACATTTCCGGAAGATTTCGGTCGCGAAGACTTGGGCTTTCACAAGTTCAACAGGATTGAAGATCCGGAGCTTCTTGCATGGAAGAAATTTGGTGGAGTAATACGGATCCTTCCAGTTCACTGGTTTTGGTCTCTTGGTTTCCTTGGGTTTCCCCGCCTTGGGCACGACGCCCGAACTGAGGAGTCCGACTATGGCAGAGAGGACAAGCAGGGTGGGAGATCGCATTCTGAATCGAAGATGAATCGACTCGTGAGCAGACTCGTTACGAATGTTCACACCGAGGAATTTGCAACTGTGGCCGCTGTGAATGGGAAGAGAAGTAAAAGAAAAATGACCAATCATTTACTCAGCAATTTTGCTCTTCAGGCTTGGACTGTACGTTCCGTCTCCATTTGCACAGACCATATCTGTCCACCTGTCCGAAACGGCTCTTAAGGAACCAGCGATGGACGGAAATATGACTGCCCTTGTTTAGTTTTCGTCTCTTGCGTCCATATCGTTTGGTGCTAAATCGTTGAGAAATATTAGCCTGAGGCACCGCTCTCCGATGATAGCATCCAGGTTCTACCTGTTTAAACATTGACATTCAAAATAAAAGACCCGCATCATCTAATCAGAATATCCGGCGGATAACCCCGGTCTCACAATAATCATCCTCCGCATCAAATGTTGTCCATCATTCAGTTTTCGGTTGAGTACACGAAGTCTTCAGATCATCCGTCTCACAATCAGACTCTGGTCGCGCAGAGCATTAACCGTGAATAACGGGATAACGGCCCGTGAATCACGGCCCGTGAACGCTGACCCGTGCACGCCGGGAACGGCAGTGAACGCCGTGAATGAACGGGTGCCATGAATCCGTGGAATCGGGGATGGTATTCCGAAGTCATACCATACTTTTTGAAGTCCATGGGAGAAATTCCCGGGTCGGTCTGACCAAACTTTCCGGAACCTATGGGAGAAATTTCCGGGTCGATCTGACCTTACTTTTTGAAGTCTACGGGAGAAATTCCCAGGTCTGACCATACTTTTCGAAGTTTATGGGAGCCATTTCCGGGTCGATCTGACCATTCTTTTTGAAGACTATGGGAGAAATTCCCGGGTCGGTCTCACCATACTTTTTGAAGTCTATGGTGGGAATTCCCGGCTCGGTTTGACCGTACTTTTCGTAGCCCATTGGGTATATTGCGAGGCAGGTCATTTCGCCGCCGCCATTTCTCCGACGGCCGCTTCGCCACCGCCACTCCGCCGCCGGGTCACTTCGCCACCGGGTCATTTCGCCGCCGGGCCGTTTCGCCGCCGGGCCGTTTCGCCGCCGAGCTGAGAGATCATGCATACGTAAATACCTCCTGAAGATCCGTCTCTCTCGAAAGCTTGTAAGCCAGCGCGTGGTGGAGTAGATCGCCCGCTATCAGGTGAGGTTAGGTTAGATGAAGGGCGAGCGAGCAGTCTGGCGATTGAGTTACTGTGAGGTTATCGACGTTGGCTTTGGCCACAAGTCGGTAGTCCTGCTCTGCATTAAATTCTCTGTCAAGTTTTGAATCCAGCGCACCGAATGCGACATTATTCTCGAGCCAGCGGCGAAACGGCCCGGCGGCGAAATGGCCTGGCGGCGAAGTGGGGTGGACCGGTATATTCCGGGTCGGCTCAACCATACTTTTTGGAGCTCATGGGAAGGATTCGGCGAGTTTATCAAGCCAGAGGTTTATTGAGTGAACATTTCCCGGAGTTCATTGCGTTTTTAAGAATACTTCAGAAACAGTATTCCGCCAAACTTATCGTCACTGAGTGGACCTTGAGAGAAACGACGAGCATGGCGGGCTTCGCTGAAAAGCCTTCCGCATGGGACGATCGTTGGAACGACGCTTTTCAACGTCTCTATCAGCTGTGCGGGGAAGGCTGCGGCGGTGCTCCCGGTGCTACAAGCTCAATGTATCCGTATAAGGCAATAGCAATAAGCATTGACTGCAACGGCCTCCTCTGAGTCTGCGGGAACTTGCAAGGGAAACTTCAGCCACTGGAAACAGTATTTGAGGATTTCCCCTTCCAGAGTCGCGTTCGCTGGGGTAAGCGACAGGATGGCTTGATTGAGCAAGTTCACATACCCCGGTGAGCTCTGGAACCGGTTGTCGAGTCTCTGCGCGGAGATCTCACAACTCGTGTAGATAAAGCGTAAGCAGCGCGACGCTATTCCACGACGCTGGATGACTCTGCGACAGATATTGGTCTGCAAGCACCGAGCGAAATGCGATGGCTGAGCATCGGGCTCATTCAGCAAGCTCTACAAACGCAGCAGCGTTACGAAGTGATTTGAAGGAAGACGATTCAGAGGTTCGGACCAGAGCTTCCATGAACGGCATGGAAATTCAGTTAGAGACAAGGGGCTTACGTCGAGAATCAAGTCGGCATCTAGGAGATTGACCCCATCCCCGGACAAGGCCAGTATCGCCCTTTCTGTGTACTTCAGGATGCCGCCCAGGAAACGACAAGCCCCGACATGTCCTTCCGCGATGGGGAACTCCAATCCTTGCTCATGGTGAGTCGTTCTCAGAGCACCTTCGATTTCCAAGAAACGCTCTAGCATGGGCAGGACGCTGTTCCAGCGGATCGCAGTATAAAGCTGAACAGTCAGCGCTCTGTAATTGGCTAGATGGGCGGACTTGTTTGATCCGATCTTGAACTCCTCGCAAATCTTTCGGATATCATTCACCAATGTGAGCCAGAAGAATCCGGGCCGCGATGTTGGACTATACGAGGCCTCTACTACTATCTCTGAACAATCCTCGAAGTTGCTCTCTCCGCTTGTTGATGAATCTTCGATTTCGTCTTGGAACATCTCGTCACCGTAATTTCGTCGACGCCGTCACCATTTTAAATCGGCGATTTACTCGCGGGACTTCGGAGTGTATGGTCAGATCGACCGGGAAATTTCCCCCATAGACTTCGGGAAATATGGTCAGATAGCCCCGAAAATTTCTCCCATAAACTTCGAGAAGTATGGTCAAACCGACCCGCAATTTACTCCCATAGACATCAAAGAGTAAGGTCAGACCGACCCGGAAATTTCTCACATAGACTTCGAAAAGTATGGTATGACTTCGGAATACCATCTCCGATTCCACGGATTCACGGCACCCGTTCATTCACGGCGTTCCCGGCGTGCACGGGTCAGCGTTCACGGGCCGTGAATCACGGGCCGTTATTCCCGCAGAGCTGCACACCCTAGAATCTGTTCTCGAGTCCAAATCATGAGGCGACGCAGAGGGCGAAATGGTGCGGGCTTTGCGATTCTGGGTAGATAACAGCAACTCTTCTGATTTTACATCAAAACTCGAGTGCCGAAAACCTGCTCACTCAAGTATTTGCTCTACAGCAGTGTTTCTCAACCTTTTTTCAGCCGTATCCCCGTAACAGGCCTTAAATATTCTAAGGCCCCCTACTTCTTTCCATCGATGGAAATAACTAGGAAAAAGATACACAATGACTCATTCTATTACACCCTGCTCGCAAATTATGTAAACCGCTACCACCACATCTCAATGTAACAACAGCGCTAATGTAACAGTTGAGCCTGTTTTCGTTTGCACAAATCGAGGGTTCTAGGTTGGATTTTCCTTGTTTTCCCTTACCTATGTTCCACTTTTCTTGTAGCGCGATTTTTTTTTTTTTTGTAGCCTAGTGTAATCTCAGGTACCCCTTGTGGTGATGTCGAGCCTGCTCCTCTCGTTCGCCGGAGAAAAAGAGCTTCAAGTTGGCAAGCTCGACTAACCTTCCAACCTGTACATCTACAGTCTACAGCTCATCCATTTGCGGGAGGAATAGGAGACTTGATTTTACATTGAAATATTCGGGATCCCGCCATGCCCGCCGAGGAACTCTCCGTGCCGCAAAAAGTGGGCACTTGCTCCCGGTCAAGAATCACTGCTCCACAGTCTCACTTCTGAGGCAGCGCAGCAGGGAAAGTTCACATCGAGGTTGCGCCAAGTGACACGGTCTCATTTCCAGAATGCTCATGTCGAAAGTCGCTAGAACCTAGTACCCACACCACCGACGTACAGTGCCCACTGTACGGAGTAGACAATCGTATTCACCGTAAGAAGATAACTAGTGGTTGTTTGACCCACTAGCGTAGCCAGGGGAGGGCGGTCAAAGGGGGTCATGCCTGGTTGAATAGATCGCTCACTCTTGGGCTCCACTTTCCAAGCGAATCCCCTCCACTCTCTGGGCTCACTTTTCTGCGCTTTTCTGCGGCCAGGGAGACACCGAGAGCATGAACGGAATTATCCGTCAAGAATCCTAGATACACGCCCAATACTTGATAACGGTATGACCACGGCTGCATTGACGCCCGCAGCTAGGTATTGACGCAGTTCGAGACCCAATGGGAGTATGGGAGCCCCTAGTTTCGTTACGAAACGTCACTCGGATGACGAAGTCACACCAATCCCCATGTGAGCCCCCCGGAGAGATGTTTTCCCGTCGTGAATCGTGCGCGTGAAACAACGGGGAAACACTCTTTTCCATCGGAATGGAAATGTCGTCGATTTCCAGTGAAACTGGAAGGTTTTTTGAAATACCTAGCAGGGAATTCTCATCACCGGAGCGTTCAGAGAGGTCCTCGCGGTCTGTCCACGCAAGATGGAATCATCTGCCTCGAATTTCCTTGAATTAGCATGCGTGTTGAGCTCAAGCTTGACTTTGAGGGCGTTAACTCAGGTCAGCTAGCCTTTCAGTATCCTCCCTGACGCAAATCTGAAGTGGGCGTTTCAACTCGTTGGATGAGATCCAATCGTGGGCGAAAGTCGCTTGGGTCTTAATTTCATGAAGTCTCGTGTACATTCTCTTTCATTCGAGCCGAATCAGCTGATGCATCGAACCACATTCCTAGTCCTTATGAGACAGAGGAACTGCTGATGAGTTCTACATATTTCCAATGAACAATTATAAGGATGTGTGGTTAAAACTGCTTAGTTAGCGTTGAACGTGAATGTTTTCTCGTCAGGGGAGCCAGGTCGTTCGACGAGTATTCTGAGAGGATCTGACATGAAGGGCCAATTCTTTTTGTCGACTCTTCCCGTGAGCGTCCTCCGAGATCGCGAACTTTCCAACTCGAATAATCAATGAGAAACATATAATGCCGGTCGACTCGAGTTCACTAATTCGCTTGCTCTGTGCTGCTCCGTTCACTCATCGTTGACTATCACGTACTAATTCCAGCGACAGTTTCCCACAGTGTGTTTCGCTTCTCGAATGTGAATAGTTGTCAGAAGTGCTTTTTCGCCTTAAGGACTCATTCGATTCGGGCAGCCCCGCAACGGTACAGAGATCCGCCGCCGCTGCCGTAAAATTTTTCATCCGCCGCCACCGATGAAGGCCACTGCGCACAGCCCTGATGCAAGCGCAATCATGTTCGGGCTCCCAATAGTTTCCAACAGGATCGTCTGATGAAGCGCCATCTCTGGCGAGACGTTTCGTTCGAAGCTTTTCCTCTGCCCGCCGTGCATAGCGGGGCTGTTGTAGATCAAGTATGGTGACAATGATGAGCTGAAAGCATTGAAGAGGGGAACGGGTGGCTAGAGCTCCAGGGTCGCTGGTGCGCCGGCGACCATCAGTGACACAAGTGCGAGGCACGGCAACCTACTTCCAGTTTCTAGCACATTCATTGTTGCTGCCGTAGAAAGAACCAAGAAACAAGAGAGAGGAAACACAAATTCTCATCGTCGAGAGCCGAGAGGAATGAGCAACGGATACTGTCCCACCGAGCATGGATTTTCCCCCGAACTGAATTTCCGGTCATGTTGATCAACATCTGAGCCCGCCAATCTGATCCGGTCTTTCGAATCATAAATGTTGCATTGGATATCCAGACTTTTCAGTTTTCGGACGATTGATTGCCATAGGGATTTCGAAAACCCCATAAGATTTTGACTTTCGGAATACCGTTCATCATGAACGCACAATGAGATAGTGTCCGGGACAGGGAGCAGACGGCTTTCCTGCTATACATATGTACATAGAGGGTTTCCATGATGGTTCTGAGAAGGTTAGAGGCAGCGCTCAGCGACTCGCTTCCGTTCGGGCCTGACCTCGCTTGGATCGACTGACAATGAGTCATACACTCCTTTACAACCGCTCTTACATTGAAAATACTGCGCATGAAATCTTCGATTTCTGAACAGCGGAGGAGACGGATTCTCAAGTTCACTCTCTAGAAGGGAATCGATCGATGATGCGAACGATTCAGCCAAGTCCGTCTTTCGAAACATGGTAATATCGCGTTGATGATGCCTGTTTTCTGTTGATTCGGTGGTCGTAGATCCCGACGTCCATGAGCTCGGTTTTTCATGTCTCCGATATGTGTAGGTCTTGCAGGTATGAAGAAGAGATTGGCCGACTCGCTCGCAGCATGACCATGTAAGCGTTTACGCCGAGCAGAGAGGAAAAGTTCTCCCCCGAAAGTCCACCTAGAGGTGTTTAATCCTTAAACTTTACCGTTCATTCCTTGGACGCCTCAGTCTTATTCTGTTAGAGCAGCATAAAGTTGACGTGATCCACTCCGTGTTTTACAACATCGCCATCAGCCACTGGCACATACTCTCCGTCGAGAAGGCATTACAATGACTCTTCGAAGAAATCAGTTAGATGGCGCAACAGGAACAAGAGCCGCTTGCGTCCATATTCAACCGTAATATTGAGATTCAGAGGCATGAGAGCTCTGTGGACTGCACCCGAACGTCAGTCACTTTTACGTCGTAGCCGATGATTGAGGAGCCGTCGTTGGCGAAATAACCGTGGAAAATGTTGACCGGTAAACAGGCCAAATGTGCCAGCCTCTCGATGCCTGCGGAGTGGAAGAACAATTTTCATTCCTCGATAACGTCTCCCATGGTTCTCTGGTACGCCTCACTCTTCAGAGCCGCGTAATGAGGTTTCGTTTGTACCAACCATAGGCAGGGAATTGATGCTTGGTGGCGTATTTTATAACAGTCTGAGGCATACACTTCCGGAAGATATCGGCCGCGACAACTTGAGCTTTCACAAGTTCAACAGGATTGAAGATCCGGAGCTTCTTGCATGGGAGGAATTTAGTGGAGTAATACGGATTCTTCCAGTCCACCGGTTTTGGTCTCTTAGTTTCTTTGGGTTTCCGCGGCTTGAGCACGACGCCTGAGCTGAAAAGTCCGACTACCGCAGAGAGGACAAGCAGGGTGGAAGATCGCATTTCGAATCAAAGATGGATCGACTCGTGAGTAGACTCGTTACGATTGTTCACGCCGAGGAAATTGGAAAGATCGCTGCAAGTGGGAAGAGAAGGAAAAGAAAAATGACCGATCATGAACTCATCAATTTTGCTCTTCAACCTTGCAAAGACCATATCTGCCCAGCTGTCCAAGACGGCTCTTAAAGAACCAGCGGCGGACGGAAATATGATTGCGTCTGTTTAGTTTTCGTTTCTCGCGTCCACATCGTTTGATGCTAAATCGTTGAGAAATATTAGCCCAAGGCACCGCTCTCCGATGATGGCAGCCAGGTCCTACCTGTTTATTTATCGACGTCTGGAATGGAAGACCCGAAAACGGCCGCACGTTTATGGATTCATCCTCCAGGCTGAAGATCCATCCAGGAACCCCGATCTCACAATACGTATCCTTCGCATCAAATGTTGTCGATCATCGACTTTTAGGTCAATTACACGTATTTTTCAGATCCTCCGTCTTAGAGTCCGGTCCTGCAGAGCTGCGCACCCTTGGATCCCTTCTGGAGATTAAAGCCCCCAGGCGGGGCAGCGGGCAAAAGGTGCGGATTTTTCCATTCTAGGTTAATAACCGCAATTCTTCCAATTTTTCCATCGTAACTCGACCGCAGAGAATCAGGACACTCAGGTATTTGCTCTGAAGTCTCACTTTTGAGGCAGCGCGGCAGGGAAGGCTCACATCGAGGTCGGGTCAAGCTAAGCGCGCTCGCGAGATCCTCGCGGTCTGTTCATGTAAGATGGACTCATCTGCCTCGCATCTCCCTGATCCACCATGCTTGCAGGGAGAAGCTTGACTCTGAGGGCGTTAACTCAGATCGGCTTACCGTCCAGAATCCGCCTTGAGGCAAGTCTGGAGTCAGCGTTTCAATCCCGTTGGATGAGATACAATCGTGGGCGAAACTTGCGTGAGTCTTAATGTCATGAAGCCGTGTGTACATTCTCCATTGCGTTAGCCGAATCAGCTGATCCATCGATCAACCTTTACCGGCCCTACGGCACAGCGCAACTGCATAGCCTGGAACTTGAATGCAACGCTCGCTGGGGGCGTCAGATCGTTCGACGAGGATTCCGAGAGGATCCCAGCATGAAGGGCCAATCCTCGTTCTCGACTTCCCCGTGAGGGTCCTCCGAGATCGAGAGCTCTCTGTGTCGAATAACACTGGCCTACAAAAAAAAGTCGTGTGACAAGAGAAGTGGAACATAGGTCGGGGTAAATAGGGGTCGTAGATTCCGAATCTGCTGACAGAATTTTTGTGGACATCGATTTTGAAAAGTTACATCGACTTCTTCATTTTTGAGGCTACAGACGTGAACAGGAGGGCCCGCGCCACGTTTCGCGAAAAAAGTGAAGGCAAAGGTGAAGAAAAATGTGTAGTTGTGTGTCCGACAGTTTGGGAACATTACCCAGGTGCCGTCCCGACAGAAATTTTGGAGGTATGGCACCAAATCTCTGCACTGGATGTCTAAGTGCCATCCAGGCAGCAACACAAGCCTCTGGCGGGTAGACTTGCCCGTCATGCGCATGGGTGACGGGGCTGAGAAACGATCAAGCCACCAGAACCCAAGAGATTGAGCGTCTAAAAGCTCTTAACGAAAAGATGCACGAAGAGTTAGCGAAACAGATAACTATTAATGCAAAACTAATCGAGACGCAGACAGGCCTAGCTACAGCTCTCGCCAGCGAAACTCACAAGGGAACTTCCAGATGTGAAGCTCCGATTTTGGGCCGAACGAATGCGGATCGGAAAGAAGTGTCCAAAGTATGAATCAGGCCACCCGACTTATCGCCAAATGGGCAGATGGGGCAGATTAGGTAGGTAGGCCCGATTAAAGACTTTTAGAGGACCTTGAGCATGGGAAGTGACGCTGAAATCGGCTTAATTCCGCTATAAACGGGTCTAGGACAATTTGGCGCGGCCGTTCTGGCGCAGCCGTTTTGGCGCAGCCATTCTGTCGCGGCCATTCTGGCGCGGCCATTCTGGCGCAGCCGATTGGGCGCAACCCATTCTGGCGCAGCCGATTGGGCGCGACCCTTTTTGGCGCAGCCTATCTCCTCGATAGATTTTCATAAAAAGGCAAGTCAGAAGAGACGAACTAGGAAACCTAACCTAACCCAACCTAACCTCGGGTAATTCTACGATTGGAATACGCAGATCACCCAGATCTCGTTTGGAGGAGACAGCATCCACTTTATGACAAGACGGCAAGACCGCCACGCTCGCGCCAAAGTGGGTCGCGCCCAATCGGCTGCGCCAGAATGGGTTGCGCCCAATCGGCTGCGCCAGAATGGCTGCGCCAAAACGGCTGCGCCAAAACGGCCGCGCCAAAACGGCCGCGCCAAATTGTCCCTATCCCGCTATAAACTCCTCTTCCCCGCAGAATAAACGTTGGCGTTGGGTTGCGAGATGGCCGCCGAGATGCCACGGTAAGGCGGCAGCGCTCGGTGAGTCGTTTAGAGACCGAGGATATGGGGGGACGGCGGAAACACGAAAATCATGGAAGAAAGGTGCAGTTGGGATCCTGACAATGAGATTCTACCAGTATTGTGGAGCCATTCGATCCGTATTGTTTCCGCCAACGGAAAGACTTCGCGAAGAGAATTACGGAGTACTGTCTCTTCCTTAAAATTTGTTGTGACCACAGACGGAACATCCTTAGGATGCAGAGCTTAATTTATAATCAACTACATAGCAAAGCCCGTCGCGCTTCGCGCGACCGACAGTCAAAGCGGAGTGTCGTCGACAACCGATGGATGGGACGAAGATATGTTGGGGTAGTGGATTTGAAGACTGACGCGTCTCAGTTTGGGGATTTGGATTGGACGACTGGACTGAGACGTTGACGGCGGCGTGATCCTCGTGGGAATGAAGGTTGATGGGAAGTGAAAATGGGTTCCGTGAACTACCCATTTTTCAGGCGGTACGGAGATCTCGGGACCTCCTGTCGGGTACGCAGTTCATTTATTGATCTAGTTTTCCGTGACCTAGGTCTCCTGATTGGTTCCGTGAGGAGCTCATTGATTTCAACCCCATCCCCTACATGTGTGGTACAAAACGGTCTCGAACGTGGGCGTGGGGTAAACCACGTTTCTGCCATCCCGTGGAATACATCAAATAGCGAATTTCTCCGCAAACTCGATATTTGACCATGAAATCCATCATAGATTTCAACTTCAGCTTGAATACGCGAGCCTTGATGTCGGGACGATTTGGGGCCGACTGTCGTGGAAATAGGTTCTTTCTTATCTTTTTTTTTTTTTTTTTTTTTTGGGATGCAAACTCGCAAAGGGGAGACCCTATGATTCTCAAAAGGAACTGCGAGTGCGGAAGGGAAGGACACGAAGAAGAGGGAAAGATAGAAAGGATAGAAGAGCCACAGGAAAAAAAATGCATTTACGCACGACCCAGAAGAGTGGAAAATTCACCTGGAGTGTGGGGCTCATGTATATAATACGCACTAAAAAAAAACCTATGGCTCTTTATCCGGAAGATGTGAGCGGATAGTAGATTTAAAGAGGTTTGGATTGTACGTTGGAGGGAAGACATGAGAGGGAAGGTCGTTCCAGAATCTCCTCCCATGTGGGGTTACATGTAAAAGTGATGGATAGATCAGGACGTCCGTAGACCTGGACGTAAGTCATAGCATCTTGAGCGAATTCTTGCATGTGCCACAGACTCCCAATGAACGGAGATGGTGGATGAACCATCCCCCCACGTCGTCTGGGTTCACGTTGCAATCAGCGACAGCCGCATCACGTAGGTGAACACATTCTTCCGAACGGAGTTTTGTTCGATTCAACCGAGTGAAGAGGAGTGTTTCGGTCTCGATTTCGGCGTACATATCGACGACGTACTGCTTGAATGACTGTCGACACCTCAGGATAAGGCTGTCCCTGTCGTCCCGAATCATCAGTTGATAGGCATAGAAACTCGTCAAACTGAATTTCTTTGAGGTTTCCTCCCCGGTTCGCGGATTTCTCATCCTGATGTTGAAGTGGTACCCGGGCTGACTCCGCCAGAAGATTGAAGGATATTGTGAAGCATCATAAGATCGATGGGTGCAGACGACTCGCTGTAGACCACCACTCTAGAGACGCAGCACAATATCTCGTCGGTTGAATTCCTGTCCCAACCTAATGACTAAGGCCACCTCGTTGACTGTCGGTACCTTGAACTGTCTGTGATGCCCATCCGGTGGGACCTTATCCGCTCAAATGGCCACGACATAATCGTCGATTGGCATCTGGTGGAGTCTGGTCTCGAAATTACGGACAAACTCGTTGTGCTCATGGAAGAAAGCCTATAATTTCGCCACGAGTCCTCGGTGTGTGTTGGAATTGAATCGGACACGCTGGTTCGTCTCTTCTGCTGATCCCCCAATGGAATGGATCCGAAGGACTTGATGTTCACCTTCGGCAGCGGTAATAGCGACCCGACACGATGGTGAAGCTGCCCCTGCACTTTGAACGTCGGCATGTAATCCTCTCGGATGATTTCTGTCGCACCGTGAGATGCCGTTTGGGAACACGAATTGTACTTGCGGATGTCCACTGAGAATTGTTTCTGTCAGGTTGTCAACGTTTGAATCATACCGCCGTTTCCTCATGTGAATAAATGAGCTAAGCAGACGCCTAGCACCGGTCTCACTCGAGCTCCCGGAATCCCAGGAAAAGTATGGGTTCTCACTTCTAAGTAGAAAGTACGAGGAATAGCATTCCCAAAGAAGTGAACAACTGGCGACGAGGCTGAGAACGAACTCGGAACTACAACCCGCGTCATCTCAACGATTTGCGGACAGTCATCATGAGTTCTGTGAATCAAACGTTTCAAAGTTTCGAGCCGCGCGCCGAGAAGTTCTCTGCGTGGCTGTGCAGACTTGAAAATTATCTTCGATATGAGAAAACAACTACAGTTGAAGATAAGCAATGCGCAATACTGGCGTTTATGGGTTCTGAGGCTTTCAAGCGCTTCTTCGATAAGGTCCCTTCAGACAAGAAACCCGAGCAGCTTACGTACGCCGAAATCACCAACATCTTGAAAAAAATCCACGAGCCAGGTGAAAACATCTGGGCAGTGCGCCTGCAATTCCGGAGCACAAGGCAAAACTCAGGTGAATCCTTGGACGACTTTGAAGCTAGGTTGCGAGCTGCGGGTCGTAGCTGCATATGGGCTGGCACGGAGCTGCAGATGAACTTGATTGAGCAATTCGTTGGCGGGTTAAGTGATCAAACCATCCAACAAGCAATCCTTGTGAAATGTGCTCTTTCGAAGGATCTGAGTGAAATGTTCACGAAGACCGAGGAGCTCGTGAGTGCCAGAAAATCTGCAGCTGCGCTCCGAAACGTGCCGACTCATCCTGCAACTTCGAGTGACATTCACAAACTCCAAATCGGAAACCGAAGTTCCAGCAGTCGGAGATTCGTGAGAAACTCCAAGAAGTCTTCTGCTCCACAAGGTCAATCCAGCAAAAAATGCTACCGTTGTGGAAATCCAAACCATCTTGCTCCGGACTGTCGGCACAAGAATTCAACGTGTGATTCGGGCAAGAAAAAAGGTCATCTGGCTTCAGTATGCAGAAAGACCCAAAATCATCATCTCTTGGTCGAAGTTCCGTTCCATTTCATTGACGAGCATCAAAGGGCTCCAATCGAGCTGAAAGTACGCATTCATGATCGCGAAATCAGCATGGAACTCGACACCGGTTCTGGCATATCTACCATGGAATATTCTGCATTCCTTCGTATGTTTCCACATGGAAAGCAACATGAGAATGATGTGATACTTCGAACTGCTACACGCGAAGTTTTCGAACCGAAGTGCTACGTCATCGTTCCAGTCGCTTACCAGAACAACAGTCAACTTCTACGACTCTACTTAATTGATCGACCGAACTTTCCGTCATTATTCGGACGATCGTGGCTCCGGCAAACAAATCCTTTGCTCGACCTGAACCAGTGTACTTCTGAAGACAAACACTACAAAGACGAGGCAAGAAAACTTCTGCTCAAATATCCGAATCTATCCCAAGAAGGTGTCGGAAAAATTCCGAACGCTGAGGCATCAATTCATCTCGAAGGAAACCCGAAACCAGCTTACTTCCGACCGCGCCCGGTGCCTCATGCGCTGTTGCCACTAGTTGACGCCGAGCTCGATCATCTAGAAAAGTTCGACGTGATTGAGAAGGTCAACGCAAGCCAGTGGGCACACCCGACAGTTATTGCTCTGCGAGGAAAAGGCTAACTCTCAACCAGAAAGGCGAGGATATGTGGAGACTTCAAAGTCGGATTAAATCGCTTTCTGATTGTAGATGACCATCCGCTTAAGAACATCCGTCACGCTCTTGATAATATCGGAGTTGGAAAACGGTTCTCAAAGTTGGACATTTCGAATGCGTTTCTCCATATGCCTATACGACAGGAAGATCGCAAGTATCTCACCGTCAACACACATCGGGGCTTATACCGATTCAACCGCATGTGCAATGGTCTAGCCTCTGCTCCCGCAATCTTCCAACGATTCATGGAAGTTATCCTAGCAGGAATTGAGGGAGTTGAGGTGGTCATCGACGACATTGTTGTGTCCGCATCGAACGACGAAGATCATCTGAAGAGATTGGATTCCGTTCTACAACGTCTCAACTCGAACAACATCCGTTTGAATCTCTCCAAGTGCAGATTCTTCGAAGAAGAAATCCAGTTTTGTGGTTCTCGACTCAAGCATCGAGAGATTCATAAGTGTGATGATAAGATCTCGCTTGTCCCCTCTACAAGGCGTTCAAGGGAAACGGAACACAGAGGTTCGTCTGGTCCGAAGATATGGACCGTGCATTCGAGGCGGTGAAACAGGAAATGTGTTCACCGAGGGTTTTGGTTCCATTCGATCCATCGAAGGCACTTCTTCTCGCTACCGATGCATCTTCGTATGGAATTTTCGCTGTTTTGTCTCACCGGTACGATGACAATTCAGAGAGACCCATTGCCTACTATTCGAGAACGCTTACGGAAACTGAGAAACGCTACACTCCGCTTGAGGAAGAGGCCCTCGGCATCAAAGAAGATACGACATCGTGTACAGAAACACCAAGGATCACGGCAACGCCGACATGTTGTCGCGTCTCCCGACGAGAAGTGAAGATTTCGTCCCTCCCTCAGATCACCAGGACGTACTCTGCATTGACCTCAGTAGTGTAATACCTCTCGATTTTTCCAGAATTGCTGCAGAGATTCGCAAGTGTCAAGTTCTACTTTCTCTCCTGACATGGCTCCAAGGTCTGGCCGCCATGCCGAGAAAGCTGTGGAAAATTGACCCGTCAGAGTTCAGTATCGAGAACGGAGTGATTTTCCGTGGTCACCGCATAGTGGTTCCCGTGTCATGCCGTACCGCCGTCCTCCAGATGCTGCACGAGGAACATTTTGGATCGGACAAAATGAAGGCATTGGCTCGAAGATTCGTTTGGTGGGATTCGTTGATTGCCGAAATCGAACAACTCGCTCGTTGTTGCTCGGTTTGCGCTCAGCATGCAAAGCAGGCCATAAAGAAAATCAAAGCAGACGGAGAGAGAGACCCCCACACCGCCGTACAAAGGTTTCTGTTTCGGCATCGCATGGTGCAAAATGCTTCCACCAAGAGGACCCCTGCAGAAGCAATGATTGGTCGTCAACTGCGGTCTCGATTGGACTTGTTGTGTGAGCAACCGCGGACGCCATACAGTCAGACCAAATCAACCGGCAAGTTCAGAGTTGGTGATCGAGTCATGGCACGTTCCTACAATTCTCAAAACAAATGGACGCCCGGAAACATCGTCAAACTCTGTGGCAGGAAGGTTGCCATCATGGAGTCATCTGGGAGAACTATGAAACGACACTTCAATCAACTCAGGAAGATAGCCAGCGATCTGAACATCACGGAGACTACAAGAGAACAACCGACGCAAGAAACTCTCCATCCGTCGTCATTCGTGAATGATGGTCCAGCCGAGTTGGAGAGTCCAACAGCTTCCGTGCTCGACAGCGACGATCACGTCGACGAAGCTGCGTTCGAAGACGCCGTTGAGACATTGAACGAACCATCTGACAGCGCGCAACCGCAGGTGAGACATTGAACGAACCATCTGAAAGCGTGCAACCGCAGGTAGAGACACCTCAACCCGCACTTCAACAGAGTGTTCCTGAATCAGAGCGACGATCATGTCGTAGTCGAGCAGGGATACCCCCTCAGAGATATTCCCCTTCCTAATCTAAATTTGTGGTCATATATCGTTCCGACTACTGTACATACATTGTTAAAAAGGGGAGAGTTGTCAGGTTGTCAACGTTTGAATCATACCGCCGTTTCCTCATGTAAATAAATGAGCTAAGCAGACGCCTAGCACCGGTCTCACTCGAGCTCCCGGAATCCCAGGAAAAGTATGGGTTCTCACTTCTAAGTAGAAAGTACGAGGAATAGCATTCCCAAAGAAGTGAACAGTTTCGATTCCCTGGTGCGCCCTAGAGTCTACGAAAGTAGTGGCTCACGTGACGAATCCAACCTCGGCAATAGCACATACCAGGAGCCTCCTGTCCGAACTTGAAGGCGCGACAAAACTGACAGATCACATCCATCTCTCCTATGAGTATACTCGGATGGACCGTATATTTATACGCATGATTGTAATTACGGGCGGCAACTTTCAACTCTTATGTTAGTGGACTGACCGTCTGCACGAAGTCATGCGTTCCCTCTGTACCTCAATCTCGATATTCGCTGATCGACAGACTCAGTCGCCCGCGGTGGTTCGTATCCTCGTCGGTCCATCTCCCGTCGTGCGATGCACTGCTTTCCAGTTTGTCGAGATTTCAACGACGATCATCCTCCAATCTCTCTCCACGTTGGTCCATCGTTCCCGATGCTCTGCGAGTCCTCATTCTCTTCGTTGCGGGCGTCGAGATTCCGATCGACTGTCGTTTTGAAGGCATCTTCTGGAACAGAGGTTCCTGACGTGAGGGCCCGGGTACCCAAGGGGGCTCAGAGGCAATTCCCCAATATGAGAGGCGAGATTGGATACTATTGAAGAATTCGGGAATCGAAAGAGAATATCATGGCGCCAAGTAGTTCACTACATTGCTGTCAATGGACTGAATACAGGTGCCGCTCAGATCCAGAAGCTGACTCGCGCGTGTCCCTCAGCCAAACAGAGCCGCGTATCGAGCGAATTTTCGCTAACAATCAGATGCAATAGCACTGCAGTCGTCATCAATAAACCAAACCTGAGCTGATAACGATAGCTAGACTGGCTCTAATCATTTTTGAGCTCCTGATAAGGATTGATCTTGAAATCCTCGGGAACGAAAGGGGCCCAAGGGAGGTCGTCAACGGCCAGAGGGGGTCCGACACGAAGAAAATTCAGGAACCGCTTTTCTAAACCTTCCTCTCCGAATAAACCCTCTGTCGTAGTTCAACCCCAAAATGGATCCCCCGGAATACGCACGAGAACAAGTTTGAAAACGACTACCCCAAACCCCCCATTGTACTCATCAACGAAAAACGACGAAGTCCAGTCCCGCGAACGGTTTTTCGTTCCCAAACGTTACGCACGACCGCGCTAACAACGTTGGTTGTCCGAGTAGGTGCCTAGAAACCCGATGGTCCTTTTCCAGCAAGTTTCAGCGTTAAGGAACGTCCAGTAAAAGAGTGCATAGATAACAGCCGGAGCACATTCTGTTTTATAGGTTCGGAAGATGAACTCACCAGGTCTGGGGGGGGGGGCTGAAGGCCCATAAGTCCCCCCCCCCTGCATACGCGCCTGATGAGGGGTGGGTGGTGGTGACCGGCAGTTCGGCTGACGTGCATGTTGTGGGATCTTGCACGTGCGCTGGTGTAAAGCTCACCAGAAGCGCTTACGGGTCAATAACACAGCTTCCGCCCTCCGGTAGATAAGATGTAAGTACCCGTCAAGGGTGAAAAATAAATGAAACTAGCGTAGCCTGCCGCGCTCCGCTGCGGCACAACGTTTCCCGTGTTTCTAGCACATGTGGAGCAGTCTTCTCCGTCTCGGGCACTCCAACTCATGCTCTCATCCTGGAGTGAACGATCCAAATTTTTCCCAGCCGGGGGTCCGGCGGTCTTCTCCAGCAGACGAAGACACGATGGTACCGCGACACTTTTCACGGGGGGGGGGGAGGGAAAACGCCGGTGATGGCAAGCTCGCGTGAGCGAGGGCTGGACATGGCTCTCAGAAGGGGTAGTGAGAAGCTACCAGGACTCACCGTACACGACTCGAGACGGACGCGCATGGAGTTGGCAGGGCCTCGTGAACAGGGATGGCCGAGGCAAGAATTTATAGTTTCCTTCGTTTCTGCATTTTTACGATTGAGCGATGTCCTGTAGTAATTAAATGCAAGCTTGGGAGACGCTAGCCTAGTTGACTCTGGGGCCCAGTTGTCCCCGGAACCCAGTTTACCCCAGGACCCAGATGGCGCCGGGCCCAGTTAACGTGCGCCTCATTTAAAGCTATTCAGAATCAAATAATGCACTGGATGCGAGTTTGGACTGGACCAAGTTCTACTGTGCGATAGCATGCAATAAATATGATATATTATTATCCGTCTCCATTGGATGCGAGTCTTCAGTGGGTTCATCTCGATTCATAGCGACAATAACTTGCGAGAGTCTGAGGTGAGAGATCTGTGCGTTTTCCCGGGATTTCCTGGGAACGGCTTCCCCGAGAACAGTCCCGGTTCCCGATCAGGTCCGTTTCCCCTGGACTCGCAAGAGCGGCTTTCCCGAGAGCAGTCCCGGCTCCCGTTGAAGTCCGTTTCCCCTGGATTTGCCGGCAACGGCTTTTCCGAGAACAGTGCCGATTCCCGACATCTGTACGTTTTCCCGAGATTCCCGGGAAGGGCTGCCCCGAGGAAAGTCCCGCTTCCCGTCCGAGTCCGTTTTCCCGGGACTCCCGAGAGCGGCTTTCCCGAGAACTGTCCTAGCTCCCATTCTTGTCCGTTTTCCCGGAGATTCCCGGGAACGGCTTTCCCGAGAACAGTACCAAGTCCCATTTCCCTAAAATTTCCCGATGACGGCGTTCCCGAGAACAGTCCCGGTTCCCGACATCCGTGCGTTTCCCCGGGATCTCCCGGGAACGGCATTCCCGAGAACAGTGCCGGTTGCCGACATCTGTATGTTTTCCCGAGATTCCCGGGAAGGGCTTCCACGAGGATAGTCCCGCTTCCCGTCCGAGTCCGTTTTCCCGGGACTCCCGAGAACGGTCCCAAGTCCCGTTCAAGTCCGTTTCCCTGGAATTTCTCGGTGACGGCTGTCCCGAGAAAAGTCCGGGTTCTCGTTCAAATCAGTTTCCCCGTGATTTCCCGGCAACAACTTTTCCGAAAACAGTCCCGATTCCCGACATCTGAACGTTTTCCCGAGATTCCCGGGAAGTGCTTCCCCGAGGAAAGTCCCGCTTGCCGTCCGAGTACGTTTTCCCGGGACTCCCGAGAGCGGCTTTCCCGGGAACTGTCCTAGCTCCCATTCTTGTCCGTTTTCCCGGTATTTCCCGGGAACGGCTTTCCCGAGAACAGTCCCAAGTCCCGTTCAGGTCCTTTCAAACGACGTGTGCGAGCTATGCCACGTTCCACCGATAAATAGTTGTCGAACGACGCACGCGAAATATACCGCATTCCAAATCGGAACCATAAGCGCCGCACGGTAAGCACGGCACATGGCGGTGGCGGGCTCATTTGAACTGTGTTTCGATCTGAATCCCGACGACGATGTGTTTCAGTTTTCTTAATCGCCCCCCCCCCTCGAGTCCGGTCTCCCAGGCAGAATGTACAGATCAGAAGAGAGACATTCATGGATCTCTTCAGAAATACAGTAAAGTGCCGCTAACTTAGAACCCTGTAACTAAGAAAATTCCCATAACTAATAACTCAGAATCCAAATCGACGGGGTTCCCGTAACTTAGACCATAGAGTCAATGTTAATCCTCTCTCATAACTTAGAAAACCTCCCATAACTCATAACTCAGAACGAGTTCCATGTCTACTTGGAGCGCTCAACCATCGTCAACGCTCATCCGTTTCGATAGGAATCCGATCCGTACGACTCCGAAACGGCTTCAAGTTATGTCTGCCGAATGTAGAACGATCACGTTATCCGGAATCTACAGACGACCAGTCGACCTCTGACGGAGGAGGGGCTTTGGATCCACTCATTATTCGAGGCGTTCCCCCTTCAGCCTAACATTTGACGACTTTTGTAGAGATGATCAGAATCATGATGCGGTGTATGAGTGTGTGTCCGGAGACGAGACGGCGAACGAAGCGCAAAACAACGACCCAGAGCCAGATGCTGAAGATGATTTCGAATGTGCCGCGGTAACTGACAAAGGGGCTCTTCAGGCCCTTATTACGCTCATAAACCATCGCTCCCAAAGAGCAGATCTTGTGCCTGTGAGGGGTTCCGCCAATATCGCGATGTTGTCATTCGCGATCAATCGGCTGATGAAATGGAGGCGGACATACGAACATTTTTTTCGAGCACAGCCAGAATAGTTGAAGAGTAGAATAAACCAGAATAGTTGTCCTTGTTATGGGATTGCTCGATCCAGTAGTTCTCATTTTTTCAATCGAGGTCCAAGTATCCGAAGATTTTCAACGGTTTATGGAGGGAACATAGAACTTGAAACCCCCTTCAGCCGATTTTCCCTGGAATCCGTGTTCGCGAAAGGTCTTCCCATAACTCATAACTCAGAATTTTTTTCGAATCCTTACTCCCAAAAATTATAAGTTAGCGGCTTTTTACTGTAGATGAATGTTGGTACTGAACAATTATGAAACAAACAATTCCATATTCAACCGCAACATCAGGGTGGAAAAATACTCCCGGAACACCATAAATCTGAAACCGCCCCCCCCTCGAGCCATTCCTGGATCCGCCACTGGTTTTCAGTCGCAGTTAACCGAAAACTGCAGTTTTTTCGCAAGGCCTAGTTGAGACCCGCGCACCTAGTCCGATCCCGTCGATCAGCCGCGCGATGGGCTTCCCTCACCCCCGTTGTTTCTCTGTGAACCCAGACACACGCTAATACAAGAACATGTGAGCGTGCAGAACGCAGAACGCATCGTTCGGCTGAAGTTGACTTCCTGCGAGGATATATTCACACCGCGACCGAGTAACTCTGTGACGAAGGCACAGATCTATGCTCCCGCGTTGTTACCCAACTGTGATCTCAAGATGATGATCTCCTTGCAACGCTCCGCGTCAAGAATACACAAAAGCCATCTGCACCCCTGCATAACAAGAGTGTCAGCGCGCGCGCCGGTGAGCGAATTCAAAAATCGAATTGGAGTTCGATCGTATTGCACGGGGGTCATACGACAGATGCTGTCCTTTGATTCGGTATCCGCAATCGACTGTCTGCCCTTAGATTTTGATGGGTTCACGTCACCTGTCTTGGGTATCAGAGAATGTTTCCATGGAGTGAGCTCGATGCTTTGAAGTATACGCGATGCGCGTGTGACATCACGGACATGAAGCCGCTCCATCTCGAGTCTTTCCGCTGTCTTCAAGATCAAGTCTCAACAAATGAGAATGATTCCTCTGGAAATCTTGAATCCGTTGCTCGCATAATGATCGAAATGTTTGTCGCGGCTTGCCGAGTTGATCGCGCGGTCGGCCGCAGCGGCCGCGGGTCCCCTCTCCTGATTGGTACTGCAGCTGGATTTCAGGACTGAGTACTGAGTCCTGGTATCGCCCTTCGCATTGCAGCGCCAGAAGTTCACCACAGCGAGTCCCAAAGATGAGGACGACATGGCAGAAGAGCCGCCGAGCCGATGGAGTTGCTTCGCAGGCGTGAAGCGGATAAAGGTTGGTTTGGTTGGCACGTCTGTCTCATCTCGATCTGAATATGAGAGGAACGGGGAATCGGAATAACCGGTGACCCTATTGAAATGTGGCTAATGATGCGATTTCAGATCTTGCCAATGTGCGCGACAGGGATGTCAAACGCTGATCTCCTCCTGTTCCTTGAGCGTCTCACGCGGCGGGTGCGTAGTGGCGGACTGATCTTATTCTCGAGACTGCTTGCAGATCAGTCCTCCCGTAATATTTTTAGCTCGCTTGACGCGCTCCGAGAATCGACCTCCGAAGCTGAGACAAAATAATGAACCTCCCGAACGGGCGCAAGCGAGGTTCAGTTCAGCCGTAGAAGTTTTTTACCAAATCCGAATTCCATTGGCAGCGCAGTCCAGTCGGCGAGCCAACCACAAGTCAAGTTTTCCCTGAACTCAGTGGAATCCTACGAATACGGATGGAGTCATTCACCGCTCGCGAGCTGGTTCGCATTTTCGAAGCAGTCCACCAATTCGAGGTAAGGCTGAAAGTGAAACAGATCGCAGCGAATATTTCCAATGCATATAAGGTGAGACAGAACATTAATTGGGTTTGTGGGCGGGCCTGCAGGTAGAAGGAGGTCCCGCCGTTCTCAACGAGATAATCGAGGCTTTGAGACTAAAACTCAGAGATCTATCGCTGGAGGAGCTTCTTGAGTTCTTCACACTCATCAAGAGGGTGAGTGAAATAGATAGTCTCGACGAACGGCGTATCTTCGTGAATTGCCGAGGCCTGTCTAAAATGGATTGGTCGTAGAAGTTAAGACGAAAGCACACAAAGTAGCTTCTCGAATGGGGAATAACCCAATGGGAAGATTCCACGAATAAATTACAACGCCACAGGTGGAAACACATCGGAGCTCTCATTTGGAGATGATGAAAACAGTCCTTCCGGTGATATTCGGGTATCGATGTCGAGAAGAGTTTGATATGTCCCAAGTAGAGCATTGCTACAGGTGGGTTTGCCACGGGATCTTCGAAATCACGGCGCCGTAGACATCAAGGAATATTATTGTGACTCGCTACATTCGTTAGAATCGATCCCGATACCAAAACCTTGGAGAACTGAATCTGGTTAAAATTACCTGAACAGGGCCCTGATGCTCGCTCTCGAGACGAAAGTGAGTCGGCGTAACCTTACATCCATCGCTGACGCAGCCTTAGAGTCCTCTGCCCATTTCTCTTCGGAGCAAGCCTTCGATTTGTTCGAGCAAGTTGGAATACACCAAATTGCGTGGCAGGATATCGACTCGTTGAGGTAACGTTGCATACCAGTGGAACATTGGAAAACCTGCGGAGATTGTGCGAAATAATTTTCAATGTTCCTTGGATAAACGTCCGCACTGACTTTCAGGACCATTCTCGAAAGCTGCATGGAAACCCTAGCGATCGCTGTTCCTAGGATGGATCAGCGAATAGTTGGTATCAGCTAGTTTCAGTTCATTATGAAATGTGCCCTGCATAAGGTGCTCATGAACCGACCGCCGTATCTCACTCTAGCTTGCTCTTCCACAGAGAGACAGGATGCTGCGAGCCATGTTAAAGGATGAAATCGGCACGAAGTCGCTTTTCGATGCCCTCTGGGAATCTGCGCCGTCTTGGAGCTTACCACAGGTTTGTGCTTTGCCTACCGGGAGCAATACCAAGTTCTCGGGAGCAATCAATGATCATTGGATCGATTGCTCTCGATCCAGCCCTCCTCTCTTTCCCAAACAGCGACAATTGACTGACGGGGTCATTGGATATAATCGTCATGCGGCGGATTTTCTTTAGACTTCGTAGGATAATCTACATTAGATCGAATAGATAATCTTCAAATCCTCCATATGTGTCCCAAATTCATGTGTTTGACAGGTCGCGAGGCTGCTCCAGGCAAGTACCATACATTACCTCTACATGACTCCAAAGGTGGCGCTGCTGGCAACAAGAATGATTCTGGCGAAATCTGACCAGGTGAGAACTGTCTCTCGGAGGTGAATCTTGCCTCCTTTTGGCTCATGTTTCACCGAACCTCTTCGGCCTTTTTTGCTTTTTCCGATTACCATTTATTCAACCATGGCGAACCTGCAGCTTACTGAAATGACCGCGTTGCACACCCCGATACTCGCCGTCGCCGTCTCCACCGCCTTCTGGAGTCGATATCCTATCGAGCCGGATGAATGTGAGCAAAACAGTGCAGAACATGTGGTGTTGTGATGAGAAGTGGAGTTTGCGCTGTGATTCGCTCATGCTGGAATAAGGCACAATTTTTGTAGTTCGGAAGATCGAATGTGAGCGAGCAGCGAACGCTCTGATCCAAGCTGTCGAGAACCGGAAAAACTTCTCAAACCACCGCAGATTCTTCCTGCGTTTCTTAATAAACCTCGCTTACATGGGCATATACCCGGAATCTCTCGTAAGTGAGTCTCGCTCGATCCTGATTATCCTGTTAGAATGCATCATCACTCCCGCTTGATGAAATTATTCCGGGCTATCCTAACCTGAGGAATCATCTAATACGCAGTTGCAACGAGCGTTCAGCCCGGAATTCCAAGTCCAGTGCAATTCTAAGGAGATTATACGTTTACGCAAGGTGAGTCTGTCCGGAAACTCATTTTTATATTGCCTCCACTCCATCCCCTGGAAAGGACGCCAATCATGGCTCATGAATCGCAGATTCGGTCTTCACGCAAGATCATCATTTTCAGCTTGAACGGCAGCTGCTCCTGCAATCAGGCAAAAAATGGTATCCCAGATTGAAGCCGGAATTGGCAAGGGTTTATCCTAGGGATCGCGATGTCGGCTTCGAAAGAGCTCTATACATGGCCCTTGGAGGGAGAAAAGTGAGATGGAGGGAACGGAAGTCGAGATTTTCGGGACAGATAATCAAAATCGTTCGCCCCGTACCCAACTATTCCGGGAATTCATTCGCGAGCTGACAAGTTTGAACTTTCAGTTATATCGCTGGCGTATACCAACACCAATAGGCTCTTTTATCGAATATGTTGTAGCCATGCGAACCATGGATCGAGCGATCCGTCTGCCGCAGGAAGGGAACTTCTTCGAGGTATACCGTGGACAAACTTTCCGACACCGAGTTTTTTAATGAGCGTCTGGGAAGAATCTCATGGCAATTGTGGGTTCTGAGGAATTTTATTCATTTTTTCAAGAATGTTCCGCCCGCGACGAAGGTCGTGGCCATTGTCATCGAGAAGAAGCACCTGCACGTTCATAAGTTGACAGGATTGGGAAAGGTGACTAGAAAACATTTCTGCCGGGAGAAAAGTGGGATCAGCAATTCCCGCCTCGAGCTTGGCTTTCCGTTGTCTTCCAGGTGGAATTCTTGATGTACGAGCGGGAACTCCGGGCTCAAAATCTGTGCTCTATCATCATCGATCGTGACCACTTCGTGAGTCTTGGACAACGGGACGCGAACGCATACATCTCAGAAAGCCTCAAGAACGCTTTCCTGAACGGGCCTGAGTACGCACCTTGGTATGTCCCGACTGGGGTCATAGATGGTGATAGTATAAACAAAGGTGATGTGTAAATTCTCTAGGAACACGATACGGTTGTTCTATAGCTTGTACATTGTTGTTCCGGCCTGCTCGCAGAGCAGATCGGTATGAATAAATATGTTTGAGGAAAACTGAAAGATTTGTTTCGCTGTTCGGGTGTAAAGGAGATTGCGGCGGTATGTCAGGAGCGATCGCCGGGGTTTCGCCATTAACGCATCGGCCACCAAGAACATTCACACGGGAGCGGTTAGAGGATCCAATTTTTCCGAGGGAAAAATACCCACTCGGAACATCTCACTCGGGTGGGATGGCGCCATGCCAGAGGAAGACGGCTAGCATCCCACACACGAACATGAAGAAAAGCTGATTCAGAGGAGACAGCAGTAGTGGTGCTGCGCGGCTGAGCAGCACGCCGTTCTGTTTACGTTCATGAAAAACCGCGCAGAGCTATGTCTCGAGGCGTTATCGCGGAGTTTTCAAGTCGGCATTAGCGGTCGGCGAGTGCAGTGCGAGATGAGAGCGAGATGTCCGTTGCTCTCCAGCATCTGGAGGAGAACGTTACCGCAGTTGAGTCGGAACTTCCACACGACGAGCCCGGTGGAACGGGTTGTCTCACTATCGTCGGAGGCAAAACAGGTAAGTTGGGCAAGAGTATGTCTTGGCAATCGCATCGAACGCTTTGAGAAATTCAACTTCGGATCCATGGCTGCTTACCTTCTCCGGCACGATTCTCGTCAGAGTGAAGTTTTTCGTCAACTCCAATCGACCCCGCACTACTCCTCCATCGGTTCATCGTTAGAAGCGTCTCTGAATTGTCCTGCAGGCTACCTATCCGGAGCGATGGATGTCTGTTGTATGTTCGAATGGATAATGACCGCACGATGAGTTAGCGAAATTGGAAGTCATCATTTTATTCTGACTCTGAAGCTTATATAGTGCTGCTACAACGAAGTCTTCTCACTCCGAGAGCTCATGCGCAGACTGGCAACACCCTCCCATGCTCAGGAGCTCTCGGAAACTAAGCCCAACTTCTCACGGCACTTTCGGAACTTGACTGCGCTTAAACCCTTAGTTCAGAGGTTCTCAAACTTTTCTGGTGGCGGCACCCGCGGCGCCTTAAGCTTAGGATGCCGTAGGACACGCGGGCGCGGCACCACGAGTGCCGCGGCACTCCACGGCAGTTGGGTGCCGGCGGCACACAGTTTGAGAACCCCTGCCTTAGTTAATATATCTGCTATCATATCAGCTGTCGGAAGATACTCGATCCTGACCTAGAGGAGCAACTGAAGTTCTCGGCAGAAGGGACTATACGTGTGTTTGTGGTCCGAGCTCCACTACAAGCTTCGATTCCCCAATGACCGTGCAAGAAGCGATGACTAGATCCGATGCTAAGGAATGGTTGTCATCGATGGAAACTGAGATGAAAGCTCACGCGAAGAATGGATCCTGGATCCTGGTGGACCGACCGGGTGACAGAAGGCCGCTGACGTCTAAGTGGGTATTTCAACTCAAGAGGAATAGCGAGGGCATTGTGACCAAGTACAAGGCGAGGCTGGTCGCACGGGGATGTGGTCAGACAAGGGGTCTCGACTACGATGAGACTTTTTCGCCGGTGGTAAAGACGACGACGCTTCCACACAGCATTCCTGGACGGGCAGCGCTTCCGTGCAGCCCATTGATCGCACCTCTGATGCTCCGCAGCCTTCAGCGCGAGCCTCTTGGCTTGTCCCTGGACCTTCTAGCACTTCCTCAACCCTCGGTCGCGGGAAACCGTTCAGTGCTTCTCCAGTCCCAAAGCTTCCCACTTCTGACACCAAAGCGTCCGTGAAACATGTCACAAGGCGGTACAAGCCGCCACTCCCGGAGCTGATGGCTACAGCATAGAGATCGCCATTCGCGTGCCGGATCTCACTACGTTCGCCCATGAACGACACCTTGAAGCCTTTCCGCGTCAGTTGCTTCACTGAGATCAAACTGACGAACAACTCCGGTACGTACAACACATCTCGTAACCTGATGAATCGACCCACTCCACAAGGTATTCTCACGTCGCCGATTCCGCCACACTTGAGAAGTTCATCATTCGCCGCAGCAACGTTGCGACCTCGACAGTCGTTGCCGATTGAAACGAATAACTCCGTACGCCCTGTCATGTGAGCGCTCGCACCGGAATCCACGAACCAGTCCACAGGATTTCTCGTTGCACACTTCAGGACTCGTTCCAGTTGTGACACTTCCGGCTCACAGATCGTAACATCATGAGTCTTCGAACCGCCATCTTCATGTAGTTCAGCAACTCTACCCTGCTCTCCTGGTTGCCTACAATCAATCTTCTCGTGACCGATCTTTCCACATTTGTAACAAGCGCCTTCGAAGTCAACTGAACGTGGGCGTCTCCTCAAAGGTTCCCTGCGATGAGTTACCCGAGCGCCCGCAAGAGCTGTCTCCCGTTTTTGCGAATCTAGCCTCGCTGCTTCACTCAACAGCCTCTCTTTCACGAAGTCAGTTGAGACGGTATCATTACTAGAAAGACTCTGGAACAGCGGAGTGTACTCTTCGGGGAGTTTCATCAGGATCAGCCCAGCCAGAAGACTATCTTCGACCTCACTGTCAATGGCTTTCAATCGCTGCGCAGCTGTGATCTTTCGATTGATATGAGATTCCATGTCGGTGCAATCCGCATACCGGAGCGTGGTTAGTTCCTCGAGTAAAGTCACCTTGCGGAATAGCTCTCTCGGTTGGTACAGTTTTCAAGTTTATCCCAAAGGGCCTGCCAGGATAAGCCCCCCACCACAGAATTTCTGGACACCATTGATTGGATTGCTCATATCTCGCGAACCAGTGCAGCTACAGCGCCCGTAAAAAAAACATTCTGCGGCATTTCGCACGGACTATCGATTGCCATAGGCGGCGGGTCGCTGCGGTCGCTCTATCGGTCGAAAACAACGAAGCACTTTTTGATTCACTCGGAAGAGCGGGGCTGACCACTTTCTCCATTATCGCTAAATGTACCCCGCCACATGATGTACTCACTCTGCAAGTTTCATCCCGCTGCGACGTTGTCCACCTGAGATATCAACAGCCGGATACTGTAGGTTGAGCGATTTCACCCCTGAACTTCCTAAATCCCAATGTAGACCGTATAGAACTCTTCCGATGAAGCGAATTCCGGATAAACCCGGCTGGGGAAGACAAAAAGAAAACTCAGAAGGTGGTGTAGCACGGTCATTCCGATATCAAGGTATTTATTCTGCGTTAAAAAGGTCCAGGAATATCGCCGTCAGATTCAGCCTCAGAATCACTCCCTCGCGGCACGAAGAGCTCAGTGAGTTGGTGAGCCGGGCGAGGAATGACGGGCTGCCACCTCGCGTGCGAGAGGTAGGAGACGACGGTTGCGACATACGCGCAACAACCGACCGTCCCGGTGCCATTCTTGCAGTCGCAGTAGTACCTCTTGATCCCTTCCACGCTATTCCTATTCGACTCGTATTGGATGAAGACATGGCATACGGCGCGCCCTGAGTGTCGGGATCGGATGTTTACACGGATGATCGTGGGTTTCACTATCACGCATTGCATTGAAACGTCGTCGTTGGCGTCGAGGAGCTCCACCAGGTAGGAGCGTGCCATCCGGAGCTGTTACGGTCCTGACGTGAACATCAGCAGCGAGTCTTCAGTCATGATCGGGAAATCCGTTAACGCACTCGCGGGAAAGCTTTCCAGGGTTGTCGGTCTCCGATTCCAGCTTTCGATTTTAACTTCCTCTCCGAACGTGTTCTTAAGCGACATGCGACTTCCTATGTGATCCAAGAGTTCAGCAGTCGCGCCGTCCTCGCTCCCAAGCCGTTGCTCATAGGTGTTCTGGAGGAAACCGATGATTCGGCACAACGCCTGCATTCTCGGGAGCATTTTATTGTCAACCGTGTGCTTGAGGAGCTTGAATTTTCCCCGTAGGAGTCCGTGGACGGCTTCAACCACCCATCTCACCTTCGTTACACGACGCGACTCGTTTGCTTCATCTGTGGGGAGCTGCTCTCGCTCTCGTACCGTGGTGGCTCCCAAGAATTCTCGAGCGATCGCGTGAAACTAGTAGATCTGCCGGTACGGCGTTGCAGTGTCCTAATACAGTACGGTACGGTACGGCGCCGTACTCCGTAGTACGGGACCCCAAACCTGGTAGGGACACTTGCTGATGGCAGGTATCACTCACACCACTAGGCTGTGGTGCCTTGGTCACCAAGGCACTAAGGCACCACACGAAAATACCGAGCCAAGTCTATACGGTCTATATTGGGATTCAGGAAATTCAGGGGTGAATTCGCTCAACCTACAGTATCCGGCTGTTGATATCTCAGGTGGACAACGTCGCAGCGGGATGAGACTTGCAGGGTGAGTACATCATGTGGCGGGGTACATTTAGCGATAATGGAGAAAGTGGTCAGCCCCGCTCTTCCGAGTGAATCAAAGAGTGCTTCGTTGTTTTCGACCGATAGAGTGACCGCAGCGACCCGGCGCCGATGGCAATCGGTAGTCCGTGCGAAATGCCTTAGAATGTTTTTTTTTACGGGCGCTGTAGCTCCACTGGTTCGCGAGATATGAGCAATCCAATCCTTGGCGTCCAGAAATTCTGTGGTGGGGCCGACACCCCCTATGTTATCCTGGCCCTTTCTTTCCCCGATGTGGCATCTCGGATCGATGAAAAAAGTTGAGGTTTGATTCCCGAAACAATGGTGCCTCGAGCGCGCTTGTTTTGACGTTCGTCAGTCCTGATGCCGTCTACATATTCCCAAAGGTCGCAGTTAAACAGGTGGGCTTCCATCGCGAAGCGCCAATCCATGTAATTTGAGGCACCTTCTAGCTTCTCGAACGAAGATGGGACACTTAAGCTACCAACTGTAGTTCTTGGTTCATCGCTCGACGGTGGGGGCGGAGGTCTGAACTGCTCCGGAACAGGGGCTTCTGTTGGCTCCCCTCCCCTCTCGGTTCTCCTTCTAGAAGTAGCGGGGGCTTCGTCTATCCCTGGTTCTCCTTCTCCTCGATTCCTCGTCGCCCTCTTCCTTCCACCTGCCATCGCTGAAGCTCTCGCGATCCACTAGTAAGATGTCGTGCACTGCTCACCAACTTCCCGTGCCTGGGCCCATAACCTGTTGTTTGTTCGAATGGATAATGACCGCACGATGAGTTAGCGAATGAGGAAGTCATCATTTTATTCTGACTCTGAAGCTTATATAGTGCTGCTACAACGAAGTCTTCTCACTCCGAGAGCTCATGCGCAGACTGGCAACAAGCAACACGCAAGGAAGAAACCTGCTGGGCACGGGACGTTTTTCGCGGGTATTGGAACATGCACCTCGGATCACGAACCGATGCAGAGATAAGGTTGAAACAACAATTCCACTCGTCCTTTCGAATGCAGCCCGACGTCCCGCGAATCAACAACTACCTGCCACTCACAAAACTGGAATCAGAAATCGGAGGACTCTCCTGTGAAAGATTAGTTTCGCCTGTGGTTTGCGATCTTGAGCATGAGCAGTTCAGTTTGTGCAATTCTGGGTTTCCTGGTTCAACGGTATGGGAGTTCGGTGAGACAGCTGGATCCAGACGAAGTCCATTGTTGTGAGAAAATCTAACAAATCCTAGTTGCTTGTTCGGTTGGACGTTTCTGGGTTGAGGAAGTTGAAGAATTGTTTTACGATTCTGATGCTAATACCTCTGGAGCTGACACTCCCGATGAGCGAGATGAGGTTCCCGGCCGAGCTCCCCAGTGTAGATCACATTAGGGATGAAGATCCTGACGGCGTCGATCGGGCTGATTGTGAGAGTGCGGATTACGAGCTCGAGGGAGCCGGGATAAAATGCAAATCTGTTGCTGGTCGTTTAACCGAGAGAAGGATTCGTCAAATTCTCGATTCCCATTCCCGGAAAGGCGAGAAGAAGACTCTGAAAGAATTCCGCATTACACGCACAGACCTCCGCCTGATTAGATGTCACCATAGCGAGGGGAGCGAGCGCGTTAAATACAAGAAGGTCCGCGAATACGTTCGCTCTAATTTCAGAAGGGTAAGCTCTCTGATTCCTCGCCAAGTCGTCAGCGAAAAGGAGGAAGAGATCGAACGTAGCACTAATAAATTGATTATGACGTTATCAGGCTCGCTCCGAAGTCCTACAGGGGACGCCGCGACACTTGAAGCGATGGATCAAGGACGCTATAGAGCAGCGGTTCCCAAAGTAGGGGGGCGTGGAAAAATTCTCGGGGGGGGGCGTGGCGTATTTTCCCCGTTTCAGCACTTCAGTACTACGGATGGGAACCGAAATATAATTTCGAAATGGAGAGAAACCCTGGTCAAATCCTCCTCTATGCTCTACTTCCCGCCTGAAATTCGAGAGAAGTCTCGACAATCGATTTCGCCGGCGCGTTCTCCCAGGCTCATCTCTGTGTTGTTTTCGGGAAACTCCCTCCCATGTTCATTGCTACTTGGTCGAACATCTGGTCGCAGCACTTGGGGGTACCCAGGTGAGACTTTCGATACTCTCTGTCGGGGCAGGTCCAACACATGTGTCCGAGAGGGAATGACATTTCTTCCATGTTTGTTCTGGCTATTTTTCATAACAGTTCTTCGTGAGAGATTTCATCATATCGGGTCTGAAGGTGAATTTTCTTTCTGCCATGGACAGCCACGGAAGTCCGATCCCTATGCCCGGAAAACTCCAGAATGCAGTTCACCTCAAGGTATCGGAACTTGACCGTTCTCTTCGCCGGCCATGAGTCCCGCTTCATTCTTCGTTTTGCGGAAGATGTTCTTGATGATGCTCATGCTTCATCAAACCCCAGACACTCGGCTCATCCCAACTTGCCTTTCAGGATCTCCCGACGAATTCGAAAGTGGTTGCGATCGTATGCGGTCGAGGAACACATTTCTCATCTGGATTGACGACAGTGAAGTGTTCATTTTCTCACGAAGGATCTATTTCAAATCCAGAACAAACTGACCCTCGCTACACATTGGAGGCGATGTGCGGTAACTTGCTTTTCTGAATCTTCAGCGTCTCTTCGCATGGAAGATCCGATCGCTCCAGGCTGAGAATTTCTGCCCGCTACTGCTCGACACGTCAAACTTGGAGAAGTTGCCCGGGGAAATGAGGATGAAATCACTCCTAGATAGGATCAAGGAAGCCTCAGATCGAGGAGTCGCGTACAGCCCGCGAGATGCTGCCGAAAACGTTTCACCATCTACGGATCTGTGATCAAGAGTCCAGTGGTTGCAGGAATAGCAGTGAAGGGGGAATGTCTCTATGCATGGAACATTTAATTCAGTCCAAGGAGCAGCGAGGCATCGGCGATCGGCAGCTCCCCGGTGTAGAACTTCGAATAAACTTTCTTCGATTTTCTCCAGCGAATTTTCGCTCCGCTTCCACAATCATGTTGAAAAATCCCAGCGAAGGCATTCCGGGCGATCGGGTTAGATCCGCCATCTCATGAAAAAAAAAACCAATCACATGGAGAGCGAAATTTATTCACAAAACGTGACCTTGAATGTTCGCAGTCCGGAGAGCACTGGTTTTTGGGGTCACCAGCTGCAGTTGTAGATCCTATTAAGGTCTTCTATAGTGTCTCCTCCAGCGATTTTTATGAGCTGTTGGCGGATGCTGGACATTTTCTTGCACCCTGAAACGAAGTCAAACGTATTCCATGGTCTGGATCGCATGCTCGTTCCTATGCGTGGTGACTCTGTGATGTAACTCACCTTCTTTCTTGTCGGGATCAAACGAGAAAATATGGCGCGTATGCATCCCGTTGAAGCGTTTCCCATATGGATTGTCACATACACGACCAACTGCGAACTCCACATAAGCGCTTTCGATGCGCCAAGGAACGTAGGTTACGCAGGTTTCCAACTGAAATCATCAATTGATCGGAACATATGGGACCAGACAGCTCGATTCGGATAGAATCACAACATGAGTCTCCGAAATGCTCGTTCAATTGCTCAACTGACATGGATCTTGTTCATCGCTTTCTTTATCCAGCGTCTCTTGGTTGACGACAGCTCATGATTAAATGTGTAAGGAATCACAGCCTGAGGCCAACGCTCGACTGCTCTGAAATGGAAAGACCATGAATGCGATGGTAGATTCCGCTGCCATCAATTCGTGTCCGGAACTGATTTCGAGTGGAGACGAGAAGTCAGCTGAATGCTGAAATGTAAAGCCCTTTACTAAGAAAAAAGAGTTGGTATTTACTCGGAAGGCTTTGGAAGCAGCACAAGCAGGAAAACCACAAAGAAAGCCTGCATCAACAGTTTCTCGATGGATGCCATTCCTGAACGCCTTTGGTTGACAAGTAAAGTGTAAATTTCCGTTCTCTCCGTCTGACTCCGTCGCGACTAAATCCGTGACTGCTGTAAATCGATCCTGTCGGTGTTGCATACCTGCAAAAGCGCCGCGTTACTGAGCTTTGAACGTCGTCAGGCCTCGATAGTGGAGCTTGGACTTCCAGAATAGCCTTCAATGACTAGGTTCCCTCGCTTACGTCTCTGGGATCTAGACACGAATATTTCAATTCTGTTGGGGACCGTTGACCGATTTATTGGGAGCCATTTTACTTCGCGGTTATAAGCGCAGATTCGTAAACACGGGAGCAGGGTTGCAGTCAGGGGCGTACCCAGGATTTTTTTTTGGGGGGGGCCAGAGCGAATTTTTCATCATCTTGGGGGGGGCCAAGACATGATCATCATCATCATTAACATGGAGCTCTATGGGCCGGACGAAAATCTTGGGGGGGGCCATGGCCCCCTGGGCCCCCCCCTCGGTACGCTACTGGTTGCAGTTACACCTTCGGAAACACCCCTGTGGGCCGGTGCCGATCCATCGATCGCCGGGATTAGCTCGATAGGAGAAGATCATGCTAGATGAATAAGACATCCATACCTGCGTATTGGCGATAATCACAGCGGGAGCACCTCGGCTAGTTTACTCGCTGGTCGGTGATTCATGACGCAGGGCAATCGTTCATGCCACAGCTACAGCGCGGCGTCGCAAGCTCCGTGGCGTTTGGGAACCATGGAGCGGCAGAAGGCAAAACATGAAGGTTCCCTCACTTATTGTTAGTCGATCGAGGAGTCGAGTTACGGCTGATTCATTCGACAGGCGACGTCCACTGAAACTCTTCTCGCTCAGGACTGCAGAAGTAGGAGGGCTTCCAGGCTATCTCATGCTTGTCGTACCGATGGCGGTACTGTGATCAGCCGGTCTCTATCTGATCTGAAACTTGAGTTTCCAGGCTCTCAGAAGTGGATTTAACATCCGATGTAAACTCATTGGAAATCATGGGGTGATGTTCGACGGAAATTTCGGGAGAACGGATAGGCTTTGCGATATATCCTCTGAGGCTGAAATGAATGAGAACCCGCAGGGAGGATTCCGCATGAGTTCGGATGTCTGCCACGATGAACGTGAGGACAGGCGCGTAGCCAGGATTTTTTCTTGGGGGGGCAAGACCATTTCTGCACTTTCTTGGGGGGAGCCAAGGGACGATGATGCTGTGCTTTAACATGGGGCCCTATGGGCGATGCGAAAATTTTGGGGGGCCACGGCCCCCTCGCACCCAGTGGCGTATATAGGGGGGGGCCCAGGGGGCCATGGCCCCCCCCAAAATTTTTGTCCGGCCCATAGAGCTCCATGTTGAAGCTCATCATCATCTTCTGTTGGCCCCCCCCAAACTGGGGCGAAAATGATCTTGGCCCCCCCCAAAAAAAAATCCTGTGTACGCCCCTGCTCGCACCCCCCCCCCCCCCCCTGGCTACGCTAATGCGTGGGGAGTGAAGTTCCCCTGCCCGCCACGGAGCTCGAAGAAGTACGATTCTCCGCTGATTTTGGTGGCCTCTGTATTTCGGTCTGAAACGTGTACCCTCTAGGACCCTAGGGGAGCCGAACGAGGCTTATCGATGGAAGTCGGGGCGACATGAGATCATAGGGTGATTTCCGGCTTGATGACAAGTCATCGGAAGGACATTGTGACTTCGTGGACGGGTATTCCGACGCGAACGGGTTACCTCTGCCACCGGTTACCTCCCGAAATACTTCCCTGAAGAGTTCCCATGGAATTTACTCACGGGAGGAAGTCCAGGGGGATGGATTCGGGAGTACACTCAAGGGCTGTCTCCCTCCCGCTCGGCAACCGAATCTTTGCACCCCGCGGGCGTCTCGTCGGTGGACTCACTCGGGATATTCCAGTCCTCCATCCTCTGGAATCGGTTGACAACTGATCATTTCCCGACCACTTCTCTAAGGGCCCCATGATCAAGAGAAGCTCAACCATGAAGAGCTCCGATCTCAAGGAGTGGATCTAGACTGAATCAGACAGGACAAGAATATGTGAGTTGAATCAATAAGTTCGTGCCGTTTCTCCCCTATCAATCAGTACCAGGAATCGGAGGCTTGAACATTTATTCATTCCATGATATATTGACCGTAGTTTGCCAGGACCTTCTCCCAACGTACCGGCGAACTTTCGATGCCCGCCTCCCGAAACGTCTTCGTTTTATTTTCGGAAAACTCAGCTAGGTTGTCGACCACGTCTACCTCAGAGGCAGGGGCGTGCCCAGGGGGGCCGAGACGGCCATGCAGTAGCGTACCGAGGGGGGGGCAGGGGGCCATGGCCCCCCCAAGATTTTCGTCCGGCCCATAGAGCTCCACATCTCTAGTTACTGACCCCCCCACTCTCATCCAAACACGAGAAACGGAGAAATCTCTGACTGAGGTACCGCGTTACTCTTCCACAGACGAAAGCGTTGGTTGGGTTGAGCACAGAGTTGGGATATATGACGTTGCCTTTGGCCGACCGCATTGTGGAGAAGTTCTTGGAGAAGCACGACGAGGTTAGTGAAAATAATCTTCGATAGCCGAGGATTTCACATGGATTGAACGTTTGGATGATTCGAGAGTTAGGAGATCCACGTGGGATCGGAGAGCTCCCACAATTCGTTAAAACGAACACCTTGGGGGTCGGAAATCGTGTACGCCGTGAGGAGATTTTTCCAATGTTGTACTCTATAAGAGGCGGGCCGAACCGAAACTTATCCTCGCTTCGGTACATCGAAAATTCGTTGTCGCGATATTCCTTGTGGGGAATTCCCGCTGTCCTCCGTTCTGTTATTGCGGCGATCACGTATTATTGGCACGAGCGAGCTTTCCTTCCGTTCCCATGGTAGCTGCTATGCCTATCCTGAGGTCAAGCTAGCATCTCATCAACTCTTCCCTCCCAGCTCCGTTCGGATACGAGAGCCAGTCGGGATCTGACTCAACTGGCGTTGGTTTTCGCTACTTCAGCTATGCACAAGAATCGAGGAACAGGGGAGTTGACACGGTGTAGGCGGCAAGCGAGCTCTGATAGCAGCTTGCTGCCGGTCACTACACACAAGCTTGACGCTGTTTCGAGTTGTTCGGACGATACCGATGACGAGCGATAGCTAAGAATTCTCCTGACATGTTTTTTCATTCCTCATTTATTTAGTAGATATCGTAATGCTTGTAAAGGGGCCGCTCTACTAGGAACCGAGGCCAGACCTTAATGACAGACTTTTTGACAAACCCACTGACATACAGTAGACTCCCGATAATCCGCAACCCCGATAATTCGCAAACGCCGATAATTCGCAATGCGCGGCGATTTTCTAAGGAGTTTCGTCAATTCGCTCATAGGCTCTATATTGAAGCATCCGATATTTCTCGTAAATCTCGAACGGTGCACACGCGTTCGAAGTCCCCTCCTTGAAAATCCTGTCTAACCGCCTGATCCTGTGTTTCCCGCACTTGGAATGGGTTCGAAAGACACGAACCGTGTTAAGGTCAGAAACGGACTCCGTGACTCCAACGATTTTTGCATGAAATGTGAGAAGAAAATCCACGGGACCGCTGTGGCGGTGCGCTGTATTGGCTGCCACGGCTGGAGTCATGGTGCGTGCTGTTCTCCGACCATCAATCGGCGAAACATCGACCAATTCAAGACCAAACCCTACATATGCTCTCAGTGCCACAACCCAGCAGCACTCGAGAGCTCGGTGATCGTTCCCGATATTGTTCAGCCCTCGCCTCGCACGGATGTGGCGGCGCATGAAGATGGCGGCACGGCAGTCGGCTGTGGGCTCTGTAAACAGACGAGCATGCGCCTGATTGCTCTCGAGCAGTTGGTTAGCAAGCTCAGCGGCAACATCGCGGAGGTGGAGAGGAGCGTGCAGTACTGGGATGGCACACTCGAGGACAAGGTGAAACTTATCGACTTAGGAATGAAGGAGATGAAGAATTTGAGAAACGACGTGAGGTTGGTGAGGGAGAAAACAGCTGATCCCTTGGAGACCGATGTTGTCATTGCGAACATTCCAGAAGCCACCGGAGAGATTACCTTCGAACTCGGAGCGCGCATAGTTGAAGAGCTGGCACCTGAGATCCGGCCCGATATCTCTGAGGCCAGACGCATACCCTCAAAAGACAGCACTCCTGGTCTCATAAAAATGTCATTCAAATCAAACAGATCAAGGAATCTACTGGTTCGACGTTCCAGAGAGAAACGCCTGAACATCAGCGACCTGAAGCTAGACGCCAATGTGCAGCGGTTCTCTTCTGCTCCTTCGCCATCCTGGAAAACTCCACTCCAGCTCGGAGTCCTCTCGGGCAGCGGCTTGTTTGTCAACGAATCACTCTCTAGAAACACCCGCGTGCTGCTCAGCAAGGCTCGGGCCCTCAAAAGGGATAAAGTCATCCACTCTACCTGGTGCAATGCGAATCGAGTTTTCTACAGACTGAAGGAGGGGGGAGAATCTGTCTTGCTCAACTCTGAGCACGACCTCCCTAAACCCAAACCAGCGGCTTTCGTTAGCGGTGAAGAGGAGATGTCGGCGTTGGACACTGCGGTGTTGGAACCGGAGGAAGAGTACTAAGTTCACTTGTTCTATTGTTTCCTGTATACTCTGGTAGGTGCTCTCTTCCATTTCACAATGCCTGTCCAATATGTCGACGTCTCCGATCTCCCTGGCGTAAAGCTCGGAAACGGATCAATCATACACTCGAATATTAATGGTGCAAAATCTCACTTGGACGAACTGTTCGACCTAACTGATCTCAATGCCGGTTTCTCATTCATCGCAGTGTCGGAAACTCGTCTCCGTTCGGAAGAGGAGCGATTCTTCGGCCGTATCGGGTTTGATGCTCATTTTGCTTCGCGTTCTGCCAGATCCCCTGGCGGCGGTGTTGCCTTGTTCGTGCGAAGTGGTCTCAACTCTAAGCCTCGTCCTGATCTCTCGTTCTCCGGCCTTGACGATGCAATATTCGAGAGCCTGTTCGTTGAGGTCGGCTTCGGGGGGCATGGGAAGCGACTCATTATTGGTGTCATCTATAGACAACCGTCTCACCAGGGCTGGGACAGATTTTTCGACTTCCTAGAGGAGAGACTGGACACAATTGCAGCCGAGCGGGTGAATTGCATCCTGCTTGGAGACTTCAATGTCGATACCCTGTCCGATTCTCTACAGGCCCAGCGGCTTACGGATCTCATGGGATCCTACTCATTCTCAAACTGTATTGATGCCCCGACCCGAGTATCACCCAAACCTGACGGAGGTATCTCAGTCAGTTCTATCGATCACATCTGGTGCTCTGATGGGGTTTCTTCTGAGTCAGCCTTCATCATACGCAGCCACTTCTCGGATCATTTCTCCCCGTGTCTTTCCCTTCCGTTAGGGAAGATGCCCGAGCCTTCTACCACATGGAGGTTGAAACCGATTTTCGACCTTAGAAAGATTTATAACGAGTGTGCGGAGACTGACTGGTCGCCGATTCTCGATTCTGTGGACCCAAACATCGCTCTCATCAGGCTCTCGGAACATATCCTTAACGTCATGAGGTCTTCTATTCAGAAACCGCCCACCCATCATCGCAGACCGAAGCAACGGTCTCCATGGATCACCCCCCAGCTCTGCGACCTGATCCGTCAAAGAGATTCAATCTTCCGCAGGATCCGTAGGAACACCAACGAGCCGCTCCTCATTGACTCCTACCGCTCGCTTAGGAACAAGATCACCTCCCTGAGGAGGGAACTCAGGAGGAAGCACTACGACACCATAATTGCCCGAGCGGCCTCCAAAGCCAAATCACAGTGGAAGGTTGTCAACGAACTCCTGGGTCGTTCCGGCAAGAATCAGCTATCTCGGCTACGGATCCACGACTCAGTGGTCGATGATCCTTCGCTAATCGCTGAGGGTCTGAACGAGTACTTCACCTCGTGCGTTCCAGGCGAAGCCGGTGCTGCAATGTCTTACCAACCTCCCGACACATTTCCAAGATGCTCAGCGAGAGCTTCGTTCAAGGAGGTCCCCGTCCAGCGGATACAATTCATCTTAGAGCACCTCAGTCCAACTTCGGTCTGTTCGGATCAGATCCCAATCGCCATTCTCAGGCTCCTCGCCCCAATCGTCGCGTCCCCGCTCTCACAGATCTTCAACCGCTGCATTGCCCTTGGCGTATTCCCTGACCATCTCAAAAGATACAGAGTGATAGCCGTCCATAAAGGCGGTGACCCGCTCGAGCCATCCAACTACCGCCCGATCTCGATAGCTGACCCCTTATCCAAAGTCTTCGAGCGCGCCCTCCTGGACCAAATCCAAGATCACCTCAATTCGCACAATATTCTCTCGGAGTTCCAGTTTGGGTTCAGAAAAGGGAGGTCGACTCAGCACGCGTCGGTTCGACTTCTCGAGAGCTTGAGGCAGGCGAAGGCTTCTGGTGAGCATTCCTTGGCGTGCTTCATTGACGTCAGCAAAGCGTTCGACTCGTTGCTACCGCCAGTGTTTCGCATGAAACTCCAGGCGTACGGGTTTGATCCGAAGGCGTGTCAGCTCCTCGAGGACTTCCTCCTTAACAGGAGGCAGTTTGTGGATGTGAGGGGTTCCCATTCATCCTACTCCACAATCTCTCGAGGAACGCCTCAAGGAAGTTTATTGGGACCAACAATTTTTTCTCTCTACATCAACGACCTTCCCAACTGTCTTATCTTCTCCAAGACAACATTGTATGCGGACGACACAAGCTGCATGATATCAGGACCATCCGTCCACGAAATCGCACAAAGACTCAATTGTGACCTAAGTCGAATCAACCGCTGGATGAGAGCTAATGGGCTACGAATCAACTCGGCGAAGAGTACAGCACTTCACTTTCCGCCATCCCGCGTGTCTCCAATCCTTGAGGACGGAGTGGTTCAGATTGCCAACAACTCTATCCCGGTCTCGAAAACTGTGAAGTTCCTTGGTCTCCACATTGATCATCTCCTGACCGGTGAATCTCACACCAACCAGATGTCTCGTACCCTTACCGGATCGATCGCTGCTCTCGTCCGTGTTAGACATCTTCTGGGGCCAGAAATCCTCCTAAAGTTATATCATGCGTTCTTCGGCTCTCACATACTATACGGGGCGACAGCCTTCGGTCTGAACTCAGCATCCCGAATGAATCGCATTCATCTTCTTCAGAAGCGAGCTCTTCGCATCGTGAGCAAGAAAGGTCCGAGGGAGCACTCTCTCCCGATTTGCAGACGGCTGAAAATCCTTCCGTACCCGCAGTTTGTACGCTACGCGGTTTGCCTGTACATCCATGAGTTTCTCACTGGATCCACTCCAGCCACCCTGCCACTTGTCCCCTCACACTCCGGCACACGAGGCAGCACCTCGCGCTTACTGCTACCACACCGCCACCCGTCGTCGGTCTTCACATTTTCCATACTATCCAGGGGATCCATGATATGGAACTCTCTCCCAGCCCATGTCCGCAATATCCGTAATACTCGGCATTTCAAAGTCACATTGTCCGAATACTACCTCGATCAAGTGGTCAAATCTGACCGTAATAATTCCTAGTCAGCAATCCTTACCAACCATAGCGAACTTGTGATCATAGGAAAAAAATCCAAACAAATGTAGAATTATGTAAATTATGTAAATTATCTTGCCTCCCTCTGCGAGCTCTGCTCTTTGGGATCTTGTGATAAAGGCAATAAATTGAATTGAAATTGAATTGAATCTCTATCAGTCGCAATTCGCGCATGGGAATCACCATTAATTCGCGCTCATCAGATCATGTTGGTTTCTTGAGCCGGAAAGAGTCATGACCGCAGTGTTCAGGGTCACGCTGCAGTCGAGCTTCTCTGAAAGAAGACGATCCCGCAAACTGCAGGCTTTTGGCTCTTTTGGAAAACAATCATTTTGTCCCCAAGTGGAAGTTTTTGAGATGAACTCTCCATGACGGGGCGGCGTTTGAGAAAGATAGAAGCCTCTCTGGATTTCAACCAGTTTACCTTTTATTTTAACTGATCAACTAGATCCATCGAGAGAGACGCTATCTTAACGGACTCGATGAGAATATTCATAGTATCTCAGTCGGTTTGGGGAAGGCCAAGGGACCAGCCCCGGCGGGAAATCCTGCATCCGCGCTTGGAACTAAGACCTGTCACTCTTGTTTCGGAGCCTTATTCGACGTGTCTGGAACATTGGAAGCCCCTCAAGAGAACAAGCCACGCCAGCGCGTCTCCTGGAATCTATCTCAAACGAGTATTCTGTACGACATCACACTCACCAACAGTGGCGTATACAGGCCCCCCCCCCATAATTTTCCTTCCCATGTTAAAGTCCTATACCTCTGAGACCGGGGTATCGAATCGCCCCAACTATAACATAGGGTCGCCCCCGCCAAAACAAAATCCTGGATACACCACTGCTCACCAACACCTTTAGGCCTGATTCTCGTCTCTGGGAAGTACAGCTTGATATCAACGTGGAACATGCATGCAGGATTTACCAAACATTCTGTCTCCGTGGCCAGCATCTCCATCTGTTTTAGATGAAACTTGTATTCTTCGCAGACTTACAGTTTCAGACATTCTTCTCTCAATCTACGGATGCTCGAATAAGTTCCGACCGAGGTCAACAGAGCAAAGAAGACCCTACAATTTCTTCGAGGACGGCCCGATCCATTGAGGAACCTCGGCATGTCGTTCTAGTCTCTACACGGTCGTTATCTCCTGGCATTTTACCTGGGAAGCAGCTCTGCAACGAATCCCGATTGAGATGACCGATTCTCCTTCGAATAGCACCAACATCCGACAGGAGAGCGGAGCTCCAGCTTCCCCCCTCTGGAACCCAATGGATCGATGGGGCGAATTATTCGGTCGAGTTGATGTTTCGATGAATTGTACTCCCGCGTCGACGATTCCGATATTCAATCCCACAGTCCTAGACCCGGGTTTTCCGTATGTGTAGACAGTGCAGCTGCGAGAAAGTGATTGCCCGTCAAGCTGGCCAAATGACCAAGTCCACGAGTATTCGTAGTGAACCCGAATCCGAGTTGGGCGTTTCCGTGAGCGGAAGCTGTTTGAATTGTATGGATATGACGATTCGTGTACATTTTTGTTTGTTTGAGCCGGATCGGCTGGAACATCGATCGACATATCCTTGCCACCTTACCCCATGTATTGTTACCCGAGATCAAGTCGGCCAGCCCGACCTTGAACTTCAACGGGGCTCTTCATCATGCCTGACCTAGCACGGAAATTTCTTAAAATGTGGCGGAAACCTCTCAGGCCACCGGGAATAAATCTCCGGAACAGCCGGGCACGAAAGCTCATGTTCTTGACCCGGAAGATGCAGCTCTTGAATTGCCGGGAGCCGGGCGCCCGGAAAGGTAGTCTACCTACGGACTGATTTTTCGGACTTGTTAGATTGGATCAGCTTTTTGCCGTTTTCCATTGTCAAAGATTCGGCCGCACGCCCCGACAGGCTCATGAGAATCAAATCTTGGGGGCGAGGGGAAACTGTGGATATGGGTGCTCTCGCTAACACACATACATCCAAAACGGCAACCTATGCGTTTCACTCGATGTAACCGAAACCGAACTCGCTGGGGGAACGCAAATGAGGGATCAGGAATATTCTCGAGGAGAATAATTTTGGACAGAGATGCGGATCGGAGAGATCCGTACCCGTCGCGCCGGAAAACGAGGAAAACGAGGAGGGAGGAGACTCTGCGAAATGGAAAGAAGCATGGAAGCAACTGGCAGACGATGGACGCGGCGCATCATGCTCGATCTGAGGGCCTTGCAGGCTTGGAAGCATGGCCAAACGACGTACCATCCCACCCAGACTCTGACCGGTCACGGGTGTTTCCAGGTGTACCTGTGCCGAATCGGGAAGGCTGGAAGCTCGGACCGAAGCCTCTGCCTAACGGAGTAATCGGAGCTATCGCTACATGGATTTGAGGGATTTCCACTTTCGTCGTCTTCCTCGTGATTTCGGAGGTCAGCGCGGCCGACGACGCCATCACCTTTTCAAGAGGACTCTTTTCTGCGTCTCTCCTTTCCCTTTTCATGGTTCTTTCGCTCTTCTTCTTGGCCAGGATATCACTAGAGCCAATGTACATCATCCGTTGCCTCCTTTGATCTGCCAAGAACTCTCTCACGATGACAGGAACATTCACACCACATTTACATTTTGCGTAATCCGTGGACTTGCAAGAGGCGACGTCGAAAAGGCGCTTCGCTTCCTCGAGATATTTGTCCAAATGCGCGTGGAACGTCTCGGACCCTTTCGTCTTGTATCGAGTGTAGGACTTGTTCAACTTCTGCACTTTAGTATGTTCGTTGACGATCATGGTTTGAAGGCTCTGTGCAGAAATTGTTGGAATTGACGCTCGCTCCCATAAGCATACGACTTTCTCTCGAACGATCGTTGCTACGTCCTTGATTGATGGATTTTTTCCGGCCATGATGGTATTTCTCTCGGCCTGCACATGATTGAAACACTTGATGACACTCAGGTACGTTGGCAGCTCATTTTGTTTGAGATCCTCTGTTTTTCCCACTGCTTCAAACACAGCATATTGCAATTTTGGTCGAGAGGATGCCATAGCCGGCTTTCTGATTCTATTTGTCACGAGTCCGAGGCAAATACACTCTGTCGCACTACTCATCAACTCCTGGGCCTCGTCGGGCTTCGAACTCTTCGTGTTCTTCGAATTTCTTATGATACAGGTACTGGAAGCCTCCATCAAACTGAGCCAACATAAGGCGAGCTGAGGCATGGTAATAATGTGTCATGTTCAATGTCCATGTCATGCTTGCCGCATGTCATGTGTCAAGTTCATGATGTGTCACCTGACTTGAGCGCGCATCATAGGCAAGAATAGGGTTCGATTATTTGGTAAGTATGGGAGATAAATGAGCGAAAATCTGTATTTTCTACTTTTTCACGTAAAACCTTGAAACTTTGACTCAAATGCGCAGACTGAAGATGTTGTCCGACGCACGTCATTTTTTTTCTGCTTGATACCGACTACTGTCCACACGATTTCAGCACTAGGGAATTCGCGATTTCGGAAAAAAAAGGTTTTTCGATCCACCCTACTGGGCAGTCATGGCCTGTGCAAATCGACGTTTGAATTATACTGCGAGGTCGGGAAGCACCCTCGATGAGTTTAAGATGAGCTTTTCTTCTCCTCTCTTGAAGAGCAGTGATCGTTTCACCTTCCTCAGCTTGAAAATCGCAATCGAGTCTGCTCGCAAGTCAATTTACACTCGATTCACCATGCGATTTCCGACCTTGCTTGTTCTTTCGGCTGGGGTCGGACTCCTCAGTTCAGCCCTCGTGCTCAACGCTAGGAAACCCGTATTTTCAATCTCGTTGAATTAGTGAAAGCGCAAGTTTTTGCGGCGGGGGTCTTCCGGAAGTGCATGCCGCGGATCGTGATAAAATACGCCACAAAGTTAAATTTCCCTGCCTACGGTGGGTACAATTCAGCCGAAAGCTGATTGCGTGTCACTGAAGAGTGGAACCCACTGACGAATTAGGTATAAGCGACAAGATTAGAATAATAGATGAATGAAGGTAGAACCTTCATCTACCGCTATTACACGTTTACATTGAAAATCTTGAACATGAATCCTTCTTTTTATTAACATCGCATGGAGGGGCGAATCTTCAAGTTTGCTCTCTGGAACGGAATCGATCGATGATGCGAACGATTCGGCCAAGTTCATGTTTCGATGCACTGTACTTGCGCGTTGACAATTCGTGTTTGTTATTGATTTGCTGGTCGTGAATTCCAACGCCGACGTCCTCGTGATGCCGGTGTTGGTAGACCATGAAGGTGTGAGAAATACATTCTCTATTATTGTATTGGCGAACGATGGGCCAAATCCCAGAATGACAATATAAGCGTCCGAGCCGAGCAGAAAGGAAATATTCTCCCTGGAACAGACTGTCCACATCGAAGGTGGATCATCTTTGAACATTTATTCTCCACTTCTCCGATGCCAGATTCTTATTCTGTTAAAGGAGTATAAACTTGATGTGATCCACCCAGTGTTTGACAACATCGCCATCAGTCACTGGCACATACTCTCCGTCAAAAACGCATTCTACAGCCTCCCAACCGAACTCCATCAGGTTGTTTAACGGGAACGATGACCGTTTGCGTCCATGTTTGATCGTGATATTCAAATTTAGAGGAAGGAAGGCATTACGCAGTGCTCGTATCAGCACCCAAACGTCGGAGGTTTTCAAATCGTATCCGACGATCAAGGAGCCGTCGTCGGCTAGATAACCGAAGAAAGCATTGGCGAGCAAACAGCCCAGATACCCGAGCCTCTCAATGCCTGCGGAATAGAATAAGACAGCTTCATTCTCCGATAAGGACGCCTACTATTCTTTAGTGGTCTTCTAGTCTTTGAATACATGTAAGAAGCTTCGGAATGAAGTGTACCCACCATAGGCGGGGAAATTGAACTTCGTGGCGTATTTTATCACGATTCGCGGCATGCACTTCCGGAAGGTCTCCGCCGCGAAGACTTGCGCTTTCACAAGCTCAACGGGATTGAATATACGGAGTTTCTTGCATGGATGGAATTTGGCGGAGTAATACGGATCTTTCCAGTTCACAGGTTTCGGTTTCTTCGTTTTCTTAGGTTTCCCAGCGATGGGCATCAAGGCGCAACTGAGGAGTCCGACTACGGCCGAAAGAACAAGCAGGGTCGAGGATCGCATGGTGAATCGGATGTAAACTGACTCGCGAGCACACTCGATTGCGATTTTTCACGTTGAGGACGGCGGAACGATCGCTGCGATTCAAAAGAGGAGAAGAAGAGAGATAGCTCAACTTAAACTCATCGAGGGTGCTTCCCTACCTCGCACCATAACTTGATCGTCGATTTGCACAGACCATGACTGCTCAGCCGTTCAAAACGGCAATTAGTGGACAAGCGGCGCACATTGGGGCTGACGCGGGGAGAAATGGCGCGCGAGAGCGCCGGGTATGGTCTCGAGTCTCGAATCATCAGCCCGAGAACGGCCATCTGATCTGCACCGGAGGAACGAATTCCACATTTCGATTGGAATGCCTCCGTACAAAACATCAATGATCAACTCGTTGAAAACCGGTCGCGAATACTCGCACTTTAGAACCGTTACGCCGCGCCGTTTCAGCGGCGGAGTGTGTCGACTCAAAAATAAGATAAAAGACCGATCTTCGTTCCCGTCTTGTACGGGAATGTTCTTGCGACTGAGACGTGCCTCACAAGGGAGGTGCACGACCTCAACCTGGAATTTCTCGACCAAACTTGCAGATTGTCATGGGCTTATATGTCACTCATACTGGGGACCTGTTCAAAATCGGCTAAATACAAACTTGAAATTTCATCATTTGTACCCATTCCAGCCTTTTTAGCGTAGAAGCGCCCCGAATCGTCGATTTTGGCCAACTTTGTATCGCCGTAAAAAAAAAACCGGTGGGGTAGTTCAGTCTTCGACTGAACTGTTAGTTGCGTGGGACACGTTCCTTGGTCAGAGTTCATGTTTGGGGTGGTGGATTCTGTTAGCGGCGCAGTGACATCAATAATCAGCGAACGGTCTTAGAATTAGATTTGTAATTCGGTGTGTTCGTCCTCAAGTTTGGCGTTTGATATGCGCGCCAACCTAAATCAAGGGGCAGTTAATGGAGGGGTTGTTCCATGGGTATGCAGTTGACGATCCTGAATCATCCTTGCTCGCTGATCTTTCCATCACGCGCATGAAGAAATTGACAACCGTGTTTCATCTGAAGAGTACAAGCTAATATTGTTCTCATGACTGCCATCGAGAGATGGAGCAGCTCGTTTTCGAATGTCTCTTTTTGAGCTTTCATGATCATCACGTTGTACTGTTGTTCTTCAAGTGTTCTTACGAAGATTGTTTTGTGGTGAATAAAATAGCTGATATGGGTCATGTATTCCCGAATGGCGATATTTTTGCTGTACATCAAATCGAGGGAAGTTTTATTGAGCGTTGTGACTCCATCAGGATTGTTGTCTGATGTCATTCCGAACACATCGTTCATGAGGGACAATAATCCATACCTCTTGGACTCAATCTTGAAATCATGATTGAAATCCCCACATAAGAGTATTGCTCGATTTGCGTCGTCCGGTCTTAAGACTGGACTCTGGCTTCGTAGAAACTCTCGTACGTGCGTCTGAGCCACACTGGGATTGATGTTCAGAACCACGATTGTACCGGGTCGACCATGGAGTAGGAAGTAGGACATCGGCATAACAGAAATCCGCAACGTCATTATCAGTGAGGGAGAGCTGCGCCAGTCGCGTCGAACCCCGCAGCGTCGAGTCGTTGACATGAATTGCGACACCCCCCGTTTTCGATGGACGTTTGTTCTGTGCCAATGAGTGATAGCCCTCGATCTCGAATGCAGCGTTGTTCGAGAACCAAGTTTCTGTCAAACATAAGATACTCGCTTTCATCAAAACTGAATCCGACACGAGATCTTAGACATGGGCCGCAATACTGTGTACATTGAAATTTGAGAGGAGCCATGCGTCGTTCTCGAATAAGTCAAGCAGGGCATGATCGTGTGTTAGGAATCTATGATTGTCTAATCGTTGTGATTCGCTTCGTACAGTCGAATCCCGTTACAGTGGGCCCGGATATAGTGGACACTCGGTTATAGTGGACTGCTTGCTCGGTCCCGGCGGAGTCTATGGGTCCCCAAATGTTGAGGATTCCACTTATAGTGGACAAAACTTTCGAAAACTCGCTTATAGTGGACAAAAAAGGGCTGAAAAGATAGCAGATGAGTGTTGGCGGGAATTCCGTTGATCTTCCGAGTTGACTACCAGCTGCGCCATGGTGCACGCACAGACGCTGTGCGGGCTCCAGGATTTGAGTGAGCGGCGGCTCCTAAATGAAGGGTTCCATCACTCAATAGAAACCGAACCTTTCATGCGTGTTCTAACAACGAGTTCGCCATTCCAGGCCGAGCCTGCGCTTCACGTGGAGCTTCGTGGCAATTTGGATGTAGCATTTCGCACAAAATTCGTGCATTCTCGGGGTCTTCGGTTATAGTGGACCTCGGTTATAGTGGACCATTTCAGCCGGTCCCTTGAAGTCCACTGTAACGGGATTTGACTGTACTTGTGATAGAGTTGGAGAATGTTGGGGAGTAGCGTGATAGAGTAATTGTAATCGTTATTACGGTTCACTAGGGGGAAGGGGTCCGGAAGGGTTCCGGGAGGGTCCAAGCGGTCCCAGCGGCTCTCGGTTCCCTGGGAGTGCAAGCCCATGGCGCCGGGAGATGGGAAAGCCCAGAGAATGCGTGAAAATCCATAACTTCGTGCAATCCGTGTTCGAGTCGAGAACTGTGTTGATCGAGTCGGTCCCCGGGAAAGTGTCGCGGTTCACGGAGTGGACCCTATGGTGAGAGGTCAGGAAGAATTCCGGGCGATTGGTAGCGGTTCCCGGGATGCACGCCCTTCGTGCACTGAGGCCCAGGGAATCAATTTAGGAGCAGTGGAAGATCGCTCGCGCGTCCCTTTCATGAGCCGCACGGAATGGAAATCACAAAACCAATCAAATGCAAGACAAGATTCAGTCGACATTTTGTTGCATCTGACTGAATATATATATCAGCAGTCAAGGAGATGTTTCTGGTGTTCTCCATGTCGAATGAGTCGTCTGCCCGCGTGTTGACATCAGATCAAACAACGTTGACGAAGTAACCGGAAACTGGCCTCCACAAAAGTCCGCGCCAATGAAATCATCGCATCGCGCGCAAAAATCCCAGCCAATGAAATCATCGCATTGCGCCTACGACTTCCGTCACAACGCCCTCACTCTCTTTCCCAGATCAGCGATCCTAAGAACGTGTCCCACGTTAAAATTCCCTACTTATTTAGCCGATTCTGAAAACGTCCCTGATATCAGTGTGCCTGACCCAAGTCTCTGGGCGAGTTTGACCGCGAAACTCCAGGTCGAGGTTGTGCACCTTCCTTGTCAGTTGAGTCCCAAGTGGATGGCATCTCGCAGACACATTCCAAAAAGGCTGCTTCCCCGGGTTTCTGAGAAAATTCGATCCTGGTAACATGAACTTGCTCTGATTAGGCATCCAGCATTCGCGGTGATCCCTAATCCTTAGTGGGCGATCCCGGGAGCAAAAGCTGCGTGCGTTGTATCAGCATGACGGTTCGTGTACATTTTCTCCTGTTTGAGCCGAGCAGGCTGCTGAACCGATCGACATATCCTGGCCCCATGGCAGAACAGTCAGGGGCGTACACAGCCTTTTTTTTTTGGGTGGGTCCAAGGGCACTTTGTCAGGCTTTTGGGGGGGTCCAACAGATGATGATGATGATCCCTCCCATAGGACTCTATGGGCAGGTTCGAAGTTTTGGGGGGGTCCATGGCCCCCTTGGACCCCCCCCTGTGTACGCCTTTGAGAACAGTACATATGTATTATGGAACTCGCCCGCTGTAGCTGTAATGCAAGATTGGTCGTCCAGCGAGGACTTCGGGAGATCCGGTGTGGAGGAACGCTTGTTCCTCTCGATCCTGCCGAGAACGTCTTCTCGGAAAGCCTGTCAATCCAACGATAAATCAGCAACATTCACTTCTCTATGGACTCAAGTTCACCAATGAGGATGTGATTTTTACTTGCCCGGAAAAACATAGATGTTCGTATCCGGCTTTTTCGTGTGTGTGTCGTCCCTCGTGCAAGCGATATCCAGATTTATATTGCGGGAAATTTCGTCGACGGTTCCGTTCGCCGGCTTGCCACAATCCGGCTAGCTTATTTAGAGCAAATCTCAACCATCGAGCTATTCCCAACTGAGATGCCGACCTTGATCTGTGTTCAGATTTGTCATTCCAGCGCTTTGGCTGCACACGCGCCTTTCATCGAAAACTTTGAGTGCGATGAGGAAACCGTTCACGGGAAACCATTGTACACCTGTGCTCGAGGAAGACTTCCGTCACAGTTTATTCGAGCCGATCAATACAAGACACGGTCATTCCACCATGATCCCCGTCCGCCATCAAGAGACTTTCCCGAATTTCGTCGCAACCCACTCCTTTTCACTTCGTTACATACAAACGCGTATTTCAAACGCCCGGTGGCGGTCAAGAGTTGTCCCGTGCCGGCCGGGGAGCTCCGAGCGCACTTCAGGGAGATGTTCCAGACAACAGACACTGTGCCTGATCAGATCCCCGAAGTAACCCCACACCAAACGCTCTCAGCTTTGGAGCTCGAGATCCTGAGCGCATGCCAACTCGAGCTGCAAGCCCCGTTCTCCCGTGAAGTTTGGTCCGCCATCAGAAGCCTTAAAAACAATAGGGCTTTCGGGTCCGACTCAGTGAGAAACGAGCACTTGAAGGAAGCTGCCCTATTGATCCCCCTATGGACCACGCTTTTCAACAAGTGCCTAACCGATGGGGTCATCCCTGATACGTGGCGCGACAGCATCCTCAGAGTGATCCCAAAAGGAAAAGGCGATCCTTCTTCTGCATATATAAGGTGCTATCTGGCCTCCTGAACAGCCGCCTCACCCCTTTCCTTGAAACAACACGTGCCCTACCTAGTGAGCAACACGGCTTTCGTGTTGGGAAGTCTACGGCTACTCTCTCCGGAGCTCTCCTCGACGAGGTCAAGCTCTCCTTGCACACTGAGAGGCTTCCCCTGTTCGCGGTTTTCATCGATTTGAGGGCGGCTTTTGACATGGCGCCTAGAGACCTCGTGCTCGAAAGCTGGCGAGATGGGGGTCGGTGAACCGATACTAAGGCTACTTGCTCCCACTCTTCAGGCAAATAGTGTCACCATCGACGATGGCGTCTGCAGGCATGAGCCCTTCCTTCAGACAATCGGCTATGGACAAGGGTATAATCTGAGTCCACTCCTTTTCTCCATCCTGATTAGCGACCTACCGAGGGAGATCAAGGAACTTCACCCCACTGTTGGCATCCTCCTTTACGCGGACGATATTGTCTGCTTCAGCCAAATCAGGAGAGATCTGCAGGCGAGCGTCCGTTCGCTCCACAGATACTGTGAGAGAAACGGGCTCGCAATCAACGTCGAGAAGACAAAAGCAATGAAGTTCAGAAACGGCGGTTGGCTGAGCAAGCGAGACAAGTTCACGCTGAGGGACAACCTCATCGAGTTCGTTACGAACTTCTGCTAGCTCGGTGTAGAATTCTCCTCCAGAGGCACTTGCTCCGGTCATCAAATCGACGTAAGGGTGGCGAAAAGTCTGACGGCCATGACGTCGGTACCGAACCCGCAAAGACTTTCGCTCCACGCCGCGCTACAGATATTCCAGATGAAGATTGGGGCCGTTGCCTCATACGGGATAACCGTCGTGTGGGAGGACCTGACCACGAACCAGCTCGAAATACTAGACAAGGTCAAAGTTAAGTTTTTGAAGAGAGCACTTGGACTCCCGAGAAACGCTAGAAACCGGTTGACGTACGCTCTCGCGGGCACCACAACATTCATCGAAGACCTGGTTAGACAGTTCGACCTCGCGACTAGCGAAGCATTGACAGATTTCAGGCGCTCATATTCAGTTAAAACTAGCTGGCCTTCGGCCGACTACGCCGGCCTCTTGCCGACTTCCTCCGCTGCCATTGAAGTTATCCTGCGAGAGACAAAGAAGAGGTCGGACGTGAATTCCGCAACAACAATGTTGGCTGGTTTGAGGCGCATACAACGGACCACGTGGCGTAGACGTTTTCCTTTTCAAACTGTCACTCCTAGTTAGAGTAAAATGGCAATCGATATTAATTTCCGAAGTCCGGATATTAATTGGCGAGTGCAGCGCTGGCTTATCAGACCAACCCTGGCATCATCCCGATTGGCCTGAGAAAGTATGATCAAACTATTTCCGGAATCGCCTCTATGGGTTGCAGAAAGTAGGGTAACGGGGGTTCATAGGGTTCGTAACCGCCACCCTCTCTGATCTCAGCTTTGAGCCATTTTCTGGAATTTTTGTGTGTGGCATTCGGAAGCTCTCATCTAGGGGACAATTTGGACGTTCGAACCGATTCGATAGGGGCTGTTAGGCTTTCTTAATCCGCGATTCCGTGCAGCGTCATGTCGGACACAACGGTTCTTGTAAGATTTGCGCTTCACGAGGCAACAACTTCTGGCGTCCTTATGCCTCCGACCAGTCTGAAATTCGGCTCCATGGTAATCAGGACCTAGACCGCAATACAGCACCATCGTTTTCAGAAATTTTATCATACCTATGAGCGGCAAATCACACAATTTTCCAAAATATAGCGTCGTGGGGCGTATCCGCCACCCCTGGAAATCGTTAAAATCGCTCTCTTTCAACGGACAAGCCAACAACACTGTGGCTTCGTCTCTTCGCCAACAATGTTTCCCAGTTGGGAGCTTTCCCGAGCGTAGGCGGTGCTTTGCAAGTACCGGCGGCGCCGCGCACTGAACGACATGACGCTGCACGGGATCGCGGATTGAGAAAGCCTAACAGCGCCTACCGAATCGGTTCGAACGTCCAAATCGTCCCCTAGATGAGAGCTTTCGAATGCAAGGCAAAGAGAAAACCAAGGAACAAGGGAGAGGGAACACGAACTCTCGTTGTCGACGCGCGAGAGGAATAAGCAATTGATGCCGTCCCATCAATCACCGAACATCGATTCTCCTCTGAATCGGGTTTCCGGTCATGTTGATTGGCATCTGACCCGCCGATCTGATACGGTCTCCCGAGACATAGCTGTCGCATTTGATATCCAGATTTCTCAATTGTCGGACGATTGATTGCCATGGGAATTTCGGAAACACCATAAGATTCTGACTTTTGGAATACCGTTGACCATGAACGAACAATCAGATAGTGTCGGGAGACAAGGGGCGGACGGCTTTCCTGCTATACATATGTAGGTAGGAATGTTCTAATTGTAAGAGGGATCGAGGCAGCGCTCAGCGGCTCGCTTCCGTCCGGGCCTGACCTCGCTCGTATCGGCTAGATTATACACTCTTCTGCTGCCGTTCCCACACGCTCACATTGAAAATCCTCCAGGAGAAGGCGGATCCTCAACTTCACTCTCTGGAAAGGAATCGATCGATGATGCGAAAGATTCGGTCGAGTTTATGTAATTTATTCCGATGAGCTCGGAATTCCATGTCTCCGATGTGTGTAGGTCGTGCAGGTACGAAGGATAGATTGGACGACTCGCTCGCTAAATGACCAAGCAAGCGCTCGAGCCCATCATAACGAAAGTTTCTCCCTCAAACAGACCGTTCACCTAGAGGTGTATCATCCTCGAACTTTACCCTTCATTCCTCGGACGCAACAGTCTTCTTCTGTTAAAGCAGTATAAACTTGACGTGATCCACTGCGTGTTTTACAACATCGCCATCAACCACTGGCACATACTCCCCGTCGAGAACGCATTCCAAGAACTCTTTAAGGAAATCAATCAGATGGCACAACGGGAACAAAAGCCGCGTGCGTCCATGTTTCACCGTGATATTAAGATTCAAAGGTATGAGAGCGCTCTCGAGTGCACGCGTCAGCACCCAAATGTCGGTTACTTTTACGTCGTATCCGATGATTAAGGAGCCGTCGTTGGCGAAATACCCGTAGAAGATGTTGACGAGTAAACAGCCAAAATATGCGAGCCTCTCGATGCCTGCGGAGTGAAAGAGCGATTTTCATTCCTCGAGAACGTCTCCCATAATTCGTTGGAAGGCCCCACAATTAAGAACCGCGTAATGAGCTTTTGTTTGTACCAACCGTAGGCAGGGAATTGATACTTCGTCCCGTACTTTATAACGGTCTGAGGCATGCACTTCCGGAAGATCTCGGCCGCGACGACTTGAGCTTTCACAAGTTCAACAGGATTGAAAATCCGAAGCTTCTTGCATGGGAGGAATTTGGTTGAGTAATACGGATCCTTCCAGTCCACTGGTTTTGGTTTTTTGGTTTTTCTGGGTTTCCCCGCCTTGGGCACGACGCCTGAACTGAGGAGTCCGACTACAGCGGAGAGGACCAGCAGGGTGGAAGATCGCACTCTGAATCAAGGGTGGATCGACTCGTGAGCAAGTTCGTTACAATTGATCAGACCGAGGAAATTGTAATGATCGCCACTTGCAGCAAAAGAGCTCGAGAGAGAAGTAGCAAAAGATAAATGGCCAATCATAGGACTCATTAACTTTTCTCTCCAGGCTCGCATTGCAGGTTCCACATCGATTTGCACAGACCATATCTGCCCAGCTGTCCAAGACGGCTCTCGAAGAACCAGCGGCGGACTGAAAGATGATTGCCCCTGTTTGGTTTTCGTTTCTTCAGTCCACATCGGTTGGTGCTGAATCCATGAGAAATATTGACCTGAGACACCGCTCGCCGATGATAGCAGCCTAGTCCTTAACTCGCTAATCGGGGCGTTTGAAGTAGATGCTACCTCTCCTGCTGTCATCCATCGACTTTTGAGATGGCAGACCAGAAAACAACTGCGCGCGCATGGACGCATCCTCCAGACCGAATATTCACAAAAAGATCCCAGGTTACACAATACGTATCCATCGCATCAAATGTTGTCGATCATCCAGTTTCAGGTTAACAACGGTACACGAACTTTTCAGAACTTTTCTTCCGTCTTACCATTAGACTACGATGCCGTAGAGCAGCGCACCCTGGAATCAGTTTTCGAGTCCGAACCCCGAGGCGACGGCGACGCAGCGGACGAAATGGTGCGGATTATTCAATTCTTGGTCGAAAACAGCAACTAATCCGATTCGACTCGAGTGCCGAAAATCTGCTCACTCAAGTGTTGGATCCACAGTCTCACTTCTGAGGCAGCGCAGCAGGAAAAGCTCACATCGAAGTTGAGCCAAGCTACACGCACTCGTTTCGAGAATGTTCATGTCGAAAGTCGCCAGAAAACACGGTGGATCCCATTGCGATCACCCACATTGACGCGTCCCCGTGATTTCGTGGCTCGCGACATCTTCGAAAAGCAGAAATCAGCCGCGTGGAAGGGGACGAATATTTTAGTCCGCCGCTGGCGCACAGTCCAACATCGATTTGCAGGTGATCGCAGTGCAGCTCGTGCGGATGTGGACCCCGCCGATAGATCAATACGTTCGGTGTGCTCAGGGGATTTTGTCATGATGGGGGATTGCAGTACTGCTCGCACCAAGAACCCCGGGTTCGTATGTATTCGAAGACTCGCGCTGACACAGCGCTTTCTGGTGGGACGACCAATAAATCCCCAGTTGATCCGCGTCACGCTAATGAGGCGTGAGAGCCTTTTTATTCAGATCCTAACAGAGCCTTCATAGCGTAATAGTGGAAAACTCACAAACTTCTTAATCGGGCATCGCGAATCACGAAGAGAATCACCGAATGCGTTCAACTTGGTGGTCCGAATTGCTTCGTCGAGATCGAGCAGCTTAGATGAAAGACCCCATCTTGCGAGCAGCAAAAGCGTGGGCGACCCTGACTCAAAGTCAAACGCGATTCGGAAGTTCACGATAACCGGGGGGACCCTGCGACGGATCCTTACACCGAGGTTAGGAGCGCTTGACACCCCACATTGAATCTCGTCCAGAAGTGCGTCACCAGCTGTCAAGGTGATGCTACTGGATTTGAGCGCACACGAAGCTGAGCGCGTGTCTGGTTTGAGCGCCGATACGATCTGAGCGCAACTATTAGCGTATGTTAGCGGACGCTCCAGCAAAGAGTGATCGAAAACCGGGAGTTAGATAGACGGAATCATCTGATGAGAGCTATCTCGGCCACATTCGGGCCTGAGGAAACATATTCGACCATCGACAGGGTTCACAGGAAGCGTATTACCCGAGTTTCGGGCCTTTTTCAGAAAACAGGTGGTCCCTTGGGACGGAAAAGTACCGCCTCTGGAAATGTCGCTTGAACGTGCAAAGAACTCATTGGAGATTTGCGAGCGCTTTCTTTGTTCCGTTGTTTCCGTCGCATTCAACGCTCCGGTCGAAGTTCTGCTTGCATAATCATGGGCGAGCATATATCTTTGGAGGTGTGGAAAATGTCGTTACGGCGCGGCGGTCGGAAGTCTGCTAGAAATCCAGGGCCGGATCTACGGATTTGCCGCCCCTAGGCTGGAACAAAAATTGCCGTCCCTTGACTGGAGAAAAAATTGCCGCCTCTATTTTCTCGGGAGAAGAATTTCACTCCGCTCAAAGACACTCTGACATTCGTCAACGTACGTGAGACAGGCGTATTGGAAGTGAGTGAGGAAGGAAGTGTTCAGAGTACTCAGAGTGAGAATACTTGTTTCTATTTCTTGTGCACGCTTCGTCAGATTCGCCCCCCGCACTGAAATTTGCCGCCTCTTTTAACGTTGGACACGTTCTTAGGATCGCTGATCTGGGAAAGAGAGTGAGGGCGTTGTGACGGAAGTCGTAGGCGCAATCCGATGATTTCATTGGCTGGGATTTTTGCGCGCGATGCGATGATTTCATTGGCGCGGACTTTTGTGGAGGCCAGTTTCCGGTTACTTCGTCAACGTTGTTTGATCTGATGTCAACACGCGGGCAGACGACTCATTCGACATGGAGAACACCAGAAACATCTCCTTGACTACTGATAGATATATTCAGTCAGATGCAACAAAATGTCGACTGAATCTTGTCTTGCATTCGATTGGTTTTGTGATTTCCATTCCGTGCGGCTCATGAAAGACGCGCGAGCGATCTTCCACTGCTCCTGAATTGATTCCCTGGGCCTCAGTGCACAGAGGGCGTGCATCCCGGGAACCGCTACCAATCGCCCGGAATTCTTCCTGACCTCTCACCATAGGGTCCACTCCGTGAACCGCGACACTTTCCCGGGGACCGACTCGATCAACACAGTTCTCGACTCGAACACGGATTGCACGAAGTTATGGATTTTCACGCATTCTCTGGGCTTTCCCATCCCCCGGCGCCATGGGCTTGCACTCCCAGGGAACCGCTTGGACCCTCCCGGAACCCTTCCGGACCCCTTCCCCCTAGTGAACCGTTATAACGATTACAATTACTCTATCACGCTACTCCCCAACATTCTCCAACTCTATCACAAGTACGAAGCGAGTCACAACGATCATAGATTCCTAACACACGATCATGCCCTGCTTGACTTATTCGAGAACGACGCATGGCTCCTCTCAAATTTCAATGTACACAGTATTGCGGCCCATGTCTAAGATCTCGTGTCGGATTCGGTTTTGATGAGAGCGAGTATCTTATGTTTGACAGAAACTTGGTTCTCGAACGACACTGCATTCGAGATCGAGGGCTATCACTCATTGGCACAGAACAAACGTCCATCGAAAACGGGGGGTGTCGCAATTCATGTCAACGACTCGACGCTGCGGGGTTCGACGCGACTGGCGCAGCTCTCCCTCACTGATAATGACTAGAGCTCGTGCTTTCATGCACTGGAAATTCCCGAAATATGCATGAAAGTATGCGGTGAAAAAAGCCGAAATATGCAAAATTATGCACCATTATATTTATCCCTAAAATGGATATGAACGAGAAGGATCGCCTATCCAATTCATATAATTCAGAAGATGATGACTTGAAAAGTTTTCAGTCGAAGCCCGTTATAAGGAACCTCGCGGGACCGGCAAAGTCTGTCTGCTGCAACGAAGGTTCATTCGAGCGGGGGTCTCTGAACATCGCTTCCGAAGGCGAACTGGCCAAATGGGGATTATTTGCTGAGTCGTTCCATTGAAAATTCCTGTATCCGGTATTCGTAGCAACGAGCATCCACTGTATCAACAACTCCCCCGCATAGCAGCAGGTATATCTTTCGCTCGGAACTCTCTGTACATGCGTGGAGGTTTCTGGTTCAAAATGATGTAGAGTTCGTCGAAAGTTTCTCATTGATAGAGAGAATATCCCAAAAACAACTCCATTAGAACCAACTTCCTACGATTTCCATGCCGATCGACTTTGTTCTATTTTGGAAACTTTTCTACAAACTTCTCGCGTGGATCCTCATTTCGAACGTCCGGATTCTTTCCCGAATTTCGAAACCGAGCCTTGACGTCCCTCGCAAAGCCGATTTCAAGTAAGCGAGTAATGCGATGCACGACGCGAGGAATTTCTCGAGAATATGGTCGTTGGCAGACGAGATTGGGGCATTCTCATCACTCGGCCTCACGAGTTATGCAATATTGTGCGCCAACCCTCACTTCATGCAATTTGATCACTGGAGTACCGATATATGCATTTTTATGCATTTTATGCAACTTGCATGAACCCACGAGCTCTAATAATGACGTTGCGGATGCCGATGTCCTACTTCCTACTCCATGGTCGACCCGGTACAGTCGTGGTTCTGAACATCAATCCCAGTGTGGCTCAGACGCACGTACGAGAGTTTCTACGAAGCCAGAGTTCAGTCTTGAGACCGGACGACGCAAATCGAGCAATACTTGTATGTGGGGATTTTTATCATAATGTCAAGATTGAGTCCAAGAGGCATGAATTATTGTCCTTCATGAACGATGAGTTTAGGATTACATCAGAAAACAATCCTTATGAAGCCACAACGCTCAATAAAACTTCCCTCGATTTGATGTACAGCAAAAATATCGCCATTCGGGAATACATGACCCATATCAGCTATTTTATTCACCACAAACCAATCTTCGTAAGAACACAATAAATCAGAGGCTGGTTTAAAGAACAACAGTATAACGGGATGATCATGAAAGCTCAAAAAGAGACATTCGAAAACGAGCTGCTCCATCACTCGATGGCAGTCATGAGAACAATATTAGCTTGTACTCTTCAGATGAAACACGGTTGTCAATTTCTTCATGCGCGTGATGGAAAGATCAGCGAGCAAGGATGATTCAGGATCGTCAACTGCATACCCATGGAACAACCCCTCCATTAACTGCCCCTTGATTTAGGTTGGCGCGCATATCAAACGCCAAACTTGAGGACGAACACACCGAATTACAAATCTCATTCTAAGACCGTTCGCTGATTACACAGCCCGACAAAATGAAAAAAAAGTCATGACACAGAGGAGGTGAGATCAGTTTCGGGGTATTTCGAGGTCGTAGATTCCGAATCTGGTCGCAGAAATGCTCTATCTGGTCGTATAAGCGAGTAATTTCGATTTTCGTGTTTTTTTATTGATTGAACTTTTTTCTCCGCTCTTCGACGAGCTAGATGCATGAAAATTTAATGGCAAGTGGACCACTAGGGGGACTATCTCTGGTGAAATTTTCGTGAAGATCGGTGCGCTGGTCTCCGAGATATGGGTCATCGAAGTTCAATTTAGACGGAAAATCAGCCGGAGGAGAGCCGGGTTTCCGTCATTTTTCCGTCGAAATTGAACTTCGATGACTCATATCTCGGAGACCAGTGCAGCGAACTTCACGAAAATTTCACCAGAGATAGTTCCCCTAGTGGTCTACTTGCCATAAAATTTTCATGCATCTAGCTCGTCGAAGAGCGGAGAAAAAAATATTCAATCAATAATGAAACACGAAAATCACGAAAATCGGAATTACTCGCTTATACGACCAGATAGAGCATTTCTGCGACCAGATTCGGAATCTACGACCTCGAAATACCCCGAAACTGATCTCACCTTCTCTGTGTCATTTTTGCTGTCGGGCAGTGTTATTGATGTCACTGCGCCGCTAACAGAGTTCACCACCCCAAACATGAACTCTGACCGAGGAACGTGTCCCACGCAACTAACAGTTCAGTCTTCGACTGAACTACCCCACCGGGTTTTTCCAGAGCCTGTGGACCTGATGATCCGCGAGAGTGCTCGCCAGATCACTGGTATCCTATATCTGAGCGATTGGCGTAGATATGTCTGTTGCGTGAGTGGGACATTGAAAATCGTTTGTCTTCGAGTGAAGCGGACAACTCGTGGGGGAGTGGCGGGAGCACGCTCCGAGAAACGGTACCGCTTGGAATCTTGAACGCGAGTGAGGCTACTGCAATCTCATGGAGCTCGTTGATCATAAGGAGATCCAGTACATCATACTCGCTTCTAACGGAGTCTGCTCTCTTGATGCGGAAGATGGAACGGATTGCATCATTCTGAGCTATCTGCGCCTCCTTGATAACCTTGTCGTAGCAACCGTCTCACAAGTAAACATATGTTTTGGTAAAAAACAATTGCCGATCCCGCTATGATGGATGGAAAGGCCTTGGTCCAAGAAGTAATACACGACATAGCTAGCCGGCTATCAGGCCCTTCTTGATAGTTAAAACGGTCGAAAACTTCAGGAGAGACCTATATGAGCAATTTTCAAATGCATGCCATTTCGCTCTCGACGGGGCTAGCGAGCTGATTCTTCCACCATTTTCAAGAGAATTTTGTCCTCTTTCAGATGGTTTTTTGTGGAACCTTCTACTCGATGGATACTCGCTTTTCTAGAGCACTTTGAAGGTATCGAATAAAACGTGAGAATTCCAATGGAAAACACACCGCACTGTGGCGTTTTCCAATGACGGCTAGTGCACGTTTTCCATTAGGGTTTCCACGTTTTTTTTTGGTATTTTCAAAGTGTTCCAGAGCAGCGAGTATTCGTCGTAGAAGGTTCATCAAAAATTCATCTGAAAGAGGACAAAATTCTCTTGAAAATGGTGGAAGAATCAGCTCGCTAGCCCCATCGAGAGCGGAATGGCATGCATTTGAAAATTGCTCATTTCAGGTCCCTCCTAGAGTTTTTGACCGTTTGAACTATCAAGAAGGGCCTGATAGCCGGCTAGCTATGTCGTGTATTACTTCTTGGACCAAGGCCTTTCCATCCATCATAGCGGGATCGGCGATTGTTTTTTACCAAAACATATGTTTACTTGTCAGAGCGGGATTCCATATGTGAGCAATGGGATCAGAAGACTGTTGGGAACCTGAATGAGAGCTGGGAGGGGTATCTTAATGCTTCTGAGCCTTCTGAGCACTGCAATGACGGGATAGCATCTCGGAGCGATGCCAACGGCGCGACGTATCTAAACCAAGGGAGACGCTCGTGCAGCCTAGCCTGACTCTCAACCACCTGACTGATGCAGCGGGGTGAACGATGCAACCTCCAATCCTGAGCCCTGGAACGGCCATCCTCCTCTTGGTTGCTCTGAATAGGATAGCATCTGTCTTCGACTCGTTGACACCGATGCCTAAAGCAGTGAAAACCTCAGCGTAGCACATAACCCGACCGGGTCCCTCCTCCCGGAGCTTGTTTAGTGTGAAGTTCATGAATAGCACGAAAATGAACGCGAAAGTGAATGTCAGGCGCACACAATTCCGTTTTCGATGCCGCCATTTCATGATTTCATGAGGATGTTATCGGTCTCAGCACCTAAGGTGGTGCCATCCGGTCAACGATTTGCACCATTATACGGTTCTTGTCTGCATTTGTAGTTATGGGACATATGCACCAAGCAAGCACACTCCTATTTGACGTAGTTCCCAAGAAACACTACAAGGAGGCCATCGTTGCATTCCTTGAGCTGCTCAGTGCCGCTCTTTTTTGATGAGAAAAACGCGGAGACCCGTTTCACTTACCAGCCTGTAGAGGAACTCTTGTAACAGCCGCTTTACTCTGAGATACTGAATATCACAAATCATCAAAATAGCCTTGATGAATAGATCCGCCGATGTCGCCACTGTGAAACTGCGGATGATACCAAGGCGAGAAATGTAGTGCATGATGATTTGTGGAGCTCAAGATCAAAGCTATTCTTACCGACTAGACTATCTTCTCGTTCGATTCGCCAGGAAACGCTGTACTCTCGTCAGAAACCGGAGATGAAATGACCTCGCGAGGATGCCAAGGTAAAAGGAAGCGTTTCATTCAGCGAGAAATCCGCTCCGGCCAATCGTTGAGCTCCTCGGAGTCCATCTTTCGAAAAGTAAATGTTTACGAAACGACCTCCGTAGGGAAACTTTCGTGAGAACTGGATTGAATCGCCGGAACCCTTGGCAAACACTGTGGGGCATCATAGACACAGCTCTTTACCTACGGAGCTTCAAATGCTCAGTCGGGCAGAGGATTCGTCGATATCATCATTTTCATCATTCCATAATCTCTTTATTCCATGGAAACAAAGGGGTGTAGATTTCTACTGGCTGTGATATAATATTTTGGGGATTTCACCGGAAGTAGCTTCGCGTGCTAATCTCCACGCAAATGAATTTTTTACAATTTCAGTCCTAGCTAGTCTGTGTGCTTGAACGGTGGTGCCCGTTCGTAGACTGTTAGGTTTGACTAGGAAAGCATTTTCAGATAGGCCTGCTCTTCTGAGGGCAATGAGCGCAGCACGATCCGCGCTTTCAAGCAAATGTTCAATGGTTGGGATGTCAATATCAGACTCCTGGATGTTGCATCGTTTCTTGAGTCGACTTTTGATACGATTTTGTACAGATAAAAGGAGATTTTTGTGTTTCACAGGGCGCGGTCGACACACCGCTACAGAATATAGCAGTTTAGGAATGACAATTGCGGTGTACAGACGTAGGTAGGGTTCTGGCTTACGAATGATCAAGCAGCGGGATAATGTGTTGATGAGCAGGTTAGCTGATCTAGCAGTTTCTGTTATATGTTCAGCGAAACATACATGGGTTAGCTTCCATGATCACCCCGAAGTCACGGCTAGATGGTAGATGATACAATAGGTAAGTTTTCGCCTTCAATTGAGTATTGAAGGTCGTTGTGTCCGTTTCGCAGTACAAGGCACTTGTGTTCGGATCAGTTTCAGTTTATTCTCTTTGTTTGCGTAAAAACAAAGGTTTATACAATTGTGGCTTATTAGCCATCCTCCATGAGAAGGAGTTATGTACAGCATTTGTACGAGCTTTGATTTTGGGATTTAGCCTGACCCCTGATCGAAGGTTGTTATATGACAGAAGGAAGAACTTATCTATAGGATAGTTCCATTCCATTCTCCTAACACCATTTGGCTACACCGTTGATGGCGGATTGGCGGGTTAGATGTGCTCCTGGGTTATCGAGTGGGAGGTACGTCTTCAAGTCATCTGCATATTGAGCGCAGTGGACTTCTGGCGGGATGAAGTCCCTAATATCCAGAACGAAAAAGGCATATAATATTGCTGATTGACATCCGCCTTGTGGGATCCCAGATGTAATCGGGGTGTCCCGGCATAACTCGTTTCCTACTTTCACTCGAAAAGATCGTTCACGTAGTTTCGGATCCAATCACAAGTGGTGCTTTGGATGCCAATTGCCCGAAGTTTAGAGACAAGGAGTGCATGATCGATTCGATCAATAGCGGATTTCCGATAGAAATATAAACAATATGCGGATGATTTGGAATGACTTCGAATTCAATCCATGAGCAAGTTCTAGACGACGCCCCTCAACAATCCAAGGAGATCCCCAGGATTTATCCCTTCAACCAAAGTGAGCAGACTCGGGTCTGTGTCGAGGCACCCGCGGATTTTTTTTTGCGGCGCGTTCCGAATTATGTCGCTCCATAGCGGCGCGTCGCGGTCCCCTTGAACAGTTCGCAAGCCATCTATAAAATTCAAGAGGGATGGATGATCACTAGGGCCCGGAAGTTCGGGCACTTGAAAATCATGTAAAAGGCAGGCAAAAAGGTACTGAAACCGTCGAGAAAGGCACAAAAATAGGCACATTCGGCATCGTATTCCATTGTTTTGAGGGCTCCGATCGGCCGCACATGGGCATGATATGGTATTCAATGTTCTCATTTGTCCGGGAAAGTTGTTCATCTGATAAGAGCGCCTCTTATTGTGCGAAAGGATACTGCGTCCGTTCCTTCACACCACAGCTGAGTTTTTGACTCAAAGTGCCGACTGCCTATGGTGGCTCGGTTCGATGCGAAGCGTTCACATGAACGTGCTTGTCTCTTCCTTATCTTACGCACTTTCCTCCAAAAAACGAGTAGCGCTCGCGTTCCTGAGCTTATTCGCAGCGTCGTGTGGGATATGGACCTGAGATTAGTGCATAATCTCCTGTGTTTAGGGGCTAAAGATGCTAAAAAATGCATTTATGGCACGAAAAGAGCGAAATGGGCGAAATCGCGAAAGAGACAGACGAAAAGGAAACTCGCAGGCATATATGGTAAAATGCCCAAACTTCTGGGCACTGATGATCGCGATCGAATTCCGTTTGGAGGCGGCGGTGCGCGGCCCCTGCGAAGTCGTTGGTCCGGTCTCCTCAGAGTTCGGTTCCTCAGAGTCCGGTCGTATTCGGACCAGATGTCCGGAAGGAACATTTGGCGATCTCTCACCGAGCTTCTGTTCGGTCTGACGCGAAGTATTCTACCTACTTAAGTGATCTCGAAATATTCGTAGATTGGTCGCAGTTCCTGCGGGAGAATGTCCAGATGTGCAAGGCAAGCCTGGTTGAGGAGAGCCGATCTCACGAACGCGAACGCGGGGATTCATTCTCATCATTCTCGCCGGGACCGCGATGTTGGCGTCGGCGTCGTTCTTGTAGCGGGTGTTGTAGGTGCCGTTGGCTGATATCTGGCGTTTGACGTTCTCCAGGAGATGGAATAAACAGCCGTGCATATCCGCGAACGGAAAATGCAGCTCTAAGGCAGCGGTGGCCAACCTTTTTACCCCCGTGGCCCCCTTCACAACTAGTTTCGAGCCCCGTGGCCCCCTATGAGTTGAGAAAGATATTGCACATCCTTGGGCAGAAACCTATCAGGAAAACTGTGAGTCTCAAAGTGGCGATCGTCGTCGCCAGGAACCAGGAATATCCTTGTCTATGGAGGTTTCTGTAGAGTGAACCTCATCCGACCCGGATATTTCTTTCCTGTATGTATCGTATTTGGAGAAGGATGATCCCGCCATGTGAATCCAGGATATACCACGCACTGATCCTGAAAATTTTGTTCCGAAGCTCCGACCGAGTCTGAAACTTCCCGGTTCAGCGAAGACTGCGCAAGGTCCAGTGTGGCACATCCAGAGTAATGTCTTCGACGCTCCGTATCCGAAGTGGAACGCTTCTGACCGTGTTATATCGAGAACAAGTGCGTGTTTTCGCAGGAGAGGCGTGAATTCATGCACGACAAGTGCAGTAGTTCCGCGTTGGTCGATTTGGGAGCCCTAATCGCATGGCCCCCCTAGAATCTCTCTGTGGCTCCCCAGGGGGCCATGGCCCCCGGTTGGCCAACGCTGCTCTAAAGCGTCAATTCAAAAGAAGCTGGGCATCGAAGGCAACCTGCTTGAAAAGTCGCCGAAAACTTGCACACTCGCAGAGACCACGTTGAAGCTGTTTGGATTAGAGTGTCGCAGGATCGAATCTTGCCCCTGGCGCAGTTCTCCAGAGATGAGTTTCATGCTCCCTAATTCCCTCGCGTAAAAGTCGAAGGAAGGAATAAACGTTATAATAGACGCTGGCCGGTACATTTTATGTAGCGGGCTATGGGAAACCGTCATGGGAGGATCGAAAGCGAAGGTCATCTTATTTACGTGTCTTGACCGAAGCGATTTTGCGGCGAGGTCGGCGAAAATTCATCACGAGCACGAAATTCTCGATAAGGGTTCGTTGGCTCCGATCCTGAATCGAATGCGCGCCTCTCTACGCCTTCCTAGGTTTAACAAGCGCTTTCCGAGAATTACCTACTCATGACTCATGACACGCCGACCGCAGAGCGACTCGGCGGCCTCCAGCCGAGCGGCAACACAGGGGCCTGACAACATCATTACCCTCGTACCAATCACGGCTCACTGCTCGCTCTGGCGCAGACTCACGGACGAAACTCGTTCTCGTCAAGTTTGAGGAAGATTAGATTTTCCCATGACAAGGAAGAGATGGCTTCGTTCCCTGACCCTCATCATCAACACCACGATCAATGCTCCCAATTCTCGATTACGTACAATTCGTGGAAACAGAGGGTTTTGCATTTGGAATGCTGAAAAAGTCCGTCAGAAAAATGGCGTTTGACCCGCCATGCAAGGAGAGATATTTCAGTTTGATTTTCCGCCCTGGTTCTGGGATATCATTGACATCCCCTCCGGGCCGGGAGAAGGCACATGAAAAACTTCTCGCAGCGTAGTGGATTGGCCGCGATCTTGCATCATGAAGTTTTCAATCATTATGAGGTCTTTGACTTTTTCAAGGTCAATAGATCTTCGTGGTGACCCGACTGAGTTCGATTCTCCTCCTGAAGTAGTCTGGTAGCTCCTGAAGCTTTTCCATCACAAATCCATGGCGGGTAAACAATGCTGGGGAGACTTGGAGTATCTACAACTGAAAGAACGAGACAGCTATTTGCTCCATGACCTGGTGAGGGAGAACCATTCCATCAAGCTCAGTCAGCAGAAAACACGGTGTCCAGACATCATTTTTTGAGTGGAGAAAAAGAAAGCACAACCAGCCCGGACTGGAGATGATATCCGGGGCCGAAATTTCTTGGGGCCGGAACGTCTCGGGGCCAAAATGTCCGGAGCGCGGCACATGATGTTTCGGCCCTAGGACATTTCAGTCCCTGGAATGCGCTCTCCGCTTGTTCATCGCGGCAAAGATATTGCAGCAGGCGGTATGTGGTGGCAATGATGAGGTGGCACAGTTGAAGAGGGGAACATGAGTCCCACCGAGTAGGGATTCTCCCCCGAATGGAATTTCCGGTCATGTTGATTAACATCTGTCCCGCCGATCTGATCCGGTCCACCTCAACATAGCTGTCGCATTGGATATCCGGATTTCTCAGTTTTAGGACGATTGATTTCATTTTTTTGACGGGAAACGTCTCTAATATTGGCTTGCCAGGCAGTCTGAAGTACTTCTAAACTCCTGTGACAAAAATATGGAAAATTTCGTTACTCCTGTTGCGAAAATGTCACGAAATTCAACACAAGCATCAGATATGGAACAGATTTGGAACAGATATGAATCAGATATGATTTGCATCAGATATGAATCATGCTTTCCTTCACCTTACTGGTGCTTCCGCTCAAGAATCTCTCCCCGAGTGTCCAGAAATTGTCTTCGAAAACTCCGACCTATGACGTCACCTTTGGGAGTCCCCCTAGTTGATGGGGAACCAGTGTTCATGAAATCTCTATCTTTCTGCCCAATCTCTGCTTGGGAGCGGGAAGAGTGTCGTTTGAATTCTTGGGCAGAATTTCTCGAATCGTCGGTGCCCTCAGTGGTCGATGGAATCACAGGTGATGAAAATGAATGATGCCCGAAGTTCTCACCACTTCTGACAAGCGACGAAGCATTCAGTTTCAATTCTCAATTTGGATGTGAGAAGCGCGAGTTCGAACTAGCAGGGAGAAAACGTGAGCCCTGTAAAGCAGTCCGGAGAAACTACCGTGCGCCTCAATGGCGTCCAGACCCGCCACTACAAAGGCGAGAAGGCCCCAGACTCTACGGAGGAGACAGAACGAGACTTCGAACGGAATGAATTTCGTCCGCTTACAACAAAGCGGACGAAATTAGGTAGATGCGAAATTGAAGCTCGATACTGCTCTATACTGTGGTACTTTAGCCATATTCTCTCACCGATCTTCTTATAACCGTCTAGGGAAGGGCAACATGTGTAGGAGTCGCGATACACGGATCCTGGATCCGAATCTTGAAATATTGAACCCGGGTCCAGCTTCATCGCCCGGATCCGGAAATTTCTTACCCGCATCCAGACATCCCGGACCCGGGTATCGTATCTGACAACGGTGCTGGGGTGGTTGTTTCTCGACCCAGCACCGATTTCAGGAGCAGGGTCAAAAAATCCGAGCTCATGGATTTCATTTCAGTTCATTTGACCCGCACTGCAAAACCAGCCGCAAGCGCGCGGCTAAGACTTCGTCGTCTTCTACGACGTCGGAACTCTCCGCCGCCCCTGACGCAAAGTAGATCCGCAATTGAGATGGGGGGAAAATCTGACGGATGAGATTTCCGTGCGAAAATGGGGTCGCCGGCGACGGAAGCTCCGATTCGAACAACTTGACTGCGATTTGGGTGCATTGTGTTAAACTTTTTGCCACTGTCACGCTTTATTACTCAGTAAGTATGATGATGATACGATGTCCAGTTCCGTCTGCCGCAGTTCGTCGGTCGCACGAGAACCAATGTTTATGGAGTTGGACTTATCTTAAAGAAGAGCCATGACAGCGTCCAACCCCACCGACATTCTGCACTTTCATCACCGGTCTTTTCGCGAAACAACTTACAGTTAAACTCGGAGTCTTTTTCTCGGACGACACATTCAGAGGAGGTATTATGTTCTTCATGTTTCGAAATCAGATATCACTTCCCTGGTGTCTAACCTTTCCGTTTTTCTTGTATCCGAAATACAGATCTTGTAATAAAGCCCCTCGGAACATTAAATCGCGATATCGGAGCAGCTTGAACAGGGTAAAAATTGGAATGAACAAAGTGCTCCTGTTCGGTGGCTATAGCGCATTCGTGGGCAATATTTTCAGTGTGTTCTTCACGATGTACTTCCACGTAGCCATCATCTCAGCTCCTAACTCGATGATGCCGTGTACTTCCCTTGTTAGCATGAAATTTTCTACGTTGATGAGAATTTCGATTTCTGAAAAAAAAAACTCTATTTTGTTCTCAGCGTCGGCTTTCGATGGCCTCATTCTAGAAACGTGATCAATATATTCCGAAGTCAGACACATACGGACAGTAGCGTAGCCAGGGGGAGGGGGGCAAGGGGCCATGCCCCCCCCCCCCCCCCCCGACAGCCATGCCTGTCCCATAGACCCCCGTTACAGGGATCATCATCATCATTGCTCTTTTGCCACATGAAGGGGCTTGCCCCCCCCCCCCCCCCCGACAGAAAATCCTGTATACGCGCCTGCATACGGATGAAACCTTTAGAGCAGTGGTTCCAAACCTGGGGTGCGCCCCCTAGGCGTGCGCGAGACTGTTCCCGGGGGTGCGCAGCTACTTTTGGTGCGATCGACAACATCACGCAATGCGGAGATTCTATTCGGTTGCGCCTGGCGTCCGACGTATGGCTGACAAAGTTGTCGCTGTTACACCGTTTTGAGCTTTGAACGTGTCAATACGTCAGTGTTGCCTTGGAATCTCAATGGCATCACTGACGATGACCATTCCATCGTCATCACATGAGATCAATTTCCCTCATGTTATCCCGGTGAATCGTTGCAGTCAGAGTTTGGAATGGACGCGCGATTCATGTCCGATATTGTATCATCACTTCAGCGAGCAAAAAACTCCTCACAGTAGTTGGGACGCTTCCTAGGCGGGGGTGCGCAAAAAGGCATGAACCTCTCCCGGGGGTGCGCGGAACGGAAAAGGTTGGGAACCACTGCTTTAGAGTGATGAAACAATCAGATAATTCAATCGGTCGTGTCCTTCTTTCTAAAACCTGTTTCAAAGATTGGCCCGAGGGCGATTTTCACAAATTGAGGAAAACACGATCAATTTACCCAAGGCATATGAAGAAGCGTCGAGTCGTACCGTGGAGGCCGACTTCAGCGCAGGGCAATTTCAGCGCAGGGCCGATTTCAGCGCAAGGCCGATTTCAGCGCGAGACCGATTTCAGCGCAGAGCCGATTTCAGTGCTGGGCCAATTTCAGCGCGGGGCCGATTTCAGCGCGAAGCCGATTTCAGCGCAGGGCCGATTTCAGCGCACAGAAGGCGTCTCACACAAACGGTGTGATACGAAATGCAATCGTTCGATGTGAATGACTGCTTCGAGACAGCAGTCTTGAACGCCCTCGGTAACTATGTCAGCGGGTCGTTGAGACTTTGACGGGGCCGGAGGCATCAGGAAACTCCCCGAGCGTAGCGAGGGGCACTCGCAAACGATCCTCCGAAGGATTTCAACACCGAAAACACGGGAAGCTATGGTACCACATGCTTGGCTGTGGCGCTTGGATACGACGGCGCTTCGCGCTGAAATCGGCCCTGCGCTAAAATCGGCCCTGCGCTAAAATCGGCCCTGCGCTGAAACTGGGCTTGCGCTGAGATCGGCTCTGCGCTGAAATTGGCCCCGCGCTGAGATCGTCCCTGCGCTGAAATCGTCGCTGCGCTGAAATCGGCCTGCGCTGAGATTGGCCCGCACCGAGTCGTACAATCTCTTCCTCTTCGATCTTCTTTTCGGAATTTCATCTCGCAGATAACGTCGGGCCATCGCCTCACTATTCGGCATCTAGATCCACTAAAAGCAAGGAGCTGGCGAACTCCACCTGATTGGGACGATCGCTCCGGAGACACCGAAAATTCGAAAGCGCCCCCCCTCGAGCCACTCCTGGATCCACCACTGCTCTAAACGGAGTCTAGACAGTGGCAGGGCTTCAAACTCGGAAATATCCTCGTGGTCCTGAGATACCGCGTCGAAGTCTAAATATGGAGAAAGCAATGTCGAAAAATGCGTTCATCCAAGAGTCGTCCGGCTCCAATTTTTCCCCTATAGAGGGGTATCAGAGCTCTCCGGAGTTCACGCTCTAGGACCCAAACGTCTGTTACTCTCACGTCATATCCGATGATCAAAGAACCGTCATTGGCGAAATAACCGTGGAAAATGTTGACGAATAAACAGGCCAAATGTCCGAGCCTATCGATACCTGCGGAGTGGAGAACCAAATTTTATTACTCGATAACGTCTCCCATAGATCGTTCGTGGGCTCCACTCTCCAGAGTCGCGTAATGAGCTCCCGTCTGTACCAGCCATAGGCAGGGATTCGATACTTCGTGGCGTATTTTATCACGATCTGAGGTACGCACTTCCGAAAAATCTCGGCCGCGAAGACTTGAGCTTTCACAAGTTCAACAGGATTGAAGATCCGGAGCTTCTTGCATGGAAGAAATTTGGTGGAGTAATACGGATTCTTCCAGTCCACTGGTTTTGGTTTCTTGGTTCTTCTGGGTTTCCCCGCCTTGAGCACGACGCCTGAACTGAGGAGTCCGACTACAGCAGAGAGGAAAAGCAGGGTGGAAGATCGCATTCTGAATCAAAGGTGGATCGACTCGTGAGCAAACTCGTTACAATTGATCAGACCGAGGAAATTGTAATGATCGCCACTTGCAGCAAAAGAGCTCGAGAGAGAAGTAGCAAAAGATAAATGGCCAATCATGGACTCATTAACTTTTCTCTCCAGGCTCGCATTGCAGGTTCCACATCGATTTGCACAGACCATATCTGCCCACCTGTCCGAAACGGCTCTCGAGGAACCAGCGGCGGGCGCAAATCTTATTGCCCCTGTTTAGTTTTCGTTTCTTGCGTCCACATCGTTTGGTGCTCAATCGTTCAGAAATATTAGCGTGAGGCACCGCTCTCCAATGATAACAGCCAGGTCTTCGAATCGCTGATCGAGGCGTTTGAAGTGAATAGATGCTAAAGGTTCATCCATCGAATTTCTGAATGGACGACCCAAAAACGGCCGCGCACATGGCGCATCCTTCGCATCAAACGTTGTCGATTATTCAGTTCTACACGAACTTCTTACAATTAGATCTTTTGTCTTAGATCCCGGTCCCGCAAAGCTGCACCCTGGAATCCGTTTTGGAGTTCAAACCCTGAGGCTACGCAGCGAGCAAAATGGTGCGGATAATTCGATACCAGGTTCAAGGCCGTATTTCCCATTAGGCCGACTAGGCCCGGGCCTAGGGCGGCTGATTCCGGGGGGCGGCAGGATCTGGAGGGGAGTCGCGAGTCTCCCATCCGATTTCCTCCAGCTCCGTCTCCAGCTTTTGTTAAGTCGATCCCGCATCGATCTCTCGATCGACCGAACAAACGAAGATTTCCGTGATAGCCGGCTCAGACATAACCTCGCTCGAAGCTCAGCATTCGCTGTGATGGAGCATAGTCATATTTGATCATTCAAATTAAGGGGAAGAATCGTCTTCTAGTTGGAGAAACTCGTACTAATATTCTGGTGGTTCCCACCTCTTCGAAGGTGGAAGAGGAGGGGAGGGGAAGGAGTTCCGGAGAGGGGGGGGCGGCAAATTCTCCGTGCCTAGGGGCGGCGAATTCCTGAATGCGGTCCTGACCAGGTTGATAACAGCAACTCTTCCGATTTTTCCATCACAACTCGACTGCAGAAGCATTGCACTCTCAAGTATTTGCTGTACGGTCCTACTTCTGAGGCAGCGCAGCAGGAAAAGCTCACATCGGGGTTGGGTCACGCTAAACGCGCTCGTTTCCGGAATGTCCCTGTCGAAAGTCGCTGGAGAACACGGTGGGTCCCGTTGCGATCATCCAGATTTGGCGCGTTCCCGCGATTTCGTGGTTCGCAACTTCCTCCAACAGTCTACGTCAGATGATGATTTTTACACGCTCACATTGAAAATTCTTTCTCGGATGAATGAGACCTGTATATGTAGAAGACAATTGTATTGTGATTCTTGGAGAACGAATGAGCATAATAGCGATGTATGCTCGACCTGAGTACGCAGATCGTACCAGCACACTTGTCGATAAGATTGTAACATGTGTCGATCGACTGACAGATGACTGTGATACCGTTATATGTGGCGACTTTAATGCCCGATTGGATAGACCTGAGGATTCGCGTACTGTTCAGTTTGTGTCAACTCTTCATGATTTAGGCTTCTGGATAGCCACCTCACCCGATTCTTCAGCCTTCATCGGTCCGATGGGATCGTCGGTTATTGATGTGTTCGCCACGGACATCGCCCATTCACGTGTCGAATATCGGGGCCCCGGACACGGATTAAGGGAGGGCGAGAGACTTACTTGCCACATTCCCGTCGGTTTGATAGTCAGTCTGCCGACCTTGGAGGTCTCTGAGGCCCGTCGTAAACCGCCCAGCCGAGTCCTGAACTTGGTCAGGCTGGCCTCCTTGACGAACTCTGCAGCATGGACTCCACAAAACTTCAGCCTCGACCGGCTCGCGAGTGCCATCACCGAAATAGTACTGGCTTGCACCGAAGAGCGTCCTCCCAGGAAGGACCGTCCCTGGTGGAACCGAGCACGCTCCGACGCTAAGTTCCAGGTCCTGCGTGCACAGCATCGATCGCGAATACAACCAGAGCTCCGTCCCCTATTCGCCTCATGCAAGCGATTGTATCGGAGGATCCTGAGAACGGCGAAGACCGAGCACGCCACACGAGTGGAAAACCGTTTGATAACTGAGGCAGTTGAGCGGCCTTACCTATGGTTGCGTGGCGCCGCATCGACAAGGAGGTCTACATGCCCGATTGACCCGACGACGCTAATGAAGCACTTCGGAGACACTCTCGATACCGTCAACACGATACCCACAATGATACCGGAGTATCAGCTGGTTCTTGACGAAATCGACGAGTCCTGGTGCCGATCGCTGAGCGACCCCTTCTCGTGGGAGGAAGTGTCGGCCGTCATCCGTCGGCTGCCGTCTCGCAAAGCGACCGGACCGGACGGAATCTGTTATGAGCATCTGAAGCAGGCTGCGCCTATCATGCCCGACGTAGTCCTGCTGCTCAACAGGTGTCTCGACGACGGGCGCGTGCCAGACGCCTGGAGGAGTTGTCTGTTGTCGGTCATCCCAAAGGGTAAAGGTAACCCTATGGATCCGGGATCGTGGCGTGGCATCGCCAGAAAAAGCTGCCTGTACAAACTGCTGTCGTCCCTGATCGTTGCACGGCTGACGCCATTCCTCGAGTCGAAACAGGTGCTTCCGGAGGAGCAACAACCGCCGGCGTGGTCGAGTGGAAACGTGCACAGCTAATGTTGCACGCTGCCATGTAGACGCTGCGTCGAGCGGGAGGTCGCAGGTTCGATCCCTGCTGCCGGGTGGGTTCAACGGTATCCACTTTCTAAACTGTGACCGGTATCTGCTGGGCTAAGCCCCCTCCTGAATCAGGAGTCATCTTAGGATCTTAGGATGAGGATGCGAGAAAAACCTGAACTTAACCTGAACATGGGTTCCGGAGTGACCGATCTACAATGTCGGCTTGCAAGATCCTCATCGACCGGATCGACGAGGTGTTGAGGCGACCGAGGCAGGCCCTGTATTGTGTGTTTGTTACTTCCGCTCGGCGTTCGACACCGGATCAAGAAAACTGCTCGCGGATCGTCTGGCGTCTCCGGGTGTCCGGGGCAAATTCCTGAGGCTGCTCGTGAATATCCTGCAGAGGAACACTCTGATACTTGACGACGGTGTCTCCGAGATCTAGAGCAGACCAACCGGCTCAACCGAGTGCGATAACCTCAGTCCATTGTGTTTTATCACTCTGATCTCAGATCTCCCCACATGCATATCGTCGCGTCACCTTTTCGTCGAGGTGTTGATGTATGCAGACGATCTCGTTCTGTTCAGTCAGACCCGTTTCCATCTTCAGCAGTCGTTGGCTACGTTGTCGAGATATGTGGAGTCAAGGGAACTCTCCATCAACACGAAGAAGACGATGGCCATGAAGTTCCGACGCGGAGGCTATGTCCCAGCAGCGGACGAGTTGCGCCTCTGCGGAGCAAGCATTGAGTATGTGAGCTCGTTCTCGTAACTCGGAGTGATGCTGTCCTCGTCGGGTGTGAGTTTCTCAGAGCACGTGGAGGAGCGGGCACGCAAGGGCGTCGTGTCGTCTCCCATGATCGCGGATCCGTGGAAACTCTCGGTCAGGACAGCGTTGAAGCTTTTCGATAGCAAAATTACTCCCACGGTGTCGTACGGCATCACTCTCTGTTGGCCGAAGCTCTCTGTTGCCAACCTCAACGAGATCGAGCGTGTGAAGTCGTCGTTCCTCAAACGAGTTCTCGGCTTGCACGCGTCAACAAGAAATCGGTTGACGTACCTTCTTGCCGGGACGCCTTTCTTTGTGGAGGAATTGAGGAAGAGATTCGAACTCGCGGTTACCCCGGCCTACCAGGAATTCATCGTAGACCAGGAGCACAAATTTTCAGATGTGAATCCAGAATTTTTTAGAACGACGGCAATGACCGATACAGGTTGGAAGGGACCCAACAGAGGTAATAGGCATGTCATAACAAGATACGCTGTTCATGGCTTTCACTTCCTTTTGTGCTCCACTAGCTCGTACCATGAACCCTCCGATCGATGCCTCTGTATGAAATGTGGGAAGCCTTGTGATCTACATATATCACGCAGAAGACTGTGATAAGATTGAGTCGTTTTCTCTTTTATCAAAAATAACCAGGCCCTGAGAGCCTTCTTGTAGTTATCAAAGAAATCTTTCTATTTACCTCAAAAAGGGGTAATAAAATCAAATCAAATTGAAAATTCTCCGCATGAATTCTTCAATTTATCAACAGCGGAGGAGACGGATCCTCGAGTTCACTCTCTAGAAGAGAATCGATCGATGATGCGGATTTGACCGAGTTCATGTTTCGATGTCTGGTACTCTCGCGTTGATGATGCCTGTTTCCTGTTGATTCGCAGAATGACCAAGTGAGCGTAGATGCCAAGCAGAGAGGAAAAGTTCTCCCTCCAACAGACCGTCTACCTCGAGTTGTATCATCCTCAAACGTTTCCCTTCATTCCTCGGACGCCACAGTCTTATTCTGTTAGAGCAGCATAAACTTGACGTGATCCACTCCGTGTTTTACAACATCGCCATCAGCCACTGGCACATACTCTCCGTCGAGAAGGCATTCCAATGACTCTTCGAAGAAATCAGTTGGATGGCGCAACGGGAACAAAATCCGCTTGCGTCCATATTTAACCGTAATATTGAGATTCAGAGGCATGAGAGCTCTGTGGACTGCACCCACTAGCACCCAAACGTCAGTCACTTTTACGTCGTAGCCGATGATTAAGGAGCCGTCGTTGGCGAAATAACCGTAGAAAATGTTGACCGGTAAACAGGCCAAATGTGCCAGCCTCTCGATGCCTGCGGAGTGGAAGAACAATTTTCATTCCTCGATAACGTCTCTCATGGTTCTCTGGTACGCCCCACTCTTCAGAGCCGCGTAATGAGGTTTCGTTTGTACCAACCATAGGCAGGGAATTGATGCTTCGTGGCGTATTTTATAACGGTCTGAGGCACTTCCGGAAGATATTGGCCGCGACAACTTGAGCTTTCACAAGTTCAACCGGATTGAAGATCCGGAGCTTCTTGCATGGGAGGAATTCAGTGGAGTAATACGGATTCTTCCAGTCCACTGGTTTTGGTTTTTTGGTTTCTTTGGGTTTCCGCGGCTTGAGCACGACGCCTGAGCTGAAGAGTCCGACTACAGCAGAGAGGACAAGCAGGGTGGAAGATCGCATTGTGAACCAAAGATGGATCGACTCGTGAGTAGACTCGTTACGATTGCTCACGCCGAGGAAATTGGAAAGATCGCTGCAAGTGGGAAGAGAAGGAAAAGAAAAATGACCGATCATGAACTCATCAATTTTGCTCTTCAACCTTGCACAGACCATATCTGCCCAGCTGTCCAAGACGGCTCTTGAAGAACCAGCGGCGGACGGGAATATGATTGCGTCTGTTTGGTTTTCGTTTCTTGCGTCCACATCGTTTGATGCTAAATCGATGAGAAAGATTGGCCTGAGGCACCGCTCTCCAATGATAGCAGCCAGGTCCGCAACTCGCTGATCGAGGCGTTTGAAGTACCCTATTCTCGCGCGTATAACGAACCCTTTTTCAGACCGTAGAAATGCCCAGAACTCTGCCTGAGAGCTGGAAAATGTGTGTTCTGAAAATTTCACATGGTGTATCCGATGGGCATCTATCCTGACAAAGCCCCAGAACGAACATTTCAATCAGTTGGGCAGAGTTCTGAACTGTTTTATGGTCGGGAAAAGGGTTCGTTATACGCGCGAGAATAGGGTACTAGGTCAGTGGCGGCGCCAGCGGTACGCTTTACCCGCTTTAGCGTACCCTGTCTCAAAATCGGTACGCTGAGCGTACCGATTTTTCGCCCACCGATCCCGTTTTCATTGAAGATTCCGCATTTATGGACAACGAGATGGTTCACCAGGAAAAGGAGTGAAGTAATCCAAAATTCGTCTCGGTGCGACTTCGCTTGCCCCCAGGGAAATCATCAAAGAGGGTCGCGGTTACGAGATCGTCCATGGCAAAGCTTACTTGGATGAATTTTCGATCTTTCAAAACAATGTCCACGCTGGTGGTTTTGGATGACACCCTCGACGAAATTAGTTCGCTGTCCGAATTTCCCTGTCCCAAAAGCTCCTCCCGGTGAGAGCCGGAGAAATCTCACGCGAAACGATCTCATACTTGGATGATATGAGGTGAGATCCAGCGACGGCCTCGATCTGCCCCGCGGAATGAGCTTCCCGTTCACTGATCCGAAGTTGCCATAAATCTGTTGAAAGAGGGAAAGTACGAAACGCTCAACGCTTTCCCAGAGTCTAGAGTACTTGCTGCCTCTGGCAGAGGGCCCCGTATAAAGCGCCTCGTGCGCGCGCAGCTTCAGCGCGCTCAATTGAATGAACGGAACTCCGGAACCTTTTGGACCTATGGAGCTTCCTCTACGACATATCGACCATACCAGATGATCTAGAACTTCGGTGTCAGAACCTTGGGACCGCACTCAAACACGGGAGCCAGTCAGATATCAACGGGGCCGAGGTGGCCGAGGAACTCCAGCAGCTACGTAGAATTCTCCCAGATACGAAGGGTACGCCAAGGAAGGCGGCCCAGTTCATCAAAGACATGGATGTTATAGACGTATTCCCAACGTATAGACGGCTCTCTGTATTCTTCTGACAATTCCGGTCACCGTAGCCAGTGCGGAGCGAAATTTCTCAAAGCTCAAGCTAGTAAAAACATTCTTGCGAACAACCGTGTCGGATGAGCGCCTCAACGCACTAGCGGTGCTCTCAATCTATATAAAAAAAGTCAGAACGCTGTCTGTTTGTCTGTTCGCGATAGACGCGAAAACCAAGGTTCAACGAGCCCGGAGCCAGAGTGTTTCGTGTAGAGGACCCATCCGTGACGAACATAGGACCTATGTCCGGGGTCGGTTTGACCATACTTTTCGGCATCATGGGGGTTTTTCGGAGTCGTTCAAATGATACGTTTCTGAGTCCATGGGGAGAGATCCTCTCAATGGGGGAGTCTATGGGGTTTCCGGAGTCTATGGAGCTATCTCGAGGCCACTCAGACCATACTCCTCTGAGTCCATGGGGCGATTCCGTGCTCGCTCTGATCTGGAACCTATGGAGTTGATTCCGGGGTCGGTCTGACCGTAATTTCGGGATTCTATGAAGGAATCCCAGGGTCGGTCAGATAATACTTTTTTGAGTCCATGGGGAGATTGTGAGCCTTTCTGATCATACTTTTTGAGACCCATAGAGGTGATTCCGGGTTAGGTCTGAGCATACTTTTCTAAACTTATGGGGAGGATTCCGGGGTCGGTCAGATCATACTCTTTGGAATCTCTCTGGAATGTCTCTGTCATTGTGGGTTCAACGGTGTCCACTCTCCTAAAAAACGGTGCCCGGCGTCCGCAGAGCTTGCTCGCCCCTGAAGTGAAAGGGTCATCTACGGATGAGACGTGAATAAAACCAAAACCAAATCTTCGGAGGCGACTACGAAGCCGGTCTGATCATATATTTCAGAGTCCATAATGGTGATATCAGGGTCGGTCTCGCCATATTTTGGGAGTAAAGGGCGGGGATTTCGGGTAGGGTCAGATGATACTTTTTGGAGTCCAGGGGGGATTTCGGGGCTTCTCTGATCGTACTTTTTGAAACCCATAGAAGCGATTCCGAGATACGTCTGATCATACTTTCCCAAGCTTATGACGATGATTCTGGAGTCGGTCTGATTATACTCTTTGGATTCTATGAAGGTATCTCGGGATCGGTCGGATAATGCTTTTTTGAGTCCATGGGGAGATCTTGGGCCTTTCTTATCATACTTTTTAGAACCTATAAAGGCGATTCGTGAAAAGGTCCGATCGTACTTTCCCAAGCCATACATCCTTATGGAGATTATGTCAGGGTCGGTCTGATGAGTGATGAGCCAATGCTGCGCTCTCAAAGTGATATTCGGACTTCTGAAATTAATATCGATTGCCCTTCTACTGTAACTTGGAGTAACAAGTTGAACAAAAAAAACGTCTACGTCACGTAGTCCACTGTATGCTCTTCAAACCACCCAACATTATTGTCGCGAAATTCACATCCGACCTCTCCTTTGTCTCTGGCAGTCTTCACTGCCAGCGCAGGAAACGCAAAAAGGCCGCTCGGAGGCCAGGCAGCGTAGTCGGCCGAAGGCCGGCTAGTAGAGAATAAAACCGCGAATGAGGTTGATTTTTCTGATGCAATTGCCGAATTTGCCGCGTTGAAAGCGCGCAAGGTTCCCATGTGATATAAGTGAAGTATAATGAGCTCCGATATTGCTTTAGGGGTGATTTTCAATAAATTGAATCGGAGCTTCCTCGTCGAGGATTCTCGTGAGTTATCTTTTCCAATATCTACTTATGACCGAATGCTGTAGAGAGTCATTATCTGGGCCACGTCGACGGTTATCGTTAGTCTCGACCGCTGGGGGGGGGGGGGGCTCTTCGGCAGTTCGCACAGGGCGCCACCTACCCTAAGGCACGCCCTGGATATCGGGGCCCGGTTTGTTCTGAATTGTGGAGGGACAACTCCTCTATCCACTCATGGCATAAACCGAGAACTCCATTTTTGGTGGAAATTAAGGTGAACAGCCCCCTTAACTCGCCTAGCGCCTAACCGGAAAACACCACCTACGGTAGCATGGTTGCTGTATTGGAAGTCACAGAACAATTCTTTCTCTTGATTTCACAATTCATTTTCGTTCCGTTGCATTCCTCGACCTTATTCTCACTTATGTTTTTTTACACACTCTGGACTGCTAGAGAGCACCAATTCGATTTGGCGCGACAATTCAAACTCTCATTCTCGGATCTCTCAATATCCGACACTCCCCATGAGCGAAGTGCGTTGGACCACTAGCTCTAGGATTGCATTACGTTATTAAAATTACTGTTATCATTCTCGTACATCTTCTCCACATTTCTTCAACGGATACAAATGCTTGATTGGCCGTTGAATCAGTCTACCATTCTCCACTCTGAGAATGCACGATCGAATGACTCCGTCACGGCCCGTATTGATCTTCTCGACTCTACCTAGTCTCCAGAACAACTCCGGTTTTTGATCATCTCGAATTATGACTACTTGTCCAACATCGACAGTAGAATTTCCTCCTGGGGGAGACTCATGGAAGTTTTTTAGGAGTCCTAAGTATTCGACTTCCCACCTTTTCCATACCTCCTCGACAACCTTTTTCCTGTATCTCCAGCGGGCCAACAGTTCAGACCTTCGAATCTGGGCTGGGAGGCAACTATCTCCGAGGTTGTCCTCAGTCTGGGGCCATGTATTGGAAGTTACAGAACAATTCTTTCTCTTGATTTCAGGAGACCAGCAACAAGCAGAAGGTAATATGTAGTCTTTTCTCATACAATGCGCTTCAGACTTCCTGAGCCCAATGTGGAGTTCGATGCGAGAAGACTCTGTATCAGTCCCCTGGACGCAGACACACAGCACCCGTGGTCACCACACGGCTGAACATCTCGCCTCCTGCAGCTGACACCAGCCGCGTGTACAGGATTTTCTGTCGGGGGGGGGCCAGGGAGCGATGATGATCCCTGTAACGAGGGTCTATGGGACGGACATGGCTGTCGGGAGGGCCATGGCCCCCTTGCCCCCCCCCCCCGGCTACGCTACTGGCTGACACACACGGATACCGTATCTAAAATTCAACACGTCATAGCACGATATGTCTAGAGTCCATCCCCGCATACATTTCATAACTCAGCTCGCTAACGCAGTAAGCCCATAGCATCGCCGACGTTTTCCCGCCCAATTCATCGTTAGTACCCACGGCTCGCTCACCGCCCAGCCTATTTTCGAGCCAGGGGGCGGCGATTTATCCCAGCAGACGGATTTAATGTCTAGGAACTTCCGTGGTCCGATGAGGATCGAAATTCAACTCTCACGATGCGAATCATAATAAAAGGAACCGAGCTCGGAAAGTCGCATTCTTTCTACGGAAAGCAGGAGATTATTTTTCCGTCGTTGGAAGTCCGTGGTCCTGTGTACGATCCATCCGGAAACAGGTGTTCGCCGACTGATTCCCAACTCTCTAGATTTGGTCATATCGCACTCAATGCTTTTGGTGCGAGCAGGGTCAGCTATGTGAGTTGGTGTGTTGTCCTGAAAGGTTTGCGAAATGGAGACCAACTCAATTCTACACGCATCAAACGCCGCGACGGAAAAAATCGCTCACGATAGAGTTGGACTACGCATCAGCGTTGTGACAGCTCATGATGAGGAGTGGAGTTTTGTCGCGGCAAAAAAAAACGCGATCATATCGAGGTCGAATAACGCGGAATCGCGGAAATGAGCAAAATAGGTGAAAATTCGCGACACATCGAGGACGCCACGCAGCGATTTCAATGCAATGACATTATTACATTACAATATCAATCCACTGACTCACATCGTGACGACGGAAACACGCGATTCCTCGGTACCTAGCTGAGAAAAAGAGACTCTTGACAACGATCTCTTACAACAATCCCGGGTTCTTATACAGCATGTTGAACACCGGTAGGTTTTTCTCCGCGATGCAGCGCTGATCTTCTCTTAAGACCTTAGCACTGGTTCCCAAACTTTTCTTGCCGACGCCTCTTCTGTCAAGAGTCCTAGTAGACGCACCTCACCGCGCTCAAGAGTTTGTCATATGATGTGGATGATGAGTGGGAATGTGACGGATGCGCCTAACGCCTATTGAGACGGATCATTCCATCCAAAACGATCTCCATTCCCGTCAGTCTGAGTCGCAACGAATTGCTCAGTTGTAATCTGTTTCTCAGCTTTGTTTTGATGCCTAACATTGCGGAAAAACCTGTTTCGCATGAATACGACGATGAGAAAGGAAGAAGGAGTTTGAAAGCTTCATCGCAAAGTCTCGGGCAGATAGTCCGACAGAAGAGCGAAAACCGTAACAGGTCACCGCGATCGAAATTGGTGCGCAACCAGGTATTTTGAGGAAGGTTTCAGAGTTCCCCATCGAGTCATCTCGGAAATTTCGTCCATCCTTCGGGACACAGTGGTCGTCGAGAGGGGACTTTTTCAACTTCATTGGCAGCCGTATCGCCGAAGAGGGTCACCTTAGCAGCGCTCATCGTAGGCGGAAGGAAAGTCTCGCCGTTCGAATGTGTTTCTCCGCATTTGGAAATAGGAGGATCGCGAAATTAAGACGCGCGCAGCAAGTTATCGATCGATCTCGTCGCGGCCATGCAATCTCCCATTCCCATTGATAGGAAATCATGACACTCACGACGCAAACAGAAAACGCGAAATTCGACCGGAAGATCTCTCGAACGGGTCGTCAATAACGAGCTAGAGAAATTCGAAGGCCGAGGTGAGATAGCGCTGAGCGAAGAAGAGGGCTCAGCTGATTCGAGTTGCGCCATATTCAAGCGCAAGAATCTGCTGTATGATAGGCTTAACTTTTGGCCCTATTCGGGAGATGGGATGAAGTTGGAAACTTCCGCAATGTGACCCCGGATTCTTCCCCTCCCAATGAATTCCTGCGGCTCACCGGAAGTCTTCGCGCCTCACCAGGCTCTGCTTCCTCAATGAAAAACTCAACATAGTCGTTGAGGTGGGAGCTATGATGAAGGGCGGCCGAGAACCAAGTGTTCCAACGTGTTTTCACCAGCACTGGTGGCGAGGCTATCGATTTCCCGTTGGCAGCAAGGTATTGCCTGAATCGAGCGATTTGGGAAGGGCAGGCTGTGAAGCCCTTCTTGATTGAAAAGACCAGGTCGTAAACGGATACAACCTCATCTTGCCGAATTTCGCAGAGCAAATACAAGAGCTGAGCGGTTCAGGTGACTTGAACTGCATTGTGGGGAATGCCTCCCAAGTTCGCGCTCCAAGCTTTGTGCATTGTCTGTGACGAAGGCGCTCACTCTGGGGAACGGTATCTCGTATTCAAAGAGTTTGGTTAGTACAGTTTCGATCGTCATCGTGTGTCTGAATGCTGGCGATGATCTCCACCGGCCGCTGAGTGCGATGAATCTCAAGCGCGTTTTGCGCGGCAAGCTCGGAGCTTCGGCATTTGGCCACGACGTCCTCCTGTGAGAGATCCTTAGAGAGCTGAACCTTTTGGAGCGCTCCATCCTGGAGACCGATGATGATTCTCGATCTGACGAGCCGATCTGTCACGTCACCAAACTCGCAGACTCGGCTTTCCGATTGAATTCTTTCGTAAAAGAAATCGACGGCTTCGCCGTTCTGATCGAAATCTCGGTTGAAGAACTTGTCTCGTATTCGATTTGCACGGTGTCCATCCAACATCGGGCTTCCTCGCCAAGACACATGAGGAGCATTGCCCGCTGATAGGGCTTCGGCTTTATCGCGAGCTCACTAATCGTCTCGTAGATCTCGAAATTCGTTTCGAACATCCGCCACGAGTCCACAATGTAATCAGCGGCGCTGTTGAATCTGCGCGGGGCGCTGCTCTAGAGGGGACCCACCGTTCACGGCGGGGTTCTGCATCGATGTGACGAGCTGTGGGGAATTTGAACCGGTGGCTGACTCGGTGCAGGCGAATTGCTGGCCGGTAGATCGTGCATGACAGACATGCCGGACTGTGATGACTCGAAACTCGCTCCAATCTGACATCATGTGACGCCTTGATCGGCAAACCGCAATAAGTCCACTTTCGTCGATTTCTGCATTATCATCGAAATCTATTTTAGATCATCGCCTGCACCTTATGCAGCCGTCGGTTCTACATATGATATTCGTCCTTCTTTCGTGAGAGAATAGCGAATCAAAACATGCTGGCCATAGACTCACAGCTTCGCTCAGAAGAAAGAATTGTAATTTTCTCGAAACTGAAAAAATGGACTTATTGCGGTTTGCCGATCAACGCGTCATGTAGTTTTGAGGACGCTGCAGGCCTGGTGTCTCTTCAGAACCGAGTTATAGGTTCATTATTAAGCTCAGCAGACGGAGCTTGACAATCGTGACGCTTCCACACATGACATGAACTCAAACGTCACTACAGAGACGATGATAAGAACACATTAAAGAGGAGAACTAGTAGCTGGAGTTCTCGAGACGGTGATGAGCCGGCGACCTTCAAAGACACACGAGCGAGGCACGGCAACTTCCCGTATCTAGTCCATTCACTGCAGCTGCTGCAGAGAAAACCGCGAAACAAGAGGGATGGAACACGGATTCTCATCCTCAACGAGGAATGAGCAATTGAAACAATCCCACCGAGTATAGATTCCCTCCGGATTGAATTCCCGATCATGTGGATTTACATATGAACCCCCCGATCTGATCCGGTCTTCCGAAATATCGCTGTCGCATTCTATATCCGGATTCCTCACTTTTCGAACGATTGATTGGCATGAGATTCTTGAATCCGCCATAGATCGTTCCAAGAGGGGTTGAGGCAGCGCTCAGCGGCTCGCCTATGTCCGGGCGTGACCTCGCCTGGATCGCCAAGTAATATACTCGTCTACACGCTCACATTGAGAAACCTCTGCATGAATTCTTTAATATATCAACAGCGGAGAAGGCGGATCCACGAGTTCACTCTCCAGAAGAGAATCGATCGATGATGCGAACGATTCGGCAAAGTTCATGTTTCAATGCATGGTACTCTCGCGCTGATGATGCCTGTTTCCTCTTGATTCGGTGGTCTTGGGCCCCAACGCCAATAAGCTCGGAATTCCACGTCTTCGATATGCGTAGGTCGTGCAGCTATGAAGGATAGATCGGAATGATCCAGTGAGCGTTCACGCCGAGCAGAGAGGGAAAGATTCTGATTCTGTTAGAGGAGTATGAACTTGACGTGATCCATCAAGTGTTTCACAACATCGCCATCAGATACCGGCATATACTCTCCGTCGAGTACACATTCCATATTCTCTTCAAAGAAATCAAGTATATGGCGCAACGGGAACAAGAGCCGCTGGCGCCCATGTTTCATCGTGAGATTAAGATCCAAAGGTCTGAGGGCTCTCTGGATCGAACGCATCAGCACCAAAACGTCTGTGACTTTTACGTCGTATCCGACGATTAAGGAGCCATCATTTGCGTAATAGGCGTAGAAAATGTTGACGAATGCACAGGCCAAATAAGCGAGCCTCTCGATGCCTGCGGAGTGAGAGGGAAATTCTCATTCCTCGATAACGTTTCCAATAATTGGTTGGAAGGCTTACTCTCCAGAGCCGCGTAATACGCTCCCGTCTGTACACACCATAGGCAGGGAATTGATGATTTGTGGCGAAGTTTATCACGATCTTAGGGACGCACTTGCGGAAGCTTTCGGCCGCGAAGACTTGGGCTTTTACAAGTTCAACAGGATTGAAGATACGGAGCTTTTTGCATGGAAGGAATTTGGTGGAGTAATACGGATTCCTCCAGTCCACTGGTTTCGGTCTCTTAGTTTTTTTGGGTTTACCCGCCTTGAGCACGACATCTGAAGTGAGGAGTCCGACTACAGCACAGAGGACAACGTTGAACAGCAGAGTCGACGATCGCATCCTGAATCAATGGTGGATCTTGAGCAGACACGATACGATTGTTCACGCCGAGAAACTTGGAACTTTGTTCGCTGTGAGTGGGAAGGGAAGTAGAAGAAAAATGACCAATCATGTGCTCATCAATTCAGGTTCCACATCGATTTGCACAGACAATATGTGCCCAACTGTCCAAGACGACTCTTGAAAAACCAGTAGCGGACAGGAAGATGATTGATCTAGTTTAGCTATGGTTTCTTGCGTACACATCGTTCGATGCTGATTCGTTGAGAATTATCAGCCTGAGGCATCGCTCTTTGATTATGGCAGGCCAGGTCTTACGTGTTTATTCATCGACTGTTGGAGTGGAAGACCCGAGAACGGCCGAGCGCCGTTCTCAGGTTATGGATTCATCCTGCAGGCTGAATATCCTAATATAATAAGAACGCCGATCTCACAATACGTATCCTTCGCATCAAATGTTGTCGATCATTGAGTTTTAACTTAATTACACCATTTTAATAGATCTTTCGTCTTCGACTCCGGTCCTGCTGAGCTGTGCACCCTCGAATCCGTTCTGGGGATTGAAGTCCCAAGGCGGCGCAGCGCGCAAGAGTAATGGAGTCAATCACAGTGATTTCGAGAGTAATTTGTCATCAGTAATTAATTACTTCTCCGAGTAATTTTGCGAATTTCCAATAACTTTTTCATTACTTCTCAATATTGTCCATGCGTTGCATTGTCGGTCGCCACAAGTAGGGGTCGCAAAAGAACCGCCAAGCGGAACCGCCAAGCAGTTCTAGCCAAGAACCGCGGGTAATCGCGGGTAACCGCTGAATAACCGCGGTTTATCCCCGCCGTTTCTACCGAAAATCCATCCCTAACTCCATCATATTTCGTGCCTGTATTTGCGTGGCGCTCGCGTAGCCATGACCAGCGGGCAGTGCCCGCCGGGCACCCGAAAATCGCGGTCCGAGGCCGCGGGTACCCGCTCGGAACCGCGGGTACCCGCGGGTGTTACCCGCCGCCAGGGGAGTACCCGCGGTTCCGCTTGGCGGTTCTTTTGCGACCCCTAGCCACAAGAACGTTAAAATTTCCTTCTCCTCGTCAGCGGGAAGCCTCAGACGTTGAAAGTTAAGTATTTCAACGTGTGCGGTGCAGTAATTGAAGAGTAATTGAAAGAAGTAATGTAATTAGAAGTAGTTGATCACTGCGGATGGAAGTAATGCAATTAAAAGTAATTAATTACTGCTGACGAAAGTAATGTAATTAAACGTACCGTATTTTCCGGCGTATAAGACGCACCCCCGTCGTATGGGGAAAAATTGAAAAAACATGTTCTCATTCTATACTCATTGTATAAGACGCACCCCGTTTCTAAATAACTTCATTCACACTTTTCGAACGACTCATACGTTGAAACTTCTATCAAAGCTGAACTTCTAAGCAGTTAGTTATGTTTCCGCGCCAACCACGCCGGACTGCCTGGGCGCCAACTAAACCTGATTTTCCATACTACGGATCACGGAAAATATTTTCCGTAAACAGCTTTACTTATTTTTCGTGGAGAATATTTCTCGGTTACGGGAATACAGAAAATACTACCCGATGCGTTAAACCACGAATATTCACAGCGGTACCCAGGATCCCTGTGGTACCTGTCAATAATTTAATATCCTAAGCGATCCGAGCTTTCCACTTCAACATTCCGCGCTCCCGACATAAGTAGCAGACGCGCAAAGGATAATAAACATCGTAGTAGAAGTCGTTCCCAAGTTTGCCCGGGCTGTTCTTCTTCACCCGTAGAACCAGAGGGAAACCCTCACGAGCGATCGCAGAAATTCAGCTCATCATGCAGCAGATAATGAATTCTCGTCATTGAGGTTTCCGAGCATCAGCGATGTTGTCACGAGTCTCTTGGTTCTCGGATTGTCAATGATTTTGGTACTTCTTGTAGAGCTCGCGCTGTTATTCTTCCGGGAAACTGGAGACGGGACGAGCGCGTCTGACAATGAGGCGGAAGAGTAATTTTCTACTTGTTGTTACTCTTTGGCCACCCATGATCATCTCTCCCGTATAAAGACTCGCCCGCGAACTATGGGAGAAATTGCCGGGTCTTCCGTAGGATGGTTTGTTCATGATCGCGATTCGAACGTGAACGGTTCGTTTCATCGAAGTTCTCAAACCAAAAACTCAAGGATTGAAAAAAAAATGACTTGGAGACTCGGGTCTTCTCCATGCGGAGAAGACCAGGCTGTCACTCGAGGTTGCGAACTACGCGGCTAGACCGTATCAAGAGCTCCGATACTTATCGTGATGGTCAAGGAGCCTCAGTAGGAGAAGAGTCCCCAAGTGTAGGACCCGAGACTTGACTTTCGACGATTGATGAGGTTGCACACGTTGTCGATGATCGCGATCTTGAATGATTGGAGGATCTCATAACCATGGTTGGAGTCACGAGTTTTCCGCGGCGAAAAACTAAGGAATTCCTCACATCCGCGGTGACGATGGACGATGGTATACCAGGACCCATATTTGATGCCATGCCCGATTCCTCATCTCGAAACCTCAGGGCCGATCGACAAAACGTAGGGCCAGCTCCTGGTGGAATAGCATCCTCCGAAGTGGTTGACCGAGAGGGGAAGAGATCATCTACTAGAATAACAGTCTGTGAAATTTATTCCCCGTAAACGTGGGTCCTTGTCATTGATGGGATGTGTGCAACGAACAGTTTCTTGGAATGGATTCTGCCAAGTTATCATATTTTCAATGAGTTCGCCGGAATCTCCAACCTAATAATCTGGCGGTTGAGCCACCTCGGGCCTCTCGGGCCAACGTGGAAGGCTCTCATAATCGAGATGTTGCTCGCCATCGAGAATCTCCGAGAAATTTTTCTCATGCCAAGTTCGAATGGACTCCTGTTGCTCGGCAAAGATGAATGGAACTGTCATTCGCAAGAGCAATTCAGGGCGCAGTCACGCCGTTTCAACTAGGTGTATGAACGCCACGCCGTAAATCAGCCGAGTGGACGATCTCGCTGTCTCACAACTTCGTCTCGTTGGATAACGCGGTTGAATCACCCTCCGTGGACAACTTTGCGGAGTGATCAGCCAAATTTGAACGATAAGACCGCGCCTTCAGCCATGTTTCGTCACGCTATGCTGTGCTCTCGGTCCATCACGCATTTCAAGGAGACGACGATCGGTCAATCCCTTCCCCGATCGACGCTCCAGTAACAGGGGAATCTTTGAAGGTGTTGCCATACAGAGCCATGTTAACGAAGTCGTCGGCGGTTGTGTTTTTCATCATCATCATCATCAGCATCCTCCATTCAGACGCACGTGATTATTCCATCTGTCGGTTGATTGACCGGATATACGAGGAAAAGCCCACGATTGTGAATCACTTCATCGATAATCTGACTACAGTTGGGAGATTCCCACATTGCAACGAGGAGTATCCGAGAGAAACTTTTACGTTTTACAGTTTTGGAGTGAGTTCATACCACTGTACGCCGCCTATGAAAGCCTCTGAAAAAGTTTGAAGATGCGGTTCTGGTGCGCTGAGATCTATACCTGAGGTAAATACTTATTCCTCGCAGGAAAACTTCGACGATGTGAACGAATTTCTTTTCGTCAAGGATCGTACCGGGATTATCATTTGGCTTTCGTCATCGGCTCCGGTTACGATCGAAAAAATGAGGTTCATTGCCTTCAAATACTACCCGTGGGCGAGCGTATTCTGCTATTTCTTTAACCTGACCGAACTTCCATCAATGCTGTGGATATCTCGATGCTGCGATGCGGTTTTGTTAGCAGAGGGCTTCCTCGAGGTTGAAAGAGAACATATTGTGTGCGAGAGTTGCCGAGCAGGTCAACAAAGTCTCATTTTCAGCACCGGTAGAATGGGTTTGGCGTGCAACAAATGTGGATTCATTTCAGAAATCCCAAATGTGAATCATACGGCCATGGAACCGACGTTATCCAACAAAACGCTCGTTTGTGCATCATTGGATCTGCCCTGGCATTTCAACGTAGAATTCTCCAACGGCACAAACCCGCGAATCGGACGTGCAAGAGGGGGCTTCGAATATTCATTGATTGAGGATTCACGCCATCATCTCGGCTTCGCATATTACGTTCAAGAGCCGTCTGGCGATCCAGTATGGGGCCACGTGATTAATGGCACTCGGAGAGGAGGGGCCCTCTCTCAAATTGTATACAGAGAAGCGCATTTCGCTGTGGGTGACCTCACAATACTCCATCCGAGGAACTTGTACTTCGACTATACTTATCCCCACGACTTCGACGTCCTAGCATTTGTTTCAAAACTAGAGATCCGAGCTCTTTCCAGCTCCGTTTTGGTCCGGTTGATGGATATTGGCAGCTGGTTCTCTTTGTTTGTATTGATGATTATCACCTGCACGCTGCTTATCGTTGCGTCGAAAATCCATGGTGCCGGAGCTTCTTCGACCTCAGTTTTCTTCAGTGGGGTCGAGTTCATTTATGGAGCTCTTGTGCAGCCCTCTCTAGTATTCCCGTACAGAGTGGGGCCAGGGACTCAGCTCGTCCTGCTGATTTGGACTGCAGGACTGTTCGTTCTGAGTGGATCTTTGTCGGCTTCTCTCGTCATGTTCATAACGTTTCCTGGCTTCAAAGCAATTCTCGACACGATGAATCAGTGGGCGGATTTCTGGCGTCTACATAAGGACTCGCGAGTTTGTATGCATTTAGGGAACTACTGCAATTTCTTCGATCAAAAAACTCGGGAAGCGGCTCTGATAAGTGAGCGAATAATTAGTGAGTGTACGACCTGGCCGAAGCCGCGTGTGTTGGATGAGGTGGTCATTCGGGCCAACGGCTTCTGGCTCGGAGAGAGATTCCAGTTGATCGCAGAGCTCGCGGCCGCGACTTCTCGATTCGGCGTTTCCGTGTACGGCATGACTCACGTGTCTCAAGATTATCGCAACTTCATGCATCAAGGCATGGTCCTGCAGGAGGGCTGCGTGTTTTCTGAAGCGTTCCAAAACGTAACGCGAGTCTTGTTCATTACAAGAAGAAACTCAACATATTCTATTCCCCACCGGTTAAAGCCCATGTCTTGGTACCATTGGCCATGTCGAGTATCAGCGGCTTAGTTACGAGTTTGCTAGTTCTGGAGACTGCGATGATGCTAGTGCTGTTTGCTGAGGTTGCGATGTTCCTCTAAGGGCCCCATGGACCATGGACCACGTCGAGGTGGAGCCGAAATCGCCGTGAGCGAAACCCCATTCCGGACAGGGGGGACCGGTGAACCAGATGGTCGTTGTACGCCGGAAGTTTCCGAAGGGAGAGAGTGTCGGCTACTGGTTGAACCCGGCGCACTACTGTGAGGCTGCGCTTCATTTCACCCATTTCCCATTTCAACTTCCATCCGTAGTGGAAGGGAAGGAGAATATCCTCGATCGGCTTTGACAGCAGGACTCCAGCTTCAGTGCCTCTGGCGGGCCAGACGAGCGAACGAGTGAATTTCATTAATTGTATCTAGGGATCAGACTTCATGATATTCATTGTGGCGAGAATATACTGATGTGATCCAAGTCTTCGGAGATCGGCCTAGAAGTAGAAAATGCTTCATACAGCGTTATCTTCGAGCTACACATCTTATGATCGTCCACACACTAACAAGTAAACCTCACGAAGTGTCCAGTAAAGTCGCAGAATCGCTACCCGGGTGATGATCTTAGTACCCGGGTGACAGAATCGTTACCCGGGGAATGATCTCAGTACCCGGGTAACAGAATCGTTACCCAGGCAGTGATTTTCTCTACCCGGGTAAGTACCCGGGTTTGCGACCCCTAAGTACGATTAGTGAATATTTGGACAGTATAGGGCTGTTGGTTGGCTGTACGATTACATGCCGGTTGCCCTAAAACCGATGTCCCTAAAATCTTAAACCTAACCCAACCTTATATTCAGCGATTTGGGGCATTAGGGATATCGGTTTTATGGTCACCGGCTGTACGTCTGGTTACTAGGCTCTGCAAATAACCGCATTTCAGAATAACCGGTTACGGTTAGCCGAAAACCGCAAACCCATAACCGAAATCGAAGCTGACCGCAAATATCGGACCAAAAACCGCGGTCATAACCGCAAGTAATCGCGGTTATACGGTATCATGCCTCAAAGCAGAATTTTGAGTAGAAGAGGGTCCAATCGCAGGTTGGACCCTCTTCTACTCGTCCTTTTGCCCGAGCAACTGGAGCAAGCGGTCTCCGACGACGAAGAATGAATCTCACAACCCATCGAGGCCGCGCACAAGACTTCAGTGAACACCTGTGAGGGAACTTTGCCCTGAAGAGAAACACCCCTATATGATTTCCGCGCGCCTCAGTTGTTCCCGGAAGTTTCGAAACTCATAGATCTTCGAGCGATCGCAGAACTGCATTGCGGAATACTCTCACGGTCTTGCGGTTACATGCGGTTGAAACCGCAGGAAAAGAAAGCCTAACTCTTTGGAAGCTGACTTGGCAACGGTTGCGATGTGGTTTTGCAATTTGGGAATCGAGGGTGGGAGACGCCCAATATATTGACAACGGACGAAGGAGGCAACGTGTTGCTGTCGGAAGATATGTTGGGAGTCGTGGGTCGGGTCTATCTCGAGAAGAGGGTGAGCTGCGTCTTCAGAGAGTTGAACTGTACCGAATTAGTTGCACCCCAGTCTAGTATCTTCTGAAGATCGCAGTTGAGGGGGTTCAGCATGGTGGTTTGATAGGAGGTAGTCAGGCCATGGGTGGGGTGCCTCTCAAAAGAGTAGCCAGCGTGGAGTGTACTGTCGTCTACATAGCTATGGATGGGGCCTGAGGTGGAGAGCGGGAGATCATTGATGTTCATGAAAAAGGTCTCAGAGGTAGTGTGGGTACACTACCGTCAGGGGTTCCGCGAAAGCGTCTGTGTTGGTGGACGGGTGATGAGATACTTCCAGGGGTGATATCGTGTGTGGAGACCGATATGACTTGGGGTGATAATTAGAGTGCGAATGTTCATGCACTAAAAAAATCGAAAATATGCATGCAGATATGCACTGAAAACAAGGCAAATATGCATCAAAAAGCCACATATATGTACTTTTGATTTGATGAGAGTGAGAACCGAAAACGTCATCATACATGGTTGCAGTATGCAACAAGGTCCATCTTCGAGTTTTCGGCAGTGAAGTTGTGTCCCCGATCATTCAGCATGTGCTTCAACTTCGAGAAAGTTCCTCTGACGTCGGATGACGTTATAGGTGCGTACTTGAATGAGGCGATCTCGCCTGGAGTGAACTCGTCGAGGCTAATCGTCGAAGGAATTCCGCGTAAGACGTTCGCGATGGCCTCCAGGCGGTCGTGATCCGGTTTTCGCATCACAATAAACTTGCTGGAATAACGCTCCCCCCCCCCCGCGGACCCGGAACGCTACCCATTTCCCGCATGGTTTCTTCGAATAGATCTGAGGATTCCGTCAGAAGGAAGTGCTGTTACTCGAGTCGCTCGATAACGGTCGGCAGATTTCAAAAATGCGCCTCGAGGAAGGCGAGATCTCGAGGGAGATAGTCGGTTCCGATTATTTCTTTGGTCGCCTGGATGCTCACAGTATCTGTATACGATTTCCTCGATCGCAAATGAGCAGGTCTCTTCGCGCCGCGCCTGGAGTGGACCAGCGGCGGCGCGGCACCAACGGATTGCAATGGCTAATTGCAGCCTTTTTGAACGATATTACCAGAAGACTGCGTTTGGCGCAGCAGGAACGCCGATATAGTATAGCGGTGGAGCTGGCTGAACCATGGAAGGTTCTGAAGAAGGAAAATTGTAACTCAAGTGATGAGGTGACTATTGGTCAGCGATTGTTCGACCGTCAGCGAAAGATTTCTGAGCAATATATGCGAAATTCTACTCCGACACTCTAAATATGCGTTCAGGGTCAAATTTGCCCGAAATATGCAATTTTATGCGAAATATGCATTTTGCATGGACATTCGCACTCTAGTGATAATCGAAAATCTAGAATGATGGGATCTGCTATGGACAGTAGACAGTACCACTATTTTTTTTCGTTTTTTTTTCTTATAATGAGATCCTCGAACTCTTGGTTATACCATAATGCTTGTAAAGCGGGGTTTTGACCAAGACCAATAACCATTTCCTGACATTGGCTTTGGTCATTCAGCCACTGAGATACGAAGATTTGTGTATCAAGTTTCGTTTCAAGTTCACATTGAATGAATAATCGTCGTCAAGGGATCGTGGTAGACTCTCCACCATTGTATCGACGTCGACGGGCACGTTTATGACCTGACCAAAAATTCCATAGCAACCAATACGACGCAATCCCTGGATTCTCATAAAAGGAATTCGCGGGGAACGAGTCGCCCTGTGAGGGTATCTAACTTAGGCAAATCAGGCGGTCTCGGTGGGTATTTGTAACAATTGCTTCTACTCATCGATGGAATTCTGTTGCTCCGAGAAGTTTTGAAGCAATCACCACACAAGTGAAACACCGAGGTATCGTCATCTTGGAAACACCCTCTCAGGAAATCGGCGATCTGGATAGCTGCTAGTTTCAGATCTAGCCAAAACCAAATTCGATCACAAACGTGACATTTGTGCCCGAAATCGTTTTCAGTGAACATCCGTTGGAATCCTAGACTAGCTCGCGGCCATGAACGACTGTATCGAATACCTCTTGTTTCACAAACATCGGTGGGAATAACAACCGATACCGTTGGATTCATGGTCCGGGTATTCTCTACCTGGTCGGATGTGTCGGTTGTCAGGGAGCAAGTTAACTCACTTGAAAGATTACGGCGGCGTTCCCGGTATGCTTGAGAACGCTCCGTGGTCGTTTTGGGCTCTTTCGCTAGCCCTGGTTCACTCCCATCTGCTTTACGTTTCCTCTGCTCAAAACTTCGGCTCTTCGGACGTGCCGTTACGATTCAGTTCAGCTGACCCTGTACAATTTCGTTGTTCTGACCATCGATCCACGGGAGGAACTCATGATACAGGTTTTCGATATGAAAATATGTGAATTCTAGAGCGATTTTGTCGAGGGATGCTCCCAAACCTAAAAAGCTGCTTTACGGTAGAAATGTACAGCGCAAAGTCGGGTGTACCGTTGCCAGTTGAATTTCTTGTGTACAGCACGGTTAGTCGGTGAATTCACGGTGATTTTCACGGGATCGAACGTTTTCCACACGGCCAGTGAGATATCCCAGATCGGGTCCGCAGTCCCCCTTCGTTCGCCGAAAACCCGTCTTCTCTACACCTCTTTGAAACCGAATAAAACGATTATTTATACGACTTTGGCAGATTCCACGGGGGGGTCCATGAATCTTCAACGGAGACCCCCTTCCCGAGTTCAGAACGCCACAGAAATGGGAACGGAGAATCTCCCGTAAATTTAACACCCGTCTGAGGAAACCGGGACGTATTAAGTCCACTCTGGACGTTGTTTGAGGCTTTTACTTTGTTACAAGTTCGTGACGATAGATGACGAAGTACTAGCTTTCGGTACCCTCAGCAGAGACGCTTTCGCGTCAAAAACAGTCGGAGAAAGAACTGAGCCTTGGGGTACGCTCGCATTCAATGCAAAGGCGAATCTCCCTGAATCAGCATGCGTGTTTAGGGGAGCTTGACTACGAGGGCGTTAATTAAGATCGACTAGCCGTTCAATATCCTCGTTGACGCAAGTCTGGAGTGGGCGTTCCCATTCCGGTGGATTAGATCCAATCGTTGGCGAAACGTGCGTGCGCCCAGATGTCATGAAGGCTTGTGTACATTCTCATCTATTTGAGCCAAATCAGCTGATCGATCTACATTTCTTGGCCTCATGGGACAACAGAACCGCATAGCTTGGAACTTGAATGCAACGCTCGCTGGGGGCGCCAGATCGTTCGACGAGGATTCCGAGAGAATCTTGACATGACGGGCCAATCCTCCTTCTCGACTTCCCCGTGAGCGTCCTTCGAGGTGGAGGGCTCTTTGCGTTGATGAGATTGGGACATAATTGATGAGAAACATCTACTGCTCTGTCGACTCGAAACACGAGAATGTGGAATTTCACTTGTTCTTCACTGCTCCGTTCACTCATCGTTGAGTATTCCCTGCGACATTCAACGACAGTTTTCTATGTTGTGGATCGCTATGCAGACGTGAGTGGTTCACGAGAGTGTTTCCTCGCATCAGGAAGCTATTTAGTTGGCAGCGATGGGTATCTCTTATGGAACACTGTCTCAAGAGCTTTCGAAGTCCGAAGCAAGTTCTTGGTCGTGCTCTTAACCAACCCAGTGCGATGGGTGAATGATTCTTCCGCTGCCTTGAGCAAATGGTCGACCAAAATAGGCTTCACGCGCTGGATTTTCTTGCCACCGAACCTCGGCTTCAGCACAAGCCTACGATACTTGTATCCGGCTTTTTTCGTGTGTCTCGTCCTTCTTGTGAGTGAAATCCAGATTGATGTTCCGGGAGATTTCGTTGACTGCTCCGTGCGCCGTCTGGTCACCTCTGAGCGAATCTCAACCATCGAACATTTCCCCACTGAGATGCCGACCTTGATTTGTCTTCAGAGTTGTCAATTCGATGGTGTCGCCGACTTCTCGCGCTTTGTACTGAAATATCTGAATGCGACAAAGTACGCAGAAATCCATCATGAGCCTGCAATCGGTGAAGACTACCGTCACGGTTTATTCAAGCTGATGAATACAAGACGCGGACATTTCACCATGATCCCCGTGTTTCGCAATCACGAAACTTTCTCCGATTCGCTTGCAGCCTACCCGACTTTTTTCGTCGAGCGCAATCTTCTGTCTTGGCCTCTGCCCGGGGTGAGCATAACCGGCGATGGCTTCTTCAATCAGTTTGACATCACGACCCGGACACTGCTCGTAGCTTACAGCGCCATACAGGTGATCTTATGGGGGCTTCGAATCAACAGCATGTTGGATGGCGGTGTTCTCGTCGTTTCGAGCATGTTGGCTCAGCCGCCGGGTCTGGAAAGACTTTCCAAACACAAACTGAATGCCTGTTTCTTGTTTCTTGCCACGCTGATGTTCGGGATCGTTTTCAAAATTTCCCTGAATTCCGCGTTATCTACCCAACTCAAGAAAGTTCTCGAAACTCCCGGAGATTTCGAGGAGGCAGTCTCCGAAAACACGGTCAGCGGAGCTTGTGTCCCTCGTTTCGAAGCGTCTACTTTCTGGTTCGACGAATCCAGTCCGCATAAGTACTTCCAGGTTTTGGGTTCCCTGCAGTCCCGGGGCAAAGTTCATAGAGCTGACGCACGACTGGATTGCATTGATTTTGTGAAGTTGAACAGGGGATACGTTGCTGTCATGGCTCGCGACGGCAACAGAGGGATCCTTGAGTTTACGGAAATCATGAGACGCGCGAAGAACATCTACATCGCGTCCTCAAATGTCTATGTTTACATGTCGGCATTCAGTCTCCCTCCGTGGTCACCCTTCGGACTCCTGATAGAGAGGGTTTTCATCAGTGCTTTTGAAGGCAGCCTCAATTACGATTTCAGGCACACTATCAGCGCAGTCAATGAAGTTGCGCGTAAGGAGAGACAGAATCCCGAAGCTCTGGCGTTTGTCGACCTAAGAACCTTGGTTGAGACGAGCGCTTTCTTATCATTGGTTAGCCTCACGGTTCTTGCCACGGAGGCTATTCTCGGGAGAATCAGGAGAAATAGAACGAGTCTCAAAGCTCAGAGCAGGTGAGAAATCAGCATCCTGCTCTCCAGGAAGACCAAATCGTACGTCTTTGGGAGCTGCCCCAGATTGTAGTGGTGATCCGGTCCACCGGAGGGCGCAAGAGCCCGTTTCCACAAACCATTTCTTGCGAAAGTGTCTCCTTTCGAGGTCGCAAAACCTAACTCTTTAACCAGTTGATAACACGGAGGCAGTAATGTGAATGAATTTGAATGGAGCTGCGAGGACTGCATGAGTGGTACTTATACCGAACTCGAGGAATCAGATCTAGGTGGGGCAGGCGTTCCGTTGCTCACTCCGAGGGGACCTCCCCTCCGGAGGATCATATCGTTCGTCCCAAGGGAGAGGGCGTTTACTTGATCGATTGACCCCCAAGTTGTCGATAGACTCACCAACCGGTCGAGCGAACAAGGACTGATGATGGTTGTCGCGATGACCTTCAATCGGGCGTGAGGAGCGGCGACTGCTTTTGGCGAGACTCAAAGCAGGTCGAAGCGACGCTGTGGTACGAATATAACTCTTCATGGAATTGCTTTGGTGCCGAAGCTGGTTATTGTGCTAATCAATCGCTTTTTCCCAACTCCAAACTGCAGAAGCGGATCTCATATCGGTTTTCGGGGACAGCGGGCAGCAGCGATTCCGTATAATTCCGGGAAAATGCTTTGTATTAGAGCCAGGACGAGAACACATCAGTCATTCAGCAGATTGCGACGACAGCTCGCGTGGCGAAAAGTGGTTCATGATTGCGCCACTTGGCGATAAGCCGAACCTAAGTTAGTGTACAGCTGAAACTTCTTAATCAAATTGTGAGAATTCTCGAGTCGAGAACCTCGAGTTACTTTGGGGCTCGAATCCTTGATACAGAACTCGACCCTAAATTTTTTTTCGACCCGGCGGTGTTAGAGACTCGATGACGGAACGAAACTCCATAAAATGCGGAGCTTCACGAGGGAGCTGCGATATATGTACATATGTATGTACATCGACGACCCCACTGTTCTCTGACTGTGGCCCGAGAATCCCTGACGAACAAACCATTGAGAACTCGTGATCCTGGGGTCCACAACAGGCGAAGAAAGCTGGAGAGGTATCTTTTCACGACGATTTGAAACGAAATATTCCTCGTTTCCGCGACGTCTCTCAAGGTCTGTTCGTTCTGTCGGGAGGCTGAGTGACCGAGGGCGCTCCGAAAAGAAATGGGCGACGAGTTTTCGCTCCTGGTTTCAATGAAAGGTGACTACTTCGTCGCTGAACTGGAACTTGATGTGCCACAAATGGGCCAGGCTACCGCTGTGGGCAGTCGTAACACAAAGGGTTAGGCTCTGATCTGACCCTGGGAAATTATGACCCCATATTGATTTCGGTCACTTATTTCGCACGACGGAAAACTCGAGCTGAGGATAGATCGAAACCGCAGACGCAGAGGCTCTCACACTTCGTCAATCAATAACAGCAAGATACTCGCTCATCGCGAGGTATGGAGAGGATTGAAAGCAGCTTCTTCGTGCTATCCTTCTGGAGAGTCATCTGTCATTGTTTATCAAGCAGTAGGATAGCTCTCTCGTTCGAAACAATGAACAGATCAATAATGTATGTGTTGCCATCCAACGTAAGCCCTGAGTTACACGCTAGTCACAACAGCCTCGAGTGTCCAATAAGAGCATACCAGTGCACCGTTTCAGAACCCAGGACTCGTCGGATGAAGATGAGGCTGGTACAGCTGACAGCCTTAGCACTGGACTTCTGTCGAGTTAGAGCGCAGGTTGGAAGGTTTGCGGAGAGTATCCAGGAGAAAATCGTGCAAATGTTCGCCACGTACACGCTGCCAACCGCCCCTCTGATCATCAACCTGAACTGTGAGCTCAATCCTCAATTCTTGAGAGGTTTGACCGCTTCGCAACTCTCTATAAACGGACGACCGGCCGCAGGTGATCGACGCCCTCCGAATACGGCGGCTCATTTCGCCAGAACGTTTCTGACTACGAACAACAGCGAAAGATTTCACTTGGCACTTTTCTGTCATCTGGACAACTCCGAACCAGAAGGAGGCGGGACCGCGATTACCAAGCTCGTGCGAGAGACTTTGAAGAATGCCGTGATTCCGAATCATAGTTTTGCTCTCCTCTGGGTGACAAACGTGAAGAAGTTCTGGCATTCGGGAGAAAATCGAGGAACCGCACCTTTCACTCAAATCTACGCCTACTGGGACGAAGGTCTCGGCGAGCTCATCCTGAGCGCCAATCCCGACTCTCTGACAAAGTTGTATGACCCCTTCCTTGACCTCTATTTCAGCGCTAACCAAGAGCCGTCACAATTAGAATTGAGCGACCTCAAATTTGGCAGATCGTCTGTTCGGAGACTAGAGAGAAAGAAAGTTCAGCTCAGAATCGAAAACCTCAGAATCCCTGTTTGGGTGATCCACATTGAACTTTTCGAATCGCGACAATCGAATTCCTCAGTTTCTGTCTCATTCAGCAACGATAAACCGCTGCGCCGCGTTTCGGAAACGTTTCTGCGGATGTCTTCTTTCTACACACCAATGGCCGTGGCCAGGCTACCTTCGATTGATAAGAGCGAGCAGATAGCCTCGTCGATCGTGCGCGCAGACATCTGGATACCCATTATTCTGATCGCTTTTTCGGCTTCGCTAGTTCTTCGAGACGTGAGACAGGATTTCGGTATTACATTTCTTCGTCTGATACTCTGTGCCTTGTTCCCGGTGAGCTTTGGGTCGCATGCAAAGTCCAACCGGTTCCTCATGATCGTTGGAACTTGGATTCTGTTGCTCCAGGTCATAAAGTCGGGTTTCCAAGGGGACTTCGTGGCATCCATGCAGAGTCTTCCCGAGGGACGGAGAAAATCAATCCAGCGATGCGTGATTCCCCCCGCTTCACGTGACGCCAAGCAAGACCAATGGCTTCGCTCTCTCCGACGACCTGAGTCGATTCTTTTCCTACGAGCTCTCTTACATCTTGAGGGGAGAAGTTATTTGTAGAGACATTAGAGGCTTCGGGCCCTTTCACGAAACACTGCTGAGAGACATCCCAATGTACAGTTTGAAACCAATGGAGGAGACCATCGCAGTGACCGTTTTGCGAAACAGCGGCATTAGATTCTTGGATAAGACACCTCCATTGGGAGATCTGGACCCTGGAAGTAGGTGTTGCGTTCGACTGAGTCAACTGATGCTAGCCTACTCGCTGCTGGAGCGGAGACGTCTGACCATGCGATGGGGTGTCGATAAAAACGACTTCGATTCCTTACTGGAGCGAACTATGAAGTTGAAGCTGTCGCCCTCTCACGGAGAGAGGGTCTGTAAACATGTGGGCTCTGAGAACGGTAGTACGGTGCTCTACAGATGTTTCACAGAGCACGACCTCCATCCTCGAAGAAAGCGTCTTCTAGAATTCAGAGATCTCGCCGCCACGATGAGATTCTGTTTGTTTCTAACTCCGTTGAGTGTACTCTGCGTCTTTCTCGAAGTCTGCATCCAATTCTGTTCAATGCGATCACCAATCGGCCGTTTCGACCAGTCATGCACCCGTTCTCAACTGTGTCTGTGAGTCATGCGACCATAGCGGGGGATATTGCGAAGGTTCTGACCTCCGAAATCGACCCATCCATCGAGTCACGATCAAAAAACAGTGAGGTCTGATCCAATTACTTTTCATAGAGAGCGTTCTGATCCCGCTTCGCGAAGAAATTTCATTTCGTGCATTTCGTGAAAATAAATGCGACCGCTGAGATACTTCCGAAACGACGAATCGTGCTTCCAGCTCGACGCAAACGGGATGTTTCACTTGACTGGAGAGAAGTGAGTGGTGATCTCAGGGTGTTTTCGGAGCAAATTATTCCAGGCAAACAGTATAACAGGGAGGCGTGCGGTCGTCGTACTCTGTGTAGAGCGGTATCGATCGTGACTCGCGTGCCAATGTTATGTCGATCGCTGGCGGCCCTTCGGCCCAATGTTTAAGGCAATATCCTCAATCAGAACCTTTTTATTTCGTTCGTCCTCAAATCTAACCGCACATCGAATCTTCGGAACGATGACGAAACAATTAGAAGCAGTGGGAGTATCTTAAGTATGAGCTTCATTCCGGGTTGACGGTTAGGACCCCTCAATGGTATATCCGAAATACCAGCATGGATCTGATTGAGCCAGCGTCAGACTCACCGACCTCCCTAGAACGGAAGAAGGGACATTCCTTTTCATTCAAGATGTTGTGTAACCTTAAACTGAACGGGGTTCTTCAACCGATTCCCCCTCACAGCATGAAGGTTTCAAAAGTACACTTTTTGAAGAAGCAAGCTCCTGGAACATCAAATCCTACATTAGAGGAGAACACAGGGAACACGTTTGGCCAACTCATTCTAATCACTGGGCGGACGTCGATTCATGAGGACTAGGGATCAAGTATCAAAGAACCATCCGCGATGCTCAGACTGGATTTTAAGACCTAGCCCCAGGGATGATTGAACAGATTCAACTGAACTTACTCATCCCAATCGGATATTCGGTGGCGACTGGGGCTTCCTGTGTCTCCCTTCCGGTGCTCGAGCCACTTCCTTGTCTCTGGCTCAATCGAGCCGAACGGCGAACGGCCCTCACGCCTTCATCGATGAAAAACCTTGTCGAAGGACTTAATCCATGATAGTATTCAAGCGGCACCTGGCGGGGGAAGATGTTCGGAACCACGTCGGTACGACAGCGCCAATATGTCTCACCAGACTCCAGGGCAAGGGGAATAAGCTGAGGGCGAGGAATGCGCAAAGCGGGACGGAATGCCCGAAATCTCACCCTTTTCCCGGCACTCAGGAACTCGAGCGGGTTTTTGATTTCGTCATGATTCTCTCGGTTTTCAGAAACGAAACTGAACCTTTCCATCGGCAAAGCCGAGGTCAATGTTAGCAGTAGCACGAAGAGAGGGACCTGCTCCAACGACCACATTTCCATCGATTGTGAATGCTGTATGGGAATAGTGCGGGGCTTTTATACGAGGGACGCTACGCGAGGCAGGCCAGTAATTCCTGATATTGTCGTTCTGTGCTGCCATCATGAACACGGACAGCGACACCAGCAAATCCCCACCGAGGTTATTGAGTAGAACCTTTCGACGAGAGATAATTTTGCATCAGAGATCTATTCCCAAAAAGGGCCGACTGGCGCGTCGCTAATTAGGTTTGTGCCTGGCTTACATGGGAAGAGATCAGCTTCAATGACGAATCGATTTCGAAACCTATCCTGGTTACTCGAATAAAGCTCTTGCCAGTTGATAGATAGATACGGTTGTCCTCCGAACACTCCCACAACCATCGATGCAACATGCACATGGACAAGCCTGTACTGAAAGTGGAGGACTTCCCCAGAGATTCTTTCTGGAAAATCCGAAGGATTCGACCTCGAGTTCCATTGAGGATCTGAATCGGAGCGAACGTTCCCAGTCTTTCTTCCGCCCAGGAGCTCCTCTAACGCGTTCATTGCATTCGAACTCTAAAATGTGCCGAATTCGTCATTGAACACCTCGTCCTGACTCCAAGTCAGTCCGTATGCACTCATACTAGCACCGTATCAGCCCGTATCTACTCGTACTAGCACCGTATCAGTCCGTATCTACTCGTACTAGCTCCGTATCGGCCCGTATATACTCGTACTAGCTCCGTATCAGTCCGTATCTACTCGCACTGGCTCCTTCGCAAACGGCCGTTCCCAAATCTCGAGAGCAGTTCGCAGTCCTGTCTTCCGAATCTTGGAGGGGGGAGTGAAACGAGTCGAGATTTCGAGCGCCTACTAGCTTGCAGTTCAACTTTCTATCATACTTTCGATCCTTTCACAGGAGTCGAAGCCGAAAAGGAGATCAATGACCTCGTGAAATATACGGGCAGTTTGACAGCGGATATCCGGAGCCGGAAACCAACAACCGACCCCGTCAAGAAGAGTCGATTTTTAAAGTTGGAAGGAGTTGTGGAAATGATCTATCGTTTATCCTTCGAGCATCACCGGATCATCGAACATGACCGATTCCCGTCCAAGAGGAGGTCCTCCTTAGGTGGAGAGTGAAAAAGAAGCTGAACGCGCGCTCTGTGCCCTCAAATATGATCTCGCGCCATCTTCGCGAAACCTCCTCCTCCATAAGATTCCGATTATCAGTTCCGCGCTCTTCCGGTTTTATTCTTCCCGTGACTATGACTCTCGTCTCCAGGAAGAAGTCTTGACCGAATCCCGTGGACGGTTCCAACGGAGGGGCTCGGATTCGAAAATCAAGAGCGGCATCGAGGGAACAGACAATGAGATTTTGTTTAGATAGAAGCATAAAGGGCGGCCATCGACGATATTGTGACTGCATCCAGATAGTTCCGATGGCAACTCGTCGGAAGATTGTGCAATCGCTGGACTTCGAATAAAACGTATCCGACAGTGTGATTCCTAGAGAAACACTGAATGATTATTGGAAGGATGGCTTAGACACCAGCACGGGATCCAGTGCGCTGAAATGTTCCTTCCGAACGGATGACGGGATATAAGTGAAGCGAGTGAGTGTATGAGCATGCAGCTCCGCCCAAGGCCTAGTTCTCATATTCAGGAGATCCGCAATTAATCTTGAAGAGAGACCAAATAAGCCCATTCGGATGACCGACGCCGATAGCATGGACCTTGATTCTTGAAATTCGAAGTTAGATGATTCCGGAGTGGCTCAGGTCATGCACGGTTAGGACAGATGCCGATCAATGAGGCTTCAAACACGTTCGGCTCCGCCTCACCTTCTCAACGTCTCAGGAATTCGACGGCCGTAATATTCCAATGTCAGAGACCCGCAAAACCAGAACCGCAATAATTGTGAGATATCAGAGGGTATAAGGACTTGGGCGTGTCTTTTTCTTGAATGGACCCTGGCCAACATTCATGTCATTACTTCAGAATGCCGTACCTAAGACCCGCATTTCAACATGTCCGGAGGGGTCCAGTGATATCAAAGACCGACTTCTCGCGGAATCCATCTTGATGGAACTGCCGAAGGAGTTCTCTCGGTTGATTCAAAGCCTTGCAGTACAAGATGGAGTCACGACCGAGCTTGTCGAGGAACGTCTCCCGAAGGAATGGGGGATGAAGGTCGCGGACAATGGTAGCAAACTCGAATTCCTTCTAGACTTTTCAGAAGATAGGAAACTACGATCGCCAGCGAATTCCGCGAAGATTATTGTTCTGGAATAGGCGCGAATCATCCAGCTTTTCACTGCACCTCTTATCTCCCACGCTCCGCGACGCGGACTGCTTCCCAAAGCTGATTCCTGAGCAGTTCGAATTCTGGCTCGTGATGTTGCGAGATTTTCCCTAGCCAGAAAGAAAGCGTCTGAATGCGACACATGTCCCGCTGAAATTCTCCGGAGACACTCCGCTCCCCGGTTGTTTTCACAACAAATGCTCACCATCACAAGAGACGGTCTCTCGAGGTCATAGTCGAGCCGTCTCGGGTCAGTCCAAATTCAGTCGTTCCTCGGACCGAGACTCTTCAACCTAATCCTGAAGCCGAATGCGCTGTATCTGACGAGCTTCCAGGGTAGGACTCAGACTCTGCATCTCGCGATGTTCTTTCAGATGACGAGCATGACTTGGATGGCTTTCTCATGTCAGAGTCTGATACTGGGAGTGAGCGAGACGACACGAATCGGGGGGTCAACGACTACACTCGATTGCGCGTGAAATGAACCTTCTCGAAAGCCTCCTCGTGCGGGTCTCGTTCATCAGTGAGACCTTCCTCTGCGGCATCGCAGCGCACGTATGTCTCGCACAACGCGATTTCGGCAGGTTGCCGAGGTGACAAACAACGTGAGGCTTTAAAAAATCCGGTGTGGACACATCAGATCTTTCATGTTGTCCATGAACTCGATCACATTGTGAAATTTTGCGTCCGAATTCAGTTCGCTATATTCGATGCCAATTTTTCAATTTCAGCATATGGTTTATTGGAAGGAACTGCTACCACTTTATTACAAGCTCCCAGCCAACTGAGACAGAAAAAACGAATGAATGATTTCTCCTCCCAGAATGCCGTTTCATCCCGATGCGCGTCGCATCAGCATCCAGCTCATATATCCTTCCAACCAAGAACTTCTCCCAACAGCGATGTTTGCAGAGACTGGACGAGTCCTCCGTGCCGCATGCTGCGCTCTGAAGGTTCCATCGCGCATGCGCTGGCAGCGGCATTCTGGATTCTAACCAGAGTAATTTCTCCCTATCGAAATGAGTCCAAACAGTGGTAACACAAAGAATGATCGGCCGCTCCACGCGGTCTCCGACTCTCACACACTCTCAACTGTTGCATCTGGCGCGTTCATCAATTGGGCTTCCTCTTTGTGTTGCGCGCTCTTGGATGAGAACGCCAATTTTTGTTCCGACTGATTCTTCGAAGACTTCCACATCACTTTGCCCGCTAATTGCACTACATCCGATCGTCCGACGGCGCCGGCGATGCAGCCCTTCCAATGCAGCATCCCAAAAAAAAGAGTGAAGCAAAGAGCGATTGCTAGGTGCATCACAGAAAATGCTGCGAGAAGCGGCAACGCACATCGAAAGTCTATTGTGGGGTCATATGAAGTTTCTTGGAGCATGTTGTACTCTAAGTACTTACTCCGAAGGTTACCCACAACCTCCTCTATTCTTTTGATGAGCTGGTCGTTTTTCTTATATTTCTTCTCTCTTTTGTCCCAGAACTTTTTTTCCATTTTGTCAATTGTGAACAGTGATGCTTTAATGTGATGATATTTCAACAAATCGTGCTCAAAAATATTTCTTACTGTTCGCATATGGCGAGAGAAATTCAACTGACCTCCGTTGGGTACTTCCCTGGAGCATAAAGCTTCGGTCGCTTCGGATTGTCTGAATTTCTCGAAAGCCAGTCCCTTCCCGAAAGTTCCCCCCATCTGAAGTTTGCTTAGTTCCCGATCGTCGCATATGATCTCATAATTCAACAACATACCAAGCTTCGTCAAGTTTGTCATTCCGGTCGACATCATCGGTTTTCGGCCGCATGCTTTGTAGAGGTTCTTTTCAATCACGGAAGCCTGCGGATTGGTTCCTTTAATCAATTTGTTGATCGGTAAAGGACTTTGTCCGTAGAATAGACTCAGACGGTAGGTTCTCGGGTCGCACTGTATCGCTTCACAATTGGAGTGCTTGATTCGCTGCTCATATGGAGAAGACACGACTCCTGCTTTCAATGAATTGATCGGGAACTGGATTAGCAGGGAGACCAGACCGCAGATAAGCAATGGCAGAGCTCTCAGTTTCGATGTAGAAATCAGAGATTTATAGGTGTCGCCACTCAGAAGGTGGTACGCGCTTCTGAAGATCGACAAACTCAGGAAACAGGAGCGATGGTATCTGATCGAGAGCGCAAGGGGCAGCGTGAAAAGTGACATTATGACAAGAGGTAATTCGAGTTCGACGTAATCTGGTAAGCTTGTAACGAACTCCTTTTTCCAAGGGAGAGGGTTCGCTAGCCTGATGGCGAGGAAAGTAAATGCGTACACGTAGGTTCTCCGATCCTGCAAAAGAAACAGAACTGCATGTCAGAATGACACTGCCGTGAGATCAGATTCGTCAATGTCAATGCTGCTGGGTTAGCATCCACGTAGCAAACTTTCTAGAACCTATCTAGTAGTTTTCAAGAAAGCTCCTAGGCTCATTCCTGGTTACCGCGGCAAGGATTCATACTCACGTGAGGGCAGCCGTTGATCTCGATTTCTGCGCTCGGATCACCGCTGGAAGGAGCTATTGTAAAGAGATCGAGAACGAGTTCCTCGCTGCTGTTCGAGAAGGAGCGTACCGCGTCGAATGCACGACTCGCGTCATCCATGTTGAACTTGCTCGCCGTCAGCTCCAACACTCCGCTGGCACTTTCATAACCCGAAGGCTTTATCACGTAGCTAGAGTGCGAACGGCCTCGCCGATCCGCCCCGAGTACAATGAACACTTGCCGGTAGATAAAGAAAAAATTCTTCGACCGAAGCGTCCCTCGTAACTGCAGAAGGATCTCCTGTGGGGATTCCGTGACGGACTCTGCTTCGATTGGTTCTCGAACTTGAATGAGAACACGTCTCTCAACATACCACAGATGAGTGTCAGCGCGACTCCCGTTGCAGGAACGGTGTCCGCAATTTTCTAGCGGAATCAAGACACCAGCCAAGCCCGTGCCTGCAAAACCACCTCTGCGGCGCTCCCAAGAAATCAGGATTTCCCTGTCGTTGTTTCTCAGCGGAACTTTCTCTTCTGCGATATAGACGTGAGCATTGGGGAAATTCCACAGATAACTCAATGAGGGTTGATCTCGGGGTAATAAGTACAGCACGAAAACCCAAATGACGGTCGAGTTCTCTGGAGCGCTTTCTCCGATGGCTTTGCAGATTGCGTGCACTAGATCACTTGTAGAGATGAATGTTGTGGTCATCGGGGCAGGTACGTCTTGTGCGCCGACTTGGTGCAGAAGTATAAATCCAAGCAGTGAATAGAAAACCGACACTGTATTCCCGAAAGAAACACCGAACGACTCGAAGGCGGCCATCTCGAACAAAACTCTGTTCACCTACGTCTCCCACTACAAGAGCTGGTCTTCAAGAATCGATAATATTTCCCACTCGAGAAGTTGGCGACCTGGCTGACATCATCAGAGACCAAGGCCTAAAGTTTTATCGCACCGCGGAGTCCCGTGTGGATTCTTCTTGCCACGATAAGATGTGATCCGCCTCCTGGGAGCTCTCACGGTGTCGGCACGTCCAATTAACGCCGTGGGTCTAGGTGGACTTCGTGGTGGATTGCCAAGTCAATCCGAATGAGGCCGGAAAAATTGTAATATTTCCCTCCACTTCCATTGGAGGTCCACGTCACATGCATGAATATGCCCAAGACGCAATAACGTATGTGCGTTTCTTTGGAAAACCTTGCCTTTTGTTCACGTCCACCTGCAATCCGACTTGGATGAGTGTCCCTCGCCTGGACAATCGTCGTCGGATCAACCTGATATTATTGCGCGTTTCGTTGAACCGAAGTTCAAAGCATTCATGGTTTCATCGTAAAACACCAGGTTTCCGAAGAAACACGTTAGGTGTGTCAAATTCGGTCGGAGGAGTGATCCTTGGAAGGATGGTAACGAAAAGTCCGGTACGTCCGTCACGCAACGACAAAGAGGACTCGGGATACCCTCCGACAGATTCCGACCAAATCCAACCGGATCAAACGTTCCGAATAATGATAGGTTGGACGACCCCGACCAACACTCCGTACAAGGTCCCATTAGTACGAGGTTCATCTCCAGAAGGTTTGCAAACCCTACCCCCTGTCCCACGGCGTTTCTTTCAAACCCCGGATCATACCATGAGTACATTCCTTCCGCTTAACCGTGTGCCACAGAGTACCGAACGAGACCTTTCCATCGTTTACCCACAAAACAAGGGAGATTGAGAATTTACTGAAAGTAGGGTAACGTGGGGCGTGTCCGCCATCCATCCCCCGTGATCTCAGCTCTCAGCCATTTTCTGGAATCTTTGTGTGTGGAATTCGGAAGCTCTCATCAAGGGGACAATTTGGACGTTTGAACCGATTCGATAGGCCCTGTTAGGCCCTCTCAATCCACGATTCCGTGCAGCATCATGTAGGACACAACGGTTCTAGTAAGATCTACGCTTCACGGGAAATCAACTTCTGACGTCCTTATGCCTCGGACCAATCTGACATTTGGGTCCATGGTAGTCAGGACCAGGACCGCAATGCAGCACCGTCGGTTTCAGAAAGTTTCCGTGACCTATGAGTTGCAAATAACACGATTCTCCAAAATACAGCTCCGTGGGGCGTATCCGCCAGCTCCGGAAATCGCTCCAATCGCTCTGTTTCAACGGAGAATCCATCGGCGCTGCGGCTTCCGTATTTCTGACTACCATGGACTCTTTTAGATGCCAGAAGTTGATTCCCCGGGGAGCGTAAATTTTACAAGAGTCGTTGTTTCCGACATGACGCTGCACGGAGCCTAACAGCGTCTATCGAATCGGTGTAAACGTCCAAATTGTCCTCTTGATGAGAGCTTCCGAATGCCAAACACAAAGATTCAAGAAAATGGCCCAAAGCCGAGATCAGGGGGGGTAGCGGGTACGCCTAATCTCTTTTTCTTTGACGCGCACGACGCCCCTTCCTCTTGGGCTCCTTAGACGGCCGGAATACATCTGAAAATTTCTTGTTTCTGTTGTAGAAAGTAAGGAGGCACTTCCTCTACATATCCCAACGCTGTAATTGCCGAAAGAAACTAGGGTGGCGGATACGCCCCACGTTACCCTCCGATCAACAACAGCGGTATCCGATGGCTGGTCAGCTGGATCCTGGAAAGAAATTCAGAATATCCGCTTGGTGAATGGATGTCTCGGTATCGTTTCCATCGGACTCTGATGGGAGTACATCGGTCTCCCCGACGACCCGGAGGGAACCCCCATCACACTCCAGACTAGACCTCATTTTCGGTTATAACGGTAACGGAAAATAATTTCCGTCACTAATTATAACGGTAACGGAAATTATTTTCTGTTGAAACATAACGGAAGCTATTTCCCACTACGAGAACGATGGAGATCGTATCGCATTGAAAGAGTAAGAGATCCCCCCAGCGGGGAATCGTCCGAAGAGAATCTCCCAGAGTTGTGAAAAGCGCGTCCCACCCACATCCTAAGGGATCTCCGGATTACTGGACCTGAAGAGAAAGGGGTCTCCATCTTTCGAAATCGTCAACGGAGTATATATACAAGCGCTTTATTGGACATAAAGGTATAGGGGTGTGAGGTCACAAATAGGCTTCTCAAATACCCGCAAGTTTCGGGACCGCGGGTCTCGCGCGGGTTTTGACCCGTGGCGGGAAACCCGCGGGTAGAACCGCAAAATACCCGCAATCGTCCTGCCCGACTCGGGACTGTTCTCAAGCAAGGGCGATGTGCTTAATCATCTCAGATCAACAAAAAAGCCCGCTCATTTAGGAGCACAACTGATTTACTTTATCTAGGGAACGTTGATCTTACACTGAAGAGCACGCCGTATCACCAATATATTGTTTGGCCCTCTTTTTTCCCAGTAGAGAGCGGACTGTACTAAAATCGCGCTCACACTGCACGGATGTTGGGGGCATGGCCTACAGAACTCGAATGCGTTTTTTGAGCAACTCGCCGTAGCCTTCGTAGTTTTGGAATCGCACGAACTCTTCGCGCAAATCTTCTTTCGCGTTAGACTGGTGAACTTTCGTTATGTTATTCGACGACGTGGATGGGCAAAACACAGACCGCCACGAGAGTTCAGATTCTTCCACAGGCACGTTGACCTTGAGAGACCAGTCCTGTTCTATCAGCAAGTTCTTAAAGATGATTGAGAATGTTTCTCGATCTCGTCTCAAGCCAGTTAGGACTACGGATCCTCTTTTCATGGCAGTGCATAGTCGGCGCGTATCTTGCTCCCCTCTATGAGCTTCCCTCGATGACGGAGCTTCACCAGACCCGAGACGGATGATATATCTACGGAAATGTCTCACATTTTCTCTTGCGGTTCTTTTGCGGTTTTTCCCGCAAGGGGACGCGGTTTTTCGCGGGTGAAACCCGCCGAAAGAACGCGGGTCCCGCGGTTTTTAACCGCGGTCCTGAGACCGCTGAGAAGGTCTATTACGCTACTTCCTGGTGACGCGCCACGGGAAAAGCCCGTTCACTTTGTCATTTTTTGCACGAAATTTCGGGCGATAGGATCTCCTCACTCTAGTCTTCGTATTTACAACATCGAACATCGCTTGATTTAGCTCTTGGTTTCTACATATCATCTCGAAGGTTTTGTGGTCTGCATCTTCTAGAACTTCTATAATATCAAGTTTGGCAATTTGACTGTGTTCAACTTTACACCGGTAGGCGACTCTCCTTCTAAAACGACTGTACACCGCCTGCAGCTTGCGCTGATCTCTTTTCCTTCTCGGTAGCCACACAGGTGAACAGTAGCTCAAAATGGGCAGGACATAAACTCGGAAAAGTCTCTCGTACACATGAATATCGTCCAGTACAAACGAGCGTAGTATGAAGTTTGCCTGCCTGGAGGCTTTGTTCACCACCTCTCGCGTCTGCTCAGTGAAGTCAAAGTTCGGTGTCATGATAACTCCGAGGTCCCTCGCACGGACTGTAGTGTTCAGTTTCGTGCCTTCTATGGTGTACGGTTTTTCATCGTTGTTTCGCCCACAATTCATGACAACACATTTCTCCGTCGAAAGCTTAAGATCAAGTGATTTGGTCCAGTTGTTGAAATCATCAATCGCTTTCTGCAATCGTTGATGTTCTTCCTCGTTGTTGACTCTGGCGTAGATTTTCGAGTCGTCCGCGTAAACCTTGTACCGGACCTGATCTGAAAATACATATCTAATCGAGTTTGTGTACAATACGTAGGCAAGACATCCCAGTACGGTTCCTTGCGGACACCCTGACGTCACTTTCGCGGCACTTGAAAGCGTTCCGTTCACCAGTACAGTGGTGCTCCGTTCAACGAACCTGATCCGTTCCACGTATAGGTTCGTTGTACAGGACGTTCGTTGAACGGGGCACCGGAAAGCATTGATTCCTATGCAGTGGCGTATCTAGCCAAAGAGCCGCCCGGGGCGGATCTAGAAAAATTCGGAAAATGCCGCCCCCTGGAAGCGCCTCCGACGTGGAGCGACAACCAAAAAAAAAAAAAAACGACCCGCTGTAGAGCATAAATCAGCAAAATGCCGCCCCCTCCAGAGTGCCGCCCGGGGCGGACCGCCCCCCCCGCCCCCCCCTAGCTACGCCACTGTTCCTATGGGAGGTCAAATGATCGGGTCCAACCGAATACGGAAAACAAATTTTGTCTGGGAATGACTTATAACGAGTGTGCCTTTTATTTGGAACATGAGAGTGGGTAGTCGCAAAAAGAACAGACACAATATCGATTTTCGTTTTCAAACATCACAATCCGAGCTCCGCTTCACCGGGTTGCAAGGACTGGACAAATCGACGTAGAGTTGCTTGTCGCTCTCTCGTCTTGAGGATTTCATTGAAATGGTTGATAAAGTTGTTTTGGAATATTTCTGTAGTTCGCTCAACGTCTGCTGGGTTTTTCGGGCTTTCAAACAGCAGGCTTCTGATTTCGCTCCATCTGTTCAAAATCGTTTTTGCACGTCGACAACGGACAAGAATCACCGTATTTTGCCGCCTATTGCGTCGCTTGTCGAAATTGCTTCGATCGCGATCCCCCAGAGGAAGAAATCTTTCTGAAGTCTCAAGCGAAGCTATTTTCGGGAAGTTCGTTAAACGAGCCTCCGGTTCGCTGAACGGGGCAGATGTGTAATTCGAAAATGTTCGTTGAACGGGTTGTTCGTTGAACGAGCCGTTCGTTGAATGGAGCACGACTGTAATTGACAAGAGGAACTTTGCGAAGAGCGGGGAGAACTTGCTGCTTGTCTTGCCAAAGGGTCTCCGGCGGGAAGAAATGCGCGCCGTGCACACCGAGTTGGAAGGCGGTCACCTGGGAGTGGCAAAGGCTTACGGGAGGATCATGCAGAGATACTGCTGGCCGAAATCCTTCAAGGTAGTCGAGCAGTTTGTTAGAAGCTGCGCGAAGTGTCAGCGTAGGAGAACTGATGCGTCGGAATTCGGCTTGCTACAACATATGGAAACTCCGACACAGCCGTTCCACACTGTCGGGATAGACAACAGCAAATCCCCACCGAGGTTATTGAGTAGAACCTTTCGGCGAGAGATAATTTTGCATCAGAGATCTGTTCCCGAAAAGGGCCGACTGGCGCGTTGCTAATTAGGTTTGTGCCTGGCTTACATGGGAAGAGATCAACTCCAATGACGAATCGAGCTCGAAACCTATCCTGGTTACTCGAATAAAGCTCTTGCCAGTTGATAGATAGATACGGTAGTCCTCCGAGCACTCCCACAACCAACGATGCAACATGCACATGGAAAAGCCTGTACTGAAAGTGGAGGACTTTCCCAGAGATTCTTTCTGGAAAATCCGAAGGAATTGACCTCGAGTTCCATTGAGGATCTGAATCGGAGAGAACGTTCCCACTCTTTCTTCCGCCCAGGAGCTCCTCCAACGCGTTCATTGCATTTGAACTCTAAAGTGTGCCGAATTCGTCATTGAACATCTCGTGCATGGATCGGGGAAGTCTTTTTTTTATTATCAGATCCGACCTCTCGACAGATGTCTCTACTTCTTGAGCCACTCACTGTTGGCGGGAACATGTCTCATTACAGGTTGTTTTGGAATGCGTTCTGGGGATTGTAGGCGTCTGGCTGGGGCGCCGCGTTCCAACTGGGCGCGGCATAGCAGGCCACTTTGACTTCACGATGATTCGGCGGCTGATAGAAATTGTAAGATGCTAGCGGTCCGGTCGCCGGTTTGACAGCACCGCCACGACCGGTCTCCAGGGGTGGAGGAACTTCTGCCGGCCGCACCACATAGGGAGGGTCTTCGAGCGACTCGAAGAGATCTTTGAACTCTTCAGGATAGTTTCTCTCCACGAATGATTGCATATCGCTCCTCGTTGTCTCTGGCGATTAAAGGATACTGAAATGTGGTTTGGTTTATAACCGCTGAAAGACTTCTGGTGAATGATGATCCATGACGAAAGTCTGGTGAGCCGGCCAAATTCACGAACGTCGACACGGCGCAGATAAAAGGAAGGATGAACCTCGTTGCAACGAAGGCTCCGGGATTATCACAACAGGCTACTCCGATCCGTCGGAAGAGACGAGAATAGGAAGGAATGATACTCGATGTACGATGTTCACCCACATCCGAATCGTTTCGATGCCCTTGAGAAAACAAGTTTTTACCTCCGTTATGAGGAAGAGCCGACTCACATCGGACTTCTCGGAGCATGGCTGTGGGACCCGCATTGTGGGGAAAATGCACCAGAAGCACGTGCCCCATGTTGCGATGATTCGGAGAGGAGATAGTATTCAATCGGCACCGCGAATCAGAGTCACCCATGACTAGGGCTGTAAATTTTTCCGATTTCCGCATTTTCGGGGCCATTTTCCACGGAGCGTCTATGGGAGCCGCGGAACTCCGCAAAATTCACGCATTTTTGCCGCAGAAAATTTACAGCCCCACCCATGACTATGTCCTATGATCAGGGTTTTGAATTCTTTGTTGAGAACGAGAATGGCCCTGCCTCGATGACAAAGAGCAGCCGCGAAACCCCGTGAGGTCTTGCCCGCGAGAAATGAACGTGCCACCGATGATTTATGATATCCGCAGACCCTCCGCTAAAGCCCCTGAATCGATATTTGCCTTGAGAGAAATCTCGTTGTGCATCTTGTGGTATAATCCAAGGAAGAACCGTAGTCGAATGCTGGGACTAAAGGTCGGTAATCGCATGAGAAGACGAGACGAAATAGATCTGACGCCGGGCTGGTTTCCACTCGAACTGTATGCTGGAGGATGGAGGAGCAAGGCCAGAGTACTCTTCTGTTCCCTCGATCTCCGAAACTCGAGCGAATACGCGAGAAAATTCAAGTTTCAATCGTTAGCCGTATCCTTCCATGACGCCGTGCCAGTGGGACGCTTCCTGCTCCTGTTAAAAATGCAAGGCATAGGAAGATTGTTTCAGAATGGAACCACAAAAATGTTCTCCCGGGACGTCGGTTCCTGCCTTGCCTCCTCCCCCGGCCAACAGAGTGCGCGGTCTCCGCTGATCGCGGCTCCTTGGCGTCGGCCATGTCATTTATTCCAAGTCAGTCACACAACACGGTAAGACCGTCCGCACAGTGCGTCAACCGTGAGGAGATCGAGGCAAGGCGAGCCGTAGTCCGGGGAACACATTCCCACACCGCAGCTTTCTCCATCATCCTAATCTACACTCAGGGTCCTATCAGGATCTGAGACAGTTCCGTTCTGATCGATTCCGGGGGAGCCTAGGCGCGTTGAAAAGCTAGAGAAAATACGGTCATCCCGATGTCAAGGTCAAGCCGTCAAAGATTGGTCGAGTCGGGAGGAATATTTCGGAGTCGCTCATCGTTGAAAGTATACAGTGTGTTCACCGTATCCTCCACAATTTCGAGCATATCTCTCAGTGGAGTCTTTCTCCGAGAACTGGACGCGAGAAAACGCGTCTTCCAAATTGCCATCCGACGGGAATAAAAGCTTGGAACAACGCAAGCTCACGGAAGAGAAATGGTTGAAAATACAAGAATCAATGCCGTGGCTCGCCTCATAATGATCACCGTGTAGATAAGCATCACATGAGAACCTTCATGTTGTTCTGTCCGACTCAGCGTGATCAGCATTCTCGAGACATGGCCGAGACGGAACCAGCAGCCTAGCCCTTGGCGTGCTCGATTCCAATATCGGGTGGCAAACGTTCGGCAGATCCATTTCAGGAATATCAAGCTATAGATAGGTTTGTTCCTGGAGCGCTCTTAAACGTGTGAACGTCAAACAGGGCGTGAACACCGGAGACTTGGGCCGTTGAATGATGGAGAGCTTCTGCTTCCTATTGAAGACTTACTTCTACAGCTTCGAACATTTCTATGTGGTCCACAACGGCAGCTCTCGCTTCGACAGCGAGGTCCTGGCCCAGTCCGATGGGCAGCACATGTGCGACCTGAACAAAACTTTCAGCTTCGTGTCAGAATGCAGTGTCAGAAGTCCAATGAGATCAGTGGCCCCGATTTTCTTCCTTTTCGATGAATCGATGGATATGTCCGTTCAGTATCGAAGACTTGTCAGTTACTGTTTTCCATGGGTGAACATAATATGTCTCGTTACCTTGGAAGAGAGGTCCCTGGAGCGCAACAAAGTTCTCATGGTTGAGGACGACTTGGAGTGTTGCGACTCATATGCCCTTGGTTTCGTCGCCACGGAGACAGGACTCACCCGAAACGGTGCCTCGCATGCTCCCTCGAACTTCCAGAGGATACTCAAGAATCGCGGACTGCTCAGCTGGTTCGCGTTAAAATCACGGACAGTGTGCTCCCGGTGCGGCTGGACTAAGGGGGACGAACGTAATGGACTAACCACCGAAGTGAGGAACGCGAGTCTGCACGTGCTCATTTATGACAGCCAGATCTACACACAACGGCCGGAGGAGAGAAAAATGCGACTGTCCAACGCTTCCAATAACTTCGGTGACAAGGAAGGATTTGAGAGAGCTTTTGTAACGCACGTCGCCCGAAAGTACAACTTTACGATGATTGAGGAGGAAGTTGATTCGGGGAGGAAGTATGGTGTCCACCCCGATGCTGATTTGGATTGCGAAAATAGGTCGATTATAACCAGGCTTCTTAGTAGAGGATACCACATGGTATACGGAGACGTGACCTTCGAGCGTACCCGGCTTTTATACGGAAGCTTCAGCTGCGCCTTTGATGCCGACTACATCACGGCAGTGTCGAAAGTCACCGAAAACGGGAGGTCGTTCGGCTCCTTGGCCGACAGCTCCTCTATCGCATTATATGTTTGCCTCTCCGTAGCACTAGTGCTGTGCTTATATCGTCGAACAGGGCGTAACACATCTTCGACACTCATCAACAACTGTATCAGTTTGATCTTTCGACCGGTCCATCCGCATGGGAAGATCTCCGTCTCGAGAACCCCAAACCTTGCTTCTGAATTCATCCCAGCCCTGCATGCTTTGTGCGCCCTGGTAATTTCCGCTGTGCTTTCTGGCGTCCTCATAACGATTCTGTCGAGAGAGACATTGTGGGGCTTATTTGACTCGGAAACAGAACTCCTCGACGCGATATCTTCAACGGATTCCGTGGTGTTGATCGCGGCGACCATGATGGATATGTTTCCGGACAGCAGAGATGAATTTGTGGAGAGAATCAAGCGAGCGCGTGCACCGTGTATGAAAGTGGCCGGAGACTGTTTGGAGGCGTGCATGACTAGCACCGCCCGAACTTGCGTGAACTTCGGAGAAGCGTTAGCTTTGAAGGAAGCTCTGTTACGACGGGGCGCTCATCGAACGATGCGTGTGTGCCCATCATTAGGCTCCAACGTGTTTCAAGGTTTCTTGTTCAACAGAGGCTGCTTCCTCAATCAGATCGTCACAAGAGACATTCGGAGAGCACTCGAGCAACATCTAACTGAGCGCTTCAAAATCAACGCCGGTATCGAAACTTTCGACCTCAAGAGACAATACACCACCGTTAAGGTGGTTTCTATGAGGATTTTTCAGGATTTGGCGCTCATCTATTGGTTTACTTGGGCGACTGCTCTGGCAACTCTCATCGGTGAAAACCTCGTACACAAGGCGACGATTCTACGACTAATCAGGCACGACTCAAGTTTGAGGGCGACGTGTTCTGTTTATCCAGAAACACAATAGCGGATGCAGTCTTCAATGAAGCCTGCTCTTATCCTGCTTCCGTTCAACGGGCCGCGGAGACTGAATCGATATGGACTGGAATCGCGAGCGAGCTTGCGCACGTCATTCTTCTCGTTCCCGAGATCGAAGTTCGTTCATCAGCAATATGACTTGAAGCAACCGTTACCAAAGCGCACCACCTCCGGAGACTTGAGGGCATTAATTCATGAGGTCCATGACCTAGTCGCCTCGCATCTCGACTGCAAATGAAGAGCTCAGATCCCAAACTTTGTATCTCCATCTCCTAGAAAACTGAGATGCTTCCAGGAGGGTGTACCCCGCGGAAGCCCGCAAGCTTTTGTTATCATTTGGAGTTTTACCGCTCGCCATGTTCCTCTCCGACAGCAAAGTTCTGTCAGGATCCGAAACGTTGCGATCCCGCTTCAAAGTCGCTGATTCAACGTCGTTCTTGGCCAAATCTCGGGGGTGTTTTTTCTTAGACTGACAGATACACACAGGCTTGAACCAGAGGCCCAACTCAAACTCAGTCTTCAGGGATCAGGATAACACCTCAATCGGTCAACGAGAGAGTTCACAAACCGGCACGCATGATTCTCAAAGACGCCTCGATCCAGGCGCGTATGCAGGATTTTTTCTGGGAGGGGGCTAATTTTTTCTAACAAGGGGGTACCCTTGTGAAATTCTCAGAAAATCAGTCCCTCGATCGGAAGTCTCAACTTAGATAGTATGAACTAAACAGGTTTGGGGGGGGGCTAAAGCCCCATCAGCCCCCCCCCCCCTGTATACGCGCCTGCCTCGATCGAAAAAAAGAAGAATCTCGACTTCGTCCCTTTTCCTATTCGAGATGGGAAGGGAAGCATGCGTCATAATCATCATCACAAGCAACGCCTGACGATGTCCAGAAATCATAAGGTTCAAATAATATTGATCAATCGAGGGTTGTGAAATGTTGCGAGAATTCTTTCAATCCTCAGCGCGCCTCGCCCCTCCTCAACGCCCTCGGATCACAATAGGACAGCGGTTCCCAAACTGTGAGGCGCGCCTCACCTGCTGAGGCGCGAGGACTTTTTTGGTGGGGCGCGGAAACTTATTCGAAGGAAAAAATCCTGCCGAATGGTTCAAACTTCATACCAGTCCCCGATCAGCGCGAAAAGTCCAGACTACCATACTACGGATGATGGGTGAATATAGCGCGACTCGGATGAGCTGAACTCTTCCCGACCCACGCCCGTTCGAGAGACCTGCCGGTCAACCATTGCGTTTTCTGTTCGCATCGAGAGTGTCATGAGTTTCCATGAATGGGGATGGGGTTTGCGGCCGCCACGAGATCCCTGCTGCGCGCTTCTTCTCACTTTTCATATCACCAAATGCGGAAAACCGCACGCAGACGGCGAGACTTTGTGCATTTCGACTTCTGTGCAAAAATGACCCTCATCATATAATGAAATCTTAAGCGCTCCGTGAATTCTCAGCTGTTATTGGTGGGGTTCGGAGAAAACTTCGACACGTGGGACGTTGGTGGCAGCTATCAGCGTACAGTGAGGCGCTACCGCTAGGACTCTTGACAGGTGGGGCGTCGGCAGGAAAAGTTTGGGAACCACTGCAATAAGAGAAACACTACCCGGGGTTCTCCCGAGACGTTGCACCGAAAATCATTTCAAGCATCGTCGCGAAGATCCAACCACTGTATCACCGGGAAACTACTCGTCGAGTCAATAATACGGGCCCAGCGAATGCTGTTCGAAGGCAGTGAGAGGACGCTGAAACGTAAATCGCTCGTCCCTCAAAGGCCTCATTTCCCGCTGTTTCAGTTTCAAAAACTCTGCTACCATGCCTTCCTCGGAGCTCCGTTTGTACCTTCCCGCCATCACTTTTAAGCCGGCTCGTTCAACATTATGATCACCTGCACCGAGCTCAGTTTTTCCGAGCCGTGATCGATGGTTCGAGATAATCCCCCGAGTTCCTCGATAAGTGGAACGACGCAAATGCGGAACCCCTGAGGAGCCTCTCTAGAGTTCTCCGGAGAATTGCACGGGTTGCACGGAAAGCTTGTTCCATGAGCTGGGGTTTCTCAATCTCGTGAAATAGGGCCTCCTGCAGGGGAATTCCGAATACAGTAGAACCTCGTTTTGGTAGACACGGTTAAAAGGTTCACTCGGTTATTAAGGACTCGTCTCTCGATCCCGGCTGAGCCTTTCGGACGTCCTATGTTAACAACATCGGTTTCAGTGGATCTCGTTTTTTGAGAGCCTAATTTTTGAGAGATTTCGCAGAGATTCTCGGATTCTCTGGACAGCGGCTTGATCAAATGCGGCAGATGAGTATGGAGAGTTATCTTGAGCGAAACTCATCATGCCGCGGGATCCCTTATATGGAAATCCACATTTCTGACATCGAACCCGAGCTTTTTTGAAAAACCAACGTGAACAGTCGTCCACAATTCATGGGGACTTGGAATTTTCAATTGATGAGGATACTTCGTCTATAGTGGACTGTGTACGCCGGTCCCGAGGGGTCGACTACGACGGGGTCTACTTACTGTATCCGAAGAGCGCTAATATTCGTGTGATTGTGGTTATTTTCAATTCCCGAACATCCAGAACCGCAGAGCTTTGAGCAGATTCCCTCTTTGAGCGCGGGGAGGACTCCGATGGACAAACCCCTCATATAGTCGCCAGAGGATTTATTCCGAGAGAACAAATTCGCTAAGCCGATTGTCCGAAAGCTCCGAGCTGGCGTTCACTCCGATACCGCTGTAACCGCGAGTAATGGACACAGGATTCAGAGGTCCGAATAAGCGATATCCATCAAGAATACCCCTAATGCGTGGGTTGGAAAATTGTGTCCTCCATCCCCAACTTCCCAATCGGGCATTTTTGGTGTCTCCTTTGTGCCAATTGCTCATGCCGCTTTCTCGAGTGCGGTTGTATCGACAGGAGATTTCTCACATCGATACTGCTTCTTTGAGACCCCTCTTGCCCTGAAGTCGACGAAGCTGCTCCCACAATCAGAGCTCTACCATAAGTCGGCTAGGGTAAGCGTACCAGTTTTAAGACAATTACCACTTATGGGACAGTCCGGGGCATGTTATGGGACACTTTCTGTCCCATAAACGGTACATCATTCCAGGTCGGACCAGGTATGGGACACAAAAGTGTCCCATAACTGGTACATTCTCCCGACTGTCCCATGACTGGTCAGTGTCCCATAAGTGGTACGCTTACCCTACTAGTTTCAGGTACTGGTTCAGCAGCAGTCGATTGAAAGCTTGCTGAATGGCGACAATTTGAAATTATACAGGAACGTTCCCAGCCCAGACACATGTTAGAAAACACGGCCACTGGAAAGATTCTCAAACACGGCCACTCAGTGGTCTCTTTCAATGTGAAGGTACATTATCTTCGCGGGACAACTGGTACCAAGTGAATATTTTGGGCGCTTGAACCAGCCAGCCCTGTCATTTGGATGGTTACATTTGCTGGGATCTTTGTGATCATCCTGAAGTGCGTCTGCGGATTTTTCCAGTTGGCAATATGGACCTTCTCATGTAGCTCCTACCAAAGCCGCCTTTTCCTGGCCTGGTTGTGAGACTGATTGTGAGCCGATTCCCGATCTGATTCTTCAAAACGATATAAATTGTGGCATCGAGCTTTGAATTTGAACATCAACATGGAGTATGACGGGGTACTCCTGTGGTAAGCACTGTGTTACCGCTACTACAAATATATCGGCACGTGACGTGCAGGCCGACCGGGTACTTGGTGCCTGAGCCTGAGGGGGTTTCGCAAACTGAGCCACTTTCCATGACCCACAGTCACCAGAAACTGAGGGACCATCCGACAATGAGTGATTTCGGATCATACTGCCCAGAAAGTATTCGTCTTGGCTCCCTCAGATCATAGCATTCGAGAAACTTGGGTCAGATGTCAGTCCAAGCTCTCGATTCGACCATTCTAGAATGGGTGCAAGAGATTCCCTAAACCAAGAAAAACAGCGGGTTACATCTCCTGTATGATTCGGTGAATTTAGTTCCCAACATTGAGGGAATCCGTTTGTATTCTTCCCACAAACCGTGGCTGATTGCCGTACTGTATCGTGGGGCGTCGCCGTAAGCGCGTTGTTGGTACGACATCCCGTGTTTTCCGATCGCAAACCTCTACGCCCTGAAAACGACCGTTTGGCTACGGTGACACTATGGAAATGAACTCAGAAAAAACTCATCATTCGCGGATTCTTCACAGCTGTTCTGCGGATCAGGTGCGGCGACGGCGAACCTCAATCTGCCGCACGGACCGAGAATCGAACGATGCGTGGATTCACAGCGCTTTGCGAGTTCCGCCAGAGACAGGAGGACTTGACTCCTGTAGGTCCGAAACCGGGTCATCGGGAGGACATTGGGGAGTTTTCGCTCTGGAGCTGGGAATACATCTTCGCCGTTGCCTGCACGCTTCTGGATGCGACTCCAAATACTCTGAACCTTTCAATGGCTCACAGCTTGCAGGCATGATCCGGCTCGCAGCGCAGCGGTTCTCTTGATCGGCAGTGTCCTGGTCGCAGTCTATTGAATCGAAGACAGTATCGCAACGCACGAAAAAATTACAGCACTCTACCATTCCTGTCCATTCCTCTCCCAGATTGATTTGGCGAGCCTCCAGATACAGGTCCTGACGGAGCTCTGACGCTGTCAATCGAATTCAACCTTTGAGGACGGCTTTTAGCTTTCAGCCGTTTCCTGAGGCGGACTGTGTCGACGACATCGTCCAATTGCCCGAGCAAGTCTCTCAGGCCGCCTAGATTCACCGGAAAGCGAGGTCAAAAGGTTGTACTTCATTCCCCAACAGAAATATTGCAGAAAGACGCATTGGCTCTAGCTTTACCCCGAGATTCCTAGATCCTCAATTTTTTTTGAATACAGTAGACTTCCGATAATTCGCGTTTTTTGGGAGTCACTTTTGGGAAACTCGCGCGAATTGCGAATTATCGGGAGCAGCCAAAACTAGAGCTTATCGACGATACGCTAATATATTCTGAATATTGAGATGAGCCCGATAAAGTTAGAAAGCTCCACAAAGTTCTTATCGGCCGACAATGTGATATTTCAACGATTTTGGAACGATTGAGGAGGAGGGAATTCCTGCAAAATTGGCGATCACCTGCCCTGCGTTCACCGAGGGCGCAGGATTTACTCCCTTCGACGTACATTTGAACGTGGCGACTTCACTCTCCCCTTTGCGCATGGAAGACAGGCTCTTTGGCCTCACAGGACTCTCACCGACGTCCAAGAGAATCTCGCACGTCAGCTCGACCTAAGTTCCGAATCATCATCGGGGGAAGGGGGAGGGGAGCCTCCTCCTGGAGATTCTCGAAGACTCCGGGAGAACCTTCGCATTACCAACGTACAAGTTGGTGGAGACGGCCGAACGCAGTTCCCTCCACCGCATTTAGCTGCGGTCATAACTTTACCGGCTCCGGGTATCAAAATTGCGAGGGAACATGATCTGATGAGCGCGAATTAATGGTGAAACCCATGCGCGAATTGCGAATAATGAAGATTTCCGCGAAATATCGGATGCTTCAATATGGAGCCTATGAGCGAATTGACGAAACTACTCAGAAAATCACCGCGAATTGCGAATTATCGGAGTTTGCGAATTATCGGGGGTGCGAATAATCGGTAGTCTACTGTACAGTGAAATCCAGTTAATCGGCCCACGGCGGAACCGAGCGATTCGGGCGATTTGTTTCGTGGGATAGCTGGAACTCGGGCGTGCATCAGTCAATCCGAGTGAACCGAACGCTGGGGAGGCTGGCTCGGGTCAGAACCACAGCTATCCAGAGAAGACGACTTGGAACGAAGCCTACTCCCGCAATATCGGATCCGCGCCGTGACGGAGTGATATTAGTGAATTCGAACATTCTCAGCGGAATCCTTACGTTATCTCCGGTGGATCCGCGAGTCGGTCATTGGAGGCTCAGACTGCTTGCCTCCCGCGCCGATGGACAACTTCCGTCGGATGATGACGCCGCTCGAGATCGATATTCCAGCGCCACTGCATATCTGCTGTCAGGAGCAGGCGCACCTCTCGAAAGGGACGGTCTGGGACGCTGCGGCATATTGAGACAGATTCGCGACAAAGGGCTCCGATAGCATCCTCCACGGGAAGCTCGATGACACATATCCCCAACTAGCAGATGGAACAAAATCGCTTCCCATTGGCACTGCTGCGAGCCTTTAGCTTCTTTCCAGGTGACCGTTTCGGGGTTGAGGAATTGAGATTGAATTGATGGGGAATGATCGTGGTCGGAAGCGTTGTTCGATCCACGTGTGTACTCTCGTCGAATTGTTGGGAAGAGCTCACGATCTCGTCAGAAAGGTGCGACGGGAAACCAAAGGTAGTAATGAAGCGAGAGGCTGCGAATGCTCTCTTTCAGCTTCTTCTCGGCTAGGCAACTCATCAGGGCTGCCATCGAAAATTACGATCCTCAATCTCGTTGTGTGGGCTCATTGGAGACGAACGTCTTTACATTCGAATGCTCAGCTTTTGCTTTTATCCATACTGGTGGATTCCATGGGATCCACCTCTCATGGGAATGAAATCGGCCAACTGGTTGACATGGAGCGCAAGTGCTCCAGCTTGAATGCTTCCTCGGGTTCGAGAATCGGTTGATGAAGGAATCGAGCTCCCAATTTCCTTCACATGATACCCTCCTTCCCAATACGGGCTTTGTGGGGAACAGTGATGGTGTTCTTGAAAGTTTCGACTCGCTGTGCAATATCAGTCATACATTTCTTGCGTGCGTAACAAATCACTTGAGGGGGACGAAGACAAGAAAAGAAAAGAGACGACAGAGTGATGGCAGCGACCGAGATAGTGCTTCTGACTCGTTGAGGAGTTTCCGACTAGTCTATGAAACGGGTCCACGTCCGGTCTGGGCCCCTGTGTATGTGACCCTTCGGGTAAGCGGTTAGGTTAGGGTTTCGCAGCGGAAGTACTACTGTACGCATAGAAGGATTGATAACACTTTTTACTAAAATCCACGCCATTTTTATGATGATAATATATTTGCAAAATGAATTAGAATTATAAACGAAAACATTAGGATTCAACTGTTCCCACACGATGAGGCCAGAAACGGCTGAACAAGGTCATGTCACCAAAGGGGCCCAACAGGAGAGCACCGTTGTTCGTCGTGCGTGCTTGTTACCACGTATCATTCGGCTCATCGAGTCGCGCTTAATCCGACGGCAGCTTTGATTGAAATAGTTAAGAACGCTCGTCTAACCGCGGACGGCGGCGGTGTTGACTCCGGCGAAAGTACCGTACGACGGGAGCGCTACGCGGTTGTTGATTTGTCCGACCTGTCTGGCGATGGTGACTTGTCGCTCGGGAGGAGCCTGAGGACCGTATTGAATGGCAGCCTGAGCGCCAGTGATCGCGGATGAGTTGATGATGACATCGGCGGGGTTTTTCGACTCAGTGCCGAGCTCGTTGGTTGTGACCTCAGCGCGGTATCCGTTTTCATCGGCGACGTAGTTGACAGTTCTCTGACGTCCATCGGCCAGCGTGATCGTGTACGAGCCTTGCACACGGCCGCTACCGTCACCGGTTTGCTGAGCGGAATGGGTTCCCTCAACATCCTCGGACGAGTAGGCGAACTCGTACGGTGTCGGGGCATAGTTCTGGTTGGCAACATAAGCACCGGTGTTGATCACATTCAAGTTGTTGAGGCCGTTGTTGGGAACGACGATTCTTCGGCCTTGCAGCGCGATCTGGGCTGAAGCCATGGAGGCGAGTGCAATGACCACGAAAACCTGAAATCGAGATTTTCGTTGATGATTCATCGAATGATGGGTATTGAGCACGAATTCTGGCGCAACTTGACGAAAACTGCGAACACCTCAGTATCGGATCAATACCAAGATTGACGAGTTGCCTAACGATGCGTGAATCAAATGTCGAATGAGAACATGATTGATTGATTGATTGATCTACGGTCAATGGATCGCTGTGATTGTGTGAACGTCTCACTCGGCTGCAGGTCGCAGATATCCTCTGCACGGGAAACGATTGAATCGAAAGTTCCGGTTTGCTTCAGAAAAGTGAAGATACGTTCCGGACGAAAGCTCTCTCGAAAAGTAGGAAACCGCTGAGAACTTTAGAATTCCTCTAAGCTGCACCAAGTGTTGACGTACTAATCAAACGTGAGATCAAACCGAAGCGCACGGAGGGAGAGGAAACACACCTTCATCGTTGCTGCTGTCGCTTGTGGTTGATGTAAAAGTCGAACTGTGACAAAGTGCTGAGGTGCATCTTCTTATAAAGCCGCATCTCAGCCTTGGCTGCGATCGAACAAAAAAAAATACGCTAGCTATTTTTATCTGGGTCCCGTACGTCGTTCCCTCTTTTTTTTCTCGTCGTAACGTAACTAAACCGATGTGTTTCCGATTCTGTACAGATATATCGATTTGGAATGAATCGCGACGATTCGGAAGCAGACGAGTTTCTGTAGTAACCCGTTTTGAAGACTGGAAGCGCACGAGCTCGTTGGATCTTCTTTGTGATCGGTTCGACCTTGTTCGACCTGTACTGGTGCTGTGACACTCAATGTCGCTCGGGTCCACATTTCAATCTGCTACACGGATGCCTTTGTTTCTGTCTGAAGATGTTTAATTTAGGAGTTTTGCAGCTGACGAAGAAGATCACGGCATTACGTGAAGAAAATTCATTCTACACACAGGGATGAATTGGGACAGTTCGACTGTCGTTGATGTACCCGCATGACGCGACAAGCTTTGTCTTGTTGATCCGATAACGAACAACTATTGGCGAACAATGTGCGCCTAACGGGTTAAGTTCTGCAATCAGATCTGCTGAACAGGCGCCCAAAATCAATCGAGCCGCGAGCGGTGATCAGTGGCGTGCAACTACCTAGTGCCGCCCGGGGCGGAACCGCCCAACTTCGGAAAGGCCGCTCCTCGACTGATTTTTCTCGACTTCTTCCAGGCGCAAATGGGCTCGAGGTTCAACGGTTTGGGGAGGGGGGGTCTCAGGAGACTTCGAAACTGAAGTGAAATCTTGATTTCTCGCAACCGTTATTTTCTCATTTATGCCGGAGATCTCGGAAGGATAAGATGAAAATGCCGCCACTGGAAAGTGCCGCCCGGGGCGGATTACGGAAATTTCTGTAGGAGACCGCAGGAAAAGACTCTCCCCATTCCCGGAGCGGGGCGGGGTGGGGGGGGGGGTCATACGACGAGCCCAGATTCCAAGACTTTCGACTTCCAGATGTTTCGGGCATGAAACAATGTCTGATGCGATCCTGCCATCACGGCAGCCGCTGATCCGCGGAAAAAGCTTCACAGTACTGACTAAAAGGTCCTCTCTTGATAGGCTGTCGCGATACCCATGGGTAGGTCCGTGTCTTCGAACTGATTCTGAATCTCTGCCTTGGTGCCGCGGGCGAGAACCCATATCCTCAGAACAGCGTTATACGCATACTGTAATCCATCACAGTTCGAGTCCCGAATCATCTCCGCCGAGGAGTCAATATCAAAGAACGTCCGCCGCAGGGTTCGACCGATAGAGGAAACGAACTGGAATCTGCAGGTGACAGGAGCGTTGGAGAGAATCGAACTTTCCCCGACACAAATATTCAAGAGCTGAGCTTTTGGTCATGGAGAACGGTGTGGTTTCGGAAAGCTGACAAATCGCTCACAGCAACGATGTCAGTTTCCGAGATCCAAAATCACTGTGTTCGTGAATTCGGGAGTAAAAAGGGGGAATCGCAGAGCATTGCCTTGCAGAAGGTTCATTCCCAGGTTCGTATTTGTGACAGAAATCTTGTCTTCGTCCACCAACGTTCGCGTGAACCGAAGAATCAGATTGACAACGTAAATCCTCGTCTCTGCAATCGCTCGGACCAGACTTCGGAGTGGAAACAATGGAACCGGAGGTGGACCTTGCTCTTGAGAGGCTGGAGAGCCTTTCCGAGATGTCTATCACTTGAAAATATATCTCACTCAGTCGAGTGCTCCTCGACGAGAGCTGCTCCCCAGGCTCCATGACACTAATTAACCCCCGATCGAAACCGGAACGGTGCGGTTCCGATCGACTCTATTTTAAGAAGTTCCATCTCAAATGTCACCCGGCATCCGGAACGACTGAGAACTGTCCAGGGCGCAGTGCCCGAACCCACTCCGTGCAGTCCACTCACAATCAGTGGTTTTCTTCATGGATCGGCGCACGCAAATTGCTAACACCAGATCCAAATGTCGGAACAGCATAGCATAACCCAGCCTAGGCTTCCGATGAGAATCCGCCACAACAGCAAGAAACGATCAGTTTTCCTGTTTCAAGGCGAGCTCAGGGTAATCTAACGCGACGAGATCCTGTCGAGCCCATTCATGCCGAGGTTTTGACGTAATTTCCAAAATAGCCTGGAATAGTGGACAACGTTCGAAGTCGAGTTGCCTCGAGTGCCTCTGCATTGACGTCAACGGTGACGATCGTCGTTACACACAGACAGGAGAGGGTAGACAGGGAGTTCATTTCGTCGTCGCAACAAGGTGAGGCAAAAAAAAAAAACTGCTTCCTCTCACTGATGCAAATTCCATCGTTAGCATACCCTCCGACTGTTTTTGTGCCCGTGACCTTCATGCCTCCGCTGACTACATGAGTGCCCCGCTCGCAGAACTCTTCGGCGAACTATGAATGCATCCACGACATCAGGATGAGGAAACGAATCCACATGCACACGTTTCTATACAAATCTACGATTGGGGCAGACGATTGATTCTTTTCCATAGCGATGCGCAGGTAAAAACATACGAGAGTATGCAATGAGTCTGGTCGGCCGACGACCCCCTTCCTGGCAGCGACTAAACGCTCAATAGACTAGAGATGTCCTCGTTCATGTCCTTCGATGTTGAATTCGGAACGCTCCGCGGGCGCGATGGGCTTCATCGAGGGGAAAAGAAAAAAGTCCTCAACTGCGACTCCTTCTCGGGCCTTTATTATAATATCGTTCAATAGCTAAGTTGAAATTTGTTGGCTTCCTCACTAATCATCCACCGTGGGGGCCGTAAACGCCGACTCCTCCCCAACCAACGCTTCTTCATCTTCTCTTTCCATCAATCATCAGAATTAAAATTAAGACGACGCGGAGTTGAATTTTGTTTTTCGTGCTTTCGTTCCCGATTCGGTGCAACACCCGACCTGATTTTCGTCCTGAAAATCGCCGCGTCTCTGTGCCGGTTTTCGTGCGGTTGTCGCCGCTCTCGTGATCGTCTTCGATCCTTTTTTCTCTTTCTACCCGACCCGACCATCCCCTAACCATTACTCCTGAATTGACCTCATAATTATTCTCCTGAAGATCACCAACGTGAAACGAGTACGCATATGTGTGTCTGTGTGTGTTTGTGTGTCGATCACTTGCGCTCGAACGAAATAGACAATACACTCTCTTTCTCTCTTTCCTCTCTCTCTCAGCTTCTCGACGTCTTTCAGCTTCCATTCAATTTCTTATTTTCAATAATAATAGTAATAATATCATCATCATCATCAATTGTTCCATCGTTATCTTAACCCTTTCCTACCAGCAGAAAATTCTGTAATCGCTTGGAGATAGCGATGTACCTAAGCACAATTTGTAGAATCCTCACAGTACCTATGGAGAAATCTTCTGCTTCGTTTTTCCAACGCCTTCTGCCTGCTTTTCCTCGAGTCTCTCGCTTCCCCGCAATCATCGAGTCCGTTCCGACCTTCGAACGGACTTGAACTGTCTCCCCAACTTGTCTGGTCAGCTTTCAACAGCGCGCTCGGGTGTCAATAACTAGAGGGGACTTTTAAGGGAGCGGCGAAAAGAAGAAGGTCTAGTTGTTGTAACTTTCGATGACGAACGAGCGACAATGATTGATTCACGTCAAGATTCGTCCTGTGCTACCGTTTCATATTATTCCCGAGTGCCATTAGCGGTGCGCTCCCGTTAAAAGGGAAACGCGATCGCTTCTTGTCTGGTGTTCTGGGTGTGCTGGATGCTCTTGGTTGTGCGACAGTTGTCATCTCTCTTCTCTTTGAATCTATCCCTCCGTCCTCTGCATCGTTCGTTTTCCTGTTCGTTCATTTAGGTATTTATTTGTCTGTTAAAACCGATTCTGAAGTTATTGTCGTGTCGTGAAGATCGCGATTGCCTCATTCCCTAGCTTCTCAGTCGTCGCAAAGAGCACAGTTCGAACCGACAGTCGATTTTCCATCAACCTAGTCCGTGACCGCCGGATGATCAATCCTAACTCGGGACCTGCTGGCCGCGGTCGGAGTCCGGAACTAGCTTCCATCACCATTGTCTGGTATAAGCATCAAGGTTTAATATCAACATCGTTTTTACACAGTGGGAGTCAGTCTCCGTCACCAAACTCTTCAGAATCATCACCTCTGTCATCTTCGTCATCACTTTCTCCCATTAAAATTCGCAAAGCAGTCTCAAGCTGTGACGTTCACTCTTATCGAGGGAAGAACTCGGATGGGAGCGTTCGGAGCCACAACCCCAGAACCGTCGCTGCGTTAGTTTTCGAAGTTGATGTTGAAAGCACGGCACTATAGTAGCGGTTTTCGCTGTTGACCACCACAACGTCCACCGCATTTGTTGCTGCCATGAGATGTTGTTGTTGTTGTTACAGTTCTGTGCCTGATACCTCAATTTCGTCTATTCTGAAATTGATGTTCAATTACAAATTTGGCGGAATCATCTAAAGCTGCAGATCAGGGATGACGTCCAATGGCGGTGTTTTCGGCGATGACGCTGCTCCCATCAGGCAGCGCTTCGGCTCGAGAAGGTTGTGGCTACTCTAGAGACACTGCTGTCGATTTTCTTCGAAGGGGGTTGATGTTCTCGCTCTTCAAGTGCTTGCTTCCAATCAAATAATCCGACTCGGCGATGCGGTGGTCGATTCAATGTTGAAGCGTTTGATCGAAAGATGGAACAGGTTCCAGCGGAGGGAGTGCGCTTCAACAACAAGCTCCCAGAGCCCGCTTGCGGATCCTATTGTTTTTCTTTCCTCTTTGTTTCTCTCGTGCCTATTTGGGATGTCCGACCACCGAACGGTCGCTGTCTGAGTCAGACGATGCTCGTTCCTAGAGTTTGAGTTCGTTAGCCACCTTGGAAGCGATGTTCTTGAAGCCTATCGATGTACCACTGATCCGTTTGAATCTGGAAACCGAGGAAGTAATACACGTAATACAGGATGCTTCGCTAGCGCAACTCGATCGAAGACCTCATTCCTACACCGTCCGCCTGAATGGCGAAAGTTACTCACCGGACGCCATTGAGGGAAAGTCTAGGTAATTTGCACACTTCGATCTCCCATTGCACGAGAGTGTCGTTATTGGGATCGCCGTACACGCAGAGCAGAAGGAACTTCTCTCGTTGATCGTAATCGCAGTTGTTGCGGTCGAGAACCTATTCGGAGATCAAAGAAGCATGTCTCAGAAATACTATGTAGAACACCTCCTCCTTCCAAAAAAAAGAAACGAAATAGAGAGCAATTGGCTGAGTTTCCGTTTTTTTTTCCGTTCCGGTGATACTAAACAACGCAGCGGACGTCTTCACTCGACGATCTCGGGGCTCCATGATCATCATCATCATACATATACATGCTTTGCAGAAATTGTAGCCGAAAAGGAGTAAAGAGTTGCTAACCTTTCGAATTTCAGCCATTATTTCATTAGGGTCCCGTGATGACGTCGTCTTCATACTCCATGTGAACCTCAACGATCGAGGCTTCACCTGGTCTTCGCTATTCAGTGGTCTATAAACATCACACATACAATCAGGTTAAAATGCAAGCTTTTCATCTGTGATTGGATTTTCAGTGTTCGGAATTTTTGTGCAGGTTCGTTTTTTTTTTGAGTTTCACGACAGTTTGAGTGAATGTATCAACCACCCAGTTGTTAGACGTCCAGTGCCGAACTCCACGAGGGAGACCAACCACAAAAACCACAATCCGTAATGACCACTCGCAACGATCGGTGTAGGTGAAACAACTGAACCTCCCCCCGTTCGATATCGTTGACACGATCGACACATGACGAGAGATGCAGGGAGAACCGTTACTGAGGGGAAATTTCTGGCTTTCGATCTTCGATGAAAATGATTCGATCGATCAAGAACGTTCAAGCAACGAGGCGAAAATCACGACGGAACGAAATGCGATAACACTTTGCCGCTGACCGAAAGCACCACAAAACAGAGAGACACTTATTATATTCAAAATTTATTTTTGTTATTTTAAATATGGACAACACTACGGAAGATACAGAAAAAAAGGAAGCTCGAATCGAGAACTACTCAAGATCCGAATAACAGAATCCAGCCGAGAAGGGTAGAGCGATGAATTTAACAATTGAATGTTTATCTCTCTCAATCCATTTTTCTTCCTTCCTCGCTCGTCGTTTTCAAATCAAAAATCAAAAAGGAACTCATTGAACGGCACCGCTAGAGTTTTTAGCTGCTCCTGAACAGACCAGATCGATTTTCGGGAGTTTGAAGTGAAAGTAAGTCAGCTCAAGATTTAGAAAGATTGGTATTCGTGTCGAAAGCAGGGAATCATCGGAAAGTGCGAATGGAGGGGGAGGGAGGTTGCACGAAGAGGAAAATATTCTCAGGGAAAGAAGCGTCACACGCACATCTCGCAGGTAGGAAGCTGGTTTGGTCATGTTATGAGTGGAGTGCTCGAGTGATCAAAAACCTGTCGTGATTGGTTGATTGTGAGATATTCCGATTTGATTTGTGTATCGGTGAAAATAATCTGATAGTCATCGATCGATTGATTGATTAATTAATTGATTAGTTGGGTGACCGCTCGTTCGCTCGATGACACTGTGCCGGATACCTCAAAATTTCGAATTGGCAAGCCATGAGTTAGTCAATCGATTGTTGATCGTTCCATACGGATCCGGAAGCTTGATCGATCTATCATCAATCAATCAGTCCATCAACCAATCGAGCCGCAGGCAGATTGAATTGCTCGATGCACCCATGGGAGGAAGTGTCGTGTTCGACTGCGCAGGTAGAGGAAGAAGAAAAGGTTCAGAGATGGAAAGAATCCAATCGTGGCACGAAACTTGCCGTCTCGTGATCACCGTCTCGTGTCTTGAAAGCTCCAAATTCTCGTACAGAGTTCTTTTCTTCTTCTCTTTGCATGTTCTCAGTTTTCTTCTTCCAGACCTGAGAGGGATTCTCAGTCGAGGTTTTTCCGTTTGAAAAAACGGAGAAACCCAACTTGGCCATTTTGTCTTCCCAGTGTCTTTTGTGTATTAGTAGGGGTCGAAGACGACGGTGGCGGTCGTGATTTTCTGTTGTGAATTTCTTCTTTGTGTGAGCGTAGTTCTAACCTTATTTCATCTCTATTTGCTAGATTGCAAACTGGAGTCGCAGCGCCTGCTCCACTATGTATTGGAGAGAGTTGTCACGAGTTGCACAGGACATCCGCCGTGTAGATGGAAGCGAAAGAATGCAATGACAAGGAGCCGAGTTAGAAAAACGAATCTGGTCTTCTTCCTAGATAACCTACAACTACTTCCACCTGTAAAATTATTTGCGAACTATCATCGACAGGGAGCTCGCTAACCAGAAGCCCCGGATACAGCTATTGACATTTTCACGAAACAGCACATCTGCGTGTATACAACTGTGCGGTAGCACAACGTTGTCAGCGATACACCGAGGAAGGGCAATCCTACTCGAATGATTCGAGTTCTCCAAAACCAAGTCTCCGAATAACGTACTCCACGCCACTGGCCTGTAATGATCTGTACTAAAGATCCCTAATTGGCCTGCCCATGTTGAGCAAGATTGGCGAGCTGCCAACAACAGAGTTACGAGATCGGGTACAGCTCGACGAATTGATCTCTAAACTCCTAAAAAGTCCGACTTTCCGTCCGATAACGGCTTCAACGGGGAATCTATCGATCGAGGCTGCTTGTAGCAAAAGACTCGACAAAAGTCAATCACGGACTCAGGCGAGCTCTCCTCAATATTTTCGCCCTCGTCGATTTTCCTTTATATATATATATATGGAAGATATGGACCTTCTGTTTATGCTTTTCCGAGGAATATGTACAGACATACATATATAATTGGCAGCAGGGAGACAGGTGAAGTACAGCACAGCAGAACCTGCTTAGTCGGCCCCGAATGCTCAATCTTGATTTCTCATTTCAACAATCGGAGGTACCGTATGCTTCGCTTCACCGTTCCGAATGCGGTGGTAACAGAGAGGACCGATTAAGCGGAGTCTGCTGGACGCGCTCAATCGACTATCATCAGGACCTCAACGTCTGGGCACATGGAGGAAGCTCGTCAATCATGAAGTCACGAAGCGGGATTTGTCGACATTGGGACTTTTCTGACCGATTCCCAGATGGATGGCCGAAAACCGAGTAGTCGATTAAGCGAGTCTCACCGCATACCATTCAGAGCGGTAAGAGCGTGCTTCATCGCGTGAGGAAACGCGTGCACTAGCATGTGCGGAAGCACAACGAACTCTAAAAGCTTCTTCCCGGTCTACGGGTTCTCGTAAGAGGACTGGGTCCACCTGAAGGTTTTCGCCCACCTTTTGCTGAACCTCGAACTGATTTTCGAGAAAAAGCCTCTCGAATTGTGATGCGAAGCTGCAGACGTGTCCTGACTCTGATTGGCCCACCTCGCCTCGGCCTGGTGAGTCCGGACCGCCGTTGCCCGGTTCTGACCAGAATGGAACGTTGAACGGTTAGCCGTACCTGGAAAATGGAAACAAACAAACGATGTAATCGCTGGAATCGACGTTGTGTCCTTGACTCAGCTCTTCCGGACTCCCAGGACGTCTGGTTCTCCAGAATCCTGAGAATTCATCGAGAACATCTCCTGTAGTCCTGGCTGCTGCCTACAGTCCAACTACGGAGAGCAATGAATGCATCGCCATAGGCTTTTGCTGCATAAACAGGTGACACGAAGTGATTCATGCGGTGAAAATGATTGAGTCCTCACCTCTGGGGAAGGCTGGCTGCGGCTGTCTGTTTTGCAGAGGATCCTGTGGAGATGATGGCAGACAGGAGATGGGTTTTCCACCCAGAGACGCCAGAGGTCCCACGCTGTAAGGAGCAGGCAACGTTAGACCTAGCAACAGCAACGCGATGATTTGCGCTCTACGAACATTTTGCGTTCACTGTACCGGATTGAGCCGGGTTTAGGGAAACCAACACTTTCAATCACTGATCAAGACCGACGATTAAGAAACAACTGCATGGGTGCGCTCATCTTCCACTAGTACAAATACCAAGTTCGTGACACTTGTTCAATGCAAGACCATCCTCATCATCATCACTATATTATACACCAGCATTGACGTGACCACCACAGAGCGGATGGTCCGCTGAACATGACAATGAGTCGTGTCAAAATTCGTGACGATACCCCTGACTTTTAATGTTCGAAACGAAAAAAAACTTCACACCAATTCGACATTATAGAGTTCCTTAGACACAGCACGGCCACATTGAGTGTTTTAACGCTTGTCCTTGCGTCGACTGCGGGAATTGATTAGCGGATACTTCCGTTGGAATATGGAGAGATGCCCACAACATACAGAATCACAACCAAAGCTCTCGCTCTCGGCCGAAGTTTGAGGGAATCGGGATTCAAATCAGTTTTTCCCTGTTTCTCGTTCACACGCCAATGAAGCTCAGTCGTCCATAGCGAAGCGGTTTGTGTTTGTGTTTACCTTGCGGGCGGGGTAACCGGCGTGACTGTATTAACGCAGACAGAGGCGCACTTGGTGTGACCTCTATTCAACGTCCCCCCCTGGCTGGCAGGAGCCTGGATGGCCTGAAGAAAGCCATGTCCAGTCGATCCTGGCGAATCATCCTGATCTCCTCTTGTATCAGCTGAGTCAGCTCCCTCAGTTGCGCCGTTATCCGAGCTGCTTGCAATCATTACACAAACACACCCAATTGGCTTTGTTCGTTTTCTTAGGTTTCTTTGAGACAGCGTTCCGAGCGTTCAAGGAAGCGCATGCGAGAATAATTTTCGAGCTGGAGCCGACCCGCGCAAATTCGCATCAAGCACCTCGATCGGCATCGTCAATCAGCAATCCGGTCGATCCAGTCGAAAATTAGGATGCGGTACAGCATGAATTTCTCAAGGACGTTTCCAGCCTCGACCTACGCGTTGGAAAATGCAGCGACAACATTCCTACGGAAGGATGCTTCGTACGGAGGAAAAGGAAGGAGCAGACGAGGGGACAGGGTGATTAGAAATCAGAAATCAGGAGGGCTCGTGTCTCGAGCAAGCTTCGAATACCGGGACTCACCCAGCAGACGGCGAGCTGTCGACAGAATTCGTCCGTTTCGTTTGAGATTCGGACAAGTCGCGTTGGTAACTGTCCGCTTTACTGCTGTTACTACCCGACTCAACGATAATGCTCGCTCTGCAATCCGTTGCTCAATGAGTAAGATTTATCAACGCTCTCTACAAATTTGACAAGTGTCGGTTCTTGCTTAATATTCCGTGATACCGCATACTTTCTTGAGGATGCCATGCCTAACAGTTGTTCACTCTTTGAAAAGGTGCCGTCACGTTGAAGAGTGTTGCTCCAACACTGGCACTTGTGGCAAAAGGGCATGCCCGTCTACCTTCGACACTCCCGAGGAATAGCGATCAATTGCGATTTCGAGGGACTCTGAGTTTCGATGCGATATGATTTCTTTCCAGTATTGTATGGAAATTCAGCTTTCGATGCATGCCAAGAGAACAAGCCTGGGATTGGAAAACTTTTCGGTACGCTTCTCGGGGGAACCGATTCTTGATGGAATTCCCGAACGAAGACCTTCAAGACGGCGAATCCTCCAGACCGGCTCATCCCGGGAATGTTCCACCCCGGGCGTGAGTTTTGAGACCTCAGAGCGCAACCGCAGTAGTAGAGGTCGAAAGGGGGGCTACTTCGCAGCTATTCGGGATGTTTGAGACAACTTCGACAACACTCTCTGGACCGAAGTTCACCGAGAGTCGGTATCGTCATTCGAACTAATCAATGAGCAGACCAGCAGAGGAACAATGAGCCAAAGATAGCCGGAGGAAAGGCAATCTGCGTCGTTTTCTCCCTGATTCGCTTTATCAGGAAGCTACTCGACGCTACAGCGAACTTTATATTCCAATGCGACACTAGAAATACACTCTCAGTGGAAGGGACGGACCAGCGGCAGAGAGTCGCTCCGAACCGATCCGCTAAAGGAGACCTTCCTAGTTTCATCTCAGGCTTGGTCTACCTTGAAGAAGTGATTCATAAGGATTCTTCTGGCGGAAGCTTCAACCTCTCGAAATTCAAACGACGAATACCAAGCCCGTGCGATTCATTGGCTCATACGAAGTGCTCCGTGCGCGAGTCCCATAAAAGCGAGACTTTCTCAGCTCTCAGAACTCCTGAGAGTTGTTTTTTCTTCCTCTCGTATGTAGCCTTCCAAAGGAGCACGGATGCAAACATCTCCAGTATTCGTTCCGAGCGAACTCCGAATCAGAAGCACGGAATAAAATAGGAGAGGGGAAGGGGCGAAAAGTTCTCCACGAGCCTCGCAAGATGCTGAACTTGCATCAGAGCAAACCTTCACGATAAGCGGCGCCAACGAGAAATGAGATGAAGAACAAGAAATGAATCGAATCCGAGGAAGCTCACGAAAGGGATATGCCTTGCGTTTTGCGCGAGAAGCAACGCAGAATACCAAAAACCTAGCGTGGACGCGAATATCGAGGATACAGGCAAAGAAATCTTCCTCTAAACAAGGTTAAGGAACCATTTCAGTTCAGCTACATAACGATAGAGGAACTGAATGTTCGTCCATAAATAACTTCTGCGGGAAAACCTCGGCCAATAGCAAGAGGTGACACAGCGAGAGAAAAAAATAACGAAAAAAGAAATAGACCTCAGAAAGGATGACGATGCCAAAAACTGCGTCAAGCTCGAACTGCCATTCTTGCAAAGCAATCTCCGTTGCGGCACCCACCTGTTGGATACGGACAATGGTGTTCGCGAATTCTGCTGTCCGTTATGCGTTTGTTGGCTCAAGGTATTGGCGTTGGCTGGGCTAGCCGTATGTCCGATCTGGCCTTGGTTTGAGTCTCTTGAGGCTCCAGAACCACCCAACGAGACCCGCTCACTCCTTTCAGATGATGCTGCGGCCGACTTCACACGCATCGAACCTACGACACCTGGTCGCGATGGGCTGTGGACAACGAGGCTTCGTTTCTAAGAATAGTTCCACGATAGAATAGTAGATGGATACTCTGAGCGTAATCATCTTTCTCATCGCTTTCCAGCGACATTCGATCGACCCGATCGATGCTTGAAGACATCGACGACTCACCTGGAAGTCTTCTTGGATCCGTTTTGGACACCTTCCGTTGTACTGTTTTGCCCAGATTGCTGTCCAGGGCTGCTGCTCAGCCGGCGGGTTGCGCCGCTTTTGTTGGTCGCAGCAGAGACCGAACGTTGAACGTTGCCGCCTGAGTGTGAACTGTTGCTTGAACTCTGAATATCCCGAACCGGCAGCTGGAGTCCCTGGGCCTGTTGCCTCAAGCTCAGAGAACTGCCGGACCGACTCGCGTTCGCCGAGTCCCCGCCTTCGGAGACTCCACCGAGTAACAGGTAATTGGCCATTACATCGTCGTACTTTCGAGCCTTCAATGAATCTTCAACGTCCTGACGGTTGTAGCCTATCTGGACCAAAGCATCAATTCTTCGCTGGTCATTATACTCAATCGGAGGTTCTTGATACGGCCGCAACTCATCATCTTCGAAGCTGCAAAAGTGGAAAAAGGATTCTTGTTTAATGTGTATCGAATGATGTCGTCAACGTCTGGAACGGCATGACGTCACTCGCTCGAATGAGCGAACCCACAGTCGGTGAACGTAAATGTCTTCGATTCCAGCTCATCAAGCCGGATAATCGCTCAAAGATGCGATCTGGAGATGACGACGGCGGTCTGGATCGAAATCGTAATTTGACGACGAGTATTCACGGGAACGGAACGGACAATTCCCGCCGAGAAACGGAACGACGGACGTAGGATTCGACGGCTCAGAGTGCCTACGAGGGTTTCGTTGCGATTTTCGGGATTATTCCGCTTCTCCAGCGGGACGCGGCAGGATTTCGAAAATCCGAGATTCGTCATATCGATGAGATTCCTGGCCGAAATACGTACCCAAGGTTCATCCATCTCTCACGCATGATTGTTTCAAGGGTCGCTCTTTTCTGAGGATTTAACACCAGGAACTTCTTCAGCAAGGATTCGCAGTCTGTCGACATGTAGAACGGAATGCGATATTTCCCTCGGAGCACTCGTTCGCGAAGTTCCTTCAAGTTCGCTCCATCGAAGGGCAGACTGCCCGACACGAGTGTGTAGAGGATTACCCCCAGAGACCACACGTCGACCTCGGGCCCATCATACTTCTTGCCCTGAAATGACGTCACGTTAGCCGAAGTAAACTCTGACTCGGTCGGTTTCTCAGTCGGTCACTCACACTGGTCCCATATTCCCTTTTCCTCCGTCGTCGTGAGCAGACAAAAAGGAGAAGAAAAAATCCAACCAACTTGCCTGGAAAAGCTCTGGTGCTGCGTACGGAGGACTGCCACAAAACGTGTCCAGCTTCTGCCCTGGAACGAACTCGTTGCTAAAGCCAAAGTCGGCGATTTTGATGTTCATCTCAGCATCCAACAGAAGATTTTCGGCTTTCAAATCACGATGTATGATTTTCTTCTGATGACAGTACTGAACAGCCGACACGATTTGGCGAAATTTGGCGCGCGCCTCCTTTTCCTTCATTCGGCCATGGGCGACGAGATAATCGAAAACTTCTCCACCTGCCGCGTACTCCATTACGAGGTACAGAGTTTTCTCTGTCTCAATCACCTGGAATCGTCCGAAAAAAACACGGTTTCATTATATGTTTCGTCCTCGACTTTCTGAAGAAGACCGACTCGATGGGAACAAGAGCAGATGGGAAATCGATTCCCAGAGTGCTCTCTTCCCTTCGCCTGGAGATTCTGGACGAGCTCATTCAAATTCCCGCAATTCGAACCCCATCGAGTCCGCCGAACGGATAATCCTATCTACGGTTCCGCATAGTGATCACGTTAAAGTGGCGAACGTCAATCGCGTCACGTAACACACCGAATGATCTGTATACATGACTTCCCCTGACTCTGAATGTCTGGCAATATCCGAGTCGGCATATATCCGCAGGAATTAGTCTCGCGTCGCGAGCAAATCACCCTCATTGAAGTGGACGCGGACGTAGGCAACAACTCTATCTCCCTCTCACTCACTCTTCAACTAGAAACTAAAAGTATCTCACGAGGTATTCAACAAGGCCGTTCGTGTTTACCGTTTTCAGAAAACTCGAACGTCATTGGGCAAACGTCATAGGCTGAAGCATATGCCTTTCTCGGGAAGACAGAGAAAGAAACAGGGACCCGATTGGAGTTCGCTGTCATCAGTTGTTACTACATGTCAGCCAAACACACGCTACTCGGCCGACCGAGAGCTTCAGCTCGGGTCGCCGAATGACTATTCCCACAAGTGTGTGCAAACTTCGACGAGTGCTTATTGTATGTCATCGCCATTGTTGATCGAAGTCATCGCTATAATCCTCGATCGTCGCACCCAACGAAGTCGGATCGATACATCGATCGGTCTCTCGGCATACTGGTGGGTAGGAGAAAGGTCGGATGTCGAGTTTGCTTCCCCAAGGCCGGCGCTCGAAGTGGTGCCCTCCTAATTGACGACAGTCGACAGAACAAGAATCACGGAAACGAAAGAGGAAACAATCGAGGCAGAGCCTGTTCTTCGCTGGTTACCACAATCAGCAACCCAACCGTTGTCTACTCCTTCCAGAATAACAGTCCATGGCTGACTTTATGACTTCTATCTCTGATGTACCCACGACCAGCGACAGAACTCATGCGGCTCGACACCTTTACAGGTTCGAGAAAAGCTTCAATTCTCGGAGTTCACAGGATCATAGGTTGTAATCGGTTGGGGCAGGTCTGGAAGGGACCTTTCCGGGAGACGAACTTGAAACTATCCGTTTACGATGCCGTACCTGTCTGCTCTCACGAGCAAGTTCACTGGATCAACCGATTACAGAGAGATGACTCATAAACCCATTAACAATATTTCCGCTAGACATGGCGAATGTGGTGAATTTCATGAGGCCCTACAGAGTATATGTATCCCCGAATACCCGTTGAAAATTAGCGTGCGTCAGTCGCAGAACTCGGTTTAAATATCACCATCAGCGTTCTGCATGTCAAGCACAGAAAATCCGAGTCTGCCCCGTCTGGAAGCCGATAGTATTCTCGAATTCCTCACATGTCATACTTCATTATTCCGCAAGATTCACCCATAGACTACACGCTGATCCCCACATATATCGAATTTCGAAATCTCTACATATCACATTTTGAGATACCCAAATATCTCATAGAGCCATCCCCACTTTCCCAATTGTGATGACGCAGTCCAACTTCCGGGGCACTTGCCTGGTAGAGTTTAACGATGTTCGGATGGGAAAGCATCTTCATGATTCGGACTTCACGGAAGAGCTTTTGCAGCGATGAGTGATTCAATTGAGTTTTGTCAATGATCTTAATGGCCACTTCTCGGCCAGTTGGCTGATGACGCGCTAGTTTCACCTGTAATGGACAAAGAAATGTCATTCCCACGGTCTGATTTCCCTCAGTGAACGTTCATATCAAGATTTCCAATATCAATATTCGACCGATCTCTAGGACGAGATTTTAAACATTGCATATCCTCGACATTGATCGGATAGCGATCGATGTTGAAGCATTATTTCGAAAGCTGTGGCAGATCGGAACATTGAGAGTGTATATCAGATTTACGATCCTGACAAGCCACCGAGTCGCCAGCACATAGCAACAGGTGATTTCGTACACCTGCGGTCCCTCGGTGGTGCGAGGGATTCATATCGCGACCTTGGAGTTGGAAGTCGACTCCCGAATATTCATCGAACTACCTAGCAGCCTAGGAACCGCTGAGCCGACAAAGAGCGCTCGATAAACCACAATCTCATTGATATCTTGGAGTGGCTTCGAGTGTTAATAGTGTGTTCGCTGCAAATCTCAACGAGTTGAAAGACTTTCAAAACATTTCGGAACAAAGAACAAATTCGAGATCAAGAGCCACCGCGGACAACCGCCCGTGCCCGAATTACATCATGCCCCCTCCGCGCAACCTGCGCGATTGCAAAGTTTCTTCGAGGTGAAAGGACAGTACTTGAGATCGCTCGGTCCAAGACCTCAGCCGCGTTACAACACGGCCGTGTTACCGCGCCGACATCGGGAAAAGCCCGACTGCTCATCAGACGAGCCCGATGGCTCGCTAGATGTTTCAAGAGCTCCTCGAGCGTTTTGATTCTACTCTCAATTTCCCCGGCTAGCTCCGATTCATTTATCGAGAGTTCCCGCATAATGCGTTTGTCACTTGACGGGGAAAAAAGCTCCATCGCATTCACTCCTCGCGCAGCGCGAGCTGAACGTCATTTCCGCCACACGGGTGACTTTCGATCAAAGCAGCGGCAAGGCCATTCGTGCGAGTTCGCCGGCGCCTGCTGTTCAGCTAGCGGGGCCGACCGACTCGGCCGCGGCGGTCGGCCATCGCACTCGTTATCGAAGCTTTACTGCAGAAGCTATCTGAGTGAGTGAGATACCTCAGCGGTCACGGCCACCGCGAAGGAGGCTGATGTTGCTGTAACAACCTGAATCGCCAAATAAACCCGAGATCGTCGTCTTCGTCGAAGTCCATCACTAGGATCACGAGCGGAGGACGGAGAGTGAGAGAAGGTTTGCGGCCGCCAAAACGGGGCTGTAAATCTTGCCGCATCATCCTCGCTACCATCACGATGGGTGTTCAAATCCGTTCTGACAACAAGAACGCTTCATTCTCTCTCATCATCGCCCTAATAAATCAAGGCAGCTCACTAGCTCTTTGAATATTTTGTTTGAATTGGAGTCAATTGAGCAGAAATGCTTTGATTCCAGTTTCTGACGCGGCTTCCTTCCGCATGGATCAGGCTGTGTGAGCTATTAGGCGGAGCTGGAATGAAACCGAGCGACTGGGCGACAGCTCCGAGCGATGCTTTCCGGGGTCGCTCACGGTTGCATCGCTTCCGGCGCTCTCGCAGCGGCAATGTGGTCGTCGTCGTCGTCGTAGACAAATCGGGATGATGGGATGTTTATGCTTATTAGGATAAATGGATAAACTTGATGAATTCCGTCATGAAGTCGGGATGGATTCGTGGAGAGCGCCGGCCTCAGCTTCTAAAACGTCTAGATGAGGGAATAGTATGTATTGAGGGACGCGCGGAGATCGAGTATGATCAACGGCCTGAGTGGACGCCGCCGTCGGCACGCTTAGGCGCACCACGGAATCTAAATTCGGCGGAAGCGCTGATTTGAATCGACTTCGACGGTTTTTCGCTCGAAACAAAAACCTTGCCAACACCAGCCATGCAAAGGCGACTTTGCTCAGTCAAACGGGCTTTCAGACGGATTATTATCTCACGAGACAATATTCCCCGGTTGAAACATTGCGCATGTACGATGACGCAAGCGACTTCCTCTGTTTCCTCCCTATTCTTGACGCCTTCGCTGACTTCACGCTGATGACAATCGACTCGCGGGTGCCTACTTTTTGTTTACAGTCACCAACGCGTAAGTCTAGAGTAGAACTCTGTCAGGACTGAAAGTGACGAAAAACGTTTCTATTTCCAATATTTTCCTTAGTTCCGGGACCAGATCTTGAAGGCGGAAAATCTCGGAGCATGCCGCGGTCCTCAAGAACTCAGGAGAAGATTCAAAAGATTGAGTCCTGGATACAGATCGTAACTCGTGGTGTTATCGCGCGGAGTACGCCGAGTCAATTAAGACAGCAGCAAAGTCAATCGGCGTCAGAGAATGTTTGCTCGATGATCATCTGAGCAAGTGTGTTTATCCGATCGCTCATTTGTTTGTTAACATCCCTGTGATGTCTTTGTTCCCGTGTCAGACTGTCGCGCCAGGCACTTGCAGTTGGCATCAGATGGTGTTTCTAGATTTCGTATTTTGTGCGTGGAACGTGATCCCGAGCATAAAACACCGCGCAGCTCTAGAACGCAGTCGAGTCGAATGAAAAGAGAGCTCCTTCGTTCGAATGCGAAATGAAAAAAAAATCAAGCAGCGTCAACGTCGGCTGATAGTCGGTCACTTTCGTAGATCTCCGGCCGAAACGTGGGCAGAGCGCCGGCTTTTCGTGGCAAAAATTATCATCACAGTTGCACGTTCCCCAAAAACAGTTGACGCTGACCAAGATGGGCCACGCATTTCGTTCGAGCCAAAACTGACTCCTGAACGTATTGAGATCTTGCTCTGGATACAGTACAGCACGCGATGAAAATCGCAAAACCACAACGTCATCCAGATCGAAAGGTTGCTCTTCGGTGTGACGGAAAAGATGGAGGGAGGATCCGAGGACACGGGAGCTCTCGCGAAAAGTCTCCCACTCACTCCTACTCTCTTTCTCCCCCCCCCCCCTCACAGAGTCGCTTCCGCCTATCCAGAGTTCAGGGTTTCTCGAGACGAGCTTGCTTTCATTTTTAGAAGATGGCGCCGTTCTTTGACTGTCCCGGGTAGAACGCCGAGAGCTAATCGCGCAGAAGCCTCAAAACCGGTGCTATGCTGTTGCCAGCTCGAGGAGTTTGAGTCTTGATTGCCCTCGAGGTTTCTCGCAGATTTTTCAAGCGGCAGAACGAGCTCGAGAAATGCGTTTTCTCTCTTCCTTGTTTTTGGAACGAGCTGGAAGATACGTCGGAGCGGGAAATCAGTCGGATGACAGAGTACGATATCGAATTGTTGAATCGAGTCTCTCGAGACGCCCACCGGAATCATTGTGCACGTCGGAGAAACCAGAAAAGCGCTCCCCATTCCGAAGCTGGAGATGTCTCGAATGATTCCAAGGATTGCTGAAAAAGGACGCTCGCGAAAAAATGCAATCGCGACGATGAAATATGTATCGGGATTGCGAGGACGCCCAACGAGCCGGATATGTACAACTCTAATTATAGCCCAAAGTGGTACACCGTTTGCATCGTACGCGAGCCGCGGTGCTCTAGGCATTTTCTCCCTCGTCTTGGTGACTGTTGCTGGTGGTGGCTACCCAAATCATCGACCGACCAGCACTAGGTCAGTGGCAGGCTGAGCGTTCTGTTGGAATTCATAGCGAACACTGACGTCTCAATCTGCTAGAAGAAGCCCTTCCGATCGTTCCACCAGCTCATACGCAACAGGACCAGTCGAGGCACCCGGATGAGCTGATGGATCGGGATCGATCCGAAACGAAATAAAAAAACGGAGAGAAATGTTCCTAGACTTTAATCGATCGCAACGGGAAACCTGTCGGGCTCCCCAGTAGGGTTTCGATCGCTGCTCGGACGTCTGCTGCGGAGTCACCGAGGAACCCGCAACCAACTCCCACCGTCATTCGGCGGCGACGTCGCCGCACAGACTACGAGAACGGTTCCCAAGCCAACGAGTCACTCACAAGCAGCTCTGTGTCACGATCTGCGCTGCGACGTTTCGTCGAACACTACAGTCACGCTCCCAATGATGGGGCCAGCGTGGAAGAAGCGTCCTGCTCATTGTGCTCGGTAGACGTTCCATCGACACAAACTACAGGTCCCGTTCGTTGTGAAGTCCGTTTTTCTCCTTGCCCGCGAACATGATCACCTAATCGCGAAAAATCGCGGAAAGCTCTCGGAAAAAAACGATCTCACCCGGAAATTCGGTGAACGATCAGTTGGAACACCGCGTAATGGGCTCGGCCGCCGATTGGGATCAGATGACTCATTTCAGGTTTGGTTTGATTCCGGGGAATTCGCTGCATAGTTGGAAACAGCCCCCACGCCCTCCTGCCCATCATGGCGGACAACGCACCGTTGTGAAGCTTCCAAACCGGGATGTCAGACGACGCCGAGGCCGAGACGTAGGATGGAGTCTGCAATGTTCTCGTGGTCTCTGGGGTGTTCTGAGGAATGGCTATTCCGGGAATGCCAGCGCTCCGCTGGAAAACTCGGAGACATCATAACCGCGGTCGCAAGGGACATTCGCGTCGTATTCCCCGGAAAGCCTGACCGCGTTAGGCCGTGGCTGCGTTCCTGAAGGGACGCAGAAAACGAGAACTCCCCGGTGGTATATATTTTGGGCCTCTGCGGTGGATAGCGGCGTTTGATGACTCTGGGAGGAATCTGCTTCAAGAAGCTCATGCTCCACAGCAGCAATCGACTTGATTGATCCTCATTCAGAGCAAAGTGTTTCCGACAACAAATTAGAGATGTTGGAATGTTTTCCGCAGTCTTAGAGACACCGGAAACGGAGATCGGGTTTGAGTAGACCGCTTACCGCTGGAACGATGGATGACGAGAGAGATCCATCCAACAGAGCAGCGCAAGTGTTAGATTGCTTGGTAGTACTCCTCGGGATGATTCGCACTATCGGAATCGATAAGGACATTGGAGATCGTTGTCATCTTATTCAGTATCGTTGGATGGAGCAACGGTTCGACGGAACGATATGAATCGAGAGGGTGCAATGATGGGCAACGAGCTTGAGGGCCAAGATGAGCAAATTTTCGTCAAAACTCAGCGCTGTTACTATTCGCTCGAAAAAGCAGACATCAACAATGGAATATGTTCGAGCAAATTGGTCATGTCAGAATTGGGAACTGACGATTGACGAATACAACATGCGTCCGCATTATTCATGTGTTGAGTTGACACGAAAATCGATTTGTCTGTATGTCGGTATGAGAGCGGTGCCGAGTGGAGCACAGTGAGTAACGTGCTTGCTGAAGTTGATCCAAACTTCCTTGACTGGAAGCGGAAAACTCTAGAAGGAAAACTTCCCAGAACAGCCATGCTACTTCCACGGCATGAGCTGATGCTCATCAAGAAGGACTGAACGTATGGTCTCGCACAAGATGTCGATGTTTTTTACTTTCTCGACTTTCCTTGAAATTCATCGACTCTCTCTTGTAGACTTCCGATTGTTACTTGAAAATCATCGATTTCACCAGAAGTTGCTCAAATTTACTCGAAAGTTACCGAATAATATGATAAGAGCTTTTCAGAGCACGGCTTGTCTAGGAACAGAAATCTGGACGGATTGTCGAATCGAAAACAGCCCTTGAATAAATTCCTACTTCGGAATTCTCATAACCTCATGGGCTGCAGTAGTCGATCTCGTGTAAATGAAGACAAACGTAACGAGACACATTCCATGAATTGTAGGGAAGCGGTGCGGGATCAACTTGCCGGTGATGAAACATCCATGGCTTCTCAGTGTTTGTACCGAAAAAGAAGAAAGGTGAAGACCTCGCTCGAGACAAGCAGAAAGAACAACCGTCACACCTTCCACCAACACAAGCTCCTACTTTCCTGCCGCGGTAAGCTATTTCGAAGTTTCCCCGTTGTCAATCACAACCCAATGCAGAGCTCTCTCATCTGACAGTGATAATCATCGATTCCGAGAGCGACTAAATCTCTGGTTCCCGTCCGCCCGAACGAAAAGTGAGGAAATCCTCAAGACTCCTTCGAAGACTGCCGCATTGGCTTAGGGACACTGTTCCCAGCGCTGCCATTGATGATGTTGAACTTGAGCAATTCGGACAATACCACCGTTCGCGCCTGCGGACCGGAGAACTTGTCCCTCGGTCGAAACAAGTCAATCGTTGTCCGAGCGAACGAGGAAAGAAGCGGAAAACAACAAACTATCGGAAGCTAGTCAAGTTGGTCGCGGTGCCAACCGTGCCAGGGAGGCAGGTCGACTGGCCGCCACCAGCCAGCGGCGGGATCCATCTATCCACCTGTTCCGTGTCTTCTGCCAAACGCATTTTCTGATCAACAGAAAGAAAACTACCGCCTGCCAGACTGCTCCGGCTGTCAAACGGCCCCGCTTGCAGCGAGCTAACGGGTGATCGGCCGCATCGGTTCATGTTGTTCTTCAACGAGCGCTGCTACTTGATCATAATATCGAAGCGTATGGACGCCCGTTCGCCAGCTAGTCAGACAGCTGATCGTGGAGCCGTTGAAGACAACCCGTGCCGCCAGAAAGAGGACCGAATCTGATCCACGAGCATAGCCATCCATCTGCTGGTCGGCAAGCGTGGGTCACGTGGACAGTGTGCGTCTGATTTCGGCGTGATCAACAAGTAGATCGCGCTACATCGTCGAAAATTTCCATTTTCATCTGGAACATCCCCCAATGCATGACCACACCGTCGATTGCAATCAGGCCGAGGTACTAGTTCGAGCAATTCTGATCTCCCATCTCATATCGGAGCTCCAGATCTATTGTTTCGAAAATGCTTCCCGAGCGTTTTCAAGATCGTTTCCGGAGCGTGGAACTCCTGAAAGGGTCCGAGGCGCCTACTTTTCCAGCCTCCCCCCCCAATATAGAAGGCGGGCCGGAGCTGAATATCTCGGACAACACGAGCGTTCCGCCATAAATCCGCGATATATGCCTACATAAACATGCTACTGATGGGAACCCCAAGGAGCGATCAGGAGCAATCTCTCGATCCACGAGCATAGACTGAGTTTTGCCCCTTGGTCGCTGCCAAGATCCGGACTCGGAGTCGTGACACATTTCCCCCAGCAATCGATTCAGGCATCCAATCTCGGAGTCTACGGGACTCTTTGCCCGTTTTGACTTCCTCTACGGCTGATTGACTGTTCTCTTCGCTTGTGCCCTGATTCAGACTTGATGAAAATTCGAAATTCAAGGCAGCGCGATAAGCGGATGCGTTTTCCGTCGCCTACCATGTGACAGATGGTATCAGATGCTCTGAAACGGCTACCGGCCTCGTGTGATAGGGCGTGGCGCCGAAGAGTCGTCGAATATCCCAATTTTTTTTTCGGCTTCGAATGTGAATACTTCAGAACTATGACCTCGTCTCGCGGACAAACTTCGTCCGACCAACTTCCGCCCCCGGTTCCGTCGTAAACAACACCTACAAAACCCCCCTTCTACCCTCCGCCGGTTGATTCTCGATCAGCGCCTGCCACGCCGTCATTCCGCAGTTTGATGACGCACGTCTCGTCTGGAGGTCTTTTGCCCCGAGCTTCTCTTTCAGTGCTCTCCTCCGGTGAATCCTTGCCGTTCTCTCTCAAGATTCTCCGACATGATTCACCACTGCTGGAGGAACATTTCCGGGGAACGGAAAAGGGGAAATAAAGAGGGAAATTCGACTCACCTTAGCGAAGTTGCCTTTTCCGATGGTTTTCAGCAAACGATATCTTCCAACGATTGGTTCATCGGATCGTTGTTGTGACGATCTGCTTGAGCTGGACGTTCTACTCGTCGAACCTCCGCCACTTGTTCCACTGGCACTGCCTGTCCCACCACCACCGCCACCGCCGCCACCTCCTCCACTGCCACCTCCAGCCCCTCCGCTACTTGCACCACCACTTCCGGCTCCGGACGCGCCGATGGATGATTCACGTGCCCCACTAGAAACTGGAGGAGCTTCGGTTTCGGGCACTGTCTGAAGGGGAGGTGGGGCAGGTCGCACCACGCTAGCAGGTCCCGCACTCATCTTGTCTGATTTGCTGTCGAGCCCGCGAAGAGCGCGGAGGGATCGAGGGATGGATGTTGAGTCGTTTTGTCGTCAAAGTCGGTAGGCTACAGGCTCATTCCTTCACCGAATCTCACTCAAACGTTCATGGATCAAGTTTGTGATCAAGATTCGTCCTATCGGGTTCTTTATACAGTATAAATGCGCGTAGGTTCTCGTCCGATGAGAAACCGAATTAAAGCTTTCGAGGCCGGCCGCGTTAAAGCACGGGACGATTAGTCCCAAAGGGTTTTCCTGACTCGCGGGAAGCCTATTTACACTGAGAGAAGACTAAAGATGTCAGGATTCCCTCCTGGAAGGTTGTGTCCCACCGTTCACGGCCCCACCAATGCCGTGTAGGCTGCAGGGCTCATAAACGCGCTTCCGGCCTGCATCGCTCTGAAATCAGAAAAGGAGAAATTCAGTTACATCCAAGTCCAGTATCATTTCGACCGGGCGGATTCTAAATGACCTCGAATTCGGGAATTCATAAACCGAAGATGACGGGAATGAAGGAGTGGAAGCGAGCTTCTTCAGTGAGATGAGCGCGACAGCAGACCTACTGACTGTATCGGTTTTCCAACAATTTCCGCTGGAAATCATCCAGCAGTGGGAGCAGAGCGATATATTCGATATCGTGACTCATGTCAGAGGAAGAAAACCTGGAGACTTGGACTTGATAAAATGCCAGATTTTGTTAGCAAAGACACGCGAGTGCGACGTTTCAAGCCTTCGCTTGCACGTTCGATAGAGATGGCAGCTCGAGCGGAGAAGAACAACACCATGGATAGAAATTGATACCACTTCCCTCGTCAAATTGGGCTTTGAGATTGATTCGAGATAGCAGCGGATCCAAAGCTCATCTACCCGAAGTCTAATGACCCATATCTGACATGAACGGCACATCAACGCGAGGAACAATGATACATGATGGAGGTCATCTTTCCAAGTCAGTTCCAATCATTCAAAGTCTGCTCCCCGCGGATGATATCTGAATGTTTCATCCGAGAATTCTTCGCGATTCATTGGTGAGACAACGGGAGAGAAAAAGGCTTCACGGTCAGGATAGACTCAGCGAACTCCTCCTCGGAGTATTCAGAGAGCTTGAATCACTCGGTCTGTCATAGCTGGGGCGAGGAGGGTTCTCAGAATCAGAGGTTGGAGATTCCAGTCAACACAAAGCCGCGATTCATAGTTCTTGTTCCATAGGTTACGTTGCGAGAACATTGAGTCTGCTGTAACTCGAGTTCAAGGAGGTGCAAACCTCCTCGGTTTCCATGGTGGTGCTGCTCATCGGTTGGCTTCTTGATGAAGCCTACTTTAACTGAACTATGAAAAGAGTTTTTGTGACGAGTCCCTCTCCGCAAGGTTGCCGCTCACTAGAAAACTATAAAGCTCTACCAGAATTTGTTCTACGGCGCTCACTCTGCTCGAGTTCCGTTGGCGTTCGTCTTATTCATCAGCTCGAAGCCGAAGTAATTCGTCTCCTCGCACCGCTACCCGCTGCTACGAAATCAAGTCTTCCTCATATTTCTCACATGCGTCATGCCTTCGGTGAACTACACAGTCGTGAAGCTGAGATAAGAGCGAAAATATGAAAGAAAAAAATAGCTTTGCTCTCATGAGTAAACAGCGGAGGAGACATGATAGTGGCACGAGAGGACGACACACTTCATAGGAACCTCACTCAGAGAACTTGATGCGCTTCCTTTCATCAATTATTGCAACATGAGCGAAGATCCTCGGAGTTATTTCGAAAACCGGCTCACGGAACCCAGGGCGATTCGTGCGAGCGACCGAGAGTGAACAGTATATTAACATAGCTGAGGTTGAGCTGCCTTCGGCGAGCTTTTTCCTCTTGATTCTCTGAGCAGGAATCTCAACCGTCGGCGCTATTCAACCCTGGCGGTCTAGCTAGAACCTCGTGCGCTCAGCTCTGGTCTACTCTAAAAAAACCTCTGCCCGATGCGGTTTCTCGTTGCGGAAAAGGCGAAGGACAGTTTTCCTCCCCTCCATCCATCGTATGCAAAGAGCGGCCATCATGAACCGTGGATTCGTCCCAGTGACCAATGTCCGCAGAAAGCTGAGCCATGTTCAGATGCAGAGCCTGTCGATTTAGAACTAGAGCAGCATCTAGCCGAACAGCCGCTAGCTCGTCGTCGCTAACGGACTGGTTGTGCTCTGCCTCGACCGTCGACGATATTCGGGAATACACTCAAGCGCACACTGACTGACTGACTGACCACCACTGCTGCTGCTGCGGCTGTTGCCGCCGCCGCCGCCGCTCAAACGACCACCGCGTAACACTCACGCATACTTCACGAGCAAAGCGAACGAGTGAATTTATGATCATCATTCAAAACTCGCAGTTTTTTCGACGTTGTCTTTCTAAATTTTCTGAATTCTACCCAAGTTCTCACTGGAACTAGAAACTCGTAAACGCTCCGAAACGTCAGCAGAGCTTGAATTTCGCAGCGACGTGCAAGGAAACGGAGAAACAGCGAGCGTCATAAGAAGTCGACGGCAATTAGCATGAGAACCAACGAACGAACGAACCGGCGACCGAACGAGCGACAGTAACACGCGAACGAGGGACTACAGGCGTTACGTGAACGGGAGACGCCGCCGCGACAGCCGAACAACAGCCGACGGGCTACGAAACCACTGAAAAATTCTAACGAGACGATGACACATCGGAATCGCTCCCTGACTAGTCGCCTGGCTGACTGGAAGGGCGGCTAGCGCTAAGGAGCACTTCAGGTGGTTCCACACATTATCAACGCGATCATCGTCATCTAGATTTGCCAGCCTGCCTGCCCGCTAGCCTAGCTGCCGGCACGGCGTGCCACCCGCGATATGTCACTCGATCATAGCAGTCGGATTCCGCTCACTTTTCATAACTGGTTCGTGTCTATTATGCAAAGGCAGTCATTCAATCCTCGGCTCGGTTCGTTGCTGGGTAGCTAGGTATGTTCCTTCCTCTCCCTTATCTGCCTCTATCTGGCTTCCTCTCCGGTAAACTCTGGATCTCTATCACGCACACTCACTCACTCACTCACGCAGGCATACACACACACACATACTGCCGGTAGATGTCGGTGAGGTAGAGATTAACGACAACAACAACGATAATACCGGCAACAGCCGCCCCAGCAGCGGCCACGGCTCACTCAGACAGCCACCGATGACGAGGACATCGAACACACGAAAGTTTCGCTCGCTCGCTCGCTCGTCCGTCCGTCTCTCGGTCAGTCAGTCAGTCAGACAGTCCGTCAATCCGTCGCTGGATCGGTCAGTTGCTCGTTCCGACGTAACGGAGAACGAGACCTCGATGCCGACGTTCGCGACTGCGAAAAATCGCTGGGCGTCAGCTCGATGACAGCCAACTTCTGCTGCAGTACGTCAGTGTAACGATCTCTGGCCCGGAGACACCTAGTCCAGAGCGGTTTTCCGAGCCTGCGGACCCTGACGGTCAGATTATCCGAACGCGAATGCCACGAGAACTCTGTGCCTCATCGATTTCAGTTCTTAGACATCTGCACAGCCACACACTTACACACACGACACACAGACACACACTCAGAATGAACTATTCAACCGGCCATGGCCCACTCCTCAAAGGGCTCGAGGTCACTGGCCCGTTGCACATCGAGGTCCGACGTTGAATGCGGTCGTAATCGACGACATTTCATGGAGAGCTCCACTGAGGACCTGTAGCCAACGAAAAATAAACTGTCCCGTAGTAAACAGGTGAGAGACTAACCTTCGAGGCCAGGGACGGCCCCGCGGCAAGATCTTCTTCGAGCCTTCAAGCCGTGCAGGAAGCGCTTGCTCACCGTGGCGGAGTCACGATTTTTCGAATCACGTCACGCTCTTCCAGCTCGTGGATCGGAGAGCCAGGCTGTTCGCAACGTACTCTCAACTTCACCCGCCTAACATCAGCATACCACTGCACCCTAACCAACCAGCCAAACTCGATACTTGTGTGTGAAAGAAAACAAAATGGCCGCCGTCGACGACGATGATCTCTGCCTAGGCGTCGCTGCCGTTGAGGCGGTCTGCTCACTCGTACTCATCATCATCATCATGAGCGAATGCCACAGGACCATCTGCTGTCCAGCTGCTCCATATCCCGGCGAATTTCGTTTATGGCATCGACAGACGATTGCCAGCTGCTCCATTGGGTGCGACGGTATTGTCGAGCTCTCCTCGTGTGATTTGGATTTCGCCGCAGAGAGTTGCTCGGGCGCATGAAACCAATACCGTTGCCACTGCGGACAATCCGTTCATCTGGAAACGGACAACGTCAGTAGACTTGACAAGGTCCGCGTATGTTTCGAACGCGTAATCCTTCGAGTCCGGATTTCGAGGCAGCAGTCGATACTCGGCGACGCTAGCGTGCGGGCCGAAAAGGTTCCGCAATGCAACGCTCAGCGGTGATTCGAACTTCACCTATCCCGGAATCGAATGTTGCAGCCAATACCTGTCGATACTCGAGGGCGGAGAAACGCGCCCTAGGGGAAATATCGTTTTTCCAAACAAGACAGCATATGTTTCACCTATGGGAAACCAAGAGGTCTCAAAGTGAGGAGAGAAAAAAGAGTCCTAGAAATCAATTTTTGACCAACCGAAGCCCGTAGAGGCTGATGACGATGATCTTTGCTGAGCGCGGGAACATCACCGAACGACGCGACGTATTTCGCATATTCAAGAGCCTCCCGGACTCATTCTGAGCGGAATTTCGAAATTTCGAAAGCCACAGAGCGACATTCACATTGGCGTGAGTCGAATCATCTCGCCACTTGCCGAGTCAGTCCCAAATCCGGCCGACCAGAGTGAGCTCATTCTACTGTTCGACGTGGAACTCCAAACATTTCTGCTCAGCGGATCCGTTCCGATCCATCCCTTGGATCTTTTTCCCAACCCTCGTCTCCGGAGACACATAAGGAAGAGTCCCTGCACACGCCGCTCCCCCCCTGAACGGTACTTGCATTGGTAACCTCTGGAATCGTAGTCAGTCCTGCTTTGCGCCAGCACCTCGATGCCCCATTTTGACCTATTTTCCAAGCTCCCCTTTTGATTGAGCTCTTTGAAACTCTCGCTCCAAGTACGTGTTTCCATTTGTATTCGTCGATTTCTCACGGCTTCGAAGTACGATCAACGCTAGTATCCGCTCACACGGAAACACCTCTCGATCCTGCTATCGGCGTAGGTGGATGCAGCTTTTGGTGTCACTTGATGTACCACTTCAAACATCACGTTCATCGAAGTCGGAATGGTGCAATTATTTGCTGTGTTCTCTCCCGATGGGAAAATTCAAGAAGAAACGTTTTGACCCGGCAGCGTATTATTGCAAGTGACAGTTTCTAAGACAGTCGTGTTGATTCTCGGAACGGATTCCAAAGACCTCGGATTAATTCGTACGGAGGAACAGTAGGATCTTCACATGCCGCGTCTCTCGATCATGGAAATCTTTAGTAGATAGTTTGCGTTGTGGAGGTGCCTTCACAGACTGCTGCGGAGGAAGCGTCATTCTGGTCCAGAACGACATTTCATTCATTCCATGTGGCGATCTCCGCGAAGATTGAGAAGTTTCGCTCTAGGCGGCACCGTACACGGTCTATCCCCTCCATGAAGTACAGTGGACGTTGGGAAGCATCACAGTTTCGTATTCGCACAGTTTGTATCATCAAATTATCGTTAGACGCGGGCTCTCGATGTCTACACATATTTCTATTCATGAATGAATCGCGGAACGTTTTGGCAAGCTCGAAGCAGTTCTCGGAATGCTCTGGTGATCCAGAGCCGCTCTGAGCACTCCACAAGGCGGTAAGCTGCGCGAAACATGCTCTCGCACCGTGCGATGCTGGATGAAAGGCTCTCTCGTCGAAATATGAGCGATGCACGGAACTGATCTCAATCTGGGAAATCTACAAACAGGCAAGTCGCACAGCAAGTGCCGATGACGCGGGGCATGCGCCGAGCTCTTGCAAACGAACTGATTGTGAGTTCTCGGCAGCGCAGCCGCAAACTGTCACCCTTCATCGAGTGTGTTCGAGCTCCAGATTCAATTAGGAAATTAGGGAACGTATGAGATCCCTCTATCCTCCGCTGGAGAGCAGCCTGCTACTTTTAGAAGCTGCTGTTTCGGTGATTTTCCGAGCGACCTCTTCAGTGATAAATAATCTGATCCTTATTAAATCGATGATGAGAGGAACGTGAGAGGGGCAGAAGCGCGGCACGATTGAAGACGCCCAGTGGCGGCGCTAGGCCGAGGCTATGGAGGCAATAGCCTCGTCGAGCTCCGAATGCCTGAGGCTAGCCTCAAGGAATTTCGAGAAGAACAAGAAACTAAGTCACGAGAGCAAGCAAGGCAATAACAGTCCTTACGAGTGGGAATCCGTTAAAGAGTATCTGAGCCGGCTTAAGGTTCCAAAGAAAGTAGGCGCACACGCCACCTCTACGCGTCATGTTCCATCGCTAACTTCTATGGCGCTGGTAGTTATGGTTATGTGGACACGGGTCAGATTGCGCGGTGCTCAGAGGAAATCGGGAACATGAATAGACGAGCCTTGCTGACCAGTTTTTCAAAAATCAAAAAACAACAACGAGAGGGAACTTGTAAATTCTTCGGAATTCTTCGGGAAAGGGAAAGCGAGAGTCTCGTCCGGAAAAAAAGTCTGGCGCCGCCACTGCAGACGCCGCTTTGAGAATGGATCCACAAATTGTTTGCCGTCAATCGTAGAAATAGAGCCCCATCCCTGAAGACGAGCCCCTTGAGACAAGAGGCCCCTTCTGGAGTTTGAAAGAAATTAGAGCCCCTGTGAATCATATGCCCTTCCCCCACTTTGGGAGATAGGGAGCCGGGGGCATGTGGTTTCCCCGCCAGATTCGCTTCGCAACTCAAGATTCTCAGCTGGATATATCCAGGGAGACGCTGCTCGAAGGTGATCGATGGCAATCTTCGCAGTATGGTGGTCGGGCGGAAGGGCCAATGTACCAAGTCATAAAAATCAGAAAAATGAAAACCCGGCCCCCATTGCGAGGTCAACGGTATTTATGTTTGGACTCATGATCTTCATAACCGTCAATGCGAAACCCTAACCGACTCCTAGGCCGCATGAGAATACCCAGATTGACTCGGGAGAGGAACCTCCGAGAGAAGACTCCTAGATTTCCCAGTTCCCCCTACGGGATGTGGTAATCCTCGCCGCAATCGAGCATGGGCCCATGGGGACCACGGCTGCCTCAAAGGCGGGGCATCAAGGTAGCTTTGAGCTTGTTGCGAGCCTCAAATCAAGTCGTGTTCCGATTCACGATCCCAAAACCATCCATATTGGAGACCAGGCGTCGGCGTCGCCTAGAGCTAAGACGTCGCTCTTCGTGTACTTCCTCGCTCCCGAGACAATCAGATGAAAAATGTCCGTCGTGTTTTATTTGTTTATTCAGCTATCATCATCCCTCACGGCACTCGAGCTACCTGCTCGAGTTTTCCACGGTCCTTGCTCTCTACCAAGGTCCCCCTTTATTCCAATGGCCTCCAGGGTTCCCGCAAAAAAAACTTCCCCGCAGAGTAACCCGCGTCTGATGTTTATGAGTTCTTCTCACGAACGAATTTCGTTTACGAGTTCGTTGCTCCTCTGGAGGAGGCTTGAATTATGGTCTGATTAAATCTCCATTCAGCGCCCGTAAAACATTCCCAAATCTCCTCAACGGTTCCTGGACACGATGCACTCGGTGAAGTGAATTCCCCCGCGCTCGAGCGTTGAGAAAGTCATCGATGGTTGAAGCCCCATAGCTCCGTTGGCAAGGGGGACACCCCCACAAGCCAGAGACATCTGTGATAGCCCGCGGGCCCCGAGACCTGTGGGCTTGGAAATGATCATTTTCTTTTCCTGGTCCCATTCAAAAGCGGCATTCCTGAAGTCCAAAGTGAGGCGTCGATCATGATGATCCGGAGGACGGAGATGTAGCCACGGTCTGTTCCCATCATGATGGTCAGTATATCTCATGTACTGTATATTATTCATGATCCCCAGAGGAATTATTCAAGCCGAGATGATCTCAGTCTTGACACTGTTCGCCGCTCCTCTCCCTGGAGGCTCGGTAGAACCTCATGACATGAGTTTCCGCTAGATTGTGTCTTCCTCGAGATTTCCTGAGATACCTCAGCTGCTTGCTTAAGTTTCTTGGTGAAAAATGAACGCTTATTCTTATTGGCACGAGCTTCGCAGAGCGCAGGTTTACGTGACTTTTTCCGGGAAAGAAAGTTTTTGAAAGCTTTTTCAGATCTGGTTCAGCGGAGTCTAGACGAAACTTCTCTAACGATGCCCTCTCAAACGGTGCTTAACTGCTCAATGACACGCGACAAGAGTAGAGACTCCGTGGGTTGAACAGTGACTCTTGGAGCTATCGTCATTACCGAAAATGAGAAAAACCTGCTCTTATTTTGGGACAAGAGCCCTGTTGTGTGCCGACACCGTGGACGAGTGGTCGCCATGGCATGGGGGCATAGTTCCTCACAATTAGACTCCGTAGAATTTATCGGAGAAAAAATGTCAAATCCAAGCGGATTGGCAAAATAGTCATTCAAGCCTAGCAAAGGCACGACCACCACTGTCCTGTCGAAGCGGGTCGGGTTTGGAAACCACGTCAACCGAAAAGCGGCATTGCCGGCCGTACGCTGAGCGTCAAGTTTAACTACCTGTTGACCGATCTCGATACCGGGCGTGTTATAAGACGCGAAGGAGCCGAGTCTGCGGTGGAAGTTTACTTGATACCTATTCTCCCGAGGGCTTGATGAGCACTAATTTAAGAAAATGTCACCCCCACTTTCACGAAGTCAATCTTTCCTGCGAAATGCCCCGGAATTCCTCCCTTCCTCACGTCTCAAGGGCCTGCTCAGCTCAAGACTTCGCCAATCGTCGTTCACGTGTCTGGGTTTCAATTACGGGAGATTCCTCAAACGCGGGCTGTGAGAAATTTCCACTTCTATAGGGAGTCGGAGATGATACTTGTATAGGCGCAGACGAGGCATTTGAGGATCTACAGTAGCTTTTCCACTTTGTAGCTCGTCTATTGCAGTTTTCGCGTTATCCACGAGGTCATAGGAAGTTTCGATGAGAGATGATCTGGATCCTATGTCAGCGAAGCCTCATTCTCGCCGAGATGTTTCGAGTCAGAAAATAGAATTCCATCAAAACTGGGATGAATGCTGAAAAATCTGCAGAGCGTCCGAGATACATCCGAATTTTCCTTCCGTCTTTCGTGTCGAATCTTGCTCAGAAATCAGAATTTCATTCCATATTTTTCTCACAATGAAAATGAGCAACTCGAGAGCTACACTGTCTGACTCGAGTGACTTGAAAATCGATTTGTCTGCTACGGAACTCGGAAAAACCGAGAAGAAAGGTCAGCTTTGACGACTCATAACTTGAAAACAAAGCGGATTTTGACTTCATGATGGGAGCTCATGATGAACATAGAGTGAGAAATCGACCATGGAATTTTCTGCCTAATTCTGGCTGATATTCCGCTGAGGTACAATGAGGTCTGCTGAATCTTTCGGCACCTTGAAAATATTCGCAGAAGACCCCGAAAGGTTCCGTGCTCAAGGGATCCAATCGAGAACGCCAGAGTTTCGAAACTTAAGAAGTATGAGAGAAGGGGGTCCAAGATAAGAAGGTTCACAAGCCAGGCAAGTTGGTAGCATCTCTCGCTAGTGACCGCATCCCTCGGCCTCGCCGGGATAGCTCGCTGTATTGGAAACTTTCGGCTCTGTAAACAGAAGTCAAGAAGGGAGATTGAAACTCCCCAGTAGCTACTCTGTAACCGAAGACTCTGGCCGTGAAACGCGACACGTATTTACACTGCCGGATGTCATGATTACTATCGAACAATCGGATGGAATCCAAGTTCTTCGGCGGATGCAACTTCCTTATCTAATAACGTATGTACTTTTTCCGCCCACACAAGAACTTGCGTGGTGACATGGGATTCGCAGAGGTCCGATCCGATGGTTCTGCTGAGGGAATCACGAGCTTACGCCCAGAGGGTCACTTTTTCATCACTGGTCTTACTCTTTCTTTTTGAATTGAAAGTTATGCGAAGTCGCAGAGTGTCCAAGGAGTCACAATACCACGGGTTCTGAGGGGGGAATTCCATCCCGGTTACAGCCGAGCTATCTCCCAACGAGGCCTCCCAAGACGCTAGGTTCCGGGAGTTCTTCGGCCCGTTTCCTGTGCGATGGTAAAAAAAGTTTTATTACTTGTTTACTCCAAAACTCTGAACGGAGCAACGAAGAGGTTCCCAGCTACCGTCGGCCGTAAGCGAGGGCTTGGTAAGATCTATTATTAACACGAATGCCAGGCGAAACCTCGGAAAAGACACGGTGCAGCTGCAGATGCTCTGTATCAAAAATGGTCGCAGCCACTGGAGCCTCCAGAGCGTGCTTGCTCCACAGGCCGCGCCATTCAGGCTCGGAGGTAGATTCACTATTGGATGGGCGCACCGCCCAGCATTCATTCTTGAATCTCAGGACGTACGGAGTCTCTACGAAGGGTCTACATTGCACTCGATTCCCGTTGAAGGGAACGTTCACTACTCTTTTTGAATTCGCTCAGAATAATTATTCGTTCAAACAACAGCTCCGATATCTCTATTTTTCCGCGGTTCCACCTCATGGTGTGTCAAAAATGAGTTTGCCAATAGCACCGAAGGTTCAGGAGCTTTTTTCGATCCGCTACGACCAAAAAATATTTCGCCCGCCAAACCCGGTCAGTGAACATCATGAACTCTAATAAGCCCAGCTAGTTTGTACTTTTCACAAATCTATCAATCAAGTTTCCCCGAAGGACTCGAAACGCAAAGCCAAGGACGAGCGTCGAATTTGAACTCTGTCGCGACCGTTTCCCTTCCTGTCTCGGCGTCGCTATTCAAGCCCACAGGTGCAACGACCCTCGCGAGTTTCCTGAAGGAGACCTCCGACCTACACGTCTAGCTATCACTCGAAAGATTTAATAAGGAGGAGTGAACATGCGCCCCTCCCCGACCTTCCTGTGCTTTAAGGTCTTGAGGGTCAAGATCTACCTGAGCTCGTTCCTCTCGCAAATTCAGAGTCACGTCCTATGAGCTCCCACCTCCTTCCGTCGACACGCTGGACTTTTGAGGAATTCGTTCGCCGTGAGAATCTACGGGAGAAGCAAAACTCAATATTTTCGTGTCCACTGCGGGCGAGGCATCGTTTCCCTGTCACGAGCAGGGGTCGGAATCCTCTACCACCGTCTGCTGAGAAAACTTCCGATTCAATTGGAGTGAGTGAAAGTCCTCACGAGAGAGGCGAACACCGGACGCTCTCGGAGAGACCGCGTTGGCAACATGCGGGGCTGACATTTGATGTGACCTTCATGGAGCACCGCCATCATTACCGACGTATCCTCACGCCACCCTCCGGAGGAGCACGCATCGCCCACAAAAGATCACGAGCCGCTCACAAGTGTTTTCGGCAACTTATCTGATCTCTCAATCCCATCCTCCGTAATGTCCGGCTGTTCGTCGATCCGGGGCTCACATATAGACCTCCTAAGGTTTGTCTGATGGAGAGGAGGGGGTCTTCTTCCGCGCACGGCACGTGGCGAGCGGGCGTATCAAGGTGTTGCACAGCATCCTTGATGAGAGCTGATTAGTGGCAATTAGGCGCGGCATGGCGCTTTGCCCGAGGCTTGCGTTCAAGGGTGGGTCGAGCAAGTGTCGCACGATGGGGGAACGCGGTCCACGATCGACGAGCGTCATCAGCTGTCTAAGTGCACGAATGCCGATTTCGAAACAGACTGAGGGAGTGAGAAAGGTGCGCCGATGGCATGCCAGTAGAGGCGGTCGAGTAATCTCGATTCCGACTTGAGTTCTCCGCCGCAAGCGATGAATGACGTCGATTGTTTGATTTCAAGGCTGATATTGATTGGCACAGTAGAGGAAGAGTCAGATTCAGCGGTGAGAAGATTGATAATTGTGCCTAGATCGGAGATCTGAGATGGTCGGAACTAATTGTGAGCGAAAACGAACGATGTCGAGGTGCGCAATCCCATCAGAGGGTCATTACGGCCGAATAGCTGGCGAAGAATCGGCCGGAACAGGCAGGTTGATCATAGATCATCAATCAACTCACGCTCAAACACGGCCCGAAAACTCAAGCACGTCGGAGTCGCGCCATCGAGAATTTCTTACTTCCCTTGTCGTCGAAGTCTTCCCGGCTTCATCCTCAAACCCAGTGGGCACACCTGCCGTTGAACAGGAACTACGGGAACTACATGGTTAAGCAGCATGGCTATTCTTGAACATCTGATTTGAAACACAGTTCCAAGGAATCGAGAAAATTCACCCGATTTAGGACGATATTCTTCTGATTTGGGTGCCGAAAATCCCCGTTCACGTTCATGACTCCTGACGACCGAGGGATCCATGAATTTTTTAGATCTTGAGGAAATATGGGATTTTGAGGAGATATGGGACGAATATTCTTCGGAATCAGGATCGGTTGTCACTCAGCCCACTCTCGGCTCTGACTTTCAAGTTCGATCACCTTTTGCTGATACGGATTCGCGTCGATGACTCCTCGTTGTTCCAGCTGATTCCAGAGTTTTCCGAAGCATGCGTTCGATGTACGACGCAGAAGAAATACTCGCTTCGATTCGAGGCAGAATATCACTTCGGTCATAGTTTTTCTCGCTCATATCTGCGGTAAGCTGATAAGTGGATTTGATCCAATTTTGACACGCTCGTTAGAATCATCGAGAAAACCACATAGGTTCGATATGACACATTGAAGCGCAGCACGATTGGACAATTGCTCCTTGTGACGGGAACCACTTAGAAAATTTCTTGATTCGAGCTGATTCGATGCTTGATTTTTCGATGTTCACCCAGAATGGATCTTGCGTCGATTGTCGCCAGCGCGACGCCGACACATAGAGCGTCCCAACGTTGTACGCGAAGAGGCATCGAGCCAAGTTCACGTCTAAGGCCAGTTCAGAATTGAAATAAAGCACTCGATATGCGGTGTACTGATACCAAAATACTGGAGCTGTAATCTGAGCGATTGCAGAAGCAGAAAGACAAAAAAGTTCTATCAGCGTCTTTCGATGAGGTATCTTGATACCACTCCGATCGACTTTTCTACGAGTGATCATCTCATGGCTCGCACTGAGTGAAACAAGCTGACTCCCGAGCCGTGAATTATTCGCTTTGGGATACACATACACAGAACCGAGTAAATGGGATCTCGTTCGATCGTCGATTGAAAACTGCAATTGCCATTCTTCAGCGTCAGAAAACTGCGCTCCCCCGAGCGCGAAGTTTCTCCTTTGACGCTGGAGACATCGATTAGCGCGAGATCCCATGCACCGCTCAAGGTGTCCAAGTCCCGATTTTCTTGACGTTTGTTGAACCCGCGCGTTGACGACGCGCAGATCCTACGAAGTTTTTGCCAGAACATGCGAGCGTGCAACTCCTAGTCTCCTACAATGAAGCCAGTAGACCATTAGTTTGGTGCGAACGGGGGAAAACATCGCTGCGAGATAGATGATGACTCTTCTAGACGATCGCTATCCATCAATGTCCAGTACATTGGAAGAAGGCGACGAGGACAGAAGAAACGCCACAATAAGATCACCTGTATCTCACGGTGGAAAAACGGCGGGGAAAAGCAGTCGCTGTTTGACTCTCGTTCTCCCTGAGAGAAACCAGCTTCGGTTGGAACGTCGTGCCCTTCCCGATAATGATCATCTAATTGCTTCCTTTGAGCTCGCCTTGTGAGCGAAGGAGCTGAACTGCGATTTTCTGGGAGTTGCTTCCTTCGCAGCCACGAGCTCGGACAACGTTTCCAGGATGGAATCATCGTCTGTTTTCGGACTTTTTGTTTGCTTTTCAGTCGCTGCTGCTATGCGCGATACCAAGCGATGCTTAAGCCTTTCGCGGCACTTTTTCCAGGGACAATTCTGTCTGAACTTCGCGTCGAGTATTGCTTCTTTCAAGTTCAGCTCGTCGACGAGACTCGAGATTGGTGCCGAGATCTCTTATTCGCGATTCTACCCCTCTTGGGACAGGAAAAACGAGAGCGCGGAAATTTCCGAGCCTGATGGAAGAGGAAGAAACCCTAAAAGATCATCAAAAAAAGGGGGAGGAGAAATAAGAACCATCTCGGTCGGCTGTCGCAGCTTCGTTAAACGTAAAATCGTGTTTGTTTTGTTCTATCGACGACCTCGACTTACGAAGCGGGAGGTGACGCAGTTCAGAGGGACCCTTGTCGTTTGATTACTACCTCAGGATAACAAGGCATACCAACATCATGGAAGATTCCCCAAGACCGCCGCTCACGTTGAATGACTGTTGATGAAAACACGTTCCCACTGTGGGTTTGGATTACTGACGTCGGAGAAATTCTGTGGTTTCTCTGATCGAGGGCCTACAGTGTGAGGTTCCATCTGCGTCTCTTTTTAGGAGGAGAGTTCCACTAGAATTTCTGTCAATTTCTGTGATTGCCCGACAACTCTTCGACGCCGACTGACAAAGCTGCTGCGACCCTCCCTCAGACATGGATTCCCAGAGCAGGAACCTCCATTTTCGTACGGCTTGATTCAAAAACTATTCCAGGCCTGGAATTCGAAATGAAAGCCGAGTCACAAGAGAGAACTCGTACGCTTTTGCTCATGCAGTCGACTTCAATGATCTCCCGGGGCTCGATCCCGCTCATTCAGGCGTACATGTTTCCGAAGATGGGACCAATTTACTTACCGGAAGCTATGATTTGATTTCGTTCCGATTGGCAGTCGAATCCATGATGGAGCTATGAAGAGCATCAAAGAAGGAAAAAAAAATTCTATCGCTAAGCACAGCTTCATCTCGAAGACTAGACCGAGTGAGTATTTCGCCGAGAGGGCACACTCAGTCAATTCGGTTCGGTCACGTGCTCGGGAAAGTGGCGGAATTTTCCTATCAAGGATCAATACTTCGACGGTCTCACAAACAGCTTTTACACTTCGTAGGTCCTCGTCTTGGGGGACAGAGAAGATCGGTCGAAGAGTTGCGAACTTGAGCAGCTTGAAGGGAAAGTATGCTTGGCTTCATCACTGACCCCGGATTGAACTGCTTTCACCGGAACGGAGTTCCTGCCGCTCTGCCACACACCTGCGCTTTAGCGATTCTTCAACTGGAGATTCTCGAAAGCTCGGGCGCAATCGAGATGCTTTTCTAGGCTAAATGAGATGTCTTTCCAAGAGTGAATGATATCACAACCTAGTCAGCGAGGGAATGTTTCCTCCTAACGATCCGAACAATCGCGATTCTCGAAAAAAAAAAACGTAGAATATTTTCAGGCTCTACTGATCCGACCCTCCAAAATCGACGGGTAGGAGGAGGCGATTTCACAGCACTGGCATCTCGGCCGGGGCAAAAAGGGTACAGTCGACCTGTGCTCCACAGTACGGTGCTCACACAGAAACCAAGCCTATAGTCCCACATGACGGGCAAAGACTGCATGTATTTCGAGTGAGCGATCCTAGCGTTCACCCTCAGGAACTCCGGCTAGTTTGGAACGCTTTCCAAACTCTTCGATTTTATTTCGACTTTATTTTATCGTTTCTGTCAAAATCCGTATCCGAGCATTCTCATGGAGCTATAGCGAGTTGAATCAACGAGCTCTGGCCTGACTCCAGGCTTCCATTCAACATTCTCAACGCCACTCGCCCCAGTCGAGTGCCAAAGTCCCGTTTCCTGATAACTCGGATGCATATTGGCGATTTTGGGGCCTTCTAGCGGATTATGCATGCGAAGTCCCATAGCGCGTCTGGACATTGATGCCGTTGGGATGCGTGGTATACTGCGGTACCGCACTCTGCTGACGATATGTACGCAACATCCCGAAAGAACTTATCGATTCACAACAGCGATTTCACCGCATACTTCCACTTTTCTGTCCTTTATCGGTCGCAATCGAGATCAAACATCGGTTTTTCTCGATGCTGATGTGTGAATGAATTGACTCGGCACGTGCGGGCCTTCAGCAGAAACGGAGTTCCAGAATTGACGCCGTTTGGTGCAATTTGAGCCCTCGTTCAGATTGCGAGAGAAAGTTGAGAATCGGAGCCTGGCCAACAGCCCGGAGACGTTGGTCGCGTCTTCAGAGGAGTTTGCCCTCGCCTCATGATGTTCATCGTTATAAAAAGGGGCCGCGATCCGCGGCCAACTCCAAATACAAAACAGTCTCAACATGAACCGACTTCTGATAACTCTCGCTTGTTCAGGTGAGTGAAACTCTCACGGCGGCTTGACATCCAGCGCATCTGGCATTGAGGAGATCTGGCAAAGTTCTCCTGGCGTAATGGTTAAGAGACGATGGAATCTCGCGGTTTCTTGGACTCCGTCGCGGCCGCGTTTTTTCTGGAACGGGGTCCTGAGCCAAGTTGAGCACTACTATCGGCTGATATCGTCGACTGGAAATTACCCAGATTGGCGAGGATTGAATCATCGCGATTATTCGCAGCAGGTTAATGTGTTCGCACGTGTTTCTTGTGCAATTTCCTCGTGCTGACGTAAGCAATAGGAATCTCAAGTGACTCCCAACCTCAACCTAAAGCCCTCGAGTTCTTCTCAGGTGTCTTAGTCGCGGCCGCTCCCCGATCATGCGACCCCTTCGAGCTGGATAAGTGTACAGCGACCGTCTTGTTCTTCGCTCAAAACACGACCGCTACGACCGATCCCGGAGAGGTAGCCTGGGCCTGCGAGTGAGTATAGCCAAGCTCCCGAGCGCGAGCCCTTCCACTTTGCTGCGGAGAATACTTGATTTGCTACCTTTTCGGAGTTTAAATGACGCGAACACTTTTCTGTATTGAAGGCAGGAGAAAATCGCCCTCGAGTGCTTGAGGTACCACAACAAGAACTGCGCAACCGGTTTGGCTCAAGGAGTTTCTAAATTGGTCATTGAAGGAGCAACTCAGGAGAGTGACCTGAAATGCGAGGTCAACGGACCGAAAAACAAGGGTACGTGAATTTTGAATGAGATACTCCACAAAGTGATTGCCAGTAGAGGAGAGACGATGCGACCCATGACTTTTCAGCATACCACAAATACGTGCCATGCATCAACAAGAACGGTGCCAAGGTTCACAAATGCATGACGGACGCCACCAAACACGTGGAAGCCTCCAATCTAGCGCCGACCAAGGACCGAGTTGGTCATATGTGCTGGTGAGTTATTTGGGGACCATGCATTTTGCGTCGAAAGTTGTTCGAGGACCCTTGAACCAGGTAACGACCTAGAGTGTTTCGAATTCCAGTGGCCTTCACAAGCTTGAAGCTTGTGTGGTCGCGGCAACGAAGGAGAAATGCGACAACGACCACGCAGCTTACGTGAAAGGTGTGATCCAGGGAGTCGCTGGTGATCTCCTGGACACCGTCTGCGCCAAATTCGGACCCTCCTCGAATTCCTGCAAGAACTTGGGGCCTTTGAAGCTCTCCAAGACCCAGAAGTACGTCACAATCATTCCTCCAGTCGTGCAAGTGCTTCAATCGCTCAAATGAAGTGCCTCAACAATATATACCACAAAGATAAATCGTTGACGATCCGGATATAGTCTGTCATTCGGGACTTCTTACCCAGCGACGTGTAGTCTCGCCTCTTTACCTTTACCTTCGGTCACGAGTCGTCCGTAAAGCTGACAAATACAACCGAAACTACCTATACAGAATATATTTATCGAAGAAATCGGGTAATACCGCGATTTCGATGATGACGCCGAGTGAAAAAATAATAAATGTTCGACATCAGTCTCGAGTTTTGTTCGAATTTCGTCGGCTTAGAACCACCCCGGATTTCCGATCACATATGACTGAAACCTTCCGGAACTTTCCGAGAATCGCCCCGTGCCTTCTCTGTTCTCCACCTTTCCCGACCTTAGATTAGTGTCCCGCATTTGAAAATGATGTTTTCCTAGCATTCATGAGAGGAAGCGACTGGAACAGGGTTGAGAGACGCCCTTTGTTCCACTCGCTTGGTTCCAGCTCCAATCGAAGTGTAGCTGGCGGACGCGAACACGTTTTTCTGTGAATATTCTCCTAACGATCGGCAAATACGGAGGAGACCGGTACACCGTCGGATGCACAGAGCACGAAGAATCAACACGGAATATCAGTGACAAAACTCCCCTCTGCCGGATCTCAACCATTGGAGCGTAACCTTCCGGACCCTGCATAACGTTTGTCCTTGTTAACGACGAGAAAAGGGTGATAGATCTCCAGTGAGATAGCGAGAATTTGGAAGAAGTATCCGCCAGCGGAGATCTGCCGACTTCGCAACCTTCGAGCCGTCACTCTACAGACCAAAGCCGGCCAGCTCGCTCGCTCGTCTCGTTTTGTGAGACTGTCTCCTCCTATCTTCTGGGGCATCTACAATTATCATGGCGTTCCATGACGTCAAACTGAGAGAAATTATAACATCTAATGGTGCTTTGCATCGCACCTCTTCCAAGCTAGGTAACATCGAAACTCGCTCGCGATGTTCCGAGTCAGTTATTCTCACCTGGAACTTGTTCTGCAACTCATATCCGACTACCTGATGAGAACTACTGCTCATGTAGTCCTATAAGAACATCCCGTCTGTCAATGAGTCTGAGATGGGCGACTTACGAGATGCAGCACCACACGATTCTCTAGAACTCTGCGTCTCAGAAGTAGAATATATCCAATGATCGACGCAATGGTATTTCGTTCCGACATATTTCCCAGGATTCAACATCGAGAAAGTCGACTGTGACACGAAAAATCCCCTTTCGCTCTATACAGCTACTTCACGGCAGAGCATTTCTCAAGATTACAGTCTGAGTCGAAGCATTAGGCACAGTTCGGAAACTGGGTTTCTTGGGACCTGATCGACGACGATTTCTCGCCCTCGACGCCGAGAGGGATTACCAGGGCGGAATCCGTCCACGATACACCGCTAATCCGCAAGATGTTCTCAAAACGAGAGTCTCCCGTGCAAATAGAGGAGAACCTGGGCACCGTTGTGATTCCGCCTCAAAATGTGCGGAAGGAGGTGAAAAGCCGTGCAAAAGCCCAGCACTGTAGAGCTTTGGAACCGTCCCGTCTGAAGTTATTTAGGTGAGCCCATCTCTAGTAACCCCACCGGCAAGTTACGTGCCCTGTTTCGAGGAAGCGTGTTCACGCTGCGGGCCAGCGCTCTAAACTCGGTCAATAGCTGTTCTGATCGCGATCACGATTGAATACCTATGGTCGATGATGCCGAAATTCCTTAATGTTCCCCTTGACCACGCCCTGTACGTGAAAGTTCAACGAGCTCTAGCGAAATGCACCGTAGGTTTGATGGGTGTGCTGGGCGCAATATTAGAGGTCATCTCCATTCACTTCGTGCTGCCAGGGGTTTTGCATGCATGCGAACAAGCCCTCCGATAAGCGGTTCGCAGGAAACCTTTGGTACTTCGGATCGGGCTCAAAGATGCACAGTGGCGCAGAGGTTTCCAAACTGGGGGGCTCAGCGTGTGTTTCAAACTGGGGGGCTGCAGTGCCGAAGTGACTGAAGGACCTCTCACACATTGGCCATGCTGAGAACCGCCATCGGCTGATGAAATCTCCGAACTGGCGCTATCATCAAATGCGGATTTCTGCATTGAGCTGCTGTCTTATCAATAAACGAGTCTCGCAATCACTCGCGGAATCAGATAGAGCGACATTCGTCCTCTACATGTCGTTCTGCGGAGCCGCTCCCATGGAACCGTTATCTCGTATCCGTTTTCTCGGATTTTTTCGCCCCGAACCGTTCTCCGACCGGAAACCCCCTCCTGATTTCGCTTTCCAATCTTCTCCCATCGAAAATAGGAGCTGTCATCAGCTCCAGATACCGGATACACCTCTGATTATAATATTGAATCGACGTAGAATGGATTTCACTGATGTCGCACGAGATGATTGAGAACGGCCTCATTCCTCGCGTGATCGTAAGCTTCTGGAAAGGAACATGGAATCAAATTGGTGAATCACAAAATGAACCACATTTCCTTGAATACAGTGAAGATAATTTTCTCCGATGGGTAGTGGCTGTAGCTACGATTCAATCAGCTCCGAATGGGGGGGGGATCGGTCGAAATTATGCATCTATGTATTTTCTCAGTGAAGGAAGTCTCTCGAGACGATAAGATTCGCGGACACATGTTCGGCGTGAAATATTCGGATCTTTTCGGATCCCTCGCCTCGGACCCGCAGATTCCAGATTCAGACGACCTGACTCCTCCTCAGGCGCTCGGGCGGAAGTTGATTCGCTGAGAATCGTTCGCGGGTATCAGTCAGCGGCGTACCAAGGATTTTCTCTTGCAGGGGGGGGGGGGGGACAGGGAGTCCCAATTTTCCCTCCTGCACACTGTCTTCCCTCGAAATGGCCCGCGGCATGGGGTGAGCAAAGGTGAAAGAAAACGACCTCCTCTTCTTCTTTTGAAAAACACCTAACTTTCATCTAGACATAAGAACTCTTAGGAGATCTTCGCTGAGAAGTGTGGGCGCCAGATCAGAGCAGGTAAAAATTGAGGATTTAACGAGATAATGTCAAGTTTCTTTGAGCGAGTCGAGAGAATATCGAGAACGTCGTCGACATCAATCGATGTTTGCCCATGAGTTTTCATGGCGGTGAGACCAAAGAGCCTGCCCTATTTCATCACAGATCGCAAATAGGTTTTCAGTAACCTTAAGACGCCGAAATTACGTTCTAGAGTTGCGGTCGTGATGGGGAGACTGGCGAAGATTTGAGGAAGAATTGAGGTTTTGCGGTGGTGACGAGCTGGACATATTTATTGACTCCATGAATATTGGTTTTATTGAAGTAGAGCTCTCACGCGTTCATCAAAGTGATCCAAGCAGGTGAGCTATTGTCACGCGAATGACTCTCCAGCTCATTTCGCAACTGCGATCAAAAAATCTTGAGTGGGGCATTTGCCCCTCTGGCACCCCCTCCCCCTGGGTACGCCACTGGTATCAGTCAATACATACATCGTAACCTCGCACCCCCTCTCGGTTGGCCAGCATAGGCTCACCAACCACCGTAGGTCACGAGTCACGAGGCCACGCATTCCAACCCAGTAATTTGACAGCCTTGGAAGAACGAATGAACGCAACACTGAATTCGAACTAATAGTCAGCAGAAAGGAAGAGACCCATTGGCCCCCCTCTGGAGCAACCGTCGTTCTTTCAGAGTGGCGAGATTCGAGCCCTCATCAAGTTGGGGATCCGCGATACGCAGATGATAATTCTAATATCCCACGTAAGAACCCGTAGATACACAGCCGCGCCCGGTGTTTTAGCGGCCCGGTCAATCCTCAATGGCTACGACCACAATCGAGAACAACGGTGTTCACTCGTCGCTTCCTTTCGAGAGGAATATGATTGATGTGAGGAGCGGTAGTACTGATACCGAACACGGCATCAGTTGCAGCTGGCGGCCGAGGTTTCCGAAAACACTCTGGCGCACTGACGGAGGTTACAGAATGCCAACTAGCTGACTATCCTGCGGGAGAGAGAAAGAGAGCCCATCGGGAATGATCTCAATTGTCAGTTGGCTGGCTGGATGGATAGGATCCATTAAACTGAATGAGCCTCCATCTCTCCGCAGGAATCACATCTGAAGAAGAACGACGCATCTCCGGTCGAATCAGCCAGTGGTGTGGTTATTGAGGCCCGAATTGGAGCCAAATCATTCGAATTTGGCGCCTCCGGTGCCTCAGACTCCGATTCTGAATAGGAGACCTCGGTGCAAGGAATCAGGGTATGATTCGAAGTTCGGAGCGTTTCTGGAACTAAACCTCGACGTGATCATCGCGAAGGCAGAAACTGGGCTCTCAGAGACGATTCGTTCAACGGAGACAAAGGAATGTGGTTCCTCAAGATCCAAGGAGCTTCCGGCCAGGTCTTGAGTATCCTTTGACCAACATCAGTCCAGACCTTAGCGTGCAGCTCTAACGTCATCCTCGCGGATCGAATTGGAACGTTGAAATTAGTGAGGTAAGGGACCTATCTGGTGAGTTCGCGTTCACCCGCCAACACTTCCACGGAACTTGGACGCCGCAGCTTGGCCACAGCCGCCTAAGCAAAGATCATCATCAGAAGTGACCTGTTCTTTCTTGGTTTTCTGAAATTTCATTGCCTACTGCGGTAAATACTCGTCGCTCTCTTCCCAGCGTCCGGAACCGTTTCTCTGTCCCTCTGCCTTTCGGCTCCCGTCTCTGATGACTTGAAGGGACGAACTGACCAGCTCAGAAATCAAATTTCAGATCGCAGGACAGTACTATGTGTGATATCAGCCTCGAATTCGCCGGAGGAGCGGAGCTTCTCTTTGAGAGCCGCAAGAAACAGAGTGTCTCGCTACCGCCGCAGGATCGGCCATGTGAGTTTTCCAATTCACGTTCGACAGCCAATGAATCATTTTCATTCGTGGATTCCGAGTTCGGCGAGGTTTCGGCGGAGTTTGGTGTGCTTCAAGAAACGGGCTTTCGCGACACTTCACTTCGATGGAGTCTGCGACGTTGTTCATGACATTGTAGTTTCGATCCGGGACGAGGGCATCCAATGGAGTTTCACAGCTTGACGGGCGGGAACTCTGTCAGGGAACGGCTCGAAAGCTGCGGATCTGTCAAAACGATCCCAGAACTTTTGGAGCGCGCTCGACTTCTGGCACCCGGTACGCTCGGACCCGGGCACAGTTTTCATGGACACCTGTTGTGTCCGAATTTACATGGATTTCCCGCCGTTTAGCTTGACGACATAAGAGTCCCTCAGTTTCACGAGTTTTCCCGGAGTATCAGTCAACAATGCGATGGAATGGACTCGCGCTCCGCACGCTCCTTGCGTGCTTTATTGGCGCTTCCTTTGCTTAATCACGTCTCAGCGTTCTTGGCAGCGTGCGATTTTTGCGTGACTTCCCGCGGGAGTCCCACGTGAGAATATTGCAGGGCTCGGGACATGCCCGGCAGTGGCCCAGCCCTGATTTCACCTTGAGGGTCGACCACCCGACCGAGCGCCCGACGACGGAACCCGGAGTTCCTCCGAATAAATTGTCCGCTATTTCCCTGCTTCTTGCTCGGGAACGGGTCGCGAAGGACGCTTTGATTCTTCAAACTCAGTTTCGGGCAGAACGCTTTGCGATGTGTTCGGGCATCCAGCTCGAGCTCAAGCGTTCTCATGGAATTCATCGTTCTGTTTTCGTGGTGTGAGCATTGCTCCGCCTAACCGCAAACGTGTCTCCGAGATGAAAACCAGAGTGATATCTATGGGACCCAGATCGAGACCAGATTCCACGGTCGGTTGGCTGCTCTTGGCACAGATTTTCGCGGATAGAAGAGCAGTAATGAAAGTAATCTGGAGAAACCTGAAACTAGTTGGTCCAGTGTCCATCGAGACTAGAGGATCAACGAATCGTTCGCGTCCGCATTTTTGGGGAAAGCAAGTTGGGACATCGGAGTGAGCCTCGAGATAGTATTTGCCATTTCGTCTGAGCTCACAGTGAGTCTGGGTTTTCCCCATCACAAGAGGCTTCGATCGCTTTTAACAACAACTTCTAACGGTTGCAGGGACGATAGACCTCTTGGTCAAGTGGCTCGCGAAGAATCTCCTCAAAGGCAATCCTGAGATGTTCATTCATGCGGACGGTAGTGGTGTGTAAGTATCCCTGCCGGAAATGTATTCTACGGTTATCTTCTCTGTTCTCCTCTGCGATTTTGCGGTGTCTGATTTGTATTTCTTACATCCGCAGTCGCCCTGGAATTCTCGTGCTCATCAACGAAATAGATTGGGAACTCCTGGTAAGTCTCCTCGATGGTCTCGGAATCATGACGATTTATCTCATAATATTTGATCTCAGCTCAAAATTGAATGCTGTCGTAGGATTTGACTGAACTGAACATCACAACCATCTCTCATTCAGCCTCTCTTTTCTTCCTCATCCGAGCTTTGATCCCATTTCTGATATCAGTTGCTTCTGCTTCTAGGGCGGCAAAGACTATAGGATCCAAAACAATGACTCCATACTTTTCGTGTCGACACTGCACGGTGGTTGAACAGGCTCTTCCTCTATTCTCCTGTCCCGCCGCCCTCATCATACTTCTAACACTCAACGCTTCAATGTGTATAGTTTCTGCTGTTTTCCCGAAGCTACTAAATTCGCAACTAAACCCCGTTCGTAGCCTTTGACCGCAAGTTTCTCATGTTGACCGTCCATCGTACTTTACCGTCTGCCTACCGTTGGAACTCCTCCAGTCCCTTCGAATTGCCGATCTCAAGCGTTTGTTGGTTTTCGAGAAGTTTTCTCGAAGTTCATCGTCTGGAAGCAACAGCTGGGAGGTCATTCGATTGTCGATCCAGACGAAATAGATCGTTTTGATGATTGCATGACTTCTGGAGATGCGCTCCAAGGTGCCAAGCCTGCGCTGCACGGGGGTCGATGCGAACGACGTTCAACGATTGTCTTTTTGCGCGAAGACGCGGCTGTTCTACTTCTCCGAAAGCTGTTCCCTGAAGTCAGAGGCTACAACCCAGCTCAACATTCCTCCGTTACATGATTCAACCGAAGTTCCATCAAACGACAGCGCCCGCGCCAAGGAAGATTCTTGCATGCTGAAAACTGTCATACTTTGGATTTGTGCCGGTTGATCGACACAAACTGTTTCATCACATATTTTCGTTCATCCACAACATCGTACGTGTCCAGCGCTTGCTCCTCAAATCCTATGAAGCCAATGGGTCTCGGAACCAAGTGAGCAGCTCGAGATGGTTCTACCCGCGTCGTGAGGCCTGTGCAGGGGTCGATTGAGAATCGTTCTGTAGTTTCCCTACCTTTCAAGAATTCGGGTCCGCGTGTTCTCCCTTGAGGCTGCATCTTGACAGCGGCATCAAGCTAAACCTTTGTTGGAGTCTTTACTGGGTAAAACTCGGAGTTCTGAAACCGATTTGATAAAATTGAGATAGTGATTCGCCGTATGGGGTCAGTTTAGAGAAGATGATTCGCGTCAACCTCTCACACTCTCATGTTCGCATACCAAGATCCAGAAACTCGGAAGTGTACTATGTAAACCATATTGAGAACAGTAACGCTTTTAGGTTGAAGAAATTTTCCAGAGAGGCGATCTATTGTCTTTGAATCAATTCCATCTCTGATGGTGAGTAGATTGAGGAGCTGGTCTTGAAGGTCCCGCAACTTGTCTCGGAGAGCCGATCTCATCGCTCAGACCAGAACTAATTCTTGAGAGAACTTGACCAAATTGACTGTTCGACGAATTTCTCAACGAACTCGACCGACTCAAGACTCGATGGTGGGCTCCCTATGCGAGAACTCCCCGAAAATTCATACTTGTCGATCGAGTTCGCTTGCTTGCGTTGAATTGAAAATGTCTCACAAGCACATGCATAAAGCTCATTGAATTCATTTTCCTCTGAAACGCTTCCAGTTGTAAATATATTTTGACGATTATCAGGTGAATGCGGAATAAAAGTACTGAGAGAACTCTTCGTTACTGTATCCAACACTGTGTGTCGTCTTTTGAGACTCGAGACGGACCCGGCGTTCCCCGATCTCTCGAAACAACCTGATACCCCTTCTCAGGTTGTCTGTGCTCGGGTTTTGTTTGAGCATCGATGTTGAAAGCCTCCCTGATCCCGCAGACTGAACATGGAGGCAGTCTCGCCAACTTCCGGAATGAACGCTCAACCGAAGTTTCATCCGTCATAGTTGCTCACGGCTCTGACATGGCTGCCGCAGGAAACGAAAATCCATGGAATCCGTTTCTCCCGTAGAATCTGCTTTTCGGGGTGAATTTCGAACTGCACCTAAAGGCCTCCCGGTCATTGTGCAAAACAGTCTGCGCGCGACGGCGGCGGTAGGCCGCTATGCAATCAGCAGCCTATGTGTTTGCCGATGTTTTCGAAACCAGCTCGGGAGCTCTAAGACCGTCTCAAGCTCTGCTCAGCAGAAAGTTGCGCTGGAACGCTTTCGAATTTCCGTACTCGTTCACTTCGACGCGGTTTACCCTCCAATATTTCCTCGACCTCAATTCATGACGAACTGTTGCGACATCTCCCAGCCAGCCTGCGTGGATTCAGCGAGTGTGTGTGTGTGTGTGTTGGTGTCTGGCTGTGTGTTGGTGTGTGGTGTGGAGAGAGAAGACCATCGTCGAAGCGCCCGTACCATTCTGGGGCTCGGCTTGGGCCAACTGGGAATTCATCCATCGGCCAGACGTAGCAGTCATCATCTAGGAAGGAAGCAAGTCGTCTTTGCGGTGGAGATTTTGCTATCATCGGATAAACTCAAACCGCTTGGACTGACCGACTGCACGTACTCCATCGGTGCGGTCATTCCAACCAAGTGCTGGCCTTTTCGGAGCGTTCGGATTTGCTGAAGCAGCGAAAACGCGTGCTTAAGATGGCGATGTGGGGCCTCCTGCTCGTCCAATTGTGATCTTCGTTAGCTGTTTAGTGTGCGAGGAGCCAAGTAGCAAACTAGCAGGGGAACGAAATCTCCGCTGCAACACGTGTTCCAAATTGAGAATCTCCGAAGCCTGCCCAACCGAGGGGACCAGGGCCCAGTCCAAGCTGGCTCGCTTCAACTCGGAACTTGTGCTGAACACATTGATACACACAGATTCACACAAACGAACACACGGCCTCTCACGGACGGCCTCTCGGGTATAGCCCTTCTACAACAACATCAGCTACGGGAGATTGGTTATTGCATCAAGTGTTTTTAGCCCCTCGAAGCGAACGACGACAACGACGGACGACGGTGACGATCTGGTCTGCACGTCCAGCTTGCAAGTCGAAACGAGACGGCTTGAATCAGTGTGGTCAGTCAGCAACAAGCTAGCCAACCAGCCAACCAAACATCGATTCACGTTTTCGGTGAGACATCCGAGGGGATTCGCTCGACTGAGGTTCTAACGAAGACATCATGGAACTCCGTGTTGGCAACAGATACAGGCTGGGCCGGAAAATCGGCTCGGGCTCGTTCGGCGATATCTACCTAGGGACCAACATCACAACCGGCGAAGAGGTCGCCATCAAGTTGGAATGCGTCAAAACGAAACACCCTCAACTGCACATCGAAAGCAAGTTCTACAAATCGATGCAGGGTGGCGTCGGGATCCCTCAGCTGAAATGGTGCGGCACCGAAGGCGACTATAATGTGATGGTGATGCAATTGTTAGGACCTTCCCTCGAAGATCTGTTCAATTTTTGCCAGCGGAAGTTCTCGCTCAAGACCGTTCTGCTGCTCGCCGACCAGCTGATCTCGCGCATCGAGTTCATCCACTCGAAAAATTTCATCCATCGGGACATTAAGCCGGACAATTTTCTCATGGGCCTGGGCAAGAAAGGCAACGTTGTCTACATTATCGACTTTGGTCTCGCCAAGAAATACAGAGATTCCCGGACGCAGCAGCACATCGCCTACAAGGAGAACAAGAATCTGACGGGGACAGCGAGATACGCCTCAATCAACACGCACTTAGGAATTGAACAAAGTCGTCGTGACGATCTCGAGTCTCTCGGCTACGTTTTGATGTACTTCAACCGGGGCTCGTTGCCTTGGCAGGGTTTGCGAGCGAACAACAAGCGCCAGAAGTACGAAAGGATCTCTGAAAAGAAGATGTCGACGTCGATCGAGGAGCTGTGCAAGATGTTCCCGTCAGAGTTCCACACCTATCTTACCTACTGCCGTTCGTTGCGTTTCGACGAGCGTCCTGACTATTCATATCTGCGTCAGCTTCTTCGTAATCTGTTCCATCGACAGGGCTTTACGTACGACTACATCTTCGATTGGAATATGCTCAAGTTTGGCAACACTAGGTTCCCTGCCGACCCTACCGTCCCGCCGCAGCAGCAACAGCAGCAGGCATCGGCTCCCGGAATGCAGATGGCTAGGCCTCTCGCCGCACCCATGGGCGGTAAGTGATCTTCTTATACTTCTCGCTCTGTCTTTAGTCTGTTCATTCGATCCTCCATTCGGCGGGAACGAGGATGAGCTTTGCCAAAACGCCTACCGAACCTATTTAGCTCTTGGCATGGCAGCGCAGGGGGGTAAGAAGGTGCCGTACTCGGACCTTTCCCGTTCTCAGAACTCGAACTTCGAGTTCGCACCGCGGTACAGTCGAGTGGGAAGGGGTGGAAATCTGGTCCAGTTGAACGACGTGAGCTATTCTATCTGACCACTCTCGGCTTGGAACAGAATCGGCATCGAGTTTGGACCCAAGACGGGGCTTTCCTCAATGGGAGAAACAGATGAAGCTTCTCAAAAATGAAGTCAAAGATCCGAGGAAACATGTCTTCCGGACTGACTTGGTCAACTTGCTGACTTGGGCTGGCCGGCCAAATCCACGGGGTCGTCGGTTTTGCGGAGAGTGAAAATCTCGACGGTTGAACATCTCAAACGTTGGGTTTCGCCGTCGTCGACGTTTCCATCGGTGGGACCGCGAATTCTGTCGCAAGCGGCGCAAGCATGCGACCCGTTGTGGAGAACGCATGAATAAGTGCCAGCTGTTGCTAGCTCTAAGACGACCTTGTTTTGTTCACGATTTTATTCAGACTTTATTCAGACACACACTTATCGAAACATCGGAATGATTTGTCATCTAGTGCGTTGTTTGCTGCGCGTGCGGCTCCGGTCCTGACCGTTTGCTTGCCTGTTCAGTCAAAGATTTTCACTGCTCTGTTCTCTGTTGGTTCTCGAGTCGGTCAAGCGACCCACCAACCTTGCTTGTTCGTGAACGTTTATCCCCCATTCGTGGACTTGCTGATAGTTCTATCTTCAAACTGCAACATGATTTCTCTTTTTCTTTCCGCGATGCCATTGTTGATGTGGTGTGTCGTTGCTGACAACGGTGGTCAGCAGCAGCAGTTGTTGCCAACAGCGAGCCAGTTGGTCGGCGGGCTCGCCCTCATCGGAGCGGTTTGTTCAGTAATCGTCAACTATCGTCAAGTATCCGTATCATCGTACATATCTCCCACGTGCTCCACACCTACAACATTGACCGACTCGGCTTTATCTAGCGTCAGAGTCAGTCCCGAACTTTCGTCTTCCGAGTTCGTGTAGAGAATTCTCTGGATTCGGATTTGTGAAAGATCAGCCGAGTGGCTCAGGGTCCTGAACCTTAGTGAATCGTCCGAAAACCCCTGCTCTCCGTCCTGGCGGGCTCTGCGATTGATTGAAGCAGATCACTCGAACCCTGTTCGTCTCGCAGAACGCCGTCTCGTCGTCTTGAAGTGATGTCGACTTCGACGACTGTGTTTATCCGAATCGACGAGCGGTGCTCGTGATGGCTTCTCCCATATGCTCTATATCTGACGACGACAGAGACGATTCCGAACCATTTGTGCAGCCTCATTCGCTTCTGAGTTCCAGGAGAACACGAGTCCTCTATTATCTGCAAGGAGAATCTTGACAGAAGTTTTGATCTTCGGAGTCGAGCGATCCTTCCGAACGTATCCCATTTCTCCAACTTTTTCCGATTGTGGAATCCGAGCTGTTCGGCTGAGAATCCCTGCGAGATCCACCTGGAATCGTAATCGTTTGATTCGGCTGCTCACTTCATACCAGCGACAGATCCTTCCCAATCGGCACGATTCCAAAGTGGGAAGAAAACACGATTGTCATCCATTACAGTGGAGTTGTTGTTGGACAGCGACGCCGTTAGCAGCCACCACCACCACAACAACAACAACAACGACGATGGCGATGCAAGCGCGCGTTGTCCCATTTGTTTGACGACGACGACGACATGAGCGGCATTGTTCCGGGCGTACACGTCACGGGCGTATGCTGTTCGCGTGGCCCCCGCAGCGGATGTGCTGCTTAACAGGGCTCATTCGATCTATCCATACTTCTATCCATCCATCCCTTTATCCGTCCCGTTCGTCTGTCGTTACCACCGTGGCATAGGCCACTCGACAATCGGCGGTCGGATGGTGTCTGCGCTTAGTTGCTGCTCTGTTTGTTCCAATTGACAATTAAACCTTTGGAAGGAACCCCACATTCGTTTGAATCGGTCTACGATCTGCCGAGCTTTGATGTTGAATGAACAAACACATCAACCGGATTGCACTTTCTTTCATTGAGACTGAAAGATCGCGCTTGATTAGCAGACGATTACGCTCGTAAAGCAGATCCCGTGCGTCGGGATGAAGGAGAAGCTCGAGCTTTCAAGTGAACGAGGTCGACCGAAATTCACTTCCTCCTCCTTGGAAGGATTTTGAAAACACGGAGCTCCGTTCCTTGGAAGACTTCTGACCGAACACCGACCCGTAATCCATCAGGTCCGCGTCAGGACCGCCGGCTTCCAGGTCGTCGTGGCTGCCATTGTTGCTGCAGTCATCTAGTCCTTTGGCCTGTTTTCAGGCATTGTTAGTCATGCTCTAGTTGCGAAGTCAACTTCTTGTTGTGGAGCTTCCGTTATGTAGCTGACTTCGATTCAGTCGAAGTCATGATTACGGTACCTATTCCGTATGCCGTCTTTGATACCGCTCCGAAATTTCGTTCGAAATCCTCGTTTTCCCACTTCCGGATGCCATGTCCATTAGTTGTTTTTTTTTGTGGTCGCTTGATAATTCATGAAATGTGAGCATCCAATGACTGACAATGAATGAAATGATGTCCCTCATCGATTATCTTCAATCAGCACCCGACCGAATCAGATCGTTTCTTTCGCAAATTCGTCCGTAACTTCTTTTGTTGGATTCGGCTCTCAGTGAATTATCGCTTTCTCCTGCACGAACGAATCTCGCGCAGTTGACAATGGTCAGCTTGGTCGGCTGGGGCGTCGGAACTTGGTAACCGCCTCAGGATTTCCCGACGACGGAAACACAGTTTTTCAGCAGTATGCGACGCGGCGCTCACCCACGAGTTGTGCGTCGAAGGCTCGCGTAATCCAAAGTTTCATAATCGCGGCAATAATATCGCGCATTTGTTAAAGCGTCTGCGCTTCCGGCTGAGGTCTCTTCATTGTCTGCGTATCTGTTTACGTGAATTCGTTTGTGCGCGATGGGCTAGCTGTCCTTTTCGCGAATGAATCTCCTCGACCGATCACTGCCCGGAGAACTTACGACCGATCGGCGGCAGGCAGGCAAGCCGACTGGAATGGGGCGGTCGACTATCCTCTGAAAACCTTCTGCTTCGAGTTGCATGCTCTCAGGAGAACTTGTGGAGTTGGGAGAAATCCGTTTCTGTTGTTGCCCGACACAATCGCCTCTACCACAACAGAAGCAGCACCGGGCAGAGGTCCAAGAGGGTTGTCGACCCTCCTTCTCTTTACTGTGTGCGTATCTCTGACTGGCTGGCTGGTTGGGTGTGCGAAGCGATCGTCGTTCGTTCGCTCGCTCGTTCGCTCGACCGCTCGGCTCGGTGGCTGCCTGCGTCGGCTGACTTCAGCTGTGCCGAACATTTCTTTCTGACGCTCGTCTCAGTTTTTCTCAACACCCTCCCGATCACCCACATGAGCGTTCCGTTTCCGATTGAAGCAGCCAACGGCTCGGAAGCTTTACCTCGAATGTCATCCTGAAAATCAGGATAAAACCCGACAATTAGAACGAAGTTCAGGTAGCTCAAGTCCAAAACTCCTGCCGAGCGGCTCATCCGACGCCCCTTCGATCGGTTCGGTCGCCGGCGTCGACGGATGATCCGTCGGCTCAGTCGTTCTCAGTGTGTGCTTCACGGTACGCGTAGTCGCTCCCCGTAAGGCCTGGCCGGATCTTCTGCAGAAAACTGTCTCCGAAGTTCTGTGGCTTGCTCCACGGTGGGAGCATGGTTCTTGTTGTTTTTTGAAACATTGAATCCACTCGACGAAGCACCGGCAATCTTTGCTGCCGTTCCCTGTTGCCGTTGGCTGGCAACTATCAGCTCGACTTCAGTTCACTGCTACAGCTGGAAGCTCTCATGCAAAACATATCCAGAAAAACTCGACGTGCGAGCCCATATTCTGTAGATTTGTCCGGTACCTTCCCTCCTACGGTCTCACTTAACGCAATTCATCGACGCGCGCTCGTGTAGATCTCACCCAACGGAGCTGGCAGGTAGTGGCGAACTGCCACGAAATAGGTCGCAGAGCTCCGGATGATGATTTGGATGGCCACACTTGGACCCACCCAACTAGGGTTAGAGCGACCTAGGTTTTCGCTTACGCGTACGGCTTACGCTTCTGCAGCTGGCAGCAAGATGATGACAGAAATGAACCATTCTGGGAGTCGTATGGTGGGCAACATGATATATTCGAATGTATTCGTACAGGAGGAGTGTACAGCAGACTCATAGAATTGTACAGTATGCATGTGGACAGTAGAATCTCGGCTGAATCTGTTGCGGATATTTCAAACATTGAATTGATATACTGCGATACCTGCTCTGCATGGTATCAAGCTTCATGAAATCAGCCAAGATCACGAAATTTCTGGATGAGGTAGATTAGGTACTTCATTTCTTGAGTCATTGAGCACACGAAATCCCTTGATGGTATTTTCGATGTTGAACTCTATATCCATATGTTCCGGTATCTATGTACCTGATTCTTATTACCTTCCGGTCAAGTCCTATCGCCTGCGATCCAATTCAAGTCTCTATTCTAACAAGATATTCGTTTTTTCTCTTCTTCCCTGCAGGTGCCATGGTCGGAAGCAGTTCGGCAGCGATACACTCAGCCGAGGAGCAGAGGCAGATGCTGTCGAGAGGACTAGCAACGGGTTTCCCGACCACGTCGACAGGTCAAATCATCGGAGTGGGACAAGCTATGGGAGGTGCACCTTTGGGCGTTTCAGCAGCGTTATCGTCGATCACTGGAGGAGCCTATCCAAGTCTGGCGGGCCGTCCGGCTCGCTGATGGTGACTCGACCGGATCCCAATAATATAGCGTTAGAGATGTGTAAAATTCAATCGTTGTTCCGATTGTTGTTGTGGTTGTTGTTATCATTCTTTACGAAGTAGAGGATGACGACGACGACGACGGTACTGATGATAGCGACGACAACTATGACGATGATGACGACGACAACGATGACATCGAGAACGGAGACCACAAAGAAGAACCAAGCCAGCAACGAGAGGGCCCTACGCAATCCGCTCTCAGAAATGTACATTCAATGATATTAGGATTAGGCAACAACAAAATCGAATCGGTGTCCCCATACTACCTAAGGCATTTACACAACGGCAGAACACGAAAGGAACCCCAACAACAGCAACAAAACAACAAGCATACAAACAACCAACACCGGCAGGTAGATACACTGCTTGCGATTAAGCGAAATCTTCAACGACCTGAGCGATGCGGGAGCAGACAGATGTTTCTTCTCACTTTCCTAAAGAAACATCACGGTTTGTGGCAATGTCGAATGTCAAGGCATCGAGGTTTCGAGTCGGTTCCAGCCGACGCAGAGTGTCCAGCAGCTGACTCGGTCGAGTCGAGCGGCCTCGGATCGACACTGTTGCCGTGGTCACAACAAGCCGTAGTTCTCCTCCTGCCGCACCTTTCCATCCACGTACGTGTAGCTCCTTTTTCGGACCCTTTCGCCGATTTTCTCATACATCCCAACTTCCATCCAGCATCTTTCTCGATCACTACCGACAACATCTGACCAACCACCCCCTGACTTACCAAAAGTTCTCCACAAACAACAAGTTGTCGCCAACACCGCCCTATCGCGATCTCGATGTTTTGGGAGAGTCTCACTCAGACAAGTGATGGGCAAAGATATGTTTTGAGAGCGAGGGAATGGTTTCGAAGGCAGTCATCGACAGAAGGAAATCAAAAAAATGACACCGCAAGCAAACGGAGGAAATTATCGAATATTCGCTTCTCGAGAATCGTTCAAACAATCGCGAAGAAAAAAACCCTGTATCCGCAAGAGTTTTTGAAATTTGAATCTTTTCCTCATGTTGAACACGACAGAACGAGTCGAGAAAGATGAATAAAGAGCGAAAGCTGAGATTGAATCTGAGCGGCCTGCAAAACCACTGTGAACGTCTCTACAACAAAAAGGGAAAATCCAATGATAGGAAGAAGTTCTGGGTGAACGATGGGGAGCACAATGTGTGGATGTAAAATCAGAGGATCAACTCTTGTTGTGAAATGGTAATATTACTGTATATGGGTCTTTTTTTTCTCGGGATTCCGCTTTGATACGTGTCGTTGCGTGACATCGCGTGACATCGGCGGACGAGTACGCTGGCGACGTGCGTCGTGCGCGCCGCTGCCGTCGTCGAGAAAATTCCGCTTAGGCGAGCTGATATGTGAAAAATAGTGTAATAAATCTTGTCGCATATGATGGCTATGATGATAATGATGATGATGTACGAAATGACAGAGCGCGTGGTTCAACATCGTGTTTCGAGAAACACCGGCGGAAACCACGATTTACGATGCATAAGTCAAAGAAAAAATACAAGAACGTTAGAAACCTAGATTTTCCAAGCGAGCAGCTGGAGCTGGATCATGGAGCTGAGAATTTTTGAATACTCCTTGGAAACTTTTCCTCGTCCGACTCCGCAAGTTTTCCAACACCTTCCTCTACTCCTGACTGATGCCAATTCATCATTGGACGATCTTTCTGGACTTTTCCTCTTTCGCTCTCACTTTCAAGTGTTTCATCGTCGTCGCCTTAGAAGGCAGCGACCGTTGCGGACTCGCTATCGGCGAGGTGCATCCGAGATATATTCTTCTTCTAAACCAAATTCCCCCGAGCCGCTCTCTATCTCACACACACATTCACTCACTCCCGATGCAAATGTTCTGGTGTCTCTCGTCAATGAAAACATGAGAACGACAGGAACTTCGGACGACCTATTTCAAACTCGATAACCGTCCCCGGTTTTTTCACCTTCTCATCCCGATCTTTGATGAAAAGAGAAAAATATGAGGAATCGTGTCTTTTTCCCGGAGTTGCCAACTTGTATGAACGAGTCGTAGACGAAACCCTGTTCTTGACGAACTCTGTCAAACATCTGGCTGATTCTGCCGGCAATCGTAGTAGGTTCAATGAGATTTTTTCTATGACAACATTTCGATTGAGTATCCAACCTGAACTTGAATGAAATGCTAAACTGATGATGATGACACATGATGATGATGATGATGATGAAAAATAAATACTTGGATTGGTGTTTGTGTATAAAAACAATAATACAACCTCCCTGTTTTCTCTTCGAGCTCCTGGTTTTGTTTCCGATACAACCGGAAGAGTTGGCAAGCGGTTGCCTACATCTATTGGAGAGCCTGTGATGTGGATCTTGATCATGCCACGCGCGAAATACGACGTGCAGGTGATGACCCTCTCGTCTGCCGAATCTCTAGCCTGCGCCCCTGAGTCTCCCGTTCTCTCGAGAAGACACGATGAGCTTGTTTTGAGTCAGGGTACGAAGGAAGAAGAATCGCTGGAGTCTCCGGGATTTGAGCGGTACCTAATTCGGGACAGAGAAAGAATTCCAACGGAGCAACGGCAAGTTCGGGAATCGGAAGATGACCAGGCTCATCCGTTTGTCGGGACAGTCTCTGAGATGCGGAAAGAAAAGCCGGAAGGACCGCCCGGGCCCACGGCGGAAACCAACGTTTTCTTTCGAGATAGCGAGGGGGGTGAAATGGGGAGAGGTGGACCAAGACCTCCTACAATTACGAAGTCTCAAGGGACCCAACGAAAACAGGAATTGATTGCTGGAGTCTATTGCGACAAAAAACAAGGGCTAACCCCGAGTCGACAGCCTCCCGGACTTGGAAAAATCTAGTTTCTCGTCACAAACCCCCATTCGTATGAAAAGTGTGAACATCCTGGAGGAAATGAGCCCGCTCGTAATTCTTCACCCTAATGGGCTCATTCATGGATGAAAGAGAAAGACTTGACGTCACAGTCGACAGACACCTCAATTTGTTTTAATGAATTCTCTTAATTATGAACTTCTTCATGTGGATGCGTCGATATTCTCGTCTTAACAGCTTCATCACTCATTACATGATAGTTTCACATGGAGACATAGGTTTCTATTTGCTTTGTTTCTTCTCTTCTGTGATTCTGCCAGACCTCTTCGCCTGAACAGAGTGTCGCTGATCTGATACCCTTCGAATGGTAGATGATTCTCTCCCACGTCTGAGCTTGACTAAAAAACTGTGTTCCATCTGATCAACGGTAACGATCGTTTTTCCTTCAATTTCCCTCGGAGCTTTTCGTCATTTTCTAAAAGTGCTTTCATCAGAGAGTCCCGTTCTCCGATATCTTCGCGACGTGCACGAGGACCCCGATTCGATTCTTGCGGGCACGACCACCCTCCGACTCCTCGTCTCTGACTCCAAGGTTTCGGGTTGAGTAAAGAAATCCCGTCGATTCAACAGTATAAAACAGATTACATTGATTCAGTTCCGCGATTCTATCAAAAGAGGCTCATCCAATGAATTCCTTTGTCTTGGGAAAGGACACCTTCGGGACGCGTTCGTAAATAACCACGGAATCCTCCGCTCAAATAGTACAACTCCTTGATTCCTACTCGAGAATTGGCCATGGAGTCGAAAGATGTGGATTGGCGTAAAAATTTAGGATCACGATGTGAAACGAGAGGACGGGATGAGAACTCAAGAGAAGTTTTCTTTACAGGGCTGGATTCCGGTGCTGTGTTCGTCCCCATGTCTTTGAACGAAACAAAAAGCTCTCGATACTTGTCATTCTAAATCTCAACAGTTATCGTCGTCGTACGATTCCTTTTGTGGTGTGGTAGTTGAAATAATCATCAAACTCTCCATTCGTATAAGTATACTGATCACTACCATCATCATAAATATTAATAACGGTATCCATTGACATTTTCCCTCCTAGAACGCCCTCTTCCCGATATTTTCTTAGCTCTCTCGTCTTCGCAGTACAATGAGATGACTCTCACGGCTCAAAACCGTCAGAGACTCTAAAACTTGTGTTCTGTTGGTTGTCATGTTGTATTAGGTGAATATTTTGATTTCCTCGCGCTGAAGTCCCGTCCTTGTTATTCTTATCTCCTCCTCCTCCTTTGTTTCTATCACGCTTCGGGACTCTGCTCACGGATCACTATGTATATTCCTCTTTCTTCTTCTTCTTCTCCTACTCCGGTCCTCTTTATGCACTCTGTTGTCGGCTCGCGATTCAACAAACGCTTCATATTGTGATCAAGGTTCTTCGAGGCCAACACAACGGGCCGTGTAACGTCGTGAACAGAACGTTACGCTTTAACGTAAGATTTCGTGGCTACCTAGCGTTTTGTTTGTTTGTTAATTTTTACAAAGTTCCGCTCGACGACGCTTATCGACTGAATTTATTCAAAATCGACCGTCAGCCGGCGAGCATCGTCGTCGTCAAGTTCTCTTTCTTCTTCAACCATCGAGACCTTAATGAGAAAGGCGGTCTCGCAGAAATAGTTCCGTCTCTCGAATGAAAACAGCTTTTTGTATCAATTCTTGCCTCGCAATCGACGGCACTGACAGACTGGCTATCGTCAGCCTGATTGAAGGCTATCACCGTTGTCAACGTTTTCCGAAATGATTTCTAGACGTTTCTCTCGATCCGAAGAACTCGTCCCTTCGGTCGGTCGATCAGTTGCTCCCTGTCCCGTCTCCACTCAACTGGTTCCTTCGTCCCGGCCGAGGCTTCTCCCCGCTCCCCCTCCCCCGGTCGCTAGTTTTTCCTTCGCCCTCTCCCTAAGCAACTACACTGGTAGCACTCCCTTAGCCCTTGTGGCACGTTCCGGATCCTTGATCGGTGGATTCGCCGAATCCTGCTGCGTTCCCTTTGGCGGAAGGAGCATTCAGGAGAACGCGATCCACACTTTGCACATCGAGGACTCATCCTCTGGGATTTTTCTGATGAAGTCGCTGACACTAGTTTGGTCCGTCTTCCGCAAACGCGTGAAAACTACGGCGACTTCGTCGTCTTCCTTCCGTTGCAATCGCCACGTCATGAGTTGAGAATTCAGGTTTTTTGTCGGGTTCCGTGCTTGTCATTGTCATGTCGTCAACGTCTCCCCGTATCGCGACTGAGAGAGAGAGAGAGAGAGAGAGAGTTTGTCCATCTCCTCCTCCTCCTTCTCCTTGGAGTGCTACCACCGCGCAACTTGGAGAGATAGCGAGCTGGCTCTAAGCTGGCTTCCCATGTGCTTCGATTTTGTATTTGTTTCTTTCGTAGACGCAAGGTGTTCACGTCCGAATGGATCGCTTCACAACGAGGGAGGGTTTCGATTTAAGGCTCGTCCCCTTCACCTTCTTCGCCTTCTTGGAGACTCGACGTCGACTCCTGTTCTTTCTCGATAACCTTTATCCAGTGCGCGTAATTGTCCTGCAAGTCATAAGAATCACGGTCAACCGGGTCTCGACATTGGGAATCAGAACAAGTGAGGCATTTCTGATCATTTCTGTATGCTTCAGTTCGGACCTTCGGGGTTCCTTACCTGGAGATGTTGGGTCTGCACGCAGAACACTTGGCTCGGCCTCCTCGGGTTGGGCTTCCCGTAGTCCCTGTTCTCGTCATCGTCGAGATTGGTGTCGCTCGACGAGGCATCGTCATCTAGAATCGCGGGTCATATCAGTTCCAATCGGAATATTTTTCGCTGACCAGGAGTTCTGCGCTAGCTCTTCCGGCGACAGCAACCGAGCCGTCGAGCAAACAAGTCTCGAACAGGAGCTCAAAGCGCGCGTGCGTTGGCGCAACATTTTCGTTCGGAGATATTCTCGAGGACCACTTTTGCCAACAGGAGCTTCGCGTCGTCGTTGTTGTCATCAGTCAACTCACCGCCAGATTTATCGTTTAGCGTTTGAGAATCACCGTCTACGAGAACCCATTCTCCTGGTAGGAGTCCGGCTTGGCCGTACGCGTTACACAGCGGTGCGACGAGATGCTTGATGAAAGATTCTTGAAGTTTGGCAAGCTGCGGTCGAGATCGATCCATGAACGGCGACACTGGGAGTCCGAGTCTTTGCTCCTCATCGCCTATGGAAACGCAATCCAACGATTGATCGGAGGTTCTTGTTGTGGACAGATTCTTCTATTAGTGAAAATCGAATAATGAAATCATTTTCAGTCGCTGTACCCTGTTCGTAGAATTCCTGTTCTATTCGATGCGTCCACTGAACGTGAATATCTCTTCTTTTACACGGCCCATTGATATCAGAAAGCTTGATGGCCATCTCGCTTACGAGGAGACGGTCGGCCTCGTTGGTCCAGTCGAGCCCACTACCGTCCGTAATATTCATCTGGAATGAAACTCCGACGTCAGCGAAGACACCGATGAGCTTGAGAGTTCGACCTTCCAAATCGAGGGGTTTGGAGAAGATTTCCTAACCTTTGCGCTGAACTCGGCGAGGATTTCAAAGTGGCGTTTCAGATCCGTGGCCAAGACGCACTCTATGACAAGGTATCGCAGTCTTTTGAACTCTGCTTTGTCGAGATTACAGAGGAAATCGTATTCGGAGTGACTCAACAGTAATGACCATGCTGCCGCAGCGTGGTGGTTCTCCAGGACGGACCTGAATCGGAAAATCACAAACTTAGCGGGCCTGAAACCCCCTCTCGGCCTCAATTGAGATCGCTGGACCGAAATCCCGGGAGATAGATGTCGACTTCGACGCTGTTTCGAAAGTTCAAGGTTTTCATTTTTTTGTTCGAAGGCCGTGGCGCTCCCTTGGGAAGCCCGATGTCAGTCGATTCGAAATCTGGCAATGGCGCGCAGATGGACCGCACGTACCTGTCATTGTATAGGATGGCCTGAGGGGCGTGAGTTGTCACTAGAAAAGCGTTCGTCCGACCTGGATGGTCAAAATCGTGGATGGCTGCGGCCAAATACAAGGCCATGAGCTCCAGAGCCGGAAAATTGATGCCCATGATTCCGTATGGAAGGTTTCCTTCGCTGGGACAACTTTGCGCTGCAGGAGAAACATAGTGTGCGTTGAATTGAGGAATTCTGTAACTGGGGAAGTCGCACTGCGCAACCTAAAGTCCGGGTACGAATAATGCTCAGCTCGTGCTGTGGCAATTCTACGGAAAGCCTCACCGAAGTACGTTTGATGGAGAGGGGAATCCTGACCGGTGGATGGCTGAGTGGAGTCGGAGACTGGAACTTGCTCCAGACCCGGGATTGGCTGAGATGTCAGGTAATACACCTATCGGGGAAGATGATGCGTTCATTCTCGAATGGTTCGCGATAATAATTTCTCAGAGGGGATTCTCGACTTTACTCACTCCGTGCAGAACGTCGGCTGCATGCATTCGATTGTGGTACGGCTTGTCTCTGTAGCCGCTTTCCAGCGCATGCAAATACGCTAAAAACTGTTTCTCTGGTATTTTGAACGACTCGAACAAGCCGGTGTCGTGGAAGATTCTGTAGCACATCTGAAAACAACAATAACGTTTACATGGATCAAAGGCGCTTGATCGACAGGTACCTCAGATTCGCCTCGAAAACGCTTCCGAGTGATATTGACTCGCACCACATCAACTACAACGCCTCGACAAACTCATCGAATGTGGATATGAATGGATCGTGGATATTTCAAACAATCCCATGTACCGCAGCGATTTACGTTCGATCGACATCGGATCGGATCCGTTTTTCATAACAACATTAGCCGCTTCGTCAGAACACGATTTCAAACATATCATATCCGTTTCATGTTCCGACTCTTCATCGCTTTTCATCATGCGCACGTCAAACTCGTACCTTGCTTAAAATGGTGTTGGGATCCTTGTCGTTGAGATCAAATATCGGAAAATCCCAATCGCCCAGGGTTGCCAATAACGTATCGTTTCTAATGGACGTCACATCGAACATTTGCCCGTTGATATGAAATACGCCCGGTGACGGCGACGAAATTTCCGGCGGTTTGTTCTGGAAAACATCAAACGAAGGTCCAACTGAGTTCACTTCAGTTCCATTCTAGGAATCGGGGAATGTTCAACTCTCGGATCTTAATCGGACTCCGGGGCGAATGCCGATAGTAATGTATTCACCTGTTTGATTGGGGGTTCTTCTGGAATAGTTTGACTAAAGCTGCTTCTCCGACCGCAATGGCTGCAGATTATGTCTGATCGTTGGCTCTCGGATCTCCGGTCTAATCGAAGACGATCTCTTTCGTGTCCGTCGGGAGTGAGTGAATCACGTTTCACAGTCTCTAATAAGTTGAGCTGTCCCTCAGATCGAAGTCGATCTTGTCGACATTCAACTGCGCCCTCCGGAATACTCGAGGGAGATTCGGCCTCGTCGTTGCTCCTGAAATGTCAGACATGGCCGATGAGACCAGGGAATTGATCTCAGATGAGATGCCCAGCCGGAATCTATTTCATCCTTGCAGCGTGATCCCTGACTCGCGCAGAGCTTTCAAAACTGTGGGACCGATGTAAAACTTTCATGATCGTTGTTTGTCCAGGAATTCCAGAAGTATATGTACGTTCAGACTACGATCGCTTCCACTTGAAAAGAGCCGAGAGCGGCGAACCTCAGAGGCGAGGTAGGTATCTAACCGGGTTGGCGTAAACACCGGACCGGGTCGAGGTTCGGCGGTGGCGGTGGAATGTTCCGAATCAGACAAGCGATTGTTCTACGTTTTCAGGAAAATCCGAAACACTAGAGGATCGAGCAGCCAGTTGATGACCCCGGCTGGTTCGCATGTCGAGTCATTCGTTCTTGAAATCAGAGCACGTATCGTCCTGCGGGGACCTTAGAGCAGAACGCAGACGGCATCCTAATGACGCTCAGAGGAAGCCAGCAACAGCCTTTACTGTTCTGACTCTTGAGAGAAGACACCACTGGCGTCCACCAACGGACCGACCGATCTCACTCTTTCCAATCTTTCCTGAAGCTGTCAGTTGTTGGAGAATGCCAGTCACGTCAGAAAACATTTTATAGATCGATAAATACTGATGCCGTCCGCCGCCGCCGCGAATAATGGCGGCGTCTACTTTCCGTGTGAAAACAAAGCTCTAGCCCGAAACGTTTCCTTCCAACTCACCCTGGTTCTAAACTTAACGAATTTCTATCACCCGGAGGACATAGCGAAGATGAGGGCGAACGCAGCGCAGCACTGAAAGCACCAGTTCAGGATTAGTTTTCGATCTGTATCACTGTCTATGGTTTGATTTCGCTCAAAGTCGAACATGCTTCTCAAATTGCAAACGACCATCGCCTCATGTTGCAAAAGTGCTCGTGCTCGATCGAGGGATCGCTACGTAGAAGCTGATGAAGTGCGTCATAGGGTGGAATCGAAAGGCAGTTACTTACAACCCGAGTGACATGAGTTGGAGCATGCAGAGAATTTTCAAAATTTCGAACGAAAAAAAAAAGAAAAATTCAACGTTATTTGCGATCAAAATTCCGCTAACTCTCATCGAATCGCAGTCGTAGAAATCAAGCATCCGAATTCTATTCCGAGTTGCCCAGGTTTCTGAACTAGCGGCCAAGCAGCGCAAAGCGTTTCTACGAGATCCATTCCAAAATATTCTCTACAGATCATCATTGAAGTGGTACTACTTCGCACCAGAGCAGCACTACCAGCATCAAAACTTGCGATTTCTACCTCTACCTGGAGCATGTTAAGAATCGGAAACGCGCCACCTACTCAGCTGGCAGAATCTCCGAAACTAAGGAAGCGGATGCATTTTCGATTTCGCCGTTTTCGGTGTTCGAAAAACTTGAATGGTTCAGAACTCACCTAAAGCTAGTGCTTCTCTTGCGAGAAGGCTCTGGCTCTAGCGTCGGCATCCCCGTGGCGGAGGTCGTTGTAGTCCATGTTGAAGTTGACATTCTCCGCAGAAGTGAGGGCGGAAGGTGCCGCCGCAACTGGAAGGATAAAATCACTCAATGCTCGAACCCTCCCTTCGTCGATTCGTTGTTTCGATATGCCCCACGTGTTCGGAAGCAACTTCCATCTGGACAAGGCCAGGTCGAGTGGTTAGGGACCGGCTAGCCGCCTGTCCCAATCTCCCCTAGGAGTCGACTCCTCCATCGTCGAACGAATCGGACCGAATCCTCCCCGACTGGAGGACCCTCAGGGACGCGACCAGAAACAGGGAGTCGAAACTTTTTCGAGCAGACCCGACGTTTCGCAATTCGTAATCATCCTGAGGTCGCCCTGACAAGCATTGCATCGCATTGCATTAACAGCTACGCGATGTCGCCAGGCCAAGTTGTGCAAGGGTGGCCATTTACTCTAACTCATCGAAAGACAACGTCGAGCATTCGTACACTGAACCACTCGAAAGGAGCCACCCGATGTCCATGCGTCGTTGACAACCTGACCATCAACTGACCTCTGACCCACCAACAGACGTTCGGCTCCCTAACAAAGAAAGAAACGAAGCCGAATCGAGAGAAGCTACGGCCGCTGACCTTACCACCCGCGTGGCAAACCCAGAAAAAAAGAGTTATAATAAATAGTTTCGAGGCCGCGGAGTATGATTTCGAATGGGGAGACGCCACACCGAGCTCCCGGAGCAGCGACTCTAAGTGCAGGTGTTGCCCTCCGAGCGTTGATTATATGAGTCACGTTACAAGTGGGAGCAACTGGACTGTTCCACTCTGGGAGGAAACTGTCGGTCGACCGCAGGTTTACCGTTCCGCTCCGCTCAGCGCTGACCCGAGATGACTCCAGGTCAGCCTGTAGCTCGGCTCGCGCGAATCAGTATCTCGACGAAGGCCCGTGTCGGGATTTCAGTCATCGAAACCTCAGCCTTTCGTATATGCTTCCGCTCAGGAGAAGAGGATCGCATCGAAATAACTCTAAGGAGTGCCTGGAGCAAGAGTGCTGACTGAGTAGCTTACCTTAGGAATGGCAGAAGGTTTTTCTCCGGTGTAGGGGAGATCTTCTTCTTGAGAATCGCAAGTTGGTCTCAGTTCGACTGCCAGGGACCCTCCCTGGCTCCCCCGCTGCTTGGGGGGACCCCCCGATGGGCAGAGCAGACTGCTTAAGGCTCGGAGTCCACATGTTATGTGTGGGGGCAACAGTGGATCCTGGAGCATATCTGTGATCAGCCCATGCGCCTCCGTCAACAGCGCTTGGTCCAGGCTGGGCCCGAGACTCTGCGAAAGAATTTCTTTGTGATTTGACATCCTCGTTGGGTCAGGACGTTGGAACATTGTAATTTGATGATCGACTGAGCTAGGGCATCAATCAAATCAATGAAAGGATAACCGAGGAGCAAGTTTTGATTTGTGCGTGTCTTCTGCAACATGTGTTTCCACTTCGAAATGTCTTTTTTTTTTTCGCTTCTGTTGTCTGTGTTCTGTACAGTGTGTTCAGTACGCTCGCGCCATTGACCGAAATCGAACGATGCGTTCGGGGAGTCCTATTGAAACTCGAAGAATCGGAACGAAAACCCAGAGACGAAGCTTCGCGACGACTTTGCGGAGCTTCGTTTTGTTCTTGTTCGCTACCTGGTAACTCTTGTGGGTCGCCGTCCCTGACTGGAGGCCCCTACTGGGTCCCTCGCTCTGGTTCGCCAGATCATTGGGGACCTGACTTGTAGATGAGGGAGCCGAGGACCCCCTCTGGCAGGGCCGAGGGGACCGTTTGTCCTTCTGGCTACGCAGGTTCTGTGAATTGCCAACATTTGCCACATTATTCCAACGGGAACGAGACCTCGTCGAATGACCGGAAATATTTCAAAGCAGTATCAGCAATCACGGGGCTAAGACGACGGCCTTACTTTGAGCGACGAGGACTGAGCACCGTAGACTTTGACTCTGCCCTGGTTGGCTCCCATGTCGTCGGGGAAACCAAGATCAAGACAGGACTCGGAGGCCCGGCTGATCCGCTGCTGCTGCTGCTGCTGCGGCAGCTGCTGCTCTGGAAGTTTGACGGCTGAGTCGCTTGGGGGGGCAGATTCACAAAAAATCCATTCCGAGAGTATCTCCTTCGAATGAGGACCGTTGACGCCTGGGATGCTTCGGCTAACCGACTGTACGATTTGGCATGTTTTGTACTTGCTTGAGCTGAGCGAGTTTCGCACGAGAGACCCCGTTCACACCGACTACGTTCGCAACCTCCTCGACACGATGCGGACCTGCCGCGATTTCCTCGCCGCAGGCGAATCGTTGCTTCGCCGATCCAATCTGATGCTCTGAGCGTCTTGGCGGCCGTCGTCCTCGCGACCAGGAACGCAGCCTCACACCGCCGCCGCCAACAAAACCGGATCCACAACCGGTGCGAGGTGGTGGTGATGATGAAGATGATGATGGAGATGAAGATAGAGATGGGAATTTCGTTCCAAAATCACTTCGCCCACCGATGATATCCAAAACAACAACAACAACAACGGCGGCGTCGATACCGCACCGGTTTTTCAGCGTTGCATTATGGTTCTCGTCGACTCTCTGCCGAGAAACGTGCGCAGCTCGTGAGCATGGCTTGCGCGGGCGCAAATTACGAACACCGAAAACCAAATCACCAACACCACCTCGACGACGACGACGACGATGATCACGATATCCGAGACGAACGGTGACGAAGACGTGGACACGGACGAGAAAACGGGCAATCGAAAGAATCCTCCTCGATCGGACGATCACGTGGACAGAGGGCACAATAGACGACGGGTATGATTATGGTGTGAGTTACATGATTCGAACCAACAAGGTTCCAACACTGATCACGCTAACAAACACCACGACACTAGACCCTATTCCACTCTACCTAGAAAACCTGTTCTGTCCTCCCGTGGCCACCCAACCGGCCCACTGCTCGTGGTTCCGACTCCCAGGACTCGAGGGAGCAGCGAACACTTGGTGAGGACTTTCTTAGATCCCGTTGAGGATTTAGACGAGTCAGATGCAAGACTGGAATTGGTTGGACGACACGAGGTCTCCTGACTGGCCCGATGATTGCGCTTGTCTATCCAGAAACGCTCGAGAGAGCGGCCGACGACCACCAATGGTGAGCTAGCGCGAAACTAGAAACACAAACACGAGCACTGTTTGGTAAGTTGGCAACGTAGGTTGATTCGTCTTTTCTGGCTGGGTGGCTGGAGTGCCCACTCTACGTCCGCTCGTCTGTCCGTCCGTTCGGTCGTCTGGTTTCCTGGTTCCCTGGTTCACTGACGAAGTGCCTTGAACACCTTTCGGATCACTGACCAACTGACTGACTGGTTGGCTTGCTTGCTGGGTTGCTGGTTGACTGGCACTGCGGTGCCTTCGAGTGTGGAACCAGCGAGAGATTCGGTGCCGTCAGTCTTCAGAAACCGTCACGAGATCCCTAATCCGCTGAGAGAAGGGAATCTAAACTGAGCTGCTTGCTACAAGGAGCTCATGGAGGAAGCGAGGGTCTCAGCGGCTGTGACGTCAGGCGTTCTCCTGCGGGGCCGAGACGCCCGCTGCAGGGAACTGACCACGCGGCTTTCCTCGGCCACTTCCCGGGACGTCTAGCCAACTACAAATCGACGGCAAATAGGCCTATTTCGAAGGTTACGGTCGCATCAGAGACAGCTTTGGCACAATAAAAACACAGGGGTACGCCATGTTGGAGCGGGAAGACGAAAGAGTGGACCCCAGGAAGGAAGGGCGGGCGAGGGCCCAAAATAACAACAGGCAAGCCCACAGGTGGCCGCTGACGGGAACTCCTCACGACCGAGATCAACCTCAAACGAGCTCCAATAGCGACGGCGGCTAGCTGCCTTTTTGGGGAGAGATTTTTTTCCAGTTTTCCCGAGAAAATCCACTTTTCTTGAAATCAACGCTGTTAGGAAAATCTCGGAGCTGCTCTGGCACAGCAAGGGTGACTCAAAGTCTATGCCTCGAGCCGCGATCCTGATCTCGGAGGGCGCGCGATCCGTCGAGCGGGGGAAATTCAAGCTTTGCCAACTTCAGTGGACACTGTACTATACCAACAATTTTATATTATACGGTCTTGGATCACGTACGTCAACTAACTCTCTTCTGAAATAATTCTACGTGATCCGATAAGCTTTCGGGTGATACAAAAGCTCCGGTCAAACTGAGTTTTCAGCGTTTTTCTCGAAAATCCAGCGTACTGGGGAGGAACATCCGTTGCATGGCTTTCCTAGAATCCTGATCATACATCCAATAAGATCAGTGGTTCCCAAACGGGGAGCCCCGAGGGCAATTTCTCCCTGGGCAAGTGGTGCCCAAAGATTGTTTTCATGTTCATTCCGGTAGCCTTGCACCATGATTGAAACTTTCGAATGGATGATTGGCCCGAAGAACCCGAATCCCATCAAAGTCCGCGAGAAACGAAACCGAAGCGTGTATCGTGTGCAACGATTCACGGCTTCCAATCGGCTGCAATGCATGTTCAATATTTCCAGAGATTCTGTTCTAGTGATGTGATTCTATGAGGGTCCGAGCTCGGGGATCACTTCGAAGATCGGGAATTTCTCAAGGAGCAGTTTCCTCCGAACTGGGAAAGTTGATCGAGCACATGTAAGTACATATCTATGCACAGGACCTCGACACGACCGAAAGCAACGGATTGGAGCGCACAAATCGAGTTGTTTTCAGCCCGTCACGTATCAAAATCTCTCAGGGAACGGAGGAGTTCCAGCAGCTGCTGCTTGTCCGATCCTGGCACCAATTCCAATCGGCTGATTTGGAACGACACCTGCATAAATTATGAAAAATGACGATTCCGTGCCACTGCGAACGTAATCCGTTCCTTTTCAAGCGGAAGGCGGAAGAAAAAGTATCACCGACTGTTCTCTCCATCGTGTGTAATTATAGTGCGTCGGAGCGAGCATCGGCAGATGTCGGTGGGAGCCGCTCACTGTCGGCGAACAACCAACAGCGCCAGTTGCAGGTGGAGAGCGAGATGCGAAAAGCGGACCCGTTTCACTGTGCGACTAGGAGCACTGTTGCGTTTATGATTCACCCACTCTTGTAAGAGAGTCATTCAGTTGGTTATGTAGATGAAGCGGCTCTCGTTTCCAGCGATGGCGCTCAGACCTCGCATCGAGAGAAGCCGGCGTTGATTGCGGGATGAATCAGGTGGGCAACAAAAATGCGAGGTTTTTCATTTGCATAAGTAATCAGCGAGTCAAACTCCAACCCGTTGGCCAAGCCCGTCCGCCCGCCGTCGATGCTGCTGCTGCCGCCAACGTCAGATGACGAAAATTATTCCAGGCGAAAGTGCAAAACGAGTGCGGTCTCGACGAGTTCGAAATGCCAGCTCGCTCGCTCGCTCGCCTCACTCACTCAGACCTTTCGACTCGATGGATCCAAAATAGGAAGTGCGATTTGAAAGACGATTCTAACGACTCCTGTCGGACCCGAGTAGGGCGCAGTTCGAACCGCAAGATGGATATGCTCGTCTCGGAGAAGCAGGAATCGTCGGATTCATGCTGCATGGTTTCTCGTTATCTGGGGCTCGTAGCAACGGTGGTGGGAGCGTTGTCTTTATTTTAGGAACGTTTAGATTCCTCCTCCGTTCGAGGGATCGCGGAAAGCAGCGTCCACTGGCGGAGTGTTGCCTCCACATGCAGATAGGGCGACGTTGTCGTCGTCATCATCATCATCATCATCACCGGGATCATCATCGTTAACATCACCTTCGAGGACCCGTTGGCTCGTATTTAGAGAATGTGGTCTATCCTGCAGCCGTGTGAACAAGCTGGCAGCACGACCGGCGTGGCCCAGGTGCCCCCCACGTGTGTTAGGGACCGCCGGGGAAGGGGCGGGGCCTGGATTGAACGGCGGGTAGGGCCGCAAGACAGGCATGTATCGAGCGAGGCGCTGTTATTCCTGACCGATGGTAACGTAGGTATGTTGAGCCTTCGCCCATCCATAGGTCGCGTGTCTCGGCCGTTCCTGCGCCAAAACCACACCCTTCACGTCGTGATCGTCGTTGAGGACCTCTTCAGGAGGTGTCAGTTACTTTGGAAAGTGATGTTGCGTTTAACTTTATTCACAAACCAAATGTTCTCCTGAACGGGATATTCTATCGCCGGATTCTTCTCCGCGCTGACCCCACGCTCGGCTGGGAACATCTGTCGTGCTTACGCAAACAAACTCATAACGTTTGGAGTCGAGGTAAACTTTTAAAGCCACAAGGTTCAACAGCCAGCCAGCGAGCGAGCGAGCTAGGATGGGAGGACAACGAATGAAATGAGGGACCAGCACGGATCGCACTGTAAAGATCGCTCGTAAAACCCACGGAGAGAAGATCAACCCGAATATTTACCGTTCAAGATCATGAGAAGTCCACAGGGAACTCCTGGGCTGAGATCTCCGAGAACGTCAGCTTTTGGACTCTCCAGAACCATGAGAACGATCTCGGCTCTCGACTCCTCAGGGATTGTTTCGTGGTCTGTTCCACGTTCATCAGGATTTCCGGTCAAGTCATCCTGGATCTTTACAGGTTCCCATACGGTTTCCTGTTCGGATGTCCTTAGAACTCGGGCTCGAGGTCCTTGGCGAATTGGGTCAAACTCTCATGACCTTCGATAGACACCTATTGAGCCTTTTATGATCCCTGTTGTATCATCTCTAGGTCCTCTCTGAGCGCCTCCCCGATCAGGCCTGACTCAGTTCTTCAGGGTTTCCTGGAGCTTGCGGGACTCTGCTATACATTTCTCGAATTGAAATCCCGTTCTATCCTTGAGAGTGGGACGCATTGGTTACCAGAGGGGACCATTGGTACGAGGATCTAGAAAGTTTTGAAATCACTGTTCAAGAGCTTGCCAAAAGTTCGCCAGAATCGTGGAGTCATATTTAGAGACTCTCATCGCTGTTTCATGTCTTGGGATGGCCGAAGAGTACGTAAAGCAATACGCCTTACACAAAGTCTTACTGGGCACACGTGACTCTTCGTGGTACTTCACACCGTCTCCAGAATCTTTTCCGCAGACCACGCTTTTTTCTGCCCTCAAATTCTCGGGCCTCCGAATGCTTGGAAAAGTTCCTGGCTGACCTCCTTGGAGGTCTCCCTCTCTGAGAGCCCGTTGGATTCATTCCAGATTTGGTCTCTAGGCGCCGGTCAGGAGCCTTCTTCCTTGCTGGTACACTCACTCAAACGCGGCCTAATCATTGCGAGGCCTTTGTAAGCTTCGTCGGGAACCCCTCCAGTTTGAGTTTTAGTAGGAAACTTGCAACAAGCTTCCACAGCCGCTCCGCGAGTCTGATTTTCTGAGGCCTCGAGATCTCTGCCTTTTCTGTCAAGCATTTTCCCTCTAACCCCGCAATCAGCCACAGTCGCGTCTTCCTCGACCTTTCGCCCGGTCCTCCAAGGAAGGACCAATCGTAGTCGGGGGCGATTCGCAATCTACCAAGCTTGCTTACTTGCTCGCTTGCTCAGTTGACTTGGAATTCATCGGAGAAGGACACAACGTAATATCGAGACGGTGAGGAAAAGCTTTTGTGTCCATTCAGCGAGCTCAATGGCTCACTCAATGAGTTTCTGCTCAAGCGCACAGACAACAATGCGCGTGGTTCCTTCTTATTCGCGTCGTCGGCGCTAACAAGAGACTCGGGCCGAAGGCCGAACACCGATCCATGGACTATGAGGGATACACTAGCCTGCTTCCCGAGGAAAAAGAAATCCGATCCGTTGGAACATTGGTATTCGCTCTATGCCTGTGTGTGTGTGTGTGCGTGTGTTTGTGAGCGTGCGTTGCCGCGTCGTCTGTGTTTCCTTGGTTCGTTCGTTCGTATCTGTTCGTGGGGCTGAGTCCACAGGCCGCCAACTACGACGACGCTAGTTTCTAACCCAGCGATCAACGGCCCGGCCTAGTGGTGTTGCTGAAGATGGTGTTTGCGACTCCAACCGCCACGGCGAGAGCGCTGGCGGCAGAAGTTGTATTTGTTGTGTAGATTTGTGGCATCAATTTCACTTACCATGAGTCCCTGCTGGCCGCCAAGCGTGATAACGGGAAGAGAGGTACGTCTGTTCGTGTGCTTAGGTCCAACAACGCCAGGCAATTGGGGTGGACAACAGTACGTCGAGCGACGGAGAGGGTTCAGCTGGCGGTCTGCCTGAGGCATCTGTAACCAAATGGTACCGGTTATTCACATGATGTCACTTGCTGGTCTCTTACCAACAGGTGGTCAGCTAAATTTCGAGGCTCGCTTCGCGTTCGGTTCGCGAAATTTTAATTCCTCCACTGAATATATCTGATTCTACAAGCCTCGAAAATCAAGAGTCGATGTCGTGTAAGGGACGATCATTTCGCATGGGAGCTCCGTCTCAGACGACGAGGCTTACCACATCGAGTTCTCAATACGCCAAAGTTCTTGATGAGCGGCTTTTGTCGTACACGCGTGCTCAGGGTACTTCGGGAGGATGGAGAAGAAACTTTGTTTCGAAGTAAACTCGAAGTTTGAACAAGGCTCCTCAACCGACCCACCGTCAGGCTCATATCCGATATTCAGTACATAGCTTGTGCTTTGATACCTCGCGAAATCCAATGGTCTTCTGTTCAACAATATTCGTATGCGACCTGCCTGCCCTTCTGCGAATCAGGCAAGCATTTGGCAGAATTCAGTTTCAGGAAAGAAATGGATCTTATTCAGGGGGAATTTCAACAGGCAATAGACAGACGGAAGATCTCCGATTGAATAGACCGTGATACTATGCAATGATTGTGCAGCTGCCTGAATCGCATCTCCCAAAAATTGGTTCAAAGCTGTGAAGATTCCCATAATCGAGAGCAATCCCTGAGCCCAAACATAGAGCACTAGCCGGCCTTCGGCCGACTACGCTGCCCGGCCTCTGGCCGACCGTTTTGGGTTTCCCGCGCTGCCAGTGAAATGTTCTCTGCGAGGGACAAATAAGAGGTCGGATGTGAATTTCGTGACAATGATATGGGACGGTTTGGAGAGCATACAATGGATTACGTGACTTCGACGGTTTTTTGTTCGAATTGTCACTCTGAGTTACAGTGAATGGCAATCGATATTAATTTCTGAAGTCCGGATATGAATTTGCGAAAGGAGTGCTAGCTCGTCAGACCGACCCTGGCATCATCTCCATTAGCTTGGGATAGTATGATGAGACCTTCTCCAGAATCGCCTCTATAGGTTCCAAGAGCCTCCAAGAGCTATATGAAGTCCGATCGGGCTGGCCCTGGAATAACTTCCGTGGGTTTGAGAAAGTTTCATCGGACCGACTCCGGAATAGTCCCTCAGGTCTCAGAATGTATGATCATGGAGGCACCGGCACCATCGACTCAAAATAGTATGATTTGACCGACCTCGAAATCCCCGCCCTGTGATCCCATGGAATCCAGAAATATGGTGAACCCGACCCCGAAATCATCTTCATGTACTCTTGGAACTATGATTCGACCGACCCCGGAATCACCGCCAAGAGTTTGGAAAAGTATGGATCAGACCTGAATCACTCCTATAGGTATCAAACAATATGATCAGAGAGCCCCAGAGACTCTCCCCATGGACTCACAAAAGTCTTATCTGACCGACCCCGAAAAACTCCCATGATTCCCGAAAGTATGATCGAACCCATCCCAGAATCGCCCCCATAAGTTTGGAAAAGTATGATCGGACCCCACTCCTGAATCATTTCCATAGGTTCCTGAGAGAATGATCAAACAGGCCTGGAGACTCTCTCCCCGTGAAAAGCATTGTCTGACCGACCCCGAGAAACTCCAATGATTCCCGGGAGTATAATCAGAGCGACTCTGGAATCATCCTCATGAACCCAAGAAAGTGATAACAGACCTACCCCGGAATCGAGTCCGCAGGTTCCAAAAAGTATGATTATGAAGTACCCGGGGTCGCCAAGTGGTCTCAAAAAAATATGACTGACCTCGAAATACCCGCCCTGTACTTCCAGAGACTTCTAGAAGTATGATCAAACCGACCCGGGATCACCTCCATGAGCCCGCAAAGTATGATCACACCACCCGTGGAACGCCTCCATCGGTTCAAGCAAGTGTTATCGATCCGACCCCGGAATCGCCCCATACGCTCGAGAAAGTATGGTCTGATGTCCTGAGCTTATGTCCTTCCCAGGAGCCTCTTTTACAACGTTGAAAAGGAACTGATCAATCGCCCGGGCGATCATCGAGCGCAAAAACACGAATGAGTGGGCAAACGATTGAAAAACACCCATCATTTTCATGAAAAGCGCCCTGGAAAACTTGAAATGGACCTTCGAGGTCCGGTCTGCATGGCCTATGTCTTTCCCAGGTGGCTCCCCGACAACGTGGAAAAAAAATTGCCTCCATGGATATAAACGCGAGAGTATGTGTATAGAGGACAAACAAACAAACAAACATACCCTGAATTTATATGCCCTATTCTCGCGCGTATAACGAACCTTATTTCAGACCATAAAAAAGTTCAGAACTCTGCCTGACAGATGGAAATGTCTGTTCTGAAAATTTTACATGGTGTATCCGATGGGCCTCTATCCTGACAAAGCCCCAGAACGAACATTTTAATCAGTCGGGCAAAGTTCTGAACTTCTTTATGATCGGAAAAATGGTTCGTTATACGCGCGAGAATGGGGTATATATAGATATCATATCATCACCTAGTTCTCGCATCAAAGTCAACTTCACGAAGTTGCTTCTGATGATTTGAAAACCACGGGAACGACAGGATAACAGACAACTTGAATAATGGAACCTTCCTGTCGGGAACTTTCTCTCTCTGGATTAAGTCAACAGAGTCGCGGCTGCCGCCTCCGTTGCCGTCGTCGTCTTTTTACTTCAGCCACAAGAGACGCGGAACAAATCCCCTTGAGCGCAAGGGATACGCTTATACTTCCAATTGGCTGTGGTTGCATATTTAATTTAATGGAATGTGCGTTCGAGTTGGACGCAAACTTGCGGCGGGTTCTCGGCGTGGAAGAGGCAAACGAGGAAAGGAGCACGTTGGAAGATGGAACGAGAAAGGATTTTGAGAGATCTCCTCGGTTACCCGAATGTCATACCAGAATTCTTGGGTCTTAACTTTTGACAAGGAGACCTTGCTGCGTGCGTTGCCGTCCTCGATCCGGCTCTTGGCGACGGGAGCCCGAGGAGCCAGGCTCAGGATCAAGCGGACGACAACATAAGATGTCGAAATCGAACGCGATCCGCATGGCGAAACGAAAAGCCACCGAGGAAAAAACAAGCTCGCGTCATCGGAATTCCGCCGTCGCGAAACGGAGTCGCTGGAAGAAACCACGCGTCACCGATTCAAAAAAAGAACTCTAAGCCGCTTTGCAGCAGGAACGTTGTGTTCTCGCATACTCTCACAGCGGATTCGAGCTGGCGAACAACAGTCGTCGTCGTCGAGGCCACCACAAATCCGCCGATGCGACGCTCGCTCGTTCGCTGGCTCACTTGCCTGAGCCTGGCTGCCCGAGCGCCCGGAATACCTGGAGTGTAGTGAAATGAATCCTGTACAGTTTAAGCCCAAGCTGGCCGATCGTCTGGTTGCCCACGGTACTCACGAGTCCACTGCTAGAGGCGTTCGGGCTTCGATCTCGAGCGTAATTACGTTAGCTCGCGAGTCAGCGAATCTCGAGAAGGTTCACCTACTTAAAAAGCTGAACTCCAACTTAAGCTTGAGGTCAGTTGGCTGCCCAGTGGGCTGGCTAACCATTGCCTGGTCCGCTCGTGTTTTTTTTTCTCTTTTCGGAATGCGAGACGCCTTCATTTTTTCTTCACGTCAATACAAAACGTTTTCCCGTGGATGTCGTTGCGAGAAATACCCATGCTAGCTCTCGAACAGTGGAATCCCAGAAGAATCATTGTTGACAATATATTGACCTTCGTTGCAATTTCCCATTCCCGGGGGAGAAAAACAAAAGAATAACGAAATCCGCTCTGCTTTCCCCTTTTCCACCGAACAGTTGGTCGGGTCCCGGAGAAATCCGAGGCGATCGCGACGGAGTTTGGTGACTGAATGGCAAACTGCGTCGGACGCCGGACGGGATCGGAGATTTAGTGACTCGTCTCGCTGTCCGCGGAAACCGATAGAAACGTCGAAGACAAATCGGAGGGACCAAAGAAGACAACTCGAGACATCAAATCATTCAGCACTCAACATTGATTCCCGATGCTCCCAATTAACGGCGCAGCGGCGAGCTACGAGCCCCGATCGCGAGGATAGGTTCTTGAGCAGACTTCGAGACTGATTATGATCTTCACAGAAAATGGGAGCTCCACGTGTTTTTCTCTAGACCAGAAACCGGGACAACGTCACGTGCGACGATATAACGACACAACAACACTCTCCTCTGATTTCTTTGCCACAGCTTCTTTTATCCGAAAAGTTCAACTAGGTTAGACACTAGGTACTCAGTTCGACGTACACGGGACGTCGCCGCTGATTCGACTTTCCGCGCTTCTCTTCCGTAACGAATACCTCTCGGGGAGTATAGAAAAAGTCGTAGCACGTCCTGGTTTGTGATATTTCGCTTGCATCCCTCTATTTTGAATCGAAACCCTACCTGAAAACGAATGTCGATCACACCTTTTCCCCGAGACGCGTACTTCTTGAGCCGCGAAAATCGAGAAACCACTGCTTGTAACCGTTCTGTAACTGTAGAGATGCCGTGTCGACCGGATCTGAGGACACCCGGTCAGCGGACGGGTTAAAGGTTCGATCGTTGGAATTCGTCCCGACCGTCGACGAATGTTTGGGAAACCCGTCCAGCAGTCGTCATGACAAAACACCAGTTTATCCCTAGAACAGACACAGCGGCGTGTGGAATGGACATGATTAGGGCTGTTTTTACACTTGTTACACGGCCAATTCCGCTGCTTCTGCGCAGCTTAACATGTTTTCATCAGCAGCAGTTGTCGTTGGTCTTCCCTCGCTCCGCGTGCGTGTGTGAGGCCGTCTCACTCGTTTTAACAACGGAACGGTCGAGGATCGTGGTACTCAACGAGGAAGTACGTGTCGTCGTCACTTTGAATCGTCCGGGAAGAACGACGCGACGTTCACCCACTCAGCCTGGGAGCACGGCTCCGAGGACATCGCATCGAGGATAGTAGCGGGGAAGAGACCGGGAAAGTCAGGAAGGGCAACTCAACAGTTGTAATCTTTTTCGGAAACCGGCAACGAGGACAACGAGCTGGGATCTCAGAGCATTTTACGACGAACCCGCTCCCGTTTTTTTTTCTTCATGTTCTCCATTCTGCTACTCCCCAGATGTGAATATGCAAGAGCTTGGCTTCGTGTGGCTGTTCTAGATTTGCGTGTGGCTCCAAACCGGCTATTTCGGGAGTAAATCGCGAAACTAAGATGCTCGAAACGCAACTATCCCGGCGAAAGCAACGCTCGTTCGGGACCCAACGCCTCCTCCAGTCTGGCTTCGCCTTCAAATTTAGATCATACAGCCACCGCCGGGTCGTCTACGTAGAATCCGCCATGCACTGGATCATCCGGCCAGCCTCCATATGTTTGGAATCTGTCGAAATGGGGGCATTCTACATCTGCTAGATCCCCCTCTGTCCTCTTCTGTCCTGTCGACGATGGCGGCGGCGGCAGCGGCGGCAAAGGAATCAGGGCACGGGGCTCTACGAGGACAAATGACAAACAACTCGACGGAGATTCTATTTCTGTCCGAGTCCCGAGAACTCTCTGATTCCCATGATATAAGATTATCTGAAGGCGAAAGGAATTTCGATGCATGCCGCCGCGCGGATGTAACCGAAAACCGAAGTGACGCTCGGGAATTCAGGATCAGAAATGGTCCGTTACATAAATGTCCTTTGAGAGCTCTATTGTTCGCTTCACTCGTACGACAAACAGAACAAATGCGTTTCGTAAGCCCGGCAGTTCGGCAGTCACAGGCGGCAGTTCGGACGTCGACTGACTGGGAAGAGTTATGAAGGCCCGGGAACCCCGCAGATATCGTAGCTCATTCTTCTTACAACGTTTGATTTCCGATTGTCTGCCTTCAGTCGACGTTGCGGCTCAGTTTCGAAACCGGACTAGGTTCTTCGAAACTCAGGGACTTCGAACCTTCAGTTGCGCACTCCGGGAACGCGAAGGATTTATCTTGGCCGGCTCAGTTCCCGCCAAGATGGCGTTCGGTGTTGCCCACCGCTTGGTTCGTACAGAACACTTCCCAGGCGTCAGAAAGTTCCATTTCCAATATAAGAAACCACTCTATCCACTGCAGTCGTCAATGCCGTCGCAATGTCGTTTACGCGTCTATTCACCCGATATGTTGTCGGAAGTGCTCGGTTCCCACGGAGTACACTCGTGCGTAAATCTAATCTTATCATGTGTCGTAGCCGGTCGCTTGAATATGAATCACGATATATCTTCGTCGAATGCAACTTACTCGGTATGAGTATGTATGAACATGTCATACTCCTCGAATCCGAGTGTTGTGTACTTGTTGTACTTGCGTCTATCTTCGTGAGATCTCATTTTTCTCCAGTTCAATGTTCGCCCGTCCAGCAGCGTATCTTGTGTCGTGAGACGAGACTGATGTTGTCAACTGCAGAGTTATGTCGCCGCCGAGCTTGAGAATGAAACTCTGGCAACAAGGGATACAGGACGATTTCGAAATCTGTTTCGTCCGACGATCCTTCGTTTAGGGTTTCAGACGGATCGCAGTTGCTGAGGAACCATCGTCGCATCGATCCGCTTCGTGAGCGCAAACACGACCTCAGAGGTTTCCGACAGGAACGACGGCGGATGAGAGATGCCGTCGCGACTGACCAACCGACCGACCGACCGACCGGAATTGAGGAATTCTGTTCCGGTTCTTCCATCACGGAAAAACGATCGCGTTTGCGTAGCTTGGGAGCACGAAATCACCTCAGCCAGGACAACCCTCGACTTGGCTTCGCGAGCAGCATTCAAATGCAAAACACATCTGCTTACAATGCACAAAACAAGCAGACGGTCTCGTGTAGTTTTTTTTCCTCTCTTTTATTCCGCAGATCTCAGGACGCGAAGCTGCGGCAATCAAGGCAAACATCACACGCCCTCTCCTTCTGCGACGATATGTTCCAACTCCGAAGCGAATGCAGATACTTTGTCGACTGTCAATATCAGAAATAAGCTGAGCCCGGAGATCGCGCGTTCTCTGGATTCGGTGGAGAATAGATGTCTCTGTTTCCTCTTCTGCGCAATGTATAGTCCACAGTTTCGATAAGCTTCTCGGACAAAGCGTCCCGTTTTCACGCAAAAGAGTTCCGAGCTGCTGTGAAAATTACATCGATCTACGAAGTACAGTACGATCTACAGGGTTGCTAATGGGTATGGATCGAATTTTCTCTGACGAATCGACTTTCACGCAGTTCGTCGTGGAGTTTACAGTGCCTGGGCATTCAAGCATGAAGCGTGGCTCCTCATGCACGACAGGGCATACCAAAGTCGATTCTGCGCCGTTGTCACGGTTTGTCTGCTGGCGATTCGGAGAATATCCTCGCACGAATCACCTCGTCTAATCAGCGGACTGTATCATAAGCCGTCATATCGGAAGTTATCACCGTCTTTCGGCGGTCACAACTCACGAACTCACGAACCTGCACTCGGGTGCTCCTCGTGCAGCGTTCGGCGCGCCTCAAGAAGCTTGGGGAGATGGGCACTCGGCATACCAAAATCTTGACCAAAATGGATGGCCAGGACGGATCTTATAAGCGACTGAACTCACAAAATTCGTCAGCTAAGCCGACTCATGTGGTACGCTTTCCGTAAACAGCGAAAGCTCTCCTGACAGATACCTACGACAATACTCGGGGTAGCCGCCTTCTTGCTTCGACTAGGGCCGGCATGCTGAATACAAGGACATGGCTCCACAAACAGAATCCATTTTCCAAGTTTCGGCGACCGTATTGAATAACTTGAAAGACATCTCCGATGGATGGTGGAAACGCTCGGCATCTTCTGCCTTGGAATCTCGCCTGTTTTGGTGAGTGAATGCCTTTCCGAGTCCGACATGTTTGGTGTGACGCAGAAAAGAACATATTTGAAGCGCCAGCGACATTTTTGGGGTTTGACATGCATACCAAAATAGGAACATCGAAGAAGGGATCGGTGTGTTCTCTCTAACCCTGCCCCGAGGACTCAGCAAGCCTTTCTGCGCCGGGGAGCTTTGTCGCTACGAGAGCAAACTCATTCAAACTGAAGTTCTTCACTTTGGGCGCAAACGAATGCTCCAAGCCGCAAACACGATCTCCCAGCCGCATTCCCCAACTTGGAAACTCTTATTCTGGGAGCTCGGGAAAAATGAATTCCGTAGGTATCAGGATCCGAGAGGACTTGAGCCCCACGTAGATGATTGCGGTACGTGAGGCTCAACCGAGATTTTCAGAAGATTTGGGCGCGGGCGAGGACGGCTTATAATTTTCACCCTTGCCGCGTTCAATGCTCGTTCGAGAACGTTTTGGCGGTGGCAACGCGAGCTTACCGCTCGCGGCTGTCAGCAACGACCTCGAAAACGGCGTGAAATTCATAATCCTTGATCGCTCCGTTCAAAGATCAACTGACTGCGTTGGTCGCGTGTCGTCTGTTTCGTTTGTCACTTCTCCCGGGATTCACTTTTTCCTCGCTATCTGATGTTCCATCACCGGCTCGAGCGACGGAGGGGAAGCACTTTTTTTTGCTCAAGATAATCAGGAACATCTCAGGTAGCTAGCAAGCTAGCTAGCTATCTAGATGCTCCTGGAGAGCATCCAAGCAAGAAAGCGCGGGAGTGAACAACTTTGTCCTTCCCTGGACGACTCCTTCATGTCAGGAGTCTGATGGGATGCCGCCGAGATCACCGACAGCTACCACGCCAACGCGGCGGATGTCGCGCAAATCGCCCTCAGGAGGATGTTCATTCCTTTTCGTGTTTTTTTTTCATTTGATTTTGTCATCAACGGCCTCGAGACCGTCAGCGAGGCAAGTTTTGCCATCGACATTGTTGCTCCGGCAGCGCGCCGATCTGAACGCCTCGGCCGGCGGAACAGCGGCTTTCCGACGCACACCATGTCAGGCACGGTCGACCGGGAAGCATTCATCGAGTGGCACCGTGAAAAGGTTGCCGCGGAAGTTGAATAATCGAACGCCAGCATCGATCGCGGAACGAGCTCATTTCGCTCTGTAATTCCCAGGTCAGCTGAAAACGCGCTCCAAGACGTGCCGGCAAGGTTCATCGTCGGTGAATAGTTTACGATAAAACTCCATTTTAGACCACTTATCAGCGTCAATCGATTCCAGAAACTCGAACGACGAGCGGAGGAATCATGCGCACAGAGCATCAATTTATTTTTCCAGAGACTGCGGATCGCTGAGTGGCGGCTCTCGTGTTCGCTATGGCGGCGATTCAACATGTCCGCCAACGGAGTGTGGATGTCGAACATCTGACATTGAGCATGCAGAGCATCCGCCGAGCATGCGTCGATCGGGATCCGTCGAGGACGTAGAGCCTACGTAACGGCAGCGTCACTAGAGCGCCTCGACGTCATGTCCCAGAGCGGCGGTGATTCCTCTTCTTTCGAGAGAACGGCTCACTCAAGATTTCTGGAAGGAATCTATCTGAATGCGAAAAGAAGCCGCCGACTTTCACTCTATCTCGACGCGTAGACCCGACGAAGAACGCAGACACCTGAAAAATGAGCACTCCAGTGGAGACGACGTCCTTTCGCGATGCCTTGTGGACGGGAAAACACTCATTCGAGCCACCATTCCAATAATAGCGCAGCGTCGAGAAGGAATCATTCGCGAGAAAGTAGACAAAACTAGGGAAGAGTCGCAATGGACTCAAAACCGACTCCATTCTTTCACAGAATATCGAAACAAGACTGTGAGACAGATGACATAGAACCGACCATCGACACTGAGAAGTATAACAATGACATTGGAAGCCTCATGCCACAGGGTGGTCCCGAACCTGTTTTTCCTCAATACTCTTTGGAACGGAACGTTTTCGACAAAGTTTCGAGGTGAAGCCTCTCGCCGCAAACTATCTGATCGGGTCGACCATTATCTGATCTTTCACGTGGTACACCCTCCGTATAGTAGTCGTTGTTTATCACGGTAAGAACGAAAGTCGAATGCGAGAGTCGAGTTTCCCGGAGTCACCATGCCTCATCACGAAACTTTCCTCGAAAAGAGACCTCAAAAGCCATGGATGTCGACGACCGATAACGATCATCAGAAGTGCAGAATTTCTTCAGTAATTATCGCTTCAGAAAAAATCGTCTTCCCTGGAGCAGGCCACACAAGATGTCAACCACGAGTTTCGAATTTTCGTCAAGAAGTCGATAGCTAGACGGTTTGATGTCAACACCCGACTCATGAAGACGAACTGCCTGTTTCGAACCGCAATTCGTGCTCGTCAGACAAATCAGCGTACTGACCTGACGCTGAACTTCATCGAATTTGTCACAATAGCCTCGATTTCCCAAGAAACGCACCTCACGGACCTGTTACGGGAGCTTTCTGCTAAACTTCAGGCTTCGTCGATAGAACCAGAAATGAGGATCTTTCGTCGTTCTCAACCTTGTGGCTAATAAGCTCTGTGTGCGCAAAATTTCACATTCAGCTCTTTGGAGCCTACTTTGACTGTCTGCAGACCTAAAAAACTCGAGGTAATAACAAGAATAACAATAGAAATAGCCCGCATCACCTAAAACCGGAAAATAGACTGAAACTGTCGCAGCTGCAGAGTGCGTCGCAATCCACTCGACGCTTGTCGTGATGACACCGAGCATTCCTCCAACTGAGAGTGAATCTTGTCTGGCAATGGCGGAAGCGGTGCGGTGGCGTTTACGGTGACCCCGAGTCCGCTCGACCTAGCGCGGTCTCGGCAAGGCCATCGCGGCGAAAGTACTGTTAGCGTTCATAGCAAACGTTCATAACGAACAAGCAATCGCACGAGCTGCACGGAGAAATCGCGGAAAACAATCCGAACATGGGCGAGCATGTCCGCCCAGAGAAACGGTCACGTCAACGGTCCCGTAGACATCCGGTCGGCTGGTTCGTAGGAGGGGAAGCACTCCATTGTCCGGACTCAAACATCCGTGCGTCCACACACGTCCCGTGCACACGCCGCTGAGCCCGGAACAGTATCCAGATCCTTCGAGGTGCTTCAACAGTGTACCGCCCCACTCATTAATCTCAGCGAAGTGAACAATTATTGCACAAAACACTCATGTCCTAGACATCAATGTAGAGTAATGTAAGTGCTCGTCGACGACTTGAAGCACCTCCTCCACAGGTTCTCTCGCTCGAAGGGAGAAGTTCACCATGAGGTACAAGATCGATAACATCAAAGAGCGCTTCGTTCACTTCGATGCCGTTTCGAGTGATGATTCGATGCTTGACGGTGATTTCGGTTCCTGCGGCAGCTCCGATGCCAGACCGACGATTGAGTAGAATCGGTCGTTCGATCCGGAGTCGTCAGCGATTACAAAGCGTTGAATGGGGCCTTGCGCCTTGGAGCCGCGAGAAGGAGCCTTGAGTCGAATTGCACTGATCGTCCGTCCGTCCGTCCGTCCGTCCGTCGGGTTGGTGTCATGACTCGGCAGAAAATTCCAAATTCTGTTCGATTAGTGTCAACGATTAGTTGCCATTCGCGGAGCACCGGAGGTGCGAAACATGAATGATAGTGTCACAATCGTGTGATGCTCCGAGCAGCGTTGCGTTCCCATAGGGCGAAACAGGGAAGGAAAGCGCTCCCGGGAAACCCGAAATCCTCGTGCTCAATTTTTCCGCGGAAGGTGTCCCAGTCCGAAAGTTCCGCAGCAACAATCCTCGTCCGTTTGAAAATCTGGCGAGACAGTAGAGATGCATTCGAATATCGATCCCGATCTCCGCCACTCATTCTAGGGACGATGGACAAGTGGAGCAACATGTAACGGCGTGGAACAGTGCCGATGGAGGCTGACCTGACAGCCGCCGACGAAACTGAGGCGTGTTCGAGCGCATCCACCTTCGGTTTTCTCTACGTCATGCAAACGTCAGTGGGAGAACGTGGGCCTTTCGAGCTTGACGAGAGTAACTCGTATCGATTCATTTCATTGATCCTCGGCGTAATTCTGACCGACTGTAAACGTCAACACGACCGGGAAGCGCAAGACCGACTGAAACTACGTCACTTCGTGCAGCTGGAAACTTCCGGACCGGCCTCGTTAGAATATTCCAACAACTCTAGTGATTAAGAAAAGTGGTGAAAAGCCATCACGTGTGTCCGTCCGGCTGGCTGGCTGGCTGGCTGGCTGGCTGGCTGGCTGGCTGGCTGGCTGGCCGTTGAGCAAGCGATCAAGAGGAAGCTTCAGACCGGCGATGTCCGTCCCTCCATCTCGCTGTCGCGTCAGACGTCGAGCCGTCGGTCGCTCGGGGAAGCTTCCCGCTCAAGCTCTAAGCTTAATTCCACACGAGCCAATGAACAAACACAGAGACACAGGACACCCACTCATGCTCCAACAGCAGCAGCAGCAGCAAGTTGCTCAGAGAGTCCACTGTTGCACAGAGAGCATTCTGTCGGTCTGGGACCAACTGCTGTTGACTTCGATTAATTGTCCACTGGGAAACTTGGACATTTCAATAGTCCGGAAACGTCGTCTTCCATCCTGCTCCGGGATGAAAAACGGAACCGCGACAAAGACACGCTGAACTTCGGTTATCTTTTCACTGAATACGACGAAAAACAGGAGTTCAAAGCCACTGGGAATGTTCTCCGAAGACTAATATCGAAAGCAGGGATGGAACTTTCCGGATAGCAGTAGATTCTTGGCGAAGTCGGCGCACACAGATCTCTCGATGGGACCACAACCCTGAGCGAGCGTTTATCATAATACCGACTCACGTCCGACTCGCTATTCTCCTGGGACGGAGTCTATTTCCAAGGCTTTTCCACCATGGAATTTCGGAGAGAAGCGATGAAACGATGGCATCGTCGAACAACGATCAAACGATCCAACGTCCATTTTCGTTTCCTATTCTTGACAGAACGATTCAGAAGCATTGAAGTCGCATGAGCTCTCACGCCGCGCACTCTGTGCCTCGGGGAGAGGCACGTAGGGATGCAGCCAGGTGAAGCAACTCGGCGTCATGGACCGAGTTCTTGACCAAGGGCCAACAGAACCAACCATGTGAGTCCATTTCCCGCGAGTCCACTTCGGGACATATTCGAGAGAAGTAAGAAAAGTATAATGGAGGATTCGATGGAAGCTAAAATTATTCCAGAGAGCTGAAATTGTTTCATATCGAGCCTCATTTTCCCACAACGGTGACCAAGAGGATGCTATTCGCCACATACTTCATGGCTCTCGTACGGAAATGGCGATAGCCGGAAATTGCATTTTGCTCCTCTAGACTGCAGCCACCTGCTCGGCATCTCGCAGTCGCAACATCACTATATGTCTCCATTTTGTATGCACCGCGCGGATGGCCTTTTTCATGAACGCGCATCGACACTCATCGCTCATCGCTAGACTGGAAGGGAGAAGTAGAGAGATGTGGAAAAGTATCGAATTGATGAGTAAACGTCGCACTGACCAACCGTCCACCGTCTCGTATCAAAATTCGATCTACTATTTTATTGGAGCTCTAGATTCCACCGCATCGGTCTTCGGCATCGACGGCCATGACCAAGGTCTACGTGCATCGGCGTAGACCCACACGAAGTCAGCTCGTCGTTTCCTATTCATATGAGGTCATGGAAACTGTGTACGCTCCCCGTCAAAAACAAAAAACGTGCCTTGGAAGCGTTGCTTGAATCGACACGCTTCAGATTCACCAAAGTTTCCGTTTCGGCTGGCCAAAAATCGTCCACAGTCTGACAAGCCCGTCCTGTAATTATGAACACAGGCTACAATGTGAGCCTGACGGAGCCATGGCACAGGAAATCCCATAGGGATGCGAAAAGTTTTGGAACGAGAAAAACTTGTTCAGGACGTCGAGGGCTCGTTTTGTTCTTCAGGGTCTTGAAAGTCAAATCCCTCGGAGCAAAGATTCGTTTTTTTCCGATTCTTCCCTCGTGCGGCCGGAGAACTTCGTGCCCGCCCCATTTTCCTAAAATCATTCTTCAACGAGATTTCCATCGCATGCTCAAGAGACTCTTTCGAACAACTCCAATCGTTGTTCGTGGTAACGTTCCTAATGATTCCCTCCAATTTACCGGCAGAAAAACATCCTGCCGGCCGGGACCTGTTCTTGCGGAAGAATTTTGAGCTCGGGAACGAGACGCTGACTAATATGGAGAGAAGCCACCCAGCTGAACATTCCGTCGGCGGCGTCCCCGGTCACCCGCCGAACCCAAACACCCGCAGCAGGCAGGCCGGCTGTCCGTCCGACGGACCGACAGGTCCTGATCGATGAATCTTCCAACCTCATCGGTTTCCAAACAGTAAGGCGCTCATCCTTGAGTCATTAGGTTGATAGGGATACTGGTTTCATTCGGGGACGGACGCATCTGGGCGTTTACCCACGACTACCTCAACATCAGTAGACTCGTTCCACTTCAATTGATGTTTGATGAAGATTTCGTGCGCGATGAAAGAGATGATCGTTGCGCTCGCAAGCTTTTCCGCCCCCTCTTTGCGTCAGAGCTCTCACGACCAAAACTTTCCTCTCTCATCCGCGGGATTCAAACCTTTTGATTTTTGATGCGGCCTTGTTCGTTTCGGCTGTCGGCTGCCGCACGGATTAAGTCTCGGGAGATTCAAGCTGTTCGAGTTGAAGTTGTCCTCGTTCGTTCGTTTGCTCGTTCGTTCTGCCTTCGTTCGCTGCCGTCATCCAAAAACCATCGTCATCTTTCCATGAGTGCAAGTCAATTGTAAATCGTGTTCCCCCGTCCGCGGCACGGGGCGGGCTGCCATTTCAGGAAAAGCGTCTTATCGCTGCGTGCTTCTCGAACTCTCGATAAATGGATTTTTGGATTGATAAGAGCACTTGACGACGTTTCTTCTCTTACGTTCGCCGACGTTCCAGACCAACGCGTCGTGGCTATTGTCCTTTTTCCAGTATTTCCTTCTTTCTTCCCCTCCTTCGCATTCACAATTGCGGATCGAACTCTGACCCTCGAGCTATTTCGGACGAGGGTTCCGAGCGGTCCTGAGGACGACAGCGGAGCAGGATAACGACGCAGGATGGTGGAAGTGGCCATCATTCCTACGAACATTTCTGCGACTCCTTCAAGATCACCGTCGACAGGCCAAATCAAAAGCTACTTTACATTCTCTCTGAACTTTCTCGCTCCGACGCGCCGACTAATGCCGCGCCACCGACGCGGCTGGACGGTCGGTCGGTCGGGCGGATCCTCTATGTGTCGCACATTTTTTTGCTCCGATGGTCCAGAGCGGACTTCTCTGATCAAACTCCTTTCAGCCTCCGCACAGTCACTCATCCAGCCGAAGCGCACCTCATTCTCAAGTCAAGCTGCGCCGACCCTTGACCTTAGACAACGGAGAACCGCCCACGTCTGAGGTGTGGGACGCCGCGACGGTTTATTACATTGTGATTAAGTAAGCGAACAATCGACGTGCACCGCGACAGCCTGTCTCTTGGTATTCGTTGGGAGAACCACGGCCGGTGACGATGAAGGGTCGGACCAAAAATCCTCCAAAATCCCACTCAAAGCTCAGGGATCCTGAAAACTCTAAGATTTTCGGAAATCGACTCCTTTGCAAGCTGAGCGATCAGGCCAGTAGTGAGTAGAGTCCACTAATCAAGATCGAGCAATGTCATCAATTACCCAAAGGCAAGAGATCGTCTACGTGCTTCTCTGTCAATTGGGTCTTGCTTTACGTGAGCGGAAGCAAATTGGTGCACGAGAATCGCCGCGTTGGTCTGCACGTGTCACGTGCTTCGGAGGCTGCCGTTGGAGCTTCTGGAAAACGTGCGGCTCCGTGAGGAATACGCGAGCTCCTCGCCGATAGGTGAGTAGTGCGTCGCCGGTCGGAGGATTCTGAGGCTGAGCGTGCCGGTCGTTGATGATGCACGCTGCTGCTCATCTCTAATGACCGGAAATTGAAGAAATGAAAGCTCAATGCCCTAGAGGACACGACGTCGTTTCGGAAGTAGAGAACCTGGTGCACGCGCGACGCTGTTCGTTAGTTTTCGCTCGACTTGACGAATTCGGATGGCAGAACGCTGAGGAGCTTCGGGAACACAGTCATGCACAGCGCAACACAGGGCGGCGGCGGCGCGGCGTAGGCGTAGCGCATGTTGAAGCGCAGCGAGAATTCTGGTATGCCCTTGGTGAGGTCCTCAGGAACTATGAATAGCTGCGCAGCGGCTTTCGTGCACGGGTCGATTCCGCCATTCACGCATCGGATGTCTGGAACGTCTGTCTGGACACATCGGCTTGTTTCTCACGACCATGTCGTCAGACGCTCGAACGAAATCAATTGACACCTTGAGCCAAATTCGTCTTTGTGCTGTCACGCTGCGCCGATGCCGCTACGGCATTGTCATCTCGTGCTCGCGGACGTTGACGGTGGCATCTCAATCAGTCAGTCTTTCACGAACGCGGTCGAGTCCACGCCATCTGCGACCCGATGACATCTCGTCAAACATTTCGATGTCCTCGAAATTCAGCACCGTTTGTGACTAGAGAGTGTGTCGTGTGGTGTCGTATCGTGTCAGACCCGGAGTCATTCGAACTCATTGATTGCGATCGATGCACAAGTTGCTTAAGATGACCACGCTCCTTTGCCAATGCGAAATGCGAGTTTCAATGCCAAGGCTCTGAGATAGCCGGCGGATGATGCCAACACATTATATGCCTATGGGACTTATACGTCAACACTATGTTCATACGTTGACCTGCGTCAAATTCTGGCACCAGAACTGCCTGCCTCGTCTCGAGCTGCAAGATTCGGACTTTGTGCATTCCTCAGGTAGTTTCCGCCGCTTTTTATTCATCGTGCATCTGGAACCACGAACTTTCCGATATTCCTCCTCTTCCGTGAGACGCATCCGCAACCTCCGGCGACACAGCAGGAATTCCACAAGGTTCGCTCGCGAGTTTTCCGCGCGGTCCTCCCGAGAATTCCCTTCGTCCCAAGAATCTGGCAATACAGTCCCGGAAACTTCGCGCGGCAGAAGTGGCAAAGCGAAACTTTCCAAATCTTACAGATTCTGCGCGAAACTTCCGGGTCAAACTTTCGGGAATTTCCAACTCATACCTCGACATTTGTCCGTGTCATCGCTCCTCCGACCCCCGGAACAACAGTGACCGGCGAGAACATCAGACTCGTGAGTGTTTATGAATGTCGCTCAGATTTCGCCGATTCGGCGTGTTCTCGCAAGGAATGACCACCATGCTCCCCGATAAGGTATTTCGGATCGGGTGCTTCAATTGTCAAAGCAGGATCTACAATGTCCCAATATGAGGTATCGTTCGTGCTGAATGTATCAAGTGCTGCCGAACGTCGTCCATCGCTGAGTTCCGGCGCCCGGCTTGTGAGTGACTCGAACCGCTTTCTCGACTGCGGCGGAGAATCTCTGGAATGCGTTGGGAACCTCTTTGTCAGAATTGTTCCTTTGTTCTAGGCTGTATTCCCAGACATATCACCAATATTCCCACGCTAAGTCAAGCCCGCCCGCTGATTTGTGGCCGCTGAGACCTTGAATCGGATTCCGAGAGCCAGGGAGCCGTTCGCGTGCCGAATATTCCCGCCGGCAGACCTCGGGCAATGGCAGCAGATCCGTGTTCTCCTCCCCACACCGATACGGGACGGTCAGCGATGCCGAGAACTCCGAGGCAGACGTTCTCCTCTCTTTTCCTTTGGTCTTCTTCCTTTTTCAAAAACGGCTTCTAGGTACGATCATTCGTTCCCGAAAATTCACTCTCGGAGCCGCCCGATTGAGCCGAGTCATTGTCGACCGCAGGTTGGGGCAGTGGGCGGTTGGTGGGCGGACCTGGACTCCGAAATTCTCGTCGGAACTTTTGAAAAGCGTCGCCGCGTAATAAGCCGGGGAAATTAAATTCCGCTCGGGACTCTTTTCCGTCAATTCGCGGTGCGTCCCGACAAAAACTGATTCACTTTTGCTTCTAGGTCGAAAGCTCTCGCTCAGAATCTCGGCGTATCCCTGAGGAGGCGCTTCGTCGACATGACCTATCTCTCGGTGGATTCTCATGAAACCATTTGGTCGCATTCGGTGGATCTCTACCGACCTTGGTGGATGTCTAACTCTCAATAAATTATTCGACACCAGACTCATTTCGCGAATGTTCTCAAGAGACCAAGGGCGCGGCGGCTTTATTGCCAGCCTGCCTTCGGATCGCTGGCATGCCTCACCAGACCGGGCGCCCGAGGCAAACCAGGCCTCAGGTCAGCCCGGACTGCTGGGCAGCACAATAAAACCCTTGCACGGGACCGTTTCCGCAGCGAGATCTCCGCATCGCAGACGCTTGCCGTCTGCTGTGTTGCGACTCGCTGTTTGGACTTTGAGAGCCGTAAGCTGGTTGGAAGTTTGGCTCTATACTAAGAGCCGTCTCGCTTTATTTGGTACAGAAATCCGCGCACGAGCCGCTGTTCGGAATGTACAAACCGCTATCCTGTGCAAAGGACAACCCTGGCAACGGGAACAAAGAGAACTACAAAGGAGAACGGACAGAAACGACACATACCACATACTATGCGTCTTGCATCTCAACTGTGGATCACACTTCCATTTGCATTCGTTAAGCACACTTCCGAAGACGTTGTAGTAGCAGTAGCAACAACAACAAGACTGACACGAGAACTACCACGTCGAGCACCACCTGCGGTGTGGCAAGCTCCTCATTGAGCCGCGCACAACAGCGAAGCTTGCAACGAACGAGCGAACGCAAAATAGGCTCAGAGGGACCGTTGAAGGGCCAGGGCGGGAGTCGCTACAGGGCCTAGGTTGCGAAGAGATAGAGCGGAGGGGAAGCGGGACGCGATTTGCGAAAAAGGACGACGTCGACAAGGGCCTCGACGAAGTGGGAGAAGGACACGAGAGCCTAATTCGAGGATTCGAGGAGATCGCGGAACGCTGGAACAGGTTTCAGGGTCGGGGGTCCGAGATCGCGATAGGGTCACGAGGAGACGGGAACGGGGGACTTCAGACTAGAGGGCCTTCCCTCTCGTTCGAGGTCGGGGACAACAAGGGTCGCAGCGTTCCAATCAGGAGAGTGGAGGAGACGATGAACAACACCGCGATTTCGTCGGACACACAGAGAGGCGCAGCTATCGACAGCGCGGGCAAGGAGGGCCATCCGGAGTTTTATCAGGCGACAAGGACGAGGCCGAGTTGCACACTCCAGGGGGACAAGGGGCCAGCGGGTGGAGGGCGTCTGGTTGAACGACGGGGCTCCAGGAATATTCAATAGGCGGCACACGCGATAGAGCGCAAGGACAGCGGGCGGGAGCGTGCGCGCAATAGCAGCGTGAGTTGTAGACAAGAGACGCAATGTGTCGGGAAGGTCTAAATTGGAGTCCTACCGAGAGTTTCGGCCGCGAGTCTGTCAATCTTGTTCTATTCCAATGCTGGTCACATTGTGAGCGTGGCCATTTGTTTAGCACACGTCGAGCGTGATCCCACAAATCCTCCGAGCCCGGCTTCTCCCCCCTCCAGCCGACCTTGCCCCGTCGTCCTGTTCGGCCTGTCCTCTTTGGCCTGCTGCTGCTGCTGCTGCCTATGGCAATTACCGCTCGGCGTTTATGTCGATGTATATTGCGAGCGTGTCTTATGGATTTTATTATAATGCCATGTCGTTTTTGCCCTTGTCCTTGCTCATGTACTCGTTTTTCTCGCTAACGTCGATGCTGTGTCGTTGCCGTCGTTGCTGTTACTGTGCTTCATGATGATGGTGCTGTTGTTGTTGTAGCCATCCGGACCTCGTCTTGCGAATCCAGGGACGAACGCAAGTGGGTAAGCCCTGCACACGCTGTCAAGCTGACCTCATGGAAAGGGGGAACGGGACACTCCGCCGGATATCCAAACGTTGTTAGCAGTCCTCTCTCGGTTGGATGTGCGTGTATGAATGACTAAGTGTCATAGTGGTTGGGGAATATCGTCCTTCATAGACAGCTCATCCACATTCTACGATCTCTCCCCAGAGAGTGGCACTCACTCACTCACACACCCAAACAAACACGCGAACTTCTATGCTATAGGTGCTTCGAGTGTCGGACCGTCCGTCGTGCGGTATAGACTCCATCCATAAGAGTCCCTCGAGTCGTTTGATAAGGTGGCCTGCCACTCGCCGCCAACAAGAAACTCCACTGCATCCGAATCGAGTGTCCATCTCTGGGACGTCGTCGTCGTCGAGGCCATCCTGAGAGTTTGCCGCTATGAGAGTGCGAATTCGGGTGTGCCTTATCTACGCCACGCTCAAGCGTTTGCTTAGCTAACGCGTGAACAATACCCGAGTGCGTCATTTTCCCTCGTTCCTGCAGTTTTCATTACAGACCGCAACCTGAGCCCTAATGTTGACATCCCAGTCCTCGTCGCCGTTGCTAAGCACACTCTGCGCGAGCTCTACGCTCAAAGTTTGCGCGGCGACTCCAGACGTTGGGCACTCCCACCGCGACTAACTAGTTGGCCGGTCGGCCGGTCGTCCATGCGACGACCGGTCAAGGAACAAAATATGGCTTCAGCTGAAGCCTCTCAAAACGTAGTAGGAAATTACTTTCATAAACGGGGTCTTTGTTTGATCATCTTGCAGCAGGCTGATCGAGCCACTCTGTCGACTCCCAAACATCGAACCAGAGAACTCTGCTCAACGTCTCTAAAGGCTTACTTGAGCTGATCTGAATATCTGCGAAAGAAAGAGAGGGAATCTTCGAGAGCTACTCCGCCGGCTCAGGAAGAAGCTAATGAAGAGCGTGGAACTGGGCTTAGCCATTTCACGTAGCCGGAACCCGCCTCGCGTTATTTGTGAGCCATCAATGTAAACAGGATCACGATGTAAACCCATGTCAGGATGTAATGTAACCAGAGAGCTCGTTAGCTCCGGTGAACTCTCAACCTCTGGGTGCACTGATCGATCTCGACGGGGAACATCGGGTGATCTGACGGATGATAGCGTGCTGATAAGCTGGAAGGAGTTTCCGATTCCGGAGATCTAGAAAAACCTGTCGATATCTTCAATATTCGAAGTATCGCCAATCAACAGCACGCTTCGGTCGCCATGCAGGCTGGCGGATGAGAGGGCTCCAAGGACTCTTGAGGTGGGAATATTGCCGCGGAGCAGAGTCTGCCGCAGTATGGTCGAAGTTGCCGCAGGAGAACTTTTGGTGTTGCTAATGGGTGGCACTCTCACTTTTATCTAGGCCAGGAACAAAAACTTTGGCTTCCGAAAGATACTGCTAAGGAATGTGTTCCGAACCCTTGCAGTTGAAGGAGCCCAAAACGTACCGTGAGCACACGAGATCTCACAATCGGTGATTTTGAGCGTTCGGCGTGCCGAGTTCAATTCCGCTCCCGAGTGAAAGGTTTCGCGTGGATTCACCCCGAACAATGAATTAATTCTGATTTGAATCGCTTTTCGAAGAAAAATGGCGCAAAATGTTCGAGATTGACTGGAATGACTTCAGCTTGTTTGGACTGACCTTCGAGTGAATACATGCAAGGCCGCAAATGGCGGTTGAAGAGCTACATTTAGCAGGAGCATGCAATTAGTACGTTGACATCAGGCGTTCCAAAGTTCTGAAGTTTCTCGCCACCTCACTAAAAACTATTTCACAACCTTCGTAAGATTGCCGTGTCTCATGAACGCACGCTATATGTATACGAGCTACATGTGGGAGGGTTTTTAGTGCGGTGACCTTCTCGGCGAAGCTCAGCTCATACATACTAAGGTCTCGAAGTACAGAATTACCGACTTCATTCTTCAGACTACTTTGTGACTTTCCCCAACGACAACTGCAAACGCCCGAGGCTCATCAAGCAAACTCCGTTGTAAGTGCCAAGATCTCAAACAAACGCAGGTCGAGGCCATCGAGTCAGAGCTCCGGATTAAAAATTAACATATTTCAGGAAGAACATGAGCAGATCAATAATTAGACGTGCAGAGACGTTTGGAAAGAAACGTTCCCCCTGTTGTCCTAGGCGAGTCGGAATAGCTCAAGATATCCGGGCAACAAAAACGCGAGACAGCTGCAACGGATCCAATATTAAATTAAGGATGGAGCTTCATACGAATTAGCGCCTTCATCAAAACGCTGTCGCGCACTCGGAAAAGTCGTAATTTGTGAATGAAGAACTTTTCAGCGAGTAGGTCGTTCACGTGCCCTGCGTGCATGCATGCACGCCCTGAACATTTTTACGGAGCCTCCCGAGCAGGCGCCCGTGGCAAGGGCAGTCCCAGCGAATTCGGCGCGACAGGAGAATGCATGAGCTTTTATAGACGACTCTGTGTGTTCATGGATGCGTCCTCACGCATGTACGTGCATCTATCTGAGCACGCGTTCAACGGATTGCCACCGAGAGTCAAACCTTTTAGACCTCTTGACCTCGTCGTGCGGACCGAGAACACAGGCCCGGAAGAGGTGGGAGACAACGAAAGCCCGCGTTGTGAAAGCGTGGGAAAACTCACCGCACGTCGTCGTGCGGCTCACAATGTTGCAACGACTGAAGATCGGCGAGCTTCGGGCTTACCTTGGGCTCTAAGAGTTTCGGCACACTGACCTGTGTTGAACATTGTGTCACAACAAGGCCCTAATTAAGCGCTATCCGAGGCTGGGGGCGGTTCTCACTTTGGTCGCAATGGTCGGCGGAACCACGCGTTGCCCGCGAGACCCGAGACCTAATTGGCGTGGTCGCACGCTGTACACCATGGGTTTGTCGCGTGCAAATGGAATCCTGCTGAGGCGAAAGCCCAGACTCGAGTGGGTTACCTGCCTTGTTTCGTTTCGTTTGAAGCTGATAGGGGGTCTCAAAACGGGGGACGGGGGGGGGGGGTTGGCAAGTGGGGCAGAGGGGTGCTGTCAACTCCGCACAATGAGACCACTTGTTCATTGAATTCCCCGCCAGCTTTGAATATGCATGAGCATGGGGAAATTTACAAAAATGAGCGTGCTAATAAAGCTCACGCACAAGATCAGGAGGAGTGCGTTGCAAGAGCTGGGGGCTCGGATCCTCTTTCAAGGTCACAATCCGATAACTCAGGAGTCCCAAGGTCTCACGATGCGAGTGATTCTCGAGTAGAAAGCTTCGTACAAGGGAGCGGTTAATCGATCCGAGATGTTTTCTGCGTCGTGCCAGCTCGCTCTCCGCGCGGTGCATGGCATGCGAATCCGACGGCCTCGGGAAAAGCACCGCAGACACCTTCTTCCGCAGTTTGTTTCGTATTCCGGCGGTTTTTGGTCGGAATTTTTCTATCCGGCCCGTTTCGAGGAGATGTTGCTCCGCCCCCGCACCGTGTTAGGGAGCCGCCGCGAGCTATTTGGGATGAGCACTGCGAAGCCAGAGTTCGTTGGCTCTCAGCATTCAAGAGCTTTTAGTGGAAGTAGCCGAATTCGAATCATGATAAGAACAGAATCATATCTCCCGCAAAGGTCAGAGAGCCTGAACTCGAGACGTTTCGAGAAGGAGCGTCCGTTCAAGAACTACAAAACGGGGCAAACTCAATGTTCTATCCGAACCGACCGATACGTGTCGAATGCCACGCCGGAAACCCAGGTTTGCGGCCGAGTCTGACCTTTCCGTAACAGTGGCCATGAGACCCCTCTGTCAGGATGGTGGTCGGCAAGAATCGAGAATGTTTTCCCAGCGTCAAAGCCGTTCATCTGCCGCTTCCATTCATACTTTTTCCCCGCGTCTCTTCCGGCCTTTTTCTGCCCCAGCACGGTCTCTATCGACGGCAACGAGGACTTCTTGGCTAAATGTCAGCACGAGGAATCAAATATGGAGACGACGCCTCGCTTCTTGCAATTATGCTCTTTCCTCCATCCCTCGAACGTCTCAGAGCATTGCGGTCGGTCGGTCGGGCGGGAAGGAAAATGTCAGGACATCTCAGGAATCCTGGAAAGGTCCCTTCCGAAGAAGACCTTTCACGCTCTCGAACAGGGTTCTCGATCTCGAGGAATTTCAGTATGGCTGTTTGATCAGCTTGAGCAATCGCTGCTTGAGTGTCCTGCCACTGATTCAGCCGGCCGAGAGGTCCAGACAGCGAGGATAATGCAGAAGAAATCCATCGCTGTCTGATCGATCAACAAGGAAGTGTGTATTATGATGTTCGTTGTAATGAAGCCAGGCCATCAGAAGGCTCGGTAGACAAGAGAATGCTTCGGAGCAAAGCTCAGAGGAGTCATCGATAAGTTGGCCCAACTCACGTTTGCTCTGACAGCTGAGTGAGAGCTGGAGTTATTTTAATCGTCTTGCTCTGATCGTCGGCGTCCATTAGATGTGAGTCATTACAGCGATATTTGCGGTCACGGAGAAATCTCGGTCACAAGCGAAAGTCAACTTTGTCTCTAGGTCTTGGTTCCACTGAATGAGTTCCTGAATCGCCTGAACAACGCGCAAACCCGAAACCTCCCTGAATCACGGGATGCGAATGTATCAGAAGGGGACCTGTACTAGCACGGAATCTGAGTTTCCAGGGTGAGATCAATAGACAGGTGGATTACTTCGAACCTTTGAACCGAGCTACTCTGAAAGGTTTCGCACTCGAAACTCCAGTGGGCATTTTGAGACGAGATTTTCGAGTCTTCGCAGGTCAGATGGAGTCATCCCGCGAGTGAACCGAGGTAATGAAACTCAGAAGGAGAGACAAATCAGTTCCATCAACTGCGGTGCCACTGCTCTGGCCGAGCCCGAAAAACCATACCGAAAATCCCATCATCCGATTCATCAACTCTTTCATTATTGTTTCTCGAGCAGTCCCCTTCGGAAGAGGTGATCTAGTTTTCTGTGAGTAAGAAGCCTTGGGTGGTCGTCCCTTCATTTATCCGCGCAGGTCCTAGCCGTGTCCTCACATGAGACGCCCAACCAACGTGACCGTCCCCAAATTCCGGCGATAGCTTCCTCGAGCAGGCAGCTCACTCCATCTGTTCCACATGAGGACTCCTCTAGAGGAAGGTCGTTAGAATTTTGCCTCGGACTCAGGGAGCGACGAGAAACGGACATCAGAAGAGGCAACGAGAGAAATTCGGTAAAATCCACGACACTCGCAGGGGACTAGCATGGCCAAAAAAAAATTGACATCATGAACGTGGCTGCACATCCTAGGCTTTGTCGAGTACTGCAGCGGTCGTTGGACGGCGCGAAAACGCTGTATTTTTTCTCTCAAACCCGGATGAACGGAAAGTCTTCTCGAACATCTTCATGCACTCATCATTGAGCCTATTACTGCTCTCGTCGATCTCTCACTTAAAAATTTGTTTGGTCTGTCAGAGAGGCAGTCGATGATCCTCCTAATCCGTTGCAGTTGTTCCAGAGGCTTTTCAAGGAGCGGTGCCAACCACCGACGACGCAGTCGAACGTTGCGTTATAAATTTGAGAGGCTGCGCAGCATCATCATCTCGAAATGCTGCTGACTTCATTTTGAACGAAGCCCCAACGAACGTTGCAACACCCTCCAAGCGCCCTCATAATAGGCTTCAGTCGCAGAACTTCTATTCCGGGAACGGAACTTCTTCCGCGGGACTAACGAAAATTCGGAGGGAAATTTACGCAACTCGAAAGTGTGTTTTTGCTGATGTTCAGCATCAAGGATCTCGAATTTCCTAGGATCCGCGTAATATTCCTACTTTCTCGCAATGATGAATAACAACTAATTGAAACAGAGGCAGGCCCCGCGGCAACCCGATCAGGTTGATGAATTCCCAGCGAAAGAGTGAAGAGAGAAAGAGAGTGCTTCTACACATCAGCAAAATTATTCCATTACTGCTCGCGTGTTTCAGAGAATACGAGTTCCAAGTTTCGGTTTACACTCAGATTAGCGAAACATGAGCCAGCAAAATGTCATCTTTTCTCTCGTTTCTGAGACGCGTTTTTCTCTCGCTCGCAGTCAACGATCTTGCTCTTGGACCCGTTGCCAACTTGGACAACCAGCAGCTCTGATTTTTTTTCTTTGCCGATTCCGTCGTCAGTGATTACCGTATTTACCACCGCCACAACCACAACCAGCACCCAGCGGCCGCCGCCGGCACAAAAAGAAACGACGGCTACAACAACAACACTACCAACGACAAGGGATACAGAGATTATCTCCCCTGCAAGCGACGTCGAGCGGATTGGGTGCGCTCGCTTCTTACCAGTCTACCTGCTGGCCGCTTATTCGTTGCTTCGCTGCGGCATCCGCAAAGTTGTCCATGGCCGCGCTATCATGTGTCCACAGCTCTCCATGCTCCCAACCTGTCCAGGTGGTCTGACGACACGATCTCGAGGAGAATTTGACCACCACCGCCGCCGCCATCATCGCCGCTGCCACCAAACAAAGCGACGTATATAAACAGAACATCAACACCAATAAGCAGATGCTGCGGTTACGGCAGCAGGCGCCCCCCGCCTCAAAGCGAGCCACGCGGCCTGGACAGCGGACCTTTAGGGGACCTTCGGCGGAGCTTGGGAAGTAGTGGAGCTATTCACTCATTGATCACTGCTAGATCCATCTCTCCGTTTCCGGCCCGAAGCTCTCCGACGCGGCGTCCCCGGAGAGCCTATTCACGTATCGGATCCATATCTACTTCAATCCATAGCCTCGGTGACTGCTATGGCCAGCCGGAGGGCGCGCGGCCTGGGGGCCTGCCTCGCCCTCAGGCCCGCTCGCAGGCCGGCAGGCCGACAGGGCAGCAGACGAGCAACCACCTGTTGTTGTATACGGTCTCTAACGTGGGAGAAGTGTCGAGGCCACTTTGCGAGAATGTCGAGCGCCGTTCATCGTGGAAGGTGACTGTTTTGACCGATGGACAGTCGAAAGGACGGACCGACAAATGGTCAGTCGGACAAACGGAGGAATGGCCGTCTCAAATGTTGCTCTCGCGACCTGTCCTTCGACCGGTCAGCCAGCCAACCAAGCAAGTAGTCACTGAGGCGGTCAGTCCGAGCTCGTGTACTTTAGGCGATTCAACAAGATGCTGTTAATGTGGCTTTGGTCGAAAGCGCGGTCAACTGACAGACCGCTCGGGACGGCATGGTCAGTGGATTACTGACAGGCGGCGGCAGACATATCCATTCCAAAGGCCGCGTCGAAGCCGGAAGGAACAGCCTGACTGGCTGGCTGGCTGGCTGTAAGGCAGGAAGCAGAGATGCGAGAAGAGAGCAACGATGCCCGCCTGATAGTCGGTCAGCCAGGAAGGCAAGCAAGCAAGCAGGCAGGCGACTCGCAAAGCAAAAGCGGGCAAGCTGCCGCAATCTTCTGGAAGACAGTTGCTAGTGCGCGCATACGTTCGCTCGCTCGATCCCTCACTGACTCGCTCGTTCGTTCGTTCATTCGTCCGTCGCTCAGTCGTTCGTTCGTTCACTCCCAGGCACTCACTCACTCGCTCATACACACACGCGCGCGGGCACAGAGCAAGCAACAACACGGTAACATGGAGAGAACGGCGCACCAGTAGCAGGCTCCGCCGACGCCGACCGCATCGTCGTGAAGAAGATAGTGAAGAAGATCCATCGCGACCTTGGTGCGATTGAAGACTCGTCTCCTTCCTTTCTTCAAACTCATTAGCCGAACAACAGGAATACAACGAAATCGACTTTGGACGGCGATGGCGACGCGACATCGACAACGCCGACGTAGGCCGACACACAACAAAGTCAATACTTTTGATGACAGCAGGGAAACTGTCACCACGACGACGACAACGACGACATTGTCGGGAGTAGCAGGCAGGAATGACAGCTGCCCACCTACCACTCGATAAAGTAGTCTCGGTCGTAGTCGGCAACTTGAGCGCTTCCCGTCGCTATGGTCCCACAGGCTGGTAGAATATATTCTACAGTTTTTTCATAGAAGCAAGATGAGCGTCTTCATATTTGTTTGTACACCCGCGGGGCAATTACGACAATAGTGACACCAACAGCAGCAGCAGCAGCACTGGCAACAACACCACCGCTGCTGCTGCTGCCATCACTAGCACCGGATACAACGACTTCGACGTCGGTCGGCTTTTCTTGCAGTCAGTATCACCGTCAAGCACAAAAACTCTCACCAGGTCTGGCCTAGACGTCATCACTCACCTTGTATTCGAGCGGATGTTCGTTTTTCCGGAGTAATCCTTGTTCTGGTGATCCGTGGTTTTGTCAAGTGCACTTTTGTCGTTGTCAACGACGTCGTTTCGTTATTTTCGGTTCTTCTGATCACCTCCAAACTATCCTCTATAACGCATTAAACCTCCTGCACTTCCCACACTCAACACAAACACAATTCCTAGCTGCTGACACCTGTTTTGCCAAGTTCACAGCTGATGCCGCAGGTGAGTATCAGCTGCGATGCCAGCGACGACGATCTCCGTGATTGAAACACTACATGCACTTGTTGCACTCGGGTGACAGAGTGGTTGACTGCTTATTTGTTTGTTCGATCGTTTGTTTGTTTGTTTGTTGGTTTGTTTTGTGTGTTCCCGTGATCCGTGAGGGTGTTTTGTTTTTGTTACGGTGAAGTTGGCGGTGGAGATGGTCGCGGTGGTTCACACGACGAAGAGTTGCACTTAGGTGGCTGATCCGTTCACTTGCGACGACGTGCTCGAAACTTGAGCGCGGAGGACACTACCGTTGAGGAGGGTTTTCTCGAATACTTTTCTTTTTCGTCTTCGTTTCTCAAAACGTCAAGACTCCCCCTTCCCTCGAACGTGACGTTGGCGAACCACTACGAGTCTTGCTCGATTAATGTAACGTGCGTTGATGTTGCTCCCGTGCGAAGTTCACTAAACACTTCTGCCACAGCTAATCTCTACTACGAGCAGAAGACTTCTATCTCGTCTTGAGGAGGATGTCGAGCTGCATGGTCGACATTGGAAAACGAACGCCTTCGTTTCCGCCGTTGCCGCCAACCAAGGTTTCCATTGGGGGAGGAGAGTTCAAATCCAAAGTGGCGCGCCTTTCGTGCTGCACTCAATCGATGAACTCAGACCCTCTGTCTATCGCTCGCTCGCTCGCTTACTTCCTCTCTCTCTGTCTAGGTGCCTGCTCTACTATCTAACGAGTTGTCGATGTCGAATTCTAATCATGTCGTCGTGTGTTCGAAGATCTTTCTCCCAGCGACTCACGTGCAGCTTGATCAAGCGGTGACGACGACCACGATTGACAACCAACCAACAACGCAACCACCAAACCGATGATTTTTCCGGCTTTATCCGGTCAGTTTAGAAGCACCGGGGAAGCGGGAAAAGATTCACGCGTGCGTCTTTCACGCAGCAACAGTCCGAGATACTCTGAGCGAACACGGCTGGCCGGCTGGTTTGCTTGCTGGCTGGAAGAACGACTACCGAGGACACGCACAACCTACCGGCGTGCTTCAGGTGGTTCGTTTTCTTTTCCGGCTTTTTTCTTTTCTGCTCCACTTCCGAAGCCCAACCTGTTAAGCGTAGCCTGGTACCGAGTCCGCTCAGCCTACATTCGCCAGATCGAATCGTGTCGGGCCAGCATCGAAGCCAGCTCTGCTGGAGGGACGGAACAACTGCGGAGCGCGATCCGTTGGAGGAAGGGTCGTTCTGCTGAGAGGAGAGGGTCCCTGTGTCTTTCTGCCGCTTGGTCGCTTGGTTGGTCGGCCGGCCTGGCCGCTGCCGCAACTAGCACAGACTTCTATGGGGACCGAAAGCCATCGCACAGCGTTACGCCAGTTCGACGTTAGGACTAACTGACGGAAAGATCGACAGACGGACGGACGGACGCACGGACAGGCGGCAGGCCGGCAGGCAGGCAGGCAGCTACTACGTCAGCTTATGGCATCATAGCCGCCCATCGGTGGTCGCTACAATAGAAGCAGCAGCCTCTAGTGTACGACGGATACAAATATTTCATTATTTCTCGACCATCGTTCGAAACGACCACGAGCCAATCGACATAGACGACATCAACAACGGTTCGGGCTTTTACAACGCGCGCCATCATCGAGATTGCATCCGTTTGAAGATCGCCGTCGCAATTTCTATCAAATGGTAGTCCATTGAAATTGACGCGCTCGACAAAGGTATCAAGCGCGAATCAAAGCCATAGCACGAAAATAGCGCCACTCGACGTCGAGGATGAAGAGGACCTGTGGAGCACGCGACGTAATGGCTCTCGCGCTCGAAAAATCTTGAAAAAACGTGGCCGGAAAGTCTTTCCAGAGCCATGGAGGGTTGTCTTGAATTCGGATTTTCGGGGATTTCTCTCTTATAACGCAGTGATTCGACTTTCGAGATTTCCTCGTACTGTTCTGATCAACGCGATTGTTGGATATCGCGCAGAAAACAAACGATCCGACGAGCAGTAAAGGAAGGGGAAACCCATAAACGGTGGTGAATTGCTAATGATGATCATGCTGTATACGCGCTCCAGGATGAGAAATATGCGGACAGCTCGGATGTCAGTTTGAGAGCAGCTCGTTAGGGCTCTTCAATCTGTTTTCCGACAAGGTGGCTCTCCTGAAACTTCTGCTCCGAATGAACTGCAGTTATATCGTCACGTTGTTTCTGGCTACGTGCGTTCCCTTTCGCTGCTTTCCCGATTCGCGGATGACGTCGATGCCTCAGCGAAGTGTCCAATCCACACTGTTTTCGTCGTTGGGCAGAAGACACAAAGCATCGAAAAGTTTTTCGCTCATGCTTCCCGGGCTCAGGTTTCACAGTAGAATAGTTTCCAGATTTAGGATTCATTGAGGATTCACTATGTTCCGTGACATTCGAAACTTGTTCTGCGTAGGGTCAATTGATGTGGCGGGAAATGCGAATGTTCCCGTTTCCCGATTCCTCGAATCCTCAATGCCTTCGGTGGTCCCCCAGACCCCTCGCCCTTTTCAAAAACGTCGGAATTATTCGAAAAACGAGGTTTTGTGAGTATACACCATCGTCAATGCTGCTTTCCGCTACTGAGAGGTGCTGTTGAAAGTTTGAGAAAACGTACATCTCAAACCAGACGCGGCTCGTTCCTCATCGCTGCTGCTGAGGGATGGATTCCAAAAGAGTTGCTATCGATTTGTTACTCAAGTGGACATATCAACGATATTTATCCCTGTACCCCGCCGCACTTGTTATTCTCATGAATTTTACATAAGGATCGATCCAGCAAGGTTCTTCGTGTCGAAGTTTTTCGAGGTCGTTTGGAGCGAGAAAAAAACAGGGAAAAACTCGAACAGGAACGTCTCACAGCATAACCTGCGAAGCCCTCCTCGGAGGTGTGGATTGGACACTTCGACTGGAAACACCTCCGACTTGAAACCTCCGACATGTTCCAAGAACCTCACAAAATTCCGCAGGTCTCCCGCGCCGACTTCTGAACCTCCACCATATGGTCTTCTGGACCCCGCTTTCCGGAAAATTTGCAAACATGCTTCCAGCCCATTGTGGAACGAAGGATGAATGCAAGAGAACGTCGTTTGCGCGAGGAAAAAAGAGAACTTTGGGGAGTCGGGGGCAGAAGTTTGGGAGAAGCCATCGAAAAATTCGGGAAAACATTGAAGGTCTTGACACGCCTAGTCGTTTTTTTGCAAATGGGTAGATTTTGCGAGCGGTGTCGAGCGCTATTGCCATTGACATCAGAAACTTTCTTCCCACGGCGTTCGCGGCTCAACTTCATCGAGGAATGATAATCTCGACAGTTTTGATGTTGAAAACGAGAGACGACTCGGAATTCCGGCACGTTGGTCGTCGAGCGCAGTAGCAGACCTTTTTTTCGTTCTCGTCAAGTACGGAATCTGAAGTCTTTTTGCCGGCAAGTTTGGTACCCGAACGAATGCCGGAGATTGCAAACTCCTTGGGATTCCAGAGCGAAAGTTCCGTGACTTCAACGCGAAACTTTCTCGAACTCCGCGAGGAGCGTGTTCGTATTACGCAATGTATGTTCACATTTCGTTTGGACGAGTTCGCCACTGGAGTCTTAGCTTTTTCGATTATCTCTCCGCTTCATTTACGGGGGTTAGAGGGCAATCGATTCGATGTCGTATGGTATCGTGCCAAACTCCCGGAGAGATAGCTGAGCTTTTTGTCGAGTCGCGAAAATTCGAAATGCAGAGCGTGGAATGTGCATTTTGGATCCGTGAGCAGAACCCACGGTCAGAGAGCAGCTCCATTAGGTTAACGTATGCGAGGATTCGCGACGCTCCTCTCACTTCCTGGACGTCGCCCCGAAGTAATTGCTCCCGGAAAGGATGACAGGATGCACGCAGCAAGCGAGCAAGCAAGGAACCAGGGTTCACGTGCATTTGGGGCCCTTGCGCGGCTATGGATGAATGACTCGTCTCGCACAAACGACCTCGCCGCCTAAAGAAGGAATCAGGCCACACGGGAGCCAAAGGGTGCCAACTAACCAGCCATCCGCGAGTCTGTGCTCACGTTGCCGCCTGTACCATGGTGCATCACGAGGAAAAACTGGAAGATGACGGAGGAGAAGGGGAGACGGCGAGGGGAGAGGAGATTTAGGAGAACAGCGTCGCACGAGGGCGTGCAGGGAACGCCAGGCACGAGGAAAGAGGAAAGACGGCAAGCAGAATACAGCACAGAATAGGTACTGTTCTGCTGTTCTGCTCGAGTTTTTCCCACCAGACCACCACAGAGGATATATTCGTTGCTCCGGTGAGCGTCATACAAATTGCTTGACATGGAATTCTTGTTGATCGTGGAGTTTTTTCCCAGGTTCGAGGTCGATTGAGGTTTGCGAGTTGATCTGGGAATCAAAGGTCGCGTACGAAACGAGGCAAAGCCGTCGACTGCTGGCTCGCGGATTACATTGGCATCAGTTTGTATTTATCCTTTTGTGCTTTCGTAGAAATTCCGCAGCGACCTCTGCTATCCTTCCCAAGCTCCAGATAAGGAGGTCGGGATGGCCCATTATGCTGTTAAATTATTTCTCTTAGGCATTGGGGCTTACTCCACTTTTCCGGGAACGATCCCGCTCCTAAGCGCTCCGGCTGGAGTCAACGAGCGTCCCTTATTGTTATCAGGCTCCGATTAAACGGAATTCAAGTCTCCGCTGAAGCGCATACCCATACGCGAAACATAGGCGAAGGCCGGGATCAAGCCTCGGCGACCTCGGTGAAACATGTGGCATCTTGACGAATCCTGAATTCTGAACTTTGATCCCCGATTCCCATTTTGATGTCGAAACTATTTCTGCAACCGCTCGTTCGGAATGTGTGCAATGAAGGCGCCGAGGAGTCGCCCCCGTTTCCCGCTATCATCCGGCAAGATGGTCCTCAAGATGCTGCTGGCTTGCGTCTCGCGAACCCACCTCCCGTCTACATTTCTGCTTTTCATCCGTTCAATTTTCAGCCGTTTTCAAGGAGATGCATACAGTTCGCTCGAGAACGGGAACGAACATATCAGACTCCATACGGGGGTCCAGGATCTTGAATGCCACTGTGCTGTGAATCAAGCTTCGAATTCCATTGATACGCGAACTACTTAAGGTATCCACGCAAGCATTTGATGTACGGGGAGCGTCGCTCACAAGTTTCATAAATTCAGACGTAGAACGTCCTTTGCTTCATAAATCTTCATCAATTGATCGTTGAATTTGATTAGGTACTGCCTGATCTCCGAAATTCCAACTCGGCCATCACTTGTCAGCAAGCCAAATGGTCACGAAGGCATCGTTGGGGGGTTCTGCTAAAGTTCACGAAGGATCCTACAACCGAGAGCTGGCTCACGAGCCACATGTTTCACCCTTCTCTATGTAGAGTTCAACCCGATCTACTGCAAGAAGATCGTTCCATGTGGGTCTAATGAGACCCCTGCGTCCAACGCACCGCTCTCGGATGGAAATGAAACAATGATCGGATTGTTAGGCTTTGGAAAAAAGGACTACTCAGACAGGTCCATTGAAACTCACTGTATTTATAGTATGGTGGTCAATTCCCTTGTAGCTGGACATGACAATAGCTAACATGATTTGACTCTAATGCTCTGGAAGGCTCATTAGGAACCTGACAGGATAGTTCGGCTGTACACAGCTCCTACTCGCATAAGAATGAAGGCATCCGATGGCTCAAGGAGATTCTCATGGAAACCGTAGGTCACGGGAAAAATTATAATTCAGAGCTCGAAACTGACTTTGCACGCCTCCGGCGATGCGTAGATGAGCTCGGGCCCGGGACCGACGAGAACATCCGGGGAGGAGTACCAGGTGGCTTCACTTTTCAAGAACAAGACTTTGACGGACTTCGACTGTTGTTTCGCTCACAGTGGAAACGACAGGGAAGCACGCAGGAGCTTCAGCGAAAATCGAGTTTCGGGTTCCTACTTGTATTCGAAGTCGGAGCTCATCGCAGTTTGATGCCGATGCAGCGTTCGATAGACCTGTTGAAGGTTTATCCCTCCGCCAAGAGCATGCTCGCTTGTCAGAGTTTGAAAGCGTTCATGTTCAGGCTTGTCTGGAAGTATACGACGAGAGCGTGCCGGAAGGGTTGACCATAAAACGGAGGCAGACCATTAGCTAACTGTTTTAGAGTAGGTAGAAGAAAAAGGTACGAGAACTTTCGCGGGGGAACCGGAAGCTTGCGGAACACATCTCCTCGCTTCCTACCGCGCACACCTTCCTCCACGCAAGAGATTCACTCCGCGAGACGCGACCGGGAAGCTGAATCAGCTGTGTCAACGAGGGGTGGTTTAATTCGTACGTGGTCCCCTTGTTTTCCTCGGCTCGACTCGATTTTCGGCCCGAGCTCCTACGGCGCGCGTTCTTTTTTGATTTTTTAGGGACGTGGGTTTCGGAGGACGATCTTGGTTTCTACGAGTTCTTTTTCTCCAATCTCTCTCGGGATTTTCTGGAAGAGCTCCAGAACACTAAGGTTTCAAGGGTTTCAAGCTCCGAGTTGGATCAGGTAGATTTTGAGAGTCGGTGGCCTCGTTTTTCGAATGCGGAGAGGCTGGTTCACTTGAGAGGGAGTAACCGTTTCCCAGTTTCTTTCTCTCTCATTCTCGACCTCCAAAGTCAGTCATCCAGAATTCCACGGGGTTATTTCGGCATCACACCACATTGGAAACGCTGGAATGAGATGGAACGTACTACCCTCCTCGTTGCTCTTTTTCTCCTTTCTCGACTGACTGCCCAGCGCACAGGAGAACGTTCTCTTCGTCGGCTTCTTCCGCGAACGAAGCCTCGATCTGCTCGGAAAATCCATTCACGTTCGTCTGAACTTCGTCATGAACCCCGGAGCTTTCATCATCTCGATTCCTCTGTTCATCGAATGAATCTCTTGCTGTCTCAGAACGATGGTGTTCCTGTTTTCAAATCGATATGTCAAACCCCGGATTGATTCACCCGATGCGATGCTCACACGCAAACGATAACAAGGAATGAGAGACGTGACTGCCGGAGAACGAATCTCTGAAATTTCCATCGTGAGATCCACATTTCCCGATTAGAAGAGAAGGCGGCAGTGATTTGATTCCAGGACTAAGCCAAGGAGATCGGCGGGCGTGGAGCTCTCCTGACACCGCACATTGGTCACGTCCGTTGTCGTCCTCGCCGCAGAATGGGAGATATCTACATGGAGTTCTGAAGTTCGGCCTCCCTCCCCGGAATTGATCAGATTGCTCAATCAAGATATTGGTGCGTTTTTCAGGCCATGGATCGATGAAAAATGGCTGGATGCATAAATGGGAACGCTTGTGATGAACCACGCTCCGACCTGTCTTTTGATCAGTTTTTTCGATCGTCTGTTTTTTTTCATATTTATCCATTTCAAGGCATAGCTAGCGATCAATGGAGGCAGTGCGGGACACCGAACTGGACACGGGTCCGTGCAAACACGGGTATTTGCCTGGCGGCGGGTGATACCTGCGGGTCTGGAACCTGCTTCAGAACTGCGGGAAATGACTCCGCGGATCCGCGGATACCGGCGACCTCGGACCGCGAATCTCAGATTACCGCTGATCCGAAAGAGAAAACTTCTCTCAGAAATGGGAAATGTCAGGACACATGATTCAAAAAGAAAAGTATGAGTTTTCCATCGTTTCCGACCCACGCTCAGCTAGGACCTTCAGAGAAACACCCAAAGCTGGTGATCTTGCAGACTTCGGAAAAGGTAGAATTGCAACGATCCAACCCATATCGGATGAATATGGCCGACGGTTATGGCGCGGACGCAGAATATGAGAATAATGCCATAGACGAACGAGGAATCAGCAGGACCAATCGGAAAAGTGAGGTGTTCAACCAGTTCCCACTCCCTCTTGTCTAAGATGTACTACCTCCGTCCCATAATAGTAGTCCCATTTGAGCCCAGAATTTTATCCCGAATTAGTGGTCGCATCTGCCGATTTCCACATTTTTTCCTCTCTTACCCAGAACGGAATGATGCCCGTGTTTGAAGTGAACCATGTGATGAAGCATGTGAAGTATATTCATCATTTCAGAAGCTCCACAAAGGTTTCTTAATACCGACTCTCAAAGTCAAGTGGGACTGCTATTATGGGACGGAGGTGGTAGTAAATTTCGCTGTCGATTCGAAATTCAGCGATAGTTTCTCTGAAGCAAATCTCCGATCCGAGTCGAATCGATCCCCGCTCGTGTGTTGAGAATTATTCAGGATTGCCGCAGGAGGAGCTCCCTGAGCTTCGCAAATGATCATGGAGTCAGATAAAAACGTCTCATCTAACTCGTGATTCTTCGAGCGCAGCACTGCTCTCAGCAAGAACTGCTGAATTTGTGATTTCCGAACGATGACAGCGACTGCGAAAAGGCATCGAGCCTGAGAGACCTTGGCGAGAAAACGAGCTTCCAAACTAACGTTCCCAAGGCTTTAGAGGCGGGAGCGACACGCGTTCCCCGAGTTTTTCTCCTCGCGATTCTCAGCTTTTTGACTTAGGGATGGGATCTCTGACGAACGGCGACTGGGAAGGGGAACACTGCCCAACATGCAACGTCTTCGCTGTGCAATCTTGCTTCCGTCCAGGCCGCCGAGAAGCCGGAACGTGCTCACTAAGAGCGCGCCGAAGCCTCTGCGTCTGGTTTTGATCGGGCGCTTGATAGATAAAGGAATTGACGATGAAGATATTGGCTCGTGGAAGCGGATCGGAAAGAATCGGGCGAAATGCCCTTGAGCGATTGCAAGCCGGAATTATGATAGAAAACAACCTCCAGCATCCGCCCCGGGAGATAGAACTCGCCATCGACGACAGTCCTGATTCATAATTCTGCGACTCGGGGATTTCTTTGCGATGCACAGAAGAGCCCGGTGTCAAGAGGTTGCTTCCTGTGGGCTTCATTCTAACCTTCAGCTCCGCGGATCTACTGCATCGCAGCGAGCTCGTCTCCGCGCGAATATCAGGAACTTTCCTTTGCTGTCAGGTGTCAAATAGTACCCTGTAAATGAGCGATGGCGGTTTATCGGTCATCATATCCTAACAAACTTCAGATGGCTGCGGGAGAGTTCCACGAGCGTCGTCCGGAGCCTTGTGGCATCGCTCTACCTGCCTACGGTTAGGTGTAATTGACAACTAGGCTTGCGACGCCGAATCATCCGCAAACGTAGCTATCGAGCCTCAAGGAGAAAGAACCTCCATGTCAGGAGCTGGAGGAGTGACGATCCGTTTCGCGAACGGAGCGAGTTCGGGCGTTCTCCTAGTCAGACTTCCGGTAGATTTTCCCGGGGATTTGAAATGAGCGAAGGACCGCGAACTGAAAATCCGGGGACCTCCAATTCGAGTTCAGGCGCTCGGGAGTTTAGGCTCCTCGAAGTCGGAGCACACCGTTTGTGGGGTGAAAACCCGCGAACGCCGCAACTCGGCCACTCTTGGAAGCCGAGCCTTTTTGTTGAAAGGATGAAGAGCAAGTGTAACGGCCGGGCCGCCGATTCCATTCCACACACCAGCTCCTCAAAGTGGCTGGGAACTACGTCTCAGTGTTCGTAAGGTGGCCACAAGTAATCCTCTTTGGCTTTAGTGGCGCTCTCGGATGCTCCGAGGCCACTTCAAGGATTCCCGCTGAAGCGTAGCGAGCGCCATAGAGTCCCCTCCATACAGAAAGTCAGCCCCAATTCGTAACTGAACGCGGTCGCAACCTTCTCACCCGAGACGGTAACCTGTCGACGCACGTGCTCTGAATGACGCTCATGAAGTACTAGGTGGAACGAGTTCTCGGCAGCGGGAACGCTATCATATCAGGTTCCCAATATCATTCGTGTCCATTTTATAGCGAATTCGGCAAGAGAGTTTGATCATTTGCGCATCCAATAACCGCGAGATTACCGCCGCCGACGCCGGAATCAAGAACTTGCAACAGTTCAACCCAATCAGCGCTGCATTTTTTGCAAAGTTTTGATGAGAGGAGAGGATTTCGAGTCAGAATGTCGGCGTTCCGTGACACTTTTCGAGTATTCCGCACTTCCAGTTCGAAGAAACTATCATGGAAACGTGAACATTGCCGGAGATATTCATCCTAAGCCCTTCCTGAATTTTCAGACACTCATTCCCAAGAAAAATGGGGATTCTCGAATCTGATGTGAAATGATCTCGAGAGATTCGGTGAATGAAATTATTTGTTCGACTGAAGGTATGTCTTACCGGGCGCTAGCCATTGATTTTTGCCGGAAGTCTCAGTAACGGAAGTCAGTCAATACTCGGTCGAGTGAAAAGCTAAGATTTTTGCTTCCGACCCAGACTGACACCAGCTTTTCAACTGTGTTTAGTACCTTACAGTCAAACTTCATATATGTCAGTCTTTCTACAGTAATTCGTTCCAGACGCCCATCTCGATACAATGCATCTCTCATCGTTATCTCTCACATTTTGAATTATCCTTTATTGCGATTCCTCTCGTGCTTCTCACTTCTCTCGATTCAGTATGGATGAACAAACAACAAGAGCTTTATGATCTACGACGAAGGCATGTATTCTTTTCACCATCAACCCGAATACATACACCATTCCGAGCTCTGACTCGCCGTTTGCATCCGACTCTGATCCATACCATTGCATTAACCAGCGACCAAAAACGTGCTCTGCGCCCTACGCCGGGCCCTACGATTTCTGGATACATTCCGCGACGTACCTTACGTCTGAAAGTCTACGGTCTCTGACCGGAACGGCCCCGGTTTTTTTTAAATTTGTTTCGTCAGCTCGCTATCATGGACCGTGTTTTCCACTCCCCTGATGATCTCTTGGCCTCAACGAGCGATCACCACGATGATTATTATGATCGTGCTGACATGTGGACCCTCAATCATCCATCAATCATCCAAGTCTTTGGGAGAGTGCTTGTTGGCATTAGCTTCCGTATGTTTTCACCAAAACAGGGGAAGAACACTGACACGCTGCCATGTTTGCGAAAGAAGAAAACGGAGAGAGATCCGCCAGCGATTGGCCATTATCGCGCGTGCAGCTTGTCTGTTCCTCGTCTCTTGACGCGGTCCATTTTTCTTCTAGAAGAGCCTAATAAAGGCCTTCGGTGTTACTTATCTCCAGCTCGCCCGTTTGGTTTGTTGCTGCTGGTTTGCCCGACCGCTCGTTTGTCCAACACAGCCGAACGCTCGTAATTTCAATTTTCCACATACACGGTGTGTCCAACCTGATCTGATCCCATTTCGATCTGTTCGCGCGGTTTCGCCCTTCGATTTTCGATGATTCTCGATCGGGATTCGTAATTTTTTCAAGCGTCCGTCGATAGATTTCCGAAACCGTGTTGATTTCCATTCAGAACCCATAGTGATGCGTCTGTTCATCACAGAAATGACGATCGGCTCGGATTGTTCGATGCTGCCGTTGAATCTTCTCTCTTTCCGTAGCATGGCGCAGCCGTTCGAACAACGCGGGCGACCGACCGACCGACCGGTTTTATCGCGTCTCGTGAAAACTTCTGATCTTCGGCTTTTCGTCGGCGAAAATCCGAAGAGTTCTGTTCTCCACGGCCGTAAGGGCGCTTTGATGAAAGCGTTAATCCGTCGATAGGAGCGCATACACCGCGGTCTAATAGTCCGATGTTACTGCTGGGTGGTTACACGAACTATTCCGCGAAACTTTCAGAATACTTCGCCCGCCTAGCTCTCCGGGATCGCCTGGGATCCCATACCGTTAGCCTCCTAATCAGCTCATAACCATTTATCCCGACGACCCCTGTGCGCTCGTTCAGCGAACTTAATGCGAACGTCGAGATCATGTTCTCGTTCAAGGTCTTCTCCGAGTCATCTCCCTCACTGCAATCGCTCGAAATGTATCCTCAAACTTCCAGAGCGCCGACTACCCATCGGCCCAGACCTCAGCCTAGCGAATTGGAAACTCGAGAGAAAAAGACAGATTTCAACGGAACGGAAACTGGTAAACTTGAAAATGACCCTCTCTCATAACGTTTCGTGGTTTGAGCTCCGCGATGAGACTTTGTTCTTGTTCATAGCTCGCACGGTTCCCGCGGCGGTTTATGCGGCTACAGACAATTATTGACCAGAACGAAGACGTTCCCGATTGGTCTTTGTTCGGACACTTTGGACATTCAGTCAGTGTCCGCGGAGCGGACACACATCGATTCGAGTCGGAGAGGACCGTCAATCTCATCATTGCCGGCGGACTCGATTGCTCGTCCGCTCGCCAGACCCTTATTGTGTAATGAATACGTTGTTTCCCTCCCGGAACCCCCGACGGATTCCCTGACGGAAGACCCAGCGGAAGACCTAGCGGAAGACCCACCGAAACCGCTGCCGGAGCACCTACACTGCCTACTCGCCACTACAAGCCGTCCGCGAGACTCGGATCGGGCGAGCCTGAATGCAACACTCATCCGAGCTAATAAAGACACTGAAGAGCCTACCGTTAATTACCTATTCGCGTCACCTTGTTTCACGAGTGGATTGGACGGATAAGCCAGACGGAACAAGTCGCACAACAGATTCATCATCTGTATCGAACGGGCCAAGCTAACAAGCAGCAATTCAACCAACCACCTAAGTTTACAAACAATGCCTCCCGCATGCCGAATCATGCATCCATCGTTAGCGGAGCTCGTAAAAAATCACATCTGCGGGGAACAGAGCGAATCGTCGTCGGCTACGACGACCTCCGAAACGGTTGGCGGGTCCGGATTGTCGAGCCGTAGGGTTTCCATTTGGAAGCCAGGATTTTCGAGGTCACGTCCTGATCTCCACAACGCGCGGAGGCTTCGAAGCTTTGGATGATTTTCCCTCCCGCCTGGGGAGCTCCCGGGAATGGCTTGGTGGGTGTTGAGCACATTTCTTGTCCGGAGTGAACATGATGTCATCTCTGAAATGGACCTAGGACGCCCCCGGGAAGCTGCGCAGAGAGGATTCACGTTCTGAGGGACGCGGAAACAGGTGACCCGCTTCGAGGGAAAATTGCCAATTTCGACACCTCGGAAATGTGCATCAGACCGCGAGTCCAGTGAGGACCTAGCAAAAGACGTCAGAGCGTGGAGTCCTAGACCTTTGGAGACCTTGCGGAAGCCATCCCGAAACGCGAGTTAATTGCATCTAATAGCGTGGTGAGGTATCGTTTTGCACGAGTATCGGATTCCATATTGATGGCTTCTCCGGAGCAGCTCGATGTCCGTGCGGTTCTCGGTCGTACAGGTAGAACATTGATCGACAGCGAAATTACAATTATCGATAACCTCGGCGCCTTACGCAGATTCAAATGTGCCCCCCTGCACTGCCCTTTGCAAGTTGGACCTCAGAGCAACAAATGGATTTCAGCACGCTCAGCTCGGATCCGCACTCGAGAAACCATCGTTCGTTATTAACTTCCATTTAATATTAAGACCGATCGTTTTCCCAAATGAGAATCTTCAACATCACCGCTTGAACCACCTGTTGGACTCTCCGATTGAGGCCATGTAGGACGGCTATGCACGCTCCACGAGTGCACGTTCTCGAACGATTTTTGTCGGAATAACAAGCCAGGATCGAACTTCGTGAATAAATGAGGTGTGAACGAAGAATCACCTGCTCCAAGTGGCGGCTTGACAAACGAGGTGCTCGTCGACTTCGATTCCTAGTCCGGCGTTCGATCGGAACGGTTGTCGTATGTGGCCGGGGAAAGTATTCAAATGCACGAAAGTGTGAATTGTTCTATCGTTCGTGGCTCATTGCTATTCGGGACAGTGAGGATAAGCGAACGTGAACCGCTGCGCGCGGGCACCAAATCTTCGACGAACGTATCTCACGGCTGGTCGGTCCGTTCGGCGGTTGGCTGGCTGGCTGGCTAGCAGGTTCCCCAGTCAGGCAGTTAGTGAACGCCGATGCGCGGTAACAACGACTTTGACGATTGAGATAAAGCACCTTAGTTTCAAGGAGCTTGGATTTTTTGCCACAGAGGGCGTTGGCGTCGCTCACGGCGCGCCCGTGAGTCTGTTCTATCCGCACCACAACATTGGAGAGGCTCCGAGGTGCAGCAGCACCACCACCACCAGCAGGATCTAGAATGTGGTTACCGTTAGCCTTCACGATGTAGCCCTCCAGGATCACGACGAAGAACGAAAACGACGGAAAACCAAACACGGAAACATGTGCTGTGCTCTGTGCGATTCGGATAAATGCCTAACGGATACCACTCTCTAGGTGAGCAGAGGCGGAGCTCCGTTTCACTAGTCTCTATTCATTGATATCTACCTTGTGTTATCGTTCACTACGCAAGCTCCGGAATGGTCTGCCTCTGTCATCGGAGTCAGTTTGCGAATCTTTGGAAGTTCTGTGGAATCTTCGCGTGCATGCATGCGCAAATCAATTTCGCGGTGAAGTAGATCACGAGCTATCGTGGACAGATGTGAGGAGTTCGTAATCCGCGAGGTTACGGATGACGGCTCCCATGCCGGACGCATTCTGTCAGGTTCACGGGATAATCCCGATCCGATGAAGTTTTGAATGCTTCTGAATGAGTTTTGAATTTAACGTAGATTCTAATCAATCCCGTAGACTGGGTGATCTCCGGACTATTTTTTTCGTTAAATCGTGAAATCGACTGCGGGTAACTTTCGATGATCCACGATGGTGGCTATGGGAACGGCGGCGAGAATGAGGGGAATGACGAGAAACCGGCGACTTAAGATGCCCGGCGTTTCGCTATATTAGACAACTAGCGTACCCGGTCGCGCTTCGCGCGACGCCTCCTCCCGATTCCAGTTTTCCTGGACAATAAGACTGACAATGGGTCTCATCAGGCTCAGTCTCCTGAAGTTGCGGAAAATGTTCAGCGTCGCGAAGTACTACTACGATTGAACTATTTTCCGTAATACTCAAGTGCAAGGGTTTCATCAGTCAACGTATCTTCTTCAGCGGTCGCGGGAAAGCGTTAATGTTGCGAAGAACTTTCACGATTGAGTGGTTCGCCATGTATTCACGCGCATGTTCGGGCCCTATGTGTGTCTCGGCGAATTGATTGAGGATCTATCAATCATGAAACTTTGGTGTGGTCGAGATTGAATCGGGACCGAGTTCAGGCTTCTTACGATTCATAATTGCGGTCGGGCTGCAGTGATTGGATTATGAGGCTTGGTGGGCTGAAGTCTGACGCCGAGATATATTTTGGACCGTTAACACACGGCTACTCGCAGTGAGTAGATACTAACGTCGAATGATTCTGTCGTCGGTCGTCCTGAGTGACATGGCGCGAGTCACAGAGCCGTAAGTGGGCCCTGTACTCCCTCTGGCGATTGCATGCATTCTAATGTCAAAAACTTAGTTGACCCCGGTACCCAGTTAGTGCCAAGGCCCAGTTGACGTGCACCTCATTTCAAGCTATTCAGAATCGAACAATGCGTTGGACGCGAGTCTTCTGTGGATTCATCTCGATTCATAGCGACAACTCAAACTTGAGAGCTCTGAGGTGAGAGGTCTGTGCCTTTTCCCTGGACGTCCCGGGAACGGCTTTTCCGAGAACGGTCCCGGTTCCCGCCCAGGCCCATTTCCCCGGGATTCCCCGGAAACGGCTTTTCCGAGAACAGTCCCGGTTCCCGTTAAGGTCCGTTTTTCCGGGATTTCCCGGGAATGGCTTTCCAGAGAACGATCCCGGTTCCTAGCGTTTCCCCGGGAGCGGCTTCCCCGAGAACAGTCCCGGTTCCCGTTTAGGTCCGTTTTTCCGGAATTTCGCGGGAACGGCTTTCCAGAGAACCGTCCCGGCTCTCGTTCAAGTCCGTTTCTCCGGGGTTTCCCGGAAACAGCTTTTCCGAGAACAACCCCGGTTCCTGCTGAAGTCGGTTCCGCCGGGATTCCCCGGAAACGGCTTTCCCGAGAACGGTCCCGGTTCCTGAGCGTTTCCCCGGGATTTCCCGGGGACGGCTTTCCAGAGAACCGTCCCGGCTCTCGTTCAAGTCCGTTTCTCCGGGGTCTCCCGGAAACAGCTTTTCTGAGAACAACCCCGGTTCCTGTTTAAGTCGATTCCCCAGGATTCCCCGAAAACGGCTTCCCGGAGAACGGTCCCGGTTCCCGGTAACTGAGCGTTTCCCCGGGATTTCCCGCGAACGGCTTTCCAGAGAACCGTCCCGGTTCCCGTTCAAGTCCGTCTTCCCGGGACTCCCGAGTGCAGCGTCCCCGAGAACCGTCCCGGTTCCCGATTGAGTCCGTTTTCCTGGGAATACGGCTCTCCCGGTTCTCAACATCAGTGCGTTTTCCCAGGATTTCCCGGAACCGGCGTTTCCGAGAACAATCCCAGCTCCCGTTCAAGTCCGTTTTCCCGGGGCTCCCGCGAGAACAGTCCCAGCTCCCGTTCAAGTCCGTTTCCCCGGGATTATCCGGGAACGGCTATCCCGAGGACACTCCTCATTCTGATATCAGTGCGTTTTTCCGGGATTTCCCGGGAACGGCTTTCCAGAGAACAGTTCCACTTCTTGACATCGCGCATTTGTTCCGAGAACAGTCCCGGTTATTGACCGGTCGATTGATAAAGCCTCGCTCCAAACCTCATGTCGAGCTTGAGATGGCAAAAGTCGGGCATCTGAGACCCGGGCATGTAAGATTCCGGCAAGGGACATGGAACCAGGCGACCGATCACGGTTCCCAGGTTGCTGTGCAGGGCAGGATTTTCGCAAAGCAGTCAGAGATGATTGAGATATCAGCGAAGAAATTTTAGATTAGGAAGTTTGAGGCCCTAACGCGCGCAGATCCCGACGGACACCCGCTGGCTAGGCACGTACACGCGGTGGATGGTCGCAGGTATTTGCCCGAGATCGCAGGTATCCGGTGCTGTGAAGCGGGTAGCATCGGCCTTTAGCGTTGCGGTTCTTTTGCAAGCTCTACCTACCAGGCTGGATTAGGCACGGCGACTCGTTCGGCTCGGTCAGTAGCTGTCGGACTCCTCGCGACGGCGCATCGCTCGCGAACTTGGCACGACCAGCTTCTCGAACTACATCAAGAGTGTGTCATGTGCGGTTTTCGAAACTCGGCATCCTCTATGAGAACATCATCCACTCATAGTCCTGCCAAATCTGAAGGGATCGAAATTTTTTGGACATAGAGTAGAATTCACTTCTGAGATCGGAACGTTCACGGGCGGGCGCGTGGACACCTGAACAGGTCCGATCGAGGCGGCGGAGACGAACGCAGCGCTTGAACTACGAAGCCTTCACACATTAGAGCACACGTTGACGTCGCTTCCACGACCACAGTCCTCATGAGAGCTTTCATACAGTGGATACGGGAGACCCTCACTTCGTTGTCGATCGAATACGCGACGGCGAATGCGGAGCGGCGGCCAACGGCGCGCGTTTTCGAACGGCGTTATTCATGGTCGGAAGGCCGACGAAGTGTTTGAGTTTTTTCGAGATTGCGGCCTCTAGAGGACGTCGAGGAGGACTCTGAGTAGCCTAAAGCCATCCTCGGCGAGTTTGGCGGCTCTGGGCGAAGTTTCCGCGAGATCCGGGCCGCGGTTTGGCCGTGATGATGACCTGATCGAGCGTTCGCAAGTTGTCTTTTATTTATTAGATTCGTTTACTCTGGATTGATGGGTGGAAACCAAAAGCAAGAATGATTGATACCACCACTGGTATTTATCTTGCTAGCCAGGTGGGCCGCTTACCTCGGCCTTGTTTGAGTCGGCAGTATTTTGAAAACACTGATGAGAACCCGGTACACGTTCGATCGCCTGTGAGCTGCGTGAGGATAGGACAGCGTTTGGCGTTTGAATTCAGACGGAGCCGTAGAGTGACGGCATCCCTCATTATGCGAGTTGAAATGCATACAGCAAGTCTGTTTTTACTTCTTTTTGACGTCGGATGTTTGATAGCCGTAGTCGTGGTTTATATAATGTCCGCGAAACCATGGAATTTCAAGAAATACATAATAGATGACTTTGTCGCTTCGTTTCTCGAGATATCGGGCCCATGAATTTGAATTGGGGCTGCCAGATATTCAGAGAGTACAGGTTGCAGAGTCTTCTTTCTCTTGTCACCATCCTTCCGTGGAAAGTTTCACAAAGAAGGAAAGGAAACCTTTTCCGAGTAATTTTTCCAAAAAATAACGGCCGGGCCGCGGGTCAATACCTCGTCGAGTCACTTTTGGCGGCCTAGGGGTAATTCTGAAATGAGGTACGGGACTTGTCACTCGTCAGATCGATATCTACGAATCGTGTGTACACACCGTGTTTCCATGGATTCCCATGCGATCACGCAACGTTCGCCGGGAACAACAAACTCCAAAAGCTGAGACTCGACGCGGGTAAGCGTCCCCACTTGATTAAACAACCGGAACGGATCAGCTTAAGCACCGCTCCGAGCCTGGAAACACACTGCATACCATCCGTACGTTCGTTCGTCCGTCGGACGCACACTTGGCCGGCCTATCGAGCCTCTATAAAAATTTACAACGCCTAAACACGCGGTGCGAGGCTTAGCATGAATTAGACAACGGCTCTCATTAGAAGGGTAATCAATTGATGTCGTAGTAATTATACTTGTCATGCTGTTGAGTCGAAAGCGTTGAAGCGGATCTTCCGCCGGGCCCTCCGCTTGAATGAATTACCGAATGAAACGGTCTGGAGGACGAAGTTGATGAACGAAAGTCGGCAAACACGAACTTCACTCTTGTTCGGCCGCCAGGCAGATGGGTTCGTCGCCAGGTTGGGTGAGTAGTCGAGGGGCGGGCGGGCGCGCGCGCGCGCCCTTCGTCGAGGGGGAGGGCCTCTGTCGGGGCCTCAATCGTTTCGAGAAACTGGTATTCACACCAGGCACACCACAGTATCGACGTCAGTAGCGTCGCGGTCGTTTTCGACGTCGATGATAGCTGTTGCCGCAGCCGCCCACCTTGGTGCCAATGCTTTTTGTCAAATCTCGCTTCGCTAGCGAATGCGCTCGAGAATCCACCGCCGGCGTCGTCGTCGCCACAATGGATGGAGTCGAAGCAGGCCCGGTGGATGGCTGGTGTTGTCATCGCCGGCGAGCTGCCAATGGGTAACAGATGCTCCGCGTTCATCGAGAAGAATGCCTCGAGCCCAAAAAGAGGACCTTTGCAACTGGTGGCCAATGCAACACAATGCACCATGCTTGCCGCTTTTCTCTCTCTCTCTTTCTTCCATTCTCTCTCTCTCTCGGAGGGCAGAGCGATAGACAGAAAGGAAGAAAGGACGGAAGATAGAGACTCATGTCGTGAGCACGTTGCAAGCAGACTGCCCTCAGACTAACAGCGGTCGCGCCGATGATGTTGTCGCCGTTTTTGTCGTTGTTGGAGATCGATCGCAAAATATGAAAACTCGACGAAGAACCACTCCGAGGGTTTTGAATTCAAACACCCCGTCGCGCGCAGCATCTGCCGACGACGGCTTCGAGGATTTGTGATTCATTGGCATCATCGCTCGAAATCAATAATCTCCTTGAAATTCATTCGAAAAACCTGACCAGACCGAACCCACACTGTCACCGCTTTTCGGAGTTCACTGGTGAGGTGGTTGTAAGGTGAGACCTTTCGCGTGAACAGGGCGTTAGCTAATGCTGGACAGTTGCAAGTCCGACCGAGTCTGGGATCGAAGCTAAGGGCACTGCGTACCATTCATAAATCTTCATTGTTGACGAGGATAGAAGAGGCTCTTCGCGAATAGGATCTAGGCTGGCTTTGCCCTCAGCCGGTGGCGAAATAGTTAACCGAGCTTCTCTTTTTCTGAGTGCCAGCGGTGCAACGTTGCCTTTCGCGAAAATCCCGGAGCCTCGGGGTGCTGGCTCATCGCAGCGGCTGGGTGTCACTGAAGCGTCACCCTGCTGCTTCTGCTGTCTTTTCTGCTGATGATCGGTCACCCGGCTCGTCATTTACGCGCGACACTCGACTGAATCAGCATGTTCCTCCGACAGGCTGGCGTTCACGCAAACAAACAGACGCACACTCACATCGCTTGTCATCGACGATGACGGCCGCGATTGTTATGTCAACGCAGCTGATTTAGCAAACGTCGCGTCTTCCGAGTACGGTGTCACCGTGAGCTAGTACGCTGCGCGATTCCTCCCCCCCCCCTTTACCTTGGCCTATCTTATCCCTTGTCTGGGTCTCCCCCCCCCTCCCTTAGCTCGTGAGAAATCGTGAGAATCTGGATTTTTTCCGGAGGATTGCATAGAATCTATGGAATTCCCGAAGAGAGTCGATGAGTTCCACTATCACATTCAGGAGGGACTCCCCCCCCCCCTCACGCCCCACCGAACACGCAGAACGAGTTTCGCCGGCATTTCGCTGCTTCTCGCCCGTGAGTGTCAAGCGTAGCGGTCGTCGCCAGCGAAATCTTGGAGAAAACTAGCGAAGAGAGGAGAAAAGAAGAAGCAGCAAACTTTGGACTTTGATATGGGACGCGCGAGCAGTCGTATAACGCCGAGCGGCGAGACCCAAATTTCGAATGGTGTATATCCATCTATCTGTTTTTGTGATCCTTTCTGATCCCTCCTCTTTTCTCGCTGAGTTCCATCGCTTCGATCACAGACAGCGTCGACCAGTTTCAAGTCCTTCCGACAGAACCCCGCTGGGTTTTTCAGAAGAGACTTCGAATTTGATTCTCGTCTCCTTCGTTCCGCCATGTTTGCGCTAAATCCCCGGCTATGATTTTCGAATCCAAAGCCGGAGTCGGAGACCTGAATCAGAATTCCGCTATCACCACGTCGGTCATGAAATCTCTGACTGAGCTGAAATCCATCTGCCTGTGATCCTCGCCGTTTTCGGATCCACAACAGGTGGCCCCTTCTGATTTTCGTTGGAGTTACCTCCTTCCAGCTGGAAACTACATCGAAGTGGGAACAAAGACTTCGGACCCGACGCGTTCCTTGGAAAATTTGTCCCAAGTCATCGTTGACGGCGGCGGCGATATCAAAAAAGAAAGTGGTGGTGGTGGACGTCATCGCTGTGCAACAAAACGACGTTCGTTCCAGAGGACTTCCTCTTTGAACGCTAACAAAGCGTGGTATCTCCTTAATAATTTTTCGCCACGGCGCCGCCAAACTGTCATCCAAACTCGTGTTTCTCCACACGAGAGACAGTAATTGCTCTAGCCTATTGTCTTCACATCCGTCTTTTCGTTATGAACGCCTCGTTCAACCCAGCTCGCCCCAGAAATGAGGAGAAAACCTGGAAGAAAAATGGAACGAAGCATCTCGACGAGGGGAGAGGACCCCCTTCTCCCGGTGGCGTCGGCAACACCTTCGCCTGTGTTCATTCCTCGCGTCCTGAAGAGAATATCGATGCCCTGCAGGATATAGCCCAACGTGCCGAAAGATGCAGCGACTGCGTTTTTCGATTGCTCCGATCGCGGCGGCGGCGGCAAGCGGAGTTGAAGCCCGAGTGGGATAATGTCGACCAGGCTAAAAGATGCCCCTCTCACGTTTTCGGGGATGACTTGCGGAATTAATTACATGCAGGGCTTCTCTTTCGCACAATGCGCGGGACAATGGCCGTCGAGGCACGAATTATCTCGGGGACAAGCTTTTGCTTCGAGAAACACCTCTCCCCGCGTTGATCCCCTTACCCCCCCCCCCCCCCTTTCCCCCTGACGTCGTCCTCGAGGGAGGTCAGCGAGCTTGGAATCCACAAACAAACACCGACGAAACAGTCAGGTTCCGAGTCGAGGATAGTTCGACCTTCTTCAATCCCTCTCGAGGTCGATGAAGATGATTTGGAAACAATGGTGGAAGCTGTTCTAGGAACGTCGAAATGTCGAATCCTGTCCGGAAGAAGATAAAAGCCGTAGGTCGGGCGAGAATCGACTGATCGGGATGCAGTTGTGGCTTGCATCCTACGCAAAACTTGATGTTTGGCGAAAGTTAAGAATTTTCAGCCTTCGGTCGGAAGATGCGCTCCCGCATCGGGAAAGCGGGGAGTCGCGGGAAAAGTGCACCGCGGAGGGACGGGAACAAGAACTCTCGGTGCTCGTTACGGGGTAAGGGCAAGGTGAGGCAGAATCGTTGTCCGTGGCAGCCCGTAGGAGTTGGGAACGAGAATTCTCAACAAAGACGAAAAGAACTCTTTTTCAACTCTCCACTGAGCTCTCCCCATTCCCGTCACAGTCTTGTCCACCGAGGGAGAAATAGATGGGAATCGCTCGCATAATGAACCGTTCGCGTCGTATTCCATAATATTTGATATTTCGACGTTTCATCCCCAAACGCAGGAATCACACGATTCGAGAACGACGATCGCGGTTTCCATCTCACAATCAGATCCAAAGCGAAAGTGGTTGAAACCTTCGCGGACACTGCGGCGGCCATTGTCCGACGAGTCACGATCTGGGTTTTATATTTTCTTCGTCTTTCTGGCGTTCCTCCCCGGCTTATTTCGGAGTGTTTTCTCGCCGCTTCAAAAGGAGTCAATCTGCACCTTTGCGAAGGATGCGATGACGACTTGGATGGCGCGATCAACACAAACGGATCTTCTCGTCCGGTGGGAACAGCTCCGCAATTGGGTGACCCGTGTCTTCCGCAGGAGATTTGGTCGAAGATAAACGATCCTTCTCTTATTCGCTAGCCATCCGGACAGCAAGCCGGCTCGCTCGCTCGCTCGCTGACTCGTTCTACCTCCCACGCATCGAGACGCCGCACCATTCAGACAGTTCGCGCGTTTGGATTCCATTTGACAAGAGCGCGCCGACGGTTTCTGATTCCGTCGTCGGACAATGCACTCGATGTCTGGAATCTCTTCGGGATCGTCGCGATGCCAACGCACCGAATGCAGGTGTCCCTCTTGATGAATCGAGTCTCCACAATATGAACACCAACGCACCGCGTGTTGTTATCTGTGGCATCGTGCTCGCGCCGCGCGTGGATTTTGTGAAAACTTCTAGATGAGGGATGAAGCTCTACTACGCTGCCGTCGAAATTGTCATTCAGATTGGGAGTCTTGCGACTTTCATGCTTCGTTTGTGACATTTCTGCTGCTGAGGGCCGGTGATTCGTTCAAGATGATGAGGAATCATCCTCCTCCTTTCGTCGAGATGGTCGAAATGAGAAACTCAGCCAGAAGTGAACCGGTTCCTTGTCCCACGCAAATGGAATTGAATTTTCTCACCCGAGTATCTCGTCGTTCTTTGAAACTGCTGGGACGCTTGCCAAGAAGTCGCATCTATGCACTGGTGGAGCGAGTTTCCGTTTTCAAATCCGCAGTCACCAGATTTTCTGGTCGTCAGCGAATTGTTCCCACCTTTCCGAAAGCTCTGAGGTAATCGCGTCATGCAAATGAATTTCTCCTGTATTTTGAAGTTCTCCATGAAGGCATTCTAGATTGAGACTGCAAAAGGAATCCAGGCAAGAGATTTTTCTGCGCCTGAAGAACACTCATGATCTCGGTGTGCATCGCGCAGAGCAGGTCCCGATTTTGGATTCTGACGCTTCTTACAAAACTTCGCGAAATCCAGTGAATTATGCTTTCGGAAATGGAGCTTTGGACAAGCGCCTGTAGAGCATGTATCGCAGCCCATTGTCGATACGCGCATATGGTTTGCTGTGCCGCGGCGTCTGATGCGGTGTGGGAAGGGTTGCTGGCATTGCCTCTTGAACGATTCTCATAAATTTCACTTCTTACTATCTCGCCTCCCATTTTCCACTCGCAACTTTTTCAAGTCGGTCCCGTGGGAGTTTTGGCCTCCGAGTAGGCCAGCCTTAGTTTCTCATTTCGGCCCCTGTGGCTAAAAACTTGCCGCGACAGCGAAGGCGGATCGGGCGCAGAAGTGAGCGAGATCGCTCGAAAGGACGCGGGCGGAGTTGACTTCTCAATTCTTGGCGCTCGTTGCCGAAACCCGTCAACGCAACAAAAACAACACCAAGAACTGTTGGAACATGGGAACAACACTGGCATCAGCAATAAGAAGGAGCATATGGTGACGACAGCAACTCAGGAGCAACGAAGAGAACAACAAAACATACGGAAGCAGCGAGTCGTTCGACAAAGTAACAAAACATGCGACTAGAAAACAACAAAAGGGGACACAGCCATGAGGGGCATGCTTTTAAACGAAAACTTTGGACTAACAAGAACAGAATAACGATAACAACAAACAGAACAACAATAGTAGTGTCGTTGGGGGCTTTACATTGCGAGATTTCTCGCCTCCGGGCTCATGTCTCCCTATCGTGAGGGAGAAATGAGTAGAGGCGACTCAATGACTCCCGGATAAAGGTCTCCCGCCAAGTTACCGACGTCAGCTGCGTTTTAATATTGTTGGGGTTCGGTCTGCTGCAGTTCTTGTTATCGACATCACGGAGCGCTCGAGTCCCGAGTTAAAAAACCGTTGAGAGCCTCGAGGCCAAGCGAACTAATGTTTTGACCGAACCACTGCCCGTCTTCGGAGTAACCGCGCAAGGAGCAACTCTCGTTGTTTCCACCGCTCACGTTCCCAACCTTATCGGCGAGTCCGCCCGGAGTTTTCCAGAAACTCAGTTTCGTTCTCGCCGGATTTCCGGAAAGCTCGTCGTTTTGAACGACGCGAGGAAGCTCTCAATGACAGCGAAAGTTCCCCGGGGCGGTCATCAATATTCCTCGATTGCCTCGGAAGACAAGGGCGCATCTGAAAACATCTCGATGACGGAATAATGACGACAACAACAACCACGCGGAATGACAACAATACCAAACGATGTCAAGTAATGGACATAATGGCTCTGATCGCTGGCTATGATCCGACTCGGACACCTCATTACGAAGGGCGTCTGGCACAGGGACGGATCTCGCCACCGAACACTATTCTGATAATGATAGCCTATAATTTATCCGGGGACTGCAAACACTTTTCCGAGCGAGGAAGTTTCCGAGCATCGTCGTAACGACTGTCATTCACAATTTCCGAGGCTTCCGGGCGCTTTAGATTCGCCGCCTTCTCAAAACGACACCTCTGTGAGTGGAGATGCCCCCCTTTTACAACTGGTCGTCAGAATCGATTTGTGTGAATGCGAATGTCACCCGTCACTTTCCAGGTCTAGCGGTCGCTCGGTGCGGGAGTGTTTACCTGATTGAGTCGTTATCTCCGTCCGCTCGCTCGTTCGTTCGTTGGTTCGTTTGTAACACGATCCCGTCGGAATCCACACTTTGAAACCGAAGCTGCTCCGCATTGGGTGCTGCTCATCTCTATGACTCCCGCTCGGAACAATTGACTCCGAAAGACAACCGATCGAGCGACCACCTGAGTGAGTGACTGAGTGAGCTTTCGCCAGATTCTAGACTTGTCTATGGTCGTTTTCTGTCTTCGGGTCCCAATTTTCCGTCGCATACGCGTCGAGACCTCTTCCGAGGATTCGGAACTTTCCGGGGGTGAAGGTGTTGAGGGTAAGGAGGTGATGGAGGCTCTCCCTGTGATTCGGAAATTCCGCTTTGGGATCGATTGTCTGACGACCAGAGAGATAACGGAAAGTTGGAAGTGATCAGAACTGCCTAGCTTCCGGTCTCCGGTGGAGAATTTGATCCCAAGCCGCCGAATGCGAGACCTTCAAACTCGATCTCTGATCCGATTTTCCTATGGAAAGGTTTACAGCTGTTGCTGGTTTGATCTTCTCAGGAAGAACTCTCCTCCTGGGTCCTCTTTGAAGAAACGCTCATACGTTTGTACCCGAATTCGGTCTCTCTATAATGTTCGACATCGTTTTGCCAAACGGTTACCCTTGAACCTTTGGTAGTGGATTAGGAGTAAACCGCACCGGACATGGACGATGTGGAGCGGTATTCGCGACTGGTCAATTGAACGATCGTGTTTTCGAATTTGTGAGTATAAGTTCCTTAGTCTGTCCTTTGATCGATTCGTCCTCTCGCGGGTGCATTCGTTCGTTCGGATCGAGCCGACGCCACTCCGGCGCCAATGCGGGCATCCACCGTTTCTGTCAAGATACCAGACTGGCGAGCCGACGGCGACGACGGCGGCGGCGTCGGCAACAGCAGATATGTTTGTCAATTAACCTTGGACTAGGCGGCCGACTAAATAATATCACATTGCGCGGAAGCTCGATTTCCGATACGATGCACGGAGTCGATGTTCTCTCTTTCTTCTTCGAGAGACGTCTAGCGACTGCTTGCTTCATCCATCTCCTGTTCAAGTGTTAGATCACTCACTCGCTCCACGGAGATCCATCAGATATTCAGGGAAGGCGGAGGAATCGGGGCGAGTTCCTGCTCATGCCGAACTCGTTCGTTCCGTTCTGCTTTCCTGCCATTACGCTTCTTCGTTTGGTGGCTTTCTTCTGCCTGCACCATTTTTCTCGGGAACACCAGTCTCTGCTTCCCGCCATGTAGCCCCTTTTCTCTCTACCTCACACTCTTTCTCTCTCTCTCTCTCTCTCTCTCTCTCTCTCAGGGGTCTCTCATTTTGCTACCATCTATTTTCTCTTGGTTCCACTTTCACTCGACATTCCCTTTCCGATCCTATTCTCCTACCTCTCTATCTCTTTCTCCCTCTTTTTCCCCCGCAGGTTTCAATCTTCCTGTCGCGAAGTTTTCCGCCTTTCTTTCATTCTGTTTGGATTTTCCGTCGACCCCTTTCCCCATTTCTCTTTGATCGAGGAACAAATTCCCTTTCTCTCTTTTCCTATTTTTGCTTCCAGTCCCTTCTTTCCCAAGTTTCTCGGTCTGACGCCGCTCGTCCAAATGGCCCAGAACCTCCCCTGCTATTCCACATCCTGGGATTCCATTTCTCCCTCGCGTGTCTCGAACACCCCGCGATGCCGTTTCTATTTCCGTCGTCCACATTTTCCCCATTCCCGTACGGGGATCTTTCCGCTTCCCGATTTAGAATTTTCTCGGGATGTAGAATTGAGGAAGTTCCTGAATCCGAAGCCCTTCTCTGTTTTTGACAGTCCAGGTCGCGATTGGTGTCGCCGCGTTTCCCGAAGGAAAGTCTAATTGACATGGATCAATCATTTCAATTTTCGAACAACGTGACGCCTCCAAAAGATGGGAGTTGAGACTCTGTTGATTTTATCGTCTTTGGTCGCCGTAGAGGCCGTTTCCGTGGGTCGTTCGTTACTGGGCTTGGCGAGCTTGGTGGACGTTGGCAAGAGGCGGTGCTCTTCTCCGTGATAGGATTGTTCGAAACAGCCTGCTTGTGAGCTCGAAGGGAGAAACAGAGGGAACGGCTCGCCAGAATGGGTGGTCTAACTGAGACGCTTTTATAGGCTTGCGGTCTCATTTAAGGCTCGTTTGCCGCCACCGTCTCCATTCCCCCGTCCCGTCGTTCCAACGGTTGTCCGTTGGAGGCCTGCCTCGATTCCCAAACTCTTTCAGGAGCGTGCATTGTTTCAGACAGGTGACGTCTGATTTTCCGTCAAACTTGTAGTCATTGTCATTTACATTTCTCGATAGGTAATTGGCTTAGTCTTACGGTTTTTTTCGCTAGTTTCTACCTCGTTCCCCAACCGAGAAACGGTCATCTTTGCATCAGGACGTCTCGGCACAGATCTGTCTCTCGAAGAACGGAGCAGTTGATGTGCAACCGACAAAGTGTTTGATCTAGCTCGGCTTAAAAGCTAAGTGGCTTCGTCCGTCGCGTCGCTGAAAAGCCTCCGTTGTTCGATCTCTCTGAGGGCGGATGGAACTCAAGTCTTCGAAGAGCCCCCGGATGAAGGAGGCTAAACTGAAGGTGTCGCCCCGAGAGATGCGAGAGGGCGGGACCAGTTTGGAAAAGGAGAAAATCTTGAAAGTCTATCCGAGCAATTATGTCCAATCATAGTGTCCTGAATGTCTAGCAGCCTCGCTGGCTCTAGGTCCGAACTTCGATTCTGTGGATGCCAAGAGTCGACTTCGAGAGGGAAAGAGAAAGAGATGAAGAAGGAGAGACAGGAAAGAAAATGAAGAGAGAAATTCGAAGCTCTTCTGGTATCGAAAACTCGTGGTTTCAAGAGTATGGTTGGGTGAAAACGCGGGACGGTTATCCCAACGTAGTTTGCCGGGAACGCTCTGCTGCCCGTGACTCCATTCTTCGGAGTTTCGGTTTCCGGGTCAGAGGTGCGTTCGATTGCTCTCTTCTTCGGAGCGTCTGGTTTGAAGTCATATAAATGCTTGAGTACACTCGCATACATGTGTGTTAGTATATATAGCTGCATCGATTCAAATATTTTTCGATCCATCGGAGATGCGTGGTGAGATCTCTCCTCGATTTTGTTTGTTCGACATTTGACGCTTCGTCGGCGTTTGCGCCGAAGCAGCAGCGGCGCCAGAAGTCAGTCAGGGACTTGCAGTGAGATTGCCAAGAAGCCTCTCCAGTCTCTATTTGAGTACAACCACAAGGCGCGTAGGAGCGTTTAGGAGCGTTTTCGTGGTCGCTGGCGGCAGTAACGAAAAGCCGTCGTGTTCGCCACCACCACCACCACCAACTCGGCCACCTGTCACACGCGACAGCGCGGCGCCACCGGTTATTTGTAGCGAATCTCTGGACTCTCTCTCCGTCGCTGTGAATGACTATGTACTACTGCTGGTGGTGGCGATGGAGCTCCGGCTGCTGAGAATCTTCGCGTCTAGTTGGGTGTCTGCCGATCTCTGTTGTTTGCGCCAAGTCGCTCTCACGGCCGAAATACCTTTCGTCGACTCCCCCTCCATTGAGTCATACCTTTGGTAAACAATGTGCGTTTGTCGATACCTCGATTGTTTTATTGGGTTTTCACGGGCTTTAAACCACTGTTTGTGTAAACTACCGGCCAGGGTGCATCGATGCAGACCGTGGTTCCGACTTGAACAAGTCGACGACCTGTGCCAGACTCGGATGAGATCAGTCGATCGATCGATCGATCTCGAGGAATTAGCTCATCTGGAAGCTGATGATGGACGACCCTCGTGGAGGAACTTGCCCCGACTTCCGAGGGTTCTCGATCCGAGCTCGACGACCCGGATGAGATCAAAAGTGAGATCAAGCCCCAGTCCGGACCGGTCGGTGTTTGAGCCTCAGCTCGATGGCTAATTCCAGCGGCGCGGCCTTGAATCCCATCGATCGCCTGGGGGGAGCGGGAGAGTCGAAGGGGGAAGGGGGTAATTTTTCCCGGCAAGTGTCTCGGATTCAGAACCTGCCGCAGGTTTCATTGCACGAAGCCTTGCAAACCCATTGGATGAAATCATCGAGAACGAGGTAATGATCTACAGTGCGCGACGACCCTCACTGGCGACCCCTGTGATACGAGCCGTTCGCAACCATTACCGGCGTGCGATCCTCCTCGCAAAATGTTTTTTCCGTGTCCTTTCCATTTGACGCACCCGGGGAAGCATCTCTTGATGGAAATGTTCATCAAGTCGGAGGCTCAAAATCCACTTAACCGGTAGAATTAGGATCACGGATCCCGTCCACGCAACACTAAATCCTCTGGAAATCATTGTAGCGTCGGAATCCTGAATCCTGAGTCTTGGTTTCCGAATCCTCGTTCGCTCTCCTTCCTTTCTGCTCAGATTTCATGGATCTAGTTCGAGTAGTTCGTCTTTGGGATTACCTTCAGTTTTCTAAGCACCGAGTGTTGAGCTGTGTCTTGCGGGCCATAAACCTTTCAAGTCTTGATCGCGGACGCCAGCCGTTCGTCGGTTGGCATGGCTTCGTTTCAAGTGGTCTTAGAACAGAGGCACCGCTGAAATCGTTAAAGATCGCGACGAGAGTGAGTTTTCAGAATGTCTCGCTTGAATGACTCGCCTCTCGTGTGACGAGCCGGCTGTCATCGATGTAGCCGACAGACATTCCGGCTCACTCAGAATACCAGGTTCGAGTACCTACCGTCACGTCGCGTCGTACAAGTACTTGTATGTACATGTATAGCAGCTATACTATCGGGTGGGTCCGTTTGGATTTCTGTTCGAAGAACTTGAACGTTTCTGAACGTTCTGAAGAACTTCTCGTGTTTTGAGCCATGTAGCCGATTTTGATTGAGGACCGGCCCTTATGGCCTCACACTTGGACCAACGCTGCAGTTCGAGCTAGCCACCGATTTGTCTTGTTCGCCCCACACCCGTGGATCCGTTGCCCGGTGTTATTAGCAGCTACGACGATGGCCACGGCGACAACATCTTTCGGAGAAAGTGCATCGAACAAATGCGGGCGACACCGCTTCCAAACACAGCCAATACAAACTTGGACAACACCTGGTCAGGGTACGCCGCCGGGTCCGCGTTTTTCTTTTCTCTGCTTCATAACTTCCGGAAAGCCGTGCTGCCTCGGGATCGGCTGGAAGTAGAGTGCGGCTTAGAGTGCAGCGTCTTGGACTTGAGTTCGCTGGGTCTTTTGTCAAGGAAAAAACTCATTATTCGATCGCGAACGGTCAGATTGCCGCGCTGATCGAAGTCGACCGTATTGAGAAGTCGATTAACAAATATACGCTGAATAAGGGACTCGGAGTCAGCGCGGCCGCTGGTCTTGGCGGGTCGCTTGAACGACGAGCAAATGAACAAACGAATTGGCTACTACTTTTGGAAGTGCAGCAGCTTCTTGCCGTGCGAAACATTGGGGCCCTGTTTTCACCAGAAGAGGATTCCGCCAGCCGCGAAAGAAAGCCCGAAAGGAAGAAGCTCACATCGAACGTTTCTCGGCGCCTGCTTCCAGACAGAGCCGATCGGTGGTGAGCTCGTGCGATCGGTCGGTCGGTCGGTTGGTCGGTTGGATGGATGAGCGAGCTTATTTTATCACGCACGCTGTGGAAGCAAATGTTTGTCAATGTTTTTTCTGTTTACAGTTGAGATAGTGTATCCAGTGGTGATGTCCAGTGCCCTGGATTTTCTTTGTATCGAGCGGATAAGGCGGCTTTGCTTGGCTTTATGGTCGGATTTTTTATTCAAAAGGCCGGCTAGCTGGCGGAGCAAGCAAATTTACAGCGGCTGAAGAAGATTCTTCAGCGTCGACAGCTTTATGCTGATCGCTCGAAAACGGCTGGATCTGCTGTTGTGCCTGAAGGCCGAGCGTGCGCTCGCATGCGAGCTGCTCGAGGGTCCTCACCGTATCTCGATACATTCATTCGACACCGAGTTTTCCAAACATCCTCGAATCGGAGTCGAAACTCGGTCCCGAATTTCTAGAAATTCCAAAAAATAAACGCGAGAATACTGCTCGACAAAGCAAGTCATGGTCACGACGGAAAAGTCCAAGGGCGCAACAGTGCTGGGAATATTGAGCGGAAGCAAACTGATTTATGATTTCTCTCTGTATCTGTTCCCAATCTGGCCAGCGATTTGTTGAGGTATTGCCAAGACGGTCCATGACACTCTGCTTCAGCGCCATCCAGTCGCTCCCATAGGGTTCGATGGAAAAAAACGTTCATTAGTCTTCGAGATTACGACTGCGTGGAGACGAACTCGTTTTGAAGAAACCCCGTGGCGGAGACGGAACTGTCGACGCAAGTACGAGAGATTCTCAAGACGTTGGCTCTGACTGTCTGAGGCTCCAGTTTCGAAGTTTCAGTTCCGGACACTTCCGGATTCGCGATCACCCGTCGTCGGAGTCGATCCAAGATCTCGATCACTCATTCACCGCTGCGGTTCGAACTCCGTGGAGCTCGATCCCGAGCTCTGCACGGGCTCGAGTCCCGAACTCCGAACTCGGATTACAGGAATCAGAAGACCCGTACACATGATTTCGCTTTCCCCGACAAAAGGGAACATCAAAGACAAAACAGCCCACGTGTTCAGCACTCTGAGTAGGAAGGGTAAAAAGTTCGACAATGATGTGTATGATGAGTAGGAGTTCTGGCTCCGTTCCCACTTCCGTCGCGAGCTGCCGTGTTCCGAGCTCGACGTTCCGAAACATCCGGCGTTGCCCCCGGATCTATTCAGTAATGAAACCTGAAAGTTTCAAAAGCAGCGACGAATCCGAGTCTGAACCCGAGTCGGACGAGCGAGTGAGTGGGTAACTATGTTCACAGATGACATCTATGCCACCAGAATGAAAGCTGTTTCGTTGCCAGGGGAGAGATGAAAGCGCGCTCTGAAACGAATGCTACCGATGCCGTTTGATGTTTTCGACCGGAGAGCGACCGTTCACTCGATTTCGCAGCCCATTTAAGAGAAGATCCTGTGATCATCATGTTTTCGAATCAGCGCTCGAATCCGATCCCAGGCTTCGGCAGAGAGGAAAACTCGCTTGGTTCTCTGCTCGTGTCCGCTGACTCCTGAGCAGGATTCACACTCCCGTCGAGCTTTGAGCGATTACCGATGCCGGAGACGTTTTTTCCGCGGCTGTTCTAGGCGCTCTCAGGCCGAATCAGAAACTTCGCTCGTGCGACTCACGTCGAAGCGATGATGAAAACTTGTTCCTCCAAGACTCGCACAAGAAATGTGATCGTACCCCGGAATGAGGGGAAATTGCATTCATCAACCAAGTGGGCACGGCAAGAAAAACGCACAAGCGCTCTTGTTCCTGCAAAAACATCGACAGAGTCATATGAGACGTGCTGAGCAATGTGGGAACAACGCTGAACAACCAGCCAGCGAGCGAACGACCAACCGCAGGCTCGGATTCAATCGCAAGAGCTGCAAGTTCTTGAGTAGAGTACTCCTTCGGATAATGAGCTCGCACTGTGTCCCAGCCGCCTTCAGTCAGTTCGGAAGCCCCAATCGTTGATGGCTTCTAATTTAATGGGGCGACCCTCCGAAGCGTGGTGTGAGAAACTAGACGGCTTCATCGGACGTCCCGAATAAACAGCGTCTCTCTGCTAATTTCCGTCCTACAACCTGATTAATAATGGAAGTTTGAAACATTCATTAATAGGGAGTCAGTGCTGTAATCAAGGCGAGCTTGCGTGCGCGAGCTTCGCTCCGAAAGGACTCCTCGTAAGCTGGGGTCGTGCATTCACTGCGTTGACCAGTGAACCGGGACGGGCGAATGATTTTTTTTTGTTCTCCAATAGTGTCTCCGGAAAGTGAGCGACGGAGAGATGCGGGTTTAGCGAGCCCGGAAACCTTTGGATGTGCACTTGTTGGAGGCGGTTCGAGTTGCTCAATGTTCTGCGAGTTCCCGGTTCTCGTCCTCCCCGCACTAATGCATTGTACGTGGGGGAACCGACTCAGCATTGTCATTGAGCGCTGCGCTGCGCCCTCGTCTGACATGAGAGCTACAATTCAGATGTTTTTTTACCTGTACCGGTACCTGACCTCTCGGCCACAGGCTGGGACTTCCTCTTGCGGGGCAGCAGGTATACCATTTGGAAGCGATATCGATTGACGATACAAGTTCACGATACACGAGTTCGCGAGGTCGTATCCAGACTTCAGTTGGAAAAAGTGGAAACTTTATGGTTTGCCAAGTTTTCGGAAAACATTTCGTTTGACTCGGTGAGTTTCTTGTAGACGGAAACCTCAACCAATCGCTCGAAGACGCAAATATGATCCCAACCTAGGGAGTCCAGTTCGCACAAGTCCACGATTCGTCCAACATCTGATTCAATTTCAGGATTCGTGAGATGGCAATATTCGTGAGCTTGCCAGCCATTTTTTGGTAACCTCTCAGATGTGGGTCCGTGTTGGACAAGGTTCTCCGAGAGGGCGCGAAGATTCAACTTCCACGAAATTCGATTTCCGCTCATGAGACTTGCCATAAACACGTTTCGTCCGTGTTAGGATTCATTCAACTCCGAGACGCGATAGCGGCCATTGAGCGTTGGCTGACTCGGATTGGACCGCAAACTTCGAAGTGTTCGAGGTTCTCTTCGAAATTCATGCGGCCAGCTTCGACCCCCTGGCCTCGAGTTCTTGAGTTTTCCGGAGTTTTTCCGGACACTCGGAGTTACTTAGATCATGGAAGCTCTTGGGATTTTCAAGGTTTTTGAGGTTCGCGGCGATTCCCTGAACTTCATCGCTTGTAGGGTGAGTCTGGGTGCGTATTCGCGGTATATCCGGCCCTTGGACATCAGCTGCAAGACGTAGTTCCAGGGACACCTTCTTCCGCTAACGCCGCTCGAGCGCGCGCGACAAGGTCCCGATCTCGTTGCCAACAGATGTCCGTGATGGCTCTGAAAAAACTGTCAATGTTTTTAAATATGCCGCCCAGGCGATTCGCTGCACTTGTCAACCGAGCTGTGCATGGTTGTCGGAATATTCGTCCACACTCCACACTCGATCGCATCCAACGTGTAGGCAAAACACCTGGCAGCCTAATCACCACACCCGAGATCGCTCCTCGGGAGCCTTCGATGACGACCAAAAACGGATGCCGTGAGAAAAGGAGAGAACTTCGTAAACTTTTCGGAAAAATGTCCCGAAGTGACTTCTCCGAGAGCTATAAGGAACACGATTCTCTGGTAATCTTCACTTGAAACGAAGAGAAAGGTCGCCGTCTTGCGTTTTTCCGTCCTTCCTGCCTTCCGAACGGTATCTTGGTCCGTCGTTTTTGGAGCATTGTCGTTTTTTGCACCTTGCCTATGTGGAATCTTCTCGGTGGATGACGACTTTGGAGTACGTTCGTGAGTTCAATGACAGGGGAATGACCCGAGTCGTAGAGGATTTTCCAAGCGTGGAAAACCATGTCTGATGTTGTTTCGCGAGGAAAGGAGCGACATTAATCGACGGTAGCATTTTTCTTGAATTGTCTCGAATTAGAGAATCGATCTAATCCGAAGTTTTTCGAATGGTAAAACGAGCTCTGTCGAGTAGAACCCATGACAGGTGGTATTCCTGGAGCATCGGACGAGACACAAGACGGAAACGAATTTCATGACCAGGAAACTTGCACGGATTCCCTTCGGCCATCGCGCGTCTTTGGGAAAGGGTTCCCATTGGGAAGGAACAGATTGTTCCCGTCCGGAACAACTGGTAGGGGCTCTTCCGCGTCATTTGCCTTCTCGGTGAGGCGAACAATGTCCTCAGACCTCCAAACTACGTATTCGAATTCGGGTTCGATTTCTAGCTGTGGAATTCGGATCATAACTAATGGCAACGATGCGACTTCTCCTTCTTATGACCTTTCGTAACTAGGGAGAAAACCATCCGGATGTAACAAGGAAGAAACAGGGAAACTTTTTGAGTGTGTTTTTTTTCACTTTTCCGGATGTCGTCAGTTATTCTCTTTGTATCTCGCAGACAATGCATCCTTTGTTCCCCGGCTGTGAAATCCTCACCGCGTAGCTCAGAAGAAACCTTTCCGAGAATCACGAGTTGGGCGAAGAACCAATTGAACGTCTGCTCGTCCACCCGCGCGCTCCCCAATGAACCCTTGCAGAACTTCTACTCGAACTCCATCGAAAACACTCTCTGTTACAAAGTCGGCGCAGAAAGAGAAACATCGTGCTGAATCACAGCCATCCAAGCTATTTATGTAGAGCTTGAGAAGGCAGATGTTTTCGGAAACCTCCCAATAACACCGAGTTCGATCGTTGCACCAAATCCGTAGAGCTCTGATAAAGCTCCCGCCGTTTCTCTCTTCTTCCCTGAGTCCAGCCAAACGGCCAAGTATCTATTCCGAGCCGATGGACGCGGGGTATTTCACTTAGTTTACGACAAAACTTATTCGTGGGAACTCCTGCGGAAGTAGTTCAACTCGACAGTAACAAGGGTTTCTTTTCTCCTCTTGTTCCCCACACGAGAGGCTGCCTCCCACTCACTCAGAAAGCCCACACAAGTCGATGAGTAGTGCACAAAAGCAGCTCATATTAGAAAACGGCAGCAATCGACGTAATAGCTGATGTCATAACAACTGGAGACGATGACGGTCCCACTTGCGTTGTATTTGCCTGGATTGCGTCTAATTACTGTAGTGTTCTATCTGGTGACGCAACCTGACCGAAGTCAGCACGTACGAAGACGTAACGGAAGAGTGAAGGCCCTCTCTGCCTTGAACAACTGAAATCAAGTTCAACTGCTTGAAGCGCCCGCGGCCTCTCTTGGTAGAACCAACGGCACAGACCTCATTCCGCAGGGTGGAGGAACATTGGATGATATCCTCCTCGTATTGAACAAGTGTTCGGGGAATCAGTGCGGAACATCTGGTTTCGTTGCTCCGAGAGCACGTTCCCGGCTCCTGCGGCGGCTCCTCGTTCCGCGCAGAATAACCTCCTCGCTAGTCGTTGTACCTTTCTAATCGGGGAACTGAATCAATGCTCCACGGTCGCTGCAACGTGTCTTCCAACTCAGATTCGATTGAGCCGCGCATTGAACCGAGCTCAAGAACTTGCGCTGTTGCGATACGATAAAACCGGCTGCCATCGTTTTTCAGGGAATGCTTTTGTTCCCTTGTCATCAATGACAGGGACTCATCAGATTCGCTACAGGCAGCGGGTGGTCGGAGAGGCAAATCAATCGGCTGCGTCGATAGCCCTCCTGTCCCTTAGTTTTGGAATTTGATATTTACCTACCACTTATTTCGTGAACTTTGTTTTTATTATTCTTAGAACGGATGGACTTCACGGAGTCTTGGATTCCAACGATTCCGACCTCCTCGGGAAAGTTGCAAACTTCACGTGCCCACGGAGTGAGAAACCTCCGTGGAAAGTCATTGATAACCGGTATTCATGCTCCATCTCACCATTAGCGGAACTTTGCTCCGTTAGCTTGATGATGTTGCGAAAGAAAGGTTTTCCCTCGGACAGCGCGAGGCTTTGTCATATGTACTGACGTTAGCTCCGCGGTTCCGGAGCAAGACGCAAAGTCTGGGAGACCTCGCAGACTGCAACAAAAAGGTGGAGTCCCAGTGGATGTGCACTGATGGAAAGCCGAGCCAAAGCCCCAAAAGTTCGGAAGTACCATGAGCTTTACTGGAAGTTTCCTTTTCGTTCTGCTGTTTGCCCTCCACCGAGACCGAGACGACGTGTCTGACTCCCTCGAGATTCCCGCTCGTTCGCGGGTCATTGTGGACTTCTTTGATAGACTCCCAGACAGGGCGACGCGTGCTGTTTTCGGGAGTGTGCCATACAAGTCATTCCGTCATTCTTCGGTCTGTTCCTCGGAATGTCCCTGAATGAATACAGCTCGGAGAAGCTATCGCCCGTCCAGTCCAAGCTTCCTTCTAGAATGCAACAAGTGCGAATGGCAATGCGAGTGCTGATTCGCGAGACCTCTCGCGTCAACCTTTTGCAGTGATTTGGTGTTCGTTGATATGAGATTTCCTCATGAATTCTGGGGGGATACCGTCGATTGCCCACAATTGGTTTCTCACGAGACGATTTCTTGTCTCGGTTTCTCAGGAAGTGTCGTCCTGATATCCTGGCGGTCTGACCCACCTTGAGAAGGAACAGACTCGTGACAATAAACCACCTCGAACAATCGTATGGCGACAGGCGTAGCAAAGAGACTTCCTATCCGCCACTCTGCCTCGTTCTCCTTCGGTTCCTCTCGGTAAGGGCTTATATCTTGGTGAAGTGGCTCTTTCAGTTAGCATGGAATTTCCCTGGAGATCGAGAACCGCTGGACCTCACTTTGCCGTGTCAATTCGTGGCTGGGAGAGAATATTGGGAGCTACATAGTAACGGATGGCGGACGCCGCCGGAGGGAGATAGGACAGGACCTTTGACTTCGGACGGGCATATCGAATGTTGACGTGGACGGGTGCAATGATCTGGATCCTCTCTTGCCGTGCCGTGCCATTGGCCCTCGGAGGATTTTCGAGATCGAGAGACTTCTGTGCACCGAACAAGAAACCACTTCAGATATGCTGAACGCTTCCCTCCCATATCGAAGTGATGTGATATTTGCAGACGACATTTGGGACACGATGGATTCTCGAGTGTGGGAAACTATCAATTTTTGTCCGATGGCAACCCGCTCCGTTCTACAGATGCTCGAACAGTAAATCTCAAGCGGACTCACCTTTGAGAGAACTTGATGTTGTCGGACCTCTGGGACCCCGAAGCATCAAGATCCCATAAATTATTTATGAGCTTGAGGAGCTCACACTGACTCGGCTGCCGTTGCGTGGGAAGAATTCGCGGAAAGAAAGTTCAAGTATCATCGAGCTCAGACGAACGCAAGTTTTCAACTGGATCATCAGCTGAAAGTGGGAGTTGAAAACTCGAGCATCGCATGAACTCGATTCGTGCCCGGGTCGATTAGGCTCGGTCGATTTCCGGCGGAGTCGTGCATCCCCGAGGCAGGAAGCATCCGGAACACTGGATCTTTACTTTGCTGCGAGAATAGAAGCTCCCGTATCGATCGCTGCTTCTACCGTCTCGACCTTTGCGACCACTTAGTGGGTCGAGCAAACTAGCTCGCTGCGGCATTTCGTGTGGAACATCCGATACCTTCTGGTGAGGCTCAAACTCATGCTGATGTGTGCGTAGTCCTCGCAAAACATTGCGAAGCTGAAAGTTCCTGGGTCTCTGAGTCGAAGATTTCATCTCACGATTTCCTTCCCTGGTGAATCATGCGCTTGAGCTTCGCGCTCATGCGCCTTCCTTTGTCTTTTCGTTTTGCGTAATAAATTCCTATCCATCCCTGATCTCGAATATCTTCCAAAAAGTTTATCGCTCCGATAAGTTGGATACGCCTATCGGGGATAAAACATGTGTGACATGTGCGTTTCGAAGCTTGCGATTCGGCTCGGTGAGTCACATGTATCCGAATCTTTAATGCCCCTTCTGGAACCTCGGTCCGACCTCCTCCATCTCCATGATCGCCTGCGTCCCCTTGCCCCAACCCCTCGTTTCCCAACCTCGAGGGCCCCTCCCTCCCTCCCTTGTTCCCCATGTTCCCCGGCGGTCCCCGCTCGTAAATCAGGCTTATTCGCTCCCCGCCGCCTTCATACAACTACAATGTCCCTGAGTGGAGGTTGGCTTTTTTCTTCAAAGCATTCTTTTCCTCATCGGAGGTCGCGTCTACTGATGCGGGTCAATTTGCCGCTTCGGCGATCCCCGGTAGCTCACGGTGCTGCCCAAGCGAATTAACGCGGTCGACTTCTGCCCGGTTTCTTCTTATGTTTTCTTGACTTCTGCTCGCCTGCCCGCTCCATCGATCGAGAGCAATTGCGCGAGCACCACCGTGCATGCAAACGAAGCGGCTCGTCGTCGGGGTCGATTTCCAATGGGTTCGATATCACGTGCAATATCGCCCGGCGTGCGTGAAATCATTCTTGCGTCGCCGTATCACAGCCATCGACTGCGTCCGTCCGTTGCAAGGCGGCGGAGGTGGCGGCGGCCGCTGTCGAGGTGGCGGTGGCAGGAGCAGCTGCAAGAAGCGCAGGTCTGCTGCTGCTGCGGGTGCGGGGTTCTCAGGAGGGAGCGAAAGAGTCTATCCTGCTCAAGGATCGGCGATCTGAAGCCTAGGCTTAGTGCGGACGCCATTTTAACTCTATTTGCCGAATACTAAGCAAGCGTGAGGTCGTCGTCAATCGGCTTTCGGTGGTCGTTTGTGAGTATCCGGGTAGCTGTGGTTGGATGTTTAGAGAACGTTCTCGGTTGGTGGTTGGCGCTACGGGTCGCTTCCGAATCGTGGTTTGTTGCCTGCCGAGGCCTGTCGAGGAGATGGCCATAGAGACAGATCGCACTCCGTCCCTTCCTCTCGACTCTCGCCGCCTTTCTCCGCTGACTACAATGCTGCTGCAGCAGCTTCAGGGTTCCAGCACCCACTGAAGAGCGGGTCAGCCAATATGGCCACACTGTGACTTGTCGTCGTCGTTGTCGTCGTTGTCGTTCTGTGCCCGTTCGGGTCTCTAGTGAGTGACTGAGTGACTTTTGCTGGTGGTGGAGGCGGCGACGTCCGCCGTGGATAACTCGAAAATCAACAGAGACGTGTTGTAACTCTCCGAACTTTCGGTGTTTCAGGAACCGTTCCTCCGTGACTACACCGAGTGCGAGCCAGCCAGGCAGCCCGCCAGCCATTCGCGAGCCAGAGAGCGAGCGAATCCAGTGGAAGAGACTTTGAGGCTTGCTGCGCAGTGCGGCGCAGCCACCGGTGACGTCTACCACCTATCGCTGTCGAGAAGGCCTTCATTTCCTGGGCCTAAATGGATTTCCAGTGAACTAAGTGAAGAGGTCCGCTGAGGGAGTCTTCAAACAGAACTGCGATCAAAATGAACTCCTCGTTCGTTTCGGTGCTCGTCGCCCTCGCCCTCGCGATGGGCTTCGTGGCCGCCCAGAAAGTACAGGTGGATCAGGGCGAGATTTTGCTATCGACAGTACCTAACGATACGGTCGACGCCAGTCTTGTCAGGTTTGCGCTGATTTCATCGAATCGGGCCACCGTCAGGGCCACGTTAGGTCCCTACCAGTCTAGTCAGACGGTCTATCATAACCGTTCAGATGCTGAACTTTCCGCGCACGTAGTCCACAGCATCGTCTACCGGCATAATCCCCAGGTGCGCGTAGTTTTCCACGCCAACCAGCGGGATTTCCGACCGCTGTGCATAACGTTGTACGGTCAGCTCGTCGACTCGAAGAAGGCGCCGCTGCTCGCGAAATGTCAGCCCGTCAAGGAGAATTCCGCCTGTATGGCCGAGCTCATCGTCCCAGCAGATTGGTGGCCGAACGCGTGGCTCGAGAACGGCTCGGGCTCACACAAAAGCAAGAAGAGCAAGCCCCATATCGAATTAACGTACGCCACCTCGGACGACCTCAACTGTCAGATGGGCGGCCTCAACTCCGAGCTCAAGTCGGACGCCGCAAAGGAGTCCTCACCCAAACATATCGCCCGCATTCCTCTGAGTCCCGTTCATGCGACCTATGAGAAAATCACAATGAAAGACTCTCCGATCGAGGTGTTCCTACCGGAGAACCCTCTCTACCCGAAGAACGTCATCTACGCCCCCGTTTTCGTCAAACAAAACGTTCGGCAGTTCGTCATCGGAGCGAACATCGTCGGCGGTCTCCACGTCGAACGACTCGAGCCCGTTGCCAAGCACGTCTGGAAAGTTGCCATCGAAACGACGGGCAACCAGAAAATCCGGATCACATGCAGCCGCATCGACGACAGTCCGCCCTCGATGGGGCAGGCGGAACACGTTTTCGACATCCTGTTCCGCGTCGATACCGATCCCGATGTCCTGATGGCTACCGAGCAGGCGATCGAATGGGTAATCGACGAGAAGATTCAGGCCGTTTCTCAACTCAACATTCAGAAGGACAAGGTGCAGAACATTTTGGTTATAACGCGGAGTCGCGACCTCATCAACACCGCCATCATAACCGGCAGTCAGGTGTCGCAGCTTGTGAAGTTGATCATGATCTCGGAGGCGGGTCAGATGAGCGACGTCACCCACAAAGCATCTTGTCATTCTAGCGACGAGTCGGTGTTGAAAGTTTCGCCGTCGTGCACCTCGATCTACTTGGACGGGTCGGAGAGCCGCTCATCGGCCAATGTTTCAATCCATGTGAAATACTCCGGCCACATGAGCGAGAGCTACTTCACCGTCTGGACGCCCGAGACTCCGTTCACGATCAGCGTGTCGGACGAGAAGCTCAGCCACGTGAAACAATGGCACGCTCCTCCCAGCACGCCCCACAACTGGCATCGCAACGCCATTCCCAAGGACGAATGCAAATTGCGTTTCCAGCAGAGCATCGTCAAGGTGTACACGCGCTTTGTCTCGATAAACCACAACTCGGGCAGAGAGAATTATCTCCTCGGGAAACGGCGTCTGGTTGCCGACATCACCGACATGGTGCATATCCGCAGCTCGAATTCTCACGTTGCTTCGTTCGTAGCCCCGAACGTCCTCACCGGAGTTCATCCCGGGAAGGCGGACATCCAGGTGGTCGCGCCCACCACCGGGAAGATCCTCGCCACCAAATCCTTGAGGGTCACCGCGGAAAAAGAGGTCATCACCTCTCTGAACGCTCGCGTCGTGTCGGGCCTGAACCTCGCTGTTGCCTCAGACGTTGAGAACAACAACAGCAACAACAACAACAACAAGGAGAGCAGCCATTCTGAACGAGCCATCTACGTCGCGAAAGTGTCCACGGATGAGAAAATGACTTCCCGCTATCAGGAAGCAGTGCTTGACATAACCCTGCGCTTCTCGGACGGAACAGAGATGCCGTTGGAGAACTTCAACCCGACCGAGTACAACATCACGGTTGATACTCTCGATCCAAACGTGGTCGTTGTGGCTCCCAACCAGAACGGGAACACTGGCGCCCACCCGCGGATCATATGCGTGGGTCAGGGATCGGGAGACCTTCTCTCGATCACGCTCGAAACGAGCGACCTCTGCGTCAAGCGAGGAGGAGCCATCCAGGACGCCGCCGTCTATGTTTCCTGCATGCCTAGCAACCCAGATAACTTCCTCTATCAGGATGCTCAGGTGCCGCGCAAGTACAGCGCTGCTGTCACTTTTGAGCTTCAGCCTCAAAGCCACAAGAACCCACACTACCCCCTGGTGAACCATCACCTGAACCACTTGAACGGAGGCCCGCTTCAGGTGGGTCTCTACACACTTTTTGGCGTTTTCTGTATGGCGCTCCTGGCATTCGTGGCTTCGTGCAGTGTTTTCGCCGTGCACATCAAAAACACCCGCCAGCAAAACACCAAGGATAACTCTCAGGACTGGGTCTGGCTCTCCAAAGAGACTCTCGAACAAGCAGTGCGACCCAAGAACATTTCAAAGTTCCCCAACATCGTCGTCAACCCCATGGGCGACCTGGAAAGCAGCCGCAACCTCGGGAATTTCGTTTGCAGCGATGGATTCGGCGCCAACATCTGCCAAAACGGCGATCTCGCCCGAAACAACAACATCAGCCACAGCAGTGGTAACAGTGGCGTCGTGCAACAACAAAGACAAGAAAGCCGAATCGTGCTTCCTGGCAGAGCTCGTCCTCTTCCTAGCGAGCCGATCGACGTTCGCAACAACAATGTTCCCGCGGACAACAATAACGACCACACGAATCTCGACATGAATCAACAAATCAATGCGGCCCGAAACACGACCGCCGTCGATTCTCTCTCGTTCAACGAAATCTTCGGTAGCGGCGCGGAGGGCACGGACAAGGTATCCCCGTCCACCGACAGCGGAGTCGCTCAATCGCCCGGTTTCGAATCTCAGGTCAACGAAGTCACTGTGCGATCGAACATGCTCGCCGAGGTCGAAGATCTCGGTTCGTCTCGGTTTTCGGCCGGCTCGCCAACTGCCGCCAGCTGCGCCATCGCCAGCCGAGGCGGAAACAGCAACAGCAGCAGCCCCAGTGGCAGCAGTGCGTCTCGAAGCATCATCGTGAACCCTATCGACGAGTTGGGTGAAGACGAATTGGAACCTCCGCCCGTGCCTCCGCACCGTCAGCCAGGAGGCAACGATACCTTGAACTGGCGACGCCTTGAGCGGCAATACAACAACAACAGGGAGAAGCTCGCCGAGTACCTCGACTCGCTACAGGAGTCGATTGCCTAGATCTGATCAGGTGTGCGTCAATGTGTCGAAGTCTCCTTCAAGGAGTTGATTGTCGTCATGGTCGGCCGTCGTCGCTGTTGTCGACCGTCATTTGCCCTCTCCCACTTCCCTTTCCCTCGACACCGTCTGCAACATGAGTACCACTACTACAACTGAAGCTGTGGTTGTACATGATAGTACAGTTTTCGATAGATTATCCGCCGAAACGTTATCATTCAGAGTGGGTGACTTCGGAACTCAGATCCGATGTCAAATGATGGAAAAGTGTCGTCCACATGTCGAGGGGGTCGCCTCATTGGTCGAAGACCAAGGTGTCGGCCAAATGTGTGTCCTAATTGGAGCCGATCAGCGACGACGGCCATGGAGAAGAAGAAGGAAACGGACGAACTTAGTATTTTAGGATGGAAAGTGGTCGGTTTCTTTATCTCCCCACAGCACCACTGCAATATCAACGAAAGCGTCGAATGAGATGGACGTAATTGGCATCCGTAAAGCACATGCAGCCATTCCCGGGATTGCGGCACCTTCTCAGTTTGGGGTTTGTGCCTCATGTAAATCTTGTATTTCTTCTGTTAGCCGTCGAGATCGTTTCTCGTGTAGATTTGAGTTGACCATGTGGAAACTCTCTGTTGATATCAAAATGTACTTCAATTTTCCCCCGAACAACAACTTCGTTTAGACCTACAGGTTCGACCGTTCATTGAGGCGTTCGGCTGTGTAACAACTTACCTCAACTTTTAGTTCGGCCTTCGCGGCCCCCGTCAGAAGTCCTGCATCGTATTCAATGAGTTACGTTTGGTTGAATACCTTCATGAATGAGAATCATCTCCATTACCGGAACGGCGCGGCGGAGCGAATTCTATCGAAAACAAGGAAACATCCGGTCGGTACGAATTGCCAACTGCCGGGACTTGTAATGATGAAGATGGTTGTCATCTTTTACCCTACACGTGAATGGAATCGGTTCTTCGCAACCCCTTCAGTGACCCTTGTACCTTAAGTGTCTGTGAGTTCCCACCGCGCGAATTGAGTTTCGCGTGCGCGGTGAATCTTGCCTTCGACGGTTTCTCAGTTGAAGCCTCGTTCAAGTGATCCTTAGTTACGACTGATCGATGTCGTCTGTTGCGAGGCATCGGAGTTTCAATCCAACGGCAATGTCGCTCCTATTTTGAAAGAGACAGAAAGTAGAAACACAAGGAAAAACAAGTCAACAAGAAAAGGCTGCTGTACCTCACACGGGTTACCCAATTCACAATGTTAAGCAGTACCACCCGCCTACAATTATTATTATTATGACAACAACACGATGATACATAATCACAATTGTCTCACGATAAATAGTCAGTCGTCATATACCTTTGTAGATTCGACATCGAGGCGACGAGCTCCTTAACACTCCTGCCGACCGTCCCTCTACTCCTGTGTCACTTCTGATGAGTTTTTTTTATCTCCACAAAGACCTTCGGGTCACGAATCGTTGATTCACTACCGGATTCTCTGTGATTGGCCATTGAATCGTTCGTCAAGAACGTTTACATCGCCGCCAACGAGGCCAGGGCCGTGGAGCGCGAGGTTGGCCTGACCCAAGCCCACAGGCGAGTTCAGCTCGGCAGGAGTCGGAAACGAGCTCGGCGCGCCGATTCGCACGCCGCAGTTGATCGTTTTTGCGAATATATCCGTGCGTTCCCAGTGCAAAACTATTCCCATGTTCCTATAAGTCACATAGTTTATTTCCTCTCACCTCAGAGGGCGCTGTAAATATCGCTCTGGGCGGCAAGGACGGAAGCCTAGCGAGCGTCACGTCGGAGTACTATGGGCAAGTCCACTCCGTCACACTTTTAGTGCCATAGAGTCGCCCTTAAACCCCGCCCTTGACTCCCCCATTCCCTTCCGGGCTCGGCTCGTACCCACGATTTCCCTCTCGAGCCCCAACTTGAGAGTTTCCGGGCCCCGCCCTGCCCGGGCTTCGCCTCCCCAAGCTCTCCTTTCACCTGGGCGAGGAGCCCAAGATGACACGAGCCGTATTTCTCTTGAGAAAAGTGAAGTATTTCGTCCCCCATGTCGCTTTTAGCGTCCCAAGGTTAACGACAACATCCGCTGCAATAATTCTTATGATCATCATCGGAAAACTAACACAAGAGACAAAGATACGCAAAGGTATACCGATGTAAACGCCGGTACTCAGAGCCGGCCTCCTCGACTGAAGGAACAAAGCGAGAACCGAGAGACCGAGCGGAAATGCGCATCTTGGACCATGATGCAAACATCCATTCTACGCAACTCTTGGATACTCGACGACATCCTCAGAGTTTGGATAATTTCAACTTCACAAGGATGCAAAACCTGAAAATATGGGAATTGACGAACATGAAAACGAATAAACGAAAGACATAAAGAACAAACATCGAAGATCTCTTGAATCACCAGGCGCAGCTACCTGGGGAAAGAAAGCTGGCTTGGCATGCTTTGGGCGGGAATAATCCGAGGAATCCATAGAAAATGATTGATCAAATAATGCAGCATTGGCACCAACAAAGACGTCATCTTTAGGTAATCAACATTCAAAAAAAAAGAGGTAGGACTATAAGATCTTGCAGAGCCCGCCAAGTCAGCGAACTTCGCTCCCGGAATTGTTCCTCATTCCTCGCTCGGACGATCGGTGGGTTTAGGTTTCTGGGGCCGCTACGTGAATTGAAAGGCTTACCTCAGCTCTCTATGCGGCTACAGCCCGCTTTCCCGAAAACCCGGAATCCCGAAACCAACTATCCCAAAACCCGCTTCGGGATAGCGGGTGCACACCCTCTATGTAACAGGCCTTCATGTCACGCCTCTTCGAACAGTAGCCCCTCCTCTCGGACTTGGGGATCCGATTCCTGGATAGTTCAAGGAGGGGCATCTCGGTCAGAAGGATCTCAGAAGAATGGCGCGAGAAAAGCGAGAAACTTCGCAGTGTGTACGATCCTGTTCGGGAAACGATGGAGGTGAAAAAAATCAGGATGCTCCCATACTGGACCCGATCCTTGAGGGCTAGAGCAATCCTGACTGAGCAGCCTTTGCGCACTTTACTCTGGAATGCTTCTCAACTGGGCCCACATAAAACATAATGCTTTCTTATTGTTATCAATGTGCTCGAAAGCGTATGAAGAACCTCTACCGTTACATTGAGTGGTGGTACGGGCGCCCCCCCCCGCTAGCTTGGCGGTTTGATTTTCTTTATAAGCAATGAACGAGCTTCATTGCTGAGTCAGCAGCTGTCCCCGCTAGTAACACTGCTCATTGTTATAGTCCTGGAAGTACAAGCTGCCCGCAACCTCTCGATTGAATTGGTGCTGAGCCCCTAGAAGTGAAAGTCACGCTGCAAACAAGGAGAATCCTTCCGAGAATTCATTGCCTCGGGTGGCACCATATCTTATTTGGTTTTTGTATCAAGGAACGTGAATCATGAACCGGGATAGAGTCCTGGTGGATTGAATCCTAGCGTGGAGTTCAACTTCCGTGAACCATGAACTAAACTCGATGAGCACCTTTGGATTTACAATTCGATGCTATAGAGGCACCATCTGATTAACCGTCTGGGGATAAATTCCTCAACGACTTCCTTGTTCTTTGGAACCACCTACAGGTCACAAATACGGACAGTTGTCTGCGACGACATCTTGGTCGAGTTCGGCGCAGCTGCCGATATCTCCCAATCTATCATTCGCCAGCGGGCTCTCTGAGCTGGCTGTAGAGTGCCGCCGGATCGTGCAACGCATTTTAATTTGCACGCCTATGGCGAGATCAGATTCATTCTACTCTCGAGCTGCAAAGAGATGTCCCGTCACTCCTCCCACCGACTTTCTCAACTTACGTGGCGCGATGAACAGTCACACATTGGTGCGTAGACATCTAGGGCTATCTTCTGTCTTCGATACCTCCCATAATCGGCTCGTTCCTCTTTATCTATTTGTAGAGCACCTCTCCGATACTCATTAACTGACGCAGCAAACACTGATATCACCGTTGCGCGGTGACGTATGACCTCGGGAGATAGAAGCACTTGATCGCCGCCCGAGGACACAACAAGAATCCGACGTCATCGGCTCGGCAACGCCTTTAGTTGTCGAAAGCTGTCCGATTGCCCAATTTATTCCTCCCAATTGATTCGAGCATTGCGCCAAATGCTCTCAACGAAAAAGCCTCGCTCGCTCAGATTAGAATTTGTCGAAGCCAGATGCTCCTGGCTTCTTGTCCTTCACAGCATGTGTTCGATTCGGGAATCTCGTCTTCCTTTCCAGCGGACTCTCCTCTTCGTCTGGAAATTCATTGTTTTCCGGATAATCAGGGGGAAGACCGTTCCCTGGAAATTTCATCCGGGAGGGGAAACGAACGTTGGTCACCCTTGCCAACTCAACAGTGAATCCAAATTCATCCCAAGAGCCGACGGAACTGGTTTGAATCGTTCAAGTAGACCCCTCTTCCATTAGGAAGGGGGCTGCCACTTGTTTACCCCAGAAAATAACGATGGCGCCAGACCCGAGAATCACGGCGTACAAGGAACAAATCCGAGCTGCCGAAGCTGTATTCAATACCGAAGTCCAGAAAAATGCGTGCCCTGCAGCTGATGTCAAAGAATATCACTGCCATACTCTGCTCGGAAAAGGCCATATGGGTCATGTGTACAAAGTTGAGAGAAAAGGACTCGTCTACGCGCTGAAGCAGCAAACGAAGAAATACTATCGTGACAAGAAACAACCAGAAACGGTTATCGGAGAAAAGAAATATTGGTGGGCCATGTGCAATCCATTCATCACCGACCTCCTTTACAAGGCCAAGGACAAGGAAAACTTGTACTTGATCATGGAATACACCCCACACGGTGATCTTTTGAAGAAGTGTAACCGCGGGCCTCTTTCGGAAGATCAATGTCGTAAACTGCTCTGTCAAGTGGTCATGGCACTCGAATATATCCACGCCTGCAATTTGATTTTCCGCGACCTGAAACCTCAGAATATTCTTGTTTTCCCGCGCGGCCGTCTTAAGTTAGCCGATTTCGGGCTATGTATCCTACAAACTGCAGCGACGAATAGATTCGGTGGAACTTGCGCCTATATGGCTCCTGAAATGATCCTCAAAGCACTCTATAACAGCACGACGGACTGGTGGGCTTTCGGTATCATGATGTTCCAGCTCCTATTGCACCGCCATCCGTTTGGCGATTTCGAAGAGCCGAAAGAGGAAATAATGAGGCACATCTTGGGAAGGCGGCTACAGGATCTCGATCAGACCGATCTCACTGAAGAAGCGAAGGACCTGTTGAGACAGCTGCTCAACAAAGACTATACCATCCGAATCACCCATACGACAAAGGGTGTGGATGAGGTCAAGGAACATCCCTGGTTCAAGAGCATTGATTTCGATCAGTTGATCATCCAAGAGACTTTCTACGAGCTCGACGCGGGAGACGATTATACGAAGAAAGAAACCATGGTCAAATTTGACTTATTTCACCACGTAGGGGAGGATGAAGAGGACCCTTTGCGTGAGGATTACAAGGATTACTGAATGAATCGGATATATGAACAGCACAATGATGACACGCCTTATCTCGACGTAAAACGAGTTTCAACTTCGAGAAATATTGCCCCCCAAAATCCCTGTCTTGCCCATTGAGTCTCGTAATAGAGATCATCGTCATCATCTCTCCGAGGATAGTACTGTCTTCGAGAGAACGAGAGGTCTAACTGAACTTACAGACTTTTTCATTCATTGAGTTGTCTCATTGGCCGAATCATCGGCTGAATTGGCCGGAGATAAACCCGGATATTTTGCAGAATGAGTCCGAATGGGTTCTGGCCCTGGAGGCCGTAGTGCCACAGACATTTACAAATGTGGGAATCGAGTTTACTCGCGGCATTGGTTTCCGAGGGACCCAGGGAGAACCACGCTGGAGCGAATTCTTTTCATTCCATACTTGTGTCCAACCCCGGTTCGCAGCTTCGGGCTCAGGTTCTTGCGAATGATGAAGGGGAATCACACGAGTGATCTTTTGGCTGGTAAAGAGACTTCGGATGAGCTCGAGGAGGTTGCCCATCTAAGATCTTGACACTTGCTCGCGCGAACGAAAGAGTTTGCAACCAATCTGTAGTCTGTGAAACTGCGGATGTGGGTCGAAGGCCGCGAGCAGTGCCGTGGCAACAAATGTTCGCCGAGCTTCACCTCAGAAGTGCCAGTCCGAATTCGCTCTCGTGAAGAGCGCCTGAGCCCCATACAACTTATCCTTCAAAGATCGGACATAGAACTCAACAGGGCCCACTGATAACCCACACAGCTTATATTGCAGTTGCATGTTTGTCCGCGACGACGACGGCAATTGATTTTCGCTCGAGAGCACAGCGAGAATCGGACGTCGTTGACGACGCCTGCGGTTGTCTAGAGTTGTCCGATTGGCCAATTTATTCCCTCCAATTGATTTGAGCATTGCGTCGAGGTCCTCGGGCAGAAAACCTCGTTTGTTCAGATCCGTAGTCGTCAGCGCCAGATGCTCCCTCTCGAAAACAAATGGAGAGTTTTGCGCGCGCGATCTTCCATTAGATTCGGAGATTCCTCCTCCCTCGCTATCCTCATCGTTCTCCGGCTGTTTCGTCCTTTCAGCGGTGACTTAGATCTTAGATTCCTCTCAAGGGGTTCCCGCGGGGGTGGGGAACTATTCAGACAACTTCCCTTCTTCTTGAAGAGAGAATCCGACGTCGTTCACCGGGGCACTCATAACGACGAATCTCTGTTGATGTCTTCAGTACTGACCCTGAGAAAGCCGGAATTTCGACTAGATTCCATCTTACAATTAGAAGAATTGCTTCCAATCCATGAGCGAGGCTCCTATGTTCATCTCAAGAATAAACGATCGCGGTAGATCCGAGAATGAGAACATACAAGGACGCGCTCGTTCATGCTGAAAGCGTTTGTAACGCAGAAGTCGAGAAGTATGCGTGTCCCACAACCGATGTCACGACCTTCTCCGGTCATTGGTCATTGGCAAAGTCGGGACGGGCAAAGTACCTATATCGGTAAAATCGAGAAAGAAGAAACCAGCTGTGATTCGGGAGAAGAAGTATCTGTGGGCGATGTGTAATCCTTTCATAGTTGATTGCCTCTTCAAATACAAGGACAAAGAAAACTTGTATCTGATCAGTATCAGTATCAGTATGTTTTATTTGAGCCAGATCACAAAGGTCATAGGCTGATTATTGGGTAATTGTTTTTGTAATTATATACACACAATAGAATCATCGGTAGGACTCTGTGTCCTCAGATCTCTGTACATCGAGCAGATAGCTCGTGAGATTCGTTCGAAACAAGTTCAGCGAGCACGAGTTTCTGATATCTTCCGGAAATGAATTCCACGCTTTTGGGAGTTGGCAACGGAGGCTCTGTTCCATTATCACACTTCTGTTATCGACTAGGCGATAGGTGTGTTGATATCTTGCAGACCGGTTCGGGTGGAGGATGAAGTCGTACGGGCCATCTGGAGTTATGCGTGGAATACAAACCGCACGGTGACATGAGTAAAATTATAAAACGCGGCAGACTCCCTGAAAACAGAGCACGTCAATTGCTATGCCAAGTTATGATGGCCTTGAACTATGTCCACGGCTGCAACATCATCTTCCTTGATGTGAAACCTGGAAACATTCCAGTTTTCCCCCGCGCTCATCTGAAATCGGTCGATTTCGGACTTGCCCTCAAGCAAACGGCAGAATTGAATGAATTTTGTGGAACTCCATTATATGTTCATGTCCCCTGAGATGATAAACAAAGCTTTATATGACCACACGATGGACTGGTGGTCCTTCGGAATCACAATGCTCGAGATTCTGGTGGTACACTGGGACATCGGTGGCCGGAGTGAATCAAATCAAGAGCCATCCGTGATTCAAAAGCATTAATTTCGATCAGTTCATCATCCAAGAAGATTCCTATCAGGTCGACTATCGAGACGATTATACGAAGATGGGATCCAAGGTCAAAGGGGACTCATTTGACTCAATAACCGAGAATAGAGGAGATCCTCTGAGGGCCGATTTTGAAGAACTCTGAGCGAAATGTAAACTTATTGATTAGATTTTCATCGCGGACGGGGGGCGTGAACATTGAATGTTGAGGGCAGAGTTTCCCCCCTCTTCGGTTTCTGAAACCGGCACTTGGAATCGTTAGACTGATGTGGAGAGTTTTGATATTTCCATGACAACAGCCAAGGAATAAGAGTTACGAGCCGGTGTCAATCCATCGTATGAGGGAGGAAAGCCCACGATAGTGTCGAGTCAAGTTGTCGAACAATCCACAGATATCCACGCACATGCGATTGTAGATTGAACAATTTCAAACCAGCGGATCACCTACTCTCCTCCTTCTTGATGATGAATGGGGATGATTTCTACCCGGTGAGCGGTCCTGCTGTCAACGCTCAGTTCGAGAGCTTCTAGCGGACTCTTGGGAGACTCTTCTCTCCATACCAGAGCAAACGAATCGTTCGTAGAAGGACTGTGTTGGATGTGGTCGACCATTTCCGCGCATTGATTTCATCTCTTCGAATCACATCCGAGCCCGCCGGATATTGAGTTCAAGTTGCAGGACCATAAGGAGTAGTGGGTCTGTTGCGGGCATTCGATCACCTAAGGCCGCAAGAGGGCTGGGAAAGTTCCTTAGCATCATTCAGATTGATTGGAAAATTCGCCTCAAAACCCAGCGAGTGCGCTCATTCCGAATTTTCCCCGCAATCGCCGCACGCGAATTTGCCCGGTTAGTCAGACCCTGGCGGAGAAGTTTCCCCTTGCTCGGCTCAAGACATTCTCACGCCGGCGCCGTAACTATACGGTGTCTGCAGACAGATATTGAGGAATCTCCGCACCCGCGCAGTATGAGATCACCGTGGAGTAGCTCCAACGCGAGGTTGAAAACTTCGAAAGCCGGAAACGAACTCTACCGGAAGTTGCCCCCGCTCCGGACGTGCTGCTAGAATCAGAACTTTTTCGTCGCAAAAGTCTGTGAGGGCTCACCATCCACGTGTTCAGTGACGATGAGGTTAATTTTATGCGGCTTGCTAGAATACTCATAGTCTCGCGTCAAGTTCCATATTACGACGTGTGATCATATTATTAAACGTCAGCGCTGCGACAAAGATCCCTTCGGTGACCTCAGATGGGACCGAAGGACGAGCGTAATGAGAAGAAGATTATGTTGAGTGTCTCTCACCAGATCGTGGACATGATCGAGTGGCTATTTCTGGAGGGTTGACCAGCGTCGACTTGTCCGAGGTGGATAACATAACCTCCAACAACTCGATTAGTCGCTCTGAAAAATACCAGACTTGCAGGTGAGTGCTTTCATACGTCAACATCGATGTTTTCTCCCGAAGCTCCCAGCTGATATAAGTGTTTTGTTGGTTGCTCGCGAATCAACATCCCGCGAAATGCTGCCACCCCCTAGGGACATGGGCATCGGTTGAGGAGTTCTGAGATGCTCTGAGAGCCAGACACGTGGCACTTGTGCAAAAGATCGATCGAAATGTATGTTCGCACAGCTGGGTCTTATGTGGAAGAGGTTTTCAATAGCTTCCCTCAAGTACATACGTGCTTCCAGGCTATACCTATCCGAGGTTATTTGGATCTCACAATAAGACAAGGGTTTCGTCGACCGGATCCAGCGGCTGGCTGCTCGACAAACGTGGATCTACCCGATGTTATCCGAGTGTTCGTTGCATAATCACAGCCATTTGGTATTCTCCCAGCGTTTAGGTCCCGTGCAGTCGACCGTTCGCTTCCCAATGCGAGATGAGAGATCCACTGGGCTCTCGGGAAACTTTTGGAAGCTGACTGTCTCATCACTTGCTTCAAGCTGCGACCGGGAGTTGGAACAAACGCTGGAATATGAATCTGGAACGCTGGAGCACCTCCTGTTTACGCGAGGGGAGATTCTGGAGACTGGCATATCATAACTGAAGAGCCTAAACGATCCATCGCCTTCCTGTTCTTCTCTCGAACAGCGCACGAGAGGGCCTTCTGAATGCGCTAGAAGGCCGCCGTCCCGATGATCCAGGAGCGTGGTCTTCAAAAGCTCGTTATGTTCCGATCCCATTTGGGAATGTCATTGAAAAACAAACGATTTCTTCGCTGCTCCGCTCACTTGATCGACAATGCAATAAAAACCGATGCTTCCGCAGAAAGGCTGCGGAGATATGACCGAATATCTAACCTTCAAGAAATGATTGATTCCAACAGATGGATTTCCACACGCGCTTCTCGTGAGATGAACTTCCTTGTGAGAGAAATAGATAGGAAGAGAGAAAAATCGGAGCAACAATCAAAAGTGGAATTTGGGCTTCGGTCTCGACAACAGATCAAGACCTGCGAGTGGATCCGATATATCCGAATATTGTCACATGTAACGACGCAAAACTCGATCAGAGACGACGCCTGACCGTGCAATATTGCTTCCTCGGCCGGCTGCCTGCTCATCTGCCGAGGCCGCTGACTACCACTAAGGTCATGAGGACGCGGAACGGAAATAACCCAGAAAAGATTATTAATTCTCGCCGTCGTCTCTTTTCCCAACTGATCCCATATACAATTTAGCGACGCGATGCGGGAATCCCCTCGTCTGCACGTCACGGTCCCTCTCCAACCGCACGTTCTGTTTATCAATCTCCATCGAGATCTCGCTAACTATTCCCACCCGAACGAGGTCTTAATGTGGAGATTGAAAGTTATTCCGGCTTTTCGGAGCTTGGGAAAGTTTCCCTACGACGAGATTCCCGCCTGACTGGCTCGTGAATAGGGTTACACGATCCGGCCAGTAGTCTCCGTGAATTATTCACGCCACGGGTTGCTACGACTCTTTCTGCAACTCCCGCGATTCCTTGTTCTTCTTCAATCCCGTCCCGATGCCTCAGGGCCGGACTAACATCAGTCGTCGCATTCACTTCCTTGACGTCGAGCGTTTTCAATACTGGGGCTTGTTCGTTATGCCCGATGAGATCGATTCGGACTACCGGACCTTGCTGAAGGTGAATCATTCATGGAAAAGTAGCGAGGGACATCCTGCTGCTTCGTCGGCCTCCAAAAGGATCCGACTTTGGCTGTCCGTCTCCATCGTAGGAGATCCATGAGTACATCTTTCCGGCTGGCTATCACATGCGATATGCGGAGTGGACTCGAATAGGGCTTATCGCGAAATATGAAACTACAAATACGTGAGTTGTTCGTTATTTCGGCCTCTCGGAGTCGCAGAAGTGTCGAATAGACCTCGAGAGAGAGCACGTTCGACGTTTGGCGACGATTCATCCATAGACAGGTGTTCGGCAATTGTGATCTCGAATGCTTCCGCAAAGGTATTCGAGAGACGAAATAATTGAAAACAGAAACAGGAATCCCGTCAAAGACCGTTCCTCAGGAGATATTGCAACATTCGAGTTCCGTCTTCTAACAATCTGCATTTAATAACGAACCCAACGTAGGATGGTAGATTTGCGACTGGCCACAAGTCACAAGGCGCGGCGCGTCGTGCCGCTGTCCAAGAACCAAGGTATGTAGGCTCCTGTGTGAATCTGTCTGGTGAGAGGAACGTGGACATCCAACAAAGTTTGCTGAGACCGAAACAGGCACTGCACGGTCGGTGTCCAAAGATGCTTGATCGAGCTGAGCTCACAACCTGCGACCCTGTCTCTATGTTCCGAAAGCAGAGTCTGTAACTACTTTTCGATTCAGCTTCGTTTTGGACGGTAGCCCAATGTCTGGCTCGCAACATTCGACTGATTGGCATCGCTGCAGACGTAAATAAGCCGCGATTCGCCGCCGCGGCAAGGAGTCTTCACCCATTAGGCGAGCATAGACGCATACGAGCTAACATAACAGCGTGCACGCTCTAATACGCGCACCCAAAGAGGAACCGTCAAGCGCGTTTGCTCGCAAATCGTATATACTTCATTGATGGTGAATAATCCGTAAATAATCACGAGCTTGTCCTTTCGCACGAGCCATGCCATGGCTTCTGATTCGGTGAACCCAAAACATCACCGGAGTATCGTGCAACTCGATCGATTCTCACCTCGACAACATCGCGACAGTTGCTGCGTGGGAAGCAGTTCCACGGCGAACGAGTAAAACGAACCTCGTCGCCTCTGACACGTCGACCGATGAATCCATCCGCGAACCTTCCGAATTCATTCGGTCCGGTTTGCGTTGTGTTTCAGCTTGCCGTTGACGTTGCCGGTACGAACAAGATCAGGGAAACGATCACAGAGTTTTGGAAGAGATTTGCACATATCTCCGTCGGACTGTCACCTCGGCGTCGTGCGGAAGCAGCGAGTTCCCGTAGAAAGCGTGGGACTTCCGTCGGAAAAGAGAGTTTCGGTCGTGTCGCGTTTCAAAAGTCTGCATCGAAAAGTTCGCTCTCGATTTTTGTCACCAGACAGCGTCCTACGTGGTCCCTGCATCACACGTCTTCCAAACACGGCGATGTACGAGCGGTGTTCGACGCGGAGCAGAGTTTGCCTGGTCTTCCCAGCATATGGGAACCGTGGTCCGGGACTCTTCGATTCCGTCCTCTCCGTTTCCGTCTCCTTCAACTCCTATCCCAAGTTTTCAGACCAAAATCTCATTCCAAGACACAGAGATCGGGAGAGGAATCGCTCCGGATGGTGTTGCTAGTCGGGTGTGAATTCTTCATCCGGAATTTCTGGTTTGGGATGATCGATGGAAAACTTTCCAGCTCCTCCGATTTTCCACCGCAAAAACCCCAAACTTCCCGATGAGAAATCCTAGAGGAGTTTCCGGGGAACTTTCGCTACCTGAGGAGAGCCGGAGCAATAACGAAAATGACACGTCGTGCCCGGGCCCAGCATTAGGGTGACCAGCTCGCTCGGCTTTTCCTAATGGCGTTCGTTGAGAGATCGGCCGTCCGTTGGCTTGAGTGGCTTACCGCGCTCGGTAGCGACACGACTCACTGAGCTTTTCGATGGTGCACTCGCCGGTCGTCCGATCGGTGTCGGCCCGGTGGGTGGAGTTGCCATAAAAATCACCTCTCAATATTTCACCACCTGCATCCAGGAATAGGTTGTCGCCTCGATTTCTTCTCACAGTTTCTCTCGTTTGCTCAAAAAAGCGTTCCGAAGGGAAACCTTCCTCATCGAAGCTAAATCTCGACATTGCGTAGAAGAGTCCAGCTTTCCCGAGATCGCGTCTCATTACTTTGCGAGCTGTCCAACGTTCGACCCCGGTTCTCTAGGTGAATCGAGAGGGGAGCGGTGGGTGCCATGTTCATTTCTGTCCCTTTCGCTGCGTTCGATAACGGGAGGAAGCAGGAACGCACGTGCGGCTGATACGGATCGCGATTTGAGCTCCGAAAATGTCGAACGCGGCCACGGCCGGATGTAACGCGATTATACAGCGGAAGCGAAAAAGCTCAGACGAATTTTCGCCCTGTTCGATTTGGTGGGTTATGAAAACTGGAAGCTGTGGGAGCCAGCGGACACTCCACGTCGGTTGGTAGTTCGAAAATGGAAAACTTCGCGACTCCGAATTCTGGGTGGTGGAGGTTGCTCGACTCTCACGGAGCGGGCGCCGGTGATTCGTGGTCGTCCTGATATGCAGGTCGGAGCAGCAGGAGTCGGTCTTGGAACGATAGCAAGACGACGCGTCCTAGAAGGCTCAGATGAATTCGATATAGCCGCGGGGTATGTAGGGGCTCACCCGTGTGAGAAGCTTTATTGAATTCGGTGGGATCCGATCTGAAATTTGAAGCGAATCTATCGAGCAGGACTTTCCAACAAGCGATGATCCGGGAATTTCGTGTTGTCGTATCGATCCCAACAGTAGACATGATGGAAACCCTCCGGGTATGAGTTCACGGTGAGGCACAAGGGATCGAGGATTTTCCTCGATCTCGTGCCATTCGTATCCTCGATTCGTGGAGAGGATCATCTATTATAAGGAGTGAGGAATGATTTCTTTGACAGTTCTGCAACATTATCCACATGAATAAACTGTGCAAATCAGTATTTCGCCAACCTTCACGGGTCGTCCATGAATCTCTCTCCGCTGAACGACTTGAGGTTGTATTTCGGATGCATTTCGGTCCGATCAAGCGATCAAGGAATAAGCATCATCGGGCATTCGGAGTTTTGAATTTTGGCCCAAATAAGCGGCTGGTCCCATTATCAAGGGGTCCTATTGAGCGGATTCCACTATATCACGAGTATAGAATTCCAGATTGAATGAAAGAGCGCGATGAGTTGAGAGGTACGATTTTCAGGATTTCGGATCCACGGATCCCCGAAATCGGGATCCGCGAATAAAATCCGTGAAATCCGTTGTTAGTCCTTCGAGTTATCGGGAGCAGAAAAATCGTAATTTTTTGTATATTTCCGAGAGAGCGAAAGGTTGGAAGCATCCGGCGTTGGGATAGATGAGATCATTTTAGAGGGAATCTTCTTCATTCCGAGAGAATGATCGGAATCACAAGACTGATCAAGGCTTCGGTTCGTCTGGGCCAGTCGAGGCGTCTGGAGTCCAGACTCGAAAGCTCTTCAAAGTACGAAGATGTCGTCGATTGTTCGCTCCTTCTGTTTTACGCAGTTCTCGTCTATCAGCAAGCGCAACTCACTGAAATCTCTTTCGGGTTGGACCGGAGTAGGCGGCATTAGTAATGCCGCATTACCCGACGAGCTTCACGACATATTTTGAGCAGACGGCCACGACCTTTTCCCGCTCTGAAGAGAGCCAGCTGCTCGAGGTCAGTCAGCTGCTGTGATACGACTCGTGACGCGGTTAGTGCCACACTGGAAAGCTCTCGGATCGCCACGTCAGGGGTTCTCTAACCTTATTGGTGGCGACACCCCGCGGCACCTCAGGCTTGAAGTGCAGTAGGTCATGAAGTTGCAGCACCAATGCTGTAGCGGAAGTTGGGTGCCAGCGGCGCACAGTTTGAGAACCCTTGCGCTACGCGGATGGTTGACAGAAGTGTGAGACGAAAGCAGCTGTGACGTGAAACCGAGATTCAATCAGGACAAGGAGCTAGTTGGCATCGGAGGAACGCAGCCATCGCCTGCGTCCACCGTTTTCCCGCAGATTCTTTCATGAACGTTCGCTCCAAGAAAATGCGGATCCGCAAATACCATGTGGATCCGGCGGATCTGGATCCGCGGATCGGAACCGCTGGAAAGCCTAGCTACGGCCCCATTAATCCCCCCGACGAGAGCGTTCCGAGAGATAAAAAAGTCTTCAATTTTTCCCGGAAAAGGATCCCCCTCTGGATTTTCATTCATTCATTCAAGCTCCGACAACTCCGGCTCTGTCGTCGAATCGGAAACAATGGCAGGAGATATCGACTGACTCCGGGTCGCGTTCGGTGTCAACAGTGTTTGGCAGTGCCTAAACCGAGGGAAGGACGTCACGTTGGGTTCTATTTTCAGGAAGACGAATCGCTCGCCGCCATTCCGATTCCAAAAACTCCCACTTGGCTTCCCGCTCCGTTCAGGAGAGAATTGCCCCGCTCGCGGTCATCAGCTAGCCGCTGTTCACGCGGAAATTTCCATCTAAATTGTGGTTCATTCAACGCAATCACAAAAGGGAAGGAATCTGCCGAGGAGAAAGGTTGAGAGAAATTATAGGAAGCGGAAATCTTAGGCCTCAACATCGTCGGGCTTCAGCATCGGCTCTCAATATGGTATACCTTAAGCCCGGATCCGGGAAGCGTATGAATGGATATTGGTAGACGCCAGTATCTTCGCTCATTCTCGTAGCTTGCTCACCGTTTTTCCCAGCTCATACCCGCGCCCAAATCCTAGGAGCTTTTGCTTCCGCTCCATGATCGTACAGTATTTTTTGTGGATGAGCAATGACCATTTTCCGGCTAAAACGAGTTGTTTTTGATGAGGAAAAATATTTCCGTCCTGAACGAGCCATCTTGTACAATACGAATCAGAAATCCCGCCGGCTGGAGGTGCTCGACCCCTCCCCCTCTCTAGAAAGCTCGAGTACCCAGAGGTAACGTGCCCGAGATCACCTCGGAAGCTTCTCTCGGGCGACCTAGTTCGGAATTTCTGGGGGAGGGCGTCTCATCTCACTGAAAGAAGCTGATTTACAAGTTCACCGTTCTCTGCCTATGAGGGTGAAATGAGCCGAACGTGAAGAATCGGTTAACAGGTTCGATATCCAAGGTTCGGAAACAACTTTCGGTGGTTCTGAACCAGAAATTATCGGAACCTGCCTGAGGCCGGTGCGGAGTGAGTCGTGTCAGGGACGGGAGACGGGAACCACATCGTCTCCGCACCAAATATATACCCGCAATGTACTCCGAGCGATATCCACGTTTGACCCGGATCAAGCCTCAACTCTGGAGCCTCCTCCGGGAATTCTCCCTTCCTACCCATGCTCCTCAGTTTGCGATGTTTTCTTCATCACGGACGTGGGATCCGTATCGGGGGACATATGCGTCGCCAACAAACACTCTGCCAGCCTGCTACACATTCCACGGGTGGAATTCTTGAACAACTTGACACTTACGTCAATATGCTAGCCAGGAAATGCGCTGGAGCGTATCTCGGATCTCCTCCGAGCTCTACGACCTTGAGACTCACAGAGCGTGTTGTTATCATATACCTGTCAGCAGCTTCTTGTTGTTGGCAACAGCTGCCATCTCGGGCAGTGTTCGGCGCGTTTGTGCGAGCGTATATGTCGACTGTCTGCTGTCGTTGCTATATCTCTCCGCAAGAAGTCAGCTATTCCACCGGGGAGCTTATGTACCGAGTCTCTGGAGTGTCGCGTTTCATACGAAATGAGAAAAACAACCATGTTCTCTGAATATTCTGTATCTATACCCCCAGTCTCAGGTGGCAGAGAGATCCGAGAAAAGCCCGCTGAGCATCCCCCACAGATCGCTGCGGTACTTCTCCTGAGCAACCGGGGAACAACTTACAGACCGAGACAAATAGCCATCCGTGTCGGGGCAGACCAATCAGACGAACTTTTGTACACTCCTCCCTATTCGACGACGATTTGGAACTCCGCGGTGGCGACGGCGTGTCGCTGTTCGTATATTCCAGGACGAACTGGCGTCTGGTGGCCCCTGGAGGCCCGCGACCGGGCCGTCGAGAGTCCGTTAGTTTCTAGACGTCGGTTACTAGGGGTCCGCGGGTCTCTCACCTTCGGGGACCGGGGTCGGGACCTGAGAGCTGCCAAACTTGCCAAATTACAGGGCTCAAGCAGGTCATCTTCGAGACTAACGAAGCTCGAAGCGGCCTGGAGATCCTGCCAGAACGTTTCTAGAACTTGTGACCAATCGCTTGGAGCGACAAACCCGTCGCTGAGCATCGTATTTGCTCTTCACAAAACAAACAGCTCCGTTTTCTCAACCAATCTCGGGTATAACGGGAAAACTCTCGAGTTGGACAAGCCGCTGTTCAACACTGTTGACAGGCTGCGAGGGCTATAATTGGTGCCAACGAATCATCTTCTTCAAGCCTTCCGCCATGCCCGAACCACTCGGAGTGAGTTTGCTTTTCTGGTCAAAGACTCAGAAGGATCGTTCGTTGACGCGTTGGCTAACGGAGCATAAAGCGCATTGGGGCAATACCTCAAAACTTTCTGCCCCCGTTGATGAACGGTTTGGGAGAGGAAGTTATGCATCAAGACGAAGTCCTGGGGCATGCGACTGCTACGGAGCTTTGGGCGATTCCAGGCGGGACATCTCCCCAGAGATATCGTTCCCCGCCCGAAGAGCTCTCCAGGACTTGCATTTTGCTTCCAGGAGTGGAGCTTGTTGTTTTTTTCGCTGTGGATCATGCAAGCCAACCTTGTTCCCTTCACCGGCTCCTGGAAGTGAGCCTGTCACGTCTGGTTTATTCCTGTTCTGTTCCATCGTGGTCGTCTCGACTCACACTGTGATGAGCCTCATTTTCCTCTCTGCAGCGCGCAGCCAAACCGATCCACCTTAGCAGGAGCCAACTCGGAAGTTTTGTCCCCATCTTGAAAAAGGCTCCGAAAACGGAGTCGTCCTCCTTAGCTAGACTATCGAAGATGATTCGCGATTCCTCATCCCGACGCGATTATCCACGTTTTAATGGGCTCAAGATGTGATCAGGAAGAAATGTGTTCACTTCGAACGACGTTCCATCAATCGAACTTTATTCGGCGAATAAATATATGTATTCCTGTTGAGAGATACTACTGTGGCCTAAGATAGAGACCCCGGAGCGTACCATCACGGATACTGGTCGTGTTCTTTCGTCCATGGGATGAATGAGTAGATACATATCACAGATTGTGCGGACGCTACAAATGGCGCCAAAACTTTAGAAACGCTGCTGACTTCCGTCCAGGGCGCGGGAGCAGGATGTAGTCATTAGGAATCGTGACTAATGCTTTCGAAAAACACTATGAGTTCGCACCCGGTCAGTGGGCTCGGACGAGTCCAAGCTCTGCTGCGCAGCACGCATTCAGTCTCATCCTAGCGATCTCTGTCATGTAGAAAAGAGGATCAGGAGTCGGAATAACTAACTCGCTATAGACGCAGCGGACAGAGCTGACGCATCGAGCGAGGCAACTATTCTTAGTGATTGCCTTGTAGAGATTTCCTTGATCTGGGCAACTTTTCACGATCCTGTAGTGGAAAAACTTCGACCGAAGATCAAACTTGACCCGGGAACCGGTCACGTTGATTCGGTGTCTTCAGCAGATTCATTGCATTCATTCAAATCTAGGTTTCTCATAGGCATCCTTTGATGAGACCTGGATGGAATCGCGAATCCACGATGAAGTCCACTGTAGGTGGACGCCGCGGAATTTCTTTCCTGAATGCAGGTTGTCCTCCCTAGAATTAGGCGTGAAGCCTGTGCATATATTCGGACGTAGGCTTGCATGGCTGGCAACATGAGAACGGTTGAAAGAACAATAGACGTTAACAGTTTTCGCTTCGTCAAAGCGAGGATTACGTCAAAGTTGGTGGCGCAAAAAAAAAGATGAATTAGCGGTCTCGCCGTCGAGGTCTGGCTTCGGTCTGTTATATCCGGCAGAGAAGAATACCGTTTGCATGCGCCAGGCGCGGCGTGATGGATGGTCGAGAAGTCGACTATTTCACCCGTGTACGACGGGTTAACCACCCACGGGACCCAACGACGCCACGGCTCACGGCGGATGCGCGGTATCACTTGTTTTTGTCAACATGGAGGCTTTTCTTTGCACTCTACCTTTTGGCTGACTCTTGACCGCAATTTCTTACCTTGGATTCCGGTGGAATCGATTCATATTTGGACCCGAGCCGACGTCGGGTCGTCCTGAAATGTGAAAGGCGGCTCTGCAAGCGTCAAATCTCTTTCGATCAAAGCGACATACACCGAACGGAGTACACCGGAACAGACTTTTTGAAGACCCCCCGAGACTTTCCTGAATTGGAATCCTCTGATTCACATTGACAGCTGTATGTGTTCGTTGCTGAAAACTATTTTTTCTCCTTTGCAGAAATGTACCCGCTTTGTAGCGGCGAAGGACGGATTCCTTTGCTGTCGTTCACTCCGGTCGGTCTCCTATCTCCATTGGAGAAGGGAAGAGGTCGCTTGATATTGATCCCAAAAGGATTGACTTGCCGGTCAGAAGCAACGCGAAGGAGCTGGGTCATGCTCGGCAGAATCAGGAGTCGTTGGAGAGATAAGAGACAGGAGAATGTATTCTCTGCAAACCAAGGCCTCCACCATCTCCACAAGACGTCAACCTGGATAAGATCTCCGAACGGCGAAGAAGCGATGTGACGTGCCGTCGACGATTTACACCTTTGAATCGTTGTTCTCGCTTTTTCCGACGCAAACTTGATCCTTCCCAGTTGGTCGTCGGGAGCTCGGCTCGAGAATCTTTCGTCCTCAGTGGAAGTGAAAACATCAAAGCTGTGTGGCTTCTCCGAGCAGTTGAAAGGCAAGATTTCGATTGCTGTCCAGTTGGGCGTAGAGCAATCATGCTCCTGAGAATCCTCGATCGGAAGACGCATCCAGGAGGAACGGACGCCAAGGACGATCAACCAGCTCTCTCATACCACCTCGATGTCAATTCGAGACGCATTCCCAGAGGCTATGACTTGACATATTATGGTTATGGTTATGGTTTTATTCACGTCTCATCCGTAGATGACCCTTTCACTTCAGGGGCGAGCAAGCTCTGCGGACGCCGGTCACAGTTTTTAGGAGAGTGGACACCGTTGAACCCACTCTGACAGACACGTCAAGTGTCGGTCGATGCATGCCTACACGCAGCGTTGAGTTTGGCGGAGCGACCATGTCAATCCTGTGTTTTACTACAACGCGCATGCTGTGCTTCACGTACGCAGTGTAGATTCGAGGATCAGTGTCGGCAGCCGATCATATGTTTACACCATGCACCGCACATGTTGGTGGCGTTCGCTAATTTTCCCGCAAACTTCACCTAGGTATGCATCACTTTTCTCCTTTGGTTGACACACGAATCATCGCTTAGTCAACGCGGAGTCGGCCCCTGTTCTCTCTCGTACTCGCCGCCAAATACTTCTGGCAAGTTTTAGGATTCGAACCTGGAACCTCCCGAACAACGCAGCCGGTCGCTTATGGCGTCCACCATAGCAGCACGCGCTTGTACCAAGCACGCTAACCATCATGCCACGCAGTCGGTTATTGCCTCCTGTGTATTACATCAGGAGGGGCCAGGCTGCACAACGATGGAAACGAAGACCACAGGAGGCAATCGCAGCTGTGTTTGCGGCTGCATGTTCGTCTCATGACTCGCCTACCCTTGGATGTGGAAGTCGACTTCATCGGAGGAGTCTCCAACGATACTCCGATCGAGAACTCCAGCAAACTCGGCGTGGGCGTATTACAGGTCACGATACTCGGACCGACTCCCAAATTCTAGGTACCCTTGATCTGGTTTCAAATATGGGTTCAAAGCACGGTGACCATGTGCTCAGTCAAGGAGAAGTTCATTGATCTCGAAACCAGGCATATTGCGAACCTTCTCAGATTGATTTTTGACAACTCCTGGGCCAGGGCTGGTCGTCGATGCCGCAAGGGCTACTATTATTTGGTTCGAAGCCGCCAGATTGGACCGAGGTTGGATTTCTCAGCGGAAATTTCCAGCCTGTATCGCGGAAGACTTTTCAAGAATTGAAATGAATGTTTGTGACGCAGGTGGCATTGATGCAGCTTTGCATGCAGAGTGCGGAGAACTGGCTCAAGTAGGAATAACTCACTTAAAGCTTGCGTGTTCAGGGTACGAGCGTGGTCTCGCAAGCTTCTTTCTGTAGCACGAGTCTGCACCTGACATCGCCCATGTGTTCGCGTATATCAGGGTTTCTCAAACTGTGTGCCGCCGGCACCAAACTGCCGCGCGGTGCCGCGGCACCTTCGGAGCCGCGAGATAGGCTCTTTGGGCATGGGGCGGGGCTGCCGGTGAACCCAGATCGATCCGGGGTGAAACGACAGGGAGTGACGGGCGATTCTAAAGTCGGTCTGACCATACTTTTTGAAGTCCATGGGAGGAACTTCCGGGTCAGTCTGACCAGACTTTTCGAAGTCTAGGGGAGAAATTTCCTGGTCGTTCTGACCATACTTTTTGGAGTCTATCGGAGGAATTCTCGGATCGCTCTGACAATACATAGAGGAGGGGGCGGGGTAAGCCCCATCATGTTGGACCGGACGCCGCATCCGCATGTCCTACCGCACTCCAAGTTCGAGGTGCCGCGGGGTGCCGCCACCAGAAAAGTTTGAGAATCCCTGGCGTATATCATATGGGTCGAACCAACGACAATTTCATGAAAGCATTCCTGAAGCACGAGCAACGACCCATACACCGTCGCGAAGGTGGATTTGGAGCGGATTGCTTGGGAAAGGATCGGACATGAGTTGTGGACACTGACCGACAGTGTTGGACACGAAATGATCGTAATTTCGGAGTTTTCTGGGTATGTTGCCAGCGGAGAGTGTATTAGGGTCCTGTCGTTTATGAATTATGCACGCTTGGATGCGCACGGAATATCCTCCGCCGGATCCGGTATTCACACTCTGCTGACTCTCGAGGGCGACTCGGGTGAAGGATAACCTCATCCACTCTGGAAACTTGGTTCTTCGGAGCCGCGGGAGCCATCACGAGACCCGTGGTCGCGAGGAGCTTCCGCAACTTTCCGTTGACTCGTTCCTGTCGTGTTTGGGGAATCGTAATGTCGAGGGGAATCCTTTGTCAGGAAGTCGTCCTGGACTCGTGGTATAGAACGGTGAGGCGAGTAGTTACGGGCAACTAGTCTCGAGAGGCTATTCGGGACTTCTTGAACGCGTCGGGCTCGTTCGAGGTTTGTTAACCACACAACCCCATAGAACGGCCAACAACACCGCGTGGGACAGAACTTGTGCATTGTGGCTGACGATTCATCCACGGACCCAACGTTCCCTCTGATGATGGGCTTATATGGAGGCACGGAAGCTTGCAGGATGCAGAGACCAGTTCGTGTGTGGATAAAAGGAAGTTTCAAAAGAAACGCCGAGAAAACTTGGGTGTCGGTACGCCTCTTGGAATCAAGGGAACTCTGACGAGCAGAAGCACTCCGAAAGCCTCGCTTTCTGTCCATGGTCGAGGGAACACGCGATAACTCCCCAAATCGACCAACATCCTGGTATTCGCTGACTAGGCATAAAATATCAATATTCAGAACCGCCTGAATAAGGCCAATGGTCGAGGAAGGGAGTAACCTAGAGAGATCATTATGGCTCTCGACTCAGCGCTCATCTGGCCCTTTTTCCAACAAGGCGTGATCATGATAATGCGCTCGACATCGTTCTCGTCCGCACTTTCGAGTTTGATCTACAGGATCTTCACGTAAGTCAATTGATGGCACATGTGCCACGTCCAGCTCTGGGGTCCAAGGAATCGGGGTATCAAATAAAGGTTCCGGCATATAAGACGACACCAAGGCATATTCTGATGAGAGGAAAATAATTCTGACGCTGTCACCGTCCGCTGAATTATCATGGATGTGAAAATTTGGGATTAGGAGATCCGGGAGAAGTCTCGTTGCTGCCGATCAGCGCGTGTAGCACTCTCGCACGCAGTGATGTTAGCTTGAAAATGCCTCTGCACCGACGGATAACGCCATCTGAAGACTGTTTGCAATACGGAACGACGATTCCTTGCTTTCTACCGTGGGAGTATGTACCCCCATCGATCATTCGTGCCCAGGAAAGTGATCTTACAACTCCATTCCACGGCCCTGAAGCCGGCTTGACTTAACGACCGGGCTGATTCAGAAATCACAACTTGTTCATGGGTCAGCCTCCATGACAACTGACCCTCTGATTATCATCATCGTTAGTTCCGAATGATTCCCAGGGATTCTTGTTATCTAGAGCAGGGAGCTTTTTTGAGATGAAACGGGTTGAAACGCAGAGGGACGTGAAATATCGTGAAACCCCGACCCGGAATCAACGAGGGCTCTTTGGAGATCAGGGAGCATGCTTCCTCTACTCACTAATGCGGTATCAGTGCGGCGTAGAAATCCCATGCCTACCAAAAACTTCATCCAATCATCGATAGAATCGGAGCCTGATTCGGAAAATTACGAGGATTCGACGATCTGTGGTCGAGCTAGGGGCTCCAAACTCCACGGCGCATCACGAATCCACAACGATTCTTATTGTAAGCCCCTCCAAGTTTTGGAGCAGAGTTCGAGGAAATTTCGGGATGGAGTCGTCGGTAGCCCATGGCTTGATTTTCGTGCTCCAACAAACACCAAGGGAACGTTCCTCCCTACCCGTTGGAGAACAGATTCTCGATGAGCGTACTCCTCAAAGTTTGTATTGAAAGCTAGTGTAGACAGAACGTGTGAAACCTGTGCTCTCCCTCCGCGGCAATCGCCGAATCATCATCCGAAGATAGTGTCAAACGCATTTGATCCCTGTGTCGGTCGTCAGATACCACAGAATGGGATTCGAAAGTAGGCAGTTGCAATTTGCAAAATTTTCATACATTGAAAGGACCTGTTTCAAATGAAATTCATTCAATGAACCTCGAGCTCTTCAGCTGTCATTCATCCAACCACGAACCACACTCGTCGGATGGATCGAAGCCGCTTTTGCAAAATCTGATAGAATTAAGAGTTTGTACTCGGTGTCTGCCACGCGGCACCTTTATTAGGCATTCAAGACCTAGGTCTCTCCTTCTTCTCCTTGTACAGGGCTAGGAGCGACACATTGGCCACCTTCACCACCTTGAAACGAACTCCGGGAATATCTCCGACGGCGTGGCCTTTACGACCGAATCCGGCGACCAAAACTTCATCGTTTTCTTCGATGTAGTTCAAACAACCGTCGTTGGGCACGAAAGCGGTGATTTTCTTTCCGTTCTTGATCAGTTGCACTCTCACGCATTTTCGGATGGCAGAGTTAGGCTGCTTAGCCTCAACACCGACCTGAACAAGAGCAATGAGGGAAGTTAGAATGAGTCCTCGTTTTCGATTGAGGAACTTGAGACGAAAACACGTAAGAGACCATCACCACCCAATCCAAAAGTACCGAGCGAAGAAGTCAACGGAGATAACCAGACAGGGAGTCTGGCGGGCTCGGGTCCCTGATGTCATGTCATGAAGTATAACACCGAAGACTCGAGCGCCTCCTCCTATACCGATGCAATAAAAACTCAAATGTCGAGATCCGAGATTTCCGCAACCCACTATACCTTTTCGAGGACGATGCCTTTCGCATGGGAAGCACCTCCGAAGGGATTGGCCTTCCAGCGGGTACCCAGATGGGCTTTTTTGTAGTCTTTGTCGTGCCATCTCTGATCACGACGGTGGTTCTTATGCTTGCGTGCAGTACGGATTCCACGTGGCTTCCCTGAAACACCATGAAATAGAGATTAGATGTTGCACAGCTTGGGACCAGGTAGCGAGATCAAGTGGGTCTTGTTGTGTGACTATAGACGGCTAGATGGGAGTGCATGGATATTGGTTTCCAGAGCCAAGCTCGAGTTGTGCCACCAAACGAGAACTGCGCGCTTCCGGACCGCTCTCTCAAGGAAACGGAATCAGAGGCTTGAAAAGCGACAGAAACACTGAAGTAATAGAACGGGAAAACTTCGGATGTTTCGCTTCAACACGTGCCGGTCCCACGTTACATCGGTACGATGGATCTTGCCATCGTAGTTGTGATTCCGGCCTTGCAACAAGTCCAGAGGCTCGACGCTGCCGTTCTTGAGATGACACAACACATTGCTTGACGTAAACTGGAGTTTTAAACCGAAATAAATGTGATTTTCGATAACAAACACATACCCATGATGCGTGGCTGCAATGAAAAGAACGATCCAAGATGGCGGCCTAGCAGCCTGTCTTCGGCGCTTGAACCACAACGTACCACAAGCCGAATTCGTCCGACGTCGCTCTTGAATATTCCGTAAATCTGTATTTGGAGTGATCTGTTCCTCCATCGGAGAGCATTTCTGATCTTCGATTGAGAAAAGCCCATCCTTAGGCCTCGAGAAATTATAGAAATCAATGTTGGAAACTCCCCTAGTGCCCCTCATGTGGCACGCGCGGTACTTTTGAATTTTCGGAGAGCAGGGTTCTCCAAATTTTGAACATTCTCGTGAAACTATCTCCAGAACGCGGTTATGTTTGAGATCATTGCGAAAATGAATACGGTACTTCCTCGAGCCCAATTGCCATAGCGCTTACCACCACGGTCATACCCTTGTGGGTACCAAGGGGATGGACCTACCCTACGCCGCGCGGGGGGGAATTCGCGCGAATCGGCACATCGGAACACTCTGGCCTATGGCTCTTAGTCTGTTTAAGACAGGAGCAATCCTTTGCTCTATCCTGGCCCGGGAAGGTAGAGGAGTGAGCCCCTGCGCCTGGAAGGTCCAGCTATCCCTGACCGGAGATGTGTGAGGGGATAGGATCAGAGTTTGCTCTACTTCTTAAGACCGCCATGGGATCAGGATGACTTTCCAGATTAGGGAAATATTAACCATTGAAGTTACAGCCAAGCACAATGTACACTTCCTGATGTACACAGGAGCCTGTCCCGTAGGTTCACCTCGGGGCCACTCACGTGAAGTTGGCTTTTACATGCCTTCCACATAATTCGCGGGGTATCTGGAATTTGTCTCTGCTCTATGAAGTTTGCGCACCGTCGACTCTCGCAGCGAAAGCCGGCTCGGATCTTCTCCGAGAATAGATTCGGAAAAACGAAGATCTTGAGTTGCTGAAGCTTCCCACTGTAAGCTGGTGGTTCGGAGTTATTGGAGTCGTACAGGAGAATCCGAAAGAACCCTGTCTTCGACTTGGAGAGGGGCCGAGAGTCGCCGGAGATTTCGTCTCGATGCGGCATTAATCATCATCAGCGCTTTCTTCAACTAATATCTTGCATTCTTCCCCAATTCCCATGGTTCGCGCGGAATCGACTCCAGGCTCATTCTGTGACCTTGTCCCGTGAGGGAGACCCCACCCCCTCCCGCTGCTGCGAACAGAAAGCGGTGATTTCCGTTCCTCCGTTACAGAAAGGCCATACCCCAGTTCATAACAACAGAAAGAAAACTTTCTGGATGGTGGGCGGGTCTTTGAAGCGCCTCCTGGTGGCGAAGCCTCTTTCACACAACAACGCGAATCACTGGCCGCTGCTGCTGCCGCCGCCTGCCTGTGCCTGTGTTGTCGTCGGTCGGTCGGTACCAGCCTGCCAGCAGCAGAGAGTACTACGGGAGCCTTCATAGACAGTGCTGGTGGATGACAGTGCTGGTGGTGGTGTATGATGGTGAAGTGTTACCGCTGAAGTGTCACTTGCAAGCCATTGGATTAATTGATTCGAACGTGCCGCCGCCGCTGCCGCCGTCACGATGGGTCACGGCGCCAGCCACAGTCAAGCGTCCGGCGAACGCTGGAAAAATAACGCCGAAATCAAACAACCGATGCCCGACGAGCCCACGGTGGAGAAACGCTTCAACGAAGTTCTGGTCAGTTGATAGACAGCTTGACTCTGTACTGGGGATGACAAAGAACAATTGGAATTTTTTCCCCGCTCGGTTTCTCCGCTGCTCAGAGCGTTCTGAGTCACTAGTACCATGTCTGAAAGTCTGATGCCGATCTGCGCGAAGTCGGTTTTGTTTTCTCCAACGCCTACCAATTTTCGCGTTCCATGTACAAGTCTCGTTGCCGCCGCCAATATTTCGAACGACACAGTCGCTTCCACTTCTGTAAGACGTCCCCGTCAAGCTCAGAGTCTGGAGTTGTTCCGGCGCGTGCTGTCATGTGGCATGAGATCCGGGAACGCCAGAGCCGGAGTAGCGGCGAGCTGAATTTCCTGGAACGCTCTTCCAGATGATCGGAGATCACGTCGAGTGGTGACTGGTCTTCTTTGTTAGGAATTCGGAACTTCTCGGGGTCGGGAGACACTTCCCTGTTATCGATGTCAAGGTCGATGTCAACGCGGTCGCCTCTACAAACAACTCGGAACAATCAGCCGTCGCGTCGTGCTCTCGTATAGAGCTCGATGAAGCTACGTCGTGATTTCAAGGTTCTCAATTCATCGAAACTAGATTGAGATACGTTGACGCTTCGTCGAGCTAGTTGACTTTTCGCTCGTGAGCTGGAAACGCATGAGGTCTTCGAAAGTTGTCGTCAATTCTCGTGTGTCAAAGTTAATGTCCAGCCGTGGAGCAAGCCAGCAACACGGAGAGCCATCTATCGTGAGTCGTGTGACGGCGTTCCGATAGAATTTATGGCAGCAGCGTACGGTGTGATCCTTTTGAATACTTATTCCGACTGGCACTTTTCCCGTGCCGCACTGTTTCTCCAATGTCCGGCGAGACTTGCTGAAGGTCGGACTTGGCCGGGTAAGCTTCGGAGAGCGATCATGGCAATCCAATTCCTTTCATGCGTTCAGACTTCGGTCGTTTTCCGTACGCTCCTCGCCCGAAAACTTGGATCCACTCATCCTCAGACCTTGAAGTGAGCGCACGTGTCTGTTGGCCGCTTTTGTTGACTTTTCCGAGTCCCGGGTCATTTTTTGTTGATGACTTGGTGTCTGAAACATGTATCTCTATTTGGGGAAGTGCTCAAATATGTTTCGAAACGCATCTCTATCTCATCAGCTGTTGAGCTGTATGTGAATCGAGTGTTCTCCGAGAGCCCTCGATTTTTTTTTTCGGTGGAGTGTTTGAAATGAACGCTTGATAGCAACAGCAACCGAGTTTACTCTTTCGAAGTTGAAAAACCCGAAAGCTGCGTATATGTTCACGCGATATCGACTCCTAGAGAGGTCTGAAGATCACCGAGCGTGACATTCAACTGGTTGCCGGCTGGCTTCCCCACTCCCTCCCTCCCTCGCGGGTCTCATCGACTACGACGACAACGGCGACAACCACACAACCGCGAGCAGAGTTGTTGGAGCCATCAACAACGCCCTCATACAACCGTCATTTTCGAAAAACTAGCGCGCGCAAATCGGGCAGCTGGGCTTTTCTTTTTCTTCCTCGGACTTTTCGTTTGTATTCCTGAGTACTTCGAAATCATCTGTTCCCTCCAGACTCTCTCCTAACATGCCGCAAGTTGCTCTCGATTCCGTATACAGACCCCCGGAGTCAGTTCAAACGCTCTACGCGTCGAGTTGCATGTGGCCCGTATTACTTCGGACACCTTAGATTTATTCAGGATTCCCTCAAGACTTCTTCTTCTTCTTCGGGTTGAACCTCCTACGGAATAAATTCCCTTCTGAGTTCGATAACGAACTTATCGGACCGCTTGCCTATTACGGCGCCGCAATCGCGGCCATCGGAACCGTAGCGAAGACTTCGAGACAACGGATCGCCGCGCGACATTTGACAGTGCTCAATGCTCGGTGTTGTCTACACGTTCATTTCACTGTTCATTCCAGGACGTTTGCGAATCCTTTGCGGGATGGAACGACAAAGATCGACACCTCTACACCAATCCAAAACGGGATCATGCTGACTATAGCTCGAAGCACGATAGATAACATGCTCTGGGCGTTTCTCGCGAGGCGGTAATTGAGAAAATTCGATACAATCACCAGGACCTGAGAGCTAAGGGGTTTACTTTTTGGGGATTACGTCGATGATACCTTTTCCGCAAGCAATGGGAGTTTCCTATTGGAACCGGACGTTTTTTACCAATCTTGATCGACCGGAATCTGTCGTTTGTTCGACGTCTGAGGAGAGAAAGTGGGATCCGTAGCGAAAGTTTTCGGAACAAGATTCAAAGTTGCGAGAAAACCAAACGAATCAACACTCAATCGATCTGACGGTATTTTCCCGGTGTTCTCCGTTCTCGGGAAGAGGTTCTTGAGAGGACGGCGGGTTGCTGGAAGAGATTGCTGACTGTTTTCTCGATAATTTGAAAAGTACTCCACAGCTCTTATTGGTTGATAGATAGATTACCGTTCTCAGTCGACGGCTACCTATCCAGCAAGTATTTAGAGCACGTACAACCGACGAATACCGTTGTTGTCTTCCTTGCTGCGGTTGTTGTTGACGTGCAGTTATTCTCGCCACAATCATAGAGAAGTTGAAAACCAGCACGTGTGCTTGCCGTCAATCGTGGGCACTCATTCCTCCGACGGGGCTGTGTGTGGAGCCTGTTTGTGCCTCGCAGACAGGAAGAAATAATGGAAGTGCGAGAAAGGACAAGTCCGAGATAAAAAAGCTGAATGAGTCTATCTTCCTTCACGACTGATCCAGATGTGCGGAAGGCAGTCGCATCGAACCGCAGCGAACTTCGCTACGATTCCATACGTTCCGGGATTCATTGTCAAGCCACCGGGACTCAGCTCGAGCGGGATCCGATCAGGTCCAACGACTTCCATGTCCAACTGGAATCTCCCGATCAAAATGCCTTGAATCAAGTCCAGTTATGCAAGACACCTTGCAAAGAATGCACTCAGTGTCCGTTCATATGTCACTCTGCCAGACTAGGAGCCTACGTTTCTGGTTACTTGCGATGATCTAACGCTAGGGCGATTTTTCTTGGTCATTTTTGAATTAAAGGTATCGTATGCGAATTATGGATTCGCATTCCGTCGAAGTCCCCGTCGTCTATTCACAGCTCGCTCGTTCACAGACGACGTGACCGGTCGTTGTTTTGAGACTCGGGTTTCATCCGCGGATGTTATGATTTCTGTCGAAAGTGGTCGACCATCGAGGCACCTTAGGGCAGGCACGGTGAACGGTCAAGCCCGTCGTTCATGTTAAAGCTTCGATTCAGTCTTCCGTAATTCGGCCCGAAGCGGTGTACAAATATTATATCAGTGTTGCTGAGGATCGTGACAATCCGAGAATAATAATTGATTGTGAGGTGCGTGGCCGTCGGGCCACCAAAGGGTTGATTCAGTCGCTGGCGACCCGGCCTACGATTGCTCGCACGCTACGCCCTGGAAACGCGAGCGACGCTTCGTATTGTGTTGCCTTGGACCTCTGATATTAATCTATTGATGGTGGTGGTCGATGGGACTCGCGGCGGTCAACGAAGCCACTGACGCCAACTCGTTGCTGGGATCGTTTCGTGGATCGCCGCGGCGATGAAGCGAGCGAGCTGTCCGTCCACGTAGATATTCTTGTCAGATCGCTCGTCGTCCGGAATCGCGCCAACTTTCGCTGCTTGTGCTCGCCTTGTTGAAACACTACCACGGTACTGGAGACGAACGCTGAATCATCTCGTGAGATCATCTTCCTCTCAGTAGCCTTGACGTGCAGTGGACGCTTCAAGCGAACCTCGTTCATCGCAACATCGCTGTTCGCCTGTCGGGGATAACATTGCTGTCAAGAAGATGGGTTTTACCGTGAACTGGAAAATTTCGCGAAACTGTTATGAAATCTCCTCGAAATAACATTCTTGTGTGCTGTCTCGTGTGCTGAACGTATGGGTTGACGACAGCACAAGTACCAGTGATTCTCTGCGGGAGCCTTCCCGCATCCACGATTCGTATCACACTATGTTCTGGATACTCTTCGGATTCTGTACCTTTTTGCACTAGGATAGATAGACCCTCGACTCCCACCGGAGGTCTTCTTGTCAGTTTCCAGCGCACCATTATACGTGCAAGCATTTCATTCGTGTAGAGTTTCTTCTCTCATTCTGCCATCTGGATGGATATTGGTAGGGCTTGTTTTCATTACCACTACATTGAAGGAGAAACATCGACAGATTCGTTCCGGGTGTTTCTTCTTTTCAATGCTTGTAGGAATGCATGACTCATGCTCGAGTCGATTTTGAAATACTTGTGTTTGAATTTGTCAAGATCGCGCTTGTCAAGTATGATGTCACGCTCTGAATGATCGATGTCATTCAGATGTACCGGTCCACGCCGAGCACTCGAAAAATTCTGTGATTCAGATTGACTCATTCTATGAAAACATCAATGGCTCTTCATCCGCTCGTTTCGATTTCAAAAACGTCCCACTCGAGCAATCGAAAGTGATCCTTTTTTATTTTGGTTTTTCTCCTGATCGTTTGGTTCTTATCGTCTCTAAAGTGTGTTTTTAATCATCCCGTTTCTCTTTTGGACCTCAGGAGAGATAGAGAGCGCGCTGATCCTCAAATCTGGTGCTGGATATGTGGTCTGTGATATGGTAGATCGATTCGATCGGGATTTCCGAGATCAGCGTTGCTTGATGAAGTCTTGACGCTTATTTCGGGAGTGAAAGAAAGATTCGGTTTCAATGAACCATGGTTTGTTCGGAGCGTGTTCTATTATAGAGGTTGGTTCAGTCAAAATCGCTTCGCTCGACGATCCCTTGAGTTCGCATTCGACATGTCTTCTAATGTGATGCCGAAAAGCTCCATGATCCCTGGAGGGGGCAGGGGGACTCAGCGTGTGACCCCTGATTCCACGTGGGCGGTCGACCCGTGGAAATTCTCGAAATTAAATTCGAATTATGATCCACCGCTTTGGTCGACGGTTCCTCAAACCGGAGGTGAATTTTCGGCTCCAGTTTTTGGGGATTAATTCTTTTTGGAATGCATCGCCGTCGGGTCGTTATTTTGTTGCTCAATTCGTCCGAAAGCTGACGCTTTGCTTCGCCATCGCACCGCAGCCGTCCGCGGAATCGTTTCTGCTTGCCGTTAGTTACTTGATCTTTCGAAGGACCACTTTCGCGCGTTTCCCCGCTGAAGTTCCGGTCAGGATATAGAATGAATGTCTCGGGCCTCTTTACTTCCATCTGGTTTGATGTCGAGCACCTTTGAAACGTTGACTATGGACTAACCGACTGCTCGACTAAAAGATCGACAGTGCCGTGTGCTTTCCAAGGTATGCTTACCACAACAATAGCCGTGCTCAAGGCATGTTCACCAGGATTCCAGAAAATTCACCGGGCGATAAAACTTCCACTTTCATTCAATGTCTGCGTGATCTGCGCTGCCTTCGACTACATCGCAGTCCAGACAGTAGCGATGACTGTATAGCTTCTTGTGGCTCTGGAGATTTATCGCATCTTTGTCTGTCCCTGAACCTACTTCCTACTGGAATGCTTCAAGGAGGGACTCCTCGCTCGGATGTCACGGATGGATTCGTGAATCTCCAATCGGTACTCAAGTTTTCTTCAAGAAGCAATAAATGGAGCGTTGTTGGGAGGTATTCGATTCAAGTAGTTGTTGGCAGCATCTTGATTCCGTGCGATCTGATCACGTGATCCAAACACGTGGTATTCACTTGTCACAATGTGAACATGAACATCGTTGATGTCGGAATCGATCGGATTGCAACACCACTAGAGCACGATAGGAAGATCAGCTTTGCATTCTGACGCTTGTTTTCATTGAATTGGTTGATTCTCGAAGCTACGCACGGAACGATTCCCGATTTTTCCATCTTCATACACCGATGGGGCTCTGATTCGGTGGAGTTTCTACAGGTGATGAGGTCCTCTGGCTTGTTTGATTCAGAGTCTTACTCGGAGCAGCAACTCGGGAGCTCCCAAACTCCTCACCCGAGTCATAACTCATAGAGACCTATTTTGGGACGCTGTTCGCGCGCCCCGCGATTTGAGATTGACCAGGAGTGGAACCAGCGGCACTCTCTTGAATTTCGATGGCGTTCTGGGCGTGAATTTTCGCCGTTCTCTGAAGAAAAAACTCTGAAGTCTTCTTTTACCGCTCAAAATAGGTGAATGACGACGAAATCCGTGCCAGGTTCGGCTTCCACCGGGAAGCTTACGAAATAATTCACGTGGGCCACGATGAGGAATTCGTCTGTCACCAGTCTAGCGGGTCACGCGTAAAAAATTCGACCGATGTCATGCATTGGGAACATGGGCCGCCGGCTCATCCGCTCCGTTTTCCACCCCCTCAATACTTGAAATTCTCGTCGTTTTTTGCCTAGAGCCGGAACGAGGTTATGATGATTCTTCTTGGTGATTCCTTGGGCGTTCATTTTTTCCTTTCGCCTTTGCGTGAATGATTTCAGAGCATCTAACGCTTCGAAGTCGCTCCTGGAAGCGCTGGATCGCTTGGCACTGCATTGGCCCCATGAATGCTTGGAAAGGTCGGAATGATTTCTGATTGAATTTTACGATCGCTGAAGAGTCAACGCTCTGATTTCCTCGTTTTCCGTCCGGTTCCTCCGATTAGCGACCCACATGAAGTGTCGCTCTTATGTTTGTTCAGCGATTTTGCATCCGTCGCAAGGCTCGTTTGGCTTTCGGAGATTTCCTCAAGTGTCGCAACGACTGCCGCGTTCGGGCTGTCAAGTAGCTCGTTGTTCGTCAATAGTGAGCAACTATCTACCACGCGAATCCGACGAACAGCGGCGACAACGAGCGGTGGAAGCAGATCTGCACGGCAGCGAGATTATCGAAAAGATCACGGATTTTCGGAGGAAAGAGATAAAGGGAACAGTTCGACGGAACATGCTTAACAGCGCAAGCAAACGCACGACGCTCTGTGGTGACGATCGCATTGATCTTTGTCGTTGAACTCGATCGTTCGCTTCCATAAGTTCTCATTGTAGCATCTGCGGCTTCCCGAAGAGCAAATAGAATGTGGAAACGTTGTTAAAGAGTTTGTTTCACTTTGTGAATGAATGAGTCGGGCTGGAAGGCTTCCGTTTCTCGCTCCGAATAGTGAAAAGAAGAGAATTCTTATAAGTCCGTTATGTGATCCTTGATGAGTTTGCTCGCGGGAATGCAACCGCCATGTTCCTCGCTGCGGAATCCCTCATACGCAAAGCGGCATAATTGCGCACAACTTCATGTCGATGACGCGTCGAAACGCAACAAAACACAGCGGCGTAAGAAGTTGAGTGAGCTGCCCTGGGTATTCGATGCTCAATGTAGGAGTTGAGTCTTTCTTTGTGAAGTCAAGTTAAAAACCATCAATCATCTATTCCTAACCATGGAAAAACTCTGACCACAATATTTCCGAGACCTTGAGCTGGCAAACATTCCGGCGATTTGATCAAAGATAGAATATTACCTTCCATCATGTCTCGCGGCTTTCCCTACGATTTGTTACGAGCTCTGGTGAAAATCGGAAATGAATGACTTCGCTTCCAACATTGCGGGCCGCTTATGGCTCCACGCTTCAAAAGCGAGAGTTTTCCCTTCCTTTCGAACGATCACCGTTAGACAGCGGATGCCGTTCCATCTCACTATTTAGGGACTTTCTCGGTCTCCGGACAGTTCCGAAGTATCTTCGCAACAAACACGAATCCTCCCTTGTAACAAATCCGCATTCATGCCCATCCGGTTGAAATAACAGATCTGGAGATGATCGGAGTTCTCACCGGTGAGAGTCTATGGGGAAGCATGAGGCCTACTACTTGGTACCAAAGGCGAGAAAACCATCCCTTTAACTGAATTTCCTCATCCAGGAAGTACAAACGGAATATGCTCGACCTTGTACTTGAAACTTGAGTGACCGAAGTTTTCGTGAGTGGAAGATCGGGAACAGCATTCTTGGCTGCGTTCGTTCTGCCGAACGAGGAAAGGATCAGTGGTCGAACAGAGACACTGCAGACACAAGTCGGTTCCCGTACGAGTGCGGATCGTGTCATATGCTTTTCCATATGAGCCTGTTGCTTTTGTTGAACACCATTGTTACGCCGAGTTTTTATTCTCAAAAAGTCGACATTCACAAGAAGCCTGTCGACGCTCAGTGGAGATGAATGAAGGGCGTTCCCTGCTTCCGATGATATCTCACTGCGGATTTCAGGTGCCCTGGAGACAGAGAGATTCCGAACGTCTCGGGATTTCCTCCAATGGTTATCTCCCGCAGTGGGTGTTACCATGATCTTTTTGTCCTGCAGACGAGATACTTTTTGAACCCTTGATAAGTTCTGATATCCTGCTGCATTCAGACATCCCTCCTGGAGGCCGATCGGAGCAGTTCGCTCCATTGCGGAAATAGTGAGATTGTTTCGAAATATTTGCCGCTGAATATGTATACCCACCGCCGATCGTATATACGTCGACCTGTATAGCTCGGCTCATATGTTCATGCATCCACGTATGCACGCAAATATGTATGCAAGTATACGTATGACCACACACATTTATTCGCATGATGACATGATATACCTACACAAAAACATCGATACGCAAGTGTATGCATACTGCGTGTGACACCACTGGAGCCGCCGTCGGGAAAATCCAGAGCTGCTCGGAACAACGTTCCGGGCGTTTTAAGATTAAGTTGTCAACGCTTAGTTCGTGCGAGATTTTGAACATTTGACGGACAAGTCATGGAAAGAATGAAAATCACTTTCGGTCGGAAACGCAACGAAAGTTCATAGACCTCGTTCGGCTCGTGAAAACATGATGAAACCGAATCAAGAGCGACAACGCGACAGAAATCAGAACGACAACGCGACTCGTGTTCGCCTTCGTTGTCTAAGGTCACCGTCTCATGAGACAGAATCGATCCCGATTGGTCCTGGTTGTTGCAACAGCGGTGTGGAGGATAAAGAAAACTTTCTTCGAACTTCGTCGGTTATCTCAGATGATCCGATTCTCTACGTGATGAGCCACGCCATGAGCAACTGTGAGCAGTTGTGCTTTCGATCAAACAAGTTTTGCTAGCGGAGAAAAAATTCTGCCGTGCCCAACAAAAGCGATATTGTATCGGTTCGACGCGGGTGAACAAGAAAGAACACTAAAAAAGCGGTTGCGTACCACCACTCAACCGAACGAGTTGTTTGTGTGCGGCTGCCACGAATAGCCAAGCCGTGAACCCGGGGCGCGCATATCGAGCCGTCCACAATTGAGGCGGAATACTACGACCATAACAATAATACGACACCATAGCGACGACGTATTTCGTGAGTCGCGGTTCGGTATCCGTATTCATTCCTCGGAAATCGGATACCGCTCGTAGTCCCGTTCTCACCTGTCAAACGCCCTGACAACTTGGAATCCAGCTGATGAAACGTTGCTCACTTGATGCCTTGCAAACAACAATGGAATACTTCCTCGACATTTCAGACGGTCGACATTGCACGCAGTCAGGAGTGAACGCAGAAAGATCTGTTCTCCTGCCGGTCACACATATGACATCAATTGAATCGTCGCGAACCGTGTCCTTGAATGATTCAGGAGGGGAGTGGAGCGACGAGAATGACCGCCGCCAGCGATGCTGACGAGTCCTGATTTCGAGAGAATGAGTTTCGCCTCAGCCGCGACTCCCTCCGGAGTTGGAGCGGAGCTTCCGAATCAATCAGGATCATGGCGGTCTTCGGAAGCCGGTAGTTCGGGACCTGAAAAGAGAAGAAAAGTAGAGATTTCATCGAGTTGCCCGTTTGTCGAACCCGGAGAACAGCGAGATGTGTTGGAAAAGCGAAACAAAAGCGATATCACGAGATTGTCGGCCTGGAACACATGTGTTGCTGTGGACCAACTCCGATCTAACGAGATGTTACGAATCTTTAACCTTATGTTTTGATATAATGAGTCAACCAGCCGCTCGATATCATGCTGGGATCAACTTCCGCTCATGGAGCCGTCGCGACGCGAAGAACTACACGAGTGAGAATTTCAACAAGTCGGATCCATCGATTCCGTCGGAAACTCCAACAGATCCAAAGCTTTCCTCGGAAAAAACATTGGACATCTTTTGCCATTTTTCTGAAGATCTTTGGGCGGCAACGAGGAATTCGATCCTGAATCAGAGCTGCTCGGCAAGAGCTTTCCCGCAGAATAAGAGATTTTCCGTTCTCGACGTTTCAACCCTCAATTCCCTGTGGGCTAGCCGAGTTGCGGTTCGTGAGCGAATCATCTGCTTCCACACATTTCGAACTCAAGTCACTTAGGAGAATGCATGCGAGTCTCACCGTGTTAATTGAAGCGATAAGTCAGCTAGTTTCTCCTCACTCTCGCCTGCTCGTCAGTTATCCCGACAACCAGCTCCTTGTGTGGAAGCAGTCCAAGCCTCTTGGCCTTGAATCAACAGCGACCTAACAGCATAACCGGATAAGGCAAAGTAGCGCGCGGAAGATCGTGATAACATTTTAATTACCAACGCAGCGTCCGAAGAATGTGAATCAAGTTCGCGCGCGTTGAACAAACTGGTCGCTGAAATACCGCGGTGTTGGATTTTCTGAATTATTGCCGACGCGACGTCACGTAGTGACCGATCTATCCCAATCAGAGATGAAGCCGTTGCTGTCTACCGACGATTCACAACTCCGGAGATTCAATCATCACGGCGAAATTCGTTATATAAGCTAGGTGGCACAGACAACGACCGCACGCGCGCGACAACCAGAAGCTGTCAGGATGACTCGAAAGAGAAGAAAGCGATGAGAGCAAATGATGATTCCATGGAGTTGAAGGGAAAAGGCGGAAAAATTAATGCGACTTTGAAGAATGATTGTGCTCCCTTCCTCAATGATGGATGATTGTCGATGAATGATTCATTCTATCGATTCATCGGACAGCATCCATCGATTGATCCGGTAACCCACAAGTTAATGGCCAGTGATTAATTTGGAATGCTTTTTTTTTTGGTGATTTGGCCCAAGATACTAGTTAGGTTTCACGTTTCTGATTTGGTGTGGAATCGTGAGAATTTCTCAGAAGAGTTGCCCTGGTTGTGACCTTAGAACGGTCCTTGTGTGTGTGGATGTGAGTGTTGAACACTGGAAAGCCGAACGGAATTGCACAGCCGACCAGAAAGCCAACGGTTCGTTCGGCTCGATTCAACCGTTTTCAAACGACTCTGCGTCGGTCGCTCAGCGGAATCACCATTCTTTTTCTTTTCTCATTCCCGTTCTTTCTTCTTCTTGCAGAACCTGATGGACCTCCCCCCGGATAAGGCGAAAGTTTTGAAGAACTACGACTCGCAGAAGAAATGGGAGATCGTCTGCGACCAGGTTTGTTCTCAACGAGCTGTATAGCGATTCGTCGATTGACTGAGGTGCTTCCCGAATGTTTGCGAAGCAGTCTCTGCGAATGATGGGCTGTAAATAATTCACGAGAGTATCGAATTCCTGTCAAAACACATAAGATCCGCTCGGGGTTGCTCTTTTCGGAAAATTTATCTCATGCAGCAAGAACTCGCGCTGAAGAATGTTCGCCTGAGGACGATGCCCGAAGAAAAGCTACTGTGCTTCAAGAACTCGTTCAAAGAACGAATTGCAATAAGGTCGTCATACGAACACGATGCGATAGTTCTGCGAAGCTCCAAAGGTGAAGGCTGCACTGATGCGTATTGACGTCTCGCGATGATCAATGCGAATCAAGGACCTGATCGCCAGCTGGGAGCTGAACTATGGTCTTCTTTCGGAATGAATTCTTCGTGCGTTCACTCAGTCATTCTGCTAGTCGTTGGTCGGCAATCGTTTGATATGTTATCGTATCATTGGAATCACTGAATCTCAGAAAAAGTGAAGAACACCGCGCACATCTTGGGCTACATTCATGACCGGACTTAAGATCTTCAGGGCAAAGTCTTCGCGCTCTTACAAGACACTGGAGGGTAACAGAAGAAGAGGTTTTTTGAATTAACTCGATCGTTCATCCTCAGGAAAAAATGACAGCCAAGCAGGCTCCATCGTTTTATCTTTCGAAGCTGACCACGTATTTAGATCCCAAAGCGCCAAGATCAACCAAGGTAACAACGTGCTTGGAATCTTCACCGGCCGCACCTTTCGCTGAAGCTTTCTACTCTTTCTTTCATGCTCAGGTATTTCCGTCCTTGCTTGCCATCTGTCAATCTGTGGGTTTGGTCGAACGAGGTGCGAGTGAGAGTGTGTGTGTGTGTGTTTGTGGTTTACCCCGAACCCGAACATGATCATAGGAATTTCGAGTATGGACTCGTCCAATAATGGCTCGTTCAGATAATTCCCTCACCGAACACTTCGCGCAAACGGAAAAAGCAGAATTACCCGCTCGAGTCAGAGATTTGGGTCAGAGAAATGCTCTTCACAATATTGGGAAAAAGCATAGAAAAACTTGGAATTTGAATAATATGAGTTTGACATCTTCTTGCTGCGTGGATTTTCGCACCGAACCTCAGTGTCGTATTGTGTACTTCACAATCGGAGACGAATGTTTCGTCCCGATGATGCAATACGCTCCGGAAACTCTGGTGAGATGAAAGCAGTCCTTGTTCAAAGCTTCGTTGCATTGAAATGAGCTGGCGCAATATCAACGATGTGAACCCCCGCATCCGTTCGACTCGGGATTGCTTCGTGGCTCTTGGGTTCTGAGATTTGTGACAATGTCCGCATGTTGTGTTGCATCGTTGGGTACCTCCGGAACGAGGCACCGTTTTGGCATGAAAACGTTATCAAGGCTTCTGGACTTTTCGCATGCTTATACCCCTGAAAACACCTAAGATAAGGTTCCCTATCCCTAATTTTGGAGATTTTCAATCCGTCTCCCGAGTATTCAACTCCGGTTTTCTCTGACAACGCCCCCCCCCCCCTTCATTCCTGACATTCGGTTTCACTTTTGGTTGAGAAGCGATTGTAGACTAGGGTCAGGATGAACTTTCACTAACTCTTATGATCTGTGTAGCGTCGGCGTACTCTTGGGAACTCGAAATCGACCCAGATTCTTCGAGATTTGGAGATCTCATTACGAACAAACAATATAGAGTAAGTTCCGCGCGGCTCGTATCCATCCATCAGCTCTCTGTATTCTCCACAAGCGTTGTGGGGCCCGCATGTTGAATTCCCGAGTCCGCTCACATAGATCATGTTCCTCAGATGGGTTCGAGAGTTCCTGAACGAAGACAATAAGGGCTTAGAAGTCCTGATAGACTACCTCAGCTTCCAGCTGGAAATTCTCAAGTAAGTGCAAACTTCATTGAAGGTCTCTCTTGTACAGTCTGCATGCTGGTTGGTGAGCTCACTCATTTTGCTGATTGAAACTCATGCGAATTCCAAAAGGTTCGACCTCGGAAAGGGCGACACATTATCCGGCGACGATGGACCACAATCCCTTGGATACTCATCGGTGATCACGACGCAGAGTGCGCCCTCGCTCCAAAGAACGAAGTCTCTTGGACCATATGACAGGTAGGTTTTCGTCGAGAGCGTTGCTCAGATGAGAATAGCACTACAATGAGACACTCGGAGAATTTTTCAGGACCTCATCGAAACAACATGCACGTTTTCATAGATACTTAGGATGCCGTTAAGCTCTTCTTCCTTTTCTGGTGCATCGACCTCTGAGTAGCGTAGAAACTTCTGGTAGCGCATGATATTCCCCTCGAGAATCCGCGACTGCTGGGGCATCCGCACAATGTAGCGATCACAGTAGCTTCTGTACTGTTGAAGGTGCGAGTGTTGATTCCAAATGAGTACAAACGTCCGCTCATGAGACGAGGTTATTCGGACCGCAGATCAACCAGGTCCGAGTCGATTGATGGCGTCAGCAGCAAGAAAAAAAAACAGTTTTCCTCATTGCGAAATCGTAACCACAAGCCGCTCTGAATGGCGGTATCAGCACGAAATGCTCTTTGGTAGACGGGTTCCTTGTTTTCACTAACAACTGTTTTGAAGGACATCGACTGCTGGCTGCCTGTCCCGTCGAAATCCGTCTAAAAGGTATCATGCACCTTTGATTTATTCTGCACGAGTCCTGATTGTGTCCCGATCCCCAACGATTTTGCATGTGGCGAGAGCGTACCTGCATTCAACGTATCGTGACGCTTCTGGCTTACCAGACCTCCCGGTTTTCTGTCGGTCTTTTTTCGTGCTTGTCGACTGCGAATGCTCGTTGCCGCGAGCTTTTATGAAACCTGCAACGTTCCAAGCAAGCTCCGAGTCCTCTCTGGCCTCCCTCCGCAAATCATCATGGGATCCAAAGTCCTGGATTCATTCGGTATCTTGTGATTCCGAGCCGGATCAGTTCCAGACAGGCAGCTGAACGGCGAAACCAGAATGAGGAAATAAGATAAAATCACAAAAATGCATGAGCCTAACAGGTCCAAACTTCCAAGGCTCCCCCTGTCGCTCAGGACGAGTGCGTTCCCGAGTTTCCCTCGGTTCTTCTTGGAGTCCGCAGCTCGGGAAGCTGTGGTCGGCGATTGTCTTTTATGCTTTCATCAAGCCTTCATGATTGACGCAGAAACGATAAATGTTTCAGTCCGACGGGGGGCACTCCGAAACTGAAGCGAAGACCCACGCACAAACAACTAAGCCGGTTAAACATGGGCGAGGCCGAAGACGACATTCACGTCTGTATCATGTGTCTCAGGGCCATCATGAACAATAAGGTACACCGCGTCCGTCCACCCACTTCTACATGTATTTGATTTTTCCCCATGATCGCGTTACTTCTGACGAGAAGGGATTACTTTTACTGACGGGACGAGAGGCTAAAATTTGGAACGATCATTGCAGTACGGCTTCAACATGGTCATCGAGCACACGCAGGCCATCAACTGTATCGCGCTGTCCTTGAATCACAAAAGTCTCCGAACGAAAGCTCTAGTCCTGGAACTTCTGGCCGCCATCTGTCTCGTCAAGGGCGGCCACCCCATCATCCTATCGGCTTTCGATAACTTCAAAGTTATTTGCGGCGAACAGTTCCGCTTCCAGACGCTCATGGAATACTTCAGAGATTATACAGAGTTCAACATCGACTTCATGGTATGGGAGAAAATTATGATTCGGAACTGAGGGACCCCCGAACGATATCCTCTTGCCAAGGGCGTACACTGTGCGAGATGGTACTTTCCGAGGAAAAGTCAGACATTTTCGAGACTCGAAAACGTTCCCCTTGTTCGCAGGTGGCCTGTATGCAGTTCATAAACATTGTCGTGCATTCTGTCGAGGACATGAATTTCCGAGTCTATCTCCAATACGAATTCACGCAATTGGGACTGGAGAACTACCTTGATAAGATCGGTCAAACAGAGTCCGAAGAGCTCCAGGTGAGTTCCGCACAAGCCTTCTGAGGTTCCGTCGACCGCGAATGACAGTAGTACACGAATGATTAGACGAAATTGATGTGGTCACGCAGACATAAACCATCCGGAAAGCGATGGAACCGACGAAATAATCCCTTCTACATGAACAGGTGCAAATAAGCGCGTACTGGGACAACTTCTTCGATGTGCATTCGCTGATGGAGGACAGCGAGACCAAAGCCATCGCTCTGGAGAGAGTTGCCGAACTCGAGCATCACCTGAGCAGATCTCACGAAATAGAAAACGAGCTCCTAGCCAAAGTAGTCGACCTGGAGACGGAAGTTTTGAACATACGTCGTGAGAACGAAGATCTTTTGGTGAGCACGGATTCTATTCCTCGCGGCAGAATTGCTGAATTTCACTTGGCCGATTTCGCCTGCAAAGATTGCACCGTTTACGCAATTTGTATTCCAGACTCTGCGAGAGCAGTCGACTGAGGAGATAAATACCCTGAGGAAAAAGATCCATGAGAAAGACAAGGAATACACGAAGCGACAATCGGTTCTTGAGAACAAACTCCAGCAGCTGGAGAACGGAAGCATCAGCGGAGGCTCCTCCACGTCGTCTCCAGTGCCTCCCCCTGCTCCGACCACGGCAGCTCCAGCACCTCCCCCTCCTCCTCCCCCACCACCACCTCCGGCGTCGGTTCCGGCACCCCCACCCCCGCCGATGCCAAACATGGCACCGGGCGGTATGTTCATGCCACCTCCTCCACCCCCGATGGCCGGGAACGCTGCGGCGCCTCTTGGAGCCGTCACGATAAGACGAACGATCAAGACCAAATACAAGTTGCCATCGTTGAACTGGGTCGCTCTCAGACCCACTGAGGTCAACGGTGAGTACCCTCCGCAGAGGAATCCAATGTTCCATCGGAATCCTCCTCAATCAGCGAAAGCCATTGCTTTGTGACCCACTTGTGATTTGTTCGCTCCTTACAGGAACGGTTTTCAAGAACTTGGATGATGACAAGCTGTACATGAAGTTGGGGAAACGTCTTGATCGATTTGAGGAACTCTTCAAACTCGGACCGATCAACGGTTCCGGTGGAAACGACAAGGTCGACCGAGGAGAGGACACGACCTCGAGGAAACTAAAACCTGAAAAAGTCACAAAACTTGGCCATAAAAGGCTGCAGAACATGGCGATTTGTCGAAGAAAGTTCGATCTACCGTCGGACGCCGTGGTGAAACTGATCAATAATCTCGATCCGAAAGCATTATCGCTCGATCAGCTCGAGACTCTGCTGAGGATGATGCCGACAGAAACTGAGGTGAGTTGGCGATTGCTCTCTGTCCTCGAAATCGAGTTGGTTCGATCTTGAGACATGGAAAGCGCTCGCCGATAGGTTGCGAAGCTAAGGCTGAGGTTTCTTCCAGGCCAAGGATCTGAAGCAGTACGAACGGGAGCACAGGACAATCGACGAACTTGAAGACGAGGATAAGTTCCTGCTGATGTTGACTAAAGTTGAGCGATTAGAACAAAAACTAAATATCATGTTGTACATGACTACCTTCCAAGAAACGCTCAATACCATAACGCCGGTGAGTGCCTCCCGAAAGACATCCCGCATGGATCAATTTGAATAAGTCTTTGAAAAAATATCGTGCAATGTTCCTCCAGGTCCAAGTTTCAATGAATCATTTTCGATTCGTTTCCAGCAAATCCACGCGATAACGCTGGCTGCTCGCACGGTGAAAAACTCAAAGAGGATGTCACAACTTCTTGAACTGATTTTGCTGTTCGGGAATATGATGAACGGTGCCAAACGAGGCCACGCCTACGGATTCAAATTGCAGTCGCTCGACATCCTGCCGGAGACGAAGACAGCCGACAAGAAGATGTCGTTACTGCACTACATCATGGAGTTCAAAGATGAGTTTCCCGATATCGTCGGGGTCGAGCAAGAACTCCGTGCGGTGGAAAAAGCCGCGCAAGTTCCTCTCGAAAACCTCATCGGTGACCAGGTCGAACTGGAAAAGGGCATGGAACGATGTCGCAAGGAATACGCCGTGCGCAAGGACAACATGGTCCTGAAGGAGTTTTTGGCTCAGAACGAGGAGAAGCTTCTAAAGTTGCTCAGTGACGTCAATATTGCCAAAGAAGCGTATGCAAGTTGTGTCGAGTACTTTGGAGAGAGCGCGCGGACTGTTCCGTCGAACACTTTCTTCTCGACACTGCATCGATTCCTCAAGAATGCCAAGCAGGCAGAGCTGGACAACGAACGTCGCCGTGTCCTCGAAGAGGCCCAGCGGCAGAAATCACTGCAGAACAATAACAACAACAACGTTCAAGACTCAAAACGAAACCAGGAAGCAGTGATCAACGAACTCAAGAGTCGAACGAAACAGGTGAAGGAAAAGAAATTGTTGCAACAGGACGAGGTGTACCATGGGGCGCTGGAGGACATTCTGAACAATTTGAAGAGTGAACCGTATGTACGAGCAGATGCACTCCGAAGAAGTCAGCGTCGCAAATACGATACGTCGAGTATAGTTCCCAACCACGACGGGACGATGAACATTTGAGTAGGAGAATTTCCATCCAGGAGTCCAGTAGGTTCTGGTCAAGAGGTATTATTACATTATCGAAGTTCCTGAAGGCCACGTTAGGCGCTCTCCGTGTGACATGACGTTTGAGCTCATTTCCTCATTGGGCGATTGGGAACCGAATTTACCGTAAACTTTTCAGAAGATTTGGAAATTCTGAGTACGGGAGGTGACCGGTCAGTCTGGCAGTGTGAGCGAAGATCTCCCACGTTGGAAGAATGTATGGGTGGATTGAGGATACGCAGAAGGAGCAGAAGTTTGTCTGAAAATTCGGATGGAATCGTGGAGCAGAGAGAGGAAACAACTTTTCGGCGGAAACAAACCTTCTATTTATAAGCTTTTAGCCTCCATATACAAGGGGCGAGGTATGCTCAATGATTTTTAACGGCAAGGAAATGGTGGAGTGAATTTATTCGGCTCTAGTATTGTTCTGATCATGGGAAGTAGTGTGCCTCTTCGAACGGAACGTGACAAAACTGATCAGGTCTTGATGAGCGAAAGTCTTCCCTTTTCTGAGATTCCCCGCGTTTTGTGCGGCCAGTATTACTGTAACTGTTGTTGGAATCGAGCAGCGGGGTCCCTACTGATCACACGAGGCCATAATAGTGTATGTACCTACGAATGTATAGCGAATAAATGTTCAGCCATGATTACGCCTGGTCCTGAATAAAGTCCCAAGAGCACACAGCTCATTATTCTCGCAGCTTCCCTGATTCACATCCATATCTTCGGAGAAATGGCTGCCTTATCAAGTATTGAAGCTTCTGGGTTGTGGGGAATCATTTTCTTACCTCAAGCGGAATGCGTCTCTCTCCCCATCTCTCTAACGCAGGGGTTTTCAAACTTTTCTGGTGGCGGCAACCCGCGGTACGGCAAGCTTGGAATGCAGTGGGACATGCGGGCTCTCTAGGTTGCTCTAACCTCTAACACTCTAACGTATTCTTATCGTCCCGCAAAGGTTGGTGGATTTAAGATCATGTTGAGTTTAGGGCTCGCAGGTTATCAATGGAGCGGGATTGTAGTTCGCGTGTTTTGGCTGAGTGAGTCGACAATGTTCGTTTCTTGTGTCAGATTGACCGCGATGTGAAGGAGTGTCGAATGCTCTCCTGGAACGTTTCAGCTGCCCGGCGCAGGAGGTTCAGGTTCCTCTCGCCCTATGGCTGTCCGCTGACCAGGAATGCAGTCTCATACTTCCTGTGACGTTTGGGCGTTCCTCACTGAAGTATTGGAGGCGGAAACGTCCTCGGTTCCGTCACAATCATTCCGGAAAGCATCGTGCGGTCCTTGTCGTTTCTGGACAGCTTCGTTCGAGAAGAACCAAGACTTCTCGCAGTATAAGATCTCCGCTCGGCTCGCTACATCTTTCGGCTTCGGGATTCGGCCGATCTCGGGTGACCCAGAGTGATCAGCGATCACCTAGGAGCCGATAACCTTACCGCGATCATCACCGTTGATTCCCATGACGGGGCCGATGTCGTCACTTCTTCTGAGGTTCAGCCATCGTTTTTCGCGGTGGTCCAGCATCATCCAGGACCCAGATGCGCGCGGAGAGGGAGCCAGGATGGGCAGGATGCTCAAGGAATTCCAGGGATAAGTGGAATCCGGAAAGCAACGCGAAAATCATGTTCTTCCGACATCTATGGTATAACGCCCGAAAATCGAATCTTTACACTCAGCATGTCAGGATAGCATTCTGTCAGGTACTAATACTTTTTTTTCGGGTGGCCGACCAACCCAGCCTCTCGAGCTCCTCTGGGACGGTATTAAGTCTCATACGGTTCCGCTAAATGTAATTGTCTCCCCATGGCCCGCACCATGATCCACTCCAGGTCGAGCTCCTCCGAGTTCAGATCTGCCTTGGAGCGATTGGCGAGTGGGATATTATGAAAGTTCGTCATCGATTAGGCATCGATTACGAATCGTGTGAGAAGGATTCGGTATCCTGGCTGACCAGTCGGAGGCCCACGACTTGCGGATCAGTATGAGGACGCGCCACGAGAACTCCAGGTCTCGGACGTTGCTAGGGTAACTTCACTTCCAATAGTGCGGAATTCAACGCAATCCTATCTGGAACATGGTCGACCGACCTGCAAAGTGAGATGACGGTTCGGCCACCTGCATCGCCGCCAAGGAGCCTCGCGACAGACCCGAACGTTTCCGAAGCGATGACGGCTGGTCAGTACTTGAGCAAAATAGTTTCGACAAGAGAATCGATGACAGCAGCCCATTACTTGGTCAAGTTTGCAACCCTAGAGCATCAGCTCCAGAGCTGGTTTGATGCCCGTTGCTCGGGGTATTCTTGGGATTCTAATGAACTCAAGAAAGTTGAGATAAATATCATTCGTCACATTATTGCCCGGAGGCATTTTACCGCGATACAGGATACTCCGTGAACTTTTCCGGGTCCCAGGAAAAGTCGATCGAGGGTCGAATAGTAACTCTCTCTATGTGATCCTGCCCTTCGCCTTCGGAAAATTTTGGAGTCATAGGAGAATGGAGTCATAGGAGAATGGAAATTTTGGAGTCATAGGGATGGACGTCATTCGGAAGATCGAACAGAACCCCACCGGTGGATACGACAGCCCAATTCAAGAGGCCTAGATCACAGCTTGGGAGGCAATTCCAGTTTAAGCGGTCACTAAGGACGACGCAGTCTAATACATATGTACAAATCCAAACGATTTCTCGGAACGAGCTGTACGAAGCTTAGTTTACGGTTTAAGCCGAATAAAACTTCATGAGAGCCCATGAACGCAGCTGCCATACTTTAGCATCGTTATGTTTGGAATAGGGGAACCTGTACCCTTGACCCCAGAATGGGACTCTGTGCCCTTAACCAGCACCGCCAATGCTTCGAGTTCCCGCCTTTGCATCGCCCCACGGCTTGCGCGCGCCGAGTCTGGCCTCTTGAAGTCAACTTGCGGAACAACGCGTTTTCGAGAGCCCTCGATAGCTCGGCTCGGGAGGATACTTGGATGAGGATCCGTAAAAGATAGGATTCCTAATGTTCGAAGAGGTTTCGATTTCTCAAAGCATGGTCACACGAGACCTATGTGCTGCCTTCCAATGATTGTACTGTGACTCTGATCCAGTGTCATATGCTGTTGGAAACCCTGGCAAAGGACTAAAGACGCGAGTGAGCTAGGGGAAACGTATTCCGTGTGTTCCCATCAGCTTCGGAAAGTTTTATCCTGCGAAATATTTGACAGTAACAGTCGGGATATTATTCCAGATCTCAAGGGAGTTCTATGAATAACGGCTTTATAGTGAGCGATTAAAGATTCTTTTCTCTCCGCATTTCGGTATCAGCTCGTAGGAAGGACAGGCCTACAGCGTCCACACGAAGAACAAAAGCACTTGCATAAAGGAGCGCTCCTTGGACTGGATGCGCGCGATGTCTGCAGTGGCTCTCGAATGAAAAATGTCCCCACTCGTTTCTCTTCATTCTTACTTTCTTTTTAGTATGATCTCCAGATACCGGAATGTTGCTCTTCTCTACTCGGTGGTTCCCTTTCCGTTTCGAGCGTTACGTCGACCCGTGCTTGATCGCTCGCTCGCTCGCTCGTTCGCACGTTGGTTTTTTGGCCAACGACAGTACTTCGTTCGGCAATTTGATTTTTTCGCTCTTCTCACGGCAGCGAATATGGGCCTGGTGGACTCACTACCGTGTCAAGCTGGTTGGCTACCTACGAATCATTTGCTCTTCCACTTTGCCAACGTATGTCTTTTCCTATCGTACTGTGCTCCGCCGGGCCTGAAAGGTCTGCTGTTCTTGCGGATAGTTCTATTCTTCGCCTGTCTCTTTTTCGCTCTGTGGGGATGGCTTGTGCTGTGTGCAATGGACACGTTCGTCTGGAACGCGATTTTCACCATCATGAACCTCGTTCAGTCCTACATCGCCTACACCATGCTCCCGAAAACCGTCAGGCTCCCAGGACCAGTGGAGAACCTCTACTCGAAGCTTCTTGATCCCCTGAAGGTTTCGAGAGAAGAGTTTGAAGCCGCCTACAACGGTGCTAGTGAAGTGATCTATCTCGAGTCGGGACAGATCTTCGAAGTCAACCACTTGGGTGATACAACGAGTCTCGTGGTTCGCGGCAGAATCGCAATCCTTCATGATGGTAAACCGATAAAGCAATACTTCCAGTTCGAATTCGTGAATCCCGCAAAGTGTTTCGGTCAACAAGTGGACGATAACGTCGAACTCACGGCTCTGGATACCGAGACCGTAGTGATCATTTGGCGGCGGGCGGACCTGCAGAATATCTTCAATCGTGACCCCCATCTCAAAATGGTATTCGACTGTTTAGCGGCTCGACAACTGCTTCCAGCCCCCAAAACCACATCGGAAAACTGTGTGACTGCGTATCCAATGGTTGAAGCTCCACATTGTCAGGAGCGAAATTCTGAGACTGACGGAAAGGACTCAGAAGCCTGCCGCCGGGTTTCGGAACCGACTCAAGCACGAATGGAAACGCTCCCTGGAAACAACTGCCTGACGTGGACGTAAACCAACAAGCGTCACTGAGTTCCGCAACATTGTATATACGGTACCTTAACGACTCTTGTCCGAACGGAACGACTGTGCAGAGAGTGTGTGTTGAATGCCATGCGTATGCCTAACTAGAATCAAATCAAACGAGTCATCGAAGACGAAGTCATTCCGTCCCAACACTGTGATCCAACTTCCAGCGGACCCATGAGCTTCACATAGTTATCAAAGTAAGAGACAAAGCCCCCGATTTCCGACGGAACCGCCCGAATCTGAATCGAAAAGAACGTGGAACATTATTCCTGCCAGCAGTGAATGAATTTGAAAAAGGAAATCGGTTTCAAGTAGGGGCTGATTCGAAAATCATGAAGTTCGGAATCCTCAGCCGTGCTTTATTCCGGTAATAAATTAACATCGCGAGTTCGTTGATGATTGTGTGTTCACAATTCGCCTTTTTCCTCCTGTGAGTGGCATATAAACATCGGATTGTACACTAGTGGGGTAGCCGCTATGACCTTGTACACCGCGCGAAAATTGCGTTAAAGATTCCAAGAGGTCAGGATCCAAATGGAGGAGGGTGGTCCTAGTTTGCCCCGATCGAGGGAAGAACGAGGTATTGAGAAGCTGCCTTTGCATCCGCAAGTTTTTATCTGTACATCGGATCGACGGGACTTCAACCGAGACTGAGATCGCTTATCATATAGAAAGAACGAATTCGAGATGCGTGCTCTGCGGAATACGGAATGTCCCATCGATCCAATACGAAGCGTTGTGTATAGTCGTCTTTGGTCTTTGCATATATGTGTGGTGAAAAGTTTGCCTATGTGTTCAGTGATGGTTCGCGCTTGAGTTTATCGCAATTTTTTTTTTCGTGCGATTGCTGCTGAGTTGATTTAGCTGCATCTTGAAGATCCTTCCGAGCCAATAGCTCGGCCTCGAGTTTTGCCTGAATCTCCATGCATTCGGCTTTCTTCGAGACCGGTATTTTCTTTTCCCAGGCTTCTTCGGTGATTCCTGCAATGAGAAATAATGGTTTTAGACAGAACAACGTGGCTCTCCAGAGTCTTCTGCAGGTTTTTCAGAAATGACTGGCAATCCTATCGTCTCGGAATCTCAATGATATCAGACTGATAAGATTCCCAAGATATCAAAATGTCACATCGCGTGGCAGAATGTCGAGTGGCCGCCAAAATATCATGACCGCGCGACCTCGTGGCCTTCGTAAGCGGAGAATAGTCATCAATCATTTTGTAATTAGAAATGTCAGCTCCCAACGCTTGCGGGCCTCTGCGTGCTGCAATGGTTTACATGTTTTTTTTCCCCTCGCATTGTTCCTTCAATCGCTAGGCTCACACAAGATAGCAGTCGAGCTTGAATATCTAGGAGCAGGCTGTTAGTTTTGATCGACAAGCGTGCCCGGATGTGCATCGAGCTGCTAACTTCATTGGTGCTGCTGATCCAATCTCAAAGGTTGAGGGAAATTCCGCTCGGATGTAAAATTCCAGAACAGGAAGGCTCTTAAGGTTGTCGGCATCCCACGAGAGCTCCAATGTGTAGTCAGGAGACATTTGGCTCATTCATGTTTCTATGCAAACCTAGTAACTGCGTTGAAACTATTTCTCGAATGGAAATCAGAATTGTTTTGATCGTGAATACTCCTAGAATGGGCAATGCAATGCTGGAATCAGTTCTGCGAACTAGTGCTAAAATGAGCCGTGACAATATAAACTCGTTGGAACTGGGGATCATTTCCGATCGAGTATATGATCGAAAGATTTCTATCACATGCTGTTTCCCTTCACGAGCATATCAGAATTCACGGGCGCGGAGGACTCTCACCAGTGAGGTTCAGGATTTCGAGGACTTCGTGATGCTTGCTTCTTTGGTGAGCGTAGAGTTTGCATCTGACCGTGTATTGACTCGGGCACCATGGGCATTTCACGTAGCTAGATTTCACGGAAGCGGCCATCGTTTTATAGCTCTGAGGGATCTCTTGGTCGGGGTGCTTTTGAAGTATATGCTGCTTTCTTTTCGTGCTCGATTTGTAGCTGGAATTCGGAAGAATACTTTAAGGGCCGATACGTTTCGATCATTCGAAACTGATCCGAAATTCAAGAATTTCCTGACTGTGCACGCTAAGGTTTGGCTTCGTCTATCATCCCGGGCGACACAATCATCCGAAAATATGGTAAGAGTCAAGCGGTGTATCGCTCACCTTTTGTCACAGTATGGGCAAGGAAATTCTGAGATAACTTTCTCGAATACGTCATTCAGAGATGTGTTCTCCAGCGAAATTTCCGGATGCTCTTTGGCATAGTGCTGGGCGAGCATTCCCCGTTTCCGGAATGTTTTTTGGCACTTATCGCATTGGAAACTCTCCTTCTTGATTCCTGCCCCGTCTTTCTTCAAGCGGCATTTGTTCACACTGTTCTTGTCGCTGCCATTGCTGTTGTTGTTGCCGTCCTGTTGAGTTGTCGGGAATGTCGGTTGCGTCGAATCTGGACTAGCTTTCGGGCTCGAATCCAATATTTTCTGGCCGTCACCCTGCAAATAAGGACGTCAAGTATAAGTCTGGGGCCAAAAACTTGAAACACTGAAACAGACTTAAGACAAAACTTGAGACACTGAAACACAAGACAGACAGGGAGCGAGGGGAGTCTTGAGAGCTTGGGAATCGTAGGATAGAGCGGCTCGGCAAAGAGTTCCCCAGTACATAAACTTACCTGCCGATCTTCCGACTTGTCCGCGAAGTGCACATTCTTGACATGATTCACAAGTTTGTCCTTTCGGCTGAGTATTTTTCCACACTGCTCACATTTGAACTTCTTGTCCCCCTGGTGGACTCTCATGTGCCTCTGGAATTTATCCGTATGGCAAAAGGTTTTCCCGCAAACGTTACACTGGAAAGATTTCGTTGTGGGGTAGATGTGGTATAGCTTGATGTGCCGCCTGATCGTCATGTAGTCCTTCAGCACTCGGGGGCAAAGAGTGCACTTGAAGCCTTCTGGTGTGCTGTGCTGATCGGCATGCCGTTTCAGCATTATCCGACAGAAAAATTGCGCGTCACACAACAAGCATGGGAAAACTCGTTTATCCTCTTTTCGTGACTCCTCAGTTTTCGTCTCTATCGGCGCCGCCTCGATTGACTCGTTGCATCCTGCCGAGGTGACCTCGGCGTTTTGAACCTCGAGATGCGTCGTGGAACTCGGTTCCTCATTGCTGGAGACTTGATATTCCTCCGGTATGAGCTTTGGTAGTTTCTTCTTCAGCGGCGTCATGAACGTCGCTTTCGGACTCGGGGGTTTTTCCGCCTCAGGTTCTGTTGCCAGCAGCTCGTCACAGATGTCGGCGCTCTCTTCTGAAGGCAGCGGAGAGTCGATCTCCACGATGTTGCTGTCGGCTCTGACATAATGTTTGTTCTTGATATTTTTGATCAGTCTCTTCGGAGGGGGAGGTTCTTCCGAGAGGATCGACGACCTCGATGAATCGGAAGTGGAGCTCTCATCGGAGCGGTAACTTGAGGATGAATCTGACTGCGAACTGGTCTCAGGGCTGCGACTAGACTCCTCGTTATGGCGTTGGTAGAATTTTGAAATTTTACTCGGAACAGTTCTGGGTTCATCCACAACGACTTCAGGCGGTGCTTGCACCGGAACGGGAACGTGATCGAGTTTCTGCCGCTCTCGAATAGTGGCATCAGTCTTCTTCTTCTTGCAGGTATAATACGAGGTATCGCCAAATTCCTCGACGTTTGGTACTTCCGGCATTATGGGCACTTCCGCCCGTTTCTCGAGATCTCGCGTTTCTTCCGTCGGATAGTCGGCCCTGACGTTGAAGAAAGCTTCTGGCTCCTTCAAGTGAGGCAGATGCTGATTTTGTAGCGCCAAGTAGTTGTTTGGCAGCATATCGCTGGACAAGTTTCCCGCACAATCGACCCCGATCGCTTGCGTGATATGCTCGATTATCTCAACGGGGTCCAAACTCTTGTCCGCATTGTACGGCAAAAGGTCCTGATTACATGCCTGGGGCGGGTTGATGGCGCGCTTGCCCTTTCGCTGAACCTGATTCTCAACCGGGACCGCTGGTTCGCAATACACGTTTGGCAACTGGAAGCGATAGAGTGAAACCTCAGATACCGGCGATTTTGCCCGACAAGAAATCGGTCTCAAAAGATGTCATTCGGAGAAAGAAGCTCAATGTATATCTCACCTCTCCGGGTGATGCTGTGGGCGCTATGTTCATGATGTGCTGAGGCGAGTGCTGTCTCGGCATCGAGGTCTCAGTCCACTGGTTCCCACTTGGATATCGATGCATTTTTGGTTTCCTTACCGGTTCTTGTGCGCCAGAGCTGCTGTCGTTGTGTTCGCTCATGATGTGCTGAAGGAGAATGTCTGCATTCGGGAACTGCAAGTCGCACTCAAGCACGTAGAACTCTTGAGGCAACCAGAGTCGATACCGCTGGGCGTAGCCGTCCGAGTACCAGACTTTCAGCTCCGTCTTGGGGTCTATCTGGACGATTGACTTGAAGAATATTTGCGACCCCTGCTGAAAAAGGGCGAGATTCTGCTCCCCAGGTGAAGTTGCATAACGGACGAAACGCATCCAGTTAGATCGGTCGTCATCCTTTGTATCGAGGAGAACGCACCCATCTTTCTCTTCGGAAATCTTCAAAGAGAAAAAGGAGAACATCAGACCCGTGAAACTTGATCACTACTGCCAAGAAAACTAGACCTGGTGACCATGCTTTAACCACAGACAGGGCACGCTTGCCCTTGTGGATCTTATTTCATATCTAACGGAAAATGCCAAATAAAAAGCATGCTTTCAAAATCTATTGATATGTGATAGCACCCCAAAACACGGAAAAAACAGAGAATCTCCCGAACTCACGTAAATCGGGAACGCCATACTGGGTTTGTGGGTCAGTTGCACTCGGACGCCCTCCATTGGTCCAAAGACGGTTCTATTCGGAATCGGTTTCTTACTGAATACCCCGAATACCGGTTGGGAAGCATTTGGCGAGAGATTCTGGATCGACAAATGGTTTGTGGGAAGAGACGCAAAAGCTCTTGGCTGCACCATTTGATCCTCGATGACCATGACTCGGTGCATGACGCACTCCTTGTCGTAATAAAGACCGCATTCATCACAGAAAATTCCACAAGTTTCCTTGGGCGGCGATCGTTGGAATCGATCTTTTTTGGGCGGTCGAGACACCGTAGGGAAATCTTGGCGGTTGACTATTTGGGAAGGTATTCGGTTTTGTGGGCATAATGAAGTATTGGCATGGCTCTTCGACAATGAGAGATCCACCCCAACTATCGTTCCTTCGAGGAGGTCGGCCGGGTTGTCGTCCTTGGTCAGCTGTTGTTGTTGTTGCTGCATGGGGTCCTGGGAGCGAGACAGAGATTTGATTTGAGACAGTGTGAGCGGCCATGATTATAGAAGAAGCCTAAACTATTAACAAGTATCGTGATGTAGAAGAAGACCCGATCAATGCTCATTGGGTTGGAGCTCACCGGACCCATGTAGAGTTGATGCAACGCGGCAGTCGAGTCGTTCGTATCCATCCCGACGTGAACCATATGGCAGAAGGCACTGTTTTGGAGTTCTTCAGCAGCATACTTTTGAGCCAGCATCTGCTTGTGATTGATCGGATAGTTCTGGTTGCCGGCCTGCTGACTACTCGACGCGGTTTGCACCAGAGGCAACGACGGATAACTGTAGTTCTCCAAACAGAACGGCAGCGATGCTTGGGAGGCTGAGGACCCAGAAAAAGTTCGAGTCGGAACGATGTCGAAAAGTCGGCAAAAAATCTGGATCTGAACTCCGCGTGGAAACCACGTTAGCTTACGACTCTATTGGTCAGCCTTACCTGGATGCGGATTGTTCTGGGGCGTCGCTTCGAGATACCTCTGACCCGAGGATCGATCCGGCTGCGGCGGCTGAAGGAAATCCAGAATGGTATTCTTGTCCAAGTGTAAGACGGGTAACCCTGCAAACGGGTCCTGGGAAGGTACCAATACGAGGGATCCGGGATCGACATCTTGGGAACACGGGATCGTGTTGCGATGAGGTAAGGGTTGATGCTGGAATCGGAACGTCCTTCGCTCAGAACAGTCAGCTTCATCAAAGCTCTCACTTCTGCTCCTCTATCGGCATCGACTTTCGATCTAGCTCAGCGTCAACATACCAGATCCAGGACCTCGGGCAAATCCGGCATCTCAGCGTCGACGGGGATTTCATCAGCGATGTTCAGCTGCGATGGTTGGAAACGGGCAGCTAAACTGACCGCAGCCGCATAGGCCTACGTGAAAGTTTAAAAGAGAACGTCAAGCATCATGTCGAGTCCCGATGAAGTGAACGAATGGGACGGTTATCTAAGGAGTGACCTCCGAATTTCAGCTGAGCTCTCGGGTTCATCTTGCCCGTCAAATCAAACTCACCTGGGCAAACTCATGAGAACCTTGTCGGTCCTGGAGTCCGTGGCCGACTCGCTGGTTCTGGTCAAACGCCTGAACCATGATTTCGCCCTGTCCTGCTCGTTCCTCATAGTAGTCGAAATCCCCTGGCGCGACGAGCGGCCAGGGAACCATATCTTGGCATGACATCAGTGCGTCTTCACGGATTTCCGAGTCGAGAAATCACACACAGCGTCGTGAGCTGCACTGCATCGTCGCCGATACTGCATTGATGCACGATTCAAGGGACTTGTAACTGGCGAAGTGGGTTCCGATGACTACACGGAGTCACCCGATAGCAGGAAAACGGCCATCGTTCACTGTCCGGAGTCGCCCAGTTTCAGCCTGACCGACCATCAGCCTCCACTACTCCTTTCAGTGAGCTGTAAACAAATGTGACATTGATCCCATACGGTGTAGCGCGCAGAGTTTTCGAAATAAGGCTCGGCCACAGAGCCGAAAATGATGGCTGCGCAGCAGACGATATGAGGGGGAAGGTGTCAGGCGGTGGATTCCACTCAGATCCGAGTGTCCCCAAGGTTGGGATTGGGGAGAATTTGTGCATGTGAATCCATTAGCGAAGAGAGAACCCATTTCGCGAAACTGGGGGAATAGAGACTTCATGGAGACATCCCATTTTCGACAAGGATGTAGAATCATTGATGACGATGATCTTTGCTCCCCGTCGCATCCGAGTCGAGGCGCTGCTTCCGCGTTTTCCGAAGCCCTTCCAGGCGAACAGCGAAGAGGACTTCCAGGAGGCAAGGAGAAGGAGCTGCAAAGTATTCAGAGAGAACGGAGGACAAAGAAACGCAACCAGTGCGTGCTTACCATCTCGTTGCGGTCTCGTTGACCAATTCTCGTTCTCACTTCCGAATCACACGCTGAATCGCTGGGATCCGACGGTCACGAGTCACGGTTCAGATCCGCAAAAATGTAGCGTAGGAAGTACAGTGGATTCCGCTTAATGGGACAACATCGGGACCGGAGCATTTTGGTCCGATTAAGCGGCTGGTCCCAATAAGCGATCAAGGGAAAAGCATCATCGGAATCAATAATTTACGGACATTGATATCAAAGGGCGCCGTGCCTGCGAACCTGACACTCCGATCCTCATCGTTAGGTCTGATGGCTCTGATCTGTCGACGCCGAGATCGAATTTCTGGGAGTTTTATCAATTATCCATCGAAATATTCTCGGGAAACTGCTTTCGGCATCCACACCGGATTCTGAGCAAAGACCTCGTCATTCATTCCGGAGCATGGGAATGATTCCTTCCGTTCATATGATGAATTAAAAGAGGAATTGTGCCATCTCAACCGTGCAAACAGCTGACGGATCAATTCCCTCGCAAGAGCGATGCATAGACCTCAGCTACGCCAACCAGTCTGTCGTGATTGACAATCAGTTGACGCTGGAACCGTTGGGAGAACGGAGCGAATCGACACGCAGTTAACGGTAGAACAACCGAACAACAGCCCGCTATCATCGTAGCCGAACTATACCAAGCTCTCGAGGATTTTTTTCCAAGAGTTTGGCCTCGATTGGTCCGATTAAGCGAGCTTTTGGTCCGATTAGCCGGACATATTCTGCTGGGAAGATTCGGGGATCTGGATTTTGGTCCGAATAGACGGCTGGTCCCATTATCAGGTGGTCCCATTAAGCGGAATCCACTGTACCGTGACGTACGATACCATGAGCGAGATTTCTACGCCAACTTGGCACGCATACGGGTCGCCGACGTAGCTCGATCTGCTCTCTTCAGGGCCGGCCTCAAGCAAGCTGGTGAGCAAAATGGTGAATCCTCCCTTCGCCGCGATACGTCACAACCCGATTTTCGTTTTGATCCATTGATACCCGATATCCCGACCGAATCCCGATTCAGAATCTCGGTGGAACTCTCTGAAGGTCCTCCTGAAGATGTGGAGACCGATGTTCCGGAATTTCGCCGGATTTCATTGACGGAGAAATCTGTACCAACGTCTCCAGGGACCATGCGTCTCTCTTCAGTGTTCGACTACATAGGCACCCGTGATGTTCATTATGGGAGCGGATTTTCTAGGTAATGTCCCTCCATGGTTGTCTTTCCATTCATATATGAAACTCGTATGCGAGACAACGAGGTTCATCCTCGAATCACGGCGAGGGAATGGCTAGGAAAAGGGCGGAACCACAAACGAACACGGCGACGACCCTCGAATGCAGCGCCGATCAGTTCGAAGAAGAAGAAGAAAAAAGCGAAATCTCCCTGAGCGGGACTTCGAATCCAAAAAGCGAACCGCTACCGCAACGGCCTGAGAAGAAGCATCATTCCGGAAGAATGTCGGACAGTTTTCTGAAAAAAGCTTTTCTGGGCCCTCCCCCTTCTTTCGGTTCAGTTATAGTTGCCCGTCGTAAGAATCAGGAAAAGGCGAACCTAGGTGAAGATTCTATTTTTCGAGTCAAATCAACAAAAGAGATCGGAAAGAAAGGATCGTCTCCGAAAGTCAGAAGAACATCGGAAAACCGGTGCACGTGTTGTGGAGATTGTGTTGTTTTGTAATTTTGTTGGATCAGAACTGACTCAAGTAGCTGTTGGATTGAATGTTGTTAAAGAACATCGGAAAGCCAGTGTACGTGTTGGGGGGATTGTGTTTTTGTCTAATTTCGTTCGATCAGAACCGACCCAGGTAGTTGTTGGTTTGAATGTTGTTTTTTTACTCACCATCAGCGGTGAACTCAATTATTACAAGGGGCAAGCCGATAGCAAAATCAGCGGTTCGCTGCCATCAATATCGGTAACGATGTCAGTACACTGAGAATTCGGTTCCAGGAATATCATGCGTCATGGTCGCTTGTACTTCCCACCTCTCCTCTCGGCAAGGGAGGTAGTCATTGTGGTCGGACAAGATCAAACCCACAAAGTTGTCTTCGTGGTTTTCTCTTCAAATCTCTCCGCGATATCCGAACGCTTCTGTGAACTGATTTCAAAACAGGACATGGACTGAGGGAAGCTGAGTCTTCTTTCCCGCGTCCGTGTCGCGATGCAATCCTTCTGAATCCCTCTCCGGCGAGTCCCTACCGCGAACGGAGCTCATTTTGCAACATCTACACATCCCCAACAAGTTCTGTTGATGGCTGCGTGGCGCATGGATTACGCCCCACATGTGCACGCAGTTTCCGAAACTGTCAGCTGGCCGGAAAACGGCGGCACCACCAGGAGGATTCAAAATCTGCAAGGATGCATCACTACGAGTGCCACGAATGCAGCGAGATCTCAACAAGCCCTCGAAGCTTTGAAGTGCACTACAGTACTCATTCCGGACAAAAATCTTTCGCCTCCTATGCGTGCTCCGCCATATTCAACTCTTCAAGCCTACTGAGCGAACACGAGAAGACGCACAGAGACCAACAACGAACAGCAACGAAGAGAGCAACGATCTTTTCCGATCACCAGCGGCAACGTTGCGAAGCAGAGAAGCTTCTCATCAACCATCAACGGAATGATACGGGAACTACAACAGCACATCCTGCAAGCTTCGTGCCTTATGTCACTTGGCCCGCGCTAGCAGAGCAGCAGCTCGCTATCGAGAACGACTATTCTTGTGGGAAATGTGGTGGGGTATTCTTCGAAGAGCGATCGTTTAAGATACATCAGTGCACTAGACGTCCGCACTCTGTGTCCAATCCATACGCTTATATTGAGTACGCACCCGTCCACAGTGTCGATGAAGACTATCTATTGAGCGATCACGGTGCGCAAGCAAACCGCAGCACGGCGCGCTGGAGCCCCAACTCTTGTACCCAATCAGAAATAGCGAGCGAGTCTTCCGACAATGCCTCGTCAGCCCAACTGGACGAAGAACCCTACAGCCAGAATGATTCCAGTACAACGTCTCACTTGAACCATGCTCCCGAAAATTTTTCCCTTGCTCATACAGTGGACTCGAAAGAACCGTACAGCGATCCCCCCTCGGATCTGGATGAGTTTGGAGAAGTTCCCTATCTCTGTGAAAAGTGTGGTTTACTCCTCGAAACAATAAACGATTTGAGGACCCACTCTTATGCGTGCTCGGAAAACCCGAACGAACGGCTCGAAGAGACTGCAAGGCGCTCTAATCAGCCCGGCGGGAATCTTCGGCATCATGAAGCCAACGACTCCCGATTCATGCACAGCAACTCGTCACAGGTGCCTCCGGGGAACACGCCCGGTAATAGTGTGATATACCACCTGCCGGCCCCCGATCTCACGGCTGGAGTGCCCTATATTGGTGGAGGTTTCGATGCACAACTGAATGAGGCTCAAATGGCGCCATTCGGGTACTTGGAGAATAATCCGGCATCGGAGTTCCTCGGCGGGAACTTCTAGGTATAATCCAGGAGTATATGACAGGCATTCGAGTAACGATTGCTTTTCGAGGACGAACTCGCAGGTCCCGATCGAATACTTCAGGAGTATCATCTCAGATTTCAACACATTTTTCAACAACAGTCGAGATCCCATGACTCTAACGAGAGACCCGAAAGGATTCCGAGGGAACCAGGGCAAATACTATTCCAATACCATATTCAGCTACGGCGATCTGTGTTTCTTTTGAACAGGTCGACATTGTCGACGGCGCGCCGGCGTCTCGGCCTCAGGAACTCACCTGCAAAAGCAACTGCCGAACTTGAGCAGAAAACTGCGGGAGACCCTGGGAGCTCGAAATAGTAATCGGAACCCGCTTCAGAATTGTTAGAATTTGATGAATGAAGGCGAACGGTAATTAAGTGACTGGAGTGAATTGATATTGGATCTATTGGATCTATTGGATCTATTGGATATTGGATCAAATGTTTCAATAAATTTCTCTTGGACTGAAGTTGCGGCGCTCGCGCCAATAGACCACCGGTCGCCGGGGGCTACTCTCTTGTGCAGAGGAGGAGACGCCGATCGTAGCAGCGGTTCCGAAACTTCTCAAGGCGGCAAACCTGTTTCCCTTTCATGCGAACTTTCATGAGCATGTGATGATGCAGAGCCCTGCAAAGCTGAAACTGTGTCAGCGTGGAGCTCCGGATCTGCTGAGGACAACCTCATCGGGATTCTGTAAGGAACTGCGCGAAGCGGCAGAAATGAGCATTCCAAAGTGTGATCGGGTTGCGAGAAAACCACGTGGGGAGGATCGGCGTCAACCCTCATCCTTGCTTCGGGCATTCGGGGCGCAATCGGCTCTGATACCTCGTTGAAATTGCCGACACTAGAATAACTATTCGGCAGCCTGGAAGAATTCGTGGGGCGCTCAACTATGAATCAAACCACGATCAGGGGAGAAATGACGAACGGGCGAAGGTCCGTTCCGCACTCCTCCTTGAGACGACAGAACAACACATGACGGAACGACGTTCCAGGCGAACCCAGGTGGATGCATGGCAGCAAACATTACCGCGCACATCAGCGACATTCCGGATACAATGCACATCATCGAAGGCCGAACCATGAATGGAAAGGTTGCCATGAAGCGAACAGACAGCTGAAATAATCAATGTTTATTTCTTGAGGGTTTCCTTCAGTTTTCTTCAGGCTTCTTCTTGGAAAACCATTCGATCACCTTGCGATCTGGCGGTAGTTTTGCTTCTTTACATGTCAATTCAGTTGAACCTTCCCGAAACGGGACGAATTGTGCACAGAACTTGCTCTTGATGTGCTTGATTGCTGGATCCGTCTCCGGATCAAGTTCTCGATCGAACTCAATGAATCCATCTAAATTCTCATCGGGTTTGTGGGTGTATCCGGAAATCATTCCTTGAACCTCAGGCTCGAGATTACCAGCTGTAAACCGTTTAACGACGATCCTAGGTTTGAACTCAGGATTGGAGCCCAAATCCACAAGCCACGACTCCAGATTTTCAGCTTGCTCCGATTTGGCTATGAAGTAGAAAACTTTGGCAGCCTTATTATTCGCCATCGTCCGTCGTGGGTGATTGGGCCGTCTACTCAGAGCCTCTGTCGAGCTTGCTTCGTTGTTGTTGGGCTTCTATGCGGATCACAAAATGAGCGGTAGATGTAGAGGGGTATTTTTCTATGAAATATGGAAAAGGGAACTCTTCGAATCGCTCGAAATCAGGCTTCCTCGCTCATTGTGTCCTGAAATCTGTCTGCGGCACGAACCGGAATTCATCCGCATTGGATCTCCGATTTCGGCTGCGATGCCAATACGGGAGAGACAATTTTGTTTCGAAGAGAGCGAGGATGAGCTTGCTTTCTAGAGATGGCTCAATTTTTCATCAAAACGACGAGGTTGTAGAAGCTGTGTACGATTTAAAATGGCCATGATGCACCTTGACGCTCCAACGTCATATCTCCGATAATAGGCGACGAATGTCGTCTCTTCGGCTGCCAAAACCCGATCCCTGAATGAATGTTCCCAAATGATGATGACTTTCAAAGCGTCCTGTCAATGCTCCCATCGCAACCGCTCGTGGGAACACCTGCAGCCGATCTTTATGCAGAAGTCGACGTCGGAATCTTCCTCAGCAGAACACTCATCGGAGGGTATATGTTTCGTTCGCATTCCCAGTGTTCTGATCAGAGCTCAGGGGTGGTTTCGCTCTGACGTTCGTCGGTATCGTGTTCCGCGGCAATATCTGACCTATTTCATAGGATTTGTCCGTCAATTTATGCGTGCGAGACAGGCTCGCTATGTACAAGAGAAGCGGACGGTGATATCCTAGCCATCTTTTTGTCTGGGAGTTTTTGTCACAGGGGACCTCGCGCTGTGAACCCAGGGCGATATGCTATCCACTTCCTCCCAATCCGAACAAATGGCGTGACGCTTCGGACCCGAATAAGGCATGACGAGTCGAAATGAAATCAGTTCCGCATGTGATGTGTTGCCACTGAGCTACCATACCAACGAGCGAGCCTGCGTGTGACGTACAAGCCGTGTGAACAATTCGGCAATCACGTGATCCTGGAGATTTCGGATTTATTTCTGAATATGTATACGAATGTAGACCTATCTATGGCTCAATGACGTTAGGCCCCTAGAGCATCGGTGAAAGCTCTGAATCCCCGTACGGCGGCGGCGCCGGCTGGCCAAACTTTTGACTTATGTTAATGATATTCAGCTCAAGAGACTGAACAAGCTTGAGATTCTGAATCGTGCACAAAACTCTTCGAATTCTGGTTTACTTTAGGCGCCGCGATCTTGACCGGAGGAACCACACGAATGCGAGTTTCGCGTTTACTAATCTGGTATCCCTGACGGTCGTATACCTTCGTGATGAGATCTGCCTCGCCCGATTCAAACCACGGGAGAACGGTTTTCGCCATAACGTAATTCATCGGCGATCGATGACCAGCTTTCACATCGGCGGACCATATGATGACTTTGCTTTTAGGTTTGATAATGAATGGCGAAGGAAACCGGTGGCTCACCTGTAATTCCGTCCGACAAATGATGTACATCGGATTTGCGACTCAGGATCTCAGGAAAACGGGAAAGAGGAACAATCGAAGATGCCTCTTATTCCTTCCAAATCTACAGTTTTCATTGATTAAGAAAATGAGGATTACCTTGTTCTTCCTGCATTGCTGTACGAGATACCATCGACTGATATCGAGCGACTCGTCGCCTTTATTCCTCAGAACAACAAATTTTCCTTTACGGACATCTTGCTCTACGACTTCGATAGAGGGGGTGCTCTTCCGTGCTTCATCGAATTCTTCACTCGCAGTAAGCGGACGCATTTGGTCAGAGTCCTCGCTGTTTTCCCGTGATCGGATGGAAGCCTCGGATGCCGAGCTCGAAACCGGGGAGGAGTCGTCGTGCCTGTCGTAGAGCTGAGGTTCTGCCCGTCCAAGCAAACTCCTCGGATATCAAAATCAGAATCAATATCGTCGTCGAACTTCCTCGCATCTTTCGGAGCTCCCTTGCTCATGAATTTGAAAGGCGCATCCTTGAACCCACCTGTAGACGTCAATCTCCCTCTGCGTATCTTTCCAAGAGTGAACCAGGCAGCGTAGAAGCTCGAGTGCGGTTTCGAGCTCTTCATTCGTTCGCTGAAGTGCATCCTCCTTGCGCGTCAAGTCGTCTCTGTATTCATCTACGATCTCCTGCATCGCTTTCATTTTTCGTTGAGATCTGAACTTCTCGTGGTCGAGCTCGTCGCTAGTAGATTGTAGGTGCTCTTCAAGTAGTGCGATCCTCTCCCTGGTTTCTAGGTTCCTTCGAGCGGACGACACCGAGAGGTCTGTACGTGTCGTTGTGATTTCCGACTCATCATCGGAATCGTGAACGTCAACTTGCTCGCAGTTGATTTGCATCAAGGTTCCGTTCTGAAGGGCCTCACTAGATCGCGATATGAAGTCGTCAAGACCGCTCCGAATGATCTGCTTGTGACGATCCAGCCGTGCCCGCAGCATTTCGTTCTCTCTCTGGACTGGAAATCGGAAAAAAGTGTTTCTTATATTTTTGCACTGAAAGGTAGAGCTGATTTATCGTTCTGGGATGCACATGGAGCAATGATTAGGTCTCGTTCTCTAGACCGCAGCTTACGTGAGCTGATCACTTTTCGGAGAGAGTGAGGTTCGCTCATGTGAGGAACTGTTTGGTACAGCGATCCTATACGTCGCATTTTGTCCCTTAGTTTTTCATTGTCGTCTTTCAGTTTTCGCAGTTCAGAGTCGGCTTCCGCTTTTGAAAAGCTGAGCTCGGCGTTCCTCTGCATAAGCTCGTCGTTCTTTTCGTTCAGAGCGGTGACGGCGCGTCGCAGGGTCGCGATGCTTGAAAGGATAAATCTCCACATCACATGTTATGCTTGATGTACCGCGATGGCTGAATGTAAAGCGTATTCATTCTCATGGGGAAGGGGCTGTGAACAACAAGAAGCGGAAGTGACCCACCGGATCTCGAGGTTTCTGGATGAGCTCTGATAATGATTCGGGTTTCCTTTGGTCTCGTCTTCGACTTCTCCGATTTCGAGCGGACTTCCACTCGACGAGTCGTTCGTTGAAGATCTCTCAATTCGACGAACGGATCCATTGCGTGGAGACTTCTTGAACTGCGAGTTAGAGTCTTCATGTGTCGGGCCGGACGATCGCTCTGAAGGCGGTTCGTGAAACCTAAGCCCTACGTCGAGCGCTAAACGTAAGAACCGAGCGAGCCTAGAGAACGGATCATGGAGAATATTTGAAAGCTTGCTTCAGTTGTTTCGTAAAGTCGTCATCCAGCAGATGGGATCCTCGAAGCACAGGTCGCTACGGTGTTCTCTTCTTACCTTTCATTTAAGCAGGCTAGTTCCTCTTGTTGTTTCACTGCTGCTCGCTCGTAGAAGTGCAGCTTAGACTCGTTTCTCTGCTCTGGGTCTTCGAGGGGATGATCTCCGGCTTCCTGTGGGAATCGCGAGTTCTCGCGGACGGCCATGCTTCATGTGTCATGAGCGTCACTTGCTATCTTCACTACACGGTAACCAGATCAGAAGCAAGCCGTAAGGTGATGCGGGCGGAGTGTTTACAAGTGTCCCATAGAGACAGAGTGTCGAACACGTCTGACTCGCCGATGTCACGCACGCAAAATATATGGAGATTTTGCGAGACCACTCGAAACAGCTCTCGACCTCGCCTTACCATCGTTTCTCAAGCGGTGACATCGATTGAGAATGCATGCTCAAATAATTTTCCGTAGTGTGGGCGAAACATTTTTCATTAATTGAGCTGAGCCCTGAACTTTCTTCTTCAGATGGCCATGAAGCGGATCCATCGAACGTGGGATTTTGGAGCGCATCAATGTGGACGGATCGTGAAATTTTCCATATTAATGCTCAAGTTGTGGCAGTACCTGAAGAAGACAACCAGAGACGCACACGAATAGGAAAATATTTCATGTGTTGCATGAAGAAATAAGGTTTACTCAGTATCGATCCCCAGAGGTGCTTTGATTGCAGTCACCGATCGAACGTCAGCAACGGCATGACGTCGAGGTCGATGAGCATCAGGAACCTCCATTGAAGCCGACCGACCAGCCTTATCGACCCTTCATCAATATTGAAAGGACTTCGATCTATTCTTCACAGGAGATCGGCCGCAACCGGTAATGAATGCATACTCTCGCTTGAATTAGAGCAACATTTGTAAGAAAATTCTCAGGTAGATGAGACCGTGCATCGTTGAAGTTTGCTCCGATCTCCTCTCTCATACTGGAATGAGAGGCCGCTGTGTTCTCTGCGCGTTGAGAACTGTCGTGCGATCCCGGCGGGTGGCAGATGAATGTCTGAGAAAAAAGTCCACGGCGGATCGTTTTTTCAATGCGTTGTGTTTGATCAACGGTCTTCAGCTCAGCAAAGAGAAGAGACAGTGGAAAACTTATCTCTATCTACTCGTTTGGCTCTTAGTGACAACCTTCCGTACATATATCCTGTATAACTCTACTGCCAGCATTTACGGTGCCGGACTAGCCAGCATGATGATGGCTACCGGATGGTGTGTCACGACCTTCTCAGCCGTGTACGACTCTTTCGTTCTGATCAGGAAAGACGAATTCATCGCACGGCTTTTGCGACGTAGAGGGAGGCGATTCGGCGACGTATTATTGCCATCGGCTCTCGTCGTCATCTATTGTGCGTCACCAGTGTTTTTTCTCGGCCTCGCTGGCCATGGAAATTGGATTGTTACCGTTTCGTTTTTCGTATTCGATAGTATGACTATGAGCGCGGTTTTCTGCATATACGATGACATTCTCCGCAATATTCAAGAGCTCCTTGAAAACATCCTTTGTTCGATCCAAAACCTCGATGTACTAACGGGAGGCTCCCTCGTAGCAAGGAAATGGCGCACCCGGAAAATGATTAGAGAGACGAATGATCTCTTCTCCCTCGTCCTGTCATTGCGCTACATCCAAGTCCCTGCGACTCTTGTAGCTGGTCTGCCTTATGCTCTCGACGAAGCCTCGGATTTCGTGTCCAGATTCACGATTATCTCGGTGTTTCTGAGCTTCGTGGGCCTGCTGTGGTCGATCGCTCTCAGATGTTCGGCTTGTATCTCAGCTTGCACCGAAGCCGAAATCTTCTTCTCCGAAACAGTGGACTTGTCGGATGAGATGATATGTACACCTTGTCGAGAGCAGCATTTGCGTGTACTCTCTTATCGTGTAGAATGGGATACTTTAAGAGTTGCCTTCTTCCCACAGAACGCTCCCAATCTTCTCGCATATCTGGTGACTTGTATAACCTGCGTTGCGGTCGTCTTGCAGTTTGACATAGATGTAGTGAGGAATATGGCCAAGTGGTCCACGCCAAGGCTCAAAAACTCGTCCACGTGGGCGACGGTGGGGGGTGTCCAAAACTGAGATTTTCTGAGAATTTCCTCGTATTCATCTCGGGGTGGGCTCCGTATCGCACTGATCGTCTATAACCGAAACTCGTCGACCTTTTCCGAATCCGTACGGCCGGTCACCTACGGTGATAGACTAGAGTTGCCCGAGACAACCGGTTTGAAAACCTCGAGAGAATCCATAGTAGGAACAGGCTCAGAAGCTGTAAACTCTTTTAGAACAGGGAATATGGTAGGGAACAGACGTTCCTGAGAGTGGAGAATAGAACCAGATCAGCAATGGTGAGATATATGTATGTACTATCTCTCTGAGTGAGCAGCAGTGCTTATATTGTCGTCATCGAATCGGAATTGTATCGGAGCTGATCGAGCTGATCCACAGACCGGAACATGTGATTCTCCACCCGAAGGAATGGATAAGCAGTAAAGTTTTTGCCTCCTGGAGATCGCGGCCGCTTGAGTTCAACTAGGTAATTATCACAGGCGAAGGCTGCCTCATTATATCTGATGAAGAAGATAGCGTGAGAATGGTAATCGTTGAGGTTCCTGCGTGAGTGAAAGCGTTAGATGAAGATATAAGGAAGCTGGTCCTGTAGGGACTGAAATTCTTCCGGGAGCAGCCCCTTATCTTCCGCGAGGAACGAGCAATTGCTCGTTCAGCTCATCTGACCGGATCTGACCGGTTGTGATTGAACGATTGTGAAGCACAAACTGAACATCCCATGAATGAAGCGCTCCAATCAAACTGCATAGCCAATGGACTCTGCGGTGCAGCATGAATCGACGGCAGAACAGATCGATACAGAAATTGTAGTTCTAAAGCTAGCTGCATTCCCGTTCGACTCCACTCGGGACATCTCTTCAAGGTGAGCCGATCGACTCGATCTCGTGAAGTCGTCAGCAGATTCGAGAGACCCGGCGGACCTCATTTTCATCCCACAGGACTGCAAGATGAGCTCTCGCTGCGATTGCCGCTCGTTGAGGGCGGGGTTCCGTGGATTTGGAACGAAGTCCGTGAAATTCCAGAATGGAAAGTCGGAGAGGAAAATTGTTGATCACGTCTTCAATTTTTTTTGTTTGATGAACGGACTGATCCCTGCAGGAACACCGAGCAGGAAGCAAGAATCGTGTCTGAGGCTATTTTGGCTCTGCGTCTCGGCCCTGTACGTCTCAGTCTTCCTGAAGCTAGAAGTCCTCGAATTCCTCGGTCAACAGAACAAACCCAGCTTGATATTAGTTTTGAAGAAGTTGAATTTCGTGTTATACTTACCAACGAATCTTTACGCCGTGTGGGTTTTCTTGACGAAGCGGGAGCTAATCGCCTCGCTCTTGCAGTCCGGCAACAGACGTTTGACCGACGTCATGGTACCCGTGGCCACGATCATTCCCCTCATTGCGGCGGTCGTTTTCCCCCAGCAAGGTTCTGGGATCTTCTTGCTGTTCTTTAGGGGCTGCTTAGTGCACTGCCTCTCGATAATCACTGGATTCTCCATCGTTTACACCGATGTTCTACGAGAAAATCAAAGACTTCTTCTCGAAATCTCCTATTGCGTGCAAGAGCTTCAGCTCTCCACCTTATCTGAGAAGAAGTGGTATGCTCGAGTGCACACACAGAGAATCAATGTCATCTTTGCCCGGATTCTATCCCTGTACTATATCCAGGTGTTGATGCTCAATGTAAATGTGTTATCCGAAATGTTGGTCGAGGACACCGGGCTCGACTTCTGGCTCTTGGCCTTCCCTGGCGCTCTCGCTTTCGTGGTGCCATTCTGGCTGCATGCGTGCAAGGCGTCTTCTTGCAAAGCGCAATGCAACGATGATGAATTCCTCTTTTCTAGAATCATTGACACGACGGACATGGTATGCGTGAACTGCCGGGCGAAATATTCACGTCTTCTCCAATACCGCGAGGAATGGGACTCTTTGAAGGTCGGGTGCTTCGTTCAAGGCGTCCCGAATTTCTTGTGTTCCGTGGTTACGTGCATCACCTGTCTCGCCGTCTTGCTGCAGTTCGATTCCAAGGCTATGGGTGCAATGTCAAAATTGGCATCATGAGGCACCGTTATTATTCTCTTATCGACGCTCTGATGTCTAAGCTGGAGTTTCGAGCTGGAATAGCGTCGAGAGCTTCAGAATCACCCTTGCTCCCGCGTAAGGTTAAGACTCCATCAGTCCCGGGACACATCGCGTCCAGAAGCAAATTCAAGCTGTCCGTCTATGCCCGCACCCTGTGGCGCGCCGATTTCAGTGCAAGGACGATTTCAGCGCGAGGCCGTTTTGAGCGCGAGGCCATTTTGAGCGCGAGGCCATTTTGAGCGCGGGGCCATTTTGAGCGCGAGGCCATTTTGAGCGCGAAGCGCGGGGCCTGCAGGAGAGACAGCTCAACAAAAGAGTCTGTAGTACCGTCTTATGCATGTTCTCACGGTTCCTAGTTTCGTATGTCGCCAACGTCTGCTCGCGAGTGCTCCGCGCTACGCTCGGGGCGTGATTCCATCGTTTTTGAGATTCCTTGTGTGCGCTGAGATCGGCATCGCGCTGAAATTGGACTCGCGCTGAAATCAGCTCCGCGCCAGGATCGGCCATGCGCCGAAGTTGGCCGTGTACTGACATTGCTCATCGCGTCATGATGGCGCTCAAATCTCGCTGGAACCAAAGTTCTGCTAGCATCGAGAACGTTCCCATGAATCGCTGCCGGATGGGCTCGTAGCGGGCCTGTAACGCGATTTCGTGAGATTCGCGGTCCACCATGCAGCTTGTGTGAGAGTCGGAGCCGCACAGAGTTTACTTTTTGGCTCCCTTCCGAGACCCAGTGATATATAGTTTGAGGAAAGAGGCTTGGGACCAGTTACCCACACCACCTTCGGAAAGCTAGTAGGGAATCATCCAGAAACTCGTTAGAGGCAAAGACGTCCACTCTTTCCACGTTTGTCCTCGCGGTGACGTGACGAACATTGAATAATCCCCGAGGTAAGCCACAATTGTAGAATTGCGAAGCGTCCGATTTGATTAGAAAACGGAGTAAGGAAGTGGGAAACATGGCTCCAAATTCACTGTCTGATCCAAAAGGAGAAGATGACCATTTCAGTTTATTCTGTTTCAGGAGGATTTCACTGACAATGAGAGAACCGTCGGAACTCTTCACGAAACCTGCGCAGCCCCTTTCTTCGAGTCAAGCATAAGTTATATGAGGATATCATGATAGTATAAATGCCACAGAGAACCAGCTGCAGCGGAACGCACCATACATACATATTTTCCCGTCGAGATCGCCCAAAAGACTACCTATCGAAATCATGTACAAACGAATGAGCCCTGTCCCGGTCGTCGTCAACACCTCAAAACTCAGTGTGCTCGAAAGTCAGCGTTCGAGCGATCACTCACTCATCGTTACATCAAACTACAACTATTGATGACTGAATGACTTTGTCCAGGGATGGTGATATGCGTTGCTCTACCTGATCGGGGCGTCAATTCCGAGGCGAAAGTCTCACTTTGAGAGCCTTTGTCGCGGCAGGTACGAAAAGGTCGGCTGATCGTTCGATCTCTGCTTGATACTCCAGCGACGGGTCGTACGAATCATCCGCGGGTTCGAGACGCACAGCGCGGAGGATAGCCACCAACGAGATGATCAGCTGAGTTATAGCGAGGCGTTGTCCGACACAATTCTTAGGTCCATCACCAAAAGCCATAACTTCCTGTATACTCTCGCCGCCTTGGATGAATCTCTCAGGCTTGAAGTGCGTTGGCTCGGAGAAGCGCTCAGGGTCCCGATGAATGCTAGTCTGAGGGATTTGGATTCCGATACCCTTGTCCAACGGAATACCCGCTACGGAGCATGGCTCGACTGTGAATCGGTCTATGACGTAGTCTGTGGGGTACAACCGCAGTGTTTCGAAGATTGCCGCCTCAAGGAGTTTCATTTTGTTGTATTCCTCAAACGTGATGTTGTCTGGGTCGGATATGTTCTCCATGATATCCTCATAGATGGCTTCTTGCTTCTGAGGATGGGTCGCCAGCAAGTACAGAGCGAAGGTCAAAGTATACGACGCTGACTCGAAGCCGGCCACGAAGAACACAAATATTTGAGATATCAACAAGTCGTCCGTCAGCTCGGGGTTGGTTTTCTGTGCCTCCATCCACGACTCCAAAGCGTCGGCAGCCTTGTGCTGCCAACTCGGGTGCCGGCGCTTCCGCATTAGTGTCTCGGCAAACTCAACGAAAAATCTCTCGCTCTCCACAACCGGGACTTGGACAAAGGGTATATATCTGATGAGTTGCGGGAAAGAGTTCAACAAAACCACGCCCAAACCTTTGTTGAACACACCGGTGCAGTGTCTAACGAATACGTTGTTTGGATCCTCTATCGCGTCCACTTCCAAGCTGAAGGTGACAGCCGCAATGCCGTCCATAATCACGCCTCGTGCATATTCTGATGTCGGGATGACTCCATGGGTTTCGGCGATTTTCTTCAGTTTCTCGGTCAAACGCTTTCCTGTCAGCTCGAATTTGCTCTGCATCGACCTCAGCTTGAAGCCAGTCAGGACGTGACTGCTCAATGGTCGAACCATTTTCCATTCTCGGTAGGGCAAGGACAGGATGTTGTTGTCCCACAGTTTAGAGCCGATCTGCGCGAATATCGCCCTGCCGTGAGTGCTGTGGAAGTTGCGCGAGAGGGCGTCCTTGACTCCTTCGCGAGACGAGACCCGGAGCACGGGAGTTAAGCCCAAGTAGGATCCGTAGACGGGGCCGTACTTCTTCCCGTAGTCGCCCAGCATTTTGAAGATGTCTTCTTTGCCTTGGCGGAAGAGGAAGAAGTGGAGGTAGCTTGTGTAGGGCTCATGAGGGACACCAAGGGTTTTCCAATAGTTTGCTGTCCAATGTATCCTCCGGATGAGTAGAAGCACTAGCACGAAGCATGTCGCTGCCAAGCATAGCTGGATCATGGTTTCAGGCGTTGTCAAGATTTCAGGAGCCGCACTTCGATCAAAAGCTGGAGCGGGAGTTCTTCGTTGTGCTTGCAGGATTGGTGCCGGTTGAGGAAAGTGTTCCGATGCCTCGGGGCTCGAATAGTTAACAGAACTGGAGGAAGGTCCCTCCGGGGTATGGAGGATGATCGATAATGCTTGGAAATGAGCCGGAAGGCGCTATTTACTTGTTGGAACAATAGTGTGCTCTATCAGGGTTTAATAATCTCGGGATGGGAAGGAGGAAACGTGGAAATGCTGACCTCCAGCCGGAGATTCAAATCGATTAATCTGCTCGCAGAATACCCAAAACGACTGCGTCATTCCAATTGATTCTGATGAGCTTTTAGGTCTCTATCAGTTTTTCGATGGCGACCCATGACCTCCTGGCTCAGATTTCAGATAGATAGATTCGATTGAGTACTGGGATGATTTCCGCATTTCAAGGATTGTACATTAACATTCTATAACGCATCTGTTCCAATATTGCCAGCACGTTGAACGGAACTGTTGACAATGCCCGTTCGTAAAAGCGCGCTCTGCTAAAGAGCTCCCCCAGACGTCAGTCCCAATAAGCAGTCAGTTCCTACCCTGAGCTCCAAACTGACACTCCTGTTTCACTTGAATATAGTTAGAGACAAACTTGAGTATCTAACTGGAGCGAAGATAGGTAATTCAGAACGTTTCTATGTCGCTGCTGGCCCGCGACGAACGGCAGGAGGTAGTTTTCGAAAATTATCCCACCGACAATTCGGATGCGTTTCCAGGATTGTTTTTCCACAAGTTTCCCGATAGACATCCTCGGAGGCTGACTGCGATATCGTTGTTGTTTCGTTTCGTGACGCACTTGATCACCCTGAGCGAAAACATGATTGGGCATATCTGCTTCCTTACACAATCGTCATTGGTTCTGGCTTCGGGAAGCGATAAACAGAAATTCAGACTTTGTACCGTCTTGGATCATGAGAATTAGGCCACAACGGGGCAGTTCTCAATCAGCTTTCGGAAAATAGAATGCTAAGCATCCGTGATTTTCCATGACTGTTATCATCGATCGTCGCCAGTGAAATCACATGGACGGTTCGGTGACCTGGATCAGTTCGACAGAAGTTGCGGGGCTCAAACGTCATCACGTGCTGCGGAGATTCAACGCAAAACCCGCCGGCCGTAAGCAGTGCACATCGTGGCCCACTGTCGAAAGCAATACAGCATGAGAAGGAGTCTCCCTCGCGATAGCTTGGTTCCGGGGATTCTCGCACACAGGCAGGGCCGGCCCTTGGGGGGGGGGCAACCCGGGCGGTCGCCCGGGGCGCCCCGGTTTCAGGGGCGCCTGGGTGTTTTTGAAGGGGTTGACTGATAGGGTAAAGAGCATCGCTGCACCTACTCTCCTTTTCCCGAACTTCGAAAACGGAAATCGTGAGACAACTATGGGCGCCATTCTCGAGTACTCTCCATACTTCATAGAGGAGTTTGCTTCGAATTTGTCGAGTCATATGGAGTTTTCTCAGTGTTCCTCGATTCGAGATCAAGTCACATCGTCGCTTCCTAGTGCGAATGAGCGGCTCAGGATGATGGTATTCCTCGTCAGTTTTCAGAGCATAAAATTGTCCTTTTAAAAGATTGATGCTCGGAATAAAACAACAGAAAAAGGCTAATTGATCCAGAGAACAACTCAGCATGCGAGGGGAGGGAAGGCGGCACCATTTTCGCAAGAGGGGGCGCCTGGAGGACCTTCGCCCGGGGCGCCGTCAGACCTAGGGCCGGCCCTGCACACAGGCATCCAAACATTAGCGGGGTGAGAATTCTTGAGCCCGGTCAAGAACAGAAACTCTATCGCATCACTCCCTCGTTTATAGTTAGCAGTCTTTCGATGGCATGAGACAGCAGAGCCGGAAAAACTTGACAGTCGTTCGCGGAAGTGAGCTTTAGGAAAGCTTCCAGTACCCATTTTTAGCTAGTTTGCTGTGAGCTTGCCCTAGACTAGACTCGTTATAGCCTGTCCTTGAACTAGTTCGATGGCAACGCTGCACAAGCGTGGCTTTCCGGCGGTATTGCTGACGCTAGCCCGCGGATTTTTGTTCGAGAAACATCGTTGACGGTCTAGTTCCTCCCACCAAAGCCTTTCGAGTTCAAGGACGTTCGTTGGAGCTTTTTCTGATCAGATTACAGTGAAGTCTCGCTAACTTGGAAAAATCAGGAGTATTGTTCTGAATTTTTTTCCAAGTTATAAGTTAGATGATGCAACATCATCAGAAGGAAGATTTATTTCTAGAATGCCGGGAAATATGAACGGATGTCCGCCCGCCTTTTCTCGTTCCAATATTCAGCGATGAGCCTCTCCCTGTATTTCTGAAAGGCTTTGCTCGCTTCTGGTCTCTGCCTATAGCGACTCATGAGCGATGAGAGGTGAGACTGATCCACGTTGCAAGAGCTTTGAGCGCCTCAGGATCGGTCACGGATACATTGACGCTATCTTCAACTTCGTTTTCAAACACAAACTTGTTATCATCATCGCTTTCATTCCCGTCCTGAAAACTAGCATCCTCGACCATGAGGAGATTGCTGCCAGCCTCAGTAAACTCTGCGAAGGTTCAACCGGCCGAGAAACGATCGCGGATGATGTTGACATGTACAACAAGTTCTTCGTCTGAGGACGATCCTGCGGCTCTAGGGTCATCGTTAACCAATGCCTCAACTACAAACAGTTATTGTTCGAAAGGATCAAAGACTCTCGGCATCACGTCGTCCCTGGCTTCTTCGAGAAATCGGATGCTTGGTATAAATTCATCTTTTTAAGTGATCGGACTGAGCAAGCGGATGTAACTGTGAATTCGAAACACTTCTCAGAATGAGTCGCGACGGCTCCGAATTGTACTGACATTCACCGTATTCGAGAACCCTGGCTAGGGATTCGCTGCCAACGAAAAATTCCAGGTTATTTGGAGGAAAATGGCTGTTCCGCATTCCAAGTCAGAGGGGTAAAACTATTCCGAGTTATAAGATAGCGAAGGTTTCCCAAGTTATAGAATGGAGTTAACATTACGTCTACGGTATAACTTACCGAGGTTGCCGCGGGACCGGCTCTGGGTTATAGGTTAGTGAGGGTTTCTAAGTTAGTGGAGTCCAAGTTAGCGAGACTCCACTGTAGATAAGAAGTGGAAGCGACAATAATGACCCCTTTCTTTCAGGATGTGCTAATCGAGGCCAGGCTCATTTTCAGTTTCAGTTCTCGATGTAATGTCCGTTCATTCCACCACGTTTTCGTCATGTGAGAGTTTATCACGCAAGGGAACATACCGATGTTGAAATTCAAGTTCTGGACGGGACAACTGGGCACCAATTTCTGAAGTTCGGAATATTGCCGTACGATGTGAACGTGGTTTTTAGTGAATGTATGGACTCCGATGGATAGGAACAACACGTCAGCTCTAAGACAGACTCGAAGCGACTAATTTATGAAGTTCCCTTTGCATAGACTTCACTGGAGATCGTCTATCATGAAGAACGATGTCCGGTCATGCGAAGAACGATGTCCGGTCATGCGAAGAACGATGTCCGGTCATGCGGAGACCGATGTCCGGTCATGCGAAGAACGATGTCCGGTCATGCGAAGAACGATGTCCGGTCATCCGCAATAACTTCTAACAGTGGTTCTCAACTTTGTTGCCATACCATGCCAAATGACGGGGTACCGTCATCTTGTCCGTTGAACAGAGACGCTATTGAGTCGGAAACACTCACTTCACAACGAACCACTCAACCACGAAAAACTTACTAACCATGAATATGCACTTGATATTTGGACGGACTTCCTTTCCGATAAGTCCTCCGGAAACCGGAGATGTCTTGCAGACTTCCTCGTTTTCTCTAATGACCCCTACTAGGATCAGAAGAATGCCCACGCAAATACAGCCTCCACCATGTCACAGATGACGCGATAGAGAGTCCAGCATAATGACCGTCTATTCATGCCGAAAGATTGCTAAAAATCATTTTAGACATGGCGAATGGATGCGTACGATCTCCTGTATCCACATGGCGTGATCATTGTTCTCCAAATACATACGGGAAAGGAAGGACCTCGGTCGAATGGGTTGGCCTATCTCGAGAAACCACCATAGGCAGGGACGTTCGAGCCGATGACGGACTTAACCCATGGAAGCTTTCTATCCAGGATCCACTTATATCTTTTCTCTCCCCTGTGGTTGGAGCAAAATGATCGGACCATGTGGGTCCGGGAGACCAAACGACGTCATCCTGAGAATCTCGTTCCAGAACTCTGATCCAGGGTTTGACATCTCCCTTGTAAGTTCCATGCGGTTTTTCGCGGTTTTAACCGAACTGTCTCTGCATTTTTTGCGGCTGAAAACCGCAAGCTGATTGCGGTTCCTCGCGGTTCGAAACCGCGGGGTAAAAACTGCTGCAAAGCCTACGCATAAGTCCGAGAATCCAATATTCCATCCTCGATCAGTTTCCGCTGCGCTTTCTCCCCAGTCTCTTCGGCTCGCTACTGTGGAGGGAGAGCCCCGGAATACTTGTTATTCTTCAACTCTGCCAAATCTCTCCCTTAATGCGTGGCGTTTTCTGTTTCGATAAGATAAGATACTCGAGGAGATACTATTCATCGCTAAGCTCTTGCGCGATATCGCCGTCATTTCAATAATCAGGCCCTGTAATCCGCGGCTTGAGTTCCAGAACGTGATTCCGTTCCATGAGTCGTCCACACCCAGTGGAAAACTTCGCAGAGCGGCTTGCTTTCCAAAACTTTGCTGTCAACAAGCCTTGAACGAATGATTACCATGCGGCAGTGCTGCTCTCGTGGGATGAGTTCTTTTGAGTAGCTCCCTGATTCGAGCAAGATGGAAATCATTCTGAAGTTTGTGGTCGTATTCGGAAGAGAAACACGTACAGGATGTTATGGCGTGGCTTCACACCAGCAGAGATGAGCTAGATCCACGTGTCCACATTATTGTTCTCATGACTATGAAGTCCAGACCCGAATCCCGCGCACGAAATTTGGTACATTCCGAACTTTCGAATTTGTTCATGTTCAAAGTCCGGATATATACCGCCAAACTTCGAAGAACAGAAACCCATGTCTGATGAGGAGGGACCCAGAATGAGGAGCACGGGAACACGGGAAATGATTGACGAGCGTGAGGTACGTTACTGGATTTTCTGCAGCCACTGTTATCCGGAACAATCGCGTTGATGTGTTCATTTGTTGGGTCCATATTCATATCCAATTCCTGGTTTGGGTCGAAAATAGATTGGAGTGTCCCCGAAAGCTGCGGCGAGCTTGAGGACACTGTTGACTCCATTTGAGCTTAACATGTTGAAGAGTGAGAGGGACTGGATCTTGATCAAAACCATAAAGATCATGGAGTTTTCGGCGCTGAGGATGAAGTTTTCCGATTCGACGGCTAATACGTGCGAATTTAGACCCCTCGTGCACGCAGAAGGATCATGGAGCGCTGGCGCGTGGTGAAAACATGACTCCAGAAAATGTACCTAGCACAAACGGCACTTTTTTCACTTTGTGCGTCTTCAAGTCTACAGCATTCCTTCCCAGGTTTCTTGGCTTGGACATTTGAGGATGGCACGCCGTCAACGGCTGAGGGCGGCCCTAGCCATGGTCGCACACATTGAATCGTGATCGCTCAGAAACTCCGTGGTTGCGTGGGATACGTGGGAATTCGACATGCTTATCCGAGTATCTCAGATCCCCAACATGTTGAGAGCTCAAGTCTCGCTCTTTTGGAGGTACCGTGCTTCCGTTCGAACGCGGCCCATGGTTTTCGTCCTTTCTGCTGACTATTTCTTGAAAATTCCGTGTTACGTCCCAGACTCAATCAACGCGGTTATTATTGAGGGAGGACACGTTACCTCACAACGCACAACGACGACCTTGTGCGGATATTGGACTCTGCGTTTTCACTTCGTGAGAGTCGTTCTAGAGGCTTTCTTAGGAGGGCCAAAATTGGTCCATTTTTCGCGGTGAGACGTCCTATATCGAGCGCGACGACACAGTCCTGTGTCAAAATAACAGAACCTATCCATGTGTTCCTGGAGTGCGTCCCCTGCGCGTATCCTTCAATGTCGGGAGAAAGCGGAGACGCTGAAGCTGACCTCTGGAATCGATGAGCCTTGAAACGACTCATCACACCGTCGGATTGAAAGTTATTACTAGCTTCTTAAGTGACATCGCCAATGCACCTGGATCATCGGAGACTTTCAGCGCTTCACAATGGATCACATGTAGACATGGATATCGATCCGCTTTCAATCGACTTCTCGATTGATCGCTCGACTTTCGATCGAATAACTCATCCACAGCTTTGAATGTTACGAGCTTTTGTGAGTGTTGCGCGGGACTCGACCTCTGTCCATCTTTGGAAACTGACGATGAACAACGGCTGCGATTACTGCGTCCCCAAAAATGCATCTCATGACCACAGAACGGTGGACGAAAACCTCCCGCGCAAATCGCTCACAGATCACTTATTCTACATCCTGTGCTCACTGAATGGGCTCCTACTCGATGCAAAACCTCGGAAATGGAGAGATCGCTTCCTCAAGTTCGTCTGGATCTGCCTATCAGTTCTCTACACTGTGACTACAATCCAGAACAAGTTGCAAAGTCTCCGTGACGCAGGAAAAGAGCTCAGCCTCACTCGCATAGTGGGAAGGATCAACGAATTTTGCTTCCTTCTGACGAGTTTGTACGTCTTCTTCGTCACCTTTGCTTGGAGAGAATCAATTGCGAGGCTCTTGCGAACCGGTAACAGAACGGCAAAAGACATCCTGATTCCGTGGGCTGCGATGATGCCCCACTTCGTGATGGTCATCGTTTTTCCTGACGGACCGGAAGGCTTCAGGCGAGGCTTCGACTTCATCGTGATCCTCCATTGTTTGGTTATAACCCTCAGCTTCAACCTTCTTTACACCGATATCTTGGCAAATAATCGGGAACTACTGCAGGATATTTTCCGTTCCGTAGAGAGTCTGGATCTATCTCTCGTCGCCCGTAAGAAGTGGCTTGTGAGGGGGCAAATATTGAGAACAAATGAAATATTCGCCCGGATGCTGTCGATGCTTTACACGCAAATACTGATGTCGCTCATGCTCAGTTTCACCGACGCTGTGCAAGCCGCGAAATTTTCCGCTTCCGCAAGCCTGGTATACTTCGGCGCCCTAACCTTTACGCTGCAGATCTTGAGATTCGCGAGAGAGTCGTCAGCGTGCATCGCGCTGTGTCAAGAAACTGAAATCCTCCTGTGCAAGATAGCGGATACCAGCGATCTTCTCTGCAAGAAATGTCAAGAGAAGAATATCCGACTGTTGGAATACCGCGAAGAGTGTGACTCCCTGAAAGTTGGGTGCTTCGTTCAGAGCGTCCCAAACTTTCTGAGCTATCTGATCACGTGCGTCACTTGTATCGCCGTCTTGCTCCAATTCGACTTCAAAGTGATGAAAGCTCTCTCGAAACTGGCATTCCGGAAACAAACGACCCGAATCGTCTAGTGACTTCGGTGGCCATCCAAATTTTGATCTCGATCTCTTCCGAGCGGAACGTCCTCGCAGATTGAAACTCGTCGAGCGAGTCTGCCGATCGCCTTCGGAACACTCCACGCGCTAGAAACTTCGAACGGTCGGCTATGCGATAGAAGAATCGGACAGCTAGTTCGGACGCAAAAAACCTGGAAAGCGATTGGCACCCCCTCGTCATGAACGAACGCTCACATTCTCGATTATGACCTGAAGCTTTTCGATGGCCCGTCTGATTACGATATGATCATGATTTCGATCTCCTCACGATTAAGACCATGATTCGCGATCATTTGAATTCAATATTCGAGTCTCATTTATACTGATGTCATGATAAAAATCATAGTTGGAGGAGTCCCCCACGATCATGACGAAGTGCCTCAAAATCTTTGATTAAGAGAAGTTGTCTTAAGGTTGGCGGAAGTTTCTTTCGACCGCTCCAAGACGGTTTTCTTAAAGCGTGAATAGGGCATCGGAGACCTGGACCTAGCAGGACCGAGAATGAATACGCACTGTTGCAAACTCTCGTTGTTGCTGACCGTTCGCATTTCCAAGGTCTCCGAAGCTATCCATTCATCCAGCGCCTTGTACCTACGTGATTGGTCCGCGCGATCAGTGTTCCGTCCCAAGCCCCTACGCTCGACGAACTGTTCCGGTGACGTTGCCGGTCGACTCCTTATCGTGAGAGAAGAAGCGTGTCACTCGGATCGTTCATGTCGATGCTCATGAAGCCTTGACCATGGCCTTCAGCTGCGATTTCTGTATGGTGGAGAAGAAATCTCGCGTCCTCGATGGAGATAATGGTAAGAAGGAAACCATCATCGATCGCCTATTCAATGTCTTGAGTCTGATCAACGGACTGCAAGTGCAGGGTGAACGGAAGAAATGGCCAAGTTTCTTCCTCAAGCTAAGCTGGCTTCTTGCATCGACCCTTTACGTTTCGGTGTCTATGGGAGATTTGTTCTTCAGCATCATCGATGGAGGAAGCGAACTCAGTTTGACCGCGGTGGTTGAGAAACTCAACAATATCTGTTTCCTCCTGACAAGTCTCTGGACCCCTTTCGTCTTCATAGTCCAACGAGAACAAGCAGTTAAGCTCGTGAGAACGGGCGGCAGAAGAATCCAACACCTACTGATACCTCTGTCTACCACGATGCCTTACATCATCATTCATCATGATTCTCACTTTAGATTACGAATTCGAAGGTTTCCTTGGTGTAATGATTCGAGTCAGCAGTGCCCACTGTCTCATTATGAAAGGCGGTTTCTTCCCACTCTATTCCGACATACTTCAGAGAATCCATGCGTCTCTTCGAGACATACACGAATGCATGAAAAGACTAGAACTCGACTCCATTGCAGGGGAGAAATGGAGCGTTCGGGAGCGGATCCGTGGCAATAACGAACTTTTCGCGTGGATTTTGGCCGGATATTACCTACAGATGCTGAGGCTGTCGTGTTCAGTTTCGTCGCTCCTCTGGTGGGGAATGTCAGCTCAAAATTCAATTTCCTCAATTCCTCCGAAGGGACTCGCTGAGAGTTGGTTGCTTCTCTCTGAGCATCTCCAACTCCCTCACGTATACCGTTACCTGCATAACTTGTGTCGCAGTCTTGCTGCAGTTCGACTTCAGGGTGACCGGGGCAATGTACAAATTAGCTTCCCGGATGCCGTAGGACTCCGCAGTTCCTGCGCCCCAGACATTCCACACTCCTATCTCATGATTGCTCATAGAAGAAGTCTTGGGAGCAGAACGGTCCGTTTGGTTACCTCATCCGTCGGCGCATGAAGCTTCTGGAAGTTGGAAAATTTTGAAAACTGTTATGGTCAGACTGAGTTTGGAATCGCTTCCTACATCTCGAGCTACGGTTCCAGCGAGACTCCCACGGGGTCCCATAAAACAATGTCGTCGACCTCCGGGGATCGATATTGTTAATTTTTTGGACTCCTCAATAGGTATCCTTGACGGGGCTGCGTGTCCAGTATCCAAATGCGTTTTGCGCCGATACGCAAATGTTATTGAGTGTGTAGACCGCGAGCCTCCAGCAGCAACCATGGCAACTGAAGAATACACGGTTCGAATGAGACAGACTCAGTTCCCGTCTTTGGAGAGCATCCACGCAGGCTCCTTCTACTTGTAAACTATCTATATCTACTCTATGCCTCCTTTAGATTCCAAAAGTCGGCATTATCATCGAGTTGCCAGATCGTATTACGATGCAGAACTTGCAAGTCATGATGCGACGAACGACTCTGATATTGATCACGCCGTGAGGCGAATGCTCATTGTTCCCTGGAAACGACCTTTCGATCCATCTCCGAGTGCATTCGGCTCTTGAACAGAGCGAAGTCCTAGATCTGATTCTGTTCACCTTGAAGTGCCCTGCTCAGAACACGCTTGGACTTCGCTACCCGAGATGGGCAGTGGCTGTAACCTGTGTGCGCTGAAGAAAAGCGTCTGCGTCCTTGACATCGAGGAACGTTATCCCAAGAAGAAGACCATCTTGGATCACGTTTTCCACATATTGTGTCTGACATCCGGATTCCAAGTTTACGGCAAACAGAAAGGATGGCAGAATCTCCTGCTGAAGCTCACCTGTCTCTGCGCGTCGATCATATTCTCGTGGTCCAATGTAGAGCGCGCTCTGCGTGGATTAACCGAGGGAGACGAACCGGTGAGCTTGATAACTGCCACTGTGAACCTCAATCTCTGCCTATACCAACTTGTTACTATTCGCTTGACATTCGTCTTTATCATGAAGCGAGACTGCATCCTAACACTCATACAACACAATGGGAGATGTCTGGGAAAACAGTTCTTCCCATTCGTATCTACGATGCCCTTCATTCTTCGTGATATATTTCTCCCAAAACAAGGAAGTCATGGAGGCTTGATGTTTGATGCCGCTAATTTCTACGGTATGATTGTCATGGCCGTATTTTTTGTAGTTTACGCGGACATCCTCGAAAATCTTCAGAGTCTCCATCGCGAGGTATTCGATCTCGTGAAAAACATGGGAAAAAAGTACTCGGGCTCGCTGGTCGATAAGAAATGGCGCCTCCGAGAGCAGCTTCGCAAGACAAACGATCTTTTCGCCTGGATCCTTTCGGTGTACTACACCCAGATCGTTCTTTCGATCGTCATTGGCCTCTTCCAGGCTCTAGGACCAGCTTTCGGGTTTAACACTGAGTTCACGTTCTTGTTCGCGCTGATATTTTTCGTATACCAATTGTACTCATTCGCCCTAAAATCTTCGGCATGCATCTCGCAGAGCCAGGACGCGATGAATGAATTCACAAAACTGATCCACACGTCCGATATAGTGTGCACTGATTGTCAGACGAAGCACTTGCGATTGCTTCGTTACCGCGGAGAGTGGGACGCCCTCAGAGTTGCTTGTTTCATCCAGAGCGTTCCGAATTTCCTGAGATCCGCCGTCACTTGCATAACCTGCGTTGCTGTTCTACTCCAGTTCGATTTCAGAGTGATTGGCTCCCTGTCGAAACTAGCGGCTGACAGACGCTAGGTCATCCCTGCAGCGGCATCGGCAGTACTCCGGTGCGGCAGAGAGTCCTAGAAACGGATCAGAGGTCGTTCATTCTCCCAGAGGATATTGATCCCTTCTTTTGAATCTCTTGAGCCGGCTCGTCTATAAGGGACTGCTTCTCTTTCGGTGACCGGTTTTAACGGAGAATTCCGTTTATGTCGACGGTCTAGGCCGGGAGGAAAGTCCACGTAGCGGCGGCCAAGCACCCCCCTAGAGCGGCCGGCCGTGGAAGTTGCATGCTGAGAGGAAAGTCCACGTATGTATGTGCCACGTTGTGGTGTGTAAATGTACGCGATCTGTCTTATTTCAGTCTACATCACTCCCAGTTTCTGTTGTTGAAGATGAAAGATGAATAAAGTGCCAGCCGTGCGTCCGGTTGTTGTCAATTTTTTTTTTGCTCGCGGAACTCGTGTTCGTTCAAAATTATCTGACGTCAACACTGTCCTTTCCTGACACAGTCCTCGGGTTGAAGCTCCCACGTGCATGTCGACTTATGGATTATCTACGCTTCCAGCCGTCCTTTAGCATGGTCTTGTTATCGGAATTCTCCGTTTTTGTTCAATCACTTCAGTGAAAACACAGTAGGTTTTTTCTCTTGCCTCGGGAACCCTGCCCGCTTGTCCGATCAGGTTTCCCACTTTCGCGAGTGTTCACGTTTCCATAGCGTCAGATATCATCATGCTCCTCGCTCAGAGAGCATCGTGGCGTACGAAACCGATCGTAAAGCGGGAGGAAACGTACCGTATTTCTTCTAATTGCCGGGCATGCCCGGCTACTTCTCAGACCTCCCGGGGGTACATGCTTATTAGAGCAGGTCCACGAAGAAAAGCAAGATTCTGATTCAGAACCCCGAGATCCGATGATTTTCGCGCTTCGCAATATGATGACTCGAATAGTGCGGATTCGTACAGTGCGCTACCGACCACCCGCACAATTCGAGGTATCCCTGTATCTTGCTTCGCTGTGCGAGCTCTTGAGTGAACGGGAAGCATCAAGCGAGTGCGCAGCTTGGGATTCAAGTTGAGGACATCGTCGGCATTACCCCGGACACGGAACGCGCAGACTGTCAGGGCTCGCTAACCCCCACTTCTGAGATTGTTGGAAACTCGCGAGAAAGGAGGGAATTTTACGTGAAGCTAGAGAAAGCACCAGCGAAGAAATTGGCTCGATGACCAGCTCATGTTCACCAGCATCGTTGCAAAGCTACTTCAATCGACACCACCAAACACCATGAGGACGGGTAGGAGGAATCTTCAACCAAAAATTATCAACCGCCGGAGATTGTCATGGACGAATCGGACTAGCTGCAACCAACTTCCTCCTACACGACTGGACCTGCTCAGCTGTCGCGAGAAGCCTGAGTATATCCGCCAATATTTCTGGTCAAAGGATTGTTTCCAGCATTTATGCGTCATATATGTCAATTTTTATTCTCGGAGCAGTCTTTCAAGTTATGCCGACAGTTTAATTGCCAGGAGCGCTGACAGTATCACTGTTCGGTACGCTGGCAGTATCACTGTTAGGTACGGTGACAGTTCCACTGCCAGTTCCACTGCCAGGTATGCCGACATTTTCACCCTCGTCGGGACCGAAACTCATATCCATCGGGCATTCCTCCAGCCTTAGTTTTTCAAACTCAGGGACCACGTAGCTTGGATCGAGGTATACGTTGAAGTGAATATTTCTGAACCAGCCATGCTTGAAGATAGATTCAATGCTGGCCTCGTCCCGACCCGCTCGCTTGGACGGATCCCATTCTAGCGTCTGCTTGATCAAATCCTCCGCATCAGCAGTTGTATTCATGGTTTCCTTGAGTGCCTCTAGTGGTTTATCTAGGATTCTTTTCAGGTCATCTCGGTTGACACGACCCTGCACGTAGGGATGTCGGCCCATCAGTTGTTTATACAGCATCACTCCGAATGCCCACCAATCTACCGTATTGCCATGAGATTTCCCAAGAACTATTTCAGGCGCCATGTAGGCTGGGGTTCCGTAGAAAGTGAGCGAACCCTCCACTTCGTCTTTGGCAAGACCAAAGTCGGCGAGTTTCAGGTGGCCGCCTTCGAAAATCAATACGTTTTCTGGTTTGACGTCTCCGTGAGTGATCTTAGCCGCATGAAGATATTTCAGCGCGCACACCAGCTGGGCGTAGAATGGTTTCACCGTAAGCTCATCTTGGACGTACATGAGTCTTTTATAGGTACCATATTTTGCGAACGGTAGGACCAACCAGATATCTTCGGCATCCTCAAAATATCCGAGACTTTTCAGGATGAACGGGTTGTCCATGGCGTGGAGGAATCTTTTCTCCATGACGGCTCTCACTTCTTCGTTTCCTCCCCTGAAAAGTGGCTGTTTCTTGAGCGCAACAATCCCGAACTCGGGATGCTCAGCTTTATAGACGGATCCGAAACCGCCTCGGCCCAGTATGCCCAACTTTGTGAAAGCCCTCTCGCCATTGGCCACGACGGGGATTGTGCCCAGATCCATTTGAGTCCTGAAGTTGGATTGCGCGAGCGTGAGCTCGGTCTGGAGCTTGCGTTCGGCATCTCTCGCCTTCGCCCGGGCTGGGAGTTTTTTCTCTGCCATCGTTATCTTCCCTAAATCAATTTCGTTCAATCGAAAGAAGTTCAGTCAACGCGTGCTTCTTATATGGAGCGGTCTAGATTTTTTCTGAGCCAGGAAGGGGGGGGGGGGGAAGGCCTGCTTCGAAGTTTTGGCAGGTTCTCCAGTTAGTCACTGATTGTGAGTCCCGATGAGCGTCGACTCTTTTGTCTGCAGTTCGTTACTTCCCTCGTGTTGATCAGCCGATCGATTCAGTCTCGGCCCGGAGCCTTTCGAGAGCTTTATTGCCGCAACGAACGTCCCTGGGTCTTTTCAAACCGCATTATTTCGGAGCCCGTCATCAAGCTCGACCTCTTCTTTATCAATTATTCTGAATTCCTCTCGAAGGAACTCCTTTCCAATTAACTGTTCCTTACAGAAAAGGGTCCACTTCATCTATGAGAAAAATATTCTATGGGAACCCTGGGCAAGAGGTTATGAACTCGACGAGGGGCGGATGTCCCCGCGCTCGACTCCAAGAGCATGGATCGATCGAGGGATTTTAGAGACCTGGAACCATGAGAGCGGCATCATACTGTTAGGACTCCTCGCGCCGAGATTGAACGGCTCCGTTAGGATAACGATACTCAATTGTGAGGTGGTTGAGGTACGAGCGGTCTTTGACGTCCTGCATGTTGCGCGTCGAAGGGGCTGAATTGAAGATGGTCCGAGGTCACAACCGACCCGGAACTGCGGATTGGCAAGTACTGCACCAGAGTCGTGGTCCTCCCTTAAGAGATCGTCTACGTGCGAGCGATGAACTCGAGACGGAGGGTTCAGGTCAAAGCAGTCAGTGACTAGGGAATACGAAGATGCCACGGAGATTTTTTTTTGACGGGAACACGTCTTTCCCGGCACCTTGGGTGCAGATCGATCGTACTTCGTCATCCATGTGACGCTTATGTAACGAAAGTAAGGGCTCAGAATCGGTCCCAGATCCCGTCTGGAAGGCGTGGAACGAGTTCTAAGTGCTGTGGTAGGAGCCCTTCGTCACGGCGAAAGCCCCTGAGCGGTCGAAGGGTCGCCAGAGCTGTCTCTGAGTGAGTTGTTAGCTTGGGCGTTATCGGGTCCCTCTCGTGACATGCATTTTTTCGCATGAATATGGATATTTCTCCGAGGAGGCCGTACAAAATTCGGCTATTCCTTGGCGTGTGTGATCCTCTTCTTCGGGGCGTCCAGGAACACAGCGCATGGTCCTGTCTGAATGGACGGTAGATGAGTGATTACGCGGCAAAAGACAGATTTTCTGGAACATGATTAGGAAAATCTCGTATGACTCGCGAAGAGGATGTTGGGAATCGGATTTCTACGAGACGTTCGATGTCGAGGTGATCGAACGTAGGCCGAGAATTGCAAGCGATCGGATCGGCGAAACATGATGAAACTTCGCGGGCTTGAGTTTATCGAAGATACGCTAATATATTCTACAGACTGAGATGAGCCTGATGAGGTTAAAATGTTTCACAAAGTCTTTATCGGCTGACAATGTGATATTCCAACAACTAGGTTGAAGAAAACGAGAGAATTACTGCAGAATTGGAGATTACCTGCCCTCCGTTTACCGAGGGCAGGATTTACTCTCTTCGACATTTTGAACACGGTAACTTCACTCTCCCCTTTTCGCACGGGAGACTTTGGCCTAACGGGTCTTCTCACCGACGTCCCAGCACATCTCGCATGTCAGCTCGACCTCAGTCCCGAATTGTCATGGGGGGGAAAGGGGGAGGGGAGGATTCTTCTGGAGATTGCAAAAGACTCCAAACGAACGTTCGCATTACCAACATACAAGTTGATTGAGACGGCCGAACGCAGTTCTCTCCACCGCATTCAGCTGCAGTCATAACTTTTCCGGCTCTGGAAACCTAAATTGCGAGGAAATATGATCTGATACACGCGAATTAATGGTGATATCCATGCGCGAATTGCGAATAATAGAGATTTCCGCGAGGTATCAGATGCTTCAATATAGAGCCTATGAGCGAATTGACGAAACCTTTCAGAAAATCGCCGCGAATTGCGAATTCTCGGTGTTTGCGGATTAACGGGGGTGCGAATCATAGGGAGTCTACTGTATTCTGACTCGTGGATAGGAATATGGATGCGGATGCGCCCAACATTAGTGTTTGGACAGCTAGCCTCTAGCAACAACCATGCCGAGTGACAAATGAATGGTTGCAATAAGAAAGACCAGTTCCCCTCTTTCGAGAGCATCCACACAAGTTCCTTTTGCTTATAACCTATATGTACATACAGTAGAATCCCTATAATTCGCATCCCCGCTAATTCGAGGACCCCCGCTAATTCGCTATTCGCACTGATTCTTTCAGAATTCCGGTTAATTCGCCCATAGGCCCCATGTTAAACACTCCGATAATTCGCCGAATCCCGATAATTCGCTATTCGCACACGGGATTTGAGCGTAATTCGCACGAATTTTTCGTGTGACAAGCGTCATTTCTTGTCGATAGCTCGGATGACCGCCGCTCAAAACTGGTCGTGGTCTCAGGAGTCGGGCGGGCGTCTTGAAGTCTTGAATAGAGAGCCGTCTGTTTCTCTGCAAGACTACCTAAGGGTGGATGAATCCTTCTCGATCGGCCAGTCGCAAGATCAAATCCCCGAGGAGGAGGAGCCTCCGGTTAAGATCTTGGTGGTTTCGAACCTTTTCCGTTCCGCGTTCCGCGCATCCCCGGGAGAGGCTGATGTCTCCTTGCGCATCTCTGCTTGGGAAGTGTCCCACCTATTGTGAGAAGTTTTTTGTTGGTTGAAGTGATGATACAATTTTGGGAATGAGTAACGACCGCGCATTCATTTCGATTTCTGACTGCGACGGATTATCGTCAGTGATGCCATCGAGATCACTGACGCCTTGACAAGTTCCAAACGGTGTACCAGCGACAACTTAGTTAGCGTGGCGTCGAACCTCAGGTGCAACCGCATTGTGCAGCAAATAGAATTTCCGCATTGTGCGATGTTGCTTTTCGCACCAAAAGTCGCGCACCCCCGGGAACAGTCTCGCGCACCCCAGGTTGGGAACCACTGGTCTAGAGCATGACTGAACGAGTTATTTGGGCCGCCCGTTTAGACATCCCGATAATTCGCTATTCGCAGAATTTTCCAGGTTGTGACTCCCAAAAAGTGCGAATTAACGGAAATCTACTGTATCTTCTGTGAGCCTTCTTTAGGTTCTGTAGCTCAGAAAGATTAACGAGCTGATGCTGTCTTCGAACGTAGTACGATGCAAGACTTTCGAGTCATGATGCGAGGAACTACTCTGATATTGATCACGCCGTGAGGCGAAGACTTATCCTACCCTGGATCACGCACTCCACATACGGAGAGCCAGGTCCCAAACGCTGTGACTCCACTCCTTCGTCTTTCGAGGAGACCGCGGGAAACTGTCAGAAAATATCTGCTCGAAGGATATTCGTCGACATCACGCCCATAGTTTGGGTGTGCATGGATCTATCAATCTGACGGAGAAAAAACACCTCCAAGATACCATCCAGAACCATGTTCAATGCACCATCTCGAACAAGGACTGCGACGATTCCAATGAAATCATGCGGACGATCCCGATTTTCTCAAATCTCTGAGTTCCGCTCATCGATGTATAAGAGACTGCTTGTCTTCCGGTGACCGTCCCCCTTATTCGCCTCGGGAAACCTGCCTGCCTGTCGGATCAGTTTTCCACTTTCGCGGGCACTCACGTTTCCATAGCGTCAGATGACATCATGCTCCTCGCTGGCGTACGATACTTATCGTGAAGCAGGAGGAAACGTGAAAAAAACGTGTGAAAATGATTAGGATGTCTGAGAACAGTGAAACCATTGATCTAGGGAATGTGGGACATGGATAGAAGCATATGATACACGCAAAAGCGGAATGAAAGGACGAAACGCCGCGATTGGAGATTCGTCATCAGATTGAATTCTCACTCCCAACCGCCCAAGAAGATGTAACGTAGATTTTGACCCTGAAGCATGGCAAATCTCAGATGACAATCGGGACAAACACTCGCACTGGCGCCCTGCGATGAGAAGATTCGAGGTTCTCTCTATGCCCCTGGGAGTCGCATACTCGCGGGAAAGGGGGGAACTTTGAGTGAAGCTAGAAAAAGCATTAGCGAAAAAATCGGCTCAATGATCAGCTCATGTTCACGCTCGAGCCTGCATCGTGGCAGAGCCACTTCAATCGACACCACCCAACACCACGAGGACGGGGAGGAGGAATCTTCAACCAAAAATAATCAATCGCTGGATATTATCATACACAATTCGGACTGGCTGCAACTAACTTTTTCCTATCCTCGGGAACCAAACTACTGGACCTGCTCAGCTGTCGCGAGAACCCTACGAATCTCCGCCGATTTTTCTGATGGAAGGGTTGTTTCCAGCATTTATTCGTCATATGTGTCATTTTTAATTTGTCATATCTACCGTAGCGAGTACGATTATCCCCTTCCCAAGCCCCATCCCCGTTTCTTTTCTCGGCGCAGTCTTCCAGGTTAGGAGCCTGATGACTCGTCAGGCGGCACGGCGGTGTCCTCCAGCAGTGGACCGCTGCTAGGCCAAGAACATTCAAACGGGGCTTCCTCCAGCTTGAGATTTTCAAACTCGGGGATGACGTAGCTTGGATCGAGGAATACGTTGAAGTGAATAGTATGGAACCACCCATGCTTGATGACAGATTCGATACTGGCCTCGGTCAGACCTGCTCGCTTGTACGGATCAATTTCTAGCGTCCGCCTGATCAAATCCTCCGCATGAGCAGTTAAATTCGTTAGGGGTTCCTTGAGTGCCTCTAGTGGGTTCTTCAGGATTATTTGCAGGGCCTTTCGGCTTGCACGATCGTCCGCGTAGGGATGCCGGCCCATCAGTTGCTCGAACATCATCACTCCCAATGCCCACCAATCTACTGTATTGCCATGATACTGATCAAGAACTATCTCAGGCGCCATGTAGCTCGTGGTTCCCCGAAATGTGAGGTCGCCGTGCGTTTCAAGGTCAGCAAGACCAAAATCAGAAAGTTTCAAGTGACCGCCTTCGAAAATTAACAGATTTTCTGGCTTGACGTCTCCGTGAGTAATCTTTGCCAAATAAAGATATTTAAGCGCGGAGACCAACTGGGCGTAGAATGGTTTCGCCAGAAGCTCATCCTGGATGTGCATGAGTCTCCTATAGGAACCATATTTTGCGTGCGGTATGACTACTGACATATCAAAATCGTCCATAAAAAACCCGAGACCTTTCACGATGAACGGGTTGTCCATGGCGTGGATAATTCTTGCCTCCATGATAGCGCAGTGATTTTTTTGAGATCCTATACAACGTGGCTGCGTCTTGATGGCAACCTCTCCGAAATCGGGATGCCGAACTTTATAGACACATCCGAAAGCGCCTTGGCCCACGACGCCCAAGGTTTTGAAACGAGCCGAACCATCCGGCACGACGGGGATTTTGCCCAACTTCCATTCACACTCGAAGTTGGATTGCGCGTGCGTGAGTTGGCTCTTGAGCTGGCTTTCGGCAGCTCTCGCCCTCGCCCGGCTTGGGAGGAACTTTTTGTCTTCCATCGTTATTCTTCCTGAATCAATTTTGATCTCGAAAAAAATTTCATTAACACGTGCTTTTTCAAAGGGAGCGTTCCAGATTCTCTCCTGGAACAGGAGTGGGGGGCGGTGGGCGGGAGGGCTGCTGCGGAGTTCTGGCAGGTTCTTCAGTTAGTCACTGAATCCCGATGAGCTTCGACGCTTTTCTCTGCAGTTCGTTCCCTCCCGATTGATTCAGCCTCGGCCCGGAGCTCATCGAGGGTCTCCTCAAACCGGATCATCCCGGAGCTCGTCACAGCGCTCTCAAGAACTCGGGCATCGCCAAGAGACAATCAACAACAACACGGCCAAAAATTATGCGTGAGCGCCGATAAGACGCTCGACCTCTTCTTCTCCACCAATTATGTTGAATCTCTCCTGAGGAAACTCCTTCCAAATTCAATGTTTTTCACAAAAATTGTCCAGTTCATCTATTAGAGCAGTGGTTCTCAACCATATTTCTGCCGGGCCCCCGTTTTCTCGTCGGGAAATCTCCAGGCCCCACCATGACTGACAGGATGGAAAAAGTAGTGATAACAAGAGATTACAGTGTACAGTAAAGTCCTGTTGATTCGCACCGCCGTTGTTTCGCGGCATCCGTTAATTCGCAATCCGCGGAGATGTCTCCGCAAAGTCGATCAATTCGCCTGAGGAGCCAATGTTGAAAGATTCGATAATTCGCGAAAAACCCAAAAAATCGCGGTGACGTCAACAATACACGGGAAACGTCGGAAATTGTCCAAAATTCGCGGATCTCGCGTCGCCGCGAAGAGTTTGCAGCCCTGATCATCACCCATCAGGATTGATAGTATGAATCCGGCCTCCGGGCCCAGGCCCCACCAGAAATTTCTCAAGCCCCACCGGTGGGGCCAGAGTGTTGAATCATGCGAGACGAGAATAACGGCACGTGTGCTTTCAGTAAGACCAGAAAGGAAAAACAGATTTTATTCCGTGGATCGAAACCACTCGAGTATTTCATGTTGCTGTCGACCGACGACGAAGCAGCTCGCTTTGGTTCAGAGCATAACTTCAACACAGAGTGGGGCGTTGAGAATCACTGTATTAGAGAAATATTTAATGGGAGCTCTGGGCGGAAGGTTATGGAGTCGACGAGTGGCGGATGTCCCCGCGCTCGACCTCAAGCACATTGATCGATGGAGATCCTAGGGACCTGGGACCATGAGGACCACATCATCCTGTGCGGGCTCCTCGCGCCACGATTGAACGGCCCCGTTCGGATGACGATACTCGATTGTGACGTGGGTTAGGTACGAGTGGTTTCCGATGTCCTCCATGGTGCGTGTCGAAAAGGCTGATTCGAAGATGGTTCGAGGTCACAACCGACCTGAAACTGCGGTTCGTAAATTACCGCGCGCGAGTCGTGGTCCTCTCTTGGGAGATCGTCTACGTGCGAGCGATGAGCTCGATATTCGCCGGCAATGTACCTCCAAGTGGGAAGATTTGCCGAGCTAAGACTAAAAAAAAACACTGCGGGGCCGGTGTCACGGAGCCCCTGGAATTCATCGAAAAAAGGTCCAAAACTGATTGAAAAAATTGTTCTCTCAAAATCCGGAAGATGAGGAAGGGAATGAGTGTATAAGATCGTTTGGTCGGCAAATCTTCCCACTTGGAGGTAGATTGCCAATAACCCCTGGCAAATGTGGTCGATGGGACCGGCTTTCAAGCGCGACCGAGCAAACTTCGCTGCCCTCTTCTGAAAGATTTGACAGCCAGTGAAAGTCAATGGGAGAAAAAACATCGTTTTTTTCCTTTAATCGGCTCTTAAATCCGAACTCATCATTGAGATAAAGACGGTTTTTCGGAACCCTGTGCCTAAATGCAAGAGTTTCATTTCGAAGAAAAAATCATCAGACCCGTCCACTGGGCTCGGAGTTATCATATCAAATGAGAATGAGCAAAAAAGTGAGGCTCGGCGTAGGGCGTAGAGCACGTTTGTTGTCGATGGTACATGCAATTGTATGGATCAGTGTGGGACGCAAACGACGAGTCAGAGCTCGAATTGGTGTTTAAGAGCGATGAGCGAGCAGTAGATATCTAGGATCGAGTTCAGCTGACTGTCGCGAGGAATGAGCGAACCGCAAGCAAAGAGCAGTGCCATGAAAGCGACTCAGAAAGGAAGAGACAGGCAAGTAGAAATTGGGGGCATACACTGGGGGTTGCCGTCAGGCGCGTATACAGGATTCTCTGTCGGGGGGTGGGGCCTAGCCCCTTCATGTGGCAGAAGAGCAATGATAATGATGATCCCTGTAACGGGGGTCTATGGGACAGGCATGGCTGTCGGGGGGGGGGGAGGCAAGGGGCGCCCTTGGCCCCTTCCCCCTGGCTACGCTACTGTTTGCCGTCAATCGATATGTGTTCGGGTTGATGGTGAAAATAATACATATTGAGGATGGAATTCACTTGGAATTCTGTGGTTGCCACTAGGCGTGGATAACTGGCTTCGTCTCCGAGTCATTACTCTCAGGGCGGAAGCTTGCGCGATCATAGTGGCCAATGAGGGGGTGGATGTCGCACGCCTCCGTCGTAGATCATAGAGCCTCTTCCTCTCGGCGCCACTCGATGCCACTTCTATTGTTTGTCCATCCATACAAGATCGAGAGGAGTCAGAAAAAAGGAACGGATCGCAATGAAGGATGATGCGAAACGTGAAAGATAACGATGAGGGATGCATTGCCCTGGGATGGGCGCTTGGAACGATTCCACAGCGCGGGATCTTGTCCGAGTCGTTCATAGAAGAAAATGGAGCGCGTTCGCTCGGAATTACTGTGGAAGGGATGAGAGATCGGAGGTTTGCCTGTAGGCTACGAAACACAGTTGGAAAGCTGAAGCCAGCTGGCGTGGGGTGCAAAAATCTTAGCTTATCACTTGACTGTGAGTATTGACTGACTTCCGCCGGTTGAGTAGAGGTGGCCACATGACGGCCATACACATCAAACAGAACTTTATCTTAAAAACGGATCATCTCGAGAACACGGTTGATGAGCTTCGCCCGGTCTCCGACCAACTTGAAACCTCTCTCTTCAGCTATGCCTCATGGGTGTACTCGAGCGTCCCCTCGTGCACTAAGACGCTTTCATCCGATTTGGGAAGCTGCGTCTCCATACAAGCCTTGCCAATGCAACCTGGTATTCGGGACAATCATTCTCGTACGTCAGGGGTTCTCAAACTGTGTGCCGCCGGCACCCAACTGCCGCGGAGTGCCGCGGCACTCGTGGTGCCGCGCCCGCATGTCCTGCGCCATCCCTTGCTGGAGGTGCCGCGGGGTGCCGCTACCAGAAAAGTTCGAGAACCCCTGTCGTACGTAGTATTGTAGAGACCTCAGTTTCAGTGGTACAGGGTGGGGCAAATCATTCTACCTGATCACAAATGCTTGGGAAATATCCAAAAAGCGCACTGAGAAAAACTGTTTCCGCCAAAAACTCCCAATTCTGTTGTGATTTCAGGAAGGTTGAACAAAAATCACGAATTTTTATTTCGGCGGGATTCCCATGATGAAATTAGGGCGAGAATCAACGATTCTCCGACGCGATAGCCGAGTGGTCTAAGCGGTCTGCATTTTACGTGCAGATTCGCATAGCCATGTTGACGCTTCGCGAGCGGCAGGTCGTTGGTTCGAATCTCGTTCCCGGCCGACTTCCTCGGAGATGGTTTCCATGGTTCCCATCTCCTTCTTACGGCGAATGCGGGGGGAACTGTCAGAGTCGCAATTTTTCCGCAATTTGAAGCAGCCCCTAGGCTCGCGAGGCCCCGCAGGCGCCTCCTGATATGGAAAAAAAAATCCTGTATGGGGCACGATGAGTAATGTTATCTGGGGCCGTGAGGAGCTGAATTATTTACAGAAAAAAAAAGATCGCGCCAAGGGATGGGCTGAAATCCCAATCTGAATCGGATTCGCGCACGATTAGTCATCTTCGAAACCCAATCCCTTTGAGGGTCGAATTTCTTAGGCTTGGAGAGTCTGCGACAACATTGTTGGACCATGTCGATGTCGAAAAGCTTCCGTTCTTGAGTTGGAGTGCAGGAGACCGAAGTGACAATAGATCAGGGAGCACATCCTCAGTGTGTCTTACGCGTTGCCATGGGCATGATTTTGACTCCGGTTAAGCGAGCTTTTGTCATGGCAAAGATGATCCGACTGGTTCTGTTGTCAACGTGCAGCGCGCGTTCCGGATACGTTCCGATCTCGATCGGCACGCACCGGTTCCCCACAGCAAGACAATCCATTCGTGGGTTAGCAAGTTCGAAAACTCTGGTTCCACTGAAGGAAGAAACGGACGGGGGGCGCACAGTGGTGCAGGCCGGGAAACAAGTCAATCCACTATCGCGACCACTCTGGCGATGACCCGAACATAAGTTCCGTGTCTGCCCATATGCTGGCGGACTTGAACCCGCGAAACCGACATCAGAGTTCACGGGTCGAAACACCTTGAAAACCCTAGATTCCGGGCTAATCTATACTATCTTACATCTATATTCTATTCTATACTCAGAGAAACACCGTTCGCGAACACTCAGTAGAGATGGGCTTGAGGTAGTAGCGACTCACCGGAGGGTGGTACGCTGGCTGCTGGGACTCTGGGCTGGGGGACTGGGGTTCAGGAGGATAACACAGTTTGGAACGGGAACCTGATTCCGGCTGGAGCGGCACAACTCGATCAGTGATCTCCACGCTCTCAGTCGGTTCCTTTTATCCAACATTTTATCCAAATTCACTTTCGGTCGCGTGCACCACATTTCCTTCTCGCCCGCCTTCTGAGATTGCCTGGCGGCACCCCCATTGGAGGCTGCTTCTCTCTCTGCCATCTGGATCACTCTGTTTTACTGCCGCGCTACACGGAACTCTCTTCGGAGTCGGAAAGCATCTTAACCAGAAACCTGATCGCTCTCCGTACCGCCCGATCTCCGTCTCGCACTTCTACACTGTTTCTAACTTCACGATCTGTCGGCATTAATTGAAAAAACTCCCCCGGCTATTCCGACAGCCGTGTGCTTCAAGCCTCCCCACGTTCTTCCTAGAGCCGTCTTTTGAATCTCCGTCACAATACGGTAAACTTGTCTCAGAAACAGCAAAACTTCTGCTCGTATCTAATTTTACAACTTCAACCCCGAGAATCTGGGAGGGGTTTTTCCTCCTTCCCATGCTCTGGAAGATTTGTTCTCTGGCGCGCGAATTCCATGTTACTCGAGCCCATCTCCAGAATGTTCGCGATCGATGTTTTTCTGAGTTTAGAATAGAATATGGATAAAGGTATTATAGAATAGCCCGGAATCTAGGATTTCTAAGGTGTTTCGACTCGTGAACTCTGATGTCGGTTTCGCGGGTTGAAGTCCGCCAAAATTAGGTCCGCCAGCATATGGGCAGACACGGACCTTTTGTTCGGGTCATCACCAGAGTGGTCGCGATATCTGTTTCCATTTCGAGGGCTTTCTGAACCACTGTGGGGCGCCGTCTGCGAACCATGGACATAGTTCCTGCCGTGAAAGCGGCTGTGCAGCGATCACCGAAACGGTCACCGAGGAAAATTGCACAAGCAATGGATTCGAGCTCCAGAACCTTGAGAAGAGTCCTAAACGAAGATCCTGGGATGCATCCGTATCGGCCCGCGAGAGCACACGAGCTTAAGCCGAATACACGGAGACACGGAGCCAGCGTGTTGTTAATTGCCAAACTAGGCATCTAACCGCCCTCCACGGGATCAGCGTCTGGCCATCCGGGCGGAGAGCTGAGTTCCTCGACAAACCTGTCCACTCCAGCTCATTGGCGATCGCCGCGGAGTGCAACGCGTAGGAGATTTATCGAGAGACTTATCGAGAGACTTATGCCGAGGGTGCCGGTCACCGCTGCGTGAGCAGCTCAATCCGTGCTCCCCAAAAGCAGAGACCAGAGAACTGCACCTTACGCAACAATGGGGGCGCAGAGTGGCACTCCCGGATAGATCGGACTCCCAGGCCGCCAGAAGACACAGGTAGAGTCGCCTGTTTCGAAGATGTGTCTCCTGTTAGGTCGTGGTTAGACCTACCGTGGTAAAATATTTTCCCTTACCGTTATAACGGAAAATGAGGTCTAGGCGTGGTTCAAGACGGCAGTCAAGCAGCCTCGGACTTTCTCATTGAACTGATGAAGCAGCTCACGGTAGCTTTCGGCGTCGGAACACCGGAGCACGTAGAGGACGCATGGGGCAGAGAGAGAGAGAGCGCATCGGATCGAGTACAGGGCTGAGTGAGCGTCCAGCGCTGGAAGTTTGGGGCATCACAGGCTCAACGAGGCCGATTTCTTAGTCAAAACTCCTTCAACGGAGCGGTCGTTGAGAGGCGCCCCAAGTAGCTCTAGCTGCAAGCCGGTGAGGAGACTGGTCTCTTCAAGGACGCGGCGGACACTCTGGAAGGGCTCCGGCCGTTCGCGGGCAGCATCTGATAGAATAGAAACCTCGCACTTGGCGCCGTTGAGCTCCAATCCCGAAACGTCGTCGAAGTCCTCGAACTTTTTGATGTCAGATGTGACCGACTCATGAGAGCCTCCAAGCGTGCCGTCGTACGGGAATCGGGGTGTAAACTCCGACTCAAGAGTGGACAGCAGTCCCTGGAGCGCTATGCAAAAGAGTGCGAATCCGGTGTCATCTCTGACCGCAAGTATCTTTGATGAAACGAGGACTCTCAGCCAAACAGGGATGGAATGTAACGGATGTGTGTTCTCGCCTCTACCGGCGCGGAAGACAGAAAGAGAGCACCGCCGCAGAAAAAGGGCAATTGCCGAAGTCGTCACATACAAGCAATCAGGGAACAATGTGTCAAACGACAAGTTGAGAGCTTCGTCCAAATATATCCTGATTGACCATCATAGTTCTTCACGTCCACTGGGAACCACCACGCGCACCCATGCTCGCGTCAACGTGTAACGATCCCAGGGCATCTGTAACGGATTTGGGGGCTCTCTCGGAGCACTGCGACCACCAGTTTGAACTGTGTACTTTTGGTGCCATTTCTTTATGCCGACCCGAACGCCTTGTGGCAATAGTACCGCGTCTGAGAACCATCTCTCGTCTATACGCCTGTACTTCCGAGTCGGGAGCTGAGTGTTGCTGGCTGCTTCCGTTGAGTTTGGACTCAAAATTTCCTATGAGAAAGACTACAAGTCCCTCCTTCAACGAATCCACTAGAGGGAATCGGCCTTACACAAATCGTCACTCATCAGAGAAACGACATGATTTCAGTTGGAATGGCGAAAGCATAACCGACCTCCATCCGGATTTGGCTGATGAAGATCTGAGCGGAGTGAACGAAAGCCATGACTAAGGCAGGATCAGCCCACGTGAACGTCGCCGTCGTTTCAGATTCTGTCGACGTTCCAGATCTGCGAGAAACGTTGCGTGGCTTCTGAGATTTATACGCGAGGAGTCTTCTCGTCGATGGCGGGCAATTCAATGCTCTTAAGTCCAACTTCAATGAATGTCTGACGGGGCACCCGGATGGAGATCTCAGCTGAACAGTGTTGGGCCTAATCATAATCATTGTTATCATCATAAACAGGCCCAGGAAAGGCTGCCCTGGCTTCGGGGTCACCATACCTATGACTTTCATGATTATGGCTGTGATCATAACCATTACTAAGAACCGAATCATTGATATGATTACAATTATAGTCACGGTAGACAAGAATGGAATGAAATCATAATCATGACTATGATTCTGCCCAACACTACTACGTGGCGCCCTCCGGAACCAGTTTCGATCCGACCATGCGAAGTGAACAGTGCCTGACCGTGTTTTCTCATGAAGAATTCCTTGCTCTAGCGAGGCGGGCGTGAATTTAAGCACTAAGAATATAATATAATAGTGTCGTGCTGGACAGTGGAGGAGTCATAGTCGCTTGGCCTCGCCGAGATTCCTTTGTGGCTTCACCGGGGGCCGTGACTACCCGGTTGGCCACCGCTGAATTAGAGCACGGAACTCTAGCGCTGCTGGCGTTGTCATATTCCAGCCCTCATAGTTTTCGCTCCTAATTTCTCCTCTCAGAGCCAAGCCGCGATCAACTCCCGCCACTGGACTCCAATACATTCTCATGAGGTAGTAATACATCTCTGATGACAGGAGCCCGGCTCAGTTTCCGCGTTTCGATCGCGGCCAAGAGTATTGAGCCTAGATGCAAAGTTGCTTCCGCCTAGGAACTGTAGCTACGTCCTCTGTTATTGCTGGAGGAAAATGAAAAGAATCAATCTCATTCCTCATGCGTCAATTTTGTCCACTTGTCAGTCAGTATCAGGAGACCAATCATCCTGATCCTCCCTTCTTGAGATCTTCGATCGTCTTGAACGGAACGCTATCTGCCTCAATTTCATCCAGCTTACAAAGCCCAAACTCAGGAATGAAATTTTCTTCGTTCAATAATAGGCCGTAATTTAAACCGTGGAACCACGCATGGTCTAAAACTGCTTGAATGCTGGCCTTGTCCCGGCCTACTCGTTTCGTCGGATCCATCTCCATGGTTTTCCTGATCAAATCTTCTGCCTGAGGTGATACACCCAATCCGTCCTTGAGCGCTTCCAAGGGTCTCTTCATGATTTCGCGCAGCTCCTCGTCCATGTCCATTGCTTCTACACCTGGCGGGACGTACGGATGTCTACCAACGAGCTGCTCATACATCATCGTTCCAAACGCCCACCAGTCTGCTGTGCTGCCATGAGATATTCCGAGAACCATTTCAGGCGAGAGGTATCTGTCGTAGCCCGCGAAATTGAGCAGACCGTCAACACCTTCTTCGGCGAGACCGAAATCGGCCAATTTCAAATGGCCGCCTCTGAATATCAAAATGTTCCCTGGATGGGCATCACCGTGAGTAATTTCCGCCCAATGCAGGTATTGGAGCCCGCTCGCAATTTGGGCGTAGAAGACTCTCACTGTAGACTCTTCCTTGTTCGGCATGATTCTTTTATAGGAGCCGTAAGGCGCGAATGCTGTAATCAGGTACAGGATTCCCTCGTCCCTGAAGTGTGCGATCCCTTTCAGGATGTATTTGTTATCCAGAGCGTGGATAAACCTCTTTTCTTTGATGGCTGTTTCTTCATCCTGCGGGAAGATTAGTTCCTGTACCTTGAGAGCAGTAATGCCGTACTCAGGATGCTGAACCTTGAAGACAGTCCCGAAAGCACCATGGCCCAAAGAACCGAGTATTTCGAAATTCTCAATATTTCTTGCTACGGGACATCTGTCGGCTTTCAGTTCCTGCGCGAAAGCGCTCTTCGCGAACTTCAGAGAAGTCTTAACAAATCGGTGTGCCTCTCTCACTTCTCGGCGCGTTCTAGGTGTTCTCGGCATCGTTATCTTTAATCACGTTGTCTCGATATGGTGAAGTTATGACTTGCTGCATCCCAATTCACTTATGGAGTCTATATCTAAATGTCGCTCAAAAGAACCATATCCAACGAAGTGTGGCAAGCATTGAAACATGGGAAAAAACGATTTTATTCTCGAATCACCGCTGAAACGAAGCAAAACGATCGCATCGAAGAGAACCCGGCCCTGGGACGGAATCACATCGATTATGCTTCCGACGAATTTTATCTCCGTTCTCAACCGTTCAGAAGTTCTCCCCTGATCGTTTCCGAGCTACCAACTTTGTCGGCATGGGGAGAGCGCAAAAATGCCGGCGAACCGCGCGCTATCGACCTGATTGTTGGCGTCTCCTGAACAGAGTCTGGTCGACAGAGGATACTGTCCCGGAGTATCTTTCGAATGTATATAAGGTCAGACGATCGAACCCTGGCTCATTTACTCTCATGACTCGTCGTGTCGAATGCAGTTCAAGCCGCGAAGAGCAGGAAGATGAGCCCGCGTATGCAGCGGGCATAAGCGAGCTCAGATGGCCGAGAGTCGACCCCACGACGATATATGTAGATGACGAGGGCGCTAAGTAGAACCCAGAGAGAGAGGACGGAATCATGAGGATACTCCGGGTGCACATATGTGGAGGAAACGTCAAGTAAAACAGCTTGGAAGACGCTGGAGGTATGCAGGAAGTACAGTGGCGTAGCATGCGAAATCCCGCGGATTGCTCGATCGGCTCGATTCAATCAATCAATCAATCAATTAGTCGCTTTATTCTCTTGATAACAGGTGTGCTAGGAGATAGTCCGGGAAGCCCTCGTGAGAGGGGTCTACGAAAAAATTCCGCGGCAAAAAATCCCACCGCGAAAATCCCGCCGAGAAAAAATCCCGCGGCGCGAAAACTCCGTGGGCGAAGATCCCGCTGCGAAAAAATCCCATGGGCGAAAATCCCGAGGGCGAAAATCTCGCGGTCTGTCCTCTCGCGATCTCACATCGAGGCTCGCACGATCAGGTGTATAATCTGAGAACCCCGGCTCGGGCTGCTGATCATCGAGCTTTAAGCGGGGGTGCAGCTCGACGATCCACGTCTGTTGCGAACGGTCCTATGGGACCGCTGCGCCGAGCATACACACACACATACATATCGGAGATCAAGCACGATTTAGGGTGACTAATCCTTCCATTAATCAATCTGTATATTTCCGTATTCAATATATCCCTGCGAAATAATCATTCTCAATAAACTCCGACCGCGGTTCAGAGCGCTATCCGTCTGTCGCGCGGCCTAGCATGAGAGCCGACGAAACGCCACCACCGGCGCGGTGCCGGCGTCTCCGGATGACGTCACCGAAATAGGTCGGTGACGATCTCAACTTTCAACACAAGCGACACAAGTTCTAGAAAGACGGTCGTGTTCGGAGCGCTCGCGCGTACCGCGGTCAATAGAGTTAAACTGTGCGTTTTCAATTCTACCGTTTGGCTGTGGTGCGCCACATTTTTGGTGTCAGAAGAAACTGAAGAATTTTCGCCCGAACTCTGTCAACTTTCATCGGTGAGATCGTGCGCTTCAAGATTGTACGCTCAAGACATCGTACCTTCAAGCCCCGTTCAACATCCAGCAAAGTTGGTTTCGTCAACCTCGCAGCGGTCCCACCCCGCCCAGGCAAGTCACTCCAACCTCGTCAACCTTCGGTGCAACCCCTCGTGGAATCATTGGCCGATATCCACAACCGGCCCTCGGTGAGGAAAAGCGTCAATTCAGCGTTCTCCAACATCCACCCTCCAGTCGAACCGCTAGGCCTAACGCGCTGCAACACTGCCACGAGGCGAGCGGTCCGACCTCATTTTCAACTCTAGTTCAAGAATCCACATTTGGTTCCGCATCCGAAAACTACCCTCCCCGCGAGAGTCTCCGCGAACGTATCCGAGACTCCTCCTGGGAACTGAACTTCCACATCCTTCGAACTCCCGAAGCCACTGAGCAGAATGTCGGTTCCTACAGAGAACGATTCTATGAGTTATCCCGCAGATAATACGCAACAACTCATATCATGGCAAACGGAGCAAATTCATCCCGAACAGACTCTGAACGATGCGTTCGCCAATCTCTCCATCGGTGATCAGCATGATGCAGGCGCTCAAGATGACGACATCGTCAACTCCATGCTGTCGGTTCATCAAGATAATCTCAACATGGCCCATCATGTTTCAATACAAGACCAATCGAGATCCCAGTCGTTGAACCCCAGCGGCTCGTCGAGCCACCGATCATCCGAAGACCAATGGGCGGCTCTAACAATACAGCTCGCCTTGCTGAAAATGATCACATCGAGACAAACAGATCGTGCAAGAGCGTTCAACAACGTGGGTATGGATCCGAGGGCGGCAATTCGAGAAATCGACGAATACAAACGCGATCTCGATAACCTGGTTTCAAGGCTTGAAGTATTGTCGAATGACTTAACGAGAGCTGCGGTCGCCTCGGGAAATCTCATGCCTTTCAACGACCTGGCCGAAGTCGATGACATCCTCAGAGAGAGCCTACGATATCTGTCTCTACTGCGTCATGGCATCATGACCAATCAGATGAGTATGGCAACTGAGACGACATTCGAATCAGCCATACAACAGCCCTCGCAGTCCCCTCGAGATCCTCACAGCACACCACCAGAACTCCGAACTCAAGCTCCTGAGGACAGGCTCTCATCAACAAGCAACCCACCCCCGAATGACCAGCTCTCAAATGAACCTGAGATCGTTTTGGGTACCCGGCATCCCACCTCCCGCAACCGGACAAGAACGCTGGAACAACAACCGCAAGCTCCCGTCAACAGGGATCCGATCGATTTCTCAATGCCCACTCAACCACCAACCATGACACCGATGTCTCCGACCACCGGCGCCGGAACTCTCGAGATCCACCCAACAGCCGCACGAGAAGATCCAATGAGCTACCTTCCGAAACTCGCCAATAGTGTCAAGTTACCAAATTTCAACGGCGACGTCAAACGATACCGAGAATTCACGGAGATGTTTGACGCCTTCATCGATCGCAGACCGATTCCAGCAGTGCAGAAACTCGTAGTGCTCCGCAACTCGCTCTCAGGTAGAGCCCTCAACCTTGTGCGACACCTCAGCCTAATCCCCGAGAACTACGATGTCACGCGACAGCTTTTGAAGGAATCGTTCGGCCAAGACGACATGGCAGAAAACCAACACTTGAACGAGATGGACCGGATCCTTTCAACTGGAGGCGAACTCAACTACGATAAGTTGCCCTCTTTCGTTGCCTTGATCTCCCAACACATCCTAGCATTGTTGTCTATCAATCACACATACCAAAGTCTCTCTGCAGCATACTCGAATAGGATCATGAATAGATTACCTTTCGACATTCGACGCTTAGCTCTGGTTCACATAGAGACAAACACACACGTTCCTAAGCTCGAAGCCCTTCTCGGTTTCCTCAGAAGGGAGTCTTTCAGAGTCGAATGCTTGAGGCAGGGTCAGAACAATCCCAAGAGGCAACCCTCTGCGAGCACCCAGCCCCGTGCTTCAAGTAACACTCCTCATGGTTTCCGCGGTTCCCACGACAGACTGAATCCACGTCCTGTCAACCCTGAAGCCGTTTCCTTCAAGAGAACGTTCGACTCGTATCATCTTGCCGCGCCTCCCATACCACTGAGACATGTTCCCGATGCGCCCGAGAGAAAGCAGAAAGTCCCATGTATTTTTTGCGAAGCCGATCATTCCCCGTACAAGTGTAATCTCCAACTCACGCATGCAGAGCGCCGTGAGCGAGCTATTGCGGCTAGAGCTTGCCTCAAGTGTCTCAAACTAAATCATGAGGCGAAGAACTGCCGAGACGGTCCTAGATCGAAGTGCAAGCACTGCAACGGTAATCACTACTCGATCATGTGTAAGAAAACGCCGATCAACTCAAACGAAAGATCAACGGTTCACGCGACATCCTTGCTGAACGATGGTGGTGCAGGCACTCCCGACTGTTTGTGGACCGCCCACGTTTGGGCCGAGACTGACAACACAAGAGTCCCCTGCCGCATATTGATCGATCCGGGATCTCAATCCTCCCATGTAACTGCTTCATTGGTGAAGAAGTTAAACTCGAAACCCTCTGGACACATCGATCTCTCACTCGCAACTGCAGGTGGCAAAGTTTCCAGCATTTTCAACTGTGGCATCCACAATCTGGTCTTACGCAGCATGCATCACCCAGAAAAGTACCTTAGGGTCCAGACGTTCGAACTTGATTGTTTGACACGGTCAAAGTTTCCCATCATGCAGCCGTCCGTTGACTTCTCTCCGCTGGCCGACATCGTCCCAGACCATCAGCTAAACTTCGTTGATATCCGTCTTGGTCATCAATATATTTCTAAGATAGGATTCGCAGACCCAAAATCACTGGAAGATGCCTTCGCCTTCAACAGTATTTTCGGCTGGATCGTGGGAGGGTCCCCGCAAACACACGCTTCGGTGAACTACCTGCAGCACTTCTGTGGATTCGAGCTAGTCCAGCCGGGACTCCAGATTTCGGAGACTCGCAACGAACCCGGCGACGTCCCAATCGTGACAACCGCTCCGAGAAAAATCCCGAAAGCTCATGAAAGTACACTCGAAGACATCCGCTTCCTCTGGCACTGCGAAGACATTGGTTCGCACGATGAGATCGAGAAGTCGGAAGAAAAGGACTCCCTCAATGAAGCTCTGATAGCTCATTACAACAAGACGTCGTACCGGGACAGATCAGGCCGCATAGTTGTTCGACTACCCTTTAAGGAGAACATACGCTCCTTGGGTGACAACGAAGCTCTATCTAGATCGCGACTCCAGTCCTTCATCGCAAAACTCTCTAAAAATCAAACCAGACTCAAGGCAGTTGATGAAGAGATGCAAGGCTACCTCGACGCTGGTTTCGCTGAACTTGCTCCTCCAAAGAAAAAAGACCAAATGGCGCATTATCTCCCGATACGAGCAGTCTTCAAACTCAATCCAGATTCCCCCTTCGGTTTCAAGACACGGGTGGTAAAAGACGCAAGCGCCAGACGATCTCATGAGGCAAGCCTGAACGACGTGTTGCACAGCGGGCCGAATCTACTCCCAGATATCCTCATAGTCATCATGAAATTCCGTGAATACAAATTCGTCGTCACGGCAGACATCGAGAAGGCGTTCCTGCAGAATAAAATCGCCAAGCCCGATCGAACCTTCCTGAGATTCCTGTGGCCTCTCGGCATCAGCTCGAACAAACATGCGAAAGTGCGTGAGTTCCAGGCGAAACGCCTCGATTTCGGCCTGTCGAGCTCACCGTTTCTGCATTGCCAGGGTATCAGGAACCTCTAAGCATCTGCTGCGACTAAGTTCCCGCAAGATGCGGATTTCATTCAAGAAATCGCCAGTACCTTCTTCATGGACGACATTGTCGCGGGAGCTGATTCATTAATACAAGCAAAACATCGAATCGATTTGCTATTCTCGATCTTCGGAAGCGCTAAATTCCCTCTAAAGAAATGGTCATCGAACGCCCCGCAACTGGGCAAATACGTTCGCGAAGTTTCCCCAGTCAAAGATCCCGTAGTCACCACGGATCAAACCAATGCGACCTTCTTGGGTGTTCTGTGGAATCAGAAATCCGACACGCTGACGGCCCCAACATCTACCGCTTTACGAGAGCTTCATTCCGGCAAACCCTCGATACGGAAGCTCCTCAGCGGACTTGCTAAAGTTTTCGACCCTCTAGGAATCATTGCCCCGGTCACAATGAACGGCAAGATTCTACTCCAAGAGCTCTGGAAAGCCAAATCCGACTGGGACACCCCCCTGACCACCGACAAGCTGGAAAAGTACAACGACTTCGTCAATCTCTTGAACAAAACGGGCAGCGTTTCGATCCCTCGAAACCTGAACCCTTCAAGTTCTCGAAAAGTCATCCGCCAAATTCACATGTTTTGCGACGCTAGCTTAGCGGCATACGGGTGCGTGGCTTACCTCAGAACGGAAATCGAGGGTGAGACGCCTTCGGTGAACTTTATTATCGCTAAAGGGAAAGTAGCCCCCGTACGTCCGATGTCGGTTCAAAGGCTCGAACTTCTTGGAGCCCTTCTCAGCGCTCGAGTCTTGAGAAATCTCCTCTCCGCCCTGAACTTCCGCATCGACTCGACCCACCTATACTCGGATAACTCATCGGTTCTAGCATGGGTCAAATCCAGTCCAGAAAAGTGGAAACCGTTCGTGGCTAATAGAATACGACGAATCCACCAACTCATCGGTCAAGCCAACTGGGAATGGATCGAATCGGAATCAAATCCAAGTGACATCATCTCCCGCGGCCGAGACGTATCGGGTGACCTTAGTTCGCTCTGGTTCTCTGGCCCACAATGGTTGCGGCTCAACAACCACGAGTTGAAAGAAAAAAGAGAACGAGATGACGTCTTAAATCGTCGCATACTGAATGTGGATTTGAACGCAGAGAAAAAACTCTCAGTTTCATCCCTTTTGATTTCGAACAACCAGAAACCCGGCTCAGACCGCATCTTCTTCGAGGATCATTTCTCGTGTTGGCGAAAAGCAATTCGCTTCTGGGCACTCATGAGCCGATGGATCGGAAAAGCTCGCAAAACAGCAACAGCCGAACATGATGACAAGACAACAACAGACGATGGCCCCATCCACCAAGTTTCTCCGGAAGAAATGATAGCGGCTCGCCAGAGTCTAATACAGTTAACCCAGAAGATTCACTTCCGCGAGGAATATGAATCTAAGTGCTCCCAAATCAAACCATCCAGCCCACTGTACCAACTCGCCCCCTTCATAGACAACAACGGGCTCATACGCTGTCGATCTCGCCTCGGCCAATCGAAAGAACTGTCGGAAAATCAGAAATTCCCGATACTTCTACCCTATGGAAGTGGCTTCTCGAAGTTGATAATCAAGGAGATCCACGAACACAAATGTTTCCATTCGGGTGGCATGAATCACGTTCTACAGTTCTTGCGGAGAGATTTCTTGATTCTCAAGGCTCGCAGTTTGACGCGGCAGGTTCTAAAGGCGTGCGCAACTTGTAAGATTTTTCACGCAGAGCCAGCTTCACTACCGATGGCGTCCCTCCCCTCGCATCGAATCGACACAGCACCACCGTTCCACTACACGGGCATTGATTTCGCTGGTCCTTTCCGCTACAAAAAAGAGTCAGGAGAAATCGCCAAAAGCTACATCCTTGTGATGACGTGCAACGTAACCCGAGCAGTTCACATCGAGTTGACACTCGATATGTCGACTGTGGAAGTGCTTGGAGCGTTGCAGAAATTCGTGAATCGCTTTCCTTCAGTTCACGTAATCATCTCTGACAATGGATTGTCTTTCCAACGAGCATCCAAGGAATTGAAACTCATTTATGAGCACGTTAAAGATGGTGATATCAAGAGATGGTTGGCGAACTCTTTCATCACACCCCACGCTCCCTGGTTCGGAGGGTATTACGAGAGGATGGTCCAAAGCATTAAAAGACCCCTCAGAAAAGTTCTTGGTACGGCCATACCTCACTTCCGAGACCTTGAAGTAATTCTCTCAGGAATCGAAGCTATGATCAACAGCCGTCCACTAACTACCGTCGCATCGGGAAACGACAGCACTGAAGCTCTCAGTCCATCCGACCTTCTATTCGGGTACAGAGGCACCTCGCTCATACCTCAACATGCGCTGAAACCTCAAAAAGCTTCCGATGCCGACAAAGTCGTCTTCAGTCAACGCTGGAAGTACCAGCAGAGAATCCTGAATTCCTATTGGAAACGCTTCCAAACCGAATACCTAGCCTATTTACGGTCCGCCCACAACAGGAAACCCGTCGAAGACAGACCCTTGAAAATAGGCGACATCTGTCTCCTCGAAGATACAAAAAACAACCGCGCCCTCTGGCCACTTTGCAGAGTGATTGCCTTCCCAGAAAATTCCAAGCCGGAACTCTCACGATCTTGCACCATAAAAACAGCGAGAGGTCAAATCTTCAATCGTCCCATAAAGAAGTTGTATCCTATCGAACACGCTGCATGACCGACTCCACGCCTCATCATACGTCTAACAGAATTCCGACCTGGGTGGAATTCGGGGGGGGGCTGTTGCGAACGGTCCTATGGGACCGCTGCGCCGAGCATACACACACACATACATATCGGAGATCAAGCACGATTTAGGGTGACTAATCCTTCCATTAATCAATCTGTATATTTCCGTATTCAATATATCCCTGCGAAATAATCATTCTCAATAAACTCCGACCGCGGTTCAGAGCGCTATCCGTCTGTCGCGCGGCCTAGCATGAGAGCCGACGAAACGCCACCACCGGCGCGGTGCCGGCGTCTCCGGATGACGTCACCGAAATAGGTCGGTGACGATCTCAACTTTCAACACAAGCGACACAAGTTCTAGAAAGACGGTCGTGTTCGGATCGCTCGCGCGTACCGCGGTCAATAGAGTTAAACTGTGCGTTTTCAATTCTACCGTTTGGCTGTGGTGCGCCACAACGTCTGTAGATATTTTCTGATGAATCGGGTTCCGCAGTGAGTACATATCCTATTGCAAGTCAAGTCCGACCTCACGGCCGTCACCCCCGGGACTCACGCTCGCGAGGTTCCTGCTCGTTGAGTTCTTGCCCGCGGAATTTTTTCGCGGCGGGATTCTCGCCGCGGGATTATCGTCGCGGGATTTTCGCCGCGGAATTTTTCCGCAGACCCCCATCAGATGTTCCGACGTGATAATACCTCATTTTATACGAGCTGTTTGGACGATTTCGGTCTCAATACGAACTTTGGGCTCGAGCTTCAACACGAAGGTCGCGAATCCGGGGCGTGAGTGTAGTCTACTTCAGCCGCAAATCACCTCTATGACAAACCTGCGATCGCGCGAGTGATATTTCGCTCAAGGAGAGAGCTTGGACATACGTGGTGAACCTTGACCATGGGCCGAGTCATCCCGAAAAATCTCCCGTGGCCCCCCCGAGTAGTCGCCAGGGCCCCTTTGGGGCTCAGGGACCCCCGGTTGAGAATCACTGCATTACATGATTAAGGTGCTCTTTAGTTCAGAGGCGGTCTCGTCACGGATCTTGAGTTCGTTCCCAGCTGTCCAAGAGCTTTATCGTACTCTTCAGGGAGGAGGAGTTCGGATAGTCACTGAAGCCGAACCGTTCGTGTGGTTCGATACCTTCAACATATCTATCCCCACATTCGTGTTCAGGGCATGTTCGACCGTTTTCTCTTGTGTGCAAGGCTCCTACGCCTGCTGACGCTAAAGCGCGCTGCCTCGCGAATTATCGTACTTCACTTCTTTGGATCCTTTCATAAACTTGAAGTTTCTGTATTTCGCCATGGATGTCTCCATCTCTATCTCCTTTTCGCACAAAACTTCCACGGTCAAGCTTATCTGTTTTCGAATTTCCTCGTCGATTTCTTTTGAGACACGGGCGTCCGCCTTGATAAGTTGGATGGATATGTTCAAGTCTAAACTGTCTTCGCAGTTCATTCATACGTTGATACGCGGCTGTAGTGCCTCCATTCATGTTTACGATTTCAAGGATGTCTCTGGCCCACCTTTCTTCTGGTAGTTGGCTTACCCTCTTGAAATAACGAATTTTGCTTTGGACCTCCCGAGTCGTGGATGATGACCACCCCTTTTCTCCCTCGACGAAGCCCGTGGGCCCGTTCCCAGGGCCCATCTCCCGACCTCATTCTGGGCAACTGCAAGCGTTTTGTGAAAACTGACTGGCGAGTTAATCGCGGCGTTAGCGTACGTCAGTTGGGGTACTGCCGTCGCTTTCCAGCGAGTCTTGGAGATCTCAAAGCTGAAACTCCGTCGCCTCTGCGCACGAAGCTAATTTGAACAGATGGTGTTGGGTGTACAGCTAGCCTCCAGCAGCAACCATGATAACTGACGAATGAAAGGTTGTACCTGATAACACAGACCCAATCCCCTCCTTCGAGAGCATCCACACAGGGTCCTCTCGCTTGTAACCGATACGTATCTACTCTAGGCTTCCTTTAGATTCCGAAGTTCCGCATGATTATCAAGCTGATGCTGTTGTAACTACTCTGATATTCATCACGCCGTGGGGCGAAGACTCATTGCTCCCTGAAACGAGCTTTCGATCCATCTCCGAGTGCATTCGGCTCTTGAACCAAGCGGAGTTCAAGATCTGATTCTGTTCGCCTCGAAGTGTCCGGCTCAGAACAGGCTTGGACTTCACTACCTGGGATGGGCAGTGGCTGTAATCTGTGTGCGTTGAAGAAAAGTGTCTGCGTCCTTGACGTTGGGGAACGTTATCCCAAGAAGGAGACCATTTTGGCGCAGGCTTCCCCCATATTGTGTCTGACATCCGGATTCTAAGTTTACGGCAACAACAAAGGATGGCAGAATCTCCTGTTGAAGTTCACCTATCTCTGTGCGTTGATCATATTCTCGTGGTCCAATGTAGAGCGCACTCAGCGTGGATTAACCGAGGGGGACGAACCGCTGCCTATATCAACTCGTTACTATTCACTTGACATTCGTCTTCATCATGAAGCGAGACTGCATCCTAAAACTCATACAACACAATGGGAAATGTCCGGGAAAACAGTTCTTCCCATTCATGCCCTTCATTCTTTGTGATATATTCTTCCCAAAACGAGCAAGTCATGAAGGCCTGATTTGTACTGCCGCTGATTCCTTCGGTATGGCTATCGTCAGTGGCGTATATAGGGGAGCATCTTCTGTTGCCCCCCCCCCCTCCAAAATGGGGCGAAAATGTTCTTGGCCCCCAAAAAAAATCCTTCGTACGCCCCTGGTTACCGTGACCGTATTTTTTTACGTTCACGGAGACATCCTCGAAAATCTTCGGAGTCTCCATCGCGAAATATCCGATCTCGTGAAGAACCCGGGAAAAGGTTCCTCGGGCTCTCTGGTCGAGCAAAAATGGCGCCTCCGAGAACAGATCCGGAAGGCAAACGATCGCTCCGTCTGGATCCTGCCGGTTACCGCACCCAGATCGTTCTTGCGATCGTTATTGCCCACTTCCAGGCTCTAGGACCAGCTTTCGAGTTAAACACTGAGTTCACGTTTTTCTTTGCGCCAATGTTTTTCGTAAACTAATTGTACTCATTCGCTCTCAAGTCTGTGGCTGCATCTCGCAGAGCCAGGACGCGATGAATGAATTCAAAGAGCCGATCGATACGTCTGATATACAGGGTGTTCGTTCTAAGGTGGGACTCGGTGGGACCTACCACTGTTTCCGCGATCACTCCGCCGGGGTTGCTCCGATTCGGGCGATCTTTTTTTCGTTGGATAGCTCTAAGCAAGAGCTTTCCAACGGAAAAGAGTTTTCGGAGATCGAGGGGCGATTGACAATAGAATCGCGAGCTCGCCGACGTCGTTTCTTGGTGGGCTGTTGATCTTGCTCACGATTCGTTGGAGTTCCACACGATTCGTTGTTCCACAAGTAGATTCGGGGGAGCTGTCCATTAATCTCGAAGGGATCGCTCGCGTCATTACCTAAAGTTTCTGTGGTCAAGGGATGAATGACAGCTAATTTAGCGGGTGAAACCGCAACTTTACAGGACGTTTGCGGTCCTCGTGAAACATAAACCCAGCCGAAAATGGGCTATCTCAATTCAGCGTGCGGTCAACTTCCTTCGGCGCACTTTCGTAGACAAACTGTGAGTGCGTTTGGACGGGGCTCATGTAAATTGCCACTTAAGCGCCAGCATCGTTCAAAAAAGATGTTTGAGGTGTTAGAGGGCACCTTTATAATCAGTGTACTAACACCGACATCGCCTCCTCGGCCCGCGTGCGTGAGTGAGTTTCCCTGAACCGTGGAAGGCAGAACCTGCCTCCCAGCGTCTTTTTCGCAAACAGTGCTGCAGTCGCGATTCCTCGAACAGACGCTGCCTTTGTGCAGCAGGTCTACGCCGGAAGAATAGCTGTCAGGATTTCAAATGTACCCGCGCGCGAAGCATGCAGAACCCAGAATAAATGCAGAGTCAGCTTTCCGGAAGAACCCGGCGCCCTTCCAGTTCGTGCAGCCTTTCCAGAACCACATAGATCTTGACGACGCGAAGGCAAATTTCGGTATTCAAAGTTCTGAGTTCGCGGAGCGTTTTCCAAACCTTGAAGCTCAGAAGTTCAAATGGCATCTGCGTAGTGTCGCTACCTTCTCTTGGTCGCGTATCATTATCGCATCTCTCCATACTCCTGGGGACCCGCTCCGGGGTAGCGATCCGGTGCTACGCGGGTGTTGAATGCGAGTTCCTCCTAGAGATGCTTCGGTGTTCTCGTCGGAACGGGGAAGGGATGGCGGTGAAAGCGGTGGCGTGATCGACGTTGGTTGGATCGGGTATGGTGACAGTAAGTTCCCCGATCTAACCGAAAAGATTCGCTTTCGACTTTTGGCTAGCACCGAACCGCAAACGAGTATCTGTTCTGGGCTCACAGATAGCGCACATCAGAGAGCGCACGCCGAAGCATTCGACCTCGTCTCGAAGCGCTCGGTCACAATTCTGTCGTCATGGGTTGTGGCTGCAACCGCCTCGGGGTTGATTCTCACAAAGGATTCACAATCAAACCTTGGGTATGAACCACCTAATTGTAAGTAATGGGGCCATCTGAGCTTTGAACTGCTTTTTTCGTCCCATGTTGATTTCTTATCCCGCTAAGCCCGGGATATCTGATCTTCATGATCAGATTTCCCGAGGGGAGCAAAGGAGGATAGAAAGAAATTTCCTAAAACACTGGTGAGAAAAAGATCCAGGGTATTAGCAGATTGTGATGATCTATCCGGGATTCTCGTTGGTAATGAAACAAGTTGGGTTAGATCATGAGAGATGGCGAACGCTTCAGCGTCACGGCCTGCAGCGTTCGTAGCTCCGGAGTATTTGAGCCAAGCTGAGTTGTGGACATTGAAGTCGCCGAGCAAAACAACTTGGGAGTTGGGATAGGTGGAGTTGATTGAATCGATTTTCTCAGACAGATAGGAGAAGAGAGCAACATGATCATTGTCATTGGGGGTTCGATAGAGGCAAGAGAGGAAAATTTTGGTGCCCGAAACGTAGGATTTCAACCAGAGGACATCGAAAGCGGAGCATTCCAGAGAAGGCATTCGGCAACATACAACATCTGATCTGACAAAGGCACAAGAGCTACCTTTGAAGCGGAAGGATTCATGCAGTTCGTAGTTCGGGTACTGGAGGTGAGTAGAGTCAAGAGGATTCGAAATTTGAGTCTCGGTGAGGAAAAGAAAGAAGGGTCTTCCGGACTTGAGATGTTGATGGACAGAAGAAAGGTTAGAATGGAGGCCTCTGATTTTGCAAAAATGGATGGAGAGATTGCAACATAGGGATGGGGAAACATAGGAGGCCGCAGATGATGTGATCGTTGGTGGATTCGTTGACGTGATTTTATTGGATGTGGGTTGGAGGAAAACAAAGACAAATCCACAGGTGGAGCTAAGGCTGGGACGACACGCGACACGAGCCCAGACCGCAGGTGGCGGTGCCTCGGCAGTACCCCCCGAATTATCCTGCTCGGTTCCCCTCCACTCACGAGCTGGCGGAACAAGATCATCGAGATTATGCACCATATGATGTGGTAGCCTCCTGACGCTTTACCATCAGGTTCGGACCACTGTACTATATGGCGGTCAGTCCGCGGAAGCTGTTTCACTGCTGTACCCTTTCCGTTACCGTGGTCGTAGAGGGTTCGCGTATTGTTCCAGTCAAGCCCTCCTGCGAATAAGATTAGAAGAGAATGGGAAGGGAGTGAGAGAGGGAGAGAGTAGAGTGTGGAGGGGAAAAGAAAGAATACAGAGTTGGAGTAAGGGTGGGATAGGAAAGTGAAGAAAGATAACCGGAAACCCCAGCCTGATGACCGAACATGGCAACGCCACTTTTAGGCCATCAATAGCATGGGGCGGTGGTTTTTCATGATCTCTTCATATGGTACAATCAAACAGGTTTCACCGTAATGGAGTGTAGAATGGATTCGCCGATTTTTCGCTCCCATCAATGCATGAAACGGTCTCGAGAGGTTTTTCGACGCGCTCCTCGGAAAGAGACAACGAATGTCAGGAAAAATCGTGTGGTATCTTGCCCATGAGCTCTTTCCACACGGTTGTATCATTTTCGCCAAGAATGTCTTCCATGCGCATATTCACCAAGAACGGCGCATTTGTTGAGATACTCCCAGCATTGTTGCTCGATCCAAATATTCCTCCAACGAAAGTGACGATGACGTCCGTTTCGGAGGCCGATGCTGCATGAGCCGCACAAAAATTGTGTGGAAAGAAGCAAACTCGAATATCGAGAGACCAACCATTAGGCAGTAGAAAGCGGAGCAAGAACGCCAAACCGAGAGTTTCTCATTTTCCAATCTCAATTTTCAAATTTCCATTTGGCCAAGCCAACCGCAATATTTGGTTTTCATAAATCATGGCTTCCGCCATCGCCGCCGATTGGATTCGGGGCGGGCTTGGAAGGATCGGACCATCGTGATCATCACGGCGGCAGGCGAGCAGGCAGCACCAAGTGGAATCGAAAGTCGATGTTTTTTCCGTTCTGAAATTCGACTCTGCTCCTCCGCGCTGGAGGCAGTTCTCTGTAAGCGTAGCTTCGTAGTCAGTCACTGATTCCTTGCAATTTAAGGAGTACTGAGGTTGTACAGAGTGGCTGGGCCTTGGAACGCATCCGTTCGGGAGCGAGCGTTGATTTGAGCCGCGCTTAGAGCATTTTATTCTCATGGTTCATGGTTCATTGGAACAATTCGACCTTTTAATTCAAGTGCGAGCACGCTCTGCGGATCCTTTTTTTTTCGCGTTCCCATGCCTCGAGAAGTCGCTTCGTTGCGTTCACCATATTTAGACTCGACTCGCCGCTTAAGCCTAGGCAAGCCGCAAGGTCTCCAATGGCGTAGTAGAATTCATTGCAGCCGAATATCACGTGGGCAAGTGTTTCGGGATGAACTCCACATCTGTCGCAATGAATATCCTGGGCAGCCACTCGGAAGATGTAGAAGCTCTTAGTTGGGAGAGCTCCTGCTAGGGCTAGCAGTGATGATCCTCTTCTGTTGCCGTAGATGTGGATGGCGGTGGCCCTTGACTCCTTGTGCGCTCTGTGCAGCTCTAGAGTGTATTTTTCAGCCATTCCGTTCTCCCAGTCTCCAGGATTTCGCTAAACTTCGTCAGCGTGAAGTTTACGGTCTACAGAGGAGAACACTTGCGGGATTTTTCACGGAAATGCGCGGATCAGGAGATAGAACCCTTCGAAAACCGCGTAAGGAAAAAAAGGAAAAATCCCGAAAGGGTTCTCCTTTGTAGACCGTAAATTTCACGCTGACGAAGTTTCAGCGAAATTCGAGTGCTCACATCAGTGACCTCTTCTCGCAAGATCGTTTCGAAACAACGTGGGAAACTTCCGCAGCTTATCCATGACGGGTCTGCGTTATGAGAGCGGGAGTACGTACTGCGGTTCGCCCACGTAGTATACTTTCTCGATCAGTGTAAGAGGCAAGGCTCCGGACGAGCGATGACCCAGTGAGAGGAAACATCTGCGTTGCATGACCTCTCGTAGAGCTCACGTTGGAAACATACATCACCAAGAACATTCACCAAAATGAGGCAAATGCAGGGGCAAAAGATCATTGTCTGGGATGAGCGCACACTCCCTAAAGCGGCCTGTAGTTTCCCCGGAATCATTCTATATCGAACCCGTCGTACAATTTTCAATAGCGGATCTCGTCGGTTTGCGATCGCTGGGTGATACAGCCGTTGCCTCGCAATCCAGTCTTGCGGATTCTTTGTAAAAGCCCGCGATCGGTGAATCCGATTTGAGTTTCTGGGGTCGAGTTTGATGGAAAAAGAATCTGAGATTCGTATTCCAGGTGTTCAAAGTTGCGATGAAGCTAAATATCGATGCTAGGCGGAATGAGATTCCTCCCTGAAGCGCTGCGAGCAATTGAACTCGTCCAATGTTTACTGTTTCCGCCATGAAAGCTCTCGGCAAAAGACATTTCGGAAATATTCCAAGGTCTATAGAATCCTATCGATGCACCATGAATACTTCTAGAGTTTTCGGCCAGCTACATATGTGGATGATCGAGTGGCACGCTATAGCGCATATTTTTCGGTATAAAACACTGGATTCGTTGGGTTCAGAGCAGAGAAAACCAAACGCGGGATTTCCAGCAATCATGGACATGCGCTTCGGATCCTTCTTCCTCTTGTTGGTCGCCCTCCTGAGCGTGGTCGGGGGCGTTGTCGCCGACAAGGGGTCGAAAATGGGTGCGTGGGAACTACGTTGTTCGATTTCTGATCATGTGACTGATATCTATTCGATCGCGTTCACCATTTTCCAGGTACACAAGGTGGCAAATCCCAGGGCGGAGGCCAGGAACAATCCAAACAGTGACCGACTTACCTTCCCCTGCTTCCGAATAAACAATTCGTTCCCTGCACCTGCCCCAGACTGTTGTCTGTATGTAAGGCGGCACTATAGAGGAGTATGGTATTGATGATTTTCGACTGGAATTCGGCAGAAACACACAATGGATGCAATGGATGCCACCATGGGGTGGACTTCAGCCAGAATCGGAACGAGCTAGTTTTTCAAAAAACGTTCATTAAGGATTCTCCGCTCCGCTTGAGAATATGCGGCGCTGAAACGCATCGTCGGAAATTCGCAAAGTAGCCAGTTAGGTGCGATGACTTAGTCGAGCTTGAGAGAGGATACGTGCCTGGGCGAACAGACCGAAATCGCTAGGAAAACTGCCTAGAACGGGAGGTTGCCCCACGAAGCGCTTCGTCAGCTTAACGGCCCCCGTGGCTAATGACACTTTGTGAACGAAGTTCGCTCCTCAAGTCGGTCAGGCTTCCTCACCTCCGGGCTGAGTTTGAGCGTCGTGCCGCTCAACTACGACAACCTCGACTCTAGATTTGCAATCCTAATTCGTGGAGACTGAATGGTCCCAAGCAGTTTGCACAGCGCCCATATCCGTCCGTATGTTGTCTTTGCGCTTTTTGCGGATCAAAGCAAATATACGCGTCGTTTTTTTCCTTCCGTTTCTTCCTCTGTTGAAGCCGTGAGTTTTAGTACGACGACGTCCATGAGCTTCAAGTCTCTGTTATAGCGTGGCACTTTTGAGCGAGCGGGGCCGTGGTGGCAGCCCACATGTATTCTGCACCGGCTGTCGGATCTGCTAATGCCGACGTCATCTGCGAGTTTTCGTGTATGCATGAAATGTTTTCTTTAGTGCCCCTCAGCGCGGCTCGGAATAGACAGACCGACGGTCGGCACGACGACTCGGCTGAAACTTCAACAAGCTACAGATGGTGATTAAGACGCTCGAGACGGAGCTTTCGGAGACGATGTCGTCCATGAAATTTCAGGTTGTAGACTAGCCGTGCATTTCGTGGCTAACTTCGCCACGAATGACGAGTATTCGGCAACGGTATTCCATCGTGCGCCTCTTAATAGGCCCCCTAGATTACATCAACCACCAGGATATTGACCCTCGATTAGATCAACCTTGTGTTCATCAATCAGTATCTACGGATCATGATCGAGGTCGGCTCAATTACGCGGCGGTTCTGCATTTCGCTCATTGAAATCGCGCGGAGATCCCCCAGATGCCCTAATCATTCCATTCATTTCAAGCAACCCATTCATCACGTCCCATGTTGCTTCTTCGGCCATTCCGCGCATTCCCCCTGGATTTCCGAGCCGTTTCGAGCGCTTCAACGTCCAGTTTCAACTCTGGTCATACGGTTTGAGCCCGAGGAGAACAATTTTCGTTCGTCGCAAACTGAACTGAGCCCACATTCGAGGACGCGTTCAGTGGATCTTACGACCACGCCTGCGTTTCCGGTTTGCTCATCCGTGCTGGATGCGCGTTTTCCATCTTGTACGGGATCACGAACAAGTTCACTGGAATCTCATTTTCCGACAACACAACGCAGTGTCTCGAATTCCGATCACAAACCTCTCGCTCGGCTCTGGCGAGAAAGAATGCAAATCGAGAAAGTTTTCCCACCTACAGCAGAGAAGTTTGCTTGAGGATTACTTCTCCTACCCGGCGGGGCGTCGCACGAAAGATCGAATTCAAGTTCAAAGCCTTCTCGAATCTGGTACCGAGGTAATTAAATTCTTCAGAGGGATAGGACACTGCGAAGTGGTCGTGGGTATCGCAATCTCGAGAAAGTTACTAGAATAAGTTTGCCAAGAGCAAAACGAAAGAGTCGCACAAAGTTGAAATAAAGGTTGCGGTTGCATGTAGTTCGTATGCGCGCGCGATTGTAGCGGGAGCGAATCTCGCCTTTGTTGCTGCGACGACTTGAGCCCGCACCGGGTGGTGCGGGCGAACATTCCTTGAAGTTTTCGTCTTCTCCGGCCGGTGCCTCACAGCCAGCAAGGCTTCCTCCACGGCTTGTCTCCACATGCGCACGCCTCTACATACAATTCGTTTTAATCTGGCTGAAGCGCAGCGGCGCGTTCGGCGGAAGCCTTGGCATCTGTTTGCTCAAAAGCTTCAACAATGTTCTACTTCTCCTTCCACGTGAAGATTGTGAAAACTCAGTGGCTCCGAGAAAGTTTGAGGTGGTCGATGGTTTTTTGCTCAAGCCTCGACGTCTGTTGGAGCAGCGAGGACCAGCAGAAACTAAACGGGAAAATTCACGGCATTTTTATTCTGCGGAGAGCGTAAAATAGCGTTTCGTGTTTTCGCGCTCAACTCCGGCGTTCATGCTATTGCCTTGCAGCCAAAGAAGGACGTGGGAAGCCTGGATCTCAATCCTGATATCCGCCTCACGTCGAATGTACCTCCAGCCGGTAGCGAAGCTGAGAGGAATGCAGAGATTTTGCGGAAGAAATACCAAGTTCCGGTTTTCCCGTATCGAAGCTCTTCCTGTCGAGTCGTCGTATCAGACGCTCGAGCGTCGACTTGTAACACTTTGAGCCTGCGCCTTTTTGTGCATTACCCAGCGCAAGGATGATTCTCATTGTGAAGAGGAAGTGCGAGTGAATAATCGACTCCGCTGTTACGCTCGCGGCATTCTAGCAGCGCAGAACCTCGAATTGGAATCTTGGAATCCTGCTCATTCAAGTCCTGCTGAATATACAGCCAACACCTTCGCTGTCGGTAGTCGTTGATTCTGAATATCACTAAACACGTTTCGAGCTGTGAGTCGACTACTTCATCCGATTGGATACAGAATTAGGTTGGTTTTCGAGATGAAAGGCTCCTTATGGAAGGGATCGTAGGGTACAGCCTCCTTTTGCGGAAGTGCAAGACGGTTTTTCTGGATGCCTTCTGGACGCATCGCTTTTGGGTTGACCATATATTTTCCTGTTTGCGCAGGATCAGACTCCGAGCGCATCAGACTCGGTACATTCGAGAACCTTTTCGCAAAGCCCAGGCTGCATGTGGATCCAATCCTTCGAGATTCGTCCCGTCGCTCCCCCACCAGTCCTAGCACTGGATTCCAGCACCGGCGATCGAGACTGTGTTACTTTTGGAGCGGGAAGAGGAACATCCGGGTGAACGCCTTGTTTGTGTCAACGAGCTATGGCGACTTTATCGGCAAGACGAGATCAGCCGGACCTGGGATCAATAGGTGATTGTCCTCATCAGCAGGCGGTTGGAACGGGAGCGAAGTCTCGAGACCACAATCAGTTCCGGAAGGAATGTACTCATTCAAATTCCCTCACTTTGAATACATCCAAGAGCGCCCAGATTTTCAGTAATTTTCGGATGCGAGGGATTTCGGGTCCCTCAGTGACTCTCGCAAACCAGTGGAAACTGCAGCTTGCACTGTAAAGATACCGGAAAAGCTCTTGAACTAGGTACAAGTAAGACACTTACAAAATTTCACCCTGATTGAAGAGATTCGTAGGGAGCTCCTAACATCTGGTCCTCTAAATGCATTGGAGCCGAGAGCCTGAACGCGAGAAGAGAAACCTGTGCCGGTGTCGCGTTCAAATGTGTAGCGTGAAGCATTAGAGAACTTTTTTGTGTTGAAGGATTCGTTCTGTCCTACACTCTCTCAGAGCGATATGTTAAGAATTCGTGGAGCTGGAGAGGGAGGAAGTGAAACCGTGTAACCATTCATCCATCTATCGGACGATTCGACCGACGGATAGGTACCCCGGCACGCATCGTTGCCAAGAGTCATTCTGATGAATGGTGCGAAATTCGATTTCATTACCGGCGCGGGCGATGAAACGCGGCGGTTCTCTGCGGATGGTCTCCGGTCAGCGGGTCTGTTCGTGCTGATCCCGGCCCACGAGGGGTGGTAAGACACGCGAAAGGCTTTGATGCTCTTCCCTAGAGTGCATCGTTCAGCTCGCAAATGACCATCTATTGGAGTGGACACAGTGTATCTGGTGGGGTGGAATGGGGTGGGGTCGCGCGGTGGCACTCGCTGGTTTCTTCGCTGCCGAACGGGCTGCTTGATCGCTCAGTCGCCTGCCCGGTAGACTCGCTGCCCTGCGCGCAGACGGGCGCCCTCTCAGTCCGTCGGACTCTTGTAATGGCATTACCTCGCCCACAAGGCGATAGCAGAATCTCAATGAGCTGCTCCAACACCCACCTCTAAATGGGAGTGCAAATTATCATCGCTACCGCTGCGGCTGCTCCATACATCCTACCTGGCGGGGATGTTCCAACTCATGAATGGCAACACCGGACCATCCCGGCGCTGAGACAGAAAGCAGTAGGGAGTGATAAAGTGCGCAGGGGAATCAGAGAGGGAGAATGACCAGCTGATAGAGGCCTCAAAGCGGCCTCTAAGACGGAGCGAGGGAGATGTCCCAGCTCTCCCAGATCTCCCAGGGAATATGTCCACTGTCTTCGCACTATGGACAACACATCCATGAGGAGTCAATGCATTCAACTGCTTTCAATAACCTGGTTCCGAATCAATCGCAGAATATTCTACTGACTGAAATTCGGTATGGCGTTATATCGTCACGACGAACGTATTCCGACAAATTCTGAAATTCACGGGAAACTTCAGGGTCCTCGACATTGCGAATTCTCCTGACATCGGCCGCGACAAGATAAGGAAGATGCAACTTTTCTGTAAGATCGACTTGGCAGAGACATGTCTTCCATGCCTCAAAGACTCCAGTTTGGCAACCATTCAGTTTGTTGAATCGATTGCCCTTCGTTCCGCTCCTTTCATTTTCATCCGCTCCGCTTTGTCCTTCGTTCGCTCAGACTCGATGCGCTTACGCGCTGCTTGGAGAAGACATCAAAAAACGTTGGCATACCATCGATGAAGGCCAGATAGCCTGCGCCTTTGATAGAAACGCGTTCGGTCTCGGTGCCGCTTCCGCGCGCCGCCGTTGGCGTGCATGACAGTGACGCGAGTCAGTAGCAATTACACAGATGACGCCATTATGTCTTGCTCCTCCATTTCACGGCTCAATGGCCACATTTTAATGCATAGTTGAGGCGCTTGACTCGAATGCGCGTCACGTTGGCTCTTTCCTTAGGGACGATCGCCCATCGCGTCAGTGCGCCATCATTGTTCCCCTTGGATCCCATCCGTTGCGTTCCTCTGTGCTCAGGCCCTACCGAGTCCTCCATTCTGTCCCCCTCGCCCCCCCCAAGCCCCCGTCCGGGAGCCCAGGCCCCGTTCGCTCTCCTGACTTTGTGACGGGATCATCATTGAAGCGAAATACAGCCACCGAGAGAATACGCATTATGAGAGGGTAGACTCATACGAATGAACGAACGTAGGTGCATTTTCGAAATGGATCCATTCCCCATGTCGACCGCAACGGAAATTCATCGAACAAACTCGACATACAACATTCAACCCGTCTAATACAGAGACAACCCCCAAAGAACTCAATGGGAATGTTCGAGAATATGTATTCCCAAGCTTCACTGCCTAGTTAAAGTTCCCAAAGTTCCCAGTCCCCAGGAAAAAATCAGAACTCCGAGGAGGTCTTCATTTTCCGGCCCTTTCTACCATTGTTCCTCGGTGAAGAACGGGTCATCCCGAGGGGGACGAAAACGCGGTAACGCATTTGGGGGGACTGGAATACTCGGCGACGATGGCCTTGGCGCCGCCACTGCAAACTTCATTCAGCGTGGCCTCCTTTTGATGCACAAGAGCAAATGACAAAAGCCGAGACGATTGTTCGTTTTGCGAGCTTTTTGTGCCGTCAGGACGTCGTAGGAATGACCCAACTGCCCCTTGTGACCGACCACCGTCCGACGCGGCGGACGGACGTACTGACGACGGAACGAGCTGGAAGTAGGCACACAGGAGTGAACAGTGCACAGCGCAACTCAACAACGCTCGGCGGTGGCGGCGAAACCAGTGATAAGCGGAGCCGGCCACGTTAACCGGGCCATAACGTCATCAGCGTCAGCCCTGCTGCTCCGTAATTTGCGTCCTGCTCCAACTTCAGCTGCCCAGGCGTGGTTCACGACAATGGTAAGCGTGGAACGAGCGTCAGAAGACCACGTCAAACGATTATGGTCCGAGGCCGAGTCGGCGGAACTTTCCAAACGTGTTTCGTTCCAATCGAGTTCAACCTTGAACTTCGCTCGGAACGCCTCTTTTCCAAGAGCATTCTCCCTACCCAACTGTCCACCAGCTCCCCCTAATTCGTCGAGAGGGCGTGAGAACTCGTCGAAATTTTTCATTCCGTTCCTCGGTTCTAAAAATATGGTACATAGTAGGAGAGGGAGTTTGTTCCAGGAGTCTGTGCATCACGGTCCACGACACGTCGTGGAAAAGTTTGTCATTTTCGGTTCTCACCCATTCGATCTGTGTCATGCGTCAAACCTCCGGGATGGAGAGGGTCCGAAGACAAACACAGAACCGTAAATGTCCGGGGGATTCAAGCACCCTCTCGCGTGGTCATGGTTTCCATCCGGAACCTTGCGGCTCGGATAGCGTGAACCCTAAGTTGACCTATTGGACGCGATCTACCGTGGTTGCTGCCCGGAAATATACAAGAAGCTGATCTGGTGCAGCGCCTGTGTCCACTTCCTAGGATGCAGCACCTAGGTTACGCCGTAAAAACCGAGTCCTAGCATAAAGTGAGTTTTCGGGCCAACTGAACCAATCATTGAGCAATCGATTTGAGGAAGTATCAGGTCAGTTTTGCAAAGCAAGCCTCACTCATTAGTAGAGCGCGGATGTTCGTGCATAATGCATAGAATGCATGAAAATGCATAATTTTGATACTTCGGGTCTGAAATGCATGCAACGATTTTTGGTGCATGAATTCGCATATTCCGAGGATTCTGAGTACTTATTTGTTTCTTTCCGGAATGGGCGTTTTGCACACGGTCCAAACCGGTGAGCGCTCCTGTGCGTTCGCAAGCGAATGTGCGACGCAATTGCGTGCTGCCCTGAGCCAATAGTCACACAGAGGTAACCGTGGTCTCAGACACCACTGATTTGAGCATCGTTAGGTACGGTGAAACCTAGAGAATTGTCTGTTTTCGTCTCCCTGGTTGGATTCTTGAGAATGAGGCCAAGGACCAAGTCGAAAGCGTTGGCACGGAAATCTGAACTAGCCCCGTCATATTAAAGGAATGTAATGCAGCTGAAATCTTTTCTGGAGGTTTCCGGAAGAAGGTCAAAGTCTACCTCGACTCGTGCGACGCATCCTATGCGCTGATATTTCACTACAGGAGCTCGGAAACGGAACATTCCGATCTTTCCTCGCAATGTATTCGAAGCAACATGTTGCAGAACATGAAGAGAATCGCCGACACTTCACAGCGAAGTCGGTTGGAAAATGTGGTCCGTCTGAGCTCGCATCCTTCTTATACGCGCTTATCACGTTCGTGGCTGTAAAAACCAGTTTTTCAATGCTGTGAAACATCCTTCGCGATCGACATCAAAGCTTGACGTTCGAGAATCCGAGGAAGATAATCGTCTCTCATTGCAATCAGTGAAATTTCTCCATCGATCCCGGCAGGCCGTCGGGATGGTCGGGCACACACATAGCAACCTTTGAGCTCTCGTTTGAGTCTTGGTAGAATTGAACTTCGAAAGAGACTCGAATAGAGATTCACGATAAACGTTACCAATAGTATATGGTAAAATAAAGTGCATGTATGGTGCATATTTCGGTTGTTTTCTTCGCATATATGCATGCATATTTCCCTTCTTTCGATACATGAACATCCGCGCTCTCCTCATTACATCACATCTGAGGAAACGAGTGATTCAATCATCATTTGGAATGAATTCACCATATCCTCTTGAAATATTGCTCGGAATCGTTAAGCTGCCCAACCGTGACTGTGATAGACGACTTTGTGGAACAGAGAAAAACAGCAAGAGAGTGGAAGAGAAGACGGGGGAGAATGGGGATGCGGGAGAGAGAGAGAAACGAATTGACCCGCTGTGAAGGTGTGAAGCATCGATATTCACGTGCAGCACGTCTCCCCATTTCTCCCCTCGATCGCTCGCTGTTCCCCGCGATCTCCCGCAACCCCTCTCACGGTATCGGCCCTCTGGCTTGCTGCTCCCTCGCTCGACGCCGCACCGTTGTCGGTGCCGTCCCTGTTGTTGTGTTTCAGCGTCCGCATCTTAATCGAATAGCACTGCGACGAGCGAATCGCATGCGTTGAGAAGCCGATCGAAGATGAGTCCAGATGCAAATGGATTTGACGAGAAAGTCTGCCGTCCAACCGGACCGAGCCGCGCGGCTGGCCTGCTGGCCGGCCGGCGGGCCACACACACGGCGGCGTGCCATCAGGGAGGCACGCAACGGTCGATGTCGCGTGACATCTCCGAGCCGGCCGACCGGCCGACCATCCAACCAAGTAGGCAGGCAGGCGAGCTGCTGGCGGGCAGTCGGCTAGTCGAGCTGCCTTGTCGACAGACGTGCGCTGGCTCAGCACGGCTCAGAGCCCTAATGTCCTCTCAACGACGGTGGCGACGATGACGACAACTATTAAACTGGCCAACATTTCTATTGCCTGTCATTGCCTCCATAAAAACGTTCTCCATATACATATGCCGCCTGTCACCGTCACTACCGTCATTTCAGACGCAGTTGGCATTGCCGTGGCATCTAGCAGCTACTGGAGCGGTGGCCACGTCATCCGTGAAGCGGGAACGCATAAATTCGTGCGCGAGCGCGCAAGTATGTACCTCAACGAGTTCGGGCATTCGTTCCCGCAACGTAACCTGAGAGATGAATTTCACGGATGCAAATCAACGGTCGCCGCTACAAACGCGGAAAATGTTATGAGAAATCTCACACTTGGAAGTATGCTCCAACATAGCTGGAATCCAGCGACGCGAACTCGCGAGGGAACAGAATTCCTTCGAATGCTCATCGCTGGAAGAATGCTCGGAATGACGGGATGATTCAAGATTCTTGAATTGCTAGATGGTATCATGCACTCCAGAATTCCCATTCTTCCCTGGCTATTTTACTTTTCTGTTTCGCGTTGACACGCGGCCGGCAATTGATCAAACTTCCACGCCTGAATGCTTGAAGATTCAAGAAATCGTTTCCCGATTCGGAGTCCACGACTGTGGCGGTCAGCAGTCCAACGGTGTTCAATTCCGGTCAACATCTCGAGGATCGAACAGATTTGGTTGGAATTTCGAGCGCAAATCCGCGTTCCTGCCATCCGGTTCGAATGATAGACAATCCAGCGAGTAAGTTCGAGTTCCGAATTCAAACACATGATCCATTCTTGAAAATATATTTGAAGCGGATCAAGTCTTTTCAACTCTCTTCAACTCTTTTCAACGAGACCATTTAGATATCTAGGTGGCTGGCGTGATCGTGCGTACAGCCCCGTGTCAACGACCCCGCAGTCCACGGAGGCTGGAGAGGGTAGGACATTCTAGGATCACAGAACTTGGGACACGGCGCATGAAAAGGTTGGATCCTGGGACCACGGTATGCAGGGAGGGATTACGGGAAAAATTGCGATTCGGTGGAGAGAACGTGGTAGTGCAAAGTGTGAAGTGTGGATGTGCGCTTGTGTCTTATTTTAGAGGCGTAATTGCGTTGTTCCTCGTCGTAAAGTTAAGCTTCGTTCTTTTTTTAGGCGTGCGACGACGCCGTGACGATGATGATGACTCCTGGGCCTACTCCAGCCCCCTTTCCTTTCAACAGATGAGCTTCTAGCTTCCAACTTCACGAGCCAGTGAACTTAATGCGACGCGGATTAAGAGAGAATCTGCGCTCCGTGCATCCCCTTCTCTCCTGATTCTCCTTCCACTCATTGCTCTTCCGACCCTCTTAAGTCCCCTCACTGCCTAGGCCTCAGCTGTCCTGTTGGCTCAGGAGTCCAAATCGGGGGTTAGGAGGAGCGGGAGCTTGGCGGGGAAGTGGACGCGGAGGAGTGGGCGTTCGCGGAAGGATGGGCGGGGGTCGGGGTCACATAGGAGGGGGTCGACGAAAACAAGAGAGAAGACAGCCAGCAGGGATGGGGAGTAGCAAAGTTGAGATGAGCAAGTAGACAAAGGCGGAAGACTACCGAGACTTTTGTCTCGTCGGTGAGCTCCTCTTTTCGTCTACGATTCTCAAGCTCTAGCTTCCCCTCGTCCTTCGTTTTCCCGTGTCGTCCCATTCCGCCCCCTCGTACCCCGTGGCCCGCACGAGCAGGCGAAGACAGCCGTGACGAATGGGGTAGAACTTGGTGTGCCACCACCGCGACGACCGCTGGAGTCGGAACCACAACCGTCTCGGGCACGAGCGAAGTTATATACTAGGATTTTGTTTGCTGGATCGGTAACTTTATACATACCCTCTCATTTCTCCCGTATGTTGTCGACTTCCCCTCCTCCCGCTGAAGTCGAGGACTCCCTTTTCTCCTCAGTAGCTGTCCTATTCTCCTCGCCGTAGATCTTTTCTTGCTATCTCAGGAGCGCCCCCTGCCCCGACTTCTCTCCCGAAGCAGGACTTTGGTTTTTCTTTGATTCTTCCAAACTTCCCCACTCTATCGCGGCGGCATTTGAGCATTGCTGCAGGTTGCCTCCGCGCGGTACCTGGTCAAAACACCTCAGGGATGGAAGAGGGAGTTTTCAGGTATCGTTTCATCGACGAAGACTTCTGTAGAAGCCGTGACATTTTGGGAACAGGATAATCGGAGACCAGAAACAGAACAGTGCGACTGTACCGTTTCACTCCCTTAGGGAGAAATTTCAGCTTATGCTTGCGGGTATTTCTTCCGTTGAAAACACTTGAAGATTCCTGACTAAAAGTTAGCTGTGTCCCCATCTCTGTTGGCGCCCTCGTCAAGATGGAAAGGCAGCTGCGTACCTGAGCAGGGGTCCGTCTCAATTTCTTGGGAAAGTGGACAACTATAATTCGCCGAAAACGCCTATCCTGAGAAATTACCGCATACGGGAACAGATCCCTGACCAAATGAAGGGTGGGTAATAATTCTGCGTGGCGGTTGCGAGGCGAGCCCCTAAGTTTGCAGTGGGATCCGGGTGGCGATCCTGAGCTGCTCCTCCGAATGAGAGCAGTTCATCTCTTGTCTCGAAACAGTCCCAGCTGAAACATGCGAATCTAAACAAGCAGCCGCTGTAGATCTCGAAGGCCTGTTCTTGGGGGTCCAATTTTTATGTCAGGGGGACCAAGAGTTTGGATTATTTTGAATGTCCGGTTGATACTACTTACATCAGCTGTTCGGTGCCAGCTGCGGTTTTCCTAGCTCTACAGTACTTATTTCGTTCACCTTCTGATCAGAGTCGCGAAATGGAACCTAAAAGGAGAGGGGGAGATTGCGTGAAAACTATAAATGGTCAATTGCTGACCAAGTGCACCATCTACGGCGCGATCAAGCGATGGGGTGATATGTAGCATGCCTGGGAAGCGGAAGAGACAGTTCGTATCATTTATCTTTTTAATTGTCACGCGTTCCTCTTCTCTCCCGGTTTCTTCTAGTAATGCTTTCAATTCCTCCCTGTAAGTTCCTTTTCGTTAACACTCGTATTGCCAACTGAGCAAAGGAGAGCCCGAGCAGGCAGCGGCCGAAGTGTGAGAGAGAGACGGGCCACGACGGTCTAATGAATGGATTTGGAATCGTCGCCATTATTCTCCTCCGTGCGAGCACGAGTGTCGGCTTGCGTGCAGAACTCTTCTGCCTGCCGTCCGTCTCTCTCCGCATATGGGAACGGAGATGCCAGCTGCCGATAAAATCCGTCCGAGGAGGACGGAGACGCTGAACGACGAGGGAAGAACACCGACATAAATGAACGCCCCTTGGAAGAACACGACGGAGCCAGAGAAGCACGGCGGATGAGAACCGGAGCCTGGGGTGAGCGGTGTACAGAGTACAGGCGAATTGGAGCCTGCGGGGCTAGCTGGGAGAGGCGCGGCTGGGCAACGAACAAATGGCGAAGTGAATGAAAGGACAAATGGCGCGATATTTAATTTGCGCCTTCCCGCAGCGGAGAGACGGCAGGTACAAGAGGAATGAGAGCGAAAAATAAAAAGGAAAGGTGGGAATTTGAGAAAAAAAGCATTCTCAATACTTGAAGGGAGGAAGTTCGACGGAGCGTGTTCAACTTATTGTTAACGCCGCGAGGGTAAATAATCCAATATGACGGGTGAGCAAAAAATTTCCGGGCTGATGGGACACTGTGTGAGGCCTGTGCGCTCCTTAGGAATCGAACACAACGTGTGAAAATCAGAGACTTCACAGAACCATTTCTAGAGTTGCTTCTGGGAAACAATCCTTATGAGAGCAGCGTTCGAGAAAAGGGAATCGGTACGAAAAGAGATCCCGACTACTGTCAGCTTGGTTTTGCCACTGGTCCACATTTGAGCACATGGTGTCCCCAGAGGTCTTCCGAAATTTTTGGATACCCAGGTTTTCCTACGTCGCTCCCTGCCTTAAGTCTTCTCAGTTTCCCACTGCTGCTGCGTTTCTCGGCGCGATCCATGACTTCAGCTTACTGCTCCCCTCTTTCACTCTTCACCATCATCTAGGCGGCTCCCGAAACGCCTAGCATCGGCACGCGACGGCCCCGGCCTCGCGACCGCATTCCAATGTCGTCCGTCGTTTAAGAAAAATGCTTTTTCTATTCACTGACTGCAGTTTTCCGCGAGCTCGAAGGGAGGAAAGAAGTAGGGGGTTAGAATAGGAGGGTTGAAGAAAACAAGGAGCGAGATCTCGAGGTGACCCTCAGCATCGGAGCTTTCTCATTATTCTCCGCGACACGAAATTAAACGACAATTTTTCAAACTCTTATTGGGTATTCGCTTCCGTCGTCCGTTTGGCTCCCCTTCCCAGGAGCTGAACAAAGCGAGGAAATCGGTTCTCAGTGGGACATTGAGGACATTGACTAAGAGCGGGTTTTCCCCCTCCCCTCTGGCAACCGTTCGACTTTCCAGCAGCGCATCGAGGGATCCTCTGTCGCTTGGAGTCGATCCTGCGTGCTTATGCACAAATCTATTGCCTCCGTCTTTCGCTCTGAGTTAGCGACCAGTTTGTCTGGAGCAGAATTGCGGGAGAATCTCCCGCTGGTTTGGTTGGAATCCATTGTCGCTGAAGTTGGGGAGCCATCGATTCGAACGAACGTCTCGGAAATCCTCGCAACGACTACAAGCCGGGAGAAAAGCCAGTGGGCTATTCATTTTAGGTTTGTGGCTTTGTTTTAATCCCAGGCTCAATGCCTACCTGCGGTGGTACAAAATCCCTGGACTAAAAGGGTCGGAATGAATTGAATGCTCGGTCACCACTCCTTTGTCTTATCGCGCAACCCAAAGAGGTGGAGTTGAAGGCGGCCCACGTATCTTCGTTTTCGGTGACTCGACGCCTGATGAGGACAAATGCAGCTCCAGTAGAATTCACCTGTCAAGAGCCTACCTGATTCGGACGTGAATTTCCACAGAAATGCCGCGCACATCCTAGTCTTAAGAAAAGAGTCGTCTTCTGTGGTTTCATCAACGCTGCACGAGAGGAATGTTCCGCTTCAGTTTCTCCCCACGTGCTCTCAGAACGTTATTCGACGGTCCCTCTGGAATGATACGTGGGAAATCACTGATGCACCTCGGTGTGATGGAATTTATCTTCAGCTATGAGGGATTGCGTTATTTTTTTGTTGGTACGTGCATCTGCGGCCTTAAAGAGGCGTGCCCGTGGCTTCTCAACTTTTCTGTTATTTTCAGATTTTGTCTTTTGTTCAGGAATATTCTGGATTTGCAGAGTCGCGGCGCGCACCAGTATACGAGGACGCAAGCTCCGAAATGTCCGTGTTCCAGGCGAGAGACATCTCAGCAACCGTACATTATCTCCAGCAAACGTTCCTTCCCTTTTGAGTTTCCCGACCCAGTCGAATCCCAGTAAGGATACCTGGTGGCTTGAAGCGGGAAAAAATCAAACCTCCACTGAGCTCAGATGGTGGGAAGGACGCACACAAGAACGTTTCCTCGAGTTCTGCTCTTTCCGCTAGCACGCCAGCATCCTAGCTCTGAGCTTTCAAGACGAGATTCGAGTAGTAGAGGACTCGGTGGCATGGAGTGTGCTCTGCGGCAGTCTTCTCTACAGCCTCATTAGATATTTAACAGCTGGTAAATATTCGAGAGGATGATACGACGCCGACAGGATTATGAGCAAGCTCCGTCGACTGCTCGGAAAAAGCAGATACTCGTTACACACTGAAAACTCCCCCCTATGGCGTCTTATGCGCCCCATTCCTCGAAACAGCTACTCTCTTCTATCCCCCCCCCTCGTTTCTGTGTGATATATTGACTGCGTTTATTGCCAAAACGCTGGCTCCTCTGAATATTGTGGCCCATTGCGTTCTGCGTTCGTCGCATCTCTTGCAGAGGCAGAGCGGCTGCCTGATGTTGCTCCTGATGATGTTGTTGTCAGGAGATCGACCGCCGTCACCGGCGCTTCTCCTCGCCGCGGAGATATCGATGACGATCATTATTAACTTCGGCCACCTAATGTCGGCTGACTGGTAGATACACTTAACATAAAGCGCTCAGCGATGGCACAGCAACACGAAAGGGGAGTGCATCACTGATCACCTCAGAGGAGAAATAGACAGGAGCGTCTCGTTGGCTGGCCGCTTGGCGACTTCGTTGAATGCTTGCTCGCGAGTCCCCCGCTCATCCGTTCGTCTGACTTCCCGCCAGCTCTTCCGTCTGCTTATCCGCCTGTCTGTCTGGTGTCTGGTTGGCTTCACTGACTGAGCGAGCAAATATGCCTCCACTTGAAGTGCTCGCAATCGTTGACATCCCCCTCAATTGACCGAGCGTGCTGTGAGAGTCCGCGAGATCAATCGGGAGTCGAGATATCGAGGTATTTCGCCGATCGAAACGCTTTGTCGCTCAATCTGGGACGATCCGATACTTACATTATGGCTCGGAATATGAGAGTTTAATCGTTCGGGACGGGAATGAGCAACGCTGTGTTAATGTCTTGTCGAAGAAGTTAAGGAAGAATCAGTTTCGCAGATTCGCTGCAGGCAAGTTGCTCCTGGACCGAATCCAGAGCCTTATCTGTCAGTGGTTTCCGCGTAATAGAGGTGTTTCTGAAGATCTAGTAGCTCCGGTCTAAACAGAGAGTGAATCGTTGGACCGCCAGCGGTCGGGGCCAGGCTTTGGCTCATTGAAGGATAGCAGGGCGAACATCTCATCAAGAAAATGGGTATAAATTATTTCATCAGCCGATTTATACCTCGCTTTTACGAGCTCGTCCAGTTGGGTAATAAAATCATTATCTCTCCCTGCATAGCCCGGGGCTCTGGTGCGCATCGATAGCAAGCAACATAAACTTCATGGAATCAATTTTCGTGAATATGGCCCGAGCTAGCATTCTTGATCTTACGGGATCAAGATCCGAAGCTTCAGGGCTACATGATGTCGAATGATGATGCAAGCTCACGGGATTCCGTTGATCGGGCAGCTGGTACACAGCTGTACGCGTGGAACATTGGGACGGCTACGGAGGGGCTGAAAGTTTCTCCTGCGGAATGGATTGAGCGATGAATCTCCGAGCGTAGTATGGCTCGTTGGTCTAGGGGTATGATTCTCGCTTTGGGTGCGAGAGGTCCCGGGTTCAAATCCCGGACGAGCCCAGTTTTTGCATCAGGTCAGCATCTCTCTCGGAATTACTCGCTGCTGATCCACTTCCGGACCAAAGATACAAAATCTGAGGTCCGATCTGCTAGGAGCTGCATTTTGCAGACTGGAAAAAATGATTAGCCACATGAGTCAATATGGCCTGAGAGCTGAGTTCTTGCTGCGAGGAGTTACCAGACCACTACCTTGGAACTAGAATTGATCGCGAATTGTCGGACGGCTGAATGTTGAGCTGAAGAACGTTTCAAAATTCTTGTCTGATCGTTTCAAAAGAGCTCTCAGACTTTACTACCCATTCGCTCATGGCCCATTCGTCACCATATGTTGGGAAGGTTCGGAAACCGTTGCTATGCCGACGCTTGCGTAAGCCGAGAGTGTGTTTTGGAACTGATCCGAGAGACGTAAACGATTCTCGAAACTTCCCATCGCAGTCGATGGTGTTTGACAATGTTCGAGATGCTTCAACTGTGAAGAATTCAAGTACGATCCGTGGGATATGAAGACCCGATCATCGATCAAGCCTTGACGGAACAGAATCTGAGAAGCTTTCGCAACCAGCGTAGCGGTCCCGCAATGAATATTACCATGCGCCTGGGAGTGTGGCGTTATCGGGCCCTCGGCGAGCCTCCGAGTCGTGGCTCCCCTTCTTCGGCCATGATCATCATTTCCTGGAAAACGACACACGTGACAGAGCAGGAAAAGAGGAAGAGAGCGGACGTGGAGCAGGTCCATAGCAAGAACATATCAAGGCTCCCGTGGATAGGTACGGTGGGCACTGAAGTAGAAAATGTGTTTCTTGACCGGAGAACAAGTTATGTCGTCCTGAAAGGGTCTCGTCATTCGAACACGCCATCTCATGTCAGGAAGCCATGAGCACGGCGGAACGGATGAGGAGCAACACGTCACGAATGCTCTCCTATCACAGGAACTATCTAGCTCACTCAGCAGAAAGCAGGCCGCTTCTGCACACAGGCTAACTGCGCCGCGACTTTTAGCTTCATCCCGCTTTCTAATTGATCAATGTTCAGCTGTCACGCTAGACTTTATTGAGCGTTAACCGAATCATCCCGCTGCTGCCGCAATTTCCTCATCGTGACCCAATACTCGAATGACTGTCTTGTGGGACTGGGTCGTCGCATTTCGATTCGCAGATCGGGATGACTCCTCTGCAGCCAGCCGATGAATATTCAGGAAACGAGCTGTTCTTCGAAGAAGAAATGTCGAGCAAAAGAGTCGCACGACAGCGAGCCAGCCGAGCAGCGTTTCCTAGGTCGTGACACCCGAAAAAAGAACGTTGCTTGGCTCAGGGCAAGTTTCGTCCCATGAAATCAGAACCGAATGAATAACTTCGAAAACTTTCAGGATTCAAGATCCACCCCCGGCTCGACTCGGTCGGAGCTCAATATTTTGAACAAACATTTATAATTTGATGATTACAGATCTTTGTGAGGATTCCTTTCCCTCGGATCTGCCTTGAACCAGTTGTCGGGTTTGGGCCGAATGAGCGGATCGGCTTCTTGTCCGATTGGCAGAGTGCGACACGAGATTCCGTCACGAGCGGATTGCTCAAGCGATTCGAGGACGTCTGTGGGCAGCGATCGCTTGATCGAAGTGAGATTGATGGCGTCAGAACAGCGTTTACGTTCATGGCATATATGGCTCGTAGTTGTACGCGTACATGAAGTGTACGGGTGGGTCTTGCTCTGCTCTCACTTAGTGTGGGGAACGAATTCATCAGGCTGTTACCCAGCTCCGCATGCCAATGCTTTTCAGATTTAGCCTTCTACTCGCACTCTCCGTTTCGCATAGGAAACCGCTAACATTGGCGGGCCCTAAACGACAGCTCGTTCTCGTCGATACGCTCGTTTGTCCTCGGAATCGATCGATCAATGAATACATTCCGAAGATCACTGGCTCCGACGGATTCCTGCACGCGTAGAACATTCAGGAATCCTTGACAACGATCGGCTGAGCGAGAGAATCTTCGCGTCGTTCACGTTCTGTGGAATTTCTTCAGGGCCAGGGTGCGGCCCTGGGTTAAATCGAAGCTCGATCTATTTTGCTCAAGAACGTCGACGTTCCGCGTCCAGTTCTGGAACCAAATAAGGTAAGTGTTTTTTTGGGGGGAATGCAGTGAAATTCATCGTATGATGTATGCATTTTCCCCCGTTTCATGAAATCTGACAACAGCTTCAGACGTCTTTCCCGAAAACTGCTCCATGGATCTTTTCTCTTCGCTTCGGAGACGGTAACAATGTCGACACGTCCTTGGATGACGTATTCTGGCACACTATGGATATGCAATCGTTACGGCACTCGATCTAACACCGATTTCGATCGAACTCGCAGCAATCCTCTGAGAGGGGGGTTCCCAGTTTCCGCCCAGCTTCTCGGAAGGTAAAACCGCGGTTTTACTAACAGAACGCTATTTCCGCAGTTGCTGGTTTCGCGAAAGCTCGCGCTGTCTGGTTGGCCAGACGGACTTTCGTAGTTGAGTCTTGCAGGAAGTGTTTTGTGGCACAGGACCTTTCTCTCTTTCTCTCTCTCTAGCGGGCAGGAAGTTGTGAAAAAAATAACGACAAACCCGTAAGCTGGCTGGCTGGCCGCTCCCACGGCTCCCGCAACGGGCCCTGTCCCAAACTCCGAGTCGAGTTCCGCGGACTGAACGAGAATGGGCGTCGGGGACACACGGAGAACAGCTCGGAGGATGGAACGAGCAGAGAAGAAAATAAAATAAGCCGATTTAGTTCGAGTCGCAAAATGACTTTGTGGACGGACCACACGACGACATTGCTGCAGCTTCCCTCATTGCTTTTTGTCCCCTGAAACTTTGCGAACGACCGAACTAAGCTTCCTCTCGCCGATGCCATTACGTACAAACAGAAACATTCTAAAACAAAACCCGTCGCGCTTCTTCTGGCTTGTTCCAGTTCTGGATCCAGTCCCTATTCTAGATTCAGGGCTCGACGAAGAAAGACCGAATTGGCCGGGTGGTCGCGTATCCTTCCTAGAGTGGACTAAAACTGAACTGAACTGAATTGTCTCGTAAAGTTATGATCGTTGCTAACCCGATCAGATCGCGACCTGACCACTCATCCTCCCGGCGTAGCTCAAGCTCATGGACGAGGAGTGACAATCGCGTGCTCGATGTAGTACACTCGTTTGAATATGCCTTCCCAACCTCGTTCTGGTTGTTTCCCCGTCGAATCGATGGTTCTTCTACTTTCACAAAATCATAGTTTCAAATATTCCAAGTGAGGACTTGCAGATGCGCTGATGGGCGGCGAGTCCGCGGCCGGAATACCATTCAACGAGACACCATTAGTGGCGGAAGCAGGGGAGGGGGGGGGTGAGGGGGGGAAGTGGGAACGTTCAGCAGACAACGGCTTTCGATCTACCAACCGAGGAGACCTCGCTGGGAATTTCGTCCCCTCCACTTGCCAGCAGCGGAAAAGACTTGCAAGTAGCGTGTTGGTTACGAGACAATGTTCGACGGCCTGCGTGGAGGAATGAGCTTTAATTCCCAGCGTTCTATTGTTGCGCTGGTGAAGGGCAGTGCTATCCATCCCTGAATGTGTGACCCGTTCCGTGGGTGAGCGATACCCCTGGTCTTGACCCCCGAACGAATTCCTCCGCCGGGCTTTGCGGCTAATTCCTTTCAGATCCTTCCTTGACAGTTTCAAGCGCTGGGGACATTGAGGAGCACAGTAAAACGAGCGGAGAATTGATTTTTTGAGTGCACAGTCCGACCTAGCCTATTGTCTAAGGCTCGCGGCCTGACTGTCACAAAATGTTGGAGACCCATTTGAGTTGTTCTCCTGGTACGCTGAAAGCGTGAGGGTGGGCAAGCGAGCGTGCGAGCAGGCGCGCGCGCGAACGAATGAACGAAGCGATTGAGCGGAGGGTGCACGGACGGGAACAGCCATTCTGAGAAGACCTCGGCCGGCCCCATTACGGCAGTTCGCATGAAGGTGCCACTTCCTTCATGGCCTTCTTCCTGTATGGGAACGCTCGCGTGCGTTATCTAGTTTGCTACCAAACAGTCTATCACAACCCCCTTCGAGTGCTCGGTGCTCGGAAATCTCCATCTGCTCCTACATCTAGTGATTCCTCGTCGTTATGCGCTCGGCTCGCCAGCACGCCCCTCCAGACGTCGGCTACCCTTCCGATGGCTCCCCCATGCGCCCCCACCAACGTCCATCCACGACCCCTTCCCATGCCGCCCTCTCGGGTCCCCGGCGCATGTGAAGTTTGCCTCCTAAATAACGAAGAGCGTGGAAGTGTTTGCGTCACGAATATCCTCCTAATGTCAGCAGATTGAACGGGTGCATGGATGGAAGAACGACCAAGCGCACCAGCAGTGGATCGCTCACTAACGATTCACAAAACCTAGCTTGAATCAGCGGACCCGCTGGACGGAACGCGTAGATATCCTCCTCGCCTCAGAATGTCCCATGTCAAACTCGAAAGTACGGCAAAAGTTTGAATCATTAGAGTTGACTCGCTACTGAGAAAAGCGGACGAAACATGCTTTGGGACATCGACTATGAATTATTATCCGATAAACTGCTACTTTGGTAAGGAAGTGAAACGAATTGACGATATTCTACTGACCTTGGCTTCATTTTCCGCAATCCAAACTCTCCATGATGGAGCCCTCCACATGACATGCATGAGTCACTGGTACGAAACGGGGAACGTGACGGCGGAACACTGCTCTATTTCTCCGAAACATAACATCATTGCAGTCTCATGGTCGGGAGACATCGTCCTCAGAACGAGGGGATGCTTTGTCATATTTTTCTTGCAACGTCTGTTCTCCTCGTTCTTGCTCCCCAATGTTCCTCACATCGAGGTTGTATCTTTCGCCTCCGGGAGAATCGCAAAGGGATGACCGACTTCATGGCTTTTGTAGCCATCCTCAAGTTGCTCTGTGATGTACATTTATGCAGCGTGGTCCGGCAGCGGCGAAGCCCTGGGTTTTCAGTTTCATCCGAGATATCTTGGGTTCCTCTCTCCCCGGATCAGGTTTGAAACACTGACACGAACTGAATTCCAAGTGACGTTATCATAGCCGGGAAACGAAACGAAGCAAAGGTTTGGACAGAACGCAGCGTCTGGGAACATCAAGATCGTTGTGGCTCTCAACTCGCTCTTCTAGGCCTACGCGACGGTTTTTCGTGTTCTGTAGATTCCAGGTGGATCTACCTGCTCCGTCAAGCATCGTTTCCACCGCAGGTCCTCAAGCAGGTAGAGAGACACGCGTCTCGCAAGCGAGCGGGCGAGCGAGTCTGTGCTTCGTATGGATACTCGAGCGTGAAATTCAAAATTCTCTTGAAGCGTATCTTTTTTTCGTTATCTTGTCGTTTCTTCCCCTTCTCCGTCGACGACGCCATCCACCGAAAGCTGACACCGAATACGTTCCGGGAAAACCAGGAAACGACAGATAGGGGGAGATAGAAGGGAAGACGGAACGCGGGAAAAACGGAGGCAAACGATGGGTATTAGACGTGAGCACCTTGACACGCTCTCGGAGAAACTCACCCGACAAAGAAAATACCTTTATTTGTCCGCCAATATGGCGGGCGGTGCATATGCTCCTTTTGACTCCGCGTGTGTGCTGTCGAATCGCTGGGAACCGTCCCATGTGCTCGAGAACTTGGGTTTTTTGACACGTCGGGGCTGAAATAAAAAATGAATCCCACTTCCGAACGAGTACGCCCACGACGGCTTTTGGAGCTGAGACAACAGAAGCTTGGCATTGCGTAATGCAAACGATTGGCAATATCTGCTTGCGATGTTTGCTTTGATTTCGATTCCCGCTGAATACAACCCGCTCATGAGCAGGATCCGGCTAAATGTGATTTCTGCGGACGAAGTGCCCCCGAGCATAGAGACAAAAATCCCAGAACAGAATATTCCATGGAGCCCCAACCCCTTCCAGCATCGATTCGATACCGAGCGCGCTCCGAATTTTGTTTTCCAACCATGCCCGTTGCCACGCTCGCAAAGATACGGAAATGTTTCACTCGAAGGGCATCATAGTGTATCCTCGGCATAATTTCGACATGATCAACTCTAGAATGGCAATCAACGACTTGAAAACGGATATCAAGTTCGACCACCCACACGAGGCGAGCTTCATCTTTGGCCCTAAGGCAGAGTCAAAGTCAGGAGATTGGTTCCCGAGACGCTGTCTGAAATCACGAATATCCTACAGTCGTTCAGTCCAACACTCACGGTAACTCAAGGACTGAAAAGTTCCGACTAACAGCTGCACATGGTCTCCGATTGACGCGTCTCTGAGTTGCAGCGATTTCACGCGCTTTTTCGCTCGGGGAGTCTTCTCAGTCCGTTTATCCAATTCGTGTCCGACACGAAGATCCATTCCTTCGGCAAATACCCACACGCATCGAACAACTTCCAACGATTCGAAATTATTCGACAAATCCCGCGATTCAACCGTCCTTTCTGATTTGGGACTCGGAGACGTTTCTGAAGGGCCGGGAAACGGAAAACGTCGCGCAGTCTGCGTGAACATGCGTCAGTAGTTCACTGTATCGTCCTTGACAGAGAACAATACCCAAGAAGGCATCTGAATTCCTCCACCTCCGAGTCTACGGATGGGAGCCGCCAACGAACCCCAAGGATATCAGGAACCTTTCGGAGGTCATATGAATACTCTTCTCGAAAAAATCCGACCTGAATGAGAGATTAGCTTCTACAGGAGCCGCGAGGTTGTCACGGGACTGATTTCATCTCGCACGATCTGTAGGGTTGGGAACTTCTGTTCATGCCGCACCTTGTCCGTAACGCTGCGGGAATGTCAACCGTTAATCACTGCTAGAGGATACACGAGAAACATAATCCTCGGGACACTGGGTTCGGTCAGCTTTCCGACTATCAAGCAATAAGAGAGGATCCTGGATCCTGAGCAGGGCGTGAATAAGATGCTTGTAGATTGAAGTTCATTGAAGTCCCCGCGGAACGAGGGCGCCGCAGAGGAGGATTGCGGAGAGCTTTCGACTATTGGGTTCTCCCTAGTTGTCGACCATCCGGAAAACTGCGTCCTCTTGCTCGGCCGAGAGCTTCTACGATATCGTATGAGTGTATCAAAAGAGTTCGCCTGGAAAAGTTTATGTATGGATTGGGTCTCGAGCTCTCGATCTGAGGTTATGAAAAAGCGAAGAGTTGACGAACATCCAAAACGGCTTCCTCCGTTCGATGAACCTCGGTGCAAAAGCCCCCGGATTGAGTTCGATTCGAGTGCGTTCTGCTCTGATAGATCGCATTTGCTGACAGGTTATATTTGCTCCCGTTTTAGATCACTTCAGCTCTCCGTTACGATCGAGTCGAACGCTCGTTGTAACTCTAGATGACTCTCGTGGCGAACCACCTAGAAATTACTGTTTCCAAGGTTGCCCGTTAAGTTACGCTCGCAATCCGTGGCGATTGCCATGGGAGCCGATATGTAGGAGATTCCCATGGACTCCTAACAGATTCAGCTGGGATATTGAGATTGCATCAGCGATCGATTCGAACATGTTTGTGCCTTTCGCTGATTTACTCATCACTGCCTATCTGCAGCAAGTGCAGTTTCCCCGCCGACCAGCCCGATCCACGACGGACGGTGCAGATGCAAGCCGAACTGTGTAATGGCCGGTAAACGTTGCGGATGAAGATTTCCATAATTTGAACATTATGTAGATGGAATTAGCTGATGGTGGCCGGACTGCTCACTCACTCGCACGGTCGGTCGTTCCCGGAGCCGTCAGAGTCCCCATCTTGATCCTCTAGGTGCAAATGACTCAGCAATTTGCTCCGGCGAGCTCGCTTCGTGGAATCCCGGCTCAGGAGCGAGGAATAAGGAAAAACAAAAAAAGGACGAACGAACGAACGAAGGAGAAGCGAACGAGTCTAGAACAGGAAATGAAGCTCACCGAACCAACCAGTCCGCCGTCGTCCGCTCGCGAACGCAAAACACCTGGAAGGAAGACGAAACAGACGATGTGGACGATGAGTGCAGAGGTGTCGGCGAGTACGCAGCAGGAAACGCTCTCAGGATTTCAGGAAATTTAAGAGTGCACGCACCTCGCCCCGCATCCTCCTCAGCCACGAGCACACATACAGGATGGAACGGCTCGCACACCGTGCACGGTTCGCACGTATAAACACGAGCTTGTATGCATGCATTCAAATAAGGTCGCTGAATGCGGGCTCTGTCACAGTTCGCAGGTCTGCAGTTTGGAGCTTGACTCCCTCCGAGGTTTCTGGTCTCTCGAGGAGGTGGTTCCGTTTTAAAATGTTCGAGCTGAGATTACTCTCCTTGTTTTGCCGCTGCGGTGCCATCTTTAGTTTAAGGAGCGGTCGTCCTAAAGGAGAATTTCGGACGCTCACGACCCTGAGCTCCCGACCGAGAGGCCTGCGAGACTGATGCCGAAGTTGCGTGCTTCTGCTCGTCAGAAGTTTTCTGCACGTCGACATTCCAGATGCAGGGCTGTTCATCAGATACCATCTCGGTTTTAAAGACTTAGATAAAAAATTACGAGCTCTTCGAGTCGAGAACATGGCAAATGACCCCAACCTCCCATAAAACATAACCTTCTCTCCTGAAAAGGATGAGAATGTCCAGGAGTGATTCCGGAAAATGTCGTGCAACGTTTTTAACAGTATTTTCGGATCGGAGACTTCAAGTTCGTGTGTGTTTGTACCGTAGAGACGCTCCTTGGGTTCGGTTATTGTGTGTATTCGCGTCACTGGGGAAAGTCCACAAGAGGTGGCTTTGCTCCGCAGTTCGTTTCCGTGTTTTGAATGAAGGTGAATAGCCGCGCGAACGTCCTTAGGGAGGAGGAGGTCTCTCCTAAATTGGCTTTCTTTTTCCTTCTTCCCCCCCCCTACCCCAGCCCCTTCCAGGACACACTTCTCGTTGCGGCTCCGTGCTGCCTGACATCTAGGACAGTCATTTCTACCCGAGGCCCCTCTGTCGCTCGATGTGTGTGTCGAGATCGACTTCCACCGCTGTTCCCTCAGGTTCCCCTACTTCTCTCGGAACAGCAATGTTACCTCAAAACGAGGAGTTCGTCATTGATCCTGTGAGTCAACTCATATTTTATTCAACAACTCGCTTTTGGTCCTCAGGGAGTCCAGGCTAAACTGGTTCGACCCACCGTATGGGACAGCGACAACGGCAGCAACAGCAGAAACAGCACTCACTGAGTGAGAGAACGAACGAACGAACGAACCAGCAAGCGGATCGGTTCGGCTAGACCCGCTGCACCGTTCGTTCGTTCGCTCGCTCGCTAGCTCGCCCGCCCGCCCGCTCGATTCTCCATTGAGGTGTTCATCAAGAACCAAAGGCTTACTGTGCTTATGAAGCATGCATGCGGATCGCTTCGTTTTCGAATTCAGCTCTCACTCGGCAGCCGTTCATATTAGCTTTGAAAGCAGCGAGTGCTTTCGTTTCGGGACGAGTGAGGAATATATTTTCGGAATTACGCCCTCGCGCCATGGACCCATTCGGAATGTCCATGCGTTCCGCTCCGCGTGCTCTGCAGACGTGCTGTCAACTGCTGTATGAAATATCATTTCTTTGTTGGTGTCGACCGTGCTCTGACAAAGTATCATACGAAAAGGGCAACGAAGAAACTCAAGGGCGAGCATTCCTCTCATTTCTGAAAAGCGAGCGTCACCTTCATCACGTTGCATAGTAGACAAGGGAGTCATCCGCGGCCACCAGCGGAATTGGCGCCGGCCGTCTCGTCGATTCTCAGACAATAGGTCTTCGAATTGGCCTGATTCATGAAGGTCAACCTTCACGGAGAGCTCTTGGTTCTCTGGTGCTGCACAAACGCGAGTCCAACTCGGGAAGAGACGGCGTCATTTCCGAGCGACGCGCTTGATGTCGGGAACGAAAACTTTCTCAGGGCTACGCGTTGCGAGGCAGTGTGCGAAATAGTTTTGGGACGGTTTTTAGACTTCGTTTGAGAAAGCACTTACGAGTATTATGTTTGCCCCTGAAACACATCTGGAGAAAAGAAGAAAGAAGCAAGAAAAAAAAACGAACGAACCAACTTCTCGCTTGCGTTGTGGGCAAAAACTTTGCGACCGTGCCTCACCTCCTTTCACATTCTCCACTACAACCACAACCACCATTCCGTTGAGACTCTTGAGCCTGCCTCATGCAGCTCCCGTGTGTTCGTACATACACGCCGCGCACCAACCTCGAGGGATCGGACTTGCCTCACTTTTGCTGTTGATTGAATCCGCGGAATTACTTTGCGACGGAATAGCCAGAACCATTTTTGCCCTGCTCCCCATCTTCGTGTTTGTTTTCCCCTCTAATTCTGTTCCTCTTCCACGCCTCCGTCATTCTCCATCTTGTTCCAATAATAGGTTCATAATGTTCTCTGCGTTCCGTAGTAACACGGAGGCTCCTGCCTCGAGGTTACTTCCCATCGGTTTGTTTTTGCTTACTTCCCTCCGTCCGGTCGGCAGTTGCGAAATTCACAAAACGTCTGTCTCAACAGGAACCGAGAGTGCCATCAGAAATGATCGACTCGACTTTCGAGAAAACCGCCGTTCGCCGGCCGGCAGGCAGGCAGGCAAGGTTGCCATAGCAAATATTTCACGGCGACGGGGAAATTCCCAATTTGCCGAAGGCACGAAACTCTTTCGACGAACAAGGAGCACATGCTGTGCGAATTGCCAATCTGAAATCCGAACCGGCAAATAAAATATATCATTGCCTAACGCTGACTGGGCCTTCGCCGGCCGCAGCTATGAGTAATGCGCCGAGAACGGCACATATTTCACCCGAATTACCTGCAGCCTCCCCTGTCCGACCGTCCGCTGGCTCGCTCGCTCGTCCGCTCGCTCGTCGGCCGCCTTGCCCACCCGTCCATCCGCCCGTCAGCCCGTCTAGCCAACCGACACTCTATCTCTCAGTGTGTCTCGCTAGGCCCGCTCCCTTCCTCCGCTCCTCCACAGAGCCCCATCATCCTCGTGTGGGGTGAGATTCGAATCAATTATGGCGGGGCACGCAAAGTCTCCATCGCGGTTCTGGTGCTGCGACTCCCGCTTTTGGGTTGCCGAGTCCACCTCGTATGGGCTACCTCGTCTCCGAGTACTTCGCTCACTCCACTTAGGTTCTTGTTGTTGCTTTGTTGATGATCTTCCCGTCAGTTTTATTTCCCGTCACCGGAATCGGTGACGACGACAGGTAAATTCTCGAGAGAACAGAGCCCAGGACGTCCTGGTGGGCTGAGGAAAGTTGAGAGGGTCCGGGATGTCCAGGAAGGTCCCGAGGGCCTGATTTTTGAGAACTTCACTTTTTTCGGCGCGGTTCCGAGCGGATTCGAGCGGCTCAAGAAGTGTCGGCCAGCTAAGAAGTTTTGATTTTAGCTCCATTTCATTCGTCAGGAACTGCGATGGAAGCGGAAATAGCGGCATCGGGGCAAGCCCTGCTTGCGGTGGCAGACGCGTATCTACCCAGAAGCCATCGGGCGCAAGCGGGGTGGAACCTAAAGAGCGCGAATCGGCACTTTTCCCGGAACGTATCATAGCCCCGAGCACTTCCTGGGCACATCGAGCTGATGACATCCACCGAAACTGCTCGCAACGTTGTCTTAGCCGCTCAGCTATAAACGCCCCCTATGTACCTCGTATGGTCTCTATTAAGACGACAGGGCACCGTGTCAGAAGTGTTCATGATCGGGGATTTGTCGAAATGATCGTTCATGCACAGGTGCATGCCGTGTCGATTGACCAAGCGTTCAGGGGTGCTACGCCATGCATCGTGTTTGAGGTGAAGCTGACAACGGTTGCTCGTCGCGAGCTCGAAGAACGTGGTGGCGGTCATATTCGTGTTGACAAGCTCGAAATGAATCATAGAATCCAATCCTTCAGAATTTTCCGCCTAATTGAAAACCCATACTCGGAGAATGACTTCAGTATCGCCATTTTCCCAAAGTGTTAGTCACCTAAGCCGCTTTGAATAGGGTTTCCGCTTGCAGCAACCCGTCTGGCCATCGAGCCAGCCGACCGGAGAACCGAGCCAGCGGTTGAATGACTTGCTGCCTGACTCCAATGAAGCTCGAATACACATATTCACATCTGGAGTCCTTTTCGAGGAGCGCAGGCTTTATTACACTACTACTGCGAATCGGAGAACCCGGACTCGCACTCCTCCTGGTACCCTCGCTCCTCCTCGATCGGTCCCAACATCTGCCTCGCCCAAAGACGCCACCTCAGCGAAATGATGAATGTCTCGATGGAATACTTCAGTAAGAATCAGGAATCTCGCCGCGGTCAAGATCTCGCTACAGCCAAGCTTCGGAACACAGTCCTCGCAACAACTGTCAGAGAGATCCTGCTCCGAAACTTCGGAAAGTGCGTCCCGGGCTCCCTCATCGCACAGTTTGCATGTGCTTGCTCTCAATTATCAAAAAATCCGCGGAACATTGAGAAACTTCCGACCGAGCTGAAGTTTCCTTCATTCATCCTGGCCAGGGTGTCTGGATCTCGGAAAAACAGATGATCTGCACGGTTCCCGGCAGAGGAGGAAGGGATTTCAGCACGGTTTTCTCACAGAGCTCTGCACGATGGAGGAGTTCATGAGCTAAGAAGCTTCTCGGGCTTAGGACAGTTATATAAGAGTCCGTTTGCAATGGAATGGTTGCACAATCTGAGATGACCTTTTGAAAGTATTCGAACATTTGATAATCCTCGCGTGGGCTAGGCTGCGCACGGCTCAGAATGGCGTAGCCTTCGAGTAAATGGGCTTCATAATCTGGAATTCTAGTATGAAGCAACCATTTTTTGAACTCAAAGCTTTGCTCTGGATTCGGGAAATGTAGGATCCTCGTTATTAGCATGGTAGAACGTCGCCGACCGAGTATGAGAAGCTGCCAGTTACGGCACATTTTCCTGTTCCATCTTATTTGAGAGTTTCGATTGAGAACCCGATCCTTCGAGACAAGTTTCACAAGGGTACCCCCTCGACTACAAAAATCAGCCCCCTCCCAGAAAGAATCTTGTATACGCGCCTGTCGAGAAGTGCGAGACAACCATTCTTCATCGTATCTGGTGGTATGGTATGGTATGGTATTTATTGATCCAGATTTCTATGCACACATGAGTTTTTATATGTACACAGATAATCAGCCTTTCGTGTCAGGCGCGAGTCTTCTCAGCAGATCTGCAAAAGCTGCCTGATGCTCAGGATGCGGTCCAAGCAGACTTTTCGTCATTGGGGCAATCAGCGTGGATACTGATGAGTTTGTTCTGGTGGTGAGTCGGACTCTGAACCAACAGACGCGCACCCCATCTGCAACTACACCTGTAGCATAACTAATCGCGACAGTGGCTCTCTGTTCGAGCACCTCTCCCTTTCATGAGGGCCCTTACCCTCTGCGGCTGGCTCTCTCCACTTCTCCCCTGGTCGTTCCATAAGACTCACAGCATTGCACTGATGGCATCCAGTAGTGGTGAGGTGCGGGTGACAAGACATCGTTTGTGTGAACATCGCTCTTTCGAGGATAGAATGCAGTGCAGCACGTTGAGTAGATTTACACACTGAGAATTCTGTACCGGGATCATGGCCACACTCAAATTCAACTCGAATAGAAACTGCAGAACGTTAGGTGAGTTGTCAAGGAACGATCGCTGGAAAGCATCGGACGAGAGCGCTCGGCCCTCGTGGGCCTCCTCTGTGATCTCCCATCGACTCAGCGGGATTTTAGGACGGGGTTTCGTGGGACCAATACATTCTGACGAGCTCGAATGTTGGATGGTGGATCCGGAGTGGGAGACGGGATTTGACGAGTGGTGTAGCCCCTTGCTCTCAGGAGCCACAGCGAATCGATGAATTGACACAAGTTCGGTTAAGCGAATGTTTCCGCGGGAAAAGCGTGTCAGCTCGCGAAATGTTCGAGAAAGGTTGACGCGCTATTGGTGCGATTGACAATTGACACGAAGGGAAGGAAATTCCTGGAACTGGAAGACGATTCAGTTTCGCCGGGAATCGAGGGTTTCGAGAACCAATGAAACGACAGCATCATCCGCGAGTTATGGGATCAAGTTATCCATCGATTGGATGCGATCAAGTAGCGGTGCTCGGTTAATTCTGGACGAGCACACGCCACATGCTCCGCGGGCACGTTTCCTCTCTCGATGGCTGATTTGTCAACATACTAATTCGCGGTCAACCATCACTTATTGGGGGTTTGCCACCTTGACAGCGTCCCGAATGAGCAATTCGTTTCCCTATGATCCCCGTTGCCGGTATCATCTCACAGCATGAAACGATTCCGTCCTCGCGAGGCAGATTTCCTCGGAAATGTCGAAAGACAACTGAGGAATCCGAACGGAAGAGAAACCTCTCTGAGCTCCGGACTTCCCGTGGTTAGAGTTAGCGATTCGATCGAGCTGTATTCTTTCCGCAAGTATTTCCGGAAGGATGCAGCTGATCGTCGGAAACAGAAAAACACTCTCAATTCACCCGATATCAGGAAACTGTTCAAGCGAGATGGAAATCGGCTCGGGAAGAAACGTCCGAAAAACACACCTCTCGGGGAAGGTCGCGATCAGCGACCTCGGAATCCCGATTCCCTGTAGGGAGCCGGGAAGGCCGGGTTTTCGGGAAATCATCGACTTGCTGCACACGAAGTGAGAACGTTCGCGGTGAATTCAACCGTTGCGTGAGACAGATGTCGTCACTTCGAAGTTGTGAAGAGGTCCCAGGTGGCGATTTGAGGAGCTGTCAATGATGTCTTTCGAAGAGTGAGCCATTGTGAATTTTCGAGAGCAGTCCTTGATTTGAAAAGACCCATCGTCGGGTGCTCAAGATGTTCACATTTTCGCCGGAATGTTAGCTTGCTAGACACGTGCGCAGCGTTGAAGCAGAACGACGCAGGCGGATTCGTCGTGGAAAGAACGAGTGAGTTCGGAGTGAAGCCCCATGAAAACCTTTGCCTCCGAGTATCACGTCACAATTCGATTCTCGAAATCGAATTGGTTAGCGGAACGAGTTTCCGAACTCCTTCGATTGCGAGTCGCCTTCGTTGTATTCCGTGTGCCGTTCCCTTCAACGCACACCTTCAACAGCACTACGTTTCCGATGATTCCGGAATTCAGACTGGGATCGCGTCCCCTTGCGGAAACATCTGACGAACGTCCTGTCCACAAAGTAGAATGGAGCAATTGTGTCACAGAAGAGACATAAAAGTGTCGCCTGCCCCGGATGGAGAGCGAGTCAAACAACCGCGGACTGCCAATAAAGTCTCTCTCTCTCTTCCTCTCTGCGTTTGCTCAGCTGTGCCGCTGCAACGCTGACTCCAAGTGGCGGGGTATTACTCGCATATTACTCGAGCTGCGCAGACATACGACTTGGATCATTCTTCCTATTCGGGTCGCGCGTCAATCTCTCCTCCTTTCCTGATTTCCTTTCCAAAATCTTCCCCGAATTATTTTCGACAATCCTCACGCTCTGCATTTCTGGAAGCTACAATGTCTTTCCCGAACCGCAACCACACTGAACCGGGCGAGAACAGCCTCAAGCTCGTCGATACTTTCCGGGCCTTTTCGTCGCTTCTGACGATGCGAGAAAACAATCCAGACTCTGAGGGATGAATCACAAAGTAACTTCTCGGGACTCCCTCCTTCTGGCTCGCACTCGGATCGCTACGGATCCAGATTTGCCGGCAAGGTCCCGCAAAGTTCCTCTTTTGGATCTCGTCGCATGCCTTTGTGGGACTCCCAAAGGTTTTTCATTCTTTTGGCTCTTTCCCTGTGAATGTCGCGCTCGCGTTCCCGCACAGCGTAACTGGCAACGAACATTTAGGCGAGCCAGGAAAGCTGTTCCCTTTGTGCGCGCAAACTGCGGAATGCGGACGAGAGACATATCGCCGCCACTGTCTGCACAAAGGACGCTGGAAGCTTCCCTCATTATTATCGCTTCATTCTCCTTCATCCTCCCTCCCCCCACCCTCATCTAGGCTGAATATTAGTCGTGGGTATTGCAACCGTTACCGAGAAGCGGGAAAACCCGCCTGCCTTCGTGGTCGTTATGATGAATCCCACATATCACCCGGATTTTTTGCACTCGGCCACAACCACCGACAGGAATCGTTAGCATCCAATCGATGTCGTTTGTTTCCGCGCTCAGTCAGTGATCACCGCTGAAACCTTGTCCATCGTTGTCACCGGAACCGTGACAACCCTTCCCTCCCTCCCTCCAACGGAAACATGTCATTCTATGCTTGTCGGATTCCGTTTCTATCTTTCCGAAAATCAACTGTCCTGTCACGAACTTCGGAATGAGAGTCTCGATCAGCTCGCTATGATGATCGGGTCTACGTTCAGTTCACGGAGGACGAGATTGAAGTTTCTTGCATCGACCTTGGAATAGATCGCGAACCTGAGTCGTGCGCGAGGATTCTCGATTCCGACGAAGAGGCAAAACTCCTCCTCCTATCGTCTTAGGAATCAAATTTTGCATCGAAACAATCTCTCGATCTGGGTTTCCGGAAAATTCCTTTTCCACAAGATTCCATCTCCGGTTCCACGTCGCGACTTCCGCTGTGAAGATCGATTGTTGACATTCTTGCAGGGTCCCGTGAGATATTCTCCCGCTTTTGAAACTGAAAATCATCCCTGGCAGTGCTGCGAAGGAGCTCCTTCTTGCCGCTCCTCACCTCAGACTGTCTCTCTTGGGGTAATTTCTCCGGGAGGAGCGCCTCAGGGTTTCAGATCTAGCTATGGGTTTTGAACTCATTCATGACGCGATTCTCGGCGATCGGGTATTCCTTCGAACCCATGTTATCTATTTGGTCCTCGGCTTCGGAGGAGTACGTCATGATTCGGATCCATTTCGGAAGTTTCAAGGACTCCAGTTGAAATCTTCCACCCGATCCAAGTCGCTCGAGCTTCGCTGCGTTCCGTTCGCACCAGCGAGCACAAGTTGCTGTGACGTCAGTGGAACATGGCTGAGTGTCACATTTGTTATGGGAACAATTCAAATCGACAGAACTTTCAGGAAGGAAATCTCAGACAGTCCAGTTTGCGAACTGGATTGATTTATTGGCTTCTGTTCCCTTCGTTCGAGTCGCTTCCATACGGTCTTCCTGATTCTCCGAAACTCGGAGTGTAGCTGCGATCGGACCGAACCTTACGGAGATCGAGTGTGGAACGGAGAGATCGCTTCGTGTTCGAGACTTCCCCGAGACTTTCTTCTGCGCTGCTGTTTCAAACTGCGAAACGGAGCCGTGCCAAGTTATATTCCGTTAATCATGACCGAACAAATTATGATTTCACCTCCAATCCCTGCAGCAGCACGGAATTGCCTCAGAAATCGTTTGCGAAACTCGGCTGGGTAAGGTCCCTTGAACAAATCCATCCAAATAGTTCCGAAGAAGCAGAACAAATGGAAATCTTGGGAATCCGGAGCTGATTTGTTTCCGATTTCCGCTGTAAATCGGCGAAGACTTTCGATTGGCACCAGTCGGGTTCCAGGACATCATGGAAGCCTCTGACTGTGAGACGGAAATCAAACGTTTTTAGCGTCGATGTTGGAGTTAAGGAGTGGGCGTTGCTCTCATGTTGGCCTAATGGCTTGCTCGAAACTTGCCAGCATTGATACGGAATTGTAAAGAGCATTGAACAAAACAACGGAAGCTTTTCTGAAAGGGGGATCCCTGACAGGAAAAAGTCTTCCTTGCTTCTCCGTTCTGTTCCGTTGCTTTGTCGACAGCAGCAGAAGGACGAGAGAGTCGTACGAGATCAACATGGATAACGAACAAGGAGGATTTAATGTATAGTTAAGGTTGGGGGGGGGGGGGGGAGAGAGAAACAAAGGCGGCATCAGGGCCCATAGAAGCAGAAGGGGACGGAAGGAGTCAAGGATGGGACAAGACGGAGGCATTCAGTTTGAGTGGATACTTGGTGGATGAGGCGAACCGGGGAAACTACCGTCGGAGCCAGATGGACGTGAAGGGAAAGACATAAGCAGCGGTTACGACAGTTGAGTCTTCGAACAGACACGACATGGCACCGGAAAACTCGGAATTTCAAGAGGAGGGGTTGGCTTGGAAGGGTTCGAGATTGAGGAATTCAAGAGGTTTAGTGATGGAAGGCCTGAATGAGCTCGGACAATGGGCAGAAGGGGTTGAGGGCATGAGCAAAGAGCAGAAGGTTCTGGAGTATTTCGAAATGCTGACCGGATGCTCGGTAAGTGGCCGCTTCCGGCGATAGTGACTTTATTCGCGGGGTGAAGTGACGGTAAAGAGACAGAGGGGCCGCCGACACGGGGGGGAGTTCTTGGGTGCGACTACGTTAGCGGTGGCGGCGATGGTGGCGCTGGACTGGTGTCTTCGATAATAAATCATGCGTGGCTCCAGGGTCCAAGGCGGTGGATAGGACATGGCCACTGCATTCACTTCAAGCAAGCTGAACGGCAAGCAGGCGGACAACCGAACAGTCGAGCAGGCGGGGCTGCTGCCTTGCTTCACATCAAGGCGGCAGGAACAAAAACGCGTTCGCAAAAGGCCACAAGAAACCTGAGAGAGCTTCAACACGCGCACACAATACACGCGAGTAGCCACACGAAGCACAATCTCTTCCGGCAGACGTCACGCGAAACCTTTAGCAAGTTTTCAGCGAACTTCACGTCATGTTCCAGCCCCGTAGCACACAACGCGAAGTAGGCCTGCTCTGGGAGCTTTCTCACGCAGATCCTGTCGAGTTGTCGGTGGAAGAGATTCGAGTGATCTCAGGCAGTACCGATCTTGCCCGGAGGCTCTACAGAAGTTGTCGCTGTTGCTCTTGACTATGCGGAGTTGAGTTCCTTTCTCGGTCTGGCTTTCTTTCGCATACAAGTGTGCCCCACCAAGCGTCGAATGAGTAAATGCGAAAGCGTGTCGAATAGGCAGGAGGTGTTCAGACCTGTCGTGGATGCATCGCAAATGCTAAAACGTTCAAAGCGGCGTGTCTCGAACAGCTGCGTCCCGTTTCGCCTTCAGCGACTTTGAGTCCTGCCAAACGCCCTTCACATCGAGGCGCAGGCACAGGCAGGAAGGCACCCAGGCTTCGGGCGCGAGGGTGAGCAAGCAAAGCAGCCAGTCACAGATCCGAGCCCACAACCGACGCGACGTAAGGACGAGCGAGTGAGCAACTCCAGGGAACTCCGCCGCGGCACGTCGGAAAGTCGCGGCATTTTTTTCTCGACCCGTGCGGAGGCTCTTTCATCGACGACTTCGACAGGTATGAAAATGGCCACGGCGATGAGATGGGAACAACGTCAACGATCGCGTTGGAAAGATGGTTTAAATCAAGATATCGATCAAACCGAGTTATTCCGAAGCCCGAAATCCCTACCTTTCTCAAATTACCCTGTCCTGGAAATGGTGGGATATTCGGGAAAAAAACTCGGGAGCCGAACTTCCTCCCCCATCAAGCATACCCTGCAGCAAACAGGGTCGAGTTTTGATCAATTTCTCCGAGGGAATTTCCGCAACAAATGTCGAGTTCCCTCAGAATTCCAGAGGGAAGCATTAGCGCCTCAACTGTGAAATTGACCAAAGTGTGTTCTGGTACCCATGTGTGTCTCGAAAGCTCAGAGAGCTGCTCCGAAAATTATCGGGCGAGGCAGGTCAGAGGTTGTTTGATTCGCGGACAGAGGTCGGCGACGCTCAGCAGTGCGGCGTTGCAGGCGCGGGTGGTTGTTGTTCGACGCGAGGGAGCGGGCCTGTGTCCGGAACGGGAAATAACTAATTTGGCTTTCGGAGCTAATTTTCGTTCATTGACCTGCGTCCACCCAATTGGGAATCTGTTCTCAATTCAACGCCCATCTGAGGCTTTGAGTGTCCGAGTGTAATTGGGCGAGGGAGAGTGGTAAGAGAGTCCCATACAGGGAGCAGATTGCAGGTGCTTTGATGATGGCCCGTATCTGCGTTCGCAGCTGGGCCATTACCCGAACGGGATCACTGGAAATCACTGAGCGGAATCGGACGAAGTTGCTCCGATAAGCCTCACGCGAAATCATCATTTTGCTCATGCTCATGATGGATGCATTGGAAACTCCTCGGAACTCTTTGGAGGACATCCTCCGACAGACTTCGAGCGTTGTCCACTTTTAGACTCTAACCTCTCGCATCGTGTTTGTTGATTCGAACACCCCCTTAGCTTCGTCCACGTCGGGAGCTCTGCGATGTTTTGCTTGAATTTTTTTCCTCCCGCGCACCCTCTTCACGGGAAGTCAAAGCTCGTGTTAATAGGCCCGAGGCTATGGTCTGGATTTTTTTTCTCTCTCTCTCTCTCCAAACTGTTGAGGCTTTGAATATCGTCCTGCCCCTGGTGTTTGAGCTCTCTGAACTTTTCGAGCTCTCTCGAATCTCTCCCAGTAGAATTTTTCTCCTTCCACACTTCGAGTCGCGGAATCTGCAAAACTTATATCGACGGCAAACACTTAATTTCGTTAGCTGCCGGGTTGCTAACAGAAGTATTGGCATACTTTGCCATATGCGGCCTCAAATCTGATTCCAAGACCCAGGTGGCACGTAGCGGAAAAATCGGAGATCACGGTGCATTCACCATCCCCAGTCTGACCTTCAGCGAGGATTCCAACTTCGAAGGATTGAAACGGCAAGGCAGCGGTCAGAGCATTCGAGACTTAGGACAGGGGAAGGAAGAAATCGAGAAAACAACAGTGCCAAGCCAGGAAGCGGGGGAAGACCACCGTCGCAGTCGGACCGTCATGTTGCAACACGACGTCATGGCGTCACGAAAGCGACCACAAACCGCTTTTCTTTCTCGTCCGTTCCCCCGTCCCCATTTTCCTATGCCTGCGTTCGCCTCCGTTCCTCCAGTCTCCTCCTCCTTCCTGCTCTATCTTTGATCTCCCCCGCCCTTGAGGATCCTGTGTCCGGTCCCGTTCTTTTTCCCTCCGTACCTCTCCCCGGCCTTACATTACCGGCGCCTTCTGCCCACTGACGGCTTACAACACGGCTCTGTCGTCCCTCCGACGTCCCTTTGTCCCCACTCAGGGTCTCCCTCAGCCAGTGTTCGGCACTACTTCTCCGCGCACCCTTGTTCCGAAACCGACGTCTTCTTTGCTGATCGCGTCCCGCTGTTCCCGAACGTTCACCCTCTTTAGAGTCCCCAAACTTCTCCCTGACTCGACCCCCTGCCTTTTCCGTCCCTCTCGACCCTTGCTGCCTCCTCTTTTATTTCGACGGAAGCCCCTTCTCTCCAGAGAGAATGCTCGTTCAGCCCAAACTCATTCAGCTGGCGACCAACCATGCATGCGACTCAGCTGAAGTCCACCGTCAACGGTTGTCGACCGATGTCGACTGGTGCGCCTGCCTTGGAAGCAAACAGAAAAGCATCTGAAAGTCGTCGCTCGAGGCGGGACACCACGGACACATACGGCGCGTTTCGAGCTCGGTGAATCGGCGAGAGGTTATTCAATTTGCAGAAATGAAAAATCGTCAAGGTCACGCGACACAGTGGGGAAATTGATCGTGCAGTGCTCGTTCGCAGACCGGACGGAAATTGCTGAAGACGCCTCACACATTCCGAGCTCCATGAAATCGATTTAAGACGTCCTAAATTCTCAGCGCATCCCCGACTTTAGTGAACGACGGATTTGCTTCGAGAACGTAAGAAAACCAAGCCACCGATGAGCCTGAAGAACATTCCAGTGTTCAGCCTCGCTGTCGAGCATTCGTTGTCTCTTTTTTTCTCCACAGAACGATTCGAACGACATGAGCGCGGCAGAATTTGAGCCCTGCAGTGAGCTCGTGGAGTAGCAAGCACTTGCGAACGATGGGCGAAGCCGTTGTTAAACAGAATGTTGAACGCGCGAGGGTCGGAGGCTCTTCACAGATTGTCTTCACCCTTCCCTTCAGGGCGGGGACGCGCTGGGGTGATAGTGATGGTGGTCGCGGTGGCGGGGGAAGTGCAGAGGCGGCACAAATGAAGCCAGATTTTTGTTTCGGACAACTTTGTGTTGTGGTGAGCAGCTGTCTGGCGAGGGGTTCGAGTCGTGGTTGCCACTGCTGCTGATGATACCGCGGTGTGGTGGGATGTCGGAGTTCATTATGGCTGATTTAATTGCTGATCTCATCGGTGTTAGAGCGGAAAAGAGAGAAGTGTTGTGTAGAGGGAAGAACTGGAAGGGATTTGAGATTCGAGCGTTGAAACGGGCGGGGCTGCCGCAGCGAACACATTTGGGCTCTGGGGGCGGGAATCGGAGGGGATGCCTATAGCTCGTTCCGCAACGGGGTTGGGACGCTGGCACCAATTACCCATCACGGTGGCCACAACACGCACCCCGACTGAGTTGGCCAGGCAGCTACTACTTGCGGGAAGCGACTCATCTTACTTGTTGGGCCCGGAAGATGCGAATTCTCAACCTGATCTCGAGAATCATATTTTGTGAAACTTCGGACTCCTTACCTCGGGCACCAGGTGACTCCTGAATGCCGTCACAACGATTGCATTTTTGGCATCGCTAATCGTCCTAGCCCACAGTCCATGGTCACGTTGACGCGCTGTTGTTGTATGGTCCACGGATACAGCCGCTTGTCTATCAATATGCCGAATCGCTGTTATCCTATGAGGAGGAGAAAAACCAAAATCATGATGGTATTTCATGGTACCCGACGACTCTAAAAGTGACGGAAGTGTTTCATTGTGCTGAACTTCTCATGGCATGGCACTACGCTCTATCAATTGCAAACATAGTTATGTGGTACTTCATGGTACTTGGAGTCGATGTACTGCAGTACCATGCGTCCTCAGCGGAGTCTCGCTGTTGGCCGCAGTGAAAACGTTCCCATGGCTGGGGGCCGGGAGGTGCTCAGCAGGCGGCTCCTCCGTGCGCCTGTACGCCGAAGGTCTCACGCAGAGTCGGAAGAAAATATTAATCAGTGTTTATGCGACTGAGACTCTTTTCCAAATTGCTACGATCTCCATCTGCTGCCAGAGCCTCGCAGAAAGCGGAGAAAGGCCGACAACGATTTCGTTCCGGCCGTCTGTGTTCGTTTGCTACCATCGACCCCTGATCGCCCCTGGCTCTAACCTCTCGTCGTGCTGCTTTCAATAATAATTAAGGCATCGAGTCCCTGCAGCAGCACCACCACCAGCCGCCGCCGCCAACGACGATGACGACGACGAGAAATAATAATACAACTAATAATAATCTATGAGGCTAATGAGGCCGCCATTAGATTTTAATGAAAACCTCCACGGAACCGGGCATACTGCCAATCGGGGGAAGGCGGGAGGGAGCTGGAGCGGGGCGGGCGAGTTGGGGTTTCAAATTGAGGGCTCCGAGGATCGAGGGAACAGCGCGAGAGAGTAGCGATAAAGGAAGCGTTATCGAAAGCGAAACAGAAGAAGTGTCGCGGAAAAGAGCGGAGCGACAAGAAAACTCGAGGAGAAAAGTTTCCGAACATCGCGGCTGGCGGAGGGGAAAAAAGCTAATTCCGTTTGTTAACGTTCTGTTGTCTCATTTCTGTATTGTAGGGGCCACGGCATTGGTGATCATCGTCCTGTGCAGCGTTTCGGGGACGATCGGCGTTCGGATATCAAGCCTTTCCGTGCCGGGATCCGTCGAAAACGGAACCTCAGATTCTGTTGTCCTCGACTGCATCTACGAATACAGCTCCGAGGATCAGCAACTTGTGGTCAAATGGTTCTTCAACCAGGACACGAAACCCATCTATCAATGGATACCGGACTTGAAAAGACGGTCGTACTCAAAGTCGCGTTTCGAGGGACACATCAATCGACATTTCGAGGTCACCAACGATGACTACACCAAGTACCGTGCATTGAACATACTTCGGCCAACCACCGAGATGACGGGAACGTACTCGTGCTCGGTGACCTCTCTTCAGGGTCAAGACTCGCGATCCGCGGACATGGTCGTTTACGGTAGGTCCCGGAGGGGGGGGGGGTTGGACGGAACCGTTTCGAACTCCATCCCTTGCATGGATATCTTTCCATGAGCGAATTCCACTGCTTCTCTATATCCTCCCTACCTCAGTTCTATTCCGTATTCATTTACCTTCCCTCCTAGTTATCCTGTTTATGACTCCTCCCTCCTCCTATCTTCAATCGGTTCTTGGTTCTTACCCTCATTCTCCCTTGCCTTTCTCCCTTCATTCTCCGTGCCTTTTGCCCATCGATTTCCCAGTTATTGTCATCATCCTTCCTGTTCGTCTTCTTCCCGCCGAAAAGTTTGCTTCGAGCTACATGAAACATTTCGGATGACTTTCAGTCTGTTAGTGATTAAATAAAGCATGACCTTGAACTATGATTTACCGGGCGATCTTCACTTGCAGCTAAACCGCGAAAGTTCGATTTGAGCTTTCGACGTCCGGTGGATTCCGAGGAAACGCAATTCAAATGTCAAGTCGAAGGAATTTTTCCTGAGCCACAAGTGCTCATGTACAGGATGGAACAAACGCAGATTGCAGGTGAGTTTGCTTCGTTATCAAGAGTGACAAGGTCCGCTCAGTGAGGAACTCAAGGCCTCAACCATAGAGGGAGGCAAGTAGTTAGGGTTCAGATGGGCTCAGCGGGAACCAGCGAAAATGTGCCTAATCCTGACGCTAGCTGTGCTCTAGACGGGAGATTCTGAGAAAACTCATCGGAGGTCACTCAATCACTTCCCAGGCAACGACTACTTGAACGTAGACAACATGACCCAGTTGAACTACTCGGTGCACCCGGTCCCCGCCGGACCGGGGCAGGCCCAGCAGCGTCGCGCGACCAAGGACGGCTATACAACCGTTCTGACAACGTCGCTTTCGAATCAACATTTCAAGAGTCACGCATCGGCGAGACATCTCTTCTTTTGTGTCTATACCATACCATCAACAGACATAAAGCAGACCCGAGTTCTGGAGTTTTACCCAGGTAGGGCTCAGTTGGAGCGTTCACTTCTTTGTGCGGTTTCTTTGTCATGAGGGAGAGATATCTTTACAAGGAACTTCTCTTTTCCCGCTGTCTGTTCAGAGCGCTACATCTCCAACTATGCCGGCACTGAGCCCACGATAAGCATATCACTACTCCTGACGTCTTTGGCAAGTCTCTTCTTTCATCGGAATCGTGGTTGAGGCGGGGGCATCACGACGAGATGTGAGGAGAAGACGCCATGTAAGTTGCTTCGTCGGAGACGCGCTTCCATTTACGTTCACGGATCACCCGCGGGATCATGAGACTTAGGTACTCTTTAATAACAAATCACCCCCTCCTACAACGGAAGTTGTTCTCAAAGTCTCCTCGCCATATTTTTGATCTCGTGAACCGTTCAGGAGTCGAATCAGGAACGACTCTCGTGTGTGATCCAGTGACACATCGGTTCTGGGTTTCGTCGAGTCACGTAGCGAAGTTATCCTAACCGTAGCTCATTCCAGGAGATCAATCGCAAAATGTTTTGTTCCTGGATTACCGCAGCACAGTCTCAAAGACTCAGCCTACAGTGTAGTATATGGGTTGGCTCCTCAAGTCAAGCAACACCGATCAACGAAGGTCGCGGATGATCCCATACTGCAGGATTCCTCGGTGAAATCGGAAGGAACGAGCAGATTTTCCCAGTGGGAAAACGCACTCGTGTGAATTTCGCCGCACCAGCCCCGAATGACGAGTATCGAAGTTGTCGTCGTCGTCCAAAGTTTTGAAGGAATTGTTAAAGCCAAGTGACAGTTGTCCACATGGTCATGGTCGCCTCGAGCCGGGTCCTCGTTGCTGAATATCGGACGTGTCGCATCTCCGAAACTCCCGCCCCCGGAACTTTCCGGGAGCTTCAAAATGAAAACCTCACCGGAAGGAACTGTTTTCAAGGTTTTCCGTCCAGAGACCGACAGTGTCCCGTGCAGTTGAGGGCAGCGCGTACGGAGGTCGCGACGGGACTCCTCGAGATTGGAATTGTTTGTTGAGAATTCGAACGACTCGGACAACTTCGCTGCGCTACTTCGAGTCGTCATCGGTACACATACGCCTACACACACTCACACGAGAGAGAGAGAAAGAGAGAAAGAGAAAAAGAGAGGGAGAAAGCAAAGAAGACAGAAGATCCCTGCCCCTATATCCTGTGATGAAATGAAGTAGTGGTCTAATGTAAGATCGTGAGCCGATCTCGCTGTAATAAATATCCTTCAAGCAATAGTTTATCTAGCTGGATCGTTGGCCTGAGTCTGATGTCGACTTCGAGCTCAAACTCGGTTGACTCGAAATTCCTGAGAAATCGTCTCGATATGCGCCGCATAATCTGATCCAGAGATTTTCTACATCGTAGAACTTCAACTCGAATCTCGGCGAGGGTTTGCATTTGTGAAATGAGCCATGCCGCGAAATTCTCGGCTTTTCTGTCCTCAGATCTGATCATTATCCCAAGCTGTCTGATCTATTGTTTCCGAATTTCCAGGACTTCTATCCAAAATCTTGTGGAAATCAATCTATGTACATACATACCTTGTACACAGGTCGGTTAATATTCGAAGTCACGGTGCGCAACCGGCTTGATGTTCTGAGGAAGTCAAGCACACGGGATCAGGATTCAACGATCTTTTCACGCAGACCAACAAAGCGACAGAACGGTTTTTATCGTGGGGCACTCAGTTGAGCCTCCCTCAAACGTGTAGTTTCCCGAAATACTACTTTTTGAGATGCTTTTGATTAATTGTTAGATGAAATCTGCCCGAAATTCTCAGTTATCCCGGTCGAATTTGTGTCGAAGACCGGAGACGATACGGATGATGAGTGAACCCACAAAACGGTTTAAAATGCCGACTTATTTCTCAACCTTTTTCTGACTGAGTGAGCGAGTTGAATGACAGCTGTCTGGACAGAAACGAAGCGTGACAACGGGTCCTTGCTCGCAAATCGCAAACGACTCGTGTTGATGATGTGTATAAATTGTAAATATCTATTTTAGAATAAAACCCCGGTTCATTGAGACTTTTGAAACTTGTGTCGTCCTTGGAAGACTACCGTGCAGACTGCGGAATATCACTCCGATTGATCGAAGTTCCGGGCCCAAGACGAAATTCCAGTCTACGAAAGTTGGCTGGGAAGAGTATTCTAATTTTATTGACGAGGGACGACCAACGTCCTTGTTTCCCCGCGGAGGGGCTTGATCTATCTTCGTGAGCGATGTGGGTGCGATCTTCCTTCGCCTTCCTCGTGCAAAGTGCAAAGCAAGATCCCTGGGGAGAGTTGTCAGTCTCATTTTCTCTCCGGTATTCTCCCTAATCAGCGGAGTGATTCCCGGGTTCCCCCAATACTCGGAAAACAGAACATGGTTGGGCGCCACGTGTCATTCCAAACCACCGTCGCGATCGGGTCGGAATCTTGTCGACTTCAATCTTTCCGCCGAAGTTTCTGCTTCTAAATATTCTTTCTCACGCAGACCTGAGATCCCCTTTCTGCTCACAAGTAAACCTCACGAAACGTCCAGTAAAATTCGATATGGGTGGATAGCCTATCTTGTAGCTCTAGGAGAGTACATTACAGAACAACACGCAGAAGTTGCTATTTCGAGCTTCTTAAGAGGTTCCGGGCACGATTTCTCTGCCCAGGACTCGAAATCGGCCTAGATGGCGTCGGACGCCGCCAGTCTCTAACGAATTCGTTCCAGTGCCATTCAGTGGGTACTTCCACCCGCTTCAAGACGAGGCCGAGTCGGGCTTTCTAACGTCCATCGTCGAGCTTTGCGAGCGGGTTCACTATAGTCACCAAATTAGCCAATGAGCTCCACACATTAAATAATATTTCTCTTTATTTTCATAAAGGGGGGTTGCGGAGAGGTTTCGCGGAAAAGTTGCGGCCATGGCCGACTTTGACAATTTCCCCGGCATTCGCCGTGAGTAGGAGATGGGAACTATGGAAACTATCTCCGAGGAAGTCGGCCGGGAACGAAATTCGAACCTGCCGCTCGCGAAACGTCAACATGGCTATGCAAATCTGCACATGACATGCAGACCGCTTGGACCACTCGGCTATCGCGACGGTTGAATGAGTGAACCCGCTCGCAAAGCTCGACGATGGACGTTAGGGAGCCCGACTCGGTCTCGTCTTGAAGCGGGTGGAAGTACGCACTGAATGGCACTGGAACGAATTCGTTAGAGACTGGCGGCGTCCGACGCCATCTAGGCTGATTTCGAGTTTTGGGCAGAGAAATCGTGCCCGGAACCTCTTAAGAAGCTCGAAATAGCAACTTCTGCGTGTTGTTCTGTAATGTACTCTCCTAGAGCTACAAGATAGGCTATCCACCCATATCGAATTTTACTGGACACTTCGTGAGGTTTACTTGTCAGAGAGCAAAGTCCGATGTTGCGGAATCTCTCAGGATCTAGGTGTCAACGACGCGACCTCTGAACAGAGTTCTGACCTGAAACTCAGATATTGCTTGGCGTCGAAACCCATCGGATGAAATAGATGGTCCATGGGATCAATGCAAGCATTGGCCAGGTTCGTTTCGACTATCGATACAGCCGAGACGTCCATGGTTCTTCGGCGGAGGAGTCGGATCGATAACCTAAGGCCAAGTTTGACCCAAGAAGCCTCGCGCTACGATTTCATGACTGCAATGCCCCTACATTGGGAGTTGGAAAACGGAGATCTTGATCCCGAGCTGATATGATGTTTTCGCTTTGAGTTATTCCATCGTCTCTCGTGAGCACAAATTATTTTGAGAATCCGATTGGTCGATCGACGGAAACTCAGTCACAATCATTTCTCAAGAAACGTTCTCTTCACTGAAAGGTCGGAGCATTAACTCAAATCCAGTGGCGGATCCAGGGCGGCGGGCGATGGGGCGATCGCCCCCCCTCGAGTCTGGCCTCTCAGGCGGAATATAAGGTTTAGCAGGAAGCATCACATGAATCATCTCACTATAGATAAATGTTTGTACTCAACAATTCAATATACGAACAATTCAATATCTAACCGCATCGTTGAGGAGGGGAAAACACTCCGGGGACACCGAAAATCTGAAACCGCCCCCCCCCTCGAGCGATTCCTGGATCCGCCACTGCCCAAATCTCGAATTCTGCTTCGCGACTCTGCACAAAGTTTTTTCTTCCCGTCATAACTGAATGTGGAGCTACCTCATAATCGGACGTTCCCGGAGGTGTTACGACATTTCGCTGAAATCGAGCCTGTCATGCAACAGCAGATTGGTCGTCCGTGACTACTCCGTGAATCGTCGAATGAACCAAACGCCCACCGAGACGTAGTAGATCCGCTTCCCCTCGATGCACTCTCACTCGTGGGGAGAGATTACCTTGGAGCTCCCAGGAGGGACTCCTGTATCTTCGGGAGCAATCCAGCCCCTGAAGTCCGTCATTCCGTGCGGGCGGGATTTCCGGGAGTGGGAGGGCGAAAGAGACGACAGCCTGTGTCGTTGCAGAAGTTCGGCTTTGATGAGTGGCGAGTCGTCGACGTCGCGTCGCCATCTTCAGCATCGATTGGTTCAGGTTCATAGTGTGCCGGCGGGTGGATGACTTCGGGTGGGTGATGAGGAACGAAATTTCGAGTCGATTTTGAGTCCACCGGGAAGATTAAGGCAGCAAAGCCATTAGAAACTCATTGCGATGATTAGTCTTGCTTAAAGTTAATCTCGGGAGCACGCTAAAGCTCGCCCGACCGACCCGCCGCCCACCAGCCAGCCAACCCGCTTGGCCAGATTAATGACTACGTCCATATGACTTAACTGCGAATGAGGTATGCGCCGCCACGTTCCACAAATGACATACGATCTCGCGATCTCATCTCATCATATTCGCGTCCTAAGTGAGCTGCTCCAATTCCAGTGAGAACGTACCTTTTACGTCTTCACAAATTGCATTCGGTGATGCCGACATCTCGAAGCGTCTGCTGCTCACGGGCTCGTCCCGGAAACGACGCCGAGCTCAAAATCCGCGCACGAGCTCAGAAATTCTATCCCGCGTGTTTCTCGTACAAGTTCCCCGAACTCCGAAGATCATGCAATTTGAGACGAACTGGAATTACGCGGTCGAGGGTGGTGGCTTAGTATGGAATGATGGTCTAGTTTAGATGAGTCCCCCCCCCCTTCCCTCGATCACGACAAAACGCGATCAGATTCTCGAGTTGTGGGAGTCGTTCATCAAGATGAGAACTGGGAACAGAGGTGGAGGATCGAGAGATCCAAGACTGACCAAGATTGACGCGCCGCTGTGTTCGGCTCCGACTTCCGGACCATCGGACGCACAACATCACTTCTGCATCGCATTTCCATGTACGAGAGGGCTATTGATTGGCTGGGGCGATCTTTTGGCGTAAAATATAATGGCGTATAATGGCTATAATCTTCTGAGGAATTACGGACTATGCTTCGATATTCCGGGAGGACTCTTCTCGCCCCCACCGACACGCTACACCAGAACGAAATCCGTTGAAATCGTTTCGAGATATGACACGACGCCCGAGGATGCGTCCAAGTTAGGGAGGTTGTCTTCTTCTCCTACGTGTTGATGCCGATGAGGATTAATCCGAGTAGGTTCCTTCACTGACATCGATGGTGTCTGCCTTTACGTATCACTCCCGTCTCGGGCAGCCTCGATGATCATGTTCCCGCCGAACATGGTACACTTGTGATGAGCGATTTGAAATCGCTATCATGCATCCTCCTCGTCAAAGTTCGCCCCATCCCAGAGGTGAACCAACGACACCGCGGCATTTATTTTGGACGGCTTTGAGAAGGCAACGCGTAGGCTCTAATCAAGCGGAGTCTCTTGTCCCAGATGACATGAATAGACTCGTGTCCGGAGCAACAGCACTTCTTCAAGAGTTCTAGCCCGGGTTGATACCGTCGTTCTCGATGAAGTCGTCAATGGTGGGCATGAGTACCGCATAGGAATCGAGCAACGGAAAAGCGTTGTTGTAACCATGACCAGAGCCATTAGCATCAGTCGGAACCGGTGTCATCCGGTTCACATCAGCTTACATCTCACACCTACGCACCCGAAACGTCATTCGCGATGTCCGAGGGGAACGAGTGTCACGACTCATCACGGGGAAAAAACTCGGGACGGTGCGGTCTCCAAAGCGGAATTCCATGGGAACGAAGAATTCCACGGAATTCCATTGAGACGAGGGAATCAGGACAGGAGGAAACGAATTCAGAGATTTTGAGAGAGGGGAGAAAACACGAAGAAATTTCCAAAGTGTTCGATAACAAACAGAGCTGACCGGCTTGAGCTCAAACGCTTTTCTACAAGTTCAGAGCGGTTTGAACTCTGCCCGTTCGGTCGAGTGGACGGGAGAAGACCAGGAAAGAGCCGAGTCTATTGTGTACATGGGGCTTAGCGCACAACTCCAAAACTTTAAGCTCTCTTTCGTAGGGTATATACCATATGTGTGAGAGAGCGAACCAATGTGGGAGTCTCTTCGCTCGAACGAGAGGTGCCGCGAAGGGAGTGAAACGGACTCTGAAAGCCCGCCTGCTTTCCCCTCTCTCTGGCTGTCTCACTTCGCTCCTCTTCCGCCAGCCCTCCAACTTGCTCCTTCACATACATACGCTCACGTATATATCATATGTACTGCTTTATCCTTCGTAAACAAACTATGGCCACTTCTCCACAACGCTGCTCGTGAATCTGCCTCCGGCTCGCACGCATATCGCAAAGCCGATTACATCCGAGGTGGGCTCTCGAGAGTTTGCCACGGTCCGCCTCTGCTTGACCAAGCTGCCAACTCGCCAACCATGGCGGGCAAGCCCGATGTCAGACTCGGTCGCTTCGTGGCTGAATTGGCGGATTGCTCCGCAAAACCTCCTTTTCGTCCGGTTTCAAGTTCTGCTCCACCTGGAACGCTCTCGAGACCTTTGCACCACGAACCGTGCGCGAGAATTCCAACTCCAACTCCATCACGTCACATGTCCGTTCTTTCCGTCTCCTCGGAGAGGCGGGCAAGTACTCCTGGAGGTATGCAACCCCCTCCCCCGTCTCCTTCTCCCCGCCGCCCCCACGAACGTTTTCCTCTTCCTCAGACACAGATGCTGCTTCCAAGTTCCTTCTACGCTCTCTCCAGGCCGCCTCGTTGCTCTATTAGAAGTGACAATGAAATATGAAGCTACAGGAGCAGGTGCCACCAGCTTCTACGGCGGTTCTTTGTGGACGCTGAACGTGGATCTCGCAACGAGCCCGGTGCCCGCGAGTGAGAGGGGAGAGAGGAACAAAGAGGGAGAGAGAGAGTGAGCTAGAGAGGAGTACAAGGGGTTCTGTTCCTTGAGAAGCGACTGTCACAAGGAATTTGCGTAGGTGTGGCACAGAGCGTGTGCATCTCACAAATGAATTTGTGCGCACGTCGCTGAGAGTCAACAAACAACTCGAGTCTTGAACATGAGCAGCATCTTGCAGTGAATGTGCACGAACGACGCGACGGGCTTGGGCTTTTCGCAGACTTGATGAAGTGCTATCCATGCTCAAATACGTCGTCTGCTCGAGACAGAGTCCCACCACTTCTGGATCGAGAATCGAGACAAACAGGAGGGAGGAGAGGATTAAGACATAGTCCTGTGTCAACAGGGAGAGTTTCCGATGAAATCGGGCCGAAGAGCGATGACGAAGAGAATCGCTGTTCTCTAGTGGTTCTACTCAAGAATCCGCGGGAAAGTTTCACTCGGAAAAGTGAGGTACGAGGCGTATGTAGACAAGTTCAAAGTTGAATATCTCCGACCAAAATAAACTGAGTCTATGCATAGCGGAAAAAGGCAAATTTAGGTTACAACACACCCGCAGACGACGACCACCACCACCAACGACAGCACCAAAGTAAGTGTGACGCTTGAGGCCCGGAGGTGTTAAGAGCGACGACGAGGCAGGCAGCCAATAGCCTCGTAGTAGAAAGCCGAGCACTATGTTCTCGTTAAGGCAAGATTGGCAACGGGGTGGGGTTACCTCGAGCGGGGGAGAGAGGGAAGAGGGGCAATAGGGAGCGAGACAGGGGAGGAAAAAAAGAATAGAGGAGCGACCGAAAGAGTCCGAGATGTTGCGGCAGTCAAGCCAGTGTTTAGGGAACAGGAGCCCGGGAAGGAGAGGTTGAGCCAGAGCCATCTTTTGGACTGAATGTAGGGGCGTTAGGGGTTGGGCGGGGGCCGGGGAGCCGGAAAAAAAGGGGGGGGCGAGCGATGTTGCCGCTCATTTGTCCTTCTCAGTGGCAACGGCCACTACAGCAAGCAGATGCAACAACAACAACATCCAGCAGACTCTTTCTTCCCTCTTGGTTTCGTTCAGTGGACTGCGCCGCTGGCCGTTCTGAGATCTGCGCGTCTGGCTCGCTTTGCTACTGGGTGTGGTTGATACGTTGGTTCCTGCAAGCACCTGGCGACTCGCTGGACTGCCGAGCAAGCGCAGTTTATCATTGGGCATTACAGCTGCAACTCCTAGACCCCTCATTTCCCCGTCGCGAAACCTTCTCGACCGAGTCCAGTCTTCTCGCCAGAGCTCGACTCTGTTCCCGAAGAATCCTGGATCGCACGATTCCCTACACTCTCCGAGAACTTCGTAATCCACAGATCGAACTCGTTGCTTAGACCCCTGTTTCAGGATCAAAACCCTATCCAACGTTCAAATCATCGGCCGTTGCAGTTTCGAGGCTGTCCTCGTCGAGATTTCATAAAATGATCGAGAATGCTGAGATAACAAAACTTGTTTCCCGAATTTATCCGGCCGAAGTTCTCTCCCGAATTTTTTTTCCCCGTCTCCAGTCCCGCGGATGTCTGCCCATCGATCCTCACGCGTTTTCTTCGATTTTCTCTCTCTTCGGGCACTGTAAGGGCCACACAACTCGCTCCGGTGGAGTGCAGCACCAGCAGTGGGGAGAGCGAGCATACTGGATGTTGGCACACAATTCAAATTCATTGTTATTGTTCTCCGGAGCTGGATGCTGGTGCGTTTTTTTTTTCGTTCCCGGCCAGTTCCTGTTCGCAGCTGGATGCTCAGCTGAGAACTAATTTGAGTTCGGATTTCAAATTTCAACTGTTTGCTCTTGTTTTCATTTCTTTCGTGAAACCCCCTTTGTAAAAACGAAAGATGTGAGAAAGCGCGCGGGCGAGCGAAACACAGCAATCGGGGGAGCGTAACAACAACAACATACTAGGGAGCAGGTGTTGCGCGAGACTGCTGCATTGAATCTCATTCTGACTCCATGTTTGCTCTCAGCCAGGGAGCAAGAAACGAACGAACATTAATGCCGCTATTGTTCTTAGGTCTTCGGCAACGAGAGAGCGCATGGGCAGAATGAGGCAGGAGTCCTTCGGAGCTCCTCTTTGCGTTCATCGGCGCTCCATCTCAGAGAAAGCGTCGAGAGCGACGGTTTCGCAGTAGAAGAATCGGTGGACAAGTGAAGATCGTAGGAATCTCTTAGTTTCCCTTTCCGTTGACAAAGAAAACTCCCACGGATGGTAAGCTCGTCGCTCTTCCAGGACTCCAGATCCAGACGTTGTCATGCCGCCTGTCTACTCCTTTACATTTGCAACAAGAAGACGGAGACGGGGACGACGCAGGAAACGGGAGCATGATTCAGGTTATCGGTCTGAAAAAGTTTTTCTCTACTTCATCTTTCTTCTCGCTTGGCAGCCCCTCGCTACAGCTCTCCAGAATCGGGAAGCGGTGGCGGCGGCGTCGATGGAAGAGTCTTCCTAGAAACTCGGCCACTCGGTCGAGTGAGGACCGATAATACTATCGAGTTATTGGTTCACTCGGCTCCAGTCAAGATGGCAAGTGGACACAGAGACTGTCTACCAATATCCTGTCGTCTCCCTTGCTCGACGCGTCTCCTTCGCCCCGTCCTCCCTGCCGTTGTTGTTTTGTCGTCGTCGATGTTGTTGTTGTTGTCGTTGATGTTGTCTCAGGAGTCTCACCGAACGCTGCTGGGCCAGACATGATCTCTCCGAACACTAACACTTTAGGAAACTTCTGTCGAGCGTCACCTGAGTCCGGCGCGCAAGTCTTAGTGAAACAGGGATCCGCGGGAAAGTTGCGGGAATGACCCTCTGGATCGCGGGAAAGGTTTCCCGGGAACAGAACGGTATGCCGGACATCTCGCGCGCATCCTCCGAAGTTTCCTCCGACGCGACGGCTCCGAAAAAGTCCGACCAAGGTGTTCGTGGAAGGTTATGGGGAGGTATGCAAATGCAATGTCGTCAGAAGTTATGCGCAGTGAGAAAGTGCTGCTTTGTGTGTGGGGTAAAGGTCGTTCATCTCACTTCGTTATAATGGACAACCGAGCAGCGAGCGAGCGAACGGACGAACCGAAAGACGGACAAAGAACACCTTTCTCGTCTCGCCGCACCCGGTTTGCAGTTGTCCCTCCCGTCGTCCTTCAACCCTAAAAACTCGCACTGAGCTTCCCGGAATCCCCAGTGAGCTCCGTTCTCCCGCGAGGAACGCGTCTTCGAGTTTGTTGGTGTGTTTCCCATCCCTCCCTGTTTCCGCATGAGAAAGTCCCCCTCGCCATTCCCGGAATCACGAAACCTCGAGGACATTCTCGCTCGGAAACAGCGGCGGAACTTCCCGTGGCGGAATCGGTAGAACTTCGGGGATGGTTCCGGCCTTGGCTCGGAGCAGAAAACGGACAGGAAAGGAACGTTAGCCGCAAAACGGAGGAAGAAGGCGCAGTCGTTCGCTGAGGAGAAGCTAATGATCTGATGATCGAGCTGCGACCGCCGCAGAGCACCCAAAATCGAGCGTATTGCCGCGGAATCGACAGATCCAGAAAAGGACGAGGAGAAGAAGGGAAAGAAGACTATCGTCAGTTCGCTTCCGCGGCCTTGGTTTCCCTGATTTCGGCTAACCGACCGCAATAGTTACGAGCAAATCACCGGAGAGGAAAATGGAGGGAAAATGGCGGATCGCTGAGCGAGAACCTCGGCGAAGGAGTTGCGAACTGTCGGTAACGAGCGGAATGGATCGGCTCAAAAACGACTCCGAAAATAATACCAAGACGGAATTAACTCCGGATGATTGCATGATAATCTCAAAGGACCGGGCTCAGGATGAACCCCGGCTTCGTTTCGGTTCGACGGAATTCGGAATCCGCGGCGGAATCGAAAACTACGCGACCCGGTTCCTCCGATCCACCGGCGCATCGAAATGTATTCACCCTTTCGTGCTTGTTATCTTTTTTCGCATGTGTTCCTCTCTCGATGTTTTCCACCGGTCTCGACAAATTGCGTCACGCGAAAATGAAGTCGTCGAGGCGTAGATCCGACGATGGCGGCAGCGACGTTCGACATCGATGGGCAACCAAACGCTTTTTACCTCGCTCGCTCCCTTCCTCCGTTCGAGTCGGTCGCGTCCCTCTGGAAGCCTTGTCGGCGGTGGTGGTGGTGGTGGTTGTGGTGGCTGTTCGCTTGCTCGCTCGCTCGCTCGGATGTTCATGGCTGTGCTCCTGTGCAAAAATAAGCAAACATCGTCAGCCTTCCATCCTAACGAGACGGAGCAGACGAACGAAGAGACATTCGGGGAATTCTGGACAGAAAGCGAACACTCGAGCGTGGCAGCGCGGAAGAAACCCGATCTACGTCGGGCGACGAGCAAAAATACTCCGGGACACGTGAGGAGCTTTGCCACAACTTCGTTCAGCAACAGATGGAGAACGATGATTGCAAGAGACCGAATTCTCCGTAGTGGGTGGAATCGACGACCAACTCAACGCAATGAAGTCTCCTTAGCCTGAACCGCTTCAAGATCATGGCTATCATTCGCAGCGGAAGGAGTCGTGGGATAAGGACGTACCTGACCAGGAACATCGTCAACGAGGAGTGTGGTCCTGATCACAGGCACGTGGCAGCACAGCACGTGGCGCGAGGTGAAGTGGAGAACGGGGTTGTTGATGTCCAGAAACTTCGGCTCACATGCCTCTAACGATTCTCTCGAGGGATCGGGTCGCGCTCTGTTTGCTCGCTCGTCAAAAAGAAAAGCTGGAGCATCGGCTTTCAGTTATTCTGATCATGGTAGAAACACGCCGTGTAGCACGCGGCTTCATGCAGCGTGCACGTGCGTTCCATCCCCTTGCGCTGTCCCCCTCATAACCCGAGAATCGATCACCGTTTTCAAGCGATCAAGGTCACCACTCACGCGCTCTGACGTAACCTGTTCTCAGGCTGAAAACAGAACACCAATGATCGTGGTCGGGACCTCTCAGCCAATCCGTGGACGATGCGTTGATTTCTTAACTTCTTCAGCCCCCCGTACTATGCTTGCATCGCATCGAGGATCTCAATCCCACTCAAAGCTCCCAAAAACATAGCATTCGATCCGCTCCGCTCACCGAAACGTTTTCGACTGGTGGTATCGGAACCTTCCATGCGTGGGGTCAAGGGTACATCTATACCGTTGCTCCCGATGGTGGCTTTTTGTCGATGTGAACTAGTCTCAGCATCGCCGATCGAGAAATTCAGATTGAAAAATATCGGCTGCCAATCGGACTTCTCCACAGATTTCGTTGCCACCACTCATTCGTCTTGGAAATTTGGAACGACAGATCGATGGCGTGTAGATGACGCGAGTGGAAATGCAATCGTCGGATAGATGGAGTCGCTCGGAGGTTCGCTCGTGCAGGCGAGCCACCGATTCAGTTTCGTCAACGCGGTCTCGTAAGCGCGCGTACGTTCATCCAGGTAAACAAACGTTCCAGCGGCAAACAGAAAACAGCTCGTTACGTCAATCGATTTTTCCGACAAATCGCTCACGAGGCTTTGTCCTAGCTTGAATGACAACGCCTGAGGGCTCGCGAGCAGGACGTAACGAGTTGATTCGTTCGGAGGCGCGTTTTCAACGTACTCTGCAGCACACCCCATCTCCCCATGTTTGCCTCCACTCATTCGTCGTCATACCCCCCAACCCCTTCTTCCCCAGTGTTGTGTTTGTATCACCTCCTCCCCCCACACCCATTTTCATCTGACATGACGCTCGAATGCCCGACATATCGCATTGCGCTTCTGTCGAGAGAGCTTTTGCAAGGCCTCATGGTCCCCGTCTTCTGCTCCCGAACATCCCCTATTCTACCCCTTTCTTGCCTCGACCCTTCATTGTCACACCTTAAAGGTTTGACGATATGTTTAATTGCGTGTCGAGTCGGGGAGAATGGCTGTTGTCGTGTATGTCAGCGTTTTTATTTTTTCCGTGTGCGCGCGTGTACAGCCTTCCAGGCATGCTCTCCGTGACAGCAACGTCTGACACGTTACCTTGCAAAATGCGCTGATACTCCATCGGCTTCAGCGCAGACGTCGACGTTGTTAAAAGCGCCGCTTCGTCGCGCGGTTCTCCCTTTCTAGTGAAAACTTCCGATAATCAAGACCCGGAACAAGCAGCGGCAACGCACTCTGATCGACCCCGCTACCTGTCGGAAAGAAATCCGGGAAACTGAAGCCAGGGGACTTTCAAGGGAGTTTCCAGAGGGCTTTTTATTGGTTCCCTATCGCCTGCTATGGATGTATGGACTATGGATGTATTTTTCAAATGGAGTCGATTCCCGGAATATTCCGTTTCAGCTGCTTAGTGGAAGGTCAGTGGATGGAGTGCATCGATGTCGAAACGGCTGTCGAAATCCCATTCTGAATAACAATGTTCGCTCGATGTTGCTCAACCAGGCTGCGTCCACAGCGTTGTTCATGCCATTGATGGAATTGAAATTTGAGCTCCGGATGGAGCGACGAGTTCCGTTTAGTCAAATCCAGCCGATGTCGCTATCGTTGTTTCTGTCCTGTTCTTCTCGCGGTTCAAGTGCATTTCGCTGATTTTTACAAACTGTTGCACTCATCAAAGTTTCGAGTCATGACTAAGCACTTCTAGGACACTCATTCGAAACACACTCACATTCGAAAAGTTTTCATCAAGTGCAACGTGGCAAATAAACTCCGGACTCAAGACTTCACGCGGTCGAGAGCCGCGACATTGGACGTATTTTTCCTCCTGGAAAGATGCTACATCTGCTCGAGAAAACTTTTGCTTCGTCTTCGGTGACTCCTGGAGAACTTTATCGGGGTTTCAAAGAACGGCGATATGCTCGGATCCCACATATCCGGATCCGGACGGCCAATCAAAGAAATCCTTGTTATCTGGACCGGAAGTCCGGGAAAATGCCGTAAAGGGCTCAAAATGTCCCTCGAATGAGACGAATAAAGTTCATCGCCTCCTGAGACCTGAACCTCTGTCGTATAGTGGCTCCTAAACCATGTCATGCGGAACGCGGAACCCTCGGGTTCCGCGAGGTCCTTGCCTCCCGAGCGAAGACAATGTGGAAGCCCCAGGGAACCTATCTGACTGAGAGACGACTTTCAGAGGCCACCGATAAAAATTTTTCAAGGATACAGCTGCAGCTCCTACTTCTCTTTTCGGAGAAACTTTCTCCGAAAAGGCGCCATATTTTGTATTCTCCATTTTGATTAGGAAGTCGGTTGGATCCGAAAGATGATTTCCGTACGGCTCCGACTTCCCTATGGAACGGCAATCATCTTCGAACAACGATTCCAGAGATAGGCTCGTAGATAGTCGAACCTTGCGGCTCGTTCACCGAAGAGGCTCTCTTTCCGCCGGCAGGCATGTTCGTCCCAGCGTTCGGATGCGCGAACCGAGGATGAAGTAACCATTCCGAGATAGGAAATTGTAAAAGATGGCGGAAGATTCTAAAGGAGAAAAGATCAGGGAAAGGCGATCGTCGCAGACTGGTGGGAAGGATTCGCAGTTGGGTGGAAGGAGCAGGAAAGGAATCGATTCTCTCTTGATTCGGCCGCAGAGCGCCGTCGCTGCTATGCCCGCACGGGGGAAGAAGGCTCCAGCTCCGATCGTTCGTAGATTCCCGATCCAACGGGAGAAATGTTTTTCCCTCCAGGCAACTCAGTCAAACAGCAGTACGAACAGGAGGGAAAGGAGAATAAATAGAAGCTTTTCGTTCCGCGCCCATCGCCCACAAAATAAGCTTCCTCCTGTCCTGATCAGGGATTGACCTGAGACACTGATTCTCACTAGCCGCGAGACGACACCTCAGCATCCCACATGCAATCGTGATCACCGAGATCCCATGAGCGCTTGTTTCGCCACCTGAATTCGAGAACTGCGGCTACGCGCTGAAGTGACGCTCCCTCGTTTTTCTCTCTGTGCATCGAAGGAATTCGAACCTTCAGCCGTTCGAAACTTATGATTAGGGCTCGATTTCCATCGCGGTATTTTGGTCCGGAATTCGCGGCGAAGTCGCGGCATTCCCTAGTGAAAATCGCGGTGCCGCGATTTTCCTGCCCCGCTTGAAATATGGGCGGGAGGAATTCGAATGAAAAGAGCGTTTGAGAGTGGAACCAGATAGTACTTGATTGGTGCAGATGGTCCGATAATAGTTTGATGTGCATGAGCTTGAGGGAGCAAAGTAGATTACCCTCCTTCCCCATTCGATAGCTTTTAAGTAGTCTCCGTCTCGAATAAAGACACTCACATCAGTTCTTCTCGACAGCTGCGAGCGGAATCATCAAATTATCATGCCCTAATTTTGATACAGTAGGTTGTACAGGGACATGTTCACATCCTTTAGAGCTCATTTCAATAAATGATCGACCGTTAGCGCGTCGAGGGGATGCAACATCATCGCCCCCGTGATCTGCGACTCGCGGAAGGTCTCGATAGTATCCAAATTTGTCGCTTTTCAGTATGAATTCGTGCTCGTCGCATGCTGCATCATCGAAATCTGTGCAGATTCAGGAGTGGGAATGACATTCTGGAGCCCATTCGGAGCACTGAAGTTTCGTGAGGCGAAATCCCGAAATTCGCGGCGTGCCGACCGAAAGTGAAGAATTCGCGGTTTCCATCGCGGCCGCGATGACCGCGACAAACATCGAGCCCTACTTATGATCCTTGCGAAAAATTACTGAACAATGTCAGATCGCCACCGTCTGTTGGTTTCTCTCATGTATTCTATTTCAAACTTGTAGAATCCACTCAGAATTCCGAGAACTTCGTTGCCCTGGGGATCTGGAATCAAATCTAAAAAAGTCGAGAGTATCTGAAATTAGAACCGAAACTTGAGTTGCTTGCTCCTAAAGAGGTCCTCCAGATAAATCAGATACGTACCTAATTTTGTTGAGACGCAAAGGGTATAGTGGGATAAGGGGCGATTCTCGGCTAGAGCTAGAATTTCGGATTGCGTTGGCGGTGATGATCCCCTCTCCTAGTGAATCATTTTGGCGCAAACAGATCCTCTTTATCATCCTCGGTGTTCGAAAAACACGCAAATGAAAAATGAGGGATATTCTTGACGCCCGAATTTTTCAGTGATCTTCTAGAGATCACTGCGCGGAAACGAAAAGAGCTAGAGACTCTCGCTTGGTCGCGTTTGAAAGCTGACAAAAAATGCTACAAAATGAGATTGTTTCGACCTGAATCACCAGCCTTTTTCCATCGGTAAAAAGCGATTTTCATTGAGAGAAGAAGAAATTCAGCAGTTTTTCGCTTGGGGAAATGTCTGATCGTAGAGTGAACTGCGCCGTACGAATTTTTTTGGGAACATAATCCTTCTACGAAAGTAACGGAACTCGTTTGAAGTTGTTCTGCCAACGCTCAGACTTGTTATCTGAGGTTTTCCCACCGAGACACCCTTAATCAAAGGTATTCTACCCAGGGACCCCGCAGTATTACTTGACCGGCGTAATGAATAGCCTTCTCTTGGTTCCCATTCAAGCTGCCACGAAGCAGAGAAGATTTTCTATCACAAATCGTTAACATAAGATCAGTTATCGTCGCTGTCGTCCTGGATGACTGAAACCTCGGCGCCATGTTTGAAGAGCAAGCTAAGAATTTCCGCTGGTCGCACGATTCGAGAGAGGTAGCGAGCGTGCGGAAAGTAATACACGACCGTTGCTACGTGCGAGTAGCAGCCAACCGTGCGTTGTCCGCTCCTGCACTAACAGTCATGCCGTTGAATACCAGCGTATGGGATCGCAATCGGTGAGTATTCGATGTAGCACCGATATTGCTTCGCTCCTGAGTGACGCGACTGGACTAGGAGTCTAAGAATTTTCCGATGCTCTGCAAGAGGCCTATTCTACCGTAGTGACTTAAGCTTCAGTTTGCCATTTTCATCGAGCGCTTCGGCGTGGTATGAGATCGATTGTGGTAGCTGGTATACTCCCGTGAAGAAGATATTCAGGTCGCGCTCAGTCAGCTCTGGGAAATCCTCAACCTCTTCAGGCGTCACGTCGAGCCAATCCTTCCGTATAGTGTTCCATCTGGAGTTCGTCACCTCATCTACCAGAGTATTCTGAACGCCGCTCATTTGGATCATGCGCTCTACAACCTCATCAAACATGCCTTCATCGGAATCGAGGCGCTTGCCGAGAGGTTATTCAGATGACAGGCGATCCGGAGCATTTTTGAAATCCTTGGGAGTAGGTTAATGTCGATTCGATGGTCGAAAATGCCGTACTTCTGCTCTTTTTTTGTTTCCTCAGAGAATTACACATGCGCCGAGATCCGAGATGTATGACATGGCGGCGTCATTACATACACGAAGCTCGCGTCTGCTGGAAACGCGGCGACATGCGCGGATGTGCATGTGCATGGATGATGGTCGCAGAATCATTGAGCCGCGAGCAGGATAGCTCAGAAGAGTTATTCATCACGCGGGTCAAGTAATACTGCGGTGTCCCTGGGTTTAATAGCTTAGAACAGAGGTTCTCAAACTTTTCTGGTGGCGGCACGGCGCGACACCCCGAGCTCTTCAAGAAGTATGGTCAGACCGAGTTCGGAATCGCCCGTGACTCTCTGTCGTTTCACCCCGTGTCAATCCGGAATCACCGGCAGCCCCGCCCCATGGTCGAGGGGCCTATCTCGCGGCACCAATAGTGCCGCGGCACCTCGCGGCAGTTTGGTGCCGGCGGCACACAGTTTGAGAACCCCTGGCTTAGAATAAGGGTGTCTCGGTGGAAAAACCTCAAATAACAAGTCTGAGCGTTGGCAGAACAGCTCCAACCGAGCTGCGTTACGTCTCTAGAGGGATAAGGTTCCCAAAAAAATTCGTACGGCGCAGTTCACTCTACGATCAGACATTTCCCCGATCGAAAAACTGCTGAATTTCTTCTTCTCTCAATGAAAATCGCTTTTTACCGATGGAAAAAGGCTGGTGATTCAGTTTGAAACAACCTCATTTTGTAGCATTTTTTGTCAGCTTTCAAACGCGACCAAGCGCGAGTCTCTAGCTCCTTTCGTTTCCGCGCAGTGGTCTCTAGAAGATCACTGAAAAATTCGGGCGTCAAGAATATCCCTCATTTTTCATTTGCGTGTATTTCGAACACCGAGGATGATAAAGAGGATCTGTTTGCACCAAAATGGTTCACTAGGAGAGGAGATCATCACCGCCAACGCAATTCGAAATTCTAGCTCTAGCCGAGAATCGCCCCTTATCCCACTATACCCTTTTTCAGAACTCGATCCATAATCTTGAAACGAAAACAGATCCCGATGGTTCCAAGATTGTAGAGGGGAAATGAAAGGTTTTCCGTAGACTCTGACGTCTCGATCAGGCAACGCGATACGAAGGTTCCCTCGTGTCGCTAAGTGAGGTCTTCTGACTGCGATAAGATCTCCAAACTTCCGAAACGGTTGAAATTGTGATATCCCATATTAGAGACCACCATCTTGAATCAAGATTCTCGATGATATCTATTCCAGTGGCTCTGAGACTTTCTTATCAAGCTCCTGATTGTAAGTTTCATTGGCCGCTTATGCCCTCGATGGGGAAAAGTTACAAAACACTCATGGTAGGTCTGTTCATAAGGCCCAATCACGGGCGAAACATCGAACCATGATGGAAGTTTCCGTTCCGGGAGGAATAGATCGTGTTTCCAAACAAGATCCTTCGCCTTCCGCTTCTGGATTTGATCCCTCAGCAAACGCGGAAATGCGTCGTGATGGCCGGATTATGATTTCAGCTCAATCTGGAAACGGCGGCGGTTGGTCGTGTCATGCCGCAGGAATGCCACAGATACCTCGTAAAGTGGAGGAACGTAGTCCCACGTACAGGTTGACGCGCTCGACCGAGGCACAGTGATTCTCTTTGAAACTCAGTGTGACGAAGGTTTAACTTTCCAGAGAAGACTTATAATCTAGTCTTGGATCGAAGGAAAGCTTAAATCTCTACCGGTAAACACTAGTGAATAACACGAGGAGGTTCCCTGAACTCGTCCGCAGACCATCAGACCCGGATCGCGATCGTTGCAGCTCTAGCGATCCTGGCGAACCGCGCGGACGTAAGTGGCAGTTATTTCCCCTCAGATTCCCGTCGTCGCTCAGCATAGGTTCAGTGCGCGATAGGAGTAAACGGAAAAAGACGACGACGTCGACAACGACGAGGACAACAACGGAGCGCAGGGGAGGACGGCCACGATGGGCAGAGAATTGGAGCAAAAGAGTGACTCGTTGATGCACTTGTATTGTTCGCAAATCGAGGAAGTTGGAGTCGTTGTGCTTCTGTATCGCCGCTCTCCGTGCCCGTTAGACGAAAAAGCATCGAAGCAAACCACTAGCCGTTCGGTCGAGCAGCGGTGGACTAGATCATCTAGATCATCAAGCTCAGCGAAAGCTACACAACGAAAATGCATTATCAACAACATCAACAACAACAACAACCGCCAACACGACGACAACAACCGCCACCCGTACTTATTCCAACGACGACGGGAACCACAGCAGCATCGATGGCCACCATGCAGCAACCGCATCGGCAAAAACAGCTCGGTTTCGACACGTGGACTTACGACACACGCTCGTTCGTTTCCCAATCGATAGCAGGGCAGGGCAACATCCAGAGCTCGTTTGTCCAGAGATGCCCCGAAGTCGCAACGCCTCTGTGCCTCCTTGAAACACTCCCAATCCGATTTTGATGTCTTGGTCGCGGGTGGCGACATTCAACAGAAACCTGAAATCCCATTCCGACTTCGAAAATCTCGTGCTCAGCATGCTGCGAGCGCGTCGCTTTTGGAGAGAGGGGGCGTTCAAATCCGGAAGCCTTTCTCCGAGTCGAAGCTCCGATTGTTGTGAATTCCATGCTCAGAATAGCGGCTGTATGCCGTTTGCGATTCATAGGCGGACGAAGATAGAAGAGTTTTCGGTCGCTTTACAGGTGTTCGAGAAGTTCCCGATGTAGAGAATTCCCTGGATATGTGTGGCGGATTTCGGCGGCAGTCAGCGGCGAGCATCTACAGCTCGTGAGATGACGTAGATGAAAAATGCATGCGGGAATCTGTTGACGTAGGCTCTCGATCCGGAATGTACATGTTGACCACCGCGGTTATGGGCAACAAGCTTGGCTACTCATTCCGAACGACTGTTACTGCAATGTCGGTAGTTCGCCGTTTGATTGAGTGACTGCTCAGTTGCCCGGATGGCTCGCCTGCTCGGTCGGTCACTTGCTCGCTGGCTCACCAGTTGCTCGTATGACCTCACCAGCTGCGGAACGGTCGAAGGTCTCTGAACTGATTGCTGTTTAGTTCGTGGCACCATAACTGCCGTTTCCTCCCATTCCCTCGGCTGAAAACGTAATGTGGGAACGAAGGAAACACGGGTTTCTCGCGCGAGGCGAGACTCCATCGAAGTATTCTAGGGGTGGTGTGCGAATGTGTAAGACCTCGCGGTTTCGCCGTCGACTAATTGAGGAGAGCTTTACCTTGATGACTCCCGACTGCTCGGCTTACCTCGAGGCCGGGTTTCTCTGCGGCTGGCTCTTGCTAACACGAAACGGAAAGCCCTCGAACCACCGGATGGAAGAATGTTTTACCGTGCCGCTTTGCGGTGTTCCTTCTCGGCACGACTTCTTCCGAGACGAGGTGTTTTTATTCGAGCTCTTGGAATCACAGTGGCAGTGAGTCTGAGGAAAGGTCGAGGTGCCTCGGGCTGCGAAGGGAGAATCGGCGAATGAAGAACTCCGCGAGGACTCCGCGTTTCGACCTGAATCGATGGAGTCGTCGACCCGGATCCACTATTCCTTCTTCCCTCATCTCGAGGATTCTCTCGGAACATTGAGTTATCATCAGTTTCGATATTACCTAGAACGAAGTCGTGTTGTGGCATTCCCATCTGCAAGCATATGTATGTCGGTTCTCCCACCCGTGATGCAGCATGATCATGTTGACTCGAGCTGGGAGTCGGCACGCGCTGGATTCATGAACTGAGACTGGAAAACAATGCTGGAATATTCACGATCAAAGATATAACCACAAAAATGGATGTGAATTCTCAAATGAGCGAAAGTATTTGAATGCAGAACGATGCCGAGAATTCATCTCAATCACTTGCGTTTCTAGTTCCACTCTGGACCGCAGAGAGCGAGTGAGAAGGCTGCCGCAACACCTAGGTTTCTTCTTCAGACGGACTCACAGATGTAGTGGTCTCAATTCGAGATCGGAACGGGGGCAGCATGTTCGTAGCGAACGGACGGCGCCAAACGATATATCGAGTGTCGTATGGGGCGTAGCTCTAGTTGATGTTTCCGCTGCAACCGCGCTCGTCGTGATTGCGGACGGCGCGGAGGCCTCACTTCGACGGCCATTTTGAGATCCTTTCTCGATATGATAGGCATGTTATCGATTCCGAGGTGGAGGACAGAACTTGAAACGAAATTTGTCGAGCCGCTCCGCTTTGATAGCTATGTCAGACAGCATCAGACGCCACGAGCTACGCAAGTCGTTCTCCTGGATGAATATAAAACTGCGAAAACAAACACACCTACGCAACACCGTCCCAAACGAATTCGCGCAACCCCCACTCTCCCTTCCTTGAGTATAGGGCATGGATACACGACGACTTCATTAGCGATCGAAATCTGCGGCAGTCAACTTTGTCGTTCCCGTCATGGCTCTGGCGACATCAGAATCCGACGACCGAATCGACACTCCGCGTTCCACTATTTTGAATGACAGCACTGCTTGACAATGTTCCTGAATTACCATCTTGCTCTATGCAAATTTTGTTTTCGCATCGTCGGGGACTTCGCTGCGTCACCTAGAAACTCTCAAAGGTCCGAAGTTAAACACGAGCGCCTCCACAGAATGTCAGGCCCTTTCAAACTTTCAGACCCATGAAATATTCTGAAGGTTTCGGATGGTAGAGACCAAAAGTCACAGAAAGTAATTCACCCTGATTCGAAGATGTCACTGAGAAATCATCAGAGTATTCAGGAATCCGGGAATACCGAGGACGAAGCCGGCCGGGATCATCCGACCTTACTCGAACATGGACCTCTTCGTCACGAAAATATTGGTTCAACGATTCCATAGCGGTCTGGGAGTTAAATCACGATAGGGATCGAAACTAGTTTCCGCTAGACTGTGACTTCCGAACTCTCCCTAAGCACCTGAGATCGTCCCGAGCTCGTCGCTCGGATTTCATGCAGCAAGTACTTTTAGTCTCATTAGAGAGATCGACTGCGATCACTCTTTCAAATGAAAACACTCATCGGATCTGAATCGGAAGTTGTGGGGTCGACCGATAACGAGAGACAGAGAAGAGCGTCACAGCGTGACAAGGTCAACCGCCTTTACGACCTCTACACTTTTACGACGAAGCTAATTGGGGGCGAATGTTTTATACCGATATACAAACTCTCGGTCTGCATTCCCTCACGATCCGATCAATTAGACAAATGAACGGAGGAGGGCGTGCTTCGATAAGACGATCGGAGGAAAATACTCGATTGAGCACGCCAGAAATACTCGAATAACAGCGAAGCCGGGAGCAGCAGCCGCGTGTTCCGCAGATTACTCTGCGCCCACGTTCTAGACGACCCCTTTGATGCATCAGACTCACGCATCGGTTCGGGTGCTCGTCCATAAGGCACAAAACACGTCATCACCCTCTGATATAAATCCGATGTTTTGAGATTTATGAGCTTGGTACATCTATGTATAGCAATCACGAAGTGATCGGGGTAAGCTCTTCAAGACTCAGAGAATCAAGTTCTTCCTGATCTTCTTGGGCAGTAATTCAGTAGAACTCTGCATTCGAATATCTTCACATCTTACCGCGGCATCACAAAACTGAGCCGCCAATGGCAGGATTGTTGTCCCCGCCAAAGGAATCTCAACAAGAATGCTACCCAAACCGAGAATATGCAATGAATATTATTTTGCGCTCCGAGTATAGGCCGTGAATCCGTTGTTCAGCAACCTTGGTGGGCATCGGTTTTCTCTGTATTCACGGTTGAAGATAACGTGTGGAGGATGAACCTTCTTTCTCCTGAAAAATTCGCTGATTGCGTATAAACGATTACTCATCAATTTCTTCTCGATAACAATTTTCTATTGAACCTGTTGTTTTCCTCACGTGATTCGCAACTCGTGATCGACTCCTCTAAACTACTAACTAAAAGAGCTGGCAGGGCTCTACATTCTAAACAGTCGAGACTTCTAAACTCTTGTAAAATGCGAACACGCCTTCCCCTCCGTCTCGATTGTCCGCCAAGTATCACGCGATCTCAAGTACGAAACCTTCATGAAAATCAGAAAGTGATTGGAAACTGATTGTGGATCTGTCAAATTACATGAGAACACTGTTACATCGATTGCTAATCAATCACCGGTTGCGAATCACGCGAGGAGAACAAGTAATTGGCTCAAGTAATCGTTAATTGCTTTCCCATGTAATTTATACATACTCAGTATGAAGCAGTATCCCAAACTTTAGATCGCGCGATACTCGGCGGACAATGGAGAGGGATAGAGAGGCGTGTTCGCATTTGAGAGGATTTGAAGAGTTTCGAACACTTACGATGTGCCGGGGGAGCCGCACACTCGGCGATCTCCGTTCGCTTACAATACCGAAGAACTCAGGTGGAATCATGATCACCATTTACCACTCACAATTGGTTCCGTGTATCTGAACGGCACCGGAATAGTTCGGCTTTGTTGACTAGTCAACCCCCCCCCCCCTTCCACAATGCGGAAGTTGTCCTTCATGCATGTGGGGGGTGTTCGGCATGGCATTATTTTTGTTGTGTCTATATGGGATTGCCTGATCTCATGTTTCGAAAGGGAGAGTTGAGACTTGAAACAATCGTCAAACCTCGCTACACAGAGTTTTCTTCCCTGCATAGAATTAGCAGTTAGCAGAAGATAGGTTCGTCGGAGGAGTTTCCCGCGGGAGTGATTGAAAGAGCAATCGAAATGTAATCATGAAGTAATTCAGTTACTTGAAAGTTGACTTCTGCTGATCAGAGTGATCCGTGACTGCAATCGGACTCAAATTGTTGGCTGTAATTATTGACTGTGATTGCAATCGCTTCTCTGAAGTAATTTACCGAATCCCTGCTGATTATAGTCACCGTCACGCTCTTGACGGAGGTCCTTCGGATGGATCCCCTCGATAGCAACAAGGAAGAAGTTCCGAGCGTGCCTGGAACGCATTCCAAGGTCCGAGTTTCGCCCTCAGCCACTGCGAGTAGAGCTCACACTCAGGAGAACGTTTCCAAGGTGGCAAGGTCCGATTCCACACTCACATTTCCTCTGTAGATGTTTTTATGGGGAATCCGGCACGTTTACTCCATACAAACGAGCGAAGCGAGCGCACCCTCGCAGAACTCTCGGAGTCATCGAGGAAAAAACAGGCTGACGAGAAAAGCTGTGATCATCATCGTATCATCATAGACTGTAACTCTTGATACAGAAACTTCGCGGATGGCAAGTGCGCGAAAACACTCTAGCATACAAACTTCCACTTGTGTTTGTGTGTACGATTGCGATGGCCGCCCAAGAGGGTATGGGACGCTTGCCATGGCAAATTTGGTTATTGGTCGGGAGACCGTTCCTCATCGAATGAGTCGCTTTGCTCGGCTTGACCCCTCTCGCTCGGTCAATGTACGAGAGGGGCCCCCTGGTCAGGTCAGGGGCTGGCTTTGAGTCTGGCCTTTTGCCGAGAAGCCAACCAGGGGTGTGAAGTCCAGGCGGCGCGAAGATTGGGGTAAGGGTAAGGCTATGCTAAGCCCCGTAATCCCCATAGTCACTCACTGCATAGACCAGTCAGTCCGCGAGCGAGCGTGCGAAGCGACCAAGCGAAGCGACTGGGTTTGTTAGAGATGGAAAAGGATGGAGCCAGGCAAAGGGGTGGGGGAGGGGGAGAGTCACGGAGGAGTGAGGAACTCGCCGCGAGGCCTAAAGGATTAACTCCCAATATGCGACAGTGTCCTCATTGAGGCAACTGGCTGTTCGGTCGTGGCGCATCATTCGGTGGCGACGTTCATTTCCGTTTTTACCCTCCTCCGCGCGCTCATTTCTGAGCAAACCGCAACTTCTGACCGGATCACTTGCCGTGCCGATGGCCGTTCTCTGAACATGTAATCGGAGGGCATCGAGCCGCGCTGAGAGGGCTCGCCATCCCGGGGGACGGGTCTGAGGAGTCGCATCCTTGACGGCTGGATGCTCAGCGATGGAAAGTCGATCACAGGATGAGTGTTGCGCCGTGGTCGATCGCTTTGGCCACGAGGGCAGTAGAGATTCCGGGTTTCGGGTATCACCGGAATGTCGTTTCTTTATCTCTGGAGGCAGGCTAGAACCAGGATTGAACTGTTCTACTCAACCGTTCGAGTCCATATCCGAACCACTGCTCATGAGCCTTCCTCCTGGCACCCCGTGCAACAACTACCGTTTAAGGTTTCCTGGTGAAGGTCGCCCCGCGTTTTCTAAAGCGAAACTCGAGGAACGCTGTGCGAATGCCTGCTAAGCTCTCAACTCAGAGGTTTTCGTTTCGTTCCCGGGGTTCCGCACATGCATTGAGCATGCGTCCACTATGCGAGAAAATTGTTCTCCGTGTTCTTGGCGCCTCGAATGCGTCGCAAATGTTCAGCTGCAGTCGATTCTAGTCTTCATTCCGAATTTATTTCGTATCAATCCCGAAACTATGTTCGCTCCCCCTAAAAGCGTTTGAACCGAGTTGGAGGGCGACATCCGAGAAGTTCTCTGAGGAGATGTCATCGCTATCGGGAACTCACCTGAATCCTCGAGGCCGCGTCGACCCAAGGAACCGTCTATAGAGAGGAACCCAGCCGAGAGGACAGCCAGCTAGTCGGCCACAAATGGGAGTCGGGGGCGGCGGGGAGAGGGCCGGGGACAATCCACTGTGTGCAAGGGGGACCTCATCTGCGCTCCGGGCACCGGCTCGCCAACAATGGTCTGGGAATTGAGGCCAGTCCTTCTCCTATTGAGTTCTGTGTGGGCATCGGAATATGGGGAGGGGTAGGAGACGGCTCGGGACAGGGCGGGGAATCGATGGGGGAGCCGCGCCAAAGCAAAGGCCTGATTGGAGATGGACGTGGCCATTCACATCGAGACTAATCTGAGCTAAGCTCCCGCATTGCTGGCTCGACTAAAGCTTGCCAACACGGCGGCGGCGGCGACGACGACGTCGTCGTCGCGCACGGCTCGGACGGTCGTGTGGAGCTTTGGGACGGCTGCGAAGAAGATTCGCAGCGACCACATACGTCGGCCAGACTCCGTCACCAACAAACCGCTGTATCTACTCCGGACTGCGGGCGACTGATGCCGAGCCAATGAATGCCCACAGAGCCGTTCGTATTAGAATGACATCATTTGTTCGAAGCAGCCGCTGAATAGCAGAGCGTCACCGCTGTCGTCCGGAAGAGGCAAATCTCTAAGGGGCCTTGTACGAACACATCTGTGGAAAGTCATTCGCGGTAGGACAACACAATGTGGTGATTATACGTTCCGAAACCAACATGTACGACTTTTCTCTGCCGTGATAACAACTCCCTATTCAGTCAGCGTAACAGAAGAACTTCGTTGACATCCGACGCGTGCAGTGACGGTGCTCACCGTGGAACCAAGTTCCTACCTGAAAGGTCCTCGAATTGATGTCACAACAGGCTATGAAAAGCGAACACCACGCGCACTAGACTCACCAAACACCTTGTCCCCCCTTTGTGTCCGAGTTGACCATAAGCTCTTCACGGTCCCTCTTCGGCAACCCTGCGCCAGATCTGGCGGTTCTCGCATCTTTTGCGATATCCGTTCCCAGTAGTATGGCTCATGGAGATTTGGAAAAAATCCGTGGAAACACCAAAATTCGAGATCTCGGAAGTCTCCTTCTCTGGCTCGAGACCGGATGACTCGTGATGCGAGATGCAAATGTATGTCAACATGTGAGCATCCTTCCACTCATCGGAAAAGTTCATCATCAGCGATTAGAAAATTGACACAAATGAAAAACTTGAGGGTCTTCGAGGAGATGAATGGATTCGGGTGATAAATCGGTTGGTAAGTCGTGCGTTATCTTGAGATATCCCTGGTTCATAGCTCCGCGGGCAACATACCAAGTAGACAAACTGTCGACCCGCATTGAGAAGAAAGTTTATCTTCCCAATGTTTCGCGGAGCTCCATCCTCGCATCCCACTCTCCCCCCCCCTAGAGGGCCAGCTCATTTTTCGCGTGAGCACCGAGCATTCGTAGTCTGATTTTGTTCGGAGCGAGGAAATGGAAGAAAGAGACTCACGGATGGAGCTTTGTACAAGATTGTTGTTTGCTCAAGACCCTTCTCTCTCGAGCTCTCGTAATCAGTCGTCGTTCTCTCTTTCGGTTCCGTTCCCAGGCCGGGCTACTGGCTCGACGTCGACGATCGGTCAATAGGGAAACATCTCTCCTCTTCCGGTTATCGTTATCGTTTTCTCCTGTGTCCTCGATCTTGTCAGCGTTGTCGAACCCGTCTACAAGCCCTTACTGATCCACTCAAACCGAACAGCGATCGACGTCGCGATGACGACGAACACGAAATAAACTCGCACACTCTTCAGCCACTTGAAGGACTTGAAGGAACAACGATACTCGTGGACAAACGTCGGGAGCCGCCTCTCAAACTCAGTTCCAATGCTGAGTTTCCTCATAATAAGCTGTACCGCTACCTTCACTTGGATACCATGAGTCCGCGAGAAATTTCTGGGAACTCTCGGAAGTGAGCGACTCCGTTCGCTCCGTTGTGATCAAAGATTGAACGCTCCAACATGCTGCGCTGCACGCTATTATCGACGATGATGTCGACAGCGCTCGAGGAAAATTTGACAAACGATGACAACGTCCCACCGTCACCGGGTACGAGGGCTAACTAAAAAGTGAACCCGCATTTCTAATGTACGAACCATGTTGCTACCGATTTGAGTGAAATTCCTTGTACTGAGATGCACCCTTCCTCTTCGAAGTCCTCGCACCCCACCTGTCCGTGTCGGGCACGGCTTTGCTCAGCAGACAGAGAACGACTGCGAGAAGCGGCAAGCGGGAGACGACTCGCAACAAGGAAGCACGACATTGGGGAGAACCAGGAGAGTCATAGGAAGGGAATCGCCGCGCACGATGAGTCTGATTCTAAGGCCAAGAGGAACGATCGTCCTCCGGACCTCGATGGATGATGGATTGGAAATGAGATATTTTCCATTTCTTCTCCATCCTCGCTCAAATCCAATCCAGTGCTAGGATTGTTTATCTCTGTGAAGAATCCAATAATGTTTAGCAAGCAAGCAAGTAAGTCCACATGGTTGGTATCCACATGGGTTGTATAAAGCAGAGTTACGCCCCGGCTGAGCGCAGCCGAGCGGCCACTCACTCCAGGCCACGTTCAGCCACGCCAGTCCGCGCGAGTCGAGGCCAGACGGATTTTAACGTTTCCCTCGAGAAGCCATAAAGGCCTCCGTCATAAAAGCAGGCCGTCCGTCCGTCTGCCGGGCCGGCCAAGCGGGCGGGCGGGCGGGCGAGCGACCCTCCGACAAACCGACGGACAGAACCATCTCTTCGCTCATCGCCAGAGCTGTTCTCCCATCTTTTCTCCAGTTTTTCCATCGTTCGCCCTCCTACCGCCGCTCTGTCCCAGCTTTCGTTGGTTGGCACATCCTGGGCCCGGCTTCTCTCTAGAGAAACAATGTTCTTTTCTCAGATATCGAGAAATTCAACGCCTACGTCCGAAGACACTCTGAGACGTTTGCTGGACATTGCCTCCGGCGAGCGTGGGAGTGAAAGATGAGACGGGAATCCGAAACACTAGGACTGGACATTCGCGATGCGAGACATTGAAGCGAAGCACTCTTATCACACAGCGCATTGCAACAAGAAAACTAGAGTTGTGTAAAGTATTTCCATGCTTCCATTCTTCTCGGGTTTGATCAGGATCCTGAGGTCGTGTGGTTCTGGAGGAAGTCGGTTGCGGTTGACGGCAGGAATTCAACGTCTAGTCAATTTGAATCTCAGCGAATGGGAGGAGGACATCATGATACAGAACAACAGGAGAAATTGAAAAATTCAATTTTTCCAAAATCGAGTTTCTTGAAGATTCTTGGAGCCATGAAAGGAGGATACTTATCCATGTTCACGGATTTTGTCAGGAGACACTTTTTCCTATGCTGGTTGAGGTTTGAAAATGAGGTCCGCATAGGAGACGTACGGAAGCCACAAGAGTTTTTCGCGTTTTTCTCGAAACCCCAAAAAAGGGATTGCGACGTTTTCGATCTGGGCTCTTCAATGATGAGTCTCCTTCCCAGCCGTACGAGTCCTGTCCCTGTCGGTATTAGGCAATTGACGTCGTTTCGAGTGATGAGGTTTCAGAAATCTCCGTAGAAGTTCAGTCGTTAGACTGAGTACTCGAGGCGACGGCCCTAAACCTTCATCGCACCACGGAAACAGGTTTTGAGCAATAGGCATCCGCCCGGATCTCCTCCACTGAATAGAGAGAGAAACCAAGCCTAAGCCGTTGCAAGAATCGATTGCTAGCGGCTCTCGCGAAACACAATTTGTTAAAACGGCTCAAATCTCCGTGACACCACTGCCACCTTACGTCCCCAACTGACCTTTGAATAGATTCAGATGAATCGTGCGGGAATCGATAACGGCCATATTAGATCAGTTGTATCTACCGAACGGCCGAGTTCCAATTACTGGTCCACTGATCGAAACTTCATTTCGACCAGGGTTGGATTCCAGTGCTGTTGTTCTGATCACGAGACTTTGCTTGAGCTGTGATTCTTATCATTCACTCTCTAGGCGTCCTTGCCTCACAAAACGGAGGCCCTCCATAACAGGAGGGCGGCGCCACCGGGATCGCTCGGACCGTGCTGGCTCACCTCACCATCTCGCCCTTTCTTCAGACACTTCTCCTGTCACCTCGCTCACCCACACTCGTGCTTCAAGTCTAGGGGCGGGGGTGGCTGAAGGGAAAAGGGAGGAACTGGGAGGGAAAAGGTGGGACAGTTTGAAAAATTACGCCATACGTCACAAATGTGTAACAATCGTTAGTTATGGTTTCCCGAACTGTCCGTGCCTGAGCATTCGCTCACCTGCAATCCCTGGGCCCGGCGGCCCGATTCCTCCAGGATGTAAATCAGTCTAATTTGTGAATTTTGTGCGAGGCCGCGCATCGTCGAACCTCTGAGAGTCGTCGGAGCCCCCAACATAATACAATATCTTTAGTGCTCAGGCCTTTGACACACGGAGGATTGCACATGAAAACGAACCTGTGAGAAATCCGAGCCCAATACATTATGTTCGGTTGCTGCCGGGGTTGATGGTCGTCCGCAGGCTTTGAGCTAGATCGACATGGATTTTCGTCCGTCTGGTGTATGTCGCATCTATTGGCGGATTCCGCTCACAACGATTGAACTTTGGTGACCTCTGCGGAGTCTGCATCTCCAATGGAACGATGGGAATTTATCCTTGTCAGGAACGAGGTATCAGAGCCTCCATTTTCGAATTTCAGGAACTTCTCCAAGGATTTCTAAAGCTTCAAATGCTCTTCCATATTCTCTAGGGCGACCATGGGCTTATTCGAGGACGAGAACGATTATTATAGGAATGCAAAGAAACAATCGGCAACGCTCACCGATTCGGTCTCGCAACTACGCGTGCCCTACCGTCAGAGCAGTAATATCACTCCAGTGTTAAATATTAACCCAGAATCTTGAGGGCGACATCCAATACAATAATAGTCTATTTGAGAGACATGCAATCCCAAGACAACAGCGCACTCTCCATGCAAGTGCAACGACTTTCGCTCAATCAGACTCGATTGAGTCCGGCTCTACCGAGCTCACAATCGCCGCAAAGCTCGATATTTTCAGGAAAAATCACATTCCCAGCCGGATTTTCGTCGCATCGTCTTTGAGCTCTGGGAATAGATCCTAAGGAAGGAGCTACGAGCTTAAGATCGCATGTACACTTTTCGCGTCTGTTGCGAATGGACCATGCCCGAGGCAGAACACGTGCGTCTGGTACTCGATTCGAGTTCGACCCGGAGCGACTCAGGTCAGGATATCATGCATATCGGGGTGCCAGTGGACACGCCATCCGTGGATCGGTGTCTCAACTCGACTTCCTAGCGGATTCGACCCGGCAGTTCATTCGTTTCCTCGTTCTTCAATCTCATCACGTCTGATTTCAGTTGCCTGAAAATGTTCAAATCGCCGGTGCGCTTGTTCTTCGACGTCCCGAACATGCTCGGAGGAATGTTGGCCGATGTTTCACAAGGGAGTATCGATCGACGATGGTTTGATGATAAAAGGCAGTGAAATTTCTTTCCCAAGTGTTCAAACCTCACTTTCCTGCCTGACTTTGCCAAGCTGCTTCCTCGGCGGTCAAAGCAGACGAATGTGAGAGATTCGGAAGTCTCAATGGCTGAAAAGCTTGTGGAAAAACCGGAGCATCGGCTATGCTGTTTCTTAGGCGTTTTTGAGGATTCATAGCCGTTGTATTTCAAAGATGCTGTCCAGGTCCCTCCTGTGGACACTCCTGTCTTGCTTTATATCACTCATAGGCCCATAACAAAAGTCGTTCACGCTCGCCTCCCCTTTCCCCTCGTCATCGAGGCTATTCTTCACATGCATGAGCAAGCGCCACTTCAGCCCTTGCGAAGTCTTCATGCAAGAGTTCCAATGGAAAACGGGAAAATCGAAACTGGCTGCCCGGGGAAAGCAGAGCCGAGAACCAAGGAGAAGATAGAGAAATATAAAGCGAACTAGGAGAATGAGAGAGACAGAGAAGGGCATAGCCGCAGCCGGCAGACAGGTAAAGAAAGCTCTCCGCAATTCCCGCTGGACTGCGGGTCTTCGGCGGTCTCCGGTGGGCCGACTGGCGGGCTGGCAGCCGAGAGAGCGAGTGAGCGGCCAGGCGAGAGAACGAATGTGAATTATTTATCGGCAAAGAAGCAGCGGGCGGTTTGTCGATCGGCTGCTCCGAGGCGAAAAGGAAAAAAGAGGACGGAGATCGAGGCAGCGGCGCGGGCAAAAGGAAAAAGTGGGCGAAAAAAAAAATACTTCAACAAACTCTCAGAGCTATTTTGAGAATTTTTGATTTCTCTTGATTTCGGAGTTCCTCGCCCGGGTGTGAGAGTATTCGAACATTAGGCGGAAACGACTCGAACGATTTCAGCACTGGAAAGGTCTGGAATCGGACCAATTTTCAAGGCCCTATTTCAGGCGCGAAACCGGGAACGTCTGAGCCCGCGGGCAAGACAAACCGTTCACTCGCCGACTGATGTAGATACCATTTTGAAACAAAGCCACGAAGATCGGAATTGTTGTCAACTAACGGAAGTCTGGTGAGGTAGTGGACTTTGAGAACGAAGACCTGTCGCTCGACGACGGAACTCGCGCGCAGCCCCTGTTTTTTTCTGCCTCAACGCAACTGTAGCAGCCCGCGGCGATTATTCCGACGCAAATCTCACCGAGAGCACACCAGCGCAAATAAACTCGCACTCCGTGTTTGAGATAGAGAGGAAGACAGACGAACGAACAAATAAGCTCGCGGTCCAGTGACCTCCGGCGCGGCGTGCTATGATGAGGGTAGTGAGCGAGCTCATTCGAGACGGGAAGTCTCGCTTTTATTGTCGGCAGCTAATGCAAAAGTAACGGATGATGATTCGCGGGCTATGAAGATATTGACCAAGTAAAATGGCGGAAAATATTGATAGAAGGTTGATAGATCACGACCCAACGCCGCTTCCAACACCAACTTCCGAGCGTGATGTTCGCCGGCAGTGCTCGAGTCGGTCACGTCGCGTTCCTCAATGCCGAGGGAATGATGGACGCACAGTCGGGGAATCATCGGATGAAAGTTTGCGCGAGATGATTCCCCGTACCCAACATCCATGAATGGCGGATTTCCGAATAAATACGGGGTCGGTGGGGTGGACAACGCCTTTCGCCGATATTTCAGAAAAAAATGCATGCCGGGATTCAGGCTCGCGGCGAACTCGCAAAACGCTCGTGTGTGAGGGAAACCTTCTGCTGGTGTCATAAAATCTTCTGAACTCGATAGTTTGTTCGAGGTATGTTTTGTCAGACGATTATCTGAGAGCACAAGAAGACGACAACGATTAGCCTCCTTGTTCGATCGCTTTCTGCCGCTGTGGTCTTGTGAAGTCCGATGATTGGGATCGAGCTTCCGACGTAGCCCTCACGTGTGGGTTGCGGTAATCACATCGATCGCACAAGATGTCGAAAGATGGCGGGGAAAATCCGTTACGGGACGTTGCGGAACCTCGGTCAGTCGTTGAGCAGCTCACTTCGAGACTCCGAGGCTCTGACGATGATTGGAAATCTCACTCTGCATGAAATTGCGACACGATAGGATATTTGGAGTTCCAATCCCGTGTTATTCCACTCATATTGGCCAACACGCTCACGGCGATTCGATCGATAGGAAGGGAGGAACTCCTGTTTGCGGCGCGGCGAACTCGGTCGGGTTAGGGGTCCGTAGCCGCAACCTATGTGCATCTCGCCGGCGTCGAGTTGGGATGATTTTCTCGCGACTCTCGCGACGGAGAAATCCTCCTGGATGTACAGTGTCTCGCAGAACACCGCTGGAACGGAAAGAGAACGGAGCAGATCATTGAGAACAACTCGAAGGCTCAACGACGATGCCCTCGGGGAGGATGTTTCGAGAATCGGAGGAATCGCAGAACAATCCGCGGTCGCAGCACGGTCTGTGATCAGCATCATACACCGACGAAAATCATACACTCTGAAACAGTCCATTCACCTATCCGCTCAAATCACAGAGGAATCCTGTCGAGAGGCTTCGGATTCTCACGCGAAGCATCCGCCGGTCGAACATTGAGCTGCTCGAGTATCGCGCATCAGCGGCGGTAGAGCGAGTGCAGGGCGGCAATGGGGTTTCTCATATTTCCTTCCTGCGAAATAATACCTATTCCTCGACGCCGTCGCCGCCGACGAAGACCACCACCACCCAGACGACGGTGCTGCGACGACGTACGAGGAAACGTCGAGACAGCGGAGCCAGTGCGAACAACGTCACATGAGATGTGATCGACATCGTATACCCTGGGGCACAGAACGAAGCTGCATCATATCAATTGTATGCCTTCTCCCGATATCCACCATGGACTCAACGCAAAAGTTTTGAGCCACTGGCATTGAATCTTCCATTCAACGGTCATCTTCGGCTGAATTGTTTCCGAGGAAATCGTGAAAAAGTCCGGAGTTTCCAACAGATAGTTGGACTTCGGTCCTTCCGGTCGAAACTCCCAACCTTTCGTCCAGTTTTCGAGCTTCTTCTTTGGAAACTGCTGCTCTCGCCGTGGAAATAAACGGAGTCCGCTTACGATTCGACGGAAGATTGATCAAAACGCCGCGCGAAAACGCCAAACTTTCATGGATAAGCGGTCGTGCCTTCTAACATACTTCATACCTACCTATTCGGGGTCCTCACGTCCGTTAGGCTCCGATGTGAGCGTCGGCTGGGAAGATGCGTGAACGACGGCAGAGTTTCGTGTCAATGCTGAAGCGACGACATAAGGCGTCTTTCCCATCGGGTGCGTTCGTCCTCGGCAGAAGTTTAGTCCGTTCCTTTCTTCCATTCGCAAACACTTAACAGCACGGCAGACGCATCGCCAGCGAATGCGGAACTCGAAGGGAACGATGTGAAATCTTTTGTCATCGGAGCGGATGGACCTAATTCAAAATTGACAGTTCCGCAGATTTCCACCTGGGCTGGGCGTTAACAATGCTCGGCTGTGCCAGGGAGCTTGAGGGAACCGAGTTTGCCATTCTAACACGCAATCTCATTCGGTTTTCTACGAGCTTTTGAGCCCTATCCGAGATTTCCCGACCTGGAAGATTATTCAGCTGATTCCCCCGGATCGATGAGCCCCCCGGCGCCGTGGTACGGACCCCTAAACTTGACCCTCCAGAGTTCTACAATCCGGAAGATCCTCGGGAGATTTCCCAATTCAGTTTGTAAAGTATTGTGAGCTGAAGCTTCTGGATTTTCGCAGAACGAGTTCGTCCGATGCCATCTTCCGATCGTCTAAAATAGCCTGTGCACGTTTCTGCCGACGACGACAGAAGGTTCTAGGGTTTTCACCGGGAAAAATCATGAGCGTTGAGCTGCGTAATTTCATCGATTCGGAGCCTCTCGGATTCTCACGCGAGGAATGAGAGCACTCTTAATCCCAGACATCGGATTCCTAACAAACCCATTTACTGAAAGGCCTCCAATTCGCGATACGTGCGGGAACTCTCTCCGCCGCGAGCAATACACTGCGCGACTGCTCTATGCTGATACTACCCGAAACTCAACTCGTTGTAAGCCGTGATGGAGCCCTGTGAGTCTCTAACGTAGCTCGTCAAACAAGAGCGGAACTGATAAGGAGGCATCGGTATCTACGATGAGCCCCAAGAGCTCCCATGTCCGACAGAATGACGGGTGAGCTTGCTGAATAGTGGTCATTTAGAATTCACTTCGGCTCGCTGTGCCGTTGAGTGAGATAAAAACTAGAACTGCGTGGAATGAACTACAATCAGTTAGGTCTAATCATTACGTTTTATACACTGAGTGTTGGTGTGAGTGGCTGTGAGCGCTTGTCGTCCAGTCTGCAGAACACAGTGAGGTGCTACCGATAACGGATAAGATAACAGCCGTCGGACCTACTTAGCTTGGAGAGCACGGCCTCGAATCCAACGGGATCCTGACGTAATCAAAGTTGGGAGCTGTCAACGGCAATAGACGACTCAAATGTCCTCGTTCCGGATGTTCAGGGGACGAAGAAAAGAAAACGCCAAATCACCGAACGCAACAATGGTTCTTATTCCCCACCCAATATTCATCTTCGTTCTTATGTTCCGGGTTTTCCCTGTCGTCACCTATCTCGTCGGAGTCCGCAACCTTATTCTTGGAGCTGTCTGCTGCGAAGAACGTCTCCTTGATTCTCCATCCACACGGGCCCGCCGTCGGCTGAGCAGCATGTTCGCAATCCGGCTGCGCTTGTATCCGGCCTTGACGTCGGCTCAAGTCTCGGCCAAAAGTTCAGATAGACGCTTCGCAGACACGGGATTCGTCGCCCAAAACTTCCAGCGAACCTGGGCGGAACTTATTTTCCCCAATGTGGCTGCTCAACAACGCAAAGTCTGCTGTTTGTGGACTTGAAGTTCACGCTCCACCGCGCGTGCGTCAAGGTCCCCGTCAAACTCAGAACGGTGGAGTTGCCTTTATTCGAAGGCTGCTGAATCGGGTGAAACTTCGAAGAGTGCACGACCTGAAATTCGTGAGACATCTTGGAGCGGAAAGGCAAAATCATGAATTGAGAATTTTTGAGTGCCTTTCGGAGTCCCGAGCGTAAACGGGTGTATTTGCGCCTCGAAACGAGAATCCGGTCAGGTTTTGTCTTTTCGATGTTCTCTCTTGTTGATGCGGAGGAGTGCAAGGGTTCCAAGGAGGAACTCGGAGGAAGAGGAGCCTCGCTCTTCTTTTGGATTCTTCCGGAGCTGTGGGTGACCCGAGTCCGTAGTGGCAACACCGTTGAGAGCAGGAAGCCGACCAAGCGGGTGCGAGGGCGACCAGGTGCATAGTCCACAGATAAGTCAGCTGAGAAAACTGGCGGGAAAGAGCAAACCCTGGCAGTTTCCCCACAATATCTGATCCGACTCGGGTTGAAACCTTTTTCAAAAAAGACACTCTTTCAGCCTTTATGGCTGAAACCACTCAAAGCAGCCGAACTCACATTTGCGTCAAGCTGATGGTCTCCCGTACTTGTCCCTTTCTGTTCTCTTGGTCTTCCTGGTTTTCTGTTCTCCCGATCTCCGCACTTCCTCCCGAATCTCCTTCAGCTGTTCCTTTTCCCATTCCTTGCGCCTGTACATTTCTACGCCCTTGTATCGGCTTCTGTTCCTCTACACTTTTTCCCTGATTTCTCTTTCTTTCCGTATGAAGAGCCTGCGAGCGTTGTAAACTATGTGCGTGTGTCGACGCGGAGTGTGAGTGCGTGGACACGTTGGACGACAACGTGATGCCACTCTGTTCCGACGAGTTGCCAGACAAGCCATTTGGAAACAATGGCCGTTGTCAGAGAGCTCTCCGCTTCCTCTCCATTTCATCCTCCGAACCATTTTTCTCTCTCCTATCTAGCTCATGCTTTGCTCATCTTCTCGCTACCCAAGTTTTCAGCTCGTCCTTTCAGTGCAACATCTTCTTCCTTCTCCCCGTTCTTCGCTCACTCGCGATTCAGGAGCACCTCCCGTTAGCACCGCTCCCGAGCCTGCTCTTCCGGTGTTTCGGCAAATTTTGAGCTTGTTTTCAGTATGTCGTTACGGCGCGACGACGACCGCCGCGCAGCCACCCGGTCCCATCCGATCGGAAGGAAACGCCGCCCTTCCGTCGCTAATGCACAATTTAATGCAAATCCTAAACTGTCCCCGCGACTTGTGGCGGTCGAGCGAACACTTGGAATTTATGCAAACCCGCTACACACCCAATTTTTGAGAGCACGCAAGGAATGAGACGAGACCAGCTTCCCGTGCGAATTCGGTGAAACGGCAAAATTACGGAAAATTTGCTCCCGAATCCGACTTCCACGCGCACATCTGATGTTCATTCTGCCATTGAGCAGAACTGCGAGAGGGAAGTTGGAGAGAAGGAAGGAAATATCGTAATTTTCTTAAAGCGTCTCTTTCTATCCCAGCCTCGTGATTCTGTGATCAACGAGGTGAGTACGCTCTCAATGCGGAATAAATTAAAAGTTCCAAACCTGAGAGCAATGAGGGAAAACCGTCTGGCAGCTTGATCCAAAAGCCGAACTATTGAAGCTCTTGTCGACAAGCGACCATCAAAGAAAATTACCGAGGCCTACAAACTTTCCAGTTTAATGATCTTCTGCGTCCGGCCTTAATGGCTGATTGGTAATACGCCGGGTCACGTGTTCTCCCCCTGGTCCCTACTCCATTGTTCTCAGCTACCGTTCCGCTATCATAGAACACTCTCAATCGCCCTCACGCACGGTTTCTCCTCAGGAAGCATAGGAACCGTCAAAAAGTTCGCTGAAGTACCGCATCGCGGGAGAAATTCCATCATGGGAGATGATGCGTTACCAACTCACGGAAATCGTTAACCGCGCCCCAAACAAACGGCGGGCATGCAGGTTGAGCATTCGTGGGCGCAAGCCACGGCATCGACGATCGGAAAGTCTTTAATTCGGATCTTGAACGCGGCGCACAACCTGAGACTCTGGTTTCTTCGATATGGGACGGGTGTCGATACTTGATCGACCCGCCGCGAACGCTTCATGAAGCTGTCCGAAAGTGACATCCGATCGGATCCTTCTGCCGCAGCAGTCGGACATTGTCGCAGCTTTCGCAACGCTTTCCACCAACTCTTAGTTTCCAAGCACTTCTAGCGCTCACCTAATCGCTCCGCGGCATTATTAGGGCCATTAAGCGGGATGTTGAGCTGCCTTTCTCGGGTCTAAGGTCTGATGGTGAGAATAAGTGTTGTTCGTTCCGTTGCTTTTGTTGTGCAGCATCTGCTTCAGACGAAAGAAGTCATCAAACGCTTTTTAACAACTGGCTGTTCGCCGGTTCACGATGCTAGGGACGGTAGTGGTGGTGTCGGTGACAGTAGCGTACCGAGGGGGGGGCCCAGGGGGCCATGGCCCCCCCCAAGATTTTCGTCCGGCCCATAGAGCTCCATGTTAATGATGATGATGATCATGTCTTGGCCCCCCCCAAGATGATGAAAAATTCGCTCTGGCCCCCCCCAAAAAAAAATCCTGGGTACGCCCCTGGTCGGTGATGCAAGTAAACGCGCGTGAATCTACTTCAACAATGCTGCTCCGAGGCTGCGAGCTATAAAACTTCACGCGACCAAGCTATAACGTTATGAGAGCGAAGCCGTAAAACCGAAAGCTCTCTCTGTAATTGATCGTTTATCGTCATTTGACTCGTACCCCAGTCGTGCAACCCCATACAACACTTATTCGACGCTTCGAAACCTTCAGATGCCACGTTTTCGATGAGTTACACTCTGTCTGCGACAAAGCGCCCACTCGACCAACTGCCAACCGACCTTTCAGATGCCTGCCTCGAAGACCACTGGGTAGACATTCGTGTGTGAGGGGCGTTTGTTTTAGAATCGGTTTCTTCTCTTCCCCCTACAGTGCGCTAACCACTTGCCACCCTCAAACTCACCAACAAAGTTCTTAATCTGATTATTGAAAGCTGAGGGAGACTCGCTGCCTGCGTGGCTTCCTCCTTGCTTGCCCCTCCAGCTTCTCCTCAGGGTAAAAGACTTCTTCTTTTGTAACGAGAACGCAAGAGTGAAAAAACGCTCTGGTAAACTCATTGATCTGCGCAGCAAACTTTGAGAGTTGGGTCTAAAAAGTGCTTCCGATTTTCCCCCGAACATCGTTCCCACAAGGCGGAGAGGAGCATCTTCATCACTAGTTTTCGTTGATAGTCTCGTTGCAGCTTTTCTCTTTTTCCCCGCCTGAGCGCACTCTCCAAATCGAAGAGTAATTGAGAACTCCTAATGAGAAAGCTGTGCACACTCCCACAGCCACATTAGCGGTGAGAGTGGTGTAAGAAGTGGATCAATAAAAGTAAATAAAATGAAGAAATCATCACGAAGATTATGAGACCCAGATAGAGCTCCAAATGGAACCATCAGAGCTTGAAGATTCCGATTCTTCTTCGGATTGCACCTGATATTTCTGAAAGCATCATCAACAGATAGAAATTCAACTAATCTACGAACGTCGTCGCGGAAACACCTCTCCAGAGTCTGGTGTTTCGAAACCTCAGAATAGGGTTCTGCCTCTCACCCTGGCACGTCACCGTTCATCTATCGGGGGAGGAGAATTTGGAAGTATAATCAAATTGGAAGAGCAAACTTCCTCAGTGGTGGTGCCTGCCCAGATTCTCTCCTTTCCGTCTCTTTCTGTTAGCACTTCAGGCGCCTCCCGCCTGATATCCAAATAAGTCGATGGAGTCAGGCGAAATACGTACATGGGAGAATTCCCCGCACAGTCCCTTAGAAGGTTGAGCGAGGGGATGACCTGAGAAATGTGGGTCAGCCGGTCTTATGCCACGAACGAACAAACGTGAGACGATGGAGCCGCTGCAGAACCAGATCTCAGGAGCGGAGCCGAAAAAGTTTGTGAGATAAAACCGCGGAGACAGCATCGTCCTTTGGAGCCGAAAACCTCACGGCCAGGGCTGAGGAAAGTTAAATTTGAGCCTTGGTACGAGATCTTCACGTTGCTGCCTCCACGGGCGGCGAAACTCTTTTTGAGACGGTTAGATGCTCAGGATTCCATTAAAAGCCGCCCGACAGAGGTCTTTCCTATTCCTGACCGGACATCAGGTGGCTTCCGGAACGTCACCACTTCCGGCTATATGAGAGCTGACTTTTCAAACTTCAGAACGAAGCTTTTCGCGCGAGTCAAAAAACACCGGAGAGTGCTTAGTTACTTGATGTACCTCATCGGTGCGAATGGCACACAAAACACCTCGTATCGTCCGGACGCATCGCGAGAGACGAAAGCCATTGATTCCAAATGTGGCTGCGACGAGCTCCGAAGATCGAGAGAAACTCGCCATCTCAGGGAAAATAAGATTGCGCGAGCATGGCGCACCAAAAGTGGTTTTCGAGAATTGAGCGCCCTCAATACTTCAGCGACTCATAAGGCCGATGGCTCCTTAGTGTGAGCTCGGCTTGGTAGGCTGGCGTGCATGCATTCATGCATACAAACGTACATACATATGGTACATACAGGCGCGCATGGAACATGCGCCCAGGTTCGTAATTAGCTTCGGTAGCAGATGCGTGGAAACTCATTAGCGGCGAAGTCGGCGCACACAAGCACACGTGTACGAACACGCTGTTACGTTGTTGCAAAGGGTCTCCAGTTACGCGATACTTCTACCCCTGGCTCTCACTTTGGAGAAGGTCTCGGCTATCGCAGGCAACTGAAGATGAAAGCTTGAGCGGGAGGGTTACCACGTGAAGAGCTGCCTTCGGTGAGGCTGTGGCGAAATGGGGAGAGGGGGGGGGGGGGGAGGAAATCGGACCTGCAGCCAACAGGGAGCAGAGGTCATGAGAGCAGCTGGGAGATCGGGAAACACGCGCCGGAAAAAAACTACACAGTGAGAAACGTAGAGCAGAGAACCGCCGATCTTCGCCCTCTCAAACTGAAATAGAATGATTAGCCCTGAATGTCCACCGAGACAAACGAAAGGCGGACTGCCGAGTCGGAGCATCGGGCTGCGAGGGAAGGAAAACTCGTTTGAACATGCAAACTAAATAGTAGGAGGCTCGCCACAGAGGCGAACGATTAATGGGCTTCACTACTTGCAGTTGTTCAAGGCTCAACATTCCTCAATATCCATAACATGTCGATCCAAAAAACAGCTTTCGGCTGTTGGATAATGAGTCATCGATTGATTCGCTGTTCTCCCAAAGCTTCGTGAGGGTCGAGGGAGCTATTTTTACTAGAACGGGACTCGTCGTGCATCATGCTTGGATCGCACGATCCGTATCTGTCTTCCATCGCTGATCGCGAGTTCTCGAAAACTGGAGTTTTCCATCAGATTCCCTTCTTTACTGTGGCCCAATCTGTCTAGCCGAGTTTGGTAGACACGGTTGTGTAGATGGAGTATGTAGATGACGGTGACATTTGATTCAAGTGTAATTCCTTCCCGCTCAAGCGTCGATAGATTGTCATCAAACGGCCGAACTATGTCTACGTACGTGTGCCAAAATTAAAAAATGTTAGAATGCGGTGATATGACGTCCGCGAAGTGACCTCCAGTCTGGAAAATGCCACTCTCTCGAGGATGAAGGCCTTGGATCTCGGATCTGGAGTTCACAATCGCAAGCGTAGCATAATCCAGATCAAGGATTCATGAAGGAAAACAGCAAACCATAGGACGCCACATCGATCGATTTCCTCTCTCCTCTAAATTCAGCGCGAAACACAAGCAGGTTCCGTTTGCATTCGAGCATCGACTGCGTAGCCGTTCGAACCACATGATCGGAATGGGCGCTGTTCGCACATCGGGCGGTATCTCCCAAACTCCGCAGTACTATTCTAGGAAAACACGCAAAATGATAACTGCCAGTTCAGCAATTACGTTCGTATGCGCATCAGTGTACATACTTCGGCGGAAACCCCTAAGAATCAGCTCGGAAAAACGATCGGACGTTCCACGGAAAACCATAAAAACATCGTGCGAGCATTTGAGATCTTCTGCAAAAAAATCAGGATTTAAAGATCTCAGAAACGTTTCTTCCCGAAAGTGAGTACGTTTTTGGGGGGCTGGGTTTTCGCGGAACGAAAGAGACATCGAGCTCGCGATGTGAGAATCTCCCGAAGAGCCTGTCTCTAAGGTCCCGCTCGGGGTCCTCTGAGGGGAATCTCTCCGAGACGCAACGGCGAAGCATCCCCCAAACTTGAACATTAGTGGAAACGGAGCAAATCTGTTTCCTATTGAAACTTATTGTAGCCTGCCATTCTTTCGAGAAGGTCTCATTGTTGACATCGTATCATTTAGTGTAACTCCGAGGATCTGGCAACGTTCTAGCTCGGCTGGCTAGTGGCGAGTGTTTGTTTCGAAGATTCGACCACTTATCTCTAATTGATGGCGGCTTGGGTGCGGTCGCTTCCGCCTGTGATGGCCGCTGCGGTGGTAAAGTAAAGAAACGAAACGAACGTAATGCGTGATCTGCGGCCAAATTCAGGGTTGCTGTGTATTCACGACCGGAACCCTCACTCCCCCACAACTGCAAGTGAGCCGGCGTACAAGCCCGCGAAACCAACCCACAAATCCAACGAGCGTCGGACGGGCGGACTGACGGACTGACTGATTGACGGTCGGAGTGAGACGTAAAGAAGAACGCACGGACAGGCGGCGGTCAACGTGACGTGGTAGTACAAGAACACGCGGGAACTCTACGAGAATCGTACGCTTGAGCTCCCGCGGTTCCGCCAAACAACAATCGATTCCAGTTCCTTGATTTGAGTTTACGCGCGAGGGGACCGTACGCGTAAGCGGTACTCTGGGATCGAGGGTTCCTACTCACTTCGCGCTTTTTCCCACAAGGTCCCGCTTTTACTCTCGCGAGCTCTCCTCTTTTTCGGTGCCCTGTCTCTCTTTTCTCTTTCTTTTACACAATCTCTCTTTTTTCCCTCTGTTTGCGGCACTATCTCCGCCTTTCTCAGCGCTCTCGCTGTGCACTTCTCTTGCCGCTCCGGGGAAGCACTCAGTCCTAATGAGATCCCTCAGGAGATGATTAAGTTCGTAAAGCGAGCCGTGGACGCCGATGCTACTGCCGAGCTCTCTCTCGTCTCGGTTACCTCTCCCTCCCCGCTCTCTCTCTCTGTATCCCCTTTTGTCTTTACGTACGTTACCACGTCTCCACGAATGTCACTTCGTCTGCATATGTGACTGAGGGTCTGCTCGTAAGCCGCGTCGTCTGGCAATGATGGCGACACATTATGAACAACAGCTAGAGCAGATAGAGTCAGCGAAAGCGCAGCCAGCTGCAGCGTTCCCACGTCCGTAAACTCACGCTCGCTGTGGTTTGTTTGCTACCCTACCAATGCACTCAATGCGGAACAAAGACAAAAGCCGAGGGAGAGCCCGAGAATTTTGTTTCCTAAGGTGAAAGCGATGGGGATGACAGAGGGTAGATTGGAGGAGATGAGACCCAGGCTCGAAGGAAGTGATGAGCTAGAGCTCTATCGCTCTCCGGACTTATCTCAGATGCTCTCAATCAAGGGAACACGCGTTGCTCGAAAACAATTAGGGAGTTTCGGCGAGACGGACGATTGTTGAGAGCTCATCGCCTAGGCGTGGAGCTTGCTCACATACGATTGAGCACAGTCAGCCAGAACACACGTGCTCGGTCGAAAAGAGGGGTCGTAACGTTTGTCTGTTATATGTACAATAGGAACAACGATCGATACGGACCCGGTTTACCGACTGAAGTATCCGCTAGGTGATGTCAGAGCCGCGATGACTTCTCAGGCGGAATACAGGTGCACGATGTTTCCTCCTCTCTTTACTGATATACACTGGACCCTCGTTTAATTCAGTTTCCAGGTTTGATGTAACGAGTTTTCACGCGTCGAGCGAGAGTTGTCGCGGGTTTGCGACATTTCATTTGAGATGCGTTCTCGATGAGAAAAATAGATACTATTGAACTTTACCATTTCTTCTTCAAACTTCAATGTTTGTGAGACGGACTTTGTGCGGATTTTGCGGTGAGCTCTGCGATACCGCTTCCCTTTCATCCCGTTTTCCCGTTGCTAAATCATGCTCTCGAGAAGTTTCCGGGAACGTTGCAGCGGGCTATCTCTGAAAACTTGTTGATTTGATTGATTCTTAATACCCGCGCCCTGGAAGATATCCTCCGTTGTCATTGTATTGGAGAAGTTCTCTCCACAGGGATCAAAACTCGGTCTGACGAGAGCGAAGTTTCCGGGGGCCTGCGTCGGGCTCGGTGATCTTCACCTCAGATATTCGCCTCTTGCACCTACGCTCCAGCAAGACGCTGCGCAAACTTTGTCCCGGAGCTCGCATTGTTCGCAACGTATAATCCAATCGAGCCATCCATAAATATTCTGCATCTTGAAACTTTCATTGAATACCTGCGCGGGAGTGAGCGCGGCCGGAACGAGAGCTCTCATAGCACGGGACGTGGGAGGCGTCGACTCCCGAAATTCCATACGAACGGGGAAACGGGCAAGCGAGCGAGCGAGTGAGCGAACGGCGGATGACGGGCCGACGCTGCTTCACGCATACGTGGTTCATTTGCGCCCCGCAAAAAATGAATTTCGCAACTCAAACGCAATGTTATGACATATGACCATCTGCGTGATCAATCCTGCTGAGCAAAAACTTGCAACAGCTGCCATGCATCCGCTGAAACCGGCAACTCGCTCTCTGACGGATACCAGACGGTTCTGTTCACCGGGAATTAAGACAGACGGTCAATGCTCCGAAATAAGACAGCAGACAACAGACCGGGAGCATCCTCAGCAGAAAGATGAACAAGAACAGCATCGAGATGAACACATCATACAAAACATTCGACGCATCAGGCAGTATCTGAGAGAGCTCGGCACTCGCCACTGAAACTTACATAGAACCCATCCAGACCACGGTATTCCATTCTTGAAGCTCTCGAGAGACGCACTACGAAGAGTTACCACGGATTACTCCCCGAATCGAACATACGAAACCGTTGAGGAATTTAGAATCTGAAGTTTCTCGAAGGTCTGAACAGTACAGTGCGACGCACCAATGATGGGCTATTTCCTCTAGCAAAACTACTGTTACATACTGGGGACTTGAGCCAGATGTGGGGCAGCAAGTGTCCTATATGTGGTCCTTGTCCCCGACCGTTCTTTAACTTGTAGGTGACCCATAGGTGATACGCTCACCTTCCGCTGAGTTCGATCGAAGCTATATTCTTGTGACCAGAATCCCCGACCAGTCATCCGTTGAGCTTATTGAGCGGATCCTACTAATGAGATACGGATGAAATGGATTCGAAATGTGCCACCCCTTGAAAGTAGAGATAGATGAAATGGATCTCCAAGTTTTCTACTCGAGCATGGATGCGTCCAGATGAATTCGTGTGAGCACGTTATCTAGGGCGTCAGGAGGGATCCGATCTTTCGTGCCGTTACCGGGAATTGAGCTTATCTAATTTCCCACTTTTTCCTTCTCCCTGGCTCGCGAATGAATTTCCGAAACGGGCCAGATGATCTCTTATCGTGAGCTCCCGTACACTGCAGCTGACCAGATATCAAACCGAACCTGGTCTGGCGAGAGCTAGAGGCGCGCACCGCTATCTAACTTAATCTAGATTTCAGACCATTGTTTTGGGCTATATGGGCGCGGATTTTGATATGATTCTCGAGCGCACTCCGATGGCCGAGCGATGCGGGGATCGGTCATGGACCCGGATGGGGTTGGTTCTTGTATGCATGTGATGATTATGGTAAGGGCTGTGGGGTTAATGGAGTTCTATACACATTCAATCCGCAGTGAACTTCATCATCGGCTCATTCAACCTTGGACTCTGCTCGATGATTTTGCTAAAGCCTTCGATTGCCCTTCGTCTGACAAGAAGCCAATCGATCCCTGGTCAAATGTTACTCATCACGGGAATTACTTCATAACTGTCCCTTTCGGGATTTCTAGTCGGGATCAGCTGCGATGTAAAGGGCAGGCATGGTAGATTTTCATAGCCATCAAACAGAAATTCGATTATTTTTATTCACTACCGTGACCCTTCCCTCAAAGGTCTGGGATGTCCCGGGAAAGGTTCTCGGATTTTTCGGATAAACTCGTTCTTTAGCCTCTGCTATATCGGCCTGTCCCGTTTGGGTAAGACTTCTCGTATCGCTACAAAGAGTTTCTGAGGCTCGCGCACGCTGCCCTCATCCGTTTCATTGGTTATGTTCACCAGCACCACATGCAACAATGGCCCCAAGGAGCGGAAAAGTTGCGCGAAAAAAAAAACGCCCGCTCAGTGAAGGAAGAAAAGAGGAACTCACAGAGGAAAATTGCCAAGTTTGTCAAACTTGTGAATCCCCGCTGAAGTCTGAGGGGAACGACATTGATTTTAACTACTATTGGGCGCTGTCTGGGAGACGCGTCGGGAATTTCAGCGATAGTGTGGGAGAGCCGTACAAGTGGGCGCGGGTCGAGGGGAACCTTCGGAGCCCGCGGGAAACCATGGCACGCTGCGAAAGAGTGCGAGGCGGCGGCCGAGGCGAAATCGATGATGAGGGAGTAGAGAGGCTCACTACTACCAATCCCGGATCACGCACCGAAAAAGAACGAGATCTCGAGTCGTATAATTTGTTAATCACTTGGGAAATTATCTGAGTCGTTGCATCCTGGTGTGGAGTCTTTTCTCGCTCCGAAAATTCTTCCAAGGATGAGAACGACAGCCCGGCTCCGTTAGGCGGACGCGGAACTGTAGCCAGGTTTCAGAAACGAGCGCATGAACTGTGCACGGGTACACACAGAGAGCACCGAAGGGAAGCTGGACTGCGCGAATGAGAGAACGAAAGAGGAGTGAATGCATTTGATCGAAAGAAATCCGAGGGTGATCGAGGTTTAATTTTTGATGATCATCGGAGGCCTTTCACAGAGGTTGGCCTCCGGTCGCGTTGCTCATGTCCAGCGACGACAGCTTCTCGAAAGCTCAAGAAGAGCTGCGAGAAGGAGTCTGCATCTCGCAGGTCTCCTGCAACGTGCACAAAATTGTCGGGACGTTGCAGGTACGGAGCTTCTCCAGTACCAAGCTTCCTCTTGATCCCGCTTGAGGGATGCTCGCGCGCGTCTCATCGGAAACTTCGTGCCAAGTGAGGGTTATCGCGCAAGAAGGTCGGTCTGTTGAGTAGCGCGGACGAAAGCTGTGAGATAACGCAAGAAGCGGTTAACTCGGACTCGGCGATTGAGGAACAGATTGGATAATTCGACTCCAGAACTAGGAGTGTGACGGTAGTGACGCAACGCCTCGCGGAGTACATCGATCCGAAGTGAAGAAGGTTGTCGACGGGCTGCCACAGGTTTCACGTTGGCTCCAATCCACGGGTTTGTGAAACTTCCCGAAGCAATCCAACGATAGGTGCTCGACCGATCGAATATACCAGTGGTTCTCAAAGTGGTCGATATCGACCCCTAGGGGTCGATGGCCCTTCCGCCGATCTATCGGGGTCGTGTCCATAGACACTCCATTGCGGTCGCCGTGGGGGTCGACGGTCGACCCCCTGGGGGTCGATTGCTCGGCAGAGTTTGAGAACCACTGGAATATACGCTTGCGCGGCGCGGTGTGATTGAAACCTCTTTCGCACCACCGGAATTGGGTCGCCTTGTCTGGATCAAGTTGCATTGGGACGTTCGCTCTCGTAAATGAGCTGTGCGATTTCCTCACACGCGAAATTCGCGTCAATCTGAAACTCACGGTTAGGTGCCAGATACCCGAATCCCAGATACCCGAATCCCAGATACCCGAATCCCAGATACCCGAATCCCAGATACCCGAATCCCAGATACCCGAATCCCAGATACCCGAATCCCAGATACCCGGATCCCAGATGCCCCACGCTAGAAACTACCCTCTCCCCCGCCGAGCTCAAATCCGGATTCATTCTGATCCAAGGCTCTTCGACGCTCCAAACAGAGATGCAAGAATGGAGCGGTCGATGAAATACCGTTTACGATATTATTGCAAAAGTTTAATTTACATCGATTTCACAAACTATGAATCAGAACCGACCAGATGAACGAAGCTGATCGGGTTTGTCTCCCTTTTCTCGTACTGATCCGTGAATTTCATGAGCTTCCTATTGATATTTTCGTAAGTCGAGTTTTTCGTCGGCGGCGGATCATGGTCGAGACGGAGAAGCAGCATATTTGAACTGAATTTTCTCTCGTGATCCTTCAGGTGTTCTATGATTTCGAAAAGATTCACGTGTTTCTTTTGTATCACTGAGTTCAACGAGTGGCGCCAAGCTAAAACGTCTATTCGATGTCATCTAACAAGAAGTGAAAAAATTCAGTAACTTTTGCGACAGTCTACAATTGGAATTTTCAGGGCGTTGGATCAGAATGAATCCGGTCTTTTGCTCGGCGGGGGAGAGAGTAGTTTCTAGCGTCGGGCATCTGGGATTCTGGTATGTGAGATTCGGGAATGTGGGATTCGGGCATCTGGGATTCGGGTATCTGGGAGTATACCGAAACTCACAGACCAATATGGCTCCAGTTAGAATTTTTAAAAATACACGCGATCTTGCTCAAAAACATCGCGTTCGCACGATCCAAACCTGTATTGTTGACCGTAACAAGGTTACCGCGGCTGGAGGGGAACGGGCATGAAGAGAGATAGGGAGCACGGTCCGTAGAGGAGGGAGCAGAGGAAGGTTAGACAAGGCTGCGCTGCAATTCAGAGATGCTCCTTCAATAGGGCTGTCTGGTCGGGGACTTCTGTGGGGAAACGCGGAAGGGGCTGATCGGCCGTATTCAGATCTTGTGGCAGCTTCTGCAACATATGGCCCGCCCGTGCAGTTTGTTGAGGGAGTTTGGCAGAATATTCCTCGCGCATACATAGATCGAGGGAAAATTAGTGTAATATATGGCATTACCATAATCGAATTGAGCCGAGAGATATATATTAGGGTAATTCGTACCGGCTCCGACTAGCAACAGCACGAGCTGCGCCTGCATCTCACCCGCAAGCCAGCCAGCCAGCAAGTCAGCCGACCAGCCCGTCTGCGAGCCACTAATATGATGTTTATGGCCGCTGTCATCAATTGTCAAAGTTCTTCTCCTACGTCGACCAGCCTCGCAACCGCCACCGTCGTTGGTGGCCGTGTCGTTTGCGCACGTGCATGCGGCGCACGTTCCGCACGCAGCGAACGGCATCGACCAGGACGACGATGGAAGGCAAGCAAGTGTTTATTTTGGCAATATCTTTTTGTCGCTATCAAATACGCTCTTCCTCAGTCTGCGGGCTCCTTCCTCTGCCATCTTTACTTGCTTTTCTGTGGTTTTATTGCAGAAAAGTTTTTGCAATGTCGGCTGGTTCTGCTTTCGCCCGGCTCCCTATTTCTGGAATATTCCCGCGCGCTACCCGTCGCGCTGTTCCCGGCGGTGTCCCGCGTTCCTCTCGCGTTCCTCTGTTCTTTGTGATTTGAGGAAGACGCGGAAGGAAACTTTCCGACGTGTCCATTTCGAATGTTCAGCGTCACATTCTAGAATCTAGATGCAAGTCAGGGAGTTCCATTTCCCTACGGAAGGACAGTCGAGGAAATCGGTCATGAAATCCAGGAGTCACGTAAACATATTGAGGAGAGAATGGCGATGAGCGAGAGAATACTCCTCCCGCTGCTCAGAGATCTGGAATTCCTAAACAAAACTCAAGACAATTCGCGTCCGGATTCCACCAAAGTTGACTTGATGACTTCGTTGGCCGTTAGCTCGTATCTTTGCACCAGCCTGAATGGAATGGTGATTTCAAACAGCAATAGAAAACAATTCCATCGACTTTCGAGTAAGGTGAGGTGGAACATCCCCCTGTGGCCATTTCATCCAACAGTCCGCAATGCGAGAATTGAAACAGTCCCGTTGAAGTAGAGCAGCACACTAGCACCTGGATGGTTCCCTGGCTAACTTTTGGCAGCCTGAAGAGAAGTGAGTGCAGAGTAAGATGACGGAGAATCAATTCCGCTTTCCGGCTCCCCCCTAATGGAGCCTTTTTGACAGCTTCTCGGTCTAATACACGCTGTAATAGAGGAAAATGTGCTTCTCGGCCGTGTTTTTGATCATGTTACCCGTCGGGGCTTGTCGACTCGAATGTACAATACGACTACGGCCCGATCACAATTCTCCGGCGGTGAGGAGGCTTGTGATCGTGTCTCCGGCAAAGCAACGCGAACCCCTCAAGCAGATCTCAAGGGGGACGGGACAAGAATGAGAGCGAACCCACGGAAATTGAACGGGTGAATGCAGCCGACCGAAGTTCTCGACCCGGGCTCGAAACTTGAGTTCCGGAATCGAGACGAAGTCGAACGTTCCTCCGACTCTGCTGAAGCTCCGATTGCACTCCGAGAACGACTCTCCTGTGCTTGCGTCACCCTACTACCTTGACTTCAAAGGTTCTGACTTGGAATCTTCCACCTGAAAACCCGTCCAAGCGACGTTCAATCTTCAGTGAGCCGTTCGTCCAAACATCGAAATGTTTGCGCAACGGATGAGTCCTGACCGATTCGTCCCCATGGCTTGCAAAGTTCCGAATTCTCTCAAACGCAGGTTTCGTGAGCCAGGACGCTGGTATTGATTCCACTGAGCCTCGAACAAGGGGTAGGATCGCATCCGGGTCGTAGAGGATGCCCAGTCCCCCGAGTCGAATTTAAGGGACCGTTCAGCATCAAAATGTTTCCACCTAAGAAGGAAAAGGACAGGTTTCGAGTAGGCCTTCCAGCGGATCGGATCCGCGGATCCGGGACCCGCAAGATCCGCAAGATTTTGCGAATCCTAGATCCGCATATTTTGCGGATACTATCCGCGAGGATCCGCGAGATTCCTGACGCGGACCGTTTATTGGGAATCCGTTCATATTGCATGCTTGAAGCTCATAATGGAATCGTGATGTTCTTTCTTATCAATGGGTAGCTTCGAGTGTCTTCCTCTGCAAGCAGCAGAGCAGTAGGCCGCGTCCTCAATCGATTCTGACTACATATGAGGCGTGTCGATGGGTGGGAAATGATCAGAATCAAAGATACCGAAAAATTGAGGTGACACCATAGTTTCCAGTCCTTCGCTTCCCGGGTTTCGAGCTCAGAAGGATCACGCTGCGTAATTCAGATAAATTCAGCCCGAAAGAGACTTGAGCCTGCTCCGTCTGATCTTGAGCGAGAACAGAGGCAGTCTTCGACCGGAGACTCTCGACAGTATATTGACGCTTCGAAAGGCGTTCAAGCATAAAGTGATGCAGTGTATCGTGGATTCGAGACCAAAGTTGTTTTTTACGGACGCAACCGAGCTTTCAACCTTCTCTCATTGTTCATAATCAGTTTAATCAAGTCGAAGAAGTGTTTGAGGAAAACTACGGAGAACCCACTCGTAAATCGAACATCGTGTTTCGAGAAAGAGCTGAAACTATAGTTTCTTCCTTCTTTCCCACCTTCCCGCTCCCCAGCAGGGTACAAATCACCCTCCAGATCACCCGAATCATACCAACTTCTACTCAAAATAACTCTGAAAATGCATGGCGGATCCTAGCGGATAGTATCCGCGGATCCTGATTTCGGATCCAAGATCCGCGGATCCTGATCTTTGCGGATATTTGGAAGGCCTAGTTTCGAGACTGTGTCTGGTTAAAGGGTTACCTGGGATCGGAATGGCCGCTGATTTTCGGACTTGCTTGAAGCTTTTCCGAACGATCGGGCGGGTTATCGAGAATAGCGACTTGACGGAGAATCGAATCGCTATGCCAAGAATGAGTGAGAGGACCGATCCATCACACAGAACTTGTTCTTCGATCCACACTATGATGACGTATTCGCGTTCATACGATTCGACGTAAAGAATGGGGAAAATTTTCCTGTGATTCGATCCTTGTGTCTTTCGATGTTGACTACAGTAAACGGCTCCCATGTCGGAACCGTTGCTGTCGACCTATTAGCGAACATCCAGTTGGATAACGTTCATCGTGTCTAGCCGTTGATTTCGGTATCATTGTGTCGCTGGAAGGATGAGCATCAGTCGTTAGCTGATTCAATCACTCCCAGATTCATTCCCAGAATGGAAACTTAAATACTGCATTCCGGAAGATCAAAATAATACATTCGATTCTCGAGGATATTCGAAACCAAACGGAGCTCATGATTGGCCTGGGCTTAGTTGAGAAGATATTTCAATCCGCCAATAAGATCGAGCCTCAGGGGCTTGATCACATTGGCTCCACTGGGGCGCTCAACAAGGCGCCACGTCCTGTCAGTCGCGCCTGATCGCTCGCTCCAAATTGTCCAAGATCCTCTCGTCGACGGATTTACTTCATAAGGTAACACCGGAACCGCATTCTAATTTATAGGTTGAGATTTATAGATTCATCATGATGAATTGGACCAAGTCATGCAAACTAGCAATGTGAGCCGAGATCCGGATCGATTCGGCTCGGACTACACTCCGGTTTCTTGGACATGGCGTTTGAGCTATCCTTCCTGACTAGCTCAATCGCAGAAGCATGAGACTCTTCATCTCAGGGTCGTCCGTTCGCGCCCCATATTGGGCGCCAAGTTCGGCGCCCTTCGGCTTCCACGTTTCCGCTAAGCAGAGTCGAACTCCCTGAGCGATCGGAGAGCGAAATTCGCCGAGAAATCGGCGAAAGAAAAGTTCGGCGGTCGGTCGCTCCCGCCGAGTTTTCGTAGGGTAGCCAGCTACCTGTAGGTATTCGCTCCTGTTCCATTCCTATTCGCTCCTGTTCCTCGGATAGTCTGCCCCATGAGCTCACTTTGGAATCAAGGAACCCAGTGATTCTCAACCGGGGGCAAGTGCCCACTTTTGGGGGCATGGAGAGTTTTTCGGCGGGTATGGCGAGATCCAAAATATTTCAATGTAAAAGCAAGTTTCTTATTGCTCCTGCAAATGGTTGAGCTGTAGATAAACAGGTTGGGAGGGCAGTCGAGCTCGCCAGCTTGAAGCTGGTTTTCTACTGGCGAAAAAGAGGAGTAGGCTCGACATTACCACAAGGGATAACCTGAGGTCATTGCAGACGGAAACCCAACCTAGAATCCCCGATTTGTGCAAACGAAATAGGTTCAACTGTCACATTAGCGCTGTTCTTACCCCGAGACGTAGTGACCAACTGCTTGCATAATTTAGGAGCGGGGTGTAATGAAATGAGTCATTGTGCAACTTTTCCACAGTTATTCCCAACGATAGGGAGAGGGGAGGGGACATGAGAACATTTCAGACCTGTGACGGGGGGCACAGCAAAGAAAACGTTGAGAAACACTGATCCAACCATTCCGCGAGCGAGGGGGCATGGAGTCTATCTCAGCACATGAATGATAACTCAGACGATTCCCCCAGTCCCATGAAAGTAAAAACTTTTTGGGAACATTGTGAGGGTCGCTTACGAGATTCGAACATTTTTGGGCGAGGACGGTGGACACCTTAACACGTCAGATTCAGTCGTCCGAAACGTAAACAGAGCCTCAACAAATGAATGTCAGTCGTCGACGACTTGCGCGGCAATCAGCGGGATGTCTTCAAGGTCCGAGACCTGGTTTGAGTGTGATGCGCGATCGTTCGCGCGGCCCCGAGTTGTCATTCATTCCTCAGAATATATGAAGATATCTGTGTTGGACTTCTAGAACAGGTCCTTCACTTAACGTCGGTGAAGCAACACCTGGTTTGTAAACCGGCAACGCGCATGTAAACACCGAGATCACGTTGCGGTGGTCGGCCGCGCGCGGTTCAAACGAACAGGTGCTTATGATATTTGTTTTCAAGTTCTTCTGAGATTTCGGCAGATGAGGGCTGCCCACAGTAGCCTAAAGTCATGCCCGGCGGGATCGGCATCCCTTTTTACGATTTCACCGAAATGTAAGTCGGGCTTTTGGCGTGATGCGCGCCCATGCGTGCGTCGGACTGTGTTGTCGGACTCCGTTGCTCTATTTGGTAGATGGAGATCCGATCGCCCCATGAGCTCGTCAATAGGGTTCTACCTAGACTGCCCTTCCAAGGAATGTTCATGGCACGTGACTGTTCAAACACTCTGAGCCCTTGTCGGTTGGTTTTCCCCTTGATTACCTGGTGGCCCATTCACCTTCCTTCGCCCGCCTGCCTCCTTGCATTCTTGTAGTTTGCATATGCTGGGAAGGGTGGGCGGTTGCTTATGGGAGCCATGCGGAACACCGTAGGTCAAATGTTTGGGGAGGCTTCCCTACCCCACCCCAGCCTTCAGGTTGATCGGAGCTGTTGTTTGAGATCGGCTGTCGAGCGAGCGAAAGGATGATAGACTTCGAGAGAGCGCGATCGTTGGCCAGGCAGGCAAGCGGTTGCTCGGACTAGATGGGTTTGTTCGAAGCAGCCATGAAAAATGATCGCTACTCGTCATTTATCAAAATGTGCACCACTGGAAACCCTGGTCGGTTGGTTGCTTGCTTGCTCGGTTGGTCGGCTGGCTGGTTGGGAGAAACGGCGACGCGAGAAAAGGGGCCGGTGGCGGGCTATAGATGTGGTGGCTCGTAATGTTGTGCAAGGGTGCCGGTGATGGTAGAACTAGCGCGTTTCTAAATGAACAGAATGCTTCCAGCCAACGTTGCCCCATCCTTTCAGTGAGCGTCTGTTTAAAAGCCACTCTGTCTTTGGTGGCGAAGGACGCTTTAATTGACAAATACACGCAAACACTCAAGTCGGCTCTGCTCTCGCACAGCTGGCAGGAGACTACAGCGGCATCATCATTTTCTCCATCATCATCATTATCATCTCTGTCGTCGTCGTTGTCGTTCGTTCCCCTTCTGCTTTTCTCTCACCATCTGCTTCGGCGGAGGAACACTCCATTTTAGACGAAGTGCTCGTCTTGAATTTCTTTCCAAGGCAATGGGGCTTTTGGGTGATTTCATGCGGCACTCGCCTTATGGCACCATTCTCCCGGGAAGAAAAAGACAACAACACAAAAAAGTTCTGCGGACCGGGAAAACCTGGAATCTGGAGCAGTTGTCGCGCAAGTCGCCGTCAATTATTCTACATCTGCACGAAAATGGAAGCCTTGTTCGTTCGACAAAATCGATTTGATTTCGAGTAAATTGGGAGCTGTCCTATTCTTTGGCGACAGAACACGAATTCTGCGAACGTGGAGCGTGCTCTTTCTTTTGGGGACAGTTTTGGGCCTCACGACACGCTCGCTATTCTGCTTCGCTCTCGTCCCTCGCCGAACAAGGCCGCCTTGTTCCTCTTCGACCGCGTCCCAGTTTCCTGCGCTCTTTTCCAATCTCCACCTATGCTCTTCAGAACGTATTCTATCCCGGCAATCCATTCCGTTGAAATATATGAATCGCAAACGACTGTTATTTCCGATCATGGCTTCTGGCTACACTTCGGGGGCCGAAAAACATTCAATCGAAGAAAACTGAATCGGCACCAGGTGTGAAACTCCCCGATCAATCGATAAAAGGTCAAACGACGCGACAATAGAGCACAGCGAGCCTTTGAGAGCTTCAAGCAGGTGGTACACCGCCGCGTGGTCGAGGGGAACCGTGCACAACGCAAGAATGTTGCACACTGCCATGTAGACGCTGCGTCGAGCGGAAGGTCGCACGTTCGATCCCTGCTTCCGGGTGGGTTCAACGTTGTCCTCTTTCTAAACTGTGACCGGTATCTGCTGGGCTAAGCCCCCTCCTGGATCAGGAGTCATCTTAGGATGAGAATGCATGGAAACACACACACACAATGCGAATCTGTGGCATTAGTCACCAGGATCGAAATCTAGGTAGAGGATGAAAGAAGAATTCGAAGGAGCGGACCTCCCTTACGGAATATTTGCGAAGATTTCAACACTATCGTTGACTGCATTGAGCCGAGCAATCGGAATCACAACTCAGTGAGCCCTGTAGGAGGAACAATTTTTTTCGACAGAGACGCGGTTCCTCTGCCTTCCCCTTGGCCTTGGAACTTCAGTCAGAACTCGGAATCGTTATGAAAGGATTAAACTGTCAGTTTGGCCCTGAGACTGATCGAAAATGAGTCGAAGGTCCGTTCATTCTGAGTTTCGTCGCCGTTCTGTGTCGGCTGCATTGAGCGTCGAAATCCATACGAACACAAGACCGTACTATTCGAAGCTGTGTAATTCCCATCCCGAGTTCAACGCGCTCCCGTTTGCAGCGAGCAGTCGATCGATGATGGGTTTCCCGGTGAGGGACGCGGGATCGCCCGACATCTTGTTCCCCTTGGTGAGGTACGCGCAGGAACGCTCATTCGAAAATTCTTTCTCACATGTTTCGCGGTAGGCCAGGTCAAATCCAATATGCGGGGTGATTGACTGTATAACAGCGGATCGGCATGTATCGTGTTTGCATATGAGCTTGATAATATTAGCTATCGGAACGATTAACCTTGTCAAGTATCTTGTGTATCTCCACCACGAGGAGCTCCTCAGTCAGCTCACTCACTCACTCACTCACTTACTCATCGGAACTGCTGCCACCGCCATCGTCGTCGCCACTGCTTGAGCTGCCATCTCTGCTCCCGTGTCTTCGTCATATCATGCTCTCAGACCCGGTTCTAGGAGCCCGAGGAATCGACGGTGAAATGGGGAAGGATGAGGGGAATAGCGGGCAGACAGCGCAGAAGAAGGCAAGCAGATCTCCCTGACATTGACAGCGGCGACAGACGGACGGACTGACGGACTTATGGACAGGCAGGCGGGCACGAGCTCTCGTACACGCACGGAGGCATACCACCAGCGAGAGCGAGTCCTTTCTCATACCCTTGCGTATGCACCTGCTGATGAAGCCTTCAGCGGTGCAGTTCGGCTGACAACAAAGTCAATATGACCGGTCTCCCAACCGCCGCTGCTTTCGCTGCTGCTGCTTCTGCTGGTGCGGCGGTGGCACAAGCTCAAGCGTATCTTCTGCTTATTGGACCTTTGACATGAGCCAGTTGTGTGTCAGCCATGCGGCAACTCCTCCAGCCGCCTGCAGCACTGTCTACTTGCACACACTGCGCACAGACATTCAATATGAGCAACATCCACCTTTATATCAGCTCGCTGGGCCAATGCTCGACCTGGATTTCCATGCATATATTAAAAATGTTTGGAAACAAACTCTTGGCCCGTCTCTGCACTTCTGGAAACCCGCAGCGCCCATAGCGGAATTCGTCGATTAACTGGCGGTATGGGGAGTGATTCTGATCGAGATGCAGCACAGATATCAAATTTTCGGTCGAGAGTCACTTACTTTAGAAGTTTGTGGGACGAACCCGGTGAAAATCGCAAGTTTGGTTTTTATGAAGGGTTCCGGCTGCAACAGTGTTCCTACAGCCCCAACACTTTCAAAGCTTCTCCCACGGAATTATGCTCAAGCTGATTATTCATATCGAGTTTCCCTTCGAAACGTGTCACCTTCCAGTTTCGTCAACCAGTTCGACTGAGATCTAGTGGCAGCCGCTCAGTCTGCCCGCCGGAAATAACCGATTCCCGATTACCGTTTCCAATTGAACTCAATGTCAAAGGGACTCGGAAAGATCGGCTACCTGGCCGGTTTGGCGCGAGTTGCAAGTGTCCGGGTGAGAGTCCCTTTGGGATCAGGTCCCTGTGCGAGAGTTTTCGATTCCCGATACGCTTCCTTGCTTTTCCGCTGTTTGTCATCGAGGGTCCATCATGGAAACTGTTTTCCACAAGGGCTGTCCCTACAACCTCTTCCAGAATCGGGAGAACCGATTCCTCGATAAGAGTAGAATGTCATACGGAATCGGTCCCAAGGCCGGCCGTAAGGTATCGACACCATGGCTCTAGAGAAGTATGCTGCATTGGAACCATCGGGAAATATCCGCAATATCTATGGAATCGACAGTGCAAAACCCATGACGTCTGCATCGAGCACGAATATTCGTCTGGATGTGAAAGTCGACTGGACGAGACAATTGGACCCCCGAGCTCGGCGCCGGTCCTTCTGAACAATGACGCAATGTCGCCATATTTCATTCCGGCGATCACTCGATCCCTCAGTAGGTCTGATATGGGATGGCGACGGACGCTCACAGGCATACAAGCACACAATAGAGAGCTATATTACTCAATAGAGTCTCAACAGACCCAATTTGGCTCGGTATTGGAGCAGGAGTGAATACAGGGGACGGAGTGATAGAAATATTCCATCGGCCTTTCGGCGAGGATCTGATTCGTTGGATCGACAGAGAATAACCTCGTTTAGGACTCATCTCTCGAATATTTATCCCGGGTTCACTTGATAGAATATCTTTCTCGCCGACAACGTTCACCGAGAGAGAATCGATCGATGACTTCTTGAATCACGACATCGGGGAACTACCTGATGCACACGAGTACCGCCAGAGTGCGCGAGACCAGTCGACTGCGTCGCAATCATAGTCGATGTGCGGAATATGTGCAGCGCGAGTATTTGGTACCGGATGGATTTCGGGAAAAAACAAGAGCAGGGTTCGCCAAGCCTCAGTGCCTGGGGACTCCACTGGGAAACGGAAACCCCTCCTTCAACGGGGGCGCTAGACAAGTAGCGTTGACAGCATTGAACCTTGGTCTCTTCGCGTGCTTGCCCGACCGCCTTAGTGCCGCCGCAGAGTTTCTCGCGCTCTGTTTGCACTGAATTTGAAATGAAGCTGAAAGCCGGACTTGGAACACGCTGTTCGCGAGTGTGCAACGAGCTCTGTACTTTGCCGAATGGGATTTTCGGCGGCACCACCGGGATTTGCCAGGCAACTCCGGCCGTGCTCCTACCCACTCGAAGATATCGACCGAGGCGAGGTCAGCCACATTTTCCGAGGCAGCTCCATGAATCAATTTGTGGCGAGGTGGTTTTTGTTTCTTGTGTTCGCTCCCCTGAGCAGATTCGGTTCTTGAATGGAGTAGGAGTTGGAAATCAAGAGCGACAAGATTGGGAAATTTTCATTCTTGAGCCTTATCGTAAAGTGCCTGCACGTAGTCAGGTCCTCGGATCAGCGACAAAACTTCAGAAAGAACTTTCTGCTCCGGTGGTTCTTCATTGAGTGTAGGGGGCAGAGGCGTTCTCGCGCTTGGTTGAAGTACGCGAGTTTCGAACGGTTTGCGTTCGTTTTCCAGAGGAGTATCTCTAGCCGAGTCTCTACAATTGAGTCGTTTGCACAGTCTCGATAGATAGCGCGACAAGGAACGAAAGCGCCAACCATATATGAGTATGTTTCCTCTGAGATAGGTGTTCCTCGGCACCGTCAAACACACGTTGAAAATTCTAATTTCCTCAGACGGACAAAGAGATAAGCGGCTGTTCTGCGAGGATCGCACCGGGGCAGCGTACGAGGGGATTAGCCGACGCAGGATTACCTGGGCAGGATACTTCGAACTCGTGTACGTTCGCTTTGTCCAGATGTAATACGTGAACACGTGCGGACTTCGTACTCTGAACGCTCCGGACAAGAATCAGAGCAAGAATCGGAAGCCTGGATTCGAACTCACGCAAATTCAAGAACCTACGCTGATCCCGGGTCCTCGGAGGGAAAAAAAACTCCCCGAGATCTTTTCCTGCTTCGTTGCGAGGAACTAGCACCCGACATGACGTCCTACCCTCCGGTTGCCTATCTAGCTGTTAACAAGAGTTTCACCAAACGTTTTTAGGTGTGCAAAGCGACCCCGGTGCCGAACAACGTGATTGGGGCCTGCTCCAACACTCGTGCGGGCAGGCGAGTGGGCGGGCGGTCAGGCCTCCCAACAGGGTCGTTAGTCCACACTTCGTAGACTTCACCATATTTGCGAAATACGATCAAGAATATGAACGAGTGAGTGGGGAGTGGGCGCGAGTTCGGGTGGAAGTGTGTCAAGTTTCTCCTCAAGCTCGTTTGTTCGTCATATTCCTTCTTCCCCGATTCTCTTCTCCCTCGTCTTCGGTTCTGCGAGGGGATGTTTGTGGCTCTGAGACTTTCTCTCGACTCCTCGGGCGTCGCCTCTCTGGGGGAGAAACTGTGGTTGGCGATTGTTTCGCGCAAAACACTGGGGGGAAATCGCCCCAAGACCGATTCCGGAATTTTAAGGATCGAAGCACAATCTGGAGGATTCGAAATCCCAAAATGCGGCGAGCGAGCGACCTGCTTTGCGGGGTGAGGTCGATGCCGTTTTCGGAGATGTGTAACAACGACACTCTTATGAACGGAACGAGGCTGTCGGTTGAAACATCAGAGTGGGGTGGGTGAGTGATAGATAGATGGACACGGGCGCAACCGGACCGATACATATGATCTAGGTGGATCCAATTTTTTATTTGGTGGCTGGCAACTACGATCGGATCAAGTTCGATGGGACGTGTCCCGCGCTACCGATGCCAGAAGCTGATATTGAAACGAGGTGATCGAAACGGCTAATCTGCTGTGTGAGTCCCCCGACTTCTAGTTTCGTATTCAGAGTTGGACTCGTTGACCGACACCGCGTGCGTTGTTGCTATAAACTCGCCCGATTCGAAACGCAAATAACTCCACATAGTGGTCTGATGATCATTCGAGATCAGTCGACGATCGAGTTCTCGTGGATCGGCCTTGAAGTTGGAACGAGTTCCGCGTCGGTGAACTTCCAATTTAGAAGCATCGACTTCATTGGTCAACGGAGGCCAATGGAGTTTCCGCAGGGCTTGCGAACTTGCACAAAAAACGCACAAAAAACCCATCGATCTCGTGTTATTTTTCTTTCATGAAGCCTTGATTGAACTCCCGGAGTGTACGCTACGTAATCCTGTGGAGTCCCCTCTTATACAAGTATGCTGTTTGGTGGAGTTCAATACTTTCTCGTGAGTTGCCTGGAAATCCCAGCGCAGTGAAAGTTCTCTTTGTGAGTCACTTCATCACTCGCGACTCCACCGACGTAGCGTGTCGTCTGATCGCGACGAGGGCATATTGGTTTTAATGAGATGGCCGGAAACTCGATTAAGCCCCCACAAAGGTGCATCGCTCTCAATAACCGATGCGGCTCTGTAATCTACATACTGGTAGTGAGCGAACCTGCTCTGGTGATGGAAGAAATCAAGACACACTCTCGCATAGTTGACTCAGTCCCCTACGTCGCTGTCTCGATAGGATCGATATCCTGCGCAGATGACCCTCTCCGCGTGACGGGCGACAATATAGTTGCAACTCGATGGTTCGAAACATTCAAAGTTCTCTCAGTCGTGAGTTATTTCGACTGAGAAATGGTGAGGTCAAGATATCATGTCATGGTTCGATATCATAGTTTGCGGTCAAAACCTCTTACCGTAAGAAACGCTTTGAGCCTGAGACTACCGTAGAACTGCCTTTGTTTTCGATGGCTCCTCGGGGATGACGCAAAGTTCCCGATCGGGACAAATGCCGCCGCACTACAACTAGGTACAGATGAGAGGAGGAGATAGGAGGGCTTCATAGAGCTCGTTCAAGTTTCATGCTTTCAACCTTCCGATGTGAAACGCTGGACATGGGCGTAGGTTGAAAATCTCAGATAGCAAGGCTTCCCATTAGGCTCGATTACGGGAAAGTTCATTACAACAAACCGGCCGTTGCCGGAAAATCTAGTTCTTCACGTTGCATGTGCGCTGCCGGATCGTGAATCTTGATGACGGGTTGCTGATCCCGGTGAGGTCCGAGCCCCACTCCATTCAATCACTTCAGTTATTCCATGACGATCTGAAAACTCGCCCCGAGGTCGCGAGGAAGCGCATCTCACACCAAAGAAGCTTCAGCAAGTCGTTCATTAACCGAGATGAGAATGCCAAACATAGGACTCACGTTTCTCTCCGCAATCCTTGATAAGCTACTGTATATTGAGACCTCATCATCAGTCACGTTGTAAAAGACCTTTCAGGGATTCCCTGGACCCCATTTTTCAGGCCCGTTCTCCGGAGGAGTTTGAGCGAACCGCTTCTCACGATTTTGCAGCTCCTGGGACAGTACAATGGAAACGAGGTTGCTCTGAAAGTGTCCAAAATGCATTTTGAACCGCTTTGGCATTTCTGACAGAGTCCTTGAAAAGTGTGCGTCGCCCCAACGCGATAGCGATCATCTTCGTACACTTTCAGTGGGTGTGGCCGGTCCGGCGATCGCCCGTTCAGTCAGTGAGCAACTCAAACTGCCGGCTGACGGCCCGTCGGTCGTTGTCCGCTAGCCAGCCATCCAGTCGAGCAAGCAGCCGGCAGCAAGCTCGACCACCTGCCCAAGTCATTTGTCATTCCGTTCTACGTTGCCCAACCCCTTCCTCGAGTACGACAGCTCGAATTGTTGCAACCATGGTATCGACATCAATGTTTCGCGAGTATCCGCCCGCATCGATTTTTAAATCACCGCCGCGCCGTCTTCCGCCCATGGGGTTTCCAGTCTTTGCGTCGATCCTTCTCGATATTGCCTTCGCTCCGTCCGATGGAGAGGATTTACCAAAAGCGTGAAATCATGACCATCGCCGCGAGTCGATGCGGTACGAACAGAGAGTGTCGATGTTTTTCCGACAATGAGAACTGAGTTCAGGACGTTCGACGAGATTCGATCTGATGACGAGAGTTCTCGTTCAGAAACTGCACGGCGCTTGGGCGAAGGTTATCGGTACAGATCCATTCAGCGGGAGTTTTCTTCAAGTCTGTGAGAGGCATAATGACAGGCCGTAGATGACGTCCGGTTGTTCAATCCGTCTTCATTCATAGTTATGAAACGGGATGGACGATCGCTTTTTTTCTTCTTCGGAGGGAGGTGGGGGGAAAGAATTAATAACGGTTCCTTCTACCGACAGAAGAACCGTCCGGATATTGATTAAAACCGAACTGCGTCGTCTACGCGAGTTGAGCGCGAACAGCGAACGGATGAGAGAGAAACGGAGGAAATGTCGAATGCGACCAATTTGTCAATCATACAGACAAACTCAAGAGTCGCGGACGGAGTCCGATTCGATCGCGTTTCATGAGGGGAAATCCAATCAATCAAACAGGCAACTCGCGAATCTAAGCGATCTAAGGATCGGCCAATGATTGCACTGTTAGCAGAATGGGTTGGCGTTGGATGATTGCGGCGCAAGGCTCCTCGGATTTGCCCCGGATTTGACTACACGCCACATTCCCGACAATATCTTCATGCTCGCTCTGGTCGCCCACTTTTACTTTATTGCAACTTTATTATTATCACTCGATATGTACCATACGAGTCAACGTCGACATCTGCAAGGAACTGTCAGGGTTAGGTAACACCTCTCATCGAAAATCGAATGTCTTCGACGTCCCCGATACGGCTCGCTAATATATTTCTCGCGAGTTCCCCTTGCTCGTCGTCAGATCACTCCGTATTCCTCGACAGCTTCCACCCGGGCAGTGGTTCCTCTCGCACGAATACACGAAACTATAAACGTATGGACTCCGGGACTGGAAAGTGGTTCTCAATTCATGACCGCCATTCCGAGGAAACGAGTGAATCCATCGGGTCATCGGGTCGTTGCGGGTTTTTGGGTCGAAACTCTCGACGGCAGAGCAGGAACCAGGCGGGAGACTGAGTTATTCCGAGCAAAAAAAATATATACCATGTACGGACGACGGAAGAAGCGATCGTTGGCTCAAAGGAGGACAAGGATTCCCTACTCGCGGTTGGAGTCGCCGGCTCTCTGCTTGATTCGTCCGTTCGAGAATGCCTCGTTAATAATTCACCTATCCACTCGTCGGAGATCCCAACGTTTTAGATGGCCGGTCGACGAAGGAAAACTTCAAAGCGCACAGGGAGCCTCTTCTTCCCAACTTCCCCTCCTGCTCATCTTATTTCTTCTCTTTTCCCCGTGCGGCTGCCTTTTCCCCCGTACAGACTGTGTGTGTGTTCTCCTGGTTCCTCCTAAACTTGCCCCATCGTGTCGAGGATGCGGAAACCACTTCGATTCGACGGAGACCTTTTGCTGGCTCGGCGAACAACTTTCAATGTGTGCAATGTCTGAAATCGCCCTCCGTCTGCCCCTGGTTTGGAGTGCGGCGGCGGCGTGGCGACCCATCCACCAGCCATCGTGCAAGCAAGGGAAGCAAAAGGCCCGACCCGACCCCGCCCGACCCGGCTCGACCCCGATCATATTGGATTCAAGATCTTCAGCAAGCTTGGGTGGGTGCATTGTTAACTGGCGACAAGACCGCGTAGCAAATCGGACGACCGTTCATGCAGACCCGCTCACTGCAACTTGACAGACCTCAGGGTCGACGAAGCAAATTCATCGGGTTCGCGCGATTGGGCGAGAGGACCAGACACAAACGCTATTCATGACGTTCGGAGATGAGTTCATGAAAGGGGAGCGCCAGATGGGGAACATAAACGGTGAAGTTCAGGTCGAATGAAGCTCGCGAATCCCAAACAGAGAATGCGGATCGATGTTTCGCGCAAGTTTAGACTCACACAAGAATCATGGTGTCGAGAGCGATTGAAAAACTCTCTAATATTGATTTCCGGATCTTGACTGGACGTATCCACGGTTTCCAGAGATGGGACGATTAGTTGAGGAAGTATCTTCTGCTGGATTCGGGAAGAATATAAATTGAGAATATTCATCAGCGAAGAAAACTGTCATGGGGGTGATTTCGACCAAGGCACACCCGGGATTTTCGACTCTACCCCATGAGCTCGAAGGTAGTCCAGATAAGGTCGTCACCGTAGGAGAACGTAACTTTCACGCAGGTCTGATTCATGCTGCCCGGGCTCCAGTGATGACGACACCTGAAAACCGGATGCTGGCAACAGAGCTCATGCTCTGTCCCATGATCAAACGTGATCAGCATCGATGATTCGCTTGCGAATGAAATAAAAGAGAGTTCGTGCTCCACTCGGAACATGAAAATTGCGTGAATGAAATTCGTTCCGTTCCCTGAGCTTATTCGGAGAGAGGCGTTCGCGAAGTCAAAGAGCTCAAACCGACGAGAAGCACAATTGAGAACCGCACTGTTTGAGAACAGCCGCCGGCTCGTCATCCAAGTGACCACAAGCAATGGAGGCTTCTTCTGGTCGAGGAAGCGAGCTAATCAGCGGCTGGTCTTTGTTGGTGAAACCCTTTTGCACCACCGAGCTCATCAGGAACAACTCTGAAGCCAGTCGAACCACTGGTGAAGGGAACGAGTTTGGGGATTCGTCGGCTGACTGTACGGCCAGCTTCCCCACTCGGTCGCAGGATGAAAGCGGGAAACAGCAGAAGTGCCGTCGCCCTGCTATCGTCGACGACCGTGGACGTGGAAGGGGTAAAGCAGCCACAGTGAGGCCCGCCATCGTCCCCGTCGTCATAGCTGAGTGGCTGCCCTTTTCTCTCAATGACGAGCCAGACAGACACTGCCAATGACTCCATTATGCTGCGCCGCGAAACTCCTGTGGAACCCACAGCCGCAAACTGCAACGATTCGTTCGCCAGGTTGCGGACTCAGGCATTCTGACTGGATGAGCGTACCACTTGAAATCATCATATTCAGACTGAACCAACTTTCCAGGCGTGAACTCGAATCAAAAACGTCGTAATTCCACTTTTTGGGTTTTCGAGTAAACCGCGAAAAACTCTTGTGGGGTTGCGACGCCTTGTATCTGGACCCCATTTTCCATCCTCACTCAGCATGGGAAAGAGAGTCATCTGACAAACTCCGTGAACATCGATAGGTAACCTCCTTGGAAAATTTTCAGTAGACACAGTTTCTATCACACATTCCGAATACTGAAGCCTCATTTTGGTCGTAGAAATAGGGTTCGTTAAACGCGGCACTTTAGGGGACGACGTTTCGGATCTGGGTTCTTCAATTGTAGGGCGCATCTGAGACAAGTTGACCTCACATCTACCGCACATCTTGTTGGTCGTTCGTTTGTCCTCTCTGAGCTTTGAGTCGCTTGTAACGTCGTTGAGCATGAAACCTGCTGCCCTCTCAGCAGCTTCATGCAACTCATTCGACGGTTATATTCGGGACTCGAACATTTCAAGGTCCGAAGTCGTTCTGCGGCAACGGAACCCTCGGCTGTGGCTGGCCATCTGGTTCAATGTGCTGGAATCAACAGATGTGGGTGTTCAGCGAGTACTTTCGAGCCACAGCAGCAGAAGAATGGAGAAGAGGGAACGGCTAAGAGCCAAACAACGAAAGTTGCTTTTAGCTTGTCGGCAATGGCAAACCGGTAGAGCTCTGAACGGCGAGCAGGCAAAGCTAGTGGATGGCTGGTTCCTCCGATAACATTTCTCCCACAACGACAGTGAGAACCTCAAGCAACAATCGCCAGTTGTTCTTCTGTGTTGCTTGTTCTTCTCATTTTCGTCGCTGTACTCTCGAAAGCGGTTTTCAGTGTGGTCGGACGCTCGGTTGAGTCGGCACTACGGGCGATGACGTCGGCACAAAAGCAACACCTGCGCGGAGCTTAAAAACCGTAAAAATGCCACCGGGTAATAAAATTGTCCCCTCTGTCCCCTCTTCTTCCTGTGCGCGTTCTCTCGCACAGCCGAGGTAGAGCAAAAAAGAGTCGGGTTCGTTCGGTGTGCAGCGCGGAACGCCGGTGTACGCCGCGCAGTGCTCATTGCACGACCGAGTCGCAGTCGAAAATGCAAATTTTTATTCAATATTCCTTTGTCTGCACTCCGGATGAACAAGCCACTGGATCACGGAGAGCGTCCGAGACAAAACACGAGGGAAGAAGAGACCGTCACTCCAGACGAAAGCATATTCAAGTGTGTGCTCCACTACGTGCTCTCCGCAAATTGTATTGATCGTACACCAACTCCAACGCCACCGGTTAACTTTGTTACTTTAACAGAGGGAAGACAGCCGACCTGAATGGCTGCTCGCCGGTCTTCGGTAAGCCAGTTGCAGGAAGAGATCGTTCTGAATCCTAAGTTGTCCGTTTTCTCAACCCGGCTGTCGACGGTCCCCTTCGTCGTCGGAAGGAAGGAGAGCTGGTTTAATTTTGGGCGTGAACATGATGCTCTCTCGCGTTGCATTTCCAACTTCGTCTGATCGTAAGACCTCAGAAAAATCCAGCCTGAATTCTCGTCCGAATTCAGGAGGACAACACTGCGCGTAGGTGTCCGAAAAGCCCACTGGAGCGGGCTCCGTATCTGGAGGTATGACCTTGAAGCCCTGTTCCTCGAATATTATGTACACAGACCGCCTCCGCGCAGGGTACGGTGTGAAAAATCAAGAGGAAAAAAACTGCTCCATTAGATGATAGGCAACGGCGGCAGCGATAGCCATAAAGTGTGCACCAGTAATGGTTTTATGAAGGACTTCCGGACGGTGACTAACATCTGGCTCGTCAATAAAGATACGAGGAGCACATTCAGCGACAAGCGCTTCAGTTCAGGAAATTGAACTCTGTCTCACTATGCACCACATCGGACCCACAGCGGATATACCGTGAGGCAGGGAATACATCGAAACGACTCGGAGGAACGAATTCTCCTCGACGTAGCCTCCCCATCCGCGCTCCTCGGATATGTGCGACGAGGAAACCGTGTTACTGAAGGAGTGTTTTGGTTCGTCGCCGTCGCTGCTGTCGACTACGACGACGACGACGAGCCGACAAAAGCCAACAACATTGTCCCAGCAGTCCCGTAGTGAGTATTCAGTTCGGTGCTTTCGTTAACCTTAGTACCTCGGTCGTCACTTCTACGAAACCCCACTACCAAGCCGTCGCTGGCTTTCCTTCTTCCCCCGTTCCTCTGGGAAACATAAAATCCGACGGACTACGACACATTCAGACACTTATATACAGACGAGCGAAGCAGCCGACCGATACAAAATGTTATACGTAAGGTCTTGTTCTCCCGAAGAGCCTTTCTATGCGTTTTTTGTGAGAGTATCGTACCGGGAAGCGAAGGATCGAGCCCGGAAATTATCAAGTGCACCTGCGCGCTCGTATAACGGCTCTCAGTCGTAACTCTCGAACTTTGGAGTCTTTGCGTTCACTTCGTTCCCGTGCGGGATATCCCGATGATGAGATCAAATGCCTCGAAACAGATAATGTTCCTTGAACTCTCGGTTCCTCTCGGCTGACTATGTACACTACATGTCGACGTGAACTCTATCGCGGAGTCCCTGATACATATGAATAGCCCCTCGGTACTTCATAAATCCCGATAATTCGCGGTCTACCACCACCTCCTATTCTTATTGAATGAGTGATCGCGGAATCGAATAATCCTGGATTTGAACTGCTCCCAATGTTTTCGTAGAGGAATCTTCCTTACGAAACGGGGAAGTGACGCTCTTGAGATGTCGATCCAATTCCTGCATATTGCCCACTGCGAATACCTACCTAGCCGCTTCAGCGTGCATCACACGTACTTTAGAGAACATTCGCCACGCGCATCTCGAAGCGGAGCTCATTAGTATGTCGAACAAGGCTGGTATGTAGTCCTGCTTACGCGGAGTCCTAGAAATGTATCTGAATAAAACGAATCCCTCGTCGGTGTTGTTTTCAAGCCAAGGACGGGGTAACGAACATCACAAGCTGATCGATGAACTTCTCTAAAACAACAGCAGCAGCAACTCACAAGAGGAGCAGTCTCAGCAACGAAGTCTTTAGATCTCTGGCTGTTCGAAGTCCCGAGTTGAGTGTTTTTGCTTCGGGTCTGCTGCGTGCCGTGTTTATGCCACGAGCTTGAAGCATGGTGATATGGTAATCAACGCTCAACCAAAAATGAGCTTTGAGCTCCTGGGAAGCGAGGGACGGAAAAAAAGATTCATTTCTCTGCGTCTTGCAGACTCATTATGCACGATGCGACGAGCATGCAACACGTTCAGTTGTATCGCTCCGCGCATCCGTTTTTTCCCTTGTTGCTGCCGTAGGTATCCATCTTCCGAAAACCCTCTCCCTGGTAACGAGCGGGAGAATCCTTCGGGACTTGACTACCGCAAGACTTTCGGGACGCTGCGTTGTCTAACGAGACGGGAAGGAATTCGAGAAAAGCGTGCACAGATCGATTGCTCGGTTGGAAAGCTCCAAGAAGCTCTGGAAACAATCGATCGCCGACGCGTAGCCGGGTGACTCGCGGATTTTCCCAAGTGAGGGTAGTCGACGTAATGAATTCCTTGTTGATTGTTATCACGTCTGAAAGCTGGAGCTGAACTAACGCTCCAAAGGTCTTCCTGGAACTCAGACGCACGCTCACAAAGCGCTCTTTGGAATCCGTCAGGGTCAACTGCTTGTGTCGTGTTCCCCGATAAGCATCCCACAAGGTGCAACAGATTCTCCGGAAAGCCGGGTTCGGCGAACGCAACAACGGAAGCTCCCCGTATGGAGAAATAATAATATCCTAGAGGTAACCGAGTACCGGGCTGGCCAATCGCGGCAGCAATCGCTCACCTGGCGCCTCGGTCACCTCGGAGCAACCCGTGGTCGCTCCCCGCTCCGTCCGTAACAAGCTCGGGGCATCGAGACCGCACTCTGCGAGGACGAGATCCACGCGAAACGATCTCTCGTCTAACTACGGAAAGTGGGATCTGTGTGACAGCCAACAAGGCATAAATATATCACTCCCTTGCGTCAGGCAACCAGTGGAGGAGCAGTCTGCTCCACATTCTCGGCGCACTTCGCGCTGGAAATGCGAGCAGACGGCAGAAACAGCAGCCCGAGCAGGAGCCCGACCAAGGCGAGCGAGTGGGCCGCCGAATGGGCTCGTAAAACGTCGCCCGACAACATGGCCTCTTAACGCTTCCTCTGACCGAACGCGGCGGTGGGGCCAGGGGAGGTGCAAAAGGACTGCGAACTGATAAAAGGGTCGGAGGCGACGGAAAAGCCGCAGGGTTCAGATTTTGGCCTCGATGGTCCACCGAAGGAACATCAGCGTAATGAACGGCTCACAGCGACCAGACAGGTTCAGACTCGAAACATGTTCCGTCTCCTGCTTTCGATTTCGAGAAGTTTCCACGAAATTTCGATGGAATAGAGGAGGAAATAGCAAATCCAGGTAGAATGCCAGAACCTATGTCGGAGAGTGAACGTCGGAAATGTCGACGGAAAGGTGTGAAGGATGGAATGGTGTCTGGAACGGCGCTCAGTCCAGACAGGGTTCATGATCGGACTCTGACACGGAACCAACATCCCGCGAGATGGGTTCGAAATCGGCACAGAGGGAATGGAGAACAAAAACGAGCGATAGAAGAAGGTTCGAAGAGGGAAGGAAAGAGGAAATGGGCCAGGACTCAGGGTGTAAGCTCCGGGCTGAGGGTTTGCAAAACGATGGTCCAAAATGGGAGAGCTAGGGCGTGCTTGGTCGCAGAGCAACAATTCGTTGCTGATGCACAGGGCTCGATTCTACGAAGGGATGCGTCGCCTGTCTGAATCGGGGAATGACATTCCCCGATGGAGCTCGAAACCATGCACTCGTCAAGCGTCTCTCCGAATATTTTCGATCGCTTGTCGGAATGTGCATCAGAAGGGTTCTGTTGTCGCACAAACGATCCGGCGGTAAGGATGGAAGCCGCGGAGCTGAAACCCCGAGGGACACAGAGAAACGCACAGCTCAGGTTATGGAACCGCAATCCAGAAACAAGTATGTATCGCGCTCGAAACTTTGTTTCGGGTTCTCCGGTCTCGACTCCGCGGCTGGGACCAAGCACCGCTCCCCCTCCATAGGACAGGTCCCTCATCGCCGCACCTTTGTCTTATGAGAAAAAAAAAGTGGAACAACTCCGTTTTTGAAATTTTCCAAGCGGGTAAATGAGCGTGAAACGGAGAGCGATAAGGGAAACAGGCTGTCGTGTCAAATTACTTCTCAGGTCTGAAGCGGACGATCAAAACCGCAGCAAACCGCGGGGGAAAATTTATCAAAACGATTTCTCCATTCGAAATTGTTCGTACGCGATCGACGATGGCCGACACGATGGTCGATTGGTCATTTGTCTCGTCCTTATTGGTTTGTATGTTGGGGGCCACCTGCCAAATGATATATCTCGAGCCGAAGCAATTCGGTTACCGATGTCCGCCTACTTTTTGCTCTCGACATCGTTTCGGTGCGTAGAATCAGCTGTTCTGAGCTGTGCCTTTCCGCTTCCCGATCTCACATCGACTTTCGGTGGGAAAATTAATTTGATGGAAAATATCTGGAAAACACATTCTATTTTGATCCGACACTTTTCGTGAACTCAAAGTATTGGATCCATCATGAGGTCTGAAATATACAGCTCAGAATCAATGGTTGGTCGCCTTTGTTCCCATCGGGGCTAGCCTCTCGTCTTCAGTCAAGAACTCGGCGAACGACATCGGAGGCGCGGCGATGGCGAGACCTGGTAGGTGTCGCATTACGTCGGCTCGAGAGGAGTTTTGGACACTGAGCCAATAGAGCTCGAGTGTCTGCCTCGATGATCCGCAGATCATAACATCGCTTGAACAATTGCTGTCCAGCGTAACATAAGCCGCGACTCTCGATGGAGTTCTGTTCTGTTATCTCTATCCCTCAACTTTTTGACTTCTTGTCGGTGCCGTTTTTTTTTGAGGGTCACCGAAGAAGACACGAGCATCAAGTTCTAGGAATGGCGAGTGGGACTCGGGTCTGCGTCACAAGTACCTTGAAAACTCGTGTGGCATGGAGCAAGACGTGAGGTTTTGAAATGTTACTCGGAGCAGTATGTAAGCACGGATACGCACAGACATCGGAGAGCTCTTCCAATGTTGTCTCGAATTTTTTTGACGATTTTGGAGGGCTACTTTCCGCCGTCGCCGATGTTCGGGAATCCGGGTCAGAGTCGATCCTGCTGAGAGTACAGTTGCGAAGTCAGATCGACCTGCGACGGAAGTTCGATGTAGCCATCGCAAAGGTCACCGGAAATCTCGGCTAAAAACTCATGGGGATCCGTGAATGCAGTAATGTTTCACGGAGTGAGTTCCCAGAGTTCCGGCCCAACCAACCGATGGCAAACATTGAACAGCGCCAGCGAAAAGGTACTATGGTCGCTATGGATGATCAGTAGCGATGTACGATTGCGGAGACCATGCGACGTTGTGTCAAGTTTCTCTTGTGTACGCATCGGGTAGCGGTGCTTGCCTCAGCGGATCGAGTGTAGCTGACTGGCTCACCGTCCAATTTGATCATTATCATCCGGACACTGGGATGGGCAAGTGAGCCACCGAACTCACCGTGGCGAGTCCTTCGTTCGCCCATCCAACTCGTACCCCGCGAAGTTCCCCCTCTCTGGATGCCCCTTCCCGGCACACTGATCGCACCCGGGGCATCGGAGCCCCTCTAACTTCCCAGCTCTCTTCGAAGCAGACTGGGCAGCTATCCGGCAAGCTACCGTTCGCGCTCTCCCACTGCCTGCCAGGACTAGTCGGTGTGAATGCCACTCAACGTGGCTTATCGGCTTGATTAATATTCTATTTAGCGGCTGCCGCGGCGACTGTGGTGGTAACGGCGAGAACAGAAGCGTTCTCCCGACGTACACTACTGGCCGTTAAGTCAGTTAGTTGCCTGCTTTTGCTCTCGACCCTGACTCTCCGTCCAGATAAGACGCCTGGATGGAAGGGCTGATTGATTGATGAATGGACATCTAGATAGACACTCCCATCGGTTTATTGGTGATCGCGCTCGCTGGCTTGAACTCATTGCAAGGATGCACCTTGACATCGCCGATGATTTTCATGCGTTTTGATCGGAAACACCCACATCCCACGGAGAGTTCTCAAAATGAAACTCACGGCTCAACATCTGGGAGGAAATCAGTCGTCGACGTTTGTCGTTTGCAGTAGCTCAGTCCAAATTATTCCCCCCGGCAGAAGTTCCAGATTATCAAATACTCTTCTTTCTCGCTGGGAACTCGTCACATAAGCACTCGGTCCGCTCTTGGCTGAAGTGGTGCTAGAAATTATATCACGGATATCGGAAACGCTTTCCGATCCGACCTCGATAATGCCTGGTTCGGAAGTTTGAGGTCGTTGAGAAGTCGATGTCGTTCGCACATGATCCGAGAACTATGATTCCGAAGACTTCTTGGATCGACTTGCGGCGGTGTTGGTGATAGAAACTATAGTTCGGAAAATTCGGGTTAGGCAAGCAATTCCCTCCCGACAGTGCGATCGATCGGGCCGTGACGACAGCGACGACGACGGCGGGAGCTAGAACACTTGTTCACGGGAAACAATTCCTCAGCATGGCCCCTCCCGAGCGGAGTTCCCTCGCGACACGCGCATGAACGGCCTGCGATCTTTTTGAATGAAAAGCTAGCGAGTGCCGAACGGAGAGATGGTGCACCAACAGAAAGCTTACTGACTGACTGCTGCTGCCACGTTCGTTTGTTCGTCGCTTGGTGGGCGCCCTCGTGCTCGCGCTTCGCTTCTGCTTCTGCTTCTGCTGGTGGTGGTAGTAGTGCTGCTGCTGTTGGTGGTGGTGGTGGTGAATGACATTGTGTTCGAGGACAAAAGAACGCCCTTTGGCGACCCTTTGGTGCAGCGGCAGCAGCGGCCGCAGCAACGAACGGACGAATTGTGGCCCAGGAGACAAAGGACTTAGTTGGGGCTAGGGGCGGGGACGGAGTAATGGCGGAGGGTGACTGAAGTAAAAGAAGTGCTGAAGCCCGGGTAAAGAGTGGCTGACTCGGCCCCTCTTCTCCACTAGAAAGAGAGGTAGAGAGAGAAAAGGGGTACTGAGTGAGTCGTTCTTTTGACTGCGTGCGAGTGGGCGCCAAAGACCAACTCTTCTCGAGCAGAGAGATAGCGTAAATAGAGACTGCGCGACGGTCAATTCAAATTCTTGCGGAAACGCCACTTTCTGCGTTAATGTCCGCTTTCTGGCAGCTTCCTTTTTCACGAAATCGTCATTTTGAGTTTGATGGAATTCTGGTTGCCTGGGCACTTAACGAGAAAACTCGCCCGAGAGAAGATGTCCCCTTTCGAGCAAGATCCCGACCAGCGAAACAGAGGCTTGCGATCCGTGTTCATCGAAAAAAAAAAGGTTCTCTGCGCCGGACAAAGTGAAGCCAAGGATATCGAGAGCAAGGCGGTTCGAATCCTAGTTCAAAGAAGCTATCTGATACCCACCGATTCGAACCCCGCTGAGTCGGTATCATCTCATTCCTGGAACCCGCTACGCTCGTTTTCCGAGTTCCGCCCCGAGAGATTCGTTACCATCGAAAAGCAACACCGCTCTTCTGGGAATGACGAAGAGATTCCGCTGAGCAGGAATGAAATTCAACCTGGAAAGTGGATATTTGCAAGATGAGCTGCGTGAATGCGTCGTTTCGTCGCTGCGATCTGTCCAAACTTCTTGAGCCGATTGACCCGAAGTCACTGGGAACATGGAATGTTTGTCAAATGGAAGTTTCACGCGATTCCTATCAATGGTCCTGTAATTTCGGGTATGGATCTCCCATTCTTCTCCCGAGAATATCGGCCCAATCCTTGCGAGGGGTCCGGAGAGGGAACAAACACAACGCGTGGTAATGTGTTTACCTCATTATGATGCTCACAAATTCGTTCGTCATGATGACGGTTGGTGACGAGTTGACTTTTCCTGCACCTTCGAGTCGTTGCTTCTCGACACTGTATGAAAAATTTACGCAGAAATACGTTTCCCCCGCTCCGAGCTGGTCCGAAATTCATGCCTCCTGTCTCGAAGGAAGAGCATTGCCAAGCGAGAATGTCGGCCGACTGTTGTCGCCGGAACGAGCTGGCCGTCGCTCTGTTGAGCGACGTCAACGTGGAGACGTTCGGGACAACGTCTTCGCATTCAACCGAGTCGTAACATCTTAACGAGACGAACAAATGGAAGAACAAAGCGTGTGCAAAGAGCTCAGAACAAGTCTCCGTTTGCGTTTGGTATTCAACTGCGATGTCGACGGACCATTTCGACTTCCCGACTATGACGACGCCGCGTCGGTTGGCGCAGGAGCTCGAAGACATCGCCAACTCCACAGCTGTTGAGATTTGCGCAGCCCACGGCTTTCTCCTCGAACGGGTGGAAGTTTGCGGTAGAAAACTTGGGGTTCCATCGCAGAAACTACGATCCCTCGATGATCTATCCTGAACTATTTGCTTCCATCTCGAAGTCCGATGGTTTTCTGGAAAAAGTCTTCATTCCGTCATGACTCATGGTCATGGGTAAATATGCGTCGTCGATCAGGTGTCCCTGGGCAAATGTAGGAGTTCAGGCGCTACAAAGGTGCAACATCGATAGCCGGTATGCCACCAAACTCCAATGCACGGAGAACTCTTCCGCAAGCGAAGTCGACAGCGCGCTGTTTCGCTCTGATGAAAAAATATGTCTGCCCGACGAACCAACCAACCAGCCAGCCGGCTCGCCAGGCTCGTCGCGGCTCATCGGATCCGTATCGTACATTCCGATCCACAAGGTAATCGAGATTTATTGAAATAGCGAATCCAACCCACCACCCTTACACTCTCACTGCGATCCGTTGAGACCGACTGAGGAATTGGCCGCCGAGGAAAGAAGTAAGATATACATGGACCCGGGAAGCGATTCCCTGCCACCGATTCCTCCCCAAGAGGTACCATTCGAATGCTGCGGATACCAACGAACCCCTCTCCCGAATGTTGGCCAGCTCATTGAGTATTGCGGCCACAAGTATCCTCTCGGAGAGAAGATACCACCAACCTTCCGTAACACCGGCTGTCGCATCTCCGACTTGGGTTCGGAAACAAAAGATTCGTATACGAGCTCGATATGTGGGAGAATGCTGTGAGATAAGGCAGCACGTTTTCCGCACGCTGCGCAATATATCGAGTGATCTTATTGTCAATCTTCGAGGTTCATTATGCGCGGAGTTAACGGTTTACTATGCTCAATGTCAAGCTCGACCTCAACGGGAGCAATGCGAAAGCGACTCATTCGGTTGTATAGTTGATCATCTCTAGGATGTAGGCCCACAGAACTAGGCCCATAGGTCTGGTACATATATGCACGGCGTGAAACCTCCATCGGGCCCATCATGATGTCGGCGTTGGGCTAAGAAACATAAAGTTAGTCATGTTTGGTAGAGTGAGCACATTCCGCATCTGACTGTTTGTTGTCGTCGTCTTGGTCGTCGTAAAGTTTAATTGCCTTGCCTCCGGGCAACGCTTTTGGTGCTCGGTGGTTGCTGTAACAGATGCCATTTTTATTAGCACGTTTTTCGCCCATCCACCACTGACTTCATTCTCTAGCAAGCGACATAGCCATCCAGCCGCCCACCCACCCGACCAACGGCCATATATCCAGCCGACCGTCTCCTCGAAATCCGGTCCACGAGACGCGTCCCATGCTGGCTGACAATGTTTTTTTTTCAGTTTCGTGAGCCTCTAGCCTCCCCCGTCCGTGCGCGGTCGTTGTTGGTAGAACCTTCCTCTTGTTGGTGTCGTTGTTGAGCCCAACGAATCGACGCGTCAAGTTTTCTATTTCAAATTGTGTGAGATGAGAAACATCACAGGAATGGAAGACACCATGAGGTTCCAGCAAAGCTAATTATGCGTTCTAATGTGATTTCTCTTTCCATAAATAGATAACCAGTCGCTTGCGCGAGTCACAGTGAACTTGGAACGATGTCGTCGCGAACATATTACGGTAGCGCTGATTCATCCCTGGCTCGGTACCAGAAGTTCCTCGGAGTCCTGCCAGTCATTCAGCAGCAGTCCTATCGTTGTGATGAAATAATAACCTTCTGCTAATTAATGCGGCAACTGGTGCACCTGTTCCTAAACCTGCTCCTCGTTGCTGCATTGCCGCTGCTGGGAACCGAGTCGACGCACTCGGAGCAGGCAGAGTCCCAACGATGACTCCACGGCTCCGCCTGCCTCACGTCATGCGTGCCGTTCGACATCCGAAGCCTGGAATACATCACTTCCATTCTCGCTCGTTCTGGTGGAATTCTCGGATTTCCAACCCCTGATCCCGAGCCCGCGACCCTGTGTCCGCAGGTCCGTGCTAAATTCACTTCTCCTCGACTTTCCCCGAACCTTCGTCCCCAGGAAACAGGGAATGTCCTTGAAGGACATTCATAGTTTGTAGGGAACACACTCGAGGTGCGATTCCCAGGTCGCCTCATCTCCTCCGGCGTCTCCCCCGGAGGTTGCCCCTAGAGTTGCGTTTATCCGGTCCTCGGGAATTTCGGCGTACGACGACTTTGTCGTTTTTGAATGGAAACTTTGTCCTGCCGTTCCGGCAAAAATTTTCTCCGCTCATCGTCATCGGTGTCTCCGAGGATGATTATGGGTTCTCGACAAGTTCCCTGTTCCTTCGGCCGGGACGGCCAAGGAACAACCGGCTCAGTCTTCCTTTCAAGACTCCTGCCGTCGTTCCTTCCGCCATCCACTTGCCTTCCCGCTACCCCCTATCCCCACTCTCCACCTCTCCCCTTCGAACCCCTCCACCTCCTGCTTCTTGTCGACAATACAAGGTTACTGCAACAATGTCTCTGGCCGTCGGTCTTCAATTACCTTGCTGAAAATTATAGAGATGGTATGAACGAAGAAGGGGAAGCGATGACGGCGACGACGACCAACGAGCGAACGAAAAAGTGGACATTGAAAAACTACTATCTGTTCGACAGTCCGGTCTCAGCCTGTCCACGGTCCCGACGAAGTGGATCGTGCCGAGGAATCGGGCGCAGCGAGGCGGGAGGGTTTCGGAGTGAAATTGAAGAACATGGAAAGCGAGACAGGACCGATCGATTGAGGAAACAACTTCGAGATAGGAAGGCATCATCGGGACGTCATCGAAATATCGTTTTTTCTTCCTTTCCTTTTCCTTCTTCCCACTCTCATTCGAATCCTCGATGCCTGCGCACACCTGTGTCTTGCCCTGGAGCGTCTTGTCACACCCACCTTTGAGGACTGACCGGAATCGAGGAATTGATTTTTCAAAATTCGGAATATGATGACGACAGAATCTATTCCTCTGCTCTTCCCCCTGCGTTCTTTGCGACTAGGACGAAACTCGAAGACGACGAGAAAGAGGAGATAGCGGCGATTTTGTGACTTCCAGATGAGCCTCCTTCCCAGCGAAGCCCTCTACAAACCTCAATCCACCGCAGTGGTGACGTACTGCTACAAACCTGCAGCTTGGATGCGATTGGAGAGTCACCACTGGCGCGTGGATCAGAAAACTCTATCAGGCGTAGTCCTCGAGCAACACGTTTCACGGAGATCAGTCAAGTCTTTGAAGTTCACCTGTCGTCGCTAGCTGACTTCAAATGGAAGGCCTCACTATTTGTTCTCGTAACCACTTTGTAACCTCTGCGCTTGATGACTCACTCTCCCAGCCCTCGGGGCTCTAGGCTCCCATCGGCGGCGTTGCGCTCGCTTGTTTCGCCCTCGGAAACACAACCCGGTGTCATGGGAGAATGAATTCGACTCCCGAAAACGCCGGAAAGCGTTGGGAATGCGGCTGAGGCAGGCGTATATCTACATAACTCCGTCGGTTTCGTAAACCTGATACAAGGTTAGAACTTTTGCGGCCCGTGCTCGTGTTCATCGTAGCTGTTTCAGGCTTCTCAATCATCCGCCGCAGCACTCCAGCCTTCATTCGCAATCGTTCTGGGTGAGTGGCGCTTGAGATTGGAAGGGCTCGAGAAGTTCATAGATTAAGACTTTTGAGATGTTGGTTCGCAGGGCCGGTTATCCTTGTTTCCATCAGGAATTGTTATGAACGATCGTGCGCTGGATATGCGTTCAAGCATGCGTATGTGTTTCATCCATCCCAGGCGAAGTCCATAACAATAAAAAATGAACATCCAAAACTACTCGCAGGCGCATCCATTCGTCATACTCGAGCAAACAGCTCTTTCGTTGCTGCCAAATCCTTTTCTATTACGGAGAGCGCTCCTCCAGGAACCGGAAGGAAAATTTCCACAAACATCCGACTTATCGACCATGTGGATCGGTCGAACGTCCAAGATATGCGACGAAACACGACATTTGATGTCGTAGCTCTTCCTCTCTCTCTCATTCTTCTACTGAAGTCAAGAGTCAAGATATTCTAGTTGCAGGTTCTTCCTTCTCAGTTCACGATTCAGCTCTGTTTTGAGGTTTTGCAATCAAAATCCTGTCGGGGGTTATATGTTGACGGATCGCGAGTGAAAAGAGCCTCGCATTCATTCGTCGCGAGATATTTCCACGATTGGCGGTGACACCGAGGGAGCGATGCGTACCGAGTTGGTAGATGGGGCCGTGATTGACCCCGACTAAGCGAGGCGAAAACACTCAGCTCAGCGTATTCGTAACGCTCCCATTCCACCGGTAGCTAATACTGTAATGCATTTCGAATGCTGGCTGACTGACTGGGATCATGAGACTCCAACGTGTGTACCAGTCGAGCCGTATCAAAAGTCGATAACTAGGTCGACTCCGCCGCGGCTCTAACGACGATGAAGCCGGCAAGGTAGGGGGAGATTGGATCAAATCACATCTCAAAAAGTTCGATTCCACCTCGCTCAGGTGTTCTCATCCGCTTTGTGAGCCAGCAGTCGGAACACATTTTTCACGCTCCGCTAGAACGTGTTATCAGTTTGCATACGCACAACCCCTGCATTTGCAGTTATGATGTCGTCGTAAAAACCGTACGACGATCGCCGCCTACGCATCGCTCTGTAAACTCGTAGTTATGATGCACTCGCCGAAATTACAACCAGAATGACCGGCGGGCGGTCAGCTTTGGATTTCCGACGATGAGATCTTGCGGGCGGCTCATTCGTCTCATTCCCACAAGAGCGCGCGTAGGACCTCCGAAGCGGAGCCCCGATCGTTCTACAAATTCCGTAGTACTTGCCCCTACAAAACGGTTTTGTGGTTCCCTCGGACAAACGAGCTGCTGTTAAGAGGGGCATGAAAAAAAATGTATCAATGATACTCCCTCATTCGATTTGCTTGGATTTCGAGTGTAGTGAGAATGGTGAGGTCGCGATTCTCCCGGAAAGAATCCGGGTCCATTTCCAACATGCGCAGCTCCTGCGTTCATTCTATTCCATATTTGCTTCTATGGCTCCGTACATAGGTGAGGTATTCCAATCCAAAATCAAACCTATATGGGGATGGATTGGATGGTTGCAAATTCATGGATACCGAGGCTATCGGGGCGCTACATTGCGGAGAACATTTGATTTCATTTACCCTACTCGATCGAGTTTCCACTCAAGTTGAGCAGCAAGGTGTATCACTCAACCAATGAGCTGTTCCTATTCTGAAAGAAAGACGATATACCCTTGCGATTGCTCTCTGCTCGCTTGTTCCGGCGTTGTAGACTGGAGCAGAGCTGCAATTATCGAATCGAGACTTCTCATAAGCCGTGATGGATCATTCATGAGACGAATTCCGAGTAGCGACAAATCGCTTCGCATACAACTTCTCCTAGCGCATATGGGTATCCGACGAATCAGGTTCGAGGAAGGGAGGAGGTTACGGCGGGGCCGCACTTTCTCGAACTTGACCCCTCAAACCCGCCTGTGTGTTCGGCTTCGCCATTTTGTACTCAAACTCGAGAGTTATTCAGAAAACTGCACGACCCTCCATGGTCACTCAGTCCGTCGTCGCACAACCGATGTTGGAGCCACACCCAAGTTCGTTCAAAGGTCCGACGTTCTTTGGAGTATGTCCATTGTACAGTTGCCATTGATGGCGGTCGATGATCGTCATGATCGAGCCGGCCTCCGACAACGGATATGACGATTCTGTGTTATTTTCATTTCCGCACAAAATAGAGAGGTTTGATGCACTTTCGTTGTTTGGTTCTCTTCCGAAGCCCCTCTAAACATCTCCCCAGTGCTGGCTGCGCCGCACTGAGGGTACATCTGAACGAAAAAGCAATCCTGTTTCCCCGACTGCCACCCAGCCAGGCCGCTCGCTCGCTCACTCGCCCGCCACGCCATTCGGGAGCCCACCACCAAAAACAGTCGTCCACAGAGCCGACTGAAGATGGAAAGTATGGGAGAGCAACGGCAAGGAACTAGCATTCTTTACAGCTAGTTGTCGTTATCATCTGCGAAAATCCTCTCCGAACCTCAGACCATCTTTCCCCGGAGAGCAAAACCATGTTGCGTTGGTTTTTGCATGCGACCCTGTAGGTGCATTATGAACATATATGAATAGACTCCAGCGCGGGAGGGTCTGCGTCCTGCCGATCGTGCATTTCGGAATGTAACTCTCGTTTGAAGTTCGCTTGAAGCTCGCTCTGGATAGTGTCCTGATGTCAACGTTGAATTTGAATTTGTTCGCTTTGGGAATCACATCTAGCTCATCGCGCAATGTTGCAATGCGGGATCACGAAAACATCAGTTTGTCTATAGGGAGTGAGCGGGCGATGATTTTCAACTCTCGTGGCCGACTCGACCTCGAACTTCCCGTACATCCAAGTTTTCATGAAAATACGATCGAAGAACACTCACTCACCAATATATGGTTCTCCGGATGCTATGGTTGGAAAATTTACCAGAGCTAGACATCGGAATATCGCAAAGGTTCTGGGGTGGCCACCATACATCAGCTCTTGATGATGGACTGTTAGACTGTTCTCAGAGATCGCAAAGAACTCGAAGTGGGACCGCGGCTACCACCCTTGCGGCCGGCGCGCACTTCATTAGCGATCGGACGCCCCGCCTCTGGGAGGGTTTGCGTCGAATAGTTTCAACTTGAAACATCACTGAGGTTCCTATGATTGATTTGACCGACGCGTCGTAAATTTCGCAGCTGACCCTGAGACAACAAGTTATGCAGCCATAGACAACTCGCCTCGGGAACGGTAGAACCAGAAGGGCGGGACTGGAGCGAAAACCATGAGAGGTCCCAGAAGGAGAGAGACCACTCCCAAGGCGCGGCCTTCGCTCCCATAACGGGCAAGAACAAGACGAGGCGAGCACCACTGGATGTCATCATGATGGAGTACTGCTGCGGTCGTCACTCAGACGGCCATCGAAGCACGAGCATGCTATAATCTGAGAGGCACAGGCTGCATTCAAGAAGTACCGAGTAACGAGGAGGTACTCTTCCGTGCCGTCCGAGTATCTGTCACGCCCCACGCCAGACGAATGAGCTCCGTCGAGCATCACATCTTAGCCTCCGATTCCGGCTTCGCTGCCCGACCACCTAATTGGAGTCGGACCTCTTCTATATGCTCGATTTTCCTGTCCCACTCAGGTGTCGTCTCACGATTCCTCCACGATGAAAATCCTTGAAGCGCCCCATCGGCTCGCGATCCATCCGCGGAGATCATCGAGTGCTGGCTCGGAGAGGGCAGCACGATGCGCGATGATGTCGTCCCTCAGAAAATGCTCAAACTTACCCCGGAAAAGTCGATTCCTCTCAATTGAATGAGGAAGTTGCTTCTGATAGTTCCGTTTTGGAGCCCTAGCGCTCCTGTCTCGCTAGCGACAACACTGTAGCCGAAGGGTGCCCGATCCAGCTCGAAGTTCCCCCTACTTCACGATCGTCATCATCGGAAACCCTCAATTCCCCTCCGGGTCCTCCATGGTGGAACCCGTTCTTCTCGACGCGGTTCCAACTCCGGGCAACTTCCTCGTTTTCGGTCCCCTCGTCTCGAATGCTCAATGGCGTCAAGCGGCACGACAGCGATCCATTGATCATGGCAATAAAATTCCTCCAATCGGGCATTCACTTATTGATCGACCAGATCCATTACAACCCAGCTAAGGCCTTAATACGCCAATACCACTCCTGCTTGTATGTACGTCCGCTCACTTGCTCGCTCGTTCGTTCCTCGTATCTCGACATAGCCCGTCACACTCGCACGGGAACGTTGCGCTTACGTCCTCACCGACGATATGTGCTCTTGGACCTTGCCGTTACGCGACGAGGAAGCTTTCCAACCGCTTGAAGTTTCCGTGAAGGTAACGAGGTCAGGTATCAGTTCAGATGAGACGTGTTAGAGCACCCGGCTTCAAGTGTAGTGACTGTGTCTCCGGTTCAAGTTCCCCATTTGGCCACTCAGCGATCAGCTGTGGGGACGACCTGTTTCGCATCGATTCAGTTTTTGTTTGACATTCGTAGGACCGGGGCTCATGGATGCGGAGGGAGTGATTGGGTAAGAGGGCAGGCGGGCGGGCGGGCAGAGGAAAAAATAGCGGGCGAAGACGGCAGAAACGAGCACAGAGAGGTGCAAGGAGAGAAAAACAGCTTGACTTGCTAATGGACGAACGCATATGATCGATCGGCTGATCTTCAATCTTGAGTGGGCACAAAAATCTCATTATTAATTTCTTGACTCCCTCATACCACTCGCCTGTTCCTATGTACGTCTATCCATCCAGGGGCCCTGCGCCCGTCGGTCTGCATGTCGGATGGGTGGCTGGCCAGCAAGTCCGCCTGCCTGCCGGCGGCGTATACATCGATGCGTCCAAGAGGAGTTACATCATTCGAGTGATTAAGATGGATGTGGCCACCATACCTCGACTCCCGCTCCCGGACTCTGACGTTTCGAAGTGGCCCTAGTTGGGCTCTGCTCCTCGTGCTCTTGGTGCCTCCAACCTTCTCTGATCCCCCGGCTCCGTTCTCTCTCATATGAACGCCTCATGGGTTGAGCTCATTGTTAGAGACTTCGCCTACGTCCCGACCCCGGAAGAATGCTTGGTCGTGACAGTGAACTCCCATACATCATCTCACGTACCGTATTAGAGGATGGCAATGAAATCGTCTGCGAACCATCTTTGGGAGCGATACTCACGAACTTCGTCACGGACTTTTCTGCAAATCTGATTCAACAACGGCTCGAGAACGAAATGATAGCTGTCATTACTTTATTACTAATATTTATTGACCTCAGAACGCCAACGCGGGGTTCGTCAGATACGAGAATCCAGATCATGATAGGTGTTGGAAAACCATTCGAAGTTGTCTCTGCCCATTTTTATTAGTTGAGCAGTTGTTCCCCGCAAATGTTCATATAACAGGAGTCCGAAACAAAGCCGACTCGATGCAACGGTATCGCTCAGGTTCCACTGTATATGACTGGTATCCTGAAATTATGACTTATGACGCCCGAACGGTTATCGACGGTTCGATTCACGGGCCATCCTTCCATGGTTTTTCATGCTCCACTATGCTAGGATTGCAATAGTCGGAGATCGTCGATTGTAGGACGGAAACGCGAACCGGGACACGAGTCGTTTCCCGTAGGATAGGATCTGTTTGTTGTATAACTCCTTGTTTCATTTTCGGAGCATGGAAATAGCGAGTCACAGTTGAATGACAGCCTGGACGGAACGCTTTCATCAGCCTACGACTCGGAATTCAGGGATGCTGGAATGCAATCATCAGCGTTACAAAAAGGAAACAATGCCGGAGGTGAGTTTGCACATAAACCACGCAGTTTAGGGCGCAACATCTCCTCCAGTTTCATTCATGGGCGGGGAAACTTCCCGGAATTCTAATGAATCGTCTACTAATAGTCGTCACGAAAAGTATGTCATTCTACGGCGAGCTGACAATGGCTCACGCTCCGCCATTCCATCTTATGTAGGCGTTTGGCTCGCCATGTGGGAACGAGCCAAGAATGCAAGCTCGCCGATACCGTAGCTGTTAGTGCTTGAATGACTCGTTACGAGCAGCGCCCCGAATCATGCTTGCAATTCCCACCCATTGCAGCATTCCGACGGACAAGGCAGCAATTTGCGTCACTCGTGATGTCTAATTGAGCAGCGTCATCAGCGTCAATATGCTCTACTTCTGGAACCAAGAGCCCTAAATCGGGAATTGTCGAGCTGCTCGCGGGGTTCTGACCATCAGCGGCCACAAAATCTTGATTTGGGATGAAGTGGATCTGAACTGTCTCAAGCACCAAGCATGTCCCCACCATCCATTCTCAAGGAAACTTTCGATCGCTCGTCAATCCAGGAAGTCAAAGAGCCCTCGGGTCCGAAGGTCGTTTCGTTCGCCTTGTCTTTACAGTGAAGAACGAGAGGATACGCACTTTTCCCGCCGTTCTTTCGAAGATTGCGAAACGATGAGTTCAAACTGAGAGTGTATAAAGTGAAAAGTTTCATTTTCTTGGCAGCAGAACAGCAATTCCATTTTTGTATTACTCAGTAACTATCACTTCGCCTCGTCTGCTGTGTATCTGTCACCTCTTCTTACAGACTTGTCCAAGTGTACACCTCGCATGCCTGCTGCGTACAAGAAAATGCAGTGGTCAGTTTTTAGGGCGTGCGCAGTGTCACCTTACAGGGAGTTTGAGCGTTGTTGAAGATCACAATCCGATGACTGATCCAACTCGGAGCCCTTAGGACTGATGGTCTTCAGCTTCATCGATCTTGTCCGCTTGAAAGGTTCCTGACTTCCGCCATACACTTGAGTACATCGAAGCGGACTGCACAGCAATCCGGGGCCATGCTGAGAGGCAAGCTCGACCAATCACAGGTATAAAACCCGTTGCATCGCTACTTTATCAGCTATGTCGTCTCACGTATAGCATTGACCCAGGCAACAACGTAGCGATGAACCGAGACCGACCAGCTTTGACGTTCAAAGCTCCAAAGTTCACGGTTTGGTCAACTACGCCGACGATGGAATAAGTCCAACTTTGGAAGCCCTTTATTCAATAGCAACGATAGGTGGGAGGGTGAGAGAGCGGTTCACTTGCAAAGACAGAGGGAGCGAGCTGAGGAGCCGTTCTGTAAGAAACAACCGAGCCATGTCGCAGTTTTCATGACATGGGAGAGGACCCTGAACTGCGGCATTCTAGTGCAGCACAGCAACGTTGTGCGGAACGTTGTGAAGGGACGGTTCCTCGCAATGAGTCTGGGGAGGTCGCGCATTGTCGAGCTATGCCACTGAACAGTCGTTACTCGAGTCAAAAAATATCAGCGCTATCCAGGCTCGACCCGACCAGGCATTGGGGCTGATGGAAAGGTTGCGTCAACTCGAATCGTCAGCCGAGTTTTGATGGCGCGAAGATGCTTGTTCCCGCTTTGATCCATCCCGGTCATGATCGTCGATGAGGGTATCTTTTCATTCCTCGCCTTTCCCGCGACTTCTTAACGGACAGCACATGATCTTACCGCAGCCCTGGTGGCCGGATGATCAAACAGTTTCGTTTCAGCGGGATTCCAGCGCGGCGCCGATCGCGGGGACCGGGCAGCACTGGTCACGGAGATCAACAAGGCAATCAGGTGGGAAGTTGAGCAGGAGCAGACCACATCGAAATTGGAGAGCTATACTGGACAAAAGCGCAGGTCACATCCTTGCGTTTTCAGATGGCATCCCAGGCTACCTTGGAAGAGGTCAACAGAGATTCCATGTTCTCCGGCTAGTGGGCCAACCGAACAACCGGACTCGAAAGCTCAATTCGCTGAGACAACTCATGTATCATCTCATTCTTATAACCTATAATATTAAGAGTGGAATAGTGCTTATCCTGCGAAGAATTTCACTCTACAAGCAGCTTCGGTACTTACACAAGGCGTCAGAAGCTCTCCAAATGCCTTTCATCCTGTCTTCACGAACCGTGGATAGTGGATAGGATGTTCAAATACGCGGAGCCCCCTTATGCCACCAGGCTGTGAGAGACCTCGGAGCGGAACAGAAACACACAGAGAGAGAGATTGAAACTGAGCTGGACACGCGCAGTGATTGGAGACTCTGGTCTCTGCCCCGCCATTATTAGATCTAGAGAAGTTTGCGAAGACCCTCTCGAAACTGCTGGAGCCGCATTGCTAATGAACACATAGACATTTTTACGTGGGGCTGCCTGCCTGTCTGCCTTGCCGTTCGCCCTGCTTACCAGCGAGACTGCGGGCTGGCTTGCGGGTGGTTCGCGGGCCGGGGAGCCGCGTTTGTCCCTGCCCCGGCTCCCGTTTTCTCATAAAAATGCTTCGGAATTCGCCTGCGGTTGGACTTTCATGGTCGGAGCTCTCGACAGAAGCACAAATGAGAGCGCGGAAGGAACCGAAGCGCTTCGGGGGGAAAAATTCAGTGAGATCTCCGAGCGGCGCCCTTAAGTTTGAGACAGACTCGAAGACCGACCACGGCATGTTTTTATAATAATAATAACACGAACCGTCTCGGCCTGGGGCCAGTACAGCTCGAGACAGTAGGTTGGATCCTAGATTGAGCGTGGCATCCCCACCAACCACACCCCCGGTCAGCCGAGGGTTTCTCCTCGCGTTCCCGCGGAATCCGACGGAGCGCCGTCGTAGGGTGTACGGAATCCATGTGCCATCACTTTTTCATAATTCATTCAGGTGCTCCTCGTTTTTCTACTCAGTGAACTCCATCGAGCTGTGCTGTGTTAGGCGAGAACGGGAAGCGTTACCACAAAACATAGACGACGACCGATTGGAAGGAGTTTTTGCACCTCGCGACGACTCGAAGGAAGTTCGAGAAAAACCAAAAGGAAAGACGCCGCGCGAACACTCGGATGGGATCGAAGAGTTTCGGGGGAACGCTTACCATCAAGAGCTTCGGAGGAGCACCGGAATATTCACAGATTGGAAGTTCGTGAATCAACATTCCAGAAAAAATTGTTCCACCGAATTGATGGCTTGAACGTTTGCTGGACGCACGGAGGAGTTTTTAGTTTTCGAGCAACCTAAAAACTGCTCAGAGCCCAGACGAAGTGCTCACTTGATCATGAGGATACATTCACCTTCTCCGTTGCTGTCTGTTGAAATTATTCCTCAAGATTAACACAAAAACAACTTCCGGGAAGTACCGCAAATTCCTACAAATATTACAGGATCCTCACCCAGGTTCCGACTTCGACCCGAACAGTCCTGCAACTCGCTCAAAAGAAGGCTAGAACCGTGGATGTACCTAAAATAAAATGGAACTCTGGACATATAGCCCCCGAAACGTCGGTGTAGAAATCGGTCTCCTGGAAAACCGTTCGTTCTACATATTTGGAAAAAAAGGCGTATGAGTTTGGTTGCGCCCCCCCCCCCCCCCCCTCCTTTCGGTGGTCCCGGGATTATGTTTCCTGGTAGTCATAGTAGTTATTCTGTGAAGAGGTTCACAAAAGCCAATCAGAACATTTCTGAGATGATCTTACAATCGGTCATCTAGACTCGGCGACTGGACGATCAGAGCTTCTCCGGGGCCTCTTGCTAATGACCCTCTCTTATCCGGCTTCCATATGATAACACCCGCGTTTTCTAATATAGCTACACAGAAAGGAGAGGAAGTCTAGGAGACGATTTTGAGAGCCTCTAAACGCTCGAATCTGATTTGGCGGGGTCGAATTGGGCCCTTAGATATATTTGTCCACCAACAATCCAGTTCCGCCCTCTGGTTCATCGGGATTTTTCAGGATGGGAATTCGGAAGAATCGATATTGCATGCTTTCTATACGCCGAATCGATCGAGGAATCATAATCTAAGTTGAAAGCTGAAAAGTGAGAACCTTGAATCCGACATCGTATCCTCCAAGCCCGTATCCGTCACCGTCAACTCATTTGGCAGTGACTTTTCGGGAAGCTGATCCCCAAGGATGCGAAAGTCTGAGCTGAATCCATTTTGATAAAAATCTGATACCGATTCAATAAATCAAGTCGGAGGTCCTAACGTTCTTCGAGCCCGAGTGGACTTCCAATACTACAAATATTTGAAGGCTTTCGAGTTACGACGGGATCTAGAGGGGAATTAATATTTTCCGACAGACGGAGGAAATGCGCCTATGAGCGGACGAATCGTTCTTTCAGGAAGTCTAGAGCTTCGATCGAATGCTGAAAGGAATTGGCGAGCAGCAATGCTTGACGGCGACGACGACTGCAAGTCTTGGACGTAAAATCGGATGTGTAATAAAGTGTAAAGGGCGGAAGGGAAGAAGAAACGAGGAAACGAACAAAGAATTAGGCTCAAGACCGGTGCCTAGCCGAGGCGAACAGAGCCTAGTGGAGTGAGTGCAAATCGTTCCGTCGAAATTCTCCCTCCTGGTGCGTTCCCTTCGAGCACCAGAGTTGGCATAGGACGGCGGCCTTGAGAGTACGCCAGTGACCCCTCTCGATCGCAATCGAGCAAAATTTCCAGAAATTTTCATTCTCTCTATTAGATACGACTCCAACCGTTGATGCCAATACTTCCTTCTCCAAGTCACGACACTAACGAATCGTCAAACCGGGGAAGGCGCAGTTGCCACATACCGACCAATTTTTTCGATCCGTCCCCTCAATGTCCCTGTTGGAAATCGAACATGACTTCCCGAAGTTTCGACCGTTGGAAAGTTCTGATGCAGCCGAGACGACTCGATACCGGACTTTTGACACTTTTCGGCGTGAACGAAACTTTGTCGTCGCTGGTAGTATCGGTCACAGTCCTCTCTTGACTAACTGCAACAGCGGAAGCTCAGTTGAACGAATACAGGGCAGGCGCCCTTATGGTACCAATGAGCGAAGGTGGACAAGCGAAGGATGCAGCGAGGAAAGTCGAAGGGACTTTCAAAAGTGGGCACGAGCCGACCAGCTGTTGTGAAGTCGGGTCGCCTGCGAACTCGACGTGAGTGCTTGGTTGGTGGCCGAATATCACCTGCTCCGGTTTAGCAGCAGTGCCTGTGACTCAAATGACCGAAAACTCAGAATTCACCAGCCAGGAAACCGCGCGGGCAAACATCTACACGCTGCGGAAACAACAGTCCGCGTCGCGAATCCATACGGGGTCTGAAAAGTACATACATTGGTGCTCCATTTAACGAACGGCTCGTTCAACAAACAACCCGTTCAAAGAACTTCTTCGAATCACTCATCTGCTCCGTTCAGCGAACCGGAGACTCCGAAAGACTCCATATGGAATAATCAGCCCGGTCTGTGTAGTTCATGCGCTTCCCGAAAGGGTCCCGGAACGCGGGAACACGGTCAATCTGTCAATTTGAACAATCTCCATTGAGTTCCTTGGGGACAAACGAACATAGAAACAAACGGATTCAAGATGGCCTTCACATATGCGGACTTGTCTGGGCAACGATCTTTCAGCCCTCACCATTACAGGCTCTGAAGGAAGTCGTCCAAGAACTTTTCGAGCATCCAGAGGGTTCAAATTCGAGGTGGAGAGGTTGCGGCGAGCTCGCAGATATAATTAGAGGCAAGATATAACGCAAAGCTCGAGAAGAGATGGAGGAGAGGAACGGCAGGCAAGCCGGACAAGCGAAGGGAAAAAGTCCGACGGATTATCGGACCCTCGTCTCGTCGTCCACGATTCGCGAACCAGCCCTCGGCCACTTCCTATAGAATGTTAATCAAGAGATAAGCCTCTATCCGAATATTCGTTTTCCTCCTATCTTCGTTTCCCGTTCTCTCCGTGGTGGCTCCGCTCTCTTCTGCCTCCTCTGACAATGGACAACGAGACTTCCCGAGCGTCAGCGGTCAAAACAGAGGAAACTCTCGAACATTTTCAAATAAATAGCGACTTGCCTTTGTTGCTGTCGACAAAGCCCTTGTGTCACCCATGAAGAGCTCACTCCACGGATCGAAAAGATGAAGACCAGAAATTAAGCAGTTGCGTTTCTTGGAGATCCTTCTCCGGATTTTTTTATCATCGCTCTCATCATCCGGATCGGATCCGGATTTGGATGATGCAACCACCTTCCGATTCTATCTCGCACCCTCCCATGCGACGAGATCACCAATGAATCGATACGAATCTCCCCGTATCCTCCTCGCTCATGCCGTCGTAATATATTGCTGGGAACGAACCTCTCGGCCCTGGTAATGTCTCATTCCATGTTTTGTTTCAGTCATCGCGATGGTGACTCGTAGCTTCATGACGCCAAGCACCGCGGGGTCAGAGTCGTCGGCAGCGCCGAGATTCGCGAAATCATCAACGTGAATGGCGTCATCTCGCCGGAATTTCCCCGAAGGTCTGCGGTTCCTTGGAAACGTTGCACTGAATGTGACTGCAGGGCAGGACGACGTCCGAGGCGCGCAAGCGAGAGCTTTAGGGCCCTCAACGGCCAAGGACAACGACTGTAAGTGTTCCAGGACCTGTCTCGCGTTGATGGTGTTTCAGGACGTCTCCATGAGGCTGAGAGGGTCGCGGAGCGGAAATCGATGAACCGTCATGGCCTCCCCTTTTCGTCCCCTGGAAAGTTGAAGTCCCGAGTTCTGAGCATCGACTTCCAGGATTTTGAGCCCTTCCGAACTCGTATGAGGAAGGGTGACGTCGAAGAGTCTGGAAGAGACGAGGTTCTCAACGCGTATAGAGGACTCCCGATTCAATGGTTGGAAACGTCATCCAAGAATCTCCGAGGCAAACGTGCAAGGCAACGTGCAAACCAGAAGAGAAACGATAAAGAGTTCCTCGGCTGGTTTAATAGGAATTTCCGTTGAAGTCGTTGTAGCTATTAGGTGGCTATTTTGTGAATCGACTTTGAGGATTTAAAATCGATTTGACCGGCTTTTGCTCCCCTCCATTCTCAACTGGTTGGACCCGAGGGAGGGCCAACAAACCGACCGTTCGAGCGGAGGAGCAGCCATACAACGACGAGCCAACCGAACCGAAGATCGACGAGCATTGGACAGTGGTGGAGAAAGCTCAAGCATGAGGGAAAGAGAGAAGTCCGCTGATAGAGTAATCTTTAGAGCCCACCAAGAAATCGCCGTCCATCTCTCGACATCCCTTGAGCCGACCGCATGAGTCTATTGTCGAAAGAACAGATAGAGCACAGTCCGGCGAACGATCTGTCTGCAACTCGGAGTTTTCTGACTGGCACGGAAATTCTTGAATTGCAGCAAAACAGCCGGACGATTGACTGTCTTGAGCATGTTATGATTGCGAACGATAAAGCCGTACATGATTGTAGATGCGCTGCTGATTCTATGATGAGCGGCTCTCGAATTTTCTGGGTTTCGGGAATCCAGCCATGAGTCTTCCGCCTCCGTGTTCTCTCCGATCCGGAAACTCGATCGGTGTATGGGGGAGAAATTACACTGGATTGAAAGCAAACGACACAATCGTTCCACTTCTTCGACATCTCACTGTCGGAAGTATCAATCCTTGTTGAAAAGTCCTATCCTATGAGTTCTGCGCCACACCGGACGTCGTCTGTTGTTATGCAAATTACGCTCGCACAGGACTCAACGTTTCAGGAAAGGTTTCTCAGAGTGCTCGAGTAGACCGGTACCGCAAAAGCTGTTTCTTCACTCCACTTCTTTCGCTTGGCGAGGTAAAAAAAGTCTGCCAAATCGCTGCCAACCCAAGATGCTTGAGAACGCGAATTTCTCCGAGTTCGTTTGACGTAACCGGACAGGTATCAGGATACGACGCGTACAGACGCGTATCAAGGATTCTTCTGGAGAGAGGGGGGGGGGGTGATATTTTTGCTGAAGGGGGTATTTCGGTGGAATTCTAAAAGAATCGGTCATCAGATCGGAAGTCTCAACTATGATTGGTTGAGTCTGGAAGCTCTGCCCACGCCCTTCCCTTGAAATACGCAGTTGCGTTCCGTACAGCAATCGGGTCGACGAAGAGCTCAGCCATGTGGAGAAGAAGTTTGTTCAGGCTCATTCACTTCAGTCACACCATAGCCAGACATTCGTGAATGTCCCGCTCCCTCCGAGCCCTAAGAGAGATTTGTAATAATGAGATGATCGAATCTACCTGTATCTTGGAGTCAATCGCCGCAGGAGATTGGGGCAGAGGCGACAAATGCTGCGCAGCATGGTATGTCGGGCTCGTCTCACGGAGTGAGTGCTCACTGGAATGTTTCGCGGAAAGTGTGCCTCGATGATATTGCAGCAAGATGAGTAATTTCTGAATGAGCGAGAGTTGCGGATTGGCTACCATCGAACGAGAAATCATGGAGATTTTGATAGGATAATATTCACTTGGAGTTGAGGGGATGGACGCAAGTATCCAGATGCAAAAGATGATGAAAATCAGCGACGATGAATGATGCAGTTGAGGAGAATGACGCCGAGTTAGATTAACAGCGACCATCGTTAGCCTCCAGAGGGATTCCAGACGTGATTCTCAGCTCATCAATCCTGGCTATCTACCACTGGCTATCTAAACATCAAACATTGCGATGAGCTTCAGTCAAGTTGCTAGGCTTCATCATTGTGAGAAAAACCGAGGCCGTTTCGGTCAGAGAGCTTAGACTTTCTGACGTTAGGTACGTCGCGGAACGTATCCAAAAATCGTGAGGCCCAGCGGGCGTAGGGCGTGGAGCACGTTTGTGGTCGCTGGTTAATGCAATAGTATGGATCAGTTCCGGATGCAAACGGCGAGTCAGAGCTCGGAATGGTGTATGTATTCCGGTTGATGGTTGAAAGAATACATGCCTCTGTCGTAGATCATGAAGCCGCGTCCTCTCGGTGGCGCTCAATGCCACTCCTGCTGTTTGTCCATCCATAGTGAATCGAGAGAAGTCAGAGATACGAGACAAATCGCAATCTAAACCTATAAAACAGAATGTGCTCCCCGTTGTTATCTATGCACTTTTTAACTGGACGTTCCTTAAAGTTGAAACTTGTCGGAAAAGGACTATCGGGTTCCTAGGTACCTATGCAGTCAACCATCGTTATTAGCGCGGTGGTCCGTAACGTTTGAAACCGAAAAACCGTTCGTGTGGCTGGACATCGTTGTTTTTCGTTGATGAGTACGATGGGGGTTTGGGGTAGTCGTTATCGAACCTGCTTCGAAAACGAAGTTGTATTGAGGTGGTGGTATTTCCCGTTTGTATTCCGGAGGATCCCACTTGAGGTTAAACTACGACAGAGGGCATATTCAAATGCCTCCAAAACGACAGTCGATCGGAGTCTCGACGTCCGCAGCGAAGAGAATGAGATGGTGAACATCAATTCCTCCAGATCTATTTCATGGGGGGGGGTCAGAAGAAGAGACGAACCAGCGTGTCCGATTCAACTCCAACACAGACCGGGGAATCGTAGCGAAATTACAGGTCTTCTTTCATGAGCACAACGAGTTAGTCCGTCATTTTAAGACCAGACTCCATCAGATGCCAATCAACGATTACGTCGTTGTCATTAGAGCGGATAAGGTCCCACCGGGTGGGCATGAGAGACAGTTCAACGTACCCACAGTCAACGAGGTGGCCTTAGTCATGGTGGGAGAAGAATTCAACCGGCGAGATATTGTGCTGCGTCTTCAGAGTGGTGGTCTACAGCGAGTCGCCGAAACCCATCGATCGTATGATGCTTTACAATATCCTTTGATCTTTTGGCGGGGTCAGGACGGGTACCACTTCAACATCAGGATGAGACATCCCAAACCAGGGAGAAAACCTCAAAGAAAGTCAGTTCGATGAATTTCTATGCCTATCAACTGATGATCCGGGACGACAGAGATAACCATATCCTGAGGTGTCGGCAGTTATTCCAGCAGTACGTCGTCGATATGTACGCTAAAATTGAGACCGAACGACTCCTCTTCATTCGGTTGAATCAAACAAAACTTCGTTCGGAAGAATATATTCATCTACGTGATGCAGTCGTGGCTGATGGTAACGTGAACCCAGACGACGTGGGGAAGATGGTTATTCTACCATCTACGTTCATTGGGAGTCCGCGTCATATGAACGAATACGCTCAAGACGCCATGACTTATGTTCAGGTCTACGGACGTCCTGATTTATTTATCACTTTCACATGTAACCCTACATGGGAGGAGATTAAAAAGAACCTATGTATTGCCAGGACAGGCGGCCCCAGATCGTCCCGACATCATAGCTCGTGTATTCAAGTTGAAGTTGAAATCTATGATGGATTTCGTCGTCAAATATCAAGTTTTTGGAGAGACTCGATGTTGGATGTATTCCATCGAATGGCAGAAACGTGGTTTGCCCCACGCCCATATTCTGGTCTGGTTGGTCGAGAAAATTACACCGGATCTAATCGATGAAATAATTTCTGCGGAGATACCTGATATCAATACAGATCCGGTCTTATTCTCGATCGTGACCAAGAACATGATTCACGGACCATGTGGAGTGATGAATACCAACTCTCCGTGTATGAAGGAAGGAAAGTGTTCCAAACGCTATCCGAGAATGCTGCAGAAAGATACCATCACAGGGAACGATGGATACCCCCAGTATCGACGAAGATCAATCGACGACGGGGGACAGAGTTTCGTTCTCACTCTTCGTGACAACCCCATAACAGTCGATAACCGGTGGGTAGTACCATATTCACCGTTGTTGTCGAAGACATTTGGAGCACACGTGAACGTTGAATAATGTAACTCAGTGAAGTCAATCAAATACATATGCAAATACGTGACCAAGGGGAGCGACAAAGTAGTTTTCGGGGTGGTGAATTCGACAGGACCCCTAGATGAAGTAGAGAAGTACCAATTGGGTCGGTATATTAGTACAGTCAACTCCGCTTAATGGGAACACCGGTTAATGGGATCAACCGCTTATTCGGTACAAAATCCCAAGTCCCGAATCTTTTAAGCCTAATTTACTCCGCTTTATCGGATCATGACTCCGCTTAAACGGATCATTCGAGACTGTGACCCTGTTATCCAAAACTCGGAAATTTAGTTGTATTGCTCGCTCGATGATGTTTGCGACGGTAGTTTGTCGCATACTCATAGTTCCTCCGAAGTCTTGTCGATTCGTTCCGAAGCCCGAACGAGTTTTCTAGATTTCATGACCACGCTCAGGTCTACTCGGTGGCGTCAGCGCTCGAGAGGTGAATGAACGAGCCCCGGAGCTCGTTGGGGGTTAAACGGGACGGACTCCTTCATCCGTATTGATGTTCGAACTCAAGGAGAATGCAACCCACCATGGCGCGCTCACTGTATCGTAGAGTCCTAAGTACGGTTACAGAATGAATCAAGACGAAAATTCATGAGCTACGTTGAGTCGGACCCGCAATTGACAGAACGACTCAGCAATCTTTGCTCGCAGCACTGGGATCGAAGCTGCCATAGTGTACAATCATTCGGCGTACTCAATCAGCGCACGCTCCGGGTATTCTATGACTTCTCAGCTTATTCCGCCGGTTGTATTCCACCAAATAATGATTTTCCTATTCTCCGCCTATTGGGATCACTCCGCTTATTGGGATCAAAATGGCCCGGTCCCGAGGTGATCCTATTAAGCGGAAATGACTGTAGTAGTGAAGCCTGTTGGAAAATTTTCTCCTTCGCTATCCACGAGCGACATCCTACTGGTGGTCCATCTCGCTGTCCATCTTGAAAATGGTCAACGTGTGTATTTCACGTCGGAGAATCTCCAGATGCGGGCGCGTAATCCACCACAAACGACCCTTACTGCCTTCTTCTCGCTGTGTGGACAAGATACATTCGCGAGGACTCTCCTGTATTCTGAAGTACCAAGATATTACACTTGGAGTAAACCTTTGAGGAAGTTTCAGCGACGCAAACAGGGGAGACCGGATCAAGGTCACTCGAATATTTTTTCGAGTGACGCTCTGGGTCGCGTGTACACTGTACATCCAAATAATAGAGAGTGTTTCTATTTACGTCTGTTACTCATCAACGTCCGAGGTCCCAGATCCTTCCAAGAATTGAGGACTGTTAATGGTGTGGTTTGTGAAACCTATCAAGAGGCCTGTCACAAACTGAATCTCCTGGAAAATGACGCGCATTGGGACACAACCCTCAAGAACGCGTCGGACACGGCGCGCCCGCGACAATCATAGACCTTTCGTCCCCACCAATACCTCGTACAGCACCACCCCCCCTTTGGTCGCGCGAAGCGCGGCGGGCTTTGCTAGTAAAGGATAATTCAAAATGTGAGAGATAACGATGAGAGATGCATTGCATTGAGATGGGCGTCTGGAACGATTTCAAAACGCGGGATTTTGTCCGAGTCTTTCATACAAAAGAATGGAGCGCGTTCGCTCGGAATGACTGTGGACGGAATGAGAAATCGGAAGTTTGATTTCGTTTCACTCGACCAAGTATTGACTGACTTCCGTTGCTGGGACTTCCGGCAAAAATCAATGGCCAGCGCCCGGTAAGGCGTACCTTCCGTCAAAACTCAGGTGTTCACAGTATTTCTCCGAAGACGAGCCCCTTCTTTTTCCAACACAAGATTTCTTGAGAACAAGTCTTCCCACTAGAGAGAGAGAGAAACCACAGACATCAACTGGAGTTATGTGACAATGACGACAGATCTCGCGAGGAACTTGCAAGCGCTTTCGCCTCAGTTCGCCCGGGAGTTTCTTGATTGGACCGAGCGAGCAAGCTCATGCCGATGTTGGCCTCGCCAACCGAAGAGAAACGAGAAACCGAGGAAGCAAACTCGGCCTGATGACACCCTTCGCGGCTTCGACCTTCTTGACTCCGACGTCGCGAGCGATTGATGCCACGTCAGCGGCCTGGCGCAACAGTACCATGACGCCTATTAGGGTTCCGAAAAATACGTTTATTCCCTACACATTCACTCGAATCCACATCGGGAAGCATCACATCGACACTATGCGCAACATGCAATATTTACAGAGATTTCTCAACCCGCTGCCGCTTGTACATTAGGCCTTCCCGCTTGGCTTCTCCGATACTTCTCATAACGAAAGGGAGTCTCTCCTCAGATGGGACTGATTCCCATTCCACCATATTGATGGTTACAGGACAAATGTTCTCAGCTCGCAGGAAACGTTCTTTCAGGGCGATACGAAACTGAAAGACGGAGTATTCGTAAGGAATCCCAAAGCTCCATGGCCAGAAATCCAAAAATCGAGCGAGTAAGGACAGAAGCATGTTAGCAGAATGGAAACTGCTGGTGTACCCACTTTTTTTGTCCTCAAGTCATCGAAGAGATGGGTTTTCTCGCATTGAAGGATGGCCATCACCATGCAATCATCGGGCAAATACTGAAATGATTCAATGCACAAATTTGGATTTGAGAGGCGTATTTGGGAGGGATGATCGCAAGCGATCGTTAGAAATCATGATCTGACGATGTCCTCTTTCCGGACTCATACCTCGAGCGGCGACTGTGTGCCTGCCAAAGCGACTGGAGTTCCGTCTGGGCTCATCGCCACAATTAGATCGGCCCGTACTCCGGAAGGAGTTCTCACGTGTTCCAAAACGAACTGCAGATAGCATGAGGGAATCATAATCACGCTGCCAACTCAACTAATTTTGAGGAGTCTTAGCTGAGCTCTCAGTCGTTACATCGGTCGAATTTTTTCTACTGTTCTTCCCACTCCTCGGGGTTTCCTGCATGTACGAAATTCTCACATTCATCATGAGTTCGCATAATTATTACGAAGCTACCCACCTGATCACCACCGAGACCATTCCGCACGCTGTTCACCAAATCCTTCGCGAGTCGGGGACGATGTTGCAAGCTAGACGCCCTCTCTTTCAGCTCTGGCAACACAGAATACCTACAGGATTCGCCAAGTTGCAGGCGGAGTGAACGTTCGAGCTGTGAATGACATCGAATCGTTATTCAATCAGACTGAATCCCGTGAAGCCTGACAGCGAGAGGGGAACTCTCGATACCCGAATGCTGCCAGAGCGAATCGAACTCACAGTGAGAAATTGATGAAGGTGACGCTCGGGGCCTCGTAGAAGAGCTATTTGTCGATTTTCACTGAAGAGCGAGTCGAGCTTAAACGTAATCAGAAGCGTCATAAGGACTAAACCGACAATTGAGAGACTGGCGATTCCGTACGATTACCCGGGGAGCCTCCCCATTGTAGCAGGGAATGACTTACGACCGTGACATTGGACTCGAATGTGGACCGTTCGCGGAGGTAACTGGAATTATTATGGTTTCACAAAACTTGGAATGTAGTTCCCCCCACCTCTTGTTCCGGGAAGACTCCGAGGAGGGCCAGGTCACCTATGAATTGAAGGAAAGAATCCGAAGGGATATCTGAGGCGTCATTTCGAGCGCGCATGGTAAGTAGTCGGAGTCCGATCTCTCCGAATTCGCCGGGGACGCCTGGAATAATGCGCAAGAAATCCAAGATACTAAGTTGTCTCGATAGCGTGAACGAGCTCGAAATTACACAGTCGCGCCTCTTGCTCACCGGGCGAACGAAGAGCTAGGAGTGCCATCGTCCGAGCGCAGGACAGCGGTGTCTTGATATTTCCCATCTGAATGAGATGGAAATCGATGAGATTTCTGATTTTCTGAGAACCATTTCTCCAGAACGAACGGCTCGCCCAGCCTCGCTCCTTCAGCTCTGAGGAAGAATCAGGCGATGCCTTGCCCACAAATCGAGTTACCTTCTCTTTGTTGACAAGGATGAAATCTTCCACAAGTTCTGCATCCTTCGACGTCAGCTTATTTTCCGCCAGTTGAAAAATCCACAAAAAAGCCTGCAAGAGGAGTGATCAGGGAAACTTCCGACCGTTCCAGGGAAAACTTTACTATCCCCGGTCAGGGCGAATTGCGAATCATGGAATCGTTTTTTCATGGTTCTTACGTCTTTGAATGTTAACGAGGGGATCATGGCCCAAACAGCATCGTTCAGCTCTCTTGAAAATACCCTCAAATAGTCGTACGCTTTCAATGTCCTCCGGATCTGCGATGGAAACTGAGTTATGAAATGACTTATCCATTGGTTAGGACGAGGGAAGCGGTTGGAAAGACCTCCCGAAAAGTCTTCCTCGGATTTCAAGTGATTCCGATCATATACTAGTGGCCAATGTTCCGGTTCCACCACGGTGTAAGCGAAATCGAAGGAGCGAGTGTAGGTCGAAAAATGGATACGAACCGCTTTTGCGTCGAACTTTGGCAGATCCTCTGCGACTCGAGCCAACGAGGTTTCGATGAGGCTCCTAGACATTGGAGAGAGGAGAAATATCACCGCAGAGTTCAGACCACAGGTTGAACGTTGACATTTTGAGGTGATGGTAAGGAGGGGAACACCCGGGAATACCAAAGACACGTACCTCATTCTTGGTGTCAGGGAATTCGTGGCCTTGATGGTAGCTCTCCGGAATCCAGCTTTCCAAACGATACTCGCAAATTGATCCTTGGAGGCTGAGGTGATGAATTTCTCCGCCGCATCGATGACGAAGTCCTGGGTCTCTGCACTCGACTCCAAACCCAGAGCCGTTTCGAGAGCCCTGCAGAGGGAGAGTGGGTCCGTATGCATCTCAGGGAACGAGAATTTAGAGCGAAAAGATAGACCAATCCGCCCGAGAACAAACCTCATGCATTGGTCTTCATCGTTCGGATCCAGCTGCTGCTTCACTTGGCTCTCGAACGCAGTCCACAACGCGAGCTCGAAATGGTCCGCAAGGTCTGAGGTTCTCGTGACCTGGAAATGAGGACGAAAGGTTGGCAGTGAATCACAGATGGGATGATAGGCGCCGGTTGGTCAGTTTTTGGATCCAGGAACGTACACGAGACACGACGACCGCCAAGTCCATGATTGGGTTAAGATGTAACTTCTTAATCCGAGGTGTCCATATTTGCAAGACACTCCGCATAACGGCAGGTGAAGACCTCCCCTGGAAGGAAACAGCGAAAAATTATAATCTCCCCGAGCATCATCACGGGAAGAGTCCCGGAACAGGTACACCCTGAGTTCTCGACTAAAACGAACTCCATTTTTCAAAAAATCGTCCGGCGTTTAACGGAATAATGAGGTGACGAGCTCAACAGACAACGGTTCTGTCATGGAAGGCACGTATCACGTGACGTCGTTCATTCGACTCGTCAGATAACGACCTTATCCTGCAACGGAGTCATCAGATGACGGTGTATCTCATCGAGCCGATGGTTTTCTTAGGAATCCCCTACATCGCCTATCGGGTTGCTAATCTGTTCTCGATGAGGGGCCAAGAAGTTGATATATGGGAGTGGAGTCGAAACCGGATACAGTGGGACGAAACGGCCTTCTTGCGCCCGGCCCGTTCTGACATGGAGGACTCGATCCTACTCTGAATGTATTGAGTGCCGCCGCCGACTGACCGCCACAAGGAAGTTCGTCAGGAAAGCCCATGGAGGGCAAACGTACAAGAACGAAATGAGGTCCCTGACCGGTGACCGGAGTGGACGACGATCGACAACATTTCTCGAACGCCTCATCAGTTGAGTATCGGCGGAAGGCCGTTTCCACTGGATCCACATACAACCCTCGAATTGCACGTTTGATCGCAACGTCGAACGCGAAAATTCGAGCGTATCACGCTAAAGGCCCCCGGAGCGCAGTGTTCTGGGAATGTGCGCAGTTGAGTTTCAGTGGTGAGATCACGTGACCATGAGTGTCATCACTGGGTTTCAGTGATCGTTGTACGATTAGCTCGTTATCTGAAAATTCCGTCATACGGAGAGTCTGTTGTCTGACAAGCCTTTCATAGGAAAGGCTCGTTATCTGAGACTGCTTTCACACAATACCTCCGTAATAGGCTGGAATTCAGGGTATTCGAGGCTTCACGAAACTCACTTTATGTTTCTGAGCCATCCTCAGAACTACCGAGCTGTTGATGGCAGTCATTGAGCTAAGGCTCGACGTCACAGACTTTGCGAGCTTCTCGAAATCGGGGTCATCATCTGGGGCCGCAGTCTGTAACGGGATAGTCAAAACTTTAGTTCTGGGTGAGATTTGATCCCTGAATATTCGGGTTTCAGATCGCGAGTAGAGGGAGAAGTGCTGGCGTTGCCTTATCAATCGCAACCCCATGTGAAAAATTCGAGTCCAGTGGCGACCTTTCTCCAGCCTCGACGGTGCCGGCTCAAATATTTTGGAATAACACAACCCATCGTTCGCAGTGGGAGACTATTGATGATGAATTCACCCCGTTAATCCTATCGTCTGCTAATGTATTACTCACTAGATTTTCGTAATGGGTAACGCAGTCCATGAGAACGCTAGGAGTCCCAATGACAGCCGAATCCAGTGCCATGACCTGTAGACGACGGATTCACGAGTGACCCTTCCAACAGTGGGCATCATAACGCGGCAACATGAACAAGACAATAACACTCACTTTCCGCAGCTCTTCCCTCGATTTGCATCGCAGGATTGGAAATGGGAGACCGTGGTCCCGTGCGCTCCGATCGGGCGTCCGCGACTCGGCCGTATCTTGTGCGTTGGTCTTCTAAACAGATCAGGAGTGTGCAGAACTTGAAGACATGAGCTTGGGCATCGGAAAAATATTGCGCAGCTACAATGGGACCTTCTTCTGAGCAGAACATGCTCAGATTGAGGAATGAGAGAAATTTAATCCCTGGACTCTCGGCTTACGTTCTTTTGTTCTCGAGTTCGGAGCAATGCTCTGAGGGCATCAGCTTCCTTCGAGGAGAACGCGTCCTTCGACCGACTCAAGTCGACCAATTGCATAACCTGTAAACAAGCAGACTTGAAAGAGGACCGAACGGACCGGAACGGACCCTCCACATCAACGCCCTGAGGATGAGAAACTGGAGGTATCTGAAAGTAGCTGCTCGATGGTGCTGACCTGTTTATGGGTAAAAGATTGGGCTACCGACCAAAGAGCATCGTGGAACTCTCTTTCAAAGATATCCATAGTCGAATACGCCGTCATCATCAGCCGAATCTGCAACAGGGACGAGAAACCGGATTATCAGAAAATACTTCGCGCACGAGATCTATATCGAGCATGTTGGGCGGATCCTAGCTTTCCTCCGTGTCCCGAGAAGAGGAAAGACATTGCTCTACATGAATCTCAAGGGGACGGTCTTTATCTTTATATGAGATCTCTTATTGGTCCCAACCTCTTCTTTCTTGAAAAGCGATATATTCCTCGACACGATGACGAAACATTCCTTCAAGAGAGCGCTGGAATGGAAACGAGTCAGGCTCTGTAGGGAGTTTCAGGTACGCGTTGAGTACGACATTTGTATCCCGAGATCTGGACGTGACCGGTTGCCGTGAACTTACTGCATTTTGTGATCTCCCGGACCCTCATGATAGCGTCCGCGGAACCCGAATGTTTGAATTACTATGTTCGGAGATTCCTGGGGGAGAATTTTTCGAGCAGCGTCGATGACAATATCTCGGGTAGCACTTTTCAGGTCCGAGCACCTCACGACGAAGTTCAAAGCGCTGCATGGAGAAATCATTGTCTTATGCGGAATGATTCAGCGCGTGATAAGCGAAGTGGGCCTCCTAGGCTACGAACAAACCTGAGGCACGACCGCGAGTCGGACAAATCCCATTTTTCTACTCCAGATTCAAACACCGACGGTAGGCTTTGCATGAGGCTCTCTGTGAGGTCAGAGGTGCCTCTGAGCTGGAACGGTGAAAAGCGATTCAAAAGAATTAGGGTTGAAGATGCAGGCCCGATCTTCAGATCATGGTGACTTATCAGCTGCAGGAATGTACATCAAGAGTCAGGTTGCGCCAGAGAACACCGGCATGGCAGGCATGGATTTCCTGAATCATTGGTGCCAGGGCTTGGCAGGCTCCTTGTACCAACGGATCCGAACAGTCCAGCTGGGAAGGAAAACTTCGTGAGGACACACGGCAAGCTTCGAGCGAATTGGATGAACAGGAGATTCTGCCCGAGGATTTTTAGGAGCACAACTCACCTTCAGAGTTCCCGCGACACGCAGGATATGGATGATCTCGTCCATATCGAGGGAGCTGCAATCGGTGAGAATTTTCGCGCTTAGGACCTGGAACAAGGGAATATCCTCCACATCGATGTGTCCGCTTTCGCGCCTAACCTTCGGAGACAAAATGCGGCGTTAGCATTGACGATAGTCGCTCAGAATGTTCCCGTCTGAAGAAGACACTCACTAAGTTCTTGAATCGAATCAAGCAGTTGACCAAATCGCGTGGTTTCATGGCGTCCAAACCTGAGGTAATAAGCTGCAAGAAAGGACAGAGGTGATTTGCGGCAGCCTCCTCTTCTGTGACCGAGGTCTTATGGCGTCGGACTCATGCGAGTACACCAAAGAATATAGGATCGGCGTGATCTTGAAATTTGGATGACGAGGCAACTCACGATCTGTAGCTGCTCAATCGATTCTGTTCCTTCGATTTTGCGGTGAAGGAGATCCTTTTCTCGTTGATTTGATTGCGACCACCTGGCCATGTCATGGCGCTCGCAGACCTCCAAGACACGAGAAATGAATTTCTAGCCTGGTGAACCCCATGTGATTTCCCCCCTTCCCTCCCTCCTACCAAGGCTGTTCCGCATGAAACTTGCAGTCCCGGTCCATGGAAAGAGTCAGGGCTCGAAACACTTGGCGAAGAATATTCAGCCCTGTAGCTCAGGGAATTCCAGAATATTGTGATATTGTCAACGACCGGTCGGCCGTCCATTCACACGAAATTCGTGCATCTCTCCGGGAATAGGATTCTGTCCCTCCTAGTTGGGAGCATTGCACCATGTAAAACTCAACTTCGCGCACCTTTGAAGTGAGCAGCAGATTTCTCTGTTGGCTTGCGGCAACTATTGCCTTGAGCCTCTGCGGTTTCATTAACGAACGACACAAGGACAACATTGTGAACTGTGAAAACGGCACCGAGCTCCGCTAGAATGCGCCACAGGAACTGCACTCACACCGGACCGCGCGAGTCTTTAAGGGTCGCGGCCGCCGCGCGCTGTGAATCCGTTCCATTTGATCTGTGTCTCGCGCAGAATGTCTGGTGTCAACAAGGCGATGGCGCCAAATTCAAAATATGCCGGTCCGACGCTCCGCATGGCACCTCCTGCGGACCCGCTACATAGAGCAAGCTGGGAATCCGCCTTTTGATCTTCAAGCCCTGTCATTCAGCGAATACCAGTATAGGGTGGTAGTGTTCACGGAAGGCCGCCTTTGGGGGTCTACCGCGAAGGCGATGGTAGGGCTGGGAGTTTTTCAGGGGCGACGAAATCACGGCATTTTCCGACGATTCTGCATGGACGAACAATGGGGACCGTGAATTTGCGGAGACATTCCGTCAATAACCCCAAGCGCTCCGGCTTGCGATACACATCAGTCGAACTACGTCACTTGAAATTCGACGGAGAGCGTTTTGCCAGATACTTCGGGGTGCTTCATGAGCTGTCTCTTTGCTTGAGTTCATATTTTCGATAAACTGTCACGCGATGGAAAATCTTTCCAGCTTCTACGCGTCAGCCGGCGAAGGTCCTTAGTTGAGCCGAGCAGCGAGGAAATCCGGGTCTTGGAGTTCTCCTCGGAACGAAGCCCACTGATAAGAAAAATTTCGAATGAACACCTGCATGGCAAGACGATTTAAGGCTCCTTGAGTATGAGGGGCTCTCGGGAGTGAACTCTCATCACCGAGGTCTAGCGTTCAGAAATCATGTTCTTGCACTCTCACCCGTGTATCTTTCGCATGCTCGAAGCTAGAATCTCGTGCAGCCGATCGCGGGAGGGATCAGAAATCGGAGATTGGTTCACCAGTGTTTGACTAGGTCGGGAGTGGTTGCCAACAGATGGGAATGAGTTTCGAATACTATCTTTCCAAAGCAATCGATCCCCCCGATGGAGCGACCATCGGTGTCCGTACCCTAGGCATCTCGGAGTTTTCGCTGATATGTCGAGGCGCGACGCAGGGGAGGATCGCTATCATGCTACTGTTTTTTGGCAGATCCTGGAAGCTGCTAAGTCAGTGGTGGTTATTGAACACAGACACTTGGAATTACTCTCAGAATCCAACGAAAAGAGACGATACTGTGAACCTCAGGGTCAATGAAGGGAATGATGATAATACACCGTGGGAATAGTCCACAGTGAAGTCCTGTGTTCGTTGCTAGATGTTTGGAGTAGGTTCAGATATCATCGGCTAGCGGTACTAGGAAAGACGAGAATGAAGACACAGGATGTAGAATGAGTACCCGATTTACAAGTATTGGGGGCGCGCTGCACGGTGGCGCGCACCTTTTTATTTTGACAAGAATGTGGCGTGTTATTTGAAACGGTATCAACTCCAACAACTCTCCCCTTCTTTAAGAATTATGCACAAGTTTCAGAATTGTTTTCATCAGGTATTACAGTAATTTTTTTTAGACGTATCTGTTCGGTGCAACACCTCGTGTTGACCTCGATGATCGACGGAGGGGCTCCTGCTGCACTTGTGACGTTTCCGGTTCGGCGTCTTCGAACGATTCCTGAGCGTCCTCGAATGAGGCGAGATCGACTTGATCCTCCTCCTCCGGAGTCGGTGGAGCGAGTTGTGGCTGTTGTATGACAGGCGACAAGACAGGCTCCGGGTCTGGAAAGTACAATGCAGGATTAGTCTCTTCCTCGGATGATTCGTTTTGGGTTTTGCTGTGTATCCGTTGTAACTGGTTGTAGTGACGTTTTGAGATCCCTTGAGGTAGCTTGACCAGCGCGACCTTCGATCCACATAGCTTCACGATGGTTGCAGGGATCCATTTCCGTTTACTGTTGTAAACACGGGCAACCACTTTGTCTCCGACTTTGAATTTTGATGCTTTTGCGGAGTCGGGGCGGGTTCCAGTTTCTGGAATGACGAATGATTTCGGTTGTTCATGAAGCAGATCCAACTTGCATCGAACTGGGCTGGTGTTCTCTTCGTTGTTGAGTTCTCCATCATGCGGTATTGGAACAAAACTCTTTGGAGTGCTGTGTGGAGGTCTTTCTCCCCCTCGGCCCTGATCGTCTTCAAACTCTGCTTGACGGTTTGTACGTATTTTTCGACTTGACCGTTCGAGGCCGGATGGTACGGGGGCGAAGTTTTATGAAGAATGTGATTTGACCGACAGAAGTCTTCAAACTCAGAGGACACGAAAGTTGGGTCATTGTCGGTGACTATAACCTTGGGTAACCCAAATGTCGCGATGATTTCTCGGATGTGTCTGATAGTGACTCCAGTGGTTTTCGTCGTTGATATGAAAACTTCAAGCCACTTTGAGTGAGCATCAACGAGAAGAAAGAGGTATTTACCGTCCACAGGACCAGCGTAGTCGAGATGAACACGGTCGAGTGGTTTCTCAGCCGGAGTCCACGGATGGTAAGATCTTGGGGGTTGCTTTGCATTTTCGGCGCAAATCATGCACGCTTTGGCGAGTTTTTCGATGTCCTGATTTACAGTCTCCCACCAGATGTAGCGTCTCGCAAGTTCTTTCATTTTGTCAGTACCAAAATCACCTTCGTGAAGAACGGAAAGGATCGCAGGGCGGCAAGAGTCCGGTACGACGACGCGGTGCCCTCTGAAGATTGCCCCCTCGATGGTTGAGAACTCTGTAATGTCAATCTTCCAAAACCTACTCATTGTGGTTGATGTCGGGCCTTCAAGGCATTTCAAGAGTGGTTTCAGAATTTCGCATCTCCGAGTCTCCTGAGCGATCCTCGCAAGATCAATCGGCAAATCAGTTGTAATCTCCATCTGTAGAATGTCTTCCGATTCCCGATCGATGATGAACTGCTCGCTTTTCACCGGAAGCCTTGATAACACATCTGCATTTCCGTGGTCGTTCGTGTTACGGTGAACAATGTCGTAACTAAACGACTGTAGGAACATGCTATAATGAATCATTCGCATGGCGGTGAGCGGCGGTAAAACTTTTGATGGTGAGGAAATCGATACGAGAGGCTTACTATCGGTGATGAGCGTGAATCTTCATCCAAACAAGTAATAGAAGAATCTACTTATCCCTTCCTTTATGCCGAGAGCTTCCTTTTCTAGTTGAGTGTATCGCTTCTCCGTGTCAGTTAACGTTCTGGAGTAATAAGCGATTGGACGTTCCGATGCATCATCGTAGCGGTGCGAAAGTACTGCAGAGATTCCATGAGATGAAGCATCAGTGGCGATTAAAAGAGGTTTCGCTGGGTCGAATGGAACCAGAACTTTCGACGAACACATCTCGGATTCCATCAACTTGAATGATCGATTCATCTCGGCGGACCAGGTGAATGGCCGTTGGTTTCCTCCTTTGAATGCGCTGTAGAGCGGGTGAGCGAGATCCGCTAACTGTGGAACGAAAGAAGAGTAAAATTGAATCATTCCCATGAAACTTTGCAGTTCGGAGAGGGATTTCGGAACAGGAGCATTTATGAAGCAAGAGATCTTATCGTTGCATTCATGAATCTCTTGATGTTTCAACCGAAATCCGCAGAATTGTATTTCTTCGGCGAAGAACTTGCACTTTTGTAGGTTTAGCCGGATGTTGCTCGCATCCAGTCGCTGTAGTACGGCCTCCAAACGCTTCAGGTGATCGTCATCGCTGCTTGCAGAAATCACGATGTCGTCTATCACTACCTCAACGCCCTCAATCCCGGCGAGAATACCTTCCATGAAACGTTGCCAAATAGCTGGCGCCGAAGCCAAACCGTTGCACATACGCTTGAACCGGTAGAGCCGGCGATGCGTGTTGACTGTAACAAACTTCCGATCCTCCGCTCGAATTGGCATATGGAGAAAAGCGTTCGAGATATCAAGTTTCGTGGAACGCTTACCGATTCCGATGTTATCGAGGGCGTGGCGGATGTTTTTCAAAGGGTGGTCGTCCGCTACAAGAAACTGATTCAACCCCACTTTGAAATCTCCGCAGACACGAGCTCTCTTTCTCGTGTTCTCACCCTTGCCACGAAGAGCGATAACAACCGGGTGTGCCCATTCACTTGCGTCAACTTTCTCGATGACATCGAATTTTTCGAGATGATCCAACTCTTCGTCAACGAGCGGTAGCAATGCATGTGGAACCGGCCGCGGTCGGAAATAAGCTGGCTTCGGATCTCCTTTGACATGTAATGCAGCAGAGACGATTGGAATCCTCCCGATTCCTTCCTTGGAGAGGTTCGGGTATTTCTGGAGTAACTTTCCCGCCTCCTGTTCGTAGTCAATGTTATTGTAGAAGCACTGATCGAGACCGAGGGGATTTTGCTTGAAACTTCGTAGCCAAGAACGTCCAAACAGTGTTGGGAACCCTGGTTTATCGATCAGGTAGTCTCAAGTCCAACGTACGGTTTCTGTAGGTGATTGGAACTTGAACGTATGAGTGTGGTTCGAAGTATTCGCCGGTAGCGCTGCGTAATCTGATGTCGTTGGGTCGATGTTCTGTTTCGTTCGGAAACAGTTGCTTGAACAGCTTCAACTCCATCGTAGAGACTCCACTTCCGGTGTCCAGCTTCATAGACACGTTTCGATCCCTCATCCGCAAACTGATGTAAGAATGATGGGTTTCTTGTCGACGTCCTCGACGAAGTTGAACGGAACTTCCTGAAGTAGATGATGGGTTTGGTTTTGACCAGATCGACATACCGTTTGAAGATGACCTTTCTTATTGCACGATCGGCACTCGGCGGAGATGTGAGGACAATCCGGAGCCAAGTGACTTGGATTGCCGCAACGGTAGCAACTTCGAACCGGATTTGTTCTGCGGGAATTTCCGAAATTGGTCCTCTTCTTCGGTGCACTTCGGGAGATCCGATTTCCCACCTGTACCTTGTGGACGCCTTCGGTCCTCGAAGCCTCGTTTTGAGAAGTACGCAGTTTGGCAGAAGCTTTTTTTGCACGTAGGAGTTCGTTGGTGGTGTTGATACACGGCAGCAGGGGCGTAGCCAGGATTTTTCCTGGGGTAGGGCTAATCTTCATGACTCAAGGGAGTACCCTTGTGAAATTCTCTGAAAATCGGTCGCTCGAGCAGAAACCTCAACTTGGATAGTATGAACCAAGGGTTCCTGGGGAGGGGCTAGAGCCCCCTCAGCCCATCCCTGGCTACGCGCCTGCACGGCAGCCATATTTTTTGGTGATGCGCATTTCACCAGAATGGCCTGCTGAGTTGTATGATCCTCAAGACCCCCAATAAACTGCTCGATAAGGTTCATCTGGAGTTCTTCCCCCGACCACTTGCGGTAGCGGCCGGCGTTGCGAACGCGAGCTTCGAAATCGTCGAGGCTTTCGCCAGGGTTCTGACGAACTCTACTGAATTCGAGACGCATGTTCCAGATGTTTTCCCCCGGTTCGCAGATTTTCTTCAGGAGAACCTTAATTTCATCGAATGTGAGCGCTTCTGGAGTTCTGTCCGATGGTACTTTATCGTAGAGCGTTTTGAAAGCTGTTGCGCCCATGAACGCAAGAATCGCACACATCTTTTCACCCTCTGTCGTCTTCTTCTCATAGAGCAAGTAACTTTCCAACCGGCACAACCATGAGAAAAACCTTTCGGTTTTCGGCTAGAAGGCTGCGAACGTGCTTGCAGACGTAGCCATTCTCGGGAAGCAGAAATTTCTCGGAGAACGACTTGCCGTATATGTAGTGTACCGCTAGTTCCAGTCCTCGTCGCCAGTTGCTAGATGTTTGGAGTAGGTTCAGATATCATCGGCTAGCGGTACTAGGAAAGACGAGAATGAAGACACAGGATGTAGAATGAGTCACCGATTCACCAGTACTGAGGGCGCGCTGCACGGTGGCGCGCACCTTTTTATTTTGACAAGAATGTGGCGCGTTATTTGAAACGGTATCAACTCCAACAGTCACAAAAGCTTCCATTATTCCGAAACCAAGGTCCGCGGCTCACCTAGAGATGGAATCGTTTGTTAGCTACAGCGATGGGTTGTTTTCTCACGACAACGGCGAGTTCAGCTTCGATCCCCATGGGAGTCATGAAGTTCTCGAGAACAAACTGCGGGAACGAGATGGAACCTCCAGACACGGATTAGGAGACGGAGGAATTTCTACAAAGTTCGACATGCGCTTCCCTCCATCGTTCGCTGCTCGATGTGAATTCGCGCCACAAACGGATTTGACCAACCTTATCGCCACCCAGCGCAATCCGCGTAGATTTGACCAAATCCGCTGGCAGCTCTGAACGCCGTCGCACGCTCGCCGCCTTTCTGTGCACGTCGTGCATTGCTTTGTATTGTGCACAGGAGTCACCGAGACGTAAGTGGAGCAGCCTCTCGAGCTGTTGGGCGCCAACAAAAAGTCGAATTCTCATGAGCTCGGAGTTTTACCATAAACTCTGACGATGGACATCAGGACTGTACGCTAAGCAGTTCGATCGCGTGAGAGGGAGGAAGCCACTTACGTCAACGAAACGATAGAGATCACTCAAAGGTACATCCAGGATGGCTTTCTGAACTTTCCTACTGAACAGCAAATCGAGCTGTAAAGTTATCGGAAATTTGATATGAATTATCATTATTGTCCATCGGGCGGGAGGAATCACCCTCCATCGGAATCGGGATGATGTTTTTGAAATGGGACAGATCTACTGTATGTATTTGGGCGTACTTCTCGCTCGGGATAGACTCCAAGAATCGCCAGATTGAGCATGGAACGAACAAAAACACCCAGCTCCTCCTGGATGCTGTCCTCCCGCTCGATATAATTAGAGGCAAGATATACCGCACAGCTCGAGAAGAGATGGGGGAGAGGATGGGGTTCTCTCCGTGGTGTTGGGTTCGGGAACAAGAGACTAACGTGGGAGGTCGGAACAAGGAATACACACGAGATCGACTTCTAGACCAGAATGACTCGTCACCCAAAATGGCGACGGCTCTTTATTAACCTCTTAGATAACGACGTGGGACTTGACGAGGCTCAGGTCCCAACATCCCCCCCGTGTTCAGCCGTTGAGCTTCTTGTAGTCAACGGAACCTTTGGAGCATCGCGGCTTCGGAACCCACGGGGTAGGTTGCGGCGGAGCACTCGCGGGCCTCGCCGTCGCAACGCGCTTCCAGACCTGGTTGCGATGGCGCACTACCTTTTGCCCGTCGACGTCCAACTCCAACATCGCCCGGCCGAAGAAGCGGTTGACCACAGCGCTAACTCGATTCCCATTCGACAGCTGAATCGACACCGTCTCCCCCGGCGTGAAGATTCTTTCCGCGGTTCCGTTCCTTCGGTCGAACTGTTCTTTGTAACTCCGTTGATACCGTGTCAGCCCTCTTGCTTGGCTCTCAACTGGTTTGAAGTTTCCGAGCGGCGTTCGCAGTTGGCGTCCGAAGAAAACCTCATTCGGGGACTTGTTCCCAAGAGCGGACGCGGGTGTATAGTTGTACGCCGAGAAGATGCGGTCCAGCGACGTTGTCTGGTCGTCGATTGCATCTTTGACGTAGCGAACCATCTTCTCCGCCTGTCCGTTGCTCATCGGCATCGCGGGAGCGCAGCGGAGATGCGTGAGCGAGTATTCTTGGCAGAACTCGGCGAAATCCGCTGACTTGAAGGGCGGTCCATTATCACTGACGAGGGTGTCAGGAGGACCCAGAATCCGGAACAACAGCCGCAAATACCGCGTTACTGCTTCGGCCGCTGTAGAGGAAAGCCATTGACCGTCGATGAATTTCGAGAAACTGTCGACGACTACGATGAAAACCTTGCCCTTCCGGGGTTCTCCGAAGTCCACATGGACTCTTGACCACGGCTTCTCTGCGCTCGGCCACGGGCTGAGAGGTACCTTCACAGGCGCCGACGAAGTTTCCAGACAGCGTGAACAGGATTTCACGCAACTCTCGATGTCCCCCGTCATCCCGGGCCAGAAGAAATGAAGCCGAGCAAGAGCTTTCATGCGACGGACTCCGGGATGAGCCAGATGGAGTTTCTCGAGGACTTGTGGCTTGAGACAGGACGGCACCACGACGCGATCCCCATAGAGCAGGATACCCCCGGCGTTGCATAACGACTCGGCGAGCATTGCGAAGGGACGCAGGTCGGCGTCTCTCTTGTCGCTTGGGGTCCAGCCTTGGCCAACCCGTTGCAGGACCTTGGAAAGAACTGGGTCCTCTGCCGTCTTTCTTGCCGTGAGTTCTTGACAACTCTGCGACTCCAGCGCCATGCAGACAACGGCCTGGAGATGTGACTCTCCGGACGCTTCGATGGAGGCTACCACTTGCTCCAAATCCGGGTCGGCAGCGTCGGCCCGAGCTTCTTGAATCAACCTTGAAAGTGCATCGGCGTGACCGAACTCCCCCGTCCGCACGTACTCGATATCGAAATCGAAGCCTATGAGCCGAAGCGCCCATCGTTGCAACCGTGCGGCGGTCCGTTCGGAGAGACCTTTCATGCTGGCCGGGTTGAAAAGAACCACAAGCGGCTGGTGGTCGGTTTGTAGGATGAAATGCCGACCCCACACGAACCGCTTGAAACGTTCGACCGCCGTCACGAGCGCCAAGGCTTCTTTCTCTACTTGGCTGTAGTTCTGCTGAGCCTTGGTGAGCGACTTTGCCATGTGACACACTGCCTTCTCATTTCCGTCCGGGTAGCGTTGAAGCAACACCCCTCCGATTCCAGTAGGACTGGCGTCCGCTGCTACAATCAACGTTTGCCGTGGATCATAGTGTGCCAACAGCAATGGACCACACAGAAGACTCTTGATCTGTGCGAGGCACCGCTCGTGCTCTTTCGTCCAAACGAACGGCTCTTCCTTAGCCAGCAGTTTCTCTAGCGGAGCCTTGTAGGAGTGTAGGTGATCCACAAACTTCCCATAGTAGTTCACGAGCCCGAGGAGGGAACGAACCTCTTTTTTCGACGTCGGGGAGGACAGGTTTCGGATGACGGAGACTCGCTTCGGATCTGCTTGTATCCCTTACTCTGATACGATGAGTCCGAGATACCTCACCGAAGGTTGCGCGAAGCTGCACTTCTCGAGGCGCAAGCGGAATCCCCATTCCTCCAGCCTCCGTAGCACCGCGTCAAGGCGGCGATTATGCGTTTCAGGGTCTGGCCCCATGATCAGGATGTCGTCGAGGTACACCAGTATACCCTCAAGACCGGCCAGCGTCTGTTCTATCGCCTTCTGGAAAATCGCGGGCGCAGTTTTCAATCCGAAAACTAGTCGTTGATACTGGAACAGCCCACGGTGGGTCGCGATAGTGGTGTACTGCTGGCTTTCTTTGTCCAACTTCAGCTGCAGATAAGCATCGGCCAAATCGAGCTGCGAAAACAACTTGTTGCCCGAGAACTTTGCCATGATTTCCTCCATGTTGGGCAGGGGGTGATTCAAATCCTTCAGAGCCGTGTTGAGGCCCGTGGAATAGTCTGCACAGACTCGGAGGCTTCCATTCGGCTTCTTGATCACGACGATTGGAGTGGCCCAATTCGACTGTTCCACGGGGCGTAGCGTACCGTTCTCGAGCAGCAAGTCCAGCTCTCGGTCAACTTGCTCCTTGAACGCGACGGCAATGGGTCGCGGCGCAAGGTGCACCGGCTCGGCCCCTTCACGAAGGTACAATGTTACTTCCAATTTGGAACAACACCCCAGACCACTCTCGAAGAGCGAAGAGAAGCGGGCTCGAAATGAAGCTGCGTGGGCCTCGGTCGCTCAGCCGTCCAGACCAATATGCCCAGCTTCTCGAGAACTCGTCCACAGAGAAGGTTGCTTGTGCCTGACGGAAGTACTAGGATGGGCTCGCTGCATCGACGACCAGCGTACTCCAGCTCTGCTTTGAAGTATCCGAGAGACGCTAACTCCTTCCCGTCTGCCTGCGTGCAACTACCCTCAAACAACTGCAGCTTGGGAGAGCGTAACCGCTTCCAGGTATCCCGCGTGACTGTAGAAACATCGGCCCCGCAATCTGCCCGGAACGAAACGGGCTGGCCGTCGACGCGTATATCCACGAACCTGCGACCTTCGGCCAGCTCATGGCGGGACAGCACTGACGAAATCTTCACTGAGTTTGCGCGGACCTTCTTCTTGGAACGGCATACCTTGGCCAGGTGCCCCTTCTTGTGGCAGTCGAAGCACTCGCTATCCTTGTGCGGACAGTCCTTCCGGATATGCCCGTCGCCACAACCCCAGCAAGGCCCAGCTTTTTGCTTCGGAGCGGCCTGTCTTCCCTGCGGTCGGCGTGAAGGCATGTCCGGATACGAGCGCTTTGGTTGCGCGGACACCTTTGCGATCCCGACTTCCTTCGCGATCGCGCCCGTGTTGTCATTGAGCTTCGCATCGCTCGTTCGGGTTTCGTAGCGTTCCATGACCGTTCGCAGACCATCGATTGTGATCTCCGGTTTGTCATCCAGCGCTCGGATGATCACGGACCGTAGCTGCTGGTACGAAACGTCCGGAATGGATAGTAGCAGTATGAAAACTTTGAACTGCGTCAGAGTCAAGGTATCGAACTCGAACTCATCCCCTTTTAGATTTGCATTGTCAATCAGCTCTCGGCAACGCAAGCCAGGTGCAAGCCGATCCACCAGCAACGTGTCATGGCGACGTCGGAACAGACTCTGGCGATGACCGAACATGTCGTGCAGCAAGGTCGTCAGATCCTTGAACGGCACCTCCTCTGGTGCGCGAGGGGAGATTCGAGCGACAATCTGCCGGTACTCCGCTTGACCTAAGGCCCGAAGAACGACTTGAGCCCGTTCCTCGTCCGAAGTACAATACGACTGGAGCACTTGATCATTGCGCTTGAACCATAGCTTGAATGTACAGTGAAGTCTGTATAACTTGGACCTCTCTAACCTGGAAAACTTCTCTAACTTATAACTTGGAACCGATCTTACGGACGTTTCTCTAACTTGTACCATAGACGCAATGTTAATTTCATCCTATAACTTGGGAAACCCTCTCTACTTTATAACCTGGACCCATTATTTTCCTCTAACTTGGAATGCGCCCAAAGCTTTCGCCTTCGAATGGTTGGATTTTCCTCTCCTGAAGCAATATCCAAGCGAAATTCACGAGCTCGGGGTTTTTCCGAGCAATTTTTTCCCCGAAAAAAGCGTTTTTTTTTCGATTCAATGCGATCGGGAACGCTCACGTGCGCGTGTCTCGGAAATCGTTCATGTCGTGGTGTATGCAGTGTGAACGACGATCAGCTGGTTCCTCTATCGATTCAGATATCACGATGGCGAGACAGACAAAGTTGACATTGAGAGAGAAAGTTCGGGTCATTGAACAATTAGATGAAGACTCCAGTATTCAAGAGGTGATGAGAAAGTGGAAAATTTGCAAGGCCACGGGCTACAGCCTGGAACGCGATGCTGAGAATATTAGTTTCTGTTTATGAACTACGCATAAAGTAGATAAATATGACCTATTCTGGCTGTGACGCCATCAGCACGCTCTCGTTACTCTGAAAGATCCGATTCTCAGAAAATCACGCCGTACAAGACCACGAGAACGTAGCTTTCGGTATTTTTTTCCTTCTTCTATAACTTATAATTTAGAAAAAAATTCAATCAGCTACTCCCCAAGATTCTAAGTTATACAGACTTCACTGTAGCCCCTTTCGAAGAATCATAGGAGAACGTTCCCACCAGCTTGAGGACGTTGGTGAGAACCACCGCTCGATCAGGAACTGACACCGCTGACGACTCTTGGGATCCGGAGGAAGCTTGCGTGTCGATCGCCCCCTTGACCTCTTTCCCTTGGCTGGCAAGCTTAGACGACTCAGTTGCCAAGGACTCGAGCTTGCCCAGCGCTGATCATCCTTCAGACGTCGGCGCCGCTAGCATGCTCTCCATACCCGCGTCGAGCTTCGTCAGTCTCTGCTTCAGCTCCTTCAAGGTTGCCTTCTCTGCAAAGACTGTGAAAGAACTGACCTCGGCGGAGCTTTCAAATAGCGCGTCGACCGCTTTGCAGCGGTTGGTCGCGGAACGCCGAACTTGCACTCGAGACCTTTGCAGTGCCGTTAACTCGTCCCGGTTCGCCTCGTCTATGAGAATTCCCACCATCTTGTCTCACTCGATCTAACGACTCGCCGGCTGCGCCAATGTTGGGTTCGGGAACAAGAGACTAACGTGGGAGGTCGGAACAAGGAATACACACGAGATCGACTTCTAGACCAGAATGACTCGTCACCCAAAATTGCGACGGCTCTTTATTAACCTCTTAGATAACGACGTGGGACTGGACGAGGCTCAGGTCCCAACACGTGGTGGCTCCGCTCTCTTCTGCCTCCTCTGACAATGGACAACGAGACTTCCCGAGCGTCAGCGGTCAAAACAGAGGAAACTCTCGAACATTTTCAAATAAATAGCGACTTGCCTTTGTTGCTGTCGACAAAGCCCTTCTGTGACCCATGAAGAGCTCACTCCACGGATCGAAAAGATGAAGACCCGAAATTGAGCAGTTGCGTTTCTTGGAGATCCTTCTCCGGATTTTTTGGTCATCGCTCTCATCATCCGGATCGGATCCGGATTTGGATGATGCAACCACCTTCCGATTCTATCTCGCACCCTCCCATGCGACGAGATCACCAATGAATCGATACGAATCTCCCCGTATCCTCCTCGCTCATGCCGTCGTAATATATTGCTGGGAACGAACCTCTCGGCCCTGGTAATGTCTCATTCCATGTTTTGTTTCAGTCATCGCGATGGTGACTCGTAGCTTCATGACGCCGAGCACCGCGGGGTCAGAGTCGTCGGCAGCGCCGAGATTCGCGAAATCATCAACGTGAATGGCGTCATCTCGCCGGAATTTCCCCGAAGGTCTGCGGTTCCTTGGAAACGTTGCACTGAATGTGACTGCAGGGCAGGACGACGTCCGAGGCGAGCAAGCGAGAGCTTTAGGGCCCTCAACGGCCAAGGACAACGACTGTAAGTGTTCCAGGACCTGTCTCGCGTTGATGGTGTTTCAGGACGTCTCCATGAGGCTGAGAGGGTCGCGGAGCGGGAATCGACGAACCGTCATGGCCTTCCCTTTTCGTCCCCCCTGGAAAGTTGAAGTCCCGAGTTCTGAGCATCGACTTCCAGGATTTTCAGCCCTTCTAAACTCGTATGAGGAAGGGTCCCCTGACAAAATCCGTGAACGTGGAAAGGTAGCCTCCTTTCATGGCTACAAGAATCTTCAGGAAACTCGATTTTGGAAAAAATGGAGATGTGACGTTTTGGAATTGGGCTCAGGGGCGTGCCCAGGGGGGGGGGCCGAGGGGGCCATGGCCCCCCCCAAAATTTCGATCCTGCCCATAGAGTCCTATGGGAGGGATCATCATCATCATCTGTTGGCCCCCCCCCCGAAACCCTGCCAAAGTGCCCTTGGCCCCCCCCCCCCCAAAAAAATCCTGTGCACGCCCCTGATTGGGCTCTTCAATTACAGATAAACTCAAGGGAAGCAACCGCAATAACTTGTCCCGGGGATGTTCCACATTAGCCAGAAAGGAGGCGCGGGGAGTCGATGCTGATGGGGAATGATTGCCGCGTTTGAGGCATCGATGTAGCATCAATTCGACGTCAGCCGCGGGATACTCTCACTCGGATGGACGTGACAATCAGAGCCAGTGCCGCACACGAGCACGTGGAAAAAATTCTCGCATGAACCGTCACCACACGGATCTATGATGTAGCATATGTGTTCCCGAATTCGATCCAAGTCGAATTGATGCAGGACCTCAATGAGATATCTACCATGTCTCTTGAAATGCCCTGTTGCAAATATCATATCCTACGAGCCTCGATTCAGCCAGAAGATTCTGGTGAGCTGCTCAGATGCGCACCAGATGGCGGATGAAACCGCGCCACCCTCTACGGAGCACGCAATATTCAAATGGTCATATCTCCTGATCCGCGCCTTTCCGTACAAAATTCCGATAGGGTATTCATCAGTAGATGATGAACTTCACGCTGGGGAAGTTTCAGGGAAATCGGAGTGTTCACATTAGGGACCTCTCCTTGTCAGCTCATCAATCCTGCATGAGACTCCACCACTGGCTATCTAAACATCAAACATTGCGATGAGCTTCAGTCAAGTTGCTAGGCTTCATCATTGTGAGAAAAAACCGAGGCCGTTTCGGTCAGAGAGCTTAGACTTTCTGACGTAAGGTACGTCGCGGAACGTATCCAAAAATCGTGAGGCCCAGCGGGCGTAGGGCGTGGAGCACGTTTGTGGTCGCTGGTTAATGCAATAGTATGGATCAGCTTCGGATGCAAACGGCGAGTCAGAGCTCGGAATGGTGTATGTATTCCGGTTGATGGTGGAAAGAATACATGCCTCTGTCGTAGATCATGAAGCCTCGTCCTCTCGGTGGCACTCAATGCCACTCCTGCTGTTTGTCCATCCATAGTGAATCGAGAGAAGTCAGAGATACGAGACAAATCGCAATAGAGGATAATTCAAAATGATGAGAGATGCATTGCATTGTGATGGGCGTCTGGAACGATTTCAAAACGCGGGATTTTGTCCGAGTCTTTCATACAAGAGAATGGAGCGCGTTCGCTCGGAATCACTGTGGAAGGAATGAGAAATCGGAAGTTTGATTTCGTTTCACTCGACCGAGTATTGACTGACTTCCGTTACTGGGACTTCCGGCAAAAATCAATGGCCAGCGCCCGGTAAGACGTACCTTCCGTCAAAACTCAGGTGTTCACAGTATTTCTCCGAAGACGAGCCCCTTCTTTTTCCAACACAAGATTTCTTGAGAACAAGTCTTCCCACTAGAGAGAGAAAGAAACCACAGACATCAACTGGAGTTATGTGACAATGACGACATATCTCGCGAGGAACTTGCAAGCGCTTTCGCCTCGGTTCGCCCGGGAGTTTCTTGATTAGACCGAGCGAGCAAGCTCATGCTGATGTTGGCCTCGCCAACCGAAGAGAAACGAGAAACCGAGGAAGCAAACTCGGCCTGATGACACCCTTCGCGGCTTCGACCTTCTTGACTCCGACGTCGCGAGCGATTGATGCCACGTCAGCGGCCTGGCGCAACAGTACCATGACGCCTATTAGGGTTCCGAAAAATACGTTTATTCCCTACACATTCACTCGAATCCACATCGGGAAGCATCACATCGACATTGCGACATTGCGCAACATGCAATATTTACAGAGATTTCTCAACCCGCTGCCGCTTGTACATTAGGCCTTCACGCTTGGCTTCTCCGATACTTCTCACAACGAAAGGGAGTCTCTCCTCAGATGGGACTGATTCCCATTCCGCCATATTGATGGTTACAGGACAAATGTTCTCAGCTCGCAGGAAACGTTCTTTCAGGGCGATACGAAACTGAAAGACGGAGTATCCGTAAGGAATCCGAAAGCTCCATGGCCAGGAATCCAAAAATCGAGCGAGTAAGGACAGAAGCATGTTAGCAGAATGGAAACAGCTGGTGTACCCACTCTTTTTGTCCTCAAGTCATCGAAGAGATTTTTTTTCTCGCATTGAAGGATGGCCATCACCATGCAATCATCGGGCAAATACTGAAATGATTCAATGCACAAATTTGGATTTGAGAGGCGTATTTGGGAGGAATGATCGCAAGCGATCGTTAGAAATCATGATCTGACGATGTCCTCTTTCCGGACTCATACCTCGAGAGGCGACTGTGTGCCTGCCAAAGCGACTGGAGTTCCGTCTGGGCTCATTGCCACAATTAGATCGGCCCGTACTCCGGAAGGAGTTCTCACGTGTTCCAAAACGAACTGCAGATAGCATGAGGGAATCATAATCACGCTGCCAACTCAACTAATTTTGAGGAGTCTTAGCTGAGCTCTCAGTCGTTACGTCGGTCGAATTTTTTCTACTGTTCTTCCCACTCCTCGGGGTTTCCTGCATGTACGAAATTCTCACATTCATCATGAGTTCGCATAATTATTACGAAGCTACCCACCTGATCACCACCGAGACCATTCCGCACGCTGTTCACCAAATCCTTCGCGAGTCGGGGACGATGTTGCAAGCTAGACGCCCTCTCTTTCAGCTCTGGCAACACAGAATACCTACAGGATTCGCCAAGTTGCAGGCGGAGTGAACGTTCGAGCTGTGAATGACATCGAATCGTTATTCAATCAGACTGAATCCCGTGAAGCCTGACAGCGAGAGGGGAACTCTCGATACCCGAATGCTGCCAGAGCGAATCGAACTCACAGTGAGAAATTGATGAAGGTGACGCTCGGGGCCTCGTAGAAGAGCTGTTTGTCGATTTTCACTGAAGAGCGAGTCGAGCTTAAACGTAATCAGAAGCGTCATAAGGATTAAACCGACAATTGAGAGACTGGCGATTCCGTACGATTACCCGGGGAGCCTCCCCATTGTAGCAGGGAATGGCTTACGACCGTGACATTGGACTCGAATGTGGACCGTTCGCGGAGGTAACTGGAATTATTATGGTTTCACAAAACTTGGAATGTAGTTCCCCCCACCTCTTGTTCCGGGAAGACTCCGAGGAGGGCCAGGTCACCTATGAATTGAAGGAAAGAATCCGAAGGGATATCTGAGGCGTCATTTCGAGCGCGCATGGTAAGTAGTCGGAGTCCGATCTCTCCGAATTCGCCGGGGACGCCTGGAATAATGCGCAAGAAATCCAAGATACTAAGTTGTCTCGATAGCGTGAACGAGCTCGAAATTACACAGTCGCGCCTCTTGCTCACCGGGCGAACGAAGAGCTAGGAGTGCCATCGTCCGAGCGCAGGACAGCGGTGTCTTGATATTTCCCATCTGAATGAGATGGAAATCGATGAGATTTCTGATTTTCTGAGAACCATTTCTCCAGAACGAACGGCTCGCCCAGCCTCGCTCCTTCAGCTCCGAGGAAGAATCAGGCGATGCCTTGCCCACAAATCGAGTTACCTTCTCTTTGTTGACAAGGATGAAATCTTCCACAAGTTCTGCATCCTTCGACGTCAGCTTATTTTTCGCCAGTTCAGAAATCCACAAAAAAGCCTGCAAGAGGAGTGATCAGGGAAACTTCCGACCGTTCCAGGGAAAACTTTACTATCCCCGGTCAGGGCGAATTGCGAATCACGGAATCGTTTTTCATGGTTCTTACGTCTTTGAATGTTAACGAGGGGATCATGGCCCAAACAGCATCGTTCAGCTCTCTTGAAAATACCCTCAAATAGTCGTACGCTTTCAATGTCCTCCGGATCTGCGATGGAAACTGAGTTATGAAATGACTTATCCATTGGTTCGGACGAGGGAAGCGGTTGGAAAGACCTCCCGAAAAGTCTTTCTCGGATTTCAAGTGATTCCGATCATATACTAGTGGCCAATGCTCCGGTTCCACCACGGTGTAAGCGAAATCGAAGGAGCGAGTGTAGGTCGAAAAATGGATACGAACCGCTTCTGCGTCGAACTTTGGCAGATCCTCTGCGACTCGAGCCAACGAGGTTTCGATGAGGCTCCTAGACATTGGAGAGAGGGGAAATATCACCGCAGAGTTCAGACCACAGGTTGAACGTTGACATTTTGAGGTGATGGTAAGGAGGGGAACACCCGGGAATACCAAAGAGACGTACCTCATTCTTGGTGTCAGGGAATTCGTGGCCTTGATGGTAGCTCTCCGGAATCCAGCTTTCCAAACGATACTCGCAAATTGATCCTTGGAGGCTGAGGTGATGAATTTCTCCGCCGCATCGATGACGAAGTCCTGGGTCTCTGCACTCGACTCCAAACACAGAGCCGTTTTGAGAGCCCTGCAGAGGGAGAGTGAGTCCGTATGCATCTCAGGGAACGAGAATTTAGAGCGAAAAGATAGACCAATCCGCCCGAGAACAAACCTCATGCATTGGTCTTCATCGTTCGGATCCAGCTGCTGCTTCACTTGGCTCTCGAACGCAGTCCACAACGCGAGCTCGAAATGGTCCGCAAGGTCTGAGGTTCTCGTGACCTGGAAATGAGGACGAAAGGTTGGCAGTGAATCACAGATGGGATGATAGGCGCCGGCTGTTCAGTTTTTGGATCCAGGAACGTACACGAGACACGACGACCGCCAAGTCCATGATTGGGTTAAGATGTAACTTCTTAATCCGAGGTGTCCATATTTGCAAGACACTCCGCATAACGGCAGGTGAAGACCTCCCCTGGAAGGAAACAGCGAAAAACTATAATCTTCCCGAGCATCATCACGGGAAGAGTCCCGGAACAGGTACACCCTGAGTTCTCGACTAAAACGAACTCCATTTTTCAAAAAATCGTCCGGCGTTTAACGGAATAATGAGGTGACGAGCTCAACAGACAACGGTTCTGTCATGGAAGGCACGTATCCCGTGACGTCGTTCATTCGACTCGTCAGATAACGACCTTATCCTGCAACGGAGTCATCAGATGACGGTGTATCTCATCGAGCCGATGGTTTTCTCAGGAATCCCCTACATCGCCTACCCGGTCGCTAATCTGTTCTCGATGAGGGGCCAAGAAGTTGATATATGGGAGTGGAGTCGAAACCGGATACAGTGGGACGAAACGGCCTTCTTGCGCCCGGCCCGTTCTGACATGGAGGACTCGATCCTGCTCTGAATGTATTGAGTGCCGCCTCCGACTGACCGCCACAAGGAAGTTCGTCAGGGAAGCCCATGGAGGGCAAACGTACAAGAACGAAATGAGGTCCCTGACCGGTGACCGGAGTGGACGACGATCGACAACATTTCTCGAACGCCTCATCAGTTGAGTATCGGCGGAAGGCCGTTTCCACTGGATCCACATACAGCCCTCGAATTGCACGTTTGATCGCAACGTCGAACGCGAAAATTCGAGCGTATCACGCTAAAAGCCCCCGGAGCGCAGTGTTCTGGGAATGTGGAAGATCGCAGTGGAGTTTCAGTGGTGAGATCACGTGACCATGAGTGTCATCACTGGGTTTCAGTGATCGTTGTACGATTAGCTCGTTATCTGAAAATTCCGTCATACGGAGAGTCTGTTGTCTGACAAGCCTTTCATAGGGGAGGCTCGTTATCTGAGACTGCTTTCGCACGATACCTCCATAATAGGCTGGGGTTTAGGGTATTCGAGGCTTCACGAAACTCACGTTATGTTTCTGAGCAAGCCTCAGAACTACCGAGCTGTTGATGGCAGTCATTGAGCTAAGGCTCGACGTCAAAGACTTTGCGAGCTTCTCGAAATCGGGGTCATCATCTGGGGCCGCAGTCTGTAACGGGATAGTCAAAACTTTAGTTCTGGGTGAGATTTGATCCCTGAATATTCGGGTTTCAGATCGCGAGTAGAGGGAGAAGTGCTGTCGTTGCCTTATCAATCGCAACCCCATGTGAAATATTCGAGTCCAGTGGCGACCTTTCTCCAGCCTCGACGGTGCCGGCTCAAATATTTTGGAATAACACAACCCATCGTTCGCAGTGGGAGACTATTGATGATGAATTCTCCCCGTTAATCCTATCGTCTGCTAATATATTACTCACTAGATTTTCGTAATGGGTAACGCAGTCCATGAGAACGTGAGGATTCCGTATGACAGACGAATCCCGTGCCATGACCTGTAGACGACGGATTCACGAGTGATCCTTCCAACAGTGGGCATCATAACGCGGCAACATGAACAAGACAATAACACTCACTTTCCGCAGCTCTTCCCTCGATTTGCATCGCAGGATTGGAAATGGGAGACCGTGGTCCCGTGCGCTCCGATCAGGCGTCCGCGACTCGGCCGTATCTTGTGCGTTGGTCTTCTAAACAGAACAGGAGTGTGCAGAACTTGAAGACATGAGCTTGGGCATCGGAAAAAATTTGAGCAGCTACAATGGGACCTTCTTCTGAGCAGAACATGCTCAGATTGAGGAATGAGAGAAATTTGTTCCCTGGACTCTCGGCTTACGTTCTTTTGTTCTCGAGTTTGGAGCAATGCTCTGAGGGCATCAGCGTCCTTCGAGGAGAACGCGTCCTTCGACCGACTCAAGTCGACCAATTGCATAACCTGTAAACAAGCAGATTTGAAAGAGGACCGAACGGACCGGAACGGACCCTTCACATCAACGCCCTGAGGATGAGAAACTGGAGGTATCTGAAAGTAGCTGCTCGATGGTGCTAACCTGTTTATGGGTAAAAGATTGGGCTACCGACCAAAGAGCATCGTGGAACTCTCTTTCAAAGATATCCATAGTCGAATACGCCGCCATCATCCGCCAAATCTGCAACAGGGACGAGAAACCGGATTATCAGAAAATACTTCGCGCACGAGATCTATATCGAGCATGTTGGGCGGATCCTAGCTTTCCTCCGTCTTCCGAGAAGAGGAAAGACATTGCTCTACATGAATCTCAAGGGGACCGTCTTTATCTTTATATGAGATCTCTTATTGGTCCCAACCTCGTTATGCTCGAAAAGCGATATATTCCTCGACACGATGACGAAACATTCCTTCAAGAGAGCGCTGGAATAGAAACGAGTCAGGCTCTGTAGGGAGTTTGAGGTACGCGTTGAGTACGACATTTGTATCCCGAGATCTGGAAGTGACCGGTTGCCGTGAACTTACTGCATTTTGTGATCTCCCGGACCCTCATGATAGCGTCCGGGGAGCCCGAATGTTTGAATTACATAGCCCGCTTTGCTCGGAGATTCCTGGGGGAGAATTTTTCGAGCAGCGTCGATGACAATATCTCGGGTAGCACTTTTGAGGTCCGAGCACCTCACGACGAACTCCAAAGCGCTGCATGAAGAAATTATTGTCTTATGCGGAATGATTCAGCGCGTGATAAGCGAACTGGGCCTCCTAGGCTACGAACAAACCTGAAGCACGACAGCGAGTCGGACAAACCCCATTTTTCTACTCCAGATTCAAACACCGACGGTAGGCTTTGCATGAGGCTCTCTGTGAGGTCAGAGGTGCCTTTGAGCTGGAACGGTGAAAATCGATTCAAAAGAATTAGGGTTGAAGATGCAGGCCCGATCTTCAGATCATGGTGACTTATCAGCTGCAGGAATGTACCTCAAGAGTCAGGGCGCGCAAGAGAACATTGGCATGGTAGGCATGGATTTCCTGAATCATTGGTACCAGGGCTTGGCAGGCTCCTTGTACCAACGGATCCGAACAGTCCAGCTGGGAAGGAAAACTTCGTGAGGACACACGGCAAGCTTCGAGCGAATTGGATGAACAGGAGATTCTGCCCGAGGATTTTTAGGAGCACAACTCACCTTCAGAGCTCCCGCGACACGCACGATATGGATGATCTCGTCCATATCGAGGAAGCTGCAATCAGTGAGAATTTTCGCGCTTAGGACCTGGAACAAGGCAATATCCTCCACATCGATGTGTCCGCTTTCGCGCCTAACCTTCGGAGACGAAATGCGGCGTTAGCATCGATGATAGTCGCTCAGAATGATCCCGTCTGAAGAAGACACTCACTAAGTTCTTGAATCGAATCAAGCAGTTGACCAAATCGCGTGGTTTCATGGCGTCCAAACCTGAGGTAATAAGCTGCAAGAAAGGACAGAGGTGATTTGCGGCAGCCTCCTCTTTGTGACCGAGGTCTTATGGCGTCGGACTCTTATGGCGTCGGACTCATGCGAGTACACCAAAGAATATAGGATCGGCGTGATCTTGAAATTTGGATGACGAGGCAACTCACGATCTGTAGCTGCTCAATCGATTCTGTTCCTTCGATTTTGCGGTGAAGGAGATCCTTTTCTCGTTGATTTGATTGCGACCACCTGGCCATGTCATGGCGCTCGCAGACCTTCAAGACACGAGAAATGAATTTCTAGCCTGGTGAACCCCATGTGATTTCCCCCCTTCCCTCCCTCCTACCAAGGCTGTTCCGCATGAAACTTGCAGTCCCGGTCCATGGAAAGAGTCAGGGCTCGAAACACTTGGCGAAGAATATTCAGCCCTGTAGCTCAGGGAATTCCAGAATATTGTGAAATTGTCAACGACCGGTCGGCCGTCCATTCACACGAAATTCGTGCATCTCTCCGGGAATAGGATTCTGTCCCTCCTAGTTGGGAGCATTGCACCATGTAAAACTCAACTTCGCGCACCTTTGAAGTGAGCAGCAGGTTTCTCTGTTGTCTTGCGGCAACTATTGCCTTGAGCCTCTGCGGTTTCATTAACGAACGACACAAGGACAACATTGTGAACTGTGAAAACGGCACCGAGCTCCGCTAGAATGCGCCACAGGACTTGCGCTCACACCGGACCGCGCGCGAGTCTTTGATGGTCGCGGCCGCCGCGTGCTGTGGATCCGTTCCATTTGATCTGTGTCTCGCGCAGGATGTCTGGTGTCAACAAAGCGATGGCGCCAAATTCAAAATATGCCGGTCCGACGCTCCGCATGGCACCTCCTGCGGACCCGCTCCATAGAGCAAGCTGGAAATCTGCCTTTTGATCTTCAAGCCCTGTTCTTCAAGTCTTCAAGCGAATACCAGTATAGGGTGGTACTGTTCACGGAAGGCCGCCTTTGGGGGTCTACCGCGAAGGCGATGGTAGGGCTGGGAGTTTCTCAGGGGCGACGAAATCACGGCATTTTCCGACGATTCTGCATGGACGAACAATGGGGACCGTGAATTTGCGGAGACATTCCGTCAATAACCCCAAGCGCTCCGGTTTGCGATACACATCAGTCGAACAACGTCACTTGAAATTCGACGGAGAGCGTTTTGCCAGATACTTAGGGGTGCTTCGTGAGCTGTCTCTTTGCTTGAGTTCATATTTTCGATAAACTGTCACGCGATGGAAAATCTTTCCAGCTTCTACGCGTCAGCCGGCGAGGGTCCTTAGCTGAGCCGTGCAGCGAGGAAATCCGGGTCTTGGAGTTCTCCTCGGAACGAAGCCCGCTGATAAGAAAAATTTCGAATGAACACCTGCATGGCAAGACGATTTTAGGCTCCTTGAGTATGAGGGGCTCTCGGGAGTGAACTCTCATCACCGAGGTCTAGCGTTCAGAAATCATGTTCTTGCACTCTCACCCGTGTATCTTCCGCATGCTCGGAGCTAGAATCTCGTGGAGCCGATCGCGGGAGGGATCAGAAATCGGAGATTGGTTCACCAGTGTTTGACTAGGTCGGGAGTGGTTGCCAACAGATGGGAATGAGTTTCGAATACTATCCTCCCAAAGCAATCGATCCCCCCGATAGAGCGACCATCGGTGTCCGTATCCTAGGCCAGTGGTTCCCAAACTTTTGAGCCCCGCGTACCCCTTCAGCCGCATTCTGGCCGTCGGCGTACCCCCGAATCAACCACCTGCGCGGACAGGAGATTTTTCCCAACATTTTTCACATCTGAGCTCTCAGAAACGCCCGAAATATTCTATGTGTGCTGTCATTGAACGGAAAGTTGTTGTGATCTCGGGACTCGAGACCCGATATCCACGTTTACGGTCCTTGGTCGAGACCATTAGAGGTCCTCTCGCGTACCCCCACGAACCGCTCCGCGTACCCCTGGGGGTACGAGTACCCCAAGTTGGGAACCACTGTCCTAGGCATCTCGGAGTTTTCGCTGATATGTCGAGGCGCGACGCAGGGGAGGATCGCTATCATGCTACTGTTTTTTGGCAGATCCTGGAAGTTGCTAAGTCAGTGGTGGTTATTGAACACAGACACTTGGAATTACTCCCAGAATCCAACGAAGGGAGACGATACTGTGAACCTCAGGGTCAATGAAGGGAATGATGATAATACACCGTGGGAATAGTCCACAGTAAAGTCCTGTGGTCGTTGCTAGATGTTTGGAGTAGGTTCAGATATCATCGGCTAGCGGTACTAGGAAAGACGAGAATGAAGACACAGGATGTAGAATGAGTACCCGATTCACAAGTACTGGGGGCTATCAAGTATCAAGTCCACCAACTCTCCCCTTCTTTAAGAATTATGCACAAGTTTCAGAATCGTTTTCATCAGGTATTACAGTAATTTTTTTTAGACGTATCTGTTCGGTGCAACACCTCGTGTTGACCTCGATGATCGACGGAGGGGCTCCTGCTGCACTTGTGACGTTTCCGGTTCGGCGTCTTCGAACGATTCCTGAGCGTCCTCGAATGAGGCGAGATCGACTTGATCTTCCTCCTCCTCCTCCGGAGTCGGTGGAGCGAGTTGTGGCTGTTGTATGACAGGCGACAAGACAGGCTCCGGGTCTGGAAAGTACAATGCAGGATTAATCTCTTCCTCGGATGATTCGTTTTGGGTTTTGCTGTGTATCCGTTGTAACTGGTTGTAGTGACGTTTTGAGATCCCTTGAGGTAGCTTGACCAGCGCGACCTTCGATCCACATAGCTTCACGATGGTTGCAGGGATCCATTTCCGTTTACTGTTGTAAACACGGGGAACCACTTTGTCTCCGACTTTGAATTTTGATGCTTTTGCGGAGTCGGGGCGGGTTCCAGATTCTGGAATGACGAATGATTTCGGTTGTTCATGAAGCAGATCCAACTTGCATCGAACTGGGCTGGTGTTCTCTTCGTTGTTGAGTTCTCCATCATGCGGTATTGGAACAAAACTCTTTGGAGTGCTGTGTGGAGGTCTTTCTCCCCTCGGCCCTGATCTTCTTCAAACTCTGCTTGACGGTTTGTACGTATTTTTCGACTTGATCGTTCGAGGCCGGATGGTACGGGGGCGAAGTTTTATGAAGAATGTGATTTGACCGACAGAAGTCTTCAAACTCAGAGGACACGAAAGTTGGGTCATTGTCGGTGACTATAACCTTGGGTAACCCAAATGTCGCGATGATTTCTCGGATGTGTCTGATAGTGACTCCAGTGGTTTTCGTCGTTGATATGAAAACTTCAAGCCACTTCGAGTGAGCATCAACGAGAAGAAAGAGGTATTTACCGTCCACAGGACCAGCGTAGTCGAGATGAACACGGTCGAGTGGTTTCTCAGCCGGAGTCCACGGATGGTAAGATCTTGGGGGTTGCTTTGCATTTTCGGCGCAAATCATGCACGCTTTGGCGAGTTTTTCGATGTCCTGATTTACAGTCTCCCACCAGATGTAGCGTCTCGCAAGTTCTTTCATTTTGTCAGTACCAAAATCACCTTCGTGAAGAACGGAAAGGATCGCAGGGCGGCAAGAGTCCGGTACGACGACGCGGTGCCCTCTGAAGATTGCCCCCTCGATGGTTGAGAACTCTGTAATGTCAATCTTCCAAAACCTTCTCATTGTGGTTGATGTCGGGCCTTCAAGGCATTTCAAGAGTGGTTTCAGAATTTCGCATCTCCGAGTCTCCTGAGCGATCCTCGCAAGATCAATCGGCAAATCAGTTGTAATCTCCATCTGTAGAATGTCTTCCGATTCCCGATCGATGATGAACTGCTCGCTTTTCACCGGAAGCCTTGATAACACATCTGCATTTCCGTGGTCGTTCGTGTTACGGTGAACAATGTCGTAACTAAACGACTGTAGGAACATGCTATAATGAATCATTCGCATGGCGGTGAGCGGCGGTAAAACTTTTGATGGTGAGAAAATCGATACGAGAGGCTTACTATCGGTGATGAGCGTGAATCTTCATCCAAACAAGTAATAGAAGAATCTACTTATCCCTTCCTTTATGCCGAGAGCTTCCTTTTCTAGTTGAGTGTATCGCTTCTCCGTGTCAGTTAACGTTCTGGAGTAATAAGCGATTGGACGTTCCGATGCATCATCGTAGCGGTGCGAAAGTACTGCAGAGATTCCATGAGATGAAGCATCAGTGGCGATTAAAAGAGGTTTCGCTGGATCGAATGGAACCAGAACTTTCGACGAACACATCTCGGATTCCATCAACTTGAATGATCGGTTCATCTCGGCGGACCAGGTGAATGGCCGTTGGTTGCCTCCTTTGAATGCGCTGTAGAGCGGGTGAGCGAGATCCGCTAACTGTGGAACGAAAGAAGAGTAAAATTGAATCATTCCCATGAAACTTTGCAGTTCGGAGAGGGATTTCGGAACCGGAGCATTTTTGAAGCAAGAGATCTTATCGTTGCATTCATGAATCTCTTGATGTTTCAACCGAAATCCGCAGAATTGTATTTCTTCGGCGAAGAACTTGCACTTTTGTAGGTTTAGCCGGATGTTGCTCGCATCCAGTCGCTGTAGTACGGCCTCCAAACGCTTCAGGTGATCGTCATCGCTGCTTGCAGAAATCACGATGTCGTCTATCACTACCTCAACGCCCTCAATCCCGGCGAGGATACCTTCCATGAAACGTTGCCAAATAGCTGGCGCCGAAGCCAAACCGTTGCACATACGCTTGAACCGGTAGAGCCGGCGATGCGTGTTGACTGTAACAAACTTCCGATCCTCCGCTCGAATTGGCATATGGAGAAAAGCGTTCGAGATATCAAGTTTCGTGGAACGCTTACCGATTCCGATGTTATCGAGGGCGTGGCGGATGTTTTTCAAAGGGTGGTCGTCCGCTACAAGAGACTGATTCAACCCCACTTTGAAATCTCCGCAGACACGAGCTCTCTTTCTCGTGTTCTCACCCTTGCCACGAAGAGCGATAACCACCGGGTGTGCCCATTCACTTGCGTCAACTTTCTCGATGACATCGAATTTTTCGAGATGATCCAACTCTTCGTCAACGAGCGGTAGCAATGCATGTGGAACCGGCCGCGGTCGGAAATAAGCTGGCTTCGGATCTCCTTGGACATGTAATGCAGCAGAGACGATCGGAATCCTTCCGATTCCTTCCTTGGAGAGGTTCGGGTATTTCTGGAGTAACTTTCCCGCCTCCTGTTCGTAGTCAATCTTATTGTAGAAGCACTGATCGAGACCGAGGGGATTTTGCTTGAAACTTCGTAGCCAAGAACGTCCAAACAGTGTTGGGAACCCTGGTTTATCGATCAGGTAGTCTCAAGTCCAACGTACGGTTTCTGTAGGTGATTGGAACTTGAACGTATGAGTGCGGTTCGAAGTATTCGCCGGTAGCGCTGCGTAATCTGATGTCGTTGGGTCGATGTTCTGTTTCGTTCGGAAACAGTTGCTTGAACAGCTTCAACTCCATCGTAGAGACTCCACTTCCGGTGTACAGCTCCATCGACACGTTTCGATCCCTCATCCGCAAACTGATGTAAGAATGATGGGTTTCTTGTCGACGTCCTCGACGAAGTTGAACGGAACTTCCTGAAGTAGATGATGGGTTTGGTTTTGACCAGATCGACATACCGTTTGAAGATGACCTTTCTTATTGCACGATCGGCACTCGGCGGAGATGTGAGGACAATCCGGAGCCAAGTGACTTGGATTGCCGCAACGGTAGCAACTCCGAACCGAATTTGTTCGCCGGGAATTCCCGAAATTGGTCCTTTTCTTCGGTGCACTTCGGGAGATCCGATTTCCCACCTGTACCTTGTGGACGCTTCCGGTCCTCGAAGCCTCGTTTTGAGAAGTACGCAGTTTGGCAGAAGCTTTTTTTGCACGTAGGAGTTCGTTGGTGGTGTTGATACACGGCAGCAGGGGCGTAGCCAGGATTTTTCCTGGGGTAGGGCTAATCTTCATGACTCAAGGGAGTACCCTTGTGAAATTCTCTGAAAATCGGTCGCTCGAGCAGAAACCTCAACTTGGATAGTATGAACCAAGGGTTCCTGGGGAGGGGCTAGAGCCCCCTCAGCCCATCCCTGGCTACGCGCCTGCACGGCAGCCATATCTTTTGGTGATGCGCATTACACCAGAATGGCCTGCTGAGTTGTATGATCCTCAAGACCCCCAATAAACTGCTCGATAAGGTTCATCTGGAGTTCTTCCCCGACCACTTGCGGTAGCGGCCGGCGTTGCGAACGCGAGCTTCGAAATCGTCGAGGCTTTCGCCAGGTTTCTGACGAACTCTACTGAATTCGAGACGCATGTTCCAGATGTTTTCCCCCGGTTCGCAGATTTTCTTCAGGAGAACCTTAATTTCATCGAATGTGAGCGCTTCTGGAGTTCTGTCCGATGGTACTTCATCGTAGAGCCTTTTGAAAGCTGTTGCGCCCATGAACGCAAGAATCGCACACATCTTTTCACCCTCTGTCGTCTTCTTCTCATAGAGCAAGTAACTTTCCAACCGGCACAACCATGAGGAAAACCTTTCGGTTTTCGGCCAGAAGGCTGCGAACGTGCTTGCAGACGTAGCCATTCTCGGGAAGCAGAAATTTCTCGGAGAACGACTTGCCGGATATGTAGTGTACCGCTAGTTCCAGTCCTCGTCGCCAGTTGCTAGATGTTTGGAGTAGGTTCAGATATCATCGGCTAGCGGTACTAGGAAATGTTGCGAAGCTGTTAGGAGAAGATGGAAAACACCAAGTTTAGCGTAGACAGTGCGGATTGCCTGGTCACCCCGCGCCAGTCGCCACCTGACTGTCAACCATAGGAGAGGGGGACCGCAGGCGCGCTTTATTCGAACTGCTGGCTCTGAGATGTTACCTAGGATTATGTTACATCTTTCCTTTCATACCTTGTGATTATTATTGTGCGTATTTGGCCGGTTTTTTGTATTGCCTGCCGTATCTTGACTTGCTCTTCATGTTCTGTTGTTCAGCAGCGGTAGCTGTTTCTTGCTGCTGTGAATCTGGATGGTCCGCGGAGTTCTGTTGTTCAGCAGCGGTAGCTGTTTCTTGCTGCTGTGAATCTGGATGGTCCGCGGAGTTCTGTTGTTCAGCAGCGGTAGCTGTTTCTTGCTGCTGTGAATCTGGATGGTCCGCGGAGTTCTGTGGACGTTCTGGGGATGAGGTCGCGTCTTGCCACAGTTCCTCCTCGGCTTCGTCCTGTTGCTCCATGGCTGTGCTTGCTGCTTCCTGCTCATCTTGTCTTATGTCGCTTGGTTGTGGCATCGGAGCGGTCATTATGGTGACGATAGCAGGTTCCGTCGAGTTGCAATTGGTTGTCTGTGGTGCGTTGCTTGTCCGTTTTTGTTCTTTACTCTCGTCCGGTCTCAACATGATGCGATTCCGCCGAATTGTTCCACCCTCGTCCAGTTTGATTTCATAGGCTCGTTGGTGCAAGATGCGGGTTATGGTTCCTCGGCTCCATTTTCTGATGGCGAGCTGCACCCAGACCTTTTGATGCAGCTGAAGTGGTTGAAGGTTTCTCGTTCGAGTATCGAAGTATTGTTTCGCTTGGCTGGCTGCCTTGTCTAGATGCTGTCTCCGAGTTTTCCAGGCGTCTCGGATGGGGTATCGTAGTTTCGACGTCAGCATGGGCAGCGAAGTCCTGAGGGTTCTACCCATGGTTCGGTTCCGTGAGCCCGAATTCCCTCGATTCCGATTTCCTTTGAGCCTGAATTCCCGTGAGCCCGATGTCCCGCGAGCCCGAATTCCCTCGAGCCCGATATCTGTTCCCCTCTTTTTGAGGGTTGACGAAACTCAGCAAACCCTCTATGCGTTCTTCCGTGAGCCGGATCGTCATCTCGCTAGAATGGAACAGTGACTGCTGAGGAAGGCTGCACCGCAAGGACGGAAACTGGAATTATTGTCAAAAACTGAATCAGAACCCGACCGTTGGAGACACATATCCAATTGTCAAACTCAGGATTGAGAATTGACCCTGAGAATAGGAAAAAAGTGATTGCAGAGGTTCTAAAGACTCGTTGGAAGCTTTGCAATTATTCTTCCGTCTCTAATACGGAGGAGCTCTGCAGATGAAAATGAGTTGGAACCTTGCGATCGGGTGATATATATGCGGACGAAGCTGCTCGGAATGGTGCAAGTGAATAACGAATCAAGGAGTCTTCATAAGATTCGTACAGGTCTTCGACGACCGCAGTGCATCATGAGAAAATTGAGTTCCAGGGTTGATCTCTGTTCTAGTGAAAGATGAGATGGATACAGAGCTCTGCGGAGGACTCCGGTGATGAGACTTCCTCAAGGAGCATAGAAGGTTCACTGAGTTTCGTCAACCCTCAGAAAGAGGGAAAGAGATATCGGGTTCGAGGGAATTCGGGCTCGCGGGGCATCGGGCTCGCGGGAATTCAGGCTAAAGAGAAATCGGGATCGAGGGAATTCGGGCTCGCGGAACCGAACCCTACCCATAGAGATTTGAGCGGGAGAGAATCCGTCTTCGAGTGGTGTGGCCCGGAGATTCAACAGTGCCTCCATGACGTCGGTTCCTGATTGTTGAGCTTTGACAATTGTGTTCTTGACGGTTTGGATGTGTCTTTCGACCAGAGCTGTGCGCCACGCCGAATTTTTGGCGCCGGCGGCGGACCACAGAAAACGGCGGCGCGCCGGCGCGCCGGGATTGCGCCGTGGCGCGGCCGCGCCGTCCTAGGCCGGGATTGCGCCGTTGCAGGGCTGCGCCGCCCCTTGGATAGTTGAAATTCACACGGATGGAAACGCGCAGTAGCAAATATCTATTCTAGAAAGCAACTAAGACAAATATCTTAGGCAGATCGGTCTGCGTTCGATGAATGCGTCGAACATCTCCGTGAATTCTACGTATCGTTCGACATTGCCGTTGAAATTCGGTAATTTGATACTGTTGGCGAGTAGTCTTCGAGAGCCCCGACGCCGGTTGTCTTGATGTTATAATTCTCAGCAGCGTCGAAATTGGGGCTCGGATGATCTGTGGCTCGATGAGCCGCTTGGGTTCAACGACTGAGATCTCGGTTCATCTTCTATCGAAACATAGTCAGCGATGTTGAGATCATCCTGAGGAGCCGAGAACATGGAGCTGCGGATGTCGTCATTCCGAACACCTGCATCATGGTGACCACCATCATGCATCGAATTATAGATGTAAATGGCACATTTATAGGAACAGATCTCACACAAGAGAACGTAACCATTGTATCGTATGCCGTTCCTTCAATAAAGCACATAGTCAATCAATCAAACCGATGGACAGATTAGCGAATGCCTCGTTCAGCGTCGGTTCAGAATGAATTTGTTCTCCTTGCCGCGATATGCGCTGTTGCATGTTGTCTGAGGGGTAACTCATGAAATCGTCTTGTGGAGGAACCGACATCCTTCTATTAGTGGCTTCAGAATCGAACTGAGTTGAAGGATCTGGAACTTCTAGCTTCCAGAAGGAGCTTTCGATGTGCCGTCAGAGACCTTCGCTGGGAGAGGTGTATTCGAATTTTCGAACCAGAGCTGCGATGAGGTCGGGTCGCCAGCCTCTCGGCAATGTCGCATCGCGTTAGGCCTAGCGGTAGCCGAGAGGGAGGTGGATGTTGGAAAACGGTAAACCGACGTTTTCCAAACTCAAAATTCAGGTTCAAGGCGCATTGGTGGTGGCGCACGGCGCGGGCCCGCCGAGCAGCGCAAGTCCGCCGAGCGGCGCGGGTCCGCCGCGGCGCGCCGTGGCGCGCCGCAGCGCACGCCGGGGCTCGGCGGCGTGGCGCGCCGGCGAAAATTCGGCGCGGCGCACGGCTCTGCTTTCGACCAATCCGTTGGCGGAAGAGTGACCCGGGGAAATGAATCGTTGAGCAGTGTCCCATTGGCGCATTTGCTCTCCGAATTCCCTGCTTGAGAATGGGGGTCCGTTGTCGCTTACCAGAACGGTTGGGTAGCCATGGATCAACCACCATTCCTTCAGAATTTTGATTACGCATGCGGCCGTGGTGGAAGTCATTTTTTTGATTAGAAAATCCTTGCTGAAATAGTCGACGGCGAACAAATAGGTCTCTCCGTCTGAATGTATGAAATCGATGCCCACCGTGTGCCACGGGTGAAGCGGAGTAGCGGTGGGTTCCAGTGGCAGGCGGGTATTCGCACGATCCCTTGACCTACACGGGGTGCAGTTGTCGAGGGTTTCTCGGAGATCTGCGGTCATGGACGGCCAGTATACAGCCTGCCGTGCTCTCTGAAGCATCTTCTCCAGGGCCTGATGGGACGAGTGGAGAGTTGTGATCACTTTTGGACGCTCTCGGGCCGGGACAATCAAAAGCTGCATCAAAAGGTCTGGGTGCAGCTCGCCATCAGAAAATGGAGCCGAGGAACCATAACCCGCATCTTGCACCAACGAGCCTATGAAATCAAACCATGGTCGGTATGTAACTCGTCTCTATTCTGCCAGTATGCGCGGGCGTCTGGTTGGACTGCTGACTTGTAGCTAGGCCAACCGTGGATCGTATAGTGGATAGCCTTTTTGGTGCCTGGGTCGTCTTGCGTGGTCTCCCTCATTCGCTGCGCAGCCTCGTCCGACATCGAGACTGAACACAAAACCATAGTGTCCGCGTCGTCAAGATCGGGCGTGTCACGCGTGCGAGCCGACGGAAGCCGAGACAACGCGTCGGCGACTTGTAGATCTCTGCCAGGCACGTATTTCAAATCGAAAGTGAATCGCATGAGGCGAAGCATCATTTTCTGTAGTCTTGGGCTGAGCAGCGAGATGTCCTTTCGAACTATGGACACCAGGGGACGATGATCGGATTCGATGTCGAACTCGGCCCCCAACAGGTAGAATCTGAAGTGCTCACACGCAAACACAATCGCGAGCAGTTCTTTCTCGATCTGCCCATAACGCTGCTGCGTCTCATTCAGACTGACAGAAGCAAATGCCACCGGTCTGCCGTCTTGCATGAGAGTTGCGCCTAGGCCGTACGAGCTAGCATCTGCGCTGATTGTCATTTTGGCCTTCTCATTCACTATGTTCAGCTGGGGAGCGTTTGCAACTGCTGTTTTCAGGTCCTGGAATGCTCGTTCCTGTTCTGGGGCCCATTGGAAGTCTTCTCCGGATCGGGTGAGCTTCCTTAGAGGTGCCGAGCGATGGGCGCAGTTAGGAATGAATTTTGCCACGTAGTTTATCATTCCCAGGAATGACTTGACCTGGTCCGCGTCTTTGGGTGATCTCATTGCGATGATGCCTTCCACCCTACTTGGTGGAATGGCAATGCCGCCCGGATTGATGGTGTGTCCCAGAAACTTCACCGATGGGCGTGCGAGCTGTCGTTTTGAGCGTTTCAACTTGAGGCCTTTTTCTCGGCAGCGCTGCAGGAATCTTTGCAGGCGTAGGTCGTGCTCTTCCTGTGTGCGACCGTGTATCAGGAAGTCATCAACCGAATTGCAAACGCCCTCGAGATCTGCGAAATGGGTGTGGATGGCCTCGCAGAATCGTTCACTGGCGTCGACAATTCCGAAAGGGAGTCTCTCGAATTGGTAGTTGCCCCACGGTGTGGAGAATATGCACAGCTCCTTTGATTTCTCATCAAGTCGAAGATGCCAGAAAGCACTGTCTGCATCGACGACCGTGAAGATCTGTGCTCCGTTGAGTGTTGCGAACAGCTCCTCAGCTCTTGGAAGGGGGAAGGTGCGTCGTTGAATGTGTTTATTGAGGTATCTCGGGTCCAAACATGGCCGTAGATCCCCGTCCGCCTTGCGAACCACGACCAGTGGGTTGACGTAGCGAGCAGGTTTCGTGACTCGTCGGATTATACCGTCGGCCTCCATCCCAGCCAACTTCCGCCTTGTCAGCTGTTGGAATCGCAGTGGTATCCTTCGTGGAGGAAAGCACTTCTGTGGGGGATTCGGGGTTTCTAGGCGTATCCGTTGGGTCGCGGGAAGTTCTCCAGTCTTGCCATCGAAAACGTCTTTGAAGCTGTCGATGATCGATGTTGTCTGCATTTCCAGAACTTGATGTTTTTCGCTCGGGGCTACTCGTCTAATGAGCTTGAGTTGCTTTAGGTCTTGCAGTCCTATGATTGGAGGAGCGCTCGTGTGTACGATGTAGAAGCGTATAGCTTGGCATGAGGAAGAGCCCGGCACTCTTGCCTGGAGTTGGCAGAGACCTGCAATGGGTATTTCATGCTCGGAGTATGAGATGATTTTCTTCGTCGTTTTGATCAACCTTTCGTTGCTTTGGAGTTTTTTGAAGATTCGCCATGGTATCACGCTAATTGTGGCTCCAGTATCGAGCTTGAAATTTATCCTCTTTTTGCTGTCGGTGATCAACAATTCTTGCCACCAAGTATCGTCTTGGTCGGAGAGCTGCCTCAGACCCCGGATGCTGTCCAGGCGAAACTCCTGGAGGGCGATCATATCCGTTCTTTCTGTGTCTTCGCTTTCCGGTTCTTCGATGGAGTGCGCAGCCTCACAGACATTGGAGAAGTGGCCTCTTCGCTTGCATCGATGGCAGGTTGCGTTGCGTGCTCTGCATTGACCATCAGGATGACTCCTGCATCCTTTGCTGCAGATTGCGTTCCTCGGGTCGTTGCGGTTTGCCGGCTTTCGCTGGAAGTTTCGTCTCGGTGATGCTCTCTGCTGTATGGCGTGAAGAGGGGCATCGGACGATCCCAACTGCGTCTCGATACGCTTCGACGAGGCGAATTCTTTTGCGAGTTTCAAGGTCTCGTCGGGGCCCGCTGTCGCTTTCGAACCCTTCGTAAGTAGATGTCGCCGGCATCCACTATCGTCCAAGCCCGTCAGGAAAGTCGATGCGATGAGCGAGCTAGCACAGGATCTGCAGAATTCACATTCATCGACCTTGTTGCGGAGAGCGACCATGAAAGTTTCGAGTGAACGAGCCTTTGAGTTGAGGAATTCGTACCGGCTCTGGGTCAGGTTGATGTCGTTCCTGAAGTAAGCTTCGATTTTGCCGAGAACCTCTTCATAGCCGTCAGTATTTCTCACGGTGGGCTCGATGTGGCTTGCGTAGATCGGCATGAGTTCTTTGCCGGCAGCGAGTGTGAGCGCACAGACTTGCTCATCCTTCTCAGCCGTTCTGAGCCGTGCAGCGATGGCGTATGTTTTGAACAGCTTTGACCACTCGCGCCAGGCAGCGTAGCGGTTACGCTCAGCACAACTGAATGGGTCTGGAGCTCGGATTTGGTATGTAGGCACTGGGGTTGACATGATGCTTCTTGTTGGTGGGTTTCATTCCGTTGGTAGCACGAACGGCTCGCCACGAGCTCCAGTGGCGTAGCCAGCATTATTTTTTCACGAAGCTAAACTTGATCCGAAACCAATGAAGCTATTGAGGCTAATGAGGCTATTGAAGCTAAGTTGCATTTTTTCTTGAAAAATCCATATTGTTAGTACGTTTATCTATCAGTGAATCTTCTGCCTGTCATGAGAAGGAAGTGTCGGGAGGAAGTAGGCAATCAGGAGGAATATAGGGCAGTCCGGACAAAATGAGAGGACTCGTAGAGCCTGGCCTGACTTGCCCAAGCCGGAGAAATCTGACCGCTCAGGTCACATTCAAGGAGAAAAAGGTACCATTGGAAATATAACCGTGCGGGCTTTGGAAGGATTTGACCCAAATCGTTGGGGATGATCACTTCCAAGGAATTGCAAACGCGTCTAGCTCAAGTCGCACACTGTGAGCGTGTAGGCGGAATACACCGAGAGATTCACCATGATAACTTCCCGGACCTGGATGAGGCTAGCCTCATTGAATTTTGAAAAATTGAAGCGAAAGCAACAAAAATTCACCCTAGCTACGCCACTGACGAGCTCACCTGTTGATGCGCTTAGGAAACTTCTTTTCGAAAAGATTCAGGTTTTTTGGGCCGAGGGCGTGTATCCTTCGTTCGTCGAAAGTTCACGCTGACACCATGTTGCGAAGCTGTTAGGAGAAGATGGAAAACATCAAGTTTAGCGTAGACAGTGCGGATTGCCTGGTCACCCCGCGCCAGTCGCCACCTGACTGTCAACCATAGGAGAGGGGACCGCAGGCGCGCTTTATTCGAACTGCTGGCTCTGAGATGTTATCTAGGATTATGTTACAGGAAAGACGAGAATGAAGACACAGGATGTAGAATGAGTCCCCGATTCACCAGTACTGAGGGCGCGCTGCACGGTGGCGCGCACCTTTTTATTTTGACAAGAATGTGGCGCGTTATTTGAAACGGTATCAACTCCAACAGTCACAAAAGCTTCCATTATTCCGAAACCAAGGTCCGCGGCTCACCTTGAGATGGAATCGTTTGTTAGCTAAAGCGATGGGTTGTTTTCTCACGACAACGGCGAGTTCAGCTTCGATCCCCATGGGAGTCATGAAGTTCTCGAGAACAAACTGCGGCAACGAGATGGAACCTCCAGACACGGATTAGGAGACGGAGGAATTTCTACAAAGTTCGACATGCGCTTCCCTCCATCGTTCGCTGCTGGATGTGAATTCGCGCCACAAACGGATTTGACCAACCTTATCGCCACCCAGCGCAATCCGCGTAGATTTGACCAAATCCGCTGGCAGCTCTGAACGCCGTCGCACGCTCGCCGCCTTTCTGTGCACGTCGTGCATTGCTTTGTATTGTGCACAGGAGTCACCGAGACGTAAGTGGAGCAGCCTCTCGAGCTGTTGGGCGCCAACAAAAAGTCGAATTCGCATGAGCTCGGAGTTTCTGACGATGGACATCAGGACTGTACGCTAAGCAGTTCGATCGCGTGAGAGGGAGGAAGCCACTTACGTCAACGAAACGATAGAGATCACTCAAAGGTACATCCAGGATGGCTTTCTGAACTTTCCTACTGAACAGCAAATCGAGCTGTAAAGTTATCGGAAATTTGATATGAATTATCATTATTGTCCATCGGGCGGGAGGAATCACCCTCCATCGGAATCGGGATGATGTTTTTGAAATGGGACTACTGTATGTATTTGGGCGTACTTCTCGCTCGGGATAGACTCCAAGAATCGCCAGATTGAGCATGGAACGAACAAAAACACCCAGCTCCTCCTGGATGCTGTCCTCCCGCTCGATATAATTAGAGGCAAGATATACCGCACAGCTCGAGAAGAGATGGGGGAGAGGATGGGGTTCTCTCCGTGGTGTTGGGTTCGGGAACAAGAGACTAACGTGGGAGGTCGGAACAAGGAATACACACGAGATCGACTTCTAGACCAGAATGACTCGTCACCCAAAATGGCGACGGCTCTTTATTAACCTCTTAGATAAGGACGTGGGACTGGACGAGGCTCAGGTCCCAACACGTGGTGGCTCCGCTCTCTTCTGCCTCCTCTGACAATGGACAACGAGACTTCCCGAGCGTCAGCGGTCAAAACAGAGTAAACTCTCGAACATTTTCAAATAAATAGCGACTTGCCTTTGTTGCTGTCGACAAAGCCCTTCTGTCACCCATGAAGAGCTCACTCCACGGATCGAAAAGATGAAGACCGGAAATTGAGCAGTTGCGTTTCTTAGAGATCCTTCTCCGGATTTTTTGGTCATCGCTTTCATCATCCGGATCGGATCCGGATTTGGATGATGCAACCACCTTCCGATTCTATCTCGCACCCTCCCATGCGACGAGATCACCAATGAATCGATACGAATCTCCCCGTATCCTCCTCGCTCATGCCGTCGTAATATATTGCTGGGAACGAACCTCTCGGCCCTGGTAATGTCTCATTCCATGTTTTGTTTCAGTCATCGCGATGGTGACTCGTAGCTTCATGACGCCAAGCACCGCGGGGTCAGAGTCGTCGGCAGCGCCGAGATTCGCGAAATCATCAACGTGAATGGCGTCATCTCGCCGGAATTTCCCCGAAGGTCTGCGGTTCCTTGGAAACGTTGCACTGAATGTGACTGCAGGGCAGGACGACGTCCGAGGCGAGCAAGCGAGAGCTTTAGGGCCCTCAACGGCCAAGGACAACGACTGTAAGTGTTCCAGGACCTGTCTCGCGTTGATGGTGTTTCAGGACGTCTCTATGAGGCTGAGAGGGTCGCGGAGCGGGAATCGACGAACCGTCATGGCCTTCCCTTTTCGTCCCCCCTGGAAAGTTGAAGTCCCGAGTTCTGAGCATCGACTTCCAGGATTTTCAGCCCTTCTAAACTCGTATGAGGAAGGGTCTCCTGACAAAATCCGTGAACGTGGATAGGTAGCCTCCTTTCATGGCGACAAGAATCTTCAGGAAACTCGATTTTGGAAAAAATGGAGATGTGACGTTTTGGAATCGGGCTCAGGGGCGTGCCCAGGGGGGGGGGCCGAGGGGGCCATGGCCCCCCCCCCGAAATTTCGATCCTGCCCATAGAGTCCTATGGGAGGGATCATCATCATCATCTGTTGGCCCCCCCCCAAAACCCTGCCAAAGTGCCCTTGGCCCCCCCCCCCCCCCCCAACAAAAAATCCTGTGCACGCCCCTGATTGGGCTCTTCAATTACAGATAAACTCAAGGGAAGCAACCGCAATAACTTGTCCCGGGGATGTTCCACATTAGCCAGAAAGGAGGCGCGGGGAGTCGATGCTGATGGGGAATGATTGCCGCGTTTGAGGCATCGATGTAGCATCAATTCGACGTTAGCCGCGGGATACTCTCACTCGGATGGACGTGACAATCAGAGCCAGTGCCGCACACGAGCACGTGGAAAAAATTCTCGCATGAACCGTCACCACACGGATCTATGATGTAGCATATGTGTCCCCGAATTCGATCCAAGTCGAATTGATGCAGGACCTCAATGAGATATCTACCATTTTTCTTGAAATGCCCTGTTGCGAACATCATATCCTACGAGCCTCGATTCAGCCAGAAGATTCTGGTGAGCTGCTCAGATGCGCATCAGATGGCGGATGAAACCGCGCCACCCTCTACGGAGCACGCAATATTCAAATGGTCATATCTCCTGATCCGCGCATTTCCGTACAAAATTCCGATAGGGTATTCATCAGTAGATGATGAACTTCACGCTGGGGAAGTTTCAGGGAAATCGGAGTGTTCACATTAGGGACCTCTCCTTGTCAGCTCATCAATCCTGCATGAGACTCCACCACTGGCTATCTAAACATCAAACATTGCGATGAGCTTCAGTCAAGTTGCTAGGCTTCATCATTGTGAGAAAAAACCGAGGCCGTTTCGGTCAGAGAGCTTAGACTTTCTGACGTAAGGTACGTTGCGGAACGTATCCAAAAATCGTGAGGCCCAGCGGGCGTAGGGCGTGGAGCACGTTTGTGGTCGCTGGTTAATGCAATAGTATGGATCAGTTTCGGATGCAAACGGCGAGTCAGAGCTCGGAATGGTGTATGTATTCGGGTTGATGGTGGAAAGAATACATGCCTTCGTCGTAGATCATGAAGCCTCTTCCTCTCGGTGGCACTCAATGCCACTCCTGCTGTTTGTCCATCCATAGTGAATCGAGAGAAGTCAGAGATACGAGACAAATCGCAATAAAGGATAATTCAAAATGTGAAAGATAACGATGAGAGATGCATTGCATTGAGATGGGCGTCTGGAACGATTTCAAAACGCGGGATTTTGTCCGAGTCTTTCATACAAAAGAATGGAGCGCGTTCGCTCGGAATGACTGTGGAAGGAATGAGAAATCGGAAGTTTGATTTCGTTTCACTCGACCGAGTATTGACTGACTTCCGTTACTGGGACTTCCGGCAAAAATCAATGGCCAGCGCCCGGTAAGACGTACCTTCCGTCAAAACTCAGGTGTTCACAGTATTTCTCCGAAGACGAGCCCCTTCTTTTTCCAACACAAGATTTCTTGAGAACAAGTCTTCCCACTAGAGAGAGAAAGAAACCACAGACATCAACTGGAGTTATGTGACAATGACAACAGATCTCGCGAGGAACTAGCAAGCGCTTTCGCCTCGGTTCGCCCGGGAGTTACTTGATTAGACCGAGCGAGCAAGCTCATGCCGATGTTGGCCTCGCCAACCGAAGAGAAACGAGAAACCGAGGAAGCAAACTCGGCCTGATGACACCCTTCGCGGCTTCGACCTTCTTGACTCCGACGTCGCGAGCGATTGATGCCACGTCAGCGGCCTGGCGCAACAGTACCATGACGCCTATTAGGGTTCCGAAAAATACGTTTATTCCCTACACATTCACTCGAATCCACATCGGGAAGCATCACATCGACATTGCGACATTGCGCAACATGCAATATTTACAGAGATTTCTCAACCCGCTGCCGCTTGTACATTAGGCCTTCACGCTTGGCTTCTCCGATACTTCTCATAACGAAAGGGAGTCTCTCCTCAGATGGGACTGATTTCCATTCCGCCATATTGATGGTTAAAGGACAAATGTTCTCAGCTCGCAGGAAACGTTCTTTCAGGACGATACGAAACTGAAAGACGGAGTATTCGTAAGGAATCCAAAAGCTCCATGGCCAGGAATCCAAAAATCGAGCGAGTAAGGACAGAAGCATGTTAGCAGAATGGAAACTGCTGGTGTACCCACTTTTTTTGTCCTCAAGTCATCGAAGAGATGGGTTTTCTCGCATTGAAGGATGGCCATCACCATGCAATCATCGGGCAAATACTGAAATGATTCAATGCACAAATTTGGATCTGAGAGGCGTATTTGGGAGGGATGATCGCAAGCGATCGTTAGAAATCATGATCTGACGATGTCCTCTTTCCGGACTCATACCTCGAGAGGCGACTGTGTGCCTGCCAAAGCGACTGGAGTTCCGTCTGGGCTCATTGCCACAATTAGATCGGCCCGTACTCCGGAAGGAGTTCTCACGTGTTCCAAAACGAACTGCAGATAGCATGAGGGAATCATAATCACGCTGTCAACTCAACTAATTTTGAGGAGTCTTAGCTGAGCTCTCAGTCGTTACATCGGTCGAATTTTTTCTACTGTTCTTCCCACTCCTCGGGGTTTCCTGCATGTACGAAATTCTCACATTCATCATGAGTTCGCATAATTATTACGAAGCTACCCACCTGATCACCACCGAGACCATTCCGCACGCTGTTCACCAAATCCTCCGCGAGTCGGGGACGATGTTGCGAGCTAGACGCCCTCTCTTTCAGCTCTGGCAACACGGTATACCTACAGGATTCGCCAAGTTGCAGGCGGAGTAAACGTTCGAGCTGTGAATGACATCGAATCGTTATTCAATCAGACTGAATCCCGTGAAGCCTGACCGCGAGAGAGGAACTCTCGATACCCGAATGCTGCCAGAGCGAATCGAACTCACAGTGAGAAATTGATGAAGGTGACGCTCGGGGCCTCGTAGAAGAGCTATTTGTCGATTTTCACTGAAGAGCGAGTCGAGCTTAAACGTAATCAGAAGCGTCATAAGGACTAAACCGACAATTGAGAGACTGGCGATTCCGTACGATTACCCGGGGAGCCTCCCCATTGTAGCAGGGAATGGCTTACGATCGTGACATTGGACTCGAATGTGGACCGTTCGCGGAGGTAACTGGAATTATTTTGGTTTCACAAAACTTGGAATGTAGTTCCCCCACCTCTTGTTCCGGGAAGACTCCGAGGAGGGCCAGGTCACCTATGAATTGAAGGAAAACATCCAAAGGGATATCTGAGGCGTCATTTCGAGCGAGCATGGTAAGTAGTCGGAGTCCGATCTCTCCGAATTCGCCGGGGACGCCTAGAATAATGCGCAAGAAATCCAAGATACTAAGTTGTCTCGATAGCGTGAACGAGCTCGAAATTACACAGTCGCGCCTCTTGCTCACCGGGCGAACGAAGAGCTAGGAGTGCCATCGTCCGAGCGCAGGACAGCGGTGTCTTGATATTTCCCATCTGAATGAGATGGAAATCGATGAGATTTCTGATTTTCTGAGAACCATTTCTCCAGAACGAACGGCTCGCCCAGCCTCGCTCCTTCAGCTCCGAGGAAGAATCAGGCGATGCCTTGCCCACAAATCGAGTTACCTTCTCTTTGTTGACAAGGATGAAATCTTCCACAAGTTCTGCATCCTTCGACGTCAGCTTATTTTTCGCCAGTTCAGAAATCCACAAAAAAGCCTGCAAGAGGAGTGATCAGGGAAACTTCCGACCGTTCCAGGGAAAACTTTACTATCCCCGGTCAGGGCGAATTGCGAATCATGGAATCGTTTTTTCATGGTTCTTACGTCTTTGAATGTTAACGAGGGGATCATGGCCCAAACAGCATCGTTCAGCTCTCTTGAAAATACCCTCATATAGTCGTACGCTGCCAATGTCCTCCGGATCTGCGATGGAAACTGAGTTATGAAATGACTTATCCATTGGTTAGGACGAGGTAAGCGGTTGGAAAGACCTCCCGAAAAGTCTTCCTCGGATTTCAAGTGATTCCGATCATATACTAGTGGCCAATGTTCCGGTTCCACCACGGTGTAAGCGAAATCGAAGGAGCGAGTGTAGGTCGAAAAATGGATACGAACCGCTTTTGCGTCGAACTTTGGCAGATCCTCTGCGACTCGAGCCAACGAGGTTTCGATGAGGCTCCTAGTTATTTGAGAGAGGGGAAATATCACCGCAGAGTTCAGACCACAGGTTGAACGTTGAAATTTTGAGGTGATGGTAAGGAGGGGAACACCCGGGAATACCAAAGACACGTACCTCATTCTTGGTGTCAGGGAATTCGTGGCCTTGATGGTAGCTCTCCGGAATCCAGCTTTCCAAACGATACTCGCAAATTGATCCTTGGAGGCTGAGGTGATGAATTTCTCCGCCGCATCGATGACGAAGTCCTGGGTCTCTGCACTCGACTCCAAACACAGAGCCGTTTCGAGAGCCCTGCAGAGGGAGAGTGAGTCCGTGTGCATCTCAGGGAACGAGAATTTAGAGCGAAAAGATAGACCAATCCGCCCGAGAACAAACCTCATGCATTGGTCTTCATCGTTCGGATCCAGCTGCTGCTTCACTTGGCTCTCGAACGCAGTCCACAACGCGAGCACGAAATGGTCCGCAAGGTCTGAGGTTCTCGTGACCTGGAAATGAGGACGAAAGGTTGGCAGTGAATCACAGATGGGATGATAGGCGCCGGCTGTTCAGTTTTTGGATCCAGGAACGTACACGACGCACGGCGACCGCCAACTCCATGATTGGGTTAAGATGTAACTTCTTAATCCGAGGTGTCCATATTTGCAAGACACTCCGCATAACGGCAGGTGAAGACCTCCCCTGGAAGGAAAAAGCGAAAAATTATAATCTCCCCAAGCATCATCACGGGAAGAGTCCCGGAACAGGTACACCCTGAGTTCTCGACTAAAACGAACTCCATTTTTCAAAAAATCGTCCGGCGTTTAACGGAATAATGAGGTGACGAGCTCAACAGACAACGGTTCTGTCATGGAAGGCACGTATCACGTGACGTCGTTCATTCGACTCGTCAGATAACGACCTTATCCTGCAACGGAGTCATCAGATGACGGTGTATCTCATCGAGCCGACGGTTTTCTTAGGAATCCCCTACATCGCCTACCCGGTCGCTAATCTGTTCTCGATGAGGGGCCAAGAGGTTGATATATGGGAGTGGAGTCGAAACCGGATACAGTGGGACGAAACGGCCTTCTTGCGCCCGGCCCGTTCTGACATGGAGGACTCGATCCTGCTCTGAATGTATTGAGTGCCGCCTCCGACTGACCGCCACAAGGAAGTTCGTCAGGGAAGCCCATGGAGGGCAAACGTACAAGAACGAAATGAGGTCCCTGACCGGTGACAGGATTGGACGACGATCGACAACATTTCTCGAACGCCTCATCAGTTGAGTATCGGCGGAAGGCCGTTTCCACTGGATCCACATACAGCCCTCGAATTGCACGTTTGATCGCAACGTCGAACGCGAAAATTCGAGCGTATCACGCTAAAAGCCCCCGGAGCGCAGTGTTTTGGGAATGTGGAAGATCGCAGTGGAGTTTCAGTGGTGAGATCACGTGACCATGAGTGTCATCACTGGGTTTCAGTGATCGTTGTACGATTAGCTCGTTATCTGAAAATTCCGTCATACGGAGAGTCTGTTGTCTGACAAGCCTTTCATAGGAAAGGCTCGTTATCTGAGACTGCTTTCACACAATACCTCCGTAATAGGCTGGGGTTTAGGGTATTCGAGGCTTCACGAAACTCACGTTATGTTTCTGAGCAAGCCTCAGAACTACCGAGCTGTTGATGGCAGTCATTGAGCTAAGGCTCGACGTCAAAGACTTTGCGAGCTTCTCGAAATCGGGGTCATCATCTGGGGCCGCAGTCTGTAACGGGATAGTCAAAACTTTAGTTCTGGGTGAGATTTAAACCCTGAATATTCGGGTTTCAGATCGCGAGTAGAGGGAGAAGTGCTGTCGTTGCCTTATCAATCGCAACCCCATGTGAAATATTCGAGTCCAGTGGCGACCTTTCTCCAGCCTCGACGGTGCCGGCTCAAATATTTTGGAATAACACAACCCATCGTTCGCAGTGGGAGACTATTGATGATGAATTCTCCCCGTTAATCCTATCGTCTGCTAATATATTACTCACTAGATTTTCGTAATGGGTAACGCAGTCCATGAGAACGTGAGGATTCCGTATGACAGACGAATCCCGTGCCATGACCTGTAGACGACGGATTCACGAGTGATCCTTCCAACAGTGGGCATCATAACGCGGCAACATGAACAAGACAATAACACTCACTTTCCGCAGCTCTTCCCTCGATTTGCATCGCAGGATTGGAAATGGGAGACCGTGGTCCCGTGCGCTCCGATCAGGCGTCCGCGACTCGGCCGTATCTTGTGCGTTGGTCTTCTAAACAGAACAGGAGTGTGCAGAACTTGAAGACATGAGCTTGGGCATCGGAAAAAATTTGCGCAGCTACAATGGGACCTTCTTCTGAGCAGAACATGCTCAGATTGAGGAACGAGAGAAATTTAATCCCTGGACTCTCGGCTTACGTTCTTTTGTTCTCGAGTTTGGAGCCATGCTCTGAGGGCATCAGCGTCCTTCGAGGAGAACGCGTCCTTCGACCGACTCAAGTCGACCAATTGCATAACCTGTAAACAAGCAGATTTGAAAGCGGACCGAACGGACCGGAACGGACCCTTCACATCAACGCCCTGAGGATGAGAAACTGGAGGTATCTGAAAGTAGCTGCTCGATGGTGCTAACCTGTTTATGGGTAAAAGATTGGGCTACCGACCAAAGAGCATCGTGGAACTCTCTTTCAAAGATATCCATAGTCGAATACGCCGCCATCATCCGCCAAATCTGCAACAGGGACGAGAAACCGGATTATCAGAAAATACTTCGCGCACGAGATCAATATCGAGCATGTTGGGCGGATCCTAGCTTTCCTCCGTCTTCCGAGAAGAGGAAAGACATTGCTCTACATGAATCTCAAGGGGACGGTCTTTATCTTTATATGAGATCTCTTATTGGTTCCAACCTCGTTATGCTCGAAAAGCGAAATATTCCTCGACACGATGACGAAACATTCCTTCAAGAGAGCGCTGGAATAGAAACGAGTCAGGCTCTGTAGGGAGTTTGAGGTACGCGTTGAGTACGACATTTGTATCCCGAGATCTGGAAGTGACCGGTTGCCGTGAACTTACTGCATTTTGTGATCTCCCGGACCCTCATGATAGCGTCCGGGGAGCCCGAATGTTTGAATTACATAGCCCGCTTTGCTCGGAGATTCCTGGGGGAGAATTTTTCGAGCAGCGTCGATGACAATATCTCGGGTAGCACTTTTGAGGTCCGAGCACCTCACGACGAACTCCAAAGCGCTGCATGAAGAAATTATTGTCTTATGCGGAATGATTCAGCGCGTGATAAGCGAACTGGGCCTCCTAGGCTACGAACAAACCTGAAGCACGACAGCGAGTCGGACAAACCCCATTTTTCTACTCCAGATTCAAACACCGACGGTAGGCTTTGCATGAGGCTCTCTGTGAGGTCAGAGGTGCCTTTGAGCTGGAACGGTGAAAATCGATTCAAAAGAATTAGGGTTGAAGATGCAGGCCCGATCTTCAGATCATGGTGACTTATCAGCTGCAGGAATGTACCTCAAGAGTCAGGGCGCGCAAGAGAACATTGGCATGCCAGGCATGGATTTCCTGAATCATTGGTGCCAGGGCTTGGCAGGCTCCTTGTACCAACGGATCCGAACAGTCCAGCTGGGAAGGAAAACTTCGTGAGGACACACGGCAAGCTTCGAGCGAATTGGATGAACAGGAGATTCTGCCCGAGGATTTTTAGGAGCACAACTCACCTTCAGAGTTCCCGCGACACGCAGGATATGGATGATCTCGTCCATATCGAGGGAGCTGCAATCAGTGAGAATTTTCGCGCTTAGGACCTGGAACAAGGCAATATCCTCCACATCGATGTGTCCGCTTTCGCGCCTAACCTTCGGGGACAAAATGCGGCGTTAGCATTGAGGATAGTCGCTCAGAATGTTCCCGTCTGAAGAAGACACTCACTAAGTTCTTGAATTGAATCAAGCAGCTGACCAAATCGCACGGTTTCATGGCGTCCAAACCTGAGGTAATAAGCTGCAAGAAAGGACAGAGGCGATTCGCGGCAGCCTCCTCTTTTGTGACCGAGGTCTTATGGCGTCGGACTCATGCGAGTACACCAAAGAATATAGGATCGGCGTGATCTTGAAATTTGGATGACGAGGCAACTCACGATCTGTAGCTGCTCAATCGATTCTGTTCCTTCGATTTTGCGGTAAAGGAGATCCTTTTTTCGTTGATTTGATTGCGACCACCTGGCCATGTCATAGCGCTCGCAGACCTTCAAGACACGAGAAATGAATTTCTAGCCTGGTGAACCCCATGTGATTTCCCCCCTTCCCTCCCTCCTACCAAGGCTGTTCCGCATGAAACTTGCAGTCCCGGTCCATGGAAAGAGTCAGGGCTCGAAACACTTGGCGAAGAATATTTAGCCCTGTAGCTCAGGGAATTCCAGAATATTGTGATATTGTCAACGACCGGTCGGCCGTCCATTCACACGAAATTCGTGCATCTCTCCGGGAATGGGATTCTGTCCCTCCTAGTTGGGAGCATTGCACCATGTAAAACTCAGCTTCGCGCACCTTTGAAGTGAGCAGCAGGTTTCTCTGTTGGCTTGCGGCAACTATTGCCTTGAGCCTCTGCGGTTTCATTAACGAACGACACAAGGACAACATTGTGAACTGTGAAAACGGCACCGGGCTCCGCTAGAATGCGCCACAGGAACTGCGCTCACACCGGACCGCGCGCGAGTCTTTGATGGTCGCGGCCGCCGCGTGCTGTGGATCCGTTCCATTTGATCTGTGTCTCGCGCAGGATGTCTGGTGTCAACAAAGCGATGGCGCCAAATTCAAAATATGCCGGTCCGACGCTCCGCATGGCACCTCCTGCGGACCCGCTCCATAGAGCAAGCTGGAAATCTGCCTTTTGATCTTCAAGCCCTGTCACTCAGCGAATACCAGTATAGGGTGGTAGTGTTCACGGAAGGCCGCCTTTGGGGGTCTACCGCGAAGGCGATGGTAGGGCTGGGAGTTTCTCAGGGGCGACGAAATCACGGCATTTTCCGACGATTCTGCATGGACGAACAATGGGGACCGTGAATTTGCGGAGACATTCCGTCAATAACCCCAAGCGCTCCGGTTTGCGATACACATCAGTCGAACTACGTCACTTGAAATTCGACGGAGAGCGATTCGCCAGATACTTAGGGGTGCTTCATGAGCTGTCTCTTTGCTTGAGTTCATATTTTCGATAAACTGTCACGCGATGGAAAATCTGTCCAGCTTCTACGCGTCAGCCGGCGAAGGTCCTTAGCTGAGCCGAGCAGCGAGGAAATCCGGGTCTTGGAGTTCTCCTCGGAACGAAGCCCGCTGATAAGAAAAATTTCGAATGAACACCTCCATGGCAAGACGATTTAAGGCTCCTTGAGTATGAGGGGCTCTCGGGAGTGAACTCTCATCACCGAGGTCTAGCGTTCAGAAATCATGTTCTTGCACTCTCACCCGTGTATCTTTCGCATGCTCGGAGCTAGAATCTCGTGGAGCCGATCGCGGGAGGGATCAGAAATCGGAGATTGGTTCACCAGTGTTTGACTAGGTCGGGAGTGGTTGCCAACAGGTGGGAATGAGTTTCGAATACTATCCTCCCAAAGCAATCGATCCCCCCGATAGAGCGACCATCGGTGTCCGTATCCTAGGCATCTCGGAGTTTTCGCTGATATGTCGAGGCGCGACGCAGGGGAGGATCGCTATCATGCTACTGTTTTTTGGCAGATCCTGGAAGTTGCTAAGTCAGTGGTTGTAAGCTTGTGGGATTGTAGCTGATTCTCAGGAAGCTATCCTATCTAGGAAGGAGGACACGCGGACCTCAGGGAGTCGGAATACCGACTTGTGTGCGCGGCAGCAAACCGTCTGCTGCCGTCATTTATTTACACAACTGGACGCGGTGATATTTGAAATCTCTGACAACTCTCCCCTTCTTAGAATATATTTACATTATTAAGATCGTAGTATGAAGTTTCGTAATATCACAAGTTGTAGGCCTGGCGAGAATCTTTCCGGCGGTGCTCCAGCTGTTGACCTGGTAGTGCGCCTAACGCTGGGCTCGGCGGGCTCCTGAGAATGCTCCTCCTGCGGAACATGGTCGGTCGAAGAATCGTCCTGAGCGTCTTCGAAACTCTCGTCGATGTCCTCAATCGACAGTCGCTCGGCTTCATCACTGTCCTAAATCGACAGTGGCTCGACTTCATCAGTGTCCTCTGGATCTGGAGGACTGTGTGCTTCCAGCGTAGTTTCACACGGATCGTCGGCAACTAGTAAGGCGGGATGCAATGTTTCGTTATTCGTATCGTTCGGAATATCATCGTTTCTGAAGGGCTGACCTTGACTCCGACGTCTGAGTTGGTTGGAGTGGCGTTTCGATGTTCGACCTGATGAATTTATCAGAGCTACCTTACGTCCGCAGAGTCTGACAATGACTCCCGGCGTCCACTTCGCTCGTCCATTGTACATGCGGGCCATAACCGTGTCTCCGGGTTTGAAGTTGCTGGTCTCGACTGGGTTGAATTCTTCCCTTGGTTGCTCAAGTAACAAGTCGAGCAACGAACGTAGTTGTCGGCCTATCATGAGCTCGGAAGGCGCCTTCTGTGTAGACGAGTTTGGGACCATACGGTGTCTGAACAAGAATCTTTGAAGTGCAGTGTGCAGATCTTCCTCTCCATCAGTTTTGAGTTTCTTCAATGCCTGCTTCGTTGTTTGTACATATCTCTCCACCTGACCGTTGCTAGCGGGATGATAGGGCGGTGAAGTCTTGTGGATGATCCGGTTTGACCGGCAGAAACCGTCGAACTGGTCCGAAACGAACGTAGGATCGTTGTCGGTGACGATTACTTTCGGTGAACCAAATCGGGCAACTACTTCTCGCAGGTGTCTCAAGGTGACTTCTGATGTCTTTGATCTTGAAATGAATATTTCCCGCCATTTAGAATACGAGTCCACCAAAATGAAGAGGTACTGACCATCCAGAGGTCCAGCGTAATCGATGTGAATTCGGTCGAATGGCCTCTCGCTTGGTTGCCATGGGTGGTACGTCCTCGCGGGCTGTTTGGCGTGAAGCGCACAACTGACGCAGCTCCGTGCAAGGTGTTCGATGTCTGAGTTTAGCGTATCCCGCCAGATGTATCGTCGTGCCAGCTCCTTCATCTTATCGGATCCGAAGTGTCCTTCATGAAGAATCTGCAAAACCTCGGCGCGGCACGTAAGAGGGATCACCACACGGTGTCCCCGGAAGATGGTACCATGCATGACAGATAACTCGGAAAGGTTGATTCGCCACCGTTTTTCCGGCATGGCGCTTGAACCTTGCAACCATGTCAGAATAGGGCGGAGAGCTTTACACTTACGAGTCTCGTCAGCGATGCGGGAAATGTTGAGAGGGACCTGCTGAACTTGCTCCATGAGCAACATGTCGTGAGCTTCTTGGGGGGCAACGAAGTCTTCACTTTTGACCGGTAGACGAGACAACATATCAGCATTGCCATGGGCGTTCGTATTGCGGTATTGAATGTCGTAGTTGAACGACTGGAGAAAAAGGCTGTAGTTCGTCATTCTCATTGCAGAAAGCGGCGGTAATGCCTTGGAAGGCGAAAGGATTGAAACTAGGGGCTTGCTGTCGGTGATTAAGGTGAATCTTCTACCGAACAAGTAGTAGAAAAACCGACTAATCCCTTCCTTGATTCCGAGAGCTTCCTTCTCAAGTGGTGTGTAGCGCTTCTCGGTATCAGTGAGCGTCCTTGAGTAATAGGCGATCGGTCTCTCCGAAGTGTCGTCGAATCGATGAGACAACATTGCAGAAATTCCGTACGACGACGCGTCGGTCGCCAGAAGCAATGCCTTGGCCGGATCGAACGGAACTAGCACTCGGTGAGCACATTTCTGCCTTCACGGCCTCAAATGCGCGATCCATCTCCGGTGTCCAAGAAAAACGCTGTGTTGAGGTACCCTTGAATGCTTGGTATAACGGGTGAGCCAAATTCGCAAGTTGGGGTGCGAATGACGAGTAGAATTGAATCATGCCAATGAAACTTCTTAACTCACTCACGGTTTTCGGCTTCGGTGCTCGCCTGAAACTGGACACCTTGTCGTCGCACTTGTGGATTTCTTGGTGCCTCAACCGGAACCCACAGAACTGAATCTCTTCAGCGAAGAAGCTGCATTTCGCCAGATTCAGTCGCAAGTCGTTGTCATTGAGTCGCTTGAGAACGGTGTCGAGTCGCTTCAGATGATCCTCGTCCGTCGACGCTGAGATCACGATGTCGTCAATCACGACCTCCACTCCTTCGATTCCAGCGAGGATCCCCTCCATAAAGCGTTGCCAGATGGCTGGTGCCGATGCAAGACCGTTGCACATCCGCTTGAATCGGTAGAGACCTCTGTGAGTGTTCACAGTGAGGTAAGCGCGATCTTCGGTGCGCATCGGCATGTGGAGAAAAGCGTTGGAGACGTCTAGCTTGGTGAACCTTCTTCCAACTCCTATGTTGTCTAGTGCATGTCGTATGTTCTTTAATGGATCATCATCGATGACAAGAAAACGATTAAGTCCAACCTTGAAGTCGCCGCAAATTCTTGCCTTTCTTGTCGATAGTTCTCCCTTTCCTCGGAGAGCGATGACAACTGGATGTGCCCATTCACTTGAATTGACCTTTTCGATGACGTCGTGTTTTTCAAGATGATCAAGTTCTGCATCAACAAGTGGCAGCAACGCATGCGGGACTGGACGCGGTCGGAAGTATGATGGCTTCGGGCTTACTTTGAGATGGATTGAAGCTTCAATGTTGGGAACTTTTCCGATGCCACCCTTGGAGAGGTTGGGGTACTTCTGAAGAATTTTTCTTGCCTCCTCCTCATAATTCTTGTCGCTGTGGTCGCAAAGGTTAACATCGAGGAATTTTTCGTTCAAATTCCGCAGCCATGATCTTCCCAAGAGCGTGGGGAAACCATGAATGTCGACAAGGTAGGGTTTGAGATTCCGACATTGATTCTTGTATGTGACAGGAACCTCAGCATAACCAATAGGCTCGAAACACTCACGGGTTGCGGATCGTAGTCTTACGTCATTCCTGAATATCCTCTCGTTCGGGAACGCCTTCAGCAATTTCGAATGCTCCATCGTAGAAACGCCACTGCCTGTGTCCACCTCCATCCGAATTTCGCGATTGAAGATCTTCACGTTCATTTCAATCGGATCTTTTCCATGCTCATCAACGATATGGAACGGAACTTCCTCTAGGAGGTGGTGGTTTCGGATTTTTCTACACACGGCAGCTAGATGACCCTTTGTTTTGCATTGATTACACTCGGCATTCTTGTACCTGCAGTCCGGCGCTAAATGATTGGAGTTTCCGCAACGATAGCACTTACGGGTGGAAGATGATTTCGATGAATCTGCTGCACTCTTGCCTTTTCTTGCGAACTTCCCACTGATCGTACTTCGATTTCCAACTTGAAGTTTGAGAACTTCCGCAGCACTCGCAGCATGAGTCTGCACATTCCGGAACGTCGAAGCCGTCTTTCGCGCATTTGTGAGCTCTTCCGTCTTGCTGAACACTTCGGCCAGGTCCTTGGAAGCGGCACACTTCACTAGAATCGCCTGCTGGATGGTTTGATCAGCAAGTCCACCGATGAATTGTTCAATCAGGTTCATTTGCAATTCCTCGCCGACCCACTTGCAGATTCTGCCTGCGGTCCGCAGTCGTGCCTCGAAGTCCTCTAGAGCTTCGCCTGAACTTTGGCGAATGCCCCGGAAAGACAGGCGCGATGTCCACAGGTTTTCTCCGGGCTCGAAAATCTTCCGAAGCAAAGTTGTGATCTCATCGTACTTAAGATCCTCAGGCTTCTTGTCCGACGGGACTTTGTCGAAAAATCGTTTGAAAGCTTCGGGCCCCATGAAAGCAAGGATAGCACATTGCTTCTCCACATCGGTTGTTTTCTTCTGGTACCGAAGATAATTCTCGAGGCGGCACAACCATGCCGAGAACTTTTCGGTCCGTGGCGCGAAATTTTGGAAGGTCGAATTCGCAACTTCGGACATTTTTGCTTGAAAAAACGTCACTCACGCGATCTAAAGATTCGATTGGTTTTATCCTCGTCGCCATTTGTAAGCGAGGAAATCCGGGTCTTGGAGTTCTCCTCGGAACGAAGCCCGCTGATAAGAAAAATTTCGAATGAACACCTGCATGGCAAGACGATTTTAGGCTCCTTGAGTATGAGGGGCTCTCGGGAGTGAACTCTCATCACCGAGGTCTAGCGTTCAGAAATCATGTTCTTGCACTCTCACCCGTGTATCTTCCGCATGCTCGGAGCTAGAATCTCGTGGAGCCGATCGCGGGAGGGATCAGAAATCGGAGATTGGTTCACCAGTGTTTGACTAGGTCGGGAGTGGTTGCCAACAGATGGGAATGAGTTTCGAATACTATCCTCCCAAAGCAATCGATCCCCCCGATAGAGCGACCATCGGTGTCCGTATCCTAGGCATCTCGGAGTTTTCGCTGATATGTCGAGGCGCGACGCAGGGGAGGATCACTATCATGCTACTGTTTTTTGGCAGATCCTGGAAGTTGCTAAGTCAGTGGTGGTTATTGAACACAGACACTTGGAATTACTCTCAGAATCCAACGAAGGGAGACGATACTGTGAACCTCAGGGTCAATGAAGGGAATGATGATAATACACCGTGGGAATAGTCCACAGTAAAGTCCTGTGGTCGTTGCTAGATGTTTGGAGTAGGTTCAGATATCATCGGCTAGCGGTACTAGGAAAGACGAGAATGAAGACACAGGATGTAGAATGAGTCCCCGATTCACCAGTACTAAGGGCGCGCTGCACGGTGGCGCGCACCTTTTTATTTTGACAAGAATGTGGCGCGTTATTTGAAACGGTATCAACTCCAACAGTCACAAAAGCTTCCATTATTCCGAAACCAAGGTCCGCGGCTCACCTTGAGATGGAATCGTTTGTTAGCTACAGCGATGGGTTGTTTTCTCACGACAACGGCGAGTTCAGCTTCGATCCCCATGGGAGTCATGAAGTTCTCGAGAACAAACTGCGGGAACGAGATGGAACCTCCAGACACGGATTAGGAGACGGAGGAATTTCTACAAAGTTCGACATGCGCTTCCCTCCATCGTTCGCTGCTCGATGTGAATTTGCGCCACAAACGGATTTGACCAACCTTATCGCCACCCAGCGCAATCCGCGTAGATTTGACCAAATCCGCTGGCAGCTCTGGACGCCGTCGCACGCTCGCCGCCTTTCTGTGCACGTCGTGCATTGCTTTGTATTGTGCACAGGATTCACCGAGACGTAAGTGGAGCAGCCTCTCGAGCTGTTGGGCGCCAACAAAAAGTCGAATTCGCATGAGCTCGGAGTTTTGCCATAAACTCTGACGATGGACATCAGGACTGTACGCTAAGCAGTTCGATCGCGTGAGAGGGAGGAAGCCACTTACGTCAACGAAACGATAGAGATCACTCAAAGGTACATCCAGGATGGCTTTCTGAACTTTCCTACTGAACAGCAAATCGAGCTGTGAAGTTATCGGAAATTTGATATGAATTATCATTATTGTTCATCGGGCGGGAGGAATCACCCTCCATCGGAATCGGGATGATGTTTTTGAAATGGGACAGATCTACTGTATGTATTTGGGCGTACTTCTCGCTCGGGATAGACTCCAAGAATCACCAGATTGAGCATGGAACGAACAAAAACAACCAGCTCCTTCTGGATGCTGTCCTCCCGCTCGATATAATTAGAGGCAAGATATACCGCACAGCTCGAGAAGAGATGGGGGAGAGGATGGGGTTCTCTCCGTGGTGTTGGGTTCGGGAACAAGAGACTAACGTGGAAGGTCGGAACAAGGAATACACACGAGATCGACTTCTAGACCAGAATGACTCGTGACCCAAAATGGCGACGGCTCTTTATTAACCTCTTAGATAACGACGTGGGACTGGACGAGGCTCAGGTCCCAACATCCCCCCCGTGTTCAGCCGTTGAGCTTCTTGTAGTCAACGGAACCTTTGGAGCGTCGCGGCTTCGGAACCCACGGGGTAGGTTGCGGCGGAGCACTCGCGGGCCTCGCCGTCGCAACGCGCTTCCAGACGTGGTTGCGATGGCGCACTACCTTTTGCGGAAGAAGCGGTTGACCACAGCGCTAACTCGATTCCCATTCGACAGCTGAATCGACACCGTCTCCCCCGGCGTGAAGATTCTTTCCGCGGTTCCGTTCCTTCGGTCGAACTGTTCTTTGTAACTCCGTTGATACCGTGTCAGCCCTCTTGCTTGGCTCTCGACTGGTTTGAAGTTTCCGAGCGGCGTTCGCAGTTGGCGTCCGAAGAAAACCTCATTCGGGGACTTGTTCCCACGAGCAGACGCGGGTGTATAGTTGTACGCCGAGAAGATGCGGTCCAGCGACGTTGTCTGGTCGTCGATTGCATCTTTGACGTAGCGAACCATCTTCTCCGCCTGTCCGTTGCTCATCGGCATCGCGGGAGCGCAGCGGAGATGCGTGAGCGAGTATTCTTGGCAGAACTCGGCGAAATCCGCTGACTTGAAGGGCGGTCCATTATCACTGACGAGGGTGTCAGGAGGACCCAGAATCCGGAACAACAGCCGCAAATACCGCGTTACTGCTTCGGCCGCTGTAGAGGAAAGCCATTGACCGTCGATGAATTTCGAGAAACTGTCGACGACTACGATGAAAACCTTGCCCTTCCGGGGTTCTCCGAAGTCCACATGGACTCTTGACCACGGCTTCTCTGCGCTCGGCCACGGGCTGAGAGGTACCTTCACAGGCGCCGACGAAGTTTCCAGACAGCGTGAACAGGATTTCACGAAACTCTCGATGTCCCCCGTCATCCCGGGCCAGAAGAAATGAAGCCGAGCAAGAGCTTTCATGCGACGGACTCCGGGATGAGCCAGATGGAGTTTCTCGAGGACTTGTGGCTTGAGACAGGACGGCACCACGACTAGGGTTCGGAAGCGTAGTACGGAATAAGGTACCTTATTGAGGACTAAGGTACCTTATTCCGTACGACCTTAGTACGGAAGTACGGTTATCTATTGATGCTATAGGAAACCGTATCACCTTACTAAGGTGATAAGGTTCGAACCTTAGTACGGAAGTACGGTTATCCATTGATGCTATGGGAAACCTTAGTACCTTACTAAGGTGATAAGGTTCGAACCTTAGTACGGAAGTACGGTTATCCATTGATGCTATGGGAAACCGTATTACCTTACTAAGGTGATAAGGTTCGAACCTTAGTACGGAAGTACGGCTATCCATTGATGCTATGGGAAACCTTAGTACCTTACTAAGGCGATAAGGTTCGAACCTTAGTACGGAAGTACAAGTACGGTTATCCATTGATGCTATGGGAAACCGTATTATCTTACCAAGGTGATACGGAATAAGGTACTAAGGTAATCCAGAATGAGCTAAGCAGCTGCGGAAGATCGAGATTCTTCACCTCCGAGCACTGCGAGGTGGAATCTCGCCTCGGGAGAGCTGGCGATGAGGCGAACTCAATGACCGTGAATTTATGAAATTAGAATTCCCAGCGTGTTTGTCTACTTGTCAGTTGTTCCGAAGCGAAAAGCCAGGTTAAAAGGGCACCTGGAGGCAGCGGATATTGAGGCGAGCTTGCCAGCGTCGCGGGAGTCGGAGGGAAACCGATAGTTCTCGCTGCGAAGGCTGCCAGGAGGACTCAATGTTGGTCAAAAAATATTCACAGTGATGAACGCATTCTTTCCACGTTCCACATGCGTTCGTCGAGGCTGATTTGTTTCGTAAGAATGGCTGCAATGTGATAGCTGTTCGTGGGGATTTGACATTCACTTAGCAGTGACATTCACTTCGCCTCATCGCCAACTCTCCCGAGGCGAGATTCTACCTTGCAGTGCTCGGAGGTGAAGAATCTCGATCTTCCGCAACTGCTTAGCTCATTCTGTATAACCTTAGTACCTTATTCCGTATTACCTTAGTAAGGTAATACGGTTTCCCATAGCATCAATGGACAACCGTACTTCCGTACCAAGGTTCGAACCTTATCCCCTTAGTAAGGTAATACGGTTTCCCATAGCATCAATGGATAACCGTACTTCCGTACTAAGGTTCGAACCTTATCATCTTAGTAAGGTAATACGGTTCCCCATAGCATCAATGGATAACCGTACTTCCGTACTAAGGTTCGAACCTTATCACCTTAGTAAGGTACTAAGGTTTCCCATAGCATCAATGGATAACCGTACTTCCGTACTAAGGTTCGAATCTTATCACCTTAGTAAGGTAATACGGTTTCCTATAGCATCAATGAATAACCGTACTTCCGTACTAAGGTAGTACGGAATAAGGTACCTTAGTCCTCAATAAGGTACCTTATTCCGTACTACGCTTCCGAACCCTAACCACGCCGATCCCCATAGAGCAGGATACCCCCGGCGTTGCATAACGACTCGGCGAGCATTGCGAAGGGACGCAGGTCGGCGTCTCTCTTGTCGCTTGGGGTCCAGCCTTGGCCAACCCGTTGCAGGACCTTGGACAGAACTGGGTCCTCTGCCGTCTTTCTTGCCGTGAGTTCTTGACAACTCTGCGACTCCAGCGCCATGCAGACAACGGCCTGGAGATGTGACTCTCCGGACGCTTCGATGGAGGCTACCACTTGCTCCAAATCCGGGTCGGCAGCGTCGGCCCGAGCTTCTTGAATCAACCTTGAAAGTGCATCGGCGTGACCGAACTCCCCCGTCCGCACGTACTCGATATCGAAATCGAAGCCTATGAGCCGAAGCGCCCATCGTTGCAACCGTGCGGCGGTCCGTTCGGAGAGACCTTTCATGCTGGCCGGGTTGAAAAGAACCACAAGCGGCTGGTGGTCGGTTTGTGGGATGAAATGCCGACCCCACACGAACCGCTTGAAACGTTCGACCGCCGTCACGAGCGCCAAGGCTTCTTTCTCTACTTGGCTGTAGTTCTGCTGAGCCTTGGTGAGCGACTTTGCCATGTGACACACTGCCTTCTCATTTCCGTCCGGGTAGCGTTGAAGCAACACCCCTCCGATTCCAGTAGGACTGGCGTCCGCTGCTACAATCAACGTTTGCCGTGGATCATAGTGTGCCAACAGCAATGGACCACACAGAAGACTCTTGATCTGTGCGAGGCACCGCTCGTGCTCTTTCGTCCAAACGAACGGCTCTTCCTTAGCCAGCAGTTTCTCTAGCGGAGCCTTGTAGGAGTGTAGGTGATCCACAAACTTCCCATAGTACTTCACGAGCCCGAGGAGGGAACGAACCTCTTTTTTCGACGTCGGGGAGGACAGGTTTCGGATGACGGAGACTCGCTTCGGATCTGCTTCTATCCCTTTCTCTGATACGATGAGTCCGAGATACCTCACCGAAGGTTGCGCGAAGCTGCACTTCTCGAGGCGCAAGCGGAATCCCCATTCCTCCAGCCTCCGTAGCACCGCGTCAAGGCGGCGATCATGCGTTTCAGGGTCTGGCCCCATGATCAGGATGTCGTCGAGGTACACCAGTATACCCGCAAGACCGGCCAGCGTCTGTTCTATCGCCTTCTGGAAAATCGCGGGCGCAGTTTTCAATCCGAAAACTAGTCGTTGATACTGGAACAGCCCACGGTGGGTCGCGATAGTGGTGTACTGCTGGCTTTCTTTGTCCAACTTCAGCTGCAGATAAGCATCGGCCAAATCGAGCTGCGAAAACAACTTGTTGCCCGAGAACTTTGCCATGATTTCTTCCATGTTGGGCAGGGGGTGATTCAAATCCTTCAGAGCCGTGTTGAGGCCCGTGGAATAGTCTGCACAGACTCGGAGGCTTCCATTCGGCTTCTTGATCACGACGATTGGAGTGGCCCAATTCGACTGTTCCACGGGGCGTAGCGTACCGTTCTCGAGCAGCCGGTCCAGCTCTCGGTCAACTTGCTCCTTGAACGCGACGGCAATGGGTCGCGGCGCAAGGTGCACCGGCTCGGCCCCTTCACGAAATTACAATGTTACTTCCAATTTGGAACAACACCCCAGACCACTCTCGAAGAGCGAAGAGAAGCGGGCTCGAAGTGAAGCTGCGTGGGCCTCGGTCGCTCAGCCGTCCAGACCAATATGCCCAGCTTCTCGAGAACTCGTCCACAGAGAAGGTTGCTTGTGCCTGACGGAAGTACTAGGATGGGCTCGCTGCATCGACGACCAGCGTACTCCAGCTCTGCTTTGAAGTATCCGAGAGACGCTAACTCCTTCCCGTCTGCCTGCGTGCAACTACCCTCAAACCACTGCAGCTTGGGAGAGCGTAACCGCTTCCAGGTATCCCGCGTGACTGTAGAAACATCGGCCCCGCAATCTGCCCGGAACGAAACGGGCTGGCCGTCGACGCGTATATCCACGAACCTGCGACCTTCGGCCAGCTCATGGCGGGACAGCACTGACGAAATCTTCACTGAGTTTGCGCGGACTTTCTTCTTGGAACGGCATACCTTGGCCAGGTGCCCCTTCTTGTGGCAGTCGAAGCACTCGCTATCCTTGTGCGGACAGTCCTTCCGGATATGCCCGTCGCCACAACCCCAGCAAGGCCCAGCTTTTCGCTTCGGAGCGGCCTGTCTTCCCTGCGGTCGGCGTGAAGGCATGTCCGGATACGAGCGCTTTGGTTGCGCGGACACCTTTGCGATCCCGACTTCCTTCGCGATCGCGCCCGTGTTGTCATTGAGCTCCGCATCGCTCGTTCGGGTTTCGTAGCGTTCCATGACCGTTCGCAGACCATCGATTGTGATCTCCGGTTTGTCATCCAGCGCTCGGATGATCACGGACCGTAGCTGCTGGTACGAAACGTCCGGAACGGATAGTAGCAGTATGAAAACTTTGAACTGCGTCAGCGTCAAGGTATCGAACTCAAACTCATCCCCTTTGAGATTCGCATTGTCAATCAGCTCTCGGCAACGCAAGCCAGGTGCAAGCCGATCCACCAGCAACGTGTCATGGCGACGTCGGAACAGACTCTGGCGATGACCGAACATGTCGTGCAGCAAGGTCGTCAGATCCTTGAACGGCACCTCCTCTGGTGCGCGAGGGGAGATTCGAGCGACAATCTGCCGGTACTCCGCTTGACCTAAGGCCCGAAGAACGACTTGAGCCCGTTCCTCGTCCGAAGTACAATACGACTGGAGCACTTGATCATTGCGCTTGAACCATAGCTTGAATGTAGCCCCTTTCGAAGAATCATAGGAGAACGTTCCCACCAGCTTGAGGACGTTGGTGAGAACCACCGCTCGATCAGGAACTGACACCGCTGACGACTCTTGGGATCCGGAGGAAGCTTGCGTGTCGATCGCCCCCTTGACCTCTTTCCCTTGGCTGGCAAGCTTAGACGACTCAGTTGCCAAGGACTCGAGCTTGCCCAGCGCTGATCATCCTTCAGACGTCGGCGCCGCTAGCATGCTCTCCATACCCGCGTCGAGCTTCGTCAGTCTCTGCTTCAGCTCCTTCAAGGTTGCCTTCTCTGCAAAGACTGTGAAAGAACTGACCTCGGCGGAGCTTTCAAATAGCGCGTCGACCGCTTTGCAGCGGTTGGTCGCGGAACGCCGAACTTGCACTCGAGACCTTTGCAGTGCCGTTAACTCGTCCCGGTTCGCCTCGTCTTTGAGAATTCCCACCATCTTGTCTCACTCGATCTAACGACTTGCCGGCTGCGCCAATGTTGGGTTCGGGAACAAGAAACTAACGTGGGAGGTCGGAACAAGGAATACACACGAGATCGACTTCTAGACCAGAATGACTCGTCACCCAAAATGGCGACGGCTCTTTATTAACCTCTTAGATAACGACGTGGGACTGGACGAGGCTCAGGTCCCAACACGTGGTGGCTCCGCTCTCTTCTGCCTCCTCTGACAATGGACAACGAGACTTCCCGAGCGTCAGCGGTCAAAACAGAGGAAACTCTCGAACATTTTCAAATAAATAGCGACTTGCCTTTGTTGCTGTCGACAAAGCCCTTCTGTCACCCATGAAGAGCTCACTCCACGGATCGAGAAAATGAAGACCGGAAATTGAGCAGTTGCGTTTCTTGGAGATCCTTCTCCGGATTTTTTGGTCATCGCTCTCATCATCCGGATCGGATCCGGATTTGGATGATGCAACCACCTTCCGATTCTATCTCGCACCCTCCCATGCGACGAGATCACCAATGAATCGATACGAATCTCCCCGTATCCTCCTCGCTCATGCCGTCGTAATATATTGCTGGGAACGAACCTCTCGGCCCTGGTAATGTCTCATTCCATGTTTTGTTTCAGTCATCGCGATGGTGACTCGTAGCTTCATGACGCCGAGCACCGCGGGGTCAGAGTCGTCGGCAGCGCCGAGATTCGCGAAATCATCAACGTGAATGGCGTCATCTCGCCGGAATTTCCCCGAAGGTCTGCGGTTCCTTGGAAACGTTGCACTGAATGTGACTGCAGGGCAGGACGACGTCCGAGGCGAGCAAGCGAGAGCTTTAGGGCCCTCAACGGCCAAGGACAACGACTGTAAGTGTTCCAGGACCTGTCTCGCGTTGATGGTGTTTCAGGACGTCTCTATGAGGCTGAGAGGGTCGCGGAGCGGGAATCGACGAACCGTCATGGCCTTCCCTTTTCGTCCCCCCTGGAAAGTTGAAGTCCCGAGTTCTGAGCATCGACTTCCAGGATTTTCAGCCCTTTTAAACTCGTATGAGGAAGGGTCTCCTGACAAAATCCGTGAACGTGGATAGGTAGCCTCCTTTAATGGCTCCAAGAATCTTCAGGAAACTCGATTTTGGAAAAAATGGAGATGTGACGTTTTGGAATCGGGCTCAGGGGCGTGCCCAGGGGGGGGGCCGAGGGGGCCATGGCCCCCCCAAAATTTCGATCCTGCCCATAGAGTCCTATGGGAGGGATCATCATCATCATCTGTTGGCCCCCCCCCCCCAAAACCCTGCCAAAGTGCCCTTGGCCCCCCCCCCCCCAACAAAAAAATCCTGTGCACGCCCCTGATTGGGCTCTTCAATTACAGATAAACTCAAGGGAAGCAACCGCAATAACTTGTCCCGGGGATGTTCCACATTAGCCAGAAAGGAGGCGCGGGGAGTCGATGCTGATGGGGAATGATTGCCGCGTTTGAGGCATCGATGTAGCATCAATTCGACGTTAGCCGCGGGATACTCTCACTCGGATGGACGTGACAATCAGAGCCAGTGCCGCACACGAGCACGTGGAAAAAATTCTCGCATGAACCGTCACCACACGGATCTATGATGTAGCATATGTGTTCCCGAATTCGATCCAAGTCGAATTGATGCAGGACCTCAATGAGATATCTACCATGTCTCTTGAAATGCCCTGTTGCAAATATCATATCCTACGAGCCTCGATTCAGCCAGAAGATTCTGGTGAGCTGCTCAGATGCGCACCAGATGGCGGATGAAACCGCGCCACCCTCTACGGAGCACGCAATATTCAAATGGTCATATCTCCTGATCCGCGCATTTCCGTACAAAATTCCGATAGGGTATTCATCAGTAGATGATGAACTTCACGCTGGGGAAGTTTCAGGGAAATCGGAGTGTTCACATTAGGGACCTCTCCTTGTCAGCTCATCAATCCTGCATGAGACTCCACCACTGGCTATCTAAACATCAAACATTGCGATGAGCTTCAGTCAAGTTGCTAGTAGGCATGCACCCGTTGCAACGGCCCGTTGCAACGGCGTTTTTTACAACGGCACAAAAATTGCCAAATGCACTCAGAAATAGTTTTTTTTTCGCTAATTTCGAGGAAAACATATCCCAATCTGAGTTTATTTATTTATGTATCAGATATCAAATGTTGTGGACATAAGAGTTGCACTCCTGAGCCTAGCTTTCCCGCCAGGTTGGCCGGAGCCAGGTGCTCATGGTGCCAAGCACCGACGCGGCGTTTCCGCGCTGGACGTCGAGCGACAATCTCTGGGCGAAGAACCGCCCCAGTCGCTTGTCTCCGGCAGCCCTCTCCAGAGCCTCGCCGACCTGAGTGATCAGAGCTACAGTCAGGGGCCCGGGCCCTCCCATTGTCTCGAATGCAAGCGGACTAAAATGGTATCCAGGAGGTAGCTCCGCGTACTTTCGGCTCTTTGCCGCCTCAGCTTTATTAACGGCCGACCCCGCCCGGGATGCACCGGGACCGACCAGGGATGGGCTGAGAGAGTCGGTCACCGTTGCGTCCCACACTAGGGCGCGACCCCTAGAGAACGGGATCAATGTGAGGCCATCGGGGCGCTTGGCGTCGTCGCGCATAAGACCCGGGGGCTCCAGTATGCAGGGGAAACCGGCCGAGCGGAGTGCTCGACTCAGCGTGTCGTTGAGAGCCGCGTGGCGTGGGCGGCGGCCCGCGGACAGCGCGCAGGAGAGGCCGTGATGGGCCTGGCTTCCCACCGGCTCTCCGCACGAGCAGCGGTGTGGCTCGACCAAGTTCGCTCCAAGCCGGAGGCCGACACAGATCCTGGTGGAGCAGTCGTCGAGCCTTGTACCGAGCGCGTCAGCAGGGACCGCGTGAAGCCATTCGCTTGCACCCGGGCGGGACACCGCGAGCAACCGGGCACGGTCCTGGGGCTCCGAGGCCTGGCCAAGCAAAGCGTCGTAGGAGGCCTTGTGGACTTTGGCCGTCCAGGCTCGCTGAGAGTGGAACTCGGTGGCGTCGGGCGCAAAGGCGGAAAGCTTTGCGGCAAGAGCGTCCCGTGTGGCGAGGAATGATCGAGGAAAATAAAGCTTATTGGGAGTTTATAGGGCTATTGGGACAGGAAAATCAAGTTTTCTGGATGATTTTTGACGAAAACGGAGAATTCGAGCCGTTGCAACGGGCCGTTGCAACGGGCCGTTGCAACGGCAAACGGCAACGGCTATAAAATATGCTCGGGAGAGCAAACTTTGGGATCTCATGAGAAAATAACGGTGTCTCTGAGTTTCCCTTGGAGTGTATGCATCTCGGAGAGAAAACACTGAGTGGGCAGTGAGTGCGGGCGGGTGACATTCTCGCTTCGGTCTTGGACCTGATGCGATGCAAAACTGATGGAACTTGATCGTGGGAACATCGTCGTCAGCGCTCAATAGAGAGCCGCTAGATGTGCATGTGTGCGTCGCACGTTTCGCGATTGGATCTGCCGCGAATTTTCGAAAAGCTCCAAACAGGTTCCAGACCTAACTCCTGTCATTGACAATTCCGCGGGAACCCTTCGGTCACGAGTAAACGGCCCTATGCCGGAGAATGATTTCGAGGGCCGGCGTTACAGTCTGGCAGATCTTACAAACCCCATTTTTGGGACATACTCCTCTTGGAACATTATCATCGAGGAAGCGGACCCATGGGTGGCATGTGGAAATTAAATGTGGAAGGACTGGGAGAATAGATGGAGTCACCTGGTTCCCAGTACGCGGTCAAGTCCTCAACAGGAGAAGTCTGAACTTCAAGAGTTACTGCCCCAGTCAGTTTTTCTCTCAGAGATGCATTTACTCCCAGGGAAACTCACAGACACGGTTATATTCTCATGAGATCCCCGAGTTTGCACTCTTGAGCATATTTTAGAGCCGTTGCCGTTTGCCGTTGCAACGGCATAATTTGCAACGGCTCGAATTTTCTATTTTCGACGAAAATCATCCCGAAAGCATGATTTTTCTGTCCCGCTAGCCCGGAGAACTCACAATGAGCTCTATTTTACTCGAATCTAGGGAAAAAAACAATTTCTGAATGAATTTGGCAAGTTTGGTGCCGTTGTAAAAAAAAACCGTTGCAACGGGCCGTTGTAACGGCCCGTTGCAACGGCCCGTTCTAGCCGTTGCAACGGGTGCATGCCTAGTTGCTAGGCTTCATCATTGTGAGAAAAAACCGAGGCCGTTTCGGTCAGAGAGCTTAGACTTTCTGACGTAAGGTACGTCGCGGAACGTATCCAAAAATCGTGAGGCCCAGCGGGCGTAGGGCGTGGAGCACGTTTGTGGTCGCTGGTTAATGCAATAGTATGGATCAGTTTCGGATGCAAACGGCGAGTCAGAGCTCGGAATGGTGTATGTATTCCGGTTGATGGTGGAAAGAATACATGCCTCTGTCGTAGATCATGAAGCCTCGTCCTCTCGGTGGCACTCAATGCCACTCCTGCTGTTTGTCCATCCATAGTGAATCGAGAGAAGTCAGAGATACGAGACAAATCGCAATAAAGGATAATTCAAAATGTGAAAGACAACGATGAGAGATGCATTGCATTGTGATGGGCGTCTGGAACGATTTCAAAACGCGGGATTTTGTCCGAGTCTTTCATACAAGAGAATGGAGCGTGTTCGCTCGGAATCACTGTGGAAGGAATGAGAAATCGGAAGTTTGATTTCGTTTCACTCGACCGAGTATTGACTGACTTCCGTTACTGGGACTTCCGGCAAAAATCAATGGCCAGCGCCCGGTAAGACGTACCTTCCGTCAAAACTCAGGTGTTCACAGTATTTCTCCGAAGACGAGCCCCTTCTTTTTCCAACACAAGATTTCTTGAGAACAAGTCTTCCCACTAGAGAGAGAAAGAAACCACAGACATCAACTGGAGTTATGTGACAATGACGACATATCTCGCGAGGAACTTGCAAGCGCTTTCGCCTCGGTTCGCCCGGGAGTTTCTTGATTAGACCGAGCGAGCAAGCTCATGCTGATGTTGGTCTCGCCAACCGAAGAGAAACGAGAAACCGAGGAAGCAAACTCGGCCTGATGACATGTTAATCTCTTGTGAACTCTGGACAAGGATGACACAGCTTCTCGGGACAATATCGTACACACAACTGTTTATTGACCTTATCATGTTAGCCCGCCTCTCAGTGTGGTACCTTTGTGGCACCACCTAGTGTCCAGCTCCTTGACATGACACCCTTCGCGGCTTCGACCTTCTTGACTCCGACGTCGCGAGCGATTGATGCCACGTCAGCGGCCTGGCGCAACAGTACCATGACGCCTATTAGGGTTCCGAAAAATACGTTTATTCCCTACACATTCACTCGAATCCACATCGGGAAGCATCACATCGACATTGCGACATTGCGCAACATGCAATATTTACAGAGATTTCTCAACCCGCTGCCGCTTGTACATTAGGCCTTCACGCTTGGCTTCTCCGATACTTCTCATAACGAAAGGGAGTCTCTCCTCAGATGGGACTGATTCCCATTCCGCCATATTGATGGTTACAGGACAAATGTTCTCAGCTCGCAGGAAACGTTCTTTCAGGGCGATACGAAACTGAAAGACGGAGTATTCGTAAGGAATCCAAAAGCTCCATGGCCAGGAATCCAAAAATCGAGCGAGTAAGAACAGAAGCATGTTAGCAGAATGGAAACTGCTGGTGTACCCACTCTTTTTGTCCTCAGGTCATCGAAGAGATGGGTTTTCTCGCATTGAAGGATGGCCATCACCATGCAATCATCGGGCAAATACTGAAATGATTCAATGCACAAATTTGGATTTGAGAGGCGTATTTGGGAGGAATGATCGCAAGCGATCGTTAGAAATCATGATCTGACGATGTCCTCTTTCCGGACTCATACCTCGAGAGGCGACTGTGTGCCTGCCAAAGCGACTGGAGTTCCGTCTGGGCTAATCGCCACAATTAGATCGGCCCGTACTCCAGAAGGAGTTTTCACGTGTTCCAAAACGAACTGCAGATAGCATGAGGGAATCATAATCACGCTGCCAACTCAACTAATTTTGAGGAGTCTTAGCTGAGCTCTCAGTCGTTACATCGGTCGAATTTTTTCCACTGTTCTTCCCACTCCTCGGGGTTTCCTGCATGTACGAAATTCTCACATTCATCATGAGTTCGCATAATTATTACGAAGCTACCCACCTGATCACCACCGAGACCATTCCGCACGCTGTTCACCAAATCCTCAGCGAGTCGGGGACGATGTTGCGAGCTAGACGCCCCCTCTTTCAGCTCTGGCAACACGGTATACCTACAGGATTCGCCAAGTTGCAGGCGGAGTAAACGTTCGAGCTGTGAATGACATCGAATCGTTATTCAATCAGACTGAATCCCGTGAAGCCTGACAGCGAGAGAGGAACTCTCGATACCCGAATGCTGCCAGAGCGAATCGAACTCACAGTGAGAAATTGATGAAGGTGACGCTCGGGGCCTCGTAGAAGAGCTATTTGTCGATTTTCACTGAAGAGCGAGTCGAGCTTAAACGTAATCAGAAGCGTCATAAGGACTAAACCGACAATTGAGAGACTGGCGATTCCGTACGATTACCCGGGGAGCCTCCCCATTGTAGCAGGGAATGGCTTACGACCGTGACATTGGACTCGAATGTGGACCGTTCGCGGAGGTAACTGGAATTATTTTGGTTTCACAAAACTTGGAATGTAGTTCCCCCACCTCTTGTTCCGGGAAGACTCCGAGGAGGGCCAGGTCACCTATGAATTGAAGGAAAACATCCAAAGGGATATCTGAGGCGTCATTTCGAGCGAGCATGGTAGCTAGTCGGAGTCCGATCTCTCCGAATTCGCCGGGGACGCCTGGAATAATGCGCAAGAAATCCAAGATACTAAGTTGTCTCGATAGCGTGAACGAGCTCGAAATTACACAGTCGCGCCTCTTGCTCACCGGGCGAACGAAGAGCTAGGAACGCCATCGTCCGAGCGCAGCACATGTCGATATCTCCCATCTGAATGAGATGGTAATCGATGAGATTTCTGATTTTCTGAGAACCATTTCTCCAGAACAAAGGGCTCGCCCAGCCTCGCTCCTTCAGCTCCGAGGAGGAATCAGGCGATGCCTTGCCCAAGAATCGAGTTACCTTCTCTTTGTTGACAAGGATGAAATCTTCCACAAGTTCTGCATCCTTCGACGTCAGCTTATTTTCCGCCAGTTGAAAAATCCACAAAAAAGCCTGCAAGAGGAGTGATCAGGGAAACTTCCGACCGTTCCAGGGGAAACTTTACTATCCCCGGTCAGGGCGAATTGCGAATCACGGAATCGTTTTTCATGGTTCTTACGTCTTCGAATGTCAACGAGGGGATCATGGCCCAAACAGCATCGTTCAGCTCTCTTGAAAATACCCTCAAATCGTGGTACGCTGCCAATGTCCTCCGGATCTGCGATGGAAACTGAGTTATGAAATGACTTATCCATTGGTTCGGACGAGGGAAGCGGTTGGAAAGACCTCCCGAAAAGTCTTTCTCGGATTTCAAGTGATTCCGATCATATACTAGTGGCCAATGCTCCGGTTCCACCACGGTGTAAGCGAAATCGAAGGAGTGAGTGTAGGTCGAAAAATGGATACGAACCGCTTTTGCGTCGAACTTTGGCAGATCCTCTGCGACTCGAGCCAACGAGGTTTCGATGAGGCTCCTAGACATTAGAGAGAGGGGAAATATCACCGCAGAGTTCAGACCACAGGTTGAACGTTGACATTTTGAGGTGATGGTAAGGAGGGGAACACCCGGGAATACCAAAGACACGTACCTCATTCTTGGTGTCAGGGAATTCGTGGCCTCGATGGTAGATCTCCGGAATCCAGCGGTCCAAACGATACTTGCAAATTGATCCTTGGAGGCTGAGGTGATGAATTTCTCCGCCGCATCGATGACGAAGTCCTGGGTCTCTGCACTCGACTCCAAACCCAGAGCCGCTAGGAGAGCCCTGCAGAGGGAGAGTGAGTCCGTATGCATCTCCGGGAACGATAATTTAGAGCGAAAAGATAGACCAATCCGCCCGAGAACAAACCTCATGCATTGGTCTTCATCGTTCGGATCCAGCTGCTGCTTCACTTGGCTCTCGAACGCAGTCCACAACGCGAGCACGAAATGGTCCGCAAGGTCTGAGGTTCTCCTGACCTGGAAATGAGGACGAAAGGTTGGCAGTGAATCACAGATGGGATGATAGGCACCGGCTGGTCAGTTTTTGGATCCAGGAACGTACACGAGGCACGGCGACCGCCAAGTCCATGATTGGGTTAAGATGTAACTTCTTAATCCGAGGTGTCCATATTTGCAAGGCACTCCGCATAACGGCAGGTGAAGAACTCCCCTGGAAGGAAACAGCGAAAAATTATAATCTCCCCGAGCATCATCACGGGAAGAGTCCCGGAGCAGGTACACCCTGAGTTCTCGACTAAAACGAACTCCATTTTTCAAAAAATTTAAAGCACTAGTGCCGTAGGCACTAATGAAAGAGAGGAGCGGGAAAACGCGGTGATTATGTTTCCCGTCAGAAGTAGAAAGTCGGGCTCTTCAAGGTTCACATCATTACTATTTTTCTTTTTTGATGTGTACCACGCCAGGGATTGGGCTAGAGTGACAGATTCCAGACTAACCGGTCGCTCCTCGTATTTTTCTGTATCGGATTTTGTCCAAATATCAGTACTGTCATCGGACAAGTTTTCGGCGTCCATCGAAGACTTTCGTTTCCTGGCTTTGTATCTTTCGGACGGGTTCCTCGTTGGGATCGCTACCGTAACTCGTGAGGCCCAACTCATCGGTTGCCGAAGAAGATACCAGGTGGTTTCTTGAGCGGGCATCTCAACACTGTTGAGGATTTTCAAACCGACTTTGGTCATGAGCTGTGCCTGGTCGAATTCGGGATTGGTTTCATGTATTTTCACAAGCTCGCGATGTAAATTACTCATCCCCCGATCTGCCTTATCAACGTAATCAACAACGTAGGCTGCGCAGGAGTATGGATCTAATACCACTTGTTAATCTATATTTGATTTGAATATGGACGCAATCCACGGATTGAAAGTATTAATGAGGAGCTGGTTCATGTTCATTTTGAATATTACCGTTGGTGTTTTAGAGACGATCTTATCAAATCCAAATAGGCTTCATAGTCACATTCTATATTGAGTAAGTATGCTTCGAAGGAATCGTAGGTTTTGGTACTTAATCTCGCAAATGCGTTTTCCACGCGTTCCTCCCAGAGCTGTCGCCTACGGTCTTCGTTACTCATCGGCAGAAGAACACGAGTCTGATCAATTGGCCAATAAGGGATATTAAAACGACAAGGTCGCTCCCCTCTCCTTGTACCGGTGAAAGTATGAGCATGCGTTTGATTACCGATCAATCCAGGGTCTCTCAAATCGTTCTTATCGACACTACACAAGTCAGTAATCATCTGTATGGTACGTGGCATTCTTTCTGCTATGTCTTTGTTCTTCTGTTGTCATTCAATACGCAAAAAATAGTCGACAACGCGATGCCGTCCGAACGGGTTATATGATTGCCCGCACTCAACATACTCATCACGACGAAGTAATTTGTTGAAATAAATTGCACACGTCACCGGGTCCTCGGCTATCAGATAAGCTCGTTTAGCTCCATCGAGTTTCTCGAAAACTTCCCCCTCCTCAATATCCGATCCGAGTTCCTTAAACTCATCCGATAAACGATAAAGAATCCGCAACAATCGTGTCCAATTCATTTCGTTGGCTGACAGAGTCATGAAAACAGTTGGTTTCCCCATCATTGCGAATACCTAGGTCTTTCTTTCTAGAGTGCCAGCTTGATTAGCATCAATTGAACGTTCAACGAATTCTCGATCCTCGATCATACTGCGTGTAGTATGTTCGGTCGCACGTAGACACCGGAATATGTTCTGAACTCCATCACGAACCCGGAACCGAAGAATCTTCATTGCCATGTATAAGATATGTTGAGGCGTTACTCCACGTCGGTCTCGTCGTCTAATCTCCGATGTGGTCATACTATACGCAGTGGCACGGTCGCCTTTAGCATTTGTCGATTTTAAATTCCGAGCATGTCCGAAGTAAATACCAGGAAAAGAGAGTTCTTCAGCGTATTCATCGAAGAGTAAACTCTCAGGAACCCGATCTTGCCCTGGAGCTATGTCCAAACAATAGTCCTCATTCCATTACATTGTTTGCTGTCTCGCGTTGATCAAATCCGGATCCGGGACTACATCGAGGTTCAAACCCTCTATGACCTCCCCTGGACCCTCGTCGTCTCCGAGTCCTGTCCCAAGTTTCTAAACGCACTCCAGTCGATACTTATACATAGTACCTGTACAACGGTTGTTCCACCAAGTACCTTGACCAAGACTCTACACTACCCTTCGTCACATACCCACTAAGATATGACGATTTGTGTATGATATGCTTCTTCAAATTAACATTAAAAGCATAATCTTCGTCCAATGCTCGTGGCAGACATTTCACCATGGTATCAACGTCGACAGGTACATTGATCACCTGACCTATTATACCGTACGACCATCCATACCGTGAACGACGAATTTGCATGTAAGGAATTCGCGGCGATATGAGCCGCTCCGTCAACGGATCCAACTTCGGCAAATTCAACGGCTTCGGCGGATACTTGTACCCGTTACTTTTACTCAACGCTGGAATTTTCCCGGATCCACAAACTTTGAAACAATTACTACACAACTTGAAATCATTTGTGTTCCCTTCCGGGAAATACCCGGTCAGGAAATCAGCGATTTTCCTATTAACATTCTTCAAGTCACGGACAAACCACAGACGATCACAAACATCACACTGGTACCCAAATTCGTTCAAGGTGAAAGTATCATGGAAATATTTTTTTGCTCGTTCCCATACCTGGATCGGGTCCGAAACCCTAACGGAACCAATACCAATCATGTCCTCAACGATCTTTGTACCTGTACTCTGAGGTTTCTTTCGCGCTCTCCACTCTCGATCATGTCTTAACCGCCTCTCATGTTCTTCCTCCGGCTCCGACCCTCTCACTCGTCTCATCCGTTTTGCGTCACTCGTCAGTTGCCCCACCCGACGCCGTTTCGGAGGCATAATGCGTGAAGTTTCCCCCGGTTTCACGGTGGACTTCACTGCTCTTTCACGCAATACACGCCTCGAGACCTAGAACTTCGTTTCCGCTAACATTTCACTCGATCAATGCTCGTCCCTACCTCCCTCCATTAAGAAATAACGAAGCACCATGACCCCCACACACCGAACGGGTTTGCGGTGTCGCAGTTGCTGGATACGTCCCGTAATCCCACAACATGTTGTACTATTTTCCCCGTTCTGTTCTGCCCATGTGTACTGAATTCTGACCTTATGCATGCTTCCGTCAGACCGTCTATGCCGAACAGCGCGTTACCCCCGAGCGGCTTTTTTAAAGGCGCTTTCCCGCCAAAAATCGTCCGGCGTTTAACGGAATAATGAGGTGACGAGCTCAACAGACAACGGTTCTGTCATGGAAGGCACGTATCACGGGACGTCGTTTATTCGACTCGTCAGATAACGACCTTATCCTGCAACGGAGTCATCAGATGACGGTGTATCTCATCGAGCCGACGGTTTTCTTAGGAATCCCCTACATCGCCTACCCGGTCGCTAATCTGTTCTCGATGAGGGGCCAAGAAGTTGATATATGGGAGTGGAGTCGAAACCGGATACAGTGGGACGAAACGGCCTTCTTGCGCCCGGCCCGTTCTGACATGGAGGACTCGATCCTGCTCTGAATGTATTGAGTGCCGCTGCCGACTGACCGCCACAAGGAAGTTCGTCAGGAATGCCCATGGAGGGCAAACGTACAAGAACGAAATGAGGTCCCTGACCGGTGACAGGAGTGGACGACGATCGACAACATTTCTCGAACGCCTCATCAGTTGAGTATCGGCGGAAGGCCGTTTCCACTGGATCCACATACAGCCCTCGAATTGCACGTTTGATCGCAACGTCGAACGCGAAAATTCGAGCGTATCACGCTAAAAGCCCCCGGAGCGCAGTGTTCTGGGAATGTGGAAGATCGCAGTGGAGTTTCAGTGGTGAGATCACGTGACCATGAGTGTCATCACTGGGTTTCAGTGATCGTTGTACGATTAGCTCGTTATCTGAAAATTCCGTCATACGGAGAGTCTGTTGTCTGACAAGCCTTTCATAGGAAAGGCTCGTTATCTGAGACTGCTTTCACACAATACCTCCATAATAGGCTGGGGTTTAGGGTATTCGAGGCTTCACGAAACTCACGTTATGTTTCTGAGCAAGCCTCAGAACTACCGAGCTGTTGATGGCAGTCATTGAGCTAAGGCTCGACGTCAAAGACTTTGCGAGCTTCTCGAAATCGGGGTCATCATCTGGGGCCGCAGTCTGTAACGGGATAGTCAAAACTTTAGTTCTGGGTGAGATTTGATCCCTGAATATTCGGGTTTCAGATCGCGAGTAGAGGGAGAAGTGCTGTCGTTGCCTTATCAATCGCAACCCCATGTGAAATATTCGAGTCCAGTGGCGACCTTTCTCCAGCCTCGACGGTGCCGGCTCAAATATTTTGGAATAACACAACCCATCGTTCGCAGTGGGAGACTATTGATGATGAATTCTCCCCGTTAATCCTATCGTCTGCTAATATATTACTCACTAGATTTTCGTAATGGGTAACGCAGTCCATGAGAACGTGAGGATTCCGTATGACAGACGAATCCCGTGCCATGACCTGTAGACGACGGATTCACGAGTGATCCTTCCAACAGTGGGCATCATAACGCGGCAACATGAACAAGACAATAACACTCACTTTCCGCAGCTCTTCCCTCGATTTGCATCGCAGGATTGGAAATGGGAGACCGTGGTCCCGTGCGCTCCGATCAGGCGTCCGCGACTCGGCCGTATCTTGTGCGTTGGTCTTCTAAACAGAACAGGAGTGTGCAGAACTTGAAGACATGAGCTTGGGCATCGGAAAAAATTTGAGCAGCTACAATGGGACCTTCTTCTGAGCAGAACATGCTCAGATTGAGGAATGAGAGAAATTTGTTCCCTGGACTCTCGGCTTACGTTCTTTTGTTCTCGAGTTTGGAGCAATGCTCTGAGGGCATCAGCTTCCTTCGAGGAGAACGCGTCCTCCGACCGACTCAAGTCGACCAATTGCATAACCTGTAAACAAGCAGACTTGAAAGAGGACCGAACGGACCGGAACGGACCCTTCACATCAACGCCCTGAGGATGAGAAACTGGAGGTATCTGAAAGTAGCTGCTCGATGGTGCTGACCTGTTTATGGGGAAAAGATTTGGCTACCGACCAAAGAGCATCGTGGAACTCTCTTTCAAAGATATCCATAGTCGAATACGCCGTCATCATCCGCCAAATCTGCAACAGGGACGAGAAACGGGATTATCAGAAAATACTTTGCGCACGAGATCAATATCGAGCATGTTGGGCGGATCCTAGCTTTCCTCCGTCTTCCGAGAAGAGGAAAGACATTGCTCTACATCAATCTCAAGGGGACGGTCTTTATCTTTATATGAGATCTCTTATTGGTCCCAACCTCGTTATGCTCGAAAAGCGATATATTCCTCGACACGATGACGAAACATTCCTTCAAGAGAGCGCTGGAATGGAAAAGAGTCAGGCTCTGTAGGGAGTTTCAGATACGCGTTGAGTACGACATTTGTATCCCGAGATCTGGACGTGACCGGTTGCCGTGAACTTACTGCATTTTGTGATCTCCCGGACCCTCATGATAGCGTCCGCGGAACCTGAATGTTTGAATTACAGTGCCCGCTTTGCTCGGAGATTCCTGGGGGAGAATTTTTCGAGCAGCGTCGATGACAATATCTCGGGTAGCACTTTTGAGGTCCGAGCACCTCACGACGAACTCCAAAGCGCTGCATGAAGAAATTATTGTCTTATGCGGAATGATTCAGCGCGTGATAAGCGAACTGGGCCTCCTAGGCTACGAACAAACCTGAAGCACGACAGCGAGTCGGACAAACCCCATTTTTCTACTCCAGATTCAAACACCGACGGTAGGCTTTGCATGAGGCTCTCTGTGAGGTCAGAGGTGCCTGTGAGCTGGAACGGTGAAAATCGATTCAAAAGAATTAGGGTTGAAGATGCAGGCCCGATCTTCAGATCATGGTGATTTATCAGCTGCAGGAATGTACCTCAAGAGTCAGGGCGCGCAAGAGAACATTGGCATGCCAGGCATGGATTTCCTGAATCATTGGTGCCAGGGCTTGGCAGGCTCCTTGTACCAACGGATCCGAACAGTCCAGCTGGGAAGGAAAACTTCGTGAGGACACACGGCAAGCTTCGAGCGAATTGGATGAACAGGAGATTCTGCCCGAGGATTTTTAGGAGCACAACTCACCTTCAGAGTTCCCGCGACACGCAGGATATGGATGATCTCGTCCATATCGAGGGAGCTGCAATCAGTGAGAATTTTCGCGCTTAGGACCTGGAACAAGGCAATATCCTCCACATCGATGTGTCCGCTTTCGCGCCTAACCTTCGGAGACGAAATGCGGCGTTAGCATCGATGATAGTCGCTCAGAATGATCCCGTCTGAAGAAGACACTCACTAAGTTCTTGAATCGAATCAAGCAGTTGACCAAATCGCGTGGTTTCATGGCGTCCAAACCTGAGGTAATAAGCTGCAAGAAAGGACAGAGGTGATTTGCGGCAGCCTCCTCTTTTGTGACCGAGGTCTTATGGCGTCGGACTCATGCGAGTACACCAAAGAATATAGGATCGGCGTGATCTTGAAATTTGGATGACGAGGCAACTCACGATCTGTAGCTGCTCAATCGATTCTGTTCCTTGGATTTTGCGGTAAAGGAGATCCTTTTCTCGTTGATTTGATTGCGACCACCTGGCCATGTCATGGCGCTCGCAGACCTCCAAGACACGAGAAATGAATTTCTAGCCTGGTGAACCCCATGTGATTTCCCCCCTTACCTCCCTCCTCCCAAGGCTGTTTCGCATGAAACTTGCAGTCCCGGTCCATGGAAAGAGTCAGGGCTCGAAACACTTGGCGAAGAATATTCAGCCCTGTAGCTCAGGGAATTTCAGAATATTGTGATATTGTCAACGACCGGTCGGCCGCCCATTCACACGAAATTCGTGCATCTCTCCGGGAATGGGATTCTGTCCCTCCTAGTTGGGAGCATTGCACCATGTAAAACTCAACTTCGCGCACCTTTGAAGTGAGCAGCAGGTTTCTCTGTTGGCTTGCGGCAACTATTGCCTTGAGCCTCTGCGGTTTCATCAACGAACGACACAAGGACAACATTGTGAACTGTGAAAACGGCACCGAGCTCCGCTAGAATGCGCCACAGGAACTGCGCTCACACCGGACCGCGCGCGAGTCTTTGATGGTCGCGGCCGCCGCGTGCTGTGGATCCGTTCCATTTGATCTGTGTCTCGCGCAGGATGTCTGGTGTCAACAAAGCGATGGCGCCAAATTCAAAATATGCCGGTCCGACGCTCCGCATGGCACCTCCTGCGGACCCGCTCCATAGAGCAAGCTGGAAATCTGCCTTTTGATCTTCAAGCCCTGTCACTCAGCGAATACCAGTATAGGGTGGTACTGTTCACGGAAGGCCGCCTTTGGGGGTCTACCGCGAAGGCGATGGTAGGGCTGGGAGTTTCTCAGGGGCGACGAAATCACGGCATTTTCCGACGATTCTGCATGGACGAACAATGGGGACCGTGAATTTGCGGAGACATTCCGTCAATAACCCCAAGCGCTCCGGTTTGCGATACACATCAGTCGAACTACGTCACTTGAAATTCGACGGAGAGCGATTCGCCAGATACTTAGGGGTGCTTCATGAGCTGTCTCTTTGCTTGAGTTCATATTTTCGATAAACTGTCACGCGATGGAAAATCTGTCCAGCTTCTACGCGTCAGCCGGCGAAGGTCCTTAGCTGAGCCGAGCAGCGAGGAAATCCGGGTCTTGGAGTTCTCCTCGGAACGAAGCCCGCTGATAAGAAAAATTTCGAATGAACACCTCCATGGCAAGACGATTTAAGGCTCCTTGAGTATGAGGGGCTCTCGGGAGTGAACTCTCATCACCGAGGTCTAGCGTTCAGAAATCATGTTCTTGCACTCTCACCCGTGTATCTTTCGCATGCTCGGAGCTAGAATCTCGTGGAGCCGATCGCGGGAGGGATCAGAAATCGGAGATTGGTTCATCAGTGTTTGACTAGGTCGGGAGTGGTTGCCAATTTTCCGAAGCGCATGGGGTCGGGAAAAGCTCTTATCCAATCCTTCCGGGCCATGAAGTAGTCCTCCCGTATCCTCTCGCACGGGAAATCAGGAGTAGTTGTGAGCGAATATTCCGTTTACGAGGGAAATTAATTTATTTTCTACTCATTCATGCAAACATTGTAATCTGTGCAAGGTTCTACATCAAATTCGATGTCTCGTCGCAGTGGTGTAGAGCGTCGATCACAGTCCCGTAGCTCTGTCGAGAATCTTCCTCCTCGACATCATTCAAAACCCAGTGGAGCGTGGAGAGTGAGCGAGAGCCCAATCGGTCCTCTGAAGACTCCGATCCCTTCAATCTCCTTGCGCAGCTTTCCTCACTCCGTCTTTGATGAACTGTATCTTCTCCGCCGAGCGGAGTTTGTTCCATTCCTTCATTTTGATAACGACAGAAGGGATCTTCTGTTCCCGCAAAAAGTATTCCTTGAGAGCGAAATCCGCCTGAAATTCAGCGGCATCAAACACTGTAGATCGTCGTAACGATCACCGAACAGATGGGAATGAGTTTCGAATACTATCTTTTCAGAGCAATCGATCCCCCCGATAGAGCGACCATCGGTGTACGTACCCTAGGCATCTCGGAGTTTTCGCTGATATGTCGAGGCGCGACGCAGGGGAGGATCGCTATCATGCTACTGTTTTTTGGCAGATCCTGGAAGTTGCCAAGTCAGTGGTGGTTATTAAACACAGACACTTGGAATTACTCTCAGAATCCAACGAAGAGAGACGATACTGTGAACCTCAGGGTCAATGAAGGGAATGATGATAATACACCGTGGGAATAGTCCACAGTAAAGTCCTGTGGTCACAAAAGCTTCCATTATTCCGAAACCAAGGTCCGCGGCTCACCTTGAGATGGAATCGTTTCTTAGCTACAGCGATGGGTTGTTTTCTCACGACAACGGCGAGTTCAGCTTCGATCCCCATGGGAGTCATGAAGTTCTCGAGAACAAACTGCGGGAACGAGATGGAACCTTCAGACACGGATTAGGAGACGGAGGAATTTCTACAAAGTTCGACATGCGCTTCCCTTCATCGTTCGCTGCTCGATGTGAATTCGCGCCACAAACGAATTTTACCTACCTTATCGCCACCCAGCGCAATTCGCGTAGATTTGACCAAATCCGCTGGCAGCTCTGAACGCCGTCGCACGCTCGCCGCCTTTCTGTGCACGTCGTGCATTGCTTTGTATTGTGCACAGGAGTCGCCGAGACGCAAGTGGAGCAGCCTCTCGAGCTGTTGGGCGCCAACAAAAAGTCGAATTCGCATGAGCTCGGAGTTTTACCATAAACTCTGACGATGGACATCAGGACAGTACGCTAAGCAGTTCGATCGCGTGAGAGGGAGGAAGCCACTTACGTCAACGAAACGATAGAGATCACTCGGAGGTACATCCAGGATGGCTTTCTGAACTTTCCTACTGAACAGCAAATCGAGCTGTAAAGTTATCGGAAATTGGATATGAATTATCATTATCGTCAATCGGGCGGGAGGAGAATCACCCTCCATGGGAATCGGGATGAGGTTTTTGAAATGGGACAGATCTACTGTATGTATTTGGGCGTACTTCTCGCTCGGGATAGACTCCAAGAATCGCCAGATTGAGCATGAAACGAACAAAAACACCCAGCTCCTTCTGGATGCTGTCCTCCCGCTCGAGTACGGTAGCCAGTAGACGCCCGGTTTCCTCAAATTCGCCATCATGACCTGGGAAAGCGGAGAGCCTTCAGGCTGGCGAATCACTCTCGACGATAAACACGCCGTCCTGAGGGAGGCTCGTCCGATATTGGAATCGTGAGGCAAGGGAAAACTCACCACGCAAATGGAGAGCAAGGATCGACATTATCTGAGAGCACCGGAACACATCACCGTTATCAGCGCCGCTCGCAAGCTGAAATAGGAAATCATTGCATCTGTCGGTTGAACCTGAGTTCACTCTACCGCTGTCACGAGCGGCATCATTGGAAACTCATCGATCTGTCCAGCAGGAGCCGTGATGGCCTACGTCCCACCTTTTCTTTGTGTACTACGAGCAAATCCCTGAGAAGCTCGGCCTCCTTCACCGTAATGACGTCTTTTCCAAGACTCAGTCGGACCAATCGCATGACCTGCAGGTGAATGAATCGGAGATGACTTCAACTAGCCTGCGAAGATATCCTTCAATCCGACCCAGATGTTTCGGAGCTTCTCGTTCTCACCTCGTCATAGTTCCAAACTGGTGCCAAGGACCAGAGTGCGGCGTGTACGCCAATGTGACAAATATTCAATCCCTCGTAAGCCGCCATTATCCTCCTGATCTGCGGGAGGAAGCAGAACAGCGTTCGCATTAACGCAGTTGATCTTCCGGTCGCAGTGTATAAGGGGCGAGTCCACGACGAGGGAAAGTATCGATAATATACGAACCGATAAACTGTCGAACCAAGACATGTTCTTCGCAATGATCACCAGACACTTCTCCAGGAGGTCGCTGTCAGGGCGAATGATTTACAGAAGCTTTAATGATTGCAGGCGTGCTAAGAAACATGCTCAATGTCTCCAAGGAAAAGTGCTCGGATGTGAACGCACTGCATTTCGTAGTCTTCTGGACTCACGTAACGTGGTCCGCGGAACGCGACACCATAGATCACGCGAGCAACGATTTGCGGGTCAGCCTCCGGGAGGTATCCTTGAGCGGCGTCGATGACAAAGTTCCTGATGTGCTGGTCAAGTTTGGTGGACACGGCGAAAACGAGCGCTCTGCGGACGTAGATTCCGTGAACAACTGAATTATTGATGAGTCCGGGAACTTGGGTTCAAATGGGAGACGCACACTTCATGCTAACAGCTCACTTTAGGCATATTTCTTCATCCATCTTATCCAGTTCTCGTTCAACTTTGCTCTTGAACTGCCTCGACAACGAGCGGAAGAAGGCATCCGTGAGTTCCGACTCTCCCTGAAGCTGAAAAGAGGGGATTGCGCCGTGAAGGCTTGAATACTCAGAATATTCGTCAGAATCATCATCAGGACATGGATGGCAAATGCTTCAACTTACAAGGCTCGAACTTTCCCATAGATGCACAATATGTTCAAGATCCAATCTATTTTGCCGTCGCTTCAGAATTTGATAAATTCCTTGTACTAAAGAAGATGAACAGTGCAGCTGTAATGCGAACTTTCTTAGGAAGCATATTTCCGCATGAGAAGCCACGGGGAATGAGGAGGTCATCCCACTGGAAAGCGCACTGGTCTCGCAGAACTTACTTGTAAACGCCCCACGGTTCTTGCCAGCTGCACGCATTCAGCTACATCGAAGGAACGTAGCCGTGTCCGAATCTTGTTCGTGAGCGACTCGAATAAAGGGCTCCTCACCGCCGAGAATTCCCCCTCGCGTGGAGCCTTGGCGTAGGGTACAGGAGGCGTGAGATCCGATGGTCAACGTTTAAAGCTTACAAAAGATGAATCTGCTCCAACAAAATGCTCACCAGTTTCCCGAATCGAGACAAGCAGCACAGCAGATGTTGAGGTTCCATCACGTGCAGGCGTTCTCCTACGACCTTTAAGTACGGATCATGGGTAAGTGAGACGTTTCTCTGGGGCACCCCCCCCCCCCCTCCAAGAACGGGCAGTCTGTGAAGCTCAATCGGCGTTACGATCAGACTACTAGAGCAGTTTGAAAAGCCCCCTACCTCCAGCAGGCGTTCCTGCGATCTGGATGACAAGATCGATCGCACAAGTTCATCCACAGACTCCTCAGGACTCGAAGCCTGCTCGGCTGCATCTTCTTGGTAGTGCTCCGAAACGGTATGAGTCATCTTCAGAACAGAAGAACATGTGTATTGCACTCACGGTGTCCGTATCGATCGAGAGAGCTCCAGAACTAGCGAAAATCACTCACAGTCTCCGACGAGTCCAGTGCTCCAGATGATGGAGTCAGACGGCTGAGGACGTCTCGCTCCGTTCTGGCGGTCTCTATCTGCTGCTTCCCGGCGAAAGGTTCCGCGCAGACCTTGAATGCAGGATATACTTATCTATGGTGTTGACACTTCCGAAAAGGAAATTCACTAGGAGGCTCGAAAGCTGCTTTAGGAATTCAGCCTCCCGGTTGTCCCGGTCCTGTCCTTATCTAGTTCCACGTCGAAAGAATTTCACGCTCATGTGAAGTCTCGCTCCTCATGCTCAAGATAACACGCCTCTGCCCTGACTGAGGATTCCTGTTCAAGTTTGAAACATATTGTTCGATTCTGAGCGCGAGTAGAGAAATAATCTATCCGGAAAAAGCGTTAGCGTCTTCCGACTTGTTCGTACTCTAGATCCGCCTAAAACCTCATGTGGGAATCTTCAGAGGTCACCGCTGGATGCAGTCAGAGTATTTTCTGATCAGAGTTCGACTCTCAGGGTTAGCGCACCTTTGAAGCTGAGGCAATGCTCCTTCGGTTCCATGTGGCCGTCATCGACAACACCCTGTGCAGCCCCACTGACGTGCGGCAAAAAGGTAACATTGTGTTCTGTGATCAAACTCTGTAATTCATGAAAAATGAAAAACGAAAACCGCCGTCATCGTGAATCGCGCGGTCCGGGACGCGCGTGGTGGAAACTTGGGCATTCTATGTGGCTCGTGCTGGGTTCTGTTATGTCAACAAACCGGCGGCGCGAAATTTGAAAACTGGCAGAGGAGTTCTCCGCCACCCGGCAGAGAATTTGTGATCACGTTTCACGAGCGAATTTCGCGAGCTTTCCAACGGCGGCGGAGTCAGTGGAGTCTTCACCGAATGAAGGACAGCAGGATTCCTGACTCTCATGTTTTGTCTCCGAATGTTTTGTCGAAATTCACCGCACAGAATTCAGGATGTACCGGCTGTCTGAGCGTGAGAGCTTCCGAAACTGAGATCGGGAGAATGAGACGGAGAACCCAGAGGGGTCAACGAAAATTCCCAATGACGGTGTTTCTTTCCGAGTGCGACGATTGATGGACTACACCTTTCGGCTCCAGCGTTCCTCGGTAACAGATACACTCTGATAAGTTGGGAATCGTAGTTGAACGTAGTGAAAATGTTGAGCAACGAGGCCGACATCGAGTGAACACAGGCATGAAACGAATTCGATGGGTAAAACAGCCGCCGAGAAACAGCAGCGCCCGCGCCACTAGCAGAGCTATAGTAGACGGAGCTATTTCTCAGAAAATTCGTTTATTTCCTACAAAACCCTTCATTGACTGTACAGATTCTCTCACGGTCGATATTTCTCCGAGTCCCCTTCTTCATGTACCAGGAGCAGCTCCAGCTATATACAGGGACCTTCCCACTCATTCCTTGCGCTCGGTTTCGACGCGACAGGAAACTTCTTTGAGCCTTCTCCTGAGATAGGGAACCCTCTCATGCGGCAGGAGATTTCGCCAAGTTGACATTACGAAATGGATGGGGAAGATGCCTTCAGCCCTAAGGAAGCGTTCTTTCAGAGCAAACTTCAACTGGAATCCGAGAAAAGCAAGCTGTCATACAGATCTCACCATGATTAAGAAAATATATAACGCGAAATTGAGATGAAACTCTCGGTTCCGAGAGGGTGATTGTTGCAACACTCACTCGTCGTTTCTTTATAGTCGAGTCGATATCGCGACCCGGGAGGCATTCGAGAATTGCTATCACTTTGCAATTCGCGGGCAAGTCCTGGAGTTGATCGGGACAGGGTCAATTTTCGAGAGGAAATATGATTCGGGGAACGACCCAACGACTGATGGCATCAGAATCATTATATCCGCTTCGTTCTTACTGAAGATTACCTTGAAAGGAGACGGCTTTCCGCTCACAGCGACTGCAAATCTTCCATCCCGTATGACCGCAGCGAGTTCAACTTGAATCCCTGATGGTGTTACCGCATTCTCCAGCAGGAACTGCAGAAAGAAATGGTTTCCTGTGAGAAGGGACACCAAATTCGTTTTCTCCACGCAGTGATTCCACGCACGAACACCCACCTCTTCACCGCCGAGCGCTGAACGCACACTCTGCACCAAGTCCTTGTCGAGGGAAGGGAGCACTTGTGCTTGCGCTTTTTCTTTCAGCTCGGGCAAGACGGCGTACGGGCATGCTTCACCAAAGTGAAGGCGGACCAACCGTTCAAGCTGCGGGGAATCGAAATTGTTATTTTGGTTCTAGCTTTCACGCGACGTCCAATCGAATGCGAGCGGAAACCTGACTTACGTCGAGCAGGCGCTGCAACGGACGCGTTGTGGCGACCCACGAAGATTTTTGAAATGTTTCGCTGAAGAGAAAATCCAGCTGGGAAATGATGAGGCACATTAACGCTCAGCTGATATCAGCCGCTTGGAATTCGACAGGAATGTGTGTTCCTTGTGAATATGAGAATCGACCGAACAGAAAATAGTCGGGAATCATTCCTCTCTTATCTTGGGTTCGCGATGCGCGCGCTTCGATATACGCCGTCAGAGAGGGCCCGTCAATACGGATGGAGATGTTTTTTACGCTTACTTCTTGCTTGGGATACACTCCCAGGACTGTGAGATTGAGCACGAAACGGAGCAACAGGTCTGGATCTTCCCTAAGCAAGTCGTGTCTCTGCAGTGCTCCAGCGAGCACGTTCCCCAGTTCTTCGAATCTCTCGGTGGTACCTTGGAAGATGGGCAGCAAAGCGTCGAGAATAGCAGATTGAGAATTATCTTTTTCGTAAGATACTTTTGGATAAGTGTATCTAGGGTCTGCGGTGGGGGTGCACACTCACCGGGTAGCTCAGCAGCTTGGATCGCCAAAAAGTGAGAGCAATCTACGACATCGGTAAGTGAAACTCGGCCAGTGAGGTTATGAAACTGGGTGTAAGAGACAAAAGAGATAATCACTCACTATAGATTTGGAAGCAACAACGAGTTTGTCCCAATCTTTTAGCGGGTGCGAATGAACCCCCGCGAATCTCTTAAGACGTATCGCTCTGAGCTCCTTTGAACGGCGTGCCGATAAGCATGGAAATATCAAACTCACCTCTTCTTTGTTAGCCAAGATGAAGTCACCGAGTGCATCGATGTTCGCCGCTTTCATTGTTCCTTTCTTGAGACTCAATCTCATCAACAGCATCATCTGTGAAAAACCAAGAGAGCGATATTGTTGACATGCTCCCTTCTCACAAGGAGGACGGGAGATCCCGCGGCTTCCCAGCATAATGTTACTTTGATGCTCACATCAGCAGCACACCATCCCACAGCATGATTCCAGAGAGCGTCGTGCAGCTGTGGTCGCGGTAGTTTCAATTTCCAGTAGGCCGCCATTATCCTACGGACCTGAAACGACAACGGGCTCGACTTCATGGACTCATGAAGGTTTCAAATAAGGGGAAAGCCAGCAGAAAATGTGGTGTCAGAGACTGATTCGAGCCCGAACTTATCCCACAGGATACCAAAAGCCGGGCAGATCCGAATCAGTATGGGCGGGTGTGATTGGAGTGAGCTCTGATAACTCTGAGTGAAGGTACAAACCGATTTTTCGTCGAACTGTCCGAGGTTTTCCGCCACTATCGAGAAACACTTCTGCAGAAGAGCTCTGGAAAGAATTAAGTGAGAAACTACTTTTTCGCTCGTTCTGTAGAGAGATGGTAACTGTCGAGGCTGAGTGCCCACTCCTACCGCATTTTTGGGCAATTCGGATGTTCAAGATCTGTTTCCGCAAACGCAGCGCCGTAGATGACCCCAGCTGCGACCCCAGGCTCGGCCTCCGCGATGAACTTCCGAGCAGCGTTAGCGACGAATTCCCGGGTTTCTACCTTGGTTTTCGTCGATGCAACGTATTGTAGAGACCTTGGAAGGAACATTGCGTAGAGTTGATAAGAGCCAAGTAGTTAACGATCCGAGACGAATCGTGGGTTTTCATGATATGAGCTTACTTGAGGCACATCTGCATATCGGTCTCGTCCAGCTGTCTTTCCACCTGAATGTCGAAGACCTGAGGTAATGAGACCCGCATGGCGTCTGTGAGCTCCGAAGTTCCTTGGAGCTTGGGAGGAGAAGAATTAGTACTCAGCAATGGGCGAGATATTTGGAAGAGCTGTATTCCTAATATGAGAGAGATGGTGGACGTATATGGACACTCACGCCTTGCAAGCTCCGCTGAACACCTATGATTTGTCCAATATCTAGATCGTTCAGCTGCTTCCTCAACATTTGGTAAATCCCCTGTACCAAGGAACTTGAACAGTCGAGCTGAAAGCGACCGTCGAGATAGAATCAAAGTGCTCACTCTTTGCCATGTGCCAGCATCACGCGCGTGCATCGTGGATCAATTTCAGACTAAATATCTCGCCAGAAGGGGCTTACCTTCAGTTCCCCGGCGATTCTCGCAAGTTTCACATTATCATCAGCGGTGAAGAAACGTATCCTCGTCAATACCGTGCCGGCAAGGACTTTGAATGATGGATCATCCTCTATCGAAAGTCCATCCAGCTGTGATTCGGCCTCAAAATTTGAAGAAAATTATGGGATTTTTGGAGAGCAGAGTTCAAGCGTTTTCATTCGGTTCGTATGTCACCGATTCCATCGGGGTCAACAAAGACTCACGAGATTCATTGAGTGGTACATGCAGTCGATGAGTCTTTGCGGTCTCATAGAGCTTAGAGACGGTTGTATAATCTGCAATCGGATAGATCTGACATTCTTCTCTTCGTCATAATGCAGGCAGCAGCGTTGAGGACGATTCAAAGAGGGTACGCACCGTATTCAAATCCTCCATGGAGCGAGTTGAGAAAATTGCCCGTCTGGTTAAGCGTCCCGATGTTGTGGGTTGTGGCGGCGTGCTGTTCACAAGAGCCTGTTCGCAAGCCGCCTGAAATGGGTAACAACTTCAGGTGACGAGCCGAGCCGCGGAGAATGATCGCTCGACTCAAATGCTGCCGCGTTTATCAGAAACTGGCCCTGTCAGGCTTCGCCAGCTGGAAGTCACACTCGATTTGCACTCCTGTCGCTTTATTTCGTTCCAAGTATCTACTTATTTTCCATGGGCTCTAAAACTCCCAGACACTGACGCTAGTCGGAGTCTCTCTCAGCAGGGGCTAGAGACTTCACAACTCCAAGCGATGGACGTTCCCTCCGTTGTTCACTTCCCAGTTTCGAACACTTATCACCGCGCGGATGTAACAGGGACAGATTTCGGATAACTGTTTTCCAACAAACACTCGCCCCAGAAGCGTACCAGTGAAACAAGTGTACGAGCTCATCGTGAATGACTCTGGGTACGACGATCGTGAAGAGCCACACCCGAAGACTCGGAAACTCTTGGTCGGCTCACCTGAGAGCATAGTATTAGGTTCCTCCGGCATCTCGCGGCAACGACCGAGAGGACACCGCGCGGTCTGACGAGCGAATGAAACAGAGACAACATCACGCTCGACTACCGAGCCACCACGCTTCCCACAACGAGATTAGCGAATATCGGAAACTCTGTCACCCGCACAGTTCTGAGTTGCGGCATTCGAGCGCAATCCGCGTGGAACAACCAAACTACGGTACGGTCTCTCTGGGCTGGTGTTCGATCGGTCGATGTCTGGTGTCAACAAGAGAAGAGGCGCGCACTTTGAATCTTGCGGCCGGCGCGGCGTTCGCGCGCGGCACCTGAGTGGGGACAAGAGTGCATCTCCAGTCCTGGGGTCTCTGCCGGGATCTAACTCCGGCTGTTTGAAATCAGAACTCGTGCCAGCAGATCAGGGGAGCCGACGTATTCCAGGTGCTGAAGTCGTTCAGGATTTGGTACTCGTGGCCATACGGAGAGAGCGTGTGCGCGACGACAACCCGAACTGCTGAACACTTATTCCAGGGATGCAGTTCCCATACAGCCATTCGCGATGCTTCAGCTTAACGTGGACGTGGTAGCTTGGCCAGGGGGGGGCTGCCTTACTGGGAAACCTCCTCCACCGAACTGAACTGAACCGGGATCTACCTGATTCTCAGCAGGCCCTCCAGCCTGCGCCGAGGTAGACCCAAGAGGCCCCGGCTTCCCCACAAGTATCATTATTGAGTAGAATGTGAATTCCCTGAATGTTCATGTTCTGCCGAAGAGAAATCTCAGCAGGAGCTCCAAAGTGCGCGGACTTCTGGAAGCCACGAGATTCGACGCGGAAGCCGAACAAACAAAAAAAAACATCATTCTAGACCAGTGGTGCTCACGAGATTTCCACCGCGGGCCAAAATGCTAGTCGAAAATCCACCGCGGGCCAGAGGGTTTTGCGAAAATTCGCTCACCAGGGAGATGCCCGATATTCACGTGAGATATTTCATTTCATTCATACATCTTCAAGAGTAGAGAAAATGACACATGGATATGTGGGCAACGCAAGATGATTTTCTGTATGCAAAAAAAGAGAATTCATGATTTATTTCGAGGTTTTCGAGGATTTTCCAAGATTTGTTGATCACTGACGGAGATCCCCCAAGTGGCTGTCCATAAGATGAGCTCTATTGCAGAGCATGCTTGTTCGCAACTCCTGAGGAGGCGGGTCTTAATCTGTACAGTGAATATCATCCCAGTTATTCCGATGAGATATTTCTAATCGAGTATCGCAACTCTTGCGCGCGGCATGTCGCATAATCTCAGACCACCACCGCCATTTTGTTGAGAAGGATCTCTAATCGTCAGCGGTCATACTCAAGAAACCTTATTTTGAGCGACACCTTGGTATTCTATCCCTGACAGCGTCAGATCCGGCACTCGGACCGCAGTACTGAGAAATTCGATTTTCGAACAAAATTTTACCCCAGCCGCAGCTTCGAGTATGCTGTCTCTCACGTACAAAACGAAGCATACCAAAAAATACGGATCAGGCGTCGCGGGCCATCAGAAATCGCCTCGCGGGCCACTTTTGGCCCGCGGGCCACGGTTTGAGCAGCACTGTTCTAGACTCACTCCTTGGTCGAGCCCCACAGGATTGTACTAGAAGCTCGTTGTGAAGAATACCGTCACAAAGGGGTCTCCGAAGGTACGATTGGGAGGAACGGAACCTGGGAATCCTTGGTGATGAGCTTCCGCGGTTGTTTCGAGGTGCTCCCTGGGTGGAGTTCGTCGTTCGCGTCTTTCGAAGCCCGGCATCAAGGACTCGAAAAACGAAATCCATCGGTTTCAGATGCGCGATGTAACGCGAAGAAGAATCATGTAACAGACGTCCCTACCATCAGAAAGCATATTGTGGGCGTGTCTGTTTCGTGTGGAATCAGATTCTCAAGCAAGCGGTGACGCCGACATTCACCGACCTCATACCTACCAGTGAACATTATTGAGCATACCCATTGAACGACACGCACATACGATCGCTTGCCGCGAATCCCTAAATATCGCAACCGTATGAGAGCAGATAATCGTGTCTGTTACCCACAGCATCCACGATGGTCACCGAAAACAAACGCGGCCAACATCTTATCGTCATTTGCGAAGTGTAGAGGCTGACTTTCGTTTCGCATTTCCCCTGGACATGATCGACCGCTGCGATGATAGATTTGATGCATCGAGGTTGATTGCGTTAAGCAAACTGCAAGAGCTATCCATACGATCAGGAGACGGAACCAAAGGTTGAATGTTTGGCCGCGCTCCTATCCGTCAGCTTTTCCTTGGCCTGCTGGGGGCACTAAACAATTTTTTTTTGGTGGACTTGGTTTGCGATTCGACGGCTTGATCCAGAGCCAGAAAGGAAACTCGAGAAACATGAAACACAGAATTTATTACGGAGTTCGCAACCTTTGCCTACGGTGTCTTCATCCCCGACTAGAAATCCCTAACACCTCTGTAGGCTTGTGAGAGTTAGGTTCTGACAGAATCTCAGAGCTCGAATTGCTCATCGGTTACCTCAATCTCGACACAGCTCCGCCATCATGAGCACGAGGGAAATAATCAGAGATGTGAACACGAAGGCTAAACAGATGTTGTCCATGAGGCTCATTCTGCTCTCCGAGCGCAGCGGGGGTTCCTCTTTTGTTTCGCAGTCGCTTTCGTCTGACTTGAGTTCTTCAAGCGTGAGGTCGATGACCACCATCTTAGATTCGTCGACGAAGCTGGCGTGCCCCTGCATCTCGAAAGTTGCCGTTGTATGGGTTGATTGGAGCGGATGAACCAGAAATTTCGCCATATTCACTCACTTTTAAAGAAAAAGACCGGTCTCAGGTGGAGATGGCAGTGACTCTCGCCGTGGCCACATCTTTTATCGTTCATCTTCGGACTCCAAGATTGATATGATCGATGCAGGGGTTCCTGCCGATAGAAATTCCTGCGGGTGCTGGTCTGCTGATTATGCCCGTGCTCGAGTGCCTCGTGGGAGCCAACATCCCGGGAGGATCCCGAGGGCAGCCCACAAGCCGAAAGAACTTCGATCCGCCTGATATCATTAAGTCATGTTGAGTACGCTTCCGCCACAGCTGCTTCTTCTGAAATAAGCGACGAGAACCGGTCTTGAGATGATCCACGGGGTAACTTTCGATCAAGCTTCACTTTGATCGAGTGGTAGCTGGGGATCAGGGGTAGACCGAGGAACAGGGTGTCGAAAAACCGACTTCTCAGCGTGCGTGAGACCGGAAACCGAATACCAGAGACGCTGCGTTAGACGTGAGGCTGGCCCTGAGAATCAGTTCATTCGCAGAACTCGCACGCTGCTCAAATGATAGGGTAGATGTACCAGTTATGGACCCCCTGACCAGTTATGGACCCCCTACCAGTTATGGACCCGGTCCATAACTGGTCAGCGGGTAAAAACCCCTGACCAGTTATGGACCCCCCCTAAAAACCGGTCAGGAGTTCATATCCACCAATTACTGAGGGGGGTCCATAACTGGTCGGCCGTTGAGAATCCCTGACCAGTTATGGACCCCCGGTCCATAACTGGTCGGCTGTTCGGACCTCATGACCAGTTATGGACCTCCCTCAGTAATTGGTGGATATGAACTCCTGACCGGTTTTTAGGGGGGTCCAAACTGGTAGGGGGTCCATAACTGGTACATTTACCCTACTTTTCGGTTGGGTTGAGAAGATGACTAGACTAATGCTAAATGAAGCTTTGGACGCATGTGGAAAACTGCCCATTTGCGGAGTTTGAAATGAATGGATGACACCGAATGGAGTGAATTTCGTCGATGGCTCCTGCCACGGTGTTGTGCGAGATTGTCAAGTTGTCACCAAGAGAGCTGAATATCCTGAATACGGGGGCTTACAAGCTGTTGCGAAGCGGCTCCTATCTGTTCGAGATGCTCGATCGATATAGCACCATCAAGCTCAAATATCTGCAGGGCAACAGTGTCCCCGAGATTCCGGCGGAACTAGGCAGATTCACTAATTCACTCTTCTTGCGGGGTTGCAGGTGGGCATTCAGCGGTCGGCTACTGCTCTCCAATGGTGACTCTTTTCTGGCAAAACATGGCCGACGCGATCGAATATTTCACGACCGACTGAACCACTGGGAATCAGGGGAGAAGATGATAGAGAAATGGAGACTTCGTAGTTTTCGATCTCGTGAACCATGAAAATTCGGATCAGTCCGATACGGAAGATGGCTCGACCGCGAAATAGCTCTCGCTCGATATCAGCCAGTCGCGGAGCTCCCCCTCGGCATACGAGTTCGTCATCAACTTTCTGATAGTTCGAATCGCGGATACGCATCACATTGAGGCTCATCTTCAGCGGCTCTGATGATCTTGAGCTCGATGCATTCTAACTGCGATTGGATCTCGAAACACTTTAACACGGGACTCAGCACCATCGCGATCCATTCATCCGGTAGCTCGGAGGGAATCCTCTCAAACTCTTGAAATAGGTTAGTGTCAATGTTCTCACCATAATAGGTCCCTGGGCAGGAATTGGTGATATTTTTGCTCTCTCCAGAAAGCTTCAAAGACTGTCATCAACCAAAACGTCGTGTTTTAGTTCCCATCGATTGTCTCACCACGTCTATGATTGATAGCAGTGGTTTTGTTATGTCAGTTCCGTTCGGGGAAGTACGAGTGACCGCAAAGATGAAGTCGATCTTGCCCGTCCAAGTATCGCCTGATCCAGGCAAGCGACGACAACCACCGACGCACAGTGCACACGGTGGCATTCGGTAAGGTTGATTATACACGACAGACCGAAATCAGAGAACGCTTCAAGGCAAGTGTCCAACTTCGCAACGCGACTCCTCAACTCGCAATCATCTCTCTCCTAGCCTCTATCCGGAATTCAAAATGGGGGGATTTTTCTGAAATTTTCCGTGAATCCCAGATCCAATATCCAACCGTGAAGTACTTCATCAACGGCAAGCCCCTCAACGACATATACCGTGAACCGTTACCCCGTGTGATCATGCATTGGCTCAAGCTGAAGTCCGCACCTCCCGAAGAAATATCCACCCCCGAAGAGCTGACGGCTTTTGAGGAGGCCAGAAAAGTCATTGTGTTAGGTTTGTTCAAGGACAGGGAGTCGGACGCCGCCAAAGCCTTCTTGAAGGTTGGCACTGGCAACAACTGGTCAGCACTGGTCCCGTTCGGAATTTCCTCTGATGACGCCGTCTTCGCCGCTGCGGAGCCGAAGACGGCCAAGTTGTGCTCTACAAGAAGTTCGATGAAGCACGAAGCGTTCCCGATAAGGTCGAAATCGTCGAAAATCTCAGGAAATTCGTCTCCGGTTACTCGTTGCCACTTGTTATTGACGCAGATAACGAACCATATCACGAGAACCAGGAGCAATATAGATCAATCGGTATGACCATTGTGTTGTTCATTCACAAACAGAACGCCGGTTACGAGAAAATCATCGCGAACTTCCGCGCAAGCGCCAAGCAGTTCCGCGGAACGGTTATTTTCGAAAGGGTTCACAGTGATCATCCCGATTACGATTCTGTAATCGCTTTCCGCGGATGGAAGAAATCCGACACGCCGTGGATAAAAATGTTCCGACTCACTAACTACAATGAATACAAGCCAGAAGACGAGACAAACCTCAACGCCAGCGCGAGTTCCGCGTTCGTGCAGGCTGTGCTGCACTGTGAAATCAAGCCGTATTTGAGATCTCAGGATCTGCCTGAAGATTGGGGGAAGGCACCGGTCAAGGTCCTGGTGGGTACAAACTTCGACAAGATCGTTTTCGACTAGTCCAAGAACGTTCTAGTGATGTTCTACGAGAATGACCATTCTGCACAGCTTGTTCCGATTCTCGACCGACTCGGAGAGCACTTCAGGGACAGCGGTCAGGTCGTCATCGCAAAATTCGATTACTCTGCCAACGACCTCATGCATAATCCCTCCAGACTGCACCCTCTGTGAACTTGGGCCATTTGATTTCCCCACCCAAGCCTGACAATCGCATTACAGATCCCAGTTGGGAGCGCTGTCGAAAATTCCAACGATCAGAGCGACTCGAGCCTCGAGTCTTGATCATGAAATTAATGCGAATATCATGAGAGCGGTCGCAGGTATTCCCTTTTTCACTCCCCGAAGTCTCTCGCAGCCCAGACGCTCCGAACTCAAAATTCTCATCAACGAGTATCCACTTCTATGCATGTTCTCATCAAGCAGCGGAGGTCCCAAATCGAGGTTCAAAATCCGATCGCGCATTCCAAAGATCCGAAGCGAGCGATGGCTCTTACACTAGGTTGCTCGGTTGAATGATTTCCTGGTTTTAGATGAAATTTTCCGGCGAAATTCGCTTGCCGACAGTTTCTGAATGGAGGTGTTCCAATACAGGACATGTGATTCCTAATACTCATGAAAATGGTGTTCTGCCCATGGTCTCGAAACCCTCTTGGAAGTGCGGATGATCGTCCTGCACCGGTATCCTCCTGGACCGCGGTGAACGTGGAACAATCGCTATTTCCCGAGTCTCGCTGACGAAGAGAACAAGGTCGAATGTATTCCCTCAGCAACCGCGGCTGAAAGAGTGCCGCTGAAAACTGGCCAATACAAGTAGCCCGGGCAGCTCGTCTACTCTGACTTCAGAGCCTCGGAATGATAAGCAAGGTCAACAAACGAGAAATATTTCGTCCGATCAGCCAGCTCCTGTTGTTCGCGAGTTGTTCAATATCAGTTTTGGCGCGAAAGCGCCTTTAAGTTCATCCCGGAGGGGCGGTCGAGGGTTAGGAATGGCCGCAAATATCTCCGGTTCGTGGGGACCGGTGAAACTGATTTCAAGGACGGAGGAAGAGGAAAGACGGACGAAGGTTTCTGCGGAATATTGAAGTTGCCACCACGGGCCTTCTATGAATTCTCGGGGTCCTACGGAATAGGACTGAGGGGTTGGTAACTTCGTTATTGGTCTGGGGTTTGAAGAAAGATACTTTTCCATTGAAAATAACGAAGCTCCGTTGACGGGCGCACTGACAATGAGTGAGAGACACGCGACCGACATGCGGAGCGGACAAAAATCTCCAGGCGATTGGAGCAGAGTGGACAGATGAAGGATGTTGTCGAGGAAAGTTGTGACCTGCGACTGGGGAATGGAGGTAAAGATAGAGTGAATCATAGTAATGCGGGGGGGGAAACGACGACGAAAGTGCTGAAGCACCGGTAGAGGTCTACGAACCAGTAGAGGTCTGAGAGCGGGCTTCGAAATATTTTCAGGAGATTCTAGAGGAGGACGAGTTCGAACATGTCTGTAACGTTTGTGATCGATTATGATTGTCCGAGATCTGAAGGCCGGGACGATCCCGGTTTTCTGGAGGTGTTGCCGGTGAGAGAATACCGGTCATATCAAACCCTCAAATAACATCAATTCAGTACTGCGTTTTCGCGCCCTCCTCTCCCAGTAGTGCTTGATGCACTACTAACTTCAAATTTTTCCCTCATCAGCAAAACCTCAGAGAAAGTACAGATCTCAGGAGACGTTGCAGCTCTGTGAGGCAAACCAAAGTGGAAATCTTTTGGAGTCGGGAAAATTCACTTAACTCTAACGCGACCAGCCTTCAAGGAATTTAGCGGAACCCCTGCACACATCCAAAGGGGTTCTGCGGAGCCCCTCGGGGTTCGCGGTCCCTTAGAGGAAGAGAGGTTGATAACCACTGTCCTAGAGATCAGAAGGAAAGCGCATTGGTCGTCAATCCCATACAATACTATAACTTTATTCGTACAAGCTCCCCAATTGCAGTCGGTCCGAAGAGATCGAGCCTTTCAGATGTTGTTTTGTAATCTTGGAGCCTGATTCCATCCCTCTGAGCACGGCCTCTTCCCGCTGAGCCACGCTGTTTTTCGGCCTAATACCACTCGCATGGAAAGCATTGCCACATGTCGCCTGTGTTGCACTGTCACGGCAGAGGCGTACACCGGGGGGGTCCGAGAGGCAATGGACCCCCCAAACTTTCGATCCTGCCCATAGAGTCCCATGGGAGGGATCATAATCATCACCCGTTGAATGACATTCGCGCTGTTGGTGATCGGGAACTACGCCTGGAGGCGTGGAGTTGATACATTCATTGCTATCGATAGAATGGTTGTCACATGATGCATACAAGTACTTGATATCCCGAAACGCGATCTGAGCACTCTGAGTAACCCAAGAGTCTGGGAAGGGGAGATGTGAGTTCTTGATGAGCTTCCATCCCCAGAAAAGACGCGAAAAAAGAGCAAGATGGAGAAGTCGTTGATGGTCGGAATACTTTCCACATAAACAAGCTTTATTCACAAGAGGAGAAGATTCCGAGATTTAGGCCGTTCTAACAAAACTGAGAGATGAAATGTGGAACTCATTGATTGTAGAGTGCGATCACATACATCTTCATGTTATCAAATTCAAAGCCTCGACGGTTGTCCCTTAGAGAAGCATTGTATTTCGAGAAGGTGAGCTCGACCTCCACGGAAACACAAGGAGCGAATCTGAATCGGAAGAGTTCCTCAAAGTTGTATATGCCGGTGACTCTTGCGGTTTCTTCATCGGCGACGGCCTACAGAGCGCGCCAGATTGTCCTCAACACTTGCAAGCCTTTGTGGGATAGATTAGCGAGAAGTAGAGTTCAGAGCAGCCAGATATGCATGGTGTGTACGTTGGATAGCGCCGAACGTGCACATGAGAGAGATCGAATGGAACGTATGAGAGATAGTCAGTGTGTCAGTTGGATCGAGAGAGTCGTGTGAACGCTGGTCAGCAACCCAGGGGTGTGTTGGCAGCGCAATAAAGAGAAGGAGTCGAAGTAACAGTTCCGAGTCCTCCTTCATCCCCAGTAGTTCCCCACATTTAGCAGCGGTGGGATTGTGACGGAAGCGAAGTGAACTGGAAGTGAGCTGACAGACTGGTAGTGGAAGTGGAATCATCAGAACGATGGGCCTCACCGACGACAGCACGCCGAAGACCGAAGTGGCCGAGTCGGAGAAGAGTGATGTGGGAGAGTTGCTGAAAATGATGCGACTGTTCCGACGGACGCTGATGAAAATGGAAGTGGAAGAACCGGAAGCGACCGACAACTCGAGTGAAGTCAGGTCAGTGGAACGTTTCGTTAAAACCTCAAAGGCCGTGGACAAATTCGCGGGTGGGAGCGAGACAGAAGCAGAATTGTGGCTAAACCAGTTAGAAGTGGCTGAAGATACAGGCAACTGGACGGAACAATTTTTGAAGGGAGTGCTGTTAGAAAAGCTAGTAGGAGCCGCGAGATTATGGCATCAGAATCATATAGATGAGTGGAAAACGTGGCAAGCTTGGAAGGAGAGATTTGAACGGAAATACATGCCGATAGAAAATCGTAAGCAAATGATGGATAAGTTCGTGCGAAGCTATCAAATGAGAGGCGAATCGTTGGAAATGTACGTGGCTAGAACGGAAAGGTTGGCAAAACGATTGAACCTGACTCTAGAAGATGTGAAAGCACAAGTGTTGGATGGCTTAGCAGTTGAATATGTGAGGGTAGCACAATTGATGAGCGTGAAATCGCACGCAAATACCGATGAATTGATTCACGATATTCAAAATGCAACGCAAATTGGAAGCTCGATGCATCGGTACGGTGGGAGGCTAGAATCAATGAGGCGAAATTTCCAAGGAGAAGTGATGAGTTGTTACGGATGCGGTCAGGAAGGTCATAGATCAAGCACCTGCCCGAATCGCGACCGTCGAGATAGGGAGCGATCAGGATTCGTAGACACGTCAACGTACTACGGGCGAGGACAGAACTCGCGAGAACCCAGAAATTTTTTCCCATCCGGTAGCGGTGATCGTGGCGATCAAAACCAGGGAAGCGGCTGGACGCCACCGAGCGCAATGGGAGCGACTCCGCGAAGGGAAGAACCTCGGATGCCGACTCGACGAATCTTGCCAACCGGTGGTCAAACTGGGCCCGGACCTTCGGGTGGAAGTGGCACGATGATGGGAGTGTCGGGAAGAAGCGGACTAGGTCCGAGTGGAGGCGCAATCGCGAGAGAGAGCGGCCCGATGGGAGCCGATCGACGGAGCATGATTTGCTACAATTGCAACCAACCGAGACATCTGAGAAGAGATTGCACACAAATCTACACATGCAAGGACAAGGGAAGCGCAGAAAAAGCATCGAAAGAGGTCAAAATAGACGGAAAAGTGTGGACAGCTAGAATTGATAGCGAAGCTCAAATAAGCGTGGTAGCGGAAGAGGCGGCGAGGGCGTTAGGCCTAACTCTGACCACGAGTGATGTGAAAAATATTCGAGGCATTGGCGGTTCGTGCGAACCAATTGGTCAGGCAAATGTATGTCTAGAGATTGATGGATTGAAATTCGAGAATGTAATTTTGACTGTGTTGCCAGCAGGGCGTCTTTTTGAGAAAGGCATGCTGCTAGGAAGAGACGTAATGGACAGTGGAGTGGTAACCATATTTTTCGAGGAGGTCATGGATGCTCGAACGAGAAACAGTGCCAGAACTTGATAATATAATAGCAAGGCAGAAGAAGAGAGTAGAGTTGAAAGCAAAATCAGAGGTGAGAAGCAAGCCATTCCGTCTGTCGCTGACTGAGAGAGCAGCATTGCAAGAAATTCTCAAGCAAATGAAGAAAGCGGGAATGATTGAAGAATGTAATTCAGCGTACGCCAGTCCGGTTATGTTAGTCAAGAAACCCGATGGTAGCTTCAGACTTGTCATAGATTATCGGAAGCTCAATAAGCAGACAGTGCGACCGAATTTCCCGATGCCACTAATCGACGATATTCTCGATGAAGTGGGAGGAAGGGAATTCTATTCGACATTTGACCTAGCGTGGGGCTACTTTCAAAATCCCATGGCGAAAAAGTCAGCAGAAAAAGCTGCATTTGTTACGTCATTTTGCTCCGATAGTAATGATGATGGGATTATCGGGAGCGCCGGCAAAATTTCGAGAAGTGATGATGAAAGTCAGAGAGAAAGCGGGAGCGAAGCAAGTTCATCCGTACTTAGATGATTTGATAACGGCAGCGGATGATTACGAAGAGCATCTCAATCAGATTCAGAATATTTTCGAAGCGTTGAGGCAGTCCGGACTCACAGTGAGACTGAGCAAGTGTTGTTTTTACAAGAGGACGGTTCAGTTTCTTGGTTTCAAAATATCAAAGCAAGGCGTTCAGCCAGGAACGAAAAAGTTGGAAGCGGTTGAGAAGTTTCCGAGACCAACGAACACGCACGAAGTGAGACGATTCCTAGGCTTGACGGGCTTCTTTCGGAGATTCATCGCAGGGTATGCGACAATAGCGAATCCGATTACCGAGTTGTTGAAACAGTCGAAGAAATTCGAGTGGAGCCTAGAATGCGAGCAGGCGTTCGAGAAGCTGAAAAAGCGACTGGCAGCGGAACCGATTTTGGATAGATTCGATCCCGAAAAAGAAACGGAGCTGCACACTGATGCTAGCTGCATGGGATTGGGAGCGATGTTGATTCAGAAAAAAGACGGAAAATCAAAGCTCATCTATGCAATCAGCCGCAAATTGTCCGACTCAGGAAGTTCTAGTGCGGTGTGTACAGTGGTTCCTGTGAAAAATAAACAATCTCCAAGACACACATGGAGAATCTCGGCGAGAAACTCCAGGCGACGACACCAGCGGGTGTACCGCCAAAATTGTGTCACAGGTGCGAATCCGCAGCCGAGGAATCGTACCTAGTTGGTGATTGCTGTGCCTACGGCTCCGTCAGAAAATTAGTCAGTGGACTGATGGCACGGAACGCCGACTTGACGTTGGAAGTAGCGAGTGCTCGGATGGCAGCCGGCACGCTCGAAAACGCCAAGGAGGTAGGCCAGAAGAAGGCAGATGCTCTTGAGGAGAAACTCCGGAAGGCAACCGGGTTGAGGTGCCAATTGGAGGCTGAACTCAAGGAGGCAAAAACCACGGTGAGGAGATTGGAACAGGAGGTCGCCATTTTGAAAAGCCGGCAGGTGGAACCAATGGCGGCCGAACCAACTCCTACACCGAAGCAGAAACCCTTCGAGACGTCGATGATCGCCGTCGGCGACAAGACGATGGCTCCCCTAAGGGACGAAGTCCACTTGTGGGAGGAGCTAGGAGGTGTTGGTGTGTTTGGTTTATGGTCTGCGTACCAAGATACCATCACCGACTGCTGCGACAGAGTCCGGCGCTACCTGGATGAGGAGAGGAACGGGAACGTTCACGTTATCATCATGGCAGGAGCGAAAGACGTCAAGGATGGCGTACCGGAAGGACTGGACGGACCAAGCATTGCCAAGGCCATGGCAAATGCTTTGGTAGCCCTGAGACAGTACTCCGCTCGAGTACTCAGCATTGGGTTCTGTTCAATGGTCGAACATCCGAAATGTCCGAACACCGAGGATGTGAACAGTTGCATCAGAAACAGCGTGGCGGCGCTGCGAGGTGAATTCGAATTCATCGACCTCCGTAAAATCTCGAGAGATCGCAGGTTCCTGGACGCCGATCGCAATATCGACGACCCATACAGGGCCACGTATACCCGGGAGGGTTATGAAGTGATCAAGAAGCTTCTAGTCGGACGGTTATTGGCGAAGCTGTCTTTGGACGAAGACACGCTAGCTATGATCGCCGCGAAGAGAGAGGCACTGATGGAAGTTGTTACACGGAAGCAACAAGCCAAGCTCGACAGAGAAAAAGTGCGTAAGGAGAACGAAGAGGGAAAACTTCGAAAACTCCGAGAAGCCGCTCGTCGAGAGCAGGCAGAAGCCAGTCTTCAGAAGAACGCACCGCGCGGCGCCAACTCACCCACCTAGAAGAGATCCTCAAGGAAGAGGATCCGGACCCGGCGGCCCATCCACCTCTGGACATCGATCCTAGCGGCTTCAATACCGCCCTCGATTCAAAGCGAAACCAAGCCTGGCGGAGCTTTGAACAGAGCGGCGGCGACGATGGTGAAAGGGTTTCCGATCGAGCGAGAGACGACACCCGAGTAACCCGACGCAAGCGCTCCAGCAGAGTCGGAAAGGGACGAACACCCGAATTTGATCTCTCAATAAAAGTTGGAATTATAAACATGAATGGTTGTACTTCTTCCAAGTGGGCGCAGTTAGAACAAGATTTACTCGGGAAAGAGGGAGTGAATATAGTTCTAGTTCAAGAAACACATTTAGTCAATCTTGAGTCACCACCGAAGTCAGCAGGCTTCAGATGGCTCGGGAGCAATAGGAAACTCCCAGGGTGGAAACATCCCACAGGTGGAGTGGGAATCCTTATGAGTACCCACTTTGACCCGGAATGGACAGAGCAGGGAAACGACTGGATGGCAGCCTCGATAAAATGCGGGGGCAAACGCATAGTTCTCGTAACAGTGTACGTAGCACACGAGCAAAAACGAGAGAACGAGAAGCTCTACTCATCACTGTCAACAATGATCAGATCCAAATGTGAGAACACAGATTACATTCTGATCGGCGGAGACATGAACGGGCATATCCAGCTGTATGATGGGAAATCAGACATGCGGGGTAAACTGCTCGAAAACTTTGCAGCCGAAAACGGATTGACAATCCTGAACGGATCGGAAAAATGCAAGGGAAGATTCACTAGAAAGTCGGCAGTCATTGATTATGTGCTGGCCAATCCTGCGGCGGTAGGAATTGTCCAACACATGACCATCGACGAGGAAAGGCTGACTTCGGTTATTTCGGACCACAACCTCATCACGGTGCAGTGTGAGATTGGTGGGAAGAGAAAACTCACTGCGAAGCGAATTTCAGTCATCGACTCCCGTAAAGCGGCAACGCTGGCTCAGAGAGGGCTATGGGAAAAGATGCTGGAGGACAATATTACATATGTTGAGCTTAAGAAAGAGATCGATTCCGCGTCAGAGCGAGCCCGCCGGACTTTGCAGATACGGGATCGACCGATGGTCTACTCGACGGAAGTCAAACAAGAGACCAAGCTCCGAAGAGAAGCGAACCGAGCCTACCGTGCAGCGAGAAAAGCTGGTACGGGAGCGGACGCTGCTTTGGAAGCCTACAGAGCTCAACAGCAGAGGGTTAGGAACGCGGTGGAGAAAGAACTGAAGAACAGGGAACGGAAAACCCTGTCCTTCATTCTGAGCGCACCGAGACATGAGAAAAGCCGACGCTTCTGGAGGATCGTAGGCCGAGACCTCAGAAGTGAAGGCAGAACAAGCACCCTGCGAGACGAAGCTGGGAGAACTATACCAGCAGCCCTGACTGGGAAATACTTGACTCATGTAGGGAAGACACTCTTCATGGCAAACCACACGAGCGAGGAAGTGATACCGGAAGGTAGGATCGAACCAACCGGTATCAAACTGACAGAGGCGGACGTCTCAAGAGCTCTAACTAGCCTATCCAAATCATCTGCTATGGGGCTGGATGGTATCCCGAGCGGAATACTGAAGGACTTTGAGGAGGTTGGAAGAGGATATATCGTCCAACTATTCAACAAACTCCTTAATGGAGAGGAAGAGATCCCCAAGGACTGGAAGGACGGCAGACTGGTTATGATAGAGAAACCAAACTCTCTCAGGGGCAATCTGCTGACCTACAGGCCACTCACGATATCCCCCGTGCTTTACCGAATATTCATGAAGATCTTGGGAACAAAGATCTCAGAATGGATGGAAGGCAATGGCCTACTAGGGGAGGCACAGGCCGGGTTTCGCAAAACCCGAAGGGGCGAGGATAATATATTCATCCTCACAAGCGCCATCGAGATGTCCAGAAGACGAAAAACCGGGCTGGTTTGCTGCTTTCTGGACTGCTCGGCTGCGTATGATCGTGTATGTAGGACTAAGTTATGGGAAACCCTAAGGAACATGGGGATGGACCGAACGTGGATTGGATTGCTCCGGAACATATACCACGGGACCAGATGCCAACTGGTACACGGAGAGATTGCCTCGGAATGGGTGCAGACCACCGAAGGTCTACGGCAAGGCTGCCCCGCTAGTCCAATCCTATTCCTGCTCTATATAGCTGCTCTAGAAACCCGCCTGCAGAACACTGGGCTCGGTTTCCGAGTGGAAAAGAGAGGGGACTTCTGGAATGTTCGCGAGAAGAAGTACTCCAACATTGCTGCCCTCCTCTTTGCTGATGACCTCATATTGATGGGTAGAAGCTTCACGGAAATGAGAAGTCTGCTAGACATAACATCGCAGTTTGGCGATGATATGAAACTAACATTCAACCCATCAAAGAGCGCGATCGTGATTTTCTCCGAGTTCGGCACAGGAACTGAGATATCGCTACATGTCCAAGGGAAAGTGATACCCAAGGACACGCAATATAAATACTTGGGCATAACTTTATCAGCCTCTGAGAACTACCTTGATCGCCAGGAGGCCATCTGGCTAGAAAAATCTCACAAGGGAGGTTTGGAAGATGTCCCTCACCGATTTTCCTGAAACTTGCGCTAAAAGTTCCTCCTAGGTGAGGGTAGAAGAACCCTAGAATATTACCTGCGTATGGGCAGTTTGAAGGTCTTAACGGAAAGATCGAAAATCGGACCTTTAACATAGAGTCTATGGGATCTATGGTCTACAGAGTAAAGAATGCTACAGAATGACGACTATAAGCTTCTCTTCTGTATTATCCTGTGGATTCCACTTCGAATTCGGCGCTAGAAGGCCACCTCTGTGAGTGGTTTCGACTTCTGCCGTCTGTTTACACAGCGTGCAGACGCGCTTTGCGCCCAAACGGTCTTTTCGCGCGCGAAACTGGTTGTTGTCCGGTTCACTGTGAGTTCGAAAGTAAAAACGGCAGAGAAATTCGAAGATGTCGGCACGAGTTGAGTCAATCCTGGGTCTCCTGAGGATGAAGTTCAGCACCTTGCATTTGAGCGCCACCGCGGGGCAGTATCCGCGCGAGATCGAACAGAGAATCGCCAACGCCGTGTTCGAGAGCCTCCAATCTTACGACCACGCGGAATCATTTGAAGTGGAACAAAACGACGAAGTGACCGACTGCGACTACCCTCAGGATGAGGACTTCATCCCCGTGTATGAAAGCTTTGGCGTCGATCGGGAGTTCTTCACGTTCGAGTACATTTCGAAAGTGATTGCTTACGTGGATGAACATCCCACGCATACCTTCTCGACTCTCCGGACGAAGTTCAGAAGATTGAAAGACAAAAATTACATCAGACGCTTCCAAGAGTACCATGCTCAAATGGGAACATGGAGGGAGCGCTTGATTCAAGTGGCGCAACATACCAAAGAGCAATTCGACTTCGCGCGTGCCAACTTGCTGGCAGTCCACGACGACGACCTCAGGAAGTGGGCCCTACAGAAGGCGCGAGAAGTCAGGTTGACATCCCAACATCCCGATTTTCGGGCCATGTGGCTCTGTGGCTGGCATCAGGCTGGCTTCGATGTGCCCGCGATACCCTTCCCGAGCATCGGGGCGATGCTATTCGATGTCGGAGATGCGTGTTCCGTCGCTCATTGCCGCGGAATAGGCTTCATTAGATGCGTACATTGCAAGGCGGAGCTCTGCGTCGAGTGCTTCTTTATAAAATTTCATGTTCATGGATAAGGCCCTGACGCCGAATTCGAAGTGGAATCCACAGGATAATACAGAAGAGAAGCTTATAGTCGTCATTCTGTAGCATTCTTTACTCTGTAGACCATAGATCCCATAGACTCTATGTTAAAGGTCCGATTTTCGATCTTTCCGTTAAGACCTTCAAACTGCCCATACGCAGGTAATATTCTAGGGTTCTTCTACCCTCACCTAGGAGGAACTTTTAGCGCAAGTTTCAGGAAAATCGGTGAGGGACATCTTCCAAACCTCCCTTGTCAGAGGTCTCAAAACCAACTGCGCGCGAGAGCGCTTTGGGGTTTCAACAGATTTGAGATCTCTAAAGCTCTTTGGAAGGCCGTGGCCGTCCCATCGCTCACCTACGCAAATGCAGTCACAGTCATGTCCAAAACTCTAGAAAGAAAGCTCACGACAGCCCAGAACGCGGCGGGGAGGTACGCTCTTGGTGTCCCCACCTACAAAGTGGCAAATGAATTCGTCACGGGTGAGTTGGGCTGGTCTTCCTTCAGGGCCAGAGAAGCCCAGAGTAAGATAAGATATTTCAATAGAGTAAAATCCATGCCCGATCACAGGTGGCCGAAGGCCATACTGAATATGATGGATTTAACCGGAGTGGAATCTAAGGCTCTCTCGAGATCACGGGAACTGTGCACGGAGTTCAGCTGTGGCGACATCACACTGACGCACACGGATCAGGGGAGACCTCTCCACGGTATCTTCAACACAGCCATCAAGAAAAGGATACGCGAAGTTGAAACGGCGAATTGGAAAGACTCGATGAGTCGGAAAGATAGCCTCACTCGATACCGGGCCCATGCGACTGAGATGGGGGCTAAAATAAACCCATACGATAACAGTCGGGGTTCAACATCACTTGCGCTCAGCCGCGCGGGCATGTTGAGGACCAGGACCGCAAGGAGACACTCCGAGCCGGGGACAGAATCAACATGTGTCAGATGTGGAGTGTACCCGGAAACCCTGAGCCATGTCATCTGGGAGTGCAATGAAGCATATCATGAGGAGGAGGAAACAATAAGTCGACTGGGACTCGATGAGAACCCCTCTCTGGAGATGACGAGCCACACCAAGAGGCTCCTGCAGCAGTGGGAGAAAGAAACCTGTTATATCCGCTGAGAATACTCGCCACTGAAGTGAAAGTGTCAAATAATTTTGAGGATAAATAAATACCAATACCAATACCAATACCAATACCAATACCAATACCAATACCAATACCAATACCAATACCAATACCAATACCAATACCAATACCAATACCAATACCAATACCAATACCAATACCAATACCAATACCAATACCAATACCAATACCAATACCAATACCAATACCAATACCAATACCAATACCAATACCAATACCAATACCAATACCAATACCAATACCAATACCAATACCAATACCAATACCAATACCAATACCAATACCAATACCAATACCAATACCAATACCAATACCAATACCAATACCAATACCAATACCAATACCAATACCAATACCAATACCAATACCAATACCAATACCAATACCAATACCAATACCAATACCAATACCAATACCAATACCAATACCAATACCAATACCAATACCAATACCAATACCAATACCAATACCAATACCAATACCAATACCAAATTATCATTCGACAAAGCTTGAACACTTAGCAGTAGTTTAGGCAATGGAACGATTCCGCCATTATCTGCATGGGATCAAGTTTGTCGTAGTCTCAGACTGTAACGCTGTGGTAGCGCTGCAAGCCCAGACGGGGTCGACTCAGATCTGTCGATGGTGGGACAAGATTTCGGAATTTAATTTCACTGTGAGGTATCGATCAGGCGCGACGATGCAACTTGTCGATGCGCTCAGTCGAGGGCCGTTCGAGGAAGCGGAGGTCGAAACAGGCGATGATTCGCGGCCAACGGATTTGGAAGCGCCGACAGTAATGAGCATAGAGAGAGTCAATTATAGCGAGGCAGCGGCTATGCAAGCAATTGACCCAGACATCCGAGAGAAATTGGAGATTCTACGAAAGCCGGAAAAATACAGAACAGTTCGTGAAAAGAATTTGATCCAAGGCTTCACCGAGGAAGAGGGATTGGTAATGAAAGTGTTGGAAGACAGAGGAAAAGATGGCAAAGTGAAAGAGAAATGGAAAGCGTTTGTAATTCCGAAAGTGCTTTGAAAGTACATGATGGTGACGTGTCATGACAAGGCCGGACATTTCGGATTGAGAAAGACATTGGAAGCGATGAGACGAACGTACTGGTTCCAAGGAATGCGCGAGTACGCAAAATTTCACTTGAAGGCATGTTTGGAATGTATGGTCAAAAAGAACAGCTCTGGGAAGCGAGAAGGTTTTTGCAATCCGATTCAACCAGATCGACGACCCTCCCAAAAAGTTTTCATCGATCACATTGGCCCATTGCCGAAATCGAGTGGCAAACCGTGTAATCGTTCTGATAGATGGCCTCACGAAATTTGTCGTTTTGGAAGCGGTACCGGCAGCAGATACCAAAGGAGCAGTCAGGTTCCTTGAGAAAGTTTTTCTTCAATATGGCAATCCTGAAAGCTTGGTCTCAGATAGAGGAACAGCATTCACGTCGGGAGCGTTCGCAGAATTCATGAAGCGACACTGCGTGAAGCATTACTGCATATCGACCCAACATCCTCAAAGTAACGGAGTGTGTGAGCGAGCGAACAAAAAGTTGCGAGATTGTTGCGAACGTTGAGTTTGAAAGATGATAAAACAGACTGGGCGAGCAAAACTCCTATAGCCTCATATGTCCACGGTTGACCTACTGTAGCTCTATTTGGCGCCCCCAAAAAAGACGTGCAACTCCTGGAAAAGGTCCGGGACAAATTCATACGTCGGGTAGCGTTTCGTTGCCAAGTACCGAAGAACTCCCTCGACCTCCCCTCCGTCGCCGACTTACATCATAAGGCTGATGTAAGAACTCTGCGACAAATCACCAAATCGGGCCAGCACGAGCTGATGTTCTCCCTCCGCCCGACCCACACGCGCACAACTGTATCGATTGTACCCGTAGAAACCGCAAAACTTTATGTGGTTAACAATGCATTTGCCTGGCGGGCCGCCCGCATTGTACGCGATGACCCTGATTTATGTACATACTTAAAAACCCTTTGTAAATAAAGGAGCTTCAAATTCAAATTCAATTCAAGCCATGCTAAATCGTTCGGTAGCGCGTGGGACAGGGAGATCACCCTTTGAAGCTCTTCATGGTTACCTGCCACGACTGGACGGGTTCGCTCAAGAGATCGAAAATCTGCAAGAAAGACCATGGAGACCAGCGGAAGAAATCCAAGCAGAAATCAGGGAAGCGATTAAAGAAAGTCAAGAAGAATACGCGAGAAACTACGACAGGAGAAGGCGACCACATGTTACAAGATATAGTATAGGTGATGTTGTAATGGTAGAGAGATTGCCGACGCAGACAGGTCAACCTACGAAATTGCAAAGAAAATTCAGGGGACCGCTTGTTGTAACAGAAATATTGCCAAAAGATTCGTATCGTTTAATCGAACTGGGAAAAGATAAGAGCTACTCATGCACTGCTCATTGCTCTCAACTTCGCTGGTATAATGTCCAGGCCGATGGGGCAGACAGAATGATTCCATTGAATGACGAAACTTTTGAGTTTGCAGGGTCTAACAATGGTCAATCAAGTTCTTCAGGCGAAAGGAAGCGGCAGGAAAATCCCGAGGTATCAATGCGTTCAATGGATGGAGACGACGAAAGAATCGACGAAATCTCAACCATGTTGGAGGAGTTCGGAAGGGAAGCGGACGAGACACCGAGGAAATCCGACCTGAACTCAGCATTCATGGAAACGCCAGCGAGGGAGGATGACGACAGAGGCGCCGAACAAGAAGATGTAGCCGAGGAAACGCCGAGAAGGATGTTAGGATTTTGATAGGTTCGTAGCCGATAGTTCAATCCAATCGCGAACATATCCTAAGAGCTGCGGGATGAATGGGCGAGTCCAGTGTGTGAAGTCCAGTTGACTGCTGTGAAGGGATGCTATGGAATGACTAGATACTGGAGACTAGAACGGCATGACGGTCGGGCAACAACTGCTGCGCTGGTGTGCAGCTTCGCTCTCTTTATTGACAGAACTCATGGCTTATATAGACTGTTGAAGGTCAGCTCCCCCTGTCTTGGAAACACTAACAATAGAGTCGGATAATCGCAGCTGACCTCACAACACTGTGATTAAAACAATTCACTGCTTAAGTTAAACCGGTGACCATGGTCTGCTTTTTACTGAATGCTAATTACAAACACTGAAAGTGAAAGTCTAACTGTTCAGCATAGTCACGGTTTGGTGAACACAGTAATCACGTGCGAACCATAAGACAGTATTCTTAACATTCTCCCCCATACTGGAAGAGGGTTCGCACTCTTGCCAAGTATAGAAAGTGCTTCCTTGATGCTTCAGTTGCATCCCAGTGAAGAACTTTCACAGTTCGCATTGGGTCTGCAATCGGATATACGCGACCCGCGAGTTGCCCGGAAAGCTGCTCACATCATGTGGAGCACCAAGGACGACGAGTTCAAGAATCAGTACAGGAAGCAAGCTCTAGGGGATCTAGAGCTGAATTTGCTTCGACGTTCCCGCCAAGCCTGTCGCGTTCTAAGCGAGCAGTTTGCTTTCTTGAAATATTATCCCTCATGCTTTTCCTTTTGTTCTCAACATCGTCGTCGCAGGAAAATGCGCGATTCCATGCGCGATTGCTCTCTCGACGATCGGTACGTTGGCGTTCACGCAATTTCCGAGTGCTGTCGCCGAACGCTCCGAAATTCATTCGTCGGTTTTTGCGACGTGATTCGGAACCAATCGTGAGTGATTGTGATTGTTCGCCTAAACCGCAGATATCATGCGGAGACGTACTCAATCAGCTCGCTCTGTTTCGTCGTTACGTAGAAGGAACGTACCGCGAATGAAGCGTTCATATCCTCAAGTAGAGATCGCCTCGGCATTCCACATGCTGGACCGAATGCAGACGGGAGCCGAGCCTACATTGAAATTTGAGGACTTTCTTCGTTTTCCACTGATTTCCAAACCAAGGAACATTCATCAGCAAGTGGCGAGTTTTCGCGTAACAGATCCCAAGAGGATCCCAACAACGAGACCTCGAGAAAACACTCCACAGCTTGGATCCAATTCGGGTTTTAAGGTACATGGAACGACATTGTCGATTGGAGTCAACGATCAGAATCAATCATTCGACATCGGACGATAGCAAACAGTGAACAGGAAAACCAGGACGAACTTTGGTCTCTGGGTATGCGTGAGGTGTTTTTACTTGGAGAGCTCAGCTCACCGCGCCTCAGCAATCACAACATTCTCTATCACTGTTTCATCTCCAATCCATCCGTTCCACATCCAATTGCTCGCAGCGGTATGTTGAAACTCGCTGTATGTCCTTTTTCTCCGTTTGGATCGTGCGCGATCTCAAGCCTCTTGTCTCACGTTGAGCCCATGGTCGAAACTATGAGATCGCTTTCTACATGGTCGATTTGAGTCGAGCAATTAACCCAAAGATTGCTTTGACTTCGACTCATGGTGAATGAACTCGATTACGATATTTGGGATCTCTTTCGAAGACTCCTGATCGAGTTGCTCCCCCAGCGGACTGAAGTACTTCATTTGACTGTGTCTGGTAACGAATACCATGTTTAGATGCTCACCACCAGGATGTCTGTCTGGACGAGTGACACCAGGGCGTGATCCACCTACCGAGATTGGAGTCGAGTTTCAAGCTACGACTTCTAGCCAAACCTACGTATTCAAGAAAATCAATCAGTCCGATTGACCCGATCTGGGATCGGTTTTAGGGGATGAGCCCTAGCGTGAAAATACGATCGCCTTGAAAACTGTCGACGATATTTTTCGGCTCTTGGGGGCTCAGAATCGAGAATCGATTCCTTTCTCGTCCAGGGAAGGCTCACTGTCATGGCAAGGGTACCAGACGAATTCGGTCCCTGAGCCCTGGACACAATTGGAACATATTCAAGTCCCGACTCTCCTGATGAAAGTGTCGATGCTTCATCTTCACAGAGGTTTACTCGGGTGGCATCAGTAGAAATCTCCCTGAGTATGCCAATTGCCGAGTCCGATTCTGACACTGACGGAAGCGGGCGTTCTCTCCGATAACAGCTCATGGGAGTTGGACAACTCAACCAATTAATCCTCAAGTTCGTTCGGTGAACATGAGTCCAGAGAACAGATCAACGACACAGCCGTTACTGTTGCGGTGCGCTCCACGCTTCCCGTTATTGGTCAGTCAATTAAATGTGGCAACCGAGTGATCGTACAGTATCTGCGGAGGAAACACTAAATTGACGGCAAATTCGTTGCCAAGGTGTCTTAGCGGCTTGGAGAACAGGTTTGTGATTCGGTGCCGTGCCAGCCACTTTGATCGGATGAGATATTCATCTGGCCTTCGTATCTCCAAGTGGAAAAACGCGACCGCGGCACTTCTTTGGAGCTTGCCCATTCCTTTCCGGCAACTCCAGACAATGATCACTTGCCAAGAACAGTCTATCGGTTTGAAGTCTCAACCTCCAGCAACACAGCGTGCACTCTGTGTCAGCTGCAAACAGGTCAAACTTTACCTCATGCCTCGATACCTGTCATAGGATCGCTTGGGGGCTCGGCGACGTGTCAATGCTGTCGCTTAGCTGGATCCGTCTCTATCGGGAAGATAGAATGAACATCCCAAACAGCACAGCTACGACCGAATCTGAGATCTGATTCCAGATATTCTTCTCCAGCTATGCTCCACTCTCTGGCGTCCGCAGTTATCAACTCGGAATTCCCACTTCCCACCACATTCGTAACGACCGCTCATTCGGAAACACTTTTCTCGAGGACGGATTTTCTGGTGACCGATTTGAGTGACGGTCCTAAGGAGCCGTTTGACTCGCATCAGAGTCAGGCAATGCGGACGGTGTCGACCTCGACCGAAGTGAAGGTTTCGTCATCTGAGTTCAAAGAAATCCTCATTCGCCTGCAATTCACTCAGTTGTATTCACCGATTTCTATCCAGTCCGCTCAAAGTCTACTGGAAATCCTTCCAGGCGAATTCTGAGGAACACGGAACTGAAAGTCAGAGCTAGCGCTGATCAGACATGTTAGCTCGAGTTCCGAAGCTCGTCTCCGATGTATTTGGAGGAACGATTGTCTCCGCGTTGGTATTTCGTGTTTCGATTGTCGATGGCGATGGTCGCTTATCAGTGGGGGCATGTCCGTTGACGCCTCGGAATACCGTGTCCATTTCCATGGGAGAGAATCAGGCATATTTCAAGTCTCCTGTGGTGAGCTTCAATTCGAGAAGCATCAGCCAACCACTGGATGAAAATGCACGGCATTTGTATCTCAAGATTGCGTCTGATTCTGCGGACATGAACGAGAACATTTCCGTTCCCTGAGACAGACGACGCCTTGTCGCATCAGTAGATTGATTCTTCTCTTCAACGAAGAGTGCTGTCAGCATGACACTCTCGAGGGAAGAATCTCTGACTTGTCTCCAAAAGAAAACATTAGCGAAGATGTGTGGTTCGCCAATGTCGAATGAGAGGGGCAGCGCTCCCCCTCACCCCGAAATTGATCCTGACCAGAGCAAGTCCAAGCTGCACTCATGCAATGAATGAATCTCAAGCATTGACTTTCCTTGCTTCCGTAAATTGTCGCACACACGCGATTTGGAAAACGTGAACTCAGTGTGCTCTGACAATCGGTCAGGCTCAAACACGCGGAATGAGGGACAAAACACACTATTAGCGGAATATTTTGCAGCTATAATCAACTCCGACACTACTGAAGGAGGATTCAACTGTCTTCCGGGAATCGCATCAAGAAGATGCGACTCTCTCTTATTCCTGAGCTACGTAGTTTTGCACAGTCCGTCGAAATCCCGCATGATTCAAAGAAGTGGAGATCGGGATCGATTCGATCTGCTCAAGCTTCTTCGACGAGAACGAAACCGGACAGGCCGTACCCAGTCTGATTGCACTGCAAAATTCAGACGACCTCCGAACCAAATATCAGCAACCTCGGTACCGTCTCCATATGAGACGTCTAGAAGCAATGGCTTCAAGAGCTGACTCACAGCTTCAAATATTGTACCACACCTCTGGAGGTGCTTGCTTGGATACTTCTCTCAACTCATGAACGGAGAAGTTTTCGTTCTCATTATCTGGAGTCCCAGAAAATACTCCAGCGATCGGTATGAAGCATAAAAGCCGTTTCAGTCATTCGGCCACGGCTGCTTACCGACCAAACACCACCAAGATGACTGCTTACTATTAGAGAGAGACAGAGAGGATCTAGCATTTCGTTTTCGAGTCCGAGGAAACGCACTTGGATCAGTGGAATTTTCAGTCTGAGGTCTCGGACCTCGAAACTGAGTCCATGTCGTCATAGAGACCTTACGGGGCTCGCTCCGCATCATAGAGAGCACCCCACGGTGATGGAGCATATCTATCTATTCTTCGAGAAAGACAGGACAGCTCTCTCAGAACAATAGGTCTCGCTCGGGATGTCCAAGACAGCGTACACAAAACGCTGGAGCCATGTGGCCTGACAAGGCTTGTCAGAGGAATATGGCTGGCTTGCCTTCCAACAACTAATATTGATCGGTACACTGTAGAACCGAAGAAGGAGATGATTCTCTTGAAGTCGATCTACGATTTTCGTCATGCAAAGAAAAGGGACACGGATACTTATCCGAAAAGTCTGAACAAGAAATGTTAAACTTCGTGATAGAGCCGATCAACTCAGTCATCGAACGCCTCATCTGATGAGACGAACACAAGCATCATGTTGGACAAATCTACTCCCAAACATCCGAGTTCTACGTCGTCGACTCGAGACGTTTCGACCGGTTCACTAGTCTTTCTGAGGAGAAAGAAGGGAAGGTGCATCTGTCTCCGACTTGCAGAAGTGAATCTCAGAATATGACGACAGCGTTGTTTCAACTCGTTGACTCCAACTCGGAATAGTCGTCCGAAGATTTGCTCTCTACTCTTGATTTATCTCTCAAAACCTAAGCTTATGCATTCAACTTCATTAACTTGCCCCAACCATCCGTTGTTTGATCTTCTGGACAGTTACGCTGGATGCGCTGATCTAAACGGGTCACTGTTGTGAGGTTATTGAAGTTACTGCTACTGCTGTTCCGGTCGCTGGTTCCGCTGCTGCTGAAGTTGGTGTCTGCGCGTCCGGATGCTGCTGCGTTGATGGTGGTGTTTCACGTTTCTTCTCCCGACTCGGTTGATTGTTCGGGATTTTCTGGGTCACTGGTGGCGTTATCATTCGGCGGCTTCTCCAGATAAACTGGCGTCCTTTGATTCCATTCTCCGTTGCACTTTTCCATGTCTTGCAAGTGGACTCTTCATAAGGACAATCACAACCTTGTGAATTCCGGGATCAGGATACGGTACATAAACACGGATCCGTTTTGAGTAACGAGGTGTCCAACGAGACCTTATCGGATCAAAATTCTCTCGACCTGAGTACTTGTCAGGGAGTGCACCCTTTGTGCGGGAGACAGAACGCTGCAGACGTCGGTCTCCTCCGTGTGATCCAGTGGCATGCCCAAGACTTCTGGGAGCTCTTTTCTGGCTTTGGTCTCTCGGATTGGTACCTGTGAAGTCATCTGTCACGATCATCATCGTCTGCTTCACTCTACTCGTTCTTCGTTCCTGCATCCACATGAAGATGGTTCTGCCTGCCGAAGATAGAAGTACAGCCAACGAATGCGTAGTGTTGAGCAATCAGTCACCTCTGTCTCGGTTCTAACCTTGGAGACACCGAATGGAGTTTTGGCCGTACTTCACATGTTTCGTGAATGAAGCCAGGAGGTGCGTTACGGCATTCGGCTGACAGCAGCCCTCGAGGCTGCTCCTGCGACTCGCTTTGGTCGCTTGCGGGACAACTTCCGAAAAACATGAGCATCGTTGTGTGAGATGCCATTTCGGTTCAAGACTTGCAAGACTTCATTCCTACGATGAGGAATCACATGGGTGAGAGCTCGATGGACTTCTCCTAGACTATCCCTAGTCTCTCAAGAGGCCTGCAGGGCTTCGAAGTCATCGACGAGGATTTTTTCTCGATTTAGCCAAACTGGCGGCGCCGTGACGTGCAACTGCTCTCAGCTTGCCCATGTACGTTGCGATCCTATCAGGCTTGGAGGTTACCTTGTAACCGTCACTTCCCCACTAGTTATTCGGATATGAATGTTTGTCATATCGGTAACCAGTACAGCGCGCTTCAGTCCAATTGTCATGATCCGATTTACCTGCCAAGCAGTTAGAGCAGCAACTCCGCACCCTCGTGCCCAAGGAGTGTCAGAGTAGTAGAGTCCAACTGCTCGTGAGCTCGCAAGTTTCTCAGATGCATGGAGAACCGTTCCATGTGACACTCTGGCCATGATTTCAAGAGGTTTCGAACCAGGCCGTCCGATGAACATCCCTCAGTGTTCATTGAGCTTCTTCGGGTCACAAACACATGGTTAAACTCAGCCATAGCCTCGCGGTTCCCAGGAGCACAAAACTTCCCGCGGGATCCAGCAACGTGTCGTTGTCCGCAATTCCAACATGTCACCTCAGTCGTTCTCAAGAACGACTACCGTCGTTTGGTGCTTGATTTTTGTTCTCAGATTGCCAGCATTGGAGATTTATTCTTCGATCGTGAAACCATCCGATGAGCGTTAGGACCAACAGAGCGATGACGTTGCCAACGCTATTGACCAGCTGTCGGCGAGCGTCATAGCTCTCGATGAGGTCAACCAGACAATTCCTCAGGACGCATTGGTTTGGTCCCTCCTTGTCTAAACGAGCTCCGAGGTTTCCTGATGAGCTTGCTGGTTGAACAAAACTACCGGAACTTACAGCTTTCGCATTCCTTTTGCGTGGCTCGCCGTCGAATAGAGTTCAATCTCAAAGGGGTGTTTCAAGATTCCACTCAATGACTCTCGATGGCGGGAGCTCAAAGATTGATCAATAAGCTGTTGACTTGTTCGCGGTAGTAGCCGGTGACGTAACGGTACTTTCGCCCTGATCTCTGGTCACATGATACCAGCTGAAGAACTGTCAGCGTTGGTGTGAGGCAGGAAAAGTCGTTCGTCAGGGAAGACGATTCAAAGAGAACGATTCGGGTGCCACTGCTCCCGGGATCGTACCTCATCTTAGTCGTCGCCTGAACTGTCCGGCTAGGGAGGAGTGGCGAATCTCAGAATGTCAGAAAACCCGGGTGCCTGATTGCACACAACCCGGAACATGACGTTTCTGACCATCCTCTCGCAGCACCATGGTAGTACCGTACACGATACTTGCCGTTTCATACTCGTTGATGTTGAGCACGTTGATTCTTCCCCGTCTGCATTCCAGGGTCGATGTAGCGCACACAGAGTCACTTCGATGAGACATGAACGGGCCACAGTGTTTCCTCCACTGTGACTCCAAACACTTCACTCACTAACTTTAGTCCCAATCAAGAACCTAATCGTGCTGATAACGTTATGTTAGGATTTTGATAGGTTCGTAGCCGATAGTTCAATTCAATCGCGAACATATCCTAAGAGCTGCGGGATGAATGGGCGAGTCCAGTGTGTGAAGTCCAGTTGACTGCTGTGAAGGGATGCTATGGAATGACTAGATACTGGAGACTAGAACGGCATGACGGTCGGGCAACAACTGCTGCGCTGGTGTGCAGCTTCGCTCTCTTTATTGACAGAACTCATGGCTTATATAGACTGTTGAAGGTCAGCTCCCCCTGTCTTGGAAACACTAACAATAGAGTCGGATAATCGCAGCTGACCTCACAACACTGTGATTAAAACAATTCACTGCTTAAGTTAAACCGGTGACCATGGTCTGCTTTTTACTGAATGCTAATTACAAACACTGAAAGTGAAAGTCTAACTGTTCAGCATAGTCACGGTTTGGTGAACACAGTAATCACGTGCGAACCATAAGACAGTATTCTTAACAAAGGAGAAATCCCAAGAGAGCGGCAAAATTCAAAGGAAATTATCCCAAGTAAATGTAAAGCGAAAATTAAGAGATGATATGGTCAGGATAGACAAACGGAATAGTGGAAGGTAGCGTCGAAGTAGGTAGGAAGTTCGAAAATGAGTACGCTAGGTAATAGAGTGCACGTACGCTGAGGACAGCTGTTCGGTAGCGTGGACGAGACGCCGCCAGAGGGCATGTAAGTTCCAGAAAGAAGTTCCGGAGCAGGAGAGATGTAACGGTTCATTCGCGAAAGAGTCGTCGAGGTGGGAGTACACGCAACGCTCAAAAGCAACAAAGTAGGAAGCGCCATGGACCAAGACCAGGACCGAGAGCAGGACCGAGACCAGAACCGAGACCGAGACGAGGAGAGACGAGTGAGACGAAACAATCGACCGATGCCCGCCGACGCCGAGGTAGTAATACCAATCCGATTGTGGAATGCAATGATGGAACAATGGCAAGTGGCGAATCAGAGGGCCGACGAGGCCTTTCACGCAGTTGGGGAGCGCCTGATGGGAGAAGCATACGGTGCGAGGCGGCGGCGTTGGCCCGGATACGATATGATGACCAACCACATGAACAGGACGGTGTACTTCAGTCCAGTGAGGGAGCGTTTCGAATATGAACCCGAAGACACCGCAGACGAGATACCGTTCAGGTATGAAGAGCCGATCGAACCGGGAGAGGTGCCGATGGTCAATGCAGCTACGCAGACGGATCCAGTGGAGTTCGCTGACCCGGAAGCGCAAGCGAGAAGACCTGAGGAAGCGCGAGGAGACCCTGCTGCAAGGGCTGCGATGGACCGTGGACGTCGGGAAGCGCTGGAACGAGCCAGGATCATTTGGCAAGACAGGGAGCGTCTGGGACCGGACGGCCGGTGCGCCGGGTGTGGCAATTTTGGTCATGAAGCCGGGACGGATCGGTGCGTAGGAGCGGTCTCGGTGTGTTTTGACTGTCGCGAGGAAGCGCACCTGTCGAGAATGTGTCCGCGGAGGCTGGCCATGCGATGCAACCGTTGTCATCAGGCGGGACATTTCGTACGACACTGCCCTGTGGTCATCGCTGAGATACAAGCCAGACGAGCTCGGGAGCGGGAAGAACAGCAGCAGCAACAACAACAACAGCCACAGGAAGGGCAACACCAACAGCAACAGCAGCAATAATAACCATATTGAGTGTAAAATAAAAATTATAATTATGTAGTCAGGTAGAACCCGAATGTCATGCGTACTCATTCTACTAGGTAATTAGGAAGCGGAATGAAGACATTCCAGGTAGATAGCTGTGGCCGAATGTGGGATAGATTAGCGAGAAGTAGAGTTCAGAGCAGCCAGATATGCATGGTGTGTACGTTGGGTAGCGCCGAACGTGCACATGAGAGAGATGGAATGGAACGTATGAGAGATAGACAGTGTGTCAGTTGGATCGAGAGAGTCGTGTGAACGCTGGTCAGCAACCCAGGGGTGTGTTGGCAGCGCAATAAAGAGAAGGAGTCGAAGTAACAGTTCCGAGTCCTCCGTCATCCCCAGTAGTTCCCCACACCTTCGTTCTTTCCAAACACTTTCACAGCTCTCTCTCTCTCTCGTACACTCTGGAGTCGAGCGCTCTCCGTTTTCTGCAGGTCGTTCCGGGAATCGTCGATGATATCCAAAACGTCTGACAGCAGCATCGAGCGACTCTCCAACTTGATGATAATCTGGGGCAATGTACTGAATTCGGCGCGAATGGTTGCGAGTTCCGCTTTCAAGGAGGATTTGCTGAAAAGTTGAGATTCTCTGATTGAAGCTGGATATTCGGCAAGAAGGGAATCGTTCACGAATTCCCGGAGCGCCTCGAAGTTTTCTGCGAAGTAGAGCGCTGCATCTATCCACGCAGTGGCGTAGCGAGGGGGGGGCGATCGCCCCCCCGTAATTTTTCCGTCCCATGTTGATTCCCTATACCGCGGTGTCCGGAGTATCCGACCGCCCCCCCCCCCCCAAAAAAATCCTGGCTACGCCACTGTATCCACGTGCCCCATCTCGTGAGTATGGGGGATGGTGGCAGAGGGATAGACATTTGACGCGTTGATCGGCAAACCGCAATAAGTCCATTTTCGTCGATTTCTGTATTATTATGGAAATCGATTCTGAATCATCGCCTGTACCTTATCCAACGGCCGGTTCTATGATAATCGTCTTTCTTCCGTGAGAAAACAGCGATGCAAAAACATGTTTATTTCCAAAGCGCAACATGTCCAACGGTAGTTTTTTTCCAAAGCGCAAGGGGTCCAACGGCGCTCTATTTTCGAGAATCAATGAGTCCTCGTCAGCTCCTTGTGTGAGGTTTGCTATGAATCGCCGAGGCGACAACTAAGCTTCACTTTCGGATTCCGTGTCATGAGCTGAACGTTGTTCGTCTTGGACGTTCGTTTGGCAGGATTCTCGATAGACAGCCGGGTGCCTTCCGTCGACACCAATTATCGCCGACAAGCGCATTACATCCTTCTTTTTCACGCTCTTCATTCGATCTTGCGGGTCACATTCGAAATTGAATGGGATGGAATTCGAGAAGTTCTTGCCCCGCTTGAAAATTGAGAACTCTCTCATGGTAGCGCTGGAATTTGCCGCTATCTCGGTAACGCTGCCTCTAATGTCGAGTCTTTGCTGATTACATATAAGGAAGGGCGGCTTCGCTCTCAGTACTTCATTTGCGAGAGTTTTGAGGTCGAGAGAGAGGGAGGTCTTTCTCTGATCATCATCTCTTGCGATAGCTAACGATAATTTTATTCAACGTCCTCGGGACCACCGTTTAGGTATTGCTTCAGTCGACGGACCCCTGGGAAGTGCAAAGCCTCGAACGGAAATCGAACCCGAGACCTACATGTCTATAGTCGGGCACGTTTGCACGTCGCGACGACCGCCAACCTCTTGCGATAGCTAGTCGCACCCCTCCGTCTCCGTGGTATCTATCATCCTCCTTCATCCGGTTCTAGTAGCTCAAAATATGGTCATGGTCACAGTATGACCATGATGGAATCGATTCCATAGGAGATTTCATCTGTTTCTTTCCAAAATGCAATAAGTCCATATGACGTCATTGCAGCAGCCGTGCCCATGGGCCCAGAAGATTTGCGAACTCGCCCGCGTTACGCTCACGGCGCCCGCATGAATCTATACCTGAAGTTTTATCCCGACTATGGAGTCACAACTAGGCTTTCCAAATAACCGCATTCTGGAGAACCGCGGTTTGCGGCTAACCGGAAATTACCGGAAAAACTGCGGTTAACCGCACAAAACCGCGGAAACCGCAAGAGAGAGCCGCGGTTACCGCCGACAATCGCGAAAATTCTGCGGTTATCCGCAGACAATAACCGCGGTTAATATCCGCTGGAAAGCCTAGTCACAACTAGGCTTTCCAAATAACCGCATTCTGGAGAACCGCGGTTTGCGGCTAACCGGAAATTACCGGAAAAACTGCGGTTAACCGCACAAAACCGCGGAAACCGAAAGAGAGAGCCGCGGCTACCGCCGAAAATCGCGAAAATTCTGCGGTTATCCGCAGATAATAACCGCGGTTAATATCCGCTGGAAAGCCTAGTCACAACCTCGATTGAAACAAGACCTGGAATTCTCTCGAAACTGGAAAAATTGACTTATTGCGGTTTGCCGATCAACGCGTCATTTGACGACGAAAGAGCTGCTGTCCGTGGGGTGCTTTCAGATACCTTCTTCATGTCTGAGATCAAAGTGTCAACATCCGGGAAAGAACGTCTCACTTCCTCCGGGATCCTGTGCAGACCGTGGACCAAACAGGTCACATGGCAAAGCTTCGGGTAGATGCCTTGCAGAGTCTCGCCGCCTTCACCATGTACGGCGCAGCGTCTGATACAAAGAGTAAGACGCGATCGTGATGTATTCCGTCCCGCCGCAGTTTTCGCAGTGTTACAAAATAGCTGGGCTATTGCTGTGGAGTTCGTTACTCCGAGAGTTTCACAAGCCAATAGGAAACATCTACCAGAACTCTCCGAAACCAATTCGCCGATGACTACGTTCGGCGATGAACGACGGCGTCAATTGCGCAAAGAAGGATCGATAATGAAGAAAGCGCTCTCTCTTACCTAAACATCATTCGTGCTTACATCAAACGGCCTACTGTACTGTGAACGAGCCGAAGAAGTCCAAAGAAGATGACCCGTCCATGCAGACGGACGCATCAGACTTGGGATCGGAAACAGCCGCTGCCAGCACGATGCACGATGGGAACACCCAGGGAGAATAGGAAGCTGAGGAAGGCAAGGGAGAGGCCGGTATCAGAATGGAGACCGAAGACCAAGGTTGGACCGGAGTGCCGACGCGTGAAGATCGAGCGAGGTTCCAAGCGACGAGGGAAGCGGAGAGGGCGGTCCGCCGCCGAAACCGTTCATCGGGCCAAAAAAACGCAGGCTTTGAGGTAGACTTCGTTCCCAGCGATGAGACATTCTGCTTCACCGCGGACTTCTTACTTCGGATCTTCTGCGGCATCCGCCAGGTGGTCCCCGAAGCACAGCCTCGCCTGAACGCTCGAGGTGGAGTGACGGTGCGAGGGCCGGAGCAGTCTCAGATTGAGCAGCTCAAAAGCATCTTGGAGATAGCTGGCACAAAGGTCGGCCTCAATCTACCGTCGCCCGCATCACTCTGGGGACGGGTTTCAAGCATCCACCCCGCATTCGCGGACAATGATCTCCTTGAGCTGCACAAGGGTCAGGGAGTCGTTGAAGCTCTTCGAGAGAAATCCTCCACTTGCGAGTCCGCTTCTACGTCGGAGAGCAAGAGAGTTCAGAAGCCGTCGAACCGCATGCGACTCAGATTCGAGGGAGAGATTGAACCTGAAATCGCCATAACTCACCAGCTGTTCCGGGTGACTCTATGTCCTGCATTCCCGCTGCAGTGTCTGACTTGCTGTGAGTTTGGGCACTGGGCGGCGCAATGCCCCGAGGGTCAAAATCCTCGCTGCAGGAAATTCGGCTCGCTTCCACATCAGGCTTGGTAGTGTACCGCTAAGCCCAAGTGTATCAACTGCAGGGGCTCTCATGCAGCTAACGAATCCAAGTGCCCGGTCTACGCAGTATATGCGAAGGCAGCTCAAGACCAGAGATGGGCGTAGTCATAGTCATGACTATGACTATGACTATAGTCATAAATACATTATGACTAGGACCATAGTCATAACTATGACTATGACTAGGACCGTAGTCATAATTATAACTATGACTATGCCCTAGTCATAGTCATAGTTATGACTATGGTCCTAGTCATAGCTGTGACTATGACTAGGGTTGTTGCCCGATCTGAGCGGAGCCATATAGGCTCTCCGCTCAAATCGGCCTCCGCTTAAATGTGGCCTCCATTTGAGCGGAATCTCCGCTCAAATCGGCCTCCGCTCAGATGTAAACGGGCAACCCAACCGGTTTCATCCGCTCAATGTGCTCTCCGCTGAAATTGGATGCAAACTGATTAGGGCATGACCGTGAGCCCCGCTGAGAAGTTGTAATTTATCCGAATTTCGGGTGTGTTTCCACTCGTTCGTGCAGCCATCGTAGAAACTCGTTATTTTCGGTTATGGAGTGATGCTTCTTCAGATGATAGGACATGTTAGATGTACTTGCTCTTGTCACCTTCACCTCAGTCGAGCCAGCGGACTGGTTTCGGGCGCAAATTGAACAAATTGCCGCAATGGAGTTTTTCTCGATCTGTTCCGACAGGATCTCGCGGTCCGAGCTGCGTGGTTTGAACCACGGACTCTCAACCACGGGCATGCTTGACGGAAAGGTTCATCGTAGGAAATGACCTGTCTCCTGTTCCGAAACCGCCGATTGATGACGTGTCGACGTTGCGGCTTCCTCGTAGAAACATGATGAAGAGTTGCTCACTGAACTTTCCGGAAAAATCTATGATCGACAGCGAGTGACAATATGCCGTCGGGAGATCGGCTCGCATCCCATGCACTGCAGGCAACGCGACGAATCGGGCGAAGCCTCGAACGCTCTTACCCAAAACGTCGTCTCGGAGCCGTCTTCTCATCATCGAAAAAAATCGACAGAAAGACTCGGAGTAGAAGAAATCCCTGGAACGAGTGGAAACACATCCGAAATTCGGATACATTACAACTTCTCAGCGGGGCTCATGATCATGCCCTAGTCAGTTTGCATCCAATTTCAGCGGAGAGCACATTGAGCGGATGAAACCGGTTGGGTTGCCCGTTCACATTTGAGCGGAGGCCGATTTGAGCGGAGATTCCGCTCAAATGGAGGCCACATTTGAGCGGAGAGCTTCCATGGCTCCGCTCAGATCAGGCAACACCCCTAGTCATAGTCACAGCCATGACTAGGACCATAGTCATAACTATGACTATGACTAGGGCATAGTCATAGTTATAATTATGACTACGGTCCTAGTCATAGTCATAGTTATGACTATGGTCCTAGTCATAATGTATTTATGACTATAGTCATAGTCATAGTCATGACTATGACTACGCCCATCTCTGCTCAAGACAGATACGTGGGCAAGATCCTCGCAGGTCTTGGGGATGTATGTGTTAAAGAGCCTGACCAGGTCGCCCCAGACCCGGTTCTCGGAGTCAAAGAGGCAGCACCAGAGCTGTGCGCCACGCCGAATTTTTGGCGCCGGCGGCGGACCACAGAAAACGGCGGCGCGCCGGCGCGCCGGGATTGCGCCGTGGCGCGGCCGCGCCGTCCTAGGCCGGGATTGCGCCGTTGCAGGGCTGCGCCGCCCCTTGGATAGTTGAAATTCACACGGATGGAAACGCGCAGTAGCAAATATCTATTCTAGAAAGCAACTAAGACAAATATCTTAGGCAGATCGGTCTGCGTTCGATGAATGCGTCGAACATCTCCGTGAATTCTACGTATCGTTCGACATTGCCGTTGAAATTCGGTAATTTGATACTGTTGGCGAGTAGTCTTCGAGAGCCCCGACGCCGGTTGTCTTGATGTTATAATTCTCAGCAGCGTCGAAATTGGGGCTCGGATGATCTGTGGCTCGATGAGCCGCTTGGGTTCAACGACTGAGATCTCGGTTCATCTTCTATCGAAACATAGTCAGCGATGTTGAGATCATCCTGAGGAGCCGAGAACATGGAGCTGCGGATGTCGTCATTCCGAACACCTGCATCATGGTGACCACCATCATGCATCGAATTATAGATGTAAATGGCACATTTATAGGAACAGATCTCACACAAGAGAACGTAACCATTGTATCGTATGCCGTTCCTTCAATAAAGCACATAGTCAATCAATCAAACCGATGGACAGATTAGCGAATGCCTCGTTCAGCGTCGGTTCAGAATGAATTTGTTCTCCTTGCCGCGATATGCGCTGTTGCATGTTGTCTGAGGGGTAACTCATGAAATCGTCTTGTGGAGGAACCGACATCCTTCTATTAGTGGCTTCAGAATCGAACTGAGTTGAAGGATCTGGAACTTCTAGCTTCCAGAAGGAGCTTTCGATGTGCCGTCAGAGACCTTCGCTGGGAGAGGTGTATTCGAATTTTCGAACCAGAGCTGCGATGAGGTCGGGTCGCCAGCCTCTCGGCAATGTCGCATCGCGTTAGGCCTAGCGGTAGCCGAGAGGGAGGTGGATGTTGGAAAACGGTAAACCGACGTTTTCCAAACTCAAAATTCAGGTTCAAGGCGCATTGGTGGTGGCGCACGGCGCGGGCCCGCCGAGCAGCGCAAGTCCGCCGAGCGGCGCGGGTCCGCCGCGGCGCGCCGTGGCGCGCCGCAGCGCACGCCGGGGCTCGGCGGCGTGGCGCGCCGGCGAAAATTCGGCGCGGCGCACGGCTCTGGGCAGCACACAGTGATAAGCAGACCTTTGCGGATGCTGTCCGCCAACCGACGCTCGTTCGAACCACTGCGGAGGGAGAGAGTCTTGTATTCTACTTGCCTAGGCTGCCGGTCAGGGAACAGCCCACCCCACGAACCCAGAGGCGCGCGAAGCCCTCGCGACAGACGTCTGACACGTCGAGCGCATCCTTTGATGTTGATGCAATGGTGGCGCGGATATCCGCCACGGTGCTGGAGAAGGTCACTGCTAGTCTTGATGTGCTGATCGCCAACATTGTTTCTGCTGCAATCAGTAAGGCAGTTCCGGCCATTGCTCAGGCTGTCGCTGCTGCGCTCGACAGGGGAGCTCTCTCGATCCCCACGGAGCTGAGTCTCGCTTCCCCGGGCGGTTGTGGCGCCACACCAGAACCAGCATCCAGAGTTGCGACCGGAAACCCGCCTCCGCAATGAGTTTCAATCGGTCACCAAAACTTAAGACTTCCGGCCCGAGTACCAGCGAGGCTCCTCTTCACAGTTGCCCCCGGTGCTCGTTCACTACTACTTATTCTGTTGGCCTCAAGAAACACATCAGTTGAATGCATAAGGCACAGAAGGTGCTGGCCGAACAGGCGCAAGCTGCAGCGGAGGCTGGCACCGCTCCTCCATCAGACACCGCTGAAAGCATTGACGACTCTCCCGAGCTTGCACCAAGGCCGGCTGCGTCATAGCATGTTATATGCCCGTTCTGCGCCCGTATCTGCGCTGATGCCAAAGGGCCTCGCACCCACACCGGGCACATGCATCGCGAGGAGAGAGCGGCGGCCGAGATGCCGACCACGTCACGGGGCCATTCACTGGACTTGCCGATCCCTCCGCACTCGCCGGGCCTTCCTACCCTCGAGCCACATCTCAGAGTTCTCCCTAGCATACCCCAGGCCGTCCGAGTACCCGTGGCGCGAAAGTTCACCCAACTTCTCATTGAAGTCGCCACGCATAATACCCTGCAAGCATGGACCAACCTCGCTGAATTCGCGTACAGGGCGCTCCACGTTTCAGGCGCGGAACCGTTGCATGTGGTCGTCGAGAGCAGTATTTCCTCCTACGACCGAGTTCTCGTCCTCCCGCCCGCCGACCAGCTCCCAATTTGACCTGATTTCTCCGACTTCAAACGCGGCAGAGCAGCCGAGCTCCGCCTGACATCCAGAGGAGACGTTAAAGGTGCCGTCCGTCTGCTGTCATCCTCAGAGTCGTTGATCTCTTCGCGTAATAGCGCTTCCTTGGAGGAGATGATCGCAAAGCACCCACGCCCTCAGGAGGACGACGTCGTCCCGACGTTGCCGGAATATGCATAGTATAGAAAAGTATGAGGCAATGCCTCGATCCCGCCCATACTTCGCGTACATGTAGGAGGTTGAAGGAATTGCTTCATTCTGAGGCAGTTGCTAGAGTGGCCACTCGCTGGGAAGCGTGATTCCCGAGGCGCAAGTCATAGAAGCAATCGGCTGATCCCGGATCTGACAACGCCAGAAGATGGCCCCCGACTCCAAAAAGAGCTCTCCAAAAAGTGGTCTACGGGCGCTGTAGCACCAGCGGTTCTCGAGATAGAGCGGTTTTGGTGTTTTTTTTTCACAACTTCCACTTCGTCATTGAAGACGAACGCGCAGTCGCCGGCAGCTGAAACTTGCTGTGAATGTTACACACGGAGTCCAGAGTACACACGAAGATTTCCAGCGAGATCCGTCGCCATGGACAGGAATCCCCCAGACCCTTTATTCACTAATTCTGAAAAACCCTGCCCATTCCATTCAGCGTCTATATCTCCGGGGAGTTTTCTTCCCCTCATTGACGGAATCCTCCGTTTCGATGTTCACTTCAGTGAACAATCCCCTGCAGGTATTTTTATAGAGTTTTGGGAGAAATGCATTCACGCAGCCCCGGGCCAGCGGAGATGTAAACACTCACTTGGCACGGGGTTGTGTGGGACTCAAACTCATAACTGAGTCAATACCCACTGAAACCCTCATCTTCTGTTGGCCCAGATTGGGCGGAGATCCCCGGAACTGCCTTCGGGAGGCACTACTTCAGGGAGTCTCTCTTACCTTCTCCTCACAGTGACTGCTGGGCCTCCTGGGCCGCAGGTCGTCCTTGATGTCCTGGCTTTTTGACACGGGCGGGCTCGCTCTAGCGGTTCCCCCGCCCTCGTTCCTGCTTGATCACTACGCCATGCGCTATTAGTGTGATTCAGCTTTCTTTCGACTTGGGCGGGCTCGCTCTAGCGGTTCCCCCGCCCCAGTTTCCGTCCTGGTTGGAGTTGGTCATTATCATCAGCTTTGGGAGTGCGTCTGGGTCCGTAACGCTAGCTGGGGCGGTGGGCTCGTCTCCGTACTTGTCTCCTGTCTTCCCTGGCTCGGGCGGGCTCGCTCTAGCGGTTCCCCCGCCCTGTTAACTGTTGGCCTCCCTGGGCCGTTGGTAGCATGGGCTTTGAGGCTCCGGTCCTTGAACGAGATGACGGCTGCCGCGAACCTGCTGACGTCCGTCCATGCCTGCTGGTCTGCAAGCATGTACTCAACAAGTCTGGAGTAGCTTACAGATCCCCTGAAGCGGGAGGTCTCGAGGAGCTCCCGTCGAAGGAAACCTGTCCCCGGGCATGTTTCGAAGGAGTGCGCTGGAGAGTCCTCTTCGCCCGTCTCACACAGGAGGCAGGTTGCGGTGGGCAGCTTTCTTATCTGAGCCAGATATGTCCCGAAGGAGCCATGTCCGGTGAGAAGCTGGGCCAGGGGATAGGTGAGGGTTTCATGTTTCCTCTTGGTCCAAGACGCAATGTGAGGGACGATGGACTTGGTCCAGAAACCGGGCTCGCCGGCCTGGATAGTCTCCCATCGAGACTGCCATGCCTCCATTGCTTGCTCGGTTCTGAAGGCAGCTTCCTCGAGGTCGTCATGGTCTGTGGACGAGATGATACGCGCGCGCAGGTCGTAGGGCATCAGACCCGAGACGACCGAGGCGGCCACTGTTGACACCGTTCTGTTTCCTCTGGAGAGACCAAAGATCAGGGGTCGTAGGGCCCTATTGAGCATAGTCTGGACGCATTTCTTCTCCGCTGTTGGGGCCCAGATCGGGGCGGCATATAGGATTATTCCGTCCACTGCCGCTGTCAGGGCTCTCCTTCTGATCTGTGCGCCACCTTGACCGATTCCTGCGCCGCGTATTTGATGTGGTGAGTGCCCGTGAGCTCCGTGTCCAGCACGAGACCCAGATACTTGGCCGAGGTAGATATCCCTATAGGGTGGCCGTCGAGCCGAAGGGATGCTAGGAGGTCGCTTCCTCTTGTTCAGGAACAGGGCTGTGGTCTTGTGTGGTGCTAGGCGCAGGCCTTTCGGTCTCATCCACGCCGCCACATTTGTTGTGATCACGCATTTATTGGATTAATAAATGGGGGGAAGTCGGAGACGTCAAATAATTTACATAAGTCATCTCTGAGCGTTTACGGCACGGCTAACTCGCCAGGGGGAAGATGTGGCGAGTCCTTTCAGTCTTTGCCCTGCACTTCGGTTTGAACACAAACCCGCGTCTTGATGAGGATGGAAGAAGTTCGAACATTTTGTCGAAGAAGGTCTCGTTTTTGATGATTTTCCTGAGGGTTTTCATGTCTTCTGCCTTGAAACGATTTTTCGGGTTTTAACCGTTTGTTGACAGGGGAGGAACTTTCCCCGTCGGAGGATGGCCCCGGACGCTTCTTGCCTACACTATAGGTACGAATGTCGGCTTGGAACGACATGTTGAACAGATTTTCAGCAAGAATTCGCAGAGAGCGAACGGAACACGACCTGTTGTTTTGAAGGCGAGCAGACGACTTGACATTCGCCATGGCCTTGTTGGCATGGGTCTCAAGGACGAGGGGGTCTTTTTCGGTGATTATGAGCGCCAAGTCATCCGCGAACGCCACTGACGTGACATTCGTCGGCTGGCTGATGCTGAGCAGGTCATTGTATGTGACGTTCCAGAGTTGGGGTCCGATTATCGAGCCCTGGGGCACCCCGGCTGTTACCGCCGTCTGTCTACCCTCGTAGCTACGCTCGGAGAGATAGGAAGCTATGCCCCTTCTTAGGTAGGGGGATATTCCCGCTCGAGCCAGAGCCTCGTTTACCGCGTCCCATGATATCGTGTTGAATGCATTCTTGAAGTCGAGAAGGATCATGAGACACTGACCTCGGGTGCCTGGGCTCTTTTCAGCCTCTGCGTTGGCTACGGCGAGGACCCTGCCAATCGCCATGCGTGTCGAAAAGCCCGGGCGGAACCCGTACTGGTCGCTTGAGAGGACTTCGCGGTCTTCGAGCTCCTGGTTCAGGCGATTGCAGAGGAGGTGTTCGGCCGCTTTCGAGATGGCTGACAGGCTGCAGGACCGCCAGAAGCTCCCGGCTTGGGGACCAACACTAGCCTCGCGCTCTTCCACGCCATCGGCCAAACCCCCGAGGAGAGGAAATCCATCATTTCCATGAATGTTGATGGGTGAGAGGTCAGTAGAGTCTTGACTACCTCCATGGGGATGCCATCTGCACCCGGGGCTTTCCGAGGCTTCAGACGCCCGGCGATGAGGAGGGTCTCTTCTTTCGACACCGGCTCGAACTCGAAAAGCTCGTTTTCCGCATAGGACACAGGCGCTGGAGGAGGGTACGCTGGGGAGAGTGAGCTGATAACTGCTGCAGACTCGTGTGCCGACAGAGCTGGAGCGCATGGCTTGCCTGATGCTCTCGAGGCAATCGTGGTAGAACGCCGGAATATAGCCGTCACGGAGCGTTGTAGTGACGGGAACGTGCTCGCCAGTCCACGACTCGAGGAAATCTTTGAGATGGGTGTTGTGCAGCTCATTGAGTGGAATATCCGCTTTCAAGAAGGCGCTGCAGAGCTCTGCCGAATACTGACTTTTTTTCGACTTGCGAGATGACGTGGTCAGGTCTCCTCGTTTGCTTGATTGAGCGTCACGCCGCCTCAGAGCCTCTGTGTGCTTCGCTGTGCTGATGTGCTGTTCCAGGGTGAACTTCCTTGGGTTCGCGAAGATTTTCGAACACACGGTGCACATAATTGATTCTTCATCGCACTCGAACACGTCGGATCCATAATCTGCTACAAGGCCCTCCAACGTCAGCTTGTTCTCGGGCATGATACAAACAATTCGTAGCACAACGGGTAGAGATGATCACTCGAAGACGATCAGGAGCAAGAATGGATCTGTTCACGAAATGAGAGCTATTCCAACAGCACCGATTCACAAGATGATCCGCTGTCATGGATGTGCCGCGATGCACCAATGTAGCGAGTCATTCTAGGGGCTTCTCAAAGTTCCCTCCTATCAATTTCCGAGCTCTGTTCTAGAATGCTCAACCATTTGAGCGTCGTCTCATCGGAATATCATCCGGAAGTGTCAGATTTGGAGAAGAGTTGAATGTGTTCGAGGGGAGCGGAATCAAGTCCGATATGCGAAAGTGAGCCATCAATGCACCATCAAGCGATGCGCCGATGCTTTTCACAGAACAGGGCGAACTCACCAAAGAAAAAAATGAACATCTCGCCAAGATATCTCGGACGAAGAGGACTTGGGATCATGCACACAGGAATATCTCAATGATACCTCTTTCGGTTACAGCCCGGTATCCCGAACGGCGAAATGGAGGGCCTCTGAAACCCGGTGTCCCGACACTCGCTGTCCTAGATACCCGGTATCCCGAATACCCAGTATGCAAAACTCTCGTCATTGAAGAACACAGAGCGTGAAGTCCAGCAAAAGTATCGCAAGTTCAACGAGCGTTTGCTAGTTCGTGTCATCATTTGATATTATCGAGCAAGGAAGGCCTCGCCGTGCTCGGGGTCTTTCAGTATTCGAAAATCCAACCAAAAGAGGGCGTCGCGACGCCCTCTTTTCGTCTGCTACTTCGCCTCAATTCGGCAGCCGTCTGACAGAAAAGTACCCAATGTGCCATCATTCAGAAAAACACATGGAAATCCATTATATGTCATAAAATAATATCGGATTGGGCCGTATTTCATGAATTTTGTTCTCGAATGACGAGGGCTCAGCGAAGTAGCGGATATTCGGGATACCGGGTATCTAGGACAGCGAGTTTCGGGATACCGGGTTTTCGAGATACCGGGTGCACACCCCTCCTTCATGGTTACAGAACAAGCTTTGGATGCACCACGTCCCCATTTTGACTCGCAAAAATCGAAGAAATTTTTTGGAGATTTCTGTGCATCCATACACTAAATTAGAGGGCGCATGTCTCTCGCCGAAAATGTGCTCGAATATCGTTCAAATTGAGTTGCTCGCAAGAACGACCTCCCAGGACCATCCGTCGTCCTTTACGGTGTGAACTCCAGTCGGCATCCTGAGATAGGATCTCCTGAAAGAACTCCCGATGGATGGCGCTGTCTGTTCAACATTCTGAACGTGTCCCCAGAGGGTGCGGCGTGGCTGCACATGACAGGTCGATGCTGCGGGTCAACCGTAATGGAATGCCACCGCACTAGAATGCGGGAATATCAATTCCGATGCATCATACACTTTAGGATCACTGTTATTGAATTGAACGTCCCAAGAAGTCGCCTCTGGGGGGCTCGGCAAGTGGCCTGAAATCGCCGCCTGCTGCACCATGTTCGAACAACGCATTCAGTTCCAGACCAGTGGTGTGCGCCGTCATTTCCGCGGCGAATCGTTTTCGTGCAATGGCGGCGAAACATTGTGGCATGTCAACAAGCTAAAAACGCCATCTGATCCGGGACATCGTCCTCTCTGATTCGCGCAAATATTTTTGCCGCTGCGTGCCGCCGTTCTCTCGCAGTCGCGGTTTCGCCGCCGCGCCGCCGAGCCGATCGCTTGGCGGCGGCGGGACGGCGGAATGGCCGCTGCGGGAAAACGAGGGCACGTAGCTGCGAAAATTTTTGCGTGAATTGATGGGGGCGATCCCCCGCACCGGATGGCAGGTCAATGATATCGCGATCTTCTCGCGTTCTGAAGCTGTGACGTGAAAACGGTTCGCCGCGAAAATGACGGCGCACACCTCTGTTCCAGACACGTGGGTTCCAGAGCGGGTGCGGCAAACCGATCACTCGAGAAAAGAGACCGATTGGCCGATTTCTCAATAATTCGAACCCGCGAGATGGTTCGAGACGTTCGGAGTTATTGTCTAAGGCAAACTCCTACACCGCAAACAATGCCTTTCCAGTTACGTGCAGATCTCTAAAAACCTGCTGCCGAGGGTGCTGCACCATGTGCGAAACTCGCTCTCAATGTTGAAACTTTGCGCTCTGTTTCAATCCGATTTTTCAATGCTTTCAGAATCAGTCGTAAGCGGCAACGCTCCTTCAGGGGGAGTTACCAGCGTCAATCTGCACAAGCCACTGGCAAAACCCATGGAGAGGAGACTTCATTTGTCCGAAGGTGTTCCGCCAGTGGCCCGCGTGATATCCCACCTCTGAAGCCGCACGTGCTACTTCTGGAGCGACGCACGGTACATTTCAATCCGTGGCGGCCGCGTCTCCGGAGCTTCCCATTCAAGTCAAAACACCACACCATATTTCCGATATTGATTGAATTCCACACACTGTAAAGCCTGCTCATGATTTCCGCTGAGTCCCCTCTAAGCAGCGCCTCGAGAGCAGCACCAGCCGCCGGAGCGGCCGAAGGCCGCGGAGGGGGCTGGTACTTCTATATATTCGAGCATATCTGCATATTTTCGTGCATATTTTGGTGCATATTTCAGTGCATGAGAGCATACTTTTACTGCATATTTTAGTGCATAAGAGCATACTTTCATCGCATATTTTAGTGCATGAAGTCTCTGGCCCTACTGATAACACTGCCCGACAGCCGAAATGCAACAAGGAAGTTGATAGCTGGGTTGAGGTGATTCGGAGTCGTAGATTCCGAATCTGGAGATCGATTGTTCGAATTCGCTCTAGTTTTGCTGTTACATCGATTTTTATCCTTTCCCTTGTTTAGTGGATTAAACCTGAACGGGTCATCCGATTGAGCTCAACTGTGACTTAAATTGTTCGTGAATTGTATACCATATTTCTTCTAATAGTAGGGCCTGCCCGGTTATTTTTCAACCCTCCCGGTGGTGCCCGCTTAAAAGAGCGTGCCCGGCAATTAGAGCATGCCCGCTTATAATTTCAATCCTACTGGGGATGCCCGCTAAGAAGAGCGTGCCCGGCAGTTAGAGCATGCCCGCTTATAATTTCAACCCTGCTTGGGGTGCCCGCTAAAAAGAGCATGCCCGGCGAATGAACTTCGTCTCTCGACACTGTCATTGAGGTCGAAGTGGCATCAAGGTTCGGTACTAATGGAGAAGAATGTCGAGAAAATTCCAAACACAATCTCTCAACCTCGAGACCTGGAACGTTTCACATAGCCGAAAATTCAAAGCGATGGCGGTCATCTTCTACCTGTAGGGCATGCCCGCTTATATTCTCAACTCTATCCTGAGTGTACGTTGGAAAGGGCATGCCCGACAATTAGAGCATGCCCGCTTGTATTTTCAACCCCCCCTGGGATGCCCGCCAAAAAGAGCGTGCCCGGCAATTAGAGCATGCCCGCTTACATTTTCAAACCTCCTCGGGGTGCCCGCTAAATAGAGCGTGCCCGACAAAAAGAGCATGCCCTACTATTAGAAGAAATACGGTATACAGTATGGCCGGAACGAAGGTTATTGCTTCTGACTAGAAAAAATTTGTCAGACAGGGCAGCCCTTCGGACTGCAATTAGGGCCGAACATTCAGCTTTGTCGAGCATTTCCTCTATTGAAGGAATGACAGTTTCGGATAGCATGATGTAACATCGTTTGATGAGTCTCCATGTGAAATGTCTGTACCGAGAGTGGGACCGTTGTACCGAGAGTGGAATACCGATGTCTTTTGCACGATATGGACGCCAGGCAGGCACACGATATGATAGTTTTGGGATAACTATAGAAAAGTATAGTCGAACATACGGTTCGGGTTTGCGAATGACTAGGCAACGAGAAATGATGTTGACCAGAGCCATGGCGAATTTTCCAGCGGACAAGATGTGCTCCCCAAAATTGAGATCAGGAGACAACATAACGCCTGAGCCGCGTGTCGACGTAGCGATGGGTATTGGTCCTCCACCAATTTCATATTGCACTTCTTCATTTCCATTCTGTAGCACTACACTTTTCCCTGGCGAAAGTTGCATCACGTTTTCCTCGCACCATATCACCACACTATTGATCGCTGTCTGGAAGATGGTGGTGGCGTCAGGAGTGCGGAGGGGGAAATAGGTCTTCAGGTCGTCAGCGTATTGGATGTGCGTTACTCCGGGGGGAAGGTACTCCTTGAGGTCTAGTACAAAAACTACGTATGGAATCGCTGACAGACACCCGACTTGAGGAATAACCGATGAGATGCGGGTCTCAGGACTGAACCAGCTCTCGACTCCGACTCGGTAGGTTCGATTGCTCAGATAATTCTCTATCCGCTCTACGGTTTTATCGTGGAGACCGATGGATCCGAGTTTCTTTATCAGGAGCTTGTAGTCTATGCGATCAAATGCAGCTTTTTGATCATAATAGATGCAATGGAATGGGATGCGGTCGTTGATGAAGTAGGCCCAATCGTTTGTCGTGGACAGCTGTTGTGTTAGCGTCGATTTTCGAGACACGAGTCCGTGCTGCCCGTTGTCAAACAGTTTGTTTGCTTCCATATGCTTGACAATCTGGTTTGCAATAATCTTCTTCATGACGGAGGAAGGGATGGAGCATTGCGATTGTGGTCGATAACTTGAAGCGAGAAATTTCGGTCCTTTCTTATGTACCGGTGATATAATACATTTTCTGAAGTTCCGGGACAGCCGATGTATCTTAGGAACGTGCGTAGATGAGACTTGAAGGTTCGCATACGAAAAGCGAGAACTCCTTGAGGAAAGATGGAGGAAGGTCGTCAGGGGTGGTACTGCGCTCAGATTTGAGGGTATCCAAGTGTGAGTGGACGGTCTCCTCGCTAAATCATATTTCCTCATCGGGGACATCGTAGTGGCGGGTGTCATCGCCCGTATGGGTGGCTTCGTATTGGATATTCGCCGCGTTAAACACCGAAATCATTCGTGGATATTTCACGAGCGCTGAGCCCGCTCACCTCCGGGAATACATTCGGGTGACCTCTAGGATTCAATCAGTCGACGAGAAAATCTGGGATTCGCGATTTTCAGAATTTCGGAATTTGCTAAGGAGGTTTCGCAAGAATCCCCGTCAGACTTTTGAGGCGATCGCTGATGGAGCCTGAAAGTCACGGTCGGGGTATGCTCCACAGAATGGCGTTGGGAGTAGACTTTGCAGCGGTTTCTAACCGCGGCTGAAGAACCGGAAAAAATTGCTGTTAATTGACCGCAAGATTTGCGGTTATTACCCTAAATTCTTGGAGACGAAGGACCTTTCGTCCCCCTTGGCCCCATGTTTAAGGTAAACATCTTCCTCATAGGGTCCAATGCGAAAGTCCTTTATCTGATAAGTCCCTTATACGCCAGACTTTAGGGTGATCGCGGTTCTCGGGCACGCAGATTTTCAATGTTTCCGGCGCATTCCAGCGCGAATCCACCTTGTCGTCCTTCCTCCCTAGGGCGATGCGAAGGTCAGCGAAACATGATACTATTGGGCGCCACGAAATTCAAACTCGCCATGACGCTCTCTACCGGCCGAATGCCGACAGCTGATCCACCTCCCTGACCGATTTTCCCTGCACGCGAAAAGTGTATCATCATGCAGGAATTTGAGAAGTTAAGCAATCACAAAAGCTGGGTTTGGCATCACTTTGTGAAGGAAGAAAACCTAGCCAGATGCATGAAATGCTCACGAGTAAGCATTCTTGATTGGATTTCAATCGAATGATGACTATATTTTGAGATTTGAGACGTAGTTCATACCCGTGTGTCGCTTCTCCTTTAAGGTCATGCGATCAGACAGATCAACAAGCGAGTTCCGGTTGCGTCGAAAGCGGCAGCCATGCCGTCCGGGAATTTTGGAGGAAGAATCAATGCCTGAGCCCTCAACCTTTTTTGTCCCGCCCCCCCTGACGCTTGGAGGAATCGCTCGTGCCCCTCCCCCCCCTCCTCCAAGCGGAAGAGCCTTCCGAAATCAAGACAAAAGTGGACTTGATCGCTATCATTCGGCGCAAATTCACTACGCTGCAACTGGGCAATCTCGTCTTGGTACTCGATTCCAACGTCGAACAAATCAGTTTCGAACGGTTGGGTTAGCCAAGGGAAGGGAACCATTTCTTCTATGTCAGCAAACCTTGCTGAGAAATCAGCCGCTAACTGCACCAAGTGTTTCCGAAAATTTCAGAATTCTGTCGCGCTCCCCCAGAAATCATCCACGCCCCCCGTTGAGAATCACTGCTCTACAGCAATACCCCAGCAACGCCTGATGCCCTTGATCAGAGGCAAGCCTGTAGTCCAATAAACTTTAGGCAAGAATTCGTTCTCTTTGTGACGGGGGGCGGAGGGGGACCTCACCTCGAACAGTGCCGCCAAATTCTACGATCGATTCCGCCAACTTCTGTTGAAGCGGAGCGTGACTTCAGTGTGCTTTGACATGTGGTGGGTGAGAAACGTGCACGCCTGAGGGCGAGCACGCTCGATGAAATTTTCGTCATCCGCAATTTATACATATCAGTCTGACCATGAGTCGAAAAAAAAAACTTAAGAGGTTTTCAACGAGTTGAAACCGTAAGCGAAGGATCCGTTCATAATAAGAAGAGGGGATTAGGATGAGTTTTGATTGAGCGGTGTAGTGCAAAACCGCTAATACTCACGAACCCCGGAGTTGAACTCCGCCTCGTTAGAAGAACTCTCTGTATGAAAAAGCGTTTGATAAACGGTAGAACGGTAATTTTGGCGGGAAAACGCCTCTAAGTTCACCAGGGAGGCGGCGGGTCGAAGAAAGCGCGATGTACTCGATGGACGTCGAGAAGAGGCGATCCGTAACCACAAAAATGGGGTACAGCTGAGACCCATGAAGAGTATACAGCTGTAGAAACGGCGTGGGTACGACTCGAAACGTGCCGTCCATGTAAATGGACTGGGTCCGACTCATGGCGGAAATCAGTGCATCGGTGCTGAAGTTCAAGATTCTTACTGTTGTTCCGTCGTTAAACAGCAGGAATCTTCTTCCATCCAATGTCTTGGTCCAGTCGCCTTCTAGGGTTATGTGTTATGTCAAGCAGCGATTTCGGCAGAATCGGTCGGACACTCGCCCGTTCTCGTTGAAGGGAGCTGCGAATGCTATCGAAGCTCGGGAGCGACGCTCCGATCTCCTCGCGGTCATAGTCAACTAGCAGGTCATTCAGGGATGCTGCCCTTACGTCGCGGTAGACTTCTCTTATGTAAGACTTCGTTCCAGGTGTTGAAGCACTTTTTCCTTCATCTCGTTTGCTGCCGTCCGATATAAGTCCGAGCGGTATTCCGGCTCATGGCAGTGTGGTTTCGTTCTCTGCTTGTCGTCGAAGACGGCGTGGGGTACCTATCGAGTGTCATCATTTGTTTAGCATTGTAGGAAGTGACGTGGCCGGGATTCTTCGGGGAAGGCGCACATTGGGCCAGGAGTCGAAAAGACTCCTGACTCCTGGCTCGATTCCAGTAGCTTTGATACATCCTCATTCGCATATCACTCAGATGTTCTCCTCCCGCTTCTGAACGTGTTAATGTACAAATCGGAAAGGGCCAGTATCATTCTCATCATATCATTATTGGTTGCCGATCGCTCTACTTTTCGTGCGTGAGTGAGGCGTAGGTTACGAAACTTCCTATTTTGCGTTTCTTGTGCTTCTTCGCTCAAAAGACCGATGGGCGAAGATGCGTTGGCAATTATTTTGCTACAATGTACCAGAACCTTGTGAACAGAATTCGGGATAGGGTACAAGGCATAGAGGTTCACGCACAGGCTTGCCGTCTCCAAGCAACAGGAAGCGAGTTTTCCAGCGTCAATGTCACTGTTGCAACAAATCGTATCTAACGCCGTTCCGAATCGTTTCACAAAATCTTCGTCTAAGCCGGTGATTTCAGACGTTCAGCGCGTATCGGCAAAGAAGCGCCTCGAAGCACTGCCATCGTTCGACGTACCCGTGTCTTGCTTCACCACGGCAATTGTCAAACCAAGCTGTTCTTTGAACGCGATTCAGGTCTCCTTCTTCGTCTTCGCTCTCAGTTCCTCCAACTGCTCGGTTGAGGGTTTCCAGACTTTTGAGGGAAGATTTTACGCGATCCTTCATAAGCACTCCATGAACTTGATACGGGCATGTAGAGACGACATTCACTTGTGCCCTCATTTTTTTTTTAGTGACGCAAATGGCTTATTTTCGCCGGATTAATCCTGCAGATAGTATCTGGAGCTATTGTATGCGGGCCGTACTAGAAATAATTCCTGTTTGAACCTTAGAATCGTTATAGTATCTCTGAAACGGGAAATCGGAGAGCTTTTTACAATACAAAGTTTATTTTCACGCAAAAGTGTAAGTTGACGGCACTACATAAAGAACATAATATAATATGATAACAGCTTCTCAAACAGTCATCTGTATCATTTCGCGGGCAAAGGCTATCTGCATCTTCTCGGTGTTTTCCGATGTGCAGTTCCTCATATGATACAAGTCACAAACTTGGCTACAGAGTTTACGAACACAATTTTCCGTCGGTTCATGGTAAAATTCATTTCTACATAGCTTGAAGTGGAATCCGTGTATTGCAAACCTCGTGTAGAGATGCCGCTGAGAGGAACCAACATTCTTCCACTTCTCCGTTTTCCTTGCCTGTGTGGCAAAGAACTCCGGGTGAACCAATGCCATCTTGGTCTCGAGTTCTGCAATGAATTCGTTGTACGCCGCTGTTTTCTCCAGCGAGTACTGTCGACAAGAGTCCTCCATAAATGATGGGACACCAGCAAGCAAATACACCAGTCTGTTCCTCGTCGAGGGGTGTAAGCCGAGGACTCTCTTAAGAAACACCGGTTTGATTCGGTCTAGGGCTTTGAGATTTGCCAGTTTCAAATCTTTCCATATCACCGGTATGCCGTATGCCGCTGTGGGTGCAACTTTCATCTGGAACAGTTTCAGCGCTGTTTGACGGGATAACTTCTGCGAGTCTCCGATCGCTGTGATTGCCATCATAGCCTTCCTCGCCCTGTCCTCGACGTGCTTTGCAAATGAGTTCCCTGTCACTGTGAGCGTGATTCCCAAATAAGTGAACGCCGATGTATACTTGACCATTGTTCCGTCTAATCTAAGTCTATCACTCGATGCGATGCGCCCACCTCGGCGAAACTTAACTGCCTCCGTTTTTCTCTGGTTGATCTCGAGTCCCGCCTTTCGTACATATTCGCTCAGAGTCCGGAGTGCCGGCTGTAGCCGGTTCTGGTATCTGCTATAGATCGCCGTATCATCGGCGTACAGTATAGTTTTCACCAGTGCGTGTTCTGTCGCTATTACTGCGGGGAGATCGGCAATGAGAACCGAAAACAGAACGGAGCTTAGACAATCTCCTTGAGCAAAACCGGTGGTTTGAGTCAGTGGTTCACCAATACTCACGCCATCGTCAATTCGGATGAAGTTCTCTTGCAGTATTGCAGCCAAAATACCTAACATTTTTGGAGGCACTGCCATTCTGCTCAGCTTCTCGAGAACTAATTTTCTCGAGCCCGAGTCAAAGGCCGCTCTAAAGTCTACGAAAACCGCGTACAGTGCGCCACCCTGTCGTGACAGATTCGCGTTGATCTCGGATCGCAGGACATCGCATGCTGAGAGAGAGCTTTTCGCGCACTGATTATTGTTCGGGGGAGCACGCCGCAACTTTCTGTCACTTCAGATTTTTCTAGACCTAACAATTTCCAAAAAGTGAAATATGACACTTGGGTCAATTCTGGCCACTTTTTGAATTTGCGCGTGTTTCCACGGCTTTGAGCTATCGGGAACGGACAGATTGCAAACGGAATGGCAACTCAAGACGCAACTATTCGCGCAAACAGAACTTCGATATCTCATCTGGTTCAGATTTGACAGACGTTCACTATGGGCGTCCCTTAGACGAACCCAGATTTTCGCGGTTCTTCTTCTGGCAAATCTCGACACTTCGAGCTTTTGGAGGCGGACGAATCGCAAACGAAATGGCAATTCAAGACGCAACTTTTCGCGCACGCAGAACTTCGATATCTCATCTGGTTCACATTTGACGGGCGTTTGTAATCGGAAGATTTTTGGTGCCGCGGCACGGCGGCACGCGACCTCCGGCGCCGCAAACAATGTTGTAGAGAGTTTGATACAGATAGGTTTTCCCTGATCCACCCGGACCGTCAATGAAGCGCGGGCGTTTGTCCGCGACCGATGCCAAGATTATGTCCGCGGCCTGCCGTTGATCCTCGTTCAAGTTCGACAACATAGATCAGTGGTTCCCAACCTTTTTTTTTCGTGGAACCCCGCTCCCAACTCATCGTATCCGTGGAACCCTTCGCGGAACCCCAAACTCGGAATAAAGGCAAATCCAGGTTTTTCTCATCTTCATCTATCGATTGTCGCTATCAACAAACGATAGATATGAATGAGTGAAACGTGAATGTGCGCTTCCAGTGACGTCCGCTGGTCGAGCATCTTGCGCGAATATGTCAATTGACGTGATACGCGACAAATCAGCCGGTCTCCACTGGAGCCACAGCACATGGCGGAACCCTGGGGTTCCGCAAGAAATATGGCCCGGGAACCCTGAAAACTCGCCATGGAACCAAAGGGTTCCATGGAACCCACTTTGAAAACCACTGACATAGATGATCCGGCATCGGCTTATGATGTCAGCTCTGTAGTCGTTGGTGTGAACTCAGGGATTTCGCATTGTGGTGGTGATACGAATGTCTCATATGTTACACCCATCAAGTAGAGTTTTAACGGAGGATCCGTTTATTGTTTCTATAGCGTCACGTGACGCTCTTATCATGTCACGATCAGTGTCACGATCAGTGACTGTTCGCGCGTAACGACGCGCTACTCCGCGCACTGCACCTCTGCCAGAGGCGTACACAGGATTTTTTTGGGGGGGGGCCAAGAACATTTTCGCCCCAGTTTGGGGGGGCCAACAGAAGATGATGATAAGCTTCAACATGGAGCTCTATGGGCCGGACAAAATTTTTTGGGGGGGCCACGGCCCCCTGGGCCCCCCTCTATATACGCCACTGACCTCTGCCTATAGGGCTACAGAGCGGGTCACAGCGTGTCACATGCTATGCATAACGACGCACTACTCCGCGCACTGCACCGCGCACTACCTCTGCCTATAGGGCTACAGAGCGGGTCACAGCGTGTCACTTGTGATGCATAACGACGCACTACTCCGCGCACTGCACCGCGCACTACCTCAGCTTCAAAGCTTCTTCACGAATCGTGCATCAACCAGCGGTGCGGAAAAAAAGTTCAGAAGACCGTTGAAGGAGAGTGGTTCTGTGATAAGTGTGGCAGAGCTACTCCTGATTTCAAATGGACCTACGTTGTCAACCTGCTTCTTGAGGACTTATCAGAGAGCGCATGGGCGACTGCATTCTCAGATGTATGCGATCAATGATTCTATTGCTCATTGATCAATATGGTACATCACATCTCCCAATCCTTCTCCATATGAGCCTCTTTTTCAAAACCCTCCGCACTGTCCATTCAAGGCTGCAACTACTCTCTTCTCGATGGACTCGCAAGATTTTGCACCAAGATTCGAGACGGGATCTGAAAAAATTAAGGGAATTCCTCGATACGATCCTAAACAAGTCCTTCTGAGTTAGGATCTTGTGTCGATCGAAGCGCCCCAAGTATGCTCCATGATGATAACCCTCTCAAATTCCAATCCTGATTATACCGCACTGCGAACTGCATGCTTCAAAATATCCTCTACTGCGATTTCAGGACGCTAATCAACCCAGGCCGGTTCTCATGAGAGTGGTCGAGGCTTCTTAATCGACTGTTCATCAATCTCAAAACACTATTGAGGAAATGAACGTCTTCTTAAAAATTACCGTTCTACCGTTTATCAAACGCTTTTTCATACAGAGAGTTCTTCTAACGAAGCGGAGTTCAACTCCGGGGTTCGTGAGTATTAGCGGTTTTGCACTACACCGCTCGAGTGTCACACTGTTCGCTTACCACCGAGCGTCCATAAACGGATTTTCTGGAACCCTCGTCAAAAAAAAAAACGAAAAAAGAAAACAAATTCTTATCCCCATTTTCATCTTCAACCCTTGACATTCTCATGATTCGTGCCCATGCTGTTTGATTATCGCTTCCTTCCGCACGAATTCTCTACCATTTGAATTCGCAACCAGACTATGAGATCTGCTTCTCCAACTCTTTGACTTCAGCATCATTTTCCCACGTTAAATAAACCCTTTGAAAACTCTTAATTAATGTTTTTTTGTTGATTTTAATCAAAACTCATCCTGAACCCCTCTTCTTATTATTAAAGGATCCTCCGCTTATGGTTTCAACTCGTTGAAAACCTCTCAAGTTTTTCCGAAACTCCTCGGTAGGCTGATGCGACTGCTTGATCAGCGTTGAATCCTTGCCGGGTGAAATCCTCAGCCAAGGCGCCTGAGAACTCGTCCCACAGATGTTGCACATTGAGAACTTCACAGAACTCCACTAAACATTCGAAGAAGCTGCGCAGTGCCGCTGGACTTTGAAAGGAGACTGCTCCTCTCAAGCTGCTCCTGAAGTAGGTGTCATCACTGAGGAAGCCCGCTGCTTTGGCTGCGTCTCGGAAGGACGGATGAAGAACGTCGTCGACGGTTCTAAGATGCTCAAAAGATGTCGGTCCAGGCGTACTCAGTAGCAGTGTACGCAGTATCTCTGGGTGATACGGTGTACATGCGGCCAATGACTGATGTGGATGCAGTCTGCCTCGGGATCCAGCCGGCGACTGGTTTGAAGACGTAGAATTTGGGTATGTCGTAATGGTGCAGATCGCGCGAGCTGGAGGTATGAATGGCGGCGTGGGGTAGCACAGAGGATCTGTCGTTCAATTGAAAATATGCTGTCTATGTGGTCAACCGCGAAGTTGCTGCTCCGAGAGCATCTCGCTCCGCCCCGTCCCTGAAGGTCACACAGTTTGCTGATCGGGCAAATGTACAGCCAATCGATAAATTGTGTGAGATTTCACTTGTAAATCGTAACCGCGTATTCGATGTATCGCCTGGGGCGAGCAAACATAACGTGCAAAGACATGTTGCGCGATCTCATCTGATGCGTCTGCGGAGTTGATATCGAGGAGCGCTCGATCAGCTCCCTTGTAACAGTATTTGTAAAGATATTTGACTGAAGAAATCATTCCACAAATTTCGACGTTGATATGACAATTGAATTTGAGCGAAAAGGATGAATTGTACGCGACCACAAATTCATCTCGATACAATGTTGATCCTATCTCAGCCGCGAACAATTTGCGGCGTCCAAGATGTGGATATCCGTCATTGAACACTGACGTTGCCGAGCGGAATTCTTTCGGGAATCTCTTCGAACACTTGCCATACTTCATACATGGAGCTTGCGGATTAACGGCGACGCAGTTCCTGTGGATCATGAATTTCTTGGCGGCTTCGTGCAGCTCGGGCTCCGCGTTGGGATCCGGTATATCCGCGCTACAAACGCGGTCCACCTCTTCGGCAGTCCGTGGTTTATCCTGTGCTCCCAGGATGAACAACGCATGTGCGTGAGGAAGTCCACGTTTTTGAAACTCCGTGACTCGTACGTAAGCAATGACTTCGTCCAGTACTTTGTTCTTCGAAATATCTTCAAAAATTGCCTCCAACTTCAATTGGAAGACACGGGCAACCAAAGCGGGACGGTCGGCGGCGGTTTGGCCGGGGTAGAGATTCTCTTCTATTTCTCTCCAATGAGGATTGCAGGTGATAGTCATAAAAATGTCAGGTTTACCAGAACGACAGACAATGGCCGTGGAATCTTGATAATTCTGTTGCATATTTCGTGGGGAGCCGATGAAGGTTGAAGGTAAAATAACCCGACGACCTGGCGGTCCAGGCAGGCGCGTAACCAGGATTTTTTCTTGGGGGGGGGGGGCCAAGACCATTTCTGCACTGTCTTGGGGGGGCCAACGCACGATGATGCTGAGCTTTAACATGGAGCCCTATGGGCGATCCAAAAACCCCTGGCTACGCTAGTGGGTCCAGGCAAATCATCGACGCCACTCATATGATCCTGGAGATCTTGATATGTATCCGCACGAAGTTTCGATTGATTGACTCGGTGGATATTCAGCCTGTTTTGCTCGATTTTCGTAAAAACATCGACCGCGAATTGCTGTAAGAGTTTTTTGCCGTACAGAATGGGACTAAACGTATCCCTTATCGAAGGAAGATACGAATAATATTGCTTTTGCGTAATTCGCTTTCCTCGGGAATCAAGCAAGTTCGGATGCCAGCCGTGTTCGCCAGTGGGGAAAAACAACGGGTAGATCAGAGTGTCACACCGTTTGTCAAGGTATGAAATGTTCTGCAAACCCCTGTCCGTCGCTCTTGCATGAACTGCGATTGCGCGTGTAGCTGGAACGTCGCCGTCCTCACCGACATGGACAACGGCAACCTTTGGCCGTTGGAAGATCGTACAGGCGTCCGGGTAGACCCGTGGGACGGGAATCGCTGAAGACCATAGTAAGGTTCATTGTTGGCCGACGCTGTTGATCTGCGACTTGTTCTTCTGCTCTTTCGAGCTCGAACAAACAATGAGCGGGCATAAGGATTGACCTGCGAGAGCAATGCGCTGAGACGTTGAATTAGCACAGGATTGCACTTGTCGTTTTGCGGGAGCCGACATCTGTGGTTCACTGTTCCCGCCGTATCCAAGATTTAAAGTTGACCGTATTGTCGTGGTTGGCCATCGGGTGGATGCAGGGGTCCAATGTTGTGGTAGACCTGGCCATGTTGATCAGCTGTGATTTCAACAAGACCGGTGTGATTTGGAAGCGCCCCGGAATAAGTTGAAAAAATAAACTGATTCGGTGTTCGAGTCAGCCGAGCTGAGGTTTAGATTAGAGAGGAAGATCGGCGAGAGCCTGGTGAAAGGAACGTCCTGTGACGTCGCGACCTGTAATCTCGCGGCGCCTACTTGCCTCCACACACGACCGTCTCCGCGTGTAAGCGACCGCTCACCGGGAGGTCTTTACCCGGGCGGTCGAATCGCGGTAGAGCGGAAAGAGAACCCAGAAGTACCAAAAATTGATTCCGATAAGCGCCAAAGAAATAGGGGAGTGACCGAAACCAACGCAGAGGGCCCGAAGGACATTCCACGGACACCCCGAGACTTTGCAAGCATCGGCTGCGGCATTCTGCAGAGGACACCACCGGGCGGGTGGCCCCCCGAAGGGACGGAGAAGAACCCAGAGGAGGTGGACAGCAGAGCGAAGACCGAAGAGAAAGCGGCAAGTGGAGAAACTCTGGACGAGGAGATGAGGGAAACGCTTTCTTCGGTGGAAGAAACCCGGGACGCCTCTGAGACAGGAAACTCCTCAGACGACGCGGAGGACATTTTTCCTGCTCGGAAAGATCTCGCGAAAGCGATATCTGAGAGGAAGAGGGAACTCGCGCAAAAGTCTGCTGCATCAGACGGGACGCCCCTGAGAGTGGGAGCGGAACCGGCTGGCATGGCCTGCGCTCGAGAGATGCCAACGAAGACTCGCACCAAAGATCGGAAGCGGAAACAGCGCAGCTCACCGCCAACGATGGGGATTGATAGGCGAAGCCGACACGCAGACCTAGAGGGGCAAATCAAGGGCAGCATGGACGCGGTTATTCGGAGCAAGATAGCCAGACTTAAAAATGCAGAGAGTCAAAATACTGCTAGAGAAGTCAGAAACGTCACCCAGGAGCTGGAGAGGGAGATAGAAGAACTAGAGGTAGAAATTCTGGAACTGCTCCAACAGAAGATCGACGAGACCCAAAGCACCACACCTGACAAGATCAGTCTCGCCAAGGAGCTGGAGGCAACGACGGCAAAGTTCGACGAGATCTCCAGCGCTCTAAACGGGACCCAAGCGGAACTCACGGCTGCACAGAAAACAATCCACGAACTTGAAGGAACGAGCAAGATGCTGAGAGAAACCAAGGAGGAAACCGATACAGATGCAAGCACGCAACGAGACGGCCATATGGCTAGTTGTAAATAGGAAGTTCGCAGTCAAGAGTACAGTAATCACAGCAGGGATCACCAAATTGACTCTAGATCAGTGCTGCTCAAACCGTGGCCCGCGGGCCAAAAGTGGCCCGCGAGGCCATTTTCCATGGCCCTCGACGCATTATCCGTATTTTCGGGAGAGTTTTTGTTGTCCGTACATTCGGATCATTGTCTGATACACCAGGAGGCACTCGTTGGCAAAACCATGAACCTCAGCCATATCATGAGCGTGGTCGTGAAGTGTGTGAATAAAATAATGACCGGGACATAGAATCACAGACAATTCAAAGCTATGCTGGAAGAGATCGAGGCGGAGTGCACCGACTCGCTGCTCCATAACAATGTCCGGTGGCTATCCCGCGGCAAAGTTCTCGCACGATTTTGGGAGCTGAAGGAGCAAGTTCTCGAGTTTCTGGTCGAGAATGATGAGCTGAGGGGCGAGCGATGAAGATTGGTTGACCGACTTGGCTTTCTTAACTCATAAAACCGCGCATCTCAGTCAATTGAATCTCCACCTTCAGGGATCGACAAAAATATTAGCTGCCTGTTCCTGAATCCGTTCGCCGTTCCGGAAACAAAACTTCCTGATTATCCCGCAGATCTACAGCTCGATATCATTGATCTGAAGTGCAACACCGCTCTAAGAGATGTTTTCGGAGGCCTCCGCTCGATGCCGGATTCCAACGATATAATTGACTTCTTGAAAAAATTGCCGAGCGATCAATATTCAAAGTTGAGATCATTCGCGCAACGGCAAGTCTGCCGATTTGGAACCACGTATCGTTGCGAACAAGCATTCTCCGCCATGGAGCCTATCGGAAGCAAGCAGCGGTCGAATCTTACAGACGGCCACTTGGATGATCTCCTTCGTCTGTCAACAACACTTAAACTGGACTTTGCTCGGCTGACGTCTGAGTTTCATGAATAAATCTAAAATTTACTTATTGTGACGAACAATAAGCAAACATGCGCTGCTCATATGTAAATGTGCTGTTTTCAGTTCTCCCGAAGAAGTTAGAATGGATCGAAATCTCTTGGGTGAATATTGGGCATCTCGTATGACAATTTCCGCGAAACGCCTTGGCCCGCGGTAGATTTTCGGCTTGCGATTTGGCCCGCAGCGGAGATTCCGTGAGCACCACTGCTCAAGATGGAGTCGCGGGGAATTTCAACGCTTCATCTACAACATGGGGCAGTAAATCGACCAATGCCAGAAGAAGATTATTAGAAGACGTCCTAGCAGGCAAAGGGCTTCTCATGAAGAAGGCCAGGATAACGCCGCTGCATAGGCGAAAAGGTGACCCGAAGCTGGCGGCGAACTATCGACCGATCGCATTGGTGAGCTATCTCTCGAGGGTAATTGAGAGGATAGTTAAGGGCCGTTTGGAGCGTTTCTTGGAACGGAGAAAATTCTTCTCTGCATCGCGATTCGGTTTCCGTAGGCGCAAACCGACCGACCAGGCGCTGGGACATCTGTGGAATGAGATCGTTGGCATTCTGGACAGGGGTCGGCTCCCGCTGGGTGTTTTCCTAGACGTTGCGGGGCGTTCAACTGCTTGGATGTTAACACATTTCTGCTGCTGCTGGAGTGTGTGGGTTGCACGGTTGCTACCGTCCGGTGGTTCGGATCGTACCTGTTGCATCGCATGCAGGCGGTCAGGGTCGGTTCGGTCGGCTCGCCTTGGGTGGACATAAACCTGGGGGCAGCCCATGGATCTATCATCAGACCGTTCGCATTTGGCGTACTCATGAATTTCATTCTCCTCAAGATAAACGGAATGAATGTCTGCAGAACAATCTGTTACGCTGACGATACGACGCACAGTGGGAGATTCGTGCTCGAAACCTCAAATCGCGTGTGTCGGGGTTTTGAAGTATAAAGCGTTGGATTAAACCTAGAAAGCATGGTCGCATAGGCTCGAGGCGGTTGTTCGGGATAGACCAGATGAAGATCTGTCGAAAGGAATTGCCACCGCCCCCTCGCAAACTCTCCCTCAGAGAACTGTCGCTCTTCCTGAAGATATCCATAGTTTTTTAGATCCCCGCGATCCCGGCCGGGCGCATGTTGAATCCGACTCCTCACCAGAGGTAGAGTATACCATGAAGATTTCAGCTGCTAGTTCGCGCAACTACGAGAATACGAGAGGAAAACTTGAAAAGCGGTCGCACTTTCCTACTTTTTTTTGGTATCGCTTCCTCGACTCCAGGCGCACCGATCTCGACCAGATGAGTTGAATTCGACGTGAAATGTCATGGACTTTGAGAAGAAAGACCTGTTGACCTGATCCGAACCCTCGAGCTATGCTGAAATCGAACCGCCTCGAATCCCACCCAGAGCCACTGGTTGGTACTGCATTCCTAGACTTAGAATGAACAGCACGGTTAGACGATGCGAAGCCTCCGCGTGTGCTGACCGTCAGATAGACACCGAAACGAAGCGGCGAAGACTCGAGCTATTCCGTTTAACCGTCTCCACATGGTCCGACATTGGCCGAGGCCGGCAGCGCGCACCACATACAACGCGCTCACTAGTTCTGCCGACTCTGATCCGCAGATTCAGAACTATTCTGAATGCGATGAATTGCTCTGACCAACTCGATGTGAAGAGGTTCAAGAGCCCCCCTGGATACGCTACTGGTACCCTATGACAAATACGGTCCACAAAATACCAATCCACGGCCCTCAAATTTTGAGCGAAGCCTCCTTGCCGATTTGCAGGCTGAGCGAGGAAGCCCAAGAGGTTCAGAATAGGGCTTACCGAGAGGCACGACTCTATCATTCACGGAAAACGAGTCGAGAAGCAACTAACGAAGATATCCCTTACACTATGCTGGCGTCATCCGATCCGCTCATCTACAGCTACAGGGAGATGCAAGCGAGAGATGACGATGAGGATGACGAGAACGTAGTAGAGCTCTTAGCGGGAGTCGAGGAGGATGGCTCCGACTCGGAATTATAAAATCAATTGATCTCCAGCACATGCGGAGGCTTCGCGTCATCTAACCGTGTTGTTCATTCTAAGTCTAGGAACGCAGTACTAACCAGTGGCTCTGGGTGGGATTCGAGGCGGTTCGATTTCAGTATAGCTCGAGGGTTCGGATCAGGTCGACAGGTCTTTCATCTCAAAGTCCATGACATTTCACGTCGAATTCAACTCATCTGGTCGAGATCGGTGCGCCTCGAGTCGAGAGAGCCATACAGAAAAAAAGTGGGAAAGTGCGACCGCTCTTCAAGTTTTCCTCTCGTATTCTCGTGGTTGCGCGAACTAGCAGCTGAAATCTTCATGGTATACTCTACCTCTGGTGAGGAGTCGGATTCAACATGCGCCCGGCCGGGATCGCGGGGATTTAATAAACTATGGATATCTTCAGGAAGAGCGACAGTTCTCTGAGGGAGAGTTTGCGAGGGGGGCGGTGGCAATTCCTTTCGACAGATCTCCATCTGGTCTATCCCGAACAACCGCCTGGAGCCTATGCGATCATCCTTTCTAGGTTCAATCCAACGTTTCATACTTCAAAACCGCGAAAAACGCGATTTGAGGTTTCGAGCACGAATTTCCCACTGTGCGACGCTGGTATTCGCTTGTGAGTCGCAACGGTTGCAACACGATGTCGATGAGGCCATGCGGAACACGGAGAAGATTGTCGAGATTTTCGAGAACTTCGGACTGAAGGTCAATCCTGCGAAGACGAGTGTTGTGCTGTTCCGGGCTCCGGGGAGGACTCTTGTCATGCCGTCATCGAAACTGAAGGGGAGCCCGATTCAGTTCGAGAACTCAGTCAGATGTCTGGGAGTCACGTTGAACTCCAGGCTGGGTTGGATCCCCCACATCGAGTCAACATCCGCCAAATGTTATGCAGTGATTGCAGCGCTCAGGAAACTCAGGGACGCAGGAGTCCCGTGGCAGGGCCTCAAGCTGGCTTATGAAGAGCTTCTCGTGCCGCTTCTCACCTATGGGATTGTTCTGTGGGGAGGAGGCTGCAGGGCAGCACGACGGCAATCTTAGGTGATGCTCAATGACGGCATCAGGGCCATCACTGGACGTCGGCGTTACGAGTCAGTTCGCGATGTTTTCGTGAGGGAGGGATTGTTACGCATCGAAGAAAAATGTTTCCTGGAGTCCTCAAAGCTCGCGCTTAAGTCAGTGAGGGGTATAATTCCCTCAGACATCCAGTATCTGATTGAGAAGACGAAGTTCCAGTCGTCACGAAGGGACACGACGTTTGAATTGCCACGCTCGACCAGAAATTTTGTTCGACACTCGTTGCTGTACCGCCTGCCTGAGGTCTGGAGTTCGTTGCCGAGAGAGATTCGTGAGTTGAGGTCCGTTGAAAAGTTTCGCAGAGAGGTGAAGGATCGAATTCTCAGTCGGGGTCTGGGTGGCGTTACCGTTTAAATACGTCTTATGGTGTTGTAGAATATCTATATTTTCTTCTATTTTTTTCCTTTTCAACCCATTATTTTTTTTTTTGGTGAGAGCTTAAGCGTTCCGTACTGCAGCTCCAAAATAAACATCAAAATCAAAATAAAAAATCATCCTCAATGATGGGAACAAGCCATTTTTCCAAAGGGGGCTTCAAGAAACCTACTTGGACCTTACCACATCCTCGGATCCCAGCAAGATCCACGGGTGGCGGGTAAATGGAAGCGCAATATCGCTCAGCGGTCACATGTACATAGAGTACGAGGTTAACCTTGGACGCCATATAGCAATGGTCCCGAAGGCCTGCCGTAACACGAAGAACCTCAACAGAGAGATACTGAGAGAGAGCATAAACTCCAGCTGTAAAGAACTTAAACAACGAAGGCGGGCCGCAGACGCCGAAACCCCCTCCTGGTGGACAGAAGAAGTCAAGACGCTCAGAACCGCATGCATAGCAGCACGTGGAAGGTTCACAAGAGCGAAGCGAGCAGCGAGCCGGGACCCGCAGCGCCTGCAGCGCCATCTCAAGATCTACTCCGAGGCACGGAAAAGTTACCAGAAGGGAATACGAGATACTAACAAGGAAGGTGCACAACCTCGACCTGGAGTTTCGCGGCGAAACTCAGACAGAGACTTGGGTCGGGCACACTGATATCAGGGACGTTATCAGAATCGGCTAAATAAGTGAGGAACTTTTTTTACGGCGATACAAAGTTGGCCAAAATCGAAGATTCGTGGCGCTTCTACGCTAAAAAGGCTGGAACGGGTACAAATGAGGAAATTTCGAGTTTGTATTCAGCTAATTTTGGACATTTTTCTAGTATGAGTGACATAAGCCCATGACTATCTGCAAGTTTGGTCGAGAAATTCCCGGTTGAGGTCGTGCACCTCCCTTGTAAGAGAGCAAGCTGGAGGAGACTGGTCGACGAGCTTGAGAACGACCCGTGGGGACTCCCATATAAGATCGTCAGAGATAAGCTCAGAGCGAAAAGACTCAGGCTGCCCGCCGAAGACATTGACAGAGCGATCGGGGCCCTCTTCCCAAAGGGCACCCAGTTCGTGAGGGAAAACCTCTTCATAACAGCAGCGGACGTTCCAGAGGTCACAGAGATTGAAGTCGAGACAGCTGCAAGAAGGATGACAGCTGGCAAAGCTGCGGGGTACGATGGGATACCCCCAGAAGCCACCAGAATGCTCATGCAAAACTGGCCGGAGCTTTTTGCAGAGATGACAAACAGAATTCCCCGAGAGGGGCTATTCCCCGATCAGTGGAAAACAGACGCATACAGGCCCGTTTGCCTCCTAGACACCATCGCAAAAGGAGTCGAGAGCATAATCACTAGACGTCTGCAAGACGAACTCGAGGAGCTGGGCGGCTGTCGGATTCGCAGTAAGGTTTTAGGAAAGGAAGGTCTACCCTCAACGCGATTGAAAGGGTCTACGACGTCGTGAAGGCGGAAATGACGACCAAGTCGAGCACCCGCAACAGGGTTCTCATAGTTCTCCTAGTCGTGAAGAATGCTTTCAATTCGGCGGAGTGGGGAGTAATCCTCGCGAGCCTAAAAAAGAAAGAGGTCTCGCCATACCTCAGAAGAATCCTCGCGTCGTATCTTCAGGACCGATGGGTTGTAGATGACGAGCAGAGGAAACACCAGTTTATCGCCGGCGTTCCCCAGGGCTCGATCCTCGGGCCGACCCTCGGGCCGACCCTCTGGAACGCGGCCTATGATGACGTGCTCAACCTCCGACTGCCGAGCGGTGCCAGCGTGCCCGCGTATGCGGATGACCTGGCTCTCTTGGTACAGGACACATCCATAGACCAGCTGGAAGGCATAGCACAGTTCGTCATCAACCGGATTGACCGATGGATGAAAATAAATGGGCTCGCCCTAGCGCCGGAAAAGACGGAAGCGGTGATGCTCGTCAGAGGACGCCGAAAGCGGCCCCCGAACATCGTCGTCCAGGGACACCAGGTTCGAGTCTCCAAAACGGCCAGGTACCTCGGGGTAGTGCTGCAGTCAGGTCTCACCGGAGTTGAGCACATCAGAGAGGCCGCGAAAAAAGCGGAGAAGGCCGCCGCTGGAATCGCGCAGATCCTCCCAAGAACGCGAGGAGCCACGGAAGATCAAAGAAGAGTCCTGGCGACTGTTGCAGAGTCGATCGCCCTGTACGCGGCGCCTGTCTGGTCATGCACCCTTAAGCTGAGGAAGAAAAAAGAAGCTCTCGAGAGAGCTCAGAGGCTGACAACGATCAGAATCACCCGCGCCTATAGAACGGTCTCTACGCCTGCGCTCACGGTACTTGCGCGGTACATCCCTTGGCCCCTTCTAACCGAGGAGCGAGCCGAGATCCGGAGGCAAGAAGCCAGAAGAGACCGACCCTATGACCCTGACAACGAGGAGGAGGACACGGTAGCGCATGTAGACATCCGAAAAGACACACTCAAGAGGTGGCAGCAGGTATGGGACTCTACAACCAAGGAACGATGGACGCATGCTTGCATCCCTGACATCGCCGTGTGGCTCGATCGGAAGTTTGGCGACTTGACGTACTACACGACGCAGATGATCAGTGGTCATGGGGACTTCGGAGAGTACCTCGCGTTCATCAAGAAGGCACCCAGCCCAGTCTGCATGCTATGCGACACGGGAGATACAGACGACGTTGACCACATTGTCCTTAAGTGCGAGGCCTTAAGCCAGGCAAGACGCCAGCTTGGCGCAAGCACAGTTCCGGAGCTGGTTGCGAGCATGTTGACATCGGAAGAACAGTGGGCTCTCGTTAGCAGGAGAGTGGAATGCATCTTCAAGAAGAAAAATTCCCTACGTAAGCGACTGGGTGCTGAAGCGAACCTGTCTAAACCAACCCCCATGAGAGGGAGAGGGAACAAAAGATAGGACAATCGAAGATTCCAGGAAGAGAAGAGTAGGGGAACCGCTTGAGCGAACCTGCCGAATCCAACCTAACGGATAGACGTGCCTACAGCATCTGCGCCGAACGGAGAAAACAGTCACGCCGCCACGTGCTTTTCTCAATCCTGAAGATAACCGAATGCACGGCGTAGCTATATGTGAAGAAGAAGTTTAGTATTGGAAGACAATTGGACGGGCTACGCCGGCCCATGGGGAAGGCGTGACCCGATGGGCTCCACCGGGGGGAGTGAGATACCCTCCGGTGGTTGCACCGACGATCTCAGGAGGGGAAGGACGGGTGAACCGCCAGAGCGAACCAGTCCGAACCCTCCACCAAGATAGCGAGTGAAAAGAAAGATGGCACGAACGAAAGACGAAAGCAGGGGATCTCATTTCAGCAAAGAAGGCCTGAGCGTCCTGGAAGTAATACCGTACGGGGAATCCTCCCCGAGTTCCCAGGCACTCGAAGGCAGAGGAGAGAGTTTTAGTGGGTGCAAGCCCCACACTGGCCAGGAGTCCGCGAGGACCCCTGGTGCGTGCGCTGGGCATTTCTCTCTCCTCTATAAATACAAAAAAGAGAACTGGCCATGTATCCGGAAACAATACGGTCCCCCTCCCCTAGGCGATACCAGTTGCGCCTCCATCGAGGCCATGGCGAGGGCCGAATTGTACTGCCGTGTGAAGTCGACGAAATTCGTTCGCCTCTGTTGGGTTTCTCGGGTGCTAGGAGCCACGTTGACGAATAGCTCTCGATGATCATTTGGAAACTCCGAAAAGTTGTTCAGCACGAAGCGGCCTAGGTTGCAACAGTCTAGAAAACGGTCGGGTGCGCCCGTTTCCGTTCTGCCAGAAAAGTGTTTTGCACCGCAATTAGCGCATTGGAGACTCATCGTACCGGCAAAATGAGCACTGTGCTGTCTCAATCGTAACGCGATGGGTAACGCACGACGGTTCACGGCTTGGGATGCGATGTTCGTAGATGTGCTCGCGCTCGGAGACCGCGCGTCGCTGTCGAGTTGGACCTGGTTCTGCCTTTCGGCTCGCTCGCGAGCTCGACGTGCCGCAATCGCTTGCGATTTTGCTCGACGCCTCTCACTGACAGGATCATAGTCTTCGATATCTGAAGTTGACGTCGCGTCTGACGAACTGTCGCGAGTCGTCGATTGAGCAACCTGCCGGGACGCTGTTGCGGATCCAGTGCGTTTTGCCACCGGTTCCATTGTAGGATGGGGGTGTTGGTAAGGTTGAGTGTTGCAAGAATAGGAAATCACAACCGTCCGCGTCGGCGCTCACAACAGTCAGTTGCTCACTTGAATTGTGCGCACAACGATGACACAGCCAAGAAGGCTTCTCAATGTAGCGACCGATATGTAAGTGCGAGAATGGCGGCGGCTCGAACTATTCAATTTCTTCAACTTCGAATCGCTGCTTTAAACACGAAATAGTGTCGGTCGTCGGAGCGAAATTCTTGCTCTCGAATTTGAACGCGTACCGGCAAGCGTTCGATTAACGGATGTTCAAGGAAAACAGCGTATCAGAGCAGACTTAAAACATTCAATGAGCTTTATTGCACAATACAGAGTCTATAGCCAGGGAGTTGAGTGTTCATAGAGAGAAGAAATTATCAACGGAGATATTCCGTCATGACTGTCATGCTTTCGAGGTCAGCGAGTTCCCGAGGGAAGCGATAGCGACCTCCAAATTCAGAGAAGTTTTGGCGATTCGCGCAGAGCGCGCAGGCTCCGCAATCGCCGATAAAGTTCGGCAGATGGGCATCCCACCGAGTTCGATGAGTTGCATGACACCACTCATAATTCCCTTCTGGGGGAATTATGGAAAGGATGGTTAGAGTTTTGTCAGTGGTGGGGTCGACAGTGTCGGACGTCTTATCACGGCAAACTATTTCAAAACGGGCACCGGGTGCTCTCGGGACGTTGACGGCGACGGAAATTGACACTGCGGCGACAACCATCGCGTGGACGCGAAGTACTTGTTCAAGGTCCGAACGCGAGAACCGCAGGTGTGGCGAGGGACACGAGCTACGCTCGTGTCCCTCGCTTCGCTCGGGGGCCGATGACAGCATCGAGCAAGCGACAGTTGCGGAAGGATCCATGCCCGCGCTCGACCTCCGGGAGCACCGCGCGGAGTTTCAAGGGAAACACGGGCGCAGACGATGGAAAAACTGCTTTAAGCACACTCAATAAAAACGATGAAGTTAATGATCGTCGCTGTTTCTTCAATCCCGCTTAACGATGTTGCTCGAGGACTTGCTGGCAGGACTCAAGGATGAAACGGAGGCCTTCTATTTCCTACATTCCCGTGGACTTCTACATACGGGGCGATTCTGCGACAAAAATCACCGCATGGTTCGTGTTGGACAACGCTATCGGTTTATGAAAGGAAGCTGTCGAACAGATGTGGGACTCCGTAGTGGAACCTTTTTGGAAAACAGCAGGTTTCCCATGCGGGATATTATCATCTTCATCTATTTATGGGCGCATCGCAAGAGCTCAGTGAAGTTCGTCAAGGAAGTGTTGGGCCGGGGGCCGAGATTTAATGTAACTTGGAACGCGTTCTTGCGCGACGTTCTGCTCCATCATTACGCGGAGCGCCCGCCGATAGGAGGCTACGGCCATATCGTAGAAATCGACGAGTCAATGTTCGGAAAGCGAAAATACAACCGTGGCCGCCTCCTGCCCGCCCAATGGGTCTTTGGAGGAATTTGTCGGGAGACGAAAGAGATGTTCATGGTCCAGGTACCGAATCGGACCCGCAAAACATTGCTCGCCGTGATCGCTGAAAAAATTCTCCCGGGAACGGTTATTCTCTCGGATTGCTGGAAAGCATATCAAGGAATCGACGATATGGAGCGAGATTATTTCCACTTCACCGTCAATCATTCGGCAAATTTAATCGACCCTGAGACGGGCGTCCACACTCAAAATATCGAACGAAGCTGGCGATTCGTCAAGGACGACAGTCGCCGTCGTTCCGGCACGGCGCGGACGGACTTGGATTCTTACATTTGCGAATCCCTTTGGCATGCTACCTTGCAGGGTCAAGACCCCTTCGAGCGTATCCTCCAATTCATATGGGATGTGTTTCCTCGGCAATAAACGCGCTCTATTTTGCTTGCTTTGGGTTGTCCTCTCTTAGCCTCCTCTCCCCATCTGTCATCCAGGGCGGCTGGCACTCAAGGCGCCGAATCGGCGCCTTGTGAACTGCGGTAGCCTAAAGCAACAGTACCGATATTGGTTCATCATTTGATTAGTGATTGCTGTTGCACCCGTCGGACCAGCGCATTCTTCTTCATGGTGTGCTCGAGTGGAGAGGGCGCGCCGCCTTGTGAACAGTTCAGTCGTGTTCCAAGAGTGAACCTAGTGCGGTTCTTAGCCGCGGTTACCTCTTGGTTCATTCATTCATTCAATCGCGGTGGGAAACACCGGGAACCTGAGGTCTACTTCCAAATGCCCGCTTGCCTCCTGGATCAGATGCTGCCCCTTGTGTTCATTCCATGATAGACACCTTGAGTACTCTCCGTTGACCGGAAGTTTTGCCTCCGCTCATCTTTTCCAAACTTACTCTCACCGGAAACATGCCATTAGATCAACGCGACGAACAGGACGAGATTTGGCGATGAGAGCGCATTTGCTTTACAGCGGAGCGCATTTGCTCCGCTCATCTTTTCCAAACTTACTGTCACCGGAAACATGCCATTAGATCAACGCGACGAACAGGACGAGATTTGGCGATGAGAGCGCATTTGCTTTACAGGGCAACTTATTTATTCAGATCACTCAAATTGTACGAATTGTGGTCTGTGGTAACTGAAATACCTCACGTGGTTCACTTCTCGTGGCATTCACTTATTTCGACATTGTTGCTGAACACTAGATCTTAGCAGCTCTGACTGTAGCTTGTGCACTCGTTCGGATTATTCGCAAGATTGAGTTCGAAATCATCGCGCATGAGAGAAAGCAGCCTCTGTTTCCTTGACTCGTCCATCACATTGATGTTGAAGCGTCCGCATGGCGGAACCCCATTATGGCTTCGGTCGGCTCTCAGAATATTACCCTTTTTCGTAGGAAAGTTTTCACGTCCTTCCAAGTAGTATGTGGATTGATGTAGAGAGTTATGATGGTAACCGACCGCCCATGAGCATGACGGTACAACTGCACAAACCGCCGGCGTCGTCGTTTGAGGCTGGCTGCTGTACAGTGTTTGCCATGTAGTTCGATCCAGTTGACTGTTCGTAAATTGCAACTCTCCCAGTTCTCGCGCATCGCTTATTCTGTGCACGAATGAGCCCTTTCATCTCAGGAGCGGATCGTTTCGTTGCTTGCAAGATGAGCGCAAAAGTGAAGGCTGTACACACAGTCGTCCGAAATCTGTGCATGAATATTCCTCCCTTACGTAGCCCTACCGACTCCTCGGTTCAATCTCATTGAACCGATCCCCCGGGTTTTTTTCTCTCAAATTTTCACCTTGCTCAAGACGGAGTTTCTCTGCGAATTTCGTACACGTGGAGCATACGTCACAACGAGGCTCGCCGAACGCTACATGGTATTCAGAGACCAACATATTGTAGTACGCTTTGTAAGAGACTTCGATGTCTGAATTCGCCCCGAGGAACGAAGAGTGCATTCTAGCGACATTTAATGAACTCGACAAGTATTTTCGGTAGGGAGCCTTCGCGCGTATAGTGAGAGTCTTTGCAAGGGAAGCTTTCTATGTGTCTTCGTACGAGCTGCTTCTTCTCTTCGTGTTCGCTGGTGACTCGATAGCCACCTCTGTTCTCCGGACGTTACCCTTTCTCCTTGCTAGCAGTAGCGGCGCCAGCGGGGAGCTCAAGCTTCCCAAATTTTTGAAAACCGGGACGCTTAGCGTCCCAAAATCCGGCAACCTCTCGTTGGGAGATTTTCAGTCTGCTGCCAGGAGTTCTCATATCGGAATCCATTATATCAAGCGTGTCAACGAGCTCCGAAACTTCTCTTGTAAGTCGGGCAGTAAACAGAGCGTACGTGCACTTCCGTATGAACATATTTACAAGTGCACGCTGACGTTGATGAAATTCCCTGGCGCAACCTCTACGCGATTGCCCGCTTTACTTGACAGGGTTGCCCTCTCTCACTAACCCTCTCAACACGATTCATATATTCAACCCTTTTCGTAATAAAGCGCTTGGTGCAAGTACTCTCAGCCGACGGGTTATCTTTGTTTGTCCAGAACTTCCCCAACATTTCAACCTGACGGTTGTATCTTGCAACGAGACCTCGTATTTCGCTGTGAATGATCTTACTTTCGGGGATTCGGATCAAGGTCTTCGCCTTTAGACAGGTTCGATGCTCACGAGCGACGTCATGAAGGCATCTTGTCGGATCTCGTCACTATCCTGATACATCCATGAATGCATGAATTCAAGTTGAGTTTCAGTGTGCTGATGGACCTCGCAGACGACAGAGTTTCCCGAATGATGGCACTCGATCATCGGTGACTTTTCCTCACCGCTGTGCAACAGTCGCTTCCTCTTATTTTTTCCCCCAGGAATCTGGATTTCGCTTCCGTTTTCGGCTGTTGGATGCATTTGGTACTACACGCTCCGATTGATAGGGGTTCATGATGCTCACGGGCTCACTGAACGATTCACTGCTGGCGAAACGAATGAATGCCGTGCGGAGATGACTCGCAGTGCAATGAAAGAACCGAATTCGAATCTGTGACGGCATACGAGCATGAATGCACTCATCCTCGATCATCGGCTGTCGTCAGCGCCGAATTTTCACCGTCGCGGCGCCCGTAGGGGTGAAAACCCGTATGTTGACCAAACACATGGGAAGGGCCCATTGGCCGCTAGGTCATATCAGGTTCTTGTGGCCGTCGGACGCGCATCACAACGCAACATCCCTCGGCCGGATCGGCGAGCAACAGTTCTGGTACCTCCCTTTCAGAATCGAATGCATCGAGACCGAAGCGCACATTTTCCGAAGCGAGATTCGGTCGTCGTCTCCAAACTTCACATTCAGTGTGTCTCAAAGCACATTCACCTGAATGTGAATCTTTACCTCCAAACAATCTCTCTTCGAAATGATGAATGTCGTGCCATAGTTGTGGATCGGCTGTGATTCGCCGTTTCTTTCCCAGAGATTCCATGGAGTTAACTCATTTTGGAACTGAACTGCCATCGGACTTGACTTTTTTTGGAAATGAACATCAATTTGTATCACCTTTTTAGCATGAATGGCGGGCGCATACCTCACTCAGAAGCGACGCGTGTGTCAGATTCTTGAAACGACCGTGAGCCGATATAGGTAAAACACGAGAATTTTGAGAAAAGGACTCAACTCCTTTTGGAAATCGGCTCCTCAAGTGATTCAAGCTCCATAACGATGAACATCGGCATCCAAGTCGACCTTGGGAGCGCGATCCCTCGGATCAATTTTCCGTCTCGATTTCTTTCTCTTTTGGAAACCGGTACAATGATTCGACGCCTCCAGAATCAAAACGTCACATCCCCATCCAGTCGATCTTGAGTTCCACCGGTTCTCCGCGCGAGTCTGGATTGCCATCCGCGGGAATCGGTAGCGTTCCGCGACCGTGTTGTCTGAGATCAGTATTGGAAACAATTCGTCGAGAATATCAACATCAACAGTTTTTCGTCGTTTCCTCGAAAACCGAAAAAGTGAAGATGTGACGTTTTGGAATTGAGCTCTCCAGATTACCGACAATTCAGATTCGATCCCATGCTCCGAGATGATCCGAATCGGCGGTGTGTTCATCTGACTATTCGGAGCGATGTTCATGGGAATCTTGAGGAATCGGACTTCTGATACAGATAACCAGATGATCCGATCAACCGGAGTCCACTAGATACTCCGAAAGGGCCCGTCGGAGAACCTCGGATCCATATTTCTCTGACAACAGGCGCCAGCAGCTCCGCATAATTTCGGGATACGGCCTCGCATGCCATGCTCGAGCGAACAAGACTCCTCGAATCCCCGACGCCTCGATCAATGGACACGCCGCTTTCGACTAACAGAACGTCGTGAAAAAAAGAAGCTCATGCTCAACGATTGTCCCCGCCTCTCTCGCGACCCAACACGAGTCGACTCAAACTCGATGGAAACTCGAGCAGTTTCACTGCCGAACTCACATCGCAACCAACGTTGCAGACATTGGTGAGCTCAGACTAGACCACTGCGATTGTCAAGATGTACACGCCCATGCTTATTCTTGGTACTATCGTGAATCTCATGCATGCGCGGCTGAGTGAAAGCTACGACGGGTTCGATCCTTTAACCGTCATGACGCAAACTGAGTTTTTTGCTCTCCAGTACAACGTAAAACCGACAGGTTTGCTCATCTTGGATGTATCAAACGTGTTGTCATTCAGCGGCATCAGACTGAACACAAGTTTACTGGTGATGGCATATAAATAGGAAGTTTCCTTCAAAGAATTGACGGTGGAACCGTTCTACCTTGAAGTCTTAGCGGTCAATTTGCAAGTTGCTGTCATTTCGTTTCCTCTGCTCGTTGGATCGGATCTGTTCCAGAACTTCCGTCACAAATGTCTCATGCATATCATCGTAGCGAATGCCGCGAGCATACGGAAGCCTTCGCCAACCGTCACAACTCTGATCTCGTGGCCGGATGACAAGTGGGTCCATACTTGCGCTACCAGTTTCGACCATTTGATCTTGTGGAGCGACTCTGCCCCTCTCCGTACCTGTGCCAGTACCGTGCGGAAATGCTCTGTGGGAGCACTAACTTTTGAAAGGACTCAAATCTTTCAGATCCCAAGGGTGTTCCTCGAGATCGTCTATGTGTGTAATGGGACGGCTGTCGTTTCGCGCTTCGTCGTAACCAAAAGAGCTGATGAGAATTTCGAGTTTAGCATGCTATACAGATACGCGGTTTCAGAGACAGGAGTGATGAGTTGTTTCTCTCCGATTCGTTGGCGCGAGACGGACGTTACAACCCTGACGAAGCCTTTCAAGATTGAAGTCTGGGCTTCAATGATAGTGACCACTTTGACGATTGCGAAGCTAATCTCATGGCTCACTATGAGTGGCTTCTGGGGCACTTTTGCCCGAATTTGGATAAGTTTTGTAACGTCCCTAGACAGTGAAGTCAACATGCGACGATGCTCCCAAATGCTGGCAGCTGGCTCCGCTCTACTCTTGTGTTTTTTCCTCGGCCAGATGTACAATAATTATATCATGTACTACTTCTTGAATCTTCGAATTCCGAGTGACTGTTCGATGACATACAATTGCCGACATGTAGCTCTCTGTTATGATCAGAACAAGCTCCTCCACTCGATCTCGATAGAGAACTGTCTGTGCAACATGAATGAACTCCAGAAAGGGCTGCTCGCAATACCCTTGCATAGAGAATCGCGGCAATGGGACACTAGCAAAAACCCCGACATTTTCAATCACCATCTTCTCTACCTTCAGACTTTGAAAAGGAGGCGATCAGATTCACGAACATTCATGTTGGTTGCTGCGAGGTCAAGCTCAACTCTGGATCGTCTGTTTGCAACCGGCATCATTTCTAGCCACCGTTTCGATCACACGAGAGCCGAAGTGGAATCTTTCCGCAGGAGCGGATCAAGGACGCTTTTTTATAGGAAATTGAGGAAGGACGCTTTGAGAAGAATGGGAGCATTTATTGACTTCACTGCAACAGTCGATTGGTTTGATATGGACAGTTTCCGTAAAATTCAGCCCCTTTTCGGGGTGTGTGTGATGATTATCGGCGCTGCCGTCTGCAGCGAAGTCATCGGCGCTTGCTGCTTCGGTGCCTCTGCTGCTTTTGTTGGAGCAGTGAAACGTGTTTTCCACAGAACAGCCAGAATGAAGGTTCCTCCGTATTTCCGAACCCTGCGGAGAGCAAAAAAATGAGTGTAAGAAAGTGTTGTGCCGGCGTCATCGTGTTTGGGGGCCCCCGGACTAATTGTAAGAGGAGAGGTCACAGATGTGAACACTCGGGTTTCGCTGAAACTTGGGCAGCAGGGATGGGCAGTAATTGCGATTTCAATTACCAATTACTAATTAATTACTTTTCAATTACTAATTGATAATTGAGTCAATTACTTTGTTGAGACAAGTAATTTGTAATTCGTAATTCATTACTTTCCAATGTAATTGGCCCAGATTTTCAATTACATTTCAACTACTTTTCAATTATTTATTGAAGCACGGCCGAGGAGTGTTCAGAGTGCAAACTAGAGGTTGAGATTTCGAAATACCTTACAGAGGAGTATCTCGAAATCACGAATCGGTTCAAGTATCGGAACATTCCAAGAAATTCCAAAGCCTATAAAGTTGGACTGTCGTCTCCCGCTCCAGTCGAGCGACTTTTCAGCCTTGGGAGTTTGACGCGTCGCGATCTCCGGGGTCGTCTTAGCGATTCTACTTTGGAAATGTTGGTGCTTTCCTATTACAATAACTTTAAACTCTCTTAGACCTTGAAGTAGGTCGAGGATTCTGTCTCCTCCGAGCCGACTAGTTCGGCTTTTCTTTCGCTGCGAAGGAAATCCGGATAAAGAAAGCAATTGAAAAGTAATTGGAAAGTAATTGAAAAAGTAATTCAATTACTCAGTAATTAATTACTTCGAGTGAAAGTAATTGGTAATGGTAATTGAGCTCAATTTCTTTGGGCGGTAATTAGTAATTGGTAATTGCAATTACTTTGAAAGTAATTGTGCCCATCCCTGTTGGGCAGTGTGAAGTCTATACTCAGATGAGTAAACTCCATCGGGATTTTTTACGGAAATGCGCGGATCAGGAGATATAGTCAATTGAAAATTGCGTACTTCGTAGAGGGTGGCGCGTTTATGAGACCGCGCTGCTCCGCAGCGCTGAGACGCAGATCGGGCGCTGTTGAACCTGAACTAACGGGACTCATTGTCAGCAGGGTAGGTTCTGATGCATACAGTGGAATCCGCGTAATGGGACTACCTGATAATGGGACCAGCCGCTTATTAAGGCCAAAATCCAAATCCAACCGAATATGCATATGTAAGATCTAAAATAACCAGGGCGCCAATATGAGCTACCCCGATCAGATTGCGCGAGATTGAATGCATCTATGCTCGCAGCTTAGGTTTTAGAGGGAGATTCGAGTCGATTTCTTCGTCGGTGCGACATGGACTCCAGTTCTCAATTTAGCTCCTATGTATCCACATAATGTATGGACAAGATATATGTACATCTGAAATGTCTCGGGCTTCTTCTGCTGACAATGAGCCCCGTTAATTCGAGTTCGCCAGCGCTCGATCTGCGACTCAGTGCTACGGCGCAGCGCGGTCTCATACTCGCGCCACCCTCTACGAAGTGCGCCATTTTCAATTGACTATATCTCCCGATCCACGCATTCCCGTGAAAAACCCCGATAGGGTTTTACTCATCTAGGTGTTGACTTCACACTGCCCAAGTTTCAGCGAAATTCGAGTGTTCACATCAGTGACCTCTCCTTGTAAGCTGCACGACATGCTATACAATACCGTATTTCTTCCAATCGGAGAACACTGCTCTAATAGTAGGGCACGCTCTAATCAACGGGCACCTCGGGGAGAATCGAAATAATTGATGGGCATGCTCTTTTGGTCGGGCTCTCTCAGAGTCTTTCATTGCCATCCCGAAGGCTCTCGGCGACGCACCAGCTCGCCGCCGCCCAACGGAAAGCGAGGGGAATGAAAGAGCGCTAGTAGGGAAAGATGTTGGCGCAGCAGGGGCGTAGCCATGATTTCTTCTTGGAGGGGGCGGGCCTGCTTCATGGGGCGGGGAGGATTTGATACTCCGGACACCGCGGTATAGGGTACTAACATGGGACAAAAAATCATCGCCTCGACCCCCTCGCTACGCCTTTGTGACGCAGAGCCGTGTAGCGACATTGAGCAAGTTTGCATGCGGAGAAAGAGGAAACGCTAGAAGCGTGGGTAGAGTGTATATCTCGCTGTTGTGCCCATATGAGAGCTACTTTTCGAAATTGAGAAGTAGCTCGGCTGACTCGGCAGTTCAGCTTGCGAGGTGACTTAAGCTTGAAATTCGACTCGTCGTCCTTCAGGATTCGTTCACCAGAGGCCGCCGACTTCTTTCTTCTCTCGACCTTGAAATCAGACGGGCAGGCTCTAATTTGCGGGCACCGATTGGAAAATCGATACATTTAACGGGCATGCCCTTCAATTAGAAGAAATACGGTAGGTAGGTTTCCTCATACCCAATAAATTGTTTCAATTTGCTGCATTCATCACGCTCCTGGAATCCGGTTCGGTTTCTCCTTACTTCATTCCGAGTTCATTTCTTTTCAGAACTAGTTCACCGGTCAGAACCGGTTTCGGAACGGGTTTCGAGAACTCTTTCGTAAACGCGATGATTCGCACAATTTCCTCCTCACGGGATCTGTAATATGCTCAAAAAATGAGACTATCCAGGGCAGGGCCGGATCTACGAATTTGCCGCCCTAGGCTGGGAAAAACTTGCCGCCCCTAGGCTGGAGAAAAATCGCCGCCTCCATTTTTCGGGAGAAGATATTTTCTCCGCTCGAAGACGCTCTGACATTTGTCAAAGTAAATCAGGAAAGCGTATGAAGTTCGCTGCGTTCGATCGGAGGTCGGAAGGTGCTTTTGGTCAGAAAAACTCTAAATTTCTTCGTCTTACCAAGGACCTCCTGTAGTTTCTGTTTCTCCTTTTCAACACGCTTCCTGTACGCACACCCGCTGAGGCGCATTCGGCCGTTGGCCATCGACTTTCAGATTGTGTTGAAGGCGTTCGAGAGAATCAACTAACGGATTCCTGTGTCACATAACTTGACATCGCTCGGAAGATTGATTGATCGTTCGTCGATTCTCGCACGTGATACACGCAAGCGCTAGAGGATGCTGGAGCTCCGTAGGTTTGCCACCCGCCAAAAGCGAGAGATGATGAACCGTTGGAAATGAATCACCCAGGTGCGCATTAAGAAATTAAGAGACATAGAGTTCAGAGTACTCGGAGTGAAACAACTTGTTTCTATTTCTTGTGCACGCTTCGTCAGATTCGCTTCCCGCACCGAAATTTGCCGCCCTAGGTAGCCTGCGGGAAGATCCGGCCCTGGTCCAGGGTGATGAGGGAAGAGCAGTAGCGTACCAAAGGGGGGGGAGCAGGGGGCCAGATCGACCCCCCCCTCCCCCCCAAGATTTTTCCTGGCCCATCGAGGTCCATGTTGAAGCTCATCATCATCTTCTGTTGCCCCCCCCCCCCAGATGGGGCGAAAATGTTATTGGCCCTCAAAGAAAAAAAATCCTGGGTACGCACCGATTTATACCGAATTGAGCGAAAACCCGATTCGAGCGGGGCCCGATCTGAGCGCGGCACCGATTTGAGCGGAGGCCCGATCTGGGCGAAAGCCCGATTTGAGCGGGTGTCCGTTCAGAGCGAACGCCCGAATTGCGCGAAGGTCCGATTCGAGCGATGGTCCGATTTCAGCGTCTGAGCCGACGGGCGCTGTGGCGCTGTGACCACTGATCGCGTGGGCTCCGCCATCAATAGTCTTGAATCAATAATCCTGTGTCCTGTTTTTCAGACAAGCGATAGCCCGTGCCGCTCGCTACGCTCGCGGATGACTTTGATTGCACCTGCCATAGTGTGAAGAGCCCGAAGGACGGCTTCCAATACTGTAGATCTTTCCCCAAATCGGAAATTCGGGAAGCTGCCTGAACGAATATTATCCATGAAAATGGAACGCGTTTTCTTCGTAGTGCTTGAGGCTCCTTCAACTTTCATTCTTTCTATCCTGTTAGTGTTTATGCTGTCGATGGTTCGTACCACAGCGGCTTTTCCTTCAACCAACTTGCGCTGAGATCGGGCCTGCGCTGAAATCGCTCTCTCGCTCAAATTGGTGTCCCGCTCAAAATGGGATCTCGCTCAAATCGGGCATCCGCTCAAATCGGGCCGTCGCTCAAATTTCTATCCGCTCAAATCGCCTGAAACGCATCCAAACTGCAGAGTGCAGGGGTTTCCAAACTGCTCTGGTGGCGGCACCCCATGCTTGGAATGCAGTGGGACATGCAGGTACGGCACCAAGACCGCCGCGGCAGCACGCGGGTGGGTGCCGAAGAGCAGATGAATCTAGTATCAAACTTGAGAGCCCTGGAGAGACACTTCCGCCGTCAATCACGAGCGAGCTTCAAAAAAGATCCAGCGTTCGATTTCAGCTCTGTCCGCAGGATGTCGGAAACCTGATGCCTCGAGGAGCTCTGATTCTCATTCAGATCTCAGTCCTCAATCTGGGGCTAGAGCTTCTGTGAATGCGGCACAAATTCGATCCATCCAAGACACATGTAGATAACTTGAGGAGAACTGACCCCCAACTCATGCAGCACCAGGAGCAGCTCGTGAGATACAAGATACGAACAAGTTGATCGTTAGAATGAAGACTCGGGGAATCCATGTGAAATTCATTCGCGAGGACGATGCTCCACGGAGAATCATTTATTAGAGGGAATTTACCAGGTGGCGCCACTGCGGAGAGCGGACGACTGACGCCAGAAGTCAAGCAGACTACAACTCATTCATCGTCAAGAAACCTACAAGTCTAAATAGTCAGCAAATGCAGCTTACCTTATATCCGCGAAGATGAGGCGCCGGAAAACCCACCATCCACCCCGGCTCCTCCTCCTACCCAGTCGCACGGCACATCTACAAAGGTCCGTCGTATTCTTCTTCGTCGTCCGCTTCCGTCAAGGCTGCATCGTAGTCGGGCAAGGTCGTCGGAGTGCTGAAGTCGACGGTTAGTCGTGCGCCTACCACTTCAACGGTCGGGAACCGCACGATTTGCCGGCCGAGGCGGTTCTTCGGCGTATTCTTCACGCGGATACTCTTGACGTACAGCTTCAGCATCGCCTTCAGGGACGTCGCAGACCGAACCTCCCCAAAACGGCAATCGGAATGACCAACGCGAGGGTCCACCTCAGCCGCTTCGACAACGACTCCCCAGTGTGCAGGTGGCACCACGGGGTTGTCCGATTCGTCACACACGTCTTCGTCCGCCTCAATGTCGACATCTTCTTCCACCTCGATGTCTTCCGCTTCGTCCGCGTCTTCACGCACGTCATCTGTAACGAATGCCCAACCCTGAGTTCCTCGAAGTCTATGGGATTCGTAGGTATGAAACTATAACTTCCAATAAATCGGTCCGACGGAGACCGCCTCCTCTCTCTGGCCCCTCTCCCGGCGAGGAGCGGCCGATGCACGTCGCCGCTCTAAGTCGAGAAAGCACACACACTGTTCTGGACCGGAGATCGAGAGTGTTCTCCCAAGATCTCATCCCAGAGAGAGAGGCTTGTTTCCCGTCGGATCGCTACCCTCGGAGATTCAGACTCTTCCTTCAGTGTATTTCCAGCCGAAATAACCGTGCGTTCCCGCCGGTTGTTCACATTGGTGTCAGAAGTGTTCGAGCCAGCGTTCCCGCCGCTCCCATCCCGAAGCCCGATTACCTAATTGGGGCTCCAGGTGCCGATCGCGCCAAATCGGAACCGCGCGCGACCGAAACCGCGCCAGCGAACCCCGCGCGCAACAGGGAACGCGCAAGACAATAACCGCGCCGACGAAAACCGCGCCGACCAAAACCGCGGCCGATCGCAACCGCGCCAGCGAATCCCGCGCGCGACACGGAACGCGCACGACAATAACCGCGCCGACGAAAACCGCGCCGACGAAAACCGCGGCCGACGAGAACCGCGCGCGACGGTGATCGCGCCGACGAAAACCGCGCTCGTCTAGAATCGCCCCGACGGGAACCGCGCGGAACTATAGGGTCTTCAATAAGTCACTTGGCAACTTCGAATGGTTACAAAAAATGACTACATTACCTAGAGGCATCGTTCAAACTCATTGGGAAGAGCAACTGCTGGGGTTTATGTATGGAAACACAACCTCCCTTCTCCAAGCGAGGAATCCAGCATTCTGGAAATTAGTCGGGGATTTTCGGGCAAACAATGCCTTGAATCTCCATAACTATAGCCAACTATGTCTGTTAGCAAGAGCTGTGATTGAAGCCTCCGAATTTTGCCCCAGCTGAATTCGATTTCGCTTAAGTAAAAGCAGAGGGATCCCGCTTTGGCAATGAAGATACTCCTTGGAATCCGTCGGCGAGCAGCTCGCGTCACGCGAGTTGCCAGTGACACGAATCGCGCGCAAGTATTTTCGCGCGGTTTTCGTCGGCACGGGTTTCGTCGGGCGCGATTTTCGGCGGCGCGATTTTCAGCGGTGCGATTTCCGGCGTGCGCGGTTGCTGTCGGGCGCGGTTTCCGTCGGCGCGGTTTTCGTCGGCACGGTTTTCGTCGGGAGCGATATTCGGCGGCGCGATTTTCGGCGTGCGCGGTTGCTGTCGGGCGCGGTCCTCGTCGGCGCGGTTTTTGTCGGCGCGGTTATTGTCGTGCGCGGTTTTGTCGCGCGCGGTTTCGGATTTGGCGCGATCGGCACCTGGAGCCCCTAATCGGCAAGTCATCACGCGCGCTCCCGCCGTGATCTTCAGTTTACGTGCGTTCTCGCCGTAAAATAGTGCAACATCGTCCCAAGTGGGCCTAGCAGCAGCCTCGGAAGTCGGAACCGTGCAACCAAGCCAGTCACAAAGCTTCATCGAATCGGCAAGTCCTTACGTGCTTTCCAGCCGTGAGCCCGTTGTACGCATTCTTCCATCGTGAAACATAATCACTGTGTACTCTCCGAGTGCCAGCGCCGCTGCAATACAACCCCCGACGGTCTCCTTCGCTAGACCGAGTCAGCTTACATCCGAAATTTCACCTGGTTGTCGCGTGCGCTCTCGCCGCGAAACCAGCCGCGTGCGTGCTCGCAGCGGAAATTTCCCATCGCTTCACCGGGCCATCCCAAACCCGTGATAGTCAGTCAGCCCATCCAAGGTCGCGATTTCGTGGCATCTCATTAGCCAGAAACCGGACCGAACCGACATCCGACACATCTCGAGGATCAAATCCAGCACATTTGCGGTCATTGTCCAGTGAACTGTCCAGACGTTGACCTCGCAATCCCGCAGTGCAAGCGTCCCGAGCGAAGATGTCCGGTACGGATGATCCAGAGAACAACAAAACCTTCGACGCCGAAGCCCCCGCGGAGGCCATTGACGACCAGGAATTCCTGGATCGCCAGAACCTGAGGCTCAGGAGATCCCAGGTCACGCGAGCCTCCACGAGAATAACGGAGTTCGCCGCCCTGAACGAACCCTCTTGGGCTCAGCTGAACAACGGCAAACGCCTCCTCGCGTCGTTGGACACTGCCCTCGTGGAGATGGAGAAAGCTTTCCATCGCCTCACCGTCGCGCCGGCTCTCGTGAGCGACCACAGAAAGCTCCAGGCCGAGTTCGACAAACACGAGGATTACTCGCGGAAGGCAGAAGAAGCGTCCGAAATCCTGCACATCAAAATCGAGCAGCTAGCAGAGCTTCTGGGCGCTCACTCGCTCACCGACCAGGCACAGCAGCAGGCGAGCCCGGAGGAGCCGCTACAAGAGGAAAACGTCACGCCGCCGGCGAGCGGCCTGGAGCAGAGTCAGTTCTTGGAGAGCGAGAACCCAGACTACCGAGCAGAAACCGAGACGCCCAACTACGAAGACAGCACGGAGCATCGTCCGCTGAGCGGAATTCCCATCGCTTCGAGCAGTGGTATCCAGACGCAAAGTGCACCCCAACCCATCTACCTGGCTCCCGATCCGGCAACCATCGTCCCGAAATACAATGGTGATCCGGTCCGCTGGGAGGAATTCTGGCATTCACGTTCTACGTGGATTCGAAGCCGCTCGAAACCACGGAAAAATGCAGAATTCCCAAGAACTCCCTGGTCGGCAAGGCAGCCAGACCCGTCTACCACCTGAAGATTTGTGCCGAGAACTACCAGTTGATGAAGGATATCACCGAGAAGGAGTTCAAGGACAACGCCCTGGCAAAACGGACGCACGTTCGCCGCATTCTCGAACTGTGCAGGACGAGGGACCTCCAGCAAGACGATAAGTTATTCGATTTTGTTTCTTCCCTTAGACAGCACATGCATTCGCTCTTTGCCTTAGGCGACGATTACGCGTCTCTCACTGCGATTCTGTCGTCAACCATCTTGGAGGCGCTCCCGCGGCGGTCCGTGAAAAAATTCAACTCGGGCAACAACGACGAGGCCGAGGGCGAGTCTTGCGAGTTAGAACTCTTGATGAACTTCTTAGAACGCGAGGCCGAACTGATCAAAAAATGCAACAGGCTGGGCAAGTCCGACGACAGTCGAACATTCCCTCCGAGCCAAAAAAATTTCAGACCTAGCAGAGGCGGCCATAACTCGCGCGATAGATTCGAACCGAAGCCTGATTATAATCAGAAATCGCAATACTCGTTCGTTAGCACCGTCGACCAGATAGATCACTCGTGCATCTTCTGCTCGAAAGACCACTCAAGCGCCAAATGCAGCAAAAAAATGTCGGTGGAAAAAGGAGAAAGTGCGCGAGCGCTAAAAACGCCTGTTGGCGATGCCTCCGTCGCAATCATTCAGCTCAAAAATGCCGTGCGCGTGTTCCCAATTGCTCTAACTGCAACGGCAGACATTCGGTATTGCTATGCCAGCGTCAGAAAGATCGTGAACGGTCCGACGAGGTCGTCGTGGGGACTTCGCGCTGCGAATCCTCGGCAGCCCCGACGCACCCTCTCGGGTCTTGCTCCAGACAGGTTACGTCTGGATAGTCGCGTCAAAAAAGCACAAAACCATTTGTCGGGTTATGTTGGACCCCGGCAGCCAGTGCTCGGTGGTCTCCAAGCGTATCGCGGACTTCTTAAAACTACCCCAGGTCGACTCGCAGGAGATCGACTTTCGCGGGGTAGCAGGCAGCTTTTCCGGCGGCCAGCGACTCAGCATAGTCGAATTCAAGCTAAAAAGCAGGTTCTCCAATTCAACAATCAAAGTGCGCTGTCCCGCGGTTCCCGTCGTAATCGAAGGCATTTTGCCAAGAGCCTGTCTGAAGGAACCGCTCCCACAGCTGGCCGACGAGAAACTAGAATCTTTCCCAGAAGAAATCGAGATGTTGATCGGTGCAGATTTGCTCCCGTGGGTGTACCACGGAATGTACAAAAATATAGGTAGCATCATTGCTCAACCTACTATATTCGGTTGGTTCCTCTGGGGTGACGACGGCGTCAATCAGTTTTCCAACTCGGTTATCACAGCCGTTGGACTGACTCAGTCGGTCAGGAAGGCGCCGGTCGCCAAACCCAACCCGGGGCTCCAGAAATCGAAGGAGACGTTGGAGTCTCTGGAGTTCCTGTGGGACACGGAGCTGTTCGGCATAGAACGCTCGGTCCCGGATAGAGGTCGCAATTACCCGGGTCCGTACCCGGGTACCCGGGTAATTACCCGGATCCGGCCTCGGATTCGAAAATTTTGGACCCGGGTACCCGAGTACCCGGATCCGGGTAATGAAACTGTACCCGGGTCCACTTTCATTACCCGGACCCGGGTACCCGGGAACGAATTTCCGGGTACCTGGAAACGAATTTCCGGGTGCCTGGAAACGAATTTCCGGGTCGATCAGACCAAGAGAGCCACGAATTTGTCCCATAGCCTTCAAAAAGTATGGTCTGATCGACCCGGAAATTCGTTTCCAGGTACCCGGAATTTCGTTCCGGGTACCCGGAATCCGGTCCGGGTACCCGGGTCCGTACCCGGGTCCGTACCCGGGTACCCGGATACCCGGGTACGGGTAATGAAAATGGACCCGGGTACCCTGGGACCCGGGTCCGTACCCGGGTCCTATTACCCGGGTAATTGCGACCCCTAGTCCCGGATGAGGAACAGCTCTCTGCGCAGCAATTGGAACATTTTTTCAGGCGCTCGATAAAGCGAAATCACGAGGGCCGCTACATCGTCACTCTCCCATTCAGGGAAAATTTGAGCACCTTGGGTGACAACCAGAAGTTGGCTTACTCCAGACTGGTGCACTTCCTGAGGCAGGCAAAGAACAAGCCGCAGCTCCTGGCGGCAGTCGACGCGGAGATCGGCAAATACATCGAGAAAGGCTACGCTGAAGAAGCGACCCCGAGGCAGCCCGGCCAGCTAGCGCATTACCTCCCGATCCTCGCGGTGGCCAAGAAGACGCTCTCGGACACACCCGATCTCAAAGTCCGCGTCGTCAAAGATGGGGGATCCCGAAGCGCGGACCAAGCGTCGCTTAACGACGTCATGGACCAGGGCCCCAATTTGTTGCCGGACATCGTTAAGGTGTTGTTCAACTTCAGGCGCAAGCCAATCGTCCTCAACGCAGACATCCAGGCTGCATTCATGCAGTTCCTGATCAACAAAGAGCAGCGCACATTCCTGAGGTTTTATTGGCCGCTCGGCATCTCCGAAAACCCCAAGGCACCGGTGAAAGAGTTTTGGTCAACAGTCCTCGATTTCGGAATCATCGCAGCGCCATGGATCGCGTGCGCCGGAATCCGTTTTCATCTCGACTCAGAGATCGCAGCGCAACCCGATCGCGCGGAAGTTCTCCGCGAGGTGAGAGAGACAGTCTACATGGACGACCTGTCCATCGGTAGTTACTCCGCGGCGGAAGCCAAGGAGACCGTCAGATGTCTGATCGAGACGTTCCAGCGAGGCCACTTCCCGCTCGGGAAATGGGCTACGAACAACGCCGAAGTGGCGGAGTTCATCGCAGAGTTCACCGGCTCGGATCGCGAGGCGATCACGGTCGACCGTCCGAACGCGAAATTCCTGGGCATACCCTGGAACCAGGTGTCGGACTGCTTGTTCATCGAGCCGAGTGAGGTCAGGAAAGTTCTGCTGGCAGGCCAACCTACTAAGAGAAAGCTCTTGAAAGGGCTCAGCGGACTCTTCGATCCGTTGGGATTCATTACGCCGATTGCTATCAACTTCAAAATTCTGTGCCAGGCGGCATGGCAGGCCAACGTGGATTGGGATACACCGTGGTCAGGAGACCTAGCGGAACGCTACAGGGCAGCAGCAGCGAATCTGGATCTTGTTGAGAAGATCAGAGTCGAGCGCTGCATATGCCCACGAACGGAGGGGGCGGTCACGAGAGAAATCCACATATTTGCAGATGCGTCCCTGTTGGCGTACGCATGCTGCGCGTACCTGAGGGAATTCATCAAGGGAAGACCAGACTCGGTAACAGTCCGCGTTCTTTTCGCGAAAGCCCGTGTGGCGCCGCTCAAGGCAAAGTACACGATCCACCGGCTGGAACTCCTTGCAGCAACATTGGCAGCGGACGTCGCGAAGACGATTTCAGAAGTCCTGCCGGAAAAAATTGACAGAACGTTCTACTACACCGACAACTCGGCAACTCTACACTGGATCCGGGACCCAAAGCCAGACCGTTGGAAAGCTTTCGTTTCGAATCGGGCGAAACACATCCAGAAGATCGCCGAGCCCCAGCACTGGTTCTTTATCCGAACAGCGGAGAATCCCAGCGACTTGGCGTCTAGGGGCTCACCCATCGATTCGGACGAACTCCTGCGGTTTTGGCTGAGAGGTCCGGCATGGCTTTCAACATTAGCCGAGCCTGAGCCACATGCGCTCAATGCACCCGATCCGACTTCGGGGTGCGTCTCGGAAAGGAAAGCACAGGTGGTCGCAGCCGTCAACGTAGCTCAGCATTCCGACCCCCTCATAAACAAGCAATTTTCGTCATGGATCAAGGCAGTTAGAGTTACAGCCTACGTGCTGAGATTTGTAGATGGTTCAAAAAATAAAGCTCGCCAACTTTCCCAGGCTATCGAAGCCGCCGAGTTTCGGAAAGCAGAGGATGCGCTCGTAAAAAACATTCAGCTCTCGTATTTCAAGGCAGAAATCGAGGCAGGGGGAGCTAACACTCCGAAGAGCAGCCCAATGTATCAATTACGCTTGTTTCTAGGCGAGGATGGGCTCCTGCGGTGTCGCTCGCGGTTGGAAAAATCCGAGTCCATGTCTTACGACGAAAAATTTCCCATTTTATTGCCGGCCAAGTGCCATTTAGTCGAGTTATTGATGGCGTCGATACACGCCGCAGGATGTCTACACACCGGTGGAATCGCGAACATTCTCCACCACCTGCGGGCGCGCTTCTTTGTCTTGGGAGCCAGAGCCATGGCCAAGACAGTTATTGCGCGTTGTAAGACGTGCATAAAGTTTTCAGCGAAACCAGCCTCGCTTCCAGCACCCCCACTACCAAAGTTCCGAATCCAGGAATGCGGACCATTTACGGTCACAGGAATCGACTACATGGGTCCAATCTGGTTCCAGCAGGGAACCGAGCGGGCAAAATCGTATGTCTTGTTGTTCACCTGCGCGGTGACTAGAGCCATAAGGCTAGAGTTGGTAGCAGATCTCACGACGGAGGAGTTTCTCTTGGCTCTCCGACGGTTCATCAGCCGGAATCCCGCGCTCAAGCAGTTGGTTTCCGACAACGCACGAACGTTCAAGAGAGCGGAAAAAGAGCTGGAGTGGCTCTTCAAGCACGCGAAAGCGCAACCGGTGGGAGACTTCCTCGCTCGGAAAAAGATCGAGTGGCGTTATGGAACGGAGAAAGCTCCGTGGTCGAACGGATTTTTTGAGCGTTGCGTGCAAATGGTGAAAAGGCCGCTGAGAAAGGCTCTCGGCGTTCAGGCCCTCACTTTCCGCCAGCTTGACACTCTTCTCACAGAAATCGAGCTTGTCGTCAACAACCGGCCGATCCCAGCAGTCTACACGGACCCGAGTGAGCCGAGGGCGCTCACACCGGCCAATCTACTCTACGGTTACGACTCGCAGGCGGGGTTGCCGGATACGAAGCAAATCATCAAGGATTGCGAAGCCGCAACGGCTATCGTCTTTTCGGAGCGGTGGCGCCGGCAGCAATCCGTCCTTCGCGCGTTTTGGAAACAGTTTCATAACGAGTATTTACAGTTCTTGCGCTCAAACCACTACAGCAAACCCGCGCGAACAGCTCCTCTGAAGGTGGGCGACGTTTGTTTGCTTCACTCGGGAGATTCCTCGCGCGCGTACTGGCCGTTGTGTGTCGTCGAGTCCCTTCACGGCGGGGAGGGAACAGATCGAAGACAGCGATCTTGTTGGATTCGGACAGCACAGGGACAGCGGCTGAGGCGGCCGATTCAGCTTCTCTACCCGCTCGAGGTTAACCGCTATTAAGAAATTTCAGGAAGGAAGGAGCGCGACCAATATTCTAGAGCCTAAGCGTATCCATATGTACCCCCCAGCCTTCATTATGAATAAACACTAGTGGAATAAAACAAATGAACTCACTTATTCGGAGCGCGGCGCAAGCCGCGGATCACGTTGAGTGATCAGCCACGGGACCAGGAACAACTCCCAGGCTGCTTCGACCCCGGCGGTGAACGACAACGGGTCACGCGAGCGGCGGGCGGTGCGGGACAACCGAACTGCCCAGGTCTGATGACCCTCCGGCAACCTACTCCACAGCAGACTCGCTAGTTCGCGTTGGCGCTCTTCGGGAAGCTCGGAGAAGTCCCTCCACTGAGCACGCAGTAGCAACATAAAAAACCCTGTCGGGCTGTTCACGTAAACGTTCGTTTCACGGCGCGAACTCATCGCGCTTCAGACACACTATGACTTTATTTCGGTAAAAAAGAATATTCTTCCATCGAGATTTGGCGAATTTGGGCGAGTGGTTGACGAAACTTGACGCGCGAGCCTAAGCGGATGGCGCCTTCAAGTCGGAACGCCGAGTCGGGACGGCAGGATCGCGGATCACTAAAAATCACTCCGTAAAGGGAGACAATCGGCAGGAGCGAATGCATAGCTGTAGGGAAAGACAGGTCGATAACGGATTCTGGAACGACAACCGTCCCTCCGCGCTAGATAAGCTACATAGGTACGCATGCTCCTCAGCTTCTCACGACGTCGAAGTGTCGACTCACATATACATCGCCGCCCCGGATCTGCGTTTTGAGAGCGGCTTCACCGCTCCCCGGGGAATGTAACGAATGCCCAACCCTGAGTTCCTCGAAGTCTATGGGATTCGTAGGTATGAAACTATAACTTCCAATAAATCGGTCCGACGGAGACCGCCTCCTCTCTCTGGCCCCTCTCCCGGCGAGGAGCGGCCGATGCACGTCGCCGCTCTAAGTCGAGAAAGCACACACACTGTTCTGGACCGGAGATCGAGAGTGTTCTCCCAAGATCTCATCCCAGAGAGAGAGGCTTGTTTCCCGTCGGATCGCTACCCTCGGAGATTCAGACTCTTCCTTCAGTGTATTTCCAGCCGAAATAACCGTGCGTTCCCGCCGGTTGTTCACATCATCATCCACGTCTTCGCACTCGCGGTTCACCTCCAAACCCCGATCACCGCGTGCAGACAGCACGACGGAGACCTGGGGGTCTTCGGTTTCCGGAGGCGGTGTCGTCGTAAGACGGTCCTCCGGCGCGCCGGCCAACCCATGCCGCTTGAGGAAAAATTCCGTCTGAGGCACATCGGCGCCGTCGGGGAGGTCCCCGTCCTCCCGCATTTGCAGCGAAAGATTGGGGTAGTACAAGCGGTCGGAATAGTAATCCAACCCCTGCCAATCTTCGCTCAAAAGCGCCTTCACCTATTCAATTGGACGTTCGCGGAGCGCGGGGCCATGCCTCCGTCCTTCGTGGCAAAAAATCCCGTAGGCCGAGTTGGCCCACGTGCGGGTTTCGTGGCGGCGGCCAGACTCCGTTGGATCTTCACCGTCGAAAAGGTCGTCCGGCGCAGGCATCACGTTCAAGATTCGGCTGAGGGGCACTCACGCACAAGCACGGAAAGTTGCGGTTGAATGGAACGAGCACGAGGTTTGGAGTAAGCACCGGGAGTTTTCGAAGGCAGTCACAAGACGAAACGTCCGCACTCAGCGACAGCCAGAACGAGAAGAACTTGAGGCCGTTCGGATGTTTAGAACAAAAGGAAAATGTATCAAATGTCGTCAAGCGGAGATGTGCAGCGTCAAATTATTCTCAAAACATTCAAGTCCGCCCACATCCCGTCCCCGGGGGAATATCACGAACCGATGGTTCGGTGTGTCATTTCTAGCCGATCTATGTTGTAAAAATACGTGCCATTGAAGAATCCATTCTAAAAAGAGTCTCCAAGCCGGAGACTCTGATTCAAATAAACCGCGCAGGGGAAAGAGGAAAGTGACAGTCAAGATGGCAGCCTCCAGCAGGGTGGTCGGGGGACACGGCCAGACCTGGGTTCCCGTTTAACGGGTAACGGAAAATAAATTTCCGTTTCCCGTTAAGGCACGACGGAAATTCTAATTACGCATTCCGTACAATTGACGCCTCGCAAACGAGTCTACAGAATTCGGAGGATCGTCTGCTGCGAAGTCAGACACGACACCGACAAGCGCGTGTCTGGGACGGGCGATTAAATTTCTGTTTTCCGTTAACGGAAATTCAATTTTGGGTTTTATGGAGTGGCGTCATCGGGACGGTCTCCTAGGAGCTCCTCTACGGACTCCTGAATTGATTCTAGGAATCAGAAAATTTCCAATAACCCGCGTGATGGCTCCTCATGATCCGTTACCGGCATCCGTTATCCGTTAACGGCTTCCGAAGACGACGAAGGTTGTTTTTTGAACGCGACAATCATCACTTCGAGACTTCATCATCACTTCATTTTCGAGAGATAATAGGTTTTCAGTCGTCGTGATGAAGTTGACTCATCTCGAAGTGATGATTGTCGCGTTCGAAAAACAAACTTCGTCGTCTTCGGAAGTCGTTAACGGATAACGGATGCCGTTAACGGATAACGGATGCCGGTAACGGATCATAAGGAGCCATCACGCGGGTTAATGGAAATTTTCTGATTCCTAGAATCAATTCAGGAGTCCGTAGAGGAGCTCCTAGGAGACGCCGGAGACCGTTCCGATGACGCCACTCCATAAAACCCAAAATTTAATTTCCGTTAACGGAAAACGGAAATTTAATCGCCCGTCCCAGACACGCGCTTGTCGGTGTCGTGTCTGACTTCGCAGCAGACGATCCTCCGAATTCTGTAGACTCGTTTGCGAGGCGTCAATTGTACGGAATGCGTAATTAGAATTTCCGTCGTGCCTTAACGGGAAACGGAAATTTATTTTCCGTTATCCGTTAAACGGGAACCCAGGTCTAGGACACGGCACACGGCAATAGGGTAGGATTCAAAATGGCGGACTGCCGCCGTTTCGGAGCGGGGCTTGAAGCCAGCGCATGGGCTAGGACAGGTTAGGTTAGGTTAGGAACGCTCAAAACTGAGTCAGGAGCCCTTAGGTAGGGACTTGGCAACTTTCAGCGAAGGGCAGGGCATCGCGTGCCCTAACATGATCGCTCTGCGCCCTCACCTATAAGTCGGATTTCAGCGTGACAGCCAAAACAGCGGCCTGCCGCCATTTTGAATCCTACCCTATTACCTAGGGAGTACGCCACAAGCCCGCATTGTTTACATCGAGGAGCCATTTTGAAGAGGGAAAGGGATATGAATTATAGAGTCGCAGCGAGCTAACCCGACCTAGTCATAAGGTAGCCGCGGGGCTCGAAGCCAGCGCATGGGCTAGGAAAGGTTAGGTTAGGAACGCTCAAAACTGAGTCGATTTAGTCAATTCGGCGTTCGATTCCTCTTCCCTATCCCTCTTCAAAATGGCGCCTCGATGTAAACAATGCGGGCTTGTGGCGTACTCCCATTACCTAGCCCCGTGGTCGGCCAGGGTCAGAGCTGTGCGCCGCGCCGCCGAAGCCTGTGGTCCGCCGCTAGCCGCCGTCTCTTCAACAGAGCGAGCCGCCGCGGCGCGCCGCTTCACGCCGCTGCTTTTGTGTTTCGCCAAGAATGAGACCCGCCCGGAAAATATGACCCTGATTTTCGGGCCTCGGAGGAAAGTAAGAAGGTCTGTACCGGGAGGGTAAAACTTCCCCCGGAACAAGAACTTACCTCTACGGCAATCGTAGAGGCGATGCTCTCCTTGCACTAGCTAGAGCAGGTACATTGCCCGCTAGAAGCACATCCTACCACGAAGGCGACAACACATGTCCGAGATGCGGCACGTACAAAGAAACAGTGCAACACATAATCTTTGAGTGCAACGACGCACACTACACAAACGATGACTTCCTCAGAGCTCTAGGTCTCCCGGAGGAAACACTGGACATGCCAGCAGTCATCAGAACAAAGCTCATCCTGGAAAACTGGGAGAGAGAGACCAGACGATCTGCAACAGCGCCTGAAATGAAAGGCTGATTCGATAGGAATATCAACTATGTGTATCCAAACTATCCAATCAAGATCAATAAAACCATAAACCATAAACCATAAAGACCTCCTCTGAAAATGAGACCTACTTGGGATATAAGCCCCATTTGGATGCCCTTCACCGGGAAATTCGCAGTTCCTAATTCATGTCAGAAAATACGAAGGAACGCCAAGCACACGGGTATACAGTTGCTGCTTTCAGTTTACTTTCAGCTCCCCTATATGCAGCGTTTGTTGCGGGTGTCGACGTGGTTCATCCCATGGAGGGTGCTCAACATTGGAATGCTCATATCTCCTGATCCACATGTTTCCGTACGAAATCCCGATGACATTCTCTCCAGTGGATCATGATCATCACGCTGGCCAGGTTTCAGCGGAATCGGAGTGTTCGCATTCGGGACCCCTCCGTGTGGGTGAAAAATGAATAATCTTCCGAAAATACGGCCTAACCCTTTTTTGAACCAAAAGAGAAAATGAGAAAGTGTCTTATTTTTGGCGAAACACGTTACGTCACGTTAATCTGAGACACGCAAAAATAGATTCGAAAAGTTCGGTCGCAGAGTGATTTCTTCCCCACGGATTCAGATTTGGGATCAGGCCGAAAAGCCGTGGATAACGGAGGATAGAAGAAACGGTGATGATAATCACTGAAGGCACGTATACAAACGATTTGTTCGCATGTCCACATCAACTGATGAATTTTGGGCCTCGGGTCCTGTTTCGAGTTCCATTCTAGAGGAAGCAAGAGTTTCCCAGGTTCATCCACGACGTCAGGGCCGCCGCGGCGCAGCGCGCTGCGGCGGCGCGCCGCTTCCGCCGCCGTCGCTGTCACTTTTTCACCACGCCGCCGCCGCCGTCTTAAACTTGGACGGCGCACAGCTCTGGCCAGGGTATAGGCAATAAGGCCCCAATGTTTACATCGAGGCGCCATCTTGAAGAGGGGAAGGGAAGATGAATCCACCGACCAATTGAGTTAATCGATTCAGTTTTGAGCGTTTCTAACCTAACCTAACCTGTCCTAGGCCATGCGCTGGCTTCGAGCCCCGCAGCTACCTCACGACTAGGTCCGCTCACCTCGATCAGACTCTATAATTCATATCCCTCTCCCTCTTCAAAATAGCGCCTCGATGTAAACATTGGGGCCCTATTGCCGTCTCCGGTCGGTCATAGGGACGCGAGCAAGATGGCGAGATTTCGAGGGAGAGGGGAAGGATTGGCTACACCAACGTCAGGGAGAGCCCGCGTGATTCTAACTGCGCACGATTCTTTAAAGCCGTTGGTACCGACGCAGTTATCTTGGAGTCTATGTCAGACGGTCGCAATAAAAATGGCGGCCCGCCGCTGTTCTAGCTGTTGGGTTTTATGCCCAACTGTAGCTCAGAGCGCCCCGCGCGTAAGTCAGGCCACGAAGTGCTCGAACCCCTCCGCTCTGCAGTCACACGTATCACTTAGGTCGACTGACTCACTCAGTTTGAGCGTACTTAACCTAACCTAACCTTTCCTAACTCATGCGCTGGCTCCGGGCTCCCCGCCAAAATGGCGGGCAATCGAGGCAGTCCGCCATCTTGAGTGCGATCGTTTGACACATTCCCTTATCTTGCGCGACGCATCAGAGATATACATATTGTGCAGGAATGCAGGAATCCCTGCGAGGTGTGGCAGGAATGTGAAGTCAGTTGGAAAGTTAACATCAGGTGAGCTCCCGTCGTTTTGATTAGTCTTGATTTTCCTCGGGAGTTCATTATAATTTTATTCACTTCACCTCGCGCGTAGGAAGAACGTACGATGACGAAGTTCACGTATAATCAGTGGCGTAGCCAGGATTTTCCCAAGGCAAGGGCTAATCCCTTGTAAGACTCTCAGCAATCGGTGCCGCGACCAGGAACCTCATCTCAGATGGTATGTTCAAGGGGGTTCTGGGGGGGGCTGACCCGCTCTGGGTTCACCAGCTTTGCCACCGCCCTGCAGTTTTGTCGTCTTCTTGATCTCTCAGGTCAATGTGTTATACGCTGCTCAATTTTTGATCATTCTACTCTCCGAAAATTCATATGGTGAAACCCCGTAAGACGAGCCCCGCGGGACCTGGAAATTCATTCGTTGTAACGGTTATCCGTTATAACAAAAGTCATCTATCATTATTTCCTATGGCAGCGTGGCCAAATAGGCGCACAAAACCTCGTCGTTGTATCGAGGATTGCGTTGAAATGGTGTTCGTTGTAACGAGGTTTCAATGTATCAGCTTCCACCGTTCGCTTCCGGAAAAACGCTGTTAAAGAACCCTCATATTCGAGCAGCGCAGGCTCTCCCGAAAGGTGGTGCAGCCAATCCTTCCCCTCTCCCTCGAAACAGTCCGATGGCCGCCATCTTGCTCGCGTCCCTATGGCCGAGCACCTCCAGCAGCCATCACAGTGTTCAGTAATCCAATCAATCATCATCATCGGGCCCGCGGTCGAGTGTATCCTACACCGACCCGGGTTTCCTCTTTTTCTCGTTAAGTGTCACCTACTCTCTCCTGCCGCGACGCAGTGGAACCCCGTGTTGTCACTCTTCCTTCAGATTGATCCGTGATACTCATAACGCTTGTGGTCGTGCTGTGTGTCGGACGTGTGTGGTAGTGCTCCGGAAAAGCGGGGAAAAATCACACGGTTTCACACAGTGAAATCGAGAACGGAGGATTCCGTTGTTAACCAATGTGAGCGTCTGCGCGCAAAGTACTCATCGTCAAGTAAAACCGCAAGTCGACAAGAAACTCGGAAAAAATCTAGTTTGACCTCCTCGATTCGGAACTGAAGAAAGCAAAACCTAAAAAAATCACACGGTTTCACACAGTGAAATCGAGAACGGAGGATTCCGTTGTTAACCAATGTGAGCGTCTGCGCGCAAAGTACTCATCGTCAAGTAAAACCGCAAGTCGACAAGAAACTCGGAAAAAATCTAGTTTGACCTCCTCGATTCGGAACTGAAGAAAGCAAAACCTAAAAAAATCGAACAAATGAGCAAAGCGAAGTTTCGATCAGCTGTCACTCAGAAGACAGGGTTTATTCGAGCGGGAAAGTTCTAACAAATCTCATAAATCCCACACAACGAAAGCTGAAAAAAAATACCTGAGCCCAACGTATCCAAATAATATAAAAAGCAAGACAATGCAAATAAGGAACTCTAACGAAATTACGGCGGCATCATCAAATGAACAGCATTGAGTTTAGCGAATCGATCATGAAACCTCATTAACTACTGGTTCAAAACAATTTCTATGCAGATTTTCATGAACTGGTCATCCCATCCACGTCACTCAGCCATCCCGTCAATCAAACACGCTGAAACTTATTGGCGGATCACAACGAACTCAAAGAACACACACTCCACAAGAATATTGCCGCTCCCATGAATTCTTCAACAACTTGCCCACACAACCCAGTGCCATCGAGCTCTGCCACTGAAACCATAAAGTTTTTCTACGTCTGAACTGGGTGGGAATCTACGGCCGCCGGAACACCGAGACAAGCCTCTGCTAACTCGCGACACTCCGCTAATGCCACGACATGGCTCACGACCAGAGGTGTGTGCCGCGCCGCGTCGCCGTCCCCCGAAGCCCGCCGCCGGTCGCCGCGATTCTTCAGCAGCGCGCCGGCGCTCCGTCGCCGCGCGTGATCTCGGCGGCGCGCCATCCTATCTGGCGAGTATTTCCGCCATTCCGGAATGGTGCCTCTGCTGATTTGTCGAGATCTCGTTTGTTTTAAGAGTCAGCACGGTTACAGCCCGCTATCCCGAAAACCCGGTATCCCGAACGGCGAAATGAAGGGCCCCAGAACCCCGCCATCCCGAAATCCGGTATCTCGGAACACGTTATCCTGAATACCCGCGATCCCTGATGGACAGTATTAAAAGAAAAATCCAACCTCCATACCGACGCCCTTCTTTTCACCTTTCGGGATACCGGGTTTTCGGGATACCGGGTACACACCGTCAGCACGACTCACATTGCCCGCTGCTTCCTCCTTGCTCTCCGCTACCGGCTTAGGCGCTGTGTGAGCCCGTTAATCTGCCGAAGAAAGAGGTGATGCCACGAATCTTCGAAGAATGGGCGCGGGAAAAAATCTCGGCCTGGGCGCAACAGCACCCTGGGCGCAAACAATCTTGGCAGAATCCTGAGATCTCAGTGCCAGATGCACAGATGTCAAGAATGACCCGAGAGACGGTGAATCTGATTCGGTAAAACTTAATTCGAGTCCCATTGACGTTTTTATTCAGAAAGGCTCTCCCGTCCACGAATTTCCGTTGTTTCCATTCTCACCGGCGACAATGGCAGGACTTGACCCCAAAGGATATTTCCTCCTCAAACCACAGCTTGTGCGGCACCACGGAGGGCGGCGGGCTCTCGCTGCGGCGCGCCGCCTCTTTTCGCGTGCGCCGCCGCCGCCGCGAAAAAGTCCACGGCGCACAGCTCTGCTCACCGCAGCATCCTGTTAGAGCGGAGACAAAGGGTATAGCGGAATAAGGTCGTTTTCCAGGCCCCCTCCGGGATTCGAATTTTCGATGCTGGGTTCGAATCCTGGTCAAAAATGATTAATCTTCCCATATTTGGATACCTCAGATTCCCCCTGATTATCCTGGTTTGATGGGGAAGAAGAAGACGGAACGCTCAAAACTTCTGAAATAATCCACATTCTTTAAACGCTTACTGTGCAACAACGAAGCATGCCAGAGAGTCGCGGTCTATCGCGTTTGAAAGCTGGCGTCCCAGAAATAGGGGTTTTAGACCGGAAAACTGCTCAGGAGCACTCAGCACAATGGATGAAGAGAACGATCGATGTTGGAGCAGTTTCGTACATCAGAAGGGTTTCCAAAAAAAATTGGCTAGCGCCCTTCCGTCGTCGGGCAGAGGGCTTTGGAGCCGAAAAACTGACGGAATTCCATGTTTTTTACTCTAAAATCGACTGGTTCTCATGGATAACAAGTTTTCTGCGGATCGCAGGAGTATGGTTTTGTAGCATTTTCCGCCAGCTTTCAAACGCGATAGACCGCGAGTCTCTAGCATGCTTCGTTGTTGCACAGTAAGCGTTTAAAGAATGTGGATCATTTCAGAAGTTTTGAGCGTTCCGTCTTCTTCTTCCCCATCAAACCAGGATAATCAGGGGGAATCTGAGGTATCCAAATATGGGAAGATGAATCATTTTTGACCAGGATTCGAACCCAGCATCGAAAATTCGAATCCCGGGGGGGGCCTGGAAAACGACCTTATTCCGCTATACCCTTTGAGCGAAGGCGACATTTGAGCGAAAGACCAATTTGAGCGGAAGACCAATTTGAGCGGAGGGCCGATTTCAGCGGAGGGCCGATTTCAGCGGAGGGCCGATTGCAGCGGATGGCCGATTTCAGCGAGAGCCCGATCAGAGCGGATACCAATTTCAGCGAGCGAGATGTGGCGGTGACACCGCTGTGGTACCTAGGGAACCAGTAAACTTTTTTCTCTTCCGCCGGAAGAATGAATTTCCATTAGCGATAGGCTCGGCACGTGGGTTTGAGTGCTGGGAATGGTGGTGCTCAAGTTCGTGAATTCGAGTCGTAACTAGGCTTTGCTAGCGGGTTTTTTGCGGGTTTGATTGAAAGCTGCGTCATGCACGCTGGTTCGATTCAAGCGATATCGCTTGGAGCGCATCCTGTAGCCACTAGGCATGCACCCGTTGCAACGGCAAGAACGGGCCGTTGCGACGGGCCGTTGCAACGGCCCGTTGCAACGGCGTTTTTTACAACGGCACAAAAATTGCCAAATGCACTCAGAAATAGTTTTTTCTCGCTAATTTCGAGGAAAATAAAGCTTATTGGGAGTTTATAGGGCTATTGGGACAGGAAAATCAAGTTTTCTGGATGATTTTTGACGAAAACGGGGAATTCGAGCCGTTGCAAAATATGCCGTTGCAACGGGCCGTTGCAACGGCCCGTTGCAACGGCAAACGGCAACGGCTATAAAATATGCTCGGGAGAGCAAACTTTGGGATCTCATGAGAAAATAACGGTGTCTCTGAGTTTCCCTTGGAGTGTATGCATCTCGGAGAGAAAACACTGAGTGGGCAGTGAGTGCGGGCGGGTGACATTCTCGCTTCGGTCTTGGACCTGATGCGATGCAAAACTGATGGAACTTGATCGTGGGAACATCGTCGTCAGCGCTCGATAGAGAGCCGCAAGATGTGCATGTGTGCGTAGCACGTTTCGCGATTGGATCTGCCGCGAATTTTCGAAAAGCTCCAAACAGGTTCCAGACCTAACTCCTGTCATTGACAATTCCGCGGGAACCCTTCGGTCACGAGTAAACGGCCCTATGCCGGAGAATGATTTCGAGGGCCGGCGTTACAGTCTGGCAGATCTTACAAACCCCATTTTTGGGACATACTCCTCTTGGAACACTATCATCGAGGAAGCGGACCCATGGGTGGCATGTGGAAATTAAATGTGGAAGGACTGGGAGAATAGATGGAGTCACCTGGTTCCCAGTACGCGGTCAAGTCCTCAACAGGAGAAGTCTGAACTTCAAGAGTTACTGCCCCAGTCAGTTTTTCTCTCAGAGATGCATTTACTCCCAGGGAAACTCACAGACACGGTTATATTCTCATGAGATCCCCGAGTTTGCACTCTTGAGCATATTTTAGAGCCGTTGCCGTTTGCCGTTGCAACGGGCCGTTGCAACGGCCCGTTGCAACGGCATAATTTGCAACGGCTCGAATTTTCTATTTTCGCCGAAAATCATCCCGAAAGCATGATTTTTCTGTCCCGCTAGCCCGGAGAACTCACAATGAGCTCTATTTTACTCGAATCTAGGGAAAAAAACAATTTCTGAATGAATTTGGCAAGTTTCGTGCCGTTGTAAAAAAAGCCGTTGCAACGGGCCGTTGTAACGGCCCGTTGCAACGGCCCGTTCTTGCCGTTGCAACGGGTGCATGCCTAGTAGCCACCCTTCGTCGCTGCGTGAAACCCACCTTACTTTTCCTCCCACCATGAACTCGCAAGATTCTGGATCAAGATTTCTCCTGAAACCCGCAATAATTGCTGTCCTAGGACCGCAATTGCGGGTTTCAGAAGGTCAAAGTGCCTCACAAGTAAACGTTCCCTCCTTAGAATCGGGGATGACAGCATACGATATACCATTCGAAAGGTCTTATCATGTGTACTCACCGTGTGACTTGTGATCACTTGCCTCGGAACGCCAATCTCATAGTCTCAATCCATTCCGAGCATCAGTTGATGAGATAGATCCACCCAGAACAGAATTCCATAGGGTCCAATGCTAACTTCATAGCCCATGACTCGTGAACGCGTCCCCGCCTGACGCTAATATGTCACGCGGTGATCACACATGATAAGACCTTTCGAATGGTATATCGTATGCCGTCATCCCCGATTCTAAGGAGAGAACGTTTACTTGTCAGAGTCTTGCGATTCCATGACACAGGGGAAAATAGGGTGGGTTTCACGCAGCCCCGAAGGGTGGCTACACGATGCGACCCAAGCGATATCGCTTGAATCGAACCAGCGTGCATGACGCAGCTTTCAATCAAACCCACAAAAAACCCGCGTGCAAAGCCTAGTCGTAACCGGCCTTTGTTGGTAGTTGAAAACTACCTGTTTCGGAAGGATTATGAGTCGAAAGGCTCCGTGGCTTGGCGTTGCGTCGTGAAAGGATGCCCCGCTCGAATTTTGACGAGAAATGACGAGCACGACGTGAGTAGCTCCTGAAGTCCGACTGATTTAAGCTAACTCGCTCGCAATTTCGTGATCGCTATGCATGCAACTGCTGATTGATCCTGACTGCTTGCCTACTAGACTACTAGTGAACTCCGATCGGGCTTTACCGTTCAAGCACATAGACTAGCGAGAACCGAAATTGTAAACAATTCATTTGCGTGGAGATTAGCCCGCAAAGCCACTTCCGGGGAAATCCCCAAGATCTTATACCAAAGTCAGTAGACTGTAGACAATCTACCCCCCCTTTATTTCAATGGAATAAAGAGAATATGAATGAATGAATGAACTGCAAAGCCGAGCCGACCACGAGTTCCGTTTGGAATTGACGGAATGTTTGCTCAATTGATTCTTCTCCTGAGCACTTGGCGTCGCGGGCAAGCGAAGTCAAGACTCTCCGTGAGCGTAGCGAGCGGCACGGCTTCAGTGAGGCCTGGAGAGCAAAAGCGTGCTTAGCACCGCTCAGTACCGTTGCCGCAGCTTGTGGCTCTTTCTGTCAGTTGAGGCAGCGGGTAGGAACGCTCAAATCGGCCCCCTCGCGCAAATGGGTGTTCCGCGCAAATCGTCACTCCGCTGTATTCGGCCCTTCGCTAAAATTGGCTCTCCGCTAAGATCGGCTCTCCGCTGAAATCGGCCTTTCGCTCAATTCGGACTCCGCGCAAATGGCACGTCCGCTCAATTCGGCATGCGCCCTGCTCACGACACACACTTCAGTCTTGAAAAACAACAACCCGCAACACCTGAGAAAAAAGAACACCACCAACAAAGAACGTCAACGACGAAACCTTCTCAAAACACAACATCAGAAAACTCTGTCCTCGACCTTCTTGAACTACTTCCCCGCTCAACTCCGATGGTAAATTCAAGAAACGTGAACATAAAAATGATTCGGAACACACCAGCAGCGTCACTCGACGAAACAAGCCCTTCGCGACAATCTTTCCCCATAACTCGACCCCCAACAGCCCGCATGTCTCTTCTATCTTCTAGCTGGCAAAACTGCCACCGTGAGCGTAGAACCACGTCACATGTTAACTACTCTTCTGAACTCGATGAAAAGACATCTACAATGGTCTAAAAACCGGAATTCAAAACCCCTCGGAGTTCACAAACCATCGACACCGCCAGAAACCACGCCGCCAGAACCCGCCAGAACCACACGGTGAACGAATCGCAGGTCTGCCCAAACATGTCAAGCGTCAACCGCAGCGCACAACGACACCGAGCCGGCAGCAGCATCCAACGCAACACCGCACGCTCTCGCCCACTCTCCCACGGAAGGCGCGGCTGCCGCGCTTACTGCGAAAGCATTGGCCAGAACTCACTCACCCAACGGCTCACGTCACTCAACACGCAGTTCGCACCACCACACCACGAAAACAACTGAAAGAAGCGCTGGAAAAAGAGCTGGTGGAACATACTCAGCGCCAATGACGCACCCACTGGCCACGCCCACATCCGTTCGCGAATTGGTTCCGGAAAAGCGCTGAGCGAGCCATAAAACGGAATCCTCCGTTAAAATCGAACAAATGAGCAAAGCGAAGTTTCGATCAGCTGTCACTCAGAAGACAGGGTTTATTCGAGCGGGAAAGTTCTAACAAATCTCATAAATCCCACACAACGAAAGCTGAAAAAAATACCTGAGCCCAACGTATCCAAATAATATAAAAAGCAAGACAATGCAAATAAGGAACTCTAACGAAATTACGGCGGCATCATCAAATGAACAGCATTGAGTTTAGAGAATCGATCATGAAACCTCATTAACTACTGGTTCAAAACAATTTCTATGCAGATTTTCATAAACTGGTCATCCCATCCACGTCACTCAGCCATCCCGTCAATCAAACACGCTGAAACTTATTGGCGGATCACAACGAACTCAAAGAACACACACTCCACAAGAATATTGCCGCTCCCATGAATTCTTCAACAACTTGCCCACACAACCCAGTGCCATCGAGCTCTGCCACTGAAACCATAAAGTTTTTCTACGTCTGAACTGGGTGGGAATCTACGGCCGCCGGAACACCGAGACAAGCCTCTGCTAACTCGCGACACTCCGCTAATGCCACGACATGGCTCACGACCAGAGGTGTGTGCCGCGCCGCGTCGCCGTCCCCCGAAGCCCGCCGCCGGTCGCCGCGATTCTTCAGCAGCGCGCCGGCGCTCCGTCGCCGCGCGTGATCTCGGCGGCGCGCCATCCTATCTGGCGAGTATTTCCGCCATTCCGGAATGGTGCCTCTGCTGATTTGTCGAGATCTCGTTTGTTTTAAGAGTCAGCACGGTTACAGCTCGCTATCCCGAAAACCCGGTATCCCGAACGGCGAAATGAAGGGCCCCAGAACCCCGCCATCCCGAAATCCGGTATCTCGGAACACGTTATCCTGAATACCCGCGATCCCTGATGGACAGTATTAAAAGAAAAATCCAACCTCCATACCGACGCCTTTCTTTTCACCTTTCGGGATACCGGGTTTTCGGGATACCGGGTACACACCGTCAGCACGACTCACATTGCCCGCTGCTTCCTCCTTGCTCTCCGCTACCGGCTTAGGCGCTGTGTGAGCCCGTTAATCTGCCGAAGAAAGAGGTGATGCCACGAATCTTCGAAGAATGGGCGCGGGAAAAAATCTCGGCCTGGGCGCAACAGCACCCTGGGCGCAAACAATCTTGGCAGAATCCTGAGATCTCAGTGCCAGATGCACAGATGTCAAGAATGACCCGAGAGACGGTGAATCTGATTCGGTAAAACTTAATTCACGTTTGACGTTTTTATTCAGAAGGGCTCTCCCGTCCACGAATTTCCGTTGTTTCCATTCTCACCGGCGACAATGGCAGGACTTGACCCCAAAGGATATTTCCTCCTCAAACCACAGCTTGTGCGGCACCACGGAGGGCGGCGGGCTCTCGCTGCGGCGCGCCGCCTCTTTTCGCGTGCGCCGCCGCCGCCGCGAAAAAGTCCACGGCGCACAGCTCTGCTCACCGCAGCATCCTGTTAGAGCGGAGACAAATTTGAGCGAAGGCGACATTTGAGCGAAAGACCAATTTGAGCGGAAGACCAATTTGAGCGGAGGGCCGATTTCAGCGGAGGGCCGATTGCAGCGGATGGCCGATTTCAGCGAGAGCCCGATCAGAGCGGATACCAATTTCAGCGAGCGAGATGTGGCGGTGACACCGCTGTGGTACCTAGGGAACCAGTAAACTTTTTTCTCTTCCGCCGGAAGAATGAATTCCCATTAGCGATAGGCTCGGCACGTGGGTTTGAGGGCTGGGAATGATGGTGCTCAAGTTCGTGAATTCGAGTCGTAACTAGGCTTTGCACGCGGGTTTTTTGCGGGTTTGATTGAAAGCTGCGTCATGCACGCTGGTTCGAATCAAGCGATATCGCTTGGAGCGCATCCTGTAGCCACCCTTCGTCGCTGCGTGAAACCCACCCTACTTTTCCTCCCACCATGAACTCGCAAGATTCTGGATCAAGATTTCTCCTGAAACCCGCAATAATTGCGGTCCTAGGACCGCAATTGCGGGTTTCAGAAGGTCAAAGTGCCTCACAAGTAAACGTTCCCTCCTTAGAATCGGGGATGACAGCATACGATATACCATTCGAAAGGTCTTATCATGTGTACTCACCGTGTGACTTGTGATCACTTGCCTCGGAACGCCAATCTCATAGTCTCAATCCATTCCGAGCATCAGTTGATGAGATAGATCCACCCAGAACAGAATCCCATAGGGTCCAATGCTAACTTCATAGCCCATGACTCGTGAACGCGTCCCCGCCTGACGCTAATATGTCACACGGTGATCACACATGATAAGACCTTTCGAATGGTATATCGTCATCCCCGATTCTAAGGAGAGAACGTTTACTTGTCAGAGTCTCGCGATTCCATGACACAGGGGAAAATAGGGTGGGTTTCACGCAGCCCCGAAGGGTGGCTACACGATGCGACCCAAGCGATATCGCTTGAATCGAACCAGCGTGCATGACGCAGCTTTCAATCAAACCCACAAAAAACCCGCGTGCAAAGCCTAGTCGTAACCGGCCTTTGTTGGTAGTTGAAAACTACCTGTTTCGGAAGGATTATGAGTCGAAAGGCTCCGTGGCTTGGCGTTGCGTCGTGAAAGGATGCCCCGCTCGAATTTTGACGAGAAATGACGAGCACGACGTGAGTAGCTCCTGAAGTCCGACTGATTCAACCTAACTCGCTCGCAATTTCGTGATCGCTATGCATGCAACTGCTGATTGATCCTAACTGCTTGCCTACTAGACTACTAGTGAACTGCAAAGCCGAGCCGACCACGAGTTCCGTTTGGAATTGACGGAATGTTTGCTCAATTGATTCTTCTCCTGAGCACTTGGCGTCGCGGGCAAGCGAAGTCAAGACTCTCCGTGAGCGTAGCGAGCGGCACGGCTTCAGTGAGGCCCGGAGAGCAAAAGCGTGCTTAGCACCGCTCAGTACCGTCGCCGCAGCTTGTGGCTCTTTCTGTCAGTTGAGGCAGCGGGTAGGAACGCTCAAATCGGCCCCCTCGCGCAAATGGGTGTTCCGCGCAAATCGTCACTCCGCTGTATTCGGCCCTTCGCTAAAATTGGCTCTCCGCTAAGATCGGCTCTCCGCTGAAATCGGCCTTTCGCTCAATTCGGACTCCGCGCAAATGGCACGTCCGCTCAATTCGGCATGCGCCCTGCTCACGACACACACTTCAGTCTTGAAAAACAACAACCCGCAACACCTGAGAAAAAAGAACACCACCAACAAAGAACGTCAACGACGAAACCTTCTCAAAACACAACATCAGAAAACTCTGTCCTCGACCTTCTTGAACTACTTCTCCGCTCAACTCCGATGGTAAATTCAAGAAACGTGAACATAAAAATGATTCGGAACACACCAGCAGCGTCACTCGACGAAACAAGCCTTTCGCGACAATCTTTCCCCATAACTCGACCCCCAACAGCCCGCATGTCTCTTCTATCTTCTAGCTGGCAAAACTGCCACCGAGAGCGTAGAACCACGTCACATGTTAACTACTCTTCTGAACTCGATGGAAAGACATCTACAATGGTCTAAAAACCGGAATTCAAAACCCCTCGGAGTTCACAAACCATCGACACCGCCAGAAACCACGCCGCCAGAACCCGCCAGAACCACACGGTGAACGAATCGCAGGTCTGCCCAAACATGTCAAGCGTCAACCGCAGCGCACAACGACACCGAGCCGGCAGCAGCATCCAACGCAACACCGCACGCTCTCGCCCACTCTCCCACGGAAGGCGCGGCTGCCGCGCTTACTGCGAAAGCATTGGCCAGAACTCACTCACCCAACGGCTCACGTCACTCAACACGCAGTTCGCACCACCACACCACGAAAACAACAGAAAGAAGCGCTGGAAAAAGAGCTGGTGGAACATACTCAGCGCCAATGACGCACCCACTGGCCACGCCCACATCCGTTCGCGAATTGGTTCCGGTCCAGCTCTGAGCGAGCCATAAAACGGAATCCTCCGTTAAAACGTGCTACGTAACGAATTTCGGTTGGTTTTTTTTTTGCTAAGTGACTCTAGGCCGGCGGTGCTCAACCACTGGGCGACTTTTCCGCATGTTTTTAGAAAGATAGCAGATTTTCGATCCCATTTTCCGGCCTGGGCAGTGCCCGTTCACTCCGGAGAGGTCGAGTTTTGGCGCCAAAAGATATTCTCCGCTCTCACTCTTGCTGGCGCGATTCCATTGAGCTCTGCTCGGTCTCAACATGACGGCGCACGTGAAACGCGTCTAGCGATGTGTCGCGCGCACATATATTCTGGACGCCGCTCAACTGCGCTGATGTTTTCTCGACAGTGCGTCGGTTGTCTTGTTCGGCGTCTCCTGTCTGCTGCTGTGAGATCGCGTCTCCTGTCGGTTCTTTGGTTGTCTATCGGTTGGCGCCCGCCGACGTATGGCTGAACGTAAACACGCGGATAGCGAGTTCACTGAAATTTGATCTGGAGCTTTTCAGCGGTCTGTGATAGCTGCAGCGGGGGCAAGTGGAATCATCTAGGCCCGCGAGCGTAGCGAGCGGCACCCAAAAGTAGATGCCTGCAAGCTATAGCACCAAATACCCGCTCAAGTCGCCGTCTTGGCGTGTTGAAGCGGCACACTTTAACTCAGCGGGAGTATTCCAAAAAAATTCCGGTTCCTTTGTAGTTGGCACCCGGCGACTTGCCACGCAACGTAAAACCACGGATGGCGAGTGCAGCGAAAATAAGATCGGCGTGATTTAGGGGGCAGGGGTAGCTGCAGTTGGGGCAGATGGAATCACTGAGGCCCGCGAGCGTAGCGGGCGACACTCGCCAGCAGATGCCTGAGAACTATTGGACTTGTAACCTGCTCCAGTCGGCGACATGGCGTGCTGGCGTCTTGCAGTTTAACTCGCCGGAGCCAAACTATAAAAACACCCTCCTGTCTGCAGTGCACCCTGGCTTGGCAAAGATTCGAAAACGGCAATTTTTTTGTCAACTTTTTTTGACAATTATTTTCACAATTTTTTTTTGCTAGAAAATGTAGGCGAACAAAAATTCGGCGGTGGAAAATCCAGCAAAAAATTTGGCCAAAGAAAATTGGTTAAAAACAGATTTGGCAAAAACAGTCAAAGTCAGAGTCTTTCCAGTCCAACTTTTCAGTACAGTAAAGTCCCGATAATTCGCACCCCCTTCAATTCGCAAACCCCGTTTATTCGCAATTCGCGGGGATTTTACAGACATTTGGGTCAATTCGCTCGTTCGCGCCATGTTTAACGATCCGATAATTCGCATATTCCCGATAATTCGTTATTCGTGGTCGAGTCGTGATGCTAATTCGCGCAGATTTTCGGTGAAACTACCATTTTTTCCGATTCTTTCCTGATGAACGATGACCCTTTCACTCTAGCTCGATGGTCAAGACAAACCTAGACTAGTCGTGTAGCCCTGGAGCTACGGATGGCGCGGACAGAGAAGAGGCAGAGGTTCGGTATCAACTGAACTGTTCCGACTGAACACACTGAGTTTATTCGTATTATATAGGAAAGCGTTGCTGACTCTCAACTGTATCTAGGGGTGACTCTTGTATCTTATCCTAAGGTATCTATTCCGTAGTGTCACTTGTCTTCTTCTACGCTTGCCGACACTTGGGGCCTAGCGATCATATTACCGACACTCGACTGTGAACTGAAACGACGCAGTCTTTTTCCAACACTCCCCCGTTCGCAGTCGGGTGGAGGTGACAGTACCTAGTCTTAGTACTACCTGTACCTATTCCGGAATATATCTGTTTGGTTACAGCACGGCTCTCTGAGGAATAAAACCCTTTTGTCATTTCTACTTCAAGCTTCGTTATTTCGGCCAGTAAATTATTTTTGTCATTCTTCGTTGTTTCCACTGAACGATTTCCATTGGACTTTGACGGCTGACTCTGATTTCCTATAAATAGAGGCGCATTCTGCTATCGATTCCTTTTCGTTTTCGACTTCCGTCCAGTGAATACCAGTTGGCTCGTTACGTGATCTCTGAGCGTCGTCTCGGGTTTTTCTGGAATCAGAATGGACACACCCTCCACTAGCGTAAGTTCGGCCAACTCTATTCGGTTACGCTGGGTAAAAGATCTTCAGTCGCTTATTGGCGGTTGGCAAGTAGGATCCCCGTCCGTCAAGAGATCTTTCCCAAAATACCTTTTGCCGACTGGAAGTGACATCCGGTACAAGCGGTTTCGGGAGGATCGCAGGCCTAAGGCTTCGAAACGACGGCGTGACATCACCGGCCTCTCCCCTACGGTTTCTGAACTTAATCCGAAACGAGTCTGTTCATTCGCTCGTTACCGACTCCCGGTACGACATCAGCGACGAAAGGTCCTGGGTTCGAAACGTTCAAGGAAATCTACTCACCGGCGATCAAAGTTACGGGTTACGTGTCGTGCATCTACCAGAGCTCAGACGATGGACGTCCAGGAGAACGTAGTTGGCTCCTCGCGAGCGGACGAGGACCAATGCCCCATGGTCGAGGTAGAGATGGAGGACGCCGTGCGATTTAGATCTCGGAGCAGAAGATCCCAGTGTGGAATCCGAGTTCTCGGAGTCATGAAGCATGTGTTGATTGCCCTCGTGGTTTTCTCCATTCTTCATTATGGTGAGTTGTATTGTTGTCGTCTTGGAGTACGAAAATCTTCGTAAAATTTCAGAGATGCATTTAGTTCATCACCTTGTCCTTCCAGTCAACTCGAAACTCGGATCAGCTCTTCCTCTACATCCGCCGCAGCCGTTCCTTCCACCGACGACCGAAAATGTCACAACAACTGTGACCACTCCCAACGACTCCGCACCGAACAGGACCACGCTTCTTCCGGCTCAGCAACCGGCACCGCCATTTGCTCATCCGCCGGCGCAACCACCGGAGGTGAGGCAGCCAAGCCTCCAGCGAACACCTCAGATCGTCAGGCAATTTATACCAATTATACCGCCCGTCGCTCAACGACCCATCGATCCTCCGGCTGAGGAGATCCCTACCGGTTCCAACGCTAGCATCGCCTCTCGAGCACCAGCCATCGAACGCGAACAGATGATCTCCGATGTTGATCGAAACAGGTTGTTGGGTCAGGTCCCGCAATACGTACCGCTTCAACCTGCGGTCGTCCTTCCCACCGCTCGAGCAGAGCGCAAGCAGTCTGTGAATGAGTTGTACAAGCCTGCTGTCACGAGGGATCCCGTTCACGCGAGTAGACAGTCCAAGGCAGACATCACCAAGGTAGACATGAGCAGCTTTTGGTGCGATCGTCTATCTTCAGTCAGGCTCTGCCGATCCGCTGAAAAACGAATGTGTGTTTTGCTTCCCTACGAAGGGCGCGTTCCTGATGATGTCAGAGGCGTAGCTAGGGCAAACTGCGCCCGGGGCGAGGGAGCGGAAATGCGCCCCCTCCCTCAGGTATTTAGTAGTTAGTTCAGAGCTCTCGACTAAGATTGATTTTGTTATCTGTAAATCGCTGGACTCCTTCATGTTCATTCAAACAATCATCCCATTTATCCAGGAGATCCACATTGATGGTAAGAACTCAAATCCTGATTCTGCGCCCCCTGAACTCTGCGCCCGGGTCGCGCGACCCCTCTCGCCCCCCCCTAGCTACGCCACTGGATGATGTCGAGGCCATTGGACTGGATCCCCGCCGGACCACTCTGTCGCAGGATGAGTTGACGCGCGTGCGTTATGGGTGTTCGAATAGCGCTGTGCTAGTGGATGTCAGGGTTGGACTTTAAGCAGTATTGTCTTATGTAGAATAAATATGCCTTGTATTGCTTGTAGATACTACATTGGGTTCTTTTATTTTCCTTGGGGGTTTGAGAATGCGCTTAACATTCAAGGCTCATCGATTCTATTTTGGTCCTCCTGGAGTCTGTCGTATTCTCCGTCGGACTGCTGCTGTTCATTTCTGGCTTTCCACCAACGTTGAATTCCTTGGACGGTGAAGATCAGGTTGAGGATTGTTGCAACGAGAGAGAATCCCATGACTGTCCAGAACGTCCATCTCCCGATGGCTCCTCCAGGGACTGGAACTGGTGTCGGCGGCATTGGAGATGGCGGGGTAGGCCCTGGCGGCGTTGAGCCGTTGTGTTTCTTCCAAGCATCCCAGATGCTCTCTCCCCCGACCGGAGGCTTTCCGAAGCGGAGACACACCGTGTCTTTGTCAGCTCTATCCTTGCAGGCCTGCTCGTCCTCGTAGCAGTCACACGGGAAGTTCTCCGGATTAGTTTCCGTGATTGTGCACGAGAGCTTTGTCCGTTTGCATTGGTCCGAGCAGTCCTCGTACTCGAAGTAGTCCGCTGCCCGCACCAGGGTAGCTGCCACCATCAGCAGCATGCTGACTTCACGGAGTCCGGGGGCCATCTGGTGGAAGAATACCAGCTAGTTTTCGCAGTTCCTGGTACCTTACGCGATCCAAGGGTTTTGTCATGATGTCCGAAACGTTCGTCTCGGTTGGACAATATTCGATAGTGATTTCTCCTCTGAGGAACTTCTCTCTGCAGTAGAACTCCCTTACCTGGATGTGCTTAGAGCGTCGGTTCGTTTGGTTCGTCTTAGCCGTACAGATGGCCGCCTGGTTGTCCGCGAAGTGGTGTGGATGGACTTGGAAGCCCAACTCACCAAGCAAGCGTGAAACCCACGCACTCTCTCGAACGCATTCTGATAAGGCCACAAGCTCCGCCTCCAACGTCGACAGAACGACGGATTTCTGACGAACTGATCGCCACACCACCGGTCCACCAAAATAGAGTATGGCTCCGGAGACTGACCTTCGCGTTTCGCTATCACTAGCGTAGTCAGAATCGGAGTAGCACACGAGCCCTTCCGGACTGCTTGACGTGTACCGGATGCCGTACTCCTTGGTTGCCTTCAAGTAGCGGATGACGCGGAGCGCGAGCCTGTAGAGCGGTTTCGTTGGCCTTTCGGAAAATCGGCTGAGAAAGTTCACCGTGTATGCGATATCGAATCGACTTACACCGGCTGTGAACATCAACGCACCGACGATTTCCCGGTACCGGCCGGACTCGTCAGGCTCACCATCGTAGTTCTCCCATGTTGATTTGTCCATTGGGGAAGCCACTGGCTTGCAATCCTTCATTCCAAACCGCTCCGCCAGCTCATCGATGTATCGGGACTGGTGAATTCTGATTTCACCTTTGTCTGCCGACTGCTCGATGTGGAGTCCCAGGTAGAGGGTGAGCTCCTTCACAGTGATGTTGAATGTCTCCTGCAGTTTGGCGAGAAACTCGTTGATTTCTTCTTCTGTCTCTGCGGCAAGCAGACCATCGTCCACGAACAGGGCCAGAATCATCGATCCTGGTGGTTTCCCGACGTACACGCACGGATCTGAATGCGTGGGTGTCAACCCGAGTTCCCGCAGTACTTTGTCGATTTTCAGGTTGAACATTCGGGGACTCTGACGGAGTCCGTACAGCGATTTGTGAAGGCGGCACACTCGACCGGAACCATCATCGAATCCTTCGGGCTGGAGAATGTATAGTTCCTCTGGAAGATCAGCGCTCAGGAATGCTGTTGATACGTCAAAATGTCTCGTTGTTAGTTTACGCTTCGCTATTATGGATAGAACTATTCGTACAGAGTCATATTTACACACCGGGCTATAGAGTTCTTTAAAGTCACGCGATGGATCTTGGGTGAACCCCCGAGCTACCAAACGACACTTGAACCGGGTGATGTTTCCAAGTTCGTCACGCTTTGTGGAAAACAGCCATTTCGTATCAATGACCTTTCGACCAGGTGGTAACTCTGTAAGTGTCCAGACCTTGTGAGCTTTCATCGATCCCATCTCAGAAGCCAGTGCCTGTAACCATTCCTGCCTAAACTGAGATTGATATACATCTTCTAAGCATTCCGGCTCGTCAGCCGTTTCGATGGGATCCCTTACTTTCACATTCGCCTGTGCGTCGGCGATGCCGGCTTCGTATCTCTTTGGCGCTCGTAGTCTCTCTCTGCTTCTCAACCCCTCTCTCCTTCGCCCGGAGGAGCTGCCAGACGCGTCTGCTGCCGTTTCTTCTTGTACGGACCGGACGGGCGAGGAGGACGTTGCTGCTGGCACACTCGACGTTGCTTCGCTTTCGTTCACCTTCTCTTGATCACTCAGCAGTGGTTCTTCTTCTTTATCAATTCTGACGTCTTTCGTCTGTATGACTTTCATGGACCCTGTTAGCCAAACGTGATACGAGAGGCCATCGTCCTCGATTCCAACGATCACACCTGGAAGACCACGATCTTCGAGTTTCTTCCTGTTAGGATCTCGGTTGTAGACGAAGCATCTTGTCCCGAATGGTTTCACAAGATTCAGGAAAGGTTTTCGACCCGTTATCATCTCGTACGGACTTTTACCGGTTTGCTCATTGATCTTGACACAGTTGAGAATGTGGGTGGCAAAGCCGACGGCGTTCACCCACAGTGCCTTCGGGACGTTTCCGTCCCGGAGCATCGTCCTTGCTAGATTTAGCAGACTCCGGTTGAGCCTCTCTGAAACCCCATTGAGTTGTGGGGTGTAGGCCGGCGAATAACTGTGATCGGCTCCGATCCGATTGAGGATGTCAAGCACATCCCTGTTTCGGAACTCCGTTCCGTTGTCCGAGTGTAGATGATAAACTTGGTGTCCGCTCTGGTTGAAGAACCACTGGGTGAACTGTTCGATACAGTTCGGGACTTGATCCTTTGTCTGGATGAAGTACACCTTTCTGAAGCGGCTTCTATCATCTGTAAGAGTCAAGAAATGATTTGCTCCATCGTAACTACGAACGTCGAGTGAGCAGACATCCGCATGGATGTATCCGATTCTTGGGGCGAGAGCTTCCTTGGGTTTCGGCCTGTTGCTCGATCGAGTCATCTTTCCAAGGCTGCATGCTTTACATTGGGTGAAGTCATTAATCACATCATAGCCTTGTGATTTTAGCATCTGCCTCAAAGTATCAACATTTACATGCGCAAATGTTCGATGTGCCTTTACCAAACTGACCTTCTTCTTTGTGCTGGCGATGTTTGCTTCAGCTGGATACAAAGCCTCGAAGACGTAGAGTCCATCGCTTCTTCTGGCGCTTACTCGTTGTCCGTCTTTCTCCAGGATCATCGAGTCTTTGGTGACCTGGATGTCGCTTCCTGTATCTGCGATTTTACCGAGCGAGATGAGATTTCGACGTAAATCTGGTACATACAGAGTTTCTTCCAGTTCTACGGTGACTCCGTCAGATGTCTGCAGGATGACTAGTCCTGATCCGTGTGCGTGGAGATCCTCTGCTCCTCCAAGTTTTACGGCGCGCTCGTTTCCGTATGGTTCGTAGTTCGTGAACCATTTGAGGTCGTTGACCATGTGATGGCTGCACCCTGAGTCGAGGGTGAACTCGTGGCTGGCGCTTTCCGCCTGATATGCCTCGGGAACATCCATGTGAACAATGAGTGCTTCCACTAGGTTGACCTCTGGGTGGGACTGCTGTTGTCTTGGTCTCCCCCGTCCTCGACCACGCGCATTTCCTCGGTGCTGATGTGGCTGAGATCGGACTCTGCAATCCCTGGCGATATGCCCACGCTGGTTACAATTGTAGCAAATGATTTCGGTTGTTCGCTGACTCACCATTCTTCTTGAGTTTGAGAATCTGCGGAATCCGCGTCCGCGGCCACGACCGACTCCGAGGCGTGAGAACATAGCCGATACTACATTGGTATCTTCCGACCTGCGTCTCAGATCCTCAGATTCGATTAGGCTGTACAACGCGTTGAGTGTCTTCCTTTCATTTGGCCGGGCACTCCAACCTTGTCTCATGGGCTCCCAGGATGATGGTAGGGATCCAAGCAGTCTTGTGCATTGGAAGTCCTCTTCAACCCTGGCACCTAGGGATTTCATGCGGTGGACGAGTTTCTTGAAGTTCAGAAGGTTTGTGCTAGCTGGCAGGCTGCTTTGATACTTGAAGTTCATGAAGTTGTTTGAGGCTGCTTCCTTCAGTTCGCCATTGGTGCTGGTGAACTTGTTCTTGATGGCTCTCCATATCTCCTGAGCCTCTACTGTCTGGGAGTTGTCTAGAAATAACTCAACAGCGATTTCCTGTGATATTGAGCTGAACAGGACGTACCGAGCAGCCTTGTTTCCCATGATGAAGTTCTTCATCTGTGTCTTTCCGTCTGCGGTTTTCGCCTTGGCGGCATCTGGAGGATTGAGGCTTCCACTCACGACTTCCCAGGCCCATGGTTCGCCGTCCAGGACTGTCGGGATGACCGTGTACCAGTTGATCCAGTTTGATCCGTCTGGGGCCAGTACCACACTGCTGACCACTCTAGGACGTGGGCCACTGGCTAGCACCTCTGGATCTGCTCTGATCGTTGAAACACCGGGCAGTTGGTCGTCCCCGACCAACTCGAACTCGCGGCCATCCGCAGGCATCCCGGCGCACTTTCGTCGTGGTAAGTCCTACCTGACGGAGCTCGTGCTGATAACGCTGATGAACGATGACCCTTTCACTCTAGCTCGATGGTCAAGACAAACCTAGACTAGTCGTGTAGCCCTGGAGCTACGGATGGCGCGGACAGAGAAGAGGCAGAGGTTCGGTATCAACTAAACTGTTCCGACTGAACACACTGAGTTTATTCGTATTATATAGGAAAGCGTTGCTGACTCTCAACTGTATCTAGGGGTGACTCTTGTATCTTATCCTAAGGTATCTATTCCGTAGTGTCACTTGTCTTCTTCTACGCTTGCCGACACTTGGGGCCTAGCGATCATATTACCGACACTCGACTGTGAACTGAAACGACGCAGTCTTTTTCCAACACTTTCGATCTCCTCGCGCCGCGCCGTTGTGGAAAAGTGAAGCGACTCAGACCAAGAAGAGGAGATCCTTACCGCGCCAGTCAAAAACTCTGAATTGACGCCTGTGATCCCCTCCTCTGCCACTGCAGCCAATCAGGGAGCTTCGGATGGCCAGAAGCCACCGCAGTTTTCGCGAAGTACGAGAATGAGCCATGATATGAGAACGTGATATATATGATGCACAGATGTACTGAGGGAATTGTAAATACATGTGTACATCTGGACTCAGCTGTATTTGATGCTGAAAATGTGTTATATTTGAATTCGGTTTTTTTTTTTAACACACCCGACAATTCGCGAATCTCTCGGAAAGGTGACTCCCAAAAAACGCGAAGTATCGGGACTTTACTGTATCGAATTTTTTGAATCTTTTTGACTGTCAAATTTTGCAGTGTCAATTTTTTTTGTACGGATTTATTCATTGTCAAGTTTTTTACTGTCAACTTTTTTTCTGCCCGATTTTTCAATGTCAACTTTTTCAATGTCATATTTTTCTGGGCCAAAAGTTTGACTTTCAAATTCGGTAATGTCAAACTTTTCGATGTCGAATTTTCTGAGTCGACTGTCGTTTTCGTTGCGGGTGCCGTATGACGGACACCTCCTTGAAGTGCCTACGACTCGAAGCTCGCGGAACAGGACGCGGAAACTTTGTGGTGAGTCAAGATTTCCGTGTTTTTTGGCATGCACTTTTTCGATATCGAGTGTAACAGTGACGAATTTTCTCATATCAATTTTCGTGATGTCGAATTTTCGATGCCAATGTGTTTCTGTCAGAATTTTCGAATGTCAACTCTCTCCCTTGTCGTCGGGGAACGAGTGCGGAATTCTTCATCATGTCAATCGTTTCCACGATCGATTCGCGGAACAAAATGTTTGGCGCCGACGACATCTGGTGTTAGAACGAAGTCGTCAAGTACTGACAGCTCTCCCATTCTCGTTGCAGGTGTCCCCGTGATCCGGTGAATGAACAACCGACGCTCAAGACCACCATAGCGCAGCAACGACAAGGTTTGTTCGCCCACTGCCCGATATCCCAGTTACCCCAGTTAGCTTGATTCCACGAACGCTCGCCTTCGCCGCGCCCCTGAAGGTCCTGTCTCTTCTTTTCAGACTTCCCGGCTTAGACAGCGAGGTCGTTCGCCGCCTCCGCCGCGCCCTGGGCCGGCTCCCGCAGGTAGAGGAGAAGTTATACGCAGCAGCGCGTTCAATAACCCGTCGTAAGAACGGGGCTCGCAGCCCTTGTGGCGAGAAGGAGGCTCACGCCTGCCTGCGTCGCCTGTGTCCATGCGTCGTTTTACGACGCGGCAATGGAGGCGCAGGCCCGGCGTCGCCCAAGCCTGAAGCTTGTCCAGGCGGTTCAAAAGTGGTATAGTTTCATCGAGAACAACCACGCAGACGACGAGGCGACCGACGAAAACCGGAACCCGACGCCCGAAGCTGGACGCACGCCAGCGAACCCGTCGGCTTCGCAACGGAGCCCATTCCGAGGAGGCCAACGGCCGATGGTTGGGGCAAAGCGCCCCCGGAAGTTTTTCGCAGAAGCCGAGCTGGAGGCACCACCAACAACCGCCAAACGGGCGCGACATTCCTCTACGCCGGACTCGGCGACCGATTCCGTGAGCGGGGCCAGCTCGTCATGCTCGACGTCCAACTCGTCATGCTCGACGGCCAACTCAACGTCGTCGAAATCGAGCAGCCAGCCCTCGGTCGTAACGACACGAGAGTCGTCGGTTCCGCCCACGCCGGGGCGAAGTCTCTCGCCAGCGGATCAGTCAGCCGACGCGGACGCCCTCAGCCGCGACCGTTACCCGGAAATCGATTCAGCGACTGCAGTGGTGGCCCCAGCCCCGACGACACTACAAGTGCCCGCATCCCTCCCGGCCGAAGGGCCCGGCAACGCTGTCGCTCCCACCGACGACGACGGCGGCGCCACACTCTTCTCGTCTGTAGTGCGCGCCGTCGCCCGCCACGGAACCGCTATATACTGATACAATACTCGCGATCAAATATGATTATTTGTCAAGTATATTGTCACCAACGGGCAGCAAGCTAGTGACGACGACAGTGGCGCGGGCCCAGCACCTGACCGCCCTTTTGGAGAGGCTCGCGTCTATTGGAGCCAAGTGCCGCACTCCGTGATCGTGATCGAAGCGCGACGGGATGGCGGGCGTGGCCGCGACGAGGCCGACAGCTTCCTTTTCGACGCCGATCACGAGCGCCCGTACACCGCGCAGCGCTCAAGTGGCGCCCGTGGCCCCTCAGCCGCGCGTTGCAGACCAAGGCTCAGACCTTTTCCAGGTCGGGTACGTGTCGCCGCGCGAGCCGCGGGGCGCCAACGTCCCACAGGAGCAAGCCGACGCTGACACGAGGAAGGAATCGCGCCGTGACACCTTCCTTCGCCAGGCCATGGAGTCTTCCGCCAACCTGCAAGAACTACGCGCGAGACTATGGGTGGCAAATGTGACCCTGTCCAATGCCACGTTCACGACCCATCGGTCGATGATGATGCACTTCTTCCGGAGAAAGCAGGAGGCCATCATCGAAGGGCAAGCGGCCGACAGCCAATCGGCAGTGGCCCGGCGAAGGGCGAAAAACCCGCCGTTGACCATGGCCGACTTCGACACGCCCCTGGCCGCGAGGTTAGATGCGGCCTGGAAACGGGCGTGCGAGAACAACGCTCCGCTCTGGACCGACGGGGAGCCCGGCAACGGCAAATCAGCGTGGGTCACCTTGAAGCTCGGCAAGCAGGCGTTCAAGATCGGCAACGTGCGGTCCATTGACAACGTCAAACCCTGCCTGTTCTGCTACCTGTGGGGGGGGGGGACGTCAACTGGGCCGAACGGGACATCGAGGACATGAAGTGCCTCACCGACCACGTGGACAATGCTAGATCGCTATCGGCCCGGTACAACAACGTCCAGATCAACGAAGGGGCCCTGCTCGGGATCATCTTCACGGCCAATCACCAGCCGCAGCGCTATTTCCCGCGGAGTTCCGAGATCGATATCCGCGCGCTGACACGTCGTCTGGACATGATCTACGTCGGCTCGGACCTCGCTTCCATCATCCAGACGAAGCGGGAACAGCGGCAACGGGATCTGATGCATCGCGACTATGATTTCATGACCGCGGAAGCTGCGCAACGCGAGGAAGTCGAAGCTCAGCAGCGGGCGGCCGCGGCCGCCGCCAGGCACACGGCGCCGACACCGCCGTTGGTTGCCCTCGACGTCCGCGGTAACGATGAACAGCCCGAGCAGCAACCTCTCTTGCCGCCGTCTGCCGAGCAGGAGCAGCCTGTTGCCCCGGGCAAACATTCTGGCCCGAGCTGGTTCCGTGTACTGTATGGTGTCAGTATTGTATATCTTCGACGGAGGTCAGGTGCACCTATATACGGACCGAGGTCAGGTGAACATATGCGCGATACATATACGACAGAGAGACGAGCGTTACATCCACGATTTCTTTTTCGTAGGCACCGGCAATAGGATATGCCTTTGACTTTATCTTGTGCATAGACTTCGTATAAGTAATTGTTGAAGGGGAACCAAGGATTCTTCCGTTTAGATGGCACTTCACGTACTTCCATTTTTGCTCTGTCAACGACTCGGCTTGTGCTGCTCATGTTCCTGTTCGGACGATCGTTTTCACTGGAATCATGTGCCGGACTTGGGCTGCCGGAATTTCCCGTCTCCTCCATGAGAGAGAGCATGCTCAACGGTCAAACGAGCGGAGTCAGAAAGTGAGTCGAACATCGGTTGAAACTCCAAGTCGAGAATCGGTTGCGAATCGGAAAAAACGCTCGCCCGCTCGGGAAACTCCAAAATTCAGCCCCCGAGATCCCCTCCCATGCAATATCTTCGCAAACCTTAAGGGTAACCGTGAACCGTGTTAACTCCGAGTTTCCTGATGAGATCCGATGAGACCTCCTGTGATTGCGAATCGTAACTTCGTTGTGCAATCAATGTAACTCATCGTCTTGGCCCTCGTTGACGTGGAGGACAACGGAATTTCGGACCGTAAGTTGTTTTCGGTTTTACAGGTTCTTGGAACGTCAAGTACATTCCATACGTATCTTATGTTGTTCTTCGCACTCTCGATGATCACCCAGCCAATTTTCGATGAATACAATACCTCCGTTCTTCAGATTTCGATGTATACTATCAACGTTGCACTTCATCACGAGTTGACCCCATACATCCGCGATGATAGAGCGTACCCCTACGCTGAAAAATCTACAGGCACCGCCACTGATGTGAGACCTAATCCATAAGTCTTGACGCACTGTTGTACCTCAGGAGCGCGTCTTTCCAACAACACCGGCAGGAGAGGTGACCAAGCGGTGGTTGGTCACGGTTGTCTCCTAAAAAAATCTCGAGATTCCAGGTCGGACACAACTTGTGCTGAGAACCTGTTAGAAAACTCCATTCCCACGATCCTCGAACCGTGAGCCTTATAGCTAGAGGCGAATTCTCGGGAGCTCGAGTTGCCAATCTTTCTCAAGAATCAGGAAACTTGCCAGGTCCCCTCGTGTGGGAGTCCATTTACTCGAAGCAATCCATAAACTGGCATGTGAGTTGAGAGTAACGCGAGCGCCTCCGGCCCACATTTTCTGCAGCAAAAGCTTGTCGTGAGATCATGACAGAATAATCCACTTCGATCTCCGTAAACTGTGGTCAGCACGCGAACTCCAAATTTTCACGAGGGCGAGAGATGAGATCCTGATGATTCGAGCACAGCGTTATGAGACAGGAAGTCGAACTAGCAGAAAATTTGGCGTTCGGCCGGAGAAAACACAATCCGCAACTATTTCTCGGAAATAGCGTCTGCTTCTAACTCCTCACGGTTCTATGGATATGTGTCTGCAAGACTTAAGGTACGGGATAACCTTGCAGTTCTGCTCGACAACGAGGGCACCAAGATTACAGCCGATGCCGCGAAAGCAGAACTTCTGCGCCGTACCTTTCAGGAAACCTACGTAGATGAAGAGCCATCCGCCTCGACCTTTCCTGTATCAGTGCACTCTGACGTCCATAAGGTCGATGATGTTGACCTCTCTGAATACGCTGTATACCGCTGCCTGACTACAAATATGAAGCCGAAGAGAAGCCCTAATCCTGAACGCCTACCAGCTGTGTTCTTCAGAAACATTGCGGTGGGAGTAGCCTTGCCTCTCAGCATTCTCTTCAAAGCATCCCTGGCTGCAGGCCGAGTTCCCTCTGCCTTCCGAGAGGCCTGGATTGCGCCGGTACATAAGAAAAGCTCACCCTTGGATCCACTCAACAAGCGTCCAGTGTCGCTGACTTCGGTGATTTGTGAAACCATGGAGAGACTTCTATGCGACGCCCTACTGCAAAACGCGGAGGCTAACGGACTCCTGTCGGATCGACAGTATGCCTATCGCAGACGGCTCTCCCCTGAAAAGAGCCTCTTGACTTTCCTAGACTCGGTTGCGCTGTCCCTCAACAGTGGCTCCTCGGTAGATGTCATTTATACCGTCTTCAAGTCCGTCTTTGGGAAAATGCCGCACAACCTTCTTGTATCCGTCTTACCCTCAATGGGAGTGGGCCCCAGACTTGTAGGTTGGATATCTGACTTCTTGCGCGATCGAACCTTCAGAGTTAAAGTGAATGACTGCCTCTCATCGCAGGGTCTTGTCAAAACGGGCTGCCCCCAAGGCACCGTGCTAGGTAGCTTGTTGTTTTTGTTTTTCGTCGACAGGGTCAAGCACCTCCTACGTGATAGAGTCGATTTTTACATGTACGCTGATGACATTAAGCTAGTCAAAGTGGTGAATGACGAAGGGGACTGCCAGGCATTATAAAATGTTCTTGATGATTTTCACGTCTGGTCTGCTAAGATGGGGCTTCAGCTTTCAACCAACAAATGCGGTGTCATGCGCTTTGGACGAATAAGCCCGAACTTCAGATATTCAATTGGCCCCGACATCCTCTCCCGACTAGAAACTGTTAGAGATCTTGGGGTCAGCTTGTCGCCCAGTCTTAGTTTTCGAGAACACGCAACGACTGTCGCCAAGAAGTGCTCCCTCATATGTGCATGGATCTTACGAGCCTTCACGGTCAAAGAAGCGACCGTGTACCTTAGGCTATATGAACCAAAATTGGTCACTTATATCCTTGGCGAATGTCTACTGCAATGAACGGCTAGCAGCCGACTAGATTCAAAACTACAACCCATGATTAAATGGCGTCCACATCAATGTACTATTCGAAGTGTTCACTCCGCGGCGCAGATTGGCCAAATCGTCGCTAGTTGCTAATGGACAGAGAAGCGCGATAGCTAGAAGTACCACGGACGACTTCTCCGGAAACAATTGCAGTTGCGAGCGATCGCGAAATCATCCCGGAGCGAATCTCCGAAAAGCTCGAGCTGGGCTGTCTGCCGACTTTGCACTGCTCAATGCGACCGATATCACATCTACTCGTGTCAAAAAGCGCATGAGTTCGCTTAGAGTTTTACTAAGAATGGACGAATCTATAGAGGTTGACGATCTATATTGCTATACACATTCCTAAAACACCAAAATCTGGTTAATAAACTGTTATGATGACGTGACCGAATCTCCGAAAAGGAGCCGAGGTCCTTAGAAAGCATGAGCAGCGGGAGGATACGCATGGCAATCTCGTCGAAATCGCTCCGTACACAGGCCAGCTAACCACTCAAAATCGCTGCTTGAGATCGGGCGCCCCTGAGACGATGGCGCCTCGGGCGACTGCCCGGCCCCCCCCTCCTCTCAACGCCGGCCCTGATGGCACCTGTCATGAGTGCATTGGGCATTCGAAGTCACTCGAGGTGGGAAGTTTCGATACGACGATCGGAATCCGGCAGAAAGGCTCTGATGTTCGGGAAGAGATTTTCCTGACATTATCAAGTGGCTTTCGAGACAAACAGGGATCCTACCCTTGAAACCCGAATTTATGTTGAAGTCGACGTTGACTCACATGAAACAGAGGGGGCGGAACTGGCAGCTCAATGATATGTTCCCAAAACTTACTGTGACATCGGTTCGCGCTCAGAGTGGTTTGCGCGCGAATCAGCGAGCATCGAATTCTCTGGCCAGAACAGCTTTTGCCGATTGAGATTCAGGGTGAGCCGCACGAATCTATGAACACAAGGCTGCCAAGGACTTTGGATTCGCATTGGCTGATCCGACGCGGAGAACGAAAAGAACAGCTCTTCGAAGTATTTTATGCAACTACCGTGTCGAAAAAAATAGTTGTTGGAACCGATCAGGATCGAGGATGAGTATGTTATACAAATGTTCCTTTTAGATGTGGCTGACTGGGGAACAGGTTTTCTTAGATTGATCTGACATCTTCTTTTTTGTTCCAGCATCCCAACGGCGATGAGGAGAAGGATGCCCTGGAGAGGCACGGTGGATATGTGTCCAACGAGTTCAGGGTCCAAGACAAAAATTGATAGTCGGAAGTGCACACGTGCACTTCCGTGGGGAGGGGAGCGGGAAAACGCGATGACAACATCGAGGAGGTTATTATCTGCGAAACAGTGGAGAGTCTCCTCGCGCGTTGTTGCTCAGCTTCCTCTTCCTTTGCTTTTCTCTGTCGTTTCGCCTGACTCGTCTTCTAGCCGGCTAGTACCCGTTTCGGTGGCAGTGTGAACTATCAGCCATTTACCTCCGTAATATTCCTCGATCTCCAGCAAATATTGTTAGCACCCTTCGTTTTCTCCAACAAAACACACTGTCTTGCTCGTGCCGTCCCGACCTCATGACAATGAAGCGCGAATTCTCACGGTTTTTCCGGCGTTGTGTTCCATTAGCGGCAGACGTAACCGTGGCAACTAGCCCATTATGTTTTGAAAGGCGCTTCCCTCAGCTGTACCCCATTTTCGTGCTTACGGATCGTCTCTTCTCGACGTCCATCGCGCTTTCTTCGGCCCGCCCCCTCCCTGGTGAACTTAAGGGCGTTTTCCCGCCAAAACATGCGGCCTGCTCGAATCATTCCGAGCGCGCGGACACGAGAGGACAGTTTCCCGATCGAGCAGCGAATCTCCATCAACGAAATCGCGGGGAGGCTTTCGACAAATAGCATACGCGCGAGCCCGAGGGGAAATTGTGAATATCTGTCGTTTGCGTTGGCTCTGTACCTTAGAACGTTGGCACTGTCTAGCGAAGGCAAATTCCCGATTCGCTAGAATGTTCATTGATTACGGAGAGCTACCATGTACTTTTTCATGTTTTCCGGTTGTCTCTGAGGAAGGCTTTGTACCTTGAGAAGGTCCGTTCGACTTCTACCGATACGCACGATGCGAATTTGAATCGCGACAGATCATCGCAGTTGTGATTTCTTGAATATCGTCATATCGACGTATCGCTATCATCTTGAACACCGCTGATGATGAATTTTCGAACCCTAAACACGACTACCTGCTGAACGATGAACCAATGACCAAGTTGGATGTCGTCAAGGATCTTGGCGTCCGTTTCTCTGCGACGATGAACTTCGCTGAGCAGGCGATGCACGTAGCTAAATCAAGCTCGATGATCTGCAATTGAATACTGAGATCTCTGTGTCTGAAGAACGCAAATGCATATCTTAAAGTGTATGAATCGCATGTAATCCCGATAATTCTATATGCTAGTCAAGTGTGGCACCCGTCAAGGGTCTGCGACCTAGACATTCTAGAAAAAGTCCAGAAAAGATTCATTGAAAGAGTCGAGCTCCGTTGTAATATGACGAGGGGGTCCCTGGTACTCCCCAAAATTAGTGATAGATTAATCTGTGCAGACCTCAATCTCCTGACAAGAATTATGAAAGACCAAAACGCTTTCGATATGCTGTCTGATCTACGCTCCACAAAGAGTCGAGGTGGTTTCGTGATAAGCGCGAAGGAAAGACCAAGAGTTAACACGGTGTCAAACCTGTTCCCGTGGAGAATCGAAAAAATCATAAATCGATGAGAAACCCTAGGATCCTATTGTATCCCCAATTCCCCTCTGTCACATAAGCAATGTGTAAATAAACAGAGCGTTCACATCAAAAAAGAAAAGAAAGTCGCGAAGATGCGCACCCTTCAGATTCCGAATTTCACCGCGGAAACTCTCGATGATATTCACGGCATCATTCAGGCCCGTCGTTCGGCTCTCCAGCTTACTGATAATTTGGGTTTTGCTCCCGGAACTTGTGCGGATGGTGGCGAGATCCGTTTTCAATGACGGTATCCCGAAGGCCTCCTTTGCTGTCGCAATGAATTTCGCGTCTTCTTCCTCGAGGCACTCGTTGACGAAATCTTGGAGCCTCTCGAGAATCTCGGCGTAGTATATCGCGGCTTCGATCCAAGTTCCCAATCTGGTGCGAATCGGAGACGGCGGCAACGGAATAGTCAGAGTACTCTCGAATAAGAGCCGCCGCGAGGGGCATTTCACCAATACTTTCTTCATACTCGAGATCAGAATGTCGACATGTGGGAACGTCTGTCTGACTTGCTTGGTTAACCTAAGAATTCCATGCACCACACAGGTTATGTAACATGTCTTCTCGAACAGACACCTCAGAGTCTTGCCAGCCTTCACCATGTATGGTGCACCGTCAAAAACGAGCAGTAGCACACGGTCGTGATACGTTACACCCTGCCACAATAAACTCAAGCTGTTACGAAAAAGCTGCGCAGTCGTACTTGAGGTCGTCATTTGAAGATTTTCGCATGTGAGCAGAAAACACTTCCCAGGACCTTCTGGACTGAGTGTGCCGATGACGACATTCGCGATGAAACTTCCGCAGGCATCAGTGGTCTCATCAATTGAAAACCATATTGAGTCGTTCTTGATTGCTCGCCTGATGTACTCGAGGGTCTCTTTGTAGATTGTCGGAACGTACCCATCGCGGAGCGTCGTCTCGACGGGGACATGTTGTCCGGTCCGAGCTTCCAGGTAATCATTGAAGTGCTTGTTTTGCAGCTTGAATAAGGGGATACCAGCTTCCATCAACGCACTGCAAAGCTCTGAAGAGAGGGCTTCCGCCAATGTGAGCGCACGGCAAATATGAGCGCAGGGCAACATGAGCGCCGAGCCGAAATAAGCGCGTAAGGGATGTGAGCGCAGAAGGAATGTGAGCGCGGGGGAGATTTGCGCGAAGCCACGGTTTGAGCGCCGGGGAGATTTAAGCGCTGGGGAGGTTTGAGCGCAGGGGAGATTTGAGCGCTGGGGAGGTTTGAGCGCGAGGAAGATTTGAGCTAGAGCGTGCCCGCTGATGGGCGCCGTCGTGGTGCGTCTCGTACCGTACCACGACGGCTGGAGCGCACCAGGAGCGGCTACAGCCTACAGAACTTGATTGTGGATGCCTTGTTTGCAGATCATTCCTCCCAAATGTGAGGTTTTCTCCTCCTATGCCAATTGATACGTCCTTTCCGGTGGACGGAGAGCACCTGGCTTGACAGGGCCATGCAATAAAGATGAATGATGGAAATCGAGCCATCGATTCTGCGAGCTTTGAAAAAAGGGTCGAGACATTGACCAGCCGGGCCTTTTGCCGACCGTTTCTAAGGGCTCCGCGAGCGTAGCGAGCGGCACGCGACAGCACATGCCAGTGGAGCAGCGTACACATGGCTCTACACGTTGCGCTGTGGTCGTCTTTGAGCAGTGGTACGCGTTCACCATGAAGGCAGTCGGGAATCGTCCGCCGAAACGTCTCACAGAATCCGCTAACGGTCGCGCTCAAATCGTATCTGCGCGCAAAGTGCAGGAGCGCGCTGATGTCCCGGTCGCTCACATCGGATCTGCGCGCAAATCGGATCTGCGCGCAAATCGGATCCGCGCGCAAGTCGGATCCGCGCGCAAATCGGATCCGCGCGCAAATCGGAGCTGCGCCCAACTTGGGTGCGCGCTCAAATTGGGTGCGCGCTCTAACCGCACCGCGCGTAAGTCGCACTTGGGCTCAAATTGGCCGGCATCGAAGAGAGCCGGCTTCTTCTCGAGGTGCCATCTGATTGCGTTGCCTGCTCCTCTCGCTTCTCCGCGAAGACCTCACGAAGCCTCAAATACTCCTGGTGCTTAGCAGTTCTCAGATGCTGCTCTATCGTAAATTGCCTTGGATTCGTCAATTTGGCTGAGCATACGGTGCACTTTAATCTCTCACCCTCAACCGCGAAAACTTCAGGTCCGAACTTTTCGGCAAGTTCTTCAAACGTCACTTTTTCTCGGTCTTACTGACACTTGGTCTTACTGACACGATCGTTGATCACCTAATGACCCCGAAGCGTGCTTGAATGCTTTTGCCAAGTCGCAAAAGTTCTGTCATCAATTGTATCGCGAGATATAAATGTGGAGCAGAAATGTTCATGCGACTCGACTGACACAGAAGCCGTCCCGATAACTTGATCGAATCTTTTCGAGCTCGCAAGTCTCGCGTTCTCCGGCGTAGCCGAGCGCCGGATTGACGAGAAGTTTAATCCACATTGATGTTATCAGATCAAGAAGCACAGACGACACACTCCGAGCTTCCAAGCCAGCCTCGAGCGAGCTGATCTGTCAGAGCTTGTCAGGCTACCTGTTGTTTCCGACCGAGAATTGTCAGAATGACCACAGTAGACCATCCTAGAGGTTGCGGATTGTTTCCCTTCTGTTCCATCCCGCAGATTTGAAAAAGTTGAAACCTATGTTAGCAGAACGAATCAGCGAGTCGGTAATACTCTCTATTTATTGATAAGTAGAGAACGCTACAAGGTACCACTGGGCAGGTTATTGAGTTTTCTAGAAACTCGCCAGCGGCACGAGTGATGGACAAAATTGTTCCTGGCACGCGAAATGACACACTGAACTCTCGACCGCGTAGCGGTAGTACGCGTGACAACGAAGTTATGGAAGTCCGCACTGCGGCGGATGGTTTTAAACAGATTGGAGTCTTTCCTATCAAGGATAACACTCATAGGCAGGCAATTTACAATCGAAGGCACGAATAACAAAGTTAGCTGTGCATGTGGCGCGTAGCAGAGCATCATTAAGATAGCACTCTGGGTTAAGCTCACACGAAAGGAGCACACCCAAATCCTCTACCTCTACATAGTTAGGCTCGGGGACGGGCTCATAAAAGAGAACATATTCCCGAGACTCGTCATGATGAACGTGAAGTGTCGCGGATCTGGAAAGAGATACGGACCTGCCAGCCAGTAGCCCACTCTTCAATGTTTCGCAGGGTTTCCTACAAGGCCAGACGACCCTCAGGCCGCGACACATTGGCGAAGATCTTCGTATCATCCGCAGAAAAATCATCCGTGAGATTCATAGCTGAGCGCTCGGTGTACATCCGCGCATGATGCTGCATACTACCGGAGTTCGTTGCATAACTCTCATACTATTCCATACACTAAATAATCGGCAGGCTGTCGACAAAAAGGTTCGCCAAAATCTACGAAATTAATACATTGCGAAGAACAGCTTCTGACAAGTCCTCAGCGCCCGTTACAACCTCAAGTGCTGAACGGTACCGCTGCGAAGTGCTGAAGTTTTCCCCACAGAGGGCGCCATCCGACGAGAAGCTTCCACGCACCACGAGAGCCTGCGGCGGTACCGCTGAAGTTCGGGCGTACGTCGGGGCCTTCGACACCTCAGGTTGCGAGTTTGCTACGGCCGCAACGGTCTGCCATGTCTCGCTGGACCCAATAACAAGGAACTCGTGGAAAGTCCTTACGCGAAGTGCCCGATCCCACTCTCCCGGGAGTGATCACCCGCTGCACTATTTCGATGAACCACGCTCCTGAGCTGCGTTTTGAACCGTGCGTTGAACGGTCATTCGAAGCCGGAGAAGTTTAACTTGGAGGAGTCGTCCTTCCGGCAAATCTGTTTCACTCGGTGCGATGAGATAGCCATACCGCAAGTGATCGGCAGGCTGTGCTCAAGAAAGTCTGAAAAGTCTCTATGTCACGCCCCGACCTCGAGTCCCACTGGGTTCCTACGCTACGGAGTGCATGCGGCAGTCTAGGTGATTTCGCGGATAGATCGGGGACTAGAACACCACGGGATGGTAGTTGCCATGGCCGCAACCGTCTCCAATGTCTCACTGAACACGATCTCAGGGAGCCAATGAGAATGTCCTCACGTGAAGTGCCCAAGTTCACCCGCACCGAAGTGAACCCAATGAACCCACGCTGCACTGTTACTATTAGTTAAGCTGAGCACCGTACCATGCTCTTCGTCCGAGGCCATCCGAAGACAAAGAAGCGATCTGTGGTCGCTCTCGCCCTTCGGCGTCAGGCGTTACTATGAGACTTCTTGGCCGGCGGTCTCCGGAGAGAGGTCCTGGGACTCCTGGAGGATTGCGGCAGCGTTTATCGGGAGGGCCGAAATTGCATGGGCGTTATTGAAAGCACCTTCCCGGAGCTTCAGAAAGAGATTCGGATGTCATTCTGCAACATCAGTGCGACGATTCTGAAAATACCTTCCATCAGATTCCTTGGCTCCTGGATTCGAGGGGGTCGGGCAACGCACGACTACCATGTCCATACGCGGGGCAACGGGTCCAAATGGCTTGGATACATATATGGCACCCCGCACGCGAAATCCAGAGTGAAACCCCATTCGAAACGTTGATGCGTCTGATGCGCCCCCTCTCTGGGAAAAGTTTCAGGAAAATATGTATTCGAGAGGACAAGCTGAGAACGAGGAGGAGAAATTGCAATGGCTGGTCTCCACATATTTGGGCGAATATACGCTTAGTTCCCATGGTGCTTATCCGCATATATCGGTGGAAGACGCCTCGGATATCCGGGTGCATATCCGCATATATCGGTGGGAGACGCCTCGGATATCCGGTTGCATATCCGCATATTCCTCCGCATATATTCATATTTTCCTGCATATCCGCATATTTTGGCGCATAAAGTCTCTAGCTCCACTTATGAGCTTTCGCGCAGATGGAATTCATGGAGCTGAACTCCGTCTCCGGCTGCATCAACGGCATCTGAGCTGTGGCGCGCTGCCGACAAGCACTTCTCCGAGGGCTTGCCACGGCCATTTCTGGCCTCGTAAAGCTCAATCTCGACCCGTATTTGCTGCATTGTTGGCTATACAGTAGAATCCGCTTGATCGGCCCACCGGATTACAGGCCCAAACGCCTATTCGTTCCGAAACACCCGGTCCCGAAAATTATCAATACCATTTGATGTTATTCCAGCCCAGTTATTCGGCCCGGTGGCCCGGTTATTGGGCCCACTTCTGGATGATCCGAATAACGGCTGTCATCTCAAATATTATTCCTGATTCGGTTTTCGAGAACTGTTTTTGCTCAAATAGCCATGCGAAAGCAAGTGCAAGTCCGTAGCGACTGACGTTTCTTGAACTGAGAATTCACTCCGAGGTCCGACAATCTTGTTGTCGTCATTTGCTAAAGCGCGCTCCATTCGGTATCGTATCGCTGGCTCGCGAGGCAGGTGATGCGAACTTTTGCCTCCGTACTGAACCCCGACTCGGGCGGCTCACTTAGGATGGGGAACATGATCGCGAGGTGGACGACAATCGCAGCATCAAACTTGCGGCCTTGGCAGATGTAAGAAAAGCCGTTTCGGAAGGATTGAAGCAAGCCTGCTAAGGAGTTCTGCCGATAACGATGTCTAGCCTGAAAGCAGAGTTTCCCGGCATTCCCGAGGTCCGCCCTAGGCGGCATTTAGGCACGGTACGCTACTGAGTATAACAGTTATATTGTGTAAAATTGTGGTCTCCATCTTTTTGTCGACTCAAATGTGGGAAGTCGCGCGTCTCCCCTTTCTTAGAACTTTGAGAATCGATTTTTTTCCCAAGGTATATCCAATTGTGAATAATCAAGAGCTAACAAGATGTTGTACAATCCTACTTTGCAAGACCAAATCAATGAATCTGATATCCTTTTTCAAGTCAAATCGATCGGGTTCTAAATCGACACTACAACGGGCCTCGCTAATGGACGAACACTCCCCAATGAGCGAGACTCCCCGGCTGTTGGAAAATAGGCGGGTATGCCTTCCCGATAGAGAGAATCAAGTATTCAGCTTTGGAGCTACTCTTTTTCGGAAGGATGTGATAGGAGGTCATGGAGAACAGTAACGGCTTCATGGCTCTCCAGAATTCGCAGGCAGCGATCACAGGGAACATATGAGTAATCTTGACACAATCCTAGCGTTTCGGATCGGAGTCGCTGCACAAGAAAGCACTGAAAACATATATTCTCCCTATTTGAGCCAGCGAGTATGAGTCGGAAACCTTGAAAAGAGCAAAGGATATCAGTCTATCCATTACTAGGAAACGTTTCGCTCCTCTTTCCATCACTCTTGTTTTCGGGGCCTCGGCGTCACCCAAAGACTGCAGTCGCAGTCCACACGCTTGATACCTTCCAGCTGGTGTGTGGTGATGGCGAAATCTTTATCGTGAAACGCATACCAGATGTGCACTGGGATCGGGAACGTCCACGTCATGCTCACATTCTAAAATGGGACAGGTAGCTTATATTCGAGGCTCGAAACGGCCTTGGATCTTCCCCCAACCGTGTGAGGATACGGTGACGTACCCGCGTAAAGTCGACCGTGGAATGAGGCGTGGTGGCGTGCGGCTTGACCCAGTCGGTTAAACTAAGATGATCTCTGTAGAAAGTCAACGTCACTGCGAACTTGATGGTCGATCCCACGTCCATTTGATCGGAACTCTCGGCCGCTTTTCTCCTGATCGATCCGAGAGCAACCTGCAGGGCTTCCCTGCAAGAACTCCAGGTCGGAATCGACAGAAATGTGAATACAAGCTCGAAGGAGAACCTCTGACTCGTCTCGCGGGGGAACGTCGATGAAGCCGTGAGTATTGGAACACCGCAGTAGGTCACTGTTTGATCAAACCCCTGTCGCCTACCCATCCCCGTAATTCCGGAATCAGGAGCCTCGGCCGAAGCTACCCGTTTGTGGCCGGAAAAGTCACACCCAGCAGTCAGTACAAACTCGCATACAGATATGGGTGTAACCCTATTCCACAAGATATCTGACGTAGCAACTTTCCATTGACTGCGATGATATTCAATACAACTATTGGCATCGTCTTCTCTGCTACCTTCGGCTCATAGTTCATGGCCTCGCGCTGTTGTCCAAGCCGGAAACAGAGTGGAGGTACCGAAGCAGTTATCTTTGGCGGAGGCGAGAATCCAACTTCCCTCACTGTGTAGTCTTCCAGCGCAACGTACTCGAGAACACGCGTTCAGGATGAACACGCTTCTCAGGAAGGACACGCAAATGTATACTTGATCCAATAACTCACTCACGGAAAAGTGTTCAACGACCGATATTGAGAGCCACGATGTGGGTGGAAATCATGGAGACAGCCTATTCATTTACCTTGGAGTGCGAGTTGCTTTGTGGATCCTGTATTGAGAACCGAACCCGATAGGATTCCCCCTGAATCGTTGACTATTCCACCAAAATAGCAAGTAATCGTGCTCAGTTTCGCAGATGAACGCGAAAGTCAGAAGTCGTCCTTCGGTTTGCACATACCTATAATCGCCGAGAAGCAGCTGGAATCACATGAGTAAGCACCAGTTCGGTAATAATTCAAGTAAATGCACCTACGTTCAACTGGGAAAAAAGAAAAATCCGCCCACCTCGATCTTGAACGAGTAACCCGGGTCCGACATGATCTTTGGGATGTACTTCGCCTCGTAGGATACTGAGTAGAAGTGACCCTCCCGATCGGTGACGGAGTTCATGCGTGTAACTTTGACAGAAAAGCAATCGTGTTCGATTAGCCCACGTTGTGGGAGAACCTCGCGTGAACTTTTCGGTTCGACTCCCATGGCTCGCAATACAGTTATCGTCAAAACGACCGTCACCAACATGAATGCCCAATCGATAGTGCAGCATTCAGCTCTGTAAGGAATAGTAATGCTTCAGAATTCCGGGATTCTCAAAGCCAGCTCGGTTTAGGGGAACAAATACCCTCGAGCGCATTGAGCCCAACTTGCTTCCCTAGACCGAGCTCGTTCCCCTTGGCCTCAGGTACGCTGTTCCATATTCTGAATCAAGGCATCACACAAGAGCGCGAGCTTCAGAATCAGTCATCGACAACATGCCGCTGTGATGCGGAACCAACAAATAGACCTGCCCGCTCTCAGAGTCGCCGAGCTCCTCCGTCGCTGCTTCCAGGTGTCTTCCATCGGTGCCAATGGTACCCTCAACGGCTGATTGGAATTCCTCGATTCCGTGCGAATTGACTTCCGATCGGAATAGTTCAATGCCATCCCACATGACATTTGATTTGAACTGTTCGACGCCGCTCCGATTGCTTTTCACTTGGTTCGCCCGCCTTCCATTTGGGAATCTTGATTTGGATTTTTTCTGAAGGAGTGCCTTCGTCTCCGCGCCGTCAGCCTCTCGAGCATCACCGGGTGCATCCAGCATGTCAATCCTGTTTGTGTAAACGATTCATTTGAGATCGGGAGCATTCATTCCGGAGTTCACAATGAAACAACTCGGCAGCCGCCTTTGACAGAAGAAAGAACATGGTTTTCGATTCTCCCTAATTTTCCGTTTCAAGATGCCATCGAATAGACCTGCCTTCTCTCCAAGTCACAGGACGTCTTCACTATTGGGGACGTAAGCCGTCGCCCGTCGGCGTCATTTGGAAGTATGGATTTGGCGCCTGATATGTCCTTCATGTCGCATTCAAAACCTGTGACGCCGCTCTGACTGATTTCAGATTGATTCCTCCCGTCCCGATTGGAAATTGATCCGGATGGCAACGGTAGGGGCACTTTCGCGAGATTCCGAATTTGATGGCTCATTTTAGACTTCGTGAGCTTCCCCGCCTCGACAACATCCGCCACAGAACCGAGTTCCTCCGGAATGTCAACCCTGTCGGTGTGAGAGAACAATCAGAGATCTGAGCAATGGTTCTGAATTCCAGCATGTCGACATTCACATTCGTCGCAACACAAACGCTCGATTCTTGATCTTTCGCACGGGCACTGATTCTATACTTTAATACTCAATTCCCGAATACGCTCCCACACAATCCAAGCCAAGAGACTTTTCCGTGATGGATACTCAGTAGAAGTTTCCTCACGACTCTGAGAGTTCATCTGTCGTGTATGCAATGGTTCACCGAGCTTCCAACACCGATTCAATCAATATGAATCTTGCTTTTTGCATCTGATCCTTCGGGAGTCGAAAGTAATTTTCATGAGCCCTCCACCAAATAGATTGACTTCGGCTCACACTTTAATGCTTACGTCAGTCTTTCGGTATGAGATATCTGGTCGAACTTACGGACTCGGCGCAGCTATCGTAAACTACAGAGACCTGCTGAAGCAGTAAATACACAACTGTACATTACAGGCGAAACGATCGGTCGTATCTAGAAAATTGACCCAGATCCGCCTGCACAACAACTACGGTATGTAACGAAGTTCATACGAAGCGATTTCAAACGATCGAAGGACCGCACAGCAGAGCTGACGGGAGAACCTGTCATCACGGCTTTTGCCTGAGATCATAGCGGAACCTTCCTCGAGGATTGAAATCCGCATGTTTGCGCCTGAGTGAGAACAGTGGACAGCTTGACGGAAGGAAATATGTCGAGAAAACGATCTTCTCGTAATACGCAGCTCCGGCATTCGATTCAGATGATAACGAAGACGGCGAAGTTTGCGTGGGATTATTCAGAAAGTCTCGTCGGGACGGGTGGACGTGACCGATATTTTCGCTCACCCCGAGCTGGTGCGCTATTACGGGTCAGCCTCGTTTGGAGTCTCGAGAAATGCCATTCGCACGACTATCGAGGCTTCCTGATCTCCTCGGAGTATGAGAAGTTCCGAGGAATCCTCGTCGAAAAGATACGCAGGTAACAGCTCGGACCGACGGATATGGCTGATCTACGACAAAGGCATATTGCGCTACAGCCCAATATCGCACTCCTTGGAGAGGAATCCAGCCTATTCTTGGGGCACCCCCATGTCAATCCTTGCGAGAATCCTGCCGCTCGCCAGCTGTCTTCGGCCGCATATTGGAGAATAGCTCTTCCGCAACGGACTCCATGTTCCACAGAGAAGTTGACGGAGCAATCGGAGTCGGAATAAGCAGAGTTCAGAGCTAGTGTCGCGTACGGAGGCTCCTAGCGCCTATGAGTATTTGCAATCACACACAAAACACACAACACGTTCACATATCGAGTTGGAGTTTTGGTATGGGCGATCAGAAGCTGCGATGAATTGATATGTACCTATATTCAGATATTCGTTATACTGACCGTCGCTCGAGCTGAGCGACTCTATACAAATAAAGTTCTGGGTCGTGCGCGCAGACTGGCTGCGAGTCGGCAGAGCCACAGGCGTACGATGTCTTCAACATCGTGCGCGACAAAAAGAGAAAGAGAGACATCAGCTGTTGTCACCAAAGAGCAACACAGCCAACGTGGAGCTCCCAGCGTCGGCGCACGCCCAGTTTATCCGTTTGCATCATTCGGGTTTTCCATTCAACGTTTTCAGGAGACTGTGTGTGTCACAAAATTTGGTGATCCCACTTCTGACACCAAATTTGGTGATCCCACTTCTGACACCAAACGACCCAGAACTTTATTTGTATAGAGTCGCTCAGCTCGAGCGACGGTCAGTATAACGAATATCTGAATATAGGTACATATCAATTCATCGCAGCTTCTGATCGCCCATACCAAAACTCCAACTCGATATGTGAACGTGTTGTGTGTTTTGTGTGTGATTGCAAATACTCATAGGCGCTAGGAGCCTCCGTACGCGACAGCTAGATTCGCCATCATGACAGCGGATGACCGTCTTCTTCGATTCTGTATTGACGGTGTGTGATAATAGGAATCTGATGATGGGGAGACACGAGGATCTCAGTGCCGCTCATTTCCGCGCACTAGATTCCGTCGCCTGTGATTCACCGAGCGTGGTCGTCTAAAGCTATGGTTTGTTGTAAAACCTGAGGGATGGTTATTATCGCTCATGGCTTCGACGCACCTTTTGGCGGTTAGCAGTCCGGCTATCTGGCTACGCATGGAAGCGGGAACAGCAGACAGAAGGCCAACCTCTGTCCAACAAATTGACCGGATCCGAGGTGGTGAACTGCCAAGCAGAGGGACAGGATCTCCTCTCGAGACGAGTCGATGCATAGGAAACGACTGAAATGCATCGCGGCATCGTACGAAGCCCTGGACAGCTTGGGAAACCTCGGGACGATTGCTCCCAATATCAGCTATCGAATGACTGATTGTGATTTCATGTGTGATACGGAGAGCGACTACATTATTTTGGAGAAACAATGCAATTTCAGTTCTCGCTGCTTACTTGAGGGTACCGTTGTTCGAGGGTTTCAAATTCTAGAAATTCTTGACTGTTTTCGACGTCAATGTCACCGAGCAACTCAATGCTTCAACCCGGCAGATAAACTTGCTCGCTGAGCGTTCACCGACAGTAAAGTACGTGTGACGGATCGCTATGTAAACTCCCATGTGCCGGCAAACTACCACACTAAGATTCCATGGGAGGGAAGAAGACTCGCATACGCAGCTTTCTTGGTTCCGCTACTCGCCTACGGAATAGTTCTGTGGGGTGCGGATTGCGCGGGTTCCAAAGCAAAAGCGCAAGTCATTCTGAACGAGGGTCTAATTGTAAGAGCGATCACGGGAACGAAAAGATGAGAACCATTGCGCATAGGACAGATCTACAACCTCGAGGCAACAGTGCTTGCGTACAAGGTGGCTAAAGGGATTATTCCGGAGGACCTGGACCTTCGAATCAGTGCGTCTGATCGCAGGGCGGCGGGGAGACGAACAATGTTTGACGTGCCAATCGCTAACAGAGAGTTTGCTAGACAGTCGTTACACTACCGATTACCTGAGATCAGCAGGAAGAAAGCCTCGTGGGAGGCGAGTAGGGCCAGTCTGTCAACCATGTGCTGGACCTTGACCAGTTTGGCCTCCACATTTGCGGCCGGAAAGACGGGTGCTCCAAGGAGCTCGAGATCACTTCTCTGGACGATCCGGCACGCCGGAAGGAGGCTCCGAAAGGAGTGAACTGCTCGCTCGGCGTCGGCGTCGTCAAGAAGGCCAACAAAGAGCTCGCATTTCTCCGAGTTCAGCCGAAGGCCGCTGATTTCCTCGAACTCGATAATCTTCTGGATGTCTGAGAGCACGCAATCCAATGACCCCGCCAGTGTGCCGTCGTCAAGGTACCAGAGGTTCAGGAGCGCTAAGTGAGTCAACAAGATCCTTCAGTCCGAGGCAAAAATAGCCCGGGCCCGAGAGGGTCCCCCTGCTGGACTCCCGTAGCAGATAAGATGTCAACTTCGTTGTAGAAGAGGTTGCTGGGCGCAGCGGATGCGCTGTGAATCAAGTGATGCAGGTCGGGGACGAGCTCCGAGGCTCTTCGGATCATGTAGTCGAGGCGGAGGGTATTGAAAGCATTAGAAAAGTCAAGTTTTACCAGTACCGGACGGTCCGGGGCGCTTTCGAGAAAGGCGCGCCACGAGTGGACGGCCGCCTCCAAACCGTTGGGTCGGCCTACTCCTAGTTGTCTCGGCCCTAAAGCGGAGCAAATCGTGGTGAGATTCTGCCTGGCGGCGATCTTGGCCGCAAGGCGGCGGAAAGTTAGTGAGCAGGCGATCAGACGCAGGGATCCATCCTTCTTAATCAAGGCTATAAGTGACGCCCCGAAAACGATTGAGCGCATTGAAGCCGGAACTCTCCCTCCGCGGAGAAGATCAACGAAGCGGGCGATGGCCACCTTGAGTCGAGTCGCCGACTCGCCGAGAACGGGAGCCGTGAGGTCCTTCAAGTGACGCGGTCGGAGCCCATCGGAGCTTGCTGAGAAGCTGTTCGGAAAAGATCCGATGCCCGCCTCGAGCTCCTCGGTCGACGTTTGACCCTGCCAAGCTTCCGCTGGGGCGGACGGGTATGCGGCGTCGACTGGCCCGTCAGGATGTTGCTCTCTCATTCGTCGAGTGGAGCCGGCAGACCTGGGCGCTAAGCTATCCTGTGACAGAAGCGCCTGCAGCGCCCCCGAAACATCACCCTCCGCGAGTTTCCTCGAGGTCCGTCTGGCTGCCTGCGCATCCGTGGTACTCGGCCCCGTGGGACGCGCGCGGGCACCCAGCGTGTACTCGAAACGGGCACCGGCTTTATAGGCAGCAATGTTGCGGCGAATTATCTTCGGCCATGAGTCGCCGGGCGCTTTCTTGGGAGGCATCTGGAGTACCACAGGGGCGAAGGACAGCAGAGCCCTCCACGAATCGTCGTCATTCAGGACGCAGACCTGTGGGATGTTTGTGCCCGGTATGAATGTCTACACCCATTTTCGAAAGGAACGAACGGTCACACCATGGACAGTTGTGGAGTGCTTGTGTGGAAGGCGAGCGGAGATCGGCGGAAGTTTGAGAATCGGTGGTGGGTAGCGCGGGAAGGCTAGACATTGAGAGTTGAAGTGAGATTTGGACCCATCGATTACTTTTTTTTTAGATCGCTTGGTTTCGCGTACGCGCTCTGAACGAGATGTTGGAGTTCTGGGGTCAGCTCCGAGACCGTTCGGATCATATGGTCTCTTCGTAGAGTGTTGAACGCATTGGCAAAATCAAGTTTAACTAAGACAACGGGGTCCGGGTAACAGGTTAGGAACGTCCGGCACGAGTGGATCGCGGCCTCGGCCCCACCGGGTCGGCCAACTCCGACCTGTCTCGGTCCCAAAGCAGCGCATATCCGGTTGAGACTTTGCTTGCATGCGACTTTGGCCGCAAGTCGTCTGAAGGTCAATGAACATGCAATTGGTCGATAGGATCCTGTTTTCTCCTTCAAAGCCAGCAGAGTTGCTCCGATCACGGAGCGGACCGATTCTGGGACTCGGCCTCCGTTGAAGGGATCGACCAAGCGAGCGATGGTCTCTTTGAGGCGCACTGCAATTTCTCCGAGATCACGTGAAGTGAGGTCCTTGAGATGTCGCGGTCGGAGACCGTCGGGGCCGGCCGACGAGCTGTTCGGAAAGGATCGGATGGCTCCCTCAATTTCGTCGACAGTTGTTCGTCCCTGCCACTCGCTTGTCGATTACTTATGCACGAAATCAAGAACGGCGTCCGACATCAGGATGTCAATCACCTGAGCGAGTGCCGGGTTTTCCTTGAAGAGTGGGTCGACGAGCGGTTTGAGGAACATCCACACCTTCTTGACGAGCGCCAGAACATCGGTGAAGCTTACGCTACGTGCTGGTTCGTTCGGAGGAGTCGAGGGGGCCCTAGGTTTGGGCCTCGTTGACCTTGGGGCGGCCCGACGTGTGCGCTGCTGAGCCGTCGTAACAAGTGGAATATGGCAGATAAGCTCTCCGCCCCGATCAGTTCTCTCAACAATTTTGCGGTAAGATGGAGCTCCCAGCACCGCGGAAAACGTCGGCTTCTCGGCCGAGCTAGGGTCCACCGTGGTGGCGCGAACCGGTGGCTCAACGCAGATTACGACTTCGTCGATTTGTGCGTCCGATAATACATTTCCGCACAATTAAGAGTAGAGAGATGTGAATCGATGATGAGAAGCTCCCAGAACAAACATTTTCCATCCGTCAAGCAGGGTTCTGAAGTCTCTGTGTGCAGGGAAAGGGTTCCTCATACGAACGCAGGGGTCCAGGGTACTCTGAACTTGGCACAATGCGGACCTGAGGCGATCATACTCAGTTTCGAGCGATCAACAAAAACGACTTGCGATGTTCTTGCATACAAAATAATTCATTATGTTGATACTATGATCTGAACCTCATTCTCTACTCTCGAACAGTCGAGCTGGCGGGTTACATTGCTTGCGGCTAGGGTGAATCTCGTGAAACATGATGAGCATCCCAAACGATACCGATTCACAATACCCGCATCACAATACCTTATTGAGGTTTCACAAGGTCACCCGTCGCGATTTGTTGGACATCAGGAGTCGCGGATCAAACCCACATTGCTTCGGTTGATGGTTCAAGGCTTCGAACCACAGGTAGGCCGGAAGAGCGGCAAGCTCCGACTTCTTGACTTGATACATGCGAGGCGTGGTAGCTTGGTGGCGAACCGGTCATGTCCCGCAGCTCGAGCATGTTGAGCTCGAGGCCAATGAAGAACGGATATCCTTCCGCGACGAAGCTCAGTCGCAAGCGCAGAAGCGCGAGCTCTTCCGAACTCCGGCACTGCGCAAAGTATGATGGATCATCCACGGGGCACGCATCGCACTCTTTGAGGAACGTCCTGAAGCTCAGCTCGATGATCAAGCAGCCCTGAACCGTCAACTTAGATCCTTCGTGGTTCAGGTAGCTCTGTTCCAACGCCGCGACTTCTTCCAGGTTTATGAAAAGATCCTGTCCAAAGAACAACTCCACCCAGGAAGCAACTCCGGGAAAGCTCCCCATCCTGAGCGCATCCCGGAAATACTTGAGCTGTCCATCGATGAGCGGCGAGGCTTCTGAGGCCGGCAGATTCGTCCAAGTTCACCGGAAGGCTTCCGGTTCACAACTGGAGGAAATAATTCACTTCTTTCGGTTGCGCCGCTGAGGCGGTTTCAACCGTTTACGAAGAGGGGAACGTCTGCCAATTGTGGCGCTGGCGCCAAGATACACCGCCGCGGCGTCGTGGACTCTGACTGTGCATCGTATGATGCCGCCTGAGAGCTCGTCGCCTATGACGTCACTCTGGAGGAGTGACGAAACCTGAACTTCGCGAACCGAGCCCCGTGCTGGACGTCCCGAAATTTTATTGCCCCTCGGTTGCCCTGCTCGGGTTTCAGTCGGCAGCTTCATTGGTTGCATTTGAGATTTCTTTGGCGTGTTTGGTTGTTTCGAGTGCTACGGTTGGGGACTACATGCACTCTGCGATATGCTTACTTCCATGAACGCGCTCAGAAAGATCAGGTACACCTTCTCATACATTTTCACGTACTACTCATGGGAGTTTTGCCATAGGAAATTATTTTGTCGGAAATCTCTCCATTTGATAAAGGTACCGTATCCTATCGCATCACACAATCGCATCCGGCGGCGCTCGGAGGAAAACGGAGCACTCGTGGGAACCACTTGGCTCACAATAGATGACTCCCGAAACGCTGGTCGAGAACTATAGAATGAATGATGATGTAAATGTCGACTGATGTATGTATTCACAGAATTCCTGATTCGGCAACCGTCTCAAATCGCTTTATAATCTCCACGGGGTTCGAGCAGGTGTGTGTATGTGTTTGTGATCTCAGAGAAAGTCCCCTTGACAACCTTCTGGTACAATGAACGATTTGTGATGCCACAGTTTGGGCTCCACAGCGAGAGAGTGAAAACACTGTTTTCTGAGTTCTGGAAACTCTCGCTAGGATCCCGTCGTGGCCACCTTCGCAAGCCTGATACTGACTCTGCTGACTCGACTCTCGCACGTGCGTGTGTGCACTCCGCGAGAGCCGCGACGTGCTGGCGTTGGCTTTCACGGCGAGACCCCCGAGATATCTTTATTTATTCCAGCAATGTCTCTGTTACCTAATCATTGCGTGACACTCCCGGCCAAATTCTCAAATTATTCAATGCTTCTTCTTACACAGGGACAGTCAATGTTACAGCCGATTCGTCTTCTTCACATGCTTTCCGGCTGGCATTCGACATCTCTTGATTGACCTAATATTACAGATATTTGAGAATTTCCGTCAACTAGAGCTAGAGGGCTAAAGTGCAGCAGGGGCGTAATAGGAGCCGGGGCTTTGGGTCTTGAACCAACTCACTGGATGAACTCAATTGAAATTGTATCAATGATCATGTGACAATTCGGATGTCCCCGACATTTTCCCTTCCCAACCGACGCCGATCTCGGCACACTTCAATCCCGGAGATTATAACCAGCCGTTCGTTGCGTCAGTCACCACGCCATCGCTACCTGTCCCCTTTCGTCTGATTTGCAATTATTCCCTGTGCGCTGAACAAACTCCGTGAATCCGTTTCATCTCTTTTCTTTTATTAATCTCGCCAGTGTTGGGTTATTCGAGTTTTGTAGGAAGCTGTTCGGGTTATACCTCTAGTGGGAATAGCATGTGAATCGGCCTCTGGAAGACTTGGCCTGAAGCCGATTTGATCAAGCAGGATCGTTGACGACGATCCGTCCTCTCCCCGCCAGAGAGACTGAGAACTCTACAGAGCGGCCAACGCGCTCTCGACGGGTCGGAATCCTGCAGAAGGCAGACATCGCCGACTTTGACACCGTTCGACTTGCTCGGAGTTCTGGCGTGAGCCGTCCGCAAATGTTGCAGGTACTCCTCTCTGAAGCGCTTCTGGAAAGCCCTGATGACCGATTGCTGATGTTTCCAACGCCGCGAGAAGACAATCGAGTCCGCTGCCGCCTTATCGTTCGGTTTGAATTTCATCTCTGGCAGAGTCGGTTTCGCCCTGTGACCGTATAGCAAATCCGCCGGACATAGCGCTCTGATCTCATTGGGATCGACTTGCACCGACGTTAGAGGTCTTTGGTTCACGATCGATTCGATTTCTTTTAGCACGGTTTCTAATTCTCGGAATGACAACGCGCTCCGACCGAGGAGTTTTCTCAATGGGCGTTTTACCGTTTGCACTAGCCGTTCCCACCACGCTCCGTGCGTTGGGGAATGTGGTGTTATAAATTCCCAAACTATTTCTGAATTGACCAGAAGTTGTTGTACACTAGGAGATTTCGCGTGTTCGTAGATTACTTTCAGCTCCTTTGCTGCTCTTACGAAGGATAAACCGTTGTCTGAAATGATTCTCGTTGTGCTGTTGAACCTGCTGAGGAATCTCCTCAATGACAACAAGAATTCAAACGCGGTCATGTCTGAAACAAGTTCCAAGTGAACCGCCCTGGAAGCCGCGCATACGAACAGCAAAATGTAACTTTTCCGAAGCTTCTTGTCTTCGTGTCTATACGAGATTGGACCCGCGTAATCGACACCGCAGACCGCGAAAGGAGGAGCTGTCTCTAACCTAAAATTCGGAATAGGTGGAACCGGCTCTGCTGCCGCCTCTGTTCGGAATCTCATACAGATCTTGCAGTCCTTCAACACGCTCTTTACCGCGCGCCGCGCTGATAGAACGTAATACTTCTTTCTTAGAATGCTCAACGTTGCTGCCACACCGCCAACATGGAAACACTTTTTTTCGTGAAGAAATTTGATCAGTAATTTCACCGCTTGCTCGTCCCCTGGGAGAATCACCGGGAATTTCTCATCGTAACTCAGCTCCTCCGAGCGCTCTAGCCTCGATCGACACCTGATCACTCCCCGCTCATCCATGAACGGCGATAACTTGAAGAGTTTGCTATCTTTACTGATATTTTTGCATCCCGTTATCCGTTCTTGTCTGAATCTCGTTCCCTGTATGCTGAGAATTATGCGCTCCGTCGCCTGAAGAGATTCGAGAGTCGTGACTGGATCACTGAGGGCTACTCTATTCGTAAGACTGCGTTTGTTAGACGCCCATCTGAGGATTCTCGAGATGCTGTTTACTAAAATGCTCCAAGATGATAATCGGGAGCCGAGGTTTAGAGACGTGTTCGCCTCGACCGAAAGCATCACTCTGCTACTCCGCTCCAACTCCATGTCCTTCTCGAAGAACTCATTCAACGCGTGCTTTTCCGTCGGACGACCCGAGGATTTCAACCAATCTGGTCCTCCGAGCCACATAGGGCTAAACTCTTCGTCTGTAACGTCGATTCCGCGACTGAGATAATCAGCCGGATTATCGGCGGAGGCCACATAGCCCCAGTCCGCGGGGTTGGTTAGACTCTGAATTTCCCGAATTCTATTTTTTACGAACGCTTTCCATCTTTCAGGCGAATCTTTTATCCAATGCAATGTCGGAGAGTTGTCGCACCAATACCGTATAGAATCGAAATGATAATTGAGATAATGCTGGACTTTGCTCCCGATGCGAGCTGCCAGTAACGCTCCGACTAGTTCTAGTTTGTGAATTGAATGGCCCGCTTTCAGTGGTACCACGCGCGCTTTCGATGCGACGAAGAAGATTTTGGCGCCACTCTCTGTCGAATATTCGCGGATGTAAACAACGCAACCGAGAGCAGACATGCTCGAGTCGCAGAACACATGCAGTTCCCTTGAGATGTCTCGACGTGTTGTGTTCATGTTTCGAGGTAGACGGAAGTTTCGCGCGTTTTTGATGGTGTTCTCCACCTCTCGAAAGCTTTCCAAGTTCAAGCCTGTTAACTCGTCGTCCCAATCTATTTTCTGTTTCCAAAGTGTTTGCAGCAATATTTTTGCTTTTACTGTGATTGCGGAAATAAAACCTAAGGGATCAAACACTTGTGCTGTGGCTCTCAGGAGTGAACGTTTCGTGGGTCTGCTGGATTCGAGAGTTTCGATCGCTGCCTTTAGGCAGATTCCCACTTCATCCGAACGCAAATTCCAGCTGACGCCAAGGAATTTTGCGTCCGTTTGGTCGAAGGAGATCTGAATTTCAGGGTCGTTAAGCGACTCTTTCATTTTGACACCTAGTTCTTTACTGTTCGTCGCCCATTTCCGAAGCCTGAAACCTCCAGCGCTGAACGCCTTAAACAAGAAATCGAAACTCTCTAGTCCCTTGTCGATAGAGCTAACTGAGAACACGAGATCATCCATGTAGAAATTTTGATCTATGTCTTCGAGGAATTCTTTCCTGTAGGGATGCTCTTCGACCAGCTGTTTTATGTGGTATTTGACGCCCGCGCAGTGTATGAAGGGGCTTGACACTATCCCGAAATCGAGCACCGTGCTCCAGAATTCTTTGATTGGAGCTCGTGGATTCGAACTTATGCCTTGTGGCCAGAAATATCTGAGGAACGTCCTGTGGTCTGGATGGATTTTGTACTGAAGAAACGCTTTTTCTATGTCCGCAGTGACCGCGATTTCATCTTTCCGAAATCTCAGCAGAACTCTGATCACGTCTGGCAGGAGATTCGCTCCGCAGTGCAGTACGTCATTGAGCGCTGCTTCGTCTTTCCGTCTCGCTCCTGCGTCTTTCACTACTCGTACTTTGAATGAGTCCCCGACCGCCGATTGTTTGATGACTGGTAAAATTGGCAAGTAATGCACTAAATCGCCCGGTTGTTTCGGCTGCGCTGGTTCTGCGTAACCATGCTTCAGATAGTTCTCCATTTCCCGGTCAATCGCCGCGAGGAGGTCTTTTTTGTTCTGATTTTTTAAGAGGAAACGTTTTAGGCTACCGCGAGCAACGTTTTCATTGTCCCCGAGCGTTCTCAGATTTTCTTTGAACGGTAGGCTGACCATATACCTTCCGCTCTCCAAACGTTGAATGTTATTCTGGAAAAAGTTCTGTAGTTCGCTCTCTGCAGAAGCCATCTTTTCTTGGTCCGGGGCCTCGATGCCGAGAAATTCCGTGGACCACAATTTCTGCAAATCTTCGTTTAATTCCTGGAGCTCTGTTGCTTTGGAGCTAGACTCCGATACGCCGGACGACCGTCGCGCGCTTCCAACCGCAAGTGTCGACATACTGACAACCCGCGAATTTTGCAGTCGTGTACCTGGCTGGTACAGATTCGCCGTAATGAATACTTGGGAGTTCTTTTCCCTGCTGGTTTCCTTATCCAGACCCGCGACAACCCAGCCGAAGATAGTTTTGCTCGCGAACATTCTGTCTTCGAACGTGTGCTCCTCGCCGCATTTAATGCTGGCCAGGACATCTAACCCGATCAGAACGTCGATCTCTCGTCTTGATACATTATCTCCGCTGTCTGCCATCGGCGACAAGTTCCACGATTCCTTCGACACGGGAAAGGTGCCTCTCGCGATTTCCGGAATACCCGTTGCTTGAAATTTGATTACCGCTTTGTCGTCGAACCGACTCTGCAACTCGATATTGTAAACGCTGTGCTTTTTGTAGTCCGAAATATTCCCGCCGATCGTGATCATGGCCAAGTTCTCTTGTCGAACGGGTTTCAAGTCGAGAGAGATGATCACGTGTTCCGAAATGTAGGATCGCTCCGCGCCCGTATCGATAAAGAACCTGAAGATCTTTCTCCCTGTGGGAACCTTCACCCAAACCAACCCTGTTTGGAAGAACACCAGTCCCCTTTCGATTGAGTTGCCCTGATCGGCTTCCAATTGAGTCGAGAAACACCCCACCGCTGCCACCATGTGATGCCACAGTTTGGGCTCCACAGCGAGAGAGTGAAAACACTGTTTTCTGAGTTCTGGAAACTCTCGCTAGGATCCCGTCGTGGCCACCTTCGCAAGCCTGATACTGACTCTGCTGACTCGACTCTCGCACGTGCGTGTGTGCACTCCGCGAGAGCCGCGACGTGCTGGCGTTGGCTTTCACGGCGAGACCCCCGAGATATCTTTATTTATTCCAGCAATGTCTCTGTTACCTAATCATTGCGTGACACGATTCTTGGTTACCGTTGTGTGGGGGAAATTCTGCCGTCAAACGCTCGGAAAATCTATCCCAACAAATGCGTACGGTGTCATCTGCTCTGTTGATCGGATGCCTTGGCTCCCGACATGAGATGTCAACCGTTCCCGAATGCGAAAAGAAAATACAAAGTCGAGCATCCCGAGGAAACAGAATTGTAAATGTTTAGAAGTTCTCTGTAGGGAATCAGGCTCGTTGGGAGATCTCGGCATCCTCTCGGTTATTTCCCTTGCTTGAGCTAAGCTTGTAAGACCCAGAATCGATTGATCTCCCTAAGGCCGAATATGGGTCGTGCCTCTTGGCGGTCCCGCATTGGAGTTCATCAACTTGTGAGGGGTTCTCGATGCTTTGGCAAGCTGCGTCACCAGCATTTCTCAGAAGCTCGAGTTGCTGCGCACGCTCACTGTCCCATCTCCCGGTTAAGCACCGCTCGCCCGAAACAAACTCCCAGAAGCCGAGCTTCTATCGTTGAGGGGGCAAGCTCACGCAAATACCAACTTCGAATGGGCACGCGGCCGCTGAGGCCACTGAGTCAACGGTGTCCTCTGTTACGGAGTCTAATACCGTTTAATATCGTTTCAGACGCAGTTGAGCTCGAATCGACCCACGGAGCGCAACTCTTCATTGATTGGAGTAACCTCCGCATCGGGAAGATAACTTCGATGAGAATGAAGTCGCCGTGAAAGATATTTCTTGCGACGGGAAGGTGACGACGGGAGCAGAACTCCGGATTTCTCTGTTGCCTCCCACATTTTCAAAATATTACAAACATATTGAATATTTGGTCATACCAACATCGCATCCTTCCTGGTGACTCTTTCACAGATGGAAACGGAGAAAACGGACGAAGAATTCGCTCATGCACAGCACGTCTCCAGATCGATACCGAGGGTTAGCAGCCGTGACATGATTCTTGAGTTGCGGGCCGATGTTCAAAAACCTTTCGACGATTCACACATCGTTTTGCATTCTAGGTGCCTTGTATAGTCAGCAGCATGTTTATTCATCCGACGATCTTTGAATGATTCATGAGGTTCCGCGGCAAAGTACACCTGAACGTTGCTGATTCTTCTTTCTCCGACATTACCACACTACAACCGCTATTGTCCCTGAATCAACCCAAGACAAGCCTCGATTCTGCTTTTGGAGTGTACCTTGCATGTTCGGTCGTGGGTGGTCTATCGAGGCTTGAAAGTTGGCCATCATTTTCGTCCGTCGAGGTTTCCAGGGAGTGGGAACGAGCCTCGTCAAGCCTTCCTCGATCGCGTCCCTCCAAATAGCGGCCGTCCGGAATGGGATTCAGGTCCTTCAAAAGAGTAACTCTCGGACACCCTCCTTGGTCTGTTCCTCGAAGTTGTGACGGTTGAACAGTTTGAACAATGGAAGCTGAAATGATCAGGGTTCGAATAACTGGGGTGATGCGGGTGAATCGTTCATGGCATAGAATTATCGAGTCGGATGAATGTGATTCTCACTTCGTTGTGCGAGTTTCCAGAAGTTTGCTGAAGATACTAGTATATGTTAGAATAGTACCTAAAAGTATTCGCGTCTCTGGTGATTGCCAAGCGAACCATAGTAGCCGTAATCCCACGCCGAACAGGAAGCTCATTAGTGCTATCGCGGCTATAATCTCTCCCGCGTGGTGAGGCATGTCTACAGCCGATCATATGTTTTACACCACGCACCACACATGTTGGTGGCGTTCGCTAACTTCCCCGCAAACTTCGACTCGGTATGCTTCCCTTATTCTCCTTTTGTTGACACACAAATCTCGTCTTCGTGTGAACTTGTCGCCTTCGACATCATAACTCAATCCGACAAACTCCGAATCATGTGTTTTCATGCTTCACCGGCCGGCTCCTCGAGCGAGAGGATGGCCCGCATTCTAGATTGCTGTGAATCGATTGATCAAGGTTGCCTCGCTGACTATCCTGTAGTGGTCCTGGGCGATTTCAATCTTCCGGGAATACGATGGAACGTGCAGCCCTGGAGCTATCCACAAGCAAGGAATCTATCTTCCAGACATGCTGTGGTCGTAATGGATTACATCAATTGGTCACTGCGGCAACCCACATATCCGGTTCACTGATTGATATTATTTTAACCACCAATCCTGACATCATTTGCGACCTGTCCGTCACTCACTCCCCAATACCTTCAGACCATCACGCTGTCTCCTTCCGTGTGCCACTGAACCTCGACTACGTTCAAATGAGCGCCCAACACCTCAGTTTCCGTCGTATGGATTGCGGGGCGATCGCTCATGAACTCGATCAAATCGAATGGAATGATTTCTTCAAAGACTGTGTCGGCTCAGACTCGATGTTCGAGTCCTTCAACCTACTATGTTGCCGACTCATCGATGCACACACCCCAATGATAAATCTCATGTCCCCATGTGGACCGAAGGCTCGAATCATATTGCGATGTCCCTGCTCTCATTCCAAACGACTCAGTCAGACATGGTGGATTCCTGTGGTAAAGCAAAGCTTCTAGCCTCCCGCTTTGGCTCAGTCTTCGTGAGACCGAATCAACCAGACTCGACCCTTGCCCTGACTACAATCCCGCTATTCTGATTCCGGACCCCCCTCCGGATATTGACGAATATTCCATTTACAAGATTCTGATCTCTCTGAAACCTAAATCGAGTTCCACTCCTGATCGCGTGCCCCCAGTTTTCTACCAGACATTCGCTTCATTCCTCGCAGAACCGCTGGAACATATATTCGTCTAATCATACAAAAGTGGCAAAAGGCAAAAGAAGCGATCCCTCCAACTATCGCCCCGTTGCCCAATGCACCGTCGCTTCCGCCGTTTTTGAGAAGTTGATCGCTAAGCAGCTTTATCGTCACATGCTGAACAATGATCTCTTCGACAACAGACAGCATGGGTTTGTGCCCCGCCGTTCCACCACAACTCAACTGACAGCCGGTCCCCTTGGCGGGGGACTGTAACCGTGCGCCTGCGGGGCTGAGTTTTGGGGTGAAGGAGCACGGGTGGCAGCTCGGTTCGACCCCCCTGGTGGAGGGTTGGGTCCGCTAGGTCCCTCCCTTCACCTGGGCACCTTTGGTTGGAGTTGATTCAACACGTGTGTCCGAAAGGGGGATCAAAACGGCCGTTTGCCAGTGCTAATTCCTGTAACCAGGACTCGACGGCGATTCGATTCCCGTCGGCCGCCAGGGTGGGGAAGGATAGGTATGAGTGGTGGTGACTAGGCTTCCCAGATACCCGCGTAGTCAAGAACCGCGGGCCGGCGGGTACTAATTACCCGCACGCGGAGAACCGCGGGAAAAACCGCATTTTGCGGTTTTTCGTTTTGATGCATGAATAGGCCATGGATTTAATCAGTCCAACCTGCTCTCCCCATGGAATATGAAAATTAGAAGTTGAAGAAGCATTCCGTTACTCATTTTAGTTACATGCAGTACGTTTCACAAGGATATCACTTATTGGGGCACCGAATTGGAGTTGAAAGTTCTCCGCAGAAGGACTATGAAATCAATCGTCTCGTGCTTGAGCCTAGCTCTATGGTCCCCCAATATTTGCCGGACCGGGCTGAAGTCGCCTTCGGGGAGTACTGGCGTTGGAGGAACGGTTTCTAGCCCTCTTAAAGATGAATTAAGGAGAGGCCCACGGCCACCGCCTTCCAAGAACCTTTCCCAAGCTCAACAGTTCCCTTCTGCAATGATTGGTGTCTTCAGAAATGCTCTTTCCGTCTCTGATTTCGACTCCCATTCCATTGCGGTTTTTTGCGGTTATTCCCGCGAGAGCCTTGCGGTCCTTTGCGGGCCGGAACCCGCAAAATACATGTTTTTCCCGCGGTTTTTACCCGCGGTTTTTACCCGCTGGGAAGCCTAGTGGTGACTGGTGACCGGCAGTTCGGCTGACGTGCATGTTGTGGGATCTTGCACGTGCGCGGGTGTGAAGCTCACCAGAAGCGCTTACCGGTCAATAACACAGCTTCCGCCCTCCGGCAGATAAGATGTCAGTACAAGTCAAGGGTGACAAATAAACAAATTAAACGACATCAAGACGAGCGGGAATCTCAGAATTTTCAGCTATGTTTCTGTTCATGGGAAGTTTCTCACTGGAGTCTTTAGTGCGGCCTCGAAGGGTTGTGAGATCCATTCTTTGTCGTCGGAGAGGGCTTGCTTCGGTTTCTTGGGCCAAAGGACGAGGGTCCAATCGCAGATTCTGTTGACCAGTTCAGCAATTTCGGACCGCCTGGCTCCTTTCGAGTGCGGTGAGGCCTGTCCGCTCGCTGCCGAAAAGTACGGAAGGACGAGAACCATTTTAGAGAGGAGGGAGGGATGGGAGAGAATGAGTTGGAAAAATATTGTAGGGAGAGCACCAGTTCAGGTACGGTCCAGAAGAGCTGGCATGCGAGCCTTTGGGGCGCCGCAGATTTCCGCCTTAAACAGCGGTCAGAGAAAAGCACCGAGGAAACAAAGAGATTATGTGTCAGAACTAGGCTTTCCAGCGGATATTAACCGCGGTTAGTATCCGCGGGAAACCGCGAGAATTCTGCGGTTATCCGCAAAAATTACCGCAATTTCGTACCGAGCGCTCGTTCGGAGAAATAGCGCATCAGACTTGAAGAGATCTCGCAAGACATCATATTCATGTCTCCAGTGTCTCAAAATGTTTTCAAAGCTCTCTCGAAGCACGTTCTACGCGACGTGCCCGCACATCTGCGAGAGACGCCGGCCAGTTTCCGGTTGGTCGCACTTGTTGTGGTTGGCCGGCCGAACGAGAGGGAAAATCTTGAAAACATGTAGAATCCCATTCTTTTCAGATTCCTTTCACCTGGGAGTCAATGCTAAGGATTCGAACAGCTCCATCGAGGGAGAAAATCAGTTCGTCGACGAAAGAACTGTTCGTCGAACGTCTGTCCGCCCAGAACAAAATTTCAGTGTTGTCAAGTTGTTACTGGGAGAGCAGCGAGCTCGTCTGAATCCGTCGACCCTGGATGCAATCTTCATCCTGAGTAATGTAGATAAATGTCGAGTATGGCACTCGTTGATCTATCGCTGCAGTTTTGCTTTGCGGAAAAAAAATCCAGAACGCGCGGTTTTCTTGCGGAAATTGACCGCGGTTTTGCCTCTGCGGTTTGCGATTATCCACAAACCGCGGTTTTCTAAAATGCGTGTTTTCGGAAACCCTAGTCAGAACACATTTGTGATCGCTCTGCGGTTCTTTAGCGTGCACTTGACAGTCTCCTAAGGTGAAATTTCCATGAATTGTGAGCTCATGCGTTGGAAACAGCTTCCTAGCAGGCATGCGCAAGCTTCGCTGTCGGTTATTGCTCTCACAATTTCCTTTTGCAACACCTCTCGCGAAAGAATCGAACCCAATCCATGCGAGAACCGACTGGAGTGAGTTCCAAGCCGAGTTGTTGGAAGATATCGGTGTTATTCTGAGTGAAAGCGATCCAGACTCTATTCTCGCCAAACTTTATGCTGTTCTTGTGGAGGCCAGACGGAAGACAACCAACGAAAGGGTTTCGCGCATAAAGGAGGTTCCCCTGAAGCCGTGGATCACTCGTGAGCTTTTGCGTTTCATTCGTGTTAGAGACAAGCTGTGGCAGAGGGTCAAGGCAAATCCTGAGGATCCGCAACTCAGACACAATTTCAACAAATACCGAAACGATCTTCGCGAAACACTGAGAGAGGCTGAACGGGGTTTTCTTGCACGATTCTTGCGAGAAGCTGTCGATCCAAAGGCGGCATGGCGTATATTGAATCAGTATTTCAGACGTAAATTTGTGAGGAGGGTGTGCTCGTCATATCACAAGGGACAGCATGTTGTGATAGAGGATATGAATCTGGCAAACAGCTACCTTGCTGAAACCGGGAAGAGAGTTGCCGAAGAAATTGGAGTGGTACAGAGCTCATGCGACCATTTATCATTCAGTGTATAGAGCCCTTTGCGTGAATTCTCAAGTCCATCAATGCTCGTAATAGAGAATATAATTGATCGTCAAGCAAATTGTAAAACCCCGGGGATTGATGGTGTGACGAACAAAACGCTAAAGCTCAATAAGGCCTTCTGTGTGCCTATTGCAACATCTATGTGCATGTATTTCCTCCACTAAAAGATATCCTGCTCGATTCAAGGAAGCTGAGGTGATTTTGATCCATAAGGGAGGTGATGCCGAGAACTTACATAACTATAGACCGATCTCTCTTCTCAGTTCGTTGAACACGATCATTGAAAATTGCATCCTGCAACAGCTAACGCGGCACCTTGAGTCTAGGAAGATACTACTCCCTCCGTCCCAAAATACTGGTGCCATTTGCGGTCAAATTCTTGTCGCAAAATAGTGGTGCCATTTGTGAATTTCAGCTCCCTCGGTGCCCCACCCCGTGTTAATGGAATGGAATCGGGCTCTCTGGATGGTAGGAGGAATTAGGACATCTCGTACAATCGAGATATCGCTGACAGTAATAACTGACATACAACTTTCTACTGCGGGGTAGGATAGCTCAGCGATGACGGGTTGTCTTCTCTAGCCGAGTTCTGTAGGGAGCTCAGAAGCCGCTCAAACTCTCACGCAACTGTCGAGGTTCTTTCTCCGAAGGTTTTTTGCATCAACTTTATTTGGCAATATGAATTCAGGAAATCATGCACTTTCTTGCTTATCAGCAGGATTATCATCTCATATTCGGATCTATCAGCCGATAGAGCGATCAGCTGTCAGCTGAATCAGCTGTCAGGTAGATCAGCTGATTGTGAGTGCAACCCTGGGGTTGGAGGAAGCGGACCGCGTCATAAGCACGACATGTTTACATAGCAGACGCCGCGGTTCTGATCTGTTGGGCGGCTGGCGTTGTCGCTGGCGATAGGATGGCGGGTTGGATTTCCGAACTCCCGTAGACAGTGCACGGGATGGCGTCTTGGCGCTTTCCGGTTCAAGCTTTAAGCCGCCAAAAAGCGATTATTCGCCACCACAAGCGGCGTCTGCTATGTAAACATGTCGTGCTTATGACATAGACCCGGAGGAAGTCTCTCCACAGTTTGGTTCGAGGAGGCAACCTGTCGGCCGTGCTCGTATCTGAAGGCGACGAAGTGATCACTTCGGAACTTTTTGCGGCGAGCGGCATGCGATGTCCAAGGCTCGCGCGCCATAAAAATCGCTGACCGTTCCGCGTCATTTCTGACAGTCCCGAGTGTCTATTCTTCCTGAAATTTGGATCGCACGACCACCATAGAGTAGTCTTTACAGACATCGCTCAATCATTCCGGAACTCGCCGCTCCCCCTCGATCTGCTCCCCCAAAGTCAATTGGCACCACTATTTTGGGACAGCACCACGATGCTTGTTCCCACGTGAGCGAATTAGTCAACATACTCGGGCTCTTTCAATGCTTTTCAAACATTCGATGATTACCAAATTTGAATCCTGAAATCTACAGAGTGTGCTCCTCGGATAAATCATCTCATGATGTCGGAATTGATAATGGCCTCCTTAATCCGGGCCTCCAAAGTCAAATGACACCAGTATTTTGGGACGGAGGGAGTATGTGATAAGCAGTTTGGTTTTCGGAAAAATCGAGGTACTCAACAGGCCATACTTGATCTCCAATGCTCAATCATCGAAGCCATAGATTCTAAGCTAGTCCCGGTCGTATTCTTCGCGGATTTCTTGAGGGCATTCGAATGTTTGCCACACCAGCGATTGCTAGCGAAGCTAGAGAAAATAGGTGTTATGGATGGGGCACTGCAGCTACTCTCTGCATATTTCGAGGCCAGATCTCAGACTCTCCGGTGTGCTGAATTCCGTTCGGATCCATTTGACGCTAGCCATGGTGCACCCCAGGGAGGTGTCCTTGCACCCCTCGCCTTCATAGTTTACATCAATAATCTGTTAACGGAAACGATGGACCTGAACAACGCGTCAATCGGATACGCTGATGATACCTGCTTCCGTCTCGAATTCTCAACGGGGGTTGACATCCCGGCGATTGAAAATCTCCTGATGCACATCCTTAAATGATCAACTTCCAATGGACTCTTGCTGAATACGAAGAAGTGTAAATACATGATATTCGGGAATCAAGTTGACAAACCTAGGATGGAGCTAAAGATTCATCCTGACTTCAACCATGAAAACTAATGCTCCTGTCCCATCATCGGCTGTGTGCCTGAAACCCGATATCTTGGTATGATCATAGACGATAGACCAGTGGTGCTCACGAAATTTCCACCGCGGGCCAAAATGCAAGTCGAAGATCCACCGCGGGCCAGAGGGTTTTGCGAAAATTCGCTAACCAGGGAGATGCCCGATATTCACGTAAGATATTTCATTTCATTCATACATCTTCAAGAGTAGAGAAAATGGCACATGGATATGTGGGCAACGCAAGATGATTTTTTGTATGCAAAAAAAGAGAATTCATGATTTATTTCGAGGTTTTCGAGGATTTTCCAAGATTTGTTATTGACTGACGGAGACCCCCCAAGTGGCTGTCCATAAGATGAGCTCTATTGCAGAGCATGCTTGTTCGCAACTCCTGAAGAGGCGGTTCTTAATCTGTACAGTGGATATCATTCCAGTTATTCCGATGAGATATTCCTAATCGAGTATCGCAACTCTTGCGCGCGGCATGTCGCATAATCTCAGACCACCACCGCCATTTTGTTGAGAAGAATCTCTAATCGTCAGCGGTCATACTCAAGAAACCTTATTTTGAGCGACACCTTGGTATTCTATTCCTGACAGCGTCAGATCCGGCACTCGGACCGCAGTACTGAGAAATTCGATTTTCGAACAAAATTTTACCCCGGCCGCAGCTTCGAGTATGCTGCCTCTCACGTACAAAACGAAGCATACCAAAAAATACGGATCAGGCGTCGCGGGCCATCAGAAATCGCCTCGCGGGCCACGGTTTGAGCAGCACTGCGATAGACTATCGTGGAGACCACGCATCGATAAATTGATAAAGAAGTTGAGGCCGGCTGTCGCCTGCTTATCGAAACTGGGGAAATCAGCCTCAAGCAGAGTGATTCTGCAGGCATACCACTCTCTCTTCGAATCCAACCTCAGGTATGGCATTCTTGCCTACGGGTCGGCTTTCCGCATCGCTCTCACGCCAATCGAAAAAAATCAGAATTCTTGTTTCCGAGTCATGTTCCGCAAGTCCAGTAATGCCCCAGTAGAGCCACTTTACGATCGATTCGGCACAATGCCTTTCCGTAAATTATATGCATCCGTGCTCCTCACACAACTCCATATAGCGCAGCCTCACATTGCCATCAAACTTGGAGAAGATAATGTGCTTGATCACAAACATGACACTGGAGGTGCCCGATCTAGACATGTTCGCGTGCCCGCTTCTCGTCTCGGGCGTACCAGAAAACTTTACACTAGACATTACCTATCTATGCTGAATTCTCTACCCCCCAATTTGCGAACTTGGAGTCAATACCGGATCGAGGAAACAAAAAAAAATATCAAAACCTCCATTAGTAGCGTCACTTGTTCTGACCTTGACTCGATGCTCCACTGATGTATGTATTAGCAATTTGAGAGAGCGGTGCCTCTTGTCCGCAACCCAGTAGTATAAACGTCTCCAACCCGATACCACAGGCAGGGCTCAGCCCTTGTGGATAGTAATATGTATGGCAACCTCTTGTAAACGAGAATATTGAATACACTGGGTTGTATTTGAAACAAAAAAAATCTAAGTACATATGTTGTATCTCCGTGCTTTTCGCTCGTCCCTAAAGTTTCGCCTTCCAAAGCATTCTCCGAGTTCTATCCATTAACTGAAGTGGTGCGCAGCATCGAATGGGCTTTTGCATCAGGCTCTGGAATTCAGGTCAGCGTCACTTGGCCTCGGACAACGTCAGGCGTCTTTGGCCAATGCCTGGCGAGAACAACTACGCGTACTTCCGTGATGTATCATGAGTAGGGCTGTGCACCGCGTCACGATATCGCCGGCGCCCCGACTCGCCGCACTCCGGACTGCACCGCCAGCCGCTGCCGAGATCTGTGCGCGCGCCGGGGCTGATTCGCAGGGTAGTGCGAGAGCAAAGGTTCTGTTGGAAATATGTTCGCTCCGTTAAATTGTACTCCGTTATTTCGGCCGCCGGGAACGCACTCCAAGAGCAAAGATGTCCCATGGAACCTATCACCATGACTAGAGCCCGGACCTTCATGCAGAATGCATAAAATGCATAAAAATGCATATTTCGGGGTTTTCCGGCCCGTTTTGCACGAATCAGACGTTGGAGCATGATTACGCAAAAATCGTGGCAATTGAAGGTCGACTGACTTTTTCCTGGCGTGCATATTATTCGCAAACACGGATGTGCGGCCACAGTTCGAAATCAGCCTTCCCTGCCTCTGCGACGAATCCAACCGTCCATAGACGCTCTCTTCGGAAGTTTGTCTGAAACTCTCGAAATCCTCGAGAGGGGGGCATTTCCCTTGAAGGAAGGACCAGTGTCTTCGGTAGCTTGCTTCTTGACCTCCAGGAAACCCCAGGCGTTCTCGATGAGCAGGTGCGCCGGAGGTGCGAAATGGTTCTTTCTCGAAACCCTGACCACGATCATTTGAAGAAGGTGGCGGACATACACCGCGAAATCTTCAGGAAGCTATTAACGGCGTGGACCGCGGGTGCTGGGTCAACGGTATGCGGCTCTCGACACCTGAGTGTGTTGTCATGATATACGGCGCGGACGAACTCAGCTATCACATCGCAGGAGATCAGGGGCGTACCCAGGATTTTTTTTTGGGGGGGGGCAGAGCGAATTTTTCATCATCTTGGGGGGGGCCAAGACATGATCATCATCATCATTAACATGGAGCTCTATGGGCCGGACGAAAATCTTGGGGGGGGCCATGGCCCCCTGGGCCCCCCCCTCGGTACGCTACTGCAGGAGATGAGATACCGTCGGCGACCGTGACTCGGGATCTTGGAGTCTGGATGTCCGCTAAGCTCGACTTCGCTGAACACACTATCCGCTCGGCGAAACCTGCTAGCATCCTTGTGAATTCAATCTTTCGGTGTCTTATCTCCCAGGACGCCTCGTTGTACATACGTCTGTACAGCACCATTGTTATCCCCGGACTGCTATACGCGTCCTCCGTCTGGGCTCCGCACCAATCCTAATATATTGACGTCTTAGAAGGGATTCAGAAGCGTTTGATTTAGAACGAAGCACTCGACGATGTAACCTAGTCCAGCAACCTTCACTTCCGACGGTTAAATCACTTATTGACGCGCTTGATGTCTGCACACTGAAATGTCTCAGGCGTGCTAACATAACCAACGATCTCTTCATTGTTAAACCAAACAATCTCAGGAGCCAAATGAGCGTAACTACTACAGATCTTGCGCGGACTGACGCGATTCGTCACTTGTTTGCGTTGCGGATGTGCCTTCACCTTTTATGTGCAATAAAAGAGAGTTCCAGTTCAGTTCAGAAATGATGATGAAAATCCTATGCTTGGAGGTGAACCCCCGCTCAAGTCCAACGCATCTCACATCCTTGAAGTACGCGCCGATCCCTTGAGTTGACGTGGAGAGGACATTCTCCATCTTAAAACATACATAGAGTGATCGGAGACAAAGTTTTGCCTGCGAAAATCTCAAACAAATTCTCGTTGTGTATTCTAATCAAAGAAAAATTGACCTCCTTGTGCGAATCTTAAACCGCATACTTCCATTTTTCTTTAGTGCATAAGTGCATGCATATTTTTCACTTTTTTAGTGCATGAAGGGCCGGGCTCTAACCATGACAAAAGCTCTCTTCATCCCCGATATCGAGGGCTCTCGTCTATAGGTTGAGCGAGTTCCGATGAATCTCCGCAGGTTTCATAGTTCTTGTTTCCCATCCCGTTCGCTTGCCGAGCTCACCACGGAGCCACACCGCTGTGCCGCCGCCGCCGCAAATTTTTTCCTCCGCCGCCGTCGATTCGTGCCACGGCGCACAGCCATGATCTTGAGCTATAGGGAGTCCTTCATTCAACTCACGATTTCTTGTGGTGAGAGGAAGTTTCTGCGATCATATTCCGCGAGGACGCTCCAGCCTAAAATTCGTTTCTGAACATTCGCTCCGAGTGGAGGTCGCTCAGAAAACCCGAATCAGCATCTCGACCGATCTCAACTTTGATGCTCACATTGCAAATACCGTTACGTCGGCTTGAATGACCATAAATTCCATATTCAGATGCTTCGGCCCACCTACTACAGCGGTCAGGTGCTCAAAGGGCACAGGCATCTCCAGAAGTATCTCGCCAGGATGAACATTGCCGCCTCGCCGATATATGCTGTGCAACACAGGAGCAGAAGTCACAGTTCACCGCCCGTGGTGCATACACCGGATTCACCTCTTTCAGCGCGGAAAGACGAGGGATATAAGAGCAGTCCGTTCCTGTCCTTGTGCGAAGGAGGGCAGAAACGGTTGTCGATCCGCGCGTTTCTGGCGAGGTCGCATTCTTTGAGTTCATTATCCAGTGATACCTATTTTAGGGTCACCGGGTGAGGTTGAGGGGTAGCTTCCCGATAGTCTCTGTACGGCGATTTCTGAAGCCCGCCTCCGGATGCACATCCCCACTCTGTGCACGGTGAGATTTCGAGCTCATCGCTTTCGCGGTGAGTTCGGGAGTCCCATCTCATGCGTCTGGAAGGAATCTCTATGAAGGCCCCGAGATTGAGCATAGCTTCCCTCCCGGAACACGGACCGAGTCTCGCTGTCGGGCGCGACGCCAGAATTCGCCTTACGATAGAATTCATAACGAGAAAGGAGAACAAAGAAGCTCCTCGACCTATCTTTATTGTCTTCGACCCCCTCGCCAAATCATCGCAAGTAAGTGAGCGAGAGCTTGCGGAAAATGATGATTCCCCGTAGTTCCCTCCAATACAGCGGAAATAGGTTTCGGACGTTCAGTTTCGAGTGCAGATCTTGAAGCGACCACGAGTCTCCGTATTGCAGTGTCTGCTACAGCACTCACTGGCAGAGCTGCATCTGCTACCTGCGGGATAAGTTTGTGTCAGTGGAAACGTTCCGGCATTTCTTGGGGCCGTTCTCGGCGAGCGGGGATTTCTGAAAATAACGAAGTATGACTCCGCTTACCATTCGATGCGCACTTGTGCTGGCCCGGCTGGGCTTGAGCTTGCGGGACGAAAATGATCGTCACAAAGAGCAGGACGATGCAGATAAGGAAAGTTGCCCTCATGGTTGAACTAGTCGCTGAATGCTCGAGTTGATGTACCGCGAATCCAACGCACAAGCTTCTTATATAGTCGCCTAGAAACATGAAAAGCGATGAATCGACTGCTGACGTGCATCAGATCCCTCTACTCTACCACTTTCCGACACCAGTAACATATGGGCAGGGCAGAATGTGTGCATATGCTGCATTCGTGGCTGTCAGCGGACTAGAGTCTAAAGGGATGCTTCACGGGCCAGTCTAACAATACTTCTCGGTGCTCATGAAGATAGTTCCGAAGTCGGCCTGACCCTACTTTCCGGAGCCTATAGGGAAAACTCCGGCCTGTTCATGATCTTCATGATTTGTGGCCGGGGCGAGACGGTCGCCGAGGCAGAAACAGACCATGATCGGAACATGCACCAGTTTCTACAGCCCTGTGAAGTGAGAGACATTAAACTCAACAAAGAGAAAACTACGTTGAGGACACCAAACACCAAATTCTTTGGATTCGTGTCGACGGATCAGGGGCTTCAAATCGACCCAGATAAGCAGAAGCAGATAGCAACAATGAGAGCGCCGAAGGACGTCACCGGCCTGAAAAGTTTCCTTGGCACACATTCCGAGATTTCTCCCCGACCTGGCGGAAGTTCTGACACCGTTACGAGAGCTGTGCAGATCGGGACAGAAATGGCAGTGAGGATCTCCCCAGAAGGAGGCATTCAGGAAAGCTACGACACTAATGAGTCGAAGCCCGATACTGGCGTTTTTCGATGCCGAGAAAACGTGGAGATAGAATGTGATGCAAGCAAGGACGCTATTGGAGCAGCATTGGTGCAAGCCGACAGGCAGGTATACTTTGCGAGCCGAACGATGACGACGCCGGAAACCAGATATGCTCAGATCGAGAAAGAGCTATTAAAGACTGGCGATCAAATACGCAGTGAGCCGGTTTCACTACTTCATATACTCGAAGCCAGTCGTGGTTTACACCGACCACCGACCGCTCATCAACATCATGATGAAACCGTTGGATGATGTTCCCTTGCGACTGCAGCGCATGCTCCTGTCGATCCAGCGATACAATGTCAAAGTCTTCCACAGACCCGGTCGTGAGATGACATTCGCAGACGCGCTGTCTCGCTGTGCAATGGAAAAGCGGAGTTCGGAGACAGAGGAAACCTGGTACACACGCTCTTGTTCGCCGACGACGCCGTACTCCATTCAAGATCGCGCTGATATCTACAGAGAGCTCTGCGAACGTTCCAGTTATATTCCGCAAGCAATGGGCTTGAGATCAGCGTGGTAAAAACAAAAGCTAATGAAGTTTGGGGATGGTGGCCCTCCGGCATCCGGGGACATCTTCTACATAGGCTATCAGAAGTTAGACGTTGTGAGAAATTTCTGTTATATCGGATAGGAGTAACCAGGCGAGGAATCAGTCTCTCCAGCCAAGATAGACTGGGGCCAAGATTAAAAACGCACAATTGATCGCTTTTAATGAATCAAAAGACACGATAACTTTGGTAAATAAACGCTTTGAAAATGACAGAGGAAATCAAGGTTATCAAATTGTCACCGATGAAAGATGTCACCGTGGAGCTTCGCAGAAGGCGAGCGCGAGAGAAAGAAGAGTACAAGCAGCTGATCGAGACAGTGCGACAAGGATGGCCGGAATCAAAGCCGAAACTACCAGCGGCGGCTGAGCTCTATCATTATAGATCTCGACTCACGGTCGAGGATGATCTCGCTCTACATGGGGACACCATAGTGGTGCCGCGAGAGCTCAGGAGAGAATTCGTCAAACGTTCCTGTTACGCGCACATGGCCGCAGAGGCAACAAGGAGGCGAGTCAAATCGTGTATTTCCTGGCCCCGCAACAAGCAAGACATCGAATCGCCCGTGGAACAATGCCCGGGCGGCCAAGCTCATCCGAGCCCGCCGAAGAAAGAACCGATGATACCACATGAAATTCCGATCAGACCGTGGCAGAAGGTAGCCATGGACATCGCCACCATTGGAACAACGGAACTTCTCGTGGTGATCTTCTGTTACTCGAATATTACTCGAATAGGACAGGCGGTCTCCGCTCAACGCTGTCGATTCATCGGCGGGACAAGAGTGATGAGTAGGGCTGCGAAGTTCAGGCACTAAAAAATCGACGAATAGGCAGGCAAAAAGGCATCCAAAATTGCTGAAAAAGACACTCAAATCAGGCAGAAAAGGCATGATAGGCTCGTCCATGGCGACTTTTGTGGACGTATAATTCCAACTCCCCTCGAGATGTGAGAGCAAATGTTGAAAAAGGCACTCAAAATAGGCAGGGAAGGCATGATTGGCTCGACCTCGACGACTTCTGTGCACGTATAATCCCAGTTTCTCTTCCAATGTGATAGCGAAATGGGGCTCGAACGATGTTCGAGTTCTCCGTGAGGAATGATCGCCGTCGACGTGCAAAAAGCTTTGACAGGCACTACACAGGCGGGGCGCTCTTGCTAGAATTACGTGATTCTGGACTCGAGCAAGAACTCCAGGAGACCAGAATCTTCGATAGAATCAGTTCGGGGTCACTTTGGAAGCTCAAAAACCCTTGGAAGTGCCGGGAATCGCTGGGAAAACTTGCACAATAGGCACTTTAGGCCCTAAAAAACCAAAAAAGGCAAAATCACTGAAAATTCTCTGATAAAGGCAGGCACAGGCATTTGTGGCAAAATGCCTGAACTTCTCAGCCCTAGTGATGAGTAGGGCTAGAGACTTCATGCGCCAAAATATGCTCGCGAAATATGCGGATGTGCACCAAAATATGCAGGAAAATATGCACCAAGATATGCAGGAAAATATGCACCAAGATCTGCAGGAAAATATGCACCAAGATATGCAGGAAAATATGCACCAAGATATGCAGATATGCAGGAAAATATGCGGATATGCAGGAAAATATGCGGATATGCAAAAAAAAAAGCACCAAATTATGCGGATATGCAAGAAAATATGCACCAACATATGCAGGAAAATATGCGCACATGCAGCACTATATGCGGTTATGCAGGGAATTTGCGGATATGCAGGAAAATATGCGGATATGCAACATGCATACGCACTATGCATAGTGCACTCAGATCTCGGGGGAAAAGTAGTGAGCTCGTGGTGCATCTACGTAGTGCATACGCAGTCGGCATACTGCATATTCACTATGCAAACCGCATAATGCATATGCAAAATGCAGTTTGCATGAAGTCTCTAGCCCTAGTGATGAGTAGAGCTTGGAAGTTTAGGCAAACAAAATAGGCAATCAAAAAAGGCGAAATAGGCATACAAAATAGGCAAAATAGGCAGACAAAAAGGCAAAATAGGCAGACAAAAAGGCAAAATAGGCAGACAAAAAGGCGAGATAGGCAAGAACAAAAAACAGCAAACTCGATCGAAATGAGCATAGTCGGCGAGTAAAATTGGGGAAATCGACGCAATAGGTGTGGGAAATAGGCAAAATAGGCACGATCAAACACAAGCATACGCGGTACGACAGCCGAAAGTCTGTGTTTGCGCGCAGACAGCAGCGAGCGAAGGCTTGTCATCCGTCGCGGAGTCATCCTCGCATGAATCCGGGGTAGCTTGCCGATCCGTATCTCTGATTGTGAGAAGCTTCGATGACCGTTTATAGCTGGTCGGCATGCGACGAAGCGTCGATGCGAGCAAGAATCTCGAAGTTAGCACCACCTCCGACACCAGTACACGATTGAGACAATTCATGGTTCTCAAAAAGGGAAAGATGTGTCCAAGCTATAACGGAACGGAGCTCGGCGGCGAACGCATCGAGAACTGTTGAGAATCGAAGCGACAAGTTCGGTTGGAGACATACCAAACTCAAGAAGAAGCATGCGATGGTGAATGAATCGGTCTCGAACACGACGAGATGATACGGTGCGGGGGCGAATTTATGGCACTGATCACAGCTCTGCTCGTTGAAGCTGTTTTCAAGTGTTTTTCACTTTTTTTCACACAAACTTTTACAAGTGCATCTCACGGAGCTTCCCGAGTACATGACTCGGAATCATTCACCTTCTGCCTGTGACCACCATCACTTGGCAACAGTGACTCCAGAATCACGATGCCTTTTGAAGCGAGAACCCAAGCCGAGAATCTAGCTCAGAAATCATCCGAGATTTCAAGGAGCATGTCACTGCGTTCGGGAGTGCATGCGTCCTTCATTCTGTGGATCTCTGCGACTCTAAGGAACACGATTGTTCGATTCTCCTGGCTTCCTAGCAGTCTCCCTTCTGAGAGTTTTTCCAGGATTCCCCCGAAATTCGCATATTTCGCCTGAGAATGCCTGTTTTTTGCCTGAAAATGTCTATTTTGCCTAAGAATGCCGATTTTGCCTAAGAATGCCTATTTTGCCTAAGAATGCCTATTTTGCCTAAGAATGCCTATTTTGCCTGAAGATGCCTATTTTGCATAAGAATGCCTATTTTGCCTGAGAATGCCTATTTTGCCTGAGAATGCCTATTTTGCCTAAACTTCCAAGCTCTAGTGATGAGGGATGTCAATAGATTCAGAATCGGATCGAAAGGATCCACCAGTACACATTCGTCGCGGTTCAACTCAGAATTGAGCCAATTGGAACGTTCAGCTCCCGTTCGGACAGTATCAGAACACATCTGCGCTTGACGGGCTGGCTATTATCTGGTTTCTGCTTTATCTGTTTCGCTTATGCGGAATTTTACAGATTCCGCGTGCGTTGCATCTTCTAGCTGGGTGACAGGCCTACATTCGGTCCATGGACGATCCCATCCGATGTTGCCCCGTTTCGATTCTACAGGCAGATTTCATGTCCGCCCATGGACTCCCATATTGTAGGCCGCTTTTCGAAAACAGCGTGTTTTGCGACCGATGCATGGGACATCCAACGGGAGCTTATAGTGGACATATTATCGACACTGCAGCCTTCACATAAGTGTTGAGTTTTGGGGGCTTCACTAGCTCAGTCAGATCGGAAATACTGGGTTATTCGTGAGACTTCTAGGTTGGCTATGGACGGCTCGAAATGAACACAAGCAGAGTTACTGTAACAGTGTGACTGCTCCCCCATTGCCGCACGGTCTTTATTCGCTTATAAAGGCAGCACTATCGCTAGACACTTTCGTAGTCTAGAATCTATCATCTCTTCCTTACACTCCGGATATCTTAGGTTGCCGACAAAGGTTATCTGGTGCTCTTGACAGCAGTGGCGGATCCAGGAATGGCTCGAGGGGGGGGCGGTTTCAGATTTTTGGTGTCCCAGGCGTATTTTTCCACCCTAATCATGCGGTTTTATATTGAATTGTTCGTTCGATATTTTTCGAGTACAAATATTTATGTTTCTGGAAACATTCATGAAATTCCCACTTCTGATTTGTACATTCCGCCTGGGAAACCCGACTCGAGGGGGGGGCGATCGCCCGATCGCCCCCCCCCTGGATCCGCCACTGCTTGACAGTAAGAGGACACCAGACCGGCGTCTCAGATGCGCAGTTTATCTCTGACGTCACCAACGGCGCCGGCGCAGTGCTGACACTCGACTGCGGACAGACCGGTTAGAAACCCGTCAACAATAAGCCATTCTTGTCGCTCCTGAATTTTTCGGAGTTTGAGTTGATAAATCGGTGCCATATCATGGCTAAGGCCAGTAAAAGAAGTTCGGAGGATCTGGACGAACCCAATGAGGTTTCGGAGTCTGTGAACAAGAAGGCAAGATCGGGCGACGTTTGTCCGATCTGCAAGCTGCGGATAGACAATCGGCACAACGTGATCCGGTGTATTTCATGTGAGAAATGGATTTATCTGAAGAACTGTACGACATTCAAACCAGTGGCGTAGCGAGGGGGGGGCGATCGGGCGATCGCCCCGTAATTTTTCCGTCCCATGTTAATCCCCTATACCGCGGTGTCCGGAGTATCCCACCGGCCCCCCATAACATAGAACCGCCCCCCCCCCCAAAAAAAATCCTGGCTACGCCACTGATTCAAACCCTCAGATCTACGCGTACAAGAAACCGTTCACAACTTCAAGTGCGAAGTCTGTGAAAATGGCGGTGAGCGTGATGGTGAGATGGAGGTCGTAGCCGAAGATGGCGCCAAATCCCAGGCGCTTGAGGAGAAACTGACTATGATTCTCGAAAAATTATCCTCGCTCAGAAAGCAAGCCGACATTTGGAAACGTTTGGAAGCCAAGATAGACAGGATTGCTCGTGAAAACGCTGAACACCGTAAAACAATCGCCCAGCTGTCGGGTAAGCCTAACCCGCCGGAATCGCTGAATAGAGGACGTGCTCGCTCCAGAAAGTCGGATGACTCGAGAAGACTAAGGAACGGGCCGAGTTTGTTCAATTTGTTTGTTCATATGTGTCGCCATAAATGATTTCCAACACGCATTCAACACATCTGCAGGGGTTGAGCGCGGTATCACTGGTAACGTTTGGCGAAAATCACCCGACAATAGGATAAGAGTCCCGCCGAAGGGTTGTTGCTGACTTCAGAAGTCTCTCAAGATGCGATCAAGCGCTTCCAGAGCGTTCTTATGGGCCTTTGTTTGTTGAAATTTCTTCACTGTGGGATTCCACACGTGGTTTGTCGGTATCTCGGAATACAAGAGCGTTCTCGCGAAGGAATCGAGAGAACACAGAGTGAAGAACGCCGTCAAAGCTGTATGCGTGGGCGGAGCGGCTCTGGTATGCACGCTTGCTTGAGTGAAATACGCGCGCTGACCATTTTCCAAATGGACTGCCAAATGGACCATCGTTCAATGCCGTTCGCGGATGGCGGAAGAAAAAATTCGCCACAACGCTTCATTCTACTTAGGAAGCGACCCGTCTGATATTGCTCGATATCATCGTCAGCGTTCATTAGACAAAGAATAGCCATGTCGTGCTCTTTGTAGACGTACTTGGGAATGTACTTGATGCACTCGACTGAGTTACAGCACTCGACATTAATATGAGCTTTAACAAACGACATCAATATGAGCCTATGAGCACCTCAGTGATGCTAGGGGCCTGATATTCGAATATCGGGGAATATACTAGTCAGCCATTAATTTGCCGTGAATTCACTCGAATTACTTCATGAGACGCGAACTTTTGGGTTATGCTGTTGAACCGTTAACCGAAGTTCCCTTCATGTCTTCTTCCTGGAGGGAGCCCACGACCAGCTCAGCAGGGAGGGGGGGGGGGGGGCAGTCTTACTTGCCCCTGCCTGTCGATTGGTTTTCGAATCGCTTCCAAGCTGTGCTAGGCGCGCATGGCCGAGAGCTACTTGGCCAATTTCATGTCGATCGGAGTTCGGATGTCTTCGCAGTCTTGGTCGACATGAACGGCTCAGAGGTTCTTGCCTCGAGTCTTCTGGGGCGAGCCTCTGTTAGACGTCAAGAATGCGTTTAACTCGCTCACCTGGGACTCTATCAACGCCTCTCTCGAGGAGGCAAAGATACCCGCCTACCTCCGAAGAATCATAGCCTCGTACCCCTCGGAACGGAGAAACTCGTTCCAAGGAATGGACTCCGCCGTGTCTGCCGGTGTCCCCCAAGGCTCGATCCTGGGACCCCTCCTCTGGAACATCGCGTACGATGGCGTGTTGCGGACCTTCAGCCCTCCTCGGTTGCCTCGATCGCATTCGCCGATGACCTGGCGCTAGTGATAACGGAAAGAGAGCCTTCCATCCTCCAAGCACACGCTAACGAAGCGCTGGCCAACGTGTCCTCATGGATGGCGGCGAGGGGCCTGAGGCTCGCTCCGCACAAGTCCGTCACTCCGGCGGCCAAGTATCTTGGGCTGGTCCTGGACTCTGGCCTCAATGGCATATCAGATACGCAGTCCAGAAGTTTACTTAGATCGCCCGCAATATCGCCAAACTCTTCCCGAAGACGAGGGGCGCGGTCCACGTTCGCAGGAGAGCCCTTGCATCGGCAGTGGACGGGATCGTGCTCTACGGGTCCCCGATTTGGGCAGCCAGCACTGCCAAGTCCACCGTACGTCGACTACTCGACAAGGCCCAGCGTCCGCTAGCTTTGGGAGTCGCAAGAACGAATCGCACAACTTCGACGGCTGCAGCGCAGGTGATGGCTGGCATGCCGCCTTACGACCTGCGTGCGCGAAGAATCGCCTCAAGAAACGTGAACGACTCGGACGAGCCAACCGTCGACGCCGGTAACCTTCTCAGTGATCGGCAGGCAAGATGGAGCAGTATCGAAGAGGGCGAGCCCGGGCACTGGACGAGGGTGCTGATACCCGACATCGGTCACTGGATCTCGCGAAAACATGGTCAGCTGAGCTACCCGCTATTCCAGATGCTATCGGGGCACGGGTCGTTTGCGAAGTACCTATTCCGCATCAGGAAGCTTGGAAGCCCAGCCTGCCCATTGTGCGGGAACAGCGAAGAGGACTCCTTCGAGCGGTGCTCAGACACCGAATTCTTGAGAGTCGAACTTCGGCGCAATATATCGTTCAGGGATGAGGTGACGTGCACAAGACTCGTCGAACACATGCTCAAGGACCGGCAAGCTTGGTCGGAAGTTTTCACATTTGCTTCCTCCGTCGTCAAATACAAAGATAGGTCGCTCAGACCTCACGTCCAACAGTTCCTTCGGTATCCAGAAGGCTCGGTAAGCCCGACTGTGACGCCCGGCTCACCCGAAGGGTCGGTCTAAATCAGCGGAGAAGACGCAAGTGATGTTCCGAAGTAATACCTTCCACAGGTGGTCCCGGACATCAGCCCAACCGTGGGTGACAGAGGATTGCGGCCCGAAGAGCACTTCGGGGGGCTAGTGAGTATTCCCGGCCCTTAGTAGGGTGAGTCTCACACTACCTAGGTTTTATGCTCAGGTGGCCGTAAATGGATTCCCCGGCCACCAACATCGGCCGCGAATGACCTCTCTAGAAAAAAAAAGGCACCCCCAACCACGGATACACCCATTCTCTCCTCGACCCAGTACGCAGCAGGCAACCCCAACGGACCACCAGAGAGACCACTGAACGAGGCGAGGCCTCTGCTGACCGTGACAAAGGCTTCCGACGACGCGATCAATCGCAGCGTCAGACAGAGACGGCCCCGAGCATGCCGGGAGACACAAACGCCTCAAGCAATCTGCACTACCGAGGGAGGGCTCAGCCGGTTACTCAAGGGTGGCACCCCCCACTAGAAATCCCAGCGTCCAGCTTGCCCGGGCCACCGCCTCCGGAAAACTTCCTTCCGAAGCTGACGAAAAATTTCAAGCTGCCCAAGTTCAACGAGGATGTGAAAGAATTCAGGAAGTTCATGGACGCGTTCAACACCTTCGTCCACGAGCGCCAGATACCGGATCTCCAGAAGATACTCCTACTCAACGAGACGCTCTCTGGGAGAGCATATCACTGTGTGAAGCACCTCGACCTGAGAGCCGAGAACTATCTTCCAATGAAGCAGCTCCTGGAGAAGCAATTCGGGGAAACCTACATGGCGCAAGACAGCCACCAGCGAGCGATGGACCAGATCCTGTCATCCGGAAGGGAAATCCCTAACGATAAGTTGCCATGTTTTGTTAACTCGATCTCGCAACACATATTAGCTTTGATTTCGTCGGGCGAATCCTACACGTCTCTAACCTGGGCTTACACAAACAGAATAGTCGAAAAGTTAAGCTGGGAAACACGGGTCAAATTCACAGAAGCGCACAGAGACAAACTACAACACACGTTCACGAGCAAGCTCGAAGCACTAATGCACTTCCTAGAGCCCGAATCCCGTTTGATAGAGATGCTCACAGCTAATGGAGGCTCAGGGCCAAGGCCGACGACGCACAATCGGGGAAGGAAAGAATTCGGCAGCCGTCAACAGCCCCACAAGCCGACCTACGACTCAGGGCACGGTTCCAAGCCCAATCCCGCGTTGTACAAGAACTCTTCGAATAACTCTCACATAGGTTCCTCACCGACACCGACATCAATCCGAACCGGGTCGAAGGAACCACCAAGGAAGCACAAATACATCTTCTGCGAGGCAGACCACCCATCCTTCCGCTGTTCACATTCACTCTCAGCGCAGGAGCGCAAAGAGAGAGCGATGGCGAAAAACGCGTGTTTGCGATGCTTGAAGCTGAATCACGAGCCAAAAAGCTGCAAGCAGGCCTTCAAACATCCGTGTCGCTTCTGCAAAGGGAAGCACTACTCGATCATCTGCAGCAAAGTACCTTTCGACATGAACGAGCAAAAACCAACCGTCTCCGTGATGAATCTTAAATCAGGAGACCTCGGCAAGGCCGACCCCTTCCTCTGGACAGCCCATGTCTTCGCAGAAAACGAGGGTAGGAAGATTCTGTGCCGCATTCTCATCGAACCGGGTTCAAAATCTTTACACGTGACCCACTCGTTGGTGGAGAAACTCGGGTCAACACCGATAAGACACGTCGACATGGCCATCTCCACCGCTGGAGGCAGGGTAACCAACGTCTACAACTGCGGCGTGCAGGAGCTGAAGCTTCGTAGCAGAAGCAATCCAGAGAAGATTCTCTGCGTGCAGGCCATCGAGCTGAAATGTCTGACAAGAACAAGGTTCCCAGTTCTAAAAGACGACTTCGGGCTAGGCCCAATTGCGGATCACGTCACAGAGGGTGAGCTCGAGTGGGTTGACGTCCTGCTCGGATCAGAGAAGATCAGCGGTTCCCGATTAGTTTCCGTGCCCGGCCCCCCACCGGGCGATCTAACCATCTGGGCCCCCCCCCCCTGATTTTGTCTTTCGAAAATATCTCGCGGATTTGGTCGTGCATGATAAAATTTGTCTTGATATTATAGTTACTCGAGGTCATAATCTTTCCTTCTAGGCTTCTACATAACAATCTTTTCGATCTGCGCCTTCATCTTACTTATTGCGATTCTCATATCCGCCTCGGGACTAGACATCGGAACCTTTCTAAGGTTTAAAGGTACCTTAGTGACCTTATTACCTTAGTAAGGTAGTAAGGTTAACCATGGGGCAATGGATAACCTTACTAACTTACTAAGGTTATAAGGTTAGTAAGGTTAATAAGGCTAGTAAGGTTACTAAGGTTACTGTGATGCCCCGGGAAATTGCGGGCTGGGACAAGATACCACACGCTGGAGCACACGGGGGAATTCCCGGGTTGCCGAGTCGCTCTGACCATTCCAGAAGAGTACATCCTGACATTCTGATGCTGTGTCTATCTCGTCCCTCATCAAGAATCCACAATTGAGCCGGCGTCGAGAATCTCGCGTTCTAAACATGAGAAATAATCGATCGAAATGCGCTATTCGAAGCTACGATTAGATATCTCTCAGGGTCCAAGAAGTCATGTGTGTTCTCACAAATTTCGTCGCACCCGTGAAAAACTCACAGCCCAACTCATGGGTAACTGACTTCTCGACGCCATGATTATGTTTCCGAATTCTTCGACTCTCGATCTATCAATTGCAGTTCTTCGCGAAAATTTCTCCCGTAGGCGTCGGATAGTATGGTCAGACCGACCCGGAAATTTCTTCCTTAGACTTCAAGAAGTCGGGTCAGGCCGAACCGTAAATTCCTCCCATAGACTTCGAAAAGTATGGTCAGAGCGACTCGGGAATCTCTCCCATAGGCTTCAAAAAGTAAGGTCAGACCGACCCGGGAACTCCCCCGTATGCACCAACGTGTGGTATCTTGTCCCAGCCCTCAATTTCCCGGGGCATCACAGTCCCCTTAGTAACCTTACTAACCTTACTAGCCTTACTAGCCTTACTAGCCTTATTAGCCTTACTAGCCTTACTAGCCTTACTAGCCTTACTAGCCTTACTAGCCTTACTAGCCTTACTAGCCTTACTAGCCTTACTAGCCTTACTAGCCTTACTAACCTTATAACCTTAGTAAGTTAGTAAGGTTATCCATTGCCCTATGGTTAACCTTACTACCTTACTAAGGTACTAAGGTAATAAGGTCACTAAGGTACCTTTAAACCTTAGAAAGGTTCCGATGTCTACTTGGGACCCAAACGCGACTGGTACGAGTTTTTAAGTGTCACAAGCGTGCTAAGAGCGGACTCGCACAGATAAGATGTTGAGAACACAAAATACGCGAAATACGAGCTTGAAATTCCATCATTCGTAGCCATTCCAGCCTTTTTAGCGTCGAAGTGCCCCGGAACGTCGATTTTGGCCAACTTTGTATCGCAGTTACATTTCTTCCTCTTTTATTTAGCCGATTCTGATGAGGTCCCTGATATCAGTGTGCCCGGCCCGTGTCCCTGTCCGAGTTTGGCCGCGAAACTCTAGGTCGAGGTTGTGCACCTTCCTTGTGAGCACCAACGTTCCTCCAAATTCTTGCTTTCGGAGTCCATACGGAGTGCTCGATGGGGATATTGCATGGCGGGCTCTGAGACCTCCGAAATCACATTCGGGCCCCCGAAAATCGGGGCCCACCAATCGGGAACCGCTGGAGAAGATAACGGAAATAGAATTCCGCAATCCGCTCTCCATCACATTCGGGCTCTTCGCGTTCGAGTGCATCTTCGGCTGGGTATGCGGCGGAGCTGCAGACACCAACCCCAGCGCGGGCTCCATACCGAGATTCTGCGGCTTCGAAATCGTGCAACCAGCATCTCCGGTCTCCGACGCTGACAAAGCAGAGGTGTGCACGATCGAAGAACTCACAGCAGACCACGGGTCTTCAAACCGGTCCCGCACTCTCGAGGACATCGAATGGCTCTGGCAATCCAGTGAGGCTGGTTTCGAAGATGACGAAGACAACGAGAGAAAGGAAGAGGAAGACGAACTAAACAACAGGAAACTCTCACTGTCCAGGCTCAGCTCGCTGCTCAGCAAGCTAAAGAAAGAACCAACGAAGTTGAGAGCGGTAGATGAAGAGGTCAAAGCATGTCTCGCAGCCGGGTTCGCGGAAGGAGAAATGCCACGGAACCCCAATCAGCTGGCACACTACCTGCCAGTGCAAGCAGTTTCCAAACAAAACCTACACGCAGCCCTGCAAATGAAGACGCGATTAGTTCGTGACGCAAGCAGCAGAACGGACAATTTCGCCGGATTGTACGAAGTGCTCCACGTAGGACCGAATCTTCTGCCGAATATCATCAGAGTAATCTTCAAATTCAGACAATACCGACACGCTCTAACCGCTGATATTCAGAAAGCATTCCTACAACTCAAGATTGCGGAGGAGGATCGAACATTCCTCTGGTTCTTCTGGCCGTTAGGCGTGGCCGAAAACCCCGCCGCCACAACGAAGGAATTCTGGGGAACCTGTTTGGAGTTTGGACTCATCTGCAGCCCCAGCCTCCACTGCCAGGGCATCAGACTGCATCTGGAAAACCCAAAGAAAAAGTATCCCGAACACGCAGAATACCTTCAGGAGGTCGCTGATCATTTCTACGTCGACGACATAGGCACCGGGGCAAACAGCATCGAGGAAGCGCAGCAACGCATAGCTCTTCTCTTTGCGGTGTTCCAAGACGGACACTTCGTGCTACAGAAATGGCAATCCAACAGCGAACACTTGGGAGAATTCATCAGAAAAAACGCACCAGTGACGAATCCAGAAATCTCGACAAATCGAACAGATGCAAAGTTTCTCGGAGTACCCGGGGATCAGGTCTCAGACAAACTCTCGTCTCCAACAGAGAAAGCCGCCAAGACTCTCTCGTCCGGCACACCGTCTAAGAGACGTCTGTTGAGCGGCATAGCAGCGGTGTTCGACCCGCTGAATCTACTGGCTCCTTCGACGATAATCGGAAGAATTCTGCTTCAAGAACTCTGGAAAGCGAAATATCACTGGGACGCCGAGCTGAACGGCGAGCACACGACGAAATACAAAGAAGTCGTGAGCATTCTAGAAAGAACGAAAACATTGTCGATAGAAAGACACATGATATCTCACGACTCCGACGTCACATCCAGACAGATCATCGTATTCAGCGACGCGAGCCTCGAAAGCTACGGAGCGGTCGCCTACCTCCGCGAATTGCGAAAGGGCTCACAGTCCAGAACTCACTTCCTCATGGCAAAAGTGCGCCTCGCATCGATCAAACCCATGTTTGTGCAACGCCTCGAGCTAATGGCGGCATTAACAGGGGCTAACCTGCTAGACCTCATAAGGAAGAGCATCGACATCAAAATCGACCTATACAGGATGTACAGCGACAATTCGAGTGTCCTCGCCTGGGTTAATTCAAAACCAGAAAAATGGAAAGCTTTCGTCGCAAATCGAATCCGTCGAATTCAGGCGCTCATAGGCGACATCAAACTCCACTACGTGAAATCGGACCACAACCTGGCAGACCTCGTAACTCGACCCGCCTCGGACATATCCGAGCCGAGTCAGAAAAGTCTGTGGCTGAACGGTCCGTTTTGGCTGAAAGGAAAAGAAACGATCCCAAAGTCGCCAAGTCTCGGGTCGCAAGGCGACGTCGACGCACATCGAGTCGAGTCAGAAAAAAAAGCAACCGTTTCGACATGTCTGATGTCGAGCTCCGCCAGACCGCAGTCTCCAGAACTGGCCTACTATGAAAATCCATTCTCTTCGTGGGTCAAAACGATGAGATTCTGTGCGCTCATGCTACGCCTCAGTGGCAAAGCCGCAGCGGCCAGAGACAGAGTGGCGAAGGGAACCCCAGCAGCTCCAAAGTAAGCAGCGCACAGGAATGCCAAGAACATCAGCGCAGAGGAGATGATCCAAGCGAGAACGCATCTCCTTAAATTGATGCAAAAAAGATACTTCGAGGAAGAAATGAAATTACATTTCAAGAATATTGAGAAATCTAGTCCACTGCTGCAGTTCAACCCTTTCATGGATCCGGACGGCATCATGAGAAGCAGAACTCGGCTCCGGCCAGTCCAGATACCTGACAGAAAGTCAGAAAGCATCCATCATCCTTCCGTCAGACGGAAAGCTCACGGAGCTCATAATCAAAGATATTCACGAGCTCACATGCTTCAACTGCGGCGGGATGGCCGCAACCATGCACGAGTTGAGGAAAGACTATCTCGTACCTGACGCCCGCCGAATCATCCGCAAAGCCCACACCCCATGCGCCACCTGCGAAATCTTTCACGGCAAGTCAGGCTCGCTACCCATAGCCTCTCTGCCATCTCTGTCATCGGAAAATACAAATATATATATTTTCTCGCAGACACATTGGAGTCCCACGTCTAGCTATTATCGTCGCTCGCCATGCCCATACAGCAGCGGTTCCCAAACTTTTTCGTCCCGCGCCTCCCTTCGCCCATTTGAGGAACGGGCACGCCCCCCCCCCCCCCATCCTTTCAGAATATTAGTCCTCACCTGAAAATTGCCGCAAAAATTACCACAACGTAGGTCGCGCTTTTGCATTCTCATACATTTATTGGGATTGTGTGCGTCTCTCATTCCCTGGTCGGCGGACCGTGTGATGAGTGTGCTTGCTTACGATTTCTTTGAATAACTTCTCTGAAATCGATTTCCAACTGAGTCAAGTTTACGCGGAGTGAGCTGGCAACTTGCAGTTTGTTCCGAACCTTGGTTTTGATGCCCACCATGGCTGAAAACCCTGTTTCACAAAGATATGATGAAGCAAACGGCAAGAGCGTACGAAGAGCTTCCTCTGAAAGCGTCGGATATGAGTCTCGAATCGAAAACCAGAAACTGAACAACTCAGTTTTGACAAATCCAGCTTTCAAAGTCGAGTCCTTGCTCAGATCGAGGAGCTCTTCGTCGGCCCTCGTAGATATCTCCGTCCTAACGAAGACTTCTTCAAACGGGTTTTTTATCCATCTTCTTCGGTCACGTAACGACATCTCATCTTTAAAGTATGAGTCGAAGCTACTCTCCAACTGTTGCAGATGGACCACGATGTTCGTCACAATAGCCGAGGGGACTTTGACGCGGTTTTCGACGACAAATGTTTGAAAGCTCTCGAAACAGTCGTAATTGTTGTTCCTCACATTCGTTCTCCACAACGACAACTTGCTCACAAATCCTCGTATTTTGTCATGAACGGCGAATATGTCTTTTCCGGAAGCTCCTTGCAGGTACAGGTTGAGTTGGTTGAGTTTTGTGAAGATATCGGCCAAGTAGGTGAGCTTGAGAACGAAGCTTTCGTCGCGCAACTTTGATGCCAAATCGTCCCGTTCATCCAAAAACGTCGCGACCTCTTCTCGCAGTTCAACGAGTCTCGCAAGAACCTTACCTCGGGATAACCAGCGCACCTCGGTATGAAAAATGAGCTTTTCGTGTTGGCTCCCCATTTCCGCGCACAAAGCTGCGAACAAACGAGCCTGCAATGGCTTCGTCTTGATGCTGTTGACGATTTTGATGGCGGAATCCAAAACATCGCGCAGATCGACTAGAATTTGCCTCGAAACGAGAGCGTCTCTGTGGATGCAGCAGTGAGTGAATAGAACTCGCCGACTAACAGAACGAATGCGAGAAATCACACTGTTCGTTCTCCCACACATTGCTCTTGCTCCGTCAGTGCAAACGCCGACACATTTCGACCAATCAAGGGACTTCTTCTGCATGAAACTATCGATAGCTCCGAAAATGCTTTCGCCCGTTCCGCGGCTTATCGGCTCGCAAATCAGGAGATCTTCGTGGGGTTGGTTTCCATGGACATATCGTACGTACACGAGCAACTGACAGAGACCTTCCACATCAGTCGACTCATCAAGTTGAAGTGCGAAGAAATCGCTCTGTTGCACTCTCTGAATCACGCAATCTTCAATCCACTCGGACATCTCATCGATGCGTCGGGCAACCGTATTGTTTGAGAGGGGAATGGCTTCAATTTGCTGAACGAACTTCTCGTCCAAGACAGTTGAGACGGCGTCTTTGATGCACGGAAGAATGAGCTTTTCACCAATCGTATGCGCTGACCCGGTTCTGGCTATTCGCCATGATATTTGATAAGAAGCGCACGTAGCTTTCTCAGCTATCTTGGTGAATTTCAGCATCCGTTGGCGGGAACCTTCCAACTCTTTGAGTTTTTTTTGGAAAAATACAGACGGCATCGCTTTCATCGTGGGATGCTTCATCTCGAGGTGGCGTTTCAACCAGGTCGGTCGCAAACTATCATTGCTGAGAGTTTCCTCGCAAAGAACGCACACCGGTCGAGGCTCATTTTCATCGAAATTCCATGTGAAGCCGAAGGACAAGTAATCTGCGTCGTATTTCCGAATCTTCTTGGCTTTCTTGGAATTCGACGCTGACGGAGCGAAAAGGTTTCCTGCTGGCCTTTTTGACACCCACCTCTACATACTGCCTCGAGGAAAACAATTGACCTTGATTTGGCTCTGTTTTTATTATCGTAAACAACGCTCTCCTTCTCTCCTTGGAGATATCGGTGATCCCTCCACCCTCAAGACATTGCAATGAACGCGGGAGAGAGTTTCCCGAAAACAACACAGAGATGAGCCCGGGAGAATGCGCCGGCGAAATCGATTGTCGAGACTTCTTTCGAATTTCGGGCGGGAACCAGAGCATCGAGGAGGATTCGACCAGGGTTTCTCTTCATTTCTAAATTATGATTTGGTTCCCATCTATGGTATTGAGACGCTGACACGGGTAAAATGCGCCACGCCCCCCTACTTTGGGAACCGCTGCCATACAGCGTTTGAGAACAGGACACTTCTCGACCCCGGTGGCAGTTAAGTTGCCACAACGCCGGCACCTAATGAGAGAAGCTCCTCGGGGCCGGCCGTCACCCAATCGTAGAATACTCGTAGCCTCCTTCCACGAGGAGCCGCGCAGGGAGAGCAATGCAGAATGTAAGGCGGCGTCCGGGGTAATTCTGCTTCGACGAAGCCGGAGCAAAAGATCCTCAACATGTTCCAGGATATCAGCCGGATTCCCAAAATCAAGAGTCTTCTGGGCGGAGCGATAGTCAACCGTGACGCCACGGAGATCGAGGAGGGCTTCGACGCGAACGAAAAGAACATACTCATCGGCAAATCTGGATGCCGGCACACGATAGCGCAGCCTTCGGGAAAGCCAAAGACTGGACAAATCCAACAAGGGGAAGCCTGACTTCCCCCGGAAGCCCTTCGAACAGTCTCGGAAGATCTGCTGCTCCCCGGGGGTCAGGCTCCGCCAGAACAACTGAGAGACGACCACGACGGCGCGGTTGGGATACTGCATCAGCGCTGGTTCCTCCTGGAGGAGGATGTCCGAGCAAAGGCCGGAAGGTGATTTCTCAAAAGCACACGGCATTCTGCAGAAAAGAAAACAATAGAGATCAGAAAAGAAAAAAAAAAACTCCACCAGCGATAAAATAAGGCGGGAAAGGCATCAAATACCTCGTCCGTCAGTCCGTGGCAAGAAGAGAACGCGTCCAACACAGCACTGGCAACAGCAAAACAACAGGCAAAACCGAAAACGTACAACGGATCGAAGTCGCAGTCACAAGTGACGACAAGCGAACAGAGAGCGCCACCGCAAGGAAAGAGAGACACGCGGAATCCTCCCCATCTCAATGCGCTGAGGGCGCCACCAAAGCTCCAACGTCAACTCGAAATTCGGCTCGGTCACCGCACCGGAATTTCCGGGGGGGCTGTGGCAAACGGAGGAGTCCGCTGTGCCGAGAGCTTGCGATACACACACACACTCCGACACACACACACACACACACACACAAAGAGACGAGATTGCGAGGCAACTTATTGTTAGATAACTTTCATTCGAATATCCATATCATGAGAATTGTACCATTCGAGCATTTCTTCCAATCAGCTCAAGTCGAGCTTCATTAAGGAAAATAAATCTAGGACAGTCGTTCGTACCGTCGACAGCAGCCAGAAGTCGCGCCTTCCGCTTGACGTCACAGCAGCCGGCCGGCTTCTCCGCCGACTGCCCCCTCCAATATAGAGTCTGCCGTCAGGCGGCAGAGCGACTCTCGCACTGTCAGCCACGTACACATGGGTCTGCTGCACTGTCTCCAACAGAGCATCAGCTGATAGTCAGCAGTCAGATATCTATCGTGAAACGTGCCGCAAGGCCACCGGTGACCACAGGCCAAAACTAGTACTATAACTCTAGAAGTCGTGCCGAGAGCCGACTTCGCCATCCTACGCTCCGAGGGAACGTTTTCCCAACGACGACGGCAGACTCACTTGGAGTTAGGCTCCCCAACTCAAAGTGATAAGCTACTGTGAATGTGCGACGTCCTGTGTGAACGAAGAAACCATTGTTTTCACTTTTCTCATAGTTCGGTCGTCACAGTATTGATGAACTTGTACTGGAACCAATTTGAGATCGAATCGATGGACGAGACCGTCGACTTGCTCAGCTCGGAGCGGACTTAATATGTATCTTCCTTAGGCCCGTTCTGACATTGCTAACTCTTCGTTACAATATCGGATCAGAAGAGCCGTATGTCCCCATCCTACCCTCCTCAAATAGATTGAGTGCAAATTGAACTCGCAATTCCGTTTATCTGGTTTCGTCTGAGCCGATGTGCTCGAACCTACTTAGCGTGAAAGATGATCCACACAGACTTGAATCGCTGAGAAGGACGGACTTTGTAGCCACCAGACAGTGCCGAAACCTTCCTCCGGGATTCCGTCTGCTTCATTTTGAACAGCATCGGCTGTCTGGAATAGGGCATGTTGGCCTGGGTGGAATCAGGTCCGATCCAAAGAGCGGCGAAGTCCGTGTATCTCAGTGTGAACACTACTCAATCGAAATCGTTTCCCTGTCCTAGGATGGCCGTAGCCTTTTGAGTTCCGATGGCTCAGGAGCAGCAATTCCAAGCCTGGGATGCGCGAAGGTTCGGCATAGCAATGATTTCACAACCATCGGCAGCTTTTTCGGAGCACCGCGACTCCAGTTCAGGCTCTCGGCCCGGTGCCGTTTGGATGGGCTTCCTCGAGAACCTTGTGGCCGGGGTCTAACGATTCTGGTGACCCTTGAAATAAGAAGCCTTGGTAACACTCTCGAAGCACCACGACTACCAGTTTATACCCCTGCTCCGGTACCATCTACTCATGTTTTCCCGAAGCACCCTGCTCTCACGCTCTGATCAACTATTCAAACTCACGCTGAGATGTTTACAAAGTCCACTTGGTCTTTATGTCTCTCCTCGAAAATATCATACCCGAAGAAAGAACCACTCATCTATTTTCCGTAGCACTCATTCGATAATAAGCAGGTTGGTACGCTGGACTTTACAAGTTTAGAGGGTGTGTATTTTGAGAAAAGATTTCATTGGGGGACCGTCAATTTTTAACGCCTTTCGACGAATGGAAATAATCAAAAAGGTAGCTGTGGCGTGTTGAAGGGAAGAAGTCAGCTTCCAGGACCATATGAGGAGCTCATTTTCGAACCGCGTTAAGTCCATTTTCGCCGATTTCCAGTTTTCAGTGGGAACGGAGTCCCCGTTACATTGTGCCTCATGAAAGGATATCGATTCATGGGAACTCGCATGCGTTCCACTTCAAAATGACTGGGAAAAATTCAACTTCTGTATGCGCTCGATGGTTCGTCGACAGTAGAAACGCGATGTACTCGAAATCGAAAAAATGGACTTGACGCGGTTCGAAAATGAGCTCCTCATATGAGGAGATCGAGTATCAATAAAAACGAAGCTTTTAGTAGCATTTTTGCAATCAGGTCGTCGCAGCTCTTGCATCTATTCGTGTATTCCCAACAGGTTATGGGCCTGGTACGTCTCTAGTGCAAGAATAGAGGACGCATCTGGTAGAGGTAAAATCTGAACAATGTCAACGTCGGGAGACCTCAAGATCACTGTCGACAAGCCTGAAGGCCCAGCGGACTGCGCGAAATGGAGATGGCAGATGAATATGCTGTTCCAAGCCCACGGTCCGGAATATGTGATAACCGAGGACAGTAGAGAACCCACGTTATCGAGTCCCCCAAACGAAGCCGAAAATAAGGCGCCCGAGCAATGGCACAGAGATGACGCTCGAGCTGCGAGCTCGATCAGTGCTGCACTGAGAAGGGAGGTACCAGAACTGTTAAGAAACGATTCGGTCGAGCGAGGGCGGATTTTGTTGGTCCCACCGAGGGATGAAAAACGGCGGGTTAGCTCCGTCCTGGTGGGTCCGTGTATCCGAGTAATGGCACCCTCAAAAATCGGGGTTTTCAAGGCTCTTGGATCCATTCGCCCGCTGAAATCATCCATAGAATCGTATCGGGACGAGCTAGAGCAGTGTTTCTCAACCTTTTTCGTCCCGCGCCCCCCCCCCCTGTCGCTTAGGAAAAATGCTCGTGCCCCGCCCCCCCCCTCGCTTAGGAAAAATGCTCGTGCCCCGCCCCCCCCCCCCCTTCCCTCCTCCAAGTGAACCCACAACTTGATCGCTTCCATCCAGCTCACGAGTCAACCTTGGAATTAGTTCGTCTAGAATTCGAAAAGACGGTTGAGCCTGTTGTCGCCTACACGAATTGCTGATTCTGGACTCGAGCATAGTCAGCTTCAATCTCAGATCTCCTCTGAGCGTGATTACCAGACGCCTACATTTCTTCGACTGTAGATCAGTCACCACGCTGAATCCCGATTCTACCAAGCATGTCGACGCAGAATGAGTCAGAATGGCGCGCGCGTACGCAGTCGCTCTCGGGAACCTCTTGGATACATCGTCCTGAGCCACACGATAATACCCCGTGGTTTGAGCAGAGGCTTCGCGAATTCACTTTGCTGCTACTGGCCAATCTCGTCTCGGTGGTCGATTCCAACGTCGAACAAATCGGTCTAAAATGGTTGGGTTAACAAAGAGAAAAAAAACATGTTTCCCGTGTCAGCAAACCTTGCTGAGGAATCGGCCGCCAACTGCACCAAGTGCTCCCCGAAAATTTCGGAATCCTCTCGCCCGTGCTGGTGCCGCTTTGCCAAAAAAAGAGTGAAGCAAAAATTTCAAGGTAGTTTACTAAATAAAGGAGAACTTGAGGACGCTCAGTCGTGCAAACCTTACGCCCAAACCAGGACTCGAATCACGCGGAAACTTCGCCCAGAGCCGCCAAACTCGCCGAGGATGGTTTAAGGCTACCGTGAATCCTTGTGGAGGTCCTCTAGAGGCCACAATCTCGAGAAAACTGAAACACTTTGTCGTCCTTTCGACCGTGAATACTGGCTTTCGAAACGCGCGCTGTTGGCTGCCGCTGCGGGCACACTATCGACCGACGATCACTGTGCCCAGGTTCCGCTCTTGCCGACCCATCGACAACGAAGTGAGAGTCTCCCGTTAACACTACATGAGTGTTCTCACCAGGACCGCGGTCGTGGAAGCGACGTCAACGTGTGTGAAGGCTTCGTAGTTCAAGCGCTGCGTTCGTCTCCGCCGCCTCAATCGGACCTGTTCAGGCGTCCACCACGCCCGCCCGTGAACGTTTCGATCTCAGAAGTGAACCCACAATATGTCCAAGAAATGATCCCTCCAGATTTGGCTAGACTATGAGTGGATGATCTTCTCATAGGGGGTGCCGAGAAATGGGAGTTTTGGAAACCGCTGCATCATTCTCCGCAATAGTCTAGCCGGATAATGCGGATCGCTGCGGAACGCACCGTCGTACTTAACACACTCTAGATGTAGTTCCAGAATCTGGTCGCGCAAAGTCCGGGAGCGATGGGCCGTCGCGATGAGTCCGACGGCAACTGACCGAGCCGAACGAGTTGCCGTGCCTAATCCAGCCTGGTAGGTAGAGCTTGCAAAAGAACCGCAACGCTAGAGGCCGATGCTACCCGCTTGACAGCCCCGGATACCTGCGATCCCGGGCAAATACCCGCGACCATCCACCGCGTGTACGATCCCAGCCAGCGGGTATCCGGCGGGATCTGCGCCCGGTAGGACCTCAAACTTCTACATCTAAAATTTCTTCGCTGATATCGCATTTATCTCTGACTGCTTTGCGAAAATCCTACCCTACACAGCAACCTGGAAACCGTAATCGGTCGTCTGGTTCCGTGTCACTTGCCCGAATCTTGGGTGCCGGACTCTCATTGTCAGTTGCCCGAATCTTATTCGCCGGAATCTCAGATGCCCGAATTTCAGATGCCCGAGTTTTAGATGCCGGAATCTTACATGCCCGAGTCTCAGATACCCGACTTTCGCCGTCTCCCGCTCGACATGAGACTCAGAGCGAGGCTTCTATGAATCGAGCTATGAACCGGGACTGTTCTCGGGAGAGCCGTTTCCGTGAAATCCCGAGGAAACGCACAGATGTCGGGAACCGAGACTGTCTTCGGGAGAGCCGTTTCCGGGAAATCCCGGGAAAACGCACGGATGACGAGAACCGGGAGTGTCCTCGGGAGAGCCGTGCGCGGGAATCCCGGGAAAACGGACCTGGACCTCGCGAAAACGTACAGATGTCGGCAATCGAGACTGTTCTCGGGGAAGCCTTTTCAGGGAAATCCAGGCGAATCGGGCCTGAACGGGAACCGGGAATACTCCCTGGAAAGCCGTTTCCGGGAAGTCCCGGGAAAACGCGCTGATACCAAGAACCGGGACTGTTCTCTGGAGAGCCGTTCCCGCGTGATCCCAGGAAAACGCACAGATGTCGGGAACCGGGACTGTTCTCGAGAGAGCCGTTCCCGTGGAATCCCGAGGAAACGCACCGATGTCGGGAACCGAGATTGTCCTCGGGAGAGCCGTCTCCGGAAAATCCCGGGAAAACGCACTGATGACAAGAACCGGAAGTGTCCTCGGGAGAGCCGTGCGCGGGAATCCCGGGAAAACGGACCTGAACCTCGGGAAAACGTACAGATGTCGCCAATCGAGACTGTTCTCGGGGAAGCCTTTTCAAGGAAATCCAGGGGAATCGGGCCTGAACGGGAACCGGGAATACTCCCTGGAAAGCCGTTTCCGGGAAGTCCCGGGAAAACGCGCTGATACCAAGAACCGGGACTGTTCTCTGGAGAGCCGTTCCCGGGAAAACGGACCTAAACGGGGACCGGGAGTGTCCTCGGGAAAGCCGTTCCCGGGAAAACGCGCTGATGTCAAGAACCGGGACTGTACTCGGGAAAGCCGTTTCCGGGAAAACGCACTGATGTCAAGAACCGGGAGTGTCCTCGGAAGAGCCCATCGCGGGGAGCCGGGACCTCGGACTGGAATCGGACTTGAACGGGAACCGGGACTGTCCTCGGGAAAGCCGTTCCCAGGAAAACCCGGGAAAACGCACAGATCTCTCACCTCAGACTCTCTCAAAGCGGTGTCACTACGAATCGAGAGGAATCCACTGAAAATTCGCATCAAACGCATTGTTCGATTCTGAATAGCTTGAAATGAGGTGCACGTCAACAGGGTCCCGGGGTTACCTGGGCCCCAGAGCCAACTGGGCTAGCTTCTCCCAAGCTTGCATTTAAGTACTACGGCCGCGCGAAGCGGGCCGGGGACGCTAGTAGTGCATAAAGCACTACCGGAAGAGGGGGGCGCGAAAACGCCGGACGGAGGCATTCAAATTTCAAACCTATAAGTGGTGGCGGTCCGATTGAGTTTTCGTCTGCTACGGGTTGTTTCATTTTTGGTATCCGTCTAATAGTAAAGAACCGGAAGCGGTACTTGGGATAGATGTGTTACCGTTAGGCTTTGCAAATAACCGCATTTCAGAATAACCGCGGTTACGGTTAACCGAAAACCGCAAACTCATAACCGCAATCGAAGTTAACCGCAAAAATTTGGCAAATAACCGCGGTTATAACCGCAAATAACCGCGGTTATACGGTATCATGCTGCAAGACGCAATTTCGAGCAGAACCCATGATTGGACCCTCGTTCTCATGCCCAAACGACTGAAGCGAGCCCAAAACCCTTTGAGACCGCGACCAAGACTCCAGTGAAAAGTGGAGGTGAGGAAGCTTTCCCCCGAAGGGAGACACACCCATATGATTTCCAGGCGCCTAAGTTGTTTCCGGAATTTTCGGAACTCAGATCTTCTAGGGCAGGGGTTCTCAAACTGTGTGCCACCGGCACCAAATCGCCGCGGTGCCGCGAGAGAGGCTCCTTGAGCATAGGGCGGGGCTGCCGCTGATTCCGGATTGACCCGGGGTGAAACGACAGAGAGTCACGGGCGATTCCGAACTCGGTCTGACCAGACTCTTTGAAGTCTATGGGAGAAATTCCCGGGTCGGTCTGACCATACTTTTTGAAGAGCTCGGGGTGCCGCGTGATGCCGCCCCCGGAAAAGTTCGCGAACCTCTGTTCTAGAAATTGCGGAAGTGCACTGCGGAATCCTCTCGGTGTCTCGCGGTTAAAAGCGGTTAAAACCGCAATCTGGTCGCGGTTATTGCGGTTAATAACCGCGAATTTCTTGCGGTTATTGCGGTTATTAACCGCGGTTAAATAACCGTTGCAAAGCCTAGTTACCGTAGAAGGTGAACGAAGTGGGAAGAAAAGTGGTGTCTGTTCGGGAGACGAATCGGTGACGTGGTTGTGGATGAGCAATGATACCCAAGACAGTGTGTGATCTCAGTCGGGTCTGGATGACAATCCGAGATGGTGGAGGATGTCTATGGGGGATCTGATGGTTTGGGCAATCTGATCTGCCTGGGAGGTTCTTGAACTTGGTAGTGGTGATTGTAGTGTGTGTGTTGGTGATCGTCTCAGGATCTTAGCACGGTTTGTGAAGTAACGATGGACGGGTACGCGACAGGTTACATATAACTATTCTCTGGAGTGAGATAGATCGAGAGAAACCGTTCGAAAGGTCCGGTTGGGAGTGACATCGGTGAGTTGGTCTTTGTGAAATTGGAGATCTTCGTGGAAGAATTTGGGACGGACGATAGAGACAATGGAAGACTTGTACGGTAGAACGTTTATTCTAGACATTAGGGGTGGGTTCCATCGGAAGTAGACGGGGGAAGGCAGGTGGAGGTGGAGGCTGGGAGGAACATGTCTTCGAATTCTTGGAGTGGATCCAGAGTGGACCACCATGCGTGGAGTTTGAGCCGGTCCGGGTCGTCGGCGAGTGTAGGTGGATCATGGTCGTGTAGGTTGTTGTCAAACTACGACGACCCTGGAAGTCTTGTGTGTTCAGATTTTGGAGGACCACGGCTTCTCCTTCTCTTCCGTCCAGCTTTCCGACGTGTTGACCTCACAGGGTCAACGAGACAAGTTTCAACGTATCGTCCACGAAAACTACGGTTTGTCTTTGTCGTTTTACCGAATCGTAGCACTGTACTGACGTTGGATCCTCTGTGTTGTAGACAATCGCTACGATGTTTACTGTTTCTTGTGGTTGGCACGTGAGAAGGTCTTTGAGTGACTTTTTGACGGGGAAACGTCCTTAAAATCGGATCAGGGGGTCGATCGATGGGAGGATGTCACGAAAAATGGTCAAGTTTAGGCGGGTTTATTTTCTAGAAACCCGGACTCATAACCGAATTCGGCACGTATTATTGAAGTATAGTCCAAGCGGAAAACAGTGACGGGTCATACACGTTCACGGGACCGCGTGGACAGTATTTCGGACACGTTTTCCGGACCCCTATAACTACTAGAAAATCGGTCGTACTTCGTTGTCAACAGAGATTGAGTAGGATTGAGATGATCCGAGAGTTGATAACGAAAATCGTTCAATTGTCTGGATACACCTCAGTACCATGGTGAAACCGGTCGCCAGGAACGCGAAACGGCGATTGGCGAGGGCAGCAGCGAGAGAGAATCCTAGCAAACGAGCGAGAACGGCGACAGGAAGACAGGCTGAGTCTCGTCTGCGACGTCGTGAGGCGTCTATGGAGAACGGGGTATCGAATTCACGAAGTTGGGACACATGGAGTTCTGTGACCAACTATTTCGAGGAAGTCTTTTTGGGGGACGAGTTTGGTCACAAATGTGATGCTTGCGATCGGCTCTGGTTGAAAAATGATTTGAAGACGGTAACTGTGCCTATGGCAAACTTCCTAGGTGTTCACTCTCCTGACGGAAATACGGCTGACTTCAGGGTATTCAGCAGTTGTTTTAAAGTTTTTCGTGGGAACAAAATACCAACCATGAGTAAGAGTAACGAATCTGATAACCGATCGTCTGATATGACCACGATTGCTTTATATACAAATTCGACGTCTACGGTGGGTAGGAGCATACGGTATCGGTGGATCTCGCCAGTATGGTGAGATGTTTACCCAGGTCATTAGAAAATGATCAGGCATTCAATGTCAACTTGAGAAAGAATATCATTCACAAATCATCCTATATCAGTGGATTTGTGAAAAACAAAAAGACCGTTGAGGTTTGGTTACGGTATCTGGTTAATCAGATACCTCCACGGCCTGTCGACGAACCCAAACACAATTCTCACGATCAGAAACCCAGAAGAGGACCCCTGTCTGCAGAACTCCTTAAATCAGAGGTTCTCAAACTTTTCCGGTGACGGCAACCCGAGCTCTTCAAAAAGTATGGTCAGACCGAGTTCGGAATCGCCCGTGACTCCCGTGAATCGTTTCACCCCGGGTCAATCCGGAACCACCGGCAGCCCCGCCCCATGCCCAAGGAGCCTATCTCGCGGCACCCCGCGGCAGTTTGGTGCCGGCGGCAAACAGTTTGAGAACCCCTACCTCAAATGGTCTACACTGCACAAATCAGTCAACATCTGAAGAGTACGTGGCATGTCTTCCGATAAATTTTCTTCCGGAGCATTGTCGAGCCAGAGTAGAATGTGAGCTTGAGGACTGCCCCTGTGTTGTCACTCTATTCGGAGGAAGATACAAGATACAAGATACAAACGGTGGTTTATTATTGGAACTGCAAGTCATGGACCGCTTAAGCTCTCAAGAAAAAAAAAATATATTGTAACAAAATTTAAACAAATAGTGTAAAGGGGTGAAGCATCATTCTACTACAGTATTTTCACTGAGTAACCATTTGTACAATTCTGACATGAACTTTCTGTATGAGAGTATAGTGCGGATATCATTGGGGAGTTTCCCCCACAATGCGGGGATGCGGAACTGCATGGACTGGCGGCTGAGCGTTGTCCGGGCAGGCGGTAATGCGAATGTCGTGGGTCGGCGTTTCGAGCGGAGCGTGGTCACGGCTGTGAGTTTGAAGGCAACGTCGGCGGGTACTCTGTTTCGGTGAGTTTTGAACGCGAGGCGATAGATATTCAGTCGGTAGAGCTGTTCCACTCTGAGCAACTGCAGGACTCGATACAGATCTGACACGGAGTCGGATCTCTGGCGCCCCGACATAGCTCTGAGTGCGTCGTTCTGTAATATCTGACAACGGTAGAGAACACCCTTATAGCCCCCTCCCCACAGGGAGATATTGTAACAAAGAGTGGGTAGGAAGAGCGACTTGTAGACCTGCAGCAGAACCTGCCGCGGAGAACCAACTTGCCGGAGCCTTCTGAGGGCGGCTATGACCGATAGGCACTTGCTCGTAGTGTCCTCTATGTGTCCTTTCCACCTGAGATTCTGCTCAAAGGTGATTCCGAGGCACTTGGCCCGGTCAGAGAGCGGGATGTGGAAGTCAAGGACCTCCAGCGGTGGCAGCTCCGCTCGGGTCAGGTTGTGACCGAAGAGAACGGCTTTCGTCTTCGCCGGGTTGATGCGCAAGCCAAATCCCTCAAACGTACGTACGACCTCCCCGATGTGGACCGATGCTCTCTTCAACTCTGCGTCGAAAGCCTCTCGGCCGATCCTGAACACCAATGTGGTGTCGTCCGCAAATGTGACGACCTCGCATGGGATTCGCTGTGTGATGCCCAATAGTATGTAGTTGATGTAAACTAGGAAGGCGAATGGTCCTATTGTAGATCCTTGGACAGCTCCGAGGTCTATCGCTCTCCACTCAGATCTGATGTCATTGACCTGGACTGCCTGTCTTCGACCCGACAGATACGAGCCAAACCATCTGGTCGTTTTCTGTGGGCAGCCGGCAGCAGAGAGCATCCGCAGGAAAGTGGAATGCTGCATACAGTTGAAAGCTGCACTGACATCCAGAAAAACCCCAAGTGCCGCATGACCTTGGCTGACTGGTTCGAGTACATGATCCCACAGATGTGCGAGAGCCAGCTCGGTTGAACGTGCCCTTCGGAAGCCGAACTGACTTGGTGAGAAGAACCCTGATTTTTCCAGAGACTCTTCCAGTCTTGATTTGATGATTTTCTCAAAGATCTTGGAGATAAGATCGACTAGGGCGATTGGTCGGTAATTTCCGGGGTTGTCCCTCTTCCCCTGTCGCTTGAATAAAGGGACAATGAGGGAGTCCTTCAGAGAAGAGGGAAAGAAACCGGAGTCGAGTGACAAATTGAAGATCTGGGCTAAGGGTACGCAGATGTAGGCAGCGACGGCGACGAGAATCTTATCGGGAATGCCGGCAGCATTTATTCGCCATCCGGGCCTGCTCGCTGTTAGAGCCTCCTCAATCTCAGAGGCTTCAATCTCATTGACAACGAAATTAATGTTCTCGGGTGGTGACCAGGTATCGTGAATGGTTGACAGGATGTCGGTGTCATGAGCGAGATCTGCGATGGCATTCGTTCCGACCGATGCGAAGTGTCGGTTTAAAAGGTCGGCCACCTGCTGAGGCTCCTTTACGGTGCCGTCGGCGTCAGTGAGAGAGGCTGGTAGCCGAGTCTTTTTCTTGCCGCGGCCGCAGACGCTGTTTACTGCCTTCCAGAGCTGTGCCGGGTCGTGAGCGAGATTCCTGAACTTCTGGGAATAGTACGCTTTCCTGGCCCCGGAGAGCGCGCTTCGGAATCTGTGTAGGCTGTTATAATAAGCGGTTTTCGAGTCAAGGGAGCGGTTTTTCTGGTACCATCGAAAGAGCTTGTTGACGTTAGCTCTTAAGCGTCTTAGGCCTGGGCTAAACTTGAAGCCTGCCTGCGGCTCACGTGAGCTGAGTGTGTTATCGGCTTTGGCAGGGAAGTGGATCTCGTAACGTTCCCGCAAGCGGGAGCAGAAATTTCCAAATTCCGTGTCGACATCGGAACCAGGCGGCGGGGGTCTCCACGTCATCGCACGCACACTCTCGACAAATCGTTGGAGATGCTGCTCCGAATGATCCCTGCGGACGCTGGCACTGCGATTTTGGGGCCGCGGTGGGATGTGCTTCGAAAGACCGGTAAGACTAAGACATACCGGGTAGTGGTCAGAAAACAGCGGGGTTTTCCAAATGTAGGGGCAGATTTCAATGAATTCGTCGCAGTTTCTTATGGCGATGTGGTCCAGGCATGTGCCCGAAGCTGGCCGGGTGACGCCATCAATGACTTGCCTAAAACCATGGGCAGTCAGGAAGCGCAGATACTCCTCTCTTCGACCGGAGGAGAAGAGATCAACGTTAGAGTCACCAGCCAGAATGCAAGGCAGCCTGGTATCATCGACAAGTATTCTGTCCAACGTGTTGAGCAAGGTACCTCTATGCTCAAACCTGGATGAGTAGAAACCGACGACGACGCCCTCAAAGGAGGGCCCGCCGAAGCGAACTCTGACAACTTGTACGACATCGTCCTCGCTACTCTCGAAGTCCGTCGAGAGTATGGTATAGGAGGATCGTATGAAGATCCCGACCCCTCCTCCACGAGTGTGACCGCCGCGGCCTGCTCCGAAGAAGCTGAAGCCGGGAACAGAGTAGCAGTCGAACTCACATGTCTTCAGCCAATGCTCGCTGACGACAACAATATCGAAGGAACGGCCGCCGCCCGTGAGTACGCTATCCAGCAGCTCGAGTTGTCCCGATTTCCGCAGTCCGCCGGTGCCCGCATTGAGGTGGAGCAGGGAGATGCTACTGAAGCGAAGAGGAATATTATCAACACTGGCGCATTTTTTGACATTTTCAGGATTCTCGGACAACAGGTCCGTATGGAAGTAGCAGTTATGAGATCTATACATGGTTGAGTGTAATGGTATGATTAAGAACAACTATACCGAGGGTTTCGATCTACCGTATCCTAGGATTTGGTGATTGAAAATCCGACGTTCCTCTTCGGTCTAGAGCTTCTGTTCGCTCGGGATTTGGCTCCCATGAGGATCGGGGATATCGACAGCAGGCCCTCCAGCACATCCGCGATTTGCGGGGATATTAATCTGAGAAGACTGATTATGTCTTCAAGTTTTTTCGGTTGTCGCCGGCGCTTCTTTTCTACGTTTCTCACTCCACTCGACTGTTCTGGACTCCTCTCGGCCGGACCTTTGCGCTTCGTCGTGGCAGGCTTCTTCAGCTTAGTCTTCTTCTTCTGCGGTATCGAAGTGACTCCGGGGAGATTGATGAGAGACTCGCTTCCGTCTTCGCGGCTTATGACGATAGCTCTCGCAGCCGCTGCGTAGGATTTCGCTCGGGGTTCTTTTTGTATCGTTTCGGGTTCCTCCGCGCAGCTCGTTTCGGGAGCGACGGCTCGCCTCAGAACCTTGGCGGTTGTCTTGTCTGGAGTTGCTGCTTGAATCTGTTTTAGGAGTCTGGAAGTCATGATTGTCTTCCGTTTTTCAACCTCACGTGCTCTCAGCGGGCAGCGTGCAGAGCTCGAAACGTGGGTGCCTTTGCAGTTTACGCAGCTGGGAGTGCTTTTGCAGTTTGCAACGAAGTGGCCAGGCCGGCCACAGCGTTTGCAACAGGCGGCATTTCGACATGAAGCGGCCGCGTGGCCTAGTCGCAGGCAGTTGTAGCAGGAGAGAGGGCTCCCGGCATACATGACAACTTTATGCTTCATGAAACCTAGGGAGACTTCTTCCGGAGGGATACAAGTGAACAACAGTTGAACCCGGTCTGTGGCATAGGTAAGCTTTTTTTTGCCCAGCTGTTTTCTGATCTGTTCACGTTTGACGGATATAACGCCGTCTTTCTTGAGGCCACTGCATTTCATTCGCTGACAAGGTCATGAAGGCAGTAGGTTTACCGAGTTGCCGCATCATTGCAAATAGATCTTTTTTCCGTCCGTACCAATACTGAATTGAGTTGGGGATAGATTGCAGGAAGGCTTGATTCGTATCGATCAAAGTTTCCACAAACTGACGATCTTCTATCATGCTCCGAGTGATGTGCTCAGTTGTGCGTAGGCATCGAAACATGGTCTGAATTCCATCACGAACTCGGAACCGAAGAATCTTCATCGCCAAATATAAAACATGCTGTGGTGTAGCACCTCGACGATCACATCGTCGGATTTCTGACGTACCCATACTGTAAGGACTATCACATACACTACTGGTTCCATTGGTCTTGATGTCCCGTGCTCGTCCAAAATATATTCCTGGGAACGTTAATTCCTCGGCGTATTTGTCGAATAACAGACTTTCTGGGGAACTATTTTGTCCAGGAGCGAGTTCCAAGACATGATCTTCATTCCACAGCATTGTGTGCTGCCTCGCGTAGAGCAACTCGGACTCAGCAGCACTATCCGTATTGAAAGTCTCCATAACGTCTTCTTCTCCGTCTCTTGTTTCCATAGTATCTACCGAGTTCTCGAAAATACTCCAATCGACCCGAATATTATAATGTTTATACAATGGTTGCTCGACCAGGAACCGCAACCAAGCTTCTATTACGGATTTACGCACGTATCCACTAATGTACGACGATTTGTGGATGATATTTCTCTTCAAATTCTCATTGAACGCATAATCATTATCCAACGATTGAGGCAGACACGTAACCATCGTTTGACGTCAACTGGCACATTGATGACCTGCCCTATTATTCCGTACGATCCCCCATATCGTAAACGTCGTATGTGCATGTAAGGTATTCTGGGTGAAATCAATCGCTCACTCATTGGATCCAGCTTTGGCAAATTCATTGGTTTCTCTGGGTTTTTGTATCCATCACTTTTACTCGGCGGTATCCTCCCTGCCCGACAAACTCGAAAACAATTACTGCATAATTTGAACTCACCGGTATTCTCTCCCGGAAATACACCTCTAGAAAACTCGCCATCGGGATCGTCACTACCTTCAGATCTCGGACAAACCATAATCGATCACAGACGTTACAGACATGTCCAAACTAGGCTTTGCAAATAACCGCATTTCAGAATAACCGCGGTTACGGTTAACCGAAAACCGCAAACTCATAACCGCAATCGAAGTTAACCGCAAAAATTTGGCAAATAACCGCGGTTATAACCGCAAATAACCGCGGTTATACGGTATCATGCTGCAAGACGCAATTTCGAGCAGAACCCATGATTGGACCCTCGTTCTCATGCCCAAACAACTGAAGCGAGCCCAAAACCCTTTGAGACCGCGACCAAGACTCCAGTGAAAAGTGGAGGTGAGGAAGCTTTCCCCCGAAGGGAGACACACCCATATGATTTCCAGGCGCCTAAGTTGTTCCCGGAATTTTCGGAACTCAGATCTTCTAGGGCAGGGGTTCTCAAACTGTGTGCCACCGGCACCAAATCGCCGCGGTGCCGCGAGAGAGGCTCCTTGAGCATGGGGCGGGGCTGCCGCTGATTCCGGATTGACCCGGGGTGAAACGACAGAGAGTCACGGGCGATTCCGAACTCGGTCTGACCAGACTCTTTGAAGTCTATGGGAGAAACTCCCGGGTCGGTCTGACCATACTTTTTGAAGAGCTCGGGGTGCCGCGTGATGCCGCCCCCGGAAAAGTTCGCGAACCTCTGTTCTAGAAATTGCGGAAGTGCACTGCGGAATCCTCTCGATGTCTCGCGGTTAAAAGCGGTTGAAACCGCAATCTGGTCGCGGTTATTGCGGTTAATAACCGCGAATTTCTTGCGGTTATTGCGGTTATTAACCGCGGTTAAATAACCGTTGCAAAGCCTAGTCCAAACTCATTCTTCTCAAGATTTTCCTGTAAATATTTCGAGGCCCTCTGCCAAACCTCTGCGGGGTCGTACAGTCGAACCGGTACTTCAACAATTTCATCATCGTTTCTCGAGCCTCCTGGTTCACTATGACTCACTCTGCCTTCACCTCCACTTCCCAGTCGGTGGTCACCACCAGCCTCGACTACCTCCTCCGTCCGTCCACTCTCCTTCAATCGCCTTGCGATTCGTTTCCTCTTCGCGTTTCGGGTCGATCGCCCGATGTCACGCCGTTTTCCCGCCATAAACGGTTCTTCTCCTTCCACCACCTGGTCAAGTTTCTCTCACTCAATGTACCCCTGAATGGAACTTCGTTATTTTGAATAAAATATTTTCAATGGAAAAGTATCTTTCTCCAATCCCCCGACCAATAACGAAGTGACCAACCCCTCAGTCCTATTCCGTAGGACCCCGAGAATTCATAGGAGGCCCGTGGTGGTAACTTCAATATTCCGCAGAAACCTTCGTCCGTCTTTCCTCTTCCTCCATCCTTGAAATTAGTTTCACCAGTCCCCACGAACCGGAGATATTTGCGGCCATTCCTAACCCTCGACCGTCCCTCCGGGATGAACTTAAAGGCGCTTTCGCGCCAAAAGCAATCACGAGGTGTATCACAGAAAATACTTCGAGGAGCGCCAACACACATCGGAAGTCTATGGTGGGATCGTATGAACTTTCGTTGAACATATTGTACTCCTAGTACTTATTTCGAAGGTTACCCACGGCATCCTCTATTTTCCTAATAATCCGCGCTTTTGTTTTTTTTGCCTTTTTTGTCCCAGAACTCTTGTTCGAGTCCGTTGATCGTGACCAGCAAAGCCCTCACATGATGATACCTAGGGCTGGGAGTTTTTCACGGCGGTTGCGGTCACGAAAAATCCCGTGAATTTTCCCCCTTCCCGTGGAAATGCCGTGAATTTCAGCATTTTTCACGACAAAATCTTCCAGTGTTCGAATCGATCAGATGTAGTTTCTCACACTCTCTTGGCTCAGAAATCGTGGCCAGATGCACTGACGTTTTGTTGATCGATTTCAATACCGCGGTCAGACGTTGAGAGTTGGCTGAAACCGGCTCATCAGACTCCACGGCAGTATACATTGTTTTTTTGAATGTGCATATGAGCGACGTTTCCGAAGTGTACACCACACCGCTCTCACGGCGTGCGATTCCACAACAATCTGCGCGTTGTGGTACACAGAGTTCGCCACGCCGCCGGGCGTTGAGTTAGCGGAGCGAACGGAATCACCTCTAAGGTGATTTTCTGGAGAGAACATCAGTACGAGTCGTCCGAAAGCAGCGTCCAAGGCTTCGACCCTCGTCACGCCCAGACGACGAGCAAAACAGTTCGCGGATGGCACCTTTCACGTGACCGGCAATTTTTTGTTCCGCAGCTCTTGCAATATCCCTGTAGATTTTTCAAGGGAACAAAGTTGCTTGGAACACGTAGGAAGTGCCGCCCATAAACGGAGGAAGGCAAACCTTGAGAGGGCAGAAGCGAAGAAAGCAGCCCTACAGGTCAGTTTACAGCAGTCTTTCGAAGATGTTACGGATCGTCAATGCGAGAAGGACACGGTTTTGATGCAGCTCATAGAGAAGTTCGCCGGAGCGAACATCGCTCTGAATAAGCTCGAACACAAACCTCTGAGATCGTATTTGAAGGCCAACCTGAAAAGCATAGGTGCGATCCCAACTTCGAGCCAGCTGAGGCGCATGTGTCTCCCAAAAGTTTTCAACGTCCATAAGGAGAGCTTGAAGGCTTTGTTCAGAGACAGGAAATCATTCGCAATTGTCTGCGATGAGACGACTGACAAGGAGAATCGTTACGTCCTCAATGTTCTCGCGGTTCCATGTTGCGCTGAAGGGGAGCAAAACCTTCAATCATTCCTTCTCGAATGTGTTGTCTTAGAGACTACGAACTACAAAACTGTAAGTAAAGCAGTACTTGAAGTACAGAGAAAATTCGATATCTCGTCGCTTAGCGTGAGTGCCTTCGTAAACGACAATGCGACATACATTGTGCATACAGTGCATACAGACATACAGTTCATTGTGGGCGATCTGGCTAAACGCAGTTCATGTTACTTGTACAGCGCATCTCCTGTATCTTCTCTGCGAAGTGTGGACCTCGTCGTTCAAAGATGTCAACAAACTGGTCAGCAGTGTGGACAGTGGCGGCGCCAGGAATTTTTTTTTGGTACGCTTGAATTTTCAGAGCAAAGAAAATGGGTGCTCTGTGCCTAGCACTGATGTAAAGAGAACGTTTCAATGAATGTTCAACCAATGCGAGTTGGTTGCGACTTGGAAACTCCAAACCCCCTGTTATCCTTCCTCGCGGCGAATTGTTTTGACGTTGTTTCCGATTCCTCTGGATTCCGATACATGTCTTCCGCTGGTTCAGTGTCTTCATTCTATTGAGCGCGCTGAAGCTGCGCGCACATGAGGAATTTGATACGGGGAATGAGATTACGACCTGGAAATATGTTATTAGTTATCACTTGGTCGAAGCCCTCTGCCAGAGGCAGCTCGTGCTCTAGACTCTGGGCATGCGTTAAGCGTAGCGTAGTTCCCCTCTTTCAACAGATTCATGGCAACTCCGGATGAGTGAACGAGAAGCTGATTCGGCTTCAGCAAACGCCTCGCTCATTCCGCGGGACAGATCGAGGCTGTCGCTGGATCTCACCTCATATCATGCAAGGATGAGATCGTTTCTCGTGAGATCGCTCAGGCTCTCACGGGTAGGAGCTTTTAGGACAGGGAAAAAATCGATCAGAGAACTAAGTTCATCGAGGATGTCATCTAAAATCGCCAGCATGAAGATTGCTTTGAAAGATTGAAGTTCATTCAAGTAAGCTTTGCGATGGACGATCTCTTGACCGCGACCCTCTTTGCTGATCTCCCTGGGGGCAAGCGAAGTCGCACCGAGACGAGTTTTGGAATACTCCACTCCTTTTTCTGGTGAACCATCTCGTTGTCAATGAATGCGGGATCTTCGATGAAAACGGGATCGGTGGGTGAAAAATCGGTACGCTTAGCGTATCGATTTTGAGACTTGGTACGCTAGAGCGGGTAAAGCGCTTGCGTGAGAATGGGAAGCCGGAGAGGCTTCCACCCGAGTCGGTCCTGACTCGGTGGAATACCTGGTTCGCGGCCGCCCTCTATCATGCGGAGAATCTGAGAGAGTACGGGGCCTTTTTCGAACGCGAGATTCAAGGCAGTTCGAGTTTGAACTTGCCTTGTATAATCGAGCGTTGCCAAGATATTTCGATCGTATCCCAACTGAATCAGCTGAGGAATCTCGCTCCGCGCACCATGGCGACATTGACTGCGTACGGAGGAACTAATATCAGAGCACATCTCCTAATCGACGACCCACAGCTATTGATCGAATGGCTTGACTTGTCGTCGGCCCATCACGAGAACCTGGATATTACGAGGGAAGCTCTGAAAAAATCTTCGCAAGAACTTCAGAATTACATGGCGACGGAGACAACAATGATATTCCGGCAGCCTGCTGCCAACTTTTTCAGAGCTTGCCGAGTATTCAATCCATCTAGAGCGAAGACCATGAGAATCCGTTTCGAGTTCATCGTTGAGAATATCCCATTGTTCGCGAGATTCGTCGCACGTTTCCAGCTCAGAACACGAGTTGAACGGGATCGGAATCCAGTGGGAGAAAAAGTCACCAAATCGACCCGGAAACTTGTGCATCGGGTGGTTTGGGTCAAGATGAGAAACTTTTGTGCCAGAGAAGTTTCCTATTTCGGCCTCCCTGGAAGTTCGGGACGGACTCGCATGGGATGCATGGGGGGCGTCGATCGGCGAATCTTTCCATCTCGAGGTCGATATTCTTCGAGTTCGCGATAAATCGAAAAACGGGCCCTGGCATCCGAGAGAGTACTTCAGAACGTTTCGAATGCGACCCGAACGGGCTCCATCGGTTGACGATTTGCGAGCCACTTGGATGTTGAGTCGAGGAAAGAGAGACGTTTCAACTTTGAGATGCTCCCATATCGCCAATCTTACTCGATCTCCAAAATCTTTGATCCGTTGGATAGCTCTTGCAAAGGGCCATCCAACAAAAAAAGAACGCCCAAATCGGAGCAACCCTGGCTGAGTTATGGCGAAAACAGTGGTAGCACCCACCGAGTCCCACCTTAGAGTGAACACCCTGTATATATTCACTACTGGATGCTTGGAGGTGATGACGCGGGGAAGTGCCCCCGTCAGGATCGAGAACAGTATCGGAGTCGTATTTCGCCCTGAGCGCGATGAACGCCTCCAAGGATAATGGTCAGAGTGATTCAAAGTTCCAGCAGCGGGTCATTCGTCATTCTGAAGAGAAATGCTGCGTTGCTGTCTTAACCCCTTATAGATAGACGTCGCCCGTCCTCGGATGGTTTTCGGCAGCCCGCCCACGGAGCACGTCTCAGTGTGATTTAAGAAACTTCTCCTGCCAAGGCTTCAATTCAATCTTTTGTAATCGAGGGCATGTGTTCACGACATAAATGTGTTCGCTCCCCCTGTTTTTCGCTCTACATGAATTTTCGTCATGAATAAGTATCCGATTACGAGGAGATTGTGATTTTGTAGTCGGAAAATCATGATTGGTGATAAAAAATTTATTTTCTACCGTTGTCAAAGCACATTCACAAAGGACCTCCACGAATTGATAGTCGCCGATTCGGTCGAGGTAGGGTGGGTTTTGAAGCTCACCTCGAGACCGGAAGAATGACATGACCTATGTAGCTGCCAATACGCCGTTTCCACAGAATCTGGCAACGTTCGGTATCTGAGGATTTACATGGGAAATAATAATAATAATAATAATAATAAATTTCTCTTCATTTTCATAAAGGGGGAGGCGCGGAAAGGTGGTGCGGACAGTTTTCGCGGCCATGGCCGACTTTGACAAGTTCCCCGGCATTCGCCGTAAGTAGGAGATGGGAACCATGGAAACCATCTCCGAGGAAGTCGGCCGGGAACGAGATTCGAACCAACGACCTGCCGTTCACGAAACGTCAACATGGCTATGCAAATCTGCACGTGGCATGCAGACCGCTTAGACCACTCGGCTATCGCGTCGGTACACCATACACGTTCCAGACTCCAGTTGAAATCGCGTCAGACAACTGTCAGTCAATCTCACTGCGGTTCCACTTGATGTCTACCACGGAACACTAATAGAAAACAGACTTGACTGATTCGATTCGAGTATAAGTAACATTTCATTTGAATGCAGAATTATCTACATCGACGACTCTTCAGGACCAATGCAAGAAGCGGCATACGAAAAAAATATCATCCTACACGTTGCGGAGGGTTATTTTGAGCATGAGCGGTTCCATTGAGAAGTCGCTGCCCCGGATTCCGGGCTTGATTTTCAGAGGCATATTCGGTGTCTTCTCCGTCGGTTCCAGCTTAAATTTCAGCACAAGATGCGACAACAATACAGTCATATTCATCAGTGCCAATCTCTTACCGACGCAATTCTTGGGACCTTGTCCAAAAGTCAGAAATGCATTCAGTTCACTCGGAGGGCCTTCTTGATGTTCGAGGAATCTTTCGGGTTTGAACTTTTCGGGCTCCGGGAAGTATTCTGGATTCCTATGCATGTGGTGCATGTTGAACTCGACAGCCATGCCTTTCTGGATCCGCTGCCCCGCGACGACTGTTTCCGACGTACAGATTCGATCGATGAATGCGCCAACGGGAACGAGACGGAGAGATTCGAGCAGTGAGGCTCTCAAAAACTTCATCTTCTGATAATCCTCGTAGTCGAAAGTCGCCTTATTCCCCACGATCGACCTGACCTCTTCGTATGCTCGTTGTTGAGCGTCAGGAAAAACGGTGAAAAAGAAAGTTGTCAGTTCCAGTGCCAACACAGTGCTATCAACGCCAAGGAGAAACAGGAACGCCTGTGATGTCAGCATTTCGTCGGTGAGTTTCGTTTTCGGGTCCTCTTGCTGAACGATCAAGTGGAAATCGAGAATATCGGCCGTTCCCTTCTTAACCACCTCGTCGAGATTCTTGCGCTTGTCTTCTAGGACACGACGACAAATTTTCGAGAGGAATTTCACGGTTTTTTTGGGCGGGAAATTCACGAACGGTATGTATTTCAGTAGTTTTGGAGCGGTCAGGACGATCAGCGTCGCCAGATTTGGTCGGAAGAGTTGGACGTTGTACTTCACAAAGTCAGAATCGGGGTTATCGATTGTGTTGATGTCCGTCCCCAGAGCGATCGCAGTTATTGAGTCGATGCCGAAAGAGTTCAGATACTTCCCCAGAGTCACGTCGTCGCCGACTGAGCTCTCAAGTTTGGAGAGAAGGCGTTTGCTGATGACTTCCAGTTTCAGAATTATGCCTCGCATTTTGGCTGTTGTTAGCGTGTATCCCATGATTGTGCGGATAGCTTTCCATTGTTCATAGGGGAGCTGGATTAGGGTATTGTCCCAGAGTGGTTCTCCTGTGGTGAACTCAAAGGAGCGACTGAAGAACTTATCAAACTGTTTGACGAACACTTCTTTGACAAGTTCGACCTCCGTCGTCACCAACGCGGGTCTCAAACCTCGGTACGACCCGTAGGTGGGTCCGTAGCGTTCACAAGTTTCACACTGTACAATCGCGACGGATCGCCGATGTATGTCCCACAACGTGCGGTATAAATAGCGCCAGTAGGGTTCATAGGGAATACCGCTGTGCTTCCAATATCGACTTATTGAGATAAACTTCACGATCACAAGACCCACTATCACAGTGACGAGAACAAACCACATGGCTCTCGTGAGTCTCCTGCCGCATCAATCAGAAGGATGGTCCAGCTGTCCGCTGTTGCAAAAAGTCGGTGGGGCAGTCTGAGCTGTCGGCACTTGTTGGCCAATCCAAAGTTTGAGCGGGTGAGAGACGATAAACGGCTCGTGTGTTGTTGTTTTTATCATTAGAGGCCGTGTTGACGATAATGATTACTGGAACAGTTCTCTCGCCGAGTTTAGTCTCTCTCTGGCGGCTCGTTCCAATAGATTGTGAGTAACGAACAGCTCTCCGATAAGGGTTGCGCTGAGCCTCCATGGGTGAATGTCGCTCGAAATTCGCAAGGCGCCGCGCCGAGCATGGCTCTAACGGCGTCGATTCTTTCGGGTTCGACCTTTGGCAAGATGACTCGCAAATTTTCCTCTGTCATATTGAGCAAGACGAGTCTAACACGTGTCTACCGATTGGTCATGCTTGAGTCTGTGTTGTCCGCTTGGAGCGTACCGAAGTTGTCTGTTCTGAATAGAGCAATCTCGGCGAGAGCTCCGGTCTCCTCTATTCTGCATGGGTTCCCTCAAACAGCGCGGTATCTCGGCGATAACAATGAGATTAACGGAGGAAAGTGGGGGAAGACATTCATCTGCTGCTCAATCGATTTTCTTCATAATAAGTACCTACCGTACATTGCTACGCTGTTTGGTAGAAGGCGCTCCTATTATGGAAGGGCTCGACGACACTCCTCCTGCGAAGAACGGGTAATCAAATGTCGTCGAAATTTCGAAAGATAGTTTACCGCGGTCGGACCCTGAACTATAAGCTGGAGATTCCTCTATCGTCCTCGATTCGGAGAGCCATAAAAGCACCTTGGTCAACATGATGACTCGAACGCTTCGGGCAAATTGAGTTCCCTGGGAATATGAGAGCGTTTCATAACAGCAGCGGGAAACTGCGCAAATTTCGAAAAAGATCCGAGTTAACCATAGGATCGAGTCGGAGACGCCTTCACAATCGGGACGAGAAAACCCCGTCGGGGCCGTTATGCTGTGAACGCGAGGAATAATCAATCCCAAACAATCAGAGGCAGAAACTCGAGGATGTTCAATGGATTCGCTCTCCGACGAAGCTTCTAGAATCTGGAGTCATTCGATACAGGAACTTTCCATCACCCGTAGTCCATCCCTGCGTTTCTTCCGACTCGACCTGAGTTTCTGTACTTACTTTTGTTTGACCGATTGTTCTATCAGAACCTGCTGGTCATCAGCCTGATGAGGTCACGATCTGATCTCCCCGATCCTCGGATGCCGAGGACGGTTCATCAACGTCCTCGGCAGTCTTTTTCGCCTGCTGCGTCCTATGTAACTTCCGCCATTTTGGATGTCTGGACTCGAGGACAAAGAATTTCGTTGCACGCTTCTGACGGAGTTTTTTTTGCAACGAATTCACGCCATCGCTCCATGACGCTGAAAGGGCCATCTGCGTTGCGACGCAGTGCTCAGAAGAAATTCTGGATCCGTCACCATCACCCGATATGGCGGGTACCGTCTACTACGTCGCGGAACCGGCGTGCAGTCTGCCTCTGTAGTCGGATGCGTTTTTGTTGCTCCTGTGATGCTTTGTCCGTTAATTGGTTCGCCAACTGTTCACTTTCCTGTTTGGATAAAACGGAAGCGAGAGAAAAGATGGCTCGTAAAAAAAAACTAGTCGTCAGGAAGGTTTATTATCGATCGATCAAAAGCTAAAACGGACCATACGTCCGCATCTGATTGATAGCTCGACTCGGATCGTATTTTGGGTTCAGACAATCTCAAAAACAAATGAAATGCCGCACGGTAAGTCCCAGCCAGCGTACGCGCTATTCGTTTATATATGTACACAACAATGGAACGATTACGATTCCGCGGGTTCGATGTGAATTCAGAAATTTTGAACGTCAAACTTTTGAGCTGCAGCCAATGGCACTGGAGCAGCGGAACGATTGAATTTCTCCCCGGGAAAGCTTGGTGCGGATCCCTGGAGCTTGAGTCGGTTATTTAATGATCGTTTATGGTCAGTCCTTAATGCCGTCAACTATTGACTCAGGTATTGTCGATTAGCTTCTCACCGGCGAATCATTCAAGCATTGTTCTCGCGCTCTCTCATCTGACCCTTGGAACCAATTTGAGCATCAATGGTTCGACGGTCACATCGCTTCCTTGGAATCCTGGTTTTATTTTGAGCGGGAGGCCGGGCGTTTTCTCGGTCTTTTCCAGTTTGAACCGGAGCAACAAATTTGCCAAGAGAACCTGCATATTCATTAAAGCCAAGCGCTTGCCAACGCAATTCTTCGGGCCTTGTCCGAACATCATGTACGCGTTGAGCTCGCTCGGAGGCCCATCCTGGTTTTTGAGGAACCTCTCGGGCTTGTAAACATCAGGGTCGGGGAAGTATTCTGGATCGGAGTGCATGTGGTGGAAATTGAACTCAACCACCATGCCTTTGTGAATTTCTTGATCGGCAACAACGGTGTCTGAAGTGCAAATTCGGTCGAGAATTGCTCCCAACGAAACGATTCTCAGTGATTCCAAGATACAAGCTTCAACGAACTTCATCTTCTGGAGGTCTTCGTAGCTTACGTCAGACCTGTCACCGATAACCGACCTGATTTCTTCAAGAGCTCTCTGTTGAGCTTGAGGATATACTGTTAGGAAGTATGTGGCCAGCTCCAGTGACACAATAGTGTTATCCGAACCGACGACGAAAAGAAAAGCTTGAGCGGCCAATATCTCATCAGTGAGGACTGCCTTGGGGTATTCACGTTGTGCGATGAGATGCAAGTCGAGGATATCAGCCGTCCCGTTTTTGATGACTTCGTCGAGGTTGCTCTTCTTCTCTTGAATGACATGTTTGCTCAATTTCGTGAAGAAGTTCACAATCTTCTTCGGCGGAAAATGAACGAATGGAACGTATTTTAGAAGTCTAGGCGCTACGAAAAATAGGAATGACGCGAGACCGGGCGCGAAGATGTCGGTGGTGCATCGGACAAACTCGGAGTCAGGGTTGTCGATGGAGTTGACGTCCATACCCAATGCGATCGCTGCTATTGAGTCGATCGCATACGACTTCAAGTATTGGTTCAAACACACTTCTCGATCGGTGACCGAATCGAGTTTGAGCAGAAGTCGTTTGCTGATGACGTCAAGCTTCATGATCATACCTCGCATCTTGGATGTAGTGAAGGTGAACCCCATGATTGTCCGAAGTTGTTTCCATTCGTCGTATGGGAGTTGGAGGAGCGTGTTGTCCCACAAGGGCTCCCCGCTTGAGAACTCAAAAGAACGACTGAAGAAATTGTCGAACTGTTTAACGCACACTTCTTTGACCAGCTCGACGTCCGTCACTACCAAGGCGGGCGTTATTCCGTGGAAGGATCCATACATGGGACCGTATTTGGCAACACATTCTCTTTGGACGTCTGCGATCGGGCGTTGATGCATCTGCCATAGCACGCGGTATAAATAACGCCAGTAAGGCTCGTAGGGTATGCCTCTGCTCTTCCAAAACTGGCTGATCTGCGAAACTTTGACGATCAACAATGCCAGAAGAACACCGAGGAGAAGGATCCACATTCTGGCGCAGTTTTGAAGGCAGCCGCTTTGAGGAACCCTCCGGAGAGCAGTGATGCACAGAGAGACTATTTTCTTCCTGCGCTTTCACAGTGGAGCGTCGCGCCGCACTCTATGCGCCACGTTCAAGGCACCGCGACTGATTGCAATGGAGACCGTGACCTTGGGATGGCTCAGGGAAAGACCATCGCAGTCGCCATAAACAGTAACAAGTCAAGCTTTCCCTTCTTAGCCTCAACTCTTTCAACGTTGGAATGGTTCTCGCCCAGAAAGTGAATGACTTTGAGTATCCGTCACTGTTCCGTTTTGCGCAATCTTAACGGAATCGAACATGATTTCGCTCCTTTGCCGGGGGTCGTGGATTCCGAATCTGCTGGCAGAATTTTCGTGGACCCCGATTTGGAAAAGTTACATCGAATTTTTCATTTTTAGAGTTTTTTCTGGTCTCTGACTTTTTTCTCCCCTTCTAGACTGCCTAGAGATCTGAAAGTTTCTCTGAGGGTTACCTAATGGTAGATGTATCTTCGCTGAAAATTCCATGCGATTCAGACCGGCGGTTGTTGAGTTATGAGCGTTATAAGTCAGATTTGAGACTGAAAACGGCGAGAAACTCGATTCCAACAAAGTCTTGGATCTCCACTGATCCGACGTTTGGGTGAAGTCGGGGGTTCATGGTTCCGCGTGTTTTGTGAAGTAAACCTGAACGATGCATCCGATCGAGCTCAACCGGGTCTTAAAATGTTTGTGGCGACATTCTTCACAAGATCCGATAGCTAACGAAGGTTTGCGGGCTTTATTTCTCCCGTGACAAGCGGAAGAAGAAGAAGTTTCTCGCCGTTCTCAGTCTCAAATCTGACTTGAAACGCTCATAACTCAACCACCACGTGTCCGAATCGCATGCAATTTTCAGCGCAGATACATCTACTATTAGGTTACCCTGCAGAGGAAATTTCAGATCTCTAGGCGGTCTAGAGGGGGAGAAAAAAATCAGGACGAAAGAAACCCTAAAAATGAAAAACTCGATGTAACCTCTCACAATCGAGGTCCACGAAAATTCTGCAAGCAGATTCGGAATCTACGACCCCTGTTTACCCTCACCTAAGTCCCACTTTTCTTGGAGCACGATTTTTTTTTGTAGACCAGTGGATCGCGGTCGCAGTTTATTGTAACTGCCGAAACGGTTTTTCACCTTTTCATCGAACAATTGGAACTTCGATGGATAACGACCTTCCTTTGGCCCCCAAAATCGGAAATTTCCCTAGGCTATGAGAAATTTGTGCAACGAAATACTATATGCTAGTATGCAACGGCATGGAATTGATAGCAATTCCCGCGTATTTATTCATCAGCATGTTTGTTTCGAACTCGTGAAAACTGGTATTGTGCTGAGTGTCGGGGCGAATCGGCTCCTCAAGTAGAGACGCTGCCGGCACTTGAAGGCCTTCTTAGCCTCCCGCAGAATCCCAGGAGCTCGATAGGAGCAATCGGCTATCGATAGGAGTGAACAATTGCGGTGTGATTGATCTCATTCACTGCTCTCGTTGACCCTCGGCACCAATTTTAGCATCAATGGCTCAGCTGTGATATCGTTTGTGCGAAGTCCTGGTTTCACTTTGAGTGGAAGCTTTGGCGTCCTGTCGGTTTTCTCCAACTTGAATCTGATCAACAGATTTGCCAGCAGAACTTGCATGTTCATCACCGCGAGACGCTTCCCGACACAGTTCTTCGGACCATGCCCGAACATCATGAACGCGGTGGGATCACTCGGCGGGCCCTCTTGATTCTTAAGGAACCTCTCAGGTTTGAATTTCTCTGGTTCTGGGAAGTACTCTGGATTGCTGTGCATGTGTGGGAAATTGAAATCGAGAACCATGCCCTTCGGGATTTCTTGTCCTGCAACTACCGTATCTTTTGTGCAAATTCGATCGATGAATCCTCCCATCGGAACGAGTCTCAAAGATTCGAAGAAACAGGATTCTATGAACTTCATCTTCTGAAGGTCCTCGTAGTCTACGTCCGGCTTATCACCGACGACCGACTTGATTTCCTGGAATGCTCGCTCCTGAGCTTCAGGGAATACGGTCAAAAAGTATGTCGTCAACTCCAGCGTCAAAACAGTGTTGTCAGTGCCGAGGAGGAAAAGGAACGCTTGTGAAGCCACCATTTCATCGGTGAGGACGGTTTTGCTGTCTTCGCGCTGTGCATATAAGTGCAGGTCAAGGATATCGGCTGTGCCGTTCTTGATAGTTTCGTCAAGGTTCTTCTTTTTGTCTTCAATGACTTGCTTGCTCAGCCTCGTAACAAATTCAACAACATTTCTCGGCGGGAAGTGGAAGAACGGGATGTATTTCATGATTTGTGGAGCGACAAGAAAAAGTAGCGCCGTGAGTCCCGGCTTGAAGATCTGACTGGTGTGCCTGATGAATTCGGAGTCAGGGTTGTCGAGAGAGTTGACGTCCAAGCCCAACGCGATGGCCGCTGTCGAATCGATGGCGTATGGTTTCAGATATTTGCTCAATGTTATCTCCTGGTTGGCCACCGCGTCCAGTTTGGTTATGACTCGTTTGGTGATCAAATCAATTTTCATAATCATGCCGCGCATCTTGGATGTGGTAAAAGTGAAGCCCATGATAGTACGGACGGGTTTCCACAGATCGTAAGGTAGTTGGACGAGCGTGTTGTCCCACAGCGGCTCACCACTCGAAAACTCGAACGATCGTTTGAAGAAATTGTCGAACTGCTTGACAAAAACTTCCTTGACGTGTTCGACGTCGGTCAAGACCAATGCTGGTTTGATTCCACGGTAGGAACCATACATCGGACCATACTTATCGCAGGTTTCGCGCTGAACTTGTGAAATAGGCCGTCGATGAATATCCCACAGCATACGGTACACATAACGTGAGAAAGGTTCGTAGGGGATACCTTTGCCTTTCCAAAACTGGCTGATCTGAGACAATTTAACAACCACCAGGGCCACTAACACTCCAAGAAAAATGAACCACATCTTGCCCGCCGCTCTGAAAGTCTCTCTGCGGGTAACTCGCAACAGTCACCGAATTACAGATCGCCAGTGAAAGACGGTCGGTGAGGGAGCTTTGTCCTTGGAACGGCGCTGGGAGAGACCATTCGTGTTTCTGTCAACTACAGTGAATCATCATGCCATTAAACCCGCTCCGTCACAGCACTCTCCGTGTTTTGGAACATCGGCGGAAGAGCGGACGGGTGGGGCTCCATGCGCGGCAGTCGGGATTCGCATGACCCCCCGTCTTCAGAGAGCAGTGTTCCTAGTTCAATGAATGTCTAGCCAACGCACAGTGGGGTATTTTTGCCCGGGGTGATCAAAAATATTTCTCGGTCTAGAAGTGTAGATATTCCTTTTGTGCTGGGTACTACGAGTCTCTCCAAGGATTTTGTACGAATTGGAATTTCCAGAATCGTGATTTTTTCATTATTCTTCGATTTTTCCGTTTTACCGATTTCAGAAAATTGCAAATTCTTGATGAAAATCGAGCCAGGTATGGCTGATGTGGAAGCTGCTCTGTCGAAAAGATGTCCGCTACAAGCTCCCGTTCGATGCCCCATGCATCGTTCGTAAAAAATGCCGTTTTCGGAAACCGGCCACAACATGGGAGTCTATGGGCGGACATGGAATCTGCCTGTAGAATCGAAACGGGGCAACATCGGATGGGGTCGTCCATGGGGCGAATGTAAGCCTGTCACCCAGCTACAAGATGCGACGCGCACGGAATCTGTAGAAATCCGCATAAGCGAAATATCGCAGAAACAAGTAAATAGCCAGCCCGTCAAGCGCTGATGCTTTCTGATACTGTCCGAAGTGCTCGCACCGGTGTTCCGCTGTCTCCAACATGCCAAGCGTTCCGCATGTTCGATCATAACAACCCCTTTGGGGAATCTAACGGCATGGAGAGAAACAGTGCGTTGCCTTCTTTTGCTCGAGTTTCAACCCGGAGATGTACAGGCGGTCCCCGCTCAACGCTGTCGATTTATTGGCGGACAATTGTCATAAGGGATGTCAATAGAGTCAGAACCGCATCGATGGGATCTACCTGGACACGCGTCAGCTGGCAATCCAATCGGGACGCAGCGCTCCATCCCAGCCCCGGTGAATTGGCTATTTTCTTGTTTCTGCGATATTTCGCTTATGCGGATTTCTACAGATTCCGTGCGCGTCGCATCTTGTAGCTGGGTGACAGGCTTACATTCGCCCCATGGACGACCCCATCCGATGTTGCCCCGTTTCGATTCTACAGGCAGATTTCATGTCCGCCCATAGACTCCCATGTTGTGGCCGGTTTCCGAAAACGGCATTTTTTACGAACGATGCATGGGGCATCGAACGGGAGCTTGTAGCGGACATCTTTTCGACAGAGCAGCTTCCACATCAGCCATACCTGGCTCGATTTTCATCAAGAATTTGCAATTTTCTGAAATCGGTAAAACGGAAAAATCGAAAAATAATGAAAAAATCACGATTCTGGAAATTCCAATTCGTACAAAATCCTTGGAGAGACTCGTAGTACCCAGCACAGAAGGAATATCTACACTTCTAGACCGGAAAATATTTTTGATCACCCCGGGTCAAAATACCCCACTGTGCAACGGTCAAATCGACCGCGTTCTGTGTAATATTCGTTGCCGGTTCAGGACATGGACAAGTTGTGTGCTGGAACTTTGTTCCGGAAGCGATCACCGGCAGCTCAGGAACTGAACTCCGAGTGGGGATAGAAAAATGAGGACCATAGCTGCCATGCATGAAATCCGTGCATGCCGCCCACCAAGCATCGTTAGCCTCAACAATTCACACACGGCAATGGCCCATCGGAGGTTTCGGATGACCTTCGCCATCAAGGGAGGCCCGGACTAGCTTCGAGTATTGTTCTAGAATAACTTGCCCCCTCCCTGTTCCTTGGTTTGTTCAATGTCGGGTTTCCATGAAGCCAATGAATGCACATGGGAATCTCATCCAGGATCGTGAGTACAACGGTTTCTCCGAGTTTTCTCGAGCGACAGGCCCCTGTGAGAAGACAGTAAGAGTGAATGAGGACCCGAGTGGCGTTCTGACTTTACATCTCATGAGCACAATTGAATCTCGAGGAAGTTCTCTCATCACCCTCATCCAGCTTCGTCTTCGCACCTTCTCTAAGATCAAACCTAACGGCAGGGAATGTTCATGTCAACGGAGGCCACGGCTGGGAAATAACGATGAGCCGCGGGGGAAAGTATGATTCACCTACGTAGTTAGCACCATGAAGTCACCAAAGGCTCATCGACCCAGCAGAAAACAGACGCTGCACCGTCTCCTGAAGAATTACCTTTCGGAGAAGGGAACAGAATCTGAAATTGACACGCTCCCTGTCGCCCGGGGTCATGCGACGTCGACGCTACGTTTCTTCCTCCGCAATCGGAAGCTCGTTTCTGAGAATCTTCGCTGACACAGTGAGTGCTCTAGGAGCTTGGGAGTATTCTCCGCTGCGCCGAAGCGGGGAAAAGGTTGGGGAGCACTGTCGTAGAGCTCATTTTGAGTTGACTCTGAATTAATGTATTTATTCAATATTCATCGTCCAGTTGCGCCCCACGAAGATTTCAACATAATCTCCAGGTACCTATTCTCTGGAGGTGACTTTCCGTATGAAGGACTTTTCGTTTGGAGGACTTTTCGTATAAAAAAACCCGTTACCCGTTAGACCTGCATCCGTGGATCGCGGCCCCCGAACCCCGGAGACGGCGATGCGGACCCCATTGATCCGTGAAACAGAAAATTGTTTCGGGGTCGATCAGACTCCTAAGCTGGAGACGAGGGCACTAAAGCAGCGAATCGATAGCATTTCTTGCCGGGAATGCTCGGTGAGGTTCCCTGGAGGCTGTATAGGTTATTCAATTACCGTCGATGGTCAATTCCGCCCGCCCTCGAATCAGATCGATCGTCGATTAGCTTCTCACCGGCGAATGAGTCGGGCATTGTTCTCACAGCTCGCTCAGCTGACCCTTGGAACCAATTTCAGCATCAAAGGCTCAGCGGTGATATCGTTTGTCCGAAGTCCTGGTTTCACTTCGAGTGGGAGCTTTGGCGTCCTGTCGGTTTTTTCCAACTTGAATCTGATCAACAGATTCGCCAACAAAACCTGCATGTTCATCACCGCGAGACGCTTCCCGACACAGTTCTTCGGACCATGCCCAAACATCATGAACGCGGTGGGATCACTCGGCGGGCCCTCTTGATCCTTAAGGAATCTCTCGGGTTTGAATTTGTCAGGTTCTGGGAAGTATTCTGGATTGCTGTGCATGTGTTGAAGATTGAAATCGAGAACCATACCTCTATGGATTTCTTGTCCTGCAACTACCGTGTCTTTTGTGCAAATTCGATCGATGAATCCTCCTATCGGAACGAGCCTCAAAGATTCGAAGCAACAGGATTCTATGAACTTCATCTTCTGAAGGTCCTCGTAGTCTACGTCCGGCTTATCACCGACGACCGACTTGATTTCCTGGAATGCTCGCTCCTGAGCTTCAGGGAATACGGTCAAGAAGTATGTGGTCAGCTCCAGCGTCAAAACAGTGTTGTCAGTTCCGAGGAGGAAAAGGAACGCTTGTGAAGCCACCATTTCATCGGTGAGGACGGTTTTGCTGTCTTCGCGTTGTGCGTGTAAGTGCAGGTCCAGGATATCGGCTGTGCCGTTCTTGATAGTTTCGTCAAGGTTCTTTTTTTTGTCTTCAATGACTTGCTTGCTCAGCCTCGTAACGAACTCAACAACGTTTCTCGGCGGGAAGTGGAAGAACGGGATGTATTTCATAATTCGTGGAGCGACGAAAAAAAGTAGCATCGTGAATCCCGGCTTGAGGATCTGAGTGGTGTGCTTGATGAAGTCGGAGTCAGGGTTATCGAGTGAGTTGACGTCCAAGCCCAACGCGATGGCCGCTGTCGAATCGATGGCGTAAGGTTTCAGATATTCGCTCAATGTTATCTCCTGGTTTGCCACCGCGTCCAGTTTGGTTATGACTCGTTTGGTGATCAAATCAATTTTCATAATCATGCCGCGCATCTTGGATGTGGTGAAGGTGAAGCCCATAATTGTTCGGACGGGTTTCCACAGATCGTAAGGTAGTTGGACGAGCGTGTTGTCCCACAACGGCTCACCGCTCGAAAACTCGAAAGAGCGCTCGAAGAAATTGTCGAACTGTTTGACAAAAACTTCTTTGACGTGCTCGACGTCGGTCAAGACCAATGCTGGTCTGATTCCGCGATATGAACCGTACATCGGGCCATACTTATCGCAGGTTTCGCGCTGAACTTGTGAGAAAGGCCGTCGATGGATATCCCACAGCATACGATACACATAACGTGAGTAGGGTTCGTAGGGGATACCTCTGCCTTTCCAAAACTGGCTGATCTGAGACAATTTGACAACCACCAGGGCCACTAACACTCCAAGAAGAATGAACCACATCTTGCCCGGCGCTCTGAAAGTCTCTCTGCGGGTTACTGGCAACAGTCACCGGATTACAGATCGCCACTGAAAGACGTTTGGTGAGTGAGCCCATGTCCTTGGAACGCCGCTGGGAGAGACCAGCGAGGGCGATAGGAGGGACCATTCGAGTCCCTGTCAGCTACAGTGAAATATCATGCCATTATTATTGCCGCTCTGTCACAGCACTCTGTGTTTTGAAACATTGGAGGAAGAGCGGACGAGTTGGGTGAACAACCGCTCCGAGCAAAGCCGACAAGCCGTGAGTTGGAGCTTGTTTCCGGAAATCGATCGCCGGAAGCTCAGGAAATGTACTCCGAGTGGGGATAGAAAATAAGGACCATAGCTGCCATACAGTATGCCGCCCTCTGACCATTGCCAGCCTCAGTAATTCACAGATAGCGATGGTTCGTCCAAGGGTTCGGATTATTGTCGGGAATTTCGCAATCAAAGAAGGCCAGGACAAGCTTCTACCTAATCTGCTTTTCGGCTTGTACATCAGGATAACTTTCCCCTTCCCTGTTTCTTGATTTGTTAAACGTCGGGTTTCCATTAACCCGCTGAATCCACTTGGCAGGTTTATACAGCGTGGTACATCAGTGGAACGGTTCCTCTGAGTTCTTCCGAGCGATAGGCCCCTCGGAGAAGAAAGTAAAAGCGAATGAGGCACATGGCTGCGAAATTACCTACTATAAGCCGCGGCGAAGGGTCTGATTCACCTACGTAGTTAGCACCATGAAATCACCAAAGGCTCATCGACCCAGCAGAAAACAGACGCTGTATCGTATCTTCGAGAATATTTTCATCGTAGGAAGAGAGCACAATTCGGAATTGACAAGCTCACTGTCGCCCAGAGTCATGAGGAGTCCACGCTACGTTCCTTCCTCCGCAATCAGAGGCACGTCTTCGAAAGTCTTCGCTGATGCGGTGCTTGCCCGGGACTCCGAGTCTCCTCCGGTGCGCCACTGCGGAGGAAAGGTTGAGGAGCACTGCCACAGAGCTAATTTCGAATTGAATTTGAATTGATGTATTTGTTGAACCTCCATCGTTCAGTGCGCCCCAAAAAAAAAATTCAACATATTCTCCAGACACTGATGGAGGGGGATAGGAGGAGGAAGCACTCTTCTTAAGAAGGGTTTTTTGTGAGAGGTACTTTCCGTATGAAGGACTTCTCGTATGAAGAACTTTTCGTACACAGGACTTTACGAAAAACGAACCATAGTGTTTGGGTGTACCCGTTAGACCTGCACCCGTGAATCACGGCTCGTGAACGCCGGGAACGGCGATGAGGACCCCGTGGATTCGTGAAAGTGGAAACGGTTTCGGGGTCGATCAGACTTCTGAGCTAGAACCGATGGCACTGGAGCAGCGGGTCGATAGAATTTCTCCCCGGGAATGCAGGGTGAAGTTTCCTGGAGGTTGGGCAGTTCACCGTGCCGTCGACCATCGACTCAGAAATTGTCGATTAGCTTCTCACCGCGGAATCATCAGATCATTGTTCTCACAGCTCGCTCATCCAAGCCTCGGAACCAATTCGAGCATCACCGCGTTGACAATCGGAAATTCGTTGTTCATGGAGACATGGCAGTCGAGAGTTTTTTTCGTTCCCTTCAGTCAGTCTTACTTTCCGCACGAGGACCCCGCCACAAAAAAGAAACCCCCCTATCGGAATCGATCAAAATGTTCAGCAATTTTGAGGGGAGAGAATATCGAGCAAGCATCCGATTTTAATGACTGGCTCCCAGGCAGAGATTCCTGAGAGCTACATCTGGCGATGGAAGGGCTGTCCTCCTGGGAAAGCTCTTTTCGAGGAAACGCGAAGCACCGATCAAATCGCCACCAAGCATAAAACGACGTACTAAATGCCAGTATGTGATGGTATGAGTTTGACCGCGATCCCCGCGTATTTATTCATAAGCATCTTTGTTTCAAATGCGTGGAACCTAGAACTGTGCGGAATCTCGAGACGAATCGGCTCCTCAAGTAGAAACGCTGCCGGCACTTGAAGAATTTCTTAGCCTCTCGCAGAATCCTAGGAACCCGATAGGATCAATCGGCTGCCGATAGGACTGAAACATTGCGGTTTGATTGATCTCATTCGCTGCTCTCGTTGACCCTCGGAACTAATTTCAGCGAGAGAGGCTCAGCTGTGATATCGTTTGCCCGGCGTCCTGGTTTCAGTTTGAGCGGCAGCTCAGGCGTCCCGTCGGTTTTCTCCAACTTGAATCTGGTCAACAGATTTGCCAGCAGAACTTGCATGTTCATCACCGCGAGACGCTTCCCGACGCAGTTCTTCGGACCATGCCCGAACATCAGGAACGCGGTGGGATCACTCGGCGGGCCCTCTTGATCCTTGAGGAATCTCTCAGGTTTGAATTTATCAGGTTCTGGGAAGTATTCTGGATTACTGTGCATGTGGGGGAAATTAAAATCCAGAACCATGCCCTTGTGGATTTCTTGTCCTGCAACTACCGTATCTTTCGTGCAAACTCGGTCGACGAATCCTCCCATCGGAACTAGCCTCAAAGATTCGAGGAAACAGGATTCTATGAACTTCATTTTCTGAAGGTCGTCGTAGTCAACGTCCGGCTTATCACCGATGACCGACTTGATTTCCTGGAATGCTCGTTCCTGAGCTTCCGGAAATACGGTCAAGAAGTATGTGGTCAGCTCCAGCGTCAAAACAGTGTTGTCAGTTCCGAGGAGGAAAAGGAACGCTTGTGAAGCCAAAATTTCATCTGTGAGGACGGTCTTGGTGTCCTCGCGTTGTGCATGTAAGTGCAGGTCCAGGATATCGGCCGTGCCGTTCTTGATGGCATCGTCGAGGACCTTCCTTTTGTCCTCGATGACTTGCTTGCTCAACCTCGTCACAAATTCAACAATGTTTCTCGGCGGAAAGTTGAGGAACGGAATGTATTTCATAACTTGTGGAGCGACAAGAAAAAGTAGCAACGTTAGTCCCGGCTTGAGGATCTGAGTGGTGTGCTTGATGAATTCGGAGTCAGGGTTGTCGAGAGAGTTGACGTCCAAGCCCAACGCGATGGCCGCTGTCGAATCGATGGCGTATGGTTTCAGATATTTGCGCAATGTTATCTCCTGGTTGGTCACCGCGTCCAGCTTGGTCATGACTCGTTTGGTGATCAGATCAATTTTGATGAACATGCCGCGCATCTTTGATGCGGTGAAAGTGGAGCCCATGATAGTACGGACGGGTTTCCATAGATCGTAAGGTAGCTGGACGAGCGTGTTGTCCCACAACGGCTCCCCAGTTGAAATCTCCGAAGAGCGTTTGAAGAAATTGTCGAACTGTTTGACAAAAACTTCCTTGACGTGTTCGACGTCGGTCAAGACTAATGCTGGTTTGATTCCACGGTAGGAACCATACATCGGACCATACTTATCGCAGGTTTCGCGCTGAACTTGTGAAAGAGGCCGTCGATGAATATCCCACAGCATACGGTACACATAACGTGAGTAAGGTTCATAGGGGATACCTCTGCCTTTCCAGAATTGACTGATTTGAGACAATTTGACAACCACCAGGGCCACTAACACTCCAAGAAGAATGAACCACATCTTGTCCGCCGCTCCGGAAGTCGCTTCCTCGCAACAGTCACCAAATCACAGCTCGCCACTGAAAGACGTTTGGTGAGGGAGCCTATGTCCTTGGAACGGCGCTGGGAAAGACCAGCGAGGGCGCTGGGAGGGACCATTCGAATCCCTGCCAGCTACAGTGAACCATCATGCCATTACGATGCTATCACCCGATCCGTCACAACATTCTCCGTGTTTTGAAACATTAGAGGAAGAGCGAACGATTTGGGTGAACAGCCGCTTCGAGCAAATGTTATGGGCTCCATTTGCGGCAGTCGGGATTTGTATGATCACTCTTCGTCAGCGAGCAGTTTTCTGAGTTACAATGGCCTTCCCCCATGGATCCGCCACTGGGCTCATTTGAGGGTTTGGATGAGCTTTGGAGATTCCGCAATCAATATCTTCTTTCTTCGCGATCGGAGGCACATTTTTGAAAGTCTCGCCTGACACGGTGTGGGCCACGGGGGTTCCGGAGTGTCCTCCGGTGCGCCACCGCGGAAGAAAGGTTGAGGAGCATTGCCAGAGCTCACATCGAATTGATGTATTTATTGAATCTTCATCGTTCAGTTGGATCGCGCCCCACCAAGATTTGAACATATTTTCGGGAAGACATTCCCTGCCCGTCTAATCAAACTCTTGCTCATCGTTTTCGACTCGGATTTGAGTTCTTCCCGATATATTCCGACATAAGCAACCCATTTTTCTGATGCTCACGCAGCACATATGTAGTCTTGGAATGATGGGGAGCATGCAGCCAAAGACACTCGAATGGAGAAGCCGTATGTTCTCGTGTCATAATATCATATCAGGAGTAGCTTTTGTGAAGAGAAAAAAGGCTTATTTCTCGGAGACGTGGCCAGATTTCGGTTTTGATCCTGAACTCAGGATAAATGAGCTGCCATCAGACAAGTCGTCGGCAGTGAGCTCATGGACGTTCTCACGTTGCTCCTAGTCAGCTAGGACTCAGCCTACACTACATGTTATTGACATCAACAACCTATGTAACACGTTGAGAATGAGGCATGATTCTACAAACCCTGATGTGCACACGAGAGACAGGAATGGTATTCGATACTTGAGATTGCCTCAAGACAATGGTAACCACTTCCGTCCCTTCTTCTGATGCGCTTCACTCATTATGGAGTCAATGTTTATGCACAGCAAAAGGCGCTTCATCAATCTACGGTTTCCGCGGTTCGAGTGACGAGTCTCAGCACAAGAGGGTCGACCGTTATATCTTTTGATTGGAGTCCGGGCTTGATTTTTAATGGCGGGCTCGGTGTTCTCTCTGTTGGTTCTAGTTTGAATCTCAACAAGAGATTCGCCAGCATCACTTGCATATTCATCAATGCGAGTCTTTTCCCGACACAGTTTTTCGGTCCTTGTCCGAACATCATGTAGGCACCGAGTTCACTCGGAGTTCCATCGTGATCTTTGAGGAATCTTTCGGGCTTGTATTTCTCGGGTTCGGGGAAATACTCGGGATTTTGTTGCATGTGAGCAAAATTAACTTCCACCACCATGCCCTCAGGAATCTCCTGCCCGGCGACAACAGTTCTCGAGCGACAAACGCGATCGATGAATCCAGCTAGCGGAACGAGTCGGAGAGCTTCGAGAACGCACGCCTCCAAAAACCTCATTTTCTGTAGATCTTCGTAATCCACCGTTTGTTCGTCCTTGACAACTGATCTGATTTCTTCGTAAGCTCGCTGCTGAGCTTCGGGACACACGGTCAAGAAATATATGGTTAAATCCAGAGCTACGACTGTATTGTCAGAGCCGATGATGAACAGGAATGCTTGCGATGCCAACATTTCATCTGTCAGAATCGACTTGGGATTCTCACGCTGCGCTATTAGATGCAAGTCGAGAATATCGGTCGTTCCGTTTTTCATGGCTTCGTCGAGGTTCCCCCGCTTGGTTTTGATCACCTTTCCGGTCAGCTCGGTGAGGAATTTCACCAGTTTCTTCGGCGGGAAGTTGATGAACGGGATGTATCGCATGATTTTTGGGGCGATCACGAAGAGGAATGCCGTGGGTCCGGGTTTGATTATGTCGCTCGTGCACTTGACGAAGTCGCAATCAGGGTTTTCGAGGGAGTTGACATCCATTCCGAGGGCGATTGCCGCTATCGAGTCGATCGCGTACTGCTTCAGAATTGTGCTGAAAGACGCTTCTTCGTCGGTCCAGGACTCGATCTTGGTCATCAATCTCTTGCTGATAACATCAAGCTTCAATATCATGCCTCGCATCTTTGCAGTCGTGAAAGTGCTGCCCATTATTGTTCGAAGAGATTTCCATTGGTCGTAGGGTAGTTGTATAATCATGTTGTCCCAGAGCGGCTCGCCGCTCGTGAACTCCATAGAGCGGCTGAAGAAGTTTTCGAACTGTTTGATGAAGACCTCCTTCACATCTTCGACTTCCGTCAGTACCAACGCTGGCTTCAGCCCTCTGTAAGAACCGTACGTCGGCCCGTAACGGTTGCAAGTCTCGCACATAACTTCCGGAATCGGCCGTCGATGAATCTGCCAAACTATCCGGTACAAGTATCGCCAATAGGGCTCATAAGGGATGCCCCTTGACTTCCAAAACGACGCAAGTCTCGTCAATTTGATGACCACTAGGGCAACAACCGCACCGAGCAGAGCCAGCCACATTTTGCTGATGTCTGAACTTGGACAGGGATTCCGCTTCCAGGCCAATTGCCTCTCGAAAAACGTCCCAAGAGCGCTGTCGAGTGCTGCTTTGCCAACTGAGCTGACCGCCGTCATCGGAGCCGAGGCGAGGGAACTCGTGACCTTCAGCAACGAGCGAGAGCGACTCTGCCAATTCGAAACGAACAGCAACACCGTTGAGTTTTTGTTGGTATTCTTCCTCCCATGTTTCTCTCTGAGGATTTGGCCGTAAGGAATCGATTGCAACACACGGGAATTCGCCTTACGTCCTGAGCAGATATCCTAGGCAGATATTTTGTGGACTTCTCAAGTACAGTGTCCAGAATTGTTGAGAAAATGGCCCATGACAATCAAATCCATATTGCCGGATAGACAGACACCTCAGATGCTGCCCTTTTTCTAGAATCTAGATTAAAAGTCGCTGAGCTGAGAAAAGCACATCGAGAAGATCTGCGGTTACATTCAGGACATTTTTGTCGAGAACTCTTCTTCTTCGTTTCAAAACATTCCTGGTGAGTAGCACAGAAATCTTGATCTTTTTGCTTGAACGGAATTGTAACTGGGGGCACTTCCCTCATCATCCTGGAGGAACACGACAAGAGCTAGCCCTCGGATTCGATTTTCTCGACGAGTTCGCTGTCAGGGTTTGTGTCCCAATCGCTTATGATCGCGGTGATGGAATCACCGGCATTGACCATGGGATCGTCAGCCAGGGTGTGCTTAGTGGAAGCTCTCAATTCTAGCCTCGAGAAGGAATGTTTCGCGGTGACGTTCAGTTCCATCATGGTCTCTCGCAGTTTGGTTGCGGTGAAAGACGTGCTCAAGATCGTTCGAACAGCTTCCCATTACTCATTAGGCTAAAGGACCAGCGTGCTGTCCCGAAGCGGAACGCTCGTCGTGAACTCGAACGATTGCTTGAAAGAGTATTCAGACTGCTTCATGAAGACATCTTTGACACCTTTCACAACTGTCAAAACAAGAGTGGGTTTCAAACCGTAGAAAGAGCCGTAGACCAGCGTTTTCATTGCCACTAAAGGTCTGCCTGAGGTCGGCGGAACGATCCCCAGAAGAATTGATAGAGACAGCGCGTGTGCAGCTCGTGGGCGATTCCACGAGATCTCCAGTACAAGCTGACTCTCTCAATGTTCCATGCCAAGATGGTCACGAATAACAACAAGAAGAGCAGCGGACTGCACCACATGGTGTCAAAAGGAGCTTTCCTGAATTCTCCGCCACGAATATCAGCAGAGTCGAACGGAGGTCAGCTCATCAAAAGATGGGGCTTTGTATTTAACAGCCTCCAGATGGCTCTCCTGTCTCTAAGACCGTCATTTTATCAGAGACTGCCCGTCTATCTCTTTGAAGTCTCGAAACGTGGCGGTCGATTGGAGACTGTCCGTCTTTCGGACACTCCTGGTAACGTCTGAGCTGAGGATGCATGGTACAGCCCCTGACGAGTTCCACTCGGAGGCACACCGAATGAAGAGTCTCGCGGTACGATCTCGTAATACATAAATTTATTTTAGGTCTTCCCTCCTCCCCAGTTCCGGACGCGCACTCGAGTGTATCGTCTTCGTTGTTCACGCCTCGATTGAAACTTGAACGTCCCGGGCTTGATATCGAGTGTGAAACTCCGCTAAACTGTTGATCTTGTTGTTGGCACTTCTTCGCTCACACCTATAGTCTGACGGCTTCGACTGCCTTCGCAGAAGTATCCTGCATAACGCGTGCAACACACGGAAAAATGACTGAAATGCATGAAGATGGAGGCTCGACAAGCGATGCCTGGAGCCGATCAGATGAGCTTTCCTATCTACCGGACAGTGAGATGTGTCCGGCGATCAATCTTTTCTTAGGCTTCGTTGTCCTTAATTGTCGTCCTTCTGGTTCGCTTTGCTTCCCTTGGCCTTCTGCTGCTGTTTCTTCAAGAGCTTCACCTCAGCATCGTCTCCGTAATAGTTTTCGCTGCAAAGCACAAAGCTTAGTAAGAGTGCGAGCAGCAGGTCAGGTGCTGAACACGATGGAAACACGACGACGAGGAAACAACATTGAAGAAACCGCCACCTGACCAAATCCCATGCTCATGCCACAGCTCTTGACTAGTATCGAGAGACAAACCAATAACAACGATCAGTTGTAAAACTGCCACCGAAAGGAAGTATCTTGCAGAACCAGCTTCAGCCAGGCTACTGGACGGGATTTTAGTGGATTTAATCAATCGTTTCGAAGTGTTTTTCAGTGTGAAGATTAGAAACACTCCCAAGTTTCATGGGAAACGTGCAACACGTGTCTCCGATGCATGAAATGATGACTAGTTTTGTTGGATGACCGTGAGCGTGGTACGATGATTACGAAAGTGGAATTGAATCGGGAAGACGAGCGAAGTTGAAAGTTAAGTGACCTCAGGAGATGTTAAGATTCACGAAGAGATAAGAGGTGAAGAAGAGACAGGAAAGCTGAGACAAAAGTTATACTGAAGCTGGTTTGTGCTTTGCTGTAGGCGAGATAGACTCGAAATTCGGAGAGTCTATGACACCTACCATCCCTGGACGTTCTCAGGCTCGTCGCACTGGAGCGTGTCGACGTTGAATACTGTGCCGATGGAGCATCCGTATGGTCGGGCTTGTCCTTCAATGCAAACGTAGAATTTGCGGCAGTCAGTGGGGTGAGCGTGACGGGTGAAAACTCCGGGAGCATCGGCTTCGGTTGGGTCTGGGCAAACGAAACCTTCGGCAACCTCTGTAAAAGAAGGGGTATTCTCCCTTTAGAAGTTTCCTAGACATCATCAAGGCTGATTATCCGTCGCCAAACAGCTGATTGGATGAGGGAGGGTCTCCAACGGAACTTACCGCGCTGATCGCAACGGTCGACGGTGTCAGCCCAGACGCAGACGCGCTGATCGTTGTCGTAGGCGAGTCCGGGAGGGCATTCGTATCGAGAAGACTCTCCGTTCCAGCATGAGTAGAACACGCGGCAGTTGTTGTTGTCAGGGAAGATTCCGTACAGGCGGGGGCAGTGAGGGGTGGAGATCGGAGGCTCTGTTAGATGAAACGAAGTTCGTGAGTGCGATGCATCGGACGGAGATTCACATGGAACGGTCATCTATATTCGTGCTTCTCAAGCTCGCTCCCACAGAGTCGCCGAAAGGCCATGATGAACACCAAATAAAACCGTTGAAATCCCTTCGATGTTCAGAGACTGTTCTAACATTATTTTTCTCGAGATTGAGAGGCATCCATCATCGGAAGTTCACCCTATAGAGGAAGTAGGACTCGACGAAAGAACCGTTGCAACGGTCCTATGACTCGAATCCGGACACGCGTTCTAACGGCCGCGGCTTCGAACACGAACAAAACTCGCGGAGAAAACGGTGCATGTCGCTCAATCGATTTGAGCCGTTCCAAAAATCCGACTGCGGCCATGGAGACCGTTATTCGAAAGAGCCTTCTGGAGGTTTTCACAGTGAACCCCCGTCTTACACGGTTCGTCTTACGCGAATTCGTTTCACGTGTATTCGTTGAGCGCGTATTCTTTTTTCTCTTGTTTCGCACATTAGGGCGATCCCCCGTTTTACGCGGAAAAACTCGTTTAACGCGGTTGACAAAACCGCGTAAAACGGGGGTTCACTGTATTTTCTGATTTCCTTTCTCGAGCATCACCGGAAGAGAATTTCCATGCAATTTCGTCGCAGACATAATAACATGAATGCAATCGGTGTAATCCATTAGTGCGGAACTGCTGCTCCGGGCACATCCTTCGATTCGGTTCAAGGGTGGAGATATTCCGTAGGTATGTCGAAATTATTAATTAATAAATTGATTTGAACGTACGAGCAGTTGTCACTCACCAAGGTCGGTTCTGTCGCCACATTTCACAGAGAATGGGTAGGCGCAGTTCTCGCGGAGGGGATCGGTATCATCGAAGACGAGACCGTTACCACACAGTTTCAGGGTAGCGGTTCCGTTGCTGCAAGCGAAGTACTTATCGCACGACTTGGAATGTGGGAAAAAACCAAAATCATCTGCGCAATCGTAGTAGGCGTCTTGTTGGACCGGCGTTCCTTTCGTCGGTGCTCGCACTCCCTGCTGGGCAGCAGCTGCGAAAGAAAAAAGAAAAATAACGTTAATCTTTACCGACCGCGGTTGCACCACGCGCTTGATTGGCAGCCACTGATACTGATAAGAGTCTTGCGTAACACTCTTCTTGACTGAATCGTCCGGAATCGGGCGTGGTAGTGACAACGGTAGCCGGCGCGAAACGCACGCGCGCGTAAGGCGGACGAGAAAAAGAAGCAGACCAAAGCCGAACCGTTAGCGCAACCGGTCGCTTTGTCGGTCATTGGGGAGCAGCGTTGGCGTCTCGAGGCGACCTTGAAGTCGCTGAGAAGGTCAACTATCGAGGATGACGCTCATTAAATGCCGCAAATTATAGTTAACTTGTCTGCCTGGCGTGTTCTGTTCCGCTACGTCAGCGGATGCGAGCAACGCGAGTAGATTTAAGTGATTCCGAACGGTTTGACGATCGGTCACGAATCTCAGCATATTCACGTGCACGTCGACGCAGCAAGGTCCCGAGCGCATGACAGGCAGGCATCGATCCATCTATCCATCCAGCCAACCATCGAAGATAAGATAATAGCGTAAGGTGGCCAAGGACGACGCGTGGTTTCGTCCATCGACAAAACGGTTACAAGGTCTCGGAGTCGAAACCCCCAGTAAATCCTGGGTTCTTCTGATGATGTTACGCCTCCAGAAGACAAGAGCTCTAATCGAACTAGCAAAGAAAGCTGATGAGCTCAGATCCTGATTATTCCGTGAGGGTGGGATGATCCCCAACATTCGCGTCGTCTTGCTGTGGAACCATTCTCTTCTTTTGTACCGATAACGGTCCTCCCCTATCCTTCGCTCGGTTTCCGAAAGACTGAACGATTCGTCGTTGCATAACTCGGGTGTGTTTGCTATTGAATGGTTCTGAAAACAGGATTTCATACAAAAGCATTCTTCTTCGCGACGTTTTCCCTCCCTGGTCATAACGGACTTCCGGCGAAGATGCGCTTCGAGGCGTTTCAGCTCCATTCGAATGGAACAAATCATTTGAGACTAAGGGCGGTTATGCCACACTGAAACTCTCGAGTGAACTTCTCACAATCCACGTGGGGTTCTCTACCAAATGGATCGATGCTGAGCCCAGCCGGACTGATCGAAACCGCAAAACACGTCGATCTAGAATAACCAAAAGATCGGGAGACTACGGCAGAGATGGATGAAGATTCCCGAAATTGAGCATCCATCTTGGAGAGTACTCCTGATCCGAGGAGAGCCACAAAATCACCCCGGAAGAGCGGCGAAGAGTTTAGTTCCATCTGTGTTAACTGTCCATGAGCCCGTGGGACTATTTTCGGAAACCCCAAACTCCCCTACTCTGCTCAACGACGGAAAATGCATGTTCTGGGACTTCGTCATGGTTGATCTGTTGCGGATTAACGATGCAGAATTTTCGGAGGACAAATTTTCCATCAGTCAGGGAGAGTTCTGAACCCTTTTATGGTCAGACACAGGGTCTGTTATACGCGAGACTTTGGGGTAACTTTGGTCGGCATCAGGTGAATCACTTGAGTTGACAACGCGATTGCACTTACCGCCAGCTACGCATATTACAGCGATAGCCAATCCTTTAAACATGGCTAGCGTTGGTCGGAATCACACAGAGCACACGAATCGAATCAAAGCACACAGACTGTCTGCGATCCGGGGCTCGCGGGCCTTTTAAGTGTTTACCACCCTCTCTTCTCTCCCCTGCTTCCATTCCGCGTCGGAACGGCTCAACACCCAGCTACCAGTTGCTGCTCCGGCGTCCATCTGGTCATTGAACACTTCGACCGCCCGCCTGGTTAACCGTTATTTGCCCTTCATGCGCTTTCAACCCGTCTGAGGGCAAACTAGCAAGCTTCTGGATCGCCGCTCAAAAATCGCACTCGAATAGAACGGTTTTGGAGCCGCTCGCTCTCAGGATTGCAAACTTGATAGTTTTCAGTTTCCAAATGCTGGAATTCTTGTTGGATGCTCTGGAATCGTTGTTCTAGAGATTCTGTATTCCTCTTGCCTCGCTTTCAATCCGAATGCTCTTGATCCAGCATCATCGCAACCGCTGACACACGGTTCTCCTGTTTCGAGACCTGCGCCGTTCGGTTGGCTTCTCACTTTTCACGACACGTGGTCGGTGGTCTTTCACTTTCTCGCCGAAGTAGCGTTGGACTTCGCGCCGAATAAAGATCCGCTTCGGAAGACTTCTCCGCTGAACGCCTCATTGATGCCTCGGCTCTCGCCTTCGCTTTTGTGAGACGGAAATTCATGAGGCACTGATTCTGGGTGGCATTTGACCCTGCGCGGTTCTTCCGCGATGTCAACGACCAACGTGCGGGTGTTCTTGCGGGGTTCTCAGAGCTATCGCGTGAAGATTCCGAACCCTGTTCTCTGAATTTTTCTCCTGTTTCCTGATAAGGTGAGCACTTCTGAGCTGCGTTCTAGGAACGCGGCTAGGAGTGCGTTCCAGGCTCCAAGCGGACCATCAAGGGGCCCACCTCTGAGTGAGTGAGTCGTCCTGTGCTCGCGACTCTGGTTTCAAATATGGCGCAAGATCATTCCAAGTCGGTAACTCGTGGCAACTTAATAGTCATCACTTCGATGTTACGCTGCTTTTCACACCCCACTGCCGTCATTGGTGTCGTTGTGGACTTCTCCAAGATGCCGTTCTACTACTTCAGCATCCACATCAAGGTAGTGGAAGCAAGCAAGTAAACTGACACACACACAGTCAACGAAGCGGACACAATGATTTTTTCAAAAGCAAAAACTTCTCAACGGGGTGGGGACGATTTGGAGGAGACTCGCCTTCTTCTTTATTCTCGTTTTCCCAACGTTCTTTCACAGCTTTTTGCTCATCGCACTCCCTCGTTCGCCCACCGACCGACCGGCAAGCTGGTTCCAGCGTTGTCATCCTTTCTTGAGGCGGAAGTTCCAACAGGAACGCATTGACGACTCTTTTCCTTCCGATCCCATCTGCCACCGCTAACTACAACGGCGTGCGCAACCTTCTACAAGTTCCCGAGGGAAACTCGGTTCGGTTTCCCACCGAATCTGAAGATCTCAACGATCGACGCAACCATGGTCGGACGCGGAGTGGTTTCGAGCGAGGGTGTAAGCAGAAGATTCGTGAGATTTCAGGAACAAGGGCCTTACAGCTTGTTTTGACAAAACTTGGTAACTCGAGTTCCCGGGATGCTTCATCCAGGCGATACCCTAAACAGCCGAATCAACTGATTCGAAATCTGGTTCTGTCCTTATCCGTCCCAGGAATTTGTCAACTTGTTGTTCGCAACGAGCCGAGTGAGTGGACGGCCAAATGACGTGGATTCGTGCGATCTGGGCATCCTATCGTGGAACAAGTGGAAGAACCGGTGTGCAGATGGATGAATGCCGCGGGCGCGTGTTGGTAATCTACATGGAAAGTCTCGTTCATGGCCATGCCGCCGCCACCACCGGTCGCAGTCAGAAGATGTTGACGCCGCCAACGACTCCTGTTACATCATCGCGGCATTTGAGGGCGGAAGCATTATTTCAGTAGTCTGAACCCTACGCCTTCTTTTCGCTCCATCTCGTCGATGTGCAGAGGCAGGGGGAGAAGATTTGCATTCGCGTAAGATCACGGTTTCAGAAGAAAATCGGCGAGTTAGTCAACCGGCGCGCGTACGCTAGGTGACACCGTTTTCAAGTGTTGGAAAGCTGCCACCGCGAAATTATTCTGGACAGCTACGCTCGTTGCGCAAGGCGGTGTAACAGCTGTCGCGCCGGAATAATCGCCGGCGACAACGATCGTAATTGGCGCCGAAATGTATCATTCAGGGAAAACGATGCTTGTTTCGCCCGGTGTTGCAAAATGATCCGCGAATGAAACATCGAACACTGACTAGTTCAGGGGATAGATGCTCCAAAGCGATCGACGTGAAATGGTATTCACGAAAACCAGAAGAATAACCCCGCCAGGGAGTCCTCAACCCCATCCGGAAGACCACCCGCGAGAACCCAAGCAATGAGCCTCGCCGCATTGCGGGAAGAAGCTGAGAAGACTCCCGATTGAGCTGAGCTGCTCCGAAGTTCAGCGTTTTCGGGAAGCGATAGCATAAGGTCTTTTGACGGAGAAGATTTTGCATATCGCTGCCACGCAACCGATGAGAAGTCTCCATCGAAGCCTATCGGAACCAAACGACGACAATGCCGAACGTCCGAAGCCCACACAGGGCGTGTCTTGAGGATATTCTCGCATTCTGAAATAAGCCACAAGACGTGAAGTTTCTCAATCCTTTCCTGGGCGATTATCGTTCTCAAAGTTTTGTATCCGTCAAATGCAGCCATTTGGAAGTCGGCTCCAGAAAGGCTTCAGCCAGCCGTGTAGGCACCGCCCCCGCGATTGAGCCATTTTTTTTCTGGGTTAGGTGTTCAGCGAGAAAGTGGATTTTGAAAACCTCTCTCGACAGATAGATAATCGTGCGAAAATGCTAATTAAAACGTTGAAACGCTTTCCCCGAACCACTTATCGCAAAGAGAATTTGGAGGAGCGAACTTCCCGACTTCTTCCCAACCGAAGATCGGCTACGCGTTGCGAACGAACGTTATGTGGGAGAACTTGTCGAAAACTTCAGATGAGGACTGGAGAGCTGAATGTGTGGGCTATCAAGGAAAAACCTGAGCACATTACATTCAGCTTCGATCACGGAGTTCTCGACGGAAGATAGCTCGTTTCCGCAGGGATGAGCGGGCGGCGAAATGAAGAATGATGATCATGTCCAGACTGAACCATGGTAGTTATTGATTCGAGACAGAAAGGTCATCCGTTCTGGACATGGGATATCGAAATCAGCGATATCAACCCGTCGTCCACATCGGCTACTCGCTGAAGAGCGCTCGCCTGATTTAACAGAGGTTACAAGATCTGACGTGTATCTGCTTCACCCTCGGTCATCGTTCTATGATCCAATAATAGCTGTTCCGTCGAGCGGCGCAAGTTGTGAGCATATCGCGATACGTTGGTTCGACTGAAAACGCTGACATTATGATTCGTGATCGACCAACTTCCGTATCTAAAATCTTGTGTGGGAAACTTGACTCGGAGCCCAAACCTCAGAAGATCCGAGTTTTTGCTTCTCAGTGAACACCGCGCTCGCTTGGTGATCGGAGTCACTCGGAACGAATCGATTGTTGCACAGAGATAGCCCTCACTATAGATAATTTTTTCCCTGGCTGAACCTCTCAGCCAATTTTATTTAACGTTGCCGGACCACCGTTTAGGTATTGCTTTTGTCGACGGACCCCCGGGAAGTGCAAATGCCTCGTGCGGGGATCGAATCCGAGACCTACATGTCTTGAGTTAGGCACGCTTGCACGTCGCCACGACCGCCGACGAGATAGCCCTCACTGGATCAGATTCACTGAGTTTGCCGTTGATCGTCACAGTTCTCTGCTTGCTGTATGCTGCTCATTGAGAATCGCAGAGCCAAAACTAAATCTCGTGCGCTGCCGCCGCCGTCCACAAAAGAGATCAGCTTCTTTTGCTTTTTCTCATTTCATCGCGATTCGCGGATAAAGTCCAGTGACCGTTCCAAAACGGTGTTACATAATGGATGCATCTTCGGCGATCGTTGTCGTCGTCGTTGTCATCATCATCGGGTTTGGAACAATCCTTGCGATAGCCCCAAAACTTCGTCCGCTCGCTTCGTGGTTCTTTAAGTAGCGCAGCGTGGTACTTCGGGTCGTGACCCTTGTCCCGGAAACGGCAATGAACCAGTGAGTGGAAATTATTGATCTGGACAAGAAATATCGCTATCCAAACACACGCGTACAACAACCGCCGCGAAACGCAGCCACCGCTGTACCTACGATTGCGGCGGTGGCTTGCAGTTAGGGAATCAATTAGTCTGCCATGATCCGCAGTCGTAGCAAATTCTTGATCACGGTAGCTGATCCCGTCGGACTTTATTTTGAGGTGCGATAAATCTTCATCGTCTCAATCTTGTGTATGTCATTTTCGACGAATCTCCGCGGTAGTTCAACCGGCTGATAACGTCCGGACAGTCGGAGTCAGTGGCCGGACTTTGCCACCATCGATTTGCCGTCGACAACACACGTGAAATATGGGAACTAGAAATAGCTCATCAAAGAGGTAGTCATTTGAGTTTGAACTCCCAGAGCCGGTTTGTGGATTTTTGAGAAACCCGTTAGAACATCAGCAATCACTTGATGAGTGCTGTCTTCGAATGAAGCGTTGTCTTTGAGCATTGTACGTATAACTCAATAGACGACAGCCATGAAGCCCGGCATTCCGCCAGAAGATCGCGGTTCAAGGCTCGCGGGCGTTAGGATTCTCTTACAGATTCCTTGTTCATCTGTTTTTATTCGATTACCCAGCATTGAACCAAAGGGAGTCACCGTTATCGCTCAAATGCGGACGCCGTCTGAATACGTTAGATGAAACTTCGCTTTCACTTGAAGAAAGGAGGCGGCAGATGAACCAAGTCGTAGTTACTTTTCTGAAGCATAAATCGGAATTCGCTCTTCGAGGTGGCTTCAACGCTGGGAAAGCGGCATTTCCGTAAAAATTTCTGTTCCTCGTAAAACTGGACAGAAAACCGAAGCTACTCTCTATGTCAGAGTTATGAACCCTTCATGTATTCAGCGAGAGCTCAAGTGCTCATGAGCTGGGTATCCAAGCGGTTGGACAGCGCCCTGGCACTGAGGGAGAATGAGTTGAGAAGGCTTTCTGTGTTCTGTTGGGCTGCCGCGAGCTGAAATTCGGTCAAAGATTCTTTCTGAACACGGCGGGATGGACCGTGTCAAAATATACCTTCCTCGTCGGAACACCTTTTTTTGTTAAACGCGTGTCCCCTAAGTTCCACGTTTGTTGAATGAGTCCTCGCGGGGAATCTCCGGGTGAGATGCAATTTGCTCGTGAACTCCGGGCATTCTCTCGGGGGGAGGGGAGGGGGCGGCTGAATGACTTCACACCCTTAGAGAATACGCCGCTTATTCTGCAGTCTCATGCTTCGATCGCGAGAAGAAGGAGGAGGGTGCGAAGGTCACCGAACTTCAGACCCCGGGTCCGAGTTCAAGCCTCACTCCAATAGCTCCGAGCAGAAATGTAGGTCCGCAACTCTCATGGCCCCTTGGAGCAGCGCTGGGATTCTGGCGTCAGCTGTGGCGCGAATTCCACGAGACTCGGACCAAACGAGGATTTAGCACCTCAGATATCTCATCAGTATCAAGTTGACTATCTCCAGGTCGTCTCTCGGATCATTTTGAAAACCATCTACTCCACCAGCCACGAATCGTCTCGGGCCGTTCCAACATTTCACCCTCCAGAAGCAACTTCTGCCGAGTCCGGGTCCTGGGGTCCGAGGATGCCATTGGAACCGAGATCAGGGCCAAGAAGGGGGCCCTCATCGGGAAACGTCGCCGACCCCGCTCTCAGCGTTTCGAAAATCGACGAAGAGTACTCTCTTCGACGCAGTTTCGGGTGGAATTCGACTCCGCAGACTTTCGGGCGGATCTGAGGAAGTGAAGCTGCTATATTTCGTTGTGAGTTCGCACCCAAGGCCCGTGATTAATCATACCACACGTCACATTGGGTGTAACCGAAGTTGTTGGGACTTTGCGGGATAACTCGCCACTGAAGCTTACGAAATTAGTGGCAGATTCGAGCAGCGCAGCCCAGGATGGGTCGGGGCTTTGGAAGAACAAACAGCTGAGACATACCGGAGTGCTGGAAGCAAAGCTTCCGCGACGAACCAGGGGGCGCATCCTGATGTCATCGACCCGCTGAATCTGATACTGGTCTTTTCAAGCTGATTCCGATCACTTGAATGAAAGTCTAAATCCATCTACGGCAATCCGAGGCGGGAACCCGAAGACGCTGCTTGGTGGCATCGACAGTGTTGTCTTAAATGTGTTTGATGGTCGCTCGGGACTTCGATACGAAGTCTGTGGCTGTTGTTGCGTATCTCACTCCACACACATGCTGAACAGATCGTTCGTTTTTAAATCATCCGTTTCGTTCCCCATGGTTTTCTCTTATGTTCCCAAACTCCGACGATCGAATCGGACTGTAACGTTACCATGATGCGATCGACGGATATAATCACAATCAGTGGGGAGTAGCTTGTAGCGCTCTAACAAAGGTCTGCGAAATTCTCTCTTGATGAGAGATGATGAATTGCTCATTAGAAATTGACCGACAGGGCGGCGCACTTCTTGATAATGTTGAAGGGAAACGCTTCGGATGAACACGGAAAAGATGCGCGGTGAGATATAAGCGGTCGCTGAGACGTGTTTGGATTCGTATCTTCATAGCCAGGTTTTGCCTCTTTATGGAAGTGGCAAGAAATCTCTGACTTGTATTCAGCCAGATCAGATTGAAATTTCTCACTCTGTTCATCAGATAACTGCTCATTAGAGCGAGCAAAGGCCGTCACGCGCGAAATTTGCAACTCACGACGGTCTTTGAACAGTGATTCATGATTCATGAAATATAGCTCATTTCACAGTCCTTAGCTCGATTTCAGGGTGAGCACAGGTCGTGGGTGGCTGCTTCGAACCCTCCGAAAGTTATCTGATCACATATTTCTAATCATTTCCCATTCTTAGCTTGCTTCGCTTTGTTTCGCCTCTGAGAAATGTTGAAGTGATCTTCGGATTTTTTCTTATCGCGTTCGTTCTCATTGATTCATAACAAAAGCACTGCACCGCACTTCGATTTTTACACTGCCGATTGATACTGCTAACGCCATGTGGGCGAATCGAGTTTTGAAGGTCATTGCAATCAAGAAATCCTCGAATGAGTGAATGAGAAATTTCATTTCCTTTTTTTCGTGAGCCACGGGGCGCTTCAATAAAAAGTCGTCACTTTCTCTCGGATGCCAGCCCTGCTCGGTTCCTTGTAAAAGGTCGTTCCACTCTTTTTACGATTATTTACACTATGCCGCCTGTTTTGGGGCTGTGCCTGTTTTGGCAGCTTGTTTTTTCTTGTCGCGATCGGCGAGCATCGTTTTTTGCACGACAGTTTTTCAAGAGAATCCAACCGATTTTCTCATTCCGATATTTTTCTCAGCTCGACAGTTCGGTTTTAGCGAACGACCGACCGACCAACCAGCCGGCCAGCCGACCATCAGCTGTGGTTCCTGTTGGGAAAGGTAGATGAGGAAGGCTCTTTTTTACAATGGAGACTCAGCCGGAAGTGTCCGGCACCGCACCCGCCAACCCGTCGCCAACCCGCCCGCTGACCCTTGGCTCCGGCTCTGTCGTGTCGCTCCACACGGCTTCGAAACTTTGAACTGAGAGCGACTCGCTTATTCTGCTTGCTTCTTCGGCTCATTCTACTTCGCTTCGCTCCTTCGAATCAAATTGCTCGGAATCACAATCAGTTACAATTGATACCACCTCACGCAGCGCGATAAGCTCGGTGTACCATCTAATTACGGTCGAAAGGCGTCGCTTTGTCTCTCATCTATCATTTCACGGCGCTAATCGGTCGTCGGCAGGCTAGAACAACGCTCAACATGGATCAAGGCAATGATGAAGTTTGTGAATTAGCTTCGACATCCGTTGTCTTTGTTGCGGACCGCCCCGATTCGGCTCCCTGATTTGGGTCGGACCGGACAGGAGGTCACGTGGTACAGCTTTCCCTCTCAATCGAGTTCATCTTGAATCTGACTGGCTTGCAGTTTCTTCAAGCAAACGGCCAAACCTATTTTAACTTCCCACCCCGAATTTCAGTTCGGCGATTGATCCGACTTCGATTCAGGATCTATCTCGCAGCCTCGGAGATCCGTCCTGGTTCGCTATTAGGACCCATAAACTACAAATTCGAATGGATGAGTAAAAAGCATCCGGAAGAACCTAGGGCAACGAGCAAATTGTTTATTATTACCGAGCATTATGAGGAAAGTCAGATCACTATCGATCAATGCGAGAGTTTGGCACCGGCAGAACGGGCGGCGAGCGGTTATGCTTGCGTGATCGTTTGATGTGTAGTGTAGACGATGCTTCTTTTCTGTAATGTTGTCTTATAACGGAATGCTGCATCGATCCGGCGCGATCTAAGTGAATCCGAGCGACCTTGGTACTTGTTCTGGGAGCTTTCATAAGTATCACATATCTCGTCCGCTTCGCGAATAATATTTTCCACAGAAGCCCGAAAATGGCGATGAGATGCCCGGAATCGACGATTGCTCCTTGCGTGCAACATGATCCACAGGATCTCTTGCAATTCGGAAAAACGTTTCCTTCAGCTCGATCCGATCATCTAACCGGCTCGGATGCTCTATCCAACATTCCGAAGAAAAAGAAGGGGATGAATCGGAACGACCAGTACTATGAACAGATGTTCAGTTGAGAGGCGTATACACATTATACAATACAGTTGGGGAAGCGCGCAATAAATCTTTTTGAGGCGTGGTAGGCAGCCGGCGGATTTCGACAATTTCTCAATTCTATCAAAAGGAGATGAAGAGCTGGTCGTGGAAAGCTCGACAAAAATTCGCGGCAAGATTTACCAGCTGCCGCGTTTCCGCGATCGCCCCCTGCGAGCACGAACAAGTGGCGCGATTGTTTACAATTGACTACAAATCTTCAACCATCATTATGCGTGGTACATCTGCTTCCAATCCCATTCGCGAGCGCTGAATCTTCGGATTCCTCCCTTATCGCTGCATTGAATCCAATTTTTCACCGAGATGTCAATTGATTGTTCACTCACTTGGGATCTGAAGTCTGGAGAACTAGAATTCAGAAGATATACAGTCGCGAACAAAAGTTTCCAAACACAGCTCGGTTTGGATGTGGCTCGTTCCTGGAGTTTTTTTGCGGAAAGCTGAGACTCGATCCTGTGATTCTCATCGGTCACGGCGCAGTAATGAAACACATCTCACTGGGGTAGCTTTAATCCACCATTATGCTCTGAAAATACAACAACAAAGTCAAGGTGTGTTCGGGAAATTTTGTTCGCAACTGTATGCGGAGCGGAGTTCCCGATCTCACAACTAAATCTCTTTTTCTAACAATAAGAAAGACTTGAGATTCCAGGAGGGGTCCTGGAAAACTGACATGAATCCGCGATTCAAATTCCAGTTTCCCCAAATCCTTCCTTTTGGCCCGCGAATATTTTTACCCGCCTCGTAGGGTACCATCGTACATCATTCAAGATTTGATTCAGAATCTTGACTCCGCGCCTGCATCTCTGAGAAGTCGTGGTTGAAGATCAACCGGTAGTTTGCGATCGATATGATTGCTCGAAGAAGTCTTCATCGGAACGGTACGGATCGTGTAATGAAATTGCAAATACTCGGAGGATCAACCGGTACTGTTGGACCTTGTTTCATGGTCCGAGTGTAACGAACATCGTTAGCGGCTCCGGATGCTAATGATCACGTCGCCTCAAGGCGTGCAAAAGAGAGCAGCCGACCGAAACCTCACTACTGCCAGCGGAGTTCTTGTTCCTTGTCGGTCTGTCTGCGGTCCGATTGATTGATCAGAACGATGATCTTGTGAAGACGAGCCTTTGGAATCTAAGGAGCTGAGCTAGCATTCCAGATTCTTGATGGTTCGAACACACTATTCGGCTCGAATCGTCCGAGGTTGATTGTAAAGGCGCGTTTACACTTGACCAATTTCGTTGATCAACGGCGTTGATCAACGCCGGCGCCGTTGACTCTCCATAGAGCGAACATGGCGGCCCAGCCGCGCAACCTGAGAGCGAGCGGGCTCACGCACACGGAAGAGAGGCGAGCAGCGAAAAAAGCAGCATTGAACGGGATTCGTCGCGATCAATTGGGCTTTCAACGGCGCGGCGTTGACGCAGCCGCCGCGCCGGGAAGACTGTAAACAATGCATGAATTCAAACCTGAAGCGCGGTACGCGGAGAGCTAGGCGGAGGAAGAATGCGCAGTTGCGAGCACGGCAACAGCATGAGTTTCAGATGGCAAGAAGTACACATCGAACCGTTCCTCGAGGTTTACCGCAATTACGATGTACTGTGGAACCCTACGATCCCCGACTATCGCAACCGCCAGCTTCGCGACAAGGCGATTGCTTGCATGCTGGTCGATTTGGCGTTGCCGGGGTTGACAACGGCGGACGTCCAGGCAAAAATTGAATCGATCCGCACGAAATATTCAGCCGAACTGGGAAGAGTACGGGACTCGGAAAAGAGTGGAGCCGGTACCGACGACATCGACAAGCCAAAGCCGCGGATGCTTTCCTTCGCAAATGGACGCTAGCGAAGAACAACTCATCAAATCTGAAGGTGAGTCACCGACGACTCCTGCTTTATGTGAACGAACCCATCTAGGAATAATTAGATCATTCCCCATTGCCATGGGACCGTGTGAGTCGTGACGAACTTTCGGGCATAAGTATTGCGGACGGCGCCAGCCGCTTGTGAATGGTTGGTTGTCCGTCGTCTCGGAGGATTTTGTGGACCAGCGGTAGATGAGAAGGCCGGAGCCTCACGCGGCAGTCGGCTGTCAGCACTGGCTTGTGGCGGAGGCAGAGGGGCCTCGCTTCTGCGGAGCCAGTTATGGAGCGCGCAACAGGTTCTCACCACCTGCTCTGTGGTCTCGATCGTCAGAGGGATGGGCTTTTCGAAAATCCTGAACCTCGAAACGAGAATCCCGAAAGCGTTCTTCACAACACGTCGATCCACCACAATCATACGAAGTGTTCATGGATTTTCATTTCCATGACTCGAACTTTCCCAGCTGGTCACGATGATTTGCCGTCTTCAAGTCGCGCGATCGGAATCATCCCGCGATCCGTCGCATCGCAAGCAGACGTTTCGGAACAAATCCCCCAAGCTCAGGATCAGAGCAGATGAGAGTTCGAATCTGGAATCTCAGCCGGGTGGCCGTGAGCGAGCCCACGTTCCTGATGGTCCGTTCCCGCGTCAACGTCTTACGATTTTCCGCCGTTGAACTGGAATCGAGTTGAAGTTCGTTCTCATACTGAAATGATTTCTCAGATGTAGAGTATCAAGTTGAAATAGTTACGAGGCGGGCAGAACAGTATTCTCAACGATTCGGGTCTGAGAAAGAGGAGAGAGCTCCTGATCTTCAAACTCACAAGACCACTGTCGGATAAGCAGCTTTTGCCTCAGTGTATCGAAAACGCTCCGCATCCGCTTCACGTTTTCTCCCATTCATCTTCACTCGTTTGCAGAAGCTGGAGAAGAAATGAAGAAATATCCTTTCAAACAGACGCGCGATAACGCGGGCGGTTTCTCGGACGCCTCGCGCGCGCCGAGAGCGCAGTCAGTCAGTCAAACAGACACTCGCACCGCTTTAGATAAATAGCCAGCCGGCTAGCAAGCAAGGGGTCGGACAAACACTCGCGCACAGACTTCTATATCCGCAAATGCAGACTACAATGCAGAAGTTTTGCCGCCGTGGTCGGCCACAATCACCTGTGAAACGGGCCGCGAGTAAAAAAAGAAATGCTCGCTTTCATTCTTCTGGCCGGCTAGTTGGTTCGTCAACCGGCAGCGGCTCATGTTGGCCGCTCTCAATTCGCCAGCAGCTACCGTTGGCTGTCGCTGAGCGGAAAGAGTGCTCAAAAGACGAGTAGTAACAAAACAAAGTATCTGAAACGAAATCTACAACCGCTGTCGACTTCCACCCAACCAACCACCCACACACAGCGAAGCACATCGAAGCGGCTCGACCAACCATCCAGGTTGGTTAGTGGGCAACCTGGTCAGTGAAACCACCGGTCCCGAATCGTTTGATTCAATAGCATTCCGATTTATTGTCATGAAAATCCACTTGCGATCGGTGCTGACCATCGACCAGTTCTCCGAAGTAGGCTTCTGGATCGGGTAGATCCGCGGTTGTGACGGGGCGATCCGCGCTGTGAACAGCGTTTTCGTATGTTTGTCAGATCGAGCATTTTTTGGTTCTTTCTGACATCGAGATGATCCACTCCTTGCGATAGTGAGCTGTATTCTAGTCAGCCGTCCCCGGCCTGCTCAGTTGGTTTCGGATTCAAACTGGAAGTTTAGACTGTTTCGACATAGTTGGCGGGTAGCATTCCTCGTTGACCGTTACGGAGCACGGTTCCGATCATCCAACCGCCTTCAATTGGATCGCCATTGACGATCACATCGCCTTCACAAAATGTCACTTCGTCGATGTCTCCTGCCATGTAGTCGTACAAAGCTATGTAGCATAGGCCTGAAAACAAGCAAAAATTAGAGAATTCGCCGCGCTGCCCGGACGACGAATCTTCGATCACGAAATCCAACGTACATATCTTATGGCAATGCATGCGGTCCTGCTTTTCTCAGGGCGTCTATCGTTCAAATGGTGAGTATTTAATGATATATATCAAATGGTCTGAAATTTCGCCGTTGTTCGGAAATCCGGGTATGATTTGTGGATATATTAAGTAGCGTACGACTCGAGTGTTGTCCAATCTTTAAATTCGTCCCGGCTTGTAACGTCACCCAAAACCCTTTTCAATTCAATCAGAGCTTGAGCGACACGCAAGTGGTACCCAAAACAGTCCTCCCACAGCGGAGCTCACGGAGAAAGCCGCTATTCTCATTCACAGCTGCGTAAGAACCCAAGATGACAGCATGATGGGTACTCGAATGAGTTCTTCAATTGCGTGACCGCGATGCCTTCGTGGAGGCCTGGTGCACTACCCCCGGGACCCTTGGGAGACATCACCCAGGGCGGGAACTTGCAACCGCCGGCAAAGAATTGGAGTGTAAACTCGACGGAGGATGAGCATTCAAGTGGCGTTTGTATTCACGAGAAAAGCCCCGACTTAGTGGGGTCCATGATCTTGGAGCATTGTGTGCTCATTCACCTCCCACCGGAAACAGGGCGAATTTTTCCGCAAAAAGGACTTTCGCAAATTTCAGATCCTCGAAAGCTTAGAGTCAATGCTGTCAAGAGTGGCCAAATAACCCCTTGAAGTGCGAGACCAAAAAGCCTCCGAAATCCGATATTTCGGCCCTTAGCCAATGCTGCCTTGCTCCTGTAATGATATCCCGCTTTCTCTGCAGGTCGCAAGGTGGGCTGGCAGTGTGGCGTGGCTTGAAATGAGCGCCCGACCGCGTGTGGAGCATGGTTGGAACCTTTTGGCAGCTGGTCAGTGGAACTTTGCGCCTATTTGCCCTGGAGTTTCTGAATCTCATGCATGTACCTGTGGGGCAGACCATAGGGGAGTTTTAGCCGCGCAGTCGCTGCGCTTGTCTCTGATCGTGTTCGGAAAGCATCGTTAGCTGCTGGCGGATCTGTCGTGTGCCTGGCTCGTTTGTGAAGCGTGAGATCTAGTCTGTACATACACATCAAGGACGTTTCATGCCATCACCGTATTCCATCAACCCGGTAAACGATTCGCCGTTCGATTCGGCTTGCTCTTTGCACGGCGCAGTGGCTTGGGCGATGGAGTACCCCCTCGGAAGTACCTTGTGTAGTACTCAGAACTTGAGCTCACGACAAGGTTACACCCACCGTGTTGAGGCGACGGCCGGAACTTCATGGCAGAGATGGATTGTTGCGGACTTTCACGCGCTTGTTGTTGTTGAGAAACTTGTCTCTGGTAGAGCGCTTGCTGCTGCTGTTGTTGTTGCTGTTGCTGAAGTCGTTGTTGCTGCAGGAGCTGCTCGTGCTGCCGCTGCTGTTGGAGCAGCTGCTCTTGCTGGCGTTGCTGCTCCTGCTGTCGTTGCTGCTCCTGCTGTCGTTGCAGATGTTGTTGTTGTTGCTGCTGTTGTTGTTGTTGCTGCTGATACGCATAGCTCTGTTGCTGTGGCCTCTGCTGGTATCCTGTTGAATTGTACGTGGGTTGGGTATAACTCTGGGGACTCTGATATATTGGTTGGCTCTGCTGGCTGGATTGGAGAGCGCCTGGGCTCTGAAGCCGCTGCTGTTGTTGTTGACGCGGTGAACTTTGAGGGATCTGCTCATGCTGCTGTTTAGGGGCTTGATACGCAGGCTCCTCATCTTGTTTCTGGGATGGATCTTGGGAGTTGCCGAAGCCGAAAGATTGCGGAGGGGCATTCCGTTTCAACGCGTTCAGAGCGGCGGCGAACTGACTCTGCCCGGGTTTCGGCATAGAGTCATCCTCGAAAGGGAGTTGAGAGTTCTGAGCTTCGTGGGTACTGTTTTGCGAGACTTGCTGCTGCAATGGCGGTCGCGAGGCGGAATCCTTGAACGATGAATATTGGGGTGAGACCTGTGAGGCTTGGTATTGCGGAGCGTATCCATTCTGTTTCGGCGGCTGTTGTTGTTGTTGTTGTTGACTGTAGCCGCTTGAGGGAGCTTTGCAGGATTTCGTTCTACGCAGCGTGTCCATCGGACTGTAGATTTCATAGTCGCCCAGTGCACCTGAAATCAGTCCTCCTCGTTGGTGTTCTGTCTTCCTTCGCGGCATCTCAGCTTCAGAATATTCTGACCATGAGTGCTTTCATGTAAATGAGTTACACTATGTTGAGCTTCTGCTTCGGATTCCCCAAATCCCCAGATTTTCGTCACAACTCACTTGCGTTGAACTTGGGTCCGAACGAGATAACGTTGTCGTCCGTCTGGTACTTGGGGATGGTTGGAGTTTTCTGGCCGCCATAGAGGTCGTAGAGTTTCAGACCGCTCTGCTGTAGGCCTCGTCCGCCCAGGGGTTCGTAAAAGCTCTCCTCACCGATGCTTTTCGACGGGGTGGAACGGAATTTGTCTGAACTCAAGTCGCCAAACGGATCCGACAGGCTGAGAATACTGCAATGAGCATGAGAAGGTTACTCCTCCGATGTGGTAGATCATAAACCGATAATTCGAGACTCGCACCGCGATTTCTCCTTGTCTGGACGCTTCCCGACAAAGTCCGGAATCATGGCATGCAAATATTGGGTATCTCGAGTGAATATCTCGATTACCGATCATTCGCAGCTCAGCGTGGAAGCAACGTTTCCAGCTCATCTCTCAGCAAACGGACACATCAGGATGCGAAACCACGAGGTGACGCATCTTGAGCTCAATCGTAAAACCGCTGACTCTGTTGAGAGGGTTGTGACCGAGCAAGCGGCCGATCGAAGGGTGGAAACCGTTGGAAATAAACATGCTTTCCGAACACAGACACTTCATACAAACAGTTGCATTCAATACTCACCTATTGTCGAGCTGCTTTCGGAAATCCTGATCACTCGTCAGCTGAAAGCGGGAAACCCGGATATGAGACTACATGATAAACTTCGCAACAAGAACACGAACTGCGAACACCGCTCGGTCTGGAAATTTCCCTGTTAACACCGATAACGCTCCGCAGCTCCCTAGAATGAAGCACAAGGCACTCACGGAATTCGAAACTCTCCCTTTCGACTTCTCATAATCCTCATGATATTTGATGTTGCTTTGAAGCTTGGTGTTTTCCGCCAATCGCCGCGCTTCCGGCGTATCCAACACGGTCGTGTATGTAGCGTGCGGAACGTGGCTGTCGAGTTCGAAGACACTGGTTAGAAGAGCGGGAGGAAACAACTACATTCGATGTAGAAGGAACTATGTGGGTCAGACCGCTTGAGTCATGAGGCATGACCACACCTGTTGTCACTTGCCATTTCGAGATCATACCGTTTAAGATTGCGCTGAGCATTGCATGCGATTGTTTGATCGACCAGAGAGTTAACCATGAGATGGAAAACTCCCGGAAACGATACCATAGAGCGATTGCAACGATTGATCAGACCAATATTTCAACGCATCGATTTTGCTCGCCCATTGTTTAAATCTGCCTGCATACTTCTTGGGAGACAGAGTTCATCGCTGTATACGTTGTGTAATGACTCACGCGTTACAATACGGCAGCCTGTTCAAGCCTTTGTAGGTGTTCATGCTCAGAACCATGCCGCACTCCTGGCATTTGAAACATTGCTTGTGCCAAATCTGGAAACAAATTCGGAAAAAAATCAAGTTCTCAGAATTTTTTGAAGGAATTCGAGCTTCATCGGCGGCTACACACGTGAGCTCGGATCAGGCTCGCATGCGCCTGAGTGTCTGGTTACCGGGTGATTCGGCGAACGCAGGTATCTCGTCAGAAATCCGAAACTTACCTTGTCGAGACATTTGAGCTCCTCGATCGGGTAAACCGTCTTCTGACAGCGAGCACACTTTTTGTTAGCCATGGCAGCAGAAAACTTCAGGATATTTCATGGGGTCCGGGCTAGAACCCGAATCGACAGCTAGCGACCACCAGCCGGATCAGAGCAACCCGACCACTGACTAATTCCTTATTGGAACAGGGAAGAGGAAAGGCTCGTTCTCTAGCCTACTTGCCTAACGCTAGAAATAGCGTTCTCTGCGAGCTTCTCTTACCCGTTGAGCCCAGAGAGTCGGTTCGGGAGAGATTCTGGACTAGGGTTGGTCCACTCTCCGGAGCTCTAGAAGAGACCATACCTACTCTGGCGCTCGGCTGGCCACCGCTCAGATCGGCTATGTCGCCAGCGGCTCCGGCGAATCTCCAACAAACGAAACTGCTGTCAGAGCTGATCACCATTAAAGCAGACGCGACATTTTTTGATCTGGCCCCAACTCTACGGAGAGAGACTCCGTTCTTGACGACAAATTCGGTCACAACACAGCGGATCAAAACCTCGATAGGCTGACAATCATTCACGGAAGTTTGAGGATTCGATGGACATCATTGAGAACGGTCAGATTGTGGTCGGACGAGTTTGTTTTCAAGAATAGAGATCGAGGCATGCGCGAACTCGCGGTGAACCGTTCTGAAGATTCGAGAAATACAATCCCACAACTGCGTCGGATTGCCATAGAGGCTCAAGAAAAACTTCGAAAGTTTTCCGGGAGTGTCCTTTTGCGGCACTTCCCGTTCTGGAACAACTCAAACTTCCTCGAACAGCCAGCCTTCTCCACTGCCCAGAAAGCTTGGAAGCTGCTGCGGATATTTGACTCCAGATCTCTGAAGTACGATGGGGGTTACGAGGGGAAGCGCTGATGGTCACAGAGATGGGAGGCATCGGATATCTCGCTAAGATGAAGTTTAATTAGTGAAAACGTCTCAATCACCCAGAGAAGCAGGTTGACTCCCTCCGCATCGGAGCTTCTGAGGTAACCTCGTTATCCCGCCAGCCCCGTTGCCTGGGAGTTTTTTCCTCCTTTCTCTGCTTTCAAGCCCTCCCGCCCGTCCCGGCTCTCCAGGAAAATCTGTTCCCGGCAACCGTCCGAGTATGGTAACTTGAAGCCACCATGGTTCGCGGCATTGCTGGCAAACAAACTTCTGGTCACTAGCGGATGCTGAAATATAGCGGATCAGGAGCGAGAAGTACATATTTAATAGTGGACAGCTGAGCTCTGACTAGATGCTACTCGGGTAGGTCAATGCAATCGAATGCTGCTGCTTCAGATTTCTGGAAGTAGGACTTCGGAAATAACTGAGTAAGCTAGCACTGATCATGCTAGCGCAAGTTGATGCAGGAAAACGTCATGGCCGCATGGGCATATGGGTTGACGTTACATTGAGGGATTTCGTCGTTCCGAGCAGCGATGGAGGCCGCAATTCGGAGGGAACCTAAGCACCGATTCAAAATCTTGCTGCGCCGAAGGAGCAATGTGGGTAAACTCCTCGTAGGATGACTCCAGGTTGTTTGTAGCATTTCGTTACGATATAAATGGAAGCTATCCCGGGCGCAATGAGTTGTCAGTACTCCACACCGGAACATCAAGCCGAGGAATAATGAGGATTTTCAGCGCAAACGTGCAACAGCGGGAGCGGAGAGAACCGAGCCTGTTCGAGAGGCTTCCGACTGTTCACCAGCAGTGCGGCGTCTCTTCGTTGTCTTGAGGTAAGGGCGGGGGGGGGGGGGGGGGGGGGGGGGGGGGGGGGGGGGGGGGCCCCCCCCCGCCCCCCCCCCCCCCCCCCCCGGGGGGGGGGGGGGGGGGGGGGGGGGGGGCCGGGGGGGGGGGGGGGGGGGGGGGGGGGGGGGGGGGGCCCCCCCGGGGGGGGGGGGGGGGGGGGGGGGGGGGGGGGGGGGGGGGGGGGGGGGGGGGGGGGGGGGGGGGGGGGGGGGGGGGGGGGGGGGGGGGGGGGGGGGGGGGGAGAAGAAAGGGCCGGGAAAAAAAAAAGAAAAAAGGAAAGAAGAGGTCGGTACTGTACTCTCGGCTTTGCTTTCTGCCCTCTCGAACGTTTCCGCGTGAGCCACGGAATTTCGACTGGGGCCCCGTCAGCCTCTTGATTCGTAACATAGCTTCACGCCTTGCATTCAACGCGGCCTTCATTTCATGGTTCCAATTTTCTTCCCTACTTTCTTCCCCCGGGTTTTCCTGGTGGAACTTAGAGAATCCTTGGGTGTCGAGCTCCGCTCACGCCAGTGAACAACAATATCAAGCGATCAGGCTCCAAATGAAGTCCTCTCGTTGAATTCGGAAAATATCATGTCTCAATTCGGACAAGAGGAAGATGGACGCTTTCAAGCGCGTCTCTTACCAACGCCAATGGCTGTATTGCGAAGTATTGTGGAGGAGGAGGTTGCGGAGCGCTTAAGAACACCGATGGGCGACCCAACTGGTATCGCGAAGGACGCAGCCTTTCGTCACCAATCTCACCGAGCACCGGAAACCATTCACTTTAATCTAAATCATTCTCTATGGGGGAACCTCCACGAACTTTGGAGGTTCAGAGGTTTGGACCTCGCGCTCAACAGCGTTGTCTGGCGCCTAAAATCCTGAAATCGGCAGACAAAGACCTGAAATAGTCGAATCCTGATTGAGGGAGCTGAAGTTGAGCAAAATCAAAAACCGCCCCATGGGTACCGGAATTCCCTCGCTCACCACCTTGATTTTCGTCCAAAAGTAGTAAAGGTCTGGAGAATCAGCCCCGCCCAAGATCCGCAGCGAAATTTCGCCATCATCGAGGACTTTATCAGCGAACAGCACGGTTTGAGGTAATCAATCCATAGGGCCTTCATTTCCCTTGCGAGTGCTAGTTCACCGCACGTGCTTCGCGACAGATGGAAGAAATATGATCCCGAACAGCTCAAGTACCAATCCCCTACTTACCGCTGCTCACATTACACTCTATTACTCCATATGGTCTCTGGGTTCGCAGCGTTCCGAGGCGCGTTCAATTCGACTCCAACTTATTCGACGAGCAAGGTATTCATGACTTGTCGCCCTCCCCTGTTCCAGAAGATTCATGATTCGCCCTGGAAACCGAAAATAGGCCGTGCCCCAGACTGATGGAAGCTTTCATCCGTCTTGAGCCCGGAAGGTTGACACAGAGACTGCTTGAAAAGACAGAGCGATCCATGGATAGGTCTCAGTGTGTCAAGTATAAATGAAGTGGTCACCATCACACACACTCGGAGGCGCCTTTTTTGTCGCAGCGCTTGACGAGATCCAGGTTCGAATCTCGCCCCGTAAACTGCATAATATTCGGCAACTGAACGCGTTCGGTGAACGGGCAGAATTCTTTTGCGCATGCTCTGAATGATGGCCATCCCTCTTTTCTCAGTTTCTCGATCTCAGAAGATATATAGGTCGCTCGAGGCCACTAATTCAAAACAAAAGGATTCTAAGGGGCCAAGTTGGTCTGATGGAGTATGAATCGAACCGCCAGTAATGCGAATAGGCATACTCCGATCATCATGGTATCTTGTAATTCCTCGGGCAGTTCGACTCTTGACTTCGTCGTTTCCTGTAAGACCAACCGAGCAATCCTCTCTATTCGTTCTCGTCAGCGGGCATGATGGTGTCGCGAATATTGAGCGACCAGATCGTTTTCGCGACGTCAAACGGGGCTAACGGACTCGTTGCAGGAAGTTTCTGCATCGTAGCTTTCGCGGAAGAATGCCTGATCCAGTGAAAGATGAGTTTGCTCGCATCCGAGGGGAGTCCAATCAAGCTCTACCTGGAAAGTTCAAGTCAGTGGCGGTTCGACGCAGAAGCCATTCAGTGAATATCTCCTGTGCTCCAACGGCTGTCACCGAAACTTGTGATGGTTGCGCTAGTTTCCGGGGATTGAGTGAGCCAAGCCAAGATGTTCGCCACGCAAAGTTCTCCGAAGTGAGCATTCAACGTAGCGCTTTCATCGAACCCTTCATCGTTGCGAGCTGGGAGGAGACAAGAATGGAGGTTGCACACAGGTTATGCAATGGCTTTGCAACGGAAGAATGACTTCACTCTCTGCTGGTGACGTGGATTGCGGGCACCCTACGATTTGTAGAATTCCCGTTGGTCGGCAAATGGCCGACAGTCTCTCCCACTGGGCGAGCGTGTCAGATTTCGACTTTCTCGAATCACCTCATGCACATACGAGCGAGCGTCAGCTATCCTCAGCGAGTGGCCTTCCGATCGGGAACGATGGAGAGAAACGAGCTCCCCTTGGCGAGTGCCCGAAGAAAATGCTCTTAGGTTAGAGGATGCATTCACAGGCCACCGTGACTGTTCCCAAGTCTCGAATCAGATGATAGACTCCATCGCTTACTGGTACATACCCCAAACCTTCATCAGGCTCCTGCATCGAAATTTGTTGTCAGACATCGTGACGAGATGAACGTATTCCAATCATGTTCAGAAATCTTTTCCGAACCCGTCCTTTCTCCACGTCTCAAGTTCCCCCACTTGTGGCTGATGTTCTCGACGTCGATGGAGGGGAAGAGAAATAGCGAGAAATCATAAATTCAAAATTCAAAACATTGCGCGTCGTCGCTCTCCGGTGTCTCCTGTTGTCGTGCTCGAAGAGTAGAGCGCCATCACGATTTTGGCAAAATATATGCATCGGATGGGGCTACCAAGTAGAACGCGGCATGCTGGAATGTACCGTGAACCCCCGTTTTATGCGGTCCCCGCATCCGCATAAGACGAATTTCTTCGCATAATACGGGGGTCGGCCAGAAAACGCCAGGATTGCTTTCCAGACTTCGTGTTGATAGTCCGGGAGACTACAGTGTGCAATCTCGAGCGATATCCCGGGTACTGATTGTGAGTGACTTCCTCAGCCAATCGGGTCTTTCTTAGAGTCGATTGCAAACCTTTCTTGGTCCTGAAAGCGCTGTTAGAGGAACAGGTCTAGAGTCGAGTAGCGTGTTAGTGGTGGAGATTTGTTTCAGATAATTTAGAGTCGGCCAAAATGTAATCATTCACTTTACTGACACCTATGTTGTAGCTACGTAACAATTATCTAGGATAGGCAATTGCCTTCTTGGGAACACCATCCGGGAGCTCCCCGTCAGCCAGAATCTGCAATTTATCCTTGATGCTGATAGCACGTCTCTGTCGCTTAACTTCCGTTGCATTCGTTGCTTCTTCTACACTTCGTCCCTTCGTGGGTGTAATTCCGACTCTATTCAAGCGAAGGTTCGACTTGCACTTCAAGACACACACTCGATGGAGCTCCCAACCCCTCTGCCGGCAGTCATTGACAACTCCAGGAGGTTAATAAAGATAGGCATGTTTGTGCTTAGTGCGACCGGAAACATTGTGTCACCACATTTATATCCTGATCGGATTGCAGTCACTCCCGAGAACGCGACGAATCCACTCGAAGAGACGCCACGAAGCATTGGCAATCAACTCCGACGAAGTATTGATTGGGCTAAGGAAGTCTGATTTTATTATTAGCTCAAAATATCGCTCGAGATTGTTCACTGTAGTCTCCCAGACTGTCAACGCGAAGTCTGGGAAGCAATTCTGGCGTTTTCTGGTCGACCCCCGTTTTATGCGGAAAAATTCGTTTTCCGCGGATGCGGAAACCGCAAGAAACGGGGGTTCACTGTTTTCGAGTAACATTTACCTAGACCGTCATTCATTCAGCAAGTCGGAACATTGCCGGGAGCTTAAGGCCCATTCGAGTCGACGTCGGAGAGAGGAACCCTAAGACCTTTGGTAACGAGACTACACCGCATAGTAGCCTGCTGACGACGGTTATCCGCTCGGCACCCGAATCTTTGAGCTCGTTATGCAATGCCTTCAAACGGATCGTTCAAAGCAGACGTGGCGTCGTCACGTGTGTTACGAAATGGATTCGATATCAGGAAAAGCAGGGAGATCGTTACCGAATGATACCAGAGCGATTCGCCGTGTCACCTCAGCTTTGAAAATTCGATCAGACACATCTAGGATCACACCTCTGCTCCTCGAGTCGAGAGCAGTTCGGGGAGGCCGGTGAAATTTCTCTTGATTCCGCAGTAGGTATCTAGCGCAGTTGGCAACCTGATGAGAGATACTATGGGCCAAAAGTTGCAATGGGACCGTTCAAGTCAAAGTTATAGCTTGGGTATGGTTCCAATTTTCGCTAGACTCATGGTGCTCCGAGGTCGATCTAACAGTCCCTAAAAATCGCAGCAACCAGTGTCAAGCATCGCTCCAAACGCAACTGAAAGTCGCGTCGTTTCCCCCTGTTTTCATATGAATCCAGGAGGCCAGGCTTCTCTGGACATGTTCGAAACTCTCGGGCCAGGTGCTCCGACCATCTCCGTTTTCCTCCCCGACAGGTAGCAATCCATCGCGTGGGGAGAACCGACGTGCAGAGCTCACAGCGAATTATTTGCGCTATATCAAACGAAGTCGGTGTTGCCCGGCCCACGCTGTTTGGTTTAAATACGTCCGTAGGAGACCGCGAAAGGTCGAAACCAGAATGCGGCAGGATCTATAGGTTACCAGCGTATCCATGATTCATGCGTTCCTTTGAGCGCAGACACAAAAGGGACCGCAACGCGCAAAAACTCGATCCTTGGAAAACCGCGACTCATCGATAGGGAGCCAGGAACACGGTTTTCGTCGAATGCGAGTCGATGATCTGAAGACTTCCGACTGGCTCGGATGTTTTTCCGTGACGGAACGGAGCTCCGTAGCTGACGCAGCTTTCTCTAGCCCCAACTGTTAGTTGTACAGCGGGACGAGTCGCGAACGCCGCGCCGTCGACGGCTCCGTTGACGGTCGGGAACATAATTCGATAAAGCCTTTTTGTGTAGTGAATGTATCCGTCAGAATGGAGGTTCTCGTCGGGAGCTTCACCACGAAAGTCGACTCGGCTTTTGTCGTGGGTGTGGTTTGCCGCGTAAGGGTTGCTGGACAGCGCCGCAATTTTGGGGACGCCTTTACAACGCCTTATGAGAATTTTTTGCTTCGAGAATGAATTGCCTATGCGGTGTCGGACACTAGCCGAAACAGCGAGTTGGGCAATGGCCTGAATTTTTGACCATCTCGGCGTTTGCCTCAACAGTTTTCGGCGTTATCGGTACGGAGGCTGAGATGGCAAGCGTACATAAGACTATTCCGTCCCACAAAATAGAAAATTGTGCTTCGCTGTGAACGAGCTCTTATTTCGGTTCTTTCAGCTATCGAAGTCCGAAAGTGCACATTTCCCAGCGGATTTGGTAAAATTGGTTGCCCCTAGTTGGAATGCGTTCGAATGTGAATCTCAAACGCAGACAATGGCGCCTCGCGTGCGACCCGAGCACTTCATGGCAAATGTTTGCAGCGATTCGAGTTCGTTCTTGCGGCATTATTCTGCTCTTGCACCGTTTCATCTCAGGCGCATAGCAAGAGGTTGAGGTTGAGGCTGCGGGCGGAAATTTCAGGGATGGGCATTCAATTTTGAGTCTTGGTCCATCGAGAGTCGAATATCATTCTTTCAGTGATCAATGGATGCGATGAGATGATCATCCCGTGCGTACTGGCTTTGACTCGCAACGCGATCTAACTCACTTCATGAGTTTTCAGGATTATTCCGAATGCTTGGGGTCACATATTGGAAATTCGAGAGGTTCCATCCAAATCACAAGCCGTGGCTCGGTCGTTTCGTCATGAGCAGTAAGTGTCGATCCTGGCAGACAGAAGCACAGGAGATGTCGATGCGGAGGACAAATTTGTCAAACATATTCGCAAGCTTCCCCCGCGGAATCGGAACGGTTGCGCCGGGGTCGGGATTGCGGTTTCTCCCATGTCTCACTGTTGGAGCAGAGAATTCAGCGACGACTCCGTTCAGAATACGGAAGAAGACCGGACAGGCATGACAGAAAAGCACAGAAAACTTGTCTTCTAAGAGATCCTGGACCCAAAGGTCCGGTTCTCGCTTCCATTCTGTCTTCGTGAGCACCCTCTCGGAGACATCCTACAGACAGCTCGGGGATCGCGTGGTTTCGAGGGGGAAACGTCGGCGGACTCGTCCCCGGGAAGTGCGTCCAAGAAGAGAAAGGCTCCGGAACGCCGCATTTCGCTTTTTGAAGGCCACAGAGAGACGCTCCCTAAAGACGAAACTTGGCAAGGCCTCTAAATCGGACATTAGGCAATCCCGAGAAACCAACGATGAAACCCCTTCCTCTCCTTTTGTGTTTGTAAACAAAGCGGCACGAAACTTAGAATCCCAGGTGGCAGGTCCACAAGCTCCCTCAGAGGAGAAACAATCTGCGGGATCCATTTTCGGCTCGAGTCATATTCTCAAGGACTGGTGATTCGAGAATCGCATGCTGAACCCTCTTGCCCCTCATGGTCCGCATTGTATGGACCGAAGATGTCCCATATCAGGCTCATCTAGCCGACGCAACTTTATCCATCAACACCCACGTTCAAATCCGATTTGCATTTTCATATCAGAGCGAATGCAGTTCGCCGTCTGCACCAGCAGTTCACCTTTGCGCAGCCACGTTGGCCGTGCCCCGCGAGGGAGTTCGACGGGCGAGCGGCCTCACCGTCGGGCGCGTTGCTCAAATCTCTTCTTAACATGTGTCCCACTGAGCATCCGTCAACAACATTCCGATGGATTTGGCCTGAATACAGCTGTCAGACGTGTTTTGTAAACACGTTCAAATGTTGAACGACAGAAATAACCTCCTTCGGAGACCCAGAGGAAAACTGCGTACGGAGAACGACAAGCGTGACGAATCGCTGCATTCGAAAATATTCTCAAGCTCGCGAACTAGCAGCGTATTGGCGCGTCGCACAGCGGTTCAGGTCGGGAAAAAATTATTGCGGTGCGGCGCAGCACGCTCAGAGGAGTTTTTCCAGATGCGTCCTGGCCTAGGCTACCTCACAGTACAGATTTTACTACTTGCATCGGGGGTCCTGGCATTTCTAGGGGCGAGAAGCCCCCAAAACACCCCCACTTCGCAAGCTTTCATTGTAAAACCCTGAGTATGCTGCCGCAAGGCCGAGCCTCATCCACTTTTGAAGGTGCGTTTTGGCCTGGGCAACACCTGGTATCGGGTATCCAGAACCCGAAAACCCCCGTTCCACCCACGATTCAAGATGTTCATGAAGACTTCCTAGATTTGCTGGGATCCTCAATGCAAGTGGGACAACATACACTACGTGATAGCCTAGGTCAAGATGCACTAAAGGAAGTCAGGAACAGGGTTCAAAGCATGAAAACCTTGAAAATCCGGTTGAAATAGGGTTTTATTGGCTCCAGAAATTCCGGAACCCCCGATGCGAATACCGAAACCGATGCTAAACGATAGTCAGAGCCAAGACGCATCTAGGAAAGTTATCGGAGCTGGGCTACGCCGCATCGCAAGAGTTTTTTCCCATTTTTGGCTTTTCTGAACCACTGTGGTGTCGGCTCGGTTCTTCCCGCTGAACGAGACGCGATCATTACAAGTGTGACATGCATGGGCTGCCGGGCTTAAATCATCCACGCTACATCACGCAGACCAGTGTATTCATTGGGACAGATCAACGCGACGGCATAGTTTCACTCAATCAACTCGATGATTCCCCAACCACGAACATCAGAACCGCGGACGAACCCGAGGCAGACTCTCTCCGATGCGAATCCAAATCGGATGATTCTCCAATTTGTGTCCAAACCAAAACGCCGCCCCTAAACATGGGAAATCGCGGTTCAAAATGAGTTTGGCTTCATGTGCAAGTGTCGAAATTGCAACGCGAGGAAACACCATCTGAGATAGTGGACCGGACATCTCGAATTCCGTTCCCTGGGAAACGGTCTTATAGGATTTCGCATCAGCGTATGATGGAGCAGCAACATCTCCAGGTCCAAACCCAATTACGAAGCTCATTAGGTCGTATTGAGAAAACTCTCCTCAGTTTGCAGGATAAACTTAGGGAGGCATGTGCGTTAGACTCGGCCCACTAAACCTTGGTTTGGAATTCCAATTAGGATTCGGCCCATGATCTCCAAGCAACAAGTTGGGACAACAGCGTGTGGTCAAAAGTCAATTGGTTCCGACGCGCCAACACTGACTGCCGTCACGTCCGCCTTGTCCTAAGCTTTCCGTCACGTCTGGAGAAACTTCTTCTGTGCAGGGTGCCCAGCACAGATTGTTCTCCCCTCCTTTCTTCACTCCTGGCTGATTGCTGGAACTTGTTGACGATAGGAGAGATTGCGATCGGAGCTTCAGAAACCACAAATCACAAGTTCACCGTCGACCGTACGACAGACTCGTTTGCTTGAATCTCCGAGCCGAAGCCGATAAGTTTCTCCCGGATGTCTCGCCGGCTTTGAGTGCATTCAATTTGCAAGATCTCTGTAGATCTGTCGCATCGAACGGGACGCTGGAATGCATTTCGGAGCTCGCCATCTGCATCGAAGAATTCCTCCCCACGTCACAACAAACTGTTAAGCGATTAGCTGCAAAGTTCGATGTGCTTCCTGCGAGGCAACGCTGCTTCCGTCCTACGAAAGGTAAACAATTACCGTGAGCTACCCGCTTCTCCTCGAAAACTCATGCAAAGCCCTGGAGCGACTGGAACAGTTTGTTCACCGCGGCGCGTACATCTCCCACCTGACTTTGGAAACTTTGGTAAGCGTACATGGGTGTGCTGCCGCGCGGGCTCATCTCCTTCCACAAAACGGGAGCTCAGGATAGGTTCAGATCGATGCCTTAGGATTCGAGCGGAATAAACTTGGAGGTATCAGAGCTCGGAATGATGAGCAGATTTTTTGGGCGGAGGCCCTTCGAGGAGAGTTCCGGCGGGGAACTCCCCCTTGAGGCTGGAATACGCGGATCGACAATGTTATCCTGAGTAGAAACTCGCACCTCGAAGGGCATAGAAACCTTCAGATGGGTGGTCACTACCATCATGGAGGAAATCCTTTATGAGCGGTGTGGTCACACCACCGTCGAGGGTTATGCGACAGCGCGGTTGCGGTTGTCAATTGTCCAACAATTCATAGTCGATCCTGTGTCTACGAGCATTGTACCGAATTCCAAGAAACATTTACGTTGTCATCCTATAGGTGCGGCTGAGCATTACGATACTTCGGGAAAAGTTCAATGAAGGAAAAGATCATCTCGATAGTCCGCAGGTGAATCTTTCGGAGCCTCACCAGAACGCTCTCTCCACATAAATACGTTGAGCTGCGGTTCAAGAGGGCTCAGCATGATATGACATTCCAGACGATGAAAGATGGAGAACACGCCGACAGAATTTTATATTTCAGAATGTTCCATATTCTCCGATCCGTTCGACTCGCCGCATGTCGATGGGATCGAAGCGGCGAGGGCCGGAAATCCCTCCGGGGCTTGAAGCAGAAGCAAACTTGATCATTTCCTCTGTTGCGAAAGTCAACGAGCCACTGTTCGGATGGAGCGGAACATCAATGCGTTATCTGGTAGGAGTTGATGGATGCATTTGATTCAAAATATCGAGCATCAGATTGGACCTCCATTCCTCTGCGGTTCGCTCCTATCCCTCACAAGGCAGTCAGGCTCGGAAATAGGTCAAGATGTTACCAGATGATATGATCGAGCAATTATTATTATTCCCGTCCCGGATCGCAGAATCGATGAAACATTTTCTCGCTCTTCGATCGTCGTAAGATCGGTTCATTTCGATGTCGGATCAGACCCAAAATTTTGTCCAGACCTCGAGACTTGAGGTCTTGAACAAGGGTGCCCGGGGGGCCAGGAGTGCACGATTCGCTGGCACGCATCCGGAATTCCTGGAGCTACGCGAGGCGCAGCAGCCAACGCACTGTGAGCTCCTCGAACTGCATATTTGGAGATACTCTCGGCAGAGAGCTCAATATCCATCGTAGCATGAATATAATTCCATGGCCGCTCCGTCCACTAGTTATTCAATCTCCTCCCGTGACTCTTCAGCTCATGTCTGTCCCGTATCAGTGCCAGAAATCCTCTTGCAGTTATCCTCGAAATAAAGGATTGTGCAGTTGCAATGATCAGTCATCTACGATTGATGTAGTAGGTCGTCAAATTGCCGGCTCTGTAGCTTTAGTGCGCGCACGCGACTCCATCTGCTATCGTATGTTCATCTGTATTCACGCCTCGATGACAAGCTCTTTCGAGTGACAGTTTGATCATTAGAGCGTCTGATCCTGCCTATGGTTCCTCCGAACGAGAAATCTTGTTCGTGACCCGAAAGTCGAGCAACTCTCGAATGGTAGGGAGACCTCCGGTGTGAGATTATCATTTTTGTTTGGCGGCAAGGGCCAATCCGTCGTCGTCAATCAGAATATGTATCTTTGAGTGCGACCTGATCCTAGGGACATGTGGAGCTCATGGGTCTGGTCTCAGAATGAGAGAAGAATCAACTCGCTGGGTTTGTTCACCATGATTTGAGAGCAAACGAACGAGGTCTCGCGAATCTCAATCTCACAGGAACTTCAGAAGCACTCCGCGTCGTCCCAGAGGGTGAGAGAGCCGATTTTTGTTCGACATCGAAGGTCGTACGCCAGGCTACAAAATGAGACAAGAATTACCTCACCGAGCTCCTCCGTGACAATTTGCGCTCCTGGGAGAGCACTCGCAGGAGCGCAGAATTCCCGTCCAACCTTGCTGCTCGCGAATAACATCGAAATCACCGCCGAACGAAACGTCGTCGCCCCAAGTCGTGCAGCGGCGATACGGGAAACCATCCGCGTAATCATTCGATGTGAAGCTCTCCGGAATCGTCGCGAAGCGACCTAGAGGAATGATCCTTGTCTCATTTTGTCCTCAAGAGGACAAGCTCTCAAATGATATCAAAATCAGCTCTCCGACCTACTCGGGGCGGAAACGGCAGGCAGAGGGAGCCGACTCGAAATGAACGCTTTCGTCGAATCGTAGCGGAGAAACCTATGGAGCTGATTCTCCCTTCTTTCTGTGGTCTGATGGTCTGAGAGATGCCACCAGGACAAGCTTCCCAGCTCCTTCCGGGTGAGAATGGCTAGCATTCAAAAAAGTGTCGCCCTCAATCTTCGCATACGAATCTGAGCAATCGGAGCAAGGTTCCCTGAGCAAGGGTATTTCATTTCGCTGTATTTGATCCTCGCAAGGGGAACGCTTCTGCTCACCAGTCGATTCCAACCCATCAAGTTGTGAGCGATCGAACCTAATGGGCTAATGGGAACACTGATAGAATCGCGTCGTTTGATGCGGCTTGATCCATTTCTCATCTTATCCATCAATTAACGAGTTCATCAGATTCTTCCGACGCGGTTAACACCACAAGCTCCCTTTCGAACGAGGTACAGCTCTTAAAAGTCGCAGGGGTCTAATCCAGCTACAGACATCGTGTCTCTAGCGTGACAGACGACGCCGGGTCAATGGCTCCGGGATGACTCCGTAAAATCATCCAAGTCTCTGGGAACCCCGCAGAGTCCAAGAATTCGTAAGTCGTGACCCGCGCAGCGAGAGTCCATTGATTGACAACTACGCCACTGACGGGAAAATTAGATGCGACCCGTCCATAGGGCCCTTAGTAAGCAGCAGCCCGATCCATCTGTTGCAGGTGTCTCGATACTTGCCGGGATGACGGCAGGAGGGGATTCCGGGAGCGCTGGAATGTTGCGGGAAAGGTCCATGCCGGAGACCTCGTTCTTTCCGACGCTTTCATTCGGACGTTGTCTCCGTCATGTATAGACTTCAGGTTTAACACAAAGTCACTTTCGAGATTACTTTCTATGGAAAATTGGACGCTTCAAGGCCGTCGATCGTCGGAAAGGGGACGTTACCTTTTTGAACGATCGTTGTGTGTTCTCCATCTTCTTCTCCCCACAACCGATTCTCGATACGATCGAAGAAATCCTTCCGCAAGGAGCCCTTTTCCACGCTCAGGTCTGAGCGCAGTGGTCGCAGAGCCAGGCAGGCACGCAGGTGTATGGTTTGCAGAGATTTCCGCCCTCAAGCGGTATCGATAAGCGTTTCCGTAGTTCGACAAGTGGTCAACGGCGCGGCGCTGAAATCGACACTTGGAGATATAGGATCGAACGGAGATTTCCTCCGCGCCCCTCGCGAAAGGGCTGCGGCCTCTGTCTTTGTCCGTCCGAGCGATTTCCTACGTTTCCCAGTGGTACATCACCAGAAGTTGGGATCGGTTGGGGAATGAAGCCGTCGCGTGTCTCGAGCCAGATTCAAATCCCCCGCCCGCGAAGGCGATGGAAATTTGCATCTGAATCGAGACCTGATATCTCATGGACTCATGGAGGCTTATTCACGATCCTTGTTTCAGAGCCAAAGCTCTCGGAATTTACGGATCAAGGACTTCGAATAGATTGAAACCCCCTGCAACGGGCTTCAGGGGGCCCTGGAGCGCTTCGATATGATAGGGGTCTGCAATATGCGACAACCAGATCGCGGACCACGCAGCCCTTCCGCCGATGAACGGAGTTGACCGATTGCCGTGTTCTTTCGCCATTGTTTGACAACCTCTGATTTCCCTTCCTAGGAATCGTCCCGTTGTCCCCGAAGTGTATAACAGAAAATAGTGAATGAGTCCGTTCATACGGAAAATTTGTCGCGCACACTGTTATGACGGGAAATTCGCAGATTTCGACCATGTACCACGACCTGCTCCCCGCGGTGTCTATGAACCATGGATGCTATCCGCAATAACCGCGGAAAAATGGCGGTTTTCGACCGGTGAAAACCGTAACAAGGCTCACTTACCGCTTGACAGCCGCGATCGAGCGCAAGTATCGGGGCTTCTGCAATGCGATCACTCATGAACATCAGCATGTCAACATGAAAAGGCTGCCAGGAGAACTTTGTCAGAATCCCATGGGAAACCCCAACGCGGCCTGCGCATGTATCTCCAAGTTCACTGAATTGAACTAGGTCAGTTTCTCGAGATGACGGTCTGTGGGGAAGCCTGGCAGCGGCACGAATCGTGCTCTGCGATCGCGCGGTGCGGCAGTAATTCCAGGCTCTATTAATTTCGTACAGACAACGATCAAGTCAATCGAGTGTGAAACGCGGCGTTTCCCTGTTTCTCACGGCAATGGAATCAATCGGCACATGTGCTCCCTTCGTTCAGACTCTCGTGGCGGAAATTTCCGTACTTGAGCTGCACCTACTTTGAAGCATTTCACCTCGAGGGTTGCATGAGGGTCATTCGCTCCGTTGTGCGCGAAATCTCAACCGACGTGAATTCATGCGCTTTGTCACGTGAAAGATCACCGGTACACACCTTGGCAAGCGCAGTCGAATTCCACTGAAGCCCGTGACGAGGAACGACACGTTTTCAACGCTTTAATTGAACCCGACATCAAAGCTTCAGAGCCCTAATAGTTGAGGAGAACGGAGCTTGGCTTTCTTAATGCTTTCAGGAGCGCTCCATCGAAGGAAAAAGGAAGAGGAGGAGCGGAGAGAAAATGAGAAAAAAGTAGGGAAGGGAGACCGGAGCACGAGAGGGGAGGAAAAAGAGAAGTCACGAACAACGACTCGGAGTTTTGGTTTGGCGGTTGAGGTCAAAGCTCCGAAAAAGGAAAAATAGAATGGACTTGGTCAACCGACTCCCGCCTAGGGTCTTTGTGGTCCGTCTCCGAACGTTGAACAGATGACAAGCGGGTGGACAACCAGACCAGCCGCTGTTCGACGGATCGGAAGTTGCTCCCCATAATACGACCTTGCAGCCTAACAAGGAGGTTAGAGGAAGCTATGAAAGAGCAAAATGACGCGTTTAAATATCCGCATGCTAATCGTCGGCCATCAAACTTTGCATCCACAGAGAGGAGGTGACCTGCTCGTATTGCGGCGCGGACGAAGAACTTCAATGTACTGTGAGCACACGTTTCTGATCGCTTTGTCAAACTCTGTCGAAGATTTGAAGGGATGCTCCGCCGTCGGTGGGATTGTAGGAAAGAGTTCGGACCGGAGAACCATGGCTGAGAAGAAGGTCCAGAAAATAACTCGCAAACTGAACTCGTGAAGTTGACGTCGTTGTCACAGAATATAATCCCTGCACAGTGGATTATTTCTTCAAAGTTATGTTAATGTATCATGAGCTGATTCTTGTCGTTCCTCCCAGCGGTACTCTTTGAGGTGTCGGGTTCAAGAAAATCAGCGCGGCGAACTCTGAAGCTGAATAACTTCGAAACTCGCAATCTCGTTGCCGGAATTCCATCAAGATCTTCCAATTCGGAACGTGATGGTATCGTTTCGAGCATGGGGGATTGCTTGACGACTGTCTGTCCTGATGGGATGCTATTCTGCGCGTCGTGCTGCTCGCATGCCACCCATGCTCTCGTGAATATCCTTCGCTCAAGCTGAGTAGGGGTGGAGGCGAAACTCTGTTGAGACGGTACGCAAAGTCAGACAGGGCTATCCTGTCCTCGGTTTGGTATCTATGAATTTTTTCGCGGCCGAGTAACTTGCCGAATCATCCATTCCATATCCTCGAATCACTCGCGCGGGGAATCGGTTGGCTGGTCACCTTGTTACAATGCGAGGTTGCTGTTTATACGAATAGACGGGATGGGCGGGCCGTGCAAGAGCATGATGTGGATCCACGCAGCCTAATGCGTTGCGGGAACATATGTACTCTCACGGGAAGAGCATCCGGGTCGCAAGAGAGGGCCGGTCACAGTTCAGCGAAAATTTCGATTCTCGATCGTCCGAGCCCTCGGGAGACTTCTTTACGGGATATTTTGTCGACGAACTCACCGTCGAAAAACTCCCGGGAAATTCCGAGCTCGCAATACTTCAAACTATACCTGGAGCTCGGATTTCCCTCAAGCAGCGATTCCTTATTGACACCAGAGAGGGGAATTTCCGATCAGACCTGGTTCAATGTTCAAGGAAGTTAGTGTTCACAGGGCCCGCTTTATCGGCCGCCCTACTTCGAACCTGTTTCCAATGGGGGAATGCTCAGGAGGGAGTTCTCCGCTCGAGGGTCGAAGACGGCGGTCAGTCAGCCGTGAAAACGAATCGCCCGCTCTAGAATGTAATCCACGTCTCCTCGCTGAATGATTCGCATGAATCAAAGCAAACCTAGGTGCTGCGAAAGAGTTTGACCTCTGTTGACTGTTTCAGTGACGACCGACTACACTCGGACCGAGTCTCGTCGAGCTGTCTCGAGCTTCGGGGGACGGGCCGCTCTCTGTGGAGCTTGAGAGTTCTGCATCTGAATCCAAGCCACCGAATCAGGCTACTTGAATCCGCTGGCCGAGAGACACAGTCCATGACGGCTCTCTACGTGACCAAGTCGTTCGTGTGCTGCTTTGGACAAGCAATCAAACACATGTTAGCTTCAGAAACAGTTTCTCTTGAAGCCGATACTTCTTTTCCAAAGTGAAGCCACGCGCGCCGGGTCTCGGCTTTCGAAAGCAGCAAGTAATTAGGTTTGCCGTGGGAACTCGAGTTTAACGAACGCTTTCACTTCGACTAGCGCTACAAAACGCTCATCTGAAAGGTAATGTGATGATCGTACGCGAAGCAGCCGACCGACAGATGACGTCCGTGGCGCTCTGGTAGCGCCACGCTTGTGAACTTCATCGTTTCTGTAGGGCTGAGCAGAAGAATCACAAGGGGAAGATGCTCAGGGCGGAGACGAGAAGAGCAGAAGATATTCGCAAGGGACCAAGTTGATCTCCCGCTTCTGGATTCCGTCGAGACGGGGTCGTCCCTCATGCAGCATCCGTATACTCATTTTCGTCGTCAACAAACATTCCGAACGCTAATTGAAAGCTTCCGCCTGGCAGCGATGTTTCCGCATCATCTGAACTGGATCGAACTCCATACACGCTCCCCAAGGAGCTTGTTGCTCGGAAGTTGATTATAAAGCGCTGTGATGAAGGCGTCGAAAGTTTACACATCAACTCTATGAGAATTTATGGGTAAAACTCCTATTCGAAGTCCTCGATGATAAGGATGTAGGATCTGAAGCGCGGATCCGAAGAAACGCCCATGCATGTTCTCAACATCCGGAGAATGACATTTTAAAGTCTTTGTTTTGTGCCTTGTAGTGCCAATCCCAAACTGATCGAGCTCTGAGATACCAGTGACGGATTCTCATACCGTGCTCAATCTTTGAGAACAATAGGTCGCGGATGAAACATCCAACTGCGCGGGTCAAGGAGGGATAACAGTCGCATCCACCAAAGCCGTTTCATGAGTTGGAGCCATCTTCGTGCGGCAATACGCGGAGGCGAGGGCGAAGAGACTTCCCCACCCTGTGGCCCCAGTATGTCTTCCGGCCGCGGTTCGAGGGAGAAATAATCCACCTATATCATTGGTCGCTCCTCCCAATTTCTCAGTTCCTGCGGGACATTTCCGGTTACCTCCAGAAATCATCGCATTATTGGCTGAAATATCAGTTGACAGTGTGTCCTGCGCGACTTTTCCTCGAGGAGGTAACTAATACCATATGGAAGTCAATTCCCTCGGATTGAGCTCAGCCTCACTGGCAACTCTGCCGATATCTTCGGAAACGACTTCAATACGTTCCGTGAGTTGCTCCCAATGAATTATTCCCGAAGTGAAAAGGTAAATCGCCAGTTGAGAGCCTGAAAAGAGAGTGGCGCGGATGTTCATCGAAGAACACGCGATTCACACAGGTCCTTGAGGAATTCAAACAATCGCGCAAGAATTTATTCGCCGTGGCGCAGGGAGCTCTAAGCACAACGCGCTCCAAGTGCCGTGCTCCCTGTCGGCAGCTTCCCCGTGGTTCTGTCTGGAGCTCGGTGGACGTCCGAGAACTAATTTCGTCCGAGTCCAGGTCACCCACGCAATGGTTGGCGGACATCTTCTGAACGGAATTACAACGGGGAAGGGATTCCTCGTTACGTTGGCTCGCGTAGCAGAGGAAAGGAGGACCAGAAAAATGGTTAGGTCGACGGGGTGAGAGACGGAATGGAGCGGAGAGACCGATTCCTCGTGCTAGATCCATCCTGGAGTACTGGAGAGACTCTTGCCTCATTTTCGATGACGGCATTCAGTCGAGCTCGATTTTCTCAATGAGGAGAATTGCTTCGCTGCTCTGGTAGCCGGCTCTTGCCTGCCGCCCATGCTTAATTCAAGAGGACCAGACCTCGAGGGCGATGCATCAGTCAATGATGCAACAAGCACTTGGAACATCTGATCCACTTAATCGAGTTGCACGTGGAAGGAGACTGGAAAGAAAAGACGAACAAAAAAACATTGGATGCAGCCACTGACTAAGCTGAAAGCGGTGTTGTATATTTCATTCAATTAGGAGGCTCATTCCGCCGGCACAACATGTGAACTCGGATAGTTTCAACGGATTATCAGAGTGTCAGTGGTAAGACTTTCTCCCATTCGGCGCACCAACGGACCATCTGCGGGAATATTCTGAAGGACATCTAATGCAACGTGTGCAGTAGATTCAGCAGAGCAGCTCTTTTCCGTAGGGATGGAAAAGTTGTGGTTCCATGCGCACGAATATTTCGAAAAAGCAATGTTGTTTCGTTATATTACTAGGAAACCTTCAACAAAGAAGGTTCTGCGATTCCGCTGCCTGACGACCATAGCGGAAAATCCTCCCCTACCCCACACAGATAAGCTGAGCTATTCTCCGGTACGCTGTTAGAGGTCGGTGTGCCAAGGCAGCCGTTTAAAACGTTCGATGAGCTGACTGTGGGTTTCGTTCCCGTAGACTCACGGCATCGCAAACTGATCATGGACCTTGTATGGAGCTAGTATCATCAAATGCTCATTATGCTTGGGCTGCGTTCTCGCGGAGCAGTCCATCAATCAGGCTCCAACAGGAGAGGAGTAAGGGATCATCAACTTTGTTTGAAAAAGCACGCGATATGCTGTCAGTTCTAGATCAGACTCGGCAAACCTCTTCCTCGTAGTAATAATCTTTAAAGATTGTCTTGTTCACGTCATCTCGGGCTCGAATTAGCTCACGGACAGATGATTGTCGACCCACGGTCATCGCGTTTAATTGGTGTCAGGGTGATCGCGGAATGGGAGTGGACCTCAGGGAACGCCCCATAGCACGCGCTTCGTAGCATCTACGTTTCTGGTTTCTGTCTTGGTTTTATTGACTATACTGGGTGGCGTTGATTCTTTCTTGATCAGAAGTCCGCAAATGTTCCGCCTAAGGCCCCGATCGCGGCTTGAGGGGAAGCTCCAATCGGTCCTGAGCCTCCGGGAATCGCGCCTCAGGCCAGAACCTCGGCCCGCATATTGGTATTCGCTGGTACCATTGATGAAAGAGAATCCACGGAAATACCGCGAATTGGAGATAATTCAAGCCGACGGGCTGACCAGCTTCATCATCTATCATATCCTGACCCTGATTCCGGACGGGGTTTCAGTCTCAATGGAATGGAGGAAGCTTTGCGCTGCGCGGAGCCGACTTACCGGCACACCTGTTATGCTGCTCACTCAGACTCCTGTGGAAACGCAATGGAAGCAAGACTGCAGAGGCTGTCTCGACTGCAGAAAACAGCAATCATGTACGTACATAGGCAAAGTTTGAGCAAAGACCGGAAAATAATCTCCTGATTCGTGATAACGACTAGCTGGATTTCTTGTAAGTAGCCAGAAGCGCAACAGCAAACTTCGGATTAACCACTGTATGCATAATCTCCTTGAAATGCCAGCGCGTCCAATGAATCAACGTTCCAAGAGAAATTGTCCACCATTTCACATCCAGCAAATGAAGAATCGAACCCTTGACTTGATAAACTAGAGTTTTCAAGTTTCTCGGGGAGCGAGTGATGAATCCGTTAAAACCAGAAGAAGCCAAGTGAAGAGCTTCAAAGATTCGCCAGAAGTCCTGATGAAATGAATCGCATCTTTGGACCCTTCGAATTCTCCGGTGTAATACGCAGCGAATGCCTCGCTCTCTGAGGGTTCCCGAGATTCGGGATTCAGGAGCTGCGAATAGTAGAAGGCCGAATATATATTACGAGTTGGAAAGACAATCTCGTGTTCAGAATCGTGAACGGGAGCTCATAAAGCCTCCAAGAGTGCGAAGGGGGAGGGCAGAACTCCCGGGCGAGAACTTCGGGAGCGCAGAATCAGGGTCTGAACACCCACGGACAACTCCACCAATGCGGAACGGTTTCTGCACTCATGTCGGGAAGGAACCTTGAAAACTAGGGCGGTAAACTATCGTGCAATTCCACAACCAGGGTTTGTGTTTTTGAGACAAGTCACATGGTTCGCTGATACGATGGGCAGTAACATGATTCACGCACAATTGCGTCTGGGAAAGAGAATAATTTCCTCCACACAGAGAAAGCAGATTCCGAGGTCCTTGTTTGTGGTGTCCCGCTTCTTCGAGCGAGTCAAATCTGGTGGTGAGCACTCGAGGGGTATTTTTCTCATCTCACACACCCGTTATGTGAAATGAGGCAGGAACGCTGATGTGTCCGATGATCCCTCGTACCTGGAGCTTTCACCTTTCTCATCTCACCTCTGGCAAATCTTCCAGGTTCTAGTACGAGGGAGAGAGACACGATAATCAGCGTAGCCAGGCCCCCCCTCCACGAAATTTTCGTCTGGCCCATAGAGCTCCATGTTGAAACTTCTCATCATCATCTGTTGCCCCCCCCCCCCCCCGAAACAGGGCAAAAATGTCCTTGCCCCCGCCCCAAAAAATCCTGTATACGCCCCCCGGTCAAAGCTCAGCATCCTTGCTGGTTCCCCCCCGTCCCTCCCACCCCCCTACCCCCCCGAAAGCGCATGACTTGTCCCGCACACGGGATGTCCTCCTTACAAATCAAAACAATCAACCATATTCGAGAGTATCCTGAATCACGCACCGTGCGGATAGGTAGTTAACATCTTCCAGTGCTTGAGACCGATTAGAGCTAGGCACGGCGGATCGCCTTCGGGCGGAAGGCGATGGGAATTTACACGACTTCAACATCGGAGGGCGGGGTTAATAAAATGCACGAAGTAGAGGAATTCCGTAACCTACGGTCTTCTGTGAGGAGACAAAAGACAAACGCTCGCTGTCGCGAACAGTTCGGGATTGTTCAAGTCGGCCACTTTTAGAAGCTTACTTCGGTGGTGAAGTGTGTTTTCTCAAATTTTCGAATGCCTCCACATTAATCTCGCGTCGGATCCACGGGGCTTGCTCGAGTGGAGCAGAGTCGAGTCGACAGCGGACGGTCTGTTCCGCCAACAGGCTCTTTGACTAAAGTTTGTTCGAGAGTTTCTTTTGTCTAGAGAAGACAGCGTTGACAACGGCAGCGCGCCTCCGGAGGCCGCTTGACGCCGAAGGTTTGTCCGTCGAACGAAGGAAACAACGGACGACAAAGCAGAGAAAGCACGACGAGCCTGTTGTGGCAGCAACTGGCAACCCCGTAAGGCGTTTCTGTCAGCTGACTCGCGGACGCTCTCTTCTGTTCCGACTCGAACGAGCTTGAACATTCTGCCGCAGCAACAGCGTTCCTCCCCTGGTCCTAGTGACGACGAAGTGAGGTTTGAATGTTGATCTCAGCCTCCTGAGCTCAGCCCGAACGCCTTGATATACTCTGCAGAGCAGAGCGGTGCTTCGAGACGCAGAACAAAGAACCCTGATGAAAGGGGTTTGCCTTGTTTGAGGAACGCCGGACACGCTTTGTTTGAGTGGCACGAAGTGGAGCAGAGTACAGATGGAATAGCGCTCCCTGATGGCCCAGACAGGATGCGGACTGTGGACAAATGAATTCAGAGTTTGAGATACACTTATGAGATAAGTTCGGCTCCGTGCCAAACTTATAAACTGAGAGAACCTTCCGATGAGGGTTTCACGAGGCTGACGTTGATGATCGGAACCTGACTCGATAGGTATCAGGGATGGGTTCCAATTCTCAAGACCGGCGACTTAGAAGTGTTCGTCGTTCTAAATCTTCTCGTGCATCACAACTGCGACAGCGGGTCTCGCTCGTCCCATCTGTGTAGGCATTCGAGCTTTGTCCGGTGTAACGTAAGAAGTTCGCCGGATTCGAATGTTTCTCGAGAAGAGCTCGTATGGCTCCTTTCACGCGACTGGGAATCTAATCTCCTTCAGATGGGCTACCACTGTGAGAGCGGTCAATGAAAGGCTAGTGGACTACTTTCCATGGGTCGCGGGCCTCTCTTTTCGCCTCGACGATCTATTCCGACTCTTCGGCACGTGGGTTCATCTAGCTCCGGATCAACATGATCGACGACGGGAAGAGATTTCGCCATGCCCTCCGCATGCCTTTGCTGACTTATATCACGGGACATTTTTTATTCGTTCCTAGCGAAAAGCCGATTAGGAAAATGCAAATTTGAAGCGGAAAGCCATCCCGCCATTCTCCGAGTTCCGTCGGAGTCGCGAGCATTCATTGCTTTCACATCCTTTGGAATATACAGCACGGTTTCTTTGCGCGAGTCTGCCCACTAGCGAAACAAATCACGTCGACAGAGCGCTGGCGCCAACGAATGGCTGCGGAGTTTTGTCTGCGTATTTGTGCGCGGAATCAGGGTAACCTTGTGAAAACCTCGCAAAGGCGCCGCCGGAACCGACTCTAGCTCGGGATCATCGGAGGAGGGATTGGGATGCAATTTCCGCGATCGACTGACTGGGTCTTGCCGCGGGGGACCTCACAACACGCCTAATAGGAAATCTGACACTTTCAGCGAGCTTACTTCGAGCATCTGAGTTGGGCCAACGCGCGGCTTCGACTGGTCTGCTTGCTGACACTCGGTTCGGAAGACGCGGATTCTCCATCCTCGGATTCAGGGGCGTTTAGATTGTTTTGAGTCCTGTTCGAGAGTTTTGCATCTATCCGAAATTCGACGTCTCAGAAGAAGCGCAGAAACATTCTTGAAAACTTTTCCGTGACACAGGCCTGTGTCTCAACGCAAAAGGCCCCTACTCGAGCGCCCATCAGTCTTCCTCGTTCCGTTGCTGTTTTTTCTTCCGTTTCCCCCTTTCCATCAGTTCCACCCTTTACGACACGCAGCCACCCACAAAACAGGAGCAGCCAGCTCCTCGCTTATAGACAACGATGGCGTTGGACGGAGAGTTTTTGACAGCCACTTAGCTGGAGGAGCGTGATTGCACCCAGGAGCACGTCTCTCTTTGCCGCCGAGTCCTTGTTCTGGGTACCTGTCCGTTCCCACGGACCTGCACTTCAGCGACTGTCCCGATACTTCAGGCTATTTGACTGTGACCTCCCAATCAGTGGAAAGTTCCACCATCAGTTGACATTTTCGTTTCCGCGCTCCTTCATTCTTTCGGGCCTCAATCCGAGACTTGAGGGCACGTGAGTCGGGGTAACAATGTCATCGGGGTAGATATCAGAGTTTTACGCAGTTGAACCACCAGGCGAGCATGTCGATGCAATAAATATCGTTCGGACTCCATTCTGCGGTCACCAACCCCCTTCACGGGCCTGAAGTAACCTGAAAGTTCAACAAGGCTCGAATGGAGGCTCATCAAGGGCTGATCGGCCACCATGCGCCGTTGCGAAGCCCACGTCATAAATCATAGCTCAATCAAGACTCGATTCGAGCACATTATATCTTCTCATAATATTCCAGTTTTTCCTCTCTCTCTCTTCTTCTCTCAGATTCCTCGGCTCTCTCATCCACTGTCAGTTAAAGTGGAAGTGCCCATTCTGAGTGAAAAATGTTCGTAACGATCACCCAGTGGGCGAGCGGCTATACGCCAGCTAAAGTGGTTAAGTGGAAATATGGAAAGAAGCCACATCTCAGCCTTAACAGCCTACGGTTGAGAAACTCTTACTCTACGCTGATGTAACGAGAGCACAGTATCTGTTTGGGATCGTTTTGCGAGATTAGGTCCTGAAGATGCATCCAAAAGAATGGAGGGTCAGTTCACATTACCCGAAACTACCATACGCCGATTTCTTTTCTCGAATTGCCAGAGAGTGACCTGTGAGAAGGAGCGTGATAGGGGGCTTTCAGTCGAGAAACCCAAATTGCGGAAATGGCCGAGCACGCAACGGCCGCAAGACAAAGACGGGGACGATGATATCATTCAGAAAGAAGTCGGTCTTCTGATGTTACTGAACGGCATTTGAACCAAGGACCTGCCCCTTCTGGGCGTGGTAACTTGGGTGAACATGACGTAGAATGTTGTACCACGATGGTGAGTCGATGTCGATGAGGTCACGAGAGAGAAACGAAAATACTGACCACCTGAATTCCTCGGACATTGCGTCGGCATTTGCGAATTCCAGAAGTAGTAGTGGGCCTTGTGGACAGCTCCGAATTCCGAGAGGGCCTTTTCCTGAGGTCGACCGCAGAGCCTCAACTTGTAGGCGCGCTCGAAAACTCTCTCTCTTTCTTCCCCACTCTCGTATAGCGTGATTATGGTCCCCGAAGAATCAGTAAAACAAAACTCGATGCTACCACGTCGAGTGAGGGTATTTCATTTGATCCACACATCTCGACGCACGCGGAGGCCTACTGATGGGGGGGAGAGCAAGTTCGAGAGACAGGGAAGGTGCTCATTGAGTCCGACTCTGCGCTTACATCGCGTGAAGCGGCCCAGGGTGCGGCATACATACATACTACACTCCTCGGAGAATCTTGCTCAACTGTCTGCCTGCCAAGGGTCCGGCGAGAGTCTCAAGACGATTCACAAACATCCTCCTCTCGCAGTACACGCACCGCTCACTCGGTCCAACGAGCCTTTGTCGCACATTGCCATGTCCTCACCGAGCCATTCCAGGGAGGTCTCTCCATCTCCAGGAGGGATAGACACAGAGTGCTAATATGACGGGACTTGGTGACTAACGAGTGCCTCGTGATAATCCGCCCATAACGCGTCGTCATCCGGGTCCCGGCAGGAAGTAGGGTTCGGATGAGCTAGCTGGTAAACCATGCGAAGCGAGAGTGGACCTATTCGCCTTCGTGGTTTTCACATGTTTGTCCCCTGTCTCTTGATTTTCTTCATCGTTATCGTTTGCGCCATAAGTGCTGTTGTTACTGTTTGGAAGGAGGTCGTCGTCGTCGTCGTTGTTTTGGCGGCGTTAGTGGCGACCGTAGTGGTGAAGATTGCGTGCTCGAAACTCATCTGTGGCTCCACTCACCATCAGTGGCAGAGGTTGAAACGAGGAAAGCTAGACACTCGCTCTCCACTCAACTCGCTCGCTAGCCGGCAACGAGTGGAGCCGAGGACCATCGGGGTCTCGCGGCTCCGTTGCGGGAACTCCGGCGGAGCTGTGGCGCCATGCATCCTGCGCGTCCTATCTATAGAGCACCTAGTAGGGGAATCACAAGCCATTCAAGTTGAACGCGGAGGAATGATCTTTTCTGGTCGTCAGCAGCAGCTGCTATCGCTTTGCCGTTATCCTCAACGCGTCAACACCGCCGGATTCGGTGGCAACAATCGCAGCCGCAATATCGTTTCCGGCAACATTCACGAGAGGGTATAGAATGGAATCGCTATTCAAAGAGCGTTCGTTATTCCCTCCCCTCCCTTTCGATTCAATGATGCTGCGATGGCGTTCGGATTGTGTGTATCGGGCCAGATGATCCGTGGCCCAACATTCCTGGCTGGAAACTCAACAGGCCCCACTGCTATTGGGAGTGCTACAGATATGACGCTGAAGCCCTCACGGTGCATTATTCGGCGTTTTTGAACGAAGAATCACAACTTCTACAGGATTTCATGCAGACGTAGCCCGCACAGAGAATTTATCGCCCGGATGATCCTATGGGACAGTTTCGACTCTCTCGGCTCGACTCGGCTCGAATCCCCCAGGCCATATTTTGAGAAAGACCCCCCCCCCCCGTTTTCTTCGGGGAAACCCGAGGTCACAATTCCGAAACTGTTCGATCATTCTAGAATGCCACAGATTGCCTGATCTAAGCTTTTTGGAACACGATGCGTGCACCGTGCTTTGTTCATTGAACCACCGCCTGATAGGCAAGTTCCCTCCAATTCGTGTTTTGCGCACAGGGCGCATCCGCGGGGGGTGGCCAGCACGATGACAGAGGTCTGCGGTGAAAGACTCAGACCAGAGATAGGCGGACGAGATGTCCCTCCCAGGAGTAATGTATCCGTGAGTAGATAGGGGGGCCGAGGGCATGCGGGGAGGAACTCTGTCAATTCGGTGTCTGGTCGCCTGATCATTCAGAAGACTGGTCTGCTTACATTTCCTTCATTTCCGCCAACGCATTCGGCTAAGTGAGTTAGTTACTCAATGGTCAGGATGTTACTTACCGGCGACACCCGCTCAACGAGCAAAGCTGGACCATGTTGATGACCCTGCCACTGTCCTCCAGCCTGGTTTTCCCTCTGGAATCTGTGCTGCTCTTGTGTTCCTCCTTGAGAACATCGCCTCCATCGACAGCAGGTGGAGTGGGAGACTTCTCCAAAGGTTCGCTTCCGTCTATTCTCTGCTTATCACTACGCAGCGTTTCTCGACACATGCCTTGTAAAAGCACGTCTCCTGAATTCTTCAAGTTCTCTGTTTTCGGCATTCTGTTCCGCGTTCTAAAACGGAGGTTATCCGAATATACCGCGCGTTCCACGGTGATTGAGACAATGCCCAAGCCGTACTGTCCTACTCCCGGAATTGTTCCGGGTCTTGCTGAGGTCGCAGATGAGAGCTGAATGGATCGCTGAGAACCTGAATCATCATTCCTAACCTAAAGTTGATTCTCAAGATGGGCAAGAAACGAGAATGTTGCTGATTCAGCTTGGGGCTCGCCCTCTCGCATCTGTTCGCTTCGTGGCTGGGCGATAAACTCCGCCGTCGCGTCAGGGGATAATCGAATTTCTGAATGCACCAATCGAAACCGTAATTGGAGGGCGGGCTGACCATGCGAGAGCTCAAATATCCGAAATCGCCGAGGTCGCCCTTCCGACAGATCGCTCTCCGCGACGATGAATCGCTTAATGGATTCGATATATGGAGCTAATGGGATCGTTCACCGCATGATGTCGACTGGTGTGCGATTCACTAGCCCGCTTCTCAACATTCGGCGTCCAGGATCTGTCACGAACACCGGGATCGAGTCCTGATATACTGGAGCGCGATTGTGGACCCACAGATATCGCAGCCTCGCTGGAGATGGAATCATATGCAGAGGCCGTTGTCCCATAAGCTCGCGAAGTTTCCAGAGGGTGCGACACGTCGTCATGAGATATGAATGTATGCCGTATGTGTGTTAGAAATAGGAACTGACGTAGAGGAGGAGATGCTGCGATGGACTCAGGAGCCTTTCGTTGAGTTGATCAGCCCTTCTGGTGCCATCTCGTCGATTCATCATTTAGGCGCGGGAAAAGCACCGACATCACCCATTCACCATTCGGTCTTCCGAAGCAGCGGATCCCTTTGTGGTCGACTAAGAACGGATAGAATCGGAGTTCGAGCCTGAGTCACAGCAGCTGGAAATCGTCGACCGTTTCGGAGGAACATCCAAGTCGGGCGAACGCTGAAGACAATTCGCTGTCCTCTCGCACGGGTTGTCGACAGCTTGACGAAGCGCAAAGTGAAGTCTTGCTGAAAATCGCCGAGCCCGATTATTATTTTCTCGAATACTCCAGATCTGCTTGTCTGTTGAAGGAAATACGGCATTTCCATGAGGATGATGGGACCTCTCGCTCACGGCGTTTCCACATGGTGTTGATTCGCTGTAGTGCGGTCTTCTCGCATCGAGATGGGTACTATTTGCAGATCGCGAAATGTATCCCAATATTGCTTATAGCGAGTCTGGAATCAAGACGTTTTCCGAATAACCATGGCTAAGCCAACAAGATTGGAGCGGCCATCAATGTCTGGAGCCGAGACATTATTCCTTTTATTCGCTCTCGCTGTCGGATCATCGCGCTGCTCATAAGTCATAAGCTGAACGAAGCTGTTCGTCTTTCCAGAACTATACAAACGTAAGCCTAAGCGGCCTTCACCGAGATTTGAGCGCCCATATAGGAATATTCGAAGAACCTTTCTTTCACGGTATTCACAGCCTCTTATCTTTGAGACTCGCATAAGCAGTGCGGTTTCGTGAGTGGTTCCTGTCCTGATACGGTCCTGAACCCAACATAACTCAAATGAATCACTCCGACGGATCCCGCGAATCTGTCTCTCCGCCGCTGGTCCCACGGAGTCGCGTCTTCGTGCGAGAGTACGTCTTCTTGCTTGGCGGAAAAGTAATTTCCAAGAGGGGTCAACTCAAAGATGAAGAAGGCTTGTTTGAGTGATCATTCGCAAGAAAAGTTTCCCCACTCTCGCGAAGCATCCATCGACCCGCCGGGCACGCCGCCGGCATGCCCGCCTTCTGGCTTCTGAATACGAGCTCGAATACGAACATTGACGCCTCGTCATTGAAGTGACCCGCGAGAATGATTTTTTCTCCTTCCCCTGTACACTCATGCTTTCGAACCTTCGCTTCTATTCGTCCTCCATTCCCTCCGCTTTGAGACTTTTCAACATTCGCTCCCGCGCGAACCATGTTTGAAGGCCCGCCAGCGTCTTGTCATCGCCGAGGAGAATCCGTTGCGGCCTCCCGTGTGTTTCGAGCCGGGGTCCTCATGTTTCTTCTACGGTGATTCATATTTACGTCGCAGGTAACTCGTTTTTCCTCCGCGCAGACAAGCCAGGATAGGAACTGAAAATCATCCTTCTGAGTGCTGAGACACCGGAGAACTGTTGCAACGACACTTTTCACCGCTGTTGCTTGGTCAGCCTCACGATGACGATGACAAGCGTCCAAGCATCCTCAAGAGTAATGTCTCCCAATTCAATCTGGCATATACGGATGCTACAGCCTTGATAAACTACTAGCTTTGATAAATCAAGACGAATCTCAAGATGTCCCTCGAGAGACATCATCTATTCGAGCACGGAACGAATCGGATTCCGTTTTGCTCTCTGTGATTCCCGAGAACTCGTTCCGGAAAAATGTGAGACGCACTTCTGTGACGAAAAAGGAGAATTCGCTTCCTTTGAGTCGTGTACGCCGACTGATACTCAAACAGGCGAGCAGGCAAGACGTCGGAGTTCAATCGGCTGCGGATGGTGAAGTCTTTGATTTCGTCAGCTCTTTTCTCTCCTCTCTTAGGAGCCGGGGCAGTGATGAGGAATGATGGACTCCTGTGCAGCTTCAAGGTTCAAACACCGACCGCATCAACTGCTCGGGACAGGTTTTCAGAACACAGAAGAGGGAGGAATGACGGACGAAGGCGGTGCTGTGGGGAATCGGCTCGGTGGGAGAACGACCAGGGCCGACCGGGCTTAGCGAGGATCGGCTCTTCAGAAGACAAGGAATTTTCGCCGGCCGCATTCGGAAGTTGAGGAATGCTCAGCTCGACCTGGTTAGCAGCCCATCGCCCGAAAGCCTGATATGATGTTGGGAGGACCTTCGGATATAGGGTGAAGGTCAGTGCGGGTCCAAATGATTCTCCCCGGTGCTAAGAGCTCTGAACACGGCAGCGGCACGAGAAATAGGACAGGAACGAGATCAGGGAACAGCAGCAACGCAGCGGGAGAAATGAATGGACCAGAAGTTGGAAATGCAGGAGCAGGGTCGGTCGAGGAAGACGAAAATGAGGGCTGACCGGGAGGTCATTCCATGGATCGGACGTCGGATCGCTTACGTCGGTTTCTGTGTGGGCCATTTCTTTGTCTTCCATTCTCTCTATATGGCCTTAATCCACTTCCATCATATTTCAATCGCCCTCGACTTCAGAGTCCGAACTGCATCGCGGACTTCGCTTCGCAGGTAAAACTCGGGGGAAGCGTATTCCGAAACCGGTGAATACGGACAGAACTATTTCTAGAATTCCGAGCCTATAGAACATGCATCTCGGTATGCCGCGGCTCGGGGAACTTCCAAAATGTTCGGGTCAGGCCCGGTGCTCTTCATGCATAAAATGGCCAAAATTGGAATGGGCCCCAGCGCCGAGTTCTATCTTCAGAGATTCGAGGCTATGCCAGGGATGTGAGCTGAGAACATTGATCGACCCAACTCCAATTCTAATCTGAGCATGCTGTATACTTTTCTGGGGACAACCGAAACTCGATGAAAAGTTGCTTCCCCGCAAGAAGAAGAAGAAGCAACGGGTTGATTGCGTGTTGAAAACCAAAGCTTCGAATTCAGATTCGACGATGACTCTAAGAACTCGAGAGGCTCTGACCACATTTAGATTGCGCAAAGCAGCACGTTTGGTACTTACGGAATCCCAGATCCTCAACCGAACGCCTAAATGGAGTCCCAGATGAAAACCCCCCATATCGAACCATCACTGATTGTGAGTTGCCAGCCGACCAACGTTCTTTCTATCTAGGGTACCCGATTCTCGACATGAATCAACAGAAACGGCGAAGAGCTCTGGGGGAGCGAAATCTATGAGAGATTCACTCACACGGGATGGAGTCTCACTCGAGTATATCTATGATCACCCGCTCTTGCGAAATTCTGCTCGTCGCCTCTTCCGGAAAACTCGGGCCACTTACATCCATTCTATTCCTGCATGATTGTCGTCAGTTGGCTCGACTTTTCCCACTCTGATGTCGGTTCAACGTCACCATTGAGGCCGGCACAGAAGGAGCGCCCCCGATTCGACAGTCCGCTTCGCAGGCGTCGAAGTTCTTTCCCAGTCCCTCATTTCAGTTGCCACACCCAACGTATGGCGGACAAACTGTGGCGTGTCGCGGGATCAGTCGACTTTATTTTTAGCGTGGAGTGAGCAAAAAATCGAGTGGATACTCGAACACATAACACGTCACTTGCAGAGAGTGTCACTAGGTGTACAGAGCGGCGCATGACTGATTTTTCTGGCTGGATCACGACCGATTTAGAGCCCCCTTCTGTGATTTTTGAAGGGCCCCGGAGAGAAGGAGGTGCTAGACTGCTCGAAAAACGGAGCATATGACAACCACCATACTTGACAAATCACCTCAAACCTGAAGGCCAACCTTTTCCCGGGAATATAGGTACCCTATTCTCGCGCGTATAACGAACCCTTTTTCAGACCGTAGAAATGCCGAGAACTCTGCCTGACAGCTGGAAAATGTGTGTTCTGAAAATTTCACAGGGTGTGTCCGATGGGCATCTATCCTGACAAAGCCCCAGAACGAACATTTTAATCAGTTGGGCAGAGTTTTGAACTGTTTTATGGTCGGGAAAAGGGTTCGTTATACGCGCGAGAATAGGGTAACTCTGAATCTGCTGTTGTTGCAGGATGCGCTCGATATTTGCGTTTCGAATGTGGACTGCAATCAGTACCGAGGCGCGGTACGTAGAACATCTTGATTAAGTTGGATTGGAGCAACAACAGCGTTTTCTCGGATCGAAGGGCACCTCTCTGAAATCATCCGAAGGAAGGCTGGTTTTGATTCCGATGTGGTCTAGAGACAAACTTTTGATCTTCCGAAGGCTCTGGAAATCCCATCCCGAGGTAACTGCCCTTCTAAAAATACGGTTTTTCGTCCGGTGTGGAAACAAGATCCGAATCGGGGTTCGTTCTCAACCTCCAAACTCCCACTGGACCGCCCAGTCCACCTACGAGTTAGAGGCGGTCCGCACCGATTCAGCCATCATGTTCATTATCAACGAGCTTTACCGCAGGAAAAGTTCGCCCTCGCTTCTTTTCCGGTTGTTGAGGCTATTTGCGGCATTCTGCCGCAGGAATCTGTGGAGAGTTACCGAAAATAGGTTTCTAGAAAACCGAAGCAAACAAGCTTCCAAAGTGACTCTATCCGATGACCTCCGAGGAGTTCAAGAACTTTGCTCGCGGCGCGTGCGCTCCGCTGGAATCCCGAGTTCGGTCGGCCTGAAAGCTCCTCTGAAGTATAGCTCCACAAAAAGCACGGAATGCACGCTGTAGAGTTTCGATTTCCAGTAGAAATCACATTTTATTCAGTTTTCAGCCTCCAACATTTCGGTCCCCACCTACCCTGCGGGGAACCACCAATCTTAACGGTCACTCCATTTTTACACTCTGCGAGGTTTTCGAGCATTTGTCGTCTTATTGATTCGCGACAGAAATGTCTGCGCTCGGCGAACTTCTTGGCATGGAACGAAAAAAAAGCCAAGTTCTGCCGTCCGGTCGAGTCGCAACCTGAGGCCGACATTCCCTAAGCGCTTTCAGCTTCAACGAAACTCGCTATGAGAAAACTTGAGTAAGATTGACGTGATCAGCACGGATGTCCACTGCTCTCAGCGCCGTTTCCGCGACTCCGCAGAAGGGAGTCAGGGCATACGAACACACTCCAACAAAAACGTAACCGACACTCGACAACAATTCTACCAACAACACTGTGGCCAGCAGTCTCCAAACAGTGTCCCGGTCGTAACCGAGAGGACCGGGTTTGAAAACTGTTGCCCAATAACGATTCCGGCAGCCACCGCTCGCCCGATTTGGTGGATGCTCTACCTAGAGATCATTCGAAGACGGTAGAGTTTCCGGAGCAGTGCCATGCTGTACAGCTCTTACGAAGGTACTTTGAGCGCTTTATTGTTACCATCATATATAATCTTCTCATATCATCATCGTATATACGTTGTTTAGATATACTCTCCTTACTATTAATGCGATGTGACGTTTCTCTTTCAACACCGTTTACATTCAACACAGGAACTCGACGCCGTTATTTACATCGTCAAAATCCTCGAGCCATCACACAATCGCCCCTGATCAACACACTTTATATTCTCGCGAACTCATTCACTGTTCTTTGTCATTTCAACAACGCCTCAGACTTTGCCACCGAATGAGTCGTTGGCCATGAAACGCCCCAATCCAACATATGTGCGCCGGCCATAAACTGAACCTAGTACTTCGAACCCTTCATATATTTCGACGTTCGAGTCGAAACTAGGCGAATCTTAATTCTGATGATACCAGAACCAGTCGAGTACGGTCTCTGATTCCGGAGGCGGGACGAAGGCCACAACGATTCGACCTCAGGACAGGCTCAGCGTTTTAATTAGATACAAGGCCCCTGGCAGTTTTCATCACTCCATTTCACCAGACCGGAATCTTGAACTGGACCGCGAAACCGATTGCGTCCCACCTCGACTGAATGATTCAATCAACGGCGACATTCTGGAATCATGAAGAGAACACCGGCAAGTTGAGATGATATCCCTGGAATCGTTTCAGCAAACTTCGGAAACGCAAGTTCTGCAAATCAGGCCCCACTTAATGCAACGAGTTCGCAGATCATGGCTTTTGGGGGATATCCACGGCCTGTGCCGCAAATCCTCGACACTCGCTCCACGGAAATCAGAGAGCTGACTCGGACGAAGTGAAATGAGATCCATTCATCTCTCGCACGTCAAAAGCAGATAACAGTTTCACAACTGTACAAAACTTTACATTTGTCATGGCGAGACGATCGGTTGGTGATGAAGTCATCATCAAGAATCCCACCATCCGTCTCAAGGGGAGGTCTTTATACATGTTTATGTCACATTTGTTTTACAGCCCGCTTGGGAACATTTGGCCATGCTTATGAGGACGAAGATCCAACTTGAATGAATTTGGGTCATCGCGAATAAATTCCAGGATTACCAACGAAGAATTAGATCCGAATCAGAAATTCGGTTCTAACGGCAGTGTGAAATATCGGAAACTTCGAAAACAACAGTTTTGAACGGGGTGTCATAAGAAGAAGTCACTGAGCCTGAGATTTGAGGGAGAGTGGAACATCCGAAGAATTACGCGGTTTCGAACAGAAAATTTTGTCCTCTGGAAATTAGGCGAAACGCGAAACACTGATCCAAGATTCGCACCGCGAAATTCGGAGGGGGACAGATAAAATCCTCTTTGATAATGAAAATCGACCCCGTCAACTTTTGGTCTTGTTGAGATATCTTGAAATATACTAGCCGGCATTACCTGTGCGCCCCTCGCATCGCTCGAAACTCGCACCGATTGATGCTCGAATACTATCCTCAACTAGCGGTTGTTGGCAGTTAAAGAGTGTGAAATTCTGTATGAAGGAATGAATGAATGGATGAATGTGAGAAGATTCCAGCTGAGCAGCGAAGTCAAGGAATCGCTTTCTCGGAGCAAATCGGGCTAACACTCCCTCACTCACTCGACTGCTCCTCACATGAAGGAACGTTATCATTGAATTGCTTGAGCTCTCTCTCAAAAACAACTTGTAAGGGCGAACCGCAGACTTTCATCACTAAAAACAGCATGAATCACTCCATCAAACGATGGACTCTTGGGAGAATCTTGATTCCATTAGATGCATCACTTGCGCAAATCGTGAAACACTCTAACAATGAACTCGAACAATTCCGGAGCTCTTCCAGCGACGCAGAGGTTCTCCCGGAAGCACGCGCGTTTCATCTCTGTCGGAAATCTCCCCCCACCAGGTCTCACGGCGAGTGCATCAAACGCAGCACTCTATCGATTGACCACGGCATGCCACGCCTCCACTTGTAAGTGTGAGGGCGTATCGAGGAACGCAACTTTTCAATAGATTCACTTTTGGACCATTCAAACATAACCGTTTTTGCGCCACCTCAACGCTTCATCGACTCGACATCGATGCGACGCATACCCTGTCACGGAGAGAGAAAAATCAGCGTGGAGTTATCAATATACCCTACCCCATCCTTTGGCTTCCCCGCAGTTTGACTCTTTTGCCTTGTGTTCCAATAATTCCAACGTGTCTATCCCTCTCTCGCTTTCCCGAATTTCACTCAGAGCCATTGGAAAACTCAGGTCAGTCGTTTTCCGAATTCCATCGTCGGATATTCTCCGGTGGGAAGTCACGTTTCATGAATTCTCCCTCGCATTTAGGAAAAGGGAGCCGTGAAGTTGTCCCAACAGATGTTGAATGTCAGGATGTTCTTGAAGGCTTTTCTGTACTCCTGGTTGTAGTACGTATAAATGAAAGGGTTGAGCGCAGAGTTGAAGTAGCCAAGCCACACGAAAAAGTTCATCCACATGTCGGGAATCGAGCAGATCGTACAAAAAGGTAGAGTAACATACATCAGAAAGAATGGAAGCCAGCATACGACAAAGACTCCAACAACGATTCCGAGAGTGCGCGCCGCTCGTCGTTCCTTTGCGAGACATATCCGCTGACGTTCGTCGAAGTTGGCGTTGATGTTCAGTGCGGCGCCGCACCGGCTCAGAGGTTGTGGGTCTGGGACGTCGATTGCAGCCACGTTGCCTCCGCGAGATCCAGTAGAACAGGACGGTCCAGCACCTGAGTCTGAGTCACCACCACCTGCAGACGGTCCTCCTGCTGCTTCCTCACCGTTCGGTTGGGCAGCTGCTCCGGGCTGAAGAGACGGCAGCGGAATCTGAAACGAGGCGCGGTCGTTCGATTCAGTTATGGCCGGTCCGTCATGCTTCCAATGGAATAAAAATCGTTGACGGACAGGAGTATCGTCGGTGCGATCCGTCCTTCCGTCCGTTCGTTCGTCCGTCCGTCTATTGTGATAACAATATCTGCTTGTTGCAGGCTTTCCATAACGGAATCTCGTCAAGGCTCGAGTTTATTACAAGATTTACGACTGTTTCGACAACCAGTAGCACTAAAAAATTCCCAACCTAGCGTTAACGTTGCAAGAATGAAGGTCGGAAGAGGTTGTATACTCACTCTCGCCGCCGCCTCAGCCCTCTGTCTGAGTCGCTTCCTCTGAGAGAGGAAGATCTTCACGTACATGATACACATAAGAGCTAGTGGAGAGTAGAACGAACTGAGCGCCGAGAATAGGACGTAGTATTTCTCTGATGATAGTTCACATTTTCCCGGAAAGTCTTTTTCGTGCCAGTCGTTCCAGCCAACGAGCGGCGGCACTGACACGGCAAGTGATATTAGCCAGACGATGGCTATATGTCTAAGAACTCGTCCCAGGGTTCTCTTGTGAACGTATTCTAGTGGATCGTTTATTGCACAATGCCTGTAATAGAAAGAAACGAAAACCTTAGCTCGCATTGTTTCCCGGAGTTTATACTTGTTTCTTCCCTTGGTGAGCTTCCACTTTCCTCTTCAACCGAGATTGTTCGGGCTTTTTTCGAACTGAGCACATGGAAGGCTCACGAGCGCCTTGAGGGGTAACAATAGAAGCTCAGTGGAGCGTTCTGTGGGGCCAAGGAGCCCTGATGCACTCAGAGTTCAAGCCTCAATCTCGAATTTTTCGAGATATTTGGATAATAGCATTTCCAAACGTCAACAATGTGTCGAATCTTGCGCGGAAACCTGCCGATGCAGGTCCGGATTCGATTCAGGGAGCTCTGGAAGACACCAGGAGCCTTGATTCCTGCACTGACAAGAGGTTTGATCCGTCCAGGGGAAAGTTGAGCTTCGGGATTCGACGACCCATATCCAGATATCCTGCGGCGCGTTGCTCGAGATCATTTCACGGATTCTCTCGACAAACCAGTTTGCTCGACCGTGTCAAGGAAGCAATCTCGACATTCCTCAGAATATTCAAACTTCCAGTGGTAATCTCCTCATAGTGGTAACTGGACCCCGAGCTAAGCCGCAATTTTCATTGGCCGCGGTGTCGGTTGACCGCAAATCAGAGTTTTAGAGCTTACTCCCCATGAATCTACGTTTCAAAGCCTACCAGGCCAGTTTCGAAACAGGACGATTCATTCGAGTTCGCAAGTTTCTCCCTGCTCCCGAACCGTGAACGAAATCGCCTCCTTTGTGAGGATTGCTCCGTCGGAGGCAGAAACTAAGCGTCTATGAGAAAAGTGCAATGACAGAAGTTGCTCGTTGGAGGCCCGTCTACGAGGTTGAATGCTCCCCCGAACGATCAATACAACATCTTTCCTGCTGACAATGCCTCTCACAGGCTTGAAATGTCAGTCGGATGCCTAGCTATTCGAAAGAGAAAAGAGCCGTATTCCGTGGTTGGAAAACCGCCATGAGAAACCGCAGCCCGCTCTCGTGGTAGCTGGGCCTCGCAAAAACGCGGTTGTCTCAAATTGCGGTTTACGGTTGACCGCGGCTGGCGAAACGAATCCCGCGGATGAATGCCGTGATATTTTCGAGGACTTCCATAGATAAGTTAGTGTCATGGGCACAAATTCATCCGATTACAAAAACTTCATCATTTCTTTTCCGAGATCGAAAAAAGGCGATAGATATTGCCGTATGGATCTGATTGTTCTCTGCTGGTCGCGGTTTGGTGAAGCGGTTGGTTGATCTTGTATCGGGCGACATTGGATACCCACAGAACGGATGGATACTCGAATTCACTATGAGTCGAGGGCAACGCTGCGTTCAGGATACGCTAGTGAATCAGGCCGTTTCATTCAGGCCATAAATACTCGCTTGTTTCTGTCGTCATCTCTGTAGACTGAGCCCGTTTATAGCTCGACAAAATGTTGAAAAAAGATGTCCTCATCGTCTGAGGAATGTCCTCCGTGAGCTTTGAAACCCAGGGTAGAAAATCGTGAAATTCAAAATTGTTACAAGGCCTAGTGCTGCCCCTCGGTTAGGATGAGAGGTTGGCGGACTTCCAAATGCAAGACTCGAAGCTGTGTAAAGCCAGGTCGGGGGAATGTGGTGACGAACGATTTCCCAACGCCACGGCCTAGGCCTCGTTATCTGTCAGGGAGTTTACACGGTGCGAACGAGCATTATGGGCGCCTGTGAGCTTCTTCCGGTCACCGCGAATCAGATCGAGTGAGGAGAAGACAGCGTGTCAGTCCAGTCACGAACAAATCATGGGTGCACGTTGTTCTGATCCGTACAAGACAGTGGACTATATTGTATGGTTCCCGCTGCGCAGGCACTGACCCGACCGATGGCGTTGTGATATCCCATTGAGACAGATAGTGACTACCGCATCGTCCCATATGCATATACCAGCTACAGGCATCTGAACCCCTGCTCCCTGAGTTCAGCCTGCAAAATTTTGGCGGACACTATTGGGATCGAAGTTCAATACTCGAGCTAAATTTTCCCTCACATATTCTCGACCAAAACTTCTCGGTGGTCGATAAGGGCGCTGAAACTCATCCCAGGACGGGCAGACCGTCGTTCTCCTTGAATCGCTGTCGATCCGGCGACGGCAGATCTAACTCAATCAGTTCAGCTCAGTAGCGCTTCTCGCGGTGTGCATATCACGTTCCACTAGTCCGACCGCCGCCCAACGTCGTCTTTGGAACACGCCCGGCTACTGTTTTTCTTGATCAATAGTCGGTGCGTGACAACTTCAACACGGCTCGGCTGCGAACTATGTCTGTCGTCAGACGTGCGTGAGGTGGGCGGTGTTGAACTGTTGTTGAGCCGTCCCATTCTCGAGAAATGTCAAGAATCTCTTCGGAAAACATCGGGATGATGAGGATAAGCTCATGTTCCCGTTTTGTGACAATCTCTTCCAGACAGCCTCCCACACAACAAAGAAGACGGGGGTTCTATTCTCCAGATGCTGCATTCCAGCTGCAATGCGGCGCTGACAATTTGTTGAGTTTCGAGATTCGAGCTGATTACACTTTGAGTCCTCCGTAACCGAGGAAGATTGAGAAAGCTTCCCTCATGCTTTTGCAAAGAGAATGCCACGACCTGCTTCCACCGGGTTTCATCTCAAGAGGTGCATCATTCATGATCCCCGATCCCGCGGGAGGATCGAGCGCACCTTCGTTCCGCGGCAGGACCCCTCGAGGCGGACAGGCCACTTGCGGGTGCGTCTTTTTTGGATGATTTGAAAAGGTCGAACTTGCTGCTGACCGACTCGCGGACGTTGATTTTCATCCCAAAGTTTTTCCCTGGACGCCTCAATTCCCCTCTGTGCATTTTAAGGCTCGCTTCGTGGTCATGTGTGTTTTCTTTCAATCTTTCTCATGACCGACGTCATCAACCGACGCCAACAGCTCGAGACGAAATTATAACGATTCCAAGAGGAAGTTTAATTACGGGAGAACTCACCGATCGATGGCGATGGCACATAGGTTCAATATAGAAGAAGTGCAGCAGAGCACGTCGAACGTCAGCCACAATTTGCAGGGAAGGATTCCAAATACCCAGTTTTTACCGTCCAGATGATAAATCACATTGAAAGGCGTCACGAAAAGCCCCACTGTTACATCCGAGGAGGCGAGTGACACCACAAATAGGTTTTGCACTTGTCGCAACGGTTTATGAGTGAAAATAGAGAGTATGACCAGGAGATTGCCGACGACTATGATGAGTATGATGAGGATTTTGATGAAGGCTATCAACCCGATCGAGATTTCTGTGTCGAAGACGCCCTGCAACAGATTGAACGAGGTACTTTTATTGATCTAACTTTGACACCCTTCCGATTCGGTTCGAATCAGGACAACTTGACTGGAGTTTTCGTCCTGGGCCTAAAAGAGGCGAAAGATTTTCGGACGTAGTCTTTTTCACTTGCTGGCCGGGAATTCCTTTCAACATCATTCTTGGGACTCGACCGAAACGTTCGTCGCACACCTCGAGCTCGGCGCACAGCGGTAGAGCAATTCGCTACCTTTTGGTGGTATCGGACGACGTAACACTAAGCGGCTACGTCACCCATATTTCCGAGGGCGAAGCTCGAGTGCTTTCGCCGCTCCTCTTGTAAAGCTCTTCGGCCGGAAGGCTCGCACCTCGCTCGACTGATGACGAAGCAGTTTTTCAAAATTCTGCCGTGTTCGTAGAGACAGGAAACGGTACACAAATACATATCAGGGCGAAGGGGAGGATTTCAAAGAAAAAAAGGGAAACCTGAATCTCACTGCGCTTGCTCGTCGACTGCATTCGAGTCGCGGAGAGAACAATCCTGGGGTACCCTAGGATACGAAGACCTCCGCTCCGGGAGGGAAGAAGTGCGATGGAAATTGTCCAACTCATGCATTCTCTATCAGCTCGGGACTCTGGTCGATTCCTTGACGCTCGAATGCGCAGTTACCCTCCCCGAACATCGAATTCCGAGATGAGACGTCTTTGAGAGCTCGCCGATCTCATCAAATTCACCGCCCGTCAGAAAAATCAGGTCGATGACGATAGTCTCGAGCTTTTTGTACGGTCACCCTCAATATCGGTATCCTGTCGAGACCTACGGAGCAGGACTTTCGGGAAGAAAGCTCTTTTGATCCGACTTCCTCAACAACACTTTTCCCGTTCAATCGTTCAATTTTTTCGACTCTGAAGCTGAGTCAGGACAGAGATGGGCAAATTTTCGATGATGATTGTGATCGTCATCACGGCGAAAATTTATGGTTCCGACTATGATAAAGGTTACGCAGGAATCATCTCGTAATCATCAACGGGATCATATCGAAAATGAGCGAGACGCCAAGGGAGCAGGCAATGTAGGGTTTTCTGATTCGTGAAGTACGCCCGGACAGATATCGGCCGGCAAGAACTCAATTCGGACGTAAATCCCAGCTGTTTCACTAGAGAGCTCCGTAGCTGTTGCTGACGACCTCCCCGACTCTCTCACAATCCCGGACCATCTCAGCTCTGTCAAAAGACCGTATACCACTGAGCGGCACCACGCCAGGGCTGAGAGTCTTCCTGCGGAGTCGTTATCAATCCAAGGGACCGCAATCCTTTCTTTCGACGGACCTCAAGTCAGCCGTTCTCTCGGTTCATGTTAATATCGTTCGAATATCTCACTCGGCAAATGCTCGGAGGTCTTCGCGATTCCACACGCTGAGCCGGAGGGATCGCTCATGATGCTGGTGTGATACCGAAGCGCGATATGATAACTTGTAGAATTACGGTATGATTGAAATTATGATTCTCACATGATTATCATTATGACTATGTTTTACATGATCACAATCATGATCGAATGGAGGCCATATTCACAATCGTTGTTCGGCAATCTCCGTCGAAGTCATGACCATGTCCGCAATCATAATCGTACCATAAGTGTGAAAACGCCCATCTCTAGCTGGGAAGCGCTACGCCGGCCGTTTTTATCTCTTTTCGATTCCCATATAATCTCCGTACCGTTATTCTTGGGCTCGCTTCCCTCTATTCCACAGGGACGCGTGCGTACGAGCGAATTTAATAAGATTTCCATTCCATTCTAGAGCACCGACGTGGCAGGCGCCGTAACCGAATACCACCCTAGCCGGGCTTGTCTCCGACCTTGACGTTTTCGAGTCGTGAAGGTGCGGCGAAAAGGCCTGTTAGAGCCGAATTGGTCCGGACAGGGCTGGGCCGGTCGAGAAATCCACTGCGAGTCTCATCACATGGCTTCCCCGCTAAAATTTCCCAACCGCTCCACTGTGGAGGAAACTCTGATGGGCCTGATCGCTGTCATGGGGCGGATAAGTGAAACGTCCGCCCCCAAGTACCTATCCACGATAATTCCTCTCTCCTTCCACACCCTTGTTGAAACTTTCAGCCTCCTAGTCTGATCACGTAGATTATCAGCAGCTCGAACGGAGGGCTGCAGTTTTCGCTTTGATCTTACAAGCCGGCTATTTCTGCTCAACGTCTTCGGCGATATCTGCCTGGCAGGGTTAGGGCATGTCACTGACAGTGAGCCGTGCGATAGCAAGGTCCTTCTCGAGTCCTGAGCCGTCCCAACATCTCAGTATCTCTGTCTGTGCCTCGATCGGGAATGAATCGATTCCTCCTCGCTGTCGGAGTCACCAAGATTCGCAAAGCATTCAAACAACGCATCCCTCAGAGCGTCTTGGGATCGATCGAGCTGTCATTAAGGGAAAGAGGGCGATCGTGTCTTTCATTCATTGCACTGTGATCAACACGGGAAAGGACTCAACAGGGCCTGGAAAAGATGGAGGACGCGCAGTGGAAGCTTCGAGGTCGTCTCGAGAAGGTGTTGGCAGCAATTCCGAAGCATTGTGGAAGAGAGAGAGGGAGAGAGGGGGCGCCTGTCAATGGAATAGGTTCTTCCGGTGTGAAAGTTCAAAACTTGACGTCCAAGGCGGCGCTCGGAAATCTCGAAGGAAATCGATGTCTGCCCTCAGACCCGCACCTTGCGGCAAAGGTGATGGCTCGGGAGGGGTTTCGACCCACCTCGACGACGAAGGCGAGGAACGAGCAAGTGCAGGAAAGAACAGCTCATGGCGAAGGGAGGAAATAATAAGGAACGACCTCGCGCCCTTGCGGAATTCTCCTCGAATCCTTATTCACATGTCACGTCGAATGAATGGTTCGACATTATTTTTTTCTTCTTTCGAGAAACGGCACACCCGTCTCGGAACACTCCGCTTAAAAACTGCCAAAGGAGCGGCTTCGAATTGCGTTTCCGTTCAAAGAAGACGCTTTCCGGTGTCTGGAGCCCACCTCTGTTGGGCGTCGGTCACGCTTCGGTCAACGAGCGAGGACCCCCATCTCCGAATATTCAACCGCTTTCAAGTTTCAGTACGAACGCGATCAAATTATCGCTCGACGTGAGACCGATGAAAGGAAAACGAGGGAATGATGAACAGTGGCTTGGTTTTTCCGCTCCGCTTGTGTGCTTTCTAATATTTTCACGCTCATCTGTGCGCGCTCCTATCTACCCAACTACTTACCGCGAAACCGGAGCGAGGCACTTATCGCCGTGCACCCCGTATCGTGGAAGCCATCGGTGAAAGTGCAACTCAAGCCTCGATTCAACCGGCCGCGCGCGCTGATCGACTGACGACGAGCCCCGTTTCAACGACCCGACGCTAGTTTCCTCTCTCTCGAGCCAACGATGTCTGTAGGAAGTCAAACCACGACTCGGAGAATGCGGTTCAGCCGCATAACGTTGACAAGTACCGTCGCGTCGGTCACTCGCAAGATAGGTGGATCCGTCGAAGGCTCGGTGGCTGGCATGGCTGCGAGCAGATTGGAACAGGCGGACACGACCCAGAACCTTATTTAGGACTCTGAGGAGACGATGAATACAGGATCCTCTATTCAAGGTCACCTACGTAACGCGACCACTCGATTCCGAGTTTTCTTTTTCTCCAGTAGAGCGTATCTCTGTACGTATCTCAACGATATCCTTGAGACTCGAGATTGGCTTTCGGCGGGTCCTCCTGCACCGGAAGTTTCCCGGGAAAATATCCCAGAGAAGAGTTTTTGTGTCTTCTTCTCCGAGATCTCCCTCGTTATGCATTGGAGCCGCATAGCTATGGAACCCGCAATTAGCGACTTTTACGTGAAAGGTATTTCAGACAGAACGTTCATAAAGCGAATCAGCATCTTGCAGAGGCAGCGGCACTCAAGGGACGAGTTTCGTACATTTGACGCAGCATCCTGATCGCATGCCTATCGACGATTCACCACGACATTGAAAACAGTCCTCAGTCGTCCATTTCTCATTTCCAGCTTAACGGAATGCTCCTCGACGCCTCTTCCATTCGGAAGGTCCTCGCTCCCTAGGGCCTAGGGCGTCGTGTGGAACGTGCACCTCAGCGCCCACGTCGGCGTCGCAGCCGGTGCAAGCAGCTTAGCCGGATCGTGTCCTAAGACAGCAGAGGCATCCGATCACGGATTGAATGGTGAATCCATCCTTATGTGGCCCTATGGGCTCTAGAGGACGGCTTCCCGTTGTACAATCGTTTCCTGAGGATCCTTCGTTCATCGGAACGAGTTCTTGCTTCGACCGGAGGACGGTTGGTACTCGTTATGTGGGTGTACGATACACGATATCCGCCGAGTCTCAGTATGCCACAAAAACTGACGAACGGCGCTGTGAGCGGCCGCGATCCTGCATGCCTCCGAGTTGACATGGCGCTGCTGTGCTTGTCAGGTGTTGGCAAATACCACATCCACCAAGTCAACGATATGATCCAGGTGCTCCGCGAGGACGAGTTCGACGGGAATCGCATCAGGGTTGTGGAGACATCATAAATTCTGCGGCTACCGCTGTCGGACCACAATTTTTGGGGGAAGAATGACGCGCTGTGAGCGATCCCGGTCCTCGTTCGGTTCGGTTTCGACTCCTGGAATATTCTTGCTTCGCCCGAGTAACGCGATTTCAATTCGAACGATGTCCCCGAACGGTGTTCCCGTAAACCCCTCGACTGTTCTGCCTTTTTTCGGGAGTTTGCTCTACATGAGATTCTAGAGAGCTATCGGAGCGACTGCTCTCCTGTCATGGAGGCGATAAAGTTTGATACCCGGGAACGTTTCCATGGAACAGCGAGGTTTTGCTTTTGAAACAAAATGCGGCCTGGTGGGCAATATTCTTCAACAGGTGATTCCGTGTAGCTGTCTGGTGCCTGTGATACAACCACCTCTTTGAAAAATGGCGTTACCACGAGCGACGAGTTGCTTGCGCGTGGCAACGCGCTATTACCAGACAACAACGGTTGTAAATATTTAGACGATCGATCGATTGTGTATCGTGGTGTTTCGGTCTTTGTTGAAGCTACGCGTTCAAGAAATTCAAATCACCCTACTCATTCTTGAATGTGCTTCGTTTACTCTTCCAAAAACAATCTCCGCGAACCAGTTCGAAGTCTCCCTGGGCGGTAACTATTAGCTACGAGCCGCAGTCGCAATCGACTTTGGAATCGAGAGTTCTTTAAGCGCACACCGGAAGTTTAAACCTCACCGAATTGATTATTGGCTTCGGTCGTGTGATGGGGTTGAACGGCCAAACCAAACGACTCGGCTGAACAGCGACCGCAATCTTATTGTTTGATTGACCCCTCGATGACTTGTTTCGTGCTGATTGATTTCCGAGGCACTTTACAGTTCTCGTATTCTCGCTCGGGAGAACCGGCTGTGCTCAATCACTTGGGCTTGATTTGTGTCTTTTCTCTCCCCAACGGAAGGGGAACGATACTTCCCGGTGAATTTTCCCGTCGTTTTTCAGAGTTCAAGCGGCGTCGCAACTCTGGAAACCAGCTCCAAGGGAATCCAGGCTCGAGTTTGACTCTAAGAGGATCTGCCTCGCTCAGTACTCGACTGAAAACAGCTCAAACCGCGGAAGTGATAACTTCATCTGGAATCGGTCGCAGCCTGAAACCGCTCCGAGCGCTTTTTGAGCTCGTCAGCGACGGATCATTCGGTTTCGCTCAATCCGCACCACATGCCAAACGATCTTTTTCAGGCGTCAAATGAGATTCATTTTTGATTCGCACAATTCGATTCCCGAACCGCAAAGCTCAACTTCCTCACAGTCGGTGAAAAGCGGCTCAATTTTCCTTAACTCGTGAGAATCCTCAGCACACTGCGCGACTCCTCCTCCTCCTCCTCCTGACTTTCATCAGGTGTAGCAGCTGAAGCAGAATATAAATCATCCCCATCTGATGCGACGAGTCGAGTCTGGAAACGTATCGATGGCATCGGCTGTTCAAACAATGGTGTCGGACATTTCCGAACTGAAGATCCGATCTGTTCCGGAAATGATCACGGGAACGCTGACATCCTTCGGACCCCGCGCCGGATCCTTCGGAACTGACAATGAGAGGAACTTGATCAAAAATGTAATTTCTCAATCCCTCGGATCTGTCTCCCAAATTCTCTTCGAGTTGGCTCCTCATGAGATGCATCGCACGCTGCAAGTTTCGCGTTCGGAAGCTGCGATAAAACAGCATCCGATATCCGAGCCATTGGATCATCGTCATCGATCAATCGGAAATGTGCACCGAATGCGATGAAGATAGTACTCCTGATGATTATGATGATGATGATGATGAGGCTCAAGGATGAGCTGCCAATTGGAATCGAGAATCCAACTCATAGCGGAATGGAATTTCTCCTCAACCGCTGATGGTTCGTAAGTATTGTCCTTCAAACGGCCCCGCTGGGGTATCAGTTTCCGAGGATTGAACATAGAAACCAACTTCTCACTTAGGTGATTCCGAGCAGGAAATCGTAAACGACGCGACCACCGCTAGCACCAGCTCTTCGGGACGACTTACAGAACGCTCGCTCACTTTGAAAACTTTAGTACTTGTAGAACAGAGAGTGAACTCAACAAACACGGAAGCGTGAATTCTCAGGAAGATGTAACAGGAGGCGAGGTGCACAGAAGAAACCTCGCAAAGCGGGCCCAGAAGCCAGATACGCCGTGATCCCTGACTGGATTAACGTCGACTTGCAATTGAGCCAGACCACGGACTAGGATGGAATCGAGTTCTAGGAATAGGAGCTCCAGAAACGAAGCTCATTTCTGGCATTCAGTAGAAGGCGCCTCGTTCTCTGTTACGATCTCACAGACGGCATAAGACCGGCCTCGAGCTTCTTCCCTCCCGTCAGGGATTATCGTCAAGTATAGAAGCTAACAGTCTCGTGAAGGTTTCGGAAACTAGGTTTTTTTTTTAAAAATATCGAGGCTTCATCGCTGGAAGTCGACAGCCGGCGAAGTCGATAGCACAACGCAGATTTCTGAAGGATACCACACTCCAGGGCTATGCGCAGGGATTTGAGTCACCGCAGTCACCCGGACCAGGGGGGACGGAAAATACGTTCGTCGATAATTGGAGAGACGTCACGTTTCTATCTTAGAACAATTTCAGGGTCGGTGTATGGTTCATGACGAAAATTCTCGACCTCGGAGCATTTCCAGGGTCGTCAGAGGTCCCCGGGCAGGGAAGGGTCCGTGGCAGACCGTGGTAATTATCGCCTCTGTTCCTAGCCTTAGCGAGGAAAGGGCGGGGGTGTTGGAAACTGCACAAGAACCACTGGTCTGCGAAAAACCATGCATATCAGTCGGGAGCCGGGGACCTGACCCGATCGATCTATGGGAGCAGCTCTCCGAGAAACGATGCATATCGATCAAAATGACTCGACGACGTCAATTTAACTAAGCTGTCCCAAAAAGAAGCGCGATCATCGTCAGAAATGAGATTGAAAGAATGATATTGCTTCTCTTTTTTACAGCTTCTGTCTATTAGAGCATTTTGAACTACGTTGAACCTCCGGCTTCCAGCATATGAGAAAAGGGGACGGTCGCAAGTAGATTCGAGATTCAGGTTTTCCGTGTTTCCAATCAGAGCAGAGCAGAAAGCATCACCGACCTCAGCCTGCGTCAGCAAAATCATCCCTGCGTTGTACGCAAACGAGAAACGAGACAAATCAGCGACAATCTAGCCTTGCGCAATCATCACGTGGGAACGGGGAGACTATGTCGGGAATCTCGATCGGGAACAAGGAAGGCTCTACACTTTCATGCTAACAGGAATCGTGGGAGGATCCTAATCGCCGCCGGTGTGAGAAACTTCGTTGGAACTCGTTTTCGAGCTGCTCCCCGCGCTGTTTCGGAAATCTCGGGCGATTCGAATGCCGAGTTAGAACTTCTCTCGGTCGAATATTCAATCCATCGGTCTGGTGTGTTCACGCACTATTGAGAACGCGCCAAACCCGCTATCACGAGCATGTACTCAATCCAACAAGTCGGAAACGACGTGTCGCGTTGCTTCCAAAAGTATCGAGGCAACCACCCGGAACGGTAGAGAAACATTAAGACGCAGAGACACGGGAGAATCAGGGAAATCGAAGCGACGAAAAAGAAAAATGGAACAATCCTCACAAGGCCTCGATTCGAACGTTTCCATCCAAGCCATACTTTGCAGAGAAGAGCACGGCAAGACGGAGAGCTGGAGCCAGCTGAGGTTTTCTGCCGCCCGAATCTTTAACAGCTCCCTTCGCTCTGTTTAGGCGACGGGGCGTCGGACTCCAGTCCTCGAAGTAGTCGACACTTCTGTTCTGAAGTATTTCTAAGGGGGAAAACGGAGAGGGAAACAGAAGAACGATTGCAGCGCCTTCTGCACATTTCTCTCCCGAGCCCACTGAACAGGTGGCCGACGATGAGTTGAGCAGGGGGACACGGGAAGTAAAATTTTTCGTCGCTGCAAGCGAACAACTGTCGCGGAAAAATCCTCTTGACAGGAGCCACAGTGAAATTCTCCGAAATGAGACACCGTGGGAACGAGCACCTTGGCGACCGCCTCTTTGGCCAACGAAGGAAAATTCTCGCGGGGAAAAAATCAATGCTCGGAGGAGCACGGGGTGTCTCGATTTCGCATTCAGAGGGAGCAGGGGGGGGGGATTCCCCACGTATTGCCCTGCTCAGAGCCCCGATTTCCCCCAAGCGGGTTGGCCGCGGTCGTTCCCAAACTTTTCAGAGGCCTCTAAATCCGTGGGCTTTTGCGACGCGGTAACCGTTTTCCAGCAGCCGCAAATCCAACTTGCGCAGTGTCTACTCGGCCCGACAGATCTATTGGAGAGTTCGCTTGATCGGATTATCCTGAGCACGCACTCGCCGAACACTCACCCAGAAGTCAGTCCAGTTGCTTTGTTCTTCCTCCAAATAGTCGAACGGGGTAACTTGTTTATCTCCATAGAACGCTGTCGTCACCACATCACTCACGGTTGCAGGTAGAATTATTGGACTGAGACCCGACTCGTTAAGCATGGTGGCAAAAATCTTCGCAGAGCTGCGCCCCGGGCCCGGAAGCACCACCATGCTTAATGGAGCCGGTCTCGAACGTCGTGACGCCACCCGCGCACCTGGTCACGTCCGTGTGTTTCAGGATCAGACGAACAAACAGAAAAACAAACAAACAAACAAATGTGGTACTTCTCCACCCGCCGAGCGGCTGAGTGAAGCCACTCGCGCGCTTTCAGCGCCCGCTTTGCACTCGCTCTACGCCCGCTGGATAAACACGGCCGGCTGGCCAACCTGGAAGACTTCGCGCCCCTGAATGAGAGGAAAGGACCGAACCGAGATGGGAGCGGTTCACCCGATTGGGAGAACACGCACCGATGAGAGGAAGGGGAACCTCTATCTAAGCAAGCGAGCCAGCCAGCAGTCGACCATCCGGCCTGTGCCGTTCACTCACTCAGTGCGCCAGACGGTTGATTGCGGCAACGCTTTTACGTGGCTAGGCACGACACCAGGTCCTAACAAGCCGTCTCTAAAAGAAGCGGACTTCTGTTGCAAGGAGGCGACTGGCTGGCTGACACATCAACCCCGAGTTGGTTAAAACGTTCCCCGGATGGAATGTTTCCCCAAAGTCTCGAGGAACTTGGTCTCATTTGTGGAAACATCAAAATGGAAGCTGTTCTCTCTTGCCCGTTGTGTTCTCTGTCTTCGTGTCGTCGTCGTCGAAACGCGGAATTGAGGCGGGAAAGAAGGAGCCTGTTGGACATAATTTAATTGAGTTGGTGTTCGTTCGAGGAGAAGACTTCTCTGGAAGGAACACATTTGTCGATTTAGCGCTATGACTTGGTGGAGGGTGATTTCCGGTTGACAGGTTTTTTAGCTCTGGAATGAAGAAGTTTTTCTTGCGATCAAGGGATATGGAAGTCGCATAGACCCATCTCGAGAGCCGCCTGTATTCCTCATGGTAGCCGAAGCTTCTGGCGCACACGCTATCTAAAGCGGTGGGAAGTTGTCAGAGATAGCTTATCATTGTGGGCGGCACGCTTCAAATCTTCAAGGCTCGACTGACATTCTCGGTAGATTCCATGCCTAGAGCCGCTTTGCAGAGCTTCGACACCGTGACGCCCACTCTGACGCTCGGAAATCGACGCTAACCGACGGAGAATCTGAAAATAAGTTTCCTTCCGAATCATTTCAGAAAAAGGTTCCATAAGAGGAGGAGAGGGCGGCGCGGAACGGGGATGATTCACCAGCTATCCAGAATCCGATTTCGTCAAGCGGTGGCTCACATTTGATGTTTGCTCTTGAAGCGACAGGAGATCACAAAGAATACACATGGGGCTCGCATGCGAAGAACCTGCCAAGTCGACGGCCGGGACCATCGGCCCACCTTCTCAGTGTGAATAGAACTTCCCGACAACTTTGCAGAAGCTTCCACAATCGATCATCGGTATACACGGCTTCCCGATCGGCCAAGCGGCTTGAATCGTCGGCGACTCCTGAGCCCAGGGTCACGAGCTTCCATTGGGGTCTTTGCCGCTGCCGTGAATAAAGTCCTGACCGAGCGAATGGTTCTCGAACTATCTTCCTCGGGGGTGCCTTCATGTGTTCACTCCGAAGCGGGCTGCCGCCCCGCGACGAGACTTTGAGAACCGTTGTCCCAGAATTGTCAGATTTGGGCCTCATCGAGAGCAATCGAGCGTCTGTGAAACTGTTCTCGTTTCCGAATGCGAGAGAACAACGCGACAAGCTTCGGAGACTGTCAGCTAATCATCCCGATGAATCAAGCTGGAAACGGCAAGACAGCTGTTGCCAAAGAAGAAGCTCCGCATTGCGAAATAGAGTTTTCAAGGAGGAGAAAGGCTCACACGAGTACAAGTCAGAGACTCACGGCCACGATGATAGCTGTTGCCGTCCATGGAGCTTCTCATAGAGAATGAAATTGTATCACTGAAGGAGAAGATCTCCCATGTGTCCGCCTCGATGTCCTGGGGTTCCTTGATGATATTGTTTGGCGCGGGGAGCTGGTTTCGTTTGCGAGCTGACTCAGCGGCCTTCAGAGAACATTTGCGGGAATTTCCCATCCGATCGATCGGCCGAATGTACGACACGACTTCTATTGCAGAAGTAGACACACTTTGGCTCGGTAACGACCAGGTAGCTGATCCGAAGGGCATCAATTCCTATCTTAGAACCTTGGACACTCGATACTTTGAATGGACTCGATAGTGTTGAACGAACGCCTACAGGTTACGGGAAGAATGAAATCTCCCCATTGATCCTAGACGCGTTTTACGCTACTACGGCAGCATGGTATACTCATCGACCACCAGCTCACCGGAAATTAGGAATCACAGAAACTGTTTTGCTCGGCGCTTCCCGTTATCAGCCCCTGTCAACAGGATATGGATACAGCCATCTCCCCCCAACAATCTCCCGATCGAGTCTAAAAATGTCCGCCGGGCTCCAACATGATAGCAGACTGGAACGGCTCTGATGGGGCGCTCTACATAAATGTCGAGACAAATATCGAGTCGGTCGAATACGCCACCGACAACCACGATTGCCACTTGATTCCCTGTTGCCGGATAGAATCGTCTCTCATGATAGCCGATTATCGTCTTTCCGCTTTTGACGACTAAAACGTCATAATCGACTGGCGAATGTTAAAGTGCAGTTTTGAAACACGGCATGAAATTATCCTTAACTATTTTGCTCGCACCGAAAGGAGTCATCTGAAAACACGATTTTTACTTACGAATATTTCCCAGATAATGTTTCGACTCCCTCAAATCACCTGCGATCAACGATGCCAACAGCTGGTGCTACACATGGGTCGGGCAATCTCACCCGCTCGCTTGCGCAACACAACCCTTCAACCTCCTTCCTGCATCTCATGGCGAGACCAAAACCACAAAAGGCACGCTTCCAGAAGGCACACTCGGATAACCACTATAATCGTCACCGGGATCACAGGGCAATGCAAGACATTTCCAGCCCCTATGTAACACACCCGCTGCAACAATGAGTCTTCTCGACCTCAATCACCTCGCCAGACTGAACGACGACAACGATGAATCACAAAAACGGGAACATTTCGGTATCACGTCTGGACGCCACGTTTGTCAAATGTGGAAAACATCCGTAAACCTTCTCTGACACGCCCCCCACAGCCTCACGAAGCTTCGAACTCATAGAATGAATACTTTTGGAGTCTATGAAGTACGGCCGAGGTGACACAGAGACACATTCATCTTTATAGGTTTAGAAGATGCAACAATTAGAGGCATTCATAAGAGCGTTTCGGAGGTTCAGCCTTTCGCGGGCTGAGCTCAAGTAGTAGATGCCGACCTTACATTTCCGTGACCACGATACTCATCGTGCGATGCTGCGATACATCTACAAACTTGATGCGTACGATGACGCGGGATAGCCTCAGATCCAACCTCTGCCCCTTCGGGCAATCTCGATCTCGCTGACCAGCTGCCGTTGCTTCCACAAGCTTCCCCCTACGAATTTCATACCCAGGACAACGTTGAAGAAGACCGATGAGGAAAGATATCTCCTCATGGAAGTGGTGTTCCTAGAAGGCCTACAAATTCTCTAAAAACTCGCGGGAGAACGTCATGAGAGCGAACAGACGATGTGGTGGAGGGAAAAGCGTTTTCAACTGGTCAAGCATTCCCGCCGTAGTCATTCGATGTAGGTGAGTTCAAACGTCCCCGAATGACTTCATGCGCTTGAAAGTATTCCGCGTATGATGGAAACAATTCAACCACATCTGAGCACTTGTGTTCTCACGAATAGGCCATCGTATGCCCAGTGATCGAGCAGAATTTCCATAGTTTGAATATCTAGATGAGATCACTTGTTGGAAACATGAGTCATCGTCATCGGGAAAAAAAAAATCGGGGAATGTTTTTTATGTGGGGTACCCATTCTGATTCGAAAATTTGAGATGGACTGACGCGATCGAGCTTCGGATTTTATCCATGGATTCCGGTAGAATATTCGAGGATGGCGGCCCATTCGATTCGGGACAGGAAATCAACCTCAATGAGATGATAGGCACATGTGCTGCGCGCTCATTCATGCCTGTGCGTTTGAAGCAGTCAATCCAGAGCGTAGCCGGTGCAGGATTTTGAAGCCGGCCTTTCGTCTGATCTCGCGGGGAATAACTCGTTGGAGACCGGAAAATGTTACACGTCGAAGGAATCGACCTTCGCTGACCTCCATTCGCAAGACCCGAGAGCGGCAGTGAAATGGACGAAATAACGAGTGAAACCGTTCCGCCTGCTTCAACTGAGCCCGATTTCGTTCGTCCAATTATCATCGCGTCGGCAACTTCTGCCTGCAAGCCCTAGCGCATGCATCCGCACGCGAAGCTGATGAAAACTCGGAGGCAAACAACAAGCAGTGCGCGCTCAAACAGAAACCCGCACGGCTGTACGGTGCGAAGCACGGAAGCCTGGGTGCAAGCACGGTGCAGCTGTGACAGACAAGAGGATCTGGTCCTAACGACAAAATAGACGTTGGAATCAATCAGCATATTCTTTCTTCTCCGCTCGTATTGCTTCTGCTAACTCCTGTTGCACTGACTTGAAGGGGCGCACGATTCGCGATTGATGATGATGGCAATAACAATACATACGCACTTTCGTCACCACCACCAACGCGCTTTGTTGGTTACAACAACATTGGATTCAACAGCGGAAACGATATTGGGAATGAGAAACGTTCTGCGATGGGGAGCGATCAGGAGCATTCGACCGAGCCGATGCCGGAACCGCGACCTCGGGACAATGATTCAAGAGAGAATGCGCTTGATTAATACATACATATTGAGAATTATGCGTAATTTCGTTCGAGAAGCCGGCTCGCCCCCGAATGCTGGACTCTCCAACTGACTTGGGCATTTTCTGAGTCCTTCGCTTCCGATGGTGGACATAGAGTAAGACACAGAGCTGGTTTCGTCCGGCCACCGAGCGATGTCTTTCCATGAGGCTCTCCGTGCGGAAGCGTTGCTGCCCTAATTCCTGGTGGTAGACGAATCAATTGTGCTGTGGGTGAAGAGAACGGATGAGTCAATCCGGTTGGTCAGCGATCGTCGGTATGACGAGCTTGTGGGATGCAGCTAACGTGGCAGCGATGATATTGTTTACCTCTCGTCCTCCACCTCAGTAACATCGCTTCCGAAGATTACCCTTAGATCTGTAGATGGACAGTCCCTCGGACCTCAACCTTCGAGTACAAAGGCCGAAACGATCGCCAGTAGAGGTAATTGGAGATCTTGATATTGATGATGTATCCGACGATCTCTACCCTCACTGGGATCTGTTTGGTTCGAAGGTGGGGTACCGCTGAATTGGGGCCCATGTGCGAGCCCGAGCTGACACAATGCCGCGATCAGACGTTTGCGCCCGGTCGAAGGCGCGGATAGACTTCTCCCGTGGAGTCATGGGTATTTTGATCTGACTGAGGAGGTTCTCCCATCTCACCAGCGCTTCCCAATTGTTGGCTCACGGGTGAAACAAGACGATGCGATCGAGTTTGCGGTGAGCTAAGTTTGGCTTCGAGGAACTCGTGCAAGCATTCTAAACTAGGCTCAATCAGAGATCTCTAAGTTTGTCAGCAGCGGAACTCTGATTGGAGCCAGGCGCCAAGGGATGGCTCTTTATTAGATAGTCTGGAAATGCTGAGAAACGGTCGTGACCCTCCTGACCCTCGATTCGCCCGCATTGAAGCGCTTCGGAGGCATCCCTGCACGGGGTCAGGAGGAAAAGCAGCACATTGCCCAAGGGGCAGAGGGTTTGTATGCTGTATGAGGCGGGGGAGCCATGTGAAGGCCCTTGGAGAATGGCGGGCGCACGCAATTGTTTTTCAACTGAATTCAGAATCTTCTATTTGGTACCTTCTTGCAAGATCAATACTCAGTTTTCTCTGAATACACTCCGACAATCACATCGCATTCCTGTTCAGTCGGGAGCCGAGTCTGTCTCCCGTCTTTTGAAGTTGCACATGTTGCACCTGTTAAACTCGGAAAGGTGGATCCCATCCTCCAAAGTTTTGACTCCAGTTCTAAGATCCTTTGGAGAGGAATTCTAGAGAGCGAAGTCCCCTAAGGGATCGCTCGCCGATTGCCACCTCCCTCAAGAATTAATAGCCAGATAATTATACCCCCAACAGGCGCTTGTCGAGCTCTACGCGCCTCCGTCCGTCCATAAGCCGATTACACATGGGGATATCACGAAACACAGCGTGCGAACGGCAGCTTCCTGAATTCTCAAAGATTGCGTCGCTTAATTCTTAGGAGAATAGGCTCACCAGCAGCGTCCCTGGGTCCAACGAAACAACGCTGCGCTGCCGTCGACTCCCGGCCCATGGTGTGGCTCGAGATGTTCGCTATAGAATGTATTCAACGCCTTCCCGCTTTTCGTCGCCAAAGTTTCACGACTCCTGAAGCCAGCCGCATTCCTCTCATGCGCCGCTCTTAGTCATGATACACTGATACCGCATTTCCCATAATCCCGCAGAAGAATTCTACTTCGTATTCAGATTCTCCTCACTCGAGTCAAGTGTGTTCTCGGAAGTTTGGAGAATGCATCTCTAAACAGCTCAGACTCTGGAGCTTGAGATCTCAAAGGAACTTCATAGCTCAAAATGAGAACCTGGAGCGTCCCCTGAGCGTTCCGAATGAAGTTTGTATGAATCATCGGGAGAATCTGTGGCGAAATGGGAAATCTCGATTCTCGGTTGTGGGGTACTTTTTCCAATTGGGAAATAGGTGATCCAGGTTTCCAAAATGGGCTTCTTCTTGTCGTATGTATGTCGAGCGACACTTCACAGAGTTGAATCCCATCTCGGTGGCAGCAACATGTTCCTCGGTTGCATACCAGCTCAACACTCTGCGACGTTCGAAGAGTATTTTTCCGGATCGGAGAATCTCTCCCCATGCTGGAGATTGGGTGGAGAAAAGCGATGTTTGCGTTCCGCTCGGGCCCGAAGAAAAAAAACCAAGAAGAAATCATTTTAAACGTGGAGTTCGACAGGTTTCCGCTCCGGTTTGAGAGGCTGGGAGCAAGCGCAGTTTTGAAGGTTGTTTGTTCTGAACGGCGGTTTTCCTTGTGATCCGAGAGTGATTTCCGAAACGGCTTTACGCTGACTGGAGGGAACGTAAAACGTCAGAAGAGAGCACTCTGAGTAGAAGTCGCGAGGAATGTTGAACTTATCGGGCCACCTGAAAACCTTGGCACAACGAGAAATGACTAAACGAAGCGAGTCTACCAAAGCCGGATGATGAGCGCTCGATTGTGATTTCGACAAAGGTCTCCGGGCGAACATCCGACAAACTCCCCGAAAACATTGACGGAGGAGAAGTCTTCAACCTCGCAATATGCGGAGTGCGAACCCCGGCTCGAAGAGCGGAGTTCGTGGTCGTTCCGAAACAGTGCGCACCGACAAACGATTTGAAATGGAGATTCTGAGCTCGAGGCGATATCTCTTCTCTGCTTCCGCTCCTGTTTCGTTCTTCAAGTGGTTGTTGCACCGATTCACATGAATACAATGGTCTACCTTCCCAAATTGTACCAACTGCACGATCGTCGGCGCAGCCTGTGCGGCGACGTTTCACTAGAAGTCGTATCTGACTAAGGAGTATCGTGCAGCGTCTCCGATCCCAGTTCTTGTAGCGAATCAGAGCACTGAGATGTAAGCCTCGCAAGTTCGCGAAGTTGTGTCGCCTGTCAATTCTGTCCCACTCTCAGCCACTCATCATCGTTTTCAGCGTCCTAGGCCGCGATCGCGTTGCAGTGAGTCGAAGCTTCCAAAGGTGGAATTGCGACAGGGAAACCCTGCTTGAGTTTCGTCTTGATTGAATCTTAGGCACAGTGGGCGCTCTGAGTGGGACCGGCGAGGACTTCCTCCGGAAACGGAGGAGATGCTCTCAGGACGTGAGACTCAACAGGTTCGGAAAGGGCAGAGGATGCGGGAAGAAAAATCCTTCGAATCCCTCATCGTTGAAGGTCCAGTAAAGGTCGTTGCGACTCCGTTAATAATGCCGTGAAACCACCTACACAGCACTAGAAATACGAGTGCGCTCACCTTCTGTCGTTGATGAGAGAATATCAGGTTCGCCCAAGGGATTCTCGTAGGATACGCGGGCGTGTGTGAGGCGCACAATCTCGCTAAGAGAGATCTACGAGACGTACAGCTCCGGGAGTCAATTGAATCGCATGTACTCGGGAACCCTTCGCGACCGTTGTAGCACGTCAAGCCATAGTCGGGTAGACGATCTCCGGCGAATACAAGATCGCTGTTGAAACAAATTAACCCCCTGGCAGCTCCCTGCCAATACATCAATGCGTCATATCCACTGCGGTCGTGGTTTTGCATGGCGCTCTTTCGACTCAAATCAACGTGGAAAACCCCGGACCTCTGGAACGCCTTTTCCGAAACCTTCCAGCAAATCTGATTCAAAGAATCTACTCGGAGGCAACCGGACATAACGCGGTTTCTCAATCCACGTGAATTTGATGCTAAGTTTGTCACATTCAAATTGCGGGCTCAATTCTAAACATACCCGACAATTCGCGAATCTTTTGAAAAAGTGACCCCGGAAAAGTGCGAATTATCGGGACTTCACTACGAATATCTATGGCGAGTGTGATCGCGGGGTTCATCTGAGGGAAACCTCCGGACGGCGAGTGCGCTAATAATCTCTGGTCCGACCAAAAATGCATGAATTGGAATGGCCGGAACTGTGTTCCGAAGTCCGGAGAAAATCGATACTTAGCATCTGCATCTCAGGTTTCATCGTGACTCTGTCGAGCCGGCAGCTTACTCTGAATGGAAGTTCATCACGGCGAACACTTGAGAAATTATTTCGAGCGACTCCCTCGATACCCTCTGTCTCGAACGTATTGGAAGAGAGGAACGGAAACATTCCGGCTTCCAATCTTCTCACGCGGTTCCCCCACATCCAAAACCTAATTTTGAGGTTCCTGCCCTTATCCGACCAGAGTCGTGATTGGCGAAAATCGGTGAAATTCACGGAGTTGAACTTCAGAGCTTGGGGAAACCAAAGGTCTTATTGAGTGAGCATGGGTTGCCCAAGCCACGATGCCAAAATCATCGATCCACCGCTAGACACAATGATCATAGGGGATTCTTAACACCCGCCGCAGTTTGCGGAATCTCTCAGCGAACCTACAAAATTACTGATCCTCGCGGAACTCTCACATCCCCGATCGTGGGCTGGGGGTCATCTCGTGTCGGAAGGCGGCATCCGCGTGAACCTGCGACGATGTTCGAAACGCGGAGAAATCGTAGGCAGGAGCCGCGCAGAAAGACTCTCTGAAACTTGCTTCATATGTGAAATGGGATTGAGGAGAACTCTCCTTACCGAACAGAAATTCGGCGGCCGTATTCTGACTTGCTGGAGTCGATTTCAATTGGAAGTCTGACCAGACACGGTATCGATAATCGATTGGATCTCGTTCGTGTTTTCACTATTTTCTCGGTTCTCGAGGCCCTTTTCGAGACGTGTTTCCTTTTGAAACATCGTCGATGTTTCCGGTCGACAACTCCGAAGAGAAGGCTGAGCGCGTCAACAAGCAAGGGAGCGAAACATCTATAATTCGCGAACAACGTTGAAATGAGACTCGGAAACACTTCCTTTCAGATCTCCGCTGGGAACATCCGCGCAACGGCGCCGTGTAAGGCAGCGTAGCGAACTTCAAAGACCGCTCACGACAGCGACGATGAGCCTGACGTGTCCCGGCAGCATGATGATATTCGGACTAGCATTCGAACTTGGTTGTAGACGATTCGGGTGAATAGCGTGCGAGCATCGGAGAAGAGCAGGTGGAAAATTCCAACGGAGAACGCTACCGCTATCCCGCAACAGGCGTTTCCAGAAATTTGGGCATACAGTGCGGGACGTTCGCAGTCGGACATTTGCAGAATTGCAGCATAGCAAACATCCGATTCTCGCGAGCAAGTCCGGCTTCGGTTCAAGCATGGATGAAACCGCAGACTCGATAGGTATGAATTCTTTCACATTTCAGGGGACGATTGGACGACTGCTCAGAACGTGGATCTCACGTCGAGCTGCGCACTGCTGGCGTCTTCCGAGTCTCTTCCGGAAAAGCTCCTCCACTTCGTTCCTTCGATCGCAGAGACTCTAAATTTCGGAAAGGTTGCTTCCTGTGCTTTGCTCAAAGAGAGCCGAACGCGTTGGGCTCCCAATCTCTCAAGCCCAACAGTATGGCAAGTTCATGGGCTATGAAAGGGACTCTGTCTGTTGGATGGATCGGCTCCTCGGCGGTCAAACCCAGAGGAGATCTTTTCATCGAATGGAAAACAGTGTTCCTATGCATGATGGATGAATCTCGGAGCGGTATATTCGCGCATGGTGGACTCCAAGCAACATCAAAGGTTGGGTTCTGATCGAATACGGAATTTGGATCGCCTGTTTGCCTCGACACAGCGTTCTACGCAGCTGCGAAATAGTGATCTGGAGTTCTGACATAAATGTGTTTGTATACATATCTTAGATACGATACTGGCAAACTCGATCATGCCTGATGCAGAATCACATTCGTCTCGAAGCTCGGTCCGGACCTGAGTTCCACTTCGCAGCGGACGAAGCCTCCTGGATCCTCGGGAATCGCTCCTCATGATGCCAGACACCGCACGCTACGGACTGGCTTTCACGCGCGCCGCCAGGGAATCGTTCCCATGCCCAGAATTGAGTCGAGATCGAGGGATGAATCCGGAGCAAAGATTTCTATTCCGAGATGAATAGAGACCGCAAATCTCCCGGATTGTGCCCGTTGTTGATTTTTCTTTCAAATGTCGAATTCCAATCGGAAGCGCAAAACTCAGAGTTCCCAGAATCCTACCCATTGATTGGTCTGGTCTTTCATCGAGCACTCTTCTTCACGCACAACTTTCGAGGAATAAAACTAGAATCATTGTTGGATTGCCCCTCCGAGGTGCGGAAATCCAATTCCATCCAATCCCCGTATCTTGAACTGGTTGGGCTCTTCCATGTCGTCGATTCCTCGGAGCCAGCCTCTGCTCTTCTTGTAGTGCACTGTGATTCGTTTGCACGTCAAGAGTGATCAAACACTGACAATCGTGTCGTATTTCGATTTAGAAGTACAGATCGAATACTACTATCATCTCTGCTACGACCCTGACTGAGGTTAGCCAAGCTAGGAAAGACACGACAGACTACTATGTCCACACGGTGTTGGCGTGAAGTGAGTTTTTTCAATATGGCCGCCTTATATATCCTGTATATCCAACTTCGTCGTAAGAAGGAAAATGCTTTAGTTTGACGATGCCCGGTCGGCACCGTAACAATCTGTGTTCCCCTCCGCGTCAACCTCCTCGTTCCCCCCTGAAGAGCCTCCCAGGTTGGAAAACACCGGCAACTATAGCGAAAATGCCACATCGATGTTCCAGAGTCGGAACGAAAGAGTGGATCTTCCCACGCGGTGCTTGGGAGACTCGACGATTCCGACATCACCAACATAAACATCATCAGCATCAACTACATACAACAACATCAACGTTGCCGAGAGTTCTAAGAAAAGAGCGAAAAAGCTCTCCGCTTCGTTTCGGAATCAGCACACAATCAAGAACGAAACTCCTTACGTCTTACTTCGCCTCGTGGACATCCTCGCTTTCTCCGTTCCTTCTTCCTGCCTTTTTCCAACGAACAGCATCCGGAAACTTTTTCCCGAGAGTACTCGAAAATTAGGATTTGCCGGCAAGAAAGCGAGCCTTAAGTCTTGAGTTGCTCTGCTCTCCCTCCACGTGTGTATTTTCTTTTCGCTCCCGACAACAACTACAACAACTGCTGTGGCAGCGATTGCTTTTTCCAGAAGTCGCTTCTATGGCCTGCGGACTAGAGCAATTGAGACTCAGTATCGAGTCAGTGGCGAACCGTCCTCAGAGTAAGGGGGAAAGCTTGGACCAACGTGGGAAAACGCTTCCTATGACCAAGGGGGCTTGAAAGGGACCTGGTGGCCGCGGCGCCAAGAGCAGAGATGCGGAGGGCGGAAGGACTCCGGCTCGGATGGATGACATCGGATTGGAAAAAGGAGGAATAGCAAACGCTCAGCTGAAGCGAGCCGTCCAGCCCGGCGTCGGACGGCAGTGCCGATGTGCGGTGGTGGAGGTGGTCTCCTTTTTCAATGCGCAGAGGGTTCTTTCCTCAAATCAAAACAAGCAAGCCATGACGAGCAGCCAAACTTTACAGCCAGCTGGCCGATTGCTCAACGGCAGCAAATTGTTCGACAGGCAAACCCAAAACGTGATAAATTGAACTTTTGCGTTCAATTCACTCTAGCAGGCTCCAAATCGGGTGACCATCGTGGCCGCGACTACGAACGGCTGTGAACACACTCAAATAGCTCTGGAATCGAACGGCGATGAACATTTGAAAGCTCTTGGAGCTTTTAGAGAGATCTGTCTTGGCCAGCAGGCGGAACACTAAATAGATGCCTCGGGTATTCGAATGATGGATGCTGAATGGGGCAAATAACGTTCATTCCTCGAGAATAAGGCCGTGCGCCCATCGGCTCCCCACTTTCTCTCGGAGATCCACGGGGTCCAGCAGGTAGAGAACTCTGAATGGGCCTTTAGGGAAACTCTCTTCGAGAAGTGGTACTAGACCTCTAGGAATCTCGAGATATAGGCAAAAAAAAACGTTTCCTTCTCCAGAGGAAGACATGTCAAGGAGACTCCGACGATTCTTCTGGAGCAAGCCCTCAAGTGCTCCTGCTGCTATGGTGGCGTGGGATCCACCTTCCGTACGTCGATTGCAAGAATCCAAACACTAGAATCAGAGTATCTGGGATAACCGCATGATACCAACTCCACGGAACCTGGTGGAAGCCATGCTGCAAACCGTTCGAGGTCGGGCACCGCGGTCGCCAGAACTAACATCGCTCAAGCGACTAGGGTATGAACACGGAACATCAAACAAAAAAACAGATACATGCTTTTCTTCTTTCGTGACCGGTGCCGAGTTGGGCCTTCGGTGCGCTGCAAAGTCTCTCATACACGTTCAGATACACTCGCACACACTACCGTTCACATGAACGCGCAGAAACCCGCTAGCTCGTCGGCTACGCTCATGGCCACTTAGGTGCGTTTTTAGAGTTCCGCTTACTTTGCAACGGACCTGAACGAACCTGAGAGCCGCCAGTATTTAATCTACTCTCAACATTTTAATTAGGCTCGCAGGTGAAGAGAGCGCTGTGCACTCTGAGCCGCATCTGTTTTTCCTTTCTTCGAGCGCTGCTTTCGCCGTTCTGAATATACTCTGGCTCTTCCCGCTCTGTCTGAGAGCCTTTCACGGGAAACCTTATGTTTTTGTGTTGATGCATCTTCAAGAACATATCTCATGTTCACATCTGATTCGGTTATAACCAGTAATTGGACCGAGGACTCTCAAGGCTCATGCGATGCCGACAGGACATGATCTCGAAAAGCGGGGACCGAGGAAGATACGGATGTAAGCGCGCACGCACGACTGAATGAAATGATATTGGTCGCATCATTCGCCCTCCATGTACCTGTGGCAGGGTCCATCAAAGCCGGCATTCCGAAGTGGACGGCTCAAAACACAGCATTCACGGGGACCTTTTTGAGAGATCGCGGGGGACCGATATTCTCCTGGATACCGAGCCGGGAGGCGACAAGTGTTCCTTCGCAGACCTCAACCACCGATGATTTTCCCTCTTTAGCATCAAAAGGTCGCGTGGGTGGTAGAAATACGGGATACGAAGGACAGCCGATTGTTGTTCACAAAGGCGGTTCCGATAGTGATCCTTGGGGATTTTGGACCAGAAGCTTCCACCTTGACATTCGAATATATTGTCCTCACAGAAAATCTCCACCACCACGTTGCGGGAAGAATGGTCTCAGCAATAACTGAGCAACAACTGATTGTAGCAATACGGTTCGTCACGAAACTTACGAGACCCGAGAGAGTTCCGCCGTCCCTCGGAGTGTCATCTGGTCCAGTTGCAGCGGAACAACGGTTCTTTCTACGACAGCGACACCTGCGGCTGTCGTTCGTACAAAGCAGAATCACTTTTTCCTCTTCATTCGTCAAGCAAATGGCCTAGAAACAGCCTGAACGGCATCTTCACTCGGGAGAACTCCGGTATCGAACTACAGCGATCACAAGGGATCCAGCTATCGGCTTCTTCTTTCCGAAGACAACTTAGACGATACTAGTTTCCCTCCATCACAACCACCGGAACGCACCGTCCAGAATGCGTTCACTCTCAATGGAGACAACCAACACCCATGTCATCTCCTTCTTCTGTTTTTCTGCCTTGTTTGTTTTCTTATGCATTTGGCTTCGCCAGAGGCCCCGGTGCCAGCCTGCGGTGGTTTGTAGAGTGCTGGCGAACGCTTTTCGCAAGCTGGAGACGTGCCGTGTGTGCGAACGACCTAATGGACACGGATGTCTGCGTTGGTTTTTTCTCGTCTGCGGCCGTAAATTTAACGGGAACCGCCGCGGAGGTGTCGGCTAAGCGCCAACAACGGTCAACCTTGTGGAGTTACGCAGCCCACTATCCTTCATAATCTCAGGCCAGCCGTTGAACGATCCGCGTTCGCCCCGAAATCTACAGAGTAGACAATCCAGGGGATGAGGACCTTTCGTGTAACACTCAGTTTATTGAGGAAGGGAAGTCAGTATGAAAGTCATAGTCCCATGCAGTGGAGTGGCGAGACCAAAAGCTGCCCGATGCGGAGACCTGACGTCTATGGGGATTTGGAAGATGTCGTCTCCGTTGAGCCTTACCGGGAAAAAGAAGTCCAGAAAACTCGCAAATGCATAATTCGTGACTTCCCACTTCCCCATGCATATGTGGCTGTTTTGTCACCCGAAGATAATCGAAGGACCTTCGCAGTCGCGACTTGCAAATCCGACTTCCTGAGCGGCTGGGGAGTCTCCGGACTGTGAGGTTTTCTTCAAATCGGCCTTAGGGCCGAATGCTCGGCCATCCGCGCATTTTGTCGGGGCATAAGTCTTGTTCGGCTCTTTGGGTTGAATGTTTCTGACAGAAGCATTGCAACGCCCGCTGAACACTGCGGCGACCCTCCGAATTGGTTTGCCATGTCTTGAACACTCGAACGAGCGCGTATAATCGTCGAGCCTCAGTCAAAGACTGAAAGCGTTCGCGTTTCAAGGGAACCAGCGACGCAGTCGAGAAAAACTGAAAGCTGACATTTTTCCCCTTGGGAAACGATCGTGAGTCTCGTAATAGCTTCCCTCGCACATGGGCAAAACAAATGAAGGACGCCAAGACGATCAATCAATGAATCGACTCACTGACAGATCCATCAGCGCGAGAGCTAATTGGATGCTTGCCCTGTCGAGGGAGGCGTCTCGGAAGCCGCGATGAACATTTTGCTCCGAGTGGACGGTCGGTTAGGTTCTAGTCGGCTGGACAAGCTCTCCGTGGAATTTACCAATCTCGACATCGCATTAAGACAGAAAGCGAACGGAACCGAGCGTGTCAACGCCCGACTGAGACGACAAATGTCAAAATTATTGAGCCAATCATCGCGCGAGCTGACATAATTGGCAGCCGCCTCGATCCAGGTACAGAACCCGCTGTTCTCAGTAGTTAGGGTTGTGGTTTAGACGATAAATATATTAGGACACACAGCCTGTGGGTGGAGCAGTTTCACCGTTCCCCGAACGGAGCTCATCTCAGTGCAACTGAAGAAGTTGAGTTTGATAAATATCACCGCTGGAACGGCGAGCTCGAGCTAGGGCATTTTGAAGTCTGGCATGTTGTGTGTCCTGCTAGAAGGGCGGAATGCCTCCATCTTGATTGTTACCTCATGACATGGAGTACCGACAACACCGGAAACAGCACCATACTGATGCATTAGAATCCGCTAAATCACCGAGAAAGCCCCCCCCTCTGATTTTCCGTCAGAAAAAAATCAAGTTACAGGATCTAGCGATCTCTCTTTGCAAGCTGGAATTATTATATTCCGGAGTATCACAAGTTTTCATTACAAGCACCAGCCTTCAGGGGTCCGGACACTCAACCCTGGATCAGTGTTGGGCATAATCATAATCAGGATTATGATTATAATCACAGACTGAAAATCATAACTTTGATTATGAATAAAATCATAATTATAACCATGATTATGATTATAATCATAGCGGTTATTGTGATTGTGCCTGCAATCATAAATCATAATCGCAGTTATGATTATGATTTAATAATCATGATCATAGACATGATTATGATTTTTATGAAGGTCGGTCTGACCATACTATGGGGGTCTATGGGAGAAATTCCGAAGACGGTCTGACCGTACTACATAATCATGGTTATGATTATGATTAAATCATAATGATTAATGATGAATAATGATGATTATGATTAAATCATAATCACGATTGCTCTTCGTTCACTTCTCCGTTCTCGCATCGGGATCTGAATCTGACTGACAAGGGAAGTACACGACATTATCATCGAGTTCGGAGCTGGGGTGATGGCTACGTGTAGGTCCACCGTAGAGGAGAACACCCTGAGAATATTTCCCACGAATGCGCTATAGCCACCGAACGCGAGCACTTCGATCATTCCGATTTCTACCCTGCTCAAGCTGCTCCGATTCCGCGATAAAATGTTCCAAGGGGCTTCATTACAAGATGTGTACTTCGCATATAAGAGAAACGGAAAGGCTAGACACCATGGAGGTGATATCATATTTAGAAACATAAAATATCCGAAGTATCCGAAGTACACATCTTGTAATGAAGCCCCTTGAAACATTTTATCGCCGAATCGGAGCAGCTCGAACAGGGTAGAAATTGGAATGAACAAAGTGCTCGTATCCGGTGGCTATAGCGCATTCGTGGGAAATATTCTCAGGGTGTTCTCCTCTACGGTGGACCTACACGTAGCCATCACCTCAGCTCCGAACTCGATGATAATGTCGTATACTTCCCTTGTGAGTGTGTCGCTCGCTGCTGGGCCATCATTGGTTGTGCCCTAACCGATGATAGGTTTCCTACTTGTTCCCTTTTGCCTAGCGGAAATCCTCCCGGTTACTAAGAGGATACTTTCCGATGCCAACAATCACGGTTTGACTGTTGAAACCCCTTGAAAATAATCGCTCGGAGGTGTAAGCCTGTGAACGGATGGACAGAGATGACCGTTTTATTACCAGGGGGATCATGTACATGTTATCACAAGATCAGAACTGCACCCTTCGTACTTTCAACGCGGTAAAGTTTTCAATCACCGAGTCGAGATCAGTGGCTTCCGATGTCTCCCTTTCGCCGCTGAGAAGGATCAAATCCAACATTCTTTCCTGAGTCATCGAAGCTCGTAGGTCCTACAAGATCAACTTCAATTCACTAAATGACCGGTTGCAGCCGGCGATGGAAACGGCGAAAGCGAGCATGATCTGTATTGAAACTCGTAAATTCGAAAATACGCTCTCGTTGCCGTATTGGATTCTGGAGTTGAGGAGATCTTCCGGCGTCGTCAACCTAGTTTCTTTCATTCATCGTCAGAGCGCTCGAATTACATGGGAGCTTCCAAGATTACCAAGAGAACTAGAACCCCGATTCTGCGCCCCCTGGAGGCAGCGCCCGGGGCAAGTGCCCGCCTGCCTTATCCCCTCCTCCTTCTGGATCCACCACTGGAACAGTGTTGGTGATTTTCGGGACTGGAGCTTCTGGGCCGAATAGGCGGACCTATTATCCGGTGGGCCGATTGCGCTGATTCTTCTCTCGTAGGAAGAAGGCTATATACTGTTGAAGACGGTGAGATTTTCCTGGCCCCAAAACGGATATAAATGTGCGATGAATGTGCGTGCGCATTGAAATCTATAAATCCATTTAGACGTATGAGGTGTTTTGCCGCTCGTGTGTCGGGAATACTTGGAATAGCAGAGAAAGCTTTCAAAGTGATATAAATCGACGTGGGCTCTCATTGTCCCTCTGAAACGACAGAGAGACACAACGAGGAGCTTTTCGGGAGAAGATTCTCGATCTTGTGGCGTACACTTCCGGAGACAAATCTCCTTCAAGCGGAATCCGATTCCTCCCATCCACTCCAACCGACGGCTTCTCGTTTAGGCTCGATACAGAGCAGTGCGAGGCCCGATCAGCCGTTCGAAACTCGAAGTTGACTCAAGGATGTCATCCGATTCCGAGCTGCCGCAGGGCCGCTTCCCGGGGCAGCCAAGGGATTCCGCTTGGAGGGCAAATGCGTCCCGTCAGGCTTCCCCTCGACCTCATTTAAGAGTTTCCCTAACTTGATAGAACAAATGAGCTTCCTGCGTAAGAGGTGGTTTCAGTGATTCACAGTAGAGCCAGCGAACTCCACACAATGATATCGATATCTCATCGCCCAGGGCAAAGTTTCTGCGGTCCCCAGGCCCTGTTCAATTAAAACTCTCGCCATGCTCGGATGGCCGATATCAGCAATCATCTTGGAACGGCCGACTCCCGAGCTTATTGGGCTCAACTTCGGAGCACATCGTTTCGATCTTGAGCCTGGACATTGATTTTTGCTCCGTCGGCCGGGTCTCGAATTACAAATCGAGTCTCTCAGCCATCATCTGACCCTGCATCGTAGTTAGGCGCGGGTTCATATCGGATGGGGAACGTTATGGGAACGCATCTGGTAGGAGAACCGGTTCTGTCCGGAACTCTTCTCGTGTTGTGACCCCTGATAGTGAGGTGCCCCTAGAGTCGCCTCCGAGCACAACTACGCGTGAGTTCAACTCGGGATTCTATGCACCTCGCCGACACACAATGCCAAGCGCTGAAAATAGCAACGTCATTCAGTCGAGGCGAACGACAAAGGATCGAAACTTCCATCGAGAGTTGCTCCTTTGTTCCTCTCCAGGTCGAGTTGTGGCGCGACACAACATTTGTACAAGACATTGATGGGCAACAATCAACGATTCAATCGCTCGCTTTTAGATACCACTAGAGTAGATGAGCTGGGCGGGGAATGAGCCGAGGTCAAGTATTACGATCCGTCCACGGCACCGGAGAAGAATTTCTTGTAACAACAAAGCTTGATTGTGAGCCATAAATTCCGCCATACCTTTCTCGGTGCCGTTGTTGCTTCTCTCTCGCTAGCTAACGTCTCGCGTTTGTTTGATCCTCGACCGATTCTACAGGAGAACACATTCCGAAGGAGATCGATCCTCGGCGGGACAATCATGACGGTGGGCAATGGAAATTTCTGCTACTTGCCGGTGGACACACTATTCAATTTTGGCCTGCTGGAATTAAGGTGTGATGCGATCCGAGGCGGAAAAAGGAGCAATATCGGACGAATCGAGTGTCTGAGAGTATGGTCCCTCGTAATTTCCGTATCTATCCTATCTTGTTCCTTCGCGAATATGAGGGATCGGATAAAAGGATATAAGTATTCCTTGGAAGTGTTTGTCAGGATGGTGGTAGGTCAGTAATAGAGATCGACCCCCAAAGGCACACAGTCGAAGAGATCGGGGCGAACCATTCTCGAGATGAGGCGTTTGCCGTTGGCCATCCGCTTCGAATGGCGCACTTGCGCTCTGACCTTGCACTCGAAGTAGCGTCAATGTTGCCAATGCAAATCTTCCTGTTTGCTGCGGACCACTCGGCCACCGCCTCGGCATTCGATTCACGTTCGTTACCATCGGAACTTCGCAAACCTAGATTCCTTTGGATGGTGCCAGTTCATTCCTCGCGAGTCTCCCGTCTCCCACAGTCGACGCAACGGTCTCCACCGACCCCCTGATGCAGGCCAAAGAGTTGAATTATTATAGTTGCGTAGGAGATCAGCACGTCCATTCTCACATGTAGGACCATGAATAGGGATGGGGTTTTGTCGCGGTGAAAATGTGTGAAAGTCGCGGGATGTCGCGGCTCCCATAGACGTCCTATGGGAAATGGCCGCGAAAATGCCGCGACTTTCGCAGAAAAATCGCGGATCGCGACAAAAACCCATCCCTAACCATGAATATTGGAACTGCTGTATACGTGTATTGTTCACAAACACGATACAATACGGTGAACAACGATTGTATGATCGAACTCATCTTTCGTCACTGCTGCCATATAATCGGAGATCATAGAGAGCCAACTTGATCGCATTGTCCCGAGTGATGTCATTCGACACACAATGCAAGTGGTGTGACCCGCGTGCCGCGTATTCGTAACCAAGTGGCTATCCATCGAGCCCGGTAATTTTCAGACGTTCCGTTGCATTCAAAGCTCTCGTTCCGGCTGAATTCATCGTTGATTCCGTCAGATTCCCTCTACCATCCTTGGATCAAACGTCGATACGCGATCAGTTCCTGAGAGGCTGTGTCGTTTCCTTGGTTCCTGAAAGTATGTATGTAGGAGCTCTTGTCAGTTTATCGAACGTCTCGTAATCTCTGGCGGTGAGATATTGCCAGGAAGACTCGATTCCAAAAGATGCAACCGCTGCGATTTCGATTCCGACAAGGCGCCAGTGGTCATCGGAGATGAGGCTTCGCTATTGACCGCATTGTCAGGATGGATTTGTTGCAAAGATCGGCACCATGCAGCGAGGAGGACGTGGCGCATGATGGAACGTCACTCCGAGGTATCGGAAGTTGTTGAAAGATCGCAGCTCGCTGGTCTCCGATTGTCAGTACGTCTTTGACCGATACGCTTCATTCAAGGCGCACAGTGGCCCGTGACGAAAGCCGCAGATTCAAACGCGACACCCTGTGCGTTTCCGCTCGCCGCCGGCCCACTGTGCAGTGAACTTCCATAGCGTCCGTTTTCTCGGTGTAAATCTCTTGTCCACGTTTCTTTGATATTGTATTCAGACGGCTGAAAAATCGCTGACCCACCTTGATAGCGCATCGGGATATGGAAGATTTCGAAAGCGCGTTGATTGTTTCTCCACATCTTCACGGGACTCATCGAGATTAGAATCTTGGCACTTCTAACTCACGAAACTGCCAAGAGATTCGAGAGTCGCATTGCAAAAAAAGATTACAGTTTATACACGTGCTTCGCATGTTCGGTACTGCCAAGTCATGCAGGAAACCATTGCGCAACATCTTATGTACAAGGTTTCCGAAGCTTGAACGACTGGACTCCTGTCAAATTCAACCTGATAATTTGTTGAGTTCGAAGAACAGTCTCCAAGTACCACGCATGGTCCGCTCTGTTCTTGGCATGATGTGCCTCAACCGAATACCCCACTTGGGATGTCTTCTACCGTGTCCATTTGGGCAATTTTTTTGTGCTCAAGAAATCTCCCCCAATGAGTCGGCTCTGAAAAGCTGTGATGACCACTAACTACAAAACATTTGGTTTAGATGCTGGCTGTCGATTCTCGCGCAGAACTTTGTTCCCTCATGGATACCGAGGGTCCCGTGAGCTGATTCAATCTACTATAGATATCGAAAGTCCATTGATAATACTCACGAGACCGCTGTTCCTCATCTTCTCGTAGTTTCCTACATCAAATCCTCTATTGCACAATCTCGTAGACAGTTCCATGAGAGAATCGGCTGTTGCCGTTCCCACTCTTATAGAATCCATGTTCCCGGCAACGGTATCAAGTTCTGTCGAAATCACCCAAAAGCATGAACGAGATGATCTCAGCCCCTTTCCGAACAAGAGCTTTTGGGGATTAAATATGTCGGCCGTCGTCTTCGGATCAACCATGTTTTCCGACTGAGCCCGACTTGTCAGTGGCTTTCCTAGGGAATGAGAAGTTTCCAAATTCTGGATTCCCATACATCGGACACCACCGTATCTCAAACAGCATTGCGAAACCTTGTCTCCGCACCGAGCTTCACGCGCAATCGTCACGGGGCTGACACGTATAAGAACGAGATATCTGCCAACGCGAAGCTGAGAACGTACCATGGAACGCGACCGTCCGAAAACGTGTCCCTTTGAAACATTCAACCCCGCTGCGTTGACCCGGTCATGCTCGATCAGGTTCGAGTTGCTTGTTTTTGCATACCCGAACATAGCTCAAAACGCTCCCCCTTGGAGAACAAGCAGCCGGCAATTAACGTCGAGAGCAAAGTCACTCGTTGGAAGACTCGTGAGTTAGTTGTAAGAGGGAACTCGCAATTTTTATGAAACGAACTGCCTCCCGACGCGCAGCAAAAAGTGTGACCGAACTTTTCTTGTGCGAAGTTGCCATTTCGGTGATTGTAATGTATCCCTCTTGGTTCGGGGCTCGAATCCCATACGCCTTGATCCGCTTTGTTCTCAACTTGTATCATAGCTCGGGCTCAGTCGTTCCCCTCAGTCACTCACTCAGACATACCAGCAACCTTTTTTCCGTGCATCCTCTGCTCGGTCAGCGGTCACCTCCACCCCTCGGTCTTTGCCCGCTCCGTTGAAGGTGGAACCATTGCTTGATCATCTCGCCAATTAGAGTGTCATACGGACCCCCGGCGTTTCACGTCGCCTCGAGTTTGCGATGGAAAAGGCTGCCTGAATTACGTACGACATCCACCAGAGGTGAACGAAGTGAACCCTAAGGATAGCGTTTGGGCGGGAACACGAGTTGCGCTGCGCGGGGGGGGGGCGTCGTGGACGCTCGAATACAAAATACGAGGTCATTGCGAGCCCTCGTGATGAGCTTATCGCGTCGCTTGTAGATGTCTGTATTTCTTTCCGCCCATGTAGAATTCGACTTCTGAACGAAGATATTAAACGCCCTGTACCTTCCACACCCTGAGGTATCCTCTAGGAAGAACGTATTGGACAACCGGAGAGGATTGGTTGAACATCTTGAACTATCGCCATTCTAGTTCATTCCGCTCAAGTGGAATCGCTGGATTCCTTCTCGTTCTAGAACACGAATCCTCCCGCTGATTAGAGTGCTTCGATATGAGGGTCGCGACCTGAAGTTCTCGCTCACAGACTAGGGGACACACGGCGACCAACACCGCTCTATGTTTATCGGAAAATTCAGTTGGGGGTAGGTGGTAGGTTGCACTGCCGTGGGTCATTTCATCGATCAAAAAACTGAATTGATGAACAATCAACTCACTACACTTGAAGAAAGCGAGCTTCAGAGCTCCCATTCGGGCTCCCGGAGTCTGATCGCTTTGCTCACAATCGGCATGGAGGGAGAAAAGGTTCCTTTCCGAAGTGGGTCCCGCATATCCACCAATTGCAAACTCCTCGGGAATCTTGATTCGAGGAGGGCACATAAGGAGCGGAATCGACTGGAACAAATGAGGAACGAACTGCGGGCGATCAGCTGACTGGTGCTGACGATCAAGACGACTCAGCCGCTGGATGTATGGTGACTCTTTCCGGCGGGCCGGGGTCCTCAATATCGGCTTTGTTTATTATCCAGGAATAATCTCCATATTGCGTGCCACAGCGTCAAGGTCTACAGAACATGATTGCGGCCTTCAACCCAATAGGAGCGGAAGAATCTCTCAATAGAGTAATCGGTGAGCAGCTGTCGAACGAGGATGATCGCCTCGGGTCTTCCCATTTGATTTCCAGGCTTGGACACGCGTCCCGACGACCTCCAGAGAGACAGAGGGGAAGGCAGCGGTCTCGACATGCATCTGGGACTCGGGAGGATTCCACTGTTTGATGTCTAATCAGCCCCCGTCAGAACGAGGTGGGATAGACGAAGCGTTCGGGAAAAGTCTCCGTAGGCTGCTCATACGCCCCCGGGGGTGACACACGACATTGTTGAATTGATATGGACGACCAGGGTTTCGCAGATACCACTCGAGAGTTTCATACAAAATTCTCAATCGCACCTCTGAAACGCCATAAACTAAAATTATCGGACCATTGTAGCGAGATTCTCACCATTTCCATAACGGAAAACAAGGACTCAAAACTATCCTCATGGCTTCCGTAGCCGCGAAGAACTGATAGGTCCCCGACTTGTAACCCCCAACAGCTGTCGAAAACCAGTAATCTTCGAGCTCGAGCCGCTGTCTTCGTTCGGATCCCCATTTCAATTTGAAACAGCCCAAACGAGAAACACGGTTGTGGGGTTCCTCGCCAAAACTGAGAACACATTCTATATGAGGACACTGGGCTCTCTGTGTAGGAGTCATGTCACGTAAACGCTCCAGGGTTGTTGCTGCTAGATACTGAGGACCCGGATATGGCTTTGCGTGAGCCAGCGCCATGAAGCCCCATCGAAGAATTTTGGTCAACGATGGATCATATCGATCGGCTCTTGTCGAATGCGTTCAGCCAGATCGCAAGAGCGGTAGCAGAGAGGTATTTACTGTTGAAACCCCTTTGCGACTCTCATCCGTGCGACCACTTCCTCAGAAGGCTCGAAATTCCGGGAACTTTCCGGAATCGTGGTCGGAAATGTTCTCCGCCTCAATATTGCGAGCGAACCCGCAAAATGTCAACCAGAGACTGCAAACCATACCCGGACGTCCTTATATCAGGGGCCTTCTCGGATTTGGCATAGCGGGTCTCATCCAATTTTCTGAAGTCCAGGATGGACTGACGGGGAGTCGATCCTCGAGGGTCGCCGTGTTCTTCCGATGAGTTCATTATTGAGAGCAACTACAGGTTTTACAGTTCGCTGGGATGGCTTCCCCATCTTCCCATATGAGTTGCGATGACCGCTCGAGGCAACCAATCAGGCGTTAATAACCTCAGCCCAGTAAACGTTTCATCGGCGCATGAGGTATAAGAATGTATTCTCGAGCCCATCGCACGTGATGAGTTCCTTCCGAGCGTTTTTCAATGTCACAGCAAACTTCCTCTCCAGAATTCTTTGTGATAATCAATCATGTTCGAGGGACGGAATCTTCAATCACTCCATGTAGGGAATGCGCGGGGAAGCCACATCATCAGCTCCGCTCGTGCATCGCTGGCGGCCCGCACGAATTTCGGGTGGCAACCGCAGATTCCTGTGTTGAAGGATCAACGGAGAATTGTTATTCAATCCGCCGGCAAGGGAATCAGAATATTCAAAATGTTGTGAAAAGCTTGTTCCGTCGACCGGTCGCTACTTTGAAAGCAATGATCCTTCCCAAGGCTTTAATCCGCTTCTTCGGGCGATATCTCGGGACGAACAGCATGTTATGTAGGAAGACGTTGAGTTTACTGCCGTCGGACAGGCGACAGCATAAATCATAACCTTTTCGGCTCCCACAGGCCTAACTAAACGTGGTGCCTATCTACGGCGCTGTCTCGACCGAATTCACGAGCTCGCACGTGCGGTTTGGGACAGTTCTCATGGACACGTGACCGGCGATGTTGGCGGAGTTACCTGATTCTGAGGAGATTCTTGCGGCTCGGTCGAACGGCCTTTCGCGCAGAGCGGCCACTGGCAGAAGGTAGCAGGCCCTCTGGTAATTGTAGATATATTCGTGCTTCGTCGACAGGCTTCTAGCACAAGCTTATGATGATGCTGTAGCCTTTCCAGAATCGGAACTCTGGGATAACCGTTCCCGCATTCGATGAAGATGGGTTTTCTACTTCGAGATTGGCCTGCAATAATTTGTCTGCTAATCAGGTTTTCAAAGTCTAGAAACCAGGGGAGTTCGTTTCCACGTCACATCAGGATGGTTGCCAGGAAAGGCAGATGAATCTGAGTCGGCGGAGGAGCGAAATGCCCTTGCGATTGCACCTTTCGATTCGCCCTGGCATTAAGTCCGAGCCTTGGTTCCCGAAGCGCATGGACTGTACAATTTATGCGCTTCCAAAACCGCGGGAGCTGCGGCATCTCCGCAGTTCGAAACCGCAGTTTCCGACGGGCTGAGGAAGCTTACGCGATGCCGTCCGCCATTGCTACACAGCTCCTCGGAGGTCGGGCCTCGCGGGCTGCTTCGAAGTTTCAGGAGACATTTCCGATTGGCGCTATAAGCGCTAGACATCACAACGGTTTTGAGTCCCCGTTTCAAAACTGCGGTTCTCGGAGAGGGCAGGAGCCCAATGTCTCATGAAGCTTCCCAATACGGTACACGAACGCCCCTGGCGCCCCGGATCGCAACAGACGGACGGCGCGGTGTTCCTGAGCTTTCCAAATTTTCACCACAGAACGGCGCGGCGTCGATTTTGCAATTGGATACAAACAAGACAGAATAGGAAAAACGGAATATTCCTCCGGATAGTTCCGAGCTGGAAAGGCGTTCAGGACATCCTTGAAGGACAGGATCCAGGGTACACATTTTGAAACGGCGGATTACTCAACGGAATTCCGTCGCTTCCTCCCGAGCAACGTCGTCGAGCTGATGACGTTGTTTGAAGCTGAAATAAGCCAAGGACCGGAACAGCTTCGCTAGCGGAAACCCGGGCTCGCCTGAAGAATGCTCCTCGCCGGAGAACGGGGCAAGGATCCCATCGCTGTAGCCTGAACGTTCTTTTGAAGACGCCCGTCTTTACTCGGGGTACCCGAGAGCAGTCTAAACAAGGATAATGAATTTACTGAAAATTGTTCAATGGACTAACAAGCCTAGACCAAACGTCGACTATTTTCAAGGTTTCTAACGGAATGGGGATCGAATTGATATCCGTTGGTTCGATCTTCCGTCTCCAAATGTTCAGAATAACCGGATACGGGATCCGCATCAGAGAGGGGATGTGAGAGTGAAGATTGACATCCTGCCGAGTAGCTGATTATCATCTGACTAGACAGAGGGTGTAAGCCTTTTTTTTGAATAATTGGCATTCCACATTCTTTGTTCCAGCGTTCACTCATTTGCGTGCCGGTGCCTTTCACTCACTCTTTCTCGTCGGCCTCAAACTCTGCTGCCTAAGTCAGGAATGTGCTCCAACGGATGTCCTCTCCGTGCGCCTGCTTTCCTGTTTGCTGTTGCGACGTCCCCGTGGTTCGCTCAGACATTGTTTGACTTCCGCGTCCACTTCCTTCCTCCAGAACCTCTGAACTCTCCAACCTGCTGCAATACTGAAGCACAGGCGTGTCTCGTAAATCCAACGGTGCCAATACGTCAACCATCCCATATCGGTCTTGAATTTCTAATCGCTAGACGGCTTCTAAAGTGCCTCGGAAGATTGGGATACGCTGAGGAAAGAAGGGAGCGGGAGATCAGAATCGAGAACAGGAAGACGATGAGAGCGAGAGAAGGTCACTAGCTGAGAAGCAAGGTCGTCCGTAATCCTCGACTTGGCTTACCATAACCGCTTCGGCAAGCTGATCCAGGTCTGTCATTAGGCATTTCTTCCGCTGATCTCATCCCGCCCTATATTCCACTGATGTGAGCGGCCCTCGCGAGTAGAGTCAGGAGCTTCACTTCGCCTTAGGAGGAGCAAATACGGAAAGTTTTCAGAGATTCGGCTCCGTGCACCACTGATTCGTTGAAATTCTTCATCTTCAAGTTCCCGACACGCGTATAATATTTGGGTGCTGGATATTCCTGATCTCACCATGTTGGTCTATGTAGCAGGGTGTTGAAGGGAGGTGTGAAAAGACATGGTGTTCAGGTCTATGCATCAGCGTGCTGATGCATGTTCTCACATCTCCTAGCCGTGCTGGAGAAAGCTCCGGAATCCTCCCTCAATGCGAACAGAAGGACCTCGAGAGCAAATTCAGCAAAAACTGGAAAGGAATATTGTGCCGATCACCGACAAGGAGAAGAGCGAGTGTCGCGGCCTTCCGGCGGATGGCCGTAGTCCGATGCCCTTCAGTGGGTTTCTGCAAGCTCGAGGGATTCGTGGCTTCCAGGCGGACCGAAGAGCCTATTAGCGAGCCCGGGGCAGTGGTGCCCTAGGTTACGGGTCAGAGATTCGAGCTTAGAGGTGTGCTGGGTGATTAGTCAGGAGTACCCCGAAACGGTGATTCCCCGCATAGTTAGAATATCAGGAACCATAGCTTGCTCGACGACGACTTTCAGGGGGAGGACATTTCCCGCGAGCCTCAGTCGTATCTGAGAACTCTAGTCCTCGAACACTCTCTTGCGAGATGTCGTCTTCTCCTCCGGCGGGTGCGTCTTGAGCGGCGGGAGCAAGAACGTCGTGTGTGGAGTGTAACGATCCACGGAATCGCATGGAGACCCCAATAAGATACTGATGAATCGCAGCAGATTCCCAATCATTTCGATCGATTTCGAGTCGATTCTGACCTTTTCGGGATTCATTTCATCCCAACCCGCCTGGGACATCGCCGATGTAAAACCGCCGCTCTAACGAAACTTTGACAAAACCAAGAGGATTCGAAATTGCGAGAGCGAAGGTTCGCCGAATCTGACCAAGGCCCACAGAGTACCTGTTGGAGATGTTCCATCCGTCTCGTCTGTGCCCGATCGGTGACGTAGCCAGGGAAGGGGCAATTCCCTGATGGCCTCTTTCCATGTTAATCCCCTTGTGCCGCTGACTCTGAGTATCTATTCACCCTCCCCCCCCCTTCCCCTCCTTACCCCATCGGCGGTGACATGGGGGCTCCCCCCGTTCACTCGGAAACTGGGGTAGTCCCGCGGTATCATTTTATCGTCCAGATTCTCCCCGGATCGGCTCTCCACTCGCGTTCACCCCTTTATCAAAGCCTGGAAACACTCAATCTTACTACGCGATCCGATTAAATGTCAGGGAATGCATTGATCCACGTCAAAATGTCAAATCTTAAATCTGATCTGGAAAGCTTCCATGTGGAAGATTATAAGCGATACACGCCAAGGAACGTCTGGTTTGGGTAACTCATCCAAATCTCTGGCGTACTCAAACTCCCGAGCGGGAGTGAAATCTTCTCAACCGAAGAACGGTTTTTCTAAAATATTCCTGGAGTCGCGAGAAATACCATAACAACGAGCGTTCGGCTTCAGAGATGTGCAGGATCCAACTCCGATCTCACTTTCCGTAGAGGACGTAAGAACATTGGTAGCCGTTCTCGAAAAAGAGACGCACCAATCCTTCGTTTGAGCACAAATGCGACCCGAAGCTGTAGTGGATCACGTTCCCGAGAAACTTCGCGAGTCGCGGGGTTGCTGCTGTTATTGAGACTCGTTTGAGGGAACGAGGAGAAAGCCCTTGCTCTCGGAGGAACCATTCCAAGGCTGCTGGACAATCAGCTAGCGATTGTGGGGGACAGTGAGGGGATTTGAGATTTTCAGAGAAGCCAGAACTCTCGAGTCAGAAGATCTGAGCGATTTTTGAGATGAGCTTGAGCAGCTTCGCAGACGAGTGTGATCTTGGTGAAACTAATTTCAATGGATGAGCCTCGAGCCCAAAGGCCCCGGCATGAAGGAGTGGACCGATGGAGGGAAGTTCCCCGGTCATGTACCGGGGATATCAGATGAATGAGTTCTTGCCCGCTACTCGCTCCAAGGGTGCAGTCGACAGGAACGAGAGTAGTTCACTCAGTAACTGGCGCGACCGCAGGGGAAGCGAAACCTCATCTGAGTGAATCGCTGACGAATAACCGCGTGCCCTCGACGACTGGGAACTGACATCAGACGATGTCGAGAAAGGTAAAAAACGCTTATCATCCAGAGAAGGAAGAACGACAGGCCATGTGCTCCGTACAGATGGAAACAAAGCTGGAAGGTCGCTGCGCTGAGACAAGTGACGAGGTTGAAACAACTTCGTACCACGCTTCTCAGGGAGGGAACCACCTTCTGACAAGAATCCCGATTTTCCTCTGCTTCGAGCGGAAATGAACGAAAAGCAGGAACGAGAATCGAAACGAAATCTTCGGGAATCGGCCTAACCTCCGAAGAACTACTATACCTAGGAGTTTTCTCCGGATGACTCGTCGTTCGCAATATCATATCACAAAAATGCTCGCAGAGCTTGGAGAGGAATGTCGCAAAGGAGTCTAAATGGGCGACGCTTCTCGGGAAGTACTGTCACGTACTTACGAAATATAGGTGAGCGTCAGGAATATAGCCTCAAAATATTTCAACGTACTCATTCGAAGGTGGTTGTTTACAGCTACTTACAAGGAAGGTGCACAACCTCGACCTGGAGTTTTGCGGCCAGACTCGCACAGAGACTTGGGTCAGGCACACTGATATCAGGGACGTTTTCAGAATCGGCTAAATAAGTGGGGAATTTTTTTTACGGCGATACAAAGTTGGCCAAAATCGACGATCCGGGACGCTTCTACGCTAAAAAGGCTGGAATGGGTACAAATGATGAAATTTTCTAGTTTGTATTTAGCCGATTTCGAACACGTTCCCAGTATGAGTGACATAAGCCCGTGACAATCTGCAAGTTTGGTCGAGAAATTCCAGGTTGAGGTCGTGCACCTCCCTTGTTAGAGCACTGAGTTCTTCTTCCCCAGCAAAGGATCTCGTTGTGGCTTTGTTGGTAGCCTTGTGAAGTACTCTCACCCTCCATTCCGTCCGGCAACTCAGGATCTTCATCATCGGGCGTCGAACTCTGCCTGGAATCGCCTATTGCTGACGAAGTTTAAGAGCAGCAAAATCGCCGGGCGACGGGCTGTTGGGTCATTCATGAGGATGTTTAGTTCAAGTGAAGCCCGGTACGGAAAGAGTGCCTTAGTCGCATTTCTTGAAAATCGCCGAAACTTCCAGAAAGGAGTCACAACACCTCCAAACACATTCTCGAACATGCGAAACGGGGGGATTCCTCCACTATGCGGCATATCTGAATCGCGGCTTTTTGGAAAAGAAGAACAGTACGGAAAAAGTGCCCAAGTGCATTTTTTGCCTGAAGAGCCTTCGGTTGCGCTCGGAGAGATTCCTTCTGACACTGAAAATCAGTTGAGGAGCGGGAGAGCGCTTTCGCTCTGATCGAGAAGAAGAAGCTGAGGATCGAGAAACTGGCCCGACCGGAAGACCGGTCTCTCAACCTCTCTCAGGCCGCTTCGAGGCGTCGACGTTGTTATGTCTAGAAACCACAAAGAAGCGTGCGGCAATAGAGACAGGCGAAGCCCGATAGCACAAATACGATCTCTAATGTTCTACCGATACACGGAACCAAAATTCCAGACCACCACGAACGGACCGTGGATCTGGTTGAATCTCCTTGCTCGAGGAAAAAATCGATATTCTCCGCTTGATTGTGCATCAATCGGAAACAATAATTGGTTCGTATCTACTCTTCCTTACAATTAGTGGCCCCATTTCGGTGCATGCTGGATCCGTATCGATCCGTACTAGCTCCGTATCGATCCGAATATCTACTCGTGCCGACTCCGCGTCAGTCAGTTGACGGAGAACAACAATGCGTCGAGAACTCTTTCTTCACCAGCTTATTTAAAATAACAACATAACATTAATAATAACGAACCGATTAGCCCTTCATATTCTCTACTCATTTTGAGCTATTCCAAGTCTCGGTTAGTCGGAGTGTCTAGGAACAGCGAAGCGATGAGGAAGGTTCTTACGTAGCAGGGGCTCTTACGAAGTTTCTCTAAACTTGGTCCGTCTTCACCGCTGATCCCCGTTAGAACCACCAACCCGGCAGAACCGAGCTCCATCTAATGTAAGTGAGCTTTTAGGCTTATCTCAAAACCCTGGTTTTTGACCTTTGATCTCTTGGGATTTTTCAATCACTATAGTTATCGACTCGTGGCTGTACGGAAACTTGATCTAATCATTCGCTCATCAGCTCATTGTACGGCGGACCGTCTCATGGATTCTGTGATCCACGAACCTCGCCAGGAGCTCGAGAGTCCGGCTCAGTGACGAAGGGAATTAATTCGATGCACTGATTTGTTCATTGGAGCGAACGCTCCAAACCACAGTGCAGCATGTCTCGACAAGAAGCGCATCATCTCATTATTCCGCCGATTCTCGGGGGACGAATTCCATCTAGGCCAACTTTCTGAGAGCTCCAAATGATGAGATACCAATCAGGCCATTCCGCTCAGATGCTGTGACGTATACATATACAGTCATACCTCGGTTAACGAATTTAATCCGTTCCTCGAAAACGTTCGTTAACCGAAACACACCTCAGTTTCGACCCAAATATCAGCAAGAACACGCGCCTTATTGACCGGGTTGCTCGGTAGAAAAAGTGAGGAGCCATCTTGGTAGGTCCACGACCTCATCTCGTAGTGTTCCCGGAAGATTCGTCATCAGGATCGAAAGACAAGTCCGACCTCGGTTAGCGTTCGACTTTATTTTGTATGAAACCTAGATTTTGAATTTGGAAATTTAGAGAGTTACACTTCGACGTAGCTGTGATCATTGCGATATCTGACTTTGAGACAAGAAGAGACACCTAAGATCTTCGTTATGATGTCAACGGAGCCGCTATTCGACGCAGATCATGTGAGACGACCCGATAAGAGTGAGATGCAAGGCGCCAGTATCGAGCTCCGTTCGATATGAAAGTTTACGATTCGACCTGAGTAGGGCTGAGAGTTTTTCATGGCTCTCTTCCGAAAAATTCCCTGAATCTCGCAGTTCTCACTGTCACTGCACTCAGAATCGACAGGAATCGTCGTTGGCATCCAGCCGACTCGTTTTGAGGAAAAGTTCGTTAACCGAAACCACGTTCGTTAACCGAGGAAACCTCTGAGGGACAAAATTCGTTCGTTAACCGAGGCATTCGTTAACCGAGGCGTTCGTTAACCGAGGTATGACTGTATATGTATACATTGTGAGCTGTGGAGGGAAATGGGGACCGCATAGGATTCGCGAATTTCCGAGCGCCCACGGTGCGGAACATAGCTGAGCTCATCAGTCATTCACGGTCCCACTTTCTATTTATTTCCAGAAGGAATGCTGAATCAACGAGGAATCCTCTCGCAGAACTGCAGCGGATGAGACAGAATCCACTGTTTCCATGCTGGATTCCTCGGTTTTCCTCGGCCTTGGATGCCTCGGAGCTCTTCCAGAGCATCCATTACTTGAATCTTGTTCTTCGAAGTCTTCACGGAACGGCATCCAAGACAATGGAATCAATGTTTTTTTAATCCAGTACATTATTGCGAAGATACCACGCACGAGAACGAATGTCCAGGTTTTCGCTACGTGCGTAGTTCATGCGGCGTTTTCGTTCTTGCGGCGGCTTTGTGATGGATGAACAAAGAGGAGGTCAGTAATAAGGTTGCAAGCCACACGCGACCTCACGTTTCCCACTGTCGGCCGCTCTAAAAACACCATTTTCCATTCTGTCTTCCCATTTCAGCCGGCCGGCCTGAGGCATGCTTGCTTGGAGCGCGGCGGAAGAGATCCGCATTGGAATGCACGGCATTCATGTCATGATGTTGTTGATTCGTGACAATGCCAAACAACGAGCCGAGCGGTCACTGCCGGATCCTGGCAGACCGCTCTGTGAAGCGAAGCAGACCGAGTGCCCGACACGAAGTCATCAGGCGTTCATTGAGAAACGCAACGCCATCCACTCACCTCACGAGGCGCATCTATTCGAGCGGGTTTCCTCGATGAGTCTATGTTGAGCTCCGTCAGCGCATGTGTTTACTTCCTTGACTGGCGGACAGTGAACTTCACGAAGTGTCCAACCTGATCCAATATCGGTGGACAGAATACAATGTAGCCCCAGGAGAGTTCATCACAGAACAATTAACCAAAATGGCCAACAGGCACATTAAGAGAGGCTCCGAGCATCATTCATTTGCCCAAGACTCTAATTAGCGGAAACGGCATTAGCGACTGCCGCGCGCGTCCCAAGGGTGTTCAGAAACTTCTTTCCAGTGTCGTTCCGTAGGCATCTCTACCCGCTACAAAACGAGATCAAGTCGCGCTCTCTGACCTCCGACCTCGAGATTTGCGAGTGGGTTCACTACAACGACCATACATACATATAATCACATGAAATCTCTGCATCGCGCCAAAGATTCCTGATCGCGTGCAACTTTCTCTGTGCTTCGCGAGATCTCCGTCGCGACTGGAAAGAGACACGATTCCAGTTGGAGACTTTCCACGCGAAACTGTTCTCCAGGAAATGGTTCACATTCGCAACTGGTCGCCGCTCGCTGCGTGTTGTTCACATATACCGAGTTTGACGTCAGCAATGAGGAGATTCTGAGCAAAACATCAGCTCATTGGGGATCTGAAGAATCCGTGGATGTCACGGACCCATCGACCACTTCTTGGACGACGACTCCAGGGTTCATGTTTGATCGGGACCTTGACCACACAATCAACGAGATCGATTCTTTGTGGAAAATAAAAGATCTGAAAAAATCCCCCTACTGCGAGGGAGCTTATTGCAGCATCACGGAGTGATACAAACCAAAAGGAAACTAATTTCACAGGAGGAGAGGGTCGAACACGGAAACGCGCGTGCTGGAGGACACGCAGTGCGCTCGCGTGGAGGAACGCAAGCAGTTTTGAGGGAGAACTTCCCGCGAAACAGTTTCGTGAGGGAAGTTTCAGATTGTACTAGTGTCTCTTGCCAGTCGCAACGGAGTTTCATGAAGCACAGAGAAAGTTGGCAACGATCAGGTATCTTCGGCACGAGAAAGAGACCCGTAAAGGTAGATCTATATACTCATCTTGTCGCTGTAGTAGACCTCCTGGCGAACTTCGAGGTTGAAAATCGGGGAACCCGACTCGGTGTTGTATTGTGGGGCTCAAAAATACCTACGGAATGTGATTGGATTGATTTCTGTGATTGGAACGTTTCCGCTAATTTCGGGTCCGGGCACATGGATGATTCTTTGGGTCCTGTTGTAAATTGCTTGTTTGTCATTCTGTTCATTGTTCTGTATTGTACTTTCATGGGGCCACATCACGGGATGTCCGCCGATATCGAATCACGTTGGACACTTCGAAAGGTTCGCTCGAGAGTGATCTACACAGCTTCACAGAGGACGAAGGATTTCGGGGGAGCTCCATTGTCAGATGAGATTGAGAAGTTGTCTCGCGAAGAATCGTTTTCGTGTCGTTGTCGGAAGTGTTTTCCAGAGCATGTGAATCCACTGATGATCTGGAAGCAGGCTCCAGCGATGAGGAAAGCTCGATTCAGACTTGCCGAGCTCGGCACGGTTCGGAAGCGATGAGAACATCATATCTAATCGCTAAATTCGATTTCCGCTCATCACCAGTATTCTGAGCAAGAGAAGCGTTTCTCTGTTATCGCCGAATGGATCCAAGCCCTCCCGAGCCGTAGCTGCTCATCAGTGATCTAGTGGAGACCGAAACGGAAGCGAAAGATATGGAATGGCACGCAATAAAGGCGAAAACTCTTTCTCTAGAGCGCTCGAACGTCTCAAAAGAGAAAGAACAGTCGCTAGAGATAAATCGGCGGCTTCAAGTCGGTGATCCACAGTCCTTTGGGTGCTGTTAGAGCGAAGCCATACTGAACCGCTAAGGCCATGCTGAACCTAGTCCGATTGGAAACGCTCACGCTCCTCTCGAGGGTCTTATTCATTGGAGGAAGTCAGTAGCCTCAAAAGACCCCAAGCTCCTCAACGAGAATCTGAACGGTCATGGATAGCAATACCGCTACAATTCGTACGATTCAAAGTGAAAGAGTTCTGGTTTTTGCTTTAGCTTCGGTGGCGACTGTTTTATACGAACGAGAGCAAGGATCTGTCCGAACACCGTTCTCTTGACCCTCTATCGACCCTTTGTTATAACCCTCGCCATTAAAAAGACGATTCCCGGCGGGCGAGCGAGGAAAGTCAGATCCGGGAATGGGAAGAACAAGACATCCTGGCTATCGCCCACTCAGCTGTCACACTATCTTCTTTGTGAGTTGCGAACCGGCGAATATACGAAGTGATATTGTTCCGTAATCATTCCGCCATCTCTGGCTGCCAGAACCATGGTGTCTCACATTCCCAGGGAGCGATCTCATTCGGCACTGCGCCGAATTCCACACAGTATTTCGTCGCGGAAACACCCGGTTTTCGTCCTTACGAGTCACCACAGAACGGCTGATTGACAAGAGGAAATGGAATGGATTCGTCCCTCGACATCTGCCGAATCTCAGGTTCATGACAGAAATTCAAGTTTCGGCAATTTTTGATCGGTTGCTCGATCGGAAAGCTCAATCGGCGTCCTACGTCGACGATCATCCCCGCTGTATATCACATATTCTATTTCGTTCCATATTCTCCCGCTGGCGACTCCAACCGGTTCGGCCGCGTGAAGTGACAGGAATATGAACCCCCAGGATGAGTACCTACATCATCTCTCCAATGGCCTCTCCAACCTGAGTTAGCGGACCGCTTATGACGGTCACTGGAAGTTATATTCAATTGGGACGATTTGAGACGGCGAACGGAATGCACTCGCGATGATTCTCCGGGAGAGCAGTCGCCAGCTCGTTCTCTGCAAGATCTCACGGGGGGACGACTGCTCTTACGAGCATCCTCTAGCTCTCACTTGGATTCTCTATGACCAGTTTATAGTGACACTCAAGCAACCTGAAGCCTTCTTCGCATGGCGGTCATAGGGGACCGCCCGCTTTTTCCGTTAGATCGGCTCTGCCGTCTTCGCTCTTCGTCGTCATTTTCCATAATGATCGTAACTTCGTGTCAGACTGTGTCACGTGGCGGAGGAGCAGCGGGACGGCATCTCGTGATGTATTCGTGCATATCTCGACATTCAACGTCTCTCGACATTACCTGGTGCGCCCCTCACGGGAGTTTGGAGCACATTTGGGGCCATCACACAAATAATTTCTCCCCCTTTCCCCCGAGATGTCATGAGCGACACAAGGTATCCAGCAATCAACTTGGTCGGAGGATGCCGCACGCGCGGCGCACCGAATCGGCGAGACGCTTGGTGTGGGGCGACTCCGTCGTGCTCACGTGTGAATATATCAGCGATTCGGATCTCATAGGAGCTTTTATGTAGTTCGTTACGATGGAAGCGCTCGACTTTCGGCGGAGTGTCAGAGAATATTTAATCCGACAAATCTCGTGGGAAACGGTCGATGTTAACATGCGAAATGAAGATTGTAAGTGCGCGTTCGTGAATACCCGAGTGGCCATACGTCTTCGAGCTCTCGTCGTACAGACAGCCATTGCGCTCGACTTCCTGAAGGTATCGCGTGTGTACTCCAACTCCGAGATGGCGCGGCACTCGTCGACATGGGCAATACAATGATTGGGATCACCTTCATTCATCAGGAGTAGCCGTCGAACAAAAATTGCGGTGTTAATCGTCGAAGGTGTTGTTTCGATCCGTATCCCGTGTTTTCCGCCGTTATTCAAGTTTCCCACCAGCCCAAAATCAATTTTTGTGGCGTGCCACCTCGGAGCCGCCTGCCCGAGCGGGAGTTTGCTCTAATCTCTCGGTTGGTGGAAACCCGAAGCTTTCAATTAGTCGAGTCCGGTTCACAAGGGAGGTCCGCGAATTGTACGACGCCGATTTGAATCAGATAGGGCACGATTGGTAGGCCTACTAGAGACATGAAAAACCGCTGATGAAACTTTTCCCCATGGGCCGTCTTTTGAGAGCTTCCCAAAGGCTCCCATAGGGGCTCATGTTAAATTTCTACATGTAGTATCATTTCCAATGATTTGAAACCTGCCAGTTTGTTCTCTTTGTCGTCCCCCTCTGGTGGGACCACTGTCGCGTGGCGCAATCTCCAAGACTGGGCTCGGTACCAGAAGCCCTCCGAAACTATTTCCAGGGCTCGCTTGACCTTGGCTCCCACAAATTCCTGAAGGCTCCCATAGGAGCCCATGGTGAATTTCAGGTTCTGGGAGAGACGGCCTATGGGGGAAAGTTTCATCAGCTGTTTTTCATGTCTCTAGTAGGCCTACCAATCGCGCCCTGTCCTGTTCAAATCGGCGTCGTACAATTGGCGGATCTCCCTCGTTAGTCGGACAAACCTTTCACTTGGAGTTGGCTTGCCCAGACCGCGAGGCATTGGATTTCTTCTGCTGTAAACTTTGTTACGGTAGCCACAAATGCGCCCGAAACATCGTAAGACCTCCATTACCTACAGTATGCACGTCCCCGAAATGACCTGTAGGAGGAAGGTCGACCAACTCGATGAGCCCGAGAGCAGCCCTAAATGTACACGGAACAACACATGTCAACTACGCCATGGAGCAATATGTTCAACGGAGAAAAACAATTCCTCGTTCCCGCAACATTTGAATCATGTGAAGGCAGCTGTCGCTCAGTTCGACTAGGAAAGGAAGACGGGACTCTTCTCCGGTTCGTCCCATCAGCTAGAGACCTGGCAGGCGAGAGGCCACGGACAGGAGCCGTTTTGTGTTCAGGTAGAGAATGGCGGCATAGAAGACCGCCTTTTGCGGTCCGAGATACGCCCGCAGAGAGTCCCCCGCCTCCGTGGAGCTCGTGATCAGAGGTCAAGAAGCTCCTGAAGACCACCGCAATGACACGTCATAAAAGGCTCCTGAGGGATCTGCGGTTTCTCCGGAAACCCGGAGATCTTTTACTGCGGATTATCATTGTCGATCTGCAGGTATTTACGGCTTCTGTGCGCGAGTCCTCAACCTCAGACCTGCGATCCTGAGTCTCGGGAAGTCCTCGAGTTTCCATCAGAATTGAGATTTTCAACAACAAAGAATGCTGTCTGCGGCACATAAACATGGTGTCGTGATCTAAACAAAGCGTTACCTTCGGCGCTAATTCTCGCAGCCTTCCATTCCCAATTCCATGACATTAAGATCCAAGGAGAGCGGTTGGAGGGGAGGTTCGAGAGAGCCTTAACGTATGGAGCGAAAATTTTCGGTTTCCGTTGTGAGAGCCTTAGGACCCGACAAGGCAGTGGTCGAAGCCATCATGTTTGTTTCCAAATCACGACAGGTGCCAACCGTGTCAGCCTCCTTCCTGAGTGGAGTCTTCCCCGAGGAGAACACAGAAGCCCAGAACTCGCAACCGCCGTGTACGAATGTGGTGATGAGAAAACACGAGTAAGCAACCATGACATAGATTTCCGCATGAGTCGGAAAGAGAAACATCCTTTTTGGGACGAGGAATGCTGTTTCAAAAGTCAAGTGACACTTGTATCCTACAAATAGGCCTCGATGCTTCGACTTCTCCAATCCTGCGAAAAGATGACTTTAAGAAGGATTTGTGACAGAGGACCGTAAGGCGGTGGAACCATGTGTTCCGAAACAAGAATGGAGGAACAAGGAGCTCGGACAGAGCACGAGCTAGTTTGGAAACAACAACGGAAGACAGAGAAGACAAAGGGAGGAGGTACCGAGCTGCTCCGCTTTGTGTCTCCTGACAGAAAGCTCAAGGAATACCTCGGAATGGTTGTTGGTTTCTGCCTTGCTAGGCTGACGTCCCGTGTTGGCTCTTTGTAGTTTTCTTTGTCTCGGTATTTGCTTTGGCTTGTGGGAATGATTTGGTCTGCCATGGGTCTGTGCCTGGAGAACGTCTTTCTATCAATTTCTCCGTCCTCTATGAGTTCTTTGTCATCATAGGCGTCCATGGAAAACACAACGAGACACAGGAGACATCCAGTCACGCCTTCCGGTTCTTTCGGTCGACAAGGAGAGAAGATAGAGTGTGAGAAATGAAAGAGCACTATCGGGTTTAGACGATCCGACTCGCCGTAATGCAATCAATGCCGCTTCCACGTGTGGTATGTCTCGCTCTTGATGTAACAACCATGTTCTGAAGGGTCCGCTGTGGGTCTGGAGTTTGAATTCGCATTGTTCCTCCTCTTTCAGTCCAAGTTCTGTGTTGAATTGAAAACTTCATAAGTGGAGCCGAGCTATGTCAACAGTTTAGAGTTTGGGCTCAAGTTCCACAGTGCAATTCACAGACAAGGATTCCGCCCGAAGAATCATCACCCTGTTGATGCCGACTTTCCCCGCTGAAACGATGATTTTCGGATTTCATCCGAGGCGGGAATGTCCTCGCCTCAAAAAACAGCGGGAACGGATGTATACGGCCCATTTTCGTGGGAATCCAATCATCGGAAAATCAATATCATCTCCTTGGGGGTGTGACCCCGGCGACTTTGCGTCGGGGAGGGGGTGCTAACTGCGTTTCATGAAACTCTCCCCAACCACCATGAGCAGGCGTCGAAGATACGTGCGATATTGAACAGCGGACGCCTCCTGAGTCTCAAGATTTTCCTTGAGATGGCGTTTCCGAGCTGTATTGAAATTAACCATTAGAGCATGAGTCCTTGGAGTGTACTCTGTAGGATTGAAGCTGCAGAGACTTCGATAGTTGCTAAATCGAACCTCTCCGTAGTGGATACACAAGCTCCTTGGTTTCAAGTTCATCCGATCGAGGTCCGGTCATAAGGGGAATCAACCCTGTATACCGTAGCTCCAGGACCCGGACAATGATCGAAGAAGAAGTGCAAACCCGTCCGGAACGATTCACTGTGGACCTATACAGCAGCTCATATGGATACTGACTCGAGCAAATCTGATCCGAAGTTCGTTTTGCACATGGTGCAGCTCCCACGAGACGGTCGCTGGTGTGAAGACGGATCCGCTGGCAGAACGCGTCATTGAATATCAAGATATTTTCCCGAAACGGAAGGTTGCAACCTATTTCAGCTCAGAGGAGCGAACAGAGTATCATGAAGTCTCGCGTGTGAAGACTCGTGACTCGTTCTTAGACCAAGAAAACATCTAGAACTCCACCGGATGACCGAAGGCGTATGTTTCAAAGATTTGCCAGAGTAGACTCATCTCCCACATGTTGTGAAAAACTGTCAGATCACACACATTAGTCCTAGCGGAGTTCTCGATGGTTGTGGTCGAAAAACGAGTCCCTTATACGCAGGAGTTCAGGGCACTCACAGTAACTCTCAGGTATCTAGTCTTGTACGTTCCGGGTCTCCCTTCAATGCATCTAGTCACTATGCAGGTTCTCTGTCGAGTCGCAGCCTTCACGTTGTTCTTCCGCTCCTGAATCAAGATACAGAGGCGTTTTCACTAATCAAACGAAACGAGCGCGATCGCCGGCGGCATTTCGAGAACTCGCGGCGCACAGCCCGTTGTATTTACACTAACAACGCGACTCCACGTGTCGAGCGAACAGCTTTCCCGAGTGAAAATATATTTAAGAGTCTTCATTCCTCGCGTCGTGTTTTCCAATGCGTCCGCGCAAATTGCGTGTTTCAACACACACAGAGCCTGTAAGCACGACAATTTCTCAACACAGCCTGATTATGTTGATTCCTCGACAAACGAGCGTATAAAATTCTAGCCGTTCAGATCCGAATCCCCTTCGTTGGGGGAAAGAGAGAACTTTTCTTTCAGAAGTTTCCACTGAAAACGATTTGTATGAATAGGAGAATTTGCCTTTCTACACATGCAGTCTATGAATAGATGGCGGTCGCCGTGATGTCCTGATACTCTTCACATCCTCATTCAGGAAGTTCATTAACCACTCCCAAAGTCCTTCCCAACTACTTTTGAAAGTGATATAAGAAGGCATCGGACGAAGGTTTAATGAAGCTTCGGAAAAACTCCTCCCGGGTAGCGCCTGATGCCTCCGGAGGATCTCGGCCGAGGGCCTACCAGGCAAGGTGGGAAGGATGGAGACACCCTTCCTTCTTTCCGCGTGAACGATCTTTCCGCCAGCTGTGATGTTTAGTCCTTCTGTTGAATCTTGTTTGAGTACCTGTGTTTGGATTGTAGGCGCTTGCACGTGACATTTTGTCCGTTGTCGTTCGCGAGCAGTGTAGTGTTTATCGGAACGAATATACCGGTACGTTCGTGTCGCTCGTTCGCTCCCATAAGAACTTCTGCGTCTTCCTCGCCGTTCTTAATTAGCTGGATTTTTAGATGACCATAGGGAAACGCCGCACAAGGCGAAGCAGCTCCATGTCTCCATCGTAAGTTATTTTTAGCGAGGCACACAACGTCCAACGCATCTAGTAATTATCACAGACATGCGAGTGAACGAGAGCTGTGAAATTGTTAAGAGTACAAAAACCGGATGCAGACATTGAGAAATAAATGTTTCGAGACTTGGCACGTCCAATTCGCTCCAACCCCCTGAGACAACCAGCAACGCTCAGTTCTCACATCCCTCAGAGGACTCCCAATGGGCGCTTCTCGTCTGCGGCTTCACGGTGAGCACTATGCTCCGACTCGGATGATTCCACATCTCCTGTGATCAAACGACATTTTGTCCGCAAGAGTTTCGAAAGAAGGAGAATCGCCGCAGCTCTGCGTCGCAGGCCTTAGTATTCAATATTTGACTCCCGGGTCTGAGTTTCCCTCCCAAAGCACAGGCGATACATGAATGGAACCTTTTTTAGAGAAAGCCGGGTCTCTTTTGAAAAGGTTTGAAGCCTCTTTTAATGACTCTCAAGGAACTGTGGACGAGACTCGACGTCTTTGCGAGGAATTCTGGCTCCTTGGAGAGAGAATCCCTGAGCATGAATTTTCTAGGACTCAAAGCCCGAGGTATCGAGAGTATAGGCGGCGAGCCTTTCAACGATTCATGTTTTCGCGTCGAGCAGCCAGAAATAAAAACTCTGAACTTCGCCAAGTTACTCCTTTATACTGCGTTTCAGCTCGATTCTTCCAATCGGCTTTGACGGAGGAGGCCGAGAGAAGGGATTCAAGCGGAAAACCTCGGAAATTCAATTTAGGTCAACACACGCATCTCTGTGAAAACAGGATCCTTTCAAAGGCTTCGTTTGGGTCGTCCGGAGAGTCTCAGGCGCTCTCTTCAATCGCCGATATCTGCGACTCTTCAGCCACTAGTCCTGCAAATTTTACACTCAGTTGGATCCCCTGCTCCTCTTCGGGGAGTCTGGCATCATTTCCGATAGGTTTATAGCTTCACTTTCAGAGCTTACCAAGGAAACGTTTTTCTCCTTCGTCGACCGTTTTGGGATTTGTGATCCCATTTTGATTTTCCGACCGTTATATCGGAACGGGCGGGCGCACAAAAGTCCCGGGACAGTGAACCTATGAGAAAGCCCAATATTTTGTTCCTAGACTTCAATTGCTCAATGGTTGCGACTCGAGCTGGCGAAGATGTTGACTCTATTGGATGTGCTCGTCATTGAGCTCCTGATATTATCACCCTCTTCATCCAAGGAGTGATGGCAAGTTTGCCGATGATATTTCATTTTATATTCGAGGGGGTTGTATTGTGTAGCTTCGAGTCAACGGAGCGAGTGCACTGAGACAAGCGACAACAGGAGTTGATCGTTCACAGATGAACACTGGGGAGCGATTCGAATGAACGACATGATTGAAGCCACTTTTAACCGGATTGAATGTGTTTTCGGGTTGAGTCTGGGTTTCACATTCTCGATGGAGTTCGAGACCACTGTTTCGTTCTCGATGCCACCTAGTTTTCGCCCTTGCATGTGCCCACGTGATGGATCTCGTCATCCGTCGCTATTTCTGTTCTGGATCATGAATGCTCATAGACTTTGGTTTGAGATTGTAATCCATGGAATTCGGGGGGAAAGTTACGCGGCATGAGCGTTGAGTTTCGCTCAAAGCTTCAGTGCGAATAATCATCGTTGGGATGCGCGCGTCCCTCGCACAAGTTTCAGCGAAATCGGCGTTCGCCAGTTCGTGAAGTGCTCTTATCAAGATAAGTTTGTCAGTGCACGAGGTTTCTGGCGAACCGCACGATAGCTAACCCACTTTTGTCGCGGCGACCACAGAGAAATATCCATTAAGAACTAATACCTTGCAGAATAACTCGCGCTTCTTCGATGGATCTGACTATTTGCGCGATCGGCGACTTTGAGTTACACTTTTTGGCTTAGCGGGAAAAACTCTCGAAGCTCGTCGAGCAAACGCGGAGTCATTCTCTGGTATTGATTATTGAGCCGGGGGAGCGGCTGGCGTCGGGATGAAGCAATGCAGAATATGGGACCGATCAGGCAGGGACGAAAATGCCGCTCCGGAGCATAAAACCCGACATCATCTGAGCGTTATTTCCTTCCGCCACCCTGACGGATGATTTCAACGTCCCAATAGCGCTCAACTGATTCCAATCACGCTTCGCGAGGTCACGTGCCCTAAACGGGGGAGCATAAAAACCGATGACTTCCCTCAACCGACGCTTTTTAACTGCATTTCATGATGGTTTCGCGATAGAGGCAGGTGGTCTGATCTGTTCAATGTAGCGATTAAGAATCACCTAGAGGTCTGAGCCAGGGAGGGGCACAGAACTCTCAATCAGCGGACACGATGGGACGTTGTTGGTCTACGCTGCGACCTGATCAGCTGTACATTTGATATGTAATACACTGCTTCGACACGAACCCGACGGCCCGCTGGTCTGATACGCTGGGACACGGTCGTCCCATGACATCCGCCCGGAACTCTACGCCTACTCTCGTAAAAGCCCTGTGTACTACACAGGAACTCCCACCGAACCGTCGACGTAAACACGAATGAGAACGTCAATGAGACAACCGGCTGCCGTTGAGCAATGCTCCCGATACGGGAGGGAGGCGACGTCGTGGCCAATGATAAATCTCCTCCACCTCCTGTCTCAGGATTTCACAGCAGAAGTTAAGTCGATCATAATGCTCGCAGCTTCAGTTACGCGCGGGAATCCGCCACAGGAAATTCGATTTTGCCTCTCGTTTATCAACCCAATAGTGGGATCCTCGCGGGCTAATTTCCTGAATTATGGATTTTCCCTCTCTGGGAGTTGGCGGCGGGCGCCAGCTTGGGATGGATCAATCCGCTAATGGACAGCCTCGGCGCTGCAACGATTCCTTTGGCGAGGCTCCTATTTTGATTCTGTGTCTTCCACATCGCGTTTTTCCAATTGCCTCGGTCGACGCTCAGTTCTCCCTCCGCTCAGTTCTCCAATAAGCACTTCAGATTCCGGTGTGGCGCGCAATAGATACGTCGGCTTCTCGGCAAACTCCGGATCCAATCGATGGGTTGTTGCTGTTTGAGAGCGGTTGGTTTCCAAAGCCACTTTTGCAAGTTGAGCGGGAATGGAGGGTAATCAAGACTGCAGCCGTTTCTGGAGTTCCCACTGTCGTACAGCCCGGAATGTTAACAGTTCTTGCGGGTGACGACCACCAATCTCTTTTAGATACGATCCGCAAAAAACTCCGAGCCACTCGATTGGGTCGTGAGCTATCGCCTGAGGCTATCCGCGCGTCTCTTGTCCGATGGTGCGAGCGGTCCTCACCCGAATTAGCTGCAATCAAGCCCTGACCTAGCCAGGCAAGCTATTCCGGACCCCGAGTCGTATCCAAATCATCCTTGAGTGTGATCTCTCGAGTCGCGAGCCGGTGTGGGTCTTATCCTTCATTGGGACCCGAGGAAGACTGTTTATACATAGAAGACGTTACAATAGGTCTTGTGGTCCCCTAGGAATTTTCACTGATCTCACAAGACTGCCAGCGCGAGAAACCCTTACATCTTGCTAAATCTGTTCAATCCGTTCAAATCCGATACAAAAAAAGGCTGAATCATTGGTAGGACCAACGATCAATCTTGGGTCACGGCGTTCGAATTAAACGTCGGGTTTTTTTTCCGTCAAGATGTATTTGTTACTGCGCGACATGGTGTCTGGAAGACTTCTGAGCCCGAACATCCATCTCCGTCGTTACCTGTCGTTGAGCGAGTCCTTTCCGATGTTTCTGAAATCGCTATAGAACCAATTTGAGGCTCTCCGTAACGGTTACTAGTTCAAACTGCTAGCAGTGTGGTTTCAGGGAGCAAAACTAATGCTATCGATTGAAATCCATGGAATTAGTCGATGATTGCGATTGCGGAACACATTCGGATCGAGAAAAGGAAAATCCTCCGAATGATTCTCCTCCGTGAAGTCCGCGAAATCCTCCCTAGTTGGAACTAACCACGAGGAGCGAGCTATTGCGTACACGCTCCGCGACACGAGCACTTCGTTTGGGTGCGTTCCAATAGGAGCGGAGCGGTCCCAAACGATTCCAAAGATTCAGGAAACAGAGCCATGCGAGCCAAGCATTCAATTTGACATCACGTCGTGCTATCGCAAGCACCCTCAGACGTCGGCATTAGTTCCTCTAATCGGATTAGCTTTGTTCGCACAAAACATTAAGGCATGGAATCGCAGAACCCGCTTCCGAATTTCCTTCGCTCTCTTTCTCTCCCACTCGGTATGATGACGACGCCGATAACGCTCCAAAGCTCCGTCCAACAAGTGGTACCTGCATCTGGAAGTCATAAAAGTCGCGCTCCTCCTGGAAGATTGCTATTTGAAAGTCCTCATTATCAGCGTTTCGAGGCTGAGGAAGAACAACTCCTGACAGAACTCTGTTATTCGAAAAAATTCTCTCCCCCTTCGTTGTTATATGCAGTGGGTAAGGGACCGATTCGAGTCGGAATCCAAGCGTCCCGACAGAGATGTTGCGAATTTGTACGAGGATCGTAACCAGTAGACGCCACAACATCACTAGTGTCGTTCGTCTGACAACACATATGAAAGTTGCATACGGAAGTAGCCGTATGTTCGGGAGCTACGCCGCCCTGGCATTCATCCTCGTCGCGAAGACATCCGCTACGCTTAGCTGTCACGATCAATTTCGTCTCTCGTTCGAAGAATGTCTGCCCGCAGCCCGGCGGCAAGCCGATGCAAAACAGACATCAGACACCCTTCAAGCTATCCGAAACATTTGATAACCCCAAATTCTGAGTCGTCCCCGGTGGTGTTGCGCTCGATCGCGAAACTCCGGGGTTGGGAACCGATATCGGAAGAATGATTAGTTCCCAATAGTAATCAAATATCCAAGCTGCCGGCTTCAACCCACTTGATGCCATCGATGCGGAGTGAAGCTTCGAAATTCTGGTGCGAATCGACCGCCCCTCTATATGCAACTTACATCGGCTCCTTGGGGAGGAACATCTCTTCGCGAAGGCCAGCTAAGATCCCGGTAGAAGCTCCTGAAATGAGACTTTATGATTCCTTCTTTCCCGCTTCTCAAACTCCAAGAGCGCTAACACAGCTTCGAAGACTATGGATCTGAATTCATATGTACATACATTGGCCTCGATCACATCGTCTCTCGATTGAGCAGAATCACCCGAAATCCTCTATACCTGAAACAAGATTCCAACGTCCAGCCGGGTGATTCATTTGATTCGTGAACTGTACATCAGCGGGCTCGGATCGAGCAGGTGAGGGTATAAATTTGGCTCAAGGAGCGCCGTTCGTCGAGGAATCCACGGCTGTGGAGCTCCAGACCTTGCGTAGTTCCAGGAGGATACGAGTGGTAGCGGAAATTACGAATCGCATCCGGAACTCGCGTTGAATCAAATGAGAGCTTCTCTCATAATAAATCTTCGCGATCAAAGCTGTAAAGAACTTAATTAAGTCAATCGTTCCGCTGCGGAAACAACGAGACGAGCCGGAGTACTCTCTATCTCTTCGACGTCAACGACAGAACCTGGCAACCTTGTCGGAAACTTCGCGTTCCACGAAACCTGTATCGAGTGCCTTCCCAGAAGCCATGCCTCACTCTGACCTATGAACCTTTACCATGTACTGTACCGATCCCGGGCCTGAGTTCCGATTTTTCAGTGCAAGCCTTCCTTCGACGCTTTTCCAAATGTTGACCGAGCGGAAACTCTGGTTGAGTTTGACTCCCGCCCGCCCGCTCTCGGCCGAACACATTTTCAGCGTCGTTACTCCCAATCACGGTGCAGGTGGACGACAGCTGCGGCGCGCAAAGCGTTTATTTCGAGCTTTATTGGAGGAAAGCGCCATATGCCTCCGTGCCAGCAACACGGGCTCAGCATTATTTGATCATTTGACCTTGACGACCTCGGCTGGAGTTCTACAGCCACCAGGAGTCGGAGTTCTCCGCTCGGATTCGGTCGTTGCAAAAAACACACGCGATTTCCAACACCTTAGCCAGCGATCCCTGGACTGGACCACGCGACCTTTGACCGTGAGGGCCCGCCAGAGCGGAATCAAACCGAAAACACTTTATAAGTGAGTGGGTGAGTTGGTAGAGACTTTGACTTGAAGGCGAATGATGACATTCAAGGGTCCGAGAAAGCCCGGAAGAGGGCCGGGGCTTAAGTGACCATAGGAATTATTTGACGACGACCGATGGCCCCACTCGACCGTGGTCTCTCTGAATGCTCGAATAACTTCTCTAGATAAACATTCTCGAGTAATGGATCGGCTTGAGAGAGTTCCTCAGTCAGTCGAGCGTCGAGAAACTCGCTCGAGCTGACATTCAACGAGACGTCATTGCGAACGAGAGTACCGACAGCTCACCGCGGAGAGGAAGATAAACGATGCTGCGTTCCGCATCGATGATGAGAAAAGATTAAACCTGTTCCGTAAGGGAACTTCCGACAGTTTTTCTCCCTCCTCAGTTCGATTGGGTGTCGGATCTCCTTCCGACCATCAACATTCCGCGGAAAGTTGAATCCTGTTCGGGGGCGAGAGGACCTCACTCACTCAGTCGGACGGGAACGGGATGTACCGGTACCTTGAAAGCGCGGAACTCAACGCATCGTGTTTCATCGAGGGAATTCGGGGATCGGTGTCAGGTGTTGAGGAACACAGACGTCAGAAAGTCAGAAAAGCAGATGGTGAGTCCGAGCGGGAGAAGGACCTTTGTGGGGGGGGGGGGGGGGGGGGGGGAATTTCGTGAAGGACGCTTCGGTCGGGCGGAACTCGTATCTGGAACCTTTCAGCAACAACGCGTCTTCCTCAAGAGGAACCGCAGCAGGAGTTCGCTGGAAGTTTTCGGCGATGTGGGCCTCTCTTACTCACGTCCTGCAGCTTTTTCCATTATGAGTTACAAAGAACGTCCAAGTCGCAAACGAACGTGCTACTCGCCCCGCCAACTAGTATGTACCTGATGCTCTAACTCTCACGCCCACCCCCGCTCGTCCGTCTCCTCGTACGTCAGTTCCTGGCTCCTTCTCACTCGTTACCGACCTCTTCTGACCGGCACCTTGTGCTACGGCCTTTCTTGCGGTGCACGTACACGCCAGAACCTGCCGGGGAAATGCAACAAGACATTTTTCTCGAAGAAAGAAGCGATCAACCCAATTCTAGGGTTCAGTGAAGACTCCTCCCTGCATAACACTTTGCGAGTAAGCCCGTGTGTAGTGGATAAAATCTCGCGAAGTCCTCTCGAAGTCGTTCGGCCGTCGAGTTTCTCACTCCTGGCGGCACTCACGTCTCTAACGTCTCGCGATCCAACTCGTTCGCCTACGCGAGTGTTTGCGGAGTGAGCTTTAAATCGCGTTCGGTAGGCGTTCCGACTCCGAACCTACAGATTGATCACGGGCAGAGCGATGTGTGTCCTGCATCGTAACGTCAGATCGGATCGACGGCGGAGTTTGACTAAGATTTCTGTATAAATTGTGTTGAAGGGAACCCATAGAGGTGGGCAATCGACCTTTGCTCGCCAATCCGGAACGCATCGGATCGGATCTGAATGACGGTCATCTCTTCTCTCTAAATGATTTCGAAGAGCTCAGGGGCATCACAGGCTCCCATGAAGCTTGAACGGCCTGTATGTAGAGTTTTGTAATGTTGAATCCTGAGGCTGGCTGGTTGGCTGGTGACGTTTTGGATGAATTGCTCCTTTGAAAGAAGTTTTGGTGTGATATGTCGGATCGAAAACTTTGCTGCCTCGAGGAGCAATCATTTTCTGCGCTTGTACGCCTCCCGAATTCAAATGCGGGCATTCGCAAGACGCCTGGCGTGGAGTCGCTATCTTTCTACGCCGCTTGTCTGCATTCTTATCGCTTCTCTCGCCTTCGTTGACTTCGGCAGGAGTTACTGATCGCACACCTGAGATATGATCAACATGGCAACAATTTCACATCCTCGCCTTCTTCATGTATCGCTTTCCGTCCGCCATGGTCATGTTCCCTAGCTCTCTCCCATCGAATTCTCCAAGGAATCTTTCTTCAAGTATTCGTTCCAGTAGTACTGCTCCTTCTCTCCTTTCCGCTTTTGCATGCGTGCTCCCCTGCTCCCAAACTTACATCAATTCAATATTAGCTCTCAATCCTCTCTCATTCTCGCTGATCTTCCTCCGCTTCTTCGTTCCCCCCATTGCTCTCCATCGTTTCGCCTCCCGCTCGGCCCCTTCCTTTTTATCTTTGCTTCTGTTACCCCGGAAGGCGACGACGGCTTGCCTCGTTCCTATCCGAGCTCGGATAAAATCAAAAACTCAGCAGCGCAGCCCGAGCGAGAGCTGTTCTTTGGCGTCGCGACAGAAAACCCGCAAACTTGGAGTGATGCCCTCCTGGAATATTCGGTCGTAATCATCACGACTCCGGGATGTCTCCTCCCCATACCTGCATTCTCGGCACGCACGTGCGCCTCCGGCTGCGCAGCTCTGTTCGCTAGAGGTAAGTTTGACCCGTGACGACTCTGTTTGCCTGCCAATCCCTCGGAACATCGGAGATGTCCCGCGAAAACTCCGCAGAGTTCCCTCCCGAAGCGCGGTTCGCTATGTAACCCGAAACGTTTACGGAATCTATTTGCTTTGAGATCAAGTGATGCTCCTTCGCGCATCCATCTGCTCCCTACCGCTCCGACTCGTCTTCTTCCCTCCGAGGAATCCAGGAGAACCGGGTGAACGATTCGGAGGATTCCTCTGCAAACGACGAATTCAATGTTGGCGTTGTCGAGGAATCGAGTTGAGTCGTGGAATTCGATTCAAGAAGGACCTCACATCGATTCCGGAGAATAGCCAATCCCGCCAGCTTCCAGTTCCTGTTGGGAGACAGAGCGCCGGGGGCCCATCGTTCCGGAATTTGTGAATCACAATCTCAAACAAGGGGGAAGCGAGGGATGGTATCTTGAATTCGCGTAACGAGTTACGTGTCATGGAATTTCCACAATCCTCGGAACCTACGAGCTGCTTCACGAATCATGGCCCACTAGCACATTACGTTGTGCGTCTACACGGGGTAGTTTCCCGTGCAGGAAACCTTTGCAATGACTCGCGTTGGAGACCGGATGAGCCGTCCGTGGAAGATCCTGGCTGTCCGTCGAATCCATTCGAGTCGAGTTGGAATTCGCAAACCTCGCAACTGAGCTCCGATTCCTCGAGGAATCGCTGCCGAGAACGAATGATGATCTCTTGGGTCCGCTAAAACCGAAGACGCGATTTTTCCATTGCACGGGGCTCTCCTGGAATCGGTTCCTCGGTTTCGCGTCGAGACGGCAAGGCTGTGAGTTAAATCTCTCGTGGGTGTGTATGTGTGTGTGTGTGTGGATGTCTCGGCATTGGCTCTCAACGGAGCAGCAGACACGGGAATATGGTTGAGCGGCAAAGAAGCCTCACGTTGGCAAATACTCGTGCTGTTTTGCTTGCCTCATGGATTCAAATGGAACTTGCCCGGAATTAAATGAGTCGCGCTCGGTTATCGGCCGGATGGAAAAGATCGCACCCTAGCCTCTGAGGTCACTTTTGGCGATGATATTGAGCTGGCGCCTCAGCCGGGTATTGAAGAGGGGGGCTGAGAAAGAAGAGGAATTTGCCTCACACCTCACCAAAGTCAGCTTGATTCCAAGTTGATGGATCGGTGGCATCCTATACCTGATTGCTATCTGAAAGCCCTGTAGAAAAACACGCAAGATCAAAAGCCCATCGAATAATCGCCCCCGAGAGATACAGAGGGCGATGATTCGTGTTTTTTTCTTCATTACGCGGCGATCATTCATGAAGCTTTTCGTCTCTAGGATGCGTTTTCTTCTCAGAGAGTGAGGAGACGTTGCCAATGAACATTCGTGTGGGCTGACATCCGTTGGATGCTGGAACGAAACCACTTTCATACACTTCCAACTCGAACCAGATCGCTTGTGACTTCTTCGTCGGCTTCACTGGCCTGCGACCTCCACAGAATCCGAGTCCGCCTTCAGGAGTGCGAGATCAGCAGAAGAACTGGCGGAAAACTCTCGAGTTTCGCGCAAACTTTGCCTCGTTAGTTCAGGCGATACCATAACCCACTAGGGAGAGGTTTCCGCTTTAGGGGAGGAAGGAAAAACGTTTTCGTGATAGCCGTCGGCCATGTTTGATTCATGACTTGCAAATTTCTAGACGATATGTTGATGGAAACTTCATATGCAGATATGATGCGTTCGCGCCGGACCGACGGGAAAACAGAACACCCTTCAAGCAATTGATGTGCAGCCGTTTCCTCCAGATTGCACTCGATACTTCGCTCGAAGTCGGATACATTCCGGAATCACTCGGCTTCGGGCTTAATCTGGCAAAAGGGAAGAAGTGGCACAGAAACTCAAGAAGGCCTCATTCTGTCGTTCTGCGACGTGTTTTTCCGGCGTATGACATCGGCGAGGAAGACAGCATATATGGCAGAGACCAAATGCGCAGAGTCTCGCCTCATGCCGCACGCATCGTAGTTTTTCCCGCTGCTTGTTTCTGTTCGCAAGTTTGGTATTCGAAAAATGCGAGCGGCGTTTGCATTATGAACGGGACTCTTGATGGACGACGCCAGCGACGATAGCAACAGCTGAGACGTCGACGACTATTCATGGAAGGGCACTCAACTTCGCCTGCATACGTTATCTGCACAAATAAGACGTCCGGCCGGCGCTGGTCGGCCCTCGCATCGAGTCGCCAGTGGGTGCGTCCGGGGACGGCCCGAACAAAACAGACTACCTTCAATCAAGACTCATAAATATATACGCGGCACTTCAGCAGTACAAACGAAGCACTCGACTGAATTGTGAAACAGAGCGCACCATCAGAAGACTGCGAGGGCCGAACTTTTCAGGAGTTCAATGTGGAGCCCTTACTCTTCAATTCTTGGAATGTTTTCCGAAAACAGTCGCTCGATGATGTTCCCGTACTTCCTACACAGCTGGCAATCTTGGCGAATTCATCAGGATGCCGATCTGATTCGTCTCTGTGAATGAGATCGCGGTAGGCCAGCTCACCATGTTATCCTTCTGCCTTAGCATCAGTCGAAGAACACGGAACACATTATTCATTTATTTCTGTGAATCGCGGTGTAATAGGTACTCATAATTACACCTTGATCCACGATTATCGAACGTTTTCCCACGTTTGCACGTTTGCCTCCCCAAAGAGTCCTCATAGCAGGGGTGAGGGAAGCGGTAGGTTCTCGGCAACTGCCGCTGACGCCAAAGCGACCAACAGCGGCAACACACGATACGGTGAATATGAAGCCAGGGCGAATGAGGCGGCGAGCAGCGTGCGCATAATCCCATCAGGTAGCGGGCAGGACCCAAGGGAAGATTGCCTTAATCAACGACTTAATCGAGCTCGAACAATTGGGGTCACCAGGAGTTTGCCTAGCAAATTGAGGGAACGCCGAGCGACCACGGTGATTCTACAAGAAAACTCCACCGGCTCGTTTAAACGGCTATTATGGGGGATACTCTCTTTCAACAGCGTGTTGGTGTAAGTTCATTCGTGGATTCTAGCGACTACCCGAGCCTGTCGGGTATATTAGTCCGTGCCGAAGGTTTTTACGAAAATTAGATGACTCTGCGAGAACCCTAACGCGAGGTCGCTCAATGGAAACCACGAAGCAACTTTGAAGCCATCGATACCTTGGGTATATACGCTGGCTCGAGAACTATTTCGCGACGACTTGACTGCCCCTAAACTTCCCTCGAATTCTCCGTAGAGCAACAGGGAACGGATGTTTTGGAACGATTATTGGGCTCGTGTTAGTAAGCTCGCACTCGTGAGGCTCGTATCTCCGCGCTTTTTAAGAACGGCTCGATTCCGGAACGAGTTCGTTCAGCGATTTGCCGGTCCGAATGCAAAGTGGATACCGAACATGGGGCGAGGCTTCATTCGTGATGATCGAATTACAACTGATTCGTTGTTTACGGCCTTCGGACCACTCCAGCAAATGGATGCCTAATCTTGTGAGGTTGATGTCGACAATATTATGTCTATCAATGAGGGATTTCGATCGGATGGTTGAGCAGTTCAGCTTGGGGATGCGTCAGATGAACAACTCAAAGATGGCGGCCGTGGAAGCGAATTCCGGTTTTGGACGATATTTTCGAATTGAAAGCCATGTGATCAATTGGCAGTCCTAAGTGGGTTGGGTTTGAACACAGTGGGTTGGATTTGAAAGTCAAGTTTGCGGCTTGAACTTCATTTTATGCCCCCGCCGCCATCTTGGGAGTTGATCATCTGACATGGACCCTTCAGCTTGCCCAATATGTTCACATGAAATTTCTAGATTCGCGCCGAGCATCCTACCAGAGCATATTTCAAACAGTTCTGCTCTCGCTTCGGGATGGCCGCGGATTTCGTTGTCAGACTGGAGAAAGGGAACAAGCCCTCAAAGTACCGCTAACTCGAAAGCCGCTTTATGGTTCAGTCTTTTCCCCGCGAATACTCTCGGAAACTTTCCTTCGTGAGCCGGGGAAATGAATCGAAGCAGTGACGGGGGGGGGGCAACGGAGTACCTGCCACGGAGGGTTCCCATCGAGGTTCAAAGGTTGATCGGGGCAGCGCAAAGCGGCTCGTTTCCGTCAGTGCGCCTGGCCTCGCTGGAATCGGCTAGGCTGTGACTAATTATCAACTCTCACAACGAAGATCCTGAATAGTTAAATCTACGATGTTTCCGGGAAAAGTGAGCACCGTCGCGAGCTCGATCACCGCGTTTGTATCCGTATGGACACTAATTCGGGGCATCACGCGTTCACTCACTCATTCTTCGTTGGATCCCATCATCGCATTACATCTCGTGATCGTGTGTTTTCCACCTTGGAACGAGCAGCTTACGTGCAACAGGCAGCAATTTCCGAATCAGGACCTTTTTCGCGATGTGAGTTCACTATGAGCTCCTTGCAATTCACAATCAAAGGATAGCTCATCTTGCAGAGATATCATCTTGGTGGGGTCAGGTCGGATTTGACCGTAGAGGCATGACATAATGCAGGGGAAGATTCGATCGTAGCGTTATTCCCGACGTGCGGCCGATCCAACGACGGCTTGCTGGAATGCTTCACGTTCCTCCGAAGATGAATTTTGGTCGGAAAATATATTCCTATTCAGGTAGACAGCCGGACAATTAGAGCACGCAGAAAAGTTATTGGGTCAATTTTGTGATCCAAAGGGATTGAGCGACTCCCCTCGCTTCAGAGGCTCCTCTTGAACACGCTAGTCAGGGAGTCCCCCTCCCCCCCCCCCCCCGATTGAAGCTACAAACATCGGAAAGCTTTGCAACGATGGTCCTAGACTCGCAAGTTGAAGTCGAAGCTGAAAAAATCGTGTCGTCGACGGCTGCTCTCCCGCAGACGGTTGTCCGAAGCAGAAAAAGAAGTGGGGACCTTTGTTCGGGATGGATCGTCAGAATACAGAAGTGCCGGATCCTTGAACGGCATGGGTTCCTACCGACGACGCCCTCTTGAATCGTCAATTCTGGTCTTGAATGTCCTCTGAAGCGGGAAATTCCAATCGAGCCCTCTTCTCCCGGGTTTGGACCCACCCGGGAGAGCTGTAGGAGTCGAGAGGAACAATGAAATAATCCTGTCCACTCTGTTCGTTGAAATCCCTCGATTTGAGAGTAAATGTAGGGCCTCCGATCTTATAGAAACTCCCAAACAGACGTTCACGACCCCGAGAGCGTTTGAAAGAATATGCAGGGAGTTTTGTTTGTCAAAGTCACCCGCGCGCTGAGTCGTGCGAGTTCAGCAGGAGCCATCCGAGCGGGATAAGAGAAATTCGGGACTTGTTGTGCATGAACAGTTCTCTTCCTTTGAGCGCAACAATCCCGTCCGAACACTTTCTCTGGTGACGGATTTGCATAATGAAGAGAAAATGGGCCTAAATTGCGCTCCTTGGAACTTGTTAACTGTTGGGCAATAATCCATTCAAGCGACAAAATTTACTTTGTCAACAAAAAGAGCCTTTCAACAAGACCAATGTGAGTTGCAAATCTCATTGTATCGAAGGCCAGAAAGTAGAGGGCCCAGACACTTCGGACTTCAACAAAACCCTGGCCTGAATCCAGTCGCTGAACTCGTCTGCACGCTTTCGGGCTGTGGTTGAAGGTTTTGACTTGTTATAAAAGTTTCCACTTCGGGCGATCTTTCCGTGGAAGTGTGCTGGGGTCGTAACCTCTGAGGCGTGAAGGAAGAAAAGACGCGAAGCTCGTCTTTCAGATAGCTCAAAAAGGAGAGGAAACTTTTCTTGCTCCGCAAACTTCCAGCACGTCTAAAACGTTATAATGGAAAGATATCGAGCTGAAAAAACACAGAAGAGAAGAGGAGCACCGGGCGTCGCGCAACTCTTTGCGGGGTTTGTCCGACGAGAAGAAACATTGCGCCCGGAAACAGTGTTGATACCCGCGGAGCCAGTGTCATACCTGCGAGGGCGGATAGCAATGACTCTAAGCCGAGAAGCGTTAGAACGCCGACCAACGAGTGATCCATGACGTCGTTCGGAGGCGACGCCTAAGCCAGGCTTTCGGCGATGCTCATAAACAACTTTGTGCAAGCGTATTGATCACTGTAACGACCTAGGGTCCAATCCACCGATCGGCTAACGGAGCGCGTTGCGGCCTTTCGCAACAAAAAAAAAAGGATGGCGTTCTCGTTACTACCCGGAACTAGCGATTCGGAGTTGGAGCGGTTGCATTGGAAGGTCGAATAGAGCAGGGGAGCTCAACTCCTACATAAGCATTTAGCGGGCCGTTCTGATGGTGCCATTGGCAGCCCGCAGTTGAGCTCCACGAGGTCTTTTTGGCATCAGAAAGCTATACGTGGTCCTCATGGTTTCGATTACGGACATTGACCATCCCGTTTTTGAAAGGGTTTATAAGATGGAGACCGCCGAGAGCGGAGAGCACTGAAAGAGTTCGAATCCTTCCTCGTCGGAGGTTCCTCATTCCGATATAACACATCAGACATTTTTCGTCCCGAAATCTCCGAGCATCCCTGAATCAGTCCCGAGCTGGTTTCCCCATTCCCTGTGCCCAATCGCCTCTCATTTTTTTTATCGCGATGATGGCTCTAATGGTAAGGCCAAAAATTTCTGCTCCTTACGTGGGTTGAACTAGCGAATTTCACGTCGACGAATGTAATCAAGTATTGTTCTCATGGACCCATTGCAAGAATATCGTTTGACTTTGCTCCAATGGCATCACGCTGATGCGGTCGGTTGGAAAGGAGTGTCCAAAGAGCTGAAATATGAAATGGACGAAGCGGAGGGCGGCAGAGTACGCACGACGGCCACCAGTCGAGAGGCTTAAAATGACGAGCGAGCCCGTCCGAGTTTCTCGAGATGGCGCAGCTTAGCAATGTTCAGTCCTAAACCACTCACTCCCAAAACAAGAGTACACCTTTTCAGATGGCCTCAGTCAGCAACATCATTCCACGATGACGACGGTATTCATTGATGTCGCTGACGGTTTCAAGAGAGGATCGATCAGTACTCGCTGATTGTGGAGCTGGTTCGAAAAATTTTCCGTCAACCATTTGACAACCGTTACCGCGCGATCCAGCCCTTACCCTTTTGGACATCTCCGGGGGATTAAATCACCTCGACTGCATTTTGAGAGGGGTAGTCGTTCAAGATCTCTGGACCAGAGCCTGGAACGTGTCACAAATCATATCCGTGATAAATAGTCTCCGTGTTCAAGAATCCACCGCAGAAGGAGGCGCCACCGGCCGAATGTTGTGCAGCCCTGGCAAAGGAGCTTTCTGAGCGCTCTGTTTCAGTCAACCTCAGCCTTTGAAGGCGCAAGGTGGACCAAACATAGCTGAGCTGACCTTGTTCTTCCAACTCGAGGTCGGAGAATGAACCGCTACGCCTTCTTCCTTGAAAGCGGCTTACCCGGACTCCTCGAGCTTTCCCGCCCCGGCCGTCAGCCAAGACATCATTTTGGGGGTTGGGGCCCGGGCCGCCATAAGAACCTGTCGGAAGACAGGGTCGGCCACCGTCTCCTCCTCTTCGCTGCCGAATAAATGCTATGAGAGAAAGCTTCTGCTTTACTCCGACCGTCTTCGTTCTGCCAATCGAAATCTTCACGGAAGCGCGAAAATATTTCCGACAGAGAGACGCTTTGAAGTCGAGAGGATATTTGGATCGCCTGTGGAACAAAAACGGCAGAAAGCCATTCACTCACGGGGGACCCAGGGCACATTCCCGGTAGCGCTCGGCCGCGAGATGGTGGTCGGGAACGCCATTGTGTGGCTGTCTTTGATTTGATTTGATTGCGAAGTCATTTCCACGTGAACAGTGCTCGAGAAACGCTCCACTGTCCCGGTCGAGCGACTTCCAAGATCGTCTCCCGTTCATGGATCTCACTCAGTCATTCGACTTTCAACCTTCTTTCCGTTGCTTATTCGTTCCTGGAGAAAGCACCCGACGGTTCCATCTCAAATTCGGGAATATTGGCAGCGATAAGAGCGAATCTTCATCGAGAATCATCGATGGGACGAATTGCATTGATCAACTGGATTCCAAGAGAGCGCCATTCATAACGCCTTGGAGGAGAGTCATTTGCATTTCTTGGGGAACGTCCCTCAGGAGACAGAATTTCCGTTCCCAGATACGTTTTTCATGGCTTCGAAAAGAATCAGAAAATATCCTTCCTTCGAGTTGGGTTATCTTCATGTTGACAGTGACAACTAAGCTCCGGAATCGAAGGACGCACCGTGACTGTACTCGTTCCCGACGATTCCCATGCTAGGATTCCACTTCTCGTTCGACAGAACAGAGAAGACTGCATCCTCATCTCCGTGAATCCTGACGCAAAGCCGAGGTGAAAGAGGCTCAGACGCCGGAAAGCCCTGCCCCCTGTGCAGTTGCGATTACGGGGCGTAGGGAAATCGCCATCTAAACATCGGGCTACCTCAGGACCATGGTCGGATAACGGCGCGGATGCTTATTGGAGCTTTCGTTTGCCAGAAATCTCCTGGATGTCACGGAGGATTGACAGCCAAGAGCCTCGTCACTGTGGACACCGTCAACAACTTCGGGGCCCCATGCGCGACCGGTTGGAAAACTGGCTTAACTCTGCCCGACTCGGACCGGAACCAAACCGGATCAGAACACCGACCCCAAGATAATTTTTCAAAACAAAAGTCAACATTGAAATGAGCGGCTAAATCGATGATCGAGATCTGGCGGCTTTCGTCTGTCGTGTCTGTTCATCCTCGACCAGGAAGTTAGCTTTTCATCGACTCCCGGTCACAAGGAACGATCCCGATGATAGAGGTATAGAACATCAGCAACAAATATTCCGAACAAATTCGAGTAGAGGCATTTGCTTCACTCATTCTAGAGAAACATCGAGAGGAAACAATCTTCAGGCCGAGTATGCCTACGTCACCGTTTGCAGGAATGCTTACAGGGAAGGTGCACGACCTCAACGTGAGATTTTTCGACCAAACTTGCAGGTGGTCATGGGCGTGTGTCATTGGTATTGTTTTTGGAGTTCTTGATCACTCCTGTGCTTACACAGTATACACACAGGCACAATCAAAATTCTAATCTCGAATAATAACGATGAGAGCGAGACGCCATAGTACGGGTAGCCTTGGATCACTGGAGGCGCTTGACCTGCTTCACGACGGCATAGATGATTTGTTTGCGAAATTCGCCGAGGACGGTTACAACATCCATCTGAGAACTGCCAAGGTGTTTTTCAGAAGTGCGTTCGAAGCTGACTCGTGTCCGCGAGAGACTCTCGAAAGTTTCGAAATCCTCGCTGTTACTGGGAAAGGAAGCTTCGGACAAGTGTACAAAGCACGGCACACGGACGGTAGAATTGTTGCAATCAAATCGCAGGATAAAGTTTTTGCGGAAACGAATGGAATCCAAGATGACGCGATCAGGGAGAGAAAGCTTCTCAACGCGATGGAGTGCGATACAATCACGAAATTGCTCTACGCCTTCCAAGACAGACACAATCTATATATTTGCACGGAGCTCGCACCCTATGGCGATCTGTTCAAAACTTTAATAACTAATGTCGCCGCTCCGATCGACGAGAGGCTAGCCAAATTCGTCGCTGCCCAGGTAGTCCTAGCGCTTGAATATCTACAGCACTCGTCTATCCTCCACCGAGACCTGAAACCGGCCAACATGCTGCTTTATGAAGACGGCTCTGTGAAACTAACGGATTTCGGACTCGCCAAGATACTCTACGGTGAGCCAGCTCGAACTTTCAGAGGAACTGCCGCCTACACGGCGCCAGAAATCATCCTCCGCAAAGAATATAGCTTCGGTGTCGACTGGTGGTCTCTCGGAGTCTCGATCTACGAACTGTTAAGCAGACGCTTACCGTTTTGCACGCACGAAGAGGGTCGAGGGTCTCAGTTATGCCATGTCATCGAAAACGCTCTGAATATGCCCGACGAGTTCAGCGAGGAAGCACGCGATTTAATCAAGCGGCTTCTTGAGAGAGAGCCCACTAAACGTCTTGGGGCTTTGGAAGGACGAGCGCTCGATGTCAAGGCACACCCTTGGTTCAATGAAGTAGATTTCCTCGCTCTTCACTACAGGAGGAATATACGATTGGAGGAAATGTTACCTCAGAACTTACAGCCAGCTGAAACAGAAACGGCAACGCATGTTGCTATAAGCGAGAACTTGTGTAAGGATGATAACGCTTTCGCGGAATTCTGATCTAATGCGACCCCCGGGGTGGACACCGAGACGTTGCTCTAGCGTTGGACCGCGGCACCATTAATATGACCGTCACTTCTGCTTAAGGACAAATAGCTTACGTGAAACTACCCCTCACTACCTTTGAGCTCTGTTAGAGACGTTTCACGAAGTTTCATCGGGGGACGCGGAACCCAAACCACGTAAAACCATTTCCCTCATTCTAGAATCGCTGCCTTGTTCGTATCTTCTCCTTTCAGAGTCCAATGAGAATCGTCTGGCTCCCGGGGAACACGATGTCAGAAATCGCAACGTCTGGGTTTCGAACCCTCCGTTTCTGATTCGGGTCGAGGTCCCGGAAAGCTCTGTTCCCAGTTTCCTTGATACGTGTGGTCAATACAAACCTATTGTGATTCAAAAGTCGGGTCAACGAACGCGCCGGCGCCGCACATGGGGTGTCTTGAGAGTCGTTGTGTCTGTCTACACTTGAACTTGTTCTACGCCCTCGCTTCGAGAACGTCTTGCAAAACAAAAAGGATTCTTCTCTCCAAGCCCGATCGGATCCTTTGATACGGAGATTCCGGGTTTCCCAATAGATCGAGGTGGATGAATTGAGAAGCTTACGGGCAGCCGCTTAGCTCCAAGAACGCGAGGATTGGAAACGCTCGCGCTCGATAGCCGAAGCTCGAGGAGTCTCTCGAAGGCTTCGGTCTCGAATACCGAGCCAAGTCGAGGCGCGGGTTGAAGTGAGAGGGCAAGGCGGGCAAGGTTACCAAACAGCTCCTTCAGAACGACCAGATTCTGCATTTCGAATCCACTCATCCGAGAAATTGTGAACATATCTGTGAGCGAATATGAATCCGGGGAGAGAACACGTGCGGCCGCCGTGGACAAACTCGACGGCGAAACATGGTTGCACAATGGTTGCAAGCGGATGCCTTCCTGAGAAGGTCGGCTGAGTTGCATTCAGGATTTGTGTTCCCCTGACGGCCTGACAGGCGCAGTAGCCGAGTTGTATTTCGAGTTCAGTCATGTGTTGGCTGTTGGAGTGAAGCTGCTTCAAGAGGCTTCGTGAGGTCTGGTCGTGGTCGCCACCGCCGCTGTCTATTTTCGAAGCCGACTCTTGTCTGAATGATCCCGTATAGTGGCGAGAAACTTCGCCCGAGGGAAAGCCACTGTCATTACCGCCTGTGGAGTCAGCTTTCAGACCGCTTATTTCAATCTACACAAATGTCTGCCACTGTTGTCGGAACCTGGCCTTCGTCTGTCCGTTTGTTCGCTTGCTCGCTCGCCCGTTCGTTCGTTTGTCCATTCCAGAAGACTGGAAAACAGACCGGAGACAAGAAAAACGACACTAACTTTAATTTGACATTCGAAAGCTCCACTTCCGCTTTGGCGCTTGTTCTTGAAGAACAGCTAACGCAATTCTAATTGACGTTTCCTCTACGTCTACTTCAACCGGGACCCCTAACCCGCCTCCCCCTCGGCCTTGATCTCCCCTTGCCCGTTATTTCCTGTCGGCTCTTCGTCCTTCCCCCCCCCCCCCTGCAGCATCTTTAGGCCACCGCCGTCACTGCAAACGGCGAGCAAAGCCGAAGGTCGTTGTAAAAGCAGCGAAGTGAACTTTTGTGAGGTGCCAGAAAAGCATTTCACTCGGACGAAGCAACGTGAATTGGTTCACTGCATCGCAAAGCAGATACCTTTGCAGGGAGCGAAGGAGTTGGGGCGCAGGCCTCGTTGGTTCAAGGTCATTGGTTTCGAGGTCTTTCGGCAGCAGCAGCTGCATCTGCTGAGAACCCCGCTACGAGTAGTCAGCTGCTGTTAGCGGTCCCTGTTGCGGAAGGCGTCGTTACGTGCGCAAAAAATGAAATCGTCCTTGATCATTGCTATTAGACAAGGTAGAAGCTGATTCGCTCGTGGGCACGAGGGCCTCCATTAGAGCCAGGGTTGAAGCGATACCGATCGCATTGCAGTGCTCGCAACGATTGTGAAGACGGGTAGTAGGCCCGAATGACCTACCAACTGCTTCTCACGCGAGACCGTCCGATGGCGAGGCTAATCGCAAAGGCCCGTATACCCCAACCTCCACCGAGGATCACTAGGCTGCTTCCGAAAGAATCCACGAAATGCAAACATGGTTCATCCGCCCAAACGGGAAACGGCGCTCGAGGGATCCTTCTATTCGAAACACATAAAACACGGGCTGGAATACTGAAAACGCAATCCTCGTTCTCTTTGAGTGTCTCAGGTTTTCTGAAAAGGAACAATGGCTACCCCTCTTTCACTCTCTCTCTCTATTTCCGGAACGGTAGAACGAGAGCATTATTTCGTCAAAAGAAAACAGTGTGAATCTTGTACTCCACGCAGAGGAAGCAGGGGTTCCCTTCCCTGAAGAAACGGAAAGACCGAACAAGCAACATCTCCCATGATCCGAGAAGAATTGCCGAGACGGAAATCGACGTTTCTGTTCTGTTCGAGAATGGAAACACTATCGAATCTGAGAGCATGCATTCGAAGGAGTAGGAAGTGTTGGAAGCCCTTCCTGTTCCGGGATTACAACGACGTATTCGAGCCGCAATGAGATCGAATATTGTGTCCCATGAAGAGTCCATGCGGCCATGCCCGACCCGTGAATGGGAACCTCACTCTTGGGGGGAGGCTCCTCTCCTTATGGGGCGGGAGTTGGCTTTGCCATCTCATTTAATGCAGTGAGATAGGAAAATCAGCTTCTTTCTACATGGTGGTGCGCATCCTACAAGAAACCTCATTGTCAGTGTGTGGCCGGAACAACGGTCCCTAGGTCGCCATTATTGCAGTCGGCTCACAGAGAAGTCACACAATCCAAACGCATGCGTTTTCCTGCTGAGCGGTCGTAAATTACGCAAGCCACAACTGCGTGCAAGAATTTCGCTAAAGGTCCTACGACAAGCATAAAAGCGCATGTTCGGAGATGGGTGGTGTTGATGGAAGTTGCTCGGGGAAGCTAATTTGCCGCCGGATGGATGGGCGGCGGAGGGCGATGTATGATCGTTTGTATGTGTTATGTCACGACGATGCTCCGTCGCACGATAGACTAGATGAATACCCTCGTTCTCCGCGATGAATAGGTGAGCCAGCTGCGCAACCGCTAGAGCCTCGTATGCATATCCAAAGGAAACAGAGGGGAGTCCGCCGATGCCCCACGAGGAACGATTCGGGGAGAAACTCGGTCGGATCGCGACCTACAATCGGGAGCGCCAGGGCTAGATTGATCGAGGGACGCCTTGATGGATTCGGACATTTATCAACTGGAAACCAGGGGCGCGGAACAAGGTCGGTCTCTCGGTCGTTTGCTCGGTCAATCGGTCGTTTAGTTGTTGCTACGTTCGCTGCAACTGCAAAGACAGCAGCTCTAAGCATTCACAATCTCGGGAGTCGGTCTCCTTTCAGGCGTGCAACGTCAGATCACGTCGGATTCGACCTTAGCGGCCTGCACGGATAGGGAACATGATGAATCAATTGTCTTCTTGCCGGAGAGTAGACGGCCGCTCTCGCTTCGCTTCTCCGATCCATTTACACCTACGAAGCAAATGAACTGAATCAGCGATGTAAACTTCCGCTCTGAGCGGTGGCCCACTCTTGTGACGACGACAGCTACCGACGACTGCACAGGAAGGAATTCGAAAGAACCATTGGCTTCCGAGCTCATCCTCTTCAGGGTGGCCAGTCTGCAAGAAGAAACTCAGGAGGGGGAAGGGGGCAGAGGGAGGAAGGTGGACAGGATAGGAGAAGTGGCGATACAGTACTAACGGAGGCCAGGGAAGGGGGCCCAAGTGACGAGTAGGGAAGGGCAAAGGAAAAGAAAGCGGCGGGGCAAACGGGAAGAAAAGCATGAGGGTTGAAGGGTGCGGAAAGGAGTGATCTGAGGACGGCAGTAAAGTGTTGCCAGCAAGACGTGCTGTTGGAGGATTCGGTCGCTTTGCGTATTCTACCGTGAGATTGAGTTAGTCCGTGATTCGATTTTTCCCCTCTGGCATTGCAAGCAAGAGACCGAACATAGATCTCTCCACGCAACACGTCTAGCAGTTGCTTTGCTGCGATCCGTGCGCACTCAGCAAGGCTGATCCGATGCTGGAACGAACTTCCCAGAGGTTTCCTGGAGGTTTTCGCTTGAACGAGACTGTACCTGCACCGATACTGATGTGCTCAGTACTCTTCCTTACGTTCACCCGGAGCGTGTTTCTGGGCGTTGCGTCGCGAGTACCATTGTCGCCATCAATCCCGAGCGAGACGAGGAACGATTGTTTGACGTTTTTGAACGTTAGACGTCATGTCGCGGTGGTTTTGGTTCGTTCCAAGCGGTATTTATATTGCGTTGTCTCAAACAGCTGAACCGATGCGATGGCGAAAATTGCACCCGCGCCGCCCTAGACCGTTCGACCTCTCGTTTCGCAGTGTATTGATTATACGTTGTTGGCAGGGAACAGCTCTGAATGCATCCGACTAAACTCCTCCGCGCGAAGTAAAATGCCTAGCTGTCAGAAAAGTGTACCCGACCCGTCGGCACTTTCTTCCCCTCTTCTTCGTTTCTTCTCTTTAATCCTCCTTGCCCCCAGTTCAGGAGCATTCTTGCCAGAAATCTCTTGCGCGGGTTCTCCTGCGACCTTCCCGGGAGATAATCACATGGGAATGATAAAATAACATGCCACAAAATAGCGCCAGCGGATGCAATACTTGGGTCTCATGACCTCGATAATAGCTGAAAAGGAACTTCTTCGGCAATGCAGAATCAAAATCCGAAACAGTTGATCCTTCATTAAAGCCTTCGTCGCGTTCCTTCGGTCAAGTTGCTTTCCAAGGCGTTTGGAGAATCGAGAAGTTCGGCGGCGTTTGGTTCCGGAATCTGGGAGACTTGTGCGAATTCAATAGGACCGCTCCATCGATTCTGCTCTTTGAGTCGAGCCGGTCGCTCAAGCACTGATGGTCAAGCTGAAAGTTCTCGTCATGACGTCCGTGGAGAGCAAATGAGACATCGGCGAACACATCCGACTCTCTCAGTCGTTGCAGGAACTCTTCGGGAAAACGAAGACTCCGATACTCACTCAGTGGGAATTGGAACATTAGGAAGTGTTCCGAATTCTGCTGCAGTTAGAGTAAGTCATTAGTGGTTAACGGAGGAGTCGTGCAATGAAGATAACGAGCCTTCTGAGGCCTTCCGATCGATGATACGATTCACGTTTATACTTCCCTCTACTTCTTGCTGTGTCGATTGCTTTTTTTTCGCTGTTGATGAGATATGTTTCAGAGTTCGGATCGTGATAAACCGTCCGAGAGCGCCATTCTGACATGGGCTCGGAGCCGGAGAATTTCCACTCCGGGGAGTCAATCCGTAATATTGAGCTCGATGGGTACCAGAGTCAAAGTTCAAACTTTTGCCCTCGTCACGACAAAAGTTTGGAAAAGTTCTTATTGGTCTCAATGAAGCGATCCTCGCGCTGTTTGGCGGCAGTGAGCGACGAGTGCAGTCGGACTCGAGATGAACTACGGCGACTCTTTTGATGTTACGGGGGAAATATATGAGAAGTTCTAATAATCCAACGCATCTAGATGATCAATACCGAAAAAGGACAGCCACATTCGATGAACGACCGGACTCTCGACGTATGTCGAGGAAGTTCATTCGTCCGCGGAACATGATTGGAAACGTGACTTATGTTCATAATTGTATTACGTAATAATAATCTGACGTAAAGGGTGACCCTGAAAGTGATGGTTTCCGGGTGGATCGATAACATACCTGTGTGGGAACCTGGAACTGACAACTGGCGATCCGCTTCTCGAGGAGTTCCCTTGAAGCGCCACCGTGACACGAGTGAGAAACGCCTGTGCAATATATTCTTTTGGCCATATAAAGGGACCGGGTTGAACAGAGATTAACCTCGCGGTTCCTGGAGGACGATGAAAAACCATCGGAAACTTTACTACACCCAAATAACGACCAACACCTTTCGCTAAAATAGCCGGAGTCGTGTAGAGCAGACCCTGTTGGACCTCGGTTCCGGGAGGATATAAAAGCCAGTGAACAGAACTGCTCGAGCGCGTTATTCTGATGAAAGAAATTTGAGAAAGGAAAAAAGTAGGAATAAAACTCCCGTTAGCTCGACGAGCCCGACCGTGCAGCGTATGACGAATTTCCAATAGAACCGTGTTCGTCCTAAAAATGGCTTCCTATAAAAAGCGGAAATTTCCTCTGCCACCGTTCCTCTATCTCTCTCGGTGTCTCTCTTTGTCTCTGGATATGCTAACGTTAGTAGTCTCGCCTCTCGGTCTTCCTCTCGGCGAATGACACGGTAGCTGGTCGACAAAAAATGGCAGCGAAACCGTTCCGCCTTCTACGTTTGCGAGTGGCCAGCGAATGTTGAACACGATAGGGCCTCGGAGGGGAGTTCGAGTAAACTTGTTGCGTGGCGTATCGCTGCACTTTTCCTACTGTTTCCCACTTTCTCAACGGTCTACGGCCCCGTCACGCTCGGGCGTTCTCCTGAGAGAATGTTCCGCGATCCGAGATTCTCCAACTCTAGAGTTAGAATTGTCGGCATCTCAACCGCCGCCGTCAGCGCACACCGTGTCGAGCCCATCGGGTTGATAGACTTCAGCGCTTCACATTCTTGCTAACTTCTGTTCGTGTCGAGGGAAACTCTCATCGACGTCCATGATTCCTGTTACCGGGAAGACCCGCTGAAACGATCTGAAGTTGACAAAGCTGAAACACTTTCTGGATTTCTCTCAACGTTCCTACGCCCAGACTCCGGAATTCCTTAGGAGACGGTTGTCAAGCGTCGTTGATGTTCCTCCCACGACATCTAGACCTCTACACGACCGAAGACTCGACCCTCGATATTTGAAGCTAGAGAGGAACATTCTGCTCCTCAACTCAGAGTTGAAAACTTCCGATTGATCCAGGGTACCGTGTTTCTGTGATGGTTCTCGAAAAACATCTCCTTCCATCTCGAGTTGGCCACGAGGCATGAAGTTCGCATCTGTAAGAGATCTTTTCGGGATGGCTTAAGCATGAGTACCCCTCACTCAACTCGGTACGTCTGGAGTCAGTTTGGATATTTGAGTCAAAATCCCAAGAGAGTCAGGGGCCCACAAATGAAATTATTCCAAACTAAGAAGCGAGTCCACCGGAAATTACGTAGTCGATGGATCCGGTATCTATGTCGACCTTGACCGGTCGAAGGCGCCTTGAATCAATCAATGAAAGTCGGCCTCCTAGACAAATAAGGAGCGAGTGGAAGAGAACGAAGGAACCGGTCGCATTCATCCTGAGGGCATGTTTCTGTGAGCCCTGGAGACAATTCCGATATGTACGTGCTCGTCGGCCGGATCTCATGGGATTCGGTTCGCAGCATAGCAGCGGCAGCAGCAGCAACAGCGATGAAGGAAGGCGCCAAAGGCGGAAGGAGAGAAGATGACGAAGCCGATGGCTGAGGAAACGAATGACAGAAGCAACAGACGGGAAGAAACCATAATATCAAAGATAGACAGCCTCGCTACTCACAAATCCGCGTCGGAGGCTACTTCCTGAAGATGCTTCTTTTTTTTTGTTCTCTAGATATGTTTCCGACTTCTCATCTGACCAGGCTAAACGGAGAGGATTCTTATCGCCGTCAGAAAGCTGATGGGAAACAGCACTGATTTCGTCGACGAACGATGTCCAAGCCTCAAGCTAGGCCAGCAGCTCATGGGGGACACGTAAAAAGTCCATCACTGTTGCAGAACTATCTTTCGCCGAAAGCCAATGAAATCTAAGCGAGAACATGTATCGAAATTCGACGTCGCGTTGATGATCCTTGGCGGGATATTTCTTCAGTTCGGATTTGCGACTCCTATACGGCCATAAAGCGAATCTCATAAAAATACTGAGCCGCATGAGCAATGGTCTCGCTCTCCTCGTGGAATGCTCGGTCTCCCTTTGCTTGTCCTCTCACCGAACAGTTTTTGCTCCGAAAGCTCCGTTATTGTCCTATCTGCTTAGCTCCGACGCTTTCACGCTATTGGCACATCATCGTGGTCGTTCGACCGAAAGGATTTTCGCTCTTGCGCATATTTGGTCGCTCCCGTGCCGAACGTACTCTTTTGCAGGCCGATTATTATCAGCTATAAATAGAGTCTCGCGAAAGCGTCGCAAAACCAGGAAATGTCACCGCCAATTCTGGTATGTTTCCGTTCTCCAACTCCTTGATTCTTCCTTCTGATTCCATGACCAGTAGCACTTTGGGGTACAAAGGATCCTCACCCTTTCAAAGTTTAACGGCCGGGAACTTGGGTCGAGAATCGAAAACACCGAGTCCTGGAGAATATCTGCCCCGCCGCACCAAGCTACTTGCTCATGGATACACCACAAGGTGTATAGTAGAGACCCATTTAACAAGCACCCTGAGTAAGTTTCTAATCGGATAACGAACTTTTTCTCGAGAGATTCGCAACTTGGGTAACGACCATCGATTTTGTGAACGTACGAGACCAGCCAAGACTGAAGAAAAGTTCGGCGAACTGTTGAGCTGATTTCAGTGTTGTTTCCTCAGAGCTCGTGATTGCCTTTTTGGTTATCATGAAACTTCGAAACTACACAAACGAGTGCTGCGTTAGTGATTGTCGACGGGAAAGCGACGCCGGCCCCGCAACTGAGAAGATTTCCTGAAACCATAAACTTGTTTCGCTCTCCCGTCAAAACCCCAAGTTCATTTTGTTAAGCGCCCGAACTCAGCGTAATCTCCGCGAGTAATTTACGTAACAATCACGCCACAAGCTCAAAATAGAACTAGATTCCGCGACATATAATCCCTATCAGAAGTACAGCTTCTATTTTTTCCCTCCGAGCGGGTGCGGGGACAGCGAACGTCATGACAGAGTGGGCTGTTCAATCAAACTGCTTCTCTGAGCCGGAAAATGAAATAATATGGGCTAATGAATCCGGGGGAAAGCCACGTGCCGTTTCCGACGCGTTCCGTCTCGAATCCGAAGGATATCGTCGTGTAAGGGATCGTTCTTTTCGGAACGAATACAAGCAAGCTTAGAACCATGTAAATGAATATTATGTTGGTGCGTGTCTGCCACTTGGCTCGCGCGCTCTTTGTGTACAAGTTTTCCTCGAGTGCTCTGTTGATGATGAACCCTTTGATGTGCATATGTATTCTCGATCCACACGGAGCAGATGCCCGACTTTCTCCAGGCTTCGCTTCCAAAAAAACACCGAGAACAGATACACTTGTGATGGAGCATTCGGTTGATTCTAACTCTGTTCCAAGGAATCGATCGAGACCGCGGAGCGGAGAAGTTTCCGAGAGAACGCCGTCGGCAGAACCAACGGGAAGACCTTTGAGGAGCCGTGTTGGAGGGCACACCATATTAGAGCGGATATAATGAAAGAAGGAAGAACTTTCCGATCGAGAGCTCGATGTTTGAATGGATCGTCTAGAAACTCGAGCCAAATGTCTCGTGTGACGACAGCAGACCTATAGTTTGAAGAGCACTCGACGCCTCCCGTTCTCCTAAATGATTCTGGCCGGAAGGTCGCGGCTTTTCTCTACAGCTCGTACTGGGCGAGCGGAGGCGTAAATTACTCTCCGGCTCAGTCAGAAACGTGAAGGGCTCTAAACAAGATGTTTTCCCGCTCGCTGACGCGCAAATTGTGGCTGAGCCGAGTTTCTGATGGGCAAGCACGCCAGACCGGCATTCATCCTGCCCAAGTTGTCGGGTATCGGATCGATTCAAACTTGCCGCCAGAATTTGCCGTCGGTGAAGGTGCGGATGCGCAAGCTTCTCGCAAATAGCTCACCTATCGATACTGTAGCGCTGCCGAAGAGTCACAGAAAGGAACAACAAGATAAACACGGGAATCGAACAACTCTTCGTTGTTCCCTCGGATCAGAGTTCTCACAGGTTTGGGAGAAAAGGCATCGAGGCGTAGCCGGATACCGAGTCGTTGGACCTTCCTCGTACCTTATGGGTGTAGGTCCGCCTGGCACAACTGCTCTTGACAACGCTTCAGGGCCGAATCGCTCCGAGTTATAGCGAATGGATGATGTAATTGAGTTTTGGCCTCGTCTCGCTCGACCTAATATACTGGCATCTCAATGGAATGAAGATTTGCTCGCAATTTGCGCTTCGGCGAGCTCAATGTTCCGAGCTCACAGCTTCAGACTCCATCAAAGTCGCGGACACACACGATCGGAAGAGCTTTAATACGACGCGTTGACTCTTGATGATGACGACGGCGACAGTTTCACTCTCGAAATTGCACGGACCCCATTAAAGCGTAGTTTTCGGAGGCGACAATCCTCTGCCGTTCTGTGGTGAGCAACGGTTTTGAGGTGGAGCTATTCTCATTCAGCGGCTCGGATGGATTTTGTTTCATCTCGCGGATTATCTCCTCACTCAGTCCGAAAGTTATTACACTTCCGCTTTCGAAAAGCTTCCCCCGACGAGATCGATGTCGACAAGTTTTGTACGGCTGTCAACAAGACTCTCATCGGGAGCTGCTTCGTCTTTTGTTGGCTCCAGCCCGCCGCGCAGCACGGATATTATTTACACGCAGAGCTTTGGCGCACGGAGACAAACAAGTGAAGGCCCCCGTTTTCTCGATCGAGCTCGTGAGCTTCGGGAACGCTCGACTGATCGGGCGTGGGAGCTGTTTTCTTCCACTCGTTTCTGCGGCTCAATAGACCCGCACTGAGAGACAGGTTCCGGTTGGCTCGATTTTCAAGGCAAACAGAAGCAAATTAGCCGCACGGTCGCTCTTGGCTCCCCTGGAAGCGGTTCTTGTCCGTGTCAGGTTACGGTCGGGAATTCGGGGACCGTGTCAGGGGACTCCAGCTGGTGACCCTTGAAGTGAGCGTAACAGCGAAAGCAAGAACAAATCCAAGGAGAGCACTCGAAGACAAGACGCTTGTTGGGAAGACAAGGAAGCTGAAAAGAGGGTAGAACTTCGGGAGTTTCCAGGAAGAATGAACGACCTTTGTAAAACCTGGAACGCATCCATCTCTGTCCGAGCCGTTTATTGTTGGAGATCCTGACCCGGACGATGAAACCCTCGTGATAGCTCGCTCCTCAAGAACAACTAAAAGTTCCCCCTAACAAACCTTCAAGCCTAGTACTCTCTGACCTTCCAGGCCTCTCTGTCAAGGTCAATCGCGAGCTTCCCCTCGATTGGACAGCGAGCTTGGAGTTGGGCTCGTTTTAAAATGTCGTCACATACTCCCAACCTCCGCAAGACTCTTCGCGAACGCGATGTCACCTGATCCCATATCAAAGAGATTCGCTCCGCGACCAAAACGTGTTTTCAACTCGGACCGATTCGACATGGGTTCTGAGCAGGAACGCTGCTGATAGAAGCGGAAAGCACGACGAATGAGAAACGTTCCAAGACGAAATCCAATCAAGTTCAAACTCCGATCGCGATGAGGCAATCTGAACCCGCTACGGATAGCTTCTGATGAGCAGTCAGAAGTCAGGTTAGTTTACAGCTGACGGGAATCTATGTCGAATGGAACCGAAAGACATCGTGTTCCGACAGAATTCAGGCTCCAGGGCGCAGAGGTTTCAAATTTCTGAGGGGCTTCCTGCAATACCCCCTGCTCAAATTGGCCATCAGCTATCTCAACATCAGAATTGGGATAAGGAAGGTTCGTGTTCCCGTATTAGCTGAAAATCCCCCTTCCGATGATTGCGATATTATCAATCACGAGGAAATTTGCTTCCGGCGCGGCGGAAACTCTTGCCAGGAGTTTCTCCTCCTCGATTTCGTAATTATTTCAAACAAGGAGCTCGCACTCTTATGTCCGAGCGAGGCCGAGTGAACGCTAAATGAGCTAGCCATCGAACGGCGCTCGAGGCCCAACAACTTTCACTGGGGAATGAGCACAAAAACGCAAAGCTCCCTAAGCGACCGAAGTTCCAGCGTCGCGGCGCTCGCGCTCTCAATACGCTGCGGGAATGTTTTTATCTAACCAATGAGGCCTTTTCAAACCGAGACCGAGATATTTTCAGAGGTCCTTCGAGACTCGGCCTGTTGCAGAAGGAAGCAACGCAGTATTTTCAGATTTCAGAGAGTTTTACAAACTGCGTTGGAATGCGACGCGCTCTCTGTGTCAGGATCGCAAGTTGCTCAAAGCGATAACTTTGCGAATTCCTACACGCTCCTATTTCAGAGCTCTCCCTCGTTTGTATGGAGAGCTTACTTCCCAGCCCAGCGCGGTGCATCCTTCGAAGATTCAGTTGCATATCTGCATCTCTTACAAAGAAAAATGAGAAGGAACTCGTCAGAAGAGGGCTCGACACCCGGGGAAGGCGAGCCCATTCCCCTTCAAAAGGAATTTATCCGCCCTAAATTCTACGATTTGCGGCCGAGCCTCCAAACGCTTCCGGCGGCGTCGGGCTGTCCCAGCTCACACTGTTCTGAACTAAGAGGGAGATAGATATCCCGCGATGGGATAAATCCGAACTTCCCAGGCGTTCTCATTCGAGCATCGGCTGCTTTGGCACAGGAGAGTGAGAGAAATGGAATCTGGCGATTGTTTCGTTAGCTTTGACAATGACCTTTGTTTTGCAGCGAAACTTTTGACTGTTTCGGGAACGGTGCATGCCTATAGGATCCCTCCGGAAATGTTGACGCAAAGTGCCATCGGCTTCTCTACAGCAAACAGTTCTCAAGCTTGCTACCGAGCTTTTTCTTCGTTTTGCCTTGGAAGCCTTCGTTCGCACGACTCTACCCGAGTCACCGAACACCAAGGGAAGTTGGAGTCCACCACCATGAAATCTTGCTGTATCGAGAATATTCCGCAGTGGTCCCTGCTCCAGTTTGGTCGAATGCATCAGCAAACAGTGCTCGTTGTAGCGTGTTAATCGCTGTGGCGGTGTTATTCGAGTGTTATTCGGTGGTAACGAATGCTTGCTCAAGTCCAATACTTCCGTTTATGAAGACACCCACTAGGGTTTGTCTGTGGTTGGAGCATGATGATTGTTACCTTTGTAATCACGGAGGATAATATCACTCGTCAGATTTTCCAAATGACGGATTCCCGCGATGATGAGTCTTTCCTACGAGAGCTGATCTCTCGGTAACCGCATTCTCCCAACGATCCTAAGAGTGATGCTCGCTTCACATATTGAGCCCCCGAGGTCACCTGCTCCACTTAGTTTCGGGGCAGCCGTCCGAAACCATACATGGCTATCACACCCCGGCTCATGTCAACTACATAGAATATCGCAACCAAACCAGCGAGCGGGATGGTGGTTCCCAAGGAAATCCGGCTGTGACCGGGGAACCGCGATTATGGAACATCAGAAACAGCATTCTCGCGGTTCCCAACCGAATAGAATCGCACGGCTTTTGCGGTTTTTACCCGAGAAGGACCGTATGTGTTTCTGAAGAATGCATATTGGATTCAGAAGCTTCAGGGAGCCTGACTGACTGAACGTAGCCTCCATTTGGAATGATGCAAATCGATGTTTTCGAGTCCCGCGGATCCGATAGAACTCGCAATGCAGAAACCCCCTCTACCCTCTATGTGAGCAGGAGTTGGAATGAGAGTCTGCTCTATTCAGAGGCGGAGCCCGATTCTCTGCTGAACCGCAAATACCCGCGGTATGGATCGCGAATTTTCGCAACGATTTCCTCCAAGACCAAGAGTCGAAGAGACAAACTTTGGTTGTATGACCGGCCTAAAGCTAAATTATTAATCGAACGTGATGGTCAGGGAAACCGAACCCCTTGAGATCCGTCATTCGGCCTGATCGATCGGCTAAAATACTCGGCACTCTGTTTGTTGAATGTCAGAGACCGACAGGATGCGTAGAGTGATCCTTCCTGGAGGAACAATCCATAAGAATAATCTAGGCTGAGCTGACGTCCTATGCTTGATCTCCCCGTGGAACGTGAGTAGTGATTACCATGCGCGACATCAGCACGGAAGAGAGAATTGAAGCATCGGTATCTTTGCTGGTGCTTACATGAAGTGAGCTCTTCCTGTTCACAATCGGATTGAATCCTCAGCCACTCAAACACGGTGGAGATACTTCGTGAAGAGAGATTCACTAGTGGGGAACAGCACCCCAGTGTTTGTCAGAAACTGTCGCAGCCTGGCGCCGCTGCCCCACGCACACGAACGCTGGCCAATGAGCCTCAGCGCGGGTTTCCTCCCGTAGATCAGCCGAAATTTCACAACTCAAGGACGTCCAAGAGAGTTGTCAGGAATTGACGTCCTTTATCATAGGAATGAGAGCAGGGGGTCCGCTCTATCATTCAGGCTGCGAATCTATTTGCAGTCTGAACATCACAGAAACCAGGGAGAACGCTGGAATCGGTGAGACGTTTGAGTACACCGCCATTGAGCAACCAGCTCGAATCCGTCTCCACTTCGTTCCTCGAGAAGCTTCGATCATCCCCAGGATCTTGGATTTCTGATTCCATATGACAATGCGTTGAGCGAATGAGATGGCTTCCGTCAACACTCCCGGGTCATGGTTTGGCCTGCGTATACATTAATCCTCCATTCCTCCGCGGACAGAGGACTCGTTCGTTCCGACTCAATCAAAGTTCCTTAATCACGCAACAGCAGCTCTCCCATCCCCCCAGCGGTCTCGTCATGGTGAACATGATGAACAATGAACATTGTCACTCCTCATACCTCGTAAATCACGGTTTCATTTCATCAGTTTGCTCTGGCGAGGGGTTCACAGCCACAGTCGCGCACAGTTAGGTGAGCGACCGTATAACAACTTAATTATGAGGATGGAACAGGAGCGAACGCCATTGGTACTGGAGGAGATGGTCCTCATGTCGCCTGCGGGAGAGGTTATGGGACGTAACGCTGCGAACATAAAATGGGAGTACGTTCCAGCTGAGTGAGAATTTGAAGATCAGGCAAGGACTGAAGTCGAGGATAGAGGTGGACGAAAGTTTAGTTTTCGAGGTCTTGTATCCTACACTGATGTTGATTTCTTTGCCAGCGAAGCATGGTTCTGATCAGGAAAATCATATATATGCACGTAAGTAGAAAAGCTGAAGCCCCCAGAAGCACCGTGCTTGAGAGACACGGCACTATGCCGAATTTTCACAATTTTCGTTGAAGCATCCTCTGAAACGATCCGATTCTTCTGAGATGCTATCCGGGATAATTATTCATCGAAGATATCGGCGGTCTGGAACGTAGACCAGAGGCTCAGTGGTGACCAGCCAGATCGGATATCCATGACAACGCAATGGTTGAATTTCGTCCGAATGACCCCGACTTCAGCTGTTGCGTATCTGCAAGCCAGGTACTGGAGCGGGCCGCAAGACGCATCGAAGGGCGAAGAAGAATCGAGCCGGGACGGCAGGTCGTTTTGCGATACCAATAGTAGGTGCCTACTCGGAAGACAAATGGCTCCACGAGTGTCCCAATGTTCTCTACCCGACCGCCTGTGTCTTCCTTCGGGCACTGCTGTGAGGTCAAGGCTCACACGGACTACATATTTCACGTCAGCAGGGAGAAAGCTCCGAGCAGCGAGTCGATGGATAGCTATCCATTCCCACAGAGGCGTCCCAGGCATCGCGATAACGCGGCAGAAAACATTCCAGAATTGCATTTCCCGCAGGATGATACCCTCCGGACATCGATTTTCAGTTTTCATTTGTTCCGAGAATAATAGATGAGAGTGGAGTTTGGTTTCCCCTGTTACCGATCTTCCTCGTTGTCCGAGCACCGTTCTGTATGCGCTGATACGACATGTCCCGGAACACAATCCTCGGCGGACGCTATCGTTTGTTCCACTTGCGTGATACGGTTTTGCGTTTCGTTCGTTTCCTAATCGTGATTTCGCGAGCGGGGTTTGAGGATTTTGAGTTTGAGGCAAATTCAAATGTGAACACAGTCGGAGCTGAAGATTACTCACTATCACTCATTCCACGACCGAGATCTACATTTTTCCAAAACATTAGTTCTCCCAGCGATTCTTGGCATCGCTCAAATTTCATGTCGTCAGCGGGTCGTCTCCAAGATGTCAACCGGCACGATCCAGAACTTGGAACGCGTCGGCATGACGGAAAGGCAGTCGACGGAGACTGCGAGCGCAAAAGTTCAGCGGCGATTGAGCCAAGTTTGTGAAGAGACGATCTACGTCCGACGCTTAAAAGTAACGACGGATTTTGACCGAAACTTCGGCGGGCTTAGGCGAGAATTGCCGGCCGAGCCGACGCGGAGCGAGTTCGTCGCGGGGCAGAAACGGGCGGCTTCAGCGACATCGAGCGACAAGTCGACACGATCACCAGTAATCCGAGAGGTGCGCTCTCAGTCTAAGCCTGACAAGAATTATAGATCAGACATTCGATCTAGTTAGCCAGCGATGTCAAGCCACCCGCGCTGAATGAACAATGACCATCAGGAATAATGAATCGACTCTACAGACGCGTAACCAATCGCTATGTTCATCACTACGGAGCCGCCAATGCACGCGGAACGGGAAAATTACCGGATTCTATTCATAATCACAACAACCTGAGCTTACCGGAACCGCATATCAATAATTTTTGGAGACGGACGACGTGGCGCCTTCTTGCCTTCTTATTTGAGGCACTTCTAAGCTCCTTGCCGATGAGATTCTCGTTTCCGTTCGAACTTTCGTCGTGACAGAAGCAGAAGCGTTGATCATCAAAACTCACGAGTGTTCCCGGGATTCGGACTCCGATTTCCAGAAGTCCCGGGCCCGCTGGATGTTTCAGTGAGTTTTCGTTCGAGTTTTCTGACCTTGGCCCTGCAGAGCCGTGCTTTGACATGCGCGAAACAGCGGGACAGGCGACGGTGATTGTAGTCAGATGTCAGATCATTTTAGCCCGTCGTGTCAGCGGATGATGTCGTTGACACTCGTGTTCTCTCCCGTTTGTCCGGCCGCCTGTCAGGAGCAAGGACGATATTCAGGGTGACGCGGCCTTCCTGGACACGGTCCACGGTCACATCACGCGCCAACAAAGTAACCAACGTTTCTTTGTTCCACGTTCCGTTGGGGGAATCGTAAAACGTTTCGTTAGCTCCTGAAATCCAAACTCAAGGAATGCTTGAGGAACACCGAGAGGTATTCGGTCGTGTCGAGCTTAATGAACTCTAAAGATGGCCGGAGCTGACAGCATTTCCAGGCACAATTCACCAGGAGTCTCGCTCGAATAGCGGGCAAAGTTCGAGCTCTTAGGCTAGGTTCGCGTAGAATTGCTAAAAACCACAACATTGTGGGGCAATCAAAACTTAGTGAGTATCGCGAAGATGACGTTGACGTGGTTCCATCCGTCGTTATTGCATTACATCAGATTCTTACCGAATTCTTGAGCAGCTGACGAAGTTTTGGATTCAGTCGGCGGACTCATCGACTGGAGAGAGAATTTCGAGGGTCGGCCACGATATGACCAGGATACGGACCCTTGAGGGTCCGGCCACCGTTTCCCAAGGGTCAGAGAGCGTTTAACCGATTCCATCGAAACTTCGTCAGGTGTTGCGCAAATGGATGCTCTGCTGCCACGGGGACTTTCGAGGCGATACGGGAGAAGCAGGAGGGATTCTATCCACGGGATTCGCATTTGTCAACATATATCATCACCTGGATGTCCGGTGTCGGATGAGTTCTCGCTTCGAGTGCTGCGCGGATTCTCATTCTCGCAATCAACATCGGAGGCATCGATCTTTTGGAAACGCTACGAAAAGGATCGTGAGGCTCAACAGAGACTCGATTGATTGATATCCCTGTTTCTTGTAAGATTGAGTTTCTTCCAGTCGGATTCTTGTCCGATCTAACCGGGCCCTCACGTCGGCGACACCACGACAGGAGAGTGCTCCTGCGAACGCATCGCGAGGGAGCAGGAGGCCGAGCACTGGAAGCGACGCGCCGTAGGTGGAGTCCGAGACAGAAGTGCAGTTTGGCTTGAGGACAGCGCTGATATGAGCGGTATCCCGTTGAGCAAAGTCGTTTTCCGCACGAACTGTTCCTTTGAAGTCGAGTGTAGACTCGCTCCTGAGTTGATTCACCTCGCGAACGTCGTCTACTTGAGTTTCTTGTCCCACGCAGAATAGCCGCGTCTATGGGTTGGAGTCTCTTTTCTCGATGTCGCTGAAAATGTGTGGAGCTCATGTTTTTATATCATGCAAACCTCCGCTGTCTGTCATGGTTCGTCTTGAGAAGGTTTGTATTTCGACCTTGTGAACAAACATCGGCCGTGTTCTACTATCCCCAGTTTGCCTTCCTGTGTGACTCGGGCCTGTATCTGCCATCGCTTGGAGCTCCGGCAACAGGAGTTTTTTCAATCTATTGTTCGCTTCTGAAAAGAACGTTGTTTCAAATCCCCCGAACCGGATGTCAGCGTCGTTAGCTGGGAGGATGCTCTTGGGAGTACAACATGTTCAGCAGGAGACGAACGGTATTCTTTGTATAAACATACATCATGTATAGATAATTCGCATACATGTGCCTTCTCTACAGTCACCAAATAGGAACTCGATTCCCGAGTTATGGACCGTTTCTGGCCCAAGCCAGCGCTGGGATCTTCAACTGATCGAAACTGAATTCCTTCGTCACACGGGAACACTTCCTCTGACCATATTCCTGAGGAGTTCGCGGAAACGGACGCAGGAGTAAACGATGCTGAACGTTGTCACTCACTCAGGTATTGTGGGAAGATGCCTCAGAAACGGCAGGTAGCCTGGACCTAAGAACGTCATGAGGCAACCTTCAGCGTCGGAGGTCACCGAGCGCAGCTTCCAATATGGAAACGAAATCCGGGTGTACTGGATCAAACTTTGGATTTTGATGTCGGAGGTCAAGTCCAAGGGAAATGATCCCGATTGGTCCTCTCCGCTGTGAGGATGGAACGTCTCCGTCACACTTCTCATGACGGAGTCGAGTTGACGATCCTCGAGCAACTGCGATCATTTTCGGGTCACCAAGTGTTTTCGCAGGAGACCCCTATTGATCCAGGTTCCGGGTAACCATCAGGTTCCCGCGGGGCCCCACGTGACCAACTCACAATCAGTCGATCTGAAAGGCCCTGGATGATCGTCGGTGAGCGATTCCGAAACATTTCTACCATTCCCCCTTGCCACACTCCAGCTTCCCCATCCGCCTTAGATCGGAGGTGGAGTAAACACGGACGCTTTCTAAGGCTCCAGCGTTGGAGGTCAATCGAACAAACAGTATCGTTTACATCCTTTGTTGACGTTTTCATCGGTTCAGCTGTCCTTTGTGTACATAAATGAGTGAGTGCGAAAACGCTCCTGATGGATCATTGCTCCCCAAAAAGATACCTCCCCGTGAACAAATGCCCACTCGTCGCTCTTGTTGACATCGAGATCTCGAATCAAAAAGGGATTGAAATAGCGGCTGTCTTTCTCTATGGCTCCCGACTCTTTTGGTGATATGATGTGGGGAAAGAGAGGTGAAGTGAACCGTCCACGTCCATCTCGACGCCCGCTCCCTCCCGAAGCTCACGCTGATCGAGCCCCAGTAAGGCCCGTCGTCGCGATACACTTCGCGTTGACGAAATCTCTGACGAAAACTTCCCATACGGCTACAATGATTCAAACGCTCCCGTGAGAATAGACAGATCCGATGTGCGCAGAGAATCAAACGGAAAAAAGAAACAGAAAAAAATCCGGGGGCGTTCCGGAATCACCGGCAGCCCCGCCCCATGCTCAAGGAGCCTATCTCGCGGCACCAATGGTTTGGTGCCGACGGCACACAGTTTGAGAACCCCTGCACTAGGTGGTATTCGCCAAGAGTTCGAGTTCCAAAGTTGGCGCATGCATCGGGCGAGCGTCTTGGAGATCGCGCGCGATACAAAACCTATCACAGACGGTACACGTCCGTATTTTTGCTGCAGAAAACTTGCCTGGAATTCTGTTGTTGCGACAAGGTATCTGGCTTCGTAGCTGGGCGTCGGTAACCGGCGTCGTGTCTGAGTCATCACTCTCACGTCGTAGATCATGAAGCCTCTTCCTCTTAGCGCCACTCAATGCCACTTCTGATGTTTGTCCATCCATAGCACATCGAGAGAAGTCAGACGCATCAGACAAATCGCAATAAACGATGATTCAAAATGTGAAAGATAACGAATCGAGATGCATTGCATCGGGATGGGCGTCTGGAACGATTTCACAACGCGGGATTTTGTCGGAGTCTTTCGTAGAAGAGAATGGAGCTCGTTCGCTCGGAATTACTGTAGAAAGAATGACAAATCCGAAGTTTGACTGTAAGGTACTAGACCCAATTGGAAAGCTTGAGTTAGTTTGAGTCAGAAGCAAAACTCTTGACTTTTCACTCGACTGAGTATTGACTGACTTCCGTTACTGCGACTCCAGGGAGAAGCCGATGGCTGACGCCCGGTAAGACGTACCTTCCGTCAAAAATCGTAGTTCACGATATGTTCAAGAACTGGAGGTCTGAAACCCGTCATCGCGATATTGCCGTTTCGAGTGGAAGGAGCGAGAAAGGAGATGTATGGTCGTGAGCAGATCACGACGACATGCACGTCGAATCGAGTCGCACAATTCCATCTCGGGTCTACATATCGGGAGAGGGCTGTCTACGTTCGCAAACGCTGTTCCCGCACATGTTTGGGTCAAGATTGAGATCGGCATCAGCTGACCAGAGGACACGTGCGACTTCTAGACGACCACAATGAAGCGTCAAAAAGCAAGCGGCGCTCACTATCGAAAAAAGAAGAAAGTCAGAGACGAGGAGCTCCGTAGGCAGAGAGGATCGTTACGCAAATTCTTCCGCGAAAATGGTACAATATCGGGGAATATCGCCACGGGTTCCCGAAATCACTCGGATCCAGAGGAAGTGGAGGATCGAAGAGACGAAAGTGGTGGTGAAGTCAGTGAAGTCGAAGATGTACCGCCCGCTGACAATACTCAATCGGAGCCGGAAAACGTGGCGCTTGACAAGAATCATGGCATTTCTTTCGGCGATGTCGGTAACTGGCCGGAGTTTATTTCCAACGAGACACGAACCATTCTGGTCAACCGTGGCAGCAGTGCGGTTCAACATTTGGATTGCGATTTCAGCACGACGTGGCGCGCAGACTCACAGTCGAAGGGGCGATTCAGAGCGTTGTCACGGAGTTGGTTTTACCGATCTCTGACAAACGGAGAGAAGGTGTTACGTGAGTGGTTAGTCTATTCTCCGAGTAAACTAGCTCTCTTCTGTTTCCCATGTAAGCTTTTTTGCAATGGGAGCCAATCGAAGTTTGTCTCTCGTGAAGGTTTCCGTAGTTGGTGGAAACTCAATCCCAAGATCGCAGTACATGAGGGAAGTGTGATCCATACGCAAAGTTTTCTAGCATGGAAAGAGCTCGAGATGAGACTTTGCCGTGGCCAAACGATTGCCAGAAAACAGGACGATAGCGTTCAAAATGAGATGAAGAGATGGCGGCAATTATTATCGCGATTGTTAGACATCATAAAATATCTCGCAAAACAAAATCTAGCGCTCCGTGGCCACCACGAGGACCTCGAAGACGGATCTGATATGAACCGGGGCAATTTCTTGGAATTGGTCACCTTCTTGGCGAAGTATGATGCGGTGTTGAGTGAGCATTTGACGAAAATCAAGGGAGGAAGCAAAATCACCGCCACATATTTATCGCCTCAAATACAGAATGAGTTCATCGAAATTATGGGGACGGAAGTGAGGAAGAAAATCTTGAGCCGTGTGAAGGAGGCCAAATATTTCACTCTGATACTCGACAGCACGCCTGACATTTCACACAAGGATCAGACAAGTCAGGTTCTGAGGTACGTTGTTGTCGAGCAAGCAGAAGTCAAGATCGTGGAGTCTTTCATAGACTTCATCGAAACAGAAGGGAAAAACGCGGAAGACCTGACCAACATGATCCTTCGTAAGCTGGATACAGACGGCCTTAGCATTCTCAACTGTCGCGGACAAACTTACGATAATGCAGCCGTTATGGCTGGTCAACACTCTGGAGTGCAGCGACGCATTCGGGATATAAATCCGGCAGCACGATTTGTGGCGTGCGCGAATCACACTCTCAACCTTGCTGCTCTCCATGCTGCGTCCGTATCAGTCAGCTCTTTAACGTTTTTCGATACTCTGGAATGCATTTTCGTTTTTTTCTCATCCTCGCCGCACCGATGGCGAATGTTGAGAGAAGCGTCTGGGACTGTGAAGCGTATAATTGATACTCGTTGGAGTGCTCGCGCTGATGCAGTCAAAGCAATGAAGAAGAATATTCAGACGGTGCTGGATGTTCTCAAAAAAATGAGTGGCGACCTGGAGAATGCGTCGAACAGACCCCGAGCATGCGCCCTGCTCCAAGCCATGCAAACCACCTCTTTCCTGTCGTTTCTCCATATGTGGTCAGAGGTTCTGCCTGAGATCAATGATTGTCAAAATTATCTCCAAACCAATGGTTTGAATTTGCATCATGGCAAATTCAAATTAGGATCACTGAAAGCTCGCCTTGAGACAGCCAGAGCCCACATCGTTGACGAAGCAATTGAATATGCTGGAATTATCTTTGAAGAACTTGGAATTGTGGAAACCGAGCGTCGCGTGAGGAAGAAGAAAACAGCTCTCGGCGAGGAGCCAGAAGAGATAATTTCGAATCAGGAGCTTCTGCGGCGAAATATGTTGGAGTCACTCGATCGAGTAATTGCTGAAATGACACGGAGATTCGAAGACCTTCATCTGGTTGCTGAACAGTTCAGTATATTAGTGCCATCGAATTTTCTAGACGAATCATTCCACTGCAATTTAGATGAACATGCCAACGATATCGATCCTTCTGAGTTCCTGAATGAGAGGAAACGCCTTCAAAGCCTCATCGCTGTGGCTGGCGGCATGACTGAAGCTGATTTGCGCCAGGGAGGACCATTGGAATTGTTGAGGTTCATCTCCCAATGGCGGCTGGCAAGTTCCGTGCCGAACCTCGTAATACTACTCCGCATCTTCTTGACACTAGGCATCAGTGTCGGTAGTGCCGAGAGAAGTTTCTCCAAGCTTAAATTAATCAAAACTTACTTGCGTTCAACTATGGGAGCGACCCGCTTGAGCAACTTGGCAATTTTATCTATCGAGCGCGATTTTACGGACGAAATCGATTTAGAGAAGGTTATAGACGATTTTGCCAGCAGGAAAGCAAGGAGAGTTACCTTCCAATAAAAATGTCATTGGATCCCGGCCTATCATAGTATTTTGTATCCGTTCCTCAGGGAGGGGGGCGGCATTTTGGAAATTTTCGATATTCCGCACCAGGCGGCACAAGGGCGCGCTACGCCACTGTCTGAAACTTACTCCGCAACGTGACATTCGGAGAGAATGATTCGATGGCAAGTTCCACCTGGAATCATTTTTCATGCGAACCTTGCGGTGGAAAAGAGGAGACCAGTCGGAATAGCCCGATAGTCATGATCTTGCCTAGCCTATTTTTTTCAGAATCTCGAATCTTTTCGGATTCCAAAATCAAGGGATATTGGATGGCTTCAAGGCCATCTCGAGAGAGCGGGGTGTGATTGAACGGCACTTCAACTGTTTCTAAAAGTTCTATTTCCTTTTTGACTCGTTCCCAAGGTCGACTTTTGAACGACTGCAGACCCTTGTGGGCGCGTTCGCGAGTGGAGAGAAAGGGAGATATGTTAGTTTTCGATGAAGTGACGCGTGACAAAAGGCTGATACTCGCGCGCTGGCTCCACTGTGCCAAGCACTCTTGAGATGAGAGCTTTTCGATCGATTTCTCAACGTCGTAGAATGAAACTCCGGCCAGATCGAATCGTGACCGTTTCAACCAAGATCATGCGGCTCCATCAACGATGTGCCACTGACAATGAGATACCGATGTCTTTGAATGCCGATCAGCGGTGTTCTCGAAACGAATCATCAGTACAAATGCTTCCCCGGGGCTTGTCAACTGTGACCACAATATGTGCGCGATTCACGACCTCTAGAGTCCGTTCTGGAATTTTTGCCCTCGTGAAGAAGAAACTCACGCGACACAGGAGGGCACATGGCCGTCGATGCCGAGAGAGCGATTAAGGGAAGGTGTTCGGTTCAAGCCCACATTTGGTGAGGCTGTACGGAAGCCATTGATGCTTCTCCTTCGCGTCAAAAGTTTGGAGCGCAACTAGTTCAGTCGTAAATCTTGGTGACGCGTGATATATTGCCCCGAGGGGGCTTTCCAGGATGTTTTCTATAGTCACCCCCAAAACTGTCGAGCGCGATTCCCTCTGACAGCAGAAAGCGACGAACGTTTCGAATCCGGATCCTTTCTTTTTCTGCTGTTGACATAAGCAGGTACACTTTCCACTCTTCTTTTGATATCCGTGTGGCGGAAGCGGCGCAGGAGCACTTTCAGCGCATCGTATCGTATCCGAACTCACTCTCAATTCAAAATCCATTTGAGAGGAAATTCGAAACCTATCAGAGGGATGGTTGATGCACCCGAGTGCTTGCTGTCTGATTTTTGATGAGGTTGACCTCCGTAACGGTTCCCGCCCAGCTCTCTAGAATGCGACCGAAACTTCCGCAGGATCTCCTCCCATTCAAAACTGAAAGGAAACTCAGTTTCTCATCACAAAGGCCCTGAGGTCCGACGTTGGTCTTACCAACGGGCTTAGCCCACTATTATGGCCGCGGATTCTTGTCGACGGGAATGGGTGGAATTCGTGGAATTCCGCAGCTCTCCCGGGGAAAGGGCAGGAAAATGCAGCGAAATTCGCGGGCAATCCACAGTCCCACTCATCATTTCCGCAGTAATTTTCCGGGAAATACACAGTGCAGTCCGGAGATATTTCATCGTCCTGACGTTGATTCAGTGACAGTCGCCTGATTCACGGAACACATCACATATTCTTGATCGAGTTCCCGGCCACATGGTATAGCTTGATTTGGCAAACGGTCGAATACTATTATGCGTGGTAATTGAGAATTCTCGTCTACCTAATTCCTTCAAAGCGCATCAATAAACTTGTTCAGAGCGTCCAATGAAGTTTTTAATGCGGAGTTTCCGCTCGATGAACTCTCGATTATCATCGGGCTCAGAGAAACCTCCCGACAAGACTGGCGGACTGGATCCATGTCACCAGCACGCCGAACGACACCGACCCCAATCAATTTGGGGTAGCCAACCGCAGATACACCCGAAGCTTCGTTGCACGTATGTCCATGGAAACTGATTGTCATTCTATCCATGGCTGCACAGAGAATCCCTCTAGGAGGAAACAAAATCGGTTGCCGGGGAAAACTCGGTTGCCTTTGATCTGGCCGAATGTTTCTCAGTCCTCTTTGTTCTCGTACTTGATTGTTTCCGGTCCCTATCGGAAACTTTGGAGAGAGAAATGGAGGGAACGTCTCGTGACGTCTTGTAAGAAGGAGCGTATCTCTACGATTTCCCGAAATGTGGAACAAGACATGGAACGAGAAGGCATCCACAGACAAATCAGAGAAGCACGGCGAGGATCAGTGACAAGGAATCGATTTGCTTCCGGTGCGCGAATTCCATGACTCCCTCTGCGAGCAGTGACGGAAATCACTCATTCCAAACTCGGGCCTGCTGTCTGATAGGCCCCGTAGTAGGGCGATCGCTTCTAGGGAAGGACAGAGCTCAATTATTTATAGCGCGTGCAGCCGAGAAATTATATTGAGCCGTATTAACATTCCGCAGCGAATGTTCATGATGTTGAAGGAGCCGAGGGCTCCATGGAGGCTTGTGAGCATATGATTCCGGTCCTCATGATTTACGGCAGAAGGATGACTTCCTGTAGTGCTCGTGCCCATGCCAACCGCACTGGCGCAGCTTTCTACGACACGGGCGCTCTCGCCAGCGGCATCCTGCTGGATGGCCTTTTCAGCGAGCGAACAGCCGCGAGGAGATGGCTTGCTGGGACATCCTTGGACCGTTGATGGCGCCTGTCTCAGCGTTTCCGGTCGAATTCAACACGTGGCGTCCTCGTCCCATCCCGGTTGATTCTTGATTTTTGACGCAGAGCGGTTGTTAACAAGTTGAGTCATGTTCACCATATCGGTATTTCTGCACACAGCACCGGCCGAAGGCGGAAGCTGGAGTCATATCAGGAGCTTCCCAAGCACATGATGAAGCACTCGCGCAACAGTTCCATTAATCTCATTCAGCACTTTTTTGAGGGCGGATGGATATGGAATCCCCGGTGACTGATGAAACTACCTCGTGGTACAGCGCGAGGCAATTACGGACTTCTGTCATACACGATTTTCTCGACACGCTGAGGAGAACAGAGAACTAGAGAACTAGAACTATCCTTGTTCCCTTTCTGGAAGAGATTTCCCTAGTCCAAGATTTCAAGGTTGACAATTGACATCGAGAGATGAAATCTTGAGCGATATTGAGCCGTCGTTTCCTCTCTTGGATGGAGATTCTCGGAGTGAAGCGCTACCACGAATGTCATTCATGCAAATAGGCTCTCGACTTGGTTTTTGAGGAAACAATGACCCCACGTCCGCCATTGATTCTTCTTGGGGTCCACCGATCGAGAGCAGACGCGGATCTTCCTGGACTCATTGGAGATGACACGGATTCATCAAATAACTCATGCATCGGACAGTTACCGTTGTGAGTTATCTCTCTCTCTCTCTCTCTCTCTCGCATCAACCTGCCGCCTACGAGATGAATCTCTAGAACGCATCTCGTTGTTAGAACTCAGGCGCCTCCGAGGTAATACTTCTCAGCAGAGAATGGGGCACGAAAGCGCGCTCAAACATGCTGATATCAATAGTAATCGGGCTGTGAGCAAAGGTGATTCTTCTCGGGAACCAGGGGAGGCAAAAGCCCTCGCGCTCGCTATTTACGCCCGACTGATTTGTCAGAGAATAACCCGAACACGCGAAGTCATAACTAGGAGGCACCCTTAAAGGGATCACTTCTGATGGGAGGGAGCAAGAACGCCCGACTGTGCATTCTTGCTCGAGGACAGTCGGAAAAATGAGACGAATAAGAACGTAGGAAAATGCAAACAGCGAAAGACAACGATTTCATTGGAACGATTTTAGGTTCTGGATTCTTGTTAAAAACACGCTCGGAGACTTATGGCTGCGCGTAAACACGCAGATGGCGAGTTTAGTTAAACCAATGCCGGAGCTGTTGATCGGTCTGCGGTAGCTGCAGTTGGGGCAGTTGGATTCATCTCTACCCGCGAGCGTAGCGAGCGGCACGAACAAGCAGATGCCCGCAAGTTATCGCACGAAATGCGCGTTCAAGTCGCCGCGTCGGCGTGTTGGCGTTTTGTGGTTCAAGTCGCCGGGCCTGTTTTTAACAAGTACCAGGTTCTGTTCTAAAATACGCCCGGCGACTTATGGCGGATTGTAAACACCCGAATCTTTCATAGAAGGAATGGAGCGCGTACAGTCAGAATTACTTCTGAAGGAATCAGAAAATCAAAGTTCGACTGATCGCTACGAAACACACTTGGGATGCGGAACCCAGTTTGACTCGGGAGAGCCAACCACAGATTATTTATCATTTGGCTGACTCCCGTTGGCTGACTTCCGGGAATAACTCCCGGTGAGATCCATGGCTGGCCCGCGGTAAGACGCATCCTACGTCAGAATGCTGGCTACGCCCCTGGTCTCCATCGATCGGCGCGAAACCGCCACCTGTACGCGCCACATGGGAGTACACCTATGATGGACAAACCTAGAGCACCAGTTCAAGGAGGACAGCTGCAAGCAGATTCACTCCGTATGGTGTGCACCGGTCACGGAAGTTTGTTATCCAGAACTTCCCTTCCTCTCTGAAAGATGAAATGTTCGATATCAACGCGTCCAATCCTTTGAGCGAGTCTAGATTGAGATTTCCGACGAGCAGGATTCACCTTTCGAAAACTGGAACCTCTCATCGTCCGAGAGAATTCAGGGGAGAGCCCAGGGATGATGCCAATGAGGGAACACAGAGCGGTTCTCGATCATGTGCACTCAGGTCAGCATAATCGCAGGGAATACGACCCGCTCGCGATTAGACGCATGACGCATGACTTCTTAATCACTTGGTATCGGGATAGACGACCACGAAAATTGTTGCACACACGTGTGGAAATTTCTTCATATATCTGCCCCTCGAGTATGTTCCCCAACTTTGATTCAAACATATGAGGAGTTCATTTGCAAAAGGAGTCAAGTCCATTTTTCCAATTTTGAGTGAATCGCGTTCTCATTGCTCATGAAGCATCAAGCGCATAAACGAGATGGAATTTCCGGGATGGGATACGCGAGAGTACGATGAGCACGATGTGACGTCGCTTGCAAATCTGAGAGAGCTATCTGGTGGGAACACGGGCAGTAGGGTCTTTTGGACTGGACGCCTCTTGGAGATGAACTTTGCAAATATACACTTAAATTGAGATTTCTTCGCGTTGAATCGCTGGTATAATCATGGACGAATGAAGAAAACCCCAAACAGGCACTGATAGGGATCACACAGAATCCATCTTTTCCGCAATATCCCAGACGAAACATTTTTTGGCTCAAACTCGCGGAGGCTTCCGTGTCGCCGATATCGATCTGATCAACGAAATTTTTTTTTTCCCCAATAATTGTGTGGTCCAGAATTGTGTGTTCGCGGAAACGAAGGGCGAAATGGGCGAATATCACAAGACCGAGCTCCGCATAGGAATCAGAGCGCTATTCGAAAATCCCGAAATCCGAACAAATGGACTCGACTCGTTATATAATATATGTAATCGCAGGGCCGGATTTAGGATTCTGCCGCCTATAGGCTAACCAAAATTTGCCGCCTTGCTCGGGTTGATCTGTGACCTAGAATTAAAACTTCGTTCTTTCCAAAGTATGCGATAACGGCGATTTGTATTCATTTAACTCAAATTTTACGCCGTGCTTTTCTATCACTTGCCTGACATACTAAAAAAGAATTTTCGCCGCCTATCGAAAATTTGCCGCCGTAGGCTATAGCCTACTTAGTCTATATAGTAAATCCGGCCCTGTGTAATCGACCGACTGCGTGGCATGATGGTTAGCGTGCTTGGTACAAGCGCGTGCTGCTATGGTGGATGCCATAAGCGACCGGCTGCGTTGTTCGGGAGGTTCCCGGTTCGAATCCTAAAGCGTGCCACAGGTATTTGGCGGCGAGTACGAAAGAGAACAGGGGCCGACTCCGCGTTGACTGATCGATGAACTGTGTGTCAACCAAAGGAGAAAAGGGATGCCTACCTAGGTGAAGTTTGCGGCAAAATTAGCGAACGCCTCCAACATGTGCGGTGCGTGGTGTAAACATATGATCGGCTGCCGACACTGATCCTCGAATCTACACTGCGTACGTGAAGCACAGCATGCGCGTTGTAGTGAACATAGGATTGACATGGTCGCTCCGCCAAACTCAACGCTGCGTGTAGGGATGCATCGACCGGCACTTGACGTGTCTGTCAGAGTGGGTTCAACGGTGTCCACTCTCCTAAAAACTGTGACCGGCGTCCGCAGAGCTTGCTCGCCCCCGAAGTGAAAGGGTCATCTGCGGATGAGACGTGAATAGAACCATAACCATAATGAACTCTGCTTACTGGAAGCATCAGATAATAGTGCGAGTCAAAAGTAAGGCGAGAATCCGAATCCATGAATCGTACAAGCGAAATTCACCCCGATCGGCCGAATAGGGCCGTTTGCTGAATTGGTCGCAATGAGCTGGTCCCGATAGGCTCCCATTCATTTGGAGTCTGCCGTATCCCCAGGGGTCATGGCGATCGTCGAGGGGTCCACGAGCGCGAAGATAATTTTTTTGTAGGTCCGCGGTATCGCCCGATGAGCTCCTCATGGGTTTCGACGAAAGCTCGTTGGCCATTGCCTCATGAACTCATCAGACTAGCGACGGCCGGGAGCTGACGGGTCCTCTCGAAAAGGGGAGTCAGGAATTTCGACCTCCTTTCGAGGGATTGAAATCAACCATCGCACCACCTTAGAGTCTTCCGCAGCATACTAAACTTTTTTTTTGCATCTCGACCGGCTTGCCCTGGGCGCGCTCAAGGCTGGAAACACCACTGCAGCTTAAGAAGGCATTCTGAACACTCTCCTGCCCTTCATGGGCCCCTATATTGGCATATGAACTTGCGGATGATTTTTCGACTGAAGCGTGCAACGTTCCAGTGTCGAGTGAAATAAGAGTTCTTTTCATGTAGGTATCAGCATTTTCTATTCTTGTTCTAAAGGGCAGCCACACAGGTCCGGCGTCTCTCTGAGTCCATCATCAAACAATGCTGTCAGACGTCCGTATTACAGTCGCGATCGCAGTTTTCCTTTGCTAGTCCAGATCGATCGCCTACAATACATGCACATTGTACATTGTACTCATACATACGCAGAGTACCGTAAGCGCCTCTCATGGGGACAGGTCCTGACCGATTCTCTCGATATAATGCGCTGCTCAGACAGACCTCCACTCTCGTCGAACTCGGTGTTTTTTTCGTCGGCAACCACGGTGCCGATACTTATTATTCGCCCCGTTGAGTCGAATGAGTAGTGAGCAGCTCACACTGTGTGAACTTCTAGCTTGAGGTTTCGATCCCAAGTTGCCATCGAGTAGAGGCCGTCACGAAACCAGAGTTCGCAACGCGCTCATGATTTTCCGCTTGGTCGGTCGTCCCCGAAGAACGACGGTCGTCAAAATCTGCGGCCTGTGCCTCCAGGGGCATGTTATATGACATTGATTTCCAACAAAGCAACCGTGTGGAAGCTCTCTCTGGAGATGCAGCGCGTCACGCGGACATTTTCATGAGCTAACGTGAAGTTGCGACTCCGCATCAAGCGCTTGTCTTCGGGATCTTGAGTGTAACATGAAGGAGGGAAACTGAGGAGCTATGGTGAAACTCCACGACTTCTCCCTGTCGGCCGTGTCATAACTCCGGCGTTTTGCAAGAACCCTGAGGCGACGAGTCTCGAGCCGGGCCGTCCAGGTTCGCCTGGTCATCGGCCTGCCTGAAAATGAGAAGGAGCACCGAACAAGCTCGAAGAGCTGTCAAACAACTTTCTCCAAGATGTTTCGAAACATTCTCGCGATTGATCGTTTCCTCACTAGACGAACGGCTCTGAGTTTCAGCAGAGTTTTTTCGCGACTTACGGCAACTCATCCTTGAGATTGTCTGGAGCCGGTGCTGGAGCTGGGTCATTGGTTTGACTGGAAATCAAGAGCGGTTAGAAGCCATTATGGGAAGCCCCGTCACCATTCCAAAGCTTGAGCAAAGCATTCTGCAAACAGGTTTCCTGAACTCACGGCAACTCGTGCTGAGGATGATCTTGCGGCGGTACAGCGGAGCCTGGGGGCTTGGAGACCGGATTGTCGTCAATCCTGAGAATCTTGGAAACGTGAGAATTATCGTCAATACACGTCAAGAATATCTTTCCGCAGTGTTTTAACCCGACTTACGGAAGGAATTCATGGAAAAACTCGCGAACTTCCGGTGCTATTGGACGTTTTGGCGGTGTCGATGGCGGGTGATCAAGTTGCCTGAAGAAAAAGGAGGGTGAGAGATCGAAATGCGTACGTATGATGTGCTTACCGCCGGCCGAATTTTCTAGTATCTGTGCCGATTGTTAACTCACGATAAACCCTCGGGGGGAGGTCTAAGGGCATCGAGTTGTTCAACCACCGTATCGTAAGCTTGCTCACAGAATTCCCAGCCACGCTTGAAGCCGTATTCGAACTCGAGGGAGATATAGAATTCACGAAGTTTCCTCCCTAGACGTTCCGCTTCCTCTCCTACTTGCTTAGCGATCACTTTCGACTTCGCAATCATCTCCTCGATAGGATCTGGTTTCAGCTGGGGCTTTGATGTTGAGGGAATTTCCAAATGGGAAGGGATGCGCGGGTTTCGGAGCTTCCAATTCAGCGGTTGTTTCGGCCGAGGGGATTTTCCACTCGCTGTTTGAACTTGATCGGGGCATGGAAGTCGTGGATTCTGCGTCTTTGAGCTTGGCGCCGAAGACTTCGAGAATGACATCCTCGAGTTCTGAGCTTTTGGATTGGACGTCGGAATTCCGCCAGGTGATCGGGAATCGGGGTTGGGAGATTTTGACTTGGGAGCCTCAGCTCCATCATCAGCTGGGGACGACATCGGTTCCGTACGAGACCGCTGGGCGCAACGAGCTCGTCACTTCGTTGTATCAGCCGATTCATTCGTCCGGAGTCGCTGCCATGCATGCGCAAAGCGAAGCTTGTCCAACGAATGAGTGGAAAAACTCCACTTGGAGCGTTCCCACTGCTCTTCGTGATCCAATCCCTTCGGCATTTGCGAGGGCCACAAAGTTTCGGATGAGTCCGTGCGCCACCGTACCCGACCTCCCTCGATGATGCCCTCAGGAACGGAGATTCCCGGTTATAACGGCTGAAAATTTAGAGAAACGCAGATTTTTTAGTCTTTCAAATTTTGGCGAGATATGATGTCCTCGTAAGCGTTGAATTGCGTGGATGGCGCACCTTCCCGACGGCTACCAGACTAGAGATCAAGTAGAAGGTAACATTGAGGTGTGTTATCATGGATCAAGCACCGTTGCTTTCTAGCGTGTGGATGGAGATGGGGAACGTATACAGATAACGTTGGCCATCATGAGACTATCGACCGTAGTTGCGAGTAACCCTACTAGGACCCATTAATCCAGACACTTTATTCTGGTCCCGGGCTCCGGTGGAGGCCGACTGCATAAAAACCACAAGACAAGAAGACCAACGATGTAAAAACCCAGCGGACAAATACCTGATTCCCGAGGGGAGCTGTACGTTGCCGGCAGTCGGGCCTCGGAAGAAAAACATGTGCACGGTGGCCGATAGATTTATGTTCGGAGCGGCCGGCGTTGCTAGCAAACGATGCCAGCTCGATCATCCGGGAATGTCGGTGACAAACTCTCCTTGAACGTGTTGACCCTCCGCCTCCCCTCCCTCCCCCAACTTAGCATAAACCCGAATCGAGGAGAACTTTTGATGGAAGTACAGGCGGGAAAAATGCTTTTGTCAACAAGAAACCCTTCATCATAGTTCTCAGAGCTGATTTCCTGTCACCGTGAAAGGCTCGAGGGTTGAAAACATGGTTTTCTCGGGAGACGTTGTGCTTACTCTTCTCTGGCTTCAATGATCCCTGCTAGAACCTGCTCTCGTGAAGCCCTTCCCTAACCCCGCGTCAAGTGCTGTCCCATTCTTCGCCTCGTTTTTAAAGCGTTTCTCTCCTTCCTGATTCTTGAGCCTGGGGCCCGCGAGACCTTTGCTCACATTCGCCTTTCGTTGAAAGCATCAGCCTCTCCAGGCTTAGGCTGAAACTTTTTTTTTCGGTCTCGCTCTCATTTCTCCATTCCACATTTCACCTCAGCGGCCCACTGCTTCCTGGGATTTCCTTAGGGATATGCAGGAAAGTGCCAGGGCCGAGAAGATTTCTCTACCGTCCATCACTTGTATCGGTATTTCTATTCGCGTGTCAGCATTCACGCTTGCGGTGAGTCACACTTGTATTTTTGAATTTTCGTGCGTTCCCTCTCCACACTCTACCTACAGCTCGAACCGAATTCTAGTCGTCCATGTTCAACAATAATCCGGTCGAATTTCCGGCGGGAGACCCCCTCGTCCCAACCAAAAAAATTCGGACGTTAGTTTTCTGAATCGAACTTGCCCGTAGTCCTCCGGCCTGTTGCTAAGGGGCGCCGCGAAGGTGGACCTGGAGCGCTGCGCACGAGGCATTCGGTGGCAATCCGCAAGTGGAGTCCGCTGGCTCGCGGACACTGACAACAAGCGATTCGACGACTTTGCAATCGTCATTCGAGCTACATCGAGGGAATGAATCAAGTCAGTTCTAGGAGCCAAGACATGCCGTACTCCTCTTCAGCAGCGTGTGTGGTTCAGCCTTGCCCTCGAGCTCCATCGATTATTGTCAATTTTCGTTCGAGGAGCTTCTTGGGACTCCAGATGATTGCTCTCGATTGCCAATGTCAAAGGGAACACTATTTTCCGTTGTCAAGGGCCTGCACTCGCCGCAGTGGGCTCTCGGTTTTGTGATGAGAGAATACAGCCAGCGACAACTGGTCTTTGCTAACGTCCCTTGGATCTGGATCGATGCACAGAAAAAATGTGTTTGGCATCTGCTTAATATAATCAGGAGAATTCCTTCGTTCGTAGGAGACTTTCGCGGGGAAGTGCTTCGCGGTCTTGGCGGATTCAGCCGTCCCAGTGTTAGCCGAGGAAGGCAAACAGGAAGACCATGAGCGTGAATAGTAACAATGGGTCTCGTTGAAAGCGCATCTCTGTTGCAGTTAGCGGAATTTCCTGTGTCTCTTGAGCTCGGCATGACAAAACCCTACAGTACACTGCACCCTGCCCTATCAGGCCACATCGGGACTGGTTCATTCCGGTTTTGTAAGGGTGTTGTTCCGGAGGGGTGGACGGCAAAAGTCCTGGTCTCTGTTGATGATTTTTTTCGGGGCTCGGAATTTTGGCCAAACGAGCAGTCGGTCCCACGGAGCGCAATCCAAGCCTATGTTAGAGGGAGAACACATCGATACGTCACGATGAAAGTTCAGGGCTATCAATGGCGATGCGCATCATGATACTCCGAGTCGAATGTCTCTCCATGATTCAAAAATAGAGATATCATACAAGGTTGAGGAGCGGAGTCTGGCGTCAGACTTCAGAGCCTCAGGCCATTGAGAGGCGATGAACGAGTCCCCAGGGTGCTTCTCCGTGACGGAACACGCTTGACAGGTTACTCTCTCAGACACGAAATGTCTGCGAGAAATCAAGGGAAACAATTTTCCTGAAACCTCACGATCTATAGCCGTGCCCGAAGCGATTCAGCAAGCAAACATCGAAATGGGAAAGTTTGTGTGCGGCTGTTCTGTGAGACATTGGAGTCGTGCCCGAGTCGATCGTGGCTTCCTGATGAAATGGGAATGGGACGGGAAAGAGAGATGGGGGTGAAGTTGGACTGGATGACGCGCTGCCCGCGTTCTAGTGGGATGACGAGCAGCTTTACAGCCAAGACCACTGATATCTGCCATTCGGCAAATGATACAAATGTAATAATTTTGTTTTTATTTCACCCTAGTCGGGTAGTACATCTTATCTACCGGAGGGCGGAAGCTGTGTTATTGACCGGTAGGCGCTTCGGGTGAGCTTCACACCAGCGCACGTGCAAGATCCCACAACATGCACGTCAGCCGAACTGCCGGTCACCACCACTCATACCTATCCTTCCCCACCCCGGCGGCCGGCGGGAATCGAACCGCCATCGAGTCTTGGTTACATGGATTAGCACTGGCAAACGGCCGTTTGATCCCCTTTTCGGACACACGGGTTGAATCAACTCCAACCAACGGTGCCTAGGTGAAGGGAGGGACCTCGCGGACCCAACCCGTTACCAGGGGGAACGAACCGAACTGCCATCCGTGCTCCTTGACCCCAAAACTCAGCCCCGCAGACGCACGGTTACAGTCCCCCGCCAAGGGGACCGGCAATGATACAAATGTGATCCCGGCTCACAGAAGTTCCCGACACCGTGCATGGGGTCTCATATGGAATACCGTATTTCTTCTAATTGAGGGACATGCCCGTCAATTAGAATGCCTGTGGGAAATACCGTCGGGGTTCTAATTGACGGCCTTCAATTAGAAGAAATACGGTATTCAGCTCTTCGCGCTGCTTTCGAGGCGACTTGATCAAAACATTCGACGTCGGTCTCCGCCGACAAAAAGCTTGGAGGCCGGCGACACGATCGTATCCTGGGATCATCCGCTGCTTTCCGGGCCTGATCTTGTAGACGGACGTTCACGCTCGCTCCCGGGAATTCTCTTCGAGTAAACAATCATTCTACTCTCATGAAGCACTGAGGACTGTTTCTCTTCTCGAAGTCAAAAGACAGCACTCCCGAGTAGACGCACAACAGAAGAGCGAGCAGAAGCATCATTTGTATTATATGTATTGAATTCCGATACGGCTTTGTTTGAAGCTTGGGAGAACGAGAGAGAGAGAGAGATAGGAGACAGCTCAATCGAAGCTGACGCAAGCTGCAGCCAGCGTACAGCCGTTTCTGCTCTGTGATGCTCTAGGCCGACTGGCGAGCGGCTGTCGCGCGGACGTTGAGCATCAGAATAAATTCCGGAGACTTTCCCGATTCCGAAGGAGATCTACGGCAGCGAAAACCTTCACCCTCGCTTTTCGTAGTGGTCCGACTTTTTTAATGCTAGCTTTGAACTTTCCATAATTCTCTTCTTTCTGAAAGGCGACCACTCCCTCGACGTCGGTCGGTCGGTTGTAGTTTCAACAATCGGTGGGTCCAGAGAAGAGTTGACTAGTCTTGCGAGTGTGCTTCCTGTGTAGCGATAAGGGGACGTGACGGGTCCGATAACGTCGTTTGGCGTTCCCTTGGGACCTCTAAGGGTTTGTCATTCATTGTCCACCATATCTCAGACAAAACCCTGAGAATGAGCTCCCTTGCATACTGCTTGGAGAGCCCAGACAAGGGGTTTCATACTTGACGCTCGTATTCAAAAATTTCGAGGTCGTGTCCGGGCTTTTTGTTTTGTCTCAGATCGTCCTCGATCGCGATTCCGGCTCGGCAGAATAAGGTTCACATATCAGAAGATGATTCCCGCGAGGAAATATAGCGGGTAAATATTGCGACTTCGTCGAATGAAGAGGGAACACTGCGGACGCAACCCGATACAAAGGTCTAATCAACCTCTCATTCAGTCGCCCTCCTTTCGGGCTTTTGATCCGAACTCTGTTGACCTCCTCCGACAGCTCGTTACGCGTCAGCGAGTCACTGATTACGCCTCGCATGACTCTCGTTGCTAGTTGGCAGTCTTTTTCCTCCGCTAACTACATTCTCTACTGCTCGCAAACATCCAAACTATCCCACAGTCTCGCAAGCGTAGGGCCTTTCATGGCCCACGAAGGCAACGCTGAGGGGGAATTTCTCTCCTGCACGGATTCGTCATAACTCGGCACGGGCTCCGTGCCGTGAGACTCCAAGGAGTTTGAATCGTATTAAAGACCGGATTCGGAATTCGACAGATGGGAAATTCGACCTCTACGTCAACATCTTGTTCGTCGACGAAACCTCGTATTTTGCGCATGACGGCGGCTCCTGTTCGCCGCACAGTTCGAAGGGGCGAGCTGTCCGCATTCAGCCCTTCAAGACGGCAGGAACTTGGTGCACTCTTCTTGATGATGACGCTTCCGGGCATTGGGAACGTTTTTTTTTCGTGTCGAGCGTCCGGCTCAGAATACGTTGCGCGTCCTGTCTGTAGGGCCTTTGCATCAACGAACCGAACTTTATATCCGCTGGCCTTGCTTGCACGTGTACTGCATATTATCATTTTCGAAAAAGTTAGAGAAAGTGAATGTCGGACGAGGGCTTTGTCAGAGTTCCACTCTTTCACTAAAAAATGCAACCTGTGAAAGTACACAATTTTATGAGTACGACCCGAATTTGGAGAACTTGGAGACGGGACGCTTAGGATATGGATCCTTCAACAGTTACGACGATATCTGAGCTCGTCTATCTCACGTCGATACTATACCGATGGAACGCAGCTTCCGCTCCCCGAACACGAACTGACTATGTAGATACTGTACACAACTCATTATGTAGACTCTGTTTCGGTAGCTGCTGCGGTGGCATCCGAGGCTCCCAAAATAATAGCAGAACCAGCAGAAGTCAACACGGCGCCACCGTTAACAGATGGTCTGATAAATGCGGCAACGGAAATTGCGGAGGAACAGTGCGTTGTGCCGTCGAGCGGCGGGCATCCAGTCCCAAAGGAGGCTACAGCGAGTATGTGAGTCGGAGGCTATGGAAAAGACGAGCGGCATAGTTGCAGCAGAAAATACGATCGCGAACTTCCCTAGATACGCAGCTTGGCTCAGTTCCGAACGGACACGCGAGTGGACCGGAACGCACACACGTCCACACACGAGACTGGCTGTTGCTGCGCTTGGCGCGCCCTCTGAGGCCGTATCAACTTGACAATCCATCCTTCGTAGGAATTTTTCGCTAGCCCTCTCGGCGGGTTTCTTGTCTGTCACCGACCGACGGTATCCCTGAGCAGCTATGCTGTTTACTGGCCGAGAGCCCAGAGGAGCGAAATTGGGCTTTCACCGAGCCTTCGACGAAGTAGTCCCGGACGTCAAGGGCTTCCACTTTGCGCCCCTGATTCTCGAGGTCTGTCCGGCGGCGGTTCCTCCTCCCCGCCGTTTCTCCAAGGTTTCTCTGACAGCATACGAGTTATCCGATACGTAGGTTTCCGATTCGGAATCGTCGATGATATCGTGCCTCGATATTGTTGTTCCCTGTGACACGATGCCGGTCTCGGCGGGACTTCCTTAATTTTCGTGGAAAACTCGTCATTGCGTACGAGCGTGTCCCGTCGACAGGTACTCAGCGGGCCTCGTTTTGAGTCCTAGTTCAGGCCGAATTCTGAAATTCCGCCATTTTATTCGCATTCGTCGTGGGCCATGCAGCCCCGTTCCAAATGCTCGATTATTGTAACAACACTGCTTTCAGCAAGCGTCGTCACGGCGTTCACTTTTCGGAGTATTTCTGTCACGCCCGTCTCTACTGTCACTCAGTTCTGACGCAGAGAGTTTTGTAGTACTCAGCGAGCATCTACCCGACGATTATCCTGAGGCAGGCCTCGCTCTCCGATCGTGCTCTGCTCGACTCGGGAGCCCTTTCTGCTGTCCCGAGCCGAGCTCTCACAGAAAAGCCGTAGTATGGCAGCTTGTACAATCTCTTGCTGATAGGGCATCGCCGCCTACTTTCTTTCTCAGAAAGCCGACTTGACAAATTAGCCTCTGTGCGGGACTGGCGGGAAAAATGCTGCGGAAAACTCCGCGGTGCACCCGACCAACCCGGTAGCTCCACGTCACCCTGGCACCCGTTCTACTGAACAGTTGCTCGGTCAGGGAATAACACGCAGGTATGGCATTTAGGCTTTTTGAAAGTGACATCTGTGTCTGCTTATGAAAATCTTGATATCATGAAGATCCTTCCTCGGTTCCCGCTGGTTCGTTTTCTCATGGAGGCTCATCCAGACTGTCAGCGCGTCAAGCGAATAACAAGCGCCTTGTATACATATATCATGGCCAAACGGGGAAGGAAAGAAGAACGATCAAAAGATCATTTATCATCAGACTCCAATGTCCAGCTATGGAGGAATTATCTGCGAATAGCCATTGAGAGCCGAGCGGAGCGTGGGCAGAATTGCCATCGGCGGCGCGGCGCAGATCGGACTCGCTGAGAACGAGGATGAAGTCCTCGTGTTTGCATTCATCGACCGGCCGATATCTGGATACAGAGCAGGGCATGGAGTACAGAGTATAACCTCCTTAGAGTGCATCCATTCATAGAAGATATTCACCAGAAGTGGTGTTTCGCCCGGCCCACGCAGAGCCAGAGTCGTGAAAACCCAAAGCGGTTCCCTAGGGGTCACCGAAATTATTTTTGGGATTCTTACCACGAACATTCGAACTCCACTGAGCGCTGTCATTCGCAGCGAACATATGAAGACACCTTCATTGCGGATTCCGTGCCCAGCCGGGAGCAGCTGATGTGGCATCCACGTACTCGTAGATGTCGCAGAGCCTCAGCCTCCATTCGAAGCTACATATGTGCTAGACTGCCATCGACTCAGAGACGGAAAAGTCATGAAAAACGCAATAGTTCGGCACGAGATGCTCGCTTTGGTCCAGTCGAGTATGAACATTTCCTTGGCTATCGGTTCTTGTTCGACAAACATAATCATTCGCATCCGAATCAATGAGCGCTTTCTTGGAATGGAGCCATAAGATAGAGCTACCATGGAGAGCGGAGATCAAGTGAATGGGAAACCGAATAGGAAGGAAACAATATCAAACAACTCCAAAACAGCGATCCCGCTTTGCAAGAATCGAGATCTCCCCGGCCAGCCATCGAAAGCGTCTCCCCGCCGCCAGCATTGCTCGCTTGGTGCAAGCTTCCAAAACAAACTGTGGAACCACGTAGAAATCCGTCCGTCACTCCGTGAGCCCTTCTTCATTGCTCGCACGGAATCGACGTTAGCTGGCCTCGACAACGACGAGTTCGATAGCGATTCTGATGTGACGAGCCACGAAGAGGAACGGATCAACGTCCCGTAGCTCTGCGACTAGAATCGTGACGATCCCGTACGCGTACAGACAGCCAGCACTCGAACGCAGAGCCGCAGGCACACGATTCAGACAACACTGAAGCTTCGTCAACTCTTCGTTCAACTTGGAGAAACCTTCTCTCGGCGAGTCCCTACCCGTAATCCACCAAGATTGAGCAACAACGTACGGGGGGGGGACGAATGTCGGCTCGCGCAAATAGATTGCAACTGAGATCCAAGAGAAATCTCTGATGGAACACGGCTCATCCAAAGGGAATCAACTCAGATTCGGGCTGGTGCGCGCAACTCCCAGGGGGATGTATCTCCGCCCCTGGTGAGGGAGAAACGAGGATCCAAATCCGGAATCAGCCTGATGCTTGTTGGAGCAGTTCGTGCATTTTTCACGTCGCTAAGGATGAGTCGGAGTCGGGGGATATTCAAATTCCCACAACCCACCGCAAACAACGCGTTCCGTTAGACTTTTCTGGTGATCGAAATGCTCCGAAAGATGAGTGATCTTTCCTCCGTTCCTCTTCGTTATCGCCTCAAATCTTGGTGCTCCATTCACTTGAGCGCATATCTGCCTCGTCGAGTAATGATGTCATTTGAAATAGATCCCACGAGAATAGCTCGAGGAGCGGGAAGCATAAGAAGAAGATCCCGTCGTCGGAAATTCCTTCCCCGAAGACAAGGCTCAAGAAGTTCATGTTAAGATTGGGGCGAACGGATGGGACTGTTTGCAAAATCTTCCGTCGAGAAACTCGATTCCCTAGAAACAAAACTGGTCGAAGTATCGTCGGTCATTTCTAAGCCGGCCAAATGCGACGTTGAGGAATGTGCCGTTACGAGCGCAGATGGAGGGAGAGAGGGGAAAAAACTTTCCATGATTGCTTGCATCCGAGTCTTTATTGCAGCAGAAGCAGATGACGTAACTAGCCAGGCCAGGCACGTAGCGGTGTGTGCATACATTTCCATTGTCGCCGTACTCATAGCACAGGTACGCGTTCTCTGTCGCGTTCAAGGGATACGGCGGAATTTGCGTATGAATTATGCATGAACTCATGCACATATATCCATTTATATGTTCATCCCTGTTTGGAAATGACTGAGCTCCTGCGATGAAGTGGTCGCGACGGCTCGGGCCTAAGGCATCTGATTCCGCTATCCAAAACCGAGTTTCTCGCTGATAAATATACGCACAGGCAGTAACCTCGTTTCCTAGAGATAAACACGGTGTGCACGGTGTTGATTGAGTCATCCGTGATTGCGGATTTTCCTCCAGTTTACTTTCCCCGCAATGTTTACCACCGCGATACTAGTGACCCAAGTTTACATTTGAGCCGAGCCAACGTCGTCGGCGCACATTACACTCGAAACTGCCGGGTGGGTCACAGCCGAAGGTTTTTCAAACACTCCCAATGAGCGAAGCTGCGAAAGTCGAACTCTGAATTCTCGAGGGCTCTCTGTACACCAAAGTTCTAATCATGATGGAGACGTTGTTCTTAGGGAAGTTAGATTTGGAAAGTTTGGCTTGTCCGTGTAGGGCGACGGCCACGATGACGAAGACAACGAACACTGTTTGACCCCGTTACAAAAACGTTTCCATAGACGGCTGAGGGTTGTCGCTGCCGAAAACAAAAAACTTGATCAGAGAGAGTTCGTTACGAAAGGCAACTCGGCAGTGGGAAACGGAGATAAAGGACGCAAGCTCCACGCGCAAGGTTTTTGGGCAGACCCTCGCTAAAAACGAGGAGCGCGAATACCCCGCAGAGCACGTCCCATCAACGGTTTGCAGTAGGTTCGAGAAACTTTCTGCTCATACGGATGCGGCCGAGTGCCTGAATGACCCGGCTCGTTCCGAGATCAGCTTTCGGGAATCAGATCCTCCGGAAGAAGGTCTTCTCCTTCGATATTTGACTCGAAGCATCCAACATCGGGTCCGGAGAGCTACGACTCAAGGCCCAATATTCTGGGAATACATATGTATGTTGAAGCTCTCGTGACTGCGGCTCCTTCGCAGCATCGAGCTCATTTCTATCGAGACGCTGACATCACTGCATCTGCTTGCATTACGCTGGAGGAGGAGTGATTCATTCGTCAGCTGTCGGGCTCTCGGAAGCTCCCGATGATGAAAGCATCATTTCGCGGAGTTTCTGCACCGAAATTGCCTCAGCGTGTAGTGAAGGACTATTTTCCATCAGAATGACAAAGTGGACTCTTCGGGGACAGCCGGTGCAGAACTAACATTGGGTCGACAGCGCACAACGGGCGGAACGTTGCGTTGTTCATTTTGAGCTCGTGAGTTGAGGATGCGTCCTATCCTATTGAAGCACGCAAGTGAGATACTTGAGATCGACTCGACAGAGTGGATTGCGGAATCCGATCTGAGCTCATTGAAGCGGCTCGCGCTCAGACGCTGGTGATTGAAAGAAAGCGGTGAGAAATCCTTCAGCGAGCAGAGACCGGAAAAGTCCACTATGAATTAGATCCCAGCTCCAGCTCAGCATCGGGACTCACGATGACGCAATCAACACCGAGGGCCATTTTGGCCCCAATTCAGCGGGCCCCACAGCAACAGGGTCATCAATAGCTCGTGACCATGAACCAAAGAGCCGCAGACTCCCGACGGAGCGCGATTGCCTGTGGCGTAGAAGCGCCACAAACTCTTCGAAAATGGTGAGAGGGGGGTTGCAGACGGGTCGCTAAGAATCGCGAACCTGAGAGCCGTTCGTTCAGAAAATCGGCAGTCCGAAAGCCGAACATTCCAGAACCGTTCTTCCGATAAAAGTCGTCTCGGGGTTCAATTCCATATTACACGCTGCCGTCGCGATACCTTCGATATCATACTCCGCATCACTTTGCAAGAGCTGCATCCATTGATCAAATTTAACAGCCTCAAGGTCTCGCGGAAGCTGCACTCCACGAACATCTTGGCATGGGAGTTTCTCCCTACCTTTCTGACCTTGTTTCGAAATGGAGGTAGAGCCTTCAGAGAGCCGGTGCTTTCGGACATCTGGCTCCCGGGCGAACGGCTCCTCGCTCTGAGATTCTGGGCAGGCAGGCGGACACTGTCATCGTTCGAACGCTACTGGCGTTTCGCTCCACCCCGTACGACCGCGCTTCTGGCCCGAAGGCGCAAGGGGATGAAAAGAATGAGGGACCCCGCCGCGTCGCGAAGAATGAATGGGCCGACTGATCATAGAGCAATGTCAGTGCTCGAGACTCGATGATCAACAACGAATCAAGCTTATAGCTTGATAGTGTCGTATGGAGGCGATGGGTATTCGACCAGTCTTAATTAGCTCAAACAAAACAGGACAGATGGCGCTGAGCAACAGAGACGCGATCTCACGTCCGACACACTGCCATCTGGGAAATCAACGAGTCCAAACACAATTCAATCACCACTCTGCTACTCGTTGTCTGTCCAGTCGATTCCGGCTTTCCTTTGCCCCATTCGCTTTCCGATTGCATCAAACACTGGCACTGCTCGCCTTGCGAGCACGGGGTCAGGGGAGCGCATCAGGAAGTCGTCGGCGTGAGGCACGCGTCGCTTAGGAAAACATGATCTGGAACGTCTCGAGACTATCCCATCCTCTGAATTCCACAATCATAAGTCATTCAATAAAGACAACGGAGCAACGAGTTCTTCAATCTTCGCAGCTCTAGAGATTCATCGGACAGGGTGGGAGGGAGCAACCGGTATGCTTGAATCTGGATACGATTCCCCTCATGAGATCAACTCATTCTGCCGAACTGTCTGAGGATTATCCGGTGCGGTGAAGAAAGTACTTTTGTTTCTGAAGAGAACAATCCTCCGGGAAATATTCCGACGGAATACAGACTGGGGAACTCCAGTTTTATTGGAGAGTTTTTTTCGCGATCCTCGGATTCTCCTCGATTCGGTGGCGACGGCTGAGTGGAACATCGATCCGAACTCTCTGAGTCTGTTCTGGGATTCTGGTATCGGGGAAACGAAACCGAGCCGATATTTTTCGGAGCCGGGGCGAGTAGAAAGGTGGTTAACTGATTCGGTTACGACATCGTTGCTTGAGATAGATATCAATGATTCAGAACCCCCGAGATCTCGACGACGAAGCATACCTCTGTAAATACATTCAGACGATAAGTGAGCCTCGTGAGGTTTCAGCGACCGGTGGAGCGGTGCCAGCGAAGAAGTGGAAACAAACCTCAGCGATATCCGGGACTAGATAGAAGTCAGTCTCGTTTCGGGAACGATCGATTCGTCGGAGATGACGTCCTTTTCGAAACGCTCGATAGCAGAGTCCAATGAGTTCGCTTGATGAGAAGCAAGAGGGAGCGGAATGCTCGGCGTGCGGCGCGGGCCATCGGAGTAATCATCTTCCGATCGGAATCAAAGAGAACTCCACTCGTTAAGAGTCGCGTGCGTTTTCGCGAGATTGGGAACTTCATCGACCGTCCCTCAACTCGGGGCGCCAACTCCTAAATATCTTTTAATATCCATAGCCAAAAGCCCGATCGTCGGAGCAGCAGCTGAGCAGAGCGTCGCCGCAAAGCAACCACGTCAACGAATTTGCCACACCGATGTGGAAGATGCCGCGGGAAAAGCTCAACCGGATAAATCTTGGACGCCAAAACGAAACTGCAGACGATGCGATTCGATCCGATCAGAATCAACTCTCAGGAAATGGAGCAGAAGAAATTTTAGAGTACTTTCCTCTTTGGAGTGGGCTAAACCGGACTTGAAACCTGAACGTTGACTCTGGAAGGCTTCGAACATGGAAAAGCTTCAGGATGAAACATCGAATTCCAAAGTTTCCCGATCCGTCGCACTCAGCTGTCTTCAATTTGAACACTTCTCTGGCCGGGACGTGGTTTTGCTCGCTCGATTCGCGGGAACTTCGGACCAAGATCGGCAGAGCTCTTTCTGCTAAGTGACTTGTACACTGGAACTTGTGCTGATACAATTTTGACGAACGTTCACATAAATTCTCCCAGCATAGATAATTGTCATCGTCGGCCACGGGAAGACCGCTGTCCTCCTGACCTCCCCTGGATATACTGGCTATCGATGGATACGAATGCACCCTTCCAATACAACCTAAAGCCCTGTGTTCCCGAGACGATACGACTCCTCTCATGTAAAATCTAAGGTTAGCGCGGAGAGGGCTTCCGAGGAGCTGCAGGGAGAATGAAGTTGCGATGGAAATGTGAATAGATCCCGTGCTTAGTACTAACTCGGGTGAAACATTCTCGCTTCGAGTTCTTGGATGCTCCGCTGATGGCTCGGAAACTTCTGAGTTAGGAGCGACAGTACAACATGGTGTAAAACAGACTATCAATCCCGCGCGATTTTCACTCACAGGCTGAATACAAGCGAGCGTCGTTCTCATGGTCGATGTTCCCGACAGAGCTGACAGTATAAGATGCGCTTGGCTGCAACAAGCATTATCCGATCCCTGAGCGAACTTTGTCTTTTGGGGAAGTCACCAGAGTCTCAGATGGCGACGAGTCATTCTGGTGAGAACAGTAATCGCAAATCTCGCGACACTGCGTGTTCCAACCACAAGCGATGCAACTGGAGCTTGTAGCTTGATGCAGTGTCCAGAAGAGCAGAAAATCGCGGAAAGCATCGTTTTTGCGAGGAAAACGATGGGATACGCGACCCAAGGTTTTCTTGTCGACAACAGCGTCAGCCTTGCACAGCCTATTCTGGCGGTTCGTCAACGACAACGGATCAACTCGAGATTATTCCGGCAGCTCCACACACGCTCTCTCATCAGGTTTCTTCTAGCCCACTATGGCTCACCGAATCTTGCGTATGTTGCTGATAATTATTAATACTGCTGGTTAGCAAGAACAAGGCGGATTCGGCATCAACGTCCTTCTGTAGAACAGTCCCACAGAGACCACTGTTGCAAACAGATAAACTATACAACGATAAGAGGAGGAACTTGCACCTCGACGACTTCGTTGAGCCCGCCGAAAATGAGTTCCATAGAATGAAGCGAGGAAATGGAGGAACCGGCGCTGTAGTTGAAGAGAAGGAAAATTTTCTCGAGGGAGTCATACGGCAAGTGGCTGCTGATGTTCTCCTCAAACATCAAGGAGTTACAAGAACATCGACCTCGATCCGGCCCTCCGCCGCTGAAATAAAACATGTACAGCAATCCGATCCGGACGAATCAAAAAGTCGGAATGATGTTTTATGTCGTTTTCCAGATCTCGTCGAGCAGACTATGAGTCTTGATGATGGGGTGCTTTCACTCGAAGTTCAGGATGATCGGTGATTCTTGTTTCGTAGCAATCAGCTGTTTGAATCGGAAGTCGTGATAAGAGTACACGAGCTATTGGAGGTCGTTTTGAAATGTCTTTCATCTTGACCGATGCTTCAATGCTGGGTGAGGATCTCAAGCGACGACTCGACCGCAACATTACCCCTGCATACGAAGAGTTCATAAACCTACAAGAAGATAAGCTGGCAGGGGCGGGTCGCCCCTGCCAGTCTACGCGACGCCAGCCATGTTATGACAGAAATGTAAAGAACCAAACAGGACGAATCGACATTGTTTCACTAGGTGTGCCGTACACGGCTTTCATCATTTGTTATGCAACAATCGCTCGTTCCACGAGCCGATGGAGTTATGCCAATGCTCGCGATGCGGGAAAGTTTGTGAGTTGTATCTTGCAAGACGTTGTGATAAATTGGGATCAATCGCTGAGCTTTATATGCGAAGAAGGCAATGACTGTCCGAGTGCGGAGATGTAACCATTTCTCCGAACTGGAGGTTATGAATCGTACGAATGAATCTTGGAATGCTCGTCCACCTATCAGCGATCCAGATGTGCGCGCGGTGCGATATGACAGCCGTCTAATCCAGGATATTCTTCCGCAATCTCTTCACACCTTGCGTGGCATGAAGTTTTCCTCGGTCGCGTTCGAAAGAGTTATTCTCTTGCCGTTGCTTCTTGGATACCGCTTATGTGTGTTGACAGATGATGGCCTGGTTTCATCTTCATATTGAGGCTCGCCCCCGATTTCCCCGAACCTCGCTTTCTTGCGCGACTAGATCATAGGATCAATCGCGTTCTGCGAAAGCTTCACGTTCTGCACTTATTTTGAGACGGTTCAGACAAACATATGAGAGCCTCCTTCCTCTCTCATCGGCGAAAAATAAAGCAACTCGACGTGTTGAGAGTCTGTCATCTGTTAACTTCAGTTCCGGAACCCCAAGCGGTCGGAAAACTCACTCCTGTATGCGGGGTGCTCTCATTGTTATCTCAACGGAGCACGGAACAGTTTGCAGAAACGACGCGAGGCGGAATTCGGCGTCGCAGATGACGGCATCCGCTGAGTCCCACCGTGTGGATTTTCAGGATTTAGTGCGACGGTAACAACCGGCGGAAAAGAACCGATCCATTTGCTCACGCCATTAGCGCAGAACTGCAGCTGACGGAGCTGTCGAGGAATCGTATTCGCCCTCCGATTCCCAGGACGATTTCCTTGGCGTAAATGAGTATGCAGGAATATTCCAGAAAATGCAGCGAACTTCCTCGAGAGTTCTTTTCTTGAATGCGGTCGTTGGAGACGCAGCTGGGAACTCGTTTTTAGTTTTTATTCCTCTTGTTTTACTGCCACCAAGGAGTGAGCCCACCATAAACAAGGCGCCTGTCGCCGTGAGACGGGTTCGCCCATATAGTTTCAACGGGTGACGAGAGATCATAAAGCATTGGAAGGCATTTTAAGCGTTTTCTGAGGAGCTCGTTGCTCGCGTCCTGTTCCATCATACGTTTCCGGGCGCGGGAGGTTACTTCGGTTTTCTGTATTACCACCAAGCTTGTTTCACTCCAGGTTCCGCGCTTTGCCCGGCAACGTTGCGACTGATCCTGAGATTTCTCCGGGTGAAGAAGCGATGCATCTTGGTGTAAAGAGGCAGGGTGATTGACAACTGATGTTTATTGTAGAGGGCGTGACTGTCGTGAAGCGCGACTATATGAACATCTCCCCTCCATATAATTATTGGCATTGGTAAGAGGGTGCTACAAACTGTCTACGAAACAATCGCTAACTCTGCGGTGTTCGTGTGTTCCCGCAGTGTATACTATCTGCGGCGCGTGTATGTGTGCAGCAATGTAACTATACTGCTGCGTGTGTGTTTTGTGTTGTTTATGAACTAAGATACTAATTCCGTACTGTTGCCTTCCTCGCTATACGCTACTATTACAATTTGAGTCGGGCTGGGGTTAAAACTGGTCTTCCACATCTTGTGCGGCGAGTACCAGATTGTTCTGTGTTGTGTTCTGTTTGTTGTGCGTTGTGTGTCTTGCCAGTTGTTTCGTGGTTTGTTTGGTTAGGAGTTGGTAGCATCACATTATTTCCATTATCACAAATTGTTCTGTCGACTTCCATCATTGATTGTTGCGATACAATTTCAAAGGTTTCGTTATTTTGTCGTGCGTCGTGTGTTTTTTCAGTTGTTCTGTTGTTTTCTGAGTTCGACGTCGATGTAATGATGACATTATCGCTTATCGTGCGGTCGACCTCCATCGTTGATTGGTGCATTGAGACGTTTTCAGGAACCTTTTCCGACTGTTGGCCTGCTGCTGCGTTGCGGCGCGTCCGCTTCAGCTGACGAGCTGTGTCGGTTCTTGGTGGATCTTTCCGTTTCTCTACTCTCCTGGGTTTCTTTGCTGTTGGAGCTCTCTCTCTTGCGGGTTCTCGGGCGATTCGGCGTGGCTTTGCCCCTTGTTGTTCTTGCAGCTTCGCCTTGGTCTCGTCCCGCCTGTGTGTAGAGGAAGATTTCGTTAGATCTGGTGCGGTACTATTATGTGGAATGCTCGCCAAGAATCTACGATTGCGAACCAGCTGTCCGCCGTCCCTTGTGCTGATGAGATAGGATCTTGGATTGATTTGCTTCACACAGGTTCCCAGTTTCCATTCATGTGTGAAGTCGGATGGCTGGATTCGAACAGATTCTCCAGGCTGCAGCGGCTTCAGGGGTCTTGTTTTCCGATCGTACGTCTTCTTCTGAGTTGCTCTTCGTTTGGCAATTTGCTCCTGTACGATGGTCGAGTTCCCTGGAGTCAACTCACGGGTTCCGGTGGGAATCAGCGAAGATACTTTCCGTCCGAAGAGTTTTTCAGCGGGGGATTGTCCGTCTGGCTGTGGCGTTGATCTCCACTCTAGAAGCGCCTTCTCCAGATTTTCGTTGCGATACTTAGTTTTCTTGATGAGTCGTTTTGCTATTTTCACGGCACTCTCGCTTTTGCCGTTTGACTGGTGATTGTGAGGCGAGCTCGTGATATGTTTCACTTGCCATGATTCCAAGAACTTCTGGAATTCAGCGGCCAGATATCTTGGATCTGAATCGGTGTGGAATTCTGATGGTCTTCCGAAGCGAGCAAAGTGCACCTGAGTTTTTTGTATGAGAGCAGCTGTTGTCGTGTCTCTGCCTAGACGATCAATTTCGATGAAGTCGGAGTATCCATCTACCGTGACGAGATAGTAAACGTTCTCCCAAACGAGGATATCTTGGTGTACGACCTGCCACGGACGTGTTGGTATCGGTTTTCCGCAAAGCGGTTCGGCTCTTTGCTTCGTTCTGTAGACCTGACACGCGTCGCATGACATGGAGATGTTTCTCAGGTCGTTCTTTATGCCAGCCCAGTAGATTGTGTCTTTGATCCTTCTGCACATTGCGTCAAAACCAAGGTGTGAGCTGTGAGTTCGCCGGATGAACTCTGGTTGTAACTCGTGTGGGATTATGACCGCGCTGCCTTTGTACACGACTCCGTCTTCCTCGATGATTTCTTCCCTTGATAACCAGTAACTGGCGAGCTCTGGCGTTCTGTCTTGCCATCCTGTTCTTGTCGCCTTGATGATTTCTTGCAGCTGTTTGTCTTTGGCGGTAGCCTCTCTGATCGCCTCGTACATGAGATCTGAGATGCGGTGGGGATCTCTGTGAGTCGCCTCTTCGATGCTGATTCTTCGTATCGCTTCGGTTTCTGTCGCGATTGTGGGGTTCCTGCTTAGAACGTCTGCGACCACGTTGCTGCTGCCTTTGATATACGTGACCTTCAATGTGTACCTTTGTAGAGCGAGTCGCATGCGCTGCAAGCGCTTTGGGCATGCGTCGAGGGGTTTCTTAAAAATGGCTTCTAGTGGTTTGTGGTCCGTCTGGATCTCTACATCTGGTGCTCCGTAGATGTACTTGTCAAACTTGGTGCATGTCGTCAGAATTGCGAGGCACTCCTTCTCGATCACGGCGTATGTTCGTTCAGTTGCCGTTAAGGAGTGGGACGTGTAGGCAACGGGCTTGGAGTCCTGCAAGAGAACACCTCCCACGCCGTAGTCGCTGGCGTCAGTCTGTATCACGATCGGCTTGGTTTGGTCGAAGTAAGCCAGTGTGGGTGTTCGAGTTAGGTGTTCTTTGATGCTTTCGAAGGCTTTCTGCTGTTGTTCTTGCCATGCGAAGTCGTATTTCGCTGTCTGGGTGAGTCTGCGCAGAGGCTCCGTCAACTGAGCGAGGTTCGGTATGAACTGGAGAAGATAGTTGACACAACCCAGAAATGTTTGAATACCTTTGACGTCCTTGGGTGGCGGCATTTCCTTGATTGCTCTGATTTTCTCGGGGTCTGCCTTCAGGCCCGCTTCGCTTATGATGTGTCCTAGGAATCTCACAGAGGCTTGTCCAAGTTTCATCTTGTCTCTGTTGAACTTCAGTCCTATGTTTCGTGCTCGTTCGAACAAAGCCTGGAGGTTCTTCAGGTGATCTTTTCTGGCTTCTTCGAGCGTTGCTCCCACTCCGAAGATCAGGGTGTCGTCCGCGACGACGATGACTCCTTTCAGGCCGCCGTAGGCCTGCATCTGACGTTTCTGGTACTCTTCGGGAGCGCACGAAATACCTTGTGGCACTCTCTTGTACCGGTACCGACCCAAGGGAGACCAGAATGTCGTCAAATCTGCGCTCTTACTTTCCAGCTCCATCTGGTAGAAGCCGTCCCTGGCGTCCATGACTGAAAAGACTTTCGCATCTTTTAGTTTGTGAAGCGCTTCGTCTAGTGTTGGCATGGGGTATCGTGGACGTTCGATGGCCTTGTTCAAAAAGTGTGGGTCTAGACATATTCTCAGCTTCTTTCCTTCCCTGTGTACGGGAACGATATTGCTCACCCATTTCGTGGGGTGGTCAACCTTCTCGATAATGCCCGCGCTTTCCATTTCTCTCAGTCGGGTGATGATTGGCTCGACTAGAGAAATCGGCGTTCGTCGTGGTGGCTGTTGAACGGGAGTGCTGTTAGGTTTCAAATAGATCTCTACTGGTTGGGGTAACTTGCCTAGGCCGTTGAAGATGTCGTTGTATTCCTTGGTCAGTTCAACTAGTCTTTCTTCGTAGCTGTCGGTGATTTTGTACGTGCATTTCACCTCTTCCGACAGTTGAATCAGTTTGAGCTCGAGACTTGATTTTCCTGAGATGAGTGTGTCCACGTCACTGTTCAGTACTTGGAAACGTAGTTTGCTGTGAGTTCTGTCCCTCTGCTGCACTGTCAGGCTGACTTCTCCCAGAGTTCGCCGCGTGTTGTTGTCATACATCTTCAAAACTACTTTCTTCGAACTATCGATCTTGCTGACTCGGGCGCCTTGATGTTTGAGGCGTGCGAGCTGTTTGAGCCCGATCACGTTTACCGTTGCGCCCGTATCGATGAGTGCTCTGAGCGTCGCGTTCTTTTCTGCGGCGATGTTGAGTGTTATGTACATTTTCCTTGCGCTCCTGCTGCTCGTTGAGGTGGTGTAGATGTCTTCTTCCCTTTCGTACCACTCGCTTCCTTGGTCTTCGTAGCAATCGCTTGCGAAGTCTCCGTCATCTTCGATTGCGTTGACATTCTTCGCGTGTTTGTCGGCTTTTGAGCTCGATGCCTTCTTCATGCAAACGCTCGCAAAATGGCCTTTCTTGTGACAAAAAGCGCAGTCCCGCCCGAAAGCTGGGCAGCTTCTTGGTGGGTGCTGGGTGCCGCAAAACTTGCAGCTTCTTTTGCTTTGCTTTTGATGGTTCCTTGCTGTGCGAACCACCTTCGCGTCTTCTTCTTCCGTCTGCTTCTCGGAAATTGATCTCAGTGTTTTCGTGTTGTCCTCAATCATCTCGATCAGTTGGAGCGCCTTGTTCGTGTCTAGCTTGGCTACGTCCTCTTTGAAGCAGGCTTCTCGAGCCTGCGGGTGTCGCGTTCCTAAGACTAGAATGTCTCTGAGAGTTGTCGCATTGGCTGACCCGAAATCGCATTTCTTCACTTGCTTGTTGATGCGTTCGAAAAATTCTCGTACGGTCTCTGTCGCCTGCTGCCGCATGCGGTACAGGACGAAGCGTTGATATAGAACGTTTCTGTGGGGTTCGAAACGTCTATTGAGCGCCTCCAATGTTTTCTTCAACTCTTGACATGGTTGCTCACCGCTGCTGCTTGCCGCGTCTCCCTCGACGGCTCCAACGTCGAGACTTCTTAAGATGGCTCGGTTTTCTTCTCCAAAAATGGCTCGGAATTTCGCCATTTGGATTCTCGGTGTTTCCGTGTACAAACCGTCGATGAGCGCGTAGTCCTCGAATGCTTCCCGAAAGGACTGCCATCGTTCGGTATTGTCCTCGCCGGCGATGGCTCTCATCGGCTTCGGCACAACTGTCCACGATTCCTTCTGCGCTCTTTGCGTCGGCATGGTTCACTCGGATTCCAATGTCACTTCCCTCGCTGAGTTTGTCGCTATTTCACCCGAAATTCTCTATTTTTCACTATTGTTTCTCGGCTGCGCCATGTAAAGAGGCAGGGTGATTGACAACTGATGTTTATTGTAGAGGGCGTGACTGTCGTGAAGCGCGACTATATGAACACTTGGGCTTTTTTGTCACGGTGGAGTGAACTCACTGATGCGGAAGCGGTGATGATGAAAGGTTGGCTGGGTTTTTGTCCGTTCCCAATACTGATGAGGGGTTCATCGTCGCAATCGCCGTCTCCATGATTAGACCCTCCACTGAGCATTCAGGTTTTCTGTTCCCGGTCTCCTCCAATTACAGCCACTGAATGCATACGCTTTAGATAGCCGGAGCCGAGATAAGCCCTGTGGTCCTGGAAGACGTAATGAAAATAATCTCTCGTGGCTACCATTTCCTCAGATATACACAGCGCCGAAGCAGTCGAGATAGGATTATTGCCGGGGCGGCCAACTCATAGGGAAGGAGGACGGGACCAACGCAGTTTTCGATCCGAAAACACGATCGTAGGTACCTCAGCTTACGCAACCTTAATACCGCACATAACCGTTGAATTCTAACTACGTGGCTTCGGGTCGCCAACAAACGCGGTGTAACCAAAGTCATCGGTGATTAGAAACCGCTGTTTTGGAATCGCACTCGACAATGGCGTCTGTATCTTGCCGTGGTCGAATGTCGGATCGCAGGTGGAGGAAATCATCTGAGTACTGTTTCGTCCTGATTTGAGCTCGCGAAAGCGGATTCGATCGCTGGAACGGCTCTCAGAATGTAATTTTTCAAGTTTTATGCGATATCGAGGAAAATTCTGGCTCTCTGAGGGAGAAAATGAGCACCCATTCACTCATACGCAGGTTTGGGAAGAATCTATCTTAATCCCGTGGAGGCTTGACGGAAGAGGCACATTTCGAAATAAATGGTTGCAGGTAACAGCGGGTTCCATGTTATCCCGCTATCAGCGCAATTTCGAAGCACCTTTAGTGATTTTGTTCGCGTCTGAAAACAGCGTTCAGATCCATTCGATGCATCAGGATCGTGTTTCTGGCCATCTGCACGAGTCTAACGATCGAACGTTCGACACGAATGTTCTCCCCTTGTTTCGGCCAAACTACGTCATAGTGAGGTTATTGATACGGATTAGGTCGATGATTAGGTCGGATATTGGTGGAAAAAACCATGTTCCCTTCGATTTGCGAGTACGACGCATTGTTCCCCATGAAGAAGAAACCGCTCCGAGACTGACGAGAGCTCATTTGGCTCGCCTAAGGTTTGAACTTCAAAGGTCGGCGTTGGAACCGAGAAATTTCCACTTCATGCACACCGAATGCATCTGCATCAAACGTTTCAGAGATCTCTCTCCAGCTCCACTCACAGAATGATCCGACGACTGTTTCCTCTCTGCAGAAGCTGTAGTACGTGTTCATGACAAGGTGCGCTAAAAAGAGCATGCCCGCCTCTGGGATAGCGCCCGGCAACGAGAGCACGATCCGCTTTTCGGCTTTTCTAGACTCCCGTCGTGAGCTCGCTTGTTGCGTAGTGTTTGACGGATCGAAGAACAACCTTGGCTCTAATGAGACAAGCAAATCCTCACATGTCTAAATAAGCCATTGCAGTGAGACTTTTTCGGATTTTTTGCACTCGCTCAGTTCCGGCAAACTATACTCAACAGTGCTCAAATTCGAACGGGTCGATCTCACGCAAACGGCGCACAGAGGGAAACATGTCCGAGGTTGGACTGTTCAAATTGGGTCCGAATCGCGCCTCAAGAGCTGTCTGCTCATCTCCGTCGATGACTAGAAACTCTGATTCTCTTCCTTCATCCATACTGGACAGCGCAAATCCCAACGAACATACCGATTTTCCGCTCCTCACGAAGGAAACAGGTTCGCTAGCAAGCTTAAGTGCTAGAAGCTGATTTTCCCTGAGGCATCCGGAGCAAGTTGTAGTCATCTCACAGAGATTCTCGCTGCTAGCCCTGACGAGTCCCTTTGAGGAATCTCGAGCTGCGGCAACAGGGCAGAATGTTGCATAATCTAGCATGGAAATGGGAGCTCGAGATTGGTGCGGCCGAGTGGTAAGGGTAGATCATTCGCATCCGTAGGCGGAGGAGAGGCAGCTCTGGATAAACTTCCGATGACTGAGAGAGCAGGGAGCCTCCTGAAATCCTCTCTCTGCAAACCATACTCACGCTGGCTGATTTCTCTTGAGAGACTCCTTGCATTCATGAATTCTATTCTTAGGAAGGTGCATCGAACAATGGGGCAGAGTTGTCGAAGTTTGGTCATGACCATGGAATGCTCACCATTATCCTATCAGGCCCCAGAGATGTGCGCTTTGATGATCGAGGAAGACGCATATTCTTCCCGGGCCCTCAGATCGATGTCTAGTACCGACTGACAGTGGGAGCAATGGTGTCATTCGACTCATCACGTGACGAAGCGGAGTACATCCTCACAACGGAGAGTACATGACACAGAATAACCGTGTAGTGGTTCGTCTGAGTGAGACGACGCGACGCCGATAATCCTAAGTTACTTTGCTTGCGACGATTCCCCGGCCGTTTCACAGGAAAGAATCTAGAGATTCCTGAAGTTACATCGAGTTTTTCCCGCCTAACCTCTCCATGGATGAATGATTGAGTCGAGCCCAGCTCGAAGCTGCACGTGCGTGTGTTCATGATGGCGTATGGCATCTATGTCATACACAGTGTAGGACGACCAGCGCAGAACGACTGGGCGAGTTTGGCGAACACTGCTGTCGAGATGGAAGATCTTTTCATGCAACCAAATCGAATCGCAACTCGCCCATTTGTATTGGATGAAGTGAACGTTTCCGAACGCTGACGTTTCTTCGGGAAATAGCCCCATAGGCATCAAAAAGATGCTTCGTAACCGATTCAGTCGTTTGCTTCAGAGGAGCGAGCGAGTTCGCAACCCAACTGGACTTCGACGGAGGCGATCGTGTGGGATCGAATCCTCACTGATTCCGGCCCAGATAGTATCACTTACAAGGGAAGTTTCAGAATTGTACATCGCCGATTCGAACCAGATAGGGTGGGTTTTGTAGGTCTACTTGAGACTAAGAAAATCGCCCATGGAACATATTCCCCTTTTCGCGCCGTTCGCGGGATAGAGCGCCTTGGAAATCTGAAATTTTTCACATGGGCTCCAATGGGAGCCTATCGGGCTCATGAGAGCCAAGCTCCCGTAAGTTCTGGAAATAGCTGTGGAAGCGCGCCACTCCACGGTAGCGCCACCACAAGTCTGTTCCGACGTGATGGCCGAGCGGTCTAAGCGGCGTGCATTTGTGTGCACGTTTGCTGAACGAGTATCGTGCAGCCTCTGGATCTCTATTGTTTTCGACTCTGGAAAGATTTTTCTTCGCTTCATGTTCAACTTCCGCGTGGATCAAAGGAATGACTTTCTACGCATGCATTCGTTGATACACAATCAATTTCAGAGTCCGCAGTTTCGACCTCATTGGCTATGTGCTTGGCGGCTCGGCGGATTTGACGTTCCCGCACTGCCGTTTCCGACCATGTCCCAAGTACTTTCCGAATTCGACAGTGATTGCGAGACGCCAACGTGTATACGAGCAGTATTTATCCGATACGCGCACTGCCAGAGAATCCCGTGTTCCGACTGTTTCTATATCAAATATCATTATCATTGTCTTCGATTCAATGCTGTGAAACCTGACAGTTTGTTTTTTCTTGTTTCTCTTCGGTGGCGCCACCGTGGAGTGGCGAGCTCTTCGAAACCGCGTGCCGGTGCACAGGCCGGCGCGCCGGGGTACACAGAAACCTTCCACAGCTATTTCCAGAAATGTACGGAACTTACGGGAGCTTGGCTCTCATGGGCCCGATAGGTTCCCATAGGAGCCCATGTTGAAATTTCAGATTTTAAAGGCACTCCATTTCGCGAACGGCGCAAAAAGGGGAATATGTTCCATGGGCGATTTTTCAAGTCTCAAGTAGACCTACAAATCCCACCCTCTCTGGTTCGAATCGGCGATGTACAATTCTGAAACTTCCCTTGTTAGGCTCCTCTGCTGGTCCTGGCGGATTGATCTGTGCAACCATTGTTTGTCCAATCGCGACTCAAGAACACTAGGACGTGGGCTCTGACTTTTTCCGGCTATTCGTTACCATGATATTACACTAGGCGCTGAAACATTCATGGCGTACTCCAGGTTGTACCCGCATAACGCACTCCGGTCAAGGCTCGATGTGCCGCGGCCAAAAATTTCGAGAACCCCTGGATTATTTTGTATCGACGTCCGGAGTGTGATCTGAGTGCCAAGGTTTGGAAGCTGTGGATCTCGAAACTTCATGCGCCGTTTCTGAAGCTTACGTCGACGACTTCGATAGAATCCAGGATTAAGTTGACGTCCGAGTACATCTGATAGGTTCCCGGAATGGAAGCATGCCGAACGGAGTTCGAGACTTAGATTATGGTTAGGCCTTAGGTCTTCCTGCGCTCTGGATAGCGCTACGGCCTCACGATTGCTGTGCCCCAGATAGTCGACTCTCCGAACAACGAAAGGACACCTTCCGAAGGATGACGAACAGTTTTTGGAAAACAGGCACCCAAGACACGAAATCGTAACCGGCGGCCATGCTCCCAAAGTAGAAGAGATGGCGTTTGGCCAAGGCCGCCGCCGTTCGGAGTTCTAATAGAGACGGTTCGCGGCCGCTACTGGTGTTACGAGCCTACGGTATTGCGAAGTTTCATGGCTAATGCGTGATCACCGCTTGCATGCGCACAGAGTTATCACTCTGGACAGCTATCCTCCTTGAGATCTCCGAAACCCGTTCTATCAGAGATGAGCCTCGAGAAAAAAGATTCTATAGCGGGGAGTAGGACGTGATAGCATTCAGAAATCCCCAATTATATTCTCTGGCTCTCATGGCTGGCGCCTAGGGCCACGTATCGCAAGCGGCCACGTTTTCCCCATTCTCGCCAGAGAGCCAGTAAGCAAGCACTCCAGATCACCGATTCGGGTTCTTCGATGAAATCATATGCCGGTTTCTGACCTATTTTATCTCCGCAAATATCTCCGACTCGTCCATGCCCTGGTTTAGGCAGCGAAACATGGTATCGGCGAGTGCTTTCCGTCTAGACATGATCCGACACTCATTGATTCGACTCGAATCGACGAAGTCCGCCTTGAAGCTTGAGGAAAATTGCGTTCCCTCTTCAGGGATCTCGGATTGTCCGAACTCTCCTCGGCCAACTCCTGATCTCAAGGTTCCTCCGGTTGATCTGAAGCTGGGAGTCGAGAATCAGTGCGCGGTCTCTACCCTGCCGTGACTCAAGAGCGCGTCAATCAGCATCCAATTAATAACGCGAATCGGCGCCCGTTTGTTCCGCTCATCTCCGACTTCATCGTTGCCTCGAGCAAGGATTACATTATTATTGATCCAATTCAATTCCTGGGAATTGCCTCGAGCCCTGATCTTCTACGATTCCTGCGCATAATACGGGAAATGCAGCGGCCAGTACGACACTTGCCGAACGAAGATTCTGGGTGGTCTCAGGGTTTTTCAGATAAACTCGAGTTCACAACTTCTCCGTTCATTGAGGTCTTTCCATCCACTTGCGCAATCGTCTCCTCTAGAGACAGGGTCGTTCGATTGAATAATAGGACGGAATTCTCCCGCCGCGGGAGCTAATTCAATCAGCGCTTGCGCGGGAAGAGAGACCCGTTTCCATCGACTCGATTGAAATTCACTCTCCTTTCGTCTCGCCTCTCGTGCCTTCCTCTCTTCAACAGCGATACTTTCATCCTGTGAACGGCTGAATCTTCTCCGCAACATCCCCTGCCTCCTACCCTGCCACTCGCTGTTCCTCTTCAGTTTCCTGAACAAAGAGAAAAGCTCATAGCACTCGACGATTTCGATCATCACAACTCGGCACGAATCATTCATCGTTTAGGTGAACTGGAAATTCGATACGGCCTCCAAGATTCTCATCCATCGAGGGCGGTGGCTGAGCCGCTGAACTATCACCTGGAACAGAGTGAATTATTCAGGTCAGATTCGTCCGTTATCAGCTCTTCTCATTTTGCTTGGAACGAGGTTCTGTTTCATCCGCTCCGCGTTTTGATTGACACTCATGGCTTCACGAAATAACTTACGCGCCTGGCTTAACAATCTTTGGCGGTCTTGATACTCCCACGTGGCGTTGACGCGTTCCGGTGCTGACAGCATCCGATCATCCTTAATCAAGTGGTAATGAAACTTTGTATCACGAACTCAGAATCTTTGGGATTTGCTCTTTCAACTCAAGCGAATCAGGTTGGGGCTTTCATAGTGGTGTAACATCGCGTTGAAACAGACGCCTCGCGGGCCGGAAATCGTAATCGTTCGAGCGAGATCTCATTGTGATTGGCAATCATTGATTGCACAGAACCAGGTCCGCAGCTCACGCGGAGACCGTAATATATGAGTTGACTCTGTTGAAATCTGAGGAATTTCCTCTGTCGGTTGGATGGCGCTTCATCGGGGATAGGGCAGGGCCGGCCGACGGGAGCTTGTCGTTGGGTTCTCCACGGCTCATCCGAGACCTTCACTTCCAAAAGTCCAATGACCATCCTCATCGATGGGGATCGAGGGCAGAACCGTTTGAAGACACTGCGATCAGCCTGGAATTCGGGGAGCGGATGTCCTACGGAGCGTCTGTCAGTTTGTTCGTTAAGTATGCAGAGATATCCCGAGTTCGATTTTTGTGAATCACCGAGTTCTGCAGCGGAGAGTGCAAAGGAACGGCCTCTTTATTTCCCAGGGAGCGCTTAAAAACAAAGTCACCATCGATAGATTCAAGTTGGTCTCATTCCAAGTCCACCGAGGCGCCTGGTGCTTGCATCGAGTCGAGCCGTTGAGATTCCGTCCGCGTGATTTTCGATACTTCTGCAAACCTCGGCGGCTCAAAAAGTCAAACTACTCAATAGCATGCTCAAAGCTCGAGGACGCTGAGTAACAGCACATTAATGGCTGCTGCATGTAGATGATAGGCGAAACTCGAAACCCAAGATTGAGATGCGGCCCTTAACCTCGTTAACGTCAGAACCGTCGGACGAGACACACACGAAACACTGGGCCTCGTTGCGGAGTTCCGAGGCTTCTCGTAGGGCGAATCTCGGACGTCCCTGTTTCTTCGCCCCTTGGTGATGTTGATCAGCTTATTTGACGATGAAAAATATCTGAACACAGAATCGAAAGTTTATTTATTACGTAGTCGAGCTCATCCATCTCAGTCAGCAGAGGCTGTACGCCCGACGTTGTTTCCATAAATTCATTTAATTGAGCAAAGAGACGTATACGTCGACATGCGTCTCCGAGTACGCGTACAAGTAGCAACTTGTGCGCCCGACAGACGCACGCCACAATCTGAAGCATAAATCCTGGATCTGTCTGCCGACTCGGGTTATGAACTAATCCAATTTTCCGCCTTGTGCTCCGCTTTGTCCTTGGGCCAGGGCAGAGCGACGGCTGCAACATTTCCACTGTGTCTTCTTCCTCCTTACGACCGCACGTCGGTTGCTGCTCTTCGCTTCACTCAGAAAGGGGGTTCCAGTCGTAAGAAGCCAAGAATAGTGCTCTTCCGGAGATGAATACCAGATCACGACTAAAACAGAGCTATCCTCGTTTTATTCGGAGATGGCATCGAGTTACAGGACATTAAAATTTCTTCGGCGATACCAGAGACCCTCTGTACCCTAAAATCTGGCGTATAAGGGACTCCCGTTTCTGGAAAAACGTCCGGCGTATAAGGGACTTGCCGTACAAGGAACTTATTGTATAAGAGGCTCATCGTATAAGGGACTTCTCGTATAAGGAACTTATTGTATAAGGGACTTATCGTATAAGGGACTTATCGTATAAGGGACTTATCGTATAAGGGACTTATCGTATAAGGGACTCATCGTATAAGGGACTTTCCGTATAAGGGACTTTCATATAAGGGACATTTCGTATAAGGGACTTATCGTATAAGGGTCTATTCGTATAAGGGACTTTTCGTATAAGGGACTTGTCATATGAGGGATTTTTGTTATGAGGGATGCATGGTATGAGGCAAAGTTCCTCAAGAAACATTCCGCAGGAAACGATGCCGCGGAACCGAGAAGAACCCAGAATCGATCTGACCTGTTCTGGGCATCTAGATGATTATGATTACAGTATGATCATGATGATCATAAATCTTATGAACCATCATCATAAATTATGAATCATGATCATGAATCACGATCGGGTCGATTCGGATCAGGGTTCCGCGGGCCGCTCGGCGGAACCCCCCGATGGCCCGGAAGATACCTCATGGAACCCAAGGGTTCCGCGGAACCCAGGTTGAGAACCACTGCCTTATACGATAAGTTCCTTATACGATACGTCCCTTATACGATAAGTTCCTTATAGGATAAGTCCCTTATACGATAAGTCCCTTATACGATAAGTCCCTTATAGGATAGGTTCCTCATACGGTAAGTCCCTTATACGATAAGTTCCTTATACGATAAGTCCCTTATACGATAAGTTCCTTACACGAAAGTCCCTTATACGAAAAGTTCCTTATCTGTTGCGTCCCTTATACGCCGGATTTCAGGGTACTTTAATTTTCAGCGGGAACGGAACCTGGGCGGACCCACCTTAGATGGAATTCGACTAGGATGGATTTTCGGTATTTTCGCGGTGATATTTGTGGGAACGATCCGGGACCTTGAACTCAGTTGACGGCCCCCTAGAGCGCCTGTCCGAAATTCTGACTGCCAACTTCCGTTGATCACTTTACCGAGAAGCTCCGCGATTCCCTGGATTTTCATTTTGGGCGTCTAGAAAACGGACTACATCGACTCCTCGGTCTTCACTACCTATATTGGGAATGAATTCTACCACAGGATTCCGACTGAACCTCACAACATGGGTGTCCTCGCGAAAGTGCATGGGACTCTAGTCCGTGACGTTGTAGTAGTTTTTAGCGCTAAATATAGAACGCCGGGGCTATGAGAAGGCAAGTCGCGCGCCGGCTTCGTAATCCTCTGATCCTCACATACACGGCGAACACCGTATGGGCTCCGGGAGGAAGTTTTACAATTCCACTAGTCGAATAACTCCTAGTTCCTCCACTATTAACCAGATTAGTGATTACCTTTGAGCCGAACAGGAAATGTTCGCCGGGCTTCGTTAAGCCACTTGTTCGCCACTTATGATTGGAGTTGGCCTTCTGTTCAATAAGGTCGTTCCCCTTGTGTCTGATGAAGGGCGAACCAGAAACGTACTACGGCTGAGAATGGATTCCCATAGGATGGATGCTATCCTCTCAACCCACATCTTCACGTCAATCCGGCAATAACGAACTCTCCTCCGTACTCGCTGACATTTAGATCCCTACGCTTCGTTCTCAAGGTTTGCTGACAACTTACCGGACAAGCTTCAAGCAGTAAATATTGCGGTACAAGCAATCTCACCTGACCTTATGATGGTTGTGCAGCACTCATCTATATGCTAAAAGGATCAAGTATTTCTGGATCCACTCGGATGAGCACCTTTTATCACTCGCTAGCCATAATAGATTTTCTTTGTCATTCAAATTTCCGTGGACAGGGGATTTTGTCTGCTGCCCAGCCGCGAATACTACTCCGACGACAAGACTCCTGATAAGACGTTGATAATAATGAACAGGTTGAGGTCGGAAACGAGAACATCGCTGATTATAATCCGATCCGTGTTCGGATAAGCCCGAACTCGAAGTTCGAGGACTCTCCAGCTTCGCCACACAGCTACTCCTCCAACACTCGACCTGCAGTCACAACTATCGCTGTTGTTATCGTGTCGATGAATGCCATTATTGTAATCGGAGCAACGGATTGCACTCGATGTTTGAACGACGGTCCCTGAGGATTGTGCCGTAGCGTATACTGACTTTGCGTCCTCGATTGTCACACAGGACTCAGGCAAGGGATCGGCACTCGGTTGGACTCCCGGACCACATTTTGGATCAAACATCGCAATAAGATTCGAAGGCTATGAACAAGTGAGAATACACGGCCGAGAGTCTAGAGGCAGAGAGAAATATGATATGAGTCATCCCGGTCTTCATTGAAGGTGTGGTAACCAGCCGGGACATGAGCCGGATGATGTCTCGGAGGGCACGTTAGCCACGGGAGGAGACTATACAACATCGCGGGAATCGTGAGATGGTTGATATTCATACTAATTGCTACTCGTTGCACACCAAAGCTCCGACCTGGCGCACCTACTTGCCTGCACGCATAACAGGGATTCTCTACAAACCAGATCTCCCGCCTGCGTGGGGATAACTCAGTTATCCTGGATCGAAGGCTCTCGATCTTCGAGGAAGTTGCATTTATCGAAATCTGAGGTTCCTTGGGACTGTTGCTCTTGTCCCTCAGTTCCAGTTGGAGCCTCCATGCCCTCTTGGTATACGTATACGGTTGGTATTTCAATTATCCGGAGAGAACAGGAAGGTGTGGAAAAGACAAAATAACCGCTTTGCGAGCAGACAAAAAGGTATGAGGCCGGACACAGATGGTCTCTGCCGAGGTTTTCCGGTGATTGGTATGATTTCCGTTCCTCGGCCACATTGAAAGACACACATTTCCGTTTGCTCCAACCGAGCAGCCTCGTAATATTGATGATCGGTCGGTCGCCGAAGCGCTAGTCGGCGTCCTAGGCGACCGCCCGAGTCGCAGGACGGTGTTCCCGTATCATCTGACTGCATCTCTGAGCGTTGTTGCTCCGAGCGAGATAATGACGGTAAATGAAGTGGAGTTGGAGCTGCTGTTTAATTTCCCCTTCTCAATGCTTCTTCGCCGGTCATGACGGTCGGCCTTTTCATTCAGGTTAGGAGGGAACAGGAAGACCCCGGTGATCACTCGGAGGGCCGACCGACGCGATACCCGAGTGGTCAGAGCGGTTTGCACGCCTCGTGCTCGTTGACTTGTCGTAACACATGGCACGTTGATTCTTCATGAGCGACATGTCGTTCGTTCGGATCTCGTTTTCTGGTAGTAGAAGTCGAACCTCTTCGGAAGTGGCTCTTATGGATCCCATCTATCTCACGGCGAGAGCTGAGAAGGAATGAGTCGGCCATGGCCGGGGCCTGGCCCTCTGCCAGACCCCCTTCCTGGCCCCGACCCGGAAAGCCTTCGGAGATCATGCGGAAGGAGAAGAGAGCCCCTAGAACAGTTTGCTGCTAAGAATTGGAATGTCTTCCGACAAGAGAATTCAGAAGATGGATAAATCCGCACGTACAGAACCGCACTCTCAATTAGAACATTGTCCCTGAACCCGAACGAAAGTCCTGCGATACGCTTGACCCTATGCGCGTAGGCGTCAATGTTTTTGGGGGGGGGGGGGGGGGTTTTTTTTTTTTTTTTTTAAAAAATTTCCAAAAAAAGGGAAAAAAGGCCCGGGGGGGGCGGAGGGGGGGCCCCTGGGAGCCGGGGCGGCAATATAGAGCGCTGCGCATTCGTGAGGCCTGGGATGATTCCGAAGTCGGTTTGGTCCCACTTTCCGGAGCCTAAGGTGGTTTTTCCGGGGTGGGTCTGATCATACTTTCCGAGGCCTAACGAGATGATTTTGAGGTTTGACCCCATGTTCGATCGGATCGGTGTAACCATACTATTTGAAGTCGTTGTGGGTTATTCCGGGTTCGATCTGACCATACTTTCAGGGTCTTAGGGAGATCCTTCCGGAGTCGCTCAAAGCATTCCTGTCAGAGTTCACGGGGTTATTGAGGGGTCGGTCTGAAATTACTTCCCGGAGCTCATGTAGTTGACTCGGCGAGCTTAACAAACCAGAAAGTCATTGAGTAAACATGTTCCTTCGCCGAACTTCTAGTCGCTGAGCCGACCCTGGGAGTACCAACGAGTATAGCGGGTTTCAGTCAAATGCCTTTCAGAGGAACACTTGTTAGGGCGACGCTCTTCAACGTCTCAATAAGAGCTGGGCGGGACAGGCGGGACAGGCGGCAGAGGTAATGAACGCGACTTCATGGATGGGAAACGTATTTTCCGGATGGAACGCAACGCGTCGTCATTGAGGCAAAAACTTGAGTGACAACGATCGATCACGGTACCCTCCTTTAGAGGGAACAGGGTACAAGTGTCAACGGACCTTTGGGGAACGTGCAGAGATCCACTCATTCCGAAATCTAACCCGCGAAGGTGCTCCCACACTGGGTGGAACACTGAACGTTCTAGCTACCTTCCTTTCTCTCTTCTCCATCCTAGGCGTACAATATTCAAGATTGATTGTTGCACCGAACATGCATGCCGGCGGGGGTCCAAGAGCGGGCGGGGGCGGGGATCAGAGAAAGACAGCGGGAAACCGTTCCTATCATGGATGCCTTTTGCTGAGCCTCGAACGTATCGATATTCGTAGAATCGTTCGACCCCTAAAAATTATGGCTGCACCGACCCAGGAGCAACTCCCATCCGAGATACGAAAACAATGATGACGAGGAACTCAGCGAGTCCTGTGAGGATTTTGCATCGGCTTTCAAACCTCGCAATATAGGCGCGTTTACAGCGCATACGTATCTCCCCCGGTAGAAGTCCGCAGACGGGAAGATCAACATGCTCGGACGAAATACCTCAGGACCAGAAGGCCTATCCCTTCCCAATTATTGGACTCTGACAGACACAATCGACGTTCTAATCAGATGATTGGTCTTCATGACTTGCATGCTGTAGAATACTAATTTGAAATGAACATCCAGACACAAATTGACCAGCGGTCCCGCATGCGCCGATCAGACAGAGCTCGTAATAACGGAATCTGCATAACCTCACGGCATCCTCTGGAATAAGAATGCCTAAAACAATGTTTACTCCTATTCGCCGAATCGTACGCCGTGTTTTTACAGAGCGGGGAACTGCAACGATCATCCGAAACAAGAGCCTGCCTGGCACTGAATGTTCAATTATCCATCCACAGATCACATTGGTTTGTCCCTTGCTAAAAACACTTGGTCCCGATCCACGTTGCATCAATGACGGCCCTAAAAACGGACACACAGCGAAACGTTGCCTGCCGATCGCTGAGAAATAATTATAGGCGAGGCACCCTAGAGCACAGAGCTGTACTCCGCGACCGTAGCGATCGAGAAATCTATCGAGCTCCGTGTCGATCAGTAGAAACTTTGAATACCGACAACCCAGAGCAAATTCGTTGCCAAGCTCTCAGGATATGCGTAAATCCCGGCACCCGGACAGTTGAGCTATCAGATTCGACGCATCGTTCCTAGTCCACTGCAAAACCTTTACAACTTCGGCTCTTTTGACTTCGTGTTGGCCGTTTTTCAGAAAACTTGACCTAGTCACTGTGACGTGAGTAGAGAACATGATTCGGGTCGCCTTCAAAAGAACTTCACAGTGTAGAATAGCTCGGAAAAACAGTCACCCACCAGGCTTAATAATTTTTGGACCTCTTCGGAAGTCCGGGAGGAGCCGTGAACAAGGGCGACCAAATACGAACAATTCATTCGTCACCACGAACGAGACAAATCCCGATGGATTGCTCTCTGAATTGACAGCGTCGACGACTGAGCACAGTGTTTTTGGATTCGGCTGATTCTCCCAAATATCTGCCCAGATCGACAGCTCTTCCCGCGGAGAACTCACATCGTGCTCGTCGTTCGTGGTAACGATCCGGGCCGTATATCTTTGCACGATGAGCCGCGAAGATACAAAATCGTCATCTCCATGGTCTTCGCGTAACACATAGCTTTCGATCACCAGAAGAGGCCGATCAAGCCTCAAGCTTCACTGTGCTGGGGCTGTTTATTCCGGTTAGGAGGAAACTGTGTGCCAGCTCTCTTGGTACCACGGTGCTGTACCCCGATGTCAGGTACTTCCTTCAAACTCCCGTCCGGCCTCATCGAGCTTCCGCTGAGATCGACCATCCATTAAAATAGCACGTCCGCTCAAGTCTGTCATTCGCTCGAGCTTCTTCCCGTTTTACTCGGCCGAACCAGCCAGAAGGCGGGTCACAAGGATAGCTGGAGCTGATGTACGGCGGGGAATGGCAGACGAGGAAGAGCAAAGTTGAACGAAGCCAGACGCCTGAAAACCCTGCATATGATCAAGCTCAACTTTGTGTCGCCTGTCGCGGAATGAGCGAATGATGATCGCAATGCAACTTTTGCCCTGCATCCTCGGTACCCGCCACCAAATGTAGTTTCATGGGAAATTGATTCGACTTTCAACTCGCAGCCGTTTCTCTTACGGTCACGGAACAAACTCGCAGAACCGGAGCACGGCAATCCAAAACAGCTCAGAGTATAAAATCTGATTTTCTTAGCCCCTAGCTTCTCGTTACATAGTCTGACGACACCACGATGAATGGATTTGAAGCGACAACGTCATGCACGATTGAAGCGGTCACTAAGCAAACGCAAGGTTCACAAATGTGAACAGCACTCATGCAAGGACATCAGTTGAGCTGACATTCTTGAAACGACTAGCTCACAATCAGACAGAAGTGCCAAGAAGTACCGAGTTTTCTGAACAGAATCGTTTACGAGAGCTGTTTTCGAACCCCATATGGACGAGGCTGCCTGAATACATAACGGTACTGTGAATACCGCTCTGACCGAATCTGGAACGCGCCGAGGGAGAAAATGCAGCGTGGGTGAAGGAGGAAGCTGGAATTAGGCTAGGTTCCTGATTGAATCTGAACTTCAGGATACCGTTCGGAAGCGCTCAAAAACCAACTACTTCCTCGGTTTCGAGACCCACCTTCCGCGCGGCACTCGCTCGGTGAAGGCGCCCTGATGTCGAGCGTGTGAGTGACATTTCATTCAAGAGTGTCTTTTCAGAATCGCTCAAGCGCTGGGGTTGGTTGTCCCGGGTCCGGGAACTCGGCGCGATAAGCTCCTTAGCGTTGAACACCACTAGCGCGCTCGGGCCCTTCTCCGGTGAAGTTATCGTATGGTCGGCGAACGTACGTACTCATCTTGAAAGCATCTGATTAGAAGCTTCCTTTTGCCTCCTGCAGAAAAAAAGAACCCGCCGAGACTCATTCGTCGTCGTTCGTCTGTCATGCGAAAGCAGACTCGGCAGACGAGTCGTGCAGCCCGCATGCAAATAAAGGTATTCGTACTCAATGTAAATTCAGCGTGAAATATGCAATGCGTGACATACCTCTAGCTGCTGGGGTCGAGCAAAACGCGATACTCTCATGAAACGGCATCAGCGCGCGCTTGGATTTTCGTCTGCTTTTTGGAGACACGCGGAAACGAACGGAAACGTGCAGGCTGAGGACGGGATATTTTCTTCCGCAAAGAGAACCAACGGCTCGGCCCGAAATCTTGGCATCCGACGATTTCACGTTAGAAGATCATATGTGCCTCAAAAGTATAAGATCTGGAAATTCAGAGCCGGGAAGGCATATGAGCACTCTACGTTAGCCAGATCTAGTTCTTGCCTCCGCACTCACAATCAGATACGCCTCCTTCCGCACTCAGATACCACTCGAGCTTTCTTCCCGAATCGCACGGCGTTGTAAAAGACGCAGTCGAGTTATCGGTTTAACTCTTGAGCTCGGAATCGCGTCACATACGCAGGTTTCGCCCCGGGAGCTCCCTTGTGAAAAGAGATTCTCTAGTGTTTCGCCCCCTGCCTTGGAAATCTGGCTTGAATGTTGTCCGTATGTATGTATGTATGTATGTATGTATGTATGTATGTATGAGCTCTTTCTTTGGTATGGAAACGCTCAAAGTCGTCTTCGTCTCAAACACAACGCTCGATGGTTCATATCGAGTGGGCCGCAGTGAGTGAAGGAGCTTCGGTTTACCATTGATGTGAGCAATGGGGACACGCTGCTCCTTCCGCCTCGGATTTTTTCATAGCCGGTCCCCTTGGCATGGGACTGTAACCGTGCTTCGGCGGGGCTGAGATTTGGGGTCGAGGAGCACAGATGACTATTTCGGATCGTTCCCTCTGGTGTCGGGTTGTGTCCGCAAGGACTTTCCCCTCACCTAGGCACCGTTGGTTGGAGTTGATTCAACCCGTGTGTCCGAAAAAGGGATCAAACGGCCGATTGTCAGTGCATATCCTGTAACCAAAACTCGATGGCGGCGGTTCGAATCTCGACTGCTGCCGGGGATGCATCACGTGTGACGTGCAAGAGCGCGTCCAAGGTGTGCATCGACTGACACGATAAGGCGTCAGTCGAGAGTGGGTTCAACGGTCTCCACTCTCCCAAAAACTGTGACCGGCGTCCGCAGAGCTTGCTCGCCCCTGAAGTGAAAGGGTCATCTTCGGATGAGACGCACCATAACCATAGCCCAATGCCGCCAACGCCTCCAAAGAACCTTGAGGGGATCAGAATGGTAAATAAATATCAAATCGGCCTATACCAACTTTTCTGACCGATGAAATAGTTGAATTTCTGAAGTTCTGTTGTTTGTTTATCCATACCAAATTGAGAGAAGTCAGAAGAACTTCTACCACCTCCTCCTGCAAGGGATCTGCGATCGACTGCATTTTTCGGACGGGAGCTCCGCGTTGACGCCCCACCGCGCGGCTCCAGCCGTAGGATCGTCATCCTTCGTGAATCCCACCTCGTGAATCATGGTTTCATCTCTTCAATTTACTTCGGCGAGGGGTTTCCCGCCATCTGAAATCGGATTCCACATAACGTGATCATCTGCAACGACGTGATTATCTGCGAAGAAATCATAATCATGATCACTTCGCAAACATACCGATTCAAATAGAGCGGAAAACAGAGTGATACTGGAGGAAGGAATTTCGGGGTCGCTGAGTACGATTCAATCGTAATTTCCTACACATTTAAGACGTACTCCCGGCGTGAAACATGTACGATCTTCCTCCAAAATCGCCATCAATCCGAGAAAGCATCATCCCTCTGACCACTGGAGTAAGAGATGATCGTTGTCGCCGTCCATGCTGTCGACGTGTAAATATCTCACTCGGTGAATCGTCGACGACCTCGAAGGTATGCTGAGCCTCCATCTCGAGATCGAACCGATCTTCCGGAAGACAACACTGCTTGCGTCAAGCGCTGATGATGCTTCCGGTGCGGTGCAATAGCTCCAATGAGGTACGCCCATTACCAGAGAGGAATCTGCATCGAGCATGCACTTTGTATCGAACTTCACACGGATTGTATGCAATGAGATTCAGCGGTTGTGATAGATGGAATCATTCCTGAAAAATCACCTGCTCCCTCTTTCACCAGGCATATCTAACGTCAGAATAGTGAATTGTGTTCATGGAGAACATCGACGTTGATTTCCGACTTGCGTTGGATCAGATTAGAGGGTATACGCGGAAAAATTGGAAATTGGGGGATGCGGGTCTCTTCAGCCGCTCCTAGACTCGAGGGCACTGTATACTTTTCAGAAGCACGCGTGAAATCGGCATTCATCCGGGGAAAAAAACATGTTTTTGATAACAATCGGGGAGTATGTAAGGGGGCCGATTCTTTTCTCTGTTGATCTTTGAACAAAGCTCAGACTACACGGCTGCCCCCGGCCAAACTGATGATGGTGAAAGTGAAGCTTCACTCGTGCGACGGTCCACTCGAATCGCAATACACGCCTACTGCATTCCGATACTGGCCTCTTTCAATACAAGTTTGCTCACAATAGAGGAGACGAGCGCCTCCATGGTGCCGCTTCGTGCTTATGCCCATGTCAATCTCAAACAACAAATGTGTGCGCTGACTTCATGCGAGCTTGTCAGCGGTCAACCATTGATGCATTTGCCGGTTGGAACTTGTTGGAAGCTCATCCCGAAGGTCGTGATAAGAGCTAGGTATCGTAGAAAGAAATCAATTTCTATATCGTTATTATCATGGTTGGATTGCAATTAAGGCTAGAGCCTAGGGCGGAACATTCACAGGGGCGGCAAATCTGACTCCAGATGAAGAGGCGATAAAAATATTTTGTCACATGAAATTCAGACGCAAAGTGTGAATTAAGCAGCGCCCAATGAAGCCTCATTGAAATCTGAATGCCCGAATTCCATAACGCGATGAGAATATTGTTTGACGGGACCTATTACGAAGAGCGCCAGTTTTTTGTCAGACATGGGGCGGCAAATTTCCCCCGCGTAGGGCCGGCAATTTCTTGAATCCGGCCCTGCTCCCTCTAAAAGAAGCCTCCTCCGGGGAGATTTGGAATCATGGAAGCCTCCCTCTAATGGTAGCCCTTCTTCAATAGTAGCCCTCTTCAGAGAAGGCTTGAAATAATAGAAGCGGGGGCCTTTATTTGAATATTCACGGTAAGTAATATTTGCGTCAATTGTCGTCCTTCCTTGTCTCGAGGAACAGTGGTGCTCCCGATTGGGCGGGTAATTGATGGGAGACTCGTCATGGAAGAGTGAAACATAGGCCCATCCCCGGAAGATTCTCGCAGGCGCGTACCGAAATCTCAGAAGTGGCCATTGGTCGAAACCTCGTGGTCCCGAAGGTTCTCCCGAGATTTACCACCTCACGTTGCCGAGAAACCGGAGGACCAGGCTACTCAGCGACAACCGAGTTCATCCGCTCATTAATCATACCTGAGCGCCAACAAACTTCATACTTTGGGAAACTTTCGTTCTCACCGTAACCATTTCGTTCCGGTCTCATCGAAACATTTCGATGGGACCAAATAACGGGACACAGAGTCGGCCTCACGCGAATAGGGAGGTGAAAATACGTTGAACTACCAAGGCTGGCGGGATGATCAGCGGAGTCGGTATCGTTCATTAGCTCCTGACCTTTATTCCCCACGACCGCCTCTTCCGAACGTAGACTCTGATGGCAAAATCAACTAACATTGCAGGAGCGGACTCATGAAACGAGGAGGCACCTGTACCCTGCTGGCAGCTCCTGTACTGCAGAGCAGCGCGACAGCCCGGAGTTTCTCCGAGCGACCTCCCTGTGGTGCCAAGATCTTCCCCTTCAATGGGTCCCGTCTGACGCGCAAACCTTCCAAGTGCGGCGTGCGGCATCACTGCAGGTTCGCGATCTCGTCCTCTTCCTCCCGCATCCTTCTGTTGCCGTCTAACGCGCGACCTGAGAACGTAAATTTAATATGTGGCGGCTACGAGAGCGAAATATTGGCCTGGATGCGGGCTTCCAGAATTGTCAGCAAAATTAAAAACGGCTCCGATGCTCTCAACAGCTGGGCTTCCTGTTCTGGTAGCCTGGAACCGCGACAGTGACGGAAACCGGTGTACAGACCCCGCTCAGCGTGTCTCTGCCGTGACTCTACCTGAACTCACGTTCCGCGATATCGAGCCAATACGGCTTTGTTGACACTCACCGTCTGACCAAACCCTCGGAAACTTGCGGAGATCTTCCTCGTTACACATGGAACATTCGAGCGCGCCCGTGCGAATCAAAACGACTGATTTCTCGCCAGCGAGGTGGACACGTTGGGGCCACAGGGGAGCTTTATGGAGAGGGCGCAATTGTCGTCTCTTGTCGGACGGTCGAGTCAACAAACGAACACGAACACCGTGATCGGTCGACGCCGAAGTATCAGAGGGAAAATTGGATGGAGATCGCTACGGAATCCCATCTGGTTTGGCGGCGGCAATAAATGCAGCGCATGTATCGCTCGCACAACGGGAGAAGATTGAAGAGACGCGCAGGAGCAGAAGCAAGCATGGAATTGGACTATAACGGAGGCCAAGGAGATGCCGATGGGGCAAGTCAGAGACTCTTATTCCTCTCCCCGGTATTACGGCCGTCGTTGGGAGGCTCCGCGCGTCTCTCTTTTATACAGCCGTCCATGAAGAGAGGTCTGTTTGACGCGGAGCAGTCACGCAGATCGAATAACGATGAATTTCTTCTTGCTCCAGAACCGCATGCGTTCGATAAGGGGAAGCTTCGCGTGCCCCCTTTCTCTACTTCTCGTTCCCGCAAGTAAACAGCGGCGATGAATGGATTCAATTCATTTGGGTTCGATCGATTCCGTTCAAGATCGAGAACAGGGAATTATTCAACGCACATATGAATCGGACGGAATGACGATGAGGGATTCCGATGATGGAGGAAAGCGTTCAACTCGGATCGCCTTTCTCCGTTCCTGACGCCGAGAACGGGCGCACGCGACTCCGGAGGGATTCTCTGATTCGGAATCTGTGTTCGAACGATCCCACCCGACTAGGAGGAAGCGCTCGGGTTCCTTGGTTTCGGAGTCGCTGCCTCAGGATTCATCTTTCCGCCCGTATAAGGTTCCAGCGATAACAATCGCTGAGAAGTCTGCTCGGTTCCCATCCGTTTGGGAATAAGATCCCTCGACCGACGCCACGCTGGGTTTGAAAAGAGCCTACGGGAGCTCCGGAACCGAGAAGAATGGATTCCCGCTGAACGCAGACACACGAGCACTCTGATTGGATGATTACACGCGAAGGTTGAACGCGAAACCTTGGGTAAGCTCAGATGTCGTTGACTTCGTTCCCCTAGGCCGATGTTCCGCTCGTTTTCCGTTGTTTACAGTGTCTCTTCTGCTCGTTCAATTTTGAATTTGTTGTTCTTCAAAACACATCGATCAACTCCAGCTCGGAAACGGCCCATGGGTCTTAGACTTGCCAGAGGCATGAATTGTTTGTTTTGAGATGTCGAAATATAAAGATCGTTGACTTTCACAACGACGTCTTCGAGATAAATATCGCGGGCTCAAGCTTGACTTTGCAACGCTACGCTAATGCTTCGAAAAGGGTTGCATGCATTGAGAGAGCATACAACGTGACATATTGCATCACGGATATGTACCTACCCAGTCAGATATTGTTTTGTAGGTTCAGCGCAGCGGAGTCTGGACGCTGCAAATGAGCGAATGCGATCTAGTTTTCAATGACGGCTGCCGCGTTCGAGATGAGCGACGTTGCGTAACTTATTTGCAAAATTGCTGAGCAACAAACTTCGGAATTCCGGAGGAAGCCTTGCGCTCGAACGCTAAAGTCATCACAGGGGGGATCTGGATTAGAGGCTGCCTGGACAAAGCTTGTCTCCCCTGGGTCTCCGAAAATTCTGTTCAACTCGGCGTAGGTTGTTTTTTTCCCGATCTTTCAGCAGCAACCCGACCTGTTTCACCTTCGAGCCGAGCAGAAAGTCTTGGAAAACAAGTCTTGGAACTTCCGTTCTGGAACAACATCAGAACGAAGTTTATCGGCTCCACAAGCTTGAAGGGATGCGAGGAGGAAGAGTATGTTCAGAGGATCATCCCCCATCCTCGATTAATTGAACTTTGCGAACCGCCTCCCAAGACCGAGGAAAGTCGACTGATCCTACACCAAGGTTGCGTCACTCTTAGTTACGTCATGCGGGCATTCTGCTAAGAATGCCCAACAGGCCCCGATCGAGTGCTGGTCGTCCGGTCCGTGTTGCTGGTGTCGTTGATAGCTCGTGTCATCGGAGCCGGGCTCATATGTATATGTTTAGTTTCCGTCGAAGCGAGCTTGCTACCGAGGCCTGGCGAGGTCGTTGGGCAGCCGCTTGTTGCGTTGAAGTGAAACTCAGGAGTTGAAAATCTCCACTAGGCGCTCCGTGGAGCCACGGCTGGTGAGTTTATCCCTTCGAGAGGACGGGTGCATAATTACTCAAAGTGAGTCTTAAAGAGTAAGCTGAACGAGCACGAAAATGTCTGCTGTGTCTCTAGAAGTTTTATCATTAGACTCAGAGAAGTTTCAGTCTGGAATCACAACGGCACAGCTTCGAATCAGCGGGGTGAGGACCCTGGAGACCTTACTCGAAACGTAATCAGGGACGAAACGAGGTGAACTCGTTCTCCCGCGAATGCGAACTTTTGTCACGATCGGAAACTCATCTTCCCCCAAAAAAGTAACTCGTCGAACGGGGAACCAGTTCCGACGAGGATCAAGAACTGCGAGGGTCAAGTGTAGTGGAGCTACGGTACGAACCTGCTCTGGAATATTAGAACTGACCGCAGGGATTTCCGGAGGCCATCGCTCAGCACGCCTACCATCGGTTCCCATGAAAATCGACTGTCAAACGAGCAATTACCTCCGGTCAACGTGAACCCAAGCTTATTCCCCGAGCGCTGATGATGACCCAACTCCCTGCGGTTGATTGTAGGACCTGCAGGACGATAGTGTAAATAATCAAGGATGTTCGAGTGGACAACCCTTCCGCTTCCTCAACTCCAATCGGTGCTCGTTGAGAACGACAACTTTCCTGACCGGCTGCGACGTAACTCTGTCTCTGAACGTCCACCTGATGAGAAACAACAGTAGCAGCAGTAACAGAATCGTTCTAATAGGCAAGCAAATCCGCCTAATTGAGGTCTAGCAGACAACTTACTATTAGATTCAAAAGCTGGCAATCAAGGCTCGCTTATTCCGAGTATGAGCATAGAGGTAGCTGTCGAGTAGAGAGTTTATTCGATTCAGGGAGAGATGTGGACGTCTGTATGAGGCCGTCCACTGAATGAACGGTTTTTCACAGCGAGAGCCGTTCCCCAGCATGCGATTTCGGGAAGAACACTCTCAAATTCAGGAGTACATGTTTACAAAATTTGGTTGATGGAAAACTGGAAGGTTTACGATCGTTCGTGGCGAACCGACTAACGCCATAACTCAAAAATCGCAACATATCTCGCACTCAAAACTCTTTCTACTTGGAAACATACTGGGACGCTGCTTTTCGTCCAGGCAGAATTCCGATATCTCATATCCTCGAGTTCCCCGCCTTTTGTCTCGTCTAGGATCCACTGTATGCCATGCCGAGGCACTTCAGATTGGAGCGGGGCTGCTCTCAGATGCTGGATCGATCCAGCAAGTAGTGGATGCCGTCAGCTCCAAAATTTCTCTCCTCGACTAAAGTCAGACGTGCCGTCGATCGAGCCGCAGGAACAACGTCTCATCTGCCGAGATTCGCTCGCTGATCCGATTTATTCAATTTTTTTTCTGTTTCACCCAAGACACAAGCTTGCAGATCCGCTTTGGGGAGCGATATTTTTTTTTTTGTTCAACTCGTCCTAGTAGAGGTGGGCGATGTGAGAGAGGAATTTTAGGTCCGCAGCGGGTTCGCTGTCACGGCATTTGCCCGTGTTGAGAAGTGAGAGCAAAAGCATAGTGATATACTAAAGAGATCCATCTCGACATCCCGTCTTGTTTGAGAAAGGTCCCTTCGCTGCGCTTTCTGCCGCACAGCGGCTCGGGAAGGAACGGCAAATGACAAAGAGAAAAGTCGGATATATCATGGATCTGATGACATTCACATTTCACGGCATCTGTTCTCACGGAAAATGAGTTTGGTGAACGAATTTTCGATCTACTGAATGTCAGATAGTGCTCGCACTCAAATTCAAAGTTCTGATTTCGAGCGGACTTTTGCGGAACGATTTCCCCAGGACAAATTGATTTTTTCTTTCGGGAAGAGACATCATTTCCTGCGGAGCGGCTCCAAGAAGCCGTTCCTCTATGAAGAATGAGCACGGTTTCAGCCGACCGGGGCGCGACGCGGTAGTAGGAGAGCGTCAAGACGACGAATCGGAAGAGAGCGAGAAATGCAACCATGCTCTCCGGTAGAGTTCCGAGGCAATACCAATCTTGTCTTGCGTGAGAGTCATTCCTGCCCGTCTTGCTCCTTCGAGACATGTGTCCCATCTTTTTCCTTGCGAATAGATTTATTGATTGCGCCGTTGTGACCACCGCCAGCCGTTCATCTACTGCTTCCCTACACAAGGCCTCTCGGTGTAGCTTCGCTCATATCGGTTTGCAGACCTGAGTATGTTTGCAACTCGATGTTACAACTCAACGGTGGTGCTCTCGGCCAAACTGGACTCTGATCTCGCCTCTCCAAGTCCAAGCCTGGAACGTTGTTCATCTCATAGGAAATACAATCGACTCCCCTTGGTTGGAATGGCCATGTTAACCCGGTAAGGCAGATGTCTCGAGGAAGCGGGTGCTCACGAGAGCATGGTTCAGATGAGAGCAAAAAACGTCCGATCGCTAACTCGCCCCGATTATCCGGGGACTCAATCGAGTGGAATTGGCTGTATCGATGTTTGTTGATAGTCACTCCTGGCACCTCCCGGGCGGCAACTTGTTTCCACGTATTGATCCATGGGAGCTCAAAGGTCAACCCTTGCCAAGTCCAAAAGCCAATTTTCGCATTTACACGTCCCGAATACGGAGGTATATTTACTCGGGCGTTGCGAGCAGCGTTGAGCCTCGTTGAGCGATTGGTTGCGTCCCAACTCGCTAAATTAGCATGACTGTGTTTTGTCGAATGGAACGTGCTTCGAATGATGCCTCCACTCAGGGGTGAGATGTAGATTGGAACAGGAGCGCCGCCAGAAGCCCTGCAAACTTGACTCGGATAGACCCCATCAAGGTTGGGAAATTCTCGTTTTTCGCCGGTACAACCCTATATCAGTGCTCGGGTATTCAAACGAACAAATTGGAACCACATTGGAAATTACATTACTGCTGGGAGAACTCCGATTCCATCGCATGAAGTTCGTTGTTTTCAGGCCTATTTTTGCGTCGGATTTTCCCATCGGTTGAGTCCGACTGGTAGTCCCTCTACGAGTAGCCGTTGCCGCTCGAATATTCTCCGGTCATTGCTACCGGGTCGTGACTTATTTATGGATTTTTATTCGTAATATATTTATCCAGAGCCTGCGGAGATGCAGTGATGACCATTCGGATACTGTGCGCAATGTGTTTTCAGTCAGCGCTGCCTGTTTACTCCCCCAGTCTTTATTCCGCAGCCAAGGCACCACGAAAGTTGACTCTATTCCGCTTACTTGAATGTTTGTCCTCTCTGTGAAGGGAACGGAATCGTGTTGGTATAGCACTTCCTGCTTATGAATTGAATTACTGATAGGAGGAAGGTGTTCAACACCTTAACGGTCCAGTCTTTAGGCAACTCGCTATTCAAAGCTGTGCTGAACAACTTTGTTTTTCGCTCTAGGGATGATCTTGTGCGCTCTCGACCGAGTGGCTCGAGGGAGGGGCTATCCTTTCCCAGCGTCACTGAAATATTCTCTGCTCCAGAGAAACTCGATCGGAGACTGACTCTATAGCTTGATATCCGCTAACTACAAAGCGATAGCCGATTCAGAGATCTTTTATAGATTTAGACCAGTGTATCTCACCCGACAGGGCAGACCTGAATAGGGGAAGCGAGAAGTTTTCGACGGCGAAAGACCGTTTACGCGGTTCCAAGTGCCATCATTCTGAGAATCCCTCTGACGATGAGATCACTTTCTCCTGAAGTCTGGCGGTAGGGAGTCCTCTTCCGAGCATGAGCCTCTCAGGTTTCGATTATCTATAATTAATGAGGAAAACGATTCGTTAACGGGCTCTCCAATAGCAGCTGTTTTTTTCGGAGCAGGTGAGAGAGGAATACCCACGTGAAAAAACGTTTGGGGCACTCAGAATCACATCAGAGAGGAGATCATTCCCATAACATTCCGAGAAGGTAATAGCCGGAGCGCAGAAACTCATGGACTGTGAATTCACTTTTTTGTTGTGACGCGCATTCGTTTCATGGATTTGGTGATGCAGTGGTACTTCATCCAACGAACGGCTCGTTCAACGAACAACCCGTTCAACGAACTTCTTCGAATCACTCATCTGCTCCGTTCGGCGAACCGAAGGCTCGTTGAGCAAACTTTCCGGAAATAGCATCGATTGGGACTTCTAGAAGATTTCTTCATCCAAAGGATCGCGATCGAAGTAATGTAGACAAGCGACGCGATAGGCGGCGCAGTTCGTTGATTTTCGTCCGTTGTCAATGAATGCTTCTTGGCGCCCCATTCAACGAACTGTCCCGTACAACGAACCGATACGGGGAACGAATCAGTTTCGTTGAACGGAGCACTACTGTACACTGATAATTGAGGCGACCTCCTAGGGATCCAGGGGATTGTCTGATTCAGACAATTTCGATTGTAGAAATTCGAATCGAGATTTCGCCGAAAGTGACAGAAGCTCATTTCCTCATTTCCCATGAGGACAACAGCTTCTTCCTCGAGAACTTCGATTCCTCCGGCGAAACAACTAAGAAGCTCCCAAGACAGGTAACGAGAAATCACGTAGACTCAATCGGCCGTAGTTCGCTAATACTGTCAAGACAGCTTTCAAAGTCGAGTGACTGCTCTCGGCCTTCACTTGAAGTTGGGGTTCAGAACGAGACCCGGCGACCCTTAACTCAGGAATAAGCCAAATGATTTGAGACCCATTTCACACCGAGGAAATAACGAGCTCATGATGACGGAACATATGATGACTCGGATGAGATATGCCGGAACTTCCCACGAATTCTCATTTCTCACCGCTTCCTGCATCGAATGCGGGCGAAACTGGAAGCCAAGCTGCTTGAGCGCCGCGGGCTTTAAAGCGATAATACGGATAGAATTCGAGGAATCAAAACCTAAATCCCGACAATCTAGCTCTCCGGCACGTTATTTGCTTGCTGTTGCCGCGGATCATAGCGAATCACAGCCCGCAGGCATTGGCATGGAAAATGTTTAGTACCAAGCTGATAAGTACGCAATCAGTCATTGAAACCACGTCTTTGCCTTCCGAGCTCTAATCACAAAGATGCCCAGAACCTCACGGTTCTACTACACGGAGAACCCGGCTTCCCCCATAAATTGTAGTTCTGTCTGAGATTTTGGTGCTGATTGTGATAAGAGCTGGTTCCATCGAAGACTTGTCTCCAGGAACAACTCCAGGGCCGATTTCGATCCATCACTTCCCACCATGACGCTCTCGCGACGGTCTCAGATCTGTCAGCGACGAATGTGAGCCAACAGCGTATACGTTGGGGAGCAGCGGGGGGCGTTGCAAGAGCTATTTCAACGAAATATTGAAGAACAGTCAACCAACCCGCCGTGATGAGCAACTACCTTCAAAGACATATTTATAGATCGAAGTCCGCCGTCAAGAACTCGGTAGCTATCGTCGCAACGAACATAGTGTCTTCCTCCTCTTTTCGAGTTTTATTGGAGACAAGAAACGCGTCGCGAGAATCGAATTCTTTGATCAAGTAAGATAATGGATTTCTCAATGAATGATCACCCACCGACACGAGAGGATTGTTTTCTATTCCATCAGTAGAGGCTCTCTTGTTGGCGAGCATTGCCGAAAAGAGCTGCGATGAGATCAAGAAATGCCAATTTTCCGAATCAATGGCTCTGCACAACTTCTCGAGTCGTGGACTTCCCGACGGCTGGGCGAGTGGCTCACGGAGACATGATTCCAATAAGCTGTGGAGCAAGTGGTTCATTGAGCTGTTGAAACTCGTAATGAAGCCGTGTAAATTTCTTACAAAGCGACGCTAATGTAAAGCTAATGATGACAACGTGTCCGCAGGCGCGATTCGATTGAGAGCTCATGGTGCCGCAACACAAGTCACGCGATATCACTCGCGAATTCACTACACCGCAATCATTCCACTAATCGAGACTCTGACTGAATGCTCTCCAACGAGCCTTCTCCATATCATGTCCTGGTTATATTGAGAGGCATTGAGGCTGCCGTTCCAGCATAGAAATTGTATGATCCTAGACGGTAATGAGTCATGAGCAAGTCGCACCTCAGTGGTCTGAGGCAGAGCCAGTGGTCCGTCGCACTGCTGATTCCATCCCGAGAGGCTTCATGACTCGTCTCTCACTCGCAATTGAGGCAATTATTCGAGAATATCGATCATAGCTCTTCATTGGATTTAGCTCGTGCTCGGCGACCCCGCCGCGTCGAGTTGTCAGGCAACGTTTCAGACCGTACGTCACGCAGCGAGATTGTTGCGGCTGGTTTGGCTCGTCCTGCAATACTCCCAGGTACACAATTCCACACCTTCGCGGCACTTTTTGCTCACGCGGAACTCACGATCCTGAAAATTGAAATCCGGTGAGAAATCTCAGGGAACAATACTAGCTGTTCGCGGTACATCTTCAATTCTGCCATGCTTCCTAGTGCGGACAATGTCGATGATTTCTCAGCGAGGCGTTTCTCTCATTCGAATACGGAGCCGTTGGGACCCCTTGAGCTTCCTTGTCGCGGAGAAAGTTACTTCATACCTCATCAGCTCAGCGGGAGGCGTGGCAGGAGTCCCAGCAACGAGACATGAAGTTGACGTTTTGGCCGCCTATGATCCTCCCAATTCCGTTGTGTGTAGAGCCCCTGCTCCCGGATGGCTGACGACTACTCAAACCCCGCGCTGGAGGAATATCGTGCAGCGAGACGAGCTTGAACCCGGGTCGTAGTCTTGAGTGGGTTATCGTAGAAGCCTGACAATACACCAACTCCAAACTCCGACACATCCTCTACATTGACAACATTCGGAATCCTCGGAATCGCAGAGCTCGGAGTCTACGATTCAAACTCGAGTCCGAATATTTTCGTGGTTGTTCGGTCGTGCGGCGGCTAGTTCGCTAAGATCGTTTGTTTGCTCGACGCTCTCAAGCCGAAAACTTCCCGGTTCCGAAAAAACAGCTTATCGGTCGACTTGCGCAGTCGGGACGACCGGAAGTCCGAGAGCTTCGTGTGCCTCCTTCTGTGGCCACGGACAGGTGGAACGCATGAGCTCCCGCCCCTTCTACTCTCCCCAGGAGTACATCTCAAGGTAAAGACTGCGGTTTTTTTCCTGTTATTCTTTCCAATTTGCTTCGCTAGGCCGCGGCCCCTAAATTCCCCTACGTCGATAGCGCCTCAGGCGCGAACTCGAGACCGGGACGAGGATCCCACTCCACTGCGCGGACGAAATTAATTTTCTGCCCAAGCTGCTTCAAGTGTCGATGTCGAGTGGAGTAGAACCGACCGACTGTTTCGATGAAAACCCTGGAAACTCATTCGAGCGCAATAATATCGGCACGGTCCTCCACAGATCTGTCGTCATCTTGGGAGGATGTGATCGGTTGTCTGATCGATTTCACCCGACGTCGGTCATTCGATTAACTCCGAGGCCGCAAAAATCCGAGCATAGTTTTTCCTCGGAGATCAACAGAGTCACCATGCCGAAGGCGAGCGACTTCAATTCAGATGCTTCACATTTGAAGCATGAAGGAGGGACAGTTTCCCAACTCCGCCCTACCCACGGAAGCATCATGTTCGCCGACTGAATGATCACAGGCGGCTAGAAGCTTCCGTTGTGCAATAGAGGGTCGACTAGCTCGGGCTTTGTCCAGTGCGAACATTAATATTTCATTGGCTCACATAAAACATAAGTCGGTGGTCCTTCATCAAGAACTGCGAAGATGCTCTGCCTCAGCCAGACAGCCAACGATTCCATGGTGCAACTCATGCGGTTCAAGAGAACAGTTCTCCGTCGGGAAAGCGAACGTGACCCATCCAGCTCACGACCCAGTATCCAAGTACATGGTTATCATTCATTGCTCCTTCGAGGAACATCGGGCTCTTCTCAAGATCATCATATGAGTGGCAGCACTAAGTGCGCGGCGCATTCGGCTCGCGATGAAAGTTTTGTGGGGGTCCATAGGGTGTGCTGTTAATTGATGTACATATAACGAGGATCGGGAATCATTCCGGCCGCTACACCAATAAGGGGGTTGACCCCTTGAGGTTCATCAGGGACTGCGGGGACACCGAACTGTGGCGTAAGCCGTCATTAGGCGGTGATGGCTGATCGAGGTTGAGATGAGAAGGCGAGCACTTCAACAGATCCCGACAGTGTGTAAGCCAATGCGAGAGGGTCGTTCTCATGACCACGTGATTGATCCGCAGAGGCTTGTCCGGCTTAAGGACATCTTGCCGACGCCCACACCTTTCCCGTTGGGACCAGATCAATAGCAAGTAGAGCTCAAGATTCGGGGGTTCTGCCTGCGACTGGCGAAAGTTGGTTCCACGATTCAGTTATCGGTAAACAAATTGCGCAGATTCCTCGCGTGAAGAAAGTGATTCGTTCACTCCGTTCAGAAACTCCTGAATGCGAACCACCTCTAACACACGGAGCGATTTCGCCGACGCGCGAGATGAGCGGTGACTTTGACGGATGCTTTCCTTCGGAACACCTTTTCCATCTGCACCTTTCTCGACCTTCTCCATCCGTTCCGAATACCTTCTCCCGTAGACGAATGCAATGCCTATTTCCTGAGAGTTCGACCCCCGGGGTTACGACGGCTGATGTACCGGAGCAAAGTAAGGAAATCCTCCGATGATGCTGCAGAACGACCGCATCTCAACGAATTACCCGGCAGCGAAACGTGCATGAAGCCGTCGATCGCAACCAGGAACGCACAAGTTTCCGAACTGGAGACACTCTTAATTCGAGGTTGATAGGCAGCAGCGCATCATCATCTCTGGACCACGAGCATAGCCTGTCCAGTCGTGGCTTGGACTTGGCTCCAACCGTCCGGCAAACCGCGTATGATTTCATGTAATTTGCGTCATTCCGACGGAGATTTGGTCATTCGAGCCTCACAGAAATCAGGCAGGTTTGCCACATCCGAGCGTGACCTCTCAAGCCCTGACTGCCATAATATTTCCCCAAATTGCTTACCCGTCCTTCCGTAGGGACGACGAGCTTCCCGTTTTGCGTATCCTAGTCTGCTTGCAGGAGTAGGCGTGATAGCGCGTGTGCGCGGCCGGCAGAGCCAGCCGGCTGGTGCTTTTTTCGTCAGTTCATCTCGGAGAGCTCGCGGATCAACCTTGCAGTGCTACTCTTCGGCTTTCTTGTATTCAGCAAACCTTTCATGGCGCTGTAACCAGTACCTAACAAGGGAGGTGCAGAACCTCAACCAGGAATTTCTCGACCAAACTTGCAGATAGTCATGTGCTCATGTCACTCATACTGGAAACGTGTTCAAAATCGGCTGAATACAAACTTGAAATTTCGTCATTTGTACCCATTCCAGCCTTTTCAGCGTAGAAGCGCCCCGGATCGTCGATTTTGTCCAACTTTGTATGGCCGTAAAAAAATTTCCTCACTCATTTAGCCGATTCTGAAAGCGTCCCTGATATCACTGTGCCCGACCCAAGTCTCTGTGCGAGTTTGGTCTCGAAACTCCAGGTCGAGGTTGTGCACCTTCCGTGTAAGAGAAAAGAGCCTTCGACCATTCAGGGATATCCTACTGTGGTGCGGTAGCTGAATCATTCTCATGTGAAGTGAGGGAATGGTTTTCCACAGTGTGATACCCTCCATTGGCATGGACGATTGACGGGAAAATCGCTCGGTTCCATGAAATGCCGCTATCCTCATCGTAAGAACCATTCCTTACGACCTCCGACCAGTGGCTTAGCTAGAACGAAGGGGGGAGCTAGGGAGGGGCGAACTCGCGAAATCTCAATAGAAAAATACATGGGGATTCTCTTCTCGGGGGGCCCCAACCTCTCACTACGTAACTGTCGGGACTCGAGCTACCGCCTCCGAGGTTGGTAGCTCAGCTACAAGAATTTGATCCGAAACGGAAAGGACTAGTGTTGATAAAATATCTGATAGCCCTCACTCTGATCACGAAAACCAAGCTATGATATCCACGGAACTGTTCTATGCGCAACTTCAGTGTTTGGGCCATCGGTCAGTCCACTTCCTGAACAGTGTTTGTGTTAAACTTCCGGAAGCCCAGTCTAGTTATGTAGGTCAGACATCAACCCTTTCAGTCTTCCGTCTGTGTGAACACTGAACTATAAAAGCAGTATTCGTGGAATAAAGATCACTCTGGTTGCACCGACGAACGTGAACGTCTCGTGTTCATTCGTGGCATCCCTCTCACAGTATAACTCTTATCTTTGAGCTAGAAATCAGTCAATTTGAGCCTTATTTTCCAACAACTAGCCCGACGAGCAATCGTTGCCGCTCATGGGCGTGAGAGGAGCTTCAAGGTCTGGCATGGACGAATGTGCCACCTGACTGTGGGTCAGCCCGGCTTCTGGGCGGCGAGGATTATCCGCAACGTGAGGGAATGGTGTGGGAGGGGATTTAGCTCCTCGTCGTACCCGATAGCGCAGCTCCTGAGCAACCACCGGCCTTCCGCGTCATATGTTCATCGCGTGTGACAGTTTCCATCACCCTTCTGCCAGCTCTGCTGTCCGACGGGATAGACTCTGTCACGCATGCTGAGGGTGGAATTCAAACGTGTGTACGCATTCCCGCTGAAGTCAAGTGTTCCTCTCGGGTAAAACACATGCACGACGACTCCCGGAAACAGGTCTGCCATTCCGCATCCTCGATGATCTGGTATCAGGACCTGCCGCTCCATCCGATTCTCGTGGCCGCCACTGTGACCCGGACTACTCCTTGATCTGCAGGACCGTCTGACAGTTCGCTCAGTCCGAACACCTCGGGCAAGGACCACCCGAGCTCAAGGATGGAGTGGTTGAGTGAGCGGAAATCGAGAAGTAGTCTCGGCTCCTAGGGAGTCTCGTGATCCGCACGAGCGCTCGGGAACATCCCGGGCGGGATCCTTGAGCGTGTGTCGATTTCAGCGGCTCTTTCAAGTTTTGCCGGTTCTTGATCGACTGGAATGTCTCGCTCGCCTACCGTCCAAGGGATCGTTCACCCCCGACCACAGCCCGCCCGTCTTCCTGAAAACTTCCAGGCCATTCCTCGCTGAACCGTTGACACTCACTTTTTTTTACGACGCTAATCAACACGGTTTCGTACAGAAAAACTCGACGTGTGCCCAAGTGATCACCATGACTCAAGACTATGCTCGACTCTTAAAAGAGAAAACTCCTTTCCATGCAGTATACTTCGATCAAAAATCGGCCTCGGGCTCCTCCTTGGAAGAATGATCGGCATTGGTATCCATCCGTAGACGGTTGGCTCGAGCCGCAACTACCTGAAAAACCGTTCTTACATCGTTAAGGTGGAAAACCACCAGTCTTCCGCCAGAGCCTGTACCTCCGGCGGCGTCCCGCAGGGGGGTTCGCTCTCACCGATCCTTTATGTTATTTTCGTTCTTAACATCAAGCTCTTCATACCCGCTTCGGTCAAGCACCTCTGCTTTGCCGACGACCTGGAGATCTACTCCCCTTCGAGACGACTCCCAGCGACAGCTCTTGCGGGCTGCCATCGACGGCATCGTGGACTGGTGTGCTGGGGACAAGATGATCTTGTCTCCGTTGAAACGCGTCCTGCTCGCTTCAGTGGACGATGATCGCTTCACCACATCGGCGACTCGCAACTTCCCGTGGCAAAATCTGTCCGCGACCTTGGCGTCCTGGTCACGCCGAGATTGATCCTTGGCGAACACGTAAACACCACCATCCATTCGGCTCGACAAGTTGTGAATTCGATATTCCGCTGCTTCATTGTTAAAAACCCTGAATTCTATCTGCGGTTGTTCCACTCCCTTGTCATGCCCAAGTCACCCTCTTGCGCTCCAGTGTGGCTGCCCGATAAAATGAAACATGTAAATATGCTAGAGGCCGTTAAAAATCGTATCCTCAGGAGACTAGCCATTTGTTGTGGTGTACCGTCCGGTTCGTTTTCATTGCCCTCCGTCATGAGTGTGCCCTCATCACCAGACTACCCTTCGCTCAAAGGACTTGTTATTCTGGAGACCTGACCTGTTCTTTGACGTTCGGCCCCACAATCTCAGAAGTGGCTGTACAGTTGTTCCGAAGGCGACGGCTCAGTGTGAAACCCTTCGAAATACGCTTGCCTGGCGGATTTAGAGAGATCCAAGATCGGCTTCTCCTGGTGTTGTTCTCATCTCACGAGTGAAAACAATGAAGTTAGCGATCCGCCATCTGCAGGATCCCCAGTGGCCCTCCTGGACCTCATCCCAAATTTTCTGAAACTATTTCAGGGATTCTCCCGTCCAAACGGATGCAGCATATACTCGTGCGTGATAACTGATGACATTATCATTACTGAGAATTTCTTCATAAGTCCTGCCTGCTGTCGGCGACCGCTGCTAGGAGCTCCCTGGAAGGTCGCTCGCCGAGAACGTTCGGCAGCTGTCCGTTTTCGCAATGAGCTCATCCATGCTTGTTAAGGGCCGACTGATCAACCAACGCTATTGCCTGTTCGGCTCCGGGGCGAGAATCATCTGATTGGCGAATCACGAGGCGGACTCTCTGAGGCTCTCGTCGTTCTAGAGTCTGAAAAGGTTCTCTTTGAGCCCTTGAAAATGTGTCGTCGTCGTCTCATCGGGTTGTGTGAGCGAATTCGGGAGGAACATGGGAGACTTGTATTGTTTGCAGCTAGTCCGGACTCTGGTCGATCCAGGCGCACGTATGAATGCATTACCTAGAATCGGTCGCCAGCTATGTAAATATTGATAACACAGGGGTCGGGAACCTTCCTCGAGTTTTGCATACCGGGTGCCGGAGCTCTAGGCCAGGGGTGTCAATGGCAAAACCGCGGCGGGCCAAACGACGGTCATGGAGTCGGCTGGCGGGCCACCCGGGGAAGCCCGAGGGGCGGGCCTCGGGCCACGTCTTTGACACCCCTGCTCTAGGCGAACGGAAGCGCCATCGTGACCCAGGATGCCTCAAGATCCCCATTGGTGGCGTGAAGTGTCATGCCAGCAGGAATGATCCCGCATGGCGAACATTTCGACGACTTATCAGCACTTCCTGATACCCTTTGCTCTTCGGCAGCCTCCAGCACACCGTGTCACCGCGCAGCGCCATTGCATGGGGTCTCGGACCCCAGGGTACGGGCTTCCTGGGGGTACGGGGGGGTTTTTTTAATTTTTTTTTGCAGGTGCAGTAGTTTTTCATATTGCGTCTTGAGTCTCGAGTTTACCGGGATGAGCACATTGAGGTGTTTCCGCGGGCACAGAGTGAACGAAGTTGGAAAAAGAACCCCCCCGCGCGTAACTCAAATGTGGGGGGTTTGGGGGGGGGGGGGAGGGGGGGGGGGGGGGGGGGGGGGGGGGGGGGCCCCGCGGGTTGGGGGCCCCTTTTTTTTTCCGGGGCTCCCTGGGGTGGCGCGGCTCACATGTTGACGACCTCTAACACAAGGACTCCGGTGGATATGTATTTCACCATGGAAAGGCGCTTCCACGGGGACCGACGGGTCATGGGACGCCATATTCATGGTTTCAAAGTGACGCCATACCGAGGAACCTCGTTTCATGGTGGACTTGATAGCAGTATAGTTCATGATGGCGGGAGGAGGAACAGCCAGCTCGTTCCCTCACGTTTTTTTGTGAGATGGAGCTTCCGCAGTTGGAGGGAGCATTGGGCGTGATCATAATGCATGCAATGAGACGTCGACATTCAGTGTATGTACACACATCAGGCCACGTTGGCTAATGAATGATTAGTAGGCACTCCAACAGCACAGGCGCTTCGTACAACTCGTATGAGACCCTGTACGCGACAGGTATCGGATCGGAATTTACCGCGCGTTGTGGGCACAGCATCAGCCGCGAGCGTGTAACCACAGCTCTCGAGGCGACGGGCCGAGCAACGACACCCAGGCGGAGAGACGGGCTATGGCGGAAAAGCTCGCGAACACTCCGATTGAAATCGCACCTCGAGTTGGAGAGCCGAAATCCGAAATGTCGTCATTGTTTCTCCACTCCAATGAGGAGCTGCTGTCGAGATCCCACTCCGAGGTCGCTCGTTCAACATGATTCCGGGTTAGATCTTGGCGGTGTTTGTGACGAAGCGTTTTTGTTGGATTGCTGAATCTACACAAGCCCAAACCAATCCGGTTCAATGACATATAATGAAGCCATGCTGAGTTCTGCGTCATGGGGATCATTTTTCGGCGCGAATTATTTGCGTGGGCCGGGTTCGGCTTTCATGTAACCCGCGATGGCACTGAATTTTGACACGCATGGGGAATACGTCCCGATAACTCAGAACTCGGACATTTTCGAAAAAATCGGTACACTGCGATTCTGTATTACGGGGAGTTGACTGTATATGGATTGGAGAGGTAATCCTCTCGCTAGTGGATGAACATATTGATGAATAATTTTGCATATTTCGCCTATTTTCACAGCATATTTGCATGCATATTTCGCGGTTTTCCAGTGCATGAAAGCGCGAGCTCTTGTCATGATCGGAAAACTGTATGTTCCGATGGCGTCGCGCCCAGTCGTCGTAGGCATTGTTTCTATCGGATGATTGCCCCCGGGGGGGAAATTTTTGGTTTTTAAAACCGGGGGGGGGGGGAAAAGGGGAAGGGAAACATCGGAAAACTGTATGTTCCGATCTATCGGAGACAGTCTCCATAATTGCGCAAGTTGGCCGGCAGCAAGTGCAAACTTAAAGTGCCAAAATCCTCGTTGAAAATCTCTGCCTCGAATCAGAGCAGTTGGGTCAGCCGATTGCTCCTATGACGGCCTCACGCTTCACTTTTCAACCGGAACACCTCTTTGAAGGGGAGAGTCCGATTTTTTGTGGCGCCCCTGCTATCACCCCTCGCGGCTGAGGCCCGTACCCAAGCGCACTGCTGTTCCAGACCAGTCTCCCTCTTCGACGCCGTTCTGCCCATGTCTCTGCTCTTCCCCATTAAGTTCGTCATCGTTGTCCGTGATCAGAATTTTCATTCAATAGTCTGATGAAAGCCTCGAACATTCCATGCCCACGTTTTGCATAATTTCATCGCAACGATGGAATGAAAGAGTTTGAAGCTTTCCGCGCAACTTTAGAGGGAAGCGACGGCGAACTCTCGTATAAGGGTGGTGAATCATGCATCATGATTCTTCATGCGAATCTGAGACGAGATCGCAACCTGTTTGAAACATAAAGGCCTCTCGCCGTTTTCAAATCGTTTGGATCAAGGTACATACACAGAGGTTACGATTGACGCGCCAAGCCCCGAGTCGCAACCAGGCTGATCCAGGACCGCGTAAGGGAAACCTTCGCACGGGCATATCCTATCCGAAATCCATGATTCCAGACCACGAATGCCGGAATGAGCTGAAGGTCCCCTGGTCAAAGCCAGAAACACTCGTCGAAGGCTGGGGAGGTTTCAAGTGGCGGGGGACTCTAGATAGCTTCTCGCAAGTGGAAGCTACACAAAAGTCGGAAAAGCAATTTGTGGACTGATATATTGGCTCCCTCTTATGCTTTTTTTCGCTACGGAGCCGATCCGTGAAGGGTCACTCGAATCGTTTGTGCCTCGGCAGCCGCATCAGAAAACCTGGTTGGCCTCGAAAAGAGCTGTTTCCGCTCATCGGAAGTGTTCCTCAACGTTTCCTCCGTGTTTGTCTCTAATTTCGGGCCGACGGTGCTCTGGTCCTACAGGCTCTCCAGGGAAACCTTGCAGACGGAGACGTTGGGTCGATGAGTCGTCATAACCGGAATCGAAGGTGTCCATCTTTGAGAGAAGAAGGATCTATCTGGATCTTGAGGAGTAGTTTTAAGTGGGTTAGCCGTCAAAGGGAGTTAACTGCAAACTGTCCTCTGAAATCCGAGCGCTCCAGAGTTTTTGATGGGTCTGTAATCAGGAGATCCATCTCGGGCCTCGTCAACCCCTCCGGATTCCAACTTCAGTATCAAGTTTCGCTGCAAGCTCGCGACCTTCGCTCGGGGAATATAATGAGCGGGATCCACTGCTCAGGCGAGGACGTATTTGTCCATCATCACCAATCACGGGTTTCTCAAACAAGCGACTCAAGTCGGAGGCTATCGGACAGAGCTCGACCGGACGGATTAAGGATGACAGTGATGAAAAAGCGATCTCACAGTTTGGGTTTTCCGCTATCGAGCCCGCGGAGTTGACTGGGAAAATTACAGCCCATCAAGGTCGCGATCTCCACAAAGGAGCCGAGGATCAGAGCGCGTCAAAGCCGACAATTCTAATACCAGAAATGGGTGTCCTCATATAACACAGCGTCGATCTTCATATTACGATGATCCTGTCGTTCATGTTCGATGCATTCGTTCTCGAATCTTCTGTCTGTGGAATTTCTGCTGAAATCTTCCCGTCTCGAGATAATGGGAGGATATATAGAGACGGGAACTTTTACAACGTCCTAACTTGATAATAGAGAATTCCGTAAAAGAGCAGTTTACAAGCGATCCGTTATCGTTCGTCCCGAGTCCAAGCCGTCGTCAAGGTCACAATACGCTTCTCAAACTTGTTGTCGTCGTCGTCTTTGTCGTGGTGGTCGCTTTTAATGGCTCTGTTTTTTGATGTCCCACCACCCGTTCATGGCAGCCATATCTCGACTTCATTGTGAAACACAAAAAGCTTTGCTATAAACACGGGAAGTCTTCATTCGCAGAGTTTCCAGTCAGCAATCCCGGGAGGTACCTCGGCATTTCCAGTAGACGCAGTCCCTCAGATACTAAAGGAACCCTTTTCCGTCAGCCCGAGAATTCATCAAAGAGAAATCGGCGAATGATCCAATTATCCGAGGAAGCTATCGAGGAAGCACGCTGGGATCGACAAACTGAAATAGTTTGCTAAGAGCTGCGCCAGCAGTAGGCTGCGAGATTCTGCTTTGCAGAATCGTCCGCCATGCTCGGAGGACATCAAACTGAGGCATCCTCGCTCGCCCATTACAGCGGTCGGAGCAGCTTTGGACGATTGAGCAAACTGTTTCGAAACCTTGCCAGACGCGTTACAGTTGCTGGCGCTGGCTCATTATGCTGAGGCAATGACAGCCTGCGGTCTGCACTGAGTCAAACTTTGGAGTTCCGCCTCTTCGTCGAGCGCTGTGGCTGAGGAGCTGGATTCCGTTCCACTAGATGTTTTCTGTACACCGTTGCTCAAGGGTTATCCCCTGGCAAGATCGATGGTCGATTCCCGTCACGGATGAGGGCTCTAGGAAATAGAGAATCGATTCGGAGAGTCGAGTTTCCACAGGTCGCGAAACGTTCCCAAACTCGGACGAAAGGCTTCTAGTCATTTCCCCGGATGCGTTGGGGAATACCGGTAAGGATGATCGCGATTTTCAGCATGGATTGAGTCGAAAAACTCTGCGAGCTGAATGAGGGCTCGACACTTTTCAGATGGACGGAATTGGAAACTGGCTGGGTTAGGAAGGCTGATTGTTTAATGGGTATCTTGGATTTTCGAGACATACCAGCTCCTAGCAGGAAAGCAGTGGTGTTACGTACGAAGCCACAAGAATCGTCGTCGTCAAGAATTTCACGTCGATCTCAAACCGAAATCGACCATGCTCCGTGTCACCTCTGCGGGAAACGCCGTCCTCGGTCATCGGCGAGCACGTAGCTTTCGTGGAATTTCGTCACGGTGAAAGCGCGTCACGACGATTTCCGAAAGGAACGGAGTGGAAAACCGCTGATCTTGCATAGATTTCGATGTTGGGAGGCTTCTGTCACGAGAGGAAAATTTCGCGCGGGATCCAAAAGCGTCTCGGGAACAAACGAAGGGAGGGTCACTAGTGTGCAGGATGGCCGTGCTCCGTGCGAAGCTGAGTAGGTGTGGGTGGATGCGTCGATTTCCATTATGAGACGTTTGGAAACTCTTCGGACGCCTACAAAGGGCCAAAGCCAAACGGTTATTCGTTTGATGAGTCCAGTGTAAGTATCCCGAGTCGGATAACGGCTGACCTTGGGCTGTGTCGCACTCCTCTTCGGCGTTTTTCTCCTGGAGGCTCCAACATCAATCTCCTGGCTGCTCGGCGGCACTGAATAATGGGCTCGAGTGACAATTACACTTTCGGTTGTTTCGAATAAGCTCTTCGTGTCCTCACAAGCGCTCTGTCGGCTTTTCAGCTGTTCCCTCAGTACAAATTAGTTCCCCGCGGCTGCCGACCGATTGCGTCGCGCCGCGACTGTCGTTTTCCCCCGTCGCTCACATCGCCGACCAGAGAGCTGCGCCAATGATGTCTGCCTCGAGAGTTTGTCCGACTGCATGGATTAAACTGGAATTTCCACTGAAACTTTCGGGAAGCGCTTGGCTTTCCTTGCAATCGTGGAGGCAGACAGCTACGTTCGCTCTCTTCTTTCACTCTGATCGGCTTTGCGATGATCAGAATCGTTGTGATTGAAATCGTATCGAACGACACTTGTTGTCCTTCAGAGGGTTAAGAGCAGAAGTTTTGTCATCTGGAAGCTAGCTCTTAGCGACAATTGCCTCGCCAAGCCCAATCCGAGCAACTCTCGCTCCGGAGCCGCATTCGGCGCTGCGATGCACGAGCAAAGTGGAATCGAATGCAAACAACTCTGCTTAATGGGGTCTCCGGATAATCGGGGCGACCGCTTGTTTGGGCCGAAAACAAAACCCCCGCACATTTGAATAGGGAACAGTCCGGTGACTCGAGTTCCCACTCCGCTGAATCGGGATTTTCTCTATACGATCGCGGTGAAATATTCTTGAGGGTCTGGGCATTCTAATGATTTGTGAAATAATTGCGATGGAATAAAATGTGAAGATTGTTTGCAGAACGCCGAGTCGGTTCTGCGCTTCCAGGGCTTTCACCCCGCTGGATTCCATATGGAAACGAGCATGTTCCGTCGTGTGGGGATACTTTTCCTGCATTGTCCAGAACACTCTTCGCACGACAAACTTTCCGCTTTCGAAATATCCGGCATGCGATCACTCTGCTACGCACGCCCTCCTTTTGACTTCGAGTTCGTATCGTGATCTTTTCTTGGTGAACTTGGTTGAATTGAGCTGAATCGTAAGATACAACTGCTACTGTGGGGTGTTCACGCAAGAGCGGGGCTGCCGAAAGGATCCGAATTTTCAGTTCAGATCATTCTTAGTCTTCCCGAGTCTTCCGGGCCTCGCCGCAAATATTTTCCGGAATTCCCTGACCACGCTTGTCTGCATAAAATGTATTTCAATGTTTCGCAAGCCATAGTGGATCTATCATATTCGGAACGAGCCACTAGAAAACATGGAACTGATACACATTTTGACTGCTCGGAAGAATCACTCGGATAGAAGTTCGCCGGGGACCGATCCGCGGAAACATTCGACTAAACTTTGCCAGTTTCACCGTAATGCAGGGGCGGAAGTTCGCCGACATCACGGACCTCCCATGATGCGGCGGCGATCTCGAGGACCATCTATCGCTGGTCACGTCGGAGCCTCAAGACTACGTAAAAACTGAGTCGCTCACACAAAGCTCTCCGCTCGGGGTTGATTGTTCATCACTGTTTGCCGGAGAAGGAGGAGTGCTCAGCTGAGGCCGGATACGTGACAGATCGCGACCAAAGCTCACGCGCGCCTCCTCCATTCTGCCGGGGAGGAACTCTTGGCAAACTTTTGTACCTACCAACGTCTTCAGTCCTTGCCTCGACATCGATTCTTCCTGGACTAAACCTGCATACGAGAACGGAATCGCAACGATTCCGGGTGCGAAGGTATCGCCGGGACGCCCCGCTCCAACTTTACGTAATGTGAGCTTTGACGGCACCGGATCGGAAGATGTTCCGGAATCAAAACTAGAACAGAAGATTGCACCAACGATAGGGCCAACCTCATTGGGGGACCGGAAGAGAAGAACAATGCAAATACTAGAAGCTATACAGAGAAGAGAGGATGATCATTTTTATCCTTCGACAAGATAAACAGATGCCCCGTCTGGCGCACCGCCTCACGGACCTGCTCTGCGAGCTGCGTACTATTTTTGCAACAAGAACTCCTGAAGTGAGCTATGGTGCTCGAGTTTCACTTGCGACGTTTTTTTTCTTTGCCGGGTGATCGATGGAGCCATTTCATGCCATTGTGGTCGCCCGAAGCGAACGCTCTTCCGCAACCCGCAGGTCCGCGATGTAGTGATCCGCTACCGCTCTCGGTGTGGTCTTACGTTGCCGACGTCCTGAGGCGAGAACGTTGATGTTGCCGCCCGCCGTCAATATCGTCCGGGGTAACGCTATGGCATTGTCATCATCCGTTGTTCTCCTTGCATCTTTTGTGTCCGTAAACGACGCAGAAGGACGGGAAAAAACACATTTTCGCAGCCAACACTTGACCACATAGCTTTTTCATGCCTGCATCGACAACGACTACCATATCCTGATCCTGTGTCATCCCTCCCGAACATTTTGCCCACGTGTCAGAGGCCCAACCTGTCCTGGACTTGGGGAGACATGGGGGTTTGGGAGGAGGGGCATCGCTCTCTGAGCTGTTTTTCTTCTATGAATCGACGACATCATCAGTTGCAGTGGTCTCACGTACGGTCCGGCGTTTGTCGAAATTATAGGATTCATGTTTAGTTCGTAGAAGAGTATTGACAGAACGGCGATTGAGAGGGCCGAGCAAGACGTGCTTGAGTTCTCTACATGGTGCTCAGTCTCGCAAGCAGTTTCCAATGCGCCAGTGCCGCAGCTTTCAACCTGTAGGAATAAACTGCGTGAAAATCCCTGATGGGGCTTGACGGTGATTCTGACTAGTCTTCGATCAATACTCAAGTTGAGACCTGACGTGGTGAGTGTTCGCTTGGAGTACAGGTTGATCAAGCCGATCCCCGATTGTGTCCCCTCTCGTTTGAACATTGGCGGATTTCGAAGGATTCATCGCAGCCTGGAGAGGAAACTCAGCCCGCATAGTCGAGAATTCAAAGAAATCCTGGTTGGCGCTCGAATGAATGAAGAAGTTTCGGACTTCGACTTCGAATTCGGGAAGAAAATTTTCGACACACATTGTTCAAGTTCGCATCAGCCCACGAAGTTCTCGGCCTTCTAGATCCAGAAAAGAGGAGTTTCGAAGGATACGTCGAATATGTTGCTGAGATATCGAGGTTGCCGCAAGAGAGGAGAGCAGTCCGGAGCGTTACTTCTGTATACGGGACGAATGAGCCCTATAGCTAGCGGTAGAAATAGCTCTCCCCGGTCCGTCGATTCCTTTATATCAGCCATGGAACACATAAAATGGTCTTAATTGTCATTTCATGGTGGGGCGCGTTGGGTTTGTCCCATGAGAACGGGCTGCGGTCCCGAGAAGTTCGGGAGCCCCTCACCCGTGATACTGTATACGATGATATGTTTTCAACCAAGAAGAGAGCTCCATGATAATATTTGGGTCCTCAATCGTTGTATCGCACCGCGTTTTGGAAGTAGCGTTCGAATAACTTGACAAGTATCGGCAGGTTCTCTGATTGTCAGTACCCAAAACTCATCTAATGTGCATAGGGAGTGGGAAAAAAGGTTCATATGTTCAAAGACTCTCGGTCTGGCTCAGCTTCAAAGTTCCATCGTTGCTGCTTCGCTGGAAATGTAGGACGCGTTCACCAAGCGCTCCGCTCGTGAATAAGAGCATGTCGGAGTAAAGAACCCCGAACGAGTCTCGTTACCGATCACGTCGCGAGAAGCCAGCATTTGACCCTTGCTAGCTGAAAACAATGCGGTCCTTGCTGTTTTTATTGTTGCCTCTGTTGCTGCCGGTGCTCTCGTGTTTGCAGAGCCCCGTTTCTTCCGCGTTCTCGCATTGCACCGGAATTGCCCTTGGAACCACCCTGCCAACGACAACAGCGTATTCGTTCGCCGAACATCCTGGTTATTGTCGTCGGCACCCTCGTATTCGGCTCTTTCTACACTTGGCAAGCCGAATAAACGGTAAGCTTTTATGGGCCATTGCACCTCGTTCGCCTGTGGACTGCACCAAAGCAATCGCTGATGCCTAGCGGGGAAAAAAACAGAACCAGGGATCTAACGTTGCTTGGAAAAGCTAGCAAATTGCGCGAAACCAATTTTCCTTGTGCTCCCGTCGGACCGAAGCGCGAGGTTCTCTAAACGCGTCGTCTGTCGGCTTCGTCGAGGTCCAATGTTCGTCATCATTCGATAGAGTCAGATACTTCCAGCGTGCCATTCATTCAGCTACATCGAACTTTTGCGGAGAATGAATTTCATTCTGAAGGGGCAGACAGTTCCAACCGCCCTCGACCGTTCGCCGAGAGCAATAGCCAGCTTGCCTTGAGAGTACGATCAGCATGTTTCTCCGCTGAGGCCATACCACCATGGAGGTGGGACCGCACCGTCCAGATAAAATTGTCAGCTCCTCAGAATACACATGTTGTTGTCAAAGTTACCGGGTTCATAATATGATCCAAACACGTAAAAATCATGAGAATTCCCAATGATTGCCGCTCTCAAATTTTGATATTGATGTGTGTAATAGGAGCTCATTACAGCGAATGCCGTTGGAATGCCGCCACTTCCTCTTCGAAGCGCACACGGGTAGCGAGAAAATCTTCTTGAGGCGCATTCCGTCATCACTTACCTACAGTTATTCCGAGTTGAGAGTCACATGAGTGCTACTGGAGGGAGGCATGACAACCCTGACTCAGTTCTTTATTTTCCATCCCGTATTCCAGTATCTCCCCAGTGAAAGGGTAGTAACATGCTCACGGAAGCGAAGGACACGGTTTCGCTGTCAGAGCTGTACCGTATCTCGTCTCTCAGTGATTCCACGGAATACACGAAAACTTTCACGAAAGATGCATCACTCGGTCAATGAAAAGTTCTACAGACACTGCCTCGTACATCTGAGTCGCGAAGAAGCCAAACTTTTTCCTACTACGTTCATTTCTCTGCTCCCAGAGACGCCGGAGAGGTTTGCTGAGAGCTGCCATTGGACAAAAAATTCGGTTCGCGCATCTTTGGGTGAGTTTCTCCAACATCAATATATGTAGATCCCAGGCTGAAGTGCAACGGATTGAAGTGTGTTGCATGAGCCGCCAGTGTTGCCAGTTGTAATAAGAACAAATGATGGACGAACAATCAGATTGGCTCTAAATCGGACCACAAGTGTTTTCTCCTTCGAACGAGGGGGAGTCTTCTACTTGACCTTTTTGAAAGATTCCCTGGGTTGCTGCATCTTCCGCGAGATCCGCGATACCTGGAGGGGACCGCATGATAATTCGAACATATCAAATGCTCACCATCTGGAGTTAATGTTTCCTCCATGATGCTGAATGTACTGACCAGGAAAACTTTCGCTTCAGATGGAGTGAAGATTTGCGGAGGCCGGAAGTGAACTTTTGAAGGAAATAACTCTACCCAGAAAGCGAGAGCGACGGGGAACGGAAAACAAAAGTTCCTCGATTAGAAACCTGTCGGCGCCGACGATCGACAGCTCTCAATCTAAATTTAGGAGCACATTCCTTTCCAATAGATTGGTTTCTCGAAAAGAGGGGAGCCTTCTACCAGCACGACAAAGATCGAGTTTCGAAATTTGCTTGACATCTTAGTTGGGAATGACAGCAGCCACGACGGAATTCTCCGATTCAGAGCGAAGCGAGTCACTGCTTGTCTGTTCCGAGCGTGTCAGCGTTGTTTACCCGAGTGTTGCTGTCTTGTTTCTGCTGTGTTGCGTGCAATTTTCATTCCATGAGATGGAATCGCTGCCGCATGGATTTGATTCAAATGTCGACAACATCGTTCATTATCAACACTGCTACCGGCAGGACGGCGCGCACTGAGCATCTTCCTTTCGGAACCAATGAGACACGGAAAGCGTGTTCGGTCCATGACTAATTCAACCCAGATGATCTCCAGAGCAGGTGTCTCTGCGACATACTGATCGCTCATGCTGCCTCCTATCTCAGCGTGCAATTAGGATAGCTTCTCTACCCGTTTCCTAGCCTCGAGACTTCTGTTGACTTTCAAATCCCGAAAGGGAATGTAATGATGATGGGTTCGAAGGCCGAGTAGATAGTAATCTTTTGCGTTGGGTCCATGCCCTGTGCTGCGTCAAAGTGATGAGGATAACTGATCCAGACAGATCTGAGCTTATCGTTCATAAGAGATATCGGAAAAGGACTGGCTTTACATGAATGACGTCGGTCTTTTGGGGTTGTTTTCCTCCAGCGAAACCGGCTCGACTGAGAGATTATATGAGGAGCCCAGTTCCAGAACCACACGACCGCACTTAGCCCCTCCACGAACGAACGACGGAAAATCCTCGTCGAGAATCTGCTTGAGAAAATCCCTCGACATCGAGCCCCCAAATCATTACATGGTTGTTGCTCTAAATGCAAGGAGGAACAGGGGGACCGATGGATAAAACCATTGCAAAATTCGAATCGACAGGATGTAATTTCGTGGGCATAAGATTTGAAGTTTAGACTGTCCCACGGAGGGAGGGTTTGTTTCTGATCCAGCCTCGGGCCTTTCATTCGACCACTCGCCCCTTTTCACTGATACTCACTGGAGCAGTTCGGCCCATCAACTTCTCAAGAATGGTATTAGCCAACAGTTGGAATTTTCCGGAAAAATACTTTTTGAATCTTGAACGGAACAAATCCCATTCGCCGTATTTCTCATATTAGTTGGGTCTATCTGCCGGGCATATTCTTCCCATCAGGCCCGCCGAAATCAAAATATTCTCGGTCATACCCGTCCACCGTAGGAACTCATGATCAATCATTGACTCCATCCACCGGGCGCTAGATGTGCAGATCCTCACGTGGAATGAACGGAAAAGTTATTCGCCAAGTTTCTGATTACGATTCCGCAGCGTGAGTCTGCAAATTGTCCGGTTCCGGTCTACGAATTCCCACACCCCACCAGCACCCACCATATTCTGCACCCAGAGATTCCGTGTTTTTGATGTTGGAAGCCTGAAGTCCTTATTCAAATTCGTATTCGACACCTTGCTCGGTGCAAATTATCCGGCACACCGAGAAAGCGGGTCACACTTCTCGCTTATGAATTGGCCGCAGAGTCTCCTGCGACGTTCTTCAGACCTCTGCTGAGAGACGAAAATTCCAGCGGACAGAAGGTTGAGCGCATAAGTACAAATATTCAACTCGATTTGCATTTAGATGACGGTGTGCATTGAAAGTCAGAGAAATCCCAGCCAGCTTACATCCGTATTTCAGAGATGAGCGCGCGTGAAATACGACTTGTTCGCTCCGTTTCTCGGAGTGAGGTCAACATTCCGCGAGTCAGCACCTAAAACACGGCATCTCCACACAGAAGCGAAGATCTACGGACTGAATCTCGAGCATAGTGGAATGAAACACGTCTTTCATTAGTCACGTACGTACATGAAGAACTGTCTCGGAACATTGCATCTCAAAAGCATGGAGCACTAGTAAAGTGGACTCCGCTTATTCGGGACACATCGGGCCTGGCCATTTTGGCCCGAATAAGCGGTTGCACCAATAAAGCGGTGGTATATTGGTAGCGGTTGCATGTTCGGGGATCTGGATTTTGGCCCGATAAAGCGGATTTCCCGATTATCCGGTGTCCCGATTGAGCGGAGTCCACTGTATTGTGTAATGAGATGTCAGGCCCCCTCGTTTAAAACCTATACGAGTGCGAATGAATGAATTGAATCGCGATTTGCAACCCGTTTGCCCGACGTATAGGACAGGGAAAGAAGACGAGGGAAACCGGGTTCGTTTCGTGGCAGGTGTGAGGATATCGCAGCGCTCATCGGGGATCGGGGCGTACACATCCAGGACATAGTTTGGGGGAAGGTGATTTGATACCTCGGACTCGTCGGTGTAGGGACCTGGGTGGAAAGAATTATGGTTCCCCCTTACGGATACACGACGCTGACGCGGTGAGCAAATGTGCCTTGGGAATTTCCCTACACAGCTCGATGCCGGATGCCCAATGCTGCGCGGCTGTACCCTTGACGAAACACATCATCTGTCAACCTAATGACGTCGTTGGTTATACATGGAAGCGGGCTCCGGGACGTGAGCTTGCCGCATGCAACTCCGAAAATTAGATGCACATCCTCCTCATCACTCGAACACATTTACGGTTACCATTTAGGTGCTGATCCGGAAAGGGGACACAGCGTAGCAGAACACAAAGAGGATGTTCAGTTCGATTCGGAAGCTTGATCCTATTTCGGAAGATGCATGAAGCGATCACAGTGAGCTCCAAAAGTTCCATCAGCGAATCTTGATTTCTTCCTTGACCTGAAACAGCTATTGGAACGCATGCCATAGTTTGCTAAGGCGAAACACAGGGAGTCCAACATATCAGTGCTGGAGTCAGAAATGAATGCCAAGCCCACTGAACTCACGTCCAGCATCTTGAACTTCCTCTCGGCGGGGTTCATGTACAGCTCAAGTTCGTGTATCTCACAGAACATCTCGGGAATCGTTGATGGAGTGATGGTTCATGGCACAGACCGTTGCACAGTGGCCGGAATTCTGGATTTAGGTGAACAAAATTGTCTTAGAACTTTTTTCGAGTACTTCGAGCTCCGGAAGTCAGATTTGACCTCCAAGAGGGGTCGCCGAAAGATATCTCCCGAGTTTTTGAGAGTTCCTGAGATTTTTTGGGCGATCTTGGGGCAGATGCGAAAGCCTAAAATGGTCAAATCTCGAGAACCAATACTCTCCGTAGTTAAGCTGCTGAATTTAGTCGCTGGTGATTGATGGGTGAAGATCGGACGGGTCACAAGTCACAACGTAGTCACTATCCTCGAGAAGCTGCACACCGGTACCAAAGTAGAACCGATCAGCATACAATACTTTCTGCGAGAGCAGGAAGAGGCAGGAATCGAGAACATGGGAAACGTTTTTTATTTCATCCAGACGTCTATAGAAACGTCTTTCGAAACGTCTCTTGTGCCGAGTTGGTGTTTCCCCTGTCACAGGCTTTCTCAACTCGCCTGAAGCCCATGCGGAAAACACCGAGAAGCGTTCTTTGATATTTCGGCGGCACTGGGTGGCACGTTGCATGCTTGGCGCGAACCTTGACTCCCTGCGGAACTTCCAGTCCAGTGTGGGATCTGAATTCAGGAGTGCAAAAGACTCGGAAGGAATTTTCTAATTACTCAGTCTGGCTCAATTCGGATTTTTGGCCGTTTTCGGCGTTATTCAGCTCGAAACGGCAGAATAAAAGCCCCAAAGCGGGCCAGCTGCATTGATGGGGTCGGAATCGTGAAGATCTCGATGAGGGCTTTCCAAAAAGTTGTCATTCAGCGCTCGAGCCCTTCTTCTCGCCGAGCTACGAGCATTCCAGCGCGGGAGATTATTTTGATCATGTCGACGGATCAGTGCTTTCATGTCCTCCGAAACCGGGAACGTACTCGAGTTCCGCAAATTTCCGCATAAAATGTGCGCCTTGTCTTGGAGTCAGATGTTTTCCAGGTGTGGGCGAATTGCTTATTTTAGCCAAAATCCACTGAATCGCCGGAGCCCTCTTGCATACTTGGGAGTGGAGTACTGACCGAAGAATAGCTCGGTGGCTCATTCCTGTAGTATGGAGTGTGATCGAATGGGTACTTTTCGGGACAACTCCCATCCTTTGTGCTCATTTTGGACTAGAAGGGAAATGATCGGATCTATGTCAGATAAACAACTCCCAAGATGGCGGCGGGGGCATAAAATGAAGTTCAAGCCGTAAACTTGGCTCTCAAATCCAACCCGCTGTGTTCAAACCAAACCCACTTAGGACTGCCAATTGATCACATGGCTTTCAATTCGAAAATATCGTCAAAAAACGGAATTCGCTTCCACGGCCGCCATCGTTGAGTTGTTCATCTGACGCATCCCCAAATGACCAGATCAGTCGGTCTCTGAGGAGCTCATTACCGCAATGCTGCATGGCCTGTTTAAGATACAAATGGTGAAAGGATTCGAATCAGATTTTGGCTTGCGGAATTCTAGCCATCGGACAACAATATGAAACACTCAATATACCGAGGTTTTGACTTTCATTTTTGTCCACCTAAATTGGTCAAATCGGCCATTATGCGTTGATCGCGATCTGTGGATGACGTTCAGCAGCCTTGGATGCTTTCCCCACGGGAGGGCTGGGACTTTGTTGAAGCCTCTGGAGGCATCCCAAATCCTAGACCGAAGCAGCCATCCTCGTGCTTGAGATCGCGGGATTCGGCGCTACTGTCTGCAAAAGTCATATTCATGAATTCGACCATGAATCGAGTCAAGGCAGATGATATTCATACTAGCCGTCCGGCCCTCCCATCTGCCGTGCGCTGGTATCCAAAAATCTCATGCGAGATTTGCAACCGGAGAAACTGTTCATTCCGAAGACATCCGATGCTCTACCGAGGGATATCTGCTTATGAAACTCCAGTTTACGTACTGTGTCCGATCTATATAGCTCACGACCTTGACAGAAGGCATCCCGACTTGGTCAAGTAGAAATCATGTCGAAGCCATCAATCGAGTGAAAATTCGCAGAGGGCAAACTGACAAACATGAATTTGGAACCGCGTCTCCCCGGTCCCCACCAAAACTCGATTTGTTCCTCGGAACAGGAACTCGATTTTTGATCACAGCAAGCTTGAAACACGATGTCCAGCCTCTCGTTCGCGTAGACCCTTGTGAGCGCCAAATCATTTTGGAAGTCACAAGTGCAGCCGCAGCGCCATCTTGCGGCGGATTTGGTCTGCTTCCATCTGCACTTGGGTAGACCAGCTGATCGAGAACGGAACGTTAGCTCGTTCCCATGGATTTTGGAAGGAACTCCCAGATCTGAAGCGGACGTGAAGTATCACCGTCCATTTCTAGGACATGTTTGCGGGTTCCGGGCCCGCGTCAATCGAATTCCCTGCCGCGCCATCTTGCTTAGGCTTCATGGCCCCTGGGATGGATTTCTGACGATGGAAAAGTGCGACAGAAACTCACTGCTGAGCTCTCTCTCCCGAAAGGATTGGGACGGTTAGGTCGCAAATGTCCATGGAAAAGCATACTCAATGCTCCCCGAATCAGTATCAGAAAGAAAACCTCTTGAACGCGCCACTAGCGGTACGCAGACGACGTAACAAAAGAAGCAGTCGAACACAACAACACCAGCAGCTGCTTGGGCGGTGCGTAAACAAAAAGATCACTCCTCTCTCAAGCACATTTCGCTGCTGTCAGTCGCTAAACAGCTTCACGGTGGTAGAGTGTGTGGTGTCTTGCCGCGTGTGTCTGGATAGCTGTCTGGGCTGCTACCGCCGCCGCCGCCACTAACACACTGGCCAGTGCTGCTATCCGGCCGTCGTGTGTGGTGTTATTACGGATTCTGACGTGGCGTTCGTTTCCAATCTCTATGCCATCGTTTGTTCTCTGCTAATTGTTGAACTGTGTGATTCTTGCCACAATGATGAGGCCCACCTTGCTGGCCTTGCTGTTGCTGGCACTTCACATGAGGCACTCGGAGGCTGACGAACACACTCACATAGTAAGCCTCATTCTCTCATCTTTATAATCCTCTACTTTTCTCAGCCCTGTTATCGGCGAGGTCGCGGAGCACGCTTTCGAATGCATTCGCGAATTCTTCCAGACTTTGAGGAAGAACTCTGGTCTGGAGTGGGAGAACGAACGCTGTTCTCAGTCCTTGGAATTCTCTCTGCGTTCGCTGACTCTCACCGGCCGGGTGACAGCTGATGGCAGCGCTCGCGCTCTAGTCACACGACCCGTATTGTCTGGGTACATAATGGAGCTGATATTCATGTTGCAACTCCGATGAGCCTGTCATCATCATTGAGAATCCTCGGGTCGACTTCAGGGAAAGAGGGCGATCCCAATTTTTCTCGTCGCGACATCGTTTTCCACCTCCGCTCAGACGGTGGACTATCGAGCCGGCGGGATGGGCGACCCCTATGTGGATTCTCAGACAAAAGACCATGAACTTTCTCATCTCAATTGTTTAGCCGGAATCCTACGTTGATCTATTCGACTCTAAGGAATTTAAGCAACCCCTTGAATGGAGCTGCACCTGAACGCTCTATTCCTACCATGGGATTCAAGTAGGCAATGTTTTCGGATGGGACAGTATCCCCCATGTTCCCTGATATCATGAGGGGAATCTTCAGAAACGTTCGTCTCGCGTGTTCTGACGTATTCGACGAGGTTGTTCAATAATGGCTTGTCAGAGCATATGTGAACCTGCCTCGGTCAACAGGTGACGCTTTGTGTCATGAATGGATAGAGTTTGATCACCGCGGATATTTTCAATTTCGCTCGAGGCGAATAGGCGCCCAATCAATGTCGATCCGATAGATTAAGGTTCGTTACGGGAAGGGAATTGGATTGCACTTCCGGAGCAGTTTTGCCACATGCTGATCGAGCCACCAATCTCGACCTCAGATGGCCTGTGGTGGACACACACACTCGTGTTGCTCGACCTAAAGAAGCAAGCTACCTCAAATCCTGCAGGTTGATGGCGTTTCGTCGGAGAAAGGCGAAATCTAAGGTTTGCTTGATGTAGGGAACTTCGGCTGGAGAAATGCATGTGCCCCATATGACCGACTCGAGGAGAACCTTCTCGTTCGCTGCCCGCGTTTTCGTTGTCACTCCAGGCTGGAACTTGATCAGTTTGTGGTTGATGACTCCTAACTGATGCTTTCTTTGTTTTGCAGTATGCTGATGGAGAGGAAGTAGTACTATGGATGAACACGGTGGGCCCATATGCGAATCCTGAGGAAACGTATTCTTATTTCTCGTTACCGTTCTGCCCCGGGAATAAGACCCGCATCGGACACTATCATGAAACCCTCGGAGAGAATCTGCTCGGTGTCGAGCTGCAATTCCTCGGCGTTGACATCAAGTTCAAAAGTGAGTCTATCCGCTTTATAAAGTCTCGGTCTCGGCATGGTCGCTTTCACTCGTGCACCAGCTCTTGGACCACGGATTGTGTTCCTTGGCCAAGTTTTCGAGAAGTTTTGGTCCGGATTCAATGTCGGAATCGTCGGCAATCCTCGTCGGCTGTCTCATCGGGCTTGTCCCGGGATGTCAAGCGCTCCATCGAGGTCCTAGGACGTCTCCCCCGAGCGGGCCGCGTCCATCCACTTCATGAGCGTGATCGCTTGCGTGACATCGTTCGAGGCGATTGGTTGCCGTGTTTACGTTGCTCGGAGTTCACCGTTCGCTTCCGGTGGGAGCCAATGGTCCCAGTACTATGGACCTCCGGGCAAAGCGTCTCTCGTCGAACGGAGATCTCGGCGCCTACTCAGGGTTTCGAGGCGAGATCTCTCTCCCGTCATGATCTTCCTGTCGATCTTCATGTCACGATCTCGAAACAGACGTTAAACACATATATATAAGGGGCTCAAGTCAAATGGAACTACTCAGACCTGGAATCAGCAGCAGCGGAATGTCTCTCGACAAGCGTTACTCTGTTCTGACTTTGTAAGGATCTTTAAACTCTCAGCTTGGTCCTCAACGCGAATCTTTTTCCAAAGCCCGCGTGTGCTTCCTACCAAAAATTGTGCAAGTTGATAGGGCAGTTACGACCGAACGAGAGCATTCCTAGTCACAGCTGAATTGCGAGATATATCACGGACACGTTTTTGACGTAAAGAAGTGAAGCATTTGGTCATGACGATGACGGCGGAAAACTCAGCGATCATATGACCGAACTTTCTGTTTCCCTTCAAATCAACAGAACCACAACCCAAACAAGTGTACTGCAAAACCGAGCTGACGAAGGAGAATCTCCAAGCATTCCTGTATGCTGTGAAAAACTCATATTGGTACCAAATGTACATCGACGACCTTCCAATCGGGGGTGAGTTGCGACCGACTCCGTTTTTTCCCTCTATAAAACTCGAGACAGAGAACGCGAGAAAGATTGCATGTCGTTCTCGCAGATTTATGGAAAGTCGAGAATGAGTTTGACGGGTTGATGTCCCACGGGACGTTGGAAATGGGCTCGACTGATTGAGTTTTTCCTCCAACAGGCATGGTCGGAAGGGCGGAGCCCCAGGATAACACTTTCTACATATCGACTCACAAGAAACTCGACATCGGATACAATGGCGATCGCATCGTCTACGTAAATCTCACGTCTGAAGGTACGTCCCTCAGAAGACTCTGCTCATTCACCTCGGACTGCGGAATGAAGGACGCCGCGGAGCGACCATCGCGATTGAAGTTAATCTGTCTCAGTTGACTACGTCAGTTATGAAGTTCGAGTCGTGAAATGTGGACAAGAAAATATCGCTAAGAGTCACGCTCTCAATCCATAGGGTTTGAGAAACTTCAACCCGGGAAAACTCTTCAGTTCAGCTACCAGGTGGAGTGGAAGCCTTCAAACGTGAATTTCAAAGACCGTTTCGACAAGTATCTGGATCCAACATTTTATCAACACAGGGTGAGGCTCCACGCTGCGACATATGTCTTCCTGTGCATTCAATCTCTGCGTTCGGAGATAGCACGCTCATGTTACTCCTCGAACCCCCCGCGCGACTCTCTATCTTAACAGATCATCATTTCTCAGATACATTGGTTCTCGATTTTCAACTCATTCATGATGGTCATCTTCCTCATCGGTCTCGTCACAATGATTCTGATGAGAACTCTGCGGAAAGACTACGCGCGATACTCGAAAGATGAAGAAATGGATGACATGGTGAGTTTCTCCCTGTGTTGATCATCTTCCGCTTATATTCGCCTCAGAACCGAACCGAATTACTGAATCCACCGAGAAAACGGACTTCTCTCTGGTGTTCCCGCGATAGCGTCTAATCCTCGAATATTTTTCGAAAGGAACGAGACCTCGGCGACGAATACGGCTGGAAACAAGTTCACGGCGATGTATTCCGAGCACCGAGTTACCCGTTGATCTTCACTGCCGCCGTGGGGTCAGGTTGTCAGCTGGTTGCTGTGGCTCTTATTGTTATTATTTTCGCGATCATGGGTGAACTGTACACTGAAAGGTTCGTGAGTCAACCTAGTTTCCCCGTCGACATCCATTCACTGCCTCGAGCGCCATCCATGCTCTTGTTCTCTCAGTTGTTGATGTTATTGCGAATGAACCGATGAAATCTGAGGATGGTAGCCGATAATCCAAAGCTATGAACGAACGCCTATCACTCCTTTCCAGGGGGTCCTTGCTATCAACGGCCATATTCGCCTACGCCGCCACTTCACCAGTGAATGGTTATTTCGGTGGGAGCTTATACGGTAAACTGCAGGTGCGTATCGACAGAAAGTTGAACAAATAGTGGAAGCGAGCATAACTCAAATTGAGTGTCCCGCCATGCAGCATCTTCACATGGCATCTGACAGGACCGGCTCCATGATCATGGAACCTTCAGTTCACACCCGTGATCATCCAGATCATCGATGATCAGCAGAATTATCGAACTCATTTTCTGCCTTCCGACGTTTCAGGGCAAACAATGGCTCCGCCAAATGCTTGTGTCTGCGATGGGTATCCCAGCCGCCGTGTGTTCCACCGCGTTCGCAATAAACCTGATCGCCATCTACTATCACGCGACGAGGTATGATACCCTTTGCAGCTTGTCGAGCTGGATGCCATCCACCTGACTTACACCGAAACGAAATTAGTCCCGAATGATATGTTTCAACTAATTTTTTGACTTCTAGAGCTATTCCATTCGGCTCCATGGTGGCAGTGGTGTCAATCTGTCTATTTATCGTTCTGCCACTCACTCTTGTCGGAACTATCCTCGGCAGGTGAGTTGCTCGATTACTTTTGATGTCTCCTTGTTTTCCAAAATTCCCGCGTTCCTCCGACGAGCGGTTTGGGGAAATCATGCACGAAACTCAATGTTGAGCTCGACGCTTGCAGAAATTTGGGGGGAGTGCCGCAATATCCTTGTCGGGTCAACGCAGTGCCGAGGCCCATCCCGGAGAAGAGGTGGTTCATGGAGCCCCCTGTGATAATCGCATTGGGAGGGGTGAGTCTTCTTCTCTCTTCTTCTCCATTTCTAGTAGTCCTGGTGCCATTCGTGATACAAAGAGGAAAATGTGTCGTGTATGCAAAAGCAGTCACGTATGCGACCAGTTATCTAACGCGTTTCTCCCATCTTATCAAAGGTCCTTCCATTCGGATCCATCTTCATCGAGATGTATTTCATCCTGACGTCTTTCTGGGCCTACAAGATCTACTATGTTTACGGATTCCTCTTCTTGGTAATGACATGGACATGAACCATGATGATATCTCGAGCGAGTGCGGGATCGTATCTGAGTCTGCACTTTGAGGCATATCCTTAAAATTTTCGAAATCCTTTCAGGTTTTCCTCATCCTGTGCATTGTGGTTGCTTGTGTGACTGTCGTGTGCACATACTTCCTGCTAAATGCCGAAGATTATCGTTGGCAGTGGACATCATTCCTAGCGGGAGCTTCAACTTCAGGCTATGTGTACCTTTATTCGTTCTACTACTTTTTCTTCAAAACCAGGCAAGTGCTTCAAACCCATCAGTCATGAATTCGGTTCAATTGACTCACAAATTGACGCGGCTCGAGGATGGACCCTAATTAATAAAAGCCCTCTTCGCTTTACAGAATGTTTGGTCTTTTCCAAACCAGCGTCTACTTTGGATACATGGCCTTGTTTAGTTTAGGCATCGGGCTCATATGCGGTGAGTACCTCGGGTTCTCGGTGCGGACCCCTAAAAGGCGTCTGAATAAGATTCACATTCCTACGTATCTCTATCGGGAAGAGAATTGGTGGATTGGATTGAATAATTTAAGAATCGATTCGGTTCCCGTTTTCCAGGAACGGTGGGTTATTTGGCAACAAGTGTATTTGTGCGCAAGATCTACTCCACTGTTAAAATCGACTAGAAGCCTCGATAATCACTCCGACCCCACCACGAGCACCGCCGCGATAACGATATGGATTTCGGATTGACGAGTGGAAGCAGCCTGTTTTTAGACTAAACGCTCGCCCGTTTTCACGCGCATGTGGTGTGGTAAACGATTCCAAATGTGAAAACTGGATTGGTGTTTCCTGATCTTAATAATTTATATCTAGAAGTGAGAGGAGGCGACGGCCGGTTGAGTGAAATGGGGAACTGTTCTCGACCGTGTGGGGAAACCTCAACGCGATGAGGGAACGCGGGTGAGACTTGTTATAACAGAGCGGACCGCTACGCACCGTCACCAATGGATGCCGTCAAAGGCAACTCAGTCAAGTGTACATAAATACATAAGTTTATAAATGATGAGAGATACAACTGAAGAAATGGTGAGACGAGCGTAGGAATGCAAATAGGAACAAGCTACGATCAAGATCCTCTATTTTAGGTAAAAAAAAAAACTAGAGTACGACATGTCTAATGAAAGTAATGATTTGATAATGAGCATGATGAGTGAGAGAATAAACGAGCGAAGTCAGCGTATCCCACTGGAGCAGTCACTGCATGGATGACGCCTTGGGTTCGGAAGCGGACAACAACGTTAACAAGTATTCTACCCACTCCCATGAGAAATATTCGTGGAGATCGCACTGTCCGCAGAGATCGATGACGAACATTCCAGGTATCTACATTCCGACGTTCTGAGTTGGTTGGTATCCGTATGATTTCGAAAGGGGAACAGTCTCGCGGCAGAGGTACTGCTGCTCAACGCAAGAAAGGACGGCGGATTTTTGATGTACGGGTTTCGGGGCGGTTCCAATGCGTTGCATCCATGGTCAAATCATCGAACCTCCCAAATCTTCAGAAAGTCAGTTTATTCATGGTGAAAGCGATGCTTTCGCACCGCCCCCGAGTTGTTGGAGCTTCCAGTATAGATCACAGTCTTCACTCTCCGAAATCGTCTTCATACAGGGCCACGGTCTCCTCGAATCCCTCCCGTGATACGCATTTTTTCTGAGCGACCGCGCTCGACTGGCCCGACTTGCATGAGGCATATCGTACTCGATACCTGTCGCACTTCCCCCCATACACATTATTGTTGCATTCCATGAGTACCATCGGAGTCCGACAGCAGACGCCCGCTAAACAGAGCAGTGGAGAGAAGGTGGCGACTAGTTTCGTTACCTCTTTCTTGTGTCAACAACACCACGGCCGTCTTCGACACACACAAACAGACACACATACACAGTCACACACTGAGAGCACCTGCCCGAAGTTGAGTGAAATTTTTCAATTGCTCCACTTTCTGTCTCTCATTGGGACGACATCGGGGGATTCCGGTGCAGTTCGACGGGGCAAGCAATAGCAAGTGCGGTGTGCGTTTTAGCTGTCGATGGCTCAAATGATTGGGCGTTAGTCAAAATTCTCTCGTTCAGACGGGCCAGAGAACCGGATGCTCGATAGCTGAAGATAGATCCCACCAAATTTCCCCGACGCAGCAATCGAAGAAGAAGTGATCTCAACGCACAGACGCTCATAGTCTCGACTCCAGGTTCAACATTAGGAAGTGATGGCTACAGCTGCATCTCCGGTTCAGCTGAACTTTTCTGCACTCCTCAGTAAACTTCTTTCGAGCAACCCTCCCAGGTAAGCCTCAGCCAGATAAGCTCAACCGTGGGAAAATCTCGCGTAACTCTCCATTCCACTCGGGCACAGCGCTTGTGGCCGAAAATTCAGTTCTGTACAATATTCCTCTCGGGCAACGATAGCACGGTGCCGCATTCAATCGGATCGTAGTGCGTCACCACATTGAGATCGGAATAATGAAGGGCCCCATGGAGCGATGAGGTTGAGCACTACTTAACTGTGCGAAGCAGTTTTTAAAGCCCTCCGTAGATCTCGGGTTTCAAAACTCAGCAGAGCTCCGAGTTTTCTCCCGGAAGGATGAGATATTGATTCTTCCACGGGCAGTGTTTGCGATGTTGTCCCACGGCGGCTGTCACATTTTCGTCGCTGTGGAAAAAACGAAGGGCCCCGTTCCGAGTCGGTGTTGACGAAATGAGCAAACAGTGCTCTAACTCATCATGAAAAAATTGACGCATGTTTCCTAAGTGGTGACACAATGAGGTCCAAAGTGTCGCTGCCAGTTGCCTGACCACATGGATTCATGACTGTTCTTGAGGTTTTCCAAACCAATTGAATCATAGTCTCTCAGATTTTATCGACCGCAGCTCCACGATATGGGGAAGATGTATCAGGTCGCAAGTCGAATGAATCAGTCTCCGAACGCAATGTAGATCTATCCTCCGACCAGCTTCGAAATTCGGGTTGATTGATGTCTCGTGGCTGAAGCTTGTGAGCTTTCAAAATGCTGATCGGATTCGCCCTGCTGTCCTTGACATTTTCTACGTGTTCAACTCCGTTGAGTTTTCGTTTCCGCCCAGACATCCCCTCAGAGTCGCGCGATGGGGAATTCCCGAAGTTTCTCAAGCGATTGCTACAGTGAATCTTTCTGGTACATGTTAGAGTGAGTCACTGTGGGAAACTAGTGAACATTTCGAGTGAGCTGACTAGCCGGCGGGCGGGCGGGCTGGCGGGCGAGCGAGCCAACCGAGCAACCAGCGAAACAGGCAAGAACCGCGATACCAGCGGATGTGGCGTGTCACACTTGTGGAACGATCCTTTCGAAGTCGAATACGATCACCCTGTGATGGTTGCCGACACGACTGACCAAATATCATTCTATAGCTGGACTCGTCGTTTCACGCATACTACATTATATCGATGAGGGGGCAGTTTCAAGTTACGAAACTCTACTCAGAGACATGCTCCTGTGAATCATCTTGGAAACCCACTCGAATGCGGAAACAGGGCGTTTTTATCAAGCTTCCAATCGATGCTATCATGAAGCCATCCACGTGCCAGGCATCTACCTGTGGTCGGCAGACGCAGAAATGCTGACAGGAAGATTCTTGTCGTGAGTTTCGAGGGGGAAACTCGGTGTCGCTCTTGTAGCTCTTATTTCGTGGATGAGAACGAAAGAATTCTGGATCTGTTATTCTGTGTGATGCCAAGTGGTCCTGCAATCGGATTCGGAAGCCTATTGTGATGGAAACATTTCGATGATATCCTCTTGGCGCTCAGAATCCTCCAGAATCCCATCTGGAACGGAATGCAGCGAATGATGTTGCGAGCTCCACATCGAACTTGACGTACATGCTGCCGATTCCTGAGTGCAGAACGCGGATAAAATGATCCGATTTCTCATGATCATAGCTGGGAACGAATCGTTCTCTATACGGTTGCCTGTGTTTCAATCCCCGGGGTGGAGCCGTTGCCACTTTGTTTGCGTTCGTCGCATCCGCTGGCAAATCTCAGTTTCCTCCGTGCTGCATCGTCTCTATGATCCTTGTCGATCAATCTGATCGGTCGAGGCTTGCAAGCGATGATGAAACCATCTTTATCGGAGGCTCGAGCGCTGAATCATCCGTTCGAGCTTGCTCCAATGACGCGGCCGGCTTCCTCGCCATCGACAGGGTCTCGTCTGGATTGCTTTGGTGGTGAGAATCGGAGGGATTGTTGGCGCATCGAGCTCTTGAGAGATTACGGCCGCTGATCATCTTGATCAATCGTGTTTTGTCACCGTGTATGCCGCTGACCTTCTCGAGCGCAACCGATGAGAGAACGTCATCCATGGCACGCTTTCGAGATTGGAAGCTCAGACGAGAGTACAAACCTCCGTTCGTATTTTGGCTCTGCTCTACGTCATTGCATCGAGAGAAAGGGATCCATGAATGAGCTGTCGACGAACTCGATAGTCTTTTGTCGACCTTCTTCCTAAGTCCTCCATCCCAGAGCCCTCAGCGGAGAGATCCTGAATTCCTGCTCAATGAACATCCAAACCTTCGACTCATTGTTCCTACCCCGTGGATCACTCCTTCGAAGTGTGCGTGACGCAGCCGACTACTCTTGGCAGTTCTATCCTACAACAATCTCTCATTACGAAAGAGCACTCCAAAGCTCGCCCTGGAATTCTCATTGATTAGATCACATCTGGCAGGGTTCTTTACGCAACGTGTTCCGCTGCCCCGATATCGGCGACAGACTGTGATCATATGGGACGCTTTTTCCCAGAGCTGTTTACCTTTCGTTGGCTGACACACTCACAATTTTACAATCAGTTGAGAATCTTCGACGATCGCAGCTGTGCGAGGGTCGCTCTACAGTTAAGCCGTGTATTATTTCGACGACAATAAAACTCCAGACCTTGACCACAATCTTCGTTGCAGGTTCACTATCGAACGCAAAACGATCGAGAGAACATGGAAGATGATGGACAAGGTGAGTGACCCCTTAGTGATTTTTCAGGCCGTCGACCTACTTCTATTCTCTGATTCGAACAGATTGCGTATACCCGTCTTCGCCAATTCAATAATCCCTCGCGCTCCACCAGGTGGTCAAATTCTGCCAAGATCCGCGGATGAATCTCAAAAATTCACCCCCCTTCATCCTGGACCTTCTCCCGGACACCTATCAGCACTTGCGGCTAATTTACGCAAGGTTTGTAACAGCGTCCTCCCATAGGCTCCACGCAGAGTGCCGCATGTCAATCTTTTCGATACTAGCTCAACCCCCTGCTACCGATGCCGATAGAACCATTTCAAGATGTTCCAACACATTCCAAACAGTTGAGCTGGAGTTTCAAACTTGATTCATTTCCAGATATGAGCTCGACATGCAAGTTCTGAACGAAAACGAGTACTTCCGCCAGTTCATCGCTAACCTCTTCCGGAAATGCAAACAAGCCATCAAGCTGTTCAAGGAGGGGAAGGTAATTTCAATAACCTTAGTGGCGGTGACTGCTCAGCATGTGTTTGTCGGGGCGATGGGTCCCTGCAAGGTTTCACTGATTTGAGTTCGCTCCGATCTGGTTTGCTATGCAGCCAAATCGTAGACGTATTCGGTGCGCCGATAGCAGGCTTAATACAGCGAATATACGCTTACAGGAACGGATTTTCGAGGAGGGAACCATACCCCGGAGGAATCTGACCAAGCTCTCGCTGATTTTCTCGCATATGTTAGCCGAATTGAAGGTGAGCAGTCATCACGAAGCCGGATAAAGCTGTCGATTCAGGGTAAATCTGTCCTTGAACGAATTTCTCCGATTTGGCTGACAGTTCAAGACGCGAACTTCCGAACTTCGCAGGCACTGTTCCCCGAGGGATCTTTCACCGGTGACACCTTCAGGATTACGAAAGCCGATGCGGCCGCCTTCTGGAGGCAGAACTTTGGGAACAGAACCATCGTCGAGTGGAGGTGAGCGTTCATGAAAAGTTCTTGCGATTCCCCTCCGGAAGATAGTTCATTCTCGGACCCGAGAAGGTTTCCAAAGCGGTTGCGCTGCGAGCCTGGAACCCCGGATTTCGAGTTGGAGGCCAGAGTCCCAACTATGAATTAATGAGCTCTTTGTTCGTGGTTGCAGAGTTTTCCGGGACGCGCTGAACGCGGTGCATCCGATCACGAGTGGCCTTGAAGCTATGGCACTCAAGACCACAATCGATTTAACTTGTAACGACTTCATATCCTGTTTTGAGTTTGATGTATTCACCAGGTTGTTCCAGGTAGGTTCGGAGTGCCCGCGGCATGGATCGCGAAGAATTTTTTCAAGTTGAGGATCGATCGAGAAATCTTTGTAGCTCCCTGACGACTCAGTGGTTAATATTTACTTTCAGCCTTGGCAAACCCTACTACGTAACTGGCAAATACTCGCGGTCACTCATCCGGGTTACGTAGCCTTTCTTACATACGACGAGGTGAGATAGCGCTAGCTTTCCATCTGATCGGACGTTCAGACGCATTCCATTGACGCCTGGCTCAAGACGACCGAGACTTTCGTGAGCATTTAATGAAAGTCTAACCGAATTCGGTTCCCCCAGGTAAAAGCTCGCCTCTCTCGTTTGGACATGGCGGGCGCTTATGTGTTCCGACTTAGCTGCACCAGACTAGGCCAGTGGGCTATTGGGTGAGTTCTCTCTCCTGATGCGGACTTCATGGGTCCGAGAGCGAACAGCTCCGAAGGCTATATAATAAGGATTGATACGATCTCGATTCCGTAACGGTTTCAGGTACGTCACGGCAGATGGAAGTATTCTGCAAACAATCCCCCAAAACAAATCCCTCTGCCAAGCGTTGTTGGACGGTTACCGAGAAGGTTTCTATTTATTCCCCGACGGTCGGACGATCAATCCCGATTTGTCGTTCGCTGTCCGAGAGGAACCTGAGGACCACATACAAGTAAGAGCTCATGTCGTTCGACCCAACTGCCCCTCATGTTTGTTGGCACCAAACGAGTATATTGTTTGGGCACCATCTTATGATCGATCTCTTGTTCCATTCTCAGGTCACCGAAGAGCAATACGAACTCTATTGTGAAATGGGATCAACCTTCCAGCTATGTAAAATTTGTGCCGAAAACGATAAGGTAGAGTATTTTCCGAAGCGTATCCGAGCTTCTACCGGGCGGAGTTCATTCCTCAGCATTCGATGTCATTCACTACGAGATTCTGTTGCCGTGGCCTAGAAGGCAATCACCTCGATCCTACTGCAACCCTCCTCGTTTCAGGATGTACGTATCGAGCCCTGCGGTCATCTACTCTGCACTCCCTGCCTCACCGCATGGCAAGATACTGACGGGGTCGGTTGCCCCTTCTGCCGTGCTGAAATCAAGGGTACGGAACCCATCGTCGTCGATCCCTTCAAAGATAAAATTAAACGGAGAGCTGCGAAGGCCGACAAATCGAACGGGAACCCAAGCGCAGGAGCTGAAGCACACGGCAGCAAAGCTCTTATCGATCTTCATAGCGGAGATGATACGAGTGTTTGACACGGTCCAAGTCTGACGAAGATGCCTGAGGCTTATCAAATGCACACACCATACGACGAAAACAAACAAACAAAGAAACGGGTCAGAGCACTATGTAAACAGTTCCGATCTATCAGGGTGTACATAACTTCAATCAGCTCTTCCCGTAATGTGCGGAGGAGGAACATCAGACAACATCATAAAGAATGCCAATCGACAATCTTACCTCAGTAGTTGGATGTACATAATCACATGAGCCCGAAGATATCTAGCTATATAGGAACTCTAATAAGAAAGCTTCCGCTTGGTGATGTTTCAATCTTGTGATCGGACATCGCTTGAACATGTCCCAAAAGTGAGTTCTCAAAGAGGAACGGAGTGGAAACGACTCGCGGAACTCAAGGACACATATTGAGAGAATTTATGGTACTCAACGGACTTCCTATAGCAATAGCATTCAAAGTTTGTATACAATTCACTAACGAGAGAAAATGTCGGGAATCCCTGCTCAGTATCCGTCGAGGTGTGGCCATCGGTGAGCCGACAATAAGTTCAACGATAAATAAATCTTCTCTCTTTTGACACAAGGTTCATTCCTTCCATACCACGATGAGGCATTCATACCAGTGTGAGACTTCCTATGTTTTATTCCATCCAAATCGGGCATTATTTTATGAACTAAAATGTACATTTCTCGTTCCCGTTCGCTCCCGGGCTTTTCCGTATTATCATGCATGCTCGGTTCTGTACAAAATTTTTCTCACTACGTCCAGCGGAGTTTCTCCAGCACAACAGCCTCAAGCGAGCTTCGCGTGTTCGTGGAACAGGTTTCCCCGGAAAAAAAGCGTCGGTTGATTTCAAAACACGCCGGTGAGCTTGAGGACTATTAGCAACACCACAACAGATATGATTGCTCCGATGATAATCCACATCTTGATGTTCTGAAGCCACATCTTGCGACGAACTCGACCCGACTGTGCACGGAAGGTCACGCTCTGGAAACCGAAAGGCGCTTTAAGTCTGGGGGACAAGGTTGCCCGATGATCTCATGAAACTGACATGGAGTCGCGCCGCATCCTCACCTGACTTTCCAGGTTCTCTGTCTGGTCCACGAGATCGTCCAAACGAGCTCCTCTGTCGAGGGCTTTCTTGATGTTCTCTTGCATAATTCCTTTGACGTCGTTGACTTGGCTCTTGAGCTGTTCAACTTGATCGCCGCTCCGTCCAGTGTTGAACATCTCCTGGAAATCCATTGCTCTCATGAACCTATGCGCTTGATACAATTCGAACCTGAGCTGAACATGCGCCATGCGAGCCCTTCATCGAAAAGATGAACGCTAAATACATCGAATTTGACTCCCGAACTTCTTCCTCACGGGACCCCAGGAAACCACGAAAGTAATTCCTCCGGCGCGCTTTTGTGGCTCACGAAATCTCGGGGTTTCGAGAAAAGTGATGCACGAAGTACTCCATACTTATCATCGTATAGGCAGAGAGAATCTCTTGCGGAGGTCCCTACGGAAACTGTCCTTGAAGCGACTTACAAGTGTGTCTTTGAGAATGGCTCCGAATTCTCGGTCGAACTCATGTTCTTCCGCGTTGTATGCTCTCGAGGGCAGTGATGTCATGGTGAATCTGTTGAGAATACCACTTCGGTTGATGGTTTGCAGACTTTCCAAAACACAGCCGCCGCAACGTATCCTAATAATATGACGATCTCCGAGGTTTATGAAACAACGCTTTGAGGGTCTAGACATGAACGAACCTTTTTGAAAGCTCCGCCAGGAACAGAAACGGAAGGCGGACGCCCGCCTCCGGTGTTGCCCCACAACAGAACACCATTCCTGACTGGACTTGAATGTGGAATTTGAATCTGTGAAATAGGAAGAGGAGTGAATGAGGCGAGCCCGATATTTGCTATTATGATACGCGTTCCCTCAGTTTCTTCTCGCGAAAGATGATCCCTATCGTGCTCAAATTCGAAAAGGAAACATGCTGAAACTAACCCTCCTGCGCTGAAAGAAGTTTTCGTATCAACCTCTGTACTAAAGGTGCAGAGGAAGTCCGTGAGATATCTGTAAACAAACGAATCATGTTCTAGACAAGTCATCTTATCTCGTCACACCCAATCGGAACAGATTAAGGCTGCCACGGTGATTTCCCGGGCTCTCAGTTTCGATTCCTGCTAAAATTTGCCACTTGCCTTTCCGCATTCTCTGTCAGCAACGGGTTCTGATGACTGACGAGCACTGTGTATCCTCTACAGACGGCTCCGTATTGTAGCTGATTCGTCATGGTGCGTTTCGTATGAAGTATCTGCGAAATGATCGATATGATCAGATATCCCTCAAAACGTTATTCCTCCTCCTGCTCAGCCCACGGGCGTCCGATTTTAGTCTCCACCGATCAGGACTTCGACCTCTCACAAGCAGCACCGTAGTCGTAGGTTTCGATCGAATTCCTACGATGCTGCTCACTGCTCTGAAACTAGCAGATTGCTGAGGAGACTCCCGTTCGGCGGGACCGATTAAAATCCAACTGTTCACGAAAAATCTTGGCCGTAATTGACATCGACGACATTTTCGAAAGTCATTGTCATCCGACGTTGTCATGGATGGATTCGATCGGGGTCTAATCCGTCGGGATCTAAGCTGTCCATGAACAATGAGTAACCGTCGGTGCTCTCACGGTGCATCTCTCGAAAACGAAATTCTCGAATCCTCTTATCGATACCGTATCTCAACCGAACACACCTTTGGCCAGCAGTTGGCGCGACCAATGGACCAAGTATGATTCTCGATCAAATCTCCGGTTCAAATGCTTCGAAAACGACCAATACCGACCGTTGCCGCGGGATCAAAGTACTTCTCGATCTGGTCGGATGATCGAATCCGACCGAAATTGCCCGAAGCTGCCACAGAAACCTCTCGTCTGCCATTGTTTGGTGCTCGAAAAAGGGGCTAGCGACTGAATAAATGTGAGCTATTCGAGTAGAGATGAAAATACCAGAATTGAAAGGTTCTTCGTTCCTTCCCGACTCGAGAATTTCCAGAGAGTTTAACGCGGCTGAGATTTCACCGGATGTCGTCCGTCTGGGACACAATAAGTCCAACGCTCTGAATCAGCGGAGAAGTTGAGTTTCCGCGATGACTCACGCACTTTGGATGTTGTGTTCCATGTAATGGTGCTGTTATTGACAATATTCTGACCTCACGCCCGATTCAACGGACGAACAAGGCGAACGACGAGGGGAAGCATGCGACCAGAACTTTCGACGGGACCCATGAGGGGCAAACGATCGGCGCTTATAACTTGAGCACCTTCGCCTTCTCGAAGCTATTCCATCCACAACTCCGCTTGTTTCTAATTCCCCCACCGCACTTACTGTATGAACGTCAGGAAGAGGTGAAAATCACTGGCTGTGGCGGTGGTGTTAACACATGGAAAACACGAACAGAACGTTTCTGTTTAGCCGAACAAACGAACGAGTGGTGAAACGACGACGATTTCCGCGGTAGCACCTCGCAGAGTCAGGTGTTTGCGACTGACACACTCCTCCACTCTTGCCGTTTGTTGCGGTTGAGAGAGGAGGACACCGTCTGTAGCAGTCGGAGCTGGGAAATGATACTGAGTGCTGTTTCACCGGAGTTGCACAGCCTTTTTGTTGATGTTGCTGTCGATGATGATGATAGATACCACTAGAGCACCAGAATCCGCCGAAAGAACCTTTGTAGCATGGGGAGATAACGGACAAAACTGCAACGACTCAATTCCACGGCGGGGGGAGAGGATTGGGCAGACGGTCGAACTTCGGTTTTGATTTGGACTTCAAACTTGCGTTTATCAACTCTTCTCGATCGCTCCGCAAATATTCAGGTTTTCGCGCGAGCTCGGGACTCTCCGTCGAAAACATGGGGAGCTGCCCGGCTGTAACCAAACCCCAGTCCGCTCATTCGCTCGTTCTCCGCTCGATTGAGTCGCCAGCGTCCTGTCAAACAGAGGCAGCAGCACTCACCCACTTGAACAAGCAAGCGAGCGACCGACAGCAGGATCAACACCCTGCGTTGGAGTGCGTGGGCTGCCGGCAAAGGTAGGAGAAGTTCGACTCCTGGTTTTTAGGCTAATTTCTGCGTTTTGAGGGCCTCTGAGCGAGCTCTGCCCTCAGGGCAAGTCAGCTGTGATCGATTCCTGACCGCAAGAGCGATTCCAATCAGGAACTTCTCCCCAAATCGCTTGTTCTCGACCGGTTGCTTGCCTTCCGCGTCAAGGTGGGGATTCTGTCGACAAAGATGCAACGACTGAACTGGCAAATGTGTTCCATTCGAGTATTTTGAGCGGTAGTGCTTCGCATCTTTCTGGAACCCCATCTTCGGCCAGTCCCCGGCTAGAGTGTCCGAGAACGCTCTCATGCTTTGTTCAAAGTCGACGAACCGGCATGGAACAGCTGATTTGACTCGTGACCTGCCGTCGGTTCTAGACGCTCAGCTGGTATTCCGTGTCTCGGCATAACTTCACGCAGTTCGTTCATGCTGTTGTATTGCAGATCGGAGCTGATTTGATGTCTGGTTGCTGCGAAGTTTTGTCACCGGAGACTCGTACTGTTGTTCATTGGTTCAGACTCTGGAATCAGGAGCAGCGGCACAAGTTCCTCACACACCTCAGGTTAGAACCAAGTTCGCTTATGCCTCAGTTTCATCGCAGTCGTCTCAAGCGCCAACTGAATTGATGCGATCTACAGAATGGGCGATATCGTCGAGTGATTGAGCTGAAGTCGTCAGATAAGTGGCAGGTGCTTGTTTTGATCTCAGGGGTTCTTACGTTCCGCAATCACCGGCTCTTGAGCTTTGTAATCGACTCGACCTCTTTTGGATCGCCTCTGAATCCCAAGAGACGTTCCAGTGTCAGGTACGCTCATCGTAAATCTGCTTCATGCCCATAGAAACTCTCCGTGAGCTTATTTTGTCCTCTAGTCCTTGAGTCATATGTATGCTATGTTCCGCCTGGTTTGAATTGAGTTCTCCTAGAAATCATTCTGCCGCGACGAGTGGGTTTCTGTCTGCCAGCTCGCTCGCCCATGTACACTTGATGAGCAGAGGGATACAGTTGTGGCACAATACGAGCAGTAAGCGAAAGAGATACGTTCTTCGTTTCTTTGATACCATTGACCACCTTGTTGTTCTGCATTCTGTTCGCCTTCAGCGAGTTCTCGGCTCACATAATCTGGGAGCCCGACTACGGAGTAGCGTCAATTTGAATGCAGCTTGAGGGGTCCGGAACTCAGATGAGAAGAGTTGTTCACCCAGGCTGGAAAACAGAGGATCCTGGAAGCTAGTTTCGTGAGGGATTTCAATCCCCTACTTTCCAACTTCGGGGCGCTCCGCTTCAGAGACCGTCTACGGGAGCATTGCTCTGGTTTGCCCCAGCTTCCGATTCGCATATTCCCGCTTGCGATTTTATCGATTGCACAACGATGCAGCTGTCGAATTCGTAGCTCGGCATGGAACTCCCAGCAAGTGAGTCGTGGTAGTGGAAGTACATGTGGTTCTACGTCATCTTGCTTTGCAAGATACGCCAAGCAGATCTCCGCGTCAACCGTCTTCCAATTAGTCCAAGCAGAACGTCGCGTCGCTGATCCAACCTACGAACCGATCGATGACTGATTCATGGCTCTATACTCTGCTCTGGACGAGCGATTCTGGCGAACATGCCTTCCCGAGGCGCTCGCTAAAAGAACTTCTTGGTGCTCGGAGACGGCAAGCGGTGGAGGACGTTATAAATCCGAAGAATGTTGTTCCGAGATGCCATGACACACACGTTCTCTCGAAGAAGGTCCAATCATTGCCATGAGCTATGTTTGTCCGCCCCATCCTATGTGAGCTTTGAGTAACTGATCCGCGGCAGCCAATCCCTTAGGAAAATATGTCTGCCGTTACAGATAAGGAAGTTCGACGAGTATTTCGCCACTTGGAGTCTGGAGCAAAAGCACGTCTTCCTCCAGAAACTCAGTGAGATCGATCCTGTCCTCGTCGGTAGATTCAAGCAGTCACTCTTCTAAAGTACTCCACTCGCCAAAATAATCTGTGAGTAGTAATGCACGTCGTAGTTTCCACGCGCTTCGCCGCAGCGAACGCCGATCTTCAGCATGGAACTCCTGAGATAGGAGTGAAGTCATCGACGAGTCGCCCAGTGGTCACAAGTGAGCAAGAATATCAAGCATCAAAGTATCGGCTCCGCTCGACTGAGCTCACGAATCCGGAGTGGATGCTGTTGCATCGAGCTTCCCGGCGTTGTGGTCGACGGTGATTTGGCGTCGCGAGACTCAACATTGTGACAGTGTAGTCACAACTGTGTCACCGCACGGCTCATTCTCATTCTCACTACGATTCTCGGGTGCACAACTCGTAGAGCATTCGTTGTGTGCATAGAGCATGAGCCAAGGTCGAATCGCGAGATTTTTCGCTACGAATCAGTTTCTGTCAAACGTTCGAACAAAACAGCGACGATGGAATTTGGTGTTAGATATGGGATATGCAGACAAGTCCGCTGATCAGCAACCATATTCCAGTTCACAATGCACCAGCGCGGAGATCTAACTCGGGACTCTCAGCTCATCTACCTTTCGCAATGGCTCGGCGAGTTCAGTGAAGTTGAGAAGGATGACTTCTTGCAACAGCTCCTCGATCTCTACGCCCCTGGTGAGTTTCCTCCGCAAAACGGAGCCAAGAGTCTCCACTGTGCTGTGCTTTCCTTCGACTGGCATATCCTTCATATATTCATTTGATTGATTGAGTGGTTGACGAGCTTACCGACACGCTTTACATACTCGGTGTCTACTCCTGCAGGGCAACTCGCCATCGGGCAGCGACTTGCGCCGCTGAAGGCTGAAGACAAAGTTCCAACGCTGTTCGACTGTCGTATCGACCTCTTCAAGAAGTGGTGCGTAGGGGATGAAGCCTGTTCCCTCTGATCCTTCTGACTTGAGCCATTGCGACCCCCTAGACCCAATAATCCTAATTCACAGAATTCAATCCGGAACATTCGATGCTCAACTTCGATCGATCTGTTGCAGGTTCGCTAGCTGGGAGGCAACGGACCGCGAGGAGCTCCTCGAACGACTCAAAGAAGCCGACCCCGAATTCGTGGAGAGATTCCAAAAATCGAAGGACACTCCAAACGAAGATAAAATCATCGAGGAATTCTGGTTGAGACTCGACAATGGATCCATTGAGAGCAACGGACACGCTCCAGTTCCAGAGCCACGTATCGCAAGCGTTCATGAGAACGGCACCTCAGGAGTCCAGGAGAACGGGGACGCTGCGATTCAGGCGAATGGTGTTGCTGCTTCCGAGGAACGCGATGAAACTGCCGTTTCGGAGAATGGAACGGACGATATACATGTGAACGGGGCCGTCGGAAGCCAAGAAAATGGTAGTGTCGAGGCTTCAGGAATCCCGCATCAAAACGGAATCATTCCGACCGTAGAAGGTGAGGTGGTGTTACCGAGACGCAGACCGTATTCGAACCATTTGGAATATCGATTCCTGATCATGCTGGAATTCGCTGGGCGTAGCCAACAAAACTCCATTCTTCGGTATTGCAGTGAGCTCACCCGCAAGCGAAACGAAAGAAGAAGGAAACTCCGAAACAGCGACGGAAAACGTTGCGAGCATTCCGTCAGACGAGCCTACGATTCCAGCCAGCCAAGATGAGGAAAGTCAGGCGGTCCCTGACAAATCACAAGAGGCCATTGAGAACGAATCATGATTAACGTGACGGAGCGTAATTCCTTGTCCAACTCTCAAATGACAAACGACGTAAAGCACACAAAAAAGCTCATTTGTAAAAATAGGAAACCGAAATTCCCCTGCCCATAATTTGTACATGGTATCGGCACAGCTATACTCTATTTATCGGCCGAGAACCGATTTCTTCGATCGGCAAACATTCCATGGAACGAACCTCTCAGAACAAGGGTCCGAACCACAAACGAGCTCAGCAGATGACGAACTACACGGAAACGAGCTCCAGCGAACTTGTCAGATGACAGAACATGTGAACGACTCCACGGGGTTCGTTCTCATGGGAGAGAATATTTGTTCTTATAGCGATCCGGGGCTTCAGTTCCTGCGGATTCTCGGGCTCATATGATTTCCTGATCTTCTCCAACCATTCCCTATTGTGTTCTTCGTGATCGACTGTGCCGGTGAAATCTGAAACTACTCCTGCCGTCTGACGATGAGCGCGGGCAGGAGCAAACTCTTCTGTCAAGTGGGAATAAACAATTTTTTCTCCTCTCAACCCACGACTTTCTCTCTAGCAATGGTTTTTGCGCTCCCCATGGCCTTCATGGAGAGGAATGGTGGTCAGAATCAGGAGGGTGATTATTGTGAACCACGGATCGTCCGAATCCGAAAATATGCAAAAAAAGATACTTTGCGACAGCGATCCCGCGACGTGTCTAGGCGAACCTTTGTCTTTAGTCCGGATGCCGAATTCCGCATACTCTTGGGAGATGGGCCTCATCGTCTGACCGGGATTTGGCGGACTGTGGCAATCAGAATCCTATTCTCGCATGCCAAGGCTCATTTCGCGAAAGCAGGTTCCGTCGGATTGCGGAGGTCGACATCGCTAAGGATTAGATTCTTCGTCCAGTAGAACCACGAGACAAATATTGTAGGATCGACGACACAAGGGATTTGATTCAACAACTTCATTTCTCGCGGACCATCACGGTCCGATCGTGAAGAAGGCTTAGACGAGAATGAGAATGTCGCTTCTGCCGTTGGCTTCCCTGTCGCTCTCTACGTTCACGTCTCATGTTTCGACGTACCTATGTCACATTGTTCACATTCGATCGACTCGCTTCTCTCCCTACTCTATGCTTTTCAACTGCGCTAGAATTCATCGGGCAATCTCACAATATGAGCCTTGTAGGCAGCGGCGGATTTGAGAAATAGCCGCCCAAAGGCGCCGCCGCCACGGCGTGAACGCTCCTTCCAGGAAACATTTTTCCCATATTCCCTTTTTCTGGTTACTCCCATCACCCAGGCACTGGAGTTCATGATCACCAAATCGTCGAATCTTGTATTATCCACTGGATCGTAGTCCATGGCTGAACAGGCAAGATCGCTCAATTTTCTCTCGGAAATGCATAATCTGAGGTGGTTGTCGATGCGTGCCAAGCGGGAGGAAACATACTTTGCAAAGCAGTTCCTCGAGGCCATAGATTTGTAGATTCATAGGGCAGCATCCATCCATTTCCACGTGTGAATGGTAGGCAGGTGTTGTTCCTCTCCTCTTGGAGCGGCAAACTTCTAGAATTTCTGCCGTCTCCGAGAAACTGCTGTGTCCGGAGATCTGTCACTCTTGAGGAATAATTTTCTCAAAGATCTACCGTCCAAAACCGTGGCCTGCTCAAGCAAACTAGTGAATCCACCTCAGCTTGGAGGGACCTTTCGGTTCAAGAGCACTTTCATCGGCCCGCTTTCATCACCGCCATGACAACAACATCTTCCTGGATTCTCTTTGGGATACGCGGCCAGGACTCGGGCCGACGACTGAAAGCTCAGGCTGCAAGAACCATACGGAGTGCACATCTGCTCTGAATGCCGTAGTCTACGATCAGTAGCGTAGCCAGGGGGGGCCAAGGGGGCCATGGCCCCAGGGGCGTACACAGTTTTTTTTTTTGGGGGGGGCAAAGACCATTTTCGCCGCAGTTTGAGGGGGGCCAACAGAGGATGATGATGAGCTTCAACATGGAGCTCTATGGGCCGGACAAAAATTTTGGGGGGGGGGCATGGCCCCCTGCCCCCCCCCCCCCCCCTATATACGCCACTGAATGGCCCCCCAGACAGCCATGTCTGTCCCATGGACCCTCGGGACGTTCGGAGTTTTTTCCACCCAGAGCAATTGAGGCATTTCAGAACGGGGCTTTTCGCGCGCAAAAAACATTCAAATTGGTGGGAGGGTGCAGCAGTGCCGATGTGAGCGCGCGACGGCCGCCGCGCACATGAGAGAGTGCACAGACCACTGTGTATAAACCTAAGGCAGCACGTGGTGTGGTTCTCTTTGCTCACAAGACTTGGCGGGTCTCGTCACGCTCAGATCTTGATATTCTCTTCACGAACGGTAAGCTTGCGCTTTTACTTAACCGAAAGCTTCAATTCAGCATCTCCAAACTCGCGATCCACTCTTGCTGATCCTTCGAACTCGCGGAACTTTGATTCCCGAGTTCATATCATGCGGACATGGGCGGCTTTTCGCTCATATCGACCTGATGAGATTCTACTTCACGACGGTCTTCAGACACCCAACCAAACCCTGGATGAGAACCGAAGTAGCTGATCCTTTTAAAGGGGTCAAGTTTGAGTTTTTTTGAATCACCGACCGAGATTTACGATGTGTTTGCATTTGTAGGCCCACGTGGTTCGAGATCCAACATGGCGAAGCGGTGGTCGGAACGCAAGGAGGACATCGTGTGCTCGTCGGGTGTCTTCTCGTGGAAAGCCCAATCTTCGGCCCTTCTAGATCTCACTTGAAATTCGGAGTCGTCCCCGATAGAAAGTGGAACAAGACACGTCAGCAATGTGATCGTCCCTTGGAGGTGAGACTATTTGCTTGAGGGATCAGGATGTACTTCGTGAACTTCCCGCCAACGTGTATTGATGCTTCGAACTGATGAGATTCTACTTCACGACGGTCTTCAGACACCCAACCAAATCCTGGATGAGAAACGAAGTAGCTGACTCGAGCGATCCCGAATGTTCTCGAGCAGTGATTCTGAGCAAACCTAACGAAACTTTTCGATCTCTCCAGGAAAACATCGACCTCGAATGGGAGTTTGAAGAATGTGCTCGGAGGAACTTCGATTGAAGGTAATTCATTGTTCGACTCTGGGGACGGGAATCTCGAATCTAATGATGATCAACACAGACCTGTTCCGATAACTTTGAGGACAAGAAATATAAATTCCTGATTGAACATCCTACTACTTTCGGAGATGAATCCGCTGAACTGAAAATCATGACTTCGAATTCATTTGCAGATCCCAGCGACACTGGACTGAACACTTCAATTAGAGCATCCGTCGCTGAATCAGAAACTACCATGAGGTGGGTCCGAATTTCTGTTCGTAAGCCGGAAACTATCTTCAGATGTTAAGCTTCTTCGCGCTCCACATGCGACAAGGAGTTCAAGCCCTGAAGAAGAGCAAATGTCAAACGTCAGGGACGGTTGCGCTCCATCGCGGCGGTCTCCGGGGTCATGCCGACACACTTCCAATTGTAATCATCTAGATGGCGTCGAAAAACCCGTCCAATACAAAATACTGAGTCAAAAAGCCGGCCATGCGCCTTCCTATGAGGTGTGCGGTGGCAACGGACGGGAAAAATGAAGTTCGCGGTTCCAGAGGGGAAGGCTCGATGCCGACTCGACGGAATCGCGACACATCGATCTGTACATAGCGCTTCAGTATTCCGTGAGGCTTTCGTCCAAATTTGGATGAATCTGCATATTTTACATTTGTCTGAGATCAACGTTCTCATTTGCAGCCGATCGAGGCGACGATGCGAGGGATTGGAGAGAGCGTCCGTATGTTGAACGCACGATCGATTGAGGATTCTGGTGATCTCCGCTCATGGTGAAGGACAGTCGACGAGGCATCAGCATGCTGGTCGAGGTGGGAGCCCAAGGGGCTGGACTCTCGATATCAGTCATCGCTTCCCGCGCTGCCAGTGGAGTGTTTCCTGCGAGAGACGGAAAGAAGGTCGCTTGTAAATATCACGCGACCCCGATACATCCCCATGGACCTACAGAATTATGGTCAGCCGCCCTTTTAGAGGGGTTCTACTGTACCAATAAATCGATGATGTTGCCTTATATCATGTCGATCTTTTCAATTCACGGTCAGATCGTCGTTGATAGCCGTTCTGGAATCCGTCTTGAAGGTTACGACAGCCGTTCTTGTGATCAGCTCTGGTGAATCGATTTGAAATAGTTGCGCCGCGGTGCAAACCGCGGGAGCAGACTCAAGATTTGAGATGTCATTGATAACCTTCATCGCGAACGCGAGATCTCGAGAAGCATATACTGTCTCTCAATTCCAAGGTAGAGCTCACATCAGACACAAAGGTGTTCGCAAGCCTTCGCAATAAGCTGACCAAAGCTTTGCACGGGAACAGTTTCTGTCCGCATCCGACATTGACTATCCCCCTCTGATTTCCACTGAGTAGTCGGTTGATCGATATTCGGGGGAAGCGAAGGGCAAAGGTTCCACAACCCCCGTTTCTCAACCGCTGATCGCATTTCGCAACCTTGCTGGCGCACTTGCGAGGCCACTTCCACACCCAGCTCCTTGAAGTTCATCAGGACTGTGGGAGGCTCTTTCGCGCGGTTGCAGCATCCACTGCAATTACTTCGATTTCAGCAAGGCTTTTGACAGAGTTCACCATGAGCGCCTGCTCTGGGAACTCGGAGCTTTCGGTATCAGGGAATCCGTTGCTCAGTGGATTAGGTCCTACCTCGCCGAACGAAGTTTCTCTGTCAAGGTCGGAATGTCCTTATCCCCATTCAGCAAGTTCCCATTTGGGGTATCGTAGGGATCCGTGTTCGGCCCTCATCTCTGGTCTACTTTTGTCTATGATATTCAGGATTTTATCCCCAACTGGTAGCATCTGCAATCTCAGTCTTCGGTGCTTCTCCATACGCAGGCCCGAATACTATGTCAATCTTAACGAAACTCTAGCCGTCCCAAAGATTTTAAATTGTGCTCCAGTTTGCACTCCCTGACGCAGCGGAGATCGTAAACTTCTTGATTCCGTCGCGACCAAAGTCGCCCGCCGTGTGGCAAGGCGGTGTAATGCTCCGTTGGAGACCGTGCTCCTCCCGAAAATCGAACTGCACCACCGAAATGCGGGCTACAGAGCCCTAAGTCGGATCATGGAGGCAAAGAACCTTGATACATTTTCCGACCTCACTCTAAATGACAGAAGATCTTGTGCTCATCTTGGGACCAGATTTCTTGCGTGTAGAAATGAAGTCAATAACTTTTTTCGTGGAGAAGATCTCATGAAACCACGCTGTACAAACCTTTGTTGAAAAGCCTTAATCAAGAGAAACTGAACTAAACCCAGAATCACAGATTGATCGAGTGACTTTTCGGGAATCCTGGGAATCCGCACCGTAGAACCTACGTTTCGGGAGTTGCAGCGCAATCGCGGTCGTTCATATAAGCAATCGAAAATGGCCGATCAGACGATTGTCTGAAAGAAGGTCATTCAGATAACGGGTTGGGATTCCGGTCGGGGCCGTGAATTGCTCCTTTTTCGAGGTTCCTGAAGAACTTCTCCGTGCATGAGTTGGGGACGGGCTGCAATCCCCAACGCATGTTTTGCCGCCAAGAAAGGGAACGCCTGCCGCGAATGCGTTCATCCAGCCGTTGGCGCCAAGTGTCATCTGTGGGGTGATTTTCTCCAGTGTTCAGCTGCAATACCCCGAGGATTGGTAGAAGTTGGTGGGAAGTTCGACAGCTGCCAAATCGTGACTCTCATATCAGTGGTGGTGAGCAGTCGATGGTGCTCGTTTGAAGAAAAGCAGGATTGGGATGGAGCTTCCATTCAGACGGATGCCCCGCCACAGCTGATTTTGTACGTACGATGGTGTTCGATTCAAAAACTTCTCTCCGAGGCCTCATCCAAGAGCTGGATCAGTTTCCTTGCCGACACTATACTGCATGCAAATGGCACTGCGCGTTCTTCATCAGGAGCCAGTGCTTTTTTGGCGATGCACTGAATAATACGGAATGACTTCCCATCTCCTTTTCGAGCGCGCTTCTTTTCTGCAGAGTTTTGTCCAGATAGTACAGTTTCCGTCTTCGAGGGGCGCGCAAGGTTCCGATATGACTCGAGAAGTCCCGCTCAATCTCCCAGATCTGGGGACGAACCTCTCAACCGAGGATTTAGAGAAGAATCTCGAGGTGAGTGAGAAGCTCCTTGAATGATCTCATCAAAGAGCGAAAGGTTCTTGAGGCAGGGGCATAAACCACAGAAGAGCCCCAACCAATTCTTTGCTCTTGAGTTCGAGAACATGGATTCCTTATTATAGGAGATGTGGGAGCGATTCAAGAAGGCGACTGACGGAGAGTGTCTAGGAGACGAATCATTGGCGAAAACTCTGTCGCAGAAAAGACTTGTGAATCACGAATCTGCGAGGGTTCGTTTGCTGACTGCTTGCTGCATCGCCGACGTATTTCGGTGAGGAAGTCCTCGATTCTGTCGGTCCCAGGACGCTTTTGCGTGTTTTGATTTCGAGTGTTCGTTTTCTATCATCAAACATGGAAACCGATTCGAGTCGATTTGACAGAGACCGTCCCCTCGTTCTTCAGATTGAGAGCTCCAGACTGTCCCTACGATGACAAGCGCAAATTGAAGACGATTTTGGAATTCTTCGTGGAGCAGTTCGAATGTGAGTGGGAAGATATGGGCGGATCAACGAGCAACTGTTCCTTCCAATAGATCGGGGAACCGATGATTCTCCTCAATAATTTAAAGAGCCCGGGGTAAGAAAACATTTCGCTCAAATAGATCTTCAGAGCGACGAGGACTTCTATCTGGAGAAGTCGTCTTATCTAGTCGCATCTCTAGCAAAGGCCAAGACACTGAAACTCTATCTGGATTTGGAATCGGGCGCAGATTTTGTTGTAAGAGTATTTACGCATTTCATGGCCGTCGTCAGGTAAGCCAATCATGGTCATCAACGGTGAACGAAAATCGCGAGTATGATCGAGCACTGTTGTCAAAAATGTTTCGAACCTGATACTTAGAAAGGAATGATACCTGATCAATATCGAATAATTCATGATTTCTTGCCCGAATTCCAGTTACAGGAGCGGTCACAAACTCAAAGATATCAGCGGAATCGTCAGACGCTGCATTGTCGATATTCTCGGCTCGTTGATCAATGAATCTGACAGCGTGTCCGATGATCTCATCGATTCGATGAAGGAGTTTCTCGTCGGTCGAGATGAGTGCCAGGTATGCTAAGCCCAGATCCATGACTGTTCCCGATCACGCTCTCAATGACCATAAATTCCCAATCGACTTCCGACATCAAGACTCCGATTCCCCGCAGACGATGTCCTCTTTATGCCGGGAGGTAATCGCAAAGACATCCGACGGCTTGGAGAGTCACATAGACCGTTTCTTCGAACCCGAGTTTGGACATAAGAGGGTGCAGATGATGTACGATCTATTCATGGAACTCCACCAAATAATACCGCAGAGCCTGACCTGTTTCGTGCTGAAACTCGACATCATGCTCCAAAGCAAAGATGACAATATCAGGCTCGAAATGACCGAGTTTGTGGCAAGACTGATGGCTTCCACGGAATTGATGTCTTCGTTTCCAAGTCTCCACAAGGACTTCCTCGCGCGGTATAATGATCAAAAGTATGAGGTATGCAACCTTCCCTCGGGATCAACCTTCCGGTTACATCATAATGAGAGGAGTGCATTCCGCTCGTGGAGACCCGAAACTCAGATATAATCGATAAATCGATCATTTTTATAGATTCGGATGAAATGCGTCGAAATGTCGCTTCCCCTGCTGATGAAGGAATCGTTGCTCCGAGATGAAATAGTGGACGCCATCAAAAAGCGCCAGTATGACGTGAATGAAAGCGTGAGGTAGTTGTTCGAAGAGCTCCGCAATCACCTTCCGGCGGTATTTTCCACCGAATCCGATTTGAGTTGTTTGGACATCGCCGTGCAGGTTCAGGGAGCTGTCCATTTCTTCACAGATTTCAAGTAATCTTCACGCTCTTGAAGTTGACGGAAACTCATATGAATGTCGCCTGCGACGTCGGCTTGCTTGACATCGTCAAAGAAAGAACCCTGGACACCAATGTTCGTGAATGCTCAAAATCTTACATCGGCCATGTCTAGTTTCGAAGATGTCATTTGTCCAGGTACACCGACTCAGATCTCTCTTTTCCATTGATTCCAGTTCAAGGTTAGGAGACTCGCTCTCCTGGGAATAGGTCAGCTGTACCGCAAGTTCACTTCGAGACCTCCTCCCTCCGGTAACTCTGAAGCTGAAGAGTGGCAACAAGATCCTGACGCTGCCCGAAAGGTTGAGTGGATTAGGAATAAGGTACGTCGACCAACACCTGACCCTCGCTCGGAAGTTGTACCGATTCTCAGGAACGTTGTGGAATTCTGTCTCACGTAGTTTTAGATCCCAACGTGATTCCTTCGTCCAGGTGTTGCACAGGTACTACCAGACGACCCTCCAGGATCGACTGATCGTTGAACGAATCCTTTACACCTGCCTTGTCCCCTTTTGGCTGTCAAGTCAGGTGAGCAAACTGTCTACCCGATGAATCCTGCATAGGCTCCATGGGAGGGACGGTATGGTTGATCGAGGAGTTTCCGACTTCTTTCTGACATATCAGACTTCTTCATAATTCAAGGAGCGCACAGAAAAACTCTATCAGCTCTTCACAACTTCGGACGAAAACGCGTTGAAGGCCTTGATCCAGATTCTCAAGTTCCAGCACACGTACCGTCAACAGTTGAAAGGGGTATTAAATCATTTCATCTTCACCGAATTCATCGGCATTCGGGATCTAGCTGAAGCTTCAAGCTCTCTCGTACCTGAATGTCTGATTTCTCCATCGAGACCCGTGTTCATACGCGAGGTCGAGTTCCCGAACGCTATCTGATCGGGATTTGCCCTGCTTCTAGATGATGCATTTGATCGACGACTCTGAAGCGGGTCCCGACAAACGTGAAAAACTAGATACACTCGTGGACTTCATGGCCCAGCAAGTGTCAAGCGACGATAGCGCCAAAGACAACATTCTGGAGTTCCTACAGTTGGTTAGAGATTCGCCGACGTTGCATCGGCATACGACGCGGGTATTGGTTGCGAAAACGTTTGAGGAAGTCAACGAAAATGTGGTAAGTGGTTGGACTCACAATCAGATGAGAAACGTTGCGATGATCATATCGATGAAGTTCTGGTCAAGTCTTGGTCTAAGGTCCCGAACTCTCCAGAGAGGTATAATGAAGACGCTTGGAAATCCGAATGCCGCTCTGTTCGGTATTGTCAAGCAATTATTGGAGCGAGTTGCGCCTCTGGTGGTGGAGCCATCGGGAATCTCTCATATTCTCGAAGTTGTCAGAGAGAAACTCGAGTGTAAGTTTCCTTCTGTCAATTCGCCCCATATCGGAGGCTTTCCAAAATATTTTCGAAGACTTCAGAGATGTTCTACGATAGTCCAAAATTCTAAGAGCACACGTCGGAGTGCAGAGTGGAATACGTGGCCGATTCAAGGTGCGATCCCTTCCTCAGGTGTCAAAGAAGAAGAAGGTCGACGTTGTTTGGAACTCCTCCTGGTTTTGTCCGAAGTCCATCCTGAGACGTTCATGGAGCAAGAAATACTCGAGGAAATTTGTGATCTGCTGGCTGCCAAGTGGGAACCAGAAACAGCGTTGCTGCTCATAAAAATCTTGTTTAATCTACGGAAGATGAATATTGCAGAGCTTTTTCCCGATTGTGCTGCGTGAGTGTCAGTCCCTAAAGCCTTCCAGAAACTTTCCGTGAACTTGGTCGGGCTAGTCTGGACTGGACCCAATTCCAAATTATGTTGACAGATACGCTCCAACCTTTTGGGGCCTGATTCGCGGAGTTCGACCGCGGGGCATATGCGGCTCAATTCCAATTGCAAGAGTGCCCTCAATTTGCTGTCGAAGTGATCGAGGTTTGAATGAGATTCGAATCTGAACTCTCCCTCCACAGGTCCTTGAAAACGGCGCTCTTAAAACTTCTTGAGAACGGAACCCCGAAACAGGCCAAGCTGGCTGTGCGGTGCATCAACTGTTTGTTCGAGGACGCTGTAAGTTTCCTCGAGAATGAATACTCCCGCTCGTATTCTCCTTTTGCAATCTTGTTCATGACGTGTTCGACGATGCTCCCTTTCAGGTATCTTGCTTCTCTGAAGCCCTCGAAAGGCTCAGGCAACTCGTCAACAAAGCGACAACGCACCTAGAAACGATCCTAGTATCTTTGGGCCAGATTGCCGGCCTGCGACCCGAATGCTTCAACCCACATCGAGAGTATATCACGGTCGAGATCGCTGTCAAAAAAGTTATCATGGCGCCTCAACCAAGCAGGGCCTCGAAGTCGACGGGATCGAAATCTTTGAGCAACGTAGGTTCAGGTTCAACTCCGTTATGATGGCTTCTTATACGGATCAGGGAGGGGGCGGGGGGGGGTTCTTCTCCCGGTCTCATATTCGTAACCCTTGCAGTACGGTTTATATCCAATTTCAGGAGAAAATACCTGTGGCTACACGTCGCAGAGTGGCGGCGATGAAGCTGACTGCCAACGCTCTCGTTGGCCTCGCGAACCTCTACTGCACCCGAGCTCCGAACGCGGACGAAGCGAGGAAAAAAATGATGTTGGAATTCATGAACTGGGACGCCGAGTGTACAATGCGTCTTCTGTTCACCGCTGTAGAGAACGATGGCGATTTGATGGAGTCAGGCAACTTATCTGAGGTCGAAAAGTCACATGTTAGGCTGAAAGCCGCGACGTCTCTCCTGAAGATTTCTCGTTTCAAGAATTTCGCCGATATAGCCACCGAAGTGCAATTCCGGGCGCTAGCGAAGCTCGTCACGGACCCGTCGCGATCTGTTCGTGAGCGTTTCTGCGAAAAACTTCACCAGAGGCTCCTGGCACTGAGGTTGCCGTTGCAGTTCATGGCATTGTTCTCTTACGGAGCTCTGGAACCTGACGATGAGCTGCGGGAGAGGATCAAGAGTTTCCTCGTGGCGAACATCAAGAAACGCAGGGAGCACTTGAAGTACCATAAAGTCGACGAAACAGTTCGAATGACGATTCTCCCCGACAACGTGATCGGATATGTGATCCATATGCTGGCTCACGATCCCGGGTTCAAGAGTACAGACGATGTTCAAGCTCTGGAGAAGATACGAGAGTGCCTGTGGTTCCAGCTGCAATTTCATTGTTGTGACAGCAACGAGAACTACTCGTTCCCGTTCTACAGGAAGCTTGTTGAAACTATCAAGCGGTCACGCGACCGCGAAGATCCCCTGGATGGCGAAACGAACAACCGACTCTACGCAGTATGCGACATCGCTCTTGGTTTGATCATGTCGAGAACTACGAACTTCGGGCACAAGACTTCATCGGAAAAAGTTCACCTGCCGTTGAAACTTTTCATCCAACCGAGTCAGGAGACGGCTCTGAATTCGAAGTATTACTTGCCGACAGGACTGACGTTCACGCCCCCGGCGAGCAGAAAAGCAGCCCCGAGGGCGAAGCGACCGCGGTCGAATATAAAGAGTACTCCAAGCCGGAAAAGGAAACTTTCCCGAAAGAAGTTGTCGGACAAAGAGGAAAGTGATGAGGGAGACGATGATTTAGAAGACACTGAAGATGAAGATGACTGACCAAAATGCTCACGTTGTGAAAATGGCGCTGTCGCTCAATTTAGTTGTTGTGAATAAAGGGGCGAGAAGGATCGTCCTTCTGATGCTTGGATTTGTGCAGCGGATGGTTTCGTTCATAGCGAATTTCAGGTGTCATCCATTGCTTCTTCAATGTGAGGTCCCCAAACCACGTTATCCCCAAAAACATAGAAGGTTGCGAGAGTCGAACGCGTCATCCTATGACAGCTGAGTTTGGAGAAGGTCCATTCATCCCCCGATCAGCATGAAAACAGATCGAGATGGGCAATGTCCGATTTCCCAAGCTATTATGACAGAGCCTCCGAGAGACATGAACACGTATCCAGAGCAGAGTCAAAGAACTCGATCGCCCTTTCGCGATTCCTCGGATTCTCAATATCCTAGTCCTCGGTCCATTTTCATGACAGATCACTCCGACCCGTGTCCCGCGCCGGGTCCCCTCCAAGGTGTTCTCTTCTCCATCTAATGAGCTCGGGATGTTGCCTTTGCGCTTGTTTTTATTCCATACTGTCATTCCTGAGGAAGCATTCCGCCGAAAACTATCAGAAACCGAGCGAAGTCATGAGGGGCAGATACAAAGATGTCATCCGAATCTTCATCGGGTCGCAATCCTCTCCGGCCTTCCGCATCGAAAGCATGAAATGCGGAATCCATCGAGGCGGCTCCCAAGGTTTTTGAATTGCCGCCGTTCGCCGCAACCAATCGAAACGAGTCATGGACCAGCATGGCCGCCTCCATAGAGCTCTGAGTGTTCGCTTCCGGGCTTAAAGAGACACAGATACACACATCGAACAGTTTCATCAAAGTGCCTGCTAGGTTTCCCCACAGTTCCGAAGGAGATGCGTACGATTTTTCGGTGAAGAAAGAGCAGCGGCAGCTGTTTGTGCTATCATGAACCTTGGTCGAAGATTTTCGGTGCTTTTTATTGTCGGCATTTGCGGTGCTTCTCCTCGGTAGGAGCAGTTGACGTTTCCTTTCATCAAAAACGTCAGAGTAAGTATTGCCAGGTCCGAGACGGGCTCGATGAGTTCGTGACAAAGCAGTGAAGCAGTAAGAAGTGCCATTTTAGGGCCCTGGGAGCCTTAAAGAACTGTCTCGTCGCCCAAAGAATCGGCTTTCCCTCTGACTAATCAAGGATGTCTCTGGTTTCGGGGAAGACTTTTCAGGAGAGACTGACTTATGGGTATGAGCAATTTCATGCGCTTCAAATTCCGAAATATGTCTCCCCATGGACGCAAGTCCTCGTTTCCGGCAGTGTTTGTTCAGGCCGTATAAGGGATCAAGTGTGAAGTTACTTGGAGCGTAGCAGCCTCTTCTAGGCCACACCTTCGACACTGTAGGGTGTCGCTCGTTATACTGATTGATAAACGAGCGACAGGCGGCTCCTTGAATCGAATATGTATGTCTAGAGCGATGCTCCGTGGAAAAATTCCAGGAGACCTGACCGCCGTGTCACAACCTGTCTCAGAGTTTGGCAGGTGCTGTCAATGGAATAAGGGTAGCAATCTTTACCCCGAGCCGAGTTCGCCTGGTCTACGGTGCGGACTTTTGGATGAGTTCCGGAGAACGATTGAGCGATGGAACTCAGAATCGTTCGGAAACTGTTCCAGGCTCAATCAGGACTTGGAGCAGTCGAGACTCGACTGTATACGGGGTCGACGATTCTTGTCCGGTAACCTCTCGCCCGCTTGGGAGGCCCGAATAAGTATTTTCTACAGCCTCCATGAGACTTCTGATTCGAGAGTTGGCAATGGACGTACTCGAACGGGGAACTCTGACTCGGCGAAGATCTGAGTCCTTCCTTCTATGTGGACGTCTGTGAATTTGCAAATCGCTAGCGGACGGAGGATCTTCGGTGGACAGAGTGGAGAATTCCAGCATTTTTGAGGAACCTATCAAGCCGAACTGAAACGCATCTTGCGGCTTCCAGAATCATGACGGACGACAAGGAACGGAGCAGTATACTTCTAGCTCTACAGGCTCTCCTCGAAGAGTTCTATTCCGCCCACTGCTCCAATGAGCGCAAGGTATGCAGAAACTGTCATGATTTCCCGTCTCTCCTCGGGGGATCGCTAGCCTCAACGACAATCCGGCTCGAGGCCTCACTCTAAACTTACATGGGTTTCCAGCGGATCATTGAAGAACAACTGACGAGCTTCTCGCGACAGAGCAACGCATTAGATCTATGCCTGTCGTTCCTGCCTTTGACCCGTGACCCTTACGTTCTGATGTTCTTGGTTAACCTCATCGAAGGTGAGAGTCCTAAACACAGGCTTATAAGATGATCTCTCACTCGACTTCGGATACTCTGGAGCCGAGGAAGGTGTAGAGCTGCCGCGGAGAGATTATTTGGCTCTGCCCTCGATCCAACGTCAATGCTTTCAATCTCAGGTGCTGTGCAGCGATCATGGCCGCGATTGATGTCCGACGAGAAAATTCTCATCCGGAGATCACTGGCTTCAGCTCTACTGGCCGCTGCCTCGGAGATGATTCCTTTCGTTCGCAACAAATTGTGCAAAGTCTTGGTAGATATAGGAAGATTCGATTGGCCGCACTTCTACCCGGATTACTTCAACAACATTTTCCAAGTAGGTCCCCCTAGGAGCAGGATCAGGCTCTCAGTCCGTTCAGAATGAGCATCATCAACGAGTGACGAATCTTCGGACGAATCTCATGCGTTTCCACGTTTGACGGAAATTAATCTTGCAGTTGATCAACAACCATTCCACGAGACTGGTCGGTGTTCTGATGTTGAAAACAACCTCGGAAGAATTCATTACACCCAAGGATGATCTCTGCGCTTCTAGAAAGAAAGAACTCAGACACCTCCTGAACAACCTAGTTCCCCAAATGTTAACTTCGCTGACCGGTATGGAGCCGCAAACTACACTCTTTGCTTTGCCGACTTCGCCAAGATCCGATCACGGAACCCTTTCGGAGATTGCGTATCTTGTAATTCACGGGTTTCCGTCTTGTGATTCACAGGGGTTCTGGACGAGATTTTGATGTCGTGTCAAGCCTCGTCGTGCACACCACCGCCATCGCCTACGCATCCCTCTTCAGCAGGCCAGTCTTCCATGGCCCCTTTGACGAGTTCGGCACCCATAGCTCAAGCATACATCGGAGCCGCATCTGGAACACACTTGACCGTTGATTCCCATTTGCACAAACAAGGGAATAATCAACAACTAAACCCACACAAACCGTTGGATGCTTCCTCGAGAGAACTAGCTTCAGCGTGTCTTTCAGCCTTAGAACAACTCACGAGGTACGACTCCCGTCAAAGTCAGCGGGGAATGGAATATGACCTGCACATGCAGCCGGCTTATGTCGAGTATCCTTTGCAGTTGGGTGTCGATCGGCTCGAACTTCGGACCTTCCATGCTCAACACCCTATTCGGCTTTATTTGGCTCGGCTGTGGGGAACGAGCTGACGTGAACGCCGAAGCCGCCGTAGCTGCTGTCAGCGTCATCAACGAACTCGTGTATAAGAAGTGTTTCACACAAAGGGACACGCAAGCCTGTCTAGTCGCCATTTTCGAGGTTCGTAGCCTCCTTTCAGTTTTTCGTTCGGGATGCTTTTTCTCACATGTTCCCAAATTAGAGCTCATTGGTTCCCGTGGCTAGAAGAAATTCCACGTTGACGATTTCGGTTTCAGAACACATTCCGCGTGCTACAGCTGGTCACACAAGCTTCCGGCGTGCAACAAACGCGTCTCCATGAAGTCGATCCCTTGCTAGTCACAAAACTCGGAGAGCTCCTTCATATCTTGATCGAGAACCACTTATCGAGATTTCCTGACGAAACTCCCGATGCTGCGCTCGTGCAGTTTGTACATTTGGTCCAGGTGAGAGGCTTTGCCGTGGGAACAAAGAAAATGGGGAAGTCCCAAGTTAAAGAAACGGATAGATGGGTATGTTTCGGGGAGATAGGGGACATGCACTAAGAACCCAGTTTACTACCAGATATTGTGACTTCACATCGAACCGTCTTCCCTCAACAGGCTTTCACTCTTGGTCTCAGTAACGGTGAACAATATTTGGTCTCATTGGACACATGGCTGTGTTTCTTCGAGAATATTGAGGCGTCGGGGAAAACGCAAAAATACAAACAACTATTGGGTCATCTATTGAACGAGGTTATGTCCCGGGTCATGACCAAGAATCACCCTCAAATCCAAGAGATGACGACAGGGGGCGACGAAAGCGAATGGGAACTCCACCTGAGCAAAAGTCTTCAAGTCGTCTCCAAGGTATGCTGCAACTTCTCGGACCTAAACTTTCATTTTGGAGGACAAAAACTCGGAAGCACTCTCGGCGAGACTTCGCATCACTCCTAAGATCCCGATAGCTCAGCTTCCGTCTCGTTCCCAGATATCAGAGCTAGTGGTGGAAGAAACGTGTGTGCACATCATCTCCGTCTGGGACTCCGCGGTTGCGTCGTTCGACAACGGTCAGGGCTGCACAAATGGACAGCTAAAAGATCTTTCGACTCTGGCGAGAACGATTGGTTGCTTAGCGTCTCCTCTGTCATTGCTCGTTGAAAACTGCATCAACGCCGCCCAGGTAAAGCCAGCTCTCCGATCGCAAGCGTTTTTCCTCCTGGAATTCAATCCAGGAAAAAACTGCTCCAGTCGATTGTCGGAACGCCATCGTAATGAATTCGATGTGAATTATGCTCAGAAGGTGCTCAACAGAAGAACCTGATTTCAGATTCCTGTCAAACTTGTTGGCGATCTCCTGAGAGTGGTTCGCCGGTGTTCAGATATTTTGCGTGGTGCCAATTGTGTAGGTGGCACGTTTGGTACATCGGAGTACGTTTGTTTGGTGAGTACCCGGAACTTTCGTCTCAGCCGACAGTCATACATCTCTGAATGCGACGGATATCTTTTAAATAACGCCTTCATGCACCTCTGCAGATTGAGAAGGAATGTCTCGCGAGCATACAATCGTATTTGCATCTGCTGGGCCCGTCGATTACGGAGAGCGCCCACAACGGGGGTTCTGTGGCTCGGCAAATCGTGAATCAGGTTGCGGAGGTCGCACTTGAGGTAAGTTCGGCTAACATTCCCCGCTAAGTCATCTCGGGTATACGGAAACGGGATATAGAGAATGCGGAGAGACTTTCGGAACGGAACCACTGCAATCATGCCTAATCAAATTCGCTGTCCAACAGGTCTGCCTGCAACGCAGAGGTGCTTCAGCGGCCGCCTCAGCCGTTTTGGTTTCGTTGACTGCGAGGTTCCGCTTCCCTTACCTCATGGAAGGCCTCTACCCAAAACTTGTGCCAATGATCTGCAACTTCAGTTGCGAGGACGACGTAGTGCTCTTGAAGAATGTCGCTGTTAGCTTACAGAACATCTGTCTTTTGCCCTGGATTGGAGTATCGACCATCGATCAGAAGTTCGACACGCGCAAAACCCACTACGAGGCTGTCGTCCAGAACCTGTTGAACAGCGCTCATGGAAGCAATAACAACGCTTATCAAACGATGAACGGAGCGATGTCTCCCAATCAAAATCATCTACAAAGTCAAATCGAGCGATCCAAATCTCGACAGGCTGCTATGGTTTTCGAGATCGCGACAGCTATGGTCGAAGCCCTGAGCTCGAACTGCACCAGCAAGTCGAAGTCTGTCGTGGCTGAGTGTTTTGAGAAACTCCTCGAAGCATCCGAGGGACTCCTCCTCCGAGAAGGACGACAGATCGAGCCAGAGATCGGCGAAACTGTGATGGCTTTCTACAAATCTTGCTTCCAGGTGATTGTCTAGCATCGTTTGTATAAATGCATCATACATCAGTCTTCTGGACCGACGGCTCGACTGAAAACTCTTGCACGCATATCAGAGGAAGCGACAGACAGATAGAATATACATTCTGAAGTTTTTCTGAAACGTCTCTGATTTTGCTCGCAGATCATTCCGAGCAAACTGGATCGATTCATTGACCGATTACTGGAGATGACCGGATTCGCAGGATCACTAGTGACAGACGCTAGGCTGGTTCCTTACTTGGAGGTACGTGTAGAGGGCCGAACTTCAGTTTGAGTGCGTCACCATGGATGTATGATGCTTATCTCATTGTCAGCTCTTTTCCAAAAGATATGTATTTGAAAGTAGCTTTTTGAGGTGCACGAATGCCGAACAGGTTTTGGAATAAAGCCAAACGTTGCAGGGGCTTCTTGGACTTCTCCGAGAGATTCTTCTGAGTCCGTCAAAAGGTTCAATATACCTCCGACGAATCCTTCAGCTGGCCCTAGAATTGTGGCCCCGAACAGTATCTGGCGAGGGTGAAGTCCTGCGACCCACATTGATTCAGGTGAATGGAAGATACTTCGAGTCTCCAGTGTTCTGTTCACTTGAGTGATGACTAGTCCCTATACCATAGGAGTTGATTGGAGAAATGTCAACGACCTGATTTTCAGCTTTTCCACCACATTCTGGCGTTCCACTGGCGGCATTTCTTCCCAACCAACGTTGCTCATCTGATCTCGGCAACAGGTAGCCCAGCAGTCGACAGCGAAGTTGCGAATAAACCCGAACTCGTGGCTGTCATGCAGGCCTACGGCTGGTGCCTCGTTCAACAGACAGGGGATATCGAGGCTTTTGGAGAAGTAAGATGCGCATGAGAAATGGATCCTGATCGGGAACTAGATCGGAGATCGATTGTTTCACTTTGGATATTCATCTTTGTTCTGTTTTCCAGGTGCTCCGAAGTCTCCAAGAGCTCAACAATAAATGGAAGTTGTATAAAAGACCAATTTTCGAAAGCTTGATGATGGTCGAATTTCTCAGCGTGTTGATGCGGGCTCTGCTGGCCAAGAGTCACGAGCTGTTCCGAGATGAAATTCTACAGATCGTTTTCGCCATGGCGTTGGCCATTGGACCAGAAAGATTCCAAGAGGTAAGATAAGGGCCGCGGCCAGATGAAATCTAATATCCTGGATCGATTTGCGATCTGCGGAGCCTCACAGCCGGGCTTCTCTTTTTCAGGGTTACATGCCCCAGTTTGTGTCACAGATAGAAAATCTCAGTAATCATCAGAAAGAACAGCTCGTCAGGGATTTCCGCGTTCACAATGTGAGTCTCGAGGAGAAACGGCGGTTTCGCAATTCAGAAGGCCGAAGTATAACATGGCAGATTGATGAAAAATGGAATGATTTTCAGGAGCTTACTTCGTTTTCGGAGAGCCTCAACAGCTTCTTCACTGATATTCGATACTTCCTCATGTGCAACCAGGCGCTGCCACCGTTTTCAGTGGCACTGTAGATTCTATAGGTTACGAACTCAAGCACTAATTCATCCTAGGAGAATAAGGTTCCGGCCGCGGCGCGATCTCCGGCGTGGTAGTCTGATATTGTGAGTCAGAATGCAGTATTACCCGTGATTGGACGCAGAGGCAATCGGACAAGCTGAGAGTTCAAGCCTGCCATTGAAGGGCTGCCGATTTCCGACATTTCTCAGGGAATCCGAGGCCTCCAGAAAGCTTGGCAATGTTCTCTAGCGAATGCTTCTCAAGATATTTGTTATTCTAAGGGGCTCCTGAATCGGAGCCGTTAGGTTTAATAATGGATCCGGATAATCATCCTGAAGAAATCTCATCTCAGATCACACTTTGTCAGAGAACCGCTTCTTCTCTCTCTTTCGCTGCTCCATCTATCCAGTCGATCGTTCTAACTGAGGGCAAGGACGTTCAGTCAAGTCTCCGGTGATTGAATTGCAGAATCGCATTGCAAGCAGAGATCGGTGTTTGTCAAGGGCAAGAGAGGAGAGGAGCTCGATGGGCGCTATGCCATTCTCTACGAAATGACCAATAATCGGAGAACTCGAATTTCTATCACGCGTGATTGTGGTCGTTTGGAATACAGACTGTTTCATACTTTCATACGACACTCCAGTAGCGTTTCGGAAATAGTGTTTATCAGAAAATAATAAATAAAGGCTGTGGATTCAAGTAAATAGTCGTGTGTCGTGGATATCCCATGATTTATGAAGAGAAACCTCGGAAGGATTCCCATGGTGGTTCCGATGTACATATAACGGTACTGCTGCTCCACCATCTCTGAGTGCTAATTTATTCTGTTTTTCACCTCTTTCTCTGCAAACTCTGTTCCTCATCTATTTGATGTCAAACGAACAGCACTGTCCGCTTTCACAGACCACTGATCAATTGTTATTCTGAATCATCGAAGTGTTTCATTCGTCATGTGGTTCTGAAGGAGGTAGTGATCCTTTCGTACATCACGCGGGGGCTCCCAGTATCTATCGTCGAAGGGGTTTAGACGTTGTACGGCAGCTCTGAACTTATCCCAAATTATCAAATCACGAGTTGAAGCTATTTGAGGGGAAACAAAACGCATTGTCCTGCAGACTTTATTCCTCGATGACCGGTAGGTCGCCTCCCATCAGACGTCACAGGTTAATCAACACTTCGTGGAGCTCGCCCTGATCCCCATGATCACGAGAAATTCCGATCCCACGGAGGGAGAAGGTCAAAACTAGGATGCCAATCAAATGAATAATGGTGGGGATTATTGGGAACAGTTACAGCGTTACGTAAGACTTAGCCTTGCCTTGAGTCAGGTTCTCGTATCGTTACTAACGAGTCGTTAGGGGAACACCACCGAATGGGTCGCCCAAGTGGGGGAGTAGCAGTGTTGTACAATAGCAGATTCGGGAGCATGAAGACTTTGCTCGCTGACGATGATTGTGTAGTGCTGGAGGGAAGAGACCTCAACGTGGTGGCCATGTATGTCAAACCACCTCAAAATAATGAACGTACAACCGAGTTGGAGGAGAAACTAGTTCGTTGCCTACAGCTGGTGTCGGGAAAAGGGAAAACGATCCTGGCCGGCGATTTTAACGTGAGAATCGATCGACCTGACGAGTCCAGAACTCTTGTCTTCCTGGAAACACTGGCAGAGTTTGGGTTTTGGGTTGCAAGCGACCCCGACTTCCTTACATTCAGAGGGCACATGGGTTCGTCAGCGATCGATTTATTCGCGGTGAATCTGGTTGCGGCTGAGGTCGAGTATGTTCGAGACGAGCATAGCCTGAAAGAAGGCGGACTCCTCACAGCACATTTGCCCGTGTGTATACGAATCCGATGCCCGCCCCGAGCGCCCCGACCAGTACAAAGGAAGTCACGGCCGTCGAGGAGGGTTGACCTAAACGGACTGTGCGCATCGATTGCTCCTGAGAACATGATTCGACAGGATGAGAACATCACGGTATACTGTAGACCAGCGGTTCCCAAACTTTTTCGTCCCGCGCCCCCCTTCGCCCGCCCGGGGAATGGACATGCCCCCCCACCTAATCCCTCCAGAAGATTATTCCTCACCTGAAAATCGCCGCGAGAATGACCACAACAAAAATCTTGCATTTGCATTATTATAACTTTCTCGGAATCATGTTTTCTGCTGGTCTTTTTATCACCCACCTCTCTATGCTGTCAAAAAAATGTTTCAGAACTTCAATATCCAGTCGCCGCGCCGCAACGAAGTTTGACTTTGGTTCGGGTCTGTTTCTATTGTCGTAAACAACGCCCTTCCTCGCTTCCTGTGAACATCGGTGATCCCTCCACCCTCAGGGAAGAGCGTCAACAAGAAGCTCGAAACTGATGGAGGACATTGCAATGAACACGGGAGGGAGTTTCCCGAAAACAACACAGAGATGAGCCTGGGAGATCGCGCCGGCGAAATCGATTGTCGAGACTTCTCTCGAATTTCAGGCGGGGAGTAGAGCATAGAGGAGGATTAGACCAGGGTTTCTCTCCATTTCGAAATTATATTTCGGTTCCCATCTGTAGTACTGAAGTGCTGACGCGGGGAAAATACGCCACGCCCCCCCGAGAATTTTTCCACGCCCCCCTGGGGAGGCGTGCCCCCCTACTTTGGGAACCGCTGCTGTAGACGGATCGTCGGTCACCTCCGTGCCTGCATTGAACCCGCTGCACCGCGGAGGGGCCGTCCATGGTGGACTCAGCAGTGCTCAGAGGAGAAACGGCGGCAACAACAGGCAAGGATATTGTGCGAGATACAACCATCAATGCAACCGCTGCTCGCCACGACAGAGAGGGTCTACCGGCAGACTCTGCGGCAGGCAAAGATGGACTATCTTCAGATGGAAGAGATGATACTCCTTGAGCGAGCGAGAAAACAACCTTATGTGTGGCTGAAGCATACAACAGCGGCGAGGCCTACGTGCCCGGTGGAACGCGACCTGCTCCAGTCCCATTTCCGGGACATATTTGCTGCGAAGGACACGACTCCCAGGGGGACCCCTGTATCCGTGGAGGTCTGGCCGGAGCCGGTTCAACGCGAGCGAGAGCTGCTCGGATCGGACTTCACGATCGCCGAGGTCTATGACACTGTGATGAGACTTCCTCGAGGAAAGGCGTGTGGCTTCGATGACATCTTCAAGGAACACCTCTCCGACGCAACAGTTCTGATCCCGATCTGGACGGCACTCTTCAACGAGTGTCTTCGGAGAGGCGAGGTGCCTGTGGACTGGAGAGATTGTCTCACCGTCGTCATCCCCAAGGGGAAGGGCTGCCCCGCGGATCCCAAATCGTGGAGGGGAATATCGAAGAAAAGTTGTGTATACAAGCTACTATCAAAGCTGCTTTGCCAGCGATTGACTTTCTACCTCGAGGAACAGAGCGCGATCCCTGATGAACAGCACGGTTTCCGGACCGGCAGGTCCACCGAAAGCGCTTGTGAGATCCTGTTGAGCGAAATTGAGAAAAGCCTGTCAAAACCCCGACAGCCGCTCTATGCCTTATTTGTCGACTTCAAAGCAGCTTTTGATACGGGTTCGAGAACGCTTGTGATCCAGAAGTTGGCAGACTATGGAGTCCCGACGAATATCCTCAAACTTCTATGTGCCATATTGCAGAAGAATAGGATTTTTGTGGACGATGGTGTCACTGTCCGGGAGCCCATCGAACAAACAACTGGGTTCGCCCAGGGCGATAATTTGTCACCTTTGCTCTTTGCCGTTCTGATCGGCGACCTCCCAGAGACCATCACGTTAAGACACCCATCGGTCAAGGTCTTATGCTATGCGGATGATCTCGTGATGTTCGGGAGAAGCCGATTCCATCTCCAGCAGGCGACAGCGACTCTCTCCGAGTATGTTGCACGGGTCGGACTGGTGATCAACGAGGCCAAGACTGAGGCCATGAAGTTCCGTAGAGGTGGCAGGTTGGCGAAAACCGACGGAATCAGATTGAATGGAAGCGACGTGAGATATGTGAATCATTTCACGTATCTTGGTATCACGTTTACTCCATCGGGTGATTGCTTCGCCAAGCACATCCGCGATCGAATCAGGAAGACGCTCATCGCCTCCTCATCGATCGAAGACCCGCACAAACTGTCCCTTGAGACGGCCATCAGGCTTTTCGCGTTGAAACTGGCACCAACGGCAGCGTATGGCATTCGAGTGCTCTGGGGGCGCCTCACATTACGCGATCTCCGGGAGATCGACCGAGCTAAGCCGACGTTTCTCTTTCATCTCTTTTCTGAAACGCATAGAGACGTACTCGTGCTCGAAGACGAGCGCCAACCGTCTGGATGATGTAGCAATCTTTTTGATCGAGAGTGGCACGGCGAATTCGATTTAATTCGAGGAAGTAATCGGAGATTTCCTTGAACGGATTCTCCAACACGAGGGGAAGCGGAATTATCTTCCTGGAGGCAATATGAAGACACGAGAGCCCTCTCCTTCAACTGCCGAAAAAAGGAGAAAACGACTGAATACCTCCTCGTGGCATTCCCTCGATACCTTGTAATCTCAGAACTTGCCAAAATCGCACTCGAAGCACAGTCTCTTCTAGAGAACTAGAAAAGCCCCAGGTTGGCGAATTACACGACCGCCAAAAGGTCACGATGACGAACACAAGTAACGTGGTTGCTGGGCGGCACTTAATTACCTAGCTCTTAGCAATCCTCGATAAAATGCCAGTGCGCTTTTCATAGGCAGAAGAAACGCTCGGAACCGAAAATCGCAGAGCAAGGGATTGTGAAGACTTCTCTGAGAGCGCCCCCTTGAATGAAAATATCGCATTTTTGCGAAGCCTGCCTGTTAATTCACTCGCCGCAATTGTGAATCATCGGTGCATTTTTGCTCGACAGGCTGAACGTCGAAAAAGGGGCGGCGTTATAGAATTAGCCCAGGGGCGGCAAATTGATAAATCCGTCACTGGGTACACGACGAAGGATTTGGAAGAGTCCACCGACCTCGCCCAGAGATCTCAGTACTTCGCGGCTGATATAAAACTAGGATACAATCAAACAGCATCCGGTCTGTTAAGCTCGTAGCTTCTGTCTCTTAGACTGGAACTGCATGCAGCGAACACTACAGAAAAGAGAGCACGTGTTGTCGGCTCAAGGCCGTGAACGGAACTGCTTTATTCTTGAAGTCTCGTTCGGGATCATCGTATCATTAGTTTAACCTGCACGTCAGAAGGACACAACAACTTTCCCCTTTTTAGGATTTTTTTCTAGTTCTAGGATATGGCGCGATATTACAAGTATCTGCTAAAACTAAGCATCTTTTTAAGAAACAAAGTATCACAATCTTCTATAAGGGGTCAAAACGAACGGGTGCTACTCCCTTGTTCTTTCGAACTGAACGTCTAAGAATTTCATTTGGTCTCTCAGTTTGAATATTTTCATTTTCATCTCCACTCTCAGTTTGAACACTTTCATTCTCATCCGATAAGCTTTGATCTCGATCATGCTCGCTGCCTATTGAGTGGAACGAACCATCCGCGTCATCATGAGCGTCTTCCACTGGGGAACTCTCATCCTCAAACGATGCAAGTGTCACGGCAAGCTCATCATCCTCTGCGTGAAACTCCTCCTCCGTTGCAACCGTTTGAGACCGCTTCCGCATCTGATTGAAATTTCGCTTCCAGGTTCCATTTGGAACGTCAATCGAGCACATGGTTGAACCATATAACCTGCGCACTCTACCGGTGATCCAAGTTGGTTTCCTGGCTCTGAAATCTCGTACCATGACCAGTTCGCCTGGCTGAAACCTCAGCTCACGGTCGTTGAATTCTCTCATTGAGATCTTCTCGGGTCTCTCCTTGAGTAGATCAAGGCGGGATCGTAGCTCCCGTCCAAACATGAGCGCAGATGGAGATTTGCCAGAAGCACTTATAACCATGTGCTGTCTGAACAAGAACCTCATTAGGTTGTCCTGAAGATCACCTCCTTCGGCAGACATTTTCCGGAGAGCCTGCTTCGTAGTACCAACGTATCTTTCGACCTGTCCGTTCGATGCAGGGTTGAACGGAGCCGATGTTTTGTGCGTTATGCCGTTCACCGCACATAATTCCTTCATCTGCTGAGAAACGAATGTCGGGTCGTTGTCAGTTACCATTACTGACGGTATCCCGAACCGTGCAACCGTCTCCCCGAGATGCTTCAACGTCGTTCGCGTTGTTTTGTCACTTGTGACAAACGCCTCGAGCCATCGGGAATGTGCATCCACCAGCAACAGAATGTATTTCCCATTTACTGGTCCGAGATAATCGAGATGAATCCTTTGGAAACAGTGGGAAGTCGGTTCCCAATGATGTATCGTCTTGGGTGGACTCCGAGCGTTGGTTAGACACGGCATGCACTGCAACGAAACGGCGTGAATATCTTTATCCAACGACGGCCACCAAACATGTTGTCTTGCGAGAACCTTCATCTTTTGAATGCCGAAGTGTCCCTCATGCAACTCGGAGAGGACTTGTTTCCGGCAGGCCTCTGGGACCACAACTCTGTGTCCGCGCATTATCACTGATTGATTTAAGAGAGTAAATTCAATCAGGTCGATGCCGAAGAACTTCTCAAGACCACGACTGGAATTCCTCAGCGCGTTGAGGAGCGGCAGAAGTTCTCTAGATTTCAATGTCTCGCGACCGATGTCCTTCACGTTCAGTGGCACGTTTTGGACTTGCTGAACCAGGAGGATGTCTGTCGATGCTAGTCCATGAAGGTCCTCACTCTTGAGTGGTAGTCTTGAAAGTGCGTCAGCGTTCCCATGTACCTGAGTTGACCTGTACACGATGTCAAAGTGGTAGACCGGCGTCGGCGTGTCGGTCGTCAGCTCCAACTTTGCTTCCATGTTCGGAATACGTCCGATTCCACCCTTCAGCAGGTTCTCGTATTTCTTCAACGTTTTCTCGGCTTTGAGTTTGTAGTGATCTGCAGATTTAGGCGTTTCGATTTGGAGTACCGTCTTCTGCATCAGCTGGTTGAGGTCGATGTTCATCTGACGCAACCACTGCCTGCCAAACAATTTTGGAAAGCTTGGCCTGTCGATCAAATAGAGTCGTAGTAGTAGTGTGGTCGCGTTGGCGTGCGAAACGTTCACCAAAGCGCATGAGTGCGGCTTGAACAATTCTCCAGTAGCGGTTCGCAAGCAGATGTCGCTGTCATGGAGTTCATGATTCGGGTGCAATGACTTGAAAACCGACAAGGGCATGGTGGAGATACCGCTGCCAGAATCAATCTCCATCTCGACTGGCTTGCCTTCGATCATGACTGAAATTCTGAGGGGATCGTCACCTTCGACGTAATAGAATGGAATCTCCTGGAGAAAATTTTGTCGATGTGTTGAGCGACAAACCTTAGCGATGTGGCCAACCTTCCCACACGTGGCGCACTCCGATGACTTGTGCCGGCAATTTGGCGCAAGATGTGATTTGTCACCGCAACGATAGCATTTCGTATTTCTGGGTCGATGGCTGTCCTGATGACTGTGTTCAGGTTTCTTATTGAACTTTGATGCACGATGTTTCATGAAATGCACGCTTGTAGAGTCTGAATGCGCGGCATCTGAGCCGGAAAGAGTTTTTCGGGCGGTCAAGATGTCCGTCGCGAAATCGAAAAGCTCAGAAAGTTTCTTGAACTTGGTGCTTTTGATCAAGCTGGCCTGTTTCACCTGCTCGTCCTCAAGCCCGACGATGAACTGCTCCATGAGATTGAACTGGAGCTCGTCTGCGGTCCATTTGCAATCGTTGCACCCCTTCCTCAGCTTTGCTTCAAAATCGAGCAAGCTTTCGCCCGAAGTCTGAACCAGCTTCCGAAATGCGATTCGAGAAGCGATGATATTTTCAGTCGGTTCGAAAATATTGTTCAAGATGCTTACGATTTCGGAGAACTTGAGGTCCTGGGGCTTCTGTTCCGGAAACACCTTGTCATGGAGCTTCTTGTACGCGACTGAGCCCATATACGCGATGATGGCACATACTCTGTCTGCTTCCTCCGTACATCTCTGCAATCTCAGATGACTTTCGAGTCTCGATGTCCACGCTCTCCATGATTCTTGATCGGGAACGAAGCTTGGAAATACTTGGAAAGTTGCAGAATTTTCCAGCACCATGTTGATCGCCGGTCGAAGTAGGCTTAGTCCCGTGCCGGTCGATCTGTGTAGTTGTGAAGAAGCTTGCACAGCGATTTGGGTCGGAATTCCTGCTTCCTCGTCGCCAGTTGTTAAGCTCGTAGCTTCTGTCTCTTAGACTGGAACTGCATGCAGCGAACACTACAGAAAAGAGAGCACGTGTTGTCGGCTCAAGGCCGTGAACGGAACTGCTTTATTCTTGAAGTCTCGTTCGGGATCATCGTATCATTAGTTTAACCTGCACGTCAGAAGGACACAACACGGTCGATGGATTTATTCCGCTCCGGGATGTTCCGCTTACAATTCTCGTCCTCTCCGAAAGTCTTGCACCTTCAGGAGAATCAGAGCTTTACGCGAAGGAATAGATTTTAAGCGAGTTCAAATCATCCGAAGATGTGAATCACATGGGACACGTCAGAGGAAGCGAAGAAAGTATACAACGCGAGACTGGATCGAGGACAGCAGCAGAGAACGAGCTATCCTGACCATGTTACAGTGTTCTATCCATTGCATCAATCTACCCGAATAGCTGCACGTAACGCGCTGGAAGCATAACATTTTTCTTGCATCCTGAGTCAATCTTATGAAGAACTCGGCAAACCGCGAGATGGCTACGCGTTACGCACGGATCACGAATTCGTTGGATAGCGAAGCCGAAGCGAATAAGAAGTCTTGATCCTCAAGATGACCGATTCCTGATTCGACTTCCCTCCCCGTGAACTTCGCATTCACAGCCAAATCGTATAGTTTGATTGATGTCAAATTACAAATGCTTCAGACTCCCAAGCTCCGGGAAGTTTAGGGGATTGCGAGAAGCTCCATACTTTGAGGATTTAGTACAGTGGAATCCGCTCAATCGGCCCACCCTATAAACGGCCAACCCGCTCATTCGGCCCGAAATTCTCCCGCCCGAATATTTTTTCCCCATCGAAGTCGATGTCAAAGGGGGTCCGGATAATTGGCCCACCCGACTGTTCGGCCCGAATCATATGTGTCAATGATCATATGAATGATCATTGATTGATTATCATACATATGATCAATCATCTGATCACGTGTCAATCATCAAATGTCAAGATGTTGACGGTTGCCAAGTTTCCATTCCTCGGACGCAGTGAGATCGAGGAGAACCCTCTCTTAAGGGGGTACCGTACTGAAAAATCGATATTTTCGTCACCCCAACCGATTTTTTGTTCTGTGCATATTTCGGTAGGGGGGACCATCGAGAATCAACACGCGAAATTTGGAACCCAGCGAGCAGCGCATGGACGCATTTTTCAAGATGCCGTCATGGTCACTGGCAGGGCTCTAAACGCTGTAGATCCTGATGCTGACGTCGGACTGCGATCTAGTACGAATTCAGCGACTCGGAAGGTTCGACAGCTGCTCGGGAGAAACGCGGCCTTCCACGACCGAATCAAAGCGCCGGGAGACGGAAATCTTCCCGAGTTTTAGAGCCCGATCTACACACCGGAGGTTTCATGTATATCACCGTGTTCCAGTATTGTGATTGGTTCAAGATCGATTGGATACAGTTATTCGACCTCAATTTCAGGAATTAAAACACCGTTGAACGGAGACGACTCTATTCTCAAGAGATAATCGGTTTTCAGTCGTCGTTATGAAGTTGACTCATCTCGTAATGATGATTGTCGCGTTCAATGGAAAAACTTCGTCGTCTTCGGAAGTCCGATACCGACACGCATTTTGATGACTCTTGGATTACGAGTCCATTGCAGCTTATTTGATCAAAATCGATGCGCTCGTTCAGAAGTTATAGGGCATCACAACTTTGAATGCGTTTTTCTCAGTTCGTGGAAATCGCATTCCGGCTGATCTTCAAAACCGGTTCCTGAGAAAAGCACGCGACCGATTGCCCCCAATTTTTTATGATAATAAGAGCATGGTTGGGGGTTGATGTGTATGTATCGGGCTTCGGATTATTTCGCTCAGCTTATCAGAACGCCGGCCTCGAAATACGGCCGTGTGGGACAAACCGTGATTTTTCACCGTAAATCGAAATCTCAACTCCGTGAAAAATTCCTAGAGAATTTCATCGAAATTCCAGATACTTACGCACATACCCCCACCCCTCCTCTACACATCAACACTTGTTCCGCGAAAATCGCACGCGTGGTTTTCTCTGGAATCGGTTTTGCCCGAACCCATGATTCTTCGCTATTATTTCGAAGACAACGAAGTTCGCGGGAACTTTTTTTTTCCTGAGGGGATAATCGCGGGTACCCTTCCTGGTGGTGATAGTCTCACTTCTCTAAGTGCAGTCCCGGAGAAATTCGCAATTTCAGTACGGTACCCTCTTAAGAGCCGGCAACGGTTTTGATGCGAGCCATCAAGCTCCAAGTTGATGGAGCCGTGCAAGCTCAGATCCGCAAGCTTCCCACAGACCGCTGGCTATAAATGGAATTTTTTCGTACTTTCATTCTGACCACAAGCTGCAATATCTCGATTCCCATGACGGCCTCGTAATCGGACATGATCTAACTCACATTCAGCTCCGATGATACAAAAGAAAGTCGGAAAACCCTCCGTGAGGCATGTGAATGAGGCGATACCTTCAGCCTTGCGTTTCCATCCACTGCTCAAGGATCCCTCTGGTGGATAAAGATTTCTAACGAAAGGAAGACGCCAAGCAACTCAGCTGGTGTATATTTTATTATAATAGGCGTAGAAGTGGATTATCATATTTCTGTGACAAAGATTTCGTTTTTCTCGGAACGTTGTTTCATTTTCTAGAGCATTCTAGGATTTCTCGTTTTCCAGATTTCCTCAACTGCGAGTGTCGTTCTATTCTTTTGCTTATCATATTTCCTCCTTGTCCTCCTTCTTCTCCTCGTTCTTAAACATCTGACGGTTAGTGAAACTCACCGAAAATACCCTGTTCGAATGTATTCACCGACCTTGAGAGGTCTCATTACCCTGTACTTGTTGATCGGAACGGTATTGACCGTTTACGGCCTCCGATCCTCCGCAACGCTGTTCTCCAATCCTTCCACGAGCTTCTCGTCAATGCGATGCGAACCTTCAGAGTTGGCTGATGATCCCATAGAAGTCCTTGCAATGGATTGTTACAATGTTCGAACAATATCTCCGTTCTTTCGTACGCTTCCTCCTCTCATACCTAACATCGAAGACACACGACCCTGCGTTGTTTTTGTTGTTGGAGTTTGATGCCGGTTTTGGTACCAGAACTTCTCTCCTCACTCCACCTGATGGTTTTGCCGAAAGCAAAGTAAAAGTGAAGAGAACGTCCTACAAAATATCGCTCCCATCTTCCTCGTCATTGTCGTTGGCCGTCCCGTCCGTCGTACATTTATCATGAGTCAATTTTAGAGACAATGACCACGATTCGCGGATGGGACGGCGGCCGCCGAGATGGCGCCCTTCAAAATACCCTGTACAAGCTATCCGGACTCGAATCCCAAATCGGTATTCGATCGGCTTGCGATTTATACTCTAAACTCTCTGCGATTAACTGTTCTGCATGTGAACGACGGCGGGCTGAGCTCGTCGGAAAGTTACAGTGGAATCTGTGAACCGGGAAACGCTTTGCTTTCTAGAAATTATTCGAAACCGAGTAAACTCGACAATTCTCCTCCTACTCAACATAATTCGGGAACATATTTTCCGCGCGTGTTGCCATCCTAACAAGATCCGAGCGATTTCGATAAACTGAACCTCGAAAACAAAGACTGAAGCTTTCATTGCTAGACATAGAAACTGCCATGATAAAAATACATGATCATACAGGTGAATAGTACAAGGGGACAATTACAGTTTCTCTTTGAATCAATAATCATCAGACATTGTATACTATGCACTAAAAACTCTTTCCGTGTTCTCCGTTCATCTAAATACTCTGTGTGTGTTGGTCTACGGCGGAAATCTAAACTTTGGAGGGGCAGCCTCATTGCGTTGCTACGTGGGAATCGTTGCATTAATGTTTCTCATCAAACCATAACCCTGCTTCCCGTGATTCACGATTCACTTTGAATCAACTCCATCCGAATGGATTTGATGGCGAATTTTCAAGAGCGCGACGATCTTTCAGAATGTTTTTTTTCGCCTTGGAATCGTGGTTTTCAGATTACTGGGATCGAATCGAGTTTGTGTCTCCTCGGTCGTTTTGTGTCGTTACCCTGTTCGTCCACGATCGGTTTTTTGTATACTGTTATTATTGTCGGTTTCATATATTATATAAAGTATAATAATAGGTGCTCTTGCATAAGAATTTGAACTATTAAAGACCGGCAGCCCCTCCTGTATAGCATTTTCCGAGCTTGGCCCGGATTTTTACGTAATTATCATCACGATGGTTAACCCTGTTCTGTTATCAGTTCCGTTATTTCGATCGGCAGCTTCCCAACTATCGCCTCTTGCTGCTTTCTCGTCTTGTGTTCCTGTGGAGTATTAGGTTCTCCGCTGTCATTGGTTCTGGTTTTCGCAGGTTTCTGTTCCCAGATCGAACGAATCTGACGAAAAATGAGTTCGTTTCAGAATCCGCTGGTGCAGAATTCTCACTAGCGGTTCAGTGATGAACTAAACGCCTCGGGAACGAACGGAGCTATGCATCGATTCTCCCGAGTTCAGCGACCGGATTCAACGGAAATCACTTTGTTTTCTCGTCGTTCGTTTTCGGAACAAAGTTAAGTGAGGAATTGCACGAGGTGAATTTTTGCATCGCTTCGCACTCCCTACGAGGGAGCAACTGTGCTTGGAAGCGACTTCGTCAGTCGCCCGATGGGTGGGTGGATGGTCAGCGTACCGATTGCCCCATTTTGCAGCCATGGATAGTCGTTGCTGACGTCGTAATCGTGAATGAAAATAATCATCGATCTCAATCATTTTCTCTTCGAAATGAGAGAGAGAGAACGAGGCATAGAAGTGTCTGCATATTCTCGGGTGGTTGAAGTTTGTTGGTGCTCGCAAGCGGCTAGGCTACAATTAGCAATCGATTATCATCATCATTCAATAGAGCGGTTTGCGGACAGTGGTTCATCAAACTCCGTCCTCTCATTTAACGTGGAAGAGTATGGATCTGATTCTCTCGCTAACGCTGCGATCGCTGTCGACACGCTTGCACTAGACGTTCCGCTGTCGTGTCGTAGCATCTTGAAGAGCTACGAGGCATTGCATTAGTTGTTGCTGGCCTAGAAGAGCCTGTTGGAGCTGCTGCTGGGAGACGAGTGCCTGCTGCGCCACCAAAAGCTGGGCTTGAAGCATCCGTTCAACTGATTTGATCAGTTTTCCTGAAAATCGATCGAAGCCACAGACGTTTACGTTGTGCACAATTCATTGAATGTGGGAGACGAGCAACGATTGGTGAAGTTTGGAATTTTGAGGACATGATTTGTCCGCCGAGCTCCACTCACGTGAAAGCATGTCCGGATGATGACAGCATTTTTTTCTTATTGACTTCTTGAGCTGGCTCTCTACAGCATTGAATCGGATCGTTTTCTTCTCGCTCGTGATCTTGCCGTCTTGCATATCATCTTCAGCGTCCAGAACCTCGCAATCCTGCAATGAGAAGTTTTGAAAAAAAAGTCTCGATTTCCGACGGGATCCCGGTGAGGTTTTCCGTTGTCCTCCGTCAGAGAGAGAGAGAGAGAGAGAGTCTGTATTTGACGAGCAAATAATCTTGACGCGGAGAAGAAGAGAAAGCAGAACAGATATACCTTTGAAAGGATTTCTTTTTTGACACCGCCCGTGGGTGTCGTTGTTTCGGGGCTAGCGGCCACGGTGGCATTTGCCAATGAATTTTGCAGAGCGTTTAGAACAGCTGATCCTCCACCAGAGCTGCAACTCGACAGGGGTGTCGTCGAGCAATTTCGTTCCTCATCTACGTACGATGAAGTTACTTCTGAAGGTTCACTCCCTGCAATGAATGGGGACGTTAGCTCTGATGGGCGAGCCTTGGGTGGCTGTCTTTTTATGGAGAAGATAACCTAGAATTCTCACCGATTCTCGATTTAAGCGTGCTCGTGATTTCAGCGTTTCCGTTTGCATGCGTTTCTGACTCTTCTGGCCTTTGCTGAGAGTTGCCTACGGCCGATCGTTTTGGACACACGAGAGCTACTGGCTCATCCGACGAATCGCTCTGCAAGATGAACATCCCGTTGATTTTGGATAGCTTTCAGACTCTTTGCGAGGTCGCTTTTCATAAGATCCAGGGAGAAATTCAGAGGTGAATACTCGACGGGATTGCCTCAAGATCCATCCAGTTGAATTACCTGGTAAATGAAGTTGTCCCCGAGAAATCTGTGCATATATTGAAACCAGCGAATGTCTCCTCCTCGAAGAGGTGCACCGCGCATCGTCCGTCTGTGGAGCGTGAAAATAAATTAGATCTCGAGATATCTCCAAGCTTATCCGAGCCCTTCGCGATAGGAATTATCTCACGATAACCCAAATGCTTTGGAATTGAGTCCAAGAAAACTCGACGTGATACCTGTACGCCTGTGTGAGATTGTCGATCTTGACCTTGATTTGCTGGGTAGTTACATTAAGTCCATTCTGTGCGAGTTCATCCCTCATCTGCAAGCGGCGTATCAGTTTGCATAAGCGTGGGCTCTCAAGCGATGCAAGGGACACTACGAAGACGAGACTCTAATTTTTCCGTTTGGGTTGAGCCACGATAGTTCCGGCAGTGCCCACGATTCGCTTCTCCTCTCAGAAATTCCGGAAATTGTGTGTCGATAATCATCCATCTCACCTTTTCATAGATATGGGCATTTCTTCGGTGGCTCTTGAGAGCATCGTGGTGCTTTTCCCAGCTACGTATGAACATCATGGTCTCCGACTCTCTCCACTGACGTCGTCTGGAATACAACTCAACTTCAACATGTCGGAACTTGATACCATCCGAAGAGGTCACCTTGGTACATAATGATAATCTTTCACATGGCATCTCCTCGCGCTATTGGAAGAAAAGTTCATTCTTTCTTTGATACTGACCTGCGAACGACGAGCGGGCTCCCCAACGACTCGCCAACTCCGGCTACCAACCCATTCGAAGCAGAGCCATTCCCCAACGCGGGTGGTGTCACGGGACCCGGTCCTGGGCCCAGACCCGCTCCCAAACCGAGGGGAGCGCCCACCCCTCCCGCCTGACATAATTGTAGCATTACCTGGTGGATAGAAAAGCAAGCTGTCATCTCACATCGATTCGAGTCAGCCTCGCGCGGCTGCTGTGCTGTTCAAATGAGTGATATGTTCTGCCGAGCTGACTCAGGAGCTCTGCGCAACTCTTCGGAATCAGGATCGGGCTCATCAACTGCGAAGGCGGCGACTTTTGCTTTTACCGGACGGCAAGCAAACGGATGTGCGTCGAGATAGGTGAAAGCAAGTCGTCGTCGTCGTCGTCGCTGCTGCTGCAGCAGCTTTAAAACAATCGACTGATCAATAATAATGCTTCAGCTTCAACACCCGTTTGAATATCCGAGCACGCTGTTCGCGCTCGTTCGATGAGTGCCCACTCACTTGAGCACTACAGTGCACACGCCAGAGAAAATCAATTCCCCCTGAACATTCGACTTGGCTGCGTTCCCCACGACATGAGCAGGAAATGTCGTCGATTGCTCCGAAGTTAGCTTCTGAATCAGAATGGTCGACGTCATCCTCGCAACCAAACAAAGTGATTTACTACGACTTTCGCTCTTTGAGCTGAGCTTGGGCCGTTCGTTTTACAAGGACAGTCCAGTTCATTCGGAAGACCACATTCTCCCTGGTCCCATCCGAGAGACTTCGACTTTATGGATTCTGCAGTCGTACTTTCTCGTGGCCTCAAGTTTGAAGGTCGACGGAGTCGATATGGAAGGAAGTACCGCAAAGATTCTTCCTACAGAAATTGCTCGCGGGAGGTTCCGACGGGTCATTGGCAATCCGTTTCGTCTAAGCAGAGAATGTCGAAGACAGGGGCACGCATCTCCACGTCGGAGTCAATATTTTCTCGGGGGGTCCAGGTTCGTGGAAATCAGAATCCTCCGGACCTCAATCCTGCACACATCTTCCGCCCGCTAGAGCGATGGTCACCAATCTTTTTCAAATGTGTGCCCGGAGCCTCTCGAATGCGATTATGAAGGCACAAGGTCGCTCGGGTCTTGCGGTTTTCGGGTCTCCAACAAGGAAAACTTCAATCTTGATGCATTCTGGATCGGAATGACGTTCTAGGTACGACAGCATTTTGTCGAGTTGGACGAGGCAGGCGGGGCAAGTCGACCGCCGCATGCTTATCAATCAATTGGAAAACGTGCATCCCGAGTTATTTTGACATTACAATTCTCAATCGGAGGGCGTTCAACGAGCGAATTGTCATGCTTTTGACCTCGATGTCCTGTGTTCTCTCCCACAACAACTGTCATCGCCGAGCTCACGTCACAAGTCACGGCTCACTACGACGTGCGCTACGTGCCTAGAACGCACAGCCTTCAACGAATGCATGACTCCATCACTGGAACTCATTCGTTCGTTCGTTCGTCCGTTCATCCTCGGTCCCACGTCTGGATACAAGCTGGACGGGAGCTAACGAGTGAGGTCGAGAGCGCCCGAGGTTGAGAGAGCTTGTTTTCGGAGCCATTATCAAAAATTTCTGTTGTCCGATGCATTATATATAGCGAGCCGAAGTCCTGTGCTCGGTCAGCCCGGCGGATGAGTACCTCCGTCGTGAGTGTACAATTTCCACCGGATATGTGCTCTCAGCGACCTCTAGACCATTTCATGTAACATGATGTTTAAACTAGGGTCGCTGATTTCGGCACATATTCGACACAGTCGGAATTACCTCGGAGCTCTTGAGCTGTTATCGCGGACGGGTTTGACATTGGAGTAAATTCAGAGATCTAAGGTGGAGTTTCAGCCACGATAAGCCAACGACAGAGCTGCTCGCAGCATTGAATGACGGCTGCTCAACGAGTGAGTGAGGCACGAGAAGCGGCCAGCGCAGCAAAGGAGAGATCGTTCGAGAGGCGAGAGAGGAAATGTCGTGCATGGAACAAGAATACAGTGCCAGTACAATATCGTGCACACGCTGGTCGCGTCAGAGAGGAATGGCTGGTCACGCCCGACATAAATTCGAATCAATCCACGACTGCTGATGCGAAGCGGTTGTTGAAATGCTCACTCGTGCAGACGCGTTGTCTGCCATAGGGACCAACCAAGGCTCGAATTTCGTTCGATCCGCGTTCGTTCTTCGTATGAAACTTCACGCCAACACAAACATAACTCCTCGAAAGCGAATCAACTGCGAGACCGAATCCGCGGACAATTCAGTCCGGAATCAAGCTCGATAGATACTCTGCTGATTTTCGAAACTTCTAGCTCCACGACCCATGTGTAAAATTCCAATAGTACGCTTTCTGTGGGGGCTTTCCCCACTCAATCCGGAATCAGGACCATGGGCTCGAAATTTAGCTGGGCCAGGCTTCGATCAGCGAAGACTTCACGAGGGACAGCGTGAGCAAGAATCGTGAACTCGCAAAGAACAAAAAGAGTCGAGTATCGAACAGACAGAGGCGGATCGATGATGAGCTCGGACGTGCTCACGGAACGGCTCCAGTGAGAGCCGACCGCCTCGCCGTTATCGATGGAATCCAGAGATACACACGCCCCGACCATGGGTGAATCACATGTGCATTGTTGAGAGAGTGTTTGTTTCTTGGCCCAAGCTCGTTGGCCACGCCACAAACTGATCCCACTGGTGGTCCGCAACCGCTCGACAGAGGTATCGGCGAATGTTGCCTCGCAGCACAAATATTTGCGTCGCGTATCAGGGTCCCCGCCATCGCCCTTATCGCGAGTCACGGGGACAGCTTCGCCATTTTGAAGTGCGGGACGCGAAAACAACAATGACGACATATCCTGCTAATCTCATGTATGTATGTAGAACCCGGAATCACCGGGGATCATGGTATGATCGACATAACAGGGACCGAGATTAGCTTCTCGGATGCTGATGAATCCGTGAGCAGGTGCGTGGCTACCCTGGCCCAAGCCCTCTTTCCAGCTTAGTCGACTCGCCCCACCGAGTGAGCCATGGTTCGTTTCATCCGTGTCCTGTTTTAATCTTTCGGAGCATTGGCGCTCGCAATTCTGCGCCACCGAGGAATGTAATCACCTTTCGGTTGGCATTTCGCCGGTCCTGCCGCCAAAGGAGCTGCGGATCGAAATGTGGAGAGGCCAAATGCGGCAAATTGTGGGGGTGATGGCCGGGCCGACGAGCGCTTGTGGGCCGGTGGGGGCCGCCAGGCAAAGGGCGCGTCGCAACTCAGAGGGACGGACATTGAGGGGACGATCTCTCCTACTGAATAATGGACCAAGCTTCGTCCGTTCTCTGCTGCTGCTGCCGCTGCTGCCGCCACCGCTGCCCTTCCCTAGAAGTCAATGTTATCTCCCACTGCTCTTCTCTCGGATATGACCCAGTTAGCATTGCGGCCACTGGCCCCTGGTCCCTGTACGGTACTGGACTTGGACGCCGTGTTTAGCTGTACGGGCAGCTGCTTGGAAGGAAGGAAGGACGGTCGGTCGGTCAAACGGTCGAACGGTCAGACCGACCGGCGGACGGACGAACCGACAGCAGCTTCCTTCCTTTCCGAGTACAGCTGCAACAACACCTCCGTCTCGGTCTCGGGCTCCATTGATTAACGACTATATTTGGCTCGGGGTTGGGCCAGCAGGGATTCTTCAATGACCTTTGGCAAAGTTCAACTCGTAGTTTTTCCTTTCGTCCTGCTGGTTCGAGAGCTCGTGTCATGGTTTCGAACCGATCATCCTGCCGTACGTCAGACTTGCATCGAGGATGCGTCTGACATGTCGACGTATGCATCGAATTGTTTCAAAACTTCGCCCGAAATTGGAGATTTCGCAACTCTGAATTCGTCGCGCAACGCAACCATCGCCCTGCGTCCTGCCCAAAGCATCCAGGACGAACGAATCCACCGTCGCCGTCGGTCTAGGGAAATTAAAAACAGCCTAGGCATGGATTCAGATGTACACAACGTCAGTCTGAATTACGCCGTGAATCAACGGAATTGCAAGCTGTTGTTATTGTCGCCGGCACCGCAGCCTGTCAAGAATTCGTGCGGCAAGCAAGAGCGCCCGTTCCGTCGGATGAATAATTCACTCACAACGGAAAAGTCATTAGCAGTTACTTCGAAGCGGCGAATGTGGGGTTTCCGAGGATACGGAACGTCGCTGCACATTTCAGACTCGCTCGCTCATAAATCTCGCACCATCGGCACAGAAGCGATCTGTTTTGAGATATTTTGGAGCGCCGCAAGACGTGGATTCAGTGCGAGATTGTGGTTTCACCGAGAGATATGGAAAATGAGAACCTCGGGGATGTTCTGGGACGCACTTCATAGGTGATTCCAGAGCTGTCGGAACTGCGGCAACGAGGATATCTTCCACCCATCCGATTCACAGCAGGTGTAGGTTTGGGGGCGATCTTTTGGGAAAAATATTCAAGTCGATTCGTTGAAGCGGTCTCCGGAAGTTTCAATGTGTGCGGCTTCCGGCCTGCACTCGCGCCGAAAACTCGATTCCCTTCGCGGTAAACCTCCGCGCTGCAGGATTGCGTTCCCGGGGCCCACGGTTGGCTGAAATCGACTTTGGCTAAAAATTCCGGAAAACGGAGCAGAGACTCCGTCGGAAAAGAGAACTGCGGCAGTTTCTCCTGAGCTCGTGACTAGCTTTGGCGACTCGAAGTCGTACACTGCTGTTGTAGACTTCGGAAAGACGCAAAATATTCCGAATCCGGGGACTGGTCTTTGAAATTTCAAAACTTGGAAATCAGCTTCGTCTCTGTGGAGGCCACTGGCCTCTTGAGAAACAATATGGCCCCCTCGAACGCGAAATTCCCATCCCCGAGCACGGGGAATCAACGTTGTTCCCTTGACGCACAATGTTTGAGCGCTCTATCTTCATAATTCCCATGGCGGTGGTTGTAGCTTCACGCGAAAATCATTCTGGCGCTGCTCTAGCTCAACATGACGCGAATGACATTGTTGACTAATCCAATGAGGCTTCGCGTATCATTGCAGGAAGAAGAGCGGATAACGAGGCAGCACCTAATCCAAATTGGTTCCCGTAATGTGATTCCGACGCGTTTGCGTCCCCGGTGATTCGTCTGACCTGAGTCGGGAGGCTCGCGGAGCCCCACGCGCCCGATACGGTGATTGATTTCAAATTTTGCTCTCCTGACATGAAGCCTCCGTTGTCGTTTTCCCGGAAATGTGTCCCCGGTCAAACATCGGAAAGCAAAAGCACGATCCCCGAAAGCATAACAACGTAGCTTTTGCGTTTCGGTCAGGTTTCGCGGGATCGGCTCGACGCGGCTTGACAAATGACGACCGGAAAGCCTCATGTAAACGAGTCTTGTTTACAGATTGTGTGAGTACGATGTTGTTCAGCGTTGCACGACTCTCGTCCGCCGCGTCTGAATGCACGGCGGAACATCGACATCGTGAGAGGAATTCAACATCGGAGATTCGCCTCCAAAGTGTCATAATTAATAACTGCATCGCATGGAAATGTTGGCTCTCGATCCGTTGAGTTTTCCAGGACCGCCTGGACGCAAGCGACGCTGAAATCGCGCTTATCTCGCGATTCCATCAGAGAAGGAGTGCTCACGTTTGACGGTGTGTTGTCGGGGTTGATCATGATAAGCGATGTGTGTGTCCGTGTCTGTGTATCAAAGAATTAGCCTGCGGTCTCGGTGTGACAAATGTATCGCGGTCAGTAGAAGCGCCGTAAGCCGTGGGGGAGTCATCATTAATCATTCCTAATGGAAAGCTATGTTGGCTGATAGCGGCGAACACCGGGTTAAAAGACCGAACGAACGAGCGACCGACCGACCGACCGACTGAGCAAGCCATCTAGCAGTCAGTCGACAAACCGAGAGCCAGCAAACAGGAGCTGATCAGATCCTGAATCTTGACATCACGTTGCTCCTGAGCCAGGTACACGGCTTCGGACGCACCGACTGATCTCTGAACGAGGAAACTATGTCTCTGTGAAGAGTCACAGTGACCTCTCGCAGGCGACAAAGCTTGCAAACAGCCCGCCGCACTGATTGGTGGGCGCGCGGTCCGACCACGGAATCGTTCCCGGTCGTAGAACGCTTTCACTTCATAAATTGCCTTGAACGCTTACCTGAGACGCGCTTGTGAGATCATCCATGGCGCATGGACGTTGTTGCTCGAAAGGTTTGTCGCTGGCACCAATAACAAGCACACTGTCGCTTCGGGTAGGTCGTATACGGATACGTTCGACGATGCTTCAGGCGGGCAGGGGCAGTTTCCACAAGGCGGATGGCAGGCAGAGGTCGTCGTACACACCCCAGCCATATATGTGTGTACATACATATATCATATATTGCTCTCTCAAACGAGTCTCTCGCGCCGCGATCCAGCCCACCCAACCCCACTACACTGAGGCGTTCTACGCATACTCCGCCATAGAGATAACCGGCGTATGTGACAGCAGCCAATCGGAGAGTGTGAGCTTCAAACTGTTCAACAAATCGACCAAATATCTCGGCAGTACGACGCGTTCAGCCGTTTCTGACGCCCGTACTACGCTCGAAGAATGGGTTTTCCATTCTTGCTTCGTTTTTCCATGCGGGGAAGGACCTTCCCGACGTGTCCCACGTCCCGGTCGGAAGAATTAGCGGCCCGTGGGAACTCCAAGGCGAACCCTACGAGCGAACGGTGGTTAGGAGGCCGACGGGCGGGCGGGCTGGCTGCCGAGCGGGAAGATTTATGATGTGGTTGTTACTCCCCATCGGCGTGTTCCGTTCATTTATCATGGCCCCTCGGTTTTCTGCAACAACATCATTTGATTCGCAACAGTTGATACACGTGCTCGACATTTAACAGTCCGGACAAGTGCTTAATTCAATCGTATGTTTGAACTGGATCATTAGGAACACGATCCGCGGTTCAAAGCTCATTTATCCTGAGATTGGAGCATCCTATCCTGACGATCCTGGACAACAATCCTGAATAAGTCATCGCAAAATCCGTGACCAACGGCTACATGTTGCTTAACGACGACGTGGACAACGGGGATTCATAAAATACACGATGTTTATCTTATCAGCGGGACGTTGCACGGAATTCTGCCCGCGACGTGCGGCTCGCTGCCGCCGACGAGTCGTTGAGACGATTCAATTGACGTTGCTGTTTACAGTGTTGTCCTCGTGGATTACGTTACTAATGTAAGTTATACGGCTTCGGTGACAATCTCCGAGCGTATAAATCAGGGAAGCCAGTCCGCGCCGGTGAGTCTCAAGCCTGACTCGTGACTCCGTATGAGTCATTTAGAGTGCGTGGACCCCGAAATGGATACGACGTCGTACGCAGCTCTTCTTCGTTCGACGAATGAGGGAGAGTCCAAGTTGCCATCTCGACGGAGAGCGAAAGAAGGGCCCGTAGTTAGTCTATGGGGTCGTCCCTCACTTACAACCCACCAGCAATCCAGCCACCCAGCCAGCCGGCCAGTCAGGCAGGCAGGCAGACCATCCAGCAGCTTCATGGCCAGGGTACAAGAAGCGGCCCCAAGCCAGCAGCGAGTCTCATAGAGCGGATCTGGAGCGACAGCGAGCAGACTTCACGCTCCCCCCCGTTGGGCCTCATGGCGTCATTTCTACAATGGCCAAGACATCTCTCCCATCGGAGGCCGTGCTCGGCTCCCAAAAGTTAATGCGGCGCGCTCCCCCACTCTTTCGGAGCGCTCGAACTCGTCGGTTACATTCAGGAGATTTTTAATTAATTTTGAGCTCTGACGCAGTGTCTGAGGAACGAGAGATTACCAAAATATGAAGAATAGCTGAGGAAGTTCCAGAATAGAAAATGACCGAATGCTACCGGAGTCATCTCAACATGACGTCGATGCGATCTATGAGAAGATTCTCGATCGTAAGGGATATATCAACGCTTCCGAGCTTCGATATGAAACTTCCTTCCTAGTTTGGCAATCAGCAAACTCTCGAAAACCACCTCAGAATATCTGCTCCCTTGCCTCTATGGGTTGCCGACTGCATGGCGGAGGGGCTCACTCCGTGATCTCTGACTCGTTGGGAAAGAACGCTTACACTCAGAGTTGAATATCATTTCATCCTGCAAACTCCTGAGAGTCGAAGCGAGGAGAACAGTCAGCCCGCCTGCCTCCACCCAGAGGCCTAGGGTGAGGGTAGTTCGGTTCTTTCTTCTCCTTGTCGCTGAGCTGCCGCTGTGCTTCTTCCCGTGCTAGTCCCCGCCAGCAGCAGTGGCGGGCTGTGTGTCATTTACAAATTATTAATTTTTTACCCGATTCCCTACCCGGCTCTTCGCTCCTCGCTTGCTCGGCTTTGTCCCTCACCCCACGCGAACCCCACTGCTTCTAAACTTCAGGATGAGATGCAGTGGCGCCGCCTGGATTAGGAACGACAAAACAATTACAACTCATACAGCACACTTTAACACAATAGGTATGCCACGGCTGTCGTCCACAGCTTCGGAACAGCCCGGCCCCTAGGACGGCGTGCTCGTTCTGGTCCTTTCGTCGTCTTCGTAGCACTGTTTTCATCCCGTACCGCAATGAAGTTCTCACATCGCACTTCGAAGTTTCAATCATCGTCGAACTTATTCCCAGATCACATTTTCGCGCTGATATGACGATAATTGATCCTGTCCGCGGACGCAGAATACATCGTGTCCAGGAAGGGGCTGGAAAATTTCCACATGGTCATATCCGCTACGGAAAAATGAAGGAATGCTATTGCTTCGATTTCGTAGGCACGGTTTTCGTCGAGCGCAAGTGAAATCTTTGCATAAGTAAATTGTTAGGAACAATATTGTTGAGTTTTGGGGGTAGTACCCGTCAACAAATATGTTTTATCAACGGAAAGTCCAACCTTCGCTTATAAGAAGTTCTTCCACACTCCGTGTCGCGACGCGTCGCACCTGAACCCGACGAAGCAAATCCTCAGATCACTAAAATCAGAGGGTGTCGGAGGCTGTTCCGGTATGGCACGAGGTGAACATGCAACCGCGTCATAAAACGAACGACTAGCTAAAGCTTCGCTGTAACCCTAAGTCTCCGTCTTGAGCTTGGGCTAATTCCTTCCCCGTCAAAACCAGAACTCCATCGGGAGTAGATACCACCGGGAATCGTTCACGAGGAGCTTGCGATGTCGACTAGCACTGGGAAGTATGTGCAGAGTATGTTGTCATCCCAGAACTCGCGAAGGATCCACACGATAGCTCCGAAACCATGTCTGTTTCGCAGAGCCCAGAACCCAGTCTGCAAGTCAAAATCTTGAGCTACGAATGCGACTCGACAGTCTGGCGAAAATTGACCTGCTTTCAGGTCGGTTCCAAAAGAGTTTCAATCCATACCAGCAAGTTTTCCACGTCAGTCGTTGACCGGTCTTCGTCGCGTGACTCCAATGTAAGTTAAAGAGTAAGGTTATGGTATCCATGTACGTAGCAAGTTCGTCGTGGATGTTTCAGCCTGTAGCACAATATTGGTCTTCGAAAAAATAGTTGTGCGACTATAGCGTGACCTCATACAAACAAGAGCATAGAATTTCAACTCTATTCATGATGCAGCTGAAGAAGACGTTTCTGTGGACCGTTCGCAAGGCCTGTCCGCACATACGCTCCCCTAGTTCAATGACGCGTGTTTCGATGTTTCTTCAAAGTTGTCGCGTACGCGACGGACTCACAGAATGCGCACGCGACTGAATTTTGGAATCGAAAACAGATCCCACTTCCATTATTCTCTCGGTGAATGCCTGAATGTGTGTCCTACGTCGTGAAATATCGAGCCCTCTAGAGCCAGCCCCAGATTGAATCTGATGGAGGTTTCAGAAATCTTGGGCCGCTTACGGCGGCCAAGTTCGAGGGAAACTTCTGAGCTATCACCATATGTTATTTCCAGTTGTTCAGATCACGAGACCTGTCATATCGACACTCTCCTCCCTGATTCATCCTAACTTCCACGGAACGATCGGGCGGTGGTGCAGCGGAGCATCAACGCCGTGTTCCTCCCGATCGCCAGTCCGGGATGATTCGACATCTGCTATATCGAGATGCGTTTGTCACTGGACGAACCTGGGCTGTATCGATTCGTGAGTTCAGCATCCTGATACTAGCTCAAGATTATGGCGACGGCTGCCTCATGTTTTAGTACGGCCGCGTAATCGAAGTTCAAGATCCACCGTCTCGTGTGCGAGCATTTGACGAGCTCGAACTGCGCTGGATGACACTCTTTTTGGAAAAGTTTGTTTCAGCATCCTCTTGGTCGCTTCCATCGCTCGTCCTCGCGGGCGCGAGCACATCGAGACCTTCGACATGAATGATCTCTTGGAAACCCCCACTTGCCGGGAGACTCAACCGATATCTGCCATGACGCCTTTGCACTCGCAGAAGAACCAATGGGTATGGAAGCACTGTAAAATGTTCCCTGATGTTTTGAGGAAGAGATTGCCGCACGGAGCGAAATACTTCGGGGTCAGTCTTATGGTGAGTTTGCCCAGACTACCCGCCCACGTGATCGAGAGTTGGCGCGATGGGACCGTCAGAGAATTCTGCATGGTCGCAAGCTTCGATATGCCCAAGGACATGTCTAAGCAGGCAGATCTGGTTTGCAGTCATTACAAGACCGAAGTTGGAACGATACCTACATGGAGCTGCGCTACTTCGCCAAAATGGAAGACGTTTGCTACAGCGAGACCTGCATCCGTACATACCGGTGGATGTGTTCACCATGTCATTTCAAAGCCTGTCCGGAATGGTTCGTAGACTGCGAACCCAAAGTCACCTTGCCACCGCTGCCACCTCGTCCGCTGGTCGATGAACTGTGCCATAATCTCTATGTAAGCTGATGTTCCCGTACCTATCCAATCCCACGAGGGCTCGCTTGGTGAATTCGACTTCACGGAAAGTCTTCGAGATGATGCCCATCTGTCCATGTATTCGCATAGACCGAACGTCTCAGAAGAAGAAGCTGCTTAGGTTTGACCTTGAAATCGGAACTGACAGAACTCTCCGTGCGAACAAACCATTGGGTTTGAAGTGAAATAAATGGATCGCTCATGAGATAACTCGGAATTTGAGAAAGCTGGCGTCAAGAAGGAGCTGTTCTTATTCCACAGATCGACAAGTCCTGTTAAGATTTCATTCGGATCCTTACTCGAAATCGAAGCGACACTTCCGAGAGAGCTCATTGTTTACTGACGGAACTCGGGGCGGGTCGATGGAATCATATCGGGATCCCTAGCATAAGGAACGCTTGGTTGACTTGAGCCATGGATCGTGGTCGATATTTGCGATCGTTCAGCTACACGCCCGCTCGAGTTTGAACGCATGCATCATAGCCAACTGAAGTTCCAATGGTATATCTGAGCTGAACGAGATGGAACTAGCCGAGTCATGTTCAGTTGATTCTTCTGATCGAACGCAAGGTGCCCTGACCTCAGAGAAAGCGAAAGATTAGGTTCCTGGGAGAGCGATTCCGGGAGTCGAACCCCAATGAGGCGGACTGACTCTAGAGCTTTATGGAGCACAGCGTACCCCTGTGGACCCCTTTCCATAGATTTCAGTGAGGCGCAGGATACTTGCGCTCCCCCCAGGGAGGCAGGCCCCCTTCCCGGTGGAGAAGCACCGCTTCGGAGGCGCCCAGACCGGAAGCATTGCCAACTAGAATTATTGTGCCTGGAATATGAGTTCGCACCGAAGAACTGAAATCACAGTCGAAAGAACGAGGTATTACGGTCAATCGCAACTACAAAATCCGCTGGATCTGCTCAAAGGAACTGAAATTCGAATATTTCATAAACGGACACTTGCTTCAATCGGCGACTAGAGCACGAGATCTCGGCGTGATCATGACCAATGACCTCAGTTTTAGTGAACATACCCGCGAGACCGTTACTAAGGCCACGCGACAGGCAAATTTCATTCTGCGCTCTTTTGTACTCAAAGACCCTCTTGTCTATGAGCGATTGTTCTGCACCTATGTCCTGCCAATCCTCACCTACTGCTCCCCGGTTTGGAGCCCCTGGCTCAAAAGAGACACACGTCTCATCCAGATTGTCTATGACAGGTACCGAAGGCGCGTGGCCTATAGGTGTAAAGTCAAGAAAGAGTCGATCCCAAACATAGACCTAAGTGCGAGATTCGATGAAATTGATAGAGTAACATTTGGAAGGCTCATCCGAAACCCGTCGTTCAGAGCTAAACTCTTTGATACTGTTGAGACCAAGACCAGGTCGGCAATCGTCTACCGACCCAAACAAATTGCTACTTCAGAGAAGATCAACTGTCTTTTCCCCTGGCGAGTGACACGCAGGGGGGGAGGGCGGTTGCTCTCTTCTACCATGAATTGACTTCCTTTTAAACCTTTATTGCTTGTGAATAAAGAGAGCTTATTATTATCATTATTATAAGGAACATTCGAGAATGTTTCCGTTACGTGATCCGTATGCAATCCAAGTCTCGTCACGAGACCTGTCAGACCAGAGCTCCTCTCGAATCCTAGGTGGAGCAATGGAGCGGCCTAGAGATGACGTCGAGAATCGAGAGCTGATTCTGCGTCCGGAAGTGATTCTTCGTCCGGATAGAAACGCAAAGTCACACCCAGAAGTTGGATCGATTGTTTTGGGGAGATCATCTGGAGATGCTCGACATTCGAAGAGCTCTGCTTCGATTTCTACGTGAGTTGGAGTTCAGCTATCAGGACGTAGAAGGAGGAGAATATTGGAGGTAGGTCAGTAGGGAACGGGAAAAATTAGGGAGAACCTCGTGATCGTGGGTGGTGAATTGAATAGCTGGTCAAGGTCTTTCGTAAAGCGCACTCATCTCGCTTCGAGATGACATCGAAACCAGCGCGACAGTCCACTGGTGGAGCAAGCGAAACAGCGGTAGAAAACGAGGAGTTCAGAGTGAAGCCACCATCCAGCCCTCGTAGTGGTTCGGGTTTCCAAGGAGGGATGGGCACTACATCGATCATGATTCATAGAGAATATATGATCATGGATATGGCGCGATCATGACGATCATCTAGAGATCGGGGCTTCTCTAAGCTGACCTTGATATGGTAGTGAGGTATTGAGGTTAACTAGGGGATAATGGAAAACCTTTGCACTCGAAGGAGGGAGGGAGATCGTTTGAGTTACAAAGGTTTTTGGATTGTCGGGAAAGCCGTACTCTCGAGATCAAGTAGCCCACGTGAAGCCTGAGGAATCACGAGGAAAATCCCATAATACACACCCGCAGACTCGAAGCCAACCGTTCCAGGGCGCGGTCCATGAACTCGGTTTGAACGTTCATGACGACTTCGTGGATGATGAGAAATTCCGATCGTAGTTCCGAACGATCCACCCCGATCCATCATTGGCCAAGTCGGAAGGACGAGATCCACAGCTTTGGCTAGATCAAGGAATAGAAATGGGGGATGACACAATATCGGCATCAGAATGTCGGGACATCGTTGACTCGTTAAAATCTCTCCGAGACGCGGTCGCCATCACAAACACAATGTCCTAGGTCAAATCGAGAGTGCAGGGTGCAAAGCTTATACGAGACAAGTTTGGTCTGAGCTCATCGTCATAAAAATGACGGTCGCGATCTGTATTCAGCGCGCTCGGTTCCCGGACCACCACAGAAGCCTTAATCTCTTTCAACCTTACCAGGGTCTCTTAGTGGCATTCTGAAATTGGTACGGTCCCGATGTTCAGAATCATTGCGTGATTCCAGCTTTCGTTTTATTCAGCACAGATTGATTCCACATCGAGAGAAACCGTTAATGAGATTCAACGGTTATATCGTGCACAGCGACCTCGAAAACCTTCATGCCAGTTCCAGAGGCTCCGCTGCGACCGACTTCCATGATTATGGGCTTTACGCTTGGTCAAGGAGTAACCAGGTTTTCCTCTTCAAACCAGCTTGCTCCATAATGGTCTCGATGGCTTTCAACTTCCATCCGCGAGGTCGTGAAAGCACCAACACATTCAGCATAGGTGATTTCGACGAAACTCCTTGGTGCCACGAAGCGGAGCCTCTGTCTTCCCTCACACCCCTGAACCTTCAGAAGAACAATTGGGTTTGGAAGCGTTGCGATTGGTTCCCGGATGAATTGAAGGAACGGTTCCCACCGGGAGCGAAATACTATGGAATGGCTTTGCTGGTGAGATCCCCTATAGTGTAGGCATGAATGCGTTGCTGAGATTCGGCTCCTTCGACGAGTGGTGAAATGCCGACGGGCGCCTCGACTTATAGGATTGAGTCGAATTACGAGGCCATGTTCTCAGGAAATAGAGTGAAATAAAGGACACGATACTTCCAGGCGCTCACGGACCGGACTTGGAACGATAGTTACATCGAACTACGCTACTTCGGCCGCTTAGAGAATCTTTGCTACAGTGAGACCTGTATTCGTACGTTTCGCTGGAGATGCTCGCCGTGCCATTTCAGAAAATGCCCAGAATGGTTCATCGACTGTGATCCGTCCGTAACCAATAAGCCCACGCCGCCGCCAACACTGATAGACAAATTGTGCAAAAGATACTTCGTGCTCTGAGGCCGGGAATTGTGGGAAATTTCGGAAAAGAAGAAAGAATCTATATCGTAGTTCACTCATACTATTGTGCGGTAGAGTCGCCTCAAATACATCTTATCAACGTATGAAACTCTTCGGAAAACTTCCATATTTTGGTATAATGCGTCCCCAGTAATTCTCTGTAATGTATTTCTACAAAGTACTATAGATGCGGTGAGTTCCATTTATGGGATGATGAGCATGAGCCGACGACGCCCGTTCCTTCAGCAACGAGTGGATCTTCTGCTTCAGTATCTCATACTCTCCTCCCTTTTTAGTATCTCATTCTCCCTGATGTATGTACACAAAATATCCGCAATGAGTGCAGTTCACATGATGATGAGCATGGGTTCACGACGCCTGCTGCTTCAGCAACGCATAGATCTTTTCCTTTATCCAGGCTTTCGTATATGGCGAGTACACGTTCGTCGTTTTCTGGTGAACCTAGAGAGAACAAGAGACGCGATTAATCAAACCATTCGAGCACTGTACGCAGAACTTGCAAACGGCAGTATACCGAGATCGGTTCCATATTTAACGAGTTATGGCCTTCCTTCCCTCCGCCCAACCAACAAAGCGCTAGATGTCTCTCCCAAATCGGCACGACTTGAGCCCCAGCCACAAAGGATCGGCATGCAAAATCCCAGCGAGCATGAAAAAACTGAACGAGTATGAAGAAAAACCGTTGGGCCGTGTCCCGTTTACAGTGCTACGAAATTCTCTCGGAACCTCGAGAAGTGGACTTCCGGCTCAGTGAACAGGAGATCAAAACATCCGATTGGAACTCCACCGATTCGTTACCATGGACGATGGCGAAGCACGGAAAAGAATCTCCAAAAACTCCATCGAAGCGGAATGGAGTGTGCCTCTAGGAGAAAACTGAATCGTGGACCATGAAGATTGTCATCGAGACTTCCGAACGACGTCTACGGATTCTACGAACTCCACGTTTAGGAAGTCCTCAACTGAACTTCGGCAAAATCTACCGATGCATTATCGACATACCACCGTCCTGGTAAGCATAGAGGTTACGATTCTTTCCCTACCACAGAAAGTGATATGTATCCCGATACTAAATGTGGCTTGTCTTGAATATTGGATCTACCCACGCGCCGTTTTTAATCCATCAGATAATATTGTAGAATCGGTGTTCCAAGGATCAAGGATGACATTTGTTGATGGGTGCGGGATGACGCCGAAGGGGACATCGAGAGAAATGCTAGACCCAGCTCGGCGTAGTCTCTCCGCCGTATCGATGTCTTGGAATGAGATCGCTCACTGCCTGATATCTGACGCCGGTACAAAACATCCGGGAGGAGTCTCTTGGATCCAAAAGGAATCCTACTGAAAGGAACCACTGTGCAAAATTGATGTTTCGGAGGACAAAAATTCCACTCACCAAGCATGTCAGGTCGTGAAGCTGGTCGATGAAATCGAAGAGTTGGGATATGTCATACGTGATTGAGGGCGACTCCGGATTTTGCTTCTTCAGATGCTCTTCGAAAATGTGACATATTCCCTCCATGCACTCGTTAATGCTGTTGGGAATTCGATGAATTAGTTCAGGGAGAGCCGATACCGTAAAGGTGGGTTCTCTTCCTTCTTGAAATCATGTTCTCAGAATGCTTTGCGCCGAGAACTCAGACATTGTCCAGCTGGAGAAGCTCGGAAGAGGCTATTCGCGGCTCCGCCGCAGGGCTCCCTGGTTTACCCCGCTCAGTCTCAGGGGCAGGGAAGATTTGAAGCCCACGGCAGAACAAAAACAAAGAAACAGGAGATCGGATGGGAGCCGTGGCGCTCATAATGGAACTTCGACGAACATTCAACCCACCTCTCGAAGTCGGAATAGGTCCTCGTTTCCGGTCCGCTAGTTTGCAGGAGGAGGATCGTGTGAGCCATTTTGTGCGTACCGTCAGCCAAACGGGTCTCACGATTTCGTTCAAAAACAACAGGCACGGATGGAGCAGCCGGCGCTATCTCGAAGTTTTCACCGGTGTGGTTTTCCAAAAGAAGATCGATGTTTTATCAACCGAAGCACACGGCTCTCATGGACAACGCGATGTTTCCCGGAGCGCACAAAAGTGACTCTCAATGCTGGGATACTGATCGAAGCATCAGCTGGAATCGGAGCAAAAGTTCACACTATAGCACCGCATAAATTCCCGCTGCTCAGGAGACGGGACCGGCGTACACAAACTCGAAATGTGCGTTCTCTCATCCTCACTCCGTCGTTTTGCTCTTAAGCAACGGAACGCTTAATTTTCCCTAGAAATAGATTTTCGTCCAAAACTACTCTGGTTAACATGTTGTAGAGGCACACTACGAGTCGACGGAACTCGCGAATCGACGGGATTCGCTCGTCAGACTGATGATTCGCTTTCACGGGAGCCTCCAAACATTGCTTTCTTCATAGGCCCTCTGAACAAAGAATTAGTTCAAGTCCGTTTCATCGGAGCTTCGCGCGACGACGTTCGTTGCAATGAGCTTTAACCGTGCTCTTCGGAAGCAATCGCTCTGAATACTAATCCGCAAAGTATGGACGATCCGAATAAAGCCAAACGTTTTAAATTAGAGATTCTCCGGGTTACAAGTTTATTTCCTTCATTCGAGATCCCGTCGGAACACGAAAAATTATTCCAGCTACGAATTCATCAGTTTGGGAAACCGCTGAGACTAGCCGAGCTGTAGATTGAATGAGTTGAGTGAGAACTCTTGCAAGTAATTTTATCCGAGGAACTCCTTCCTGTCCTTTTTGGGGCCACCGAAGAATCTTTTTCCGCGCCCGCCAATCGCGATGCCCAAAGCTCCGGGGAAGGGAAAGAGTCGAGCGGCAACTCAGTTCGTAGCTCCTTCAGAGAGTACGAGGGTATGAACATGTTGCTCTCGGTGAGCACAGCTGCATCGAGACTCCAGCTGCCTCCTCCTCTCTGTCGAGACCAGAGACAGCTGAAGTTTCTTATCGGAGCAGTCGCAAGTGCTGCAGGGAGTGAGGAAATGTTCTTCGAGATTTTCGCGACGGGAAGATGTTCCATGCGGTGAGATGAAAATGACGAGAAGAGATGTGAGTCCCCGGAAAGAGGGCGATGGAATCCTGTCGCGGTGAACGTCCCAAATCCGGATAAAATCTGCCATCGGAAATTGCCAAAACTGTGAGTTGAGGGCGACTCCATCAGCTGGGAATTCACGCAGGTTCTACTCCCGAGAAGTTGGGGGTCGAAACCCCCGCGGGAAAGTCTCCACTGATGCGGGAGATTCCGTTCAGCGACTCTTATCTGACTATAAGCTCGATTCTCGGGCAATCGTATCGGAACAAGTTCATAGTTAAGGGATTGAAAACGCGTGGGTGTATCCGAATACCCTCTAGGAGACGGACCTCAAATGATCTACGACGCGGGTCTCATCGTCTCGTTTTCCAGATGGAGCCAATCACAGATTTGTGCATTGTAGAGGATGCGCGGCACGCACCAAACGGCTTCACTGTCATCGAGTTGACCGGTAGGCATCTACTAGGGATCTCTAAGACTACTATACATCGTTCTCCGGTGCGCGATTGGTACCGGGAAAAGGACTTCCCCACTGATGTGTCCTATCAACTTCCTCCCTATTCAGGAGACACCGGGCAGGATGCCGATCTATGGAAAGATAAGAGTTTCTTCGGAAGGAAAGAAACACGGTATTTATGCTACAGCAGGAAATTTTCTCTCGACTGCGTCGAAAGTCTGTCTGTCCAGGTAGGTCCCTCTAACCGAAGTTCTTGTGACTTGAATCCTCCGTGGGACGCCTAACTAGGGGAACTCGACAATCTAAAATTCAGGAGTCAATTCATTTGCAGGCTTCAACGACGCCAGACGTTCTCACCATATCGCTAACACGAGACACTGGTAAGCTGCAGGCTCCATTGCGTCGTCGGTTCTACTGTTCGATAACCAAAGTTGCCTCGAAGTACAGTAGAGTCCCAGGGGGTCGCCAATGTAAAACGAGAATCCGATTTCAGTTCCTCTCTGACATCGACAATCGCTTCGATTCCTAGAGGAGCTATGGTGGTTTCTCGAAGCACACGGTCTAGCGGATACATGAATGAAATCGTATTGGGGGCTTCCTTTTTTGAGCTCGAAAGAGTACATTCGAACATGGCAGTTCATCGCCCGGATATCGTTTGTTGATCGTAGATGGTGACTTGGGCAAGGAGCTGGAGCTTCGAAGTATAGGTGGGGAGGGGGCACCACAGCAAACTCAGTAGAATTGATAATTTCTCTGGTTTTCCGTATAATTCGAGATCAAAGTTTATTTTAACCCATATGTTCCGCCTCCGACAGGATGAGAAGTCCAACGGAGGTAGCCGTGTACGGGATTGGTTTCGTGCTTGGTGTCTTCTAATGAATTCAGGTTTGGTTTCTCCCTCCACCCCAATTTATGTTTACTTGATCTGTTTTCAGCGTTCTGATCCGTCTCCTCGTCTCGTTCATTTTACCCTTTGGGTCATCAAAGTTTCAAAAGCTGTTCAGGTCCCTCGGTTCCTTGCTTCCATCAAGAATTACACCGTGATGTCCTGTACTCGACTTTGGGAACCATTCACGATCGGAATGAGAACGATCGCCATAAACTTCCCTCGTAACACGATTTGTCAATCGAAGATAAAAGAAACGCGTGCTCCGCCTCAGTCAGAAACGCCTAAGCGAATAGCGTTTCCTTTGCAGCCCAGAAAGCGATTCGGAAACGTAACCTCTGTTACACGGTCGTCGGAAGGGACATCCTCAACTGTAGAGTGGTGACAGAAATCGGTGTTTTCTCAAAGCTCCAAGATGGATTTTTGGTGGCGGGAGAGCTGAACAATCTAGTGATCGGATACAAAACGACGTCGATGAATGCGGGAGCGTCGAACGATGGCCCAAAAATGAACCTCTCCGTTTTCGAGAAGGTTTCAACAATCAAAACGTCAACGACGATGACAACGACGAAATGTGTCAAAAGTTGGATTGACGAAGTGCCCTTCAAATTGAGCCCAGCTTTCAAGCCTGTGACCCGGGTGAGTTCCGCCCCGAATTCCTGATCTCTCGCAAAATTAACTCCTCGGAGTCTCATCTTGGAATCTCGTTCTCTGTCCCGCTCGATAGGATTGAGGTGTGAGGAGCGTGCAGTCAGAAGTTGCGGATAATGAATGGATGCATGTTTTTTTCCAGTTAACGCCGATGAACTTGAAAACGGCGAGTCAGATATATTGTCAGTACAACTACGACTTCTCCATCGAACGCGATGTCCTCCAAGCATTGCAGGAGACGGATGGGCCAAATGATGATATCTGAACGGTTTTACAATCACTTGTTAGATTTAAATAATAAATATCAATCAAGTTGCCAATTATATCGAAATCGACATAAGTTTTCCGTTCGTAAGGCTACCAGGGTTCCGGATTTCCGCTCCCCGTCGTCAGAGAATCCGACCGAGGAGCACTCGCACCTGAGCTTGAGAACTTTGATGTCGTTGTCGGAAGGCTCATTTGACTTTGATCGATGGTCGACGTAGTGGGGGAGTTTGAGGCTCATCTCGAGCGCCCCTGGCCGAGAACGAGTCTCGGATTTTGAATTTCGCGCCACGAGCGCTCTCGGTCGGTTCGAGTTGTTTCGAAGCGCTACTTTTACCCCGCTCGTTTGGCGTCCAAGACAATGTATAAATAGAGAGAACCGCCATCCGCACAACGATAAGTCCAAACAGAACAAAATTAAGAAGAGTTCGCATTCGTGGAACGGTTCGGTTGATACTCTAGGAGTCCTTGTGGTTCACTACCTGTGTCCGGAGTTTCGTCATTGGCTACACGTTGTGGAATCCTGTTTTCGCTCTGTATCGGCTGAGTTCGCACTCAACGACGCACTCGCAGTGGCTAGTTTTTGCGGATATCATCGAAAACCGTGGGGTGAGTCACAAGGCAGCTCCTGAGCCGAGGACACCTCACTTGACATCTGTTCGGACAGAAGTTCGAAGACATGACAACCGTCTGAAGAAGAGGAGGAGAGAAAATTCCGCGTTGAGGTCTTCAGTCTTCCTCAAGAGTGAGTTATAGTTTTCCCGCTGTTTCCGTGCCGAGAATGGGCTGGCGCGCTCGAAGCGAAACCTGAACCTGATCCTTGCAGTCAGCAAGGACAATTTCCTGATTCGGAATCCGAAATTCCCTTGGATAATGCTTTTTCCAGCGGAGATTTGCAGTAGCTACCATAAGGAGTTTTCTTCGGCCAGTTACCACTTGCCAGGGAAGTCATTGGGGTTCCATCCCAAGAGATGATACTCATGATTTTCCCTCTGTCCCTCAGAAAAATGGACGTCCCCCCGGCACCGGCAGCGCCCGCTCCTCCCGCCACAGCCGGAGCTGCGGCACCGACCTCGGCAGACGCGTGTCTCTCTATCGTGCACAGCCTGATGTGTCATCGTCAAGGCGGAGAGAGCGAGAGTTTCGCAAAAAGGTATTCCGCGCGACAGTTTCTTTCCTGACAGTGACGGGTCTCGTCACAGCTCTTCAATCGCGCTTCCGAGCCCGTGTCAAATCCAAAAAGGGGAGCTCTGTCGGAATTCTCTGAAAAGAAGGCAGGATCGTCTCTTCGGATCATCGGACTCAACCGAGGTTCATTTCAGAGCCATCGAGTCTCTCGTAAAGAAACTCAAAGAAAAAAGGGATGAGCTCGATTCATTGATCACTGCCATCACAACAAACGGCGCTCACCCCTCAAAGTGTGTCACAATACAACGAACACTCGACGGCAGACTACAGGTACGGCCAGACTTAATCTTCCTCTCGCGTGTAGCTGTACCTCTACTTCAAGCCAATTTCTGAAGCTCTTTGGTCAGAGGTTCGACTCCTATTCGCCCTTTTCCCTGCGAAATCCTGAGGTTTCTATGATTTTCAGGTGGCTGGCCGCAAAGGTTTCCCGCACGTAGTTTACGCGCGTATTTGGCGATGGCCGGACCTGCACAAGAACGAACTGAAGCACATAAAGTATTGTCAGTACGCGTTCGATTTGAAATGCGATTCCGTTTGTGTGAACCCTTATCATTACGAACGTGTCGTTTCACCCGGCATCGATCTGTCATCACTGTCGCTCCAAGTTCCAAACGCTGCCGCGAATCCTCAAGAGTCTTCCGTCGTGGCTCACGGCGGTCATAATATCGGCGCTCTTGGCGGTATTCCCGGCCAGAGTAACCTCAGCAATCACGGAGAAGAATCAGAACGTATAAAAAACGAGTACTACAACCCTGCGGGCGCAGGTACCCAGCCTCCCCCAGCCGCACCTGGGTATCATGTCGCACCCCAAAATCGCCAAAATCCATTCCTCGTTCAAGGGGTGAGTTCCTCAGAGCAGCATCCCGAATTTTCGTCGATCTTACGAAAACCTTGAGAAGAGAGGGCGTTTTTCCCTCCCTGAACCCTCGCTTCCACTTGAATCCGGTCACAATCTCCCAAGATGCTCGATAGATTTGCGCGATTGGTAGAACAGCTGATCACGTTTGCGATTCTGGATCATTCTAGGGGGACACTCGCACACCCCCGCCCGGCACAAGTTACGCGAACGGGACATGGAACGCTCAGCCTGCAGTTGTGCCCACTGCCACGGCTGGAGGCAGTACCTTGCAATACACCGGCGCTGATGCAGGCCAATACTGGCAGGTTAGACTCGGGATTGAATTGAATCCGAATCTCATACATTAAGTGGTACAGCTTGTTGTGTTAATCCATATCGAACGTATTTCACCGAGATGCCTTTTCACCTCAGGGAGCGGGACCTTCACGCACACCCGAAATCATCTCGACTGCTCTATTGAGCTCCCAGCCCGCACCAGAATTCTGGTGCAGCGTCGCTTATTTCGAGCTCGACCAACAGGTGAGGAACGAGTGACAACATCAGTGGATATTACGCGGCAAAGCAGCGCGAGTGGGGAACCCGAATCATGGGCAAACTCACTTCATTGGCGGAGAGACGGCGGTCAAGGATGAATTTGTTTTAGCGGGTTTCGCTGTATGTACATGGTTTTTCGTGATGGATGGCCGTCCCGCGGATACGTCCCAGAACGAGAGGGAATTCAATAATAATTTCGTTTATTTTAATACGGACTTTCTTTCTTTTTTTGTTCAGGTGGGAGAGACTTTCAAAGTTCCTTCGAACTACAATTACGTTATTGTTGACGGATTCGTCGACCCCTCGGGGGGCAGCCGATTCTGTTTGGGCGCTTTATCCAACGTGCGCAGGTACAACCAAGACACGTTTTCGTTTGCTTTCTGCGTATCATCTCAATATCGACACTCTAAGGAGTTTGTAAATAACCTCTCCTCGAACTTTCAGGAGCGGATCCTCTGAAAGAGCCAGACTACACATTGGTAAAGGCGTACAGCTTGAAATCAAAGGGGAAGGCGACGTTTGGCTCAGGTAAGGCCCGTGATGCCAATGACCTCGTTGAGGATATTCATCCGCCATATAACTCCATATCCTGCGTATCCTCGTGCACCGAGCAATCAACCTAGAAAAGCGTTCGCGCGCAGGTACCGGTCACGGTCCACATTCTTCAAGAACTCAGGCGCTCGCTCACGGAAACGTGTTCACTTACAGGTGCTTATCGGATCATTCGGTCTTTGTTCAGAGTTATTATCTAGACAGAGAGGCAGGTCGCCAGCCTGGAGATGCAGTGCATAAGATATATCCTTGCGCCTACATCAAGGTGAGTTCCCGTGAAACACCTCTCGGATATGTCGACAGAGATTCTGAACACAACCCGCTGCCCTAGGCTTCCAGCTCCAGATATCTGACTGCGGATTGATTGCAGGTGTTCGATTTGGCTCAATGCCACGCTCAGATGCGGGCACAAGCTCAGAACGCTCAAGCAGCCGCAGCGGCCCAGGCAGCTGCAGTGGCGGGCCACTTGGGCGAGCCTAACGCGTTGATTCCCGGCGGGGGGCTGGCACCTGCGATATCGCTTTCGGCAGCTGCCGGCGTTGGCGTCGACGATCTTCGGCGGCTCTGCATTTTACGACTCAGCTTTGTGAAGGGTTGGGGACCTGACTACCCGAGGTCGTCGATCAAAGAAACGCCTTGTTGGATTGAAGTCCACCTACATCGTGCATTGCAGCTACTCGATGAAGTCCTCCACAGCATACCGCGGTCATCCAGCCAGGGTGAATAGATCGCTTGTACAAATCATCGCTCGCTCGCGACGCCAAATCCTAGCATTTTCTGGATGTAAAAAATTACGACTTGTATATTTTACGGAGGGCGGGACGGCGTAGTGTCACGTTAACTCCTGTTGGGGGCAGTGTGCCATAATTTCGTTGAGCCTCACTTGAACGACACAGGTTACGGGAGTGGTTGGAATTATTGACATCCATCTGCGCATCTTGAGGAACAGGATTTATATTTTCTACAACTGGATTCTGGATTGTGTTTTGATCGAATCCACTTTTTTTGGGAGACTCGTTGGAGGGCTCGAAACGTGCTTGACGACTCATTTCTTTTGAGCTTGCGGAATGTACTTTAAATTTTTTGAAATCTTTCATCTCAGACTGACTTTCCACGCATTTAGAGCCAAGAAGTTTTCTACGTATCGTGCGAGATTATCGTAGTTGAACAATTGAGAATTTGAATTAATAAATGATTGAGAGAGTTTCTCCGGTAGAAAACTGTACATGTGAAGACTTTATTGGAAATGCAAATGAATCCTGCTCGGGGACTACAACGTAACTAATTTCTGTCGTGCAGAAGTCTCCACAGACCGCTTAAGTACTGGAATATTCCCGAGAAAAATTGAGTCGCTCCAGTTTGCGGTCGGTCTCAGCTGCGCTGATTAGGCCGATACGCGCTCAACTTTCTCCTCGTGCTTCAGCCAGTCTTCGAAACCCGCGCTGTATTCGCGGCAGCTGTTCGGGCAGAATCGCGTGTTAGTGAGTCACAGTGAAGAGAAGATTTGTTGGAAATTCCTATTCTAACGCCTTCGCGTTAAAAAAGAAAAAGCTAGAGAACACAGGACTACCTTTTGTAACCAGCTTTCCGGGCGAGTTCCACGGCGGCACGGCTTTTGATCGGGCCCAGACCGTAGAAAATCAGGTTCGAGTCGTGGCGTTGGGGTTTCTCGCATCGGAATCGCTCTTGGAAAACGGTGTCTTCCAGGAGCAACGAGGGCTTCACCTGGCCAACTGTTGATCAGCATGTTGCGGTAAGCGGAGATTGTAAGGTCTCGTTATCGATCGGAACGAGAGAACAATCGAATATAGTTCGAAATATTCAATTCCGAGTGGCAACGACATGCGGGCCAAACGGAGGGAATACTCACGGGGAATGTTGATGGCACCGGGAATCTTTCCAGTCTCCAGGATTTCGTTTGGCTCACGGACGTCGATCAGATGAAGATCGCCTCCTCTGATGAGCGCGACCAAATCTTCATAACTCAGATCCTTGAGCATAGTGGCCGATCGGTGCAACAGTTGTGAGACCATGGGTGCAGCTGAAGATGTCAATTCAGTCGGAACTGTAGACAAGGTATCTAACCTGCCCAGCGCTCTCCGAGCGCGACTGAGCTCCGGAATCACGAATTGAAAACTGGTTTTGTGCCCCCATTCCAAGTAGGTATGTCTGGCCGACTGGAATGGAACGATTTCGCGAGCGCGGGAGGGCATTGACTTTTCTACGAGACCTGTCTGCCTAGACTGCTGAATCGAGATAACAGGTTAAGGGGCAGGTTGACGCTTGTCACTCAGATACAGAATCAGTGTGATCAACGAAAGAAAACCAGAACGCGCTTGAACAGATTCCTTTCCACGCCAGCAGGTACAAGTTTCACAGATTGGTTAGGCTTGGGAGGAAGATGAGAACATCTTTCAACTCGAGCATTCTCTGCCGCAGCGGTTGTATGAGCCTATAGTCAGAGAGTTCAGCAAAGAGTTCACCCACACTCTTGGTTGTTAGAGAGAACTGACCCTTCATCACCTAAACTGAACTTCCCGAAAACGCGACGAGTCAGCGATAGTGTAGATTCCCGTTCCATTCAAGTGGACGATGCGCGTTCTCTCGAGCTTTATATTGAGTGTTCCACTGAACAGAGTTGGATCAAATTCATGGACTGTAGAGGTACTCGATGAGTATTCAAGCTCAACTACCCCAGTGTATCGTTCCACTGACGGGCAGAATTGGGCATTGGAGAGAACAGCGGATAACATTCCGTCCTCTATCCATCGTCGATGTCAGGATTGTTGTTTTCGACCTACATCCATCGAACCACTTCGGCTGTCTGTCACATGTTGAATCTAGAATCACAACAAGTGACGCGGCAGCGGTTCGCACCGCTGCGAGAGTCCGTCGAGTCATCAAGGAGACGGTTTGTAACAGTCGCTAAAGTAGGTACATAACAGCTCGATTCACACGCGGAGGCAACAGAAGATAGCCGCTTCGAGCACTCTCGTCACCGGTCAACAGCGTTGGACGGACTTTAAAATGGATCATCTCAAAATGTTTTCTCGAGCTCAGTTTGCATATAGTCGGGGAACAACGGGGCTTACCATTCTGAACCTTCAGGAGCGCGGCGTTGCCGGCCATCGACTTCCTTAAAGGCTGAGCGCTCCTCGTGCTCAAGAGACGACCGAATCCGATCACGCAGCGGAACGACATAGTGCTCTGGAAGGAAAATCGGGGAAATAAGAATCAATTGCGAGCATCGGATATTTCCAGCTTTGGCTTGGCGCTCCAGCTCAAACCCGGCTCCTCCTGATGGTGACAAAAGGGAGCCCTCTAGGAAAACGAGGAAACTATGACACAAAATTCAGGGCATTGCTTGCGTGCTGTCTCTATTCGCCAAAACTTCCATTTTCCATTACGGATCCTGTGAAGCTCCCCGCGGCTTGGGGAGCTTCGGAAAGATTCTAGAAAAGTCTGACGCTCGCCCCAGAGTCTGTCTGGCTGAATGGAACATGGCTGAATGGCTTCTTTATTTGAAAACACCCCCACGTGGGCACGAGGTCAATCTGGACACCAGGGAGAGGTTGAATTTTCCAATCCTGGTTCCGGATCTTTCCAATGAATCTACGGAACAACGACAGTAATGGGAAGATCTCGCCGGGAAATCGAGCCTCTGATCTCAGAACTCGTGCACGTCGCGACTTGAGGGCGACCACGGACTCGAACGGATATCAGTCTGGAATCAACATTCGATGCGCGTGATTCGTTCGCTGCTCTCCAAAGGCCTGGGATATCCGTCTACGCGTTTGCGACAACGTTTCTCTGTTACAACATCCTCGGAGGCTGCCTCGAACAGAAGCACTCCAAAACGAGGAAGTTTTGCTAAACTCACTTTGAGAAGTTTAGCGCATTGCACCTAGGCTATGTACCAGAATCGAAGGACCTGAGACCCAAACACTAACTTTTCGGATGTTGATTGAACGATTGGGGAGCCTTAACCAACTTCGGTGACGAGTTCAGCGCCCGCCGATACACTGACGATACTTGACACTCACACACGAAAACAAAACAACGAGTATAGCTTGGATTGGGGCTTCCGAGGCTTCGGCTGCTGCCTGGACGTAAACAGTAAACAACCGGTTTGCCGGCTGATAACTAACGTTGCTTGACTGCGTGTTTGCCGTGTGTTGGCGGCGGCACTAGCTACCATGAGAGGGATTCGTCTTTTCCTCCTCCTCTTCTAGCTGTTAGGTAGCCGCACTCACATTCAGTCAGTCACTCACTCAGTACGCTGCCAGATGTCCACTTGGTGAGAGAGGGAGCCCAATACTCGACTTGCTTGACTGTGAACGCTCGTCGCAGCTCGCTCTGAGTTTTGAGTTGCCTGGCTGTCGCTCAACTGCGAGTGGCCCGCTTGCGGTGAGCTGCAACAGGATGGCGCGGGATCAACACGCTACAGCGCTGGAGCTAAAGCAGCTCCGAGAGGAGATCGTGAATAGGTTCCTGTCATTGGGCATTTTGAAACAGTAGCTCCACCGTACATCTGGCAATAGTACATTGAAAACTCAATAAAGTGGTGAAAATTATTGTCAGAAGTGTAGATACTCATTTGTTGGAATAGCTTCTGAATCGCACGAAGAGAAAGCGAGCCAACCGCGGGAACCGGAGGAGGTGGGCTGCAGACCGATATGCAGACTGTAAATACTTTTCACTACTTGTATTCCCCAAGTGATCAGCGGCCCGAATCAGTCGATTGTATCGGAGCGACAGAGGAATCCAATCGCTGTCTCGGTGACTGTTGAAGTTTTTTCAAAATCAGGTCTTTCACGAGTAATTCTGGCCCTGCGTCTGCATGGGCAGCGAAGTTTCTCGTACAAAACGTGCGCTTCGCAGAGTTTCCCTTTTCGATCAGAATCCGAGAGCAACCTATCTCCCTCTTTTGAACTGCTACACCGACCATCACACGCGGCTCGCGATCAATCTGAAACGCTGTATAACTCCAGGCGCAGAACTGATCCCCCTGCAATTTTCTGGAAATTCTAGTGCCAGCTGGAACACAATGCGACAACCGATCGTTTCTTCTACCAGCTTGAGAACTTGGTGGTCACGGTTCTTTATTGTCGCTAACAAGTGATTGCGTCCTGCGCGTAGAAACATTCGGGACAGTTCCACGAACGTGGAGCTCCAAATTGACAAAACGATTCGTCTTCGCATCACGGGCGACGCATCCTCAAATGGAGCTTAGCGGGTCTTCTCGCACATTTGGCGCAACAGCCGCGATATTCGCGAATTTGGAATCCGAATCAAGAACGATTTGGTCGCGATGAAAGTTCATAGTGCCTAGGTTGGGCAATCGGGTCCTCTGGGTCGCAAGCGAGCCACCTGAAATCTGGGCCGTGGATGAAAACGCAGAAACAGCTCAGAATTCCGGACTCATTCAATTGCGGAAATTTCTAATAGATGAAATATATTCATACAACTTATCACATACTGACGTTCCGTACGACGTATTCCCAGAAGATGAATTCCGTGCGTGTCAAGCCTCTCAGAACGAACCTCGAGACGACGTGACGAAATATCGTCCTCGAGCGTAGTCTCCGTGAATAGCGCATGATTTTGTCCGTTATCCGACGTTTCCCGTCCTAATGGTTGGTGATCTGGAGACATGTTCGGCGTTTCCGAAGTGACTGATTCATATTCTGCGAGCTCCCGAATAATCGGCAACAGTGTTTCGCAAAGAAACTCCAACATTTCGGGAAAACGGTCGATTCAGTTCCAATGATTCCTGGTTCGCTCAGCTGCGAATCATTTTTGTCACCCTTAGGTATCGGATCAGGTTCTGTCACGGGACCTCTGAGTGGGCCGTACTAAAGAACACGCGATGAATTCCCGTAGCAAGGGAGGATTCTACCCTCTCTTGGTCCTTGCCTGATCCGAGCCGCCGAGCTATCCGAGCATCCCAGTCGTCACCCGGTCGCAGACATTGAAGCAGGAGAAAGGCAGTGGAAGAGCGCGGTTTTTGTGAAAGACATCAACACTTGAATCACTCGTTGATCCATTCAGAAGCAGACTTGAACGGAATCACAACGTCTTGTGCGACCAGGATCTCCGACCGTTCATACGGGCGGGTGAAAGTTTTGATGAACGTTGCTCGCCATCTACGCAGGATTCATTTTCCCATATGATGCGGATTTTGTAAGAATCTGGACGCATCGCGCACACCAAAGGTACGTGCCGCGAAAGATGTTCTTCTTTTCGAGCCATTTCCCAACCGGTGGTTGATACCGATCGCGAAGGGGGGAATTTGTGCTCCTTTTGTCGTTTGAAGGAATCCATAGCTCATATCTTCCTTTTGGATTTCTGACTTTCGTCGTCTCCCTTCCGGACGGAGTTTTACACATTTGCGCACCGGATCCGCGACCCAGCGAATCCTTTGTTGGGGAACAAAAGACTCCACCGCTGTTGCCTTGGTTATCGGAACGGAGTCCTATCGGATTTCGTGCCAAGAATATGAAAAACCCAATGTAGTGAACACCGCGACCAAAGTTTTGTGTTTCTCCACCGCGACATTTACGACTATGACAAGTCGCTTCCCGCCGCTTTCGCTCGGAAAAAACTTCTATCGGCTCATGAGATACGAATTCTGAGCTAATCGCAACCGCCAAAGTTTCCGGTGCATTGCAAAACTTCTGCAGAATCTCTTCCAGATCCCATCTTCCTAAGCAGACGAAGATGTCACGGTTTCTGTCGGACTGGCCTGAGGGTGGAATTGTGAATATTATTCGAAGTCTCTCTCAAACTTTTCCCGAAAAGAAGTTCGCTCCTGAGTGGAACGAGGAGGATTGTGCCATCTCGACGCAAATATCTCCAGCGTAACCTCGAACACCTCCTGGTCGCTATCCTGGGAAGTTCAGGAGAACGAGCTGCTCCAGGAACCTAGGCGGAATGTGATCATGTGCCTCCGGTAGTTCGTAGCGAGGCGCCTGGTATGCACGAGCCTGGGCTCGATTCGCCTCAACCAACCGCTCGGTGATGTCCGTTGTCGTATCGTACGAGACCAGATGTTCGGCGCGTGCCTACCAGTTAGCAAGCGAGTGAGTGAAACGCTGAGCGACTGCGCCGCCCGGCCAGTTTAGTTGCTTGGAGTCCACCGCGTGAACATACCGGTGTCGAAGGGCCCGGTGAAGATAAACCGAGCCCCAGAAAGAGAGAGGGATCAACCAACCCGATTCCGCAGTCCGTGAAGATCTCGGAACTTCGAAATTTCAAGCGTCGATGTTAACATCAGATCGAGTAGCGCAGATGATCACAATGGCCAAAGCTCTGTCTCTGAATGGGGAATCAAACAGAAACTCTTCTATGGGTTCGGTTGTTTCTCGTATCGAGCCGAATTCGGGCCAATCAGACCGAAAAGGCCAATCATCTTCAAAATCGAATTCCAGTTTCTCGTGTATGGCACTGAGCGAGATACAAAACGCTCATGCGATGCGATTGTTGCTGCCAGACTTCGCGCCGGGGGTCTAATTTGATAGTCCCCCAACTAGTTGTGCGCCACAAGCGGGAGTCCCCCCGGCTTCGAGACCATGGGAGCGCGCCGGATTGAGGTCTCTCACGAAGATGCGACAGACAGGCGACGGTCCCCCCATAGCAAAGCAAACTCGTCTGAGCGATCAGCGAACCGGACCGCTGCCTCGTGTTGAATATCCATTCTTCTCGATCGCTGACAACCGCAGTCGATACAGATTCGCTCGACGCGAATTTCGGAAGAAGATTCGGGTTACCTGTTGGCGGCAAATCATCTGTGTCATTATCCAGCGGCCGCAGTCAAAACAGCGCGAAACTCCATCCGATTCTCTTCATCTGGAGGCACGGATGAACGGCGGTGGTTTTGGTCCCACTTCTAGAAGTTCAGCAGTGCTGAATCGAGACCGAGAGAAAGCTGCCGTCAGCGTGTGAACGTCAGTAATGGAGAAGTTTCGCGCGACGTGCGATGTACCCGCGAGGTCAACCTCACGGAAACGTCGGGCCCCGTGGCCAAGTGGTTAAGGCGTCGGTCTTGTAAACCGAAGATCACGGGTTCGATTCCCGTCGGAGCCTCGGAACATATTTTTGAGTTGCTTCCACAATCTCGACCTGCATATTCCCAATCACCTTCAACGAGTGTTAGTCTAACCCCGGCCGATTGCTTTCAACGAGAAGCCCATAGTGCCACTGGAACGCAAACGTTTGTCGTAACGGCTTTGCGGGAAGGAATTGACCTCTCCGTGGATTACGTTAAGAGCCATAGGGCAGACGACGCGTCTGTCACGCTCGAACAAAGCGAAATTAGCGGATCCATCCGGCGGTCGTAGTTCCGCCGCAATTCCAGCTTGAGCTGTGCGCGAGTCGCTTAGGCTGCTCAGCCGTGATTGATGTTTCCACATTTCTATTTCGACTCTCATATTTCGGGTCGGGATTGAGCATCACGCCAGAGTTTTACAGCAGAGAAGTGAAAAAAATCACCGAAACCTCAGCTGTTTTTGAGATGGACCTTCTCCTCTCCGAAGCAATGGCAGACGTTTGAGGTTAGTCGCGTACCACACGGTCGCGTGTTTGCTGCTGGCGGCAATGGCAAAAACGTTGACTTGACGTTTGGAACAAAGCTGCAATCCATGCGGCTGCGAACAACATCTGCCCTCTTTTTGAACGGCGCCATCCCAGCCACGACCAGTTACAGAATTGTTTTGAATAGGCTCAAGTCTGTCCAAACGGTTATGATGCCGAGCTTCCTCGACCTCGTAATGATAGACTGCCACAACAAAGCTACGATTCTACGGCCGTAGACCGATTTCATGGAGTAGTTGCACTTCTTGATAGGGCAGCGGACTCGCCGGGGATTGTCCATTAATGGGATTTGACTTCTGCCCCGGCCGTGTCGCTTGAACCGCGATACGGCTTCAGGTGCTTCGATTGTCTTCATCTGTCCGAGCCGTTGTCCACGGATGGTCGTCACAGACCGAGCTATCATCTCCGTTGGGGCCACTGGAGCAAAACAAGGAGGTAAACAACAACGACAATGACGATTCTTCCAGAATGGATGATTTTGTTCCGTTTTTTTTTCCGCTTCTCCTCTGTGACGCCACTTCACAGAAGCTCGTGACACAGTCGGATAGGGATAGAGTTTTTGTCTTTCTCGGCTTTGTCTTGGCTGGATCGAATTCGGTTACGGATAAGGTATTGTTTCGCGCGGTCACCGCGCTCCACATCAGAAGCATTCGGAATTACGTCGGCGGTCGTCTTTTTCGGCGACTTTCGAGTTGTTCCAATTTCTCTAATTTGCCCGTCTTGATCCCATCCTGCTGTCCGCGGCTCTCGCGAGTCACCACTTTTCGCAAAAGACTGTACATGCGAGCGAAACGCAGCCAGAAGAGGAAATTTCTCCATTTTTCATGCCAATGGCGGTGAACATTTGACTTTGTGAGAAAGCGTAGTCTGTACTATGATGACACTGCGTGACGGGACAACCTGCACGGGACGCAGAGTCGTCGACGTTGATTCGGTTCACCTGTCTTTTGCTTAGATAGGTAGGGTACCTCTATCGCGTGACAAAGTGCCGACTGTACACCGAATACAGTGCTTGGTAGCCCCCCGGCGTTTTCCTCTCCGTAAATGTGTTCCGCCAGGTGCTTCATCCGCCGTGTTGAGAACGAGGCTCCACGGAAGCTACCTGAACTAGCGTAAGCTCATACCGAAGCTTCAAACATCATCGTGGGCCTCGGGCAGCGCCTGCCCTACATTTCGGATAGTATCTCATTGGTCTCATCAAATATCTGACCCAATGCCTTGGAACCTATTCCGGCTGCTGGAATAACTTTCTGCGAGGGAAAGTGGTATCAAGGCTCGGAGCTACGGAACAGTGTTCCTCGAACTTTGGAGGATCTTCTCGGCCAATTCCAGAGCTGTGGTACTCAGGTGGGAAACCGACAATCAGGTTTTGGAGGTGAACTCCTTTTACAAGAGCCATGAAGTGAATATTCGGACCACGAGCCCGCCCCTGGCATGAATCGAGGATTCTTCCGAGGATTGAGCGGGTTGTACCTGGTGAGACAAAGGTTCCAACAGATCTGAACATCAAGTTGAGTTGAGTTCTGTTCCTCAGAATGATCCGGCAGGTCAATATTTCATTTCCGCCGGCAAACGGAGAAATCCACTGAGAATAACGGCGGGAAAGACTGGGGTTCTTGGATAAAGGAAATGGATTTCGTGGCAGTAAACCTCAGATCGGGAGCAGCTGAAACTAATATCGGCATCGGGTCTTCCTGCGAGTGAAAGCTCGTGGGAAACGTGGAAAAAGGGGAGAAATATACGTGGATATGAGCTATACGAATACCCATCACTCCACCGTGTGTCTTATAGAACTGTCTTTTCCGTGAGAAGATTTCCTCCAGATAGACATGTGAATCTGTTATCCTCAATAGAAGCTGTTCTTACGCACGCGCGCAGAAGTCATTTACATCAACGACAGATTGTCGACAGGAATGGTTCCGGCTACTATACAACGCCGGTTCTCATTGTGTCACGACAAAAGTCACGTCTGGTGCTGTCGACTCAGAAGATACATGGGAGCATTTGCAATAGACGACTCTTGATTTGTGGTCTTCACTCACTCGCCCTCAGTCTGAAGTGTGGACTGAGTCACAGAATGAGAAATTATCTCCGCATACCCCCCAACTAGCACTTCAACGGGATTCCCGGATGCAGTCGTAAACTACTAGGGGGTTTCTAATTCCTTCGGTCCCCTCCTCCATCTTGATGACCCATCAATGATGGGTTGAATTCGTGTCTGAGCCGCTTGAACCCGAAACCTGACGAGAACGGGTACATCCGTCCAACTTGGAGAATTTAGGGAAATAATCAAATATATCCCCTTCTATACTGCAATTCAAGGATTTGAGTTCGCCAACCGGAGGTACCTGATGTCTTGCAACGTGTCGGTCATCGATTCCTCGTCAGAAACCCAAGCTGAGGTCGACTTTTTCTTTTTTTAGAATACTAATGCTGATCAACGGGCACAAGGATTGGGTTCTCTCATTCGAAGCTAACTGTTCCGTTTACAAGATGCTTCCTTCGGACAGCCTAACATCAGATGCGTTCGTGGTACTGAGCACAACTTTAGCCACGGTGGCGCTCATGATGAACGTCGGACTGATCCTAGTCATGTGAGTGACACATATAACCCGTCTCGAGCTTGTATTCCACCGAACATCATATTCGCTTCCAGAAATATCCCCCGTGTGATTCTTCGGAAAGCCGACTTTCCGAAATGTAGTCTGCACAATCCGTGAACTCATGATTGATAAAAATTGTCTCTTCGCAGTTTCTGTCTGCCATCGTGTTGGAAATCTTTGTACGTTCTCATCAACTGTTTGAACGGCTGCGTGGCTTCGAGCGCGTTGATGTATCACGCTTTAGCGGAAATACCCGTGGGGAAAAGAGGCACGACTTTGAACTGCAGTGCGAGGCTGTCCTCGTTGTTAACGTTGTGTATTCTCCTCGGATACATAGGGAGTCTCATCTCTATCACAGGTCAGCGAACTTCCATGGCACGAGCTGCGATTGGTCTTGTCCGAATGCAGGAAAGAAAGGCTAGATCTCATTTCAATTCATTCCATCCAATCTTTCATCTCTCCTAATTCGTAATTTCTTCCAGCGCACAAATGGCTCTCCACGAAGTGGCCACAAATGCTGAACAGCGTCACCAAGAACTTTCTGTTCTCTCTCATCCTCAGCTGCTTGTCTCTACTCCAGGTACAGTGGAACCCCGGTTAAAGGGACTCTGAGTCCCTCCTAACAGGGTGGACAGTGGCGTGTCCGCATTAACGGGCTAAAATCATCCTGGAGGGTATGGGACCGGGAGAGAAGCATCACGTCCCTCTTAACGGGGAGTCCCTACAAATGGGGTCCGCACTGACGGGGTTTCACTGTAACTGTGTCGAAAAGCTATGAATGACGAATCGTGATTCGAGACTCCCCAGGAACCTTCGGGGACCGCTCAGTCAGCCCTCACGCGGAGTCATGTTCACGGTTTCGTTTTCATTCCAGATCATTTGCTTCGTTGGAATGCTCTACAATTCCAAATATTCAAACGCAGCGCCCAAAATCTGTTTGCCGCCCTACGAGTGGAACGTGCGCTTTTCCCAGTGAGTTTTCTCTCCCAATCGATCAAACTCATGAAGCAGATTACAAATACGCACGATCAATCGGGACTCGGAGGACGGAGAAGCGATACCTTCAGAATATCTTCTCGAACTCCACGTCTTTTATAAAACAGAAACCATTCATCAAAAACTTCCAGTTATCTCAGTGGAGCCTACGTGGCTGAAATGCTCCTCGTCGGCCTCTTCCTCATCTCCCTGACCGCAACCCCACGAACGAAAGAGTTTTCACCCATAAACAGCTTCGATCTTCAGGTAACGAAGCTAACACTCTGGAACTTCCGAGACTCGGATCCTTCTCCCTGATTATCATGTTTCTTACTCCATAGCACGGAAGGAGATGTGTACCGATTGCAATAAGTTGGAAATATGTACGAATTTCAGATCCTTTGGTTGAAATATTTCCTCCTCGCTATAAGCACCCTTCCTTTCATCGTACTGACGATATACCACGCAATGATCCAGGAGAACAATCTCTGTCTCATAATCAAGGACGCAGTTCAGGTAATTGGCTCCCTTCAATATTCAGGCGAGCCTGAAACCATGACAGACCTGGAGACCGATACTCCTATAAGCGAAATGTGAAATAAAAATTCTTTGCATTAGGTTTGGACTCTGGTTGCGACAGTCGTGCTCTCCATGACCGTGCCCGGTATCCAGGTCTTCTACGATTCAGTTCTCTGCAAAGGTGAGCATTCTTGCTGCGAGGCCCCGTGAGTCCTTTTCCTCATTCCACTGAAGCCGTCGCAGAGATGATTCTCAATTTCACCCTTCGCAGGTACCTTATATCTCTTGGAGCGATGCTGCTGCCTGCCACATCTTTCGAAGCACGTCGTGGAAGGGGAACCCCTGAACAAATTCCTCCCGAGCAAAGATCAATTCATCCTCAGAGCTGGGAATCAGCCGCTGGTGGCAGTTAGAACGGATGGGCAGAGTCCACAGACAGACGTCATTTATTGAGCGAGACTCATCAAACCGTCTCTATTTATAACTCAGATGGAATGCAGAAACACAAAGTTGTAAATAAGGCGAATATGCATGAATGATGTTGTGGAAACCTAATCATAGCTCGTGTTAGAATGCTCTGTCAAGAGCATTCACTTATTACTGGATCTCTCTAAATAGCGACTTTAGGTAGCAATGAAAACGTATATTGTTCCGACGCTGACACAACAAGAAACGTCCCGAGTGTTAGGATATCTGTACAGTCGTTCGAGTGAAGCATCCTTTGGAACAGCTCTCTGGGTGAACAAGCTATGAACACGTCTTTCGGATTCGAACACGAGTCAGGCTAATAGTTATAATGTAATGAGCGGAGCGTTCTGAGTTTTGGAATAAAAAATGTTGTACAACGAAAGCAGTGTGTCTCCCGGCAAGCCTGAGAACTCCCGAACATGTTGTTCGAATCGCGAAAAGTCAGCCAGCTATACAGTTGCTACCCCACGGTTTCCGAATTCCAGCTAGAGAAGCGGACGAGAAGAGATAGTTCAAGCCCCGCTCGATTCTCTCCGGGCTGATCTCGAGTTGTGGCATCCAAAGGAGTCAATCTTGTGACTCCGGCACCCTCGAGCATCAGAATCCATGATCAACGAATCAGCACAGAAAATGGGAGGTGTGGCAACGGCCGCTTGAGAAACATCGAAAATAAGTATTGTGCTCCGAAGAATCTCCGAATTTTCAGAACCCATCCCCAGAGATACGATCGCACAGCAACTCATGCATTCGGATCCAGCTGTGGAGGCCAAATCGCGGTACCTGAAGTCCTGAAATCCTTTGCGCTCGTTTCGTCCTCTTATTCCAAAGCTCTCATATTAGCCCTGTTCCTATAGGGGATCCCAGGCGACTGACCGCTGACCAGGTGAGAGTTAATAAATAATCTCAAGGAGAGAGGAAAATGAGGAGTTGGCACCGTGTCGTTGTTGTCGGCCCTTTCCCAGTGACTTCCACTTCTTCAGGACCTCATATCTCGACTCGACAAGTAATCGACGAGAGGTCAACCGAACATTGATTGATTGATTGATTATTTAGCGATCATCTTCTTGTTGTATTCACATTCCGAATATCATAGAAGACCCGTTCGACGGGGCGATTGCTCAGCTGATCTGCGGTGTGGATATACTTCCTTTCACGACTCATGGCCCGGGACCTTCTTCGCTTCCCATCTTTCGAGTATTCTCTCCGTGTCGCGTTTTTTGTTACGTCCCATCCGTAGATGACCCTTTCATTTCAGGGGCGAGCAAGCTCTGCGGACGCCGGTCACAGTTTTTGGGAGAGTGAACACCGTTGAACCCACTCTCGACTGACGCTTATATCGTGTCAGTCGATGCACACTTTGGACGCGCACTTGCATGTCACACGTGATGCATCCCCGGTAGCAGTCGAGATTCGAACCGCCGCCATCGAGTTTTGGTTACAGGATATGCACTGACGATCGGCCGTTTGATCCCTTTTTCGGACACACGGGTTGAATCAGCTCCAACCAGCAGTGCCTAGGTGAGGGGAGGGTCCGTGCGGACACAACCCGACACCAGAGGGAACGATCCGAAATAGTCATCTGTACTCCTCGACCCCAAATCTCAGCCCCGCCGGAGCACGGTTACAGTCCCATGCCAAGGGGACCGGCATGGTTTTGGTTTGCGTGCTCTCCCGTCGGAGCCTCTCATATTCGACTTTGTCGAACAATCTCCTCGAGTAGACTCGGGACTCCAGTGGTACTCGATCCCATGAACGAGCAGCGCATTGTCTCTCTCTCTCTCCCTCTCCCTCCGATATCCTGATTACGGTATCGTCGAATTTCACCAGAAGAGTAAAAATCTGTACTGGGGCTTTGTCGGTGAAAGGTGCTCACAATCAGAGACACCACATCCGAAAATTCAGGTATTTCCTCGGCGACCCGTCAACTATGCTCAAGAGTTCCGTTAAACACGGAACCCCAAAGAAGGCGTCTTCTTTCCTCGATTTGACTCCGCGGCGTCCCCAGTGAATATTCTTCGATCGTGAACATACAAAAATAGAACAATATCCATGTTTATTCGTCGTTCAACGTCATTTTCTCCAACTCTTCAAGCACCTGGACGAATTCGTCCGTAAAAAACATACGTTCGCAGGTATCACACATCATCAACGTTTGATTAACTAACGCGGACAGGTCCACATATCACCGATTTCGCCCGGCATTACAGACACACAAATGCTCCCGGCCATAACAATCGCTATTATACGTTATCATTGCATCAGAAATCATCGTCGTCGTTGACAATGATCATCGTCATTTTTGGAAGAAATCATTGGATCGTGATAATTGCTGCCACCGAGAAAGACAGTCACAACGCCACCACCAGGCAATAACACAGCATCGCGAGTCGCTATGAGTTTGGGCTGCGATTGAGGAAATCGCTGGTTAAAACTCCGATTCCTTAGGAACATTGGGGATTGGGAGAGCGAAAATCTGATGACAACTCCATCGGAACAATTGGAATTCAAAGCCTATCAAGCCTAAAGGAACGGGCTTCATTGGGGAAATATTCTGCTTGGCTGAATGTCTTTGGCGAAACATCTTTTTTTTCTCCACAAACGCGCTGGATGGACCATGAATACGGGAAAAAGTTGCTCCACCGCCAAAAGCACCATGCGCAGAACAGCGGGACATGTACATCTGGTGGGCGCAGGTTTATCGCATCCGCGATTTTTTTTTCACACGATCCCGAGGAACAGAGTGCACAACTTGCACGAATTGCGGCTTTGAGGCACCAATCGGCTCCGCGCATCGCCAAATCATTCAAATGTCGACGCAACGCAACTTTCGCGCACAAATCGTCGCCGTGAAGACATCGTTGGCGGCGGCTTGTTCATCGTGCGGCAACTTGTTCTGTGCGCCTTCTGCGCTTCCCGGTAGCTCTTCTTCGCTGCAGCTTGATGAAGCTGATGCGTGTAGTAACACAGAGCAAGCTGACCGTTCGGATTCCTGAAGTAGAAGGGTATTTTTAGCGGCATTAGTGAGATTCTTTTACGCCACGGGAGGTCATTCCGAGGCTTTCCAGCTCGGCCTGTTGCAGGCACGGCCTAGCTTTTGCGTGTCCTGATGTTTGATTGGGTGGCAACGGTTCAGGCAGCATTCATTGCATCGATGAAGAACGTAAAGACAACGCACCACTTTGGCACGGAAACTCGATGAATGGTTCGTGTGGTGCTGGAGTTCGTTCAAGATGCTCAATTCCAGCATGAATAAATGGTGATCGTCAATGCCCGGGACTTCATCCCTCATGAAGTCGGCCACGTTCAGAACGTACTCGACATTTGATCCACAATCGCCCTGGAATAGAGGAAGAGAATCTCAGATTACGACATCCTCTCCCGTCTTTCGATAACTTGAGCCCACCACTGAGTGAGATCTTCTTGTTCCAAGATGTGTTTTTCGAACTCACGTGACTGGCAATGATCTCTCGCGCCATCTCAGGATACGTTCTTGCCCCGAGATACAACGAGTTGCTTGGAAGTGCTACGTAGACTAGGGCTTCGACGGGGAGTTGGTGCGCTGATCTGCGAACAAGAGAAAAACGACTCACAATCAGCTCTGAATCAGTGCATCGGTGCAAAACATCGCATCGATTCCGCCCAAGGGCGTAGCGAGGGAGGAACGATGAGCCCCCCGTAATTTTTTCCGTCCCATGTTAACTCCCTCTAAAGTGAAGCCCGTAGTAGCGAGTCCCCGCCCCCCTCCCCATGACATGAGATGTTCCCACTAGCGTAGCCAGGGGGGGGGGCGAGGGGGCCATGGCCCCCCAAAATTTTTTGGTCGCTCATGGGGCTCCATGTTGAAGCTCAGCATCATCGTCCGTTTCCCCCCCCCCCCCCCCCAAGAAAGTGCAGAAATTGTCTTGGCCCCTCCAAGAAAAAATCCTGGCTACGCGCCTGGATGTTCCCCGAACTATAGTGTACTCACCTCGGACGAAAGGTGACACTGAGCATGGCATAGCCCCCTTCTCTTGATTCTCGGTTATTTAGGTACGCTAAAGGGCAATCCGTGGAGTTCTCATCGATGGTGACTCGGAACGCGCGGCCCCAAACGTTTGACTGTAATTTCCAGATCATGCGTTGAGTACTGAGACTTGGGGTATGTTTCCTTATTCAAGAATTCCGGAATGAGAGAAATCTCTGAGGATTTCTTGTGCTGGACCGAATGAAATTCTAGCCTTACCCCTTTTTTCTCCAGCAACGTTGCCACTCGTCCTAGCTGCAAAGTTGAAAATATAAATGGTTAGCCCAATACGTCTAGCGAGAGTCACACGGTATCCAATGAACTCTTATTCTCCAGTGCGCCATCCACCAGACGGCTCCAATGTGGATATGGATCGGGAACGATGGAGCCGATAGATTCAGATGTGTTTTTGTTGGACGGGCAATGGATGTAGGAATCATCGTGAATCGGATCTCGTTATGACACTGAGTGCTCAAACAGACAAACATCAACTCTGTTCAGCGAACATCATAGACCTTCGTTCTCGATCCAATGCATCCGTAGATACACGAAAGGAAGACTGGAACAGCAAGCTAAAAGCCATACGCGGAAGTGCTCGAGACAGCGGATCGATAGGAACCGCTACGACGGCTCTATGGGCAACACTGACCTGTTCGGGACTTCCTCTGTGCTTGTTGTTGCCCTGGTAGAAGACGCGTTCAAAGCCTTCTACGTAGCCGACCATCGAAGTCTCGAAGTCGAAACCTGGTCGCCAAATGAGGCTCCCGTAGCCGAATATCCAAATTGTGCGCATTTTGGGAAAAAGTTGAACACGCGTCTAATTAACACAATATTTTTTTTTGATCTGGAAAGAGAAAGACAAATTTTCGTCAACGAATTCCGTGATCTGGAGACACCGATTGGCGAGTGATTCGGATCCGTTAATCAGCAACGCGAGCGATTTCGAATCATGCAGTGCAATGTAGCGGTCTCGAGTTACCAAGCGCGGATGGCCATGCGATTGTTGTAGGAATCATGTGGTCAAGGACTCAACATGATCCCGAGGACGGGCTTTGGCATTACATAACTTCAGCCAGTATTTGTTCAGTGATATGCAGCTCGATGGGAACGCTCCGACACACAACATCTCCGATTCTTCCGGATTCGGAGGAGACGCACGTCTTGCCCTCAGGGCTATAGGTGTATATGCCATTGTACAGGTGGCTTGACGTTTGACTGACGTCACTGGTAACGAAACATATGCTCTCCTCTCCTTTCCTCGCTCCGGGAGCAAACCCCAGAATCTGTGACGTTTCTGGGCCGCCTCTCGAGCCGAGGCTCACTTTTTAGTGAATTCTCGTCAAGTGAGTGCTCTTCGGTAACATACACCAACACACTTCAGAATGAACCGGCGATTTTCTGCTCGAAATTCACAACTTGCATTGGAGATGTGAATCCTCCTCTTCCCGCCTCATGACAGCCGTGGAACCTCACCGGAATTGGTTCACGGGGAGTTTTCAGCGGCCAGGTCAACTATTCACAGATTCCTCCGACGAGTTTCTACTTCGAAATATGTGGGTTCGATCTTCGAACAGAGGGAATGGGACATTCGACTTCCGCCGGCTGTTGCTGAACTCTCCGCTCTCCAACGTACCGTAATGTGGACTAACGAAGAGAAGTTCGCGTCGAGAGTCGTAGCATCGTCTCAAGGCAGCCGCGTTCTCCGCGTGAAACCGACGAGCCCGCTCTCACCGGCTCGAGAGAAATGGAACGAGCCTTCACTCCGAACCAGCACACCACACCCGGCTCCGGAGTATTTCGGACTAAGTTGACAAGAAAATTTCGAACTCACACTGTTGGTAATCCTCGGCGAAATTTTCGACACTATCCCTAAATGTAGCTAAGAACAGTCTTGACAGAAAACACCATGACCGATCTCTGGGTCAGTCAGACTGCCTATGGTCAGCCTTATGTGTAGAGAAGGTTACTCTCGCTGGTGCACCATAGGGGGCGCGGCAAGCGAGTGCTGACGTCACGAAAGATGATGAAATCTATTCAGATTCGGGCCCATCCGAAGAAGTTTTTTCCAGTTCAAACCTTCTTATTGGATCCTACAATCCAGGAGAATTTCCATTCCAACGCAAACAACACTTTATAGCTCTGCGAAGGTCCTCAATATGTTGGGCTCGGGCTTGATCCGGAGCTGACCGGTCAAGAGGCTCATTCCGGTTGGTGCTCACGAGATGCTCTTTCCTCCGGATCGGATCTGGTCGAAGCGGACTTCTGTCACTTCTGCAGCCATGACAATCACCTATCAACAGCAATTGGTCGTCGATTCGCTTCGATCCGAAATTGCTTCTGAGATCCCTTCGAATTATTTGGGTGCAGCGCGGCGTAGAAGGAGCTACCAACGAGATATCGAATTCATTTCGGTTGGGATTCGAGTCGAAGGGAGCTAGCCCAAAATGTACAAGAGGGCCGGAGGAGGGGGAGTTTGTGAGGTTCAGAATCACAGTATCCGACTTTTTACCTCTATATGCATTTCTTCCACGCCGTAGAGTCTACGGGGAACTGTTGAGGTGTATCTATCTGTATCATTTATGTCGGGCCCACCACAGCGCGAAATGGCGATTCTCCAAGACCGAGAAACATGATCTCTTGCTTTGATGTCGACGGCGGCCCCGTTTCTAATAGGGAACGCATCTATTCTGATGAAACTTGCAACAAAACTCGCTAACCAGGCCAGTCAAAGTAGCCGAGTCTAGCCGACCCAGCGATCAATGATTTCGGGTGAGAAGTTGATTTCTGAGATCGCCGCTCGTGAGTGGTAGCTGTGGATTTGCTCGCGCATCAGCCTGCCTCACTAATCGATCTGATCTCAATATTTGTCGGGAGAGTTGCCGGAAAACGCTTTTTGGCGTTACGTTCAAACCCTTGTAGTCACGAATCTGTCGAAGTTTGGGTCGGAACGAACGAACAGCGATAGCGGTACTCCCTTCTGATTGTGAGTCAGTGTCAGCGTTTAAGCAACCTGTGACGACCTTTCGGCGATCACTTCTCTACTTCGATTGTTCATCTTCAGCTTGGGACTCAAAACTAAGAAGAATGACGCGATCGTGACACGCGTAAACAACATCGAGGTAAAGGTCGATTACCGAAGCTTCTGAGCACTTGAAGCAACTTGCAAGCAGCGCAGAATATCAATAATGATTTCGAAGTGACCTTTGACTTTCGGGATATAGTAACGCTCCAAATGTGTATATCAATAACAATAGCAAAGCTTCTTCTATGCGAAACCGATGGATGGAACGGAGAATGTTGCTAGAGGCACGGTGAAGGGTGCGAGTATTGGATTGATTATCCGAATCGAAAGCGTCGGGCTGGGGTGAGTTACGCGGGCACCGAGTATTTGATCAGGCATTGATCCCGAACAGCGGCTTTGCCCGAGATCGACCCACAGACGGCCGCGGCCGTTCTATCCCCATGAAAATCCGGCTAGACTGCGATACACGAACCCGGCGAAACCCGGAGCTGAGGTCTCTGAGATCAGAAAAATGCCTCAATTCGCCGAACATGCCATTCCGCGTCTGCAGGTCCGGGAGTCAGAGTCGCGAAGAGCTTACGGCTGTATCGCTCGATGATGAGATTCAAAACTCCAAAGAAAGAACGGAGATTTCGCTCTTGATCATTCCAAGCTCGTCGCAAACCAGGTTCCCCGATTCGAGATTTCGCTCTCGATCATTCCAAGCTCGTCGCAAACCAGGTTCCCCGACTCGAGATTTCGCTCATCGGATGATATGATATTGGGTTCAGCCGGGCTATGTATGGTAGACCTTCCCAACCCTTTGACAGCTGTGTGTGAAAATATCTGCTTTTCCCAGGCACTCGAGCGTCGCTGATTTCCAATGATCAAAGAGTCGGTTCGAAGGAGCATTCTCTGGTTTCCTATCTCGAGTTATTTGATTCGTCAAACCATCTCAGGACAGCGATAATCATGTTCACCACGCTCATGATGGCACTGACGGTGACTTGCGATGCATTGGGAACGCTTTTTAGACTTTCGAAGGACGCTCTTGGAAGGGGTCACGTCAGGCGTTCTCGCGCGGAACACCTGAGCTGAGATTGACTTGAGATTCTTTTGGAGATTATCCCACAACGGCCGCTTGAACATGTTTTCGATTACAGGAAGTTTGGAACCAGAACGCACTTGTGTACTGCAACCTTTGGACGCCTATCCTGCTCTTCTTTCTCATCCTCCCGAAATCTCTCGCCCGTTCACCGTGCTCGTGACCTGTTTGAAAACATGTCGAGTGGCCTGTTCATGCAACGAGATCCGGTCCATCGCGTTTGTCGCGCGGATGTCCTTTCTACGGCCGCATCTTTCGGCACGAACTTTCATTCACTGACTCACACAAACAGAGCTTATTGCACGCCAATGATATCTTGGTGATGTCTTCTATTTTGATACAAGGTTGCAAAGAAGGGGATCGGATTGCAAAACATTGAATCAATCTCTGTTTTGGAGATCATGGACGTTTTGGTCTCTTTCTTCGTTGATGACCCGTCTCCATATTTGCAAGGAAGGCTGTCTGTCGTCAAAGAATCCCCAAACCCATGTTGTCCTTACCTTAGGACAAATGTGGCGAGCTTGACCCGGACTGGAAGCATATCTGTGAACCTGACCTCCGAGTTTCCAGATTCTGATTCGCAGCTGCCAAAATTTGGTTGAGAGTAGATTGTTCGCCGCCTAATCCATTACGAGCGGACCAGCTGCTGCCATTTGCCCCATGGAATCCTAATGGCCCTCCTGAATACATCCCGAACACCTTGCCGAGGAGCGCGAATAGTCACGAGATAGTGGGAAGTCTACCGCGAAGTCAAGAGCGAGGACTCACCTTCGACTGCGATTTTTCCCAAGTAAGCTCGTTTTCGCGTTTTGCTCTCAGTGTGGACGCTAGCTTTCCCTCAAGATTTCCGCCAGGTGAACCTCTGCCAACTGCGAACGCGGGCCTTGACCGATCATCAACCTCAACCGAGGACAGCTCGCGTGCGGGCGCTGTTTCGAACTCTTTACACTCCATTCAAGCGACCACAACAGCTCGCGATCAGCTGTTGGCCCTTGCAGCTCAGGAACGTCATGGTGGTGAACGAGACTGCTTGCCAAACGATGCGCACGGCAAATCGTGCTCAAAGACGACACAAGCCTGCTTGGAGTGTTCTTTTTTTTCTTCATTATCTTTCCTCTCCGGGCTGTAGGTTTGGTAACAACGAAAAAAATCAAGATTCGACTGCTCCATGACTTATTTGCAGGTCACGCGTATCCTCTGTCGACGGAAACGTGAGCCGATGTTGAGAGACCAAAAACCCCGCTTCATACCGAGTTCGGATCATATAAGCAAATTGATGTCGGAACGGGTTGATATGACATGTTCATTCGCAAAACACGATAAGTCCATTTCTTCGATTTCGAGAAAATCGACTTTTTCTCCTGGACGGTGCGTTGATGGTGTACGATTGCGATGAAACTTCTAGTGGGGTAGGCGTTGAGACTGGGAGCACGATGCGATCCATCTCAGAAATCAGTGAGCCCTCTGGGGATGGCGAGAGCTTATCGTGTTTTGTGAATGAGCCCCTCATATAATCGAGGAAGTCGCGGCGGGCCATTGGAGCTTAATTCTATCTCGTATGTCGAGTAAGCAATGCTGTGTGAGATAGGTTCATCAATTACATTCGATTCTTCAACAATTTATCGCGATCTGGCGAGGCTTCCATGCATTCGTTGCTGGGCGCATCGTGGGCGATTGAAAATCCCGATCAATGTCAGATGTTCACATGGCTAGCTGGCTGTCTTGACGGAGTTCAGAATCAGCCGAAAAACTCCGCCGAATTCCGATCGAGGAATATCCCGCTCCAAGTATGCAGAAATCATTCCTCAGGACTACTGGCCGGGAAATTACCTGCCCGTCCGGCTGAGAAACTCAAATATTCAAGGAATTCACTCAGAATTTCAGACTTCAGGCGAATTCCTCAGGCGGTTCCGATCTCAGCGGATATTCTGGGAATTCCGTTTGAATGGAGTTGCCCTGGAGAATTGAAGTCTCTTGGAGGTTCTCTGTTGTTGACATATCTGTTCCCTCCGATCCTCAAAATTTCGAAAACCTCGACAAATGCCCGCGAACTTGTTCGGTCGACTTCACATTGCCCCAACAAGTTCATGAACCCATCCTTTCGAAACTAGAGAGCTCGACGTGATTACCATATATCATGAATACTTCCTAAATCTGGGAATCAAGAGTACGTTCGCGTAGTGGATACGCCCCGTAAACACCGGAATTCTAGAATGCTCGCTCGGGAAGCCCCGTATATACATAGGTGCGCGGAAAAATCGAGACCTCGTTAATATTCTGTAGCTCGGGGATAATTGACTGCATGGATACATTCTCAGAGTTGCAGTCACAACAACATCGGGATGATACGAATGAATATTCTGGAATCGGGAGATCGACTCCATACTTTTCCTCGTCATTCAATGGCGCATCGAACGACTTCATTCGGTCTGATCCGGTTTCAGCTGAGAGCAATTACGAGCGAGAACTTCCATAGTACAAAGAATGAGACCTCAGCACGAAGAGTTTGAGTGAGCTCGGTCTCGTCGATCCCGGCATCAACGCGGGGAGTTGATTGAAAATCGAAGTTTTTCCAAGTTCTTTTCTGTCTGGACTCTTACGCAACCAATAACTTGTGCCGTCAGGGAAGCTAATGTGAACTGTTCCGCTGAGAGAGACAATTCGAGGATTGAGCAAGACTCAACAGTCATGATGAGAGACAATCATCTTGCTCGTTAGCCTTTCTCCTAAACTGGTAGACTCTCTTCTCGTTCGTATATGATGATTTCTAAAATGAATCCGGACTGATTCATAGGTTACAGCAGGATTCCCCAAACTGTGAGACAGGGGCGTACGCAGGAATCTCTTTCGGGGAGGGGGGCGACTCCATGTTATGGGGGGGGGGGGGGGGGGATACTCCGCACACCGCGATATAGGGGATTAAGATGGGACAGAAAAATTAAGGGGGGGAGGGCGATCCGCTTCGCTCAATGAATCCGCTCGCATCTCCGTTCTTCCCCGTCTTCTGTAACTCTCCCCGGGAACGCTCCCTATTGACCGCTTCAATTCATGGACGGAGTGGCTTTGCGGTGCATCCGAGTCCAGGCAGCTTGATGCATACGAGAGAAAATGCCGTGAATATTTGCCGATGGAGAATCACGGCAAGAGTGTTGGCTTTGGTCTCTAACGGAACCCGGCCGCATCTCTAGCTCAGCAAACGAAGCGATCTAGACTGGAATCGGATTCACGTCTAGTCTGACTTGGATATCAATGGTTTGGCCCGTCTTTTATGAATTCTTCGTTGCAAGATAGAATGGTTTTGAGGCCGATTCGAGATCGGGTGTACTTCGGAGCATATCAGCAATAAGATCTGTGATTTCGACGGCTAGGTTGCCGTGCTCTGCAGGTGGCCGACTGGAACTGGATTTTTCTCTTATATCAAGCCTCCATCGTACCTCGAATCTCGGGAGTCCGTCAGGCGGGTAAGGGGGGACGAGACTCGTCTCCCTCCTTCGGCACGAAAAGGGGCGATGGTTTTGGACATAATACGTTTTATTGTCTCCATAAGACCCTATGAACTATCCACTCTCTCACTTTTTTGGTGAAGTTTTATCCTGAAGAACAACATTAATTTTTTTACATGGTTTCTTAAAGATTTGATACATTTGTTCATTTTTCATCACTCAAAACCCTTCCATCGGAGAACTCCCACATTTGTGAGCTCACTCATACTCTGTGAGGAGCATCATCATTCCAACACCGACAATTAGAGCCACCACTTCTTTCACACTCTGCCATAAGCGCGAGTTTTCCAGCAGCTCAGGGATGACGGAAACTGTCGCAATATATATGAAACCTGCGGGAAACGAAGGAAAAATTTCGGTTATTCCTCAAAAGCGCGTGGTCTGCCATACGAATAAATACTCCTGGAAACCGATGAGTTTGACCAAAGCTCCTGTCTTCATTCGGAAGAGCTCATCGAATCCAACGAGGTTCTGCCCGCTCTCGAGAAAGCATCCTCTTCCCACGGTTTCTCGACCGAGCGATGAAAACGTTCCCCTCGCTCAATCGAGCGTCTACTCTACATTAAAATTCTAAGGTTTCTCGACCGAAGATAAAGATCGCACCTCCGGCTGTGAAAGGCAAAACCCAGTTCGCAGCTCCAACGCCCTCCATCGTCAGCGAGAGGACGGTTCCGGCCAAGCATCCGACAGCGGTCAGCAGTTGAACACACATTGCCTGCAAAGATTGAAGAGAAAGCCGTCACCAGATGATCAACTCAAGATTTTTCTCACTTCCCCTGTCGAGGTTTCTGCCGAATAACATTCCCGGTCACTCACCCGACGTTTCGTCATTCCGTTCTGGACTAGCAAGGCGAAATCTCCGATCTCATGAGGTACTTCATGTAGGAGGATTATCACAGTCGAGATCATGCCAGGCGTATTACCTGTGGAGTGCCACAAATCGAAAATCAGATTCACATTCCAGACCATTGAGATTCTCCTTTTCCTGCTGGAACTTATACGTATCGTCCGTTCGGAGACCTTGAAAACGAACCGGCAAGGAAAGATGCTCCAATGGCGAGTCCATCGGTGAAATTGTGAGCGAAATCAGCTGCCAAATTCAAGTAAGCCCCGACCTTGATTGGCTCAGGCTTCTCTGAAACTGAAGAAGGAATAGCTTAGAACGGCTTTTCCATGAAAAACTCGATCGATGGATAATACGTGGTGATGCTCGGGCCTGTCGGACAATCGTGAGCAGGTCCAAGATAGCAGTCTGGAGTTCGACAGGCTCTTGATGGATTACGTTTCCGAACTCACCCTGTTTAGGAGCGTCTACCTGAGCTGCATCACCTCCAGCTTTGGGTTTGGCTGCTTTGGCTTTCTTGCCTTGATCCTTCTTCTCAGTTTTCTTCTCTACCTCCTTGGGTTCCCCTTCAGGAGCGTGGGAATGGGAATGGCCATGGGAATGACCACCTGTGCCATGGCAAGGGGAAATCCAGTAAATCCACTAAATGTTGGAACGAATTCACGATTCGAGAGATAGTCTCCGACCTGGTATTGTCCGAGAATCGGAGCAACCCAAAACGTACCTTTGACGAGTCGCACGAACTTTTCAACCATCAAGAATGCTAGAATACCGAGGAGCACGCTGATGCCGACACTATTATCGTGGGAATGTCCTGAAAGTATATGATGAATACAGTCACACAATCGGTCCGAGGTTCAAGCTCGTTCAGGCTTCATTTCGAGTGCATAGTCTGCTCCTGCTCTGCTGACTCTTTCATCTCATCCTGAAACCAATCGTGTTGACGAACTCACCCTCTTCGTGCGAATGGGAATGAGAATGCCCTTCTCCGTGAGGTGTCATGGCGTGCGGGATCAAATGCAGAAAGGCGTCGCCTAGCAGACCTCCGGACGCGAAAGCAAGGAAGACCTTGGGAGAAAAAATTCACCATGACTGAATGACTACAAAATGCATGTATATCATCCGACATGAGGAATCTGGTACATGCTCACCTTCAGAAGGTCTTCGTTCCCACGTTTTTCGGAGATGGGAATGAAAATTAAGATGAAGAAAGGTGCCAGTGAAACGAGGAGCGTCGCCCCGATGGCTTTGCCCCACAACATCATCCGTTCCTCGGAAGTCCGTGAACTGATCATTTTCCCTGAATTCATAAAGTTTTCTATCAACTGCTGCGCCGGCTCCTCAACGAGCAATAACACATCGTGTTTTTTTCGAAAACATTGGAATCGCTCCTCTTTATAGTTACCTGGGTGAGGTTTATACGCTCCTCCATCAAAATGATCGTGGTCCTCATGCGAATGCCCATGACCACCATGTGAGTGTCCATGGTGGCCTTCGTGGGAGTGCCCGTGTCCTCCATGAGCATGTCCATGATGAACACCAGCCTCTTTCAGGCGCTGAGACAGTATACTGGATGTCAGTAGGAATCTAATCGCTCTGCGTCCGGAGGATTATAATCTCACTTCATCGAAGCAGTCGAGAAGGGTAATCTCCGTGAATGAGCTTTGTGAGAGCCGCATTTGAGTGCACAGCCGCCGAGGAATAGGAGCCGTTGTCACAATCTGGTCTCAGGGACGGGTTAGGAATTATTTGGCGCGACCCCGGGCGAACTGTCGTCTCCCACTCATGTCATTTGAATGTTTTGGGAGTCTTCCTTCCGCAGAAGATCCTTCCAAGTATCCGAATATATAACTCCCATGACTGCCAACGACTCTTCGAGCGGGGATCGAGCCTAGCAACTTGAAGATTCGTAGCTGAAACCTGATATACCTACAAACTGTTCATCGGGATCGTGCCGGGAGCTCTCCAGCTGACTTGCGATTCGCAGAGCGTTCAGCAGTCCCGGCGGAGGGGTGGAGAGTTATTCTGTCTCCGATCTAATCTTCGATTGTTTCGATTCACTTAGCAAGTTCGTTTCGTGCACAACAGTACTCTCGGTTCCGTTGGTCTCTCATGCAAAGTCGGGCTTCTCCGGTCCATCGAGCTATCAAATCGAACACCGGTTGTTGTCAACTCACCTGCGCTTCTTCATTGGCCGCCCTGGAGTATTTGTAGGATGGCGCCTGCGGTTGAGCGTAGCACACGGATAGAAGCAACGCTAACGTGCACAGCAAACTCCATTTGCTCATTTTTATACTCGGAAACATACTGTATGGATCCACGTCTCCGACAGCTCAGCGAAAGCTCAGGCAGTCCGCGGTCCTCGCCACACCGAGACAGGGACACAGTGAGTGAGAAGAGAGGGAGTGGGACACGTTCGAAAAACAACGCGGACAATTCGGCCACTTCTACGATCCGGACTTCCGTAAGCCTAGGAATCCGCTGACGACGATACAACTGCCATTCCGAGATCCTTTTCCAGCCTCGGTGGCATTGATCTTCCAGGAAGACCGCTGAAAAGCTAATCAGATTCACGAAATTCGTCGCGCGCGACGTGAGCCGGGTCTGTGCCTGTATCCGAAGGTGTATCTTGAGTAAATGACGTGTGCTTCGTGAAAGGTCGCGACAGAATCAGATGTTTCTCTTCGAATGAGCGATTCAGCGGCGATGCGTCGTGTAACAACCCGTTTTCCCTTGCACACTCGACGATAAAAAGAACTCGACAGCCTCCTCAGCAGCTGTCTGCGGAGGCGGAATCAGCTGATTTTAACCAAGTGGTTTCGAACGGCATCGCGGCGCCAGGGCCGGTCGCTGTTGTGCAACAGGTTGCTCCGTTCCGAATGTTCGGTTGTGTCGAACTAGTAGTACCGATTCCTAGAGCTCACTAACGTAGACAAACGCGGGCAGAGTATTACTCAGACAAGCGCTTCCGCGGAGCAATGAGAAGACCGTACGCTTTCGAAGTGAGCAGTGATTCATTGGTGCTAGAATCTAGCTCATAAAGGATCTGGTCTGAGGTTGAGCTTAGTTCACTCAGGTCAGTACTACGTACCGACCTGATAGCCGAGCGGTCTAAGCGGCGTGCATTCGCGTGCACGTTTGCATAGCCGTGGAAAGGATGCCTATTGGCTACCTGATGACCTCCAGCGGTGCTCTGACAGCTGCAAGTGTTTCTCTTAAATCTTTGATTTTCAATCTGAAGCGAAGACTCTTGCAGTGTTAGCAGCCGGCGGAAATGCGATCAGTGGTGTCAAAACAGCGAGTTGGCGTCTCTCTATAGCCGAGAACCTTTCGATCTCATTCGGTCGGGAGAATTGCAGCAACCGCGCGTGACTTCGTTGATGATTTCGAGGAGCGTTCCGGAGACGGATGATCTTCATTTTATTTTCCTCAAAAACATCATAGCAGATATATACAAATTTCTTCTCATCAGGAACCGGGGGATTTGAATCAGATGTCAGCCGAGAACAGGTATCAGTCCCCCGAAGAGATCGCCTCCACCGATGATGTGCGAGGCCACTCCGGTCACAATATCTGAAAGACGTAAGCGAGGCCGTCTTGGAATCTTCACTTCTGACCTGTGATCCCGCCCACAGGATGGAATTCCACTCCACCGACCCATCATTTCGCAGGCGGGGGTTCCCTTCCACCCTTATCCCCATTTTTCGGGCTTTTCCGGGCGGAGCAGTAACGGTTGCATCAGAGGTACAAAAGTTGGATTACCTGCTCCGACAGTAAGCAGATTGAGTGCGCCTCCTATAACGCCTCCGATGCCGCCGTCCGACGTGTTGATGCCGAGGGCATCCGTGACGTCATTGACAAGACTCGAAACACTTCCTGAGGAGCAATACGGATTCGATCTTTTAACAATCGTCCGGAATCCCGACGTAGAATCAGCGGACCTCGAAATTTTGACTCACTTGTGATCTCCCGTAGCATCTCGAAAACTGATTCCAAGATATCGGAGAACTGCTCTTCGTTGGGCGGTCTCACTGGAAGATACATCACAAGGAGACTTTTGAACTTCATTAGATGTTTTTCCCCCTGTTGACGGATTCGGCATATCCGCTGCGAGTCGTTCAACGGCACATGTCTTTTTTTAGATCTCGAAACGTTACGGAGCCTCGGGAGCTCGAAAGCCTGAAAGAATCATCCTGATACCTGGTTGGGCTGTGATTCCCGATAAGAGAATCAAGTAGAGGAAAAAACACGCGAACATCGTGGACCGCGTCATTTTTCACCGAAGTTGATTCCGTGCCTTCAACCGTCGGAGTAACATGAAGCAGTGGTCTCTATAATCAGCGCTCAGTGAGCTGATTGGAGTCTCCGGCGAAATTTGTCCACCAATTATGGGAATTCGTTTTGCCACATCTGGGTCACGACTTTGGTGTCAAGGTAAAAACCTCGTTCGCTACCCGCAAACAGTTCGTCGCGGGAGTGCTCTCGAGTCGCGCAAGGAGCGATGATTGCTCGTCTCAGAGCAATTCTAGGTTAAGCCTCAGACTGATCGTCTTCTTTTACATACAGGATTTTCAATCCATGAGGATCTGAATTTCTCCTGTATCTTCTCTCAAGAGCTGCTTTGCCATCCTCCGGGATTATTTTCGGAAAAGGAAGATGGTTTCTCCCTCCCGACGGAACTTTTCGGAGTTATTATCAGTCTGCGTCCGATTTTCTCAGGGGCGAAACTTCATGCCGAATGCTTTTCCGTTGGCCTCGCGCCAGTGTTCAGCTAAGCCAGAAGCGTCGACGAACGAGGGGCGAATGATGGGCCGGGCAAAGCTCCACCCGTCATTCAGATATCAGGCTTTATTCCGAATCTACGTTTCCTCATCACAGATCCGTGAAGAGTCATCGGATGCTTTGCCTGCCAAATGCACAGATCCCTTCCAACGGTAAATCTCCCCCGAACCCGGAAGCGAATATGAAGCTCACGCCGCGAGTCAGCGGTCGTCAAATGCCGGAAAGTGAATTTCTTTTCAAGAATCCATCAGTCTTCCTTGAGAATGAAGTGATCGCAAAAAGGAACGACTACACTGAAGAGACGTCCACGTTTTCGATAACATTTTCAGTTTCTTATTTTATTTTGGTTTCAATACGTTGCTTCTCAAAGTGGTGATAGCGATCGGTGAGGGAGGGGTGGGGGGTGTAGGAAAGCAGACTTGTCAGGACAAGTTTCGATCGGTGGGGTGCAGGTTTGATCAACTTCATGGAATGTTGGTCATGTCCATCGTTTTGCTCGACTCGATGTTTTTTTTTTCTCACGAAATGGAGGTTGTCGGACTCTTTGAGGAAAAAGCAGAAGGCGCACGTCCGTCGTAGAAAATAGAATGATAAATAATAATCAGGGGATGAGTCTCACACTACGATGGTCAAACAGTACTTTGTAACAGTATCCTCATTCCAGGGTCCACGGTATATAACAGGTCACACTTTGAAAATATTATTTTCTCTTCCTCAATCCTATCTAGGCATGGTTTCGTCACTCGCGGCAATCCGGGTAGCATGGTTCCGACAGCCGCTTGGGAACTTCTGTTAAAACTTCTCGACTCAGGTAGCTCAGCTCTTCCTTTCAAGAACTTGTGGGTTTGTCATGATGATGTTTGAGAGTACAGTGCCGATGTATTCCCTCAGATGAATATTCGTATCTTTCAGCTTTATGAGCTGCTCGAGAAGCTCTTCTTTTGAAAGCATGGCGAGATTATTAGTTTCAGCTGCCCAGTTGTTGTCCTGACATCCAGGATCGCCGTCCTGGAGGAGTCGCTGACCTCGACCGACCTGGGAAGTGGGACAAGTCACATCAGCTCCAGAAAATCCAGATCTTGAGAATTCCGAAACGTTTTCCGTGCCTGTTTCGCCCCCTTGTTCAAGTTTTCAATCAAAAAGTTAATAATGGGGTTCCTCTAAGGAGATTCTGGTCACCACTTGCCTTGAGCTCCATAAGTTCCTCTTCCAGTTCCTCGTTCTTTTCTTTCAAACGACGATTGTCTAGTCTCATCCGCTCCAATTCCTTTTCCATGGCCTCGTAGTGCGCGGGAAGACTTTGGATGAAAGACGCAGAGCGTTCTCGCAGTGGATCACCATCCTGGAATAAGGAACGGAATGGTTCAGGAACAGGATGTGATATGAGTTCGACAAATTAACGGAATCAGCCGTTTCGTCTACTCACGTGATTCATCAGGCCTTTGACCCGCGATTGCTGCAGTTCTTCGATTCGTTGCGTCAGCTCCTGTACAATCTGGAAGAAAACCGAACATTTCCTCAGGTTTCCACTCAAAATAGATCACCGGTCGTTTTTGGTCAAATTATGATTGCTGTAATCATTGGAACGCTCAAATAGGCAGGAAAGTTAAAGTACTCACCCCCTGCGACATCTGTTTTTCTCTAAGATAGTCTTCTCGCTCTTTCCGCGTCATCTGTAAAATGGTACAGAGGGTGTTCAGACAAGATAAATTAGTTTTGATGTCCTACCTCCTCATCAAACCTCGTTCCGGGCATCCCCGCCAGGGTCTTTCGAATAATGCTTATGTTAGGGTCACGGGATTTAGCCTAAACTCACATCCTGAAGGGCTCTGTTGTCCTGTTTGGCCGCTTGTAGCTCCTGCTGGGCCTCAGCGCATTGTTCAACCGCCACCTTTCGTTCTTGTCGCAGCTGTTCATTGACTGCCCGGAGTTTGATGAGCTCTTCTCTCGTCTCCAAATGCTCTTTCTGTTTGAGGAAAATTCTTCTTAGCAAATCGATATCAACAAACAAAACTCGGAGCCAATTGATCCCAATCAAACGTTCGAAATCCGGGTTCATACTTGAAGATCGAGGATTTTGTTGACATGCTGATCCACCTCCAGGGATCGCTCCCTGTCCTTGCGCTCAATCATTTGGGTGAATTGTCGGCGCTCGTCTCTGAGCCGTTCGTCGGATTTGACCTCGAGCTCCCTCAGATTTTCCTCTAGCAGATGTATCCTAAAATGAAGCCTCGATGTCAACTCATGAAAGGGCCGCCGACATTTTCCACGATAAGCGGAATGCTCGGCCAGGGAGAAGAAGAAAAAAAGCCTCACCGCTGAGTTAGACTTGAGTTTTCTTGTCTGACTCGATGATAGAGATCTTTGTTGGTGGAGAGGTCGTCGCTCAGAACTGACATCTGCATTTCCATAACCTGAACCTGGAACGGTCAAGAAGTAGCAAATGTAGAGGGCTCTCTGGAACCTTCGACATTCAGTGCCTTCGCCACGAGAGATATCGGGCTCTCACGACGACAGTACTCTCGCGCCCGGAATGAGAGGACTAAGAATACTCAATTCCGAGCGGAAGTGAATTGCGAGCTAAGCTGACGGAAACGTGAGGAACATTGGGCTCGGAGATGTTACCTTGTCGGTGAGGTCATCGACGACCTGGGAGTGGTCCGTGAAAGAACAGGCATCATCATTGTCTTCTCCTCCAAATGAAAACGATGACCTTTTGGAAAATGAAACAGTGAATCTGGTGAATCCACCCGGAATCCCGGAGAACCACCTAAGTTCCTACATGACTTATGGAACGGGTGATCATCACAAACGAGGTTACCTTCGAGACAGAGCAGAGTTCAGTGAAGCGTTCGCCACGGCGGCTGCGGACAAGTCTTTCCCGAAGGAGTTCCCGAGGGATTTTGCGGAACTGAAAGTCCAAATCAGGAACATTGAACTATCGATTCATCAACTCGAGACCCAGGAAGTTAATCCAAGCAGTCGAGTGTACGAGAAGGGGCAAAAGCTCGGTGAGTCAGAGGTGGGAGTCCTGGAAAGCTTCCCGCTGTGGCACCAAGCAGACACCCACAAGTATCAGAGGGAAAATTGGAAGAGAAATGAGAGGGATTCGTCGGAAAAATCTGTTCCTCTACATGTGATCGATTTCTTAGGGAACAATCTTTCAGAATCCTTGGAGGGCGGAGACCGAAGAGGAACTGTCAACTGCTCAAAATAGCACAGGCTCGAACGACGAGGAGGAAAACTCTCGATTTGATGGTATTCCGTTCCTTTTTTTTCGTTTAAAACGCGAATAACATTTTAGATCCTGGGAAGAAGCAACGCAGCACTCGATGCTCGACAAAGAATAGAAAGCCACGCACACAGCCATAACCAGAGTTGGATATTTTCCACAAAAGCCCCGCGGGGCGCAAGGGTAACAACGATGATGACCGAACGAAACCGAAATTTTTTGAGTTTGACCTTCCGCTCTTCGACAACGCACTTTTGATCGGGCTGGCTACGAAGCAGGCATCATGACGGTGTTCGGTGTGTGCAGTTCGTGTTAGTCAGGTGCAATATCCGAATGAATTATCTTTAAACTAGTTTTCCCCAAGCCGTTCAGGGCACTCGAAACCGTCCCGCTCGGTATTGATTGAAATGCAGGCAATTATGACCGACCTTGGCGGAAATCAAATCGAATCCGACAGGAGACGCTATTGGTGGGGCAAAAGTTCACACACCATCACCGTGATTAGTTGCGCGACGTCACGCTATTCACCCTTCACCACGAGCCGAACCCCAAAGAGCAGCAAACTACTCTTGCCCAACGTTCCCCTGAAGTTTTTCTTCCCCCTTTTTTTTGTTAGTTCAATAAGCTGAGTTTTCAACTGACCAACTACTTCTCCTAAGACTCGTTCGACTCCATGTGTTCCTATTGGCAAACCGGTGGACACTGGGCGAACCCTCCCGAAAGCTGTCCTGACTTCTGGGGAAAAATACCTCGACGGTTACAAGGTCCATCTCAAGAGTGTCGCACCACTGTTCTGGTCGCTGATCTGAATATGTCGCTGATCTTCCTCAGTTTTCTCGTTTTTTTCTTCTCTTCATCAACAGTCAAACCTTCGGATCGTTTGGGTCAAGGCCATAATCGACGCATCTTCAACCCTTTACAATGCTCGTGGCCCATTGAAAACACTCAATAGGGGTCTATCGGCTAACCGACGATGGAGAACCTACCTCAATGAGTCGTTGACTCTCTTGTTGCCGTTCAGGTCCTCGTCATAGTCGCACTCGAATCGTTCCTCGTTTCGATCGTCCAATCCCGAATCCGTCGGAGATTGAGCTCTGAGGAAGGCCGCTATCGTGCTGTCGGAATTTGGAGAAGCAATCGCGCTCTCATTCTGGAAAGACGAAGTAGAATCAGTCTCTCAAACCCTAGAACATCTCCAGCTTCAAAACGGCTTCAAACATCTTCTAGACTTGGGGCCCGGCTTCGGGGAACGCCCCAGGAGCTATCGCGGGAAATCACGGAAGTTCCGGAGGGAAAACGCGGCGGTAAGATGAGGCGAGTTTGTTTGAGAACTTCACAGAACAGAATTCAGTTTGAGGTATTCGTTCCGGACGCATGATAGCGGAAATGTGGCATCGGTCGATGAAGCAAAGCCCAGAAGTATAAGAGTTTCTCAGATTAAAATTCAACGAGCGAACTCGTTTTTCACTCGCGGAAACATGGTAACGAGCCGAAAAGTAACGCGGCAAGCGGAGATTTAGAAATGAGACTTAAAATCCAGTAAAAATGAAGAACTCTTAACGATCGTTGTTAATGACGCTCATAGTATCCGCTGGGAATCCCGGTTCACGATTCGGAATTCCATGAATGGAACCGATTGCTGTGATCTACCGTTCTCCATGATTTGTTCGGCTATTGTTCTCTACTCGTGGCTGTCATTCAGTCAGTCAGTGGTGCAGTCAGGCAGCCGATCGAGGCATCAGTAGTCATTTGAGTTTATCAAACGTCTGTCCGTTCGAGTGTCGGATTACGTGATCGCTCTTCATTGCGTATTACGAAAACCAGCAAATCGCTCCGTTCAAGATGCCTTCATTGATACCGAGATCGGATTGGGATCGCAACATCTGCCAACATCGGAGCTTGGAAATCGGCATTTCTTCGAAGATTTTTTTCTCTACTCCGTGGCATCCACTCAAGAACGCCAGCAAATGCGTTGCGGTGAATAGGGGGGCATCGTTTGATTTGATCAAACTCTTTCTCCTCGAAAAGTATATATATAAATATGAGTATTCTGTTGGAGTCTTCATGCCGTTCTTGGATGTGCGGGAAGAAACGTTTTCGCTTTCCTTCTTCCAGAAAAAAAAAATAAACCTCACCAACTTCGAAAGTTGGCATCGCTGACGATGTGGCAACCAGAATATCGGCGAAAACACTGGCCAGGAACGCGCTCGCTTGAGAAGACCACACGTTCATCACTTTTGCCCGTAGGACTTGGTTATCTGAGTTTTGGTCTTCGCTTTGTATGACTTGAACGAAGGTTTGTCCAATGTGCCTCCTCGACACATGGGAATGGATCGGGTCTCATGTTTTGAGACCTCTTCATGCAGTCCCGGAGAACGGGCACATCGCTTTGGTTCTCGCATTGGATGGATGCGAACCCAACGGTTCGCATCGATTTCGTAGTTCGTCTTTGACTTCTCCAAACCGATTTCAAGCCTGACGCTCTTTCCGCCAACATGGCTCCACAAACGGAAAGACGGCTTCTGTTCATGAGGCTCGTGTATGTGTCTTTCGAATAGTATGCAATGTTGGGAATATGCAGTTTGAACGCGAGACGACAGAAGTTTCATTCAGCGAACGGCCAGTCTTAAACAACGGCGATGACAACAACTATCCATTGCGGAAACAGTTTGGAGCAGAAACACAATCGAAGGACAATGAAGACCAAGGAAATGAAAGAAAATCAAACAAATGTGCCAGCGAAGTCGTTGAGAGAAGAGTGCCAACTGCTGGTAGGCTTTGGAAGGCTGTTTTTTTTTCCCGGCTTGCCCAGTTACCTGTCAAAGCCGGTTCAGCGGGCGGGTTGAATTGCCTCTAGGAAGTTTTCTCCGGTCTAAAATCGCCGGTTATCGCCCAACGCGCCGTGTCAATTCCGCAGTGACCGGAATCTGAAGAACAAAAACCTAGCCAATGATCGCTCGGATCAGGCAAAACGAAAACGACAACGATCGACAACCGATTTCAAATGAACGACCGTTGCCACAAACCTAGAGCAGCAGCGGCAGCCGTAGGGCCAGTGGACGCCAAAACAGCGTGTTCGAAGCAACAGGTGGCACCAGCTGCGAGGGATTCTCAGCGATGTCTTCGTTTGCACGGTGGCGCGAGAGAAATAACGGTCGTGGGTCGGGCAGGTGGTCGCAGGATAAATGTATGCCGAACGGTACCGAATCGCTAATAATTTACTGTTTTCACCAGCAGAATTCAAGTTTTTTCCTACCGGATAAGGATATTCTCTTCTTGGGTTTCTTCCGCAACGCGTCAAGAATTCGTGTTCGCGTGACAGATGTTAGTCCGGCCGGGAGGCTGTCCGACTGACTGAGTGAGTGACTGACTGCGCCCGGCCCGTGTATTGCAATAGCAAAGTTTTTTTTCCGTCCTAATCAAGGACAATTTTCGGTTGGCATTGATGTGTTCTCACAGAGCGATGACAAAAGCAACAAAATCGCAACAACAAAAAAAAAAGGAAAAAGACTCGTTCTTAGTGTCTCTATGAATGTTTGTGTGTGTGTGTTTCCTTTTTCTGTCGGGTATTGTTTTCGCAACTCGATTAGAAAGGCGATCTATCGGAACAACCAGTCGTAAAATCACGACGACTGTGATGAAGAGCTCGCACAGAAAGCTCCGTTGCGCAATCGAGATCGCAACTCTATTCAATCGGAGCAACTCTATTTCCTCATTCTCTTTCGATCGCCGTCTTGAGAATCTCGAGCATTTTTAGGTTTTCGAGTTTAGATCTTGCGAAGAGTATGCCCGCGGAAATCGGTTCGTTTGACGGCGCGTCGCCCGTCGGATCGTGGAGCGAACTTCATGATTCATCGCCAGATACAGCCGAATAAGGAAGACACTTCGGTCGAAACGGGTTGTTGTTGTGTTTTTGTGCGGTCGTCGAACAAGTCTTGGAAGAAAGCTGCGAAAAGTTCCGCAAACCGAAAAACTTTCCGTTTTCCGTTCGATGCACTGCCCCTTGCGAACCGAGTACGACCAAAGTCTAACGATTCGCATGACACGACCGCATCAGGTACTGACAGTGATTGTCATTCTTCGTCCGTTCGAAGCCGAGCAGCACGAGCACGGGCTCCTTGATCCCGCGGCAGGACTAGAAAATTTACCTTTTCCTTCTCTAAAGCGCTCAGCATCTCAATGTAGACGACGAACTTGCGGGCTGTCCTCAGTTCCGGACCTCATTCAGAGACAGCGAGCGAGCGAACGACTTGATTTCATGGACGACGTCGAGCGGAAACCGAATCACTATGGTGGTCAGGTGTTTCACATGGGGAAATCCTAGTCGAACAAACTGCCGTAGAAAGGCGACAGGTTCTTGGCACAGTGACAACCTGTTGCGGCCCCCTCACAACACTCGATACAAGGCACTGTAGTGCCCTAGATGCACAACGATCACGGCACGATCTCGGAACCGAGCCCCAGGAAGCGATGCTGAGGCTGTCAGACGGCCAGTCACACGCCACCCCCTGCACACTATGAGCAGATCATCTGCTGGAGCTGCTACTGCTGCCAGGAGCGGCGGCAGCCATTGTGTCACGGCGAAGTTCGTCGGAGCACCGCCAAGCTGGCGGCCACGGAAAAGCGCCACATTTCAAATCCGAAGTCGGCACCGCCACTCGACGACAGTCGTCTGAAAGCGCGTGGGAGAACAAGAACATGCTTCCCACTGAGCACTTCCCACTTCAAACACTCTAGGACGCTGCCGACTCGGATCGGAGTTGTGTCCCGCTCAAGGTGGTCGCTCAATTAGAAATCTGTTTGTCAGTCAAAAATGTATTCGTCCTTTTCGGCAACGTTTTGTCTCCGATTCATGCGATTCTACGCACGGAAGAAGGATCTCAACATCGATGCTGATGGGATGGAAGTATCAGTTTGATCATCGAGCTTTCCAGCTCTCTACCATGTGTGTTGAAACAGGTTGAACTTGCGGAGAGCGAACTCACCATCGATAAACGCAATCTTATCAAAGGTGGACATCACAATTTTTTTCACGCTTGGACGACCCGCTGTCGTGGATGAAGCTTTCCGTCGCGTCGCGTTGGTGGAGGGCATTTTAATCAGAATTCAACATCAATTACACCAACTTGACCCTCGTGTAATCGCGGCGGTCGGAACGGTAACCTCATCAATAATTCATGAAGCCAATGTTTATGAAAAGAAGTGCTTCGAAAGCATTCGTTTCCAGAACCAGAAACTTTGCGGCTGGGCATCTTCAAGCTCAAGTTGAGATGCTCCAATGAATTCTGAACCTCGACTCGATTGCAACAAGAGAAACAATCAACACTCCTTCCCGCCGGGTCAACTTTCGGAGTTGATTCTGAGAGCTCCAATCAAATCGGGCTATATTCTGCCTTTGTCTCGAGTTCGAAATTTCCGTCTGACTAACTCGAATCTGAAGCTGTCTCGAAATTCGTCTGGATTTCATAATTACTCGGAAAAACACGCAAAAAATATCCGACTCGGTTTCCGACGGACGGCTGCGGTCGACTCTCCTGGAATCCAAGTCTGTCTAATCTACGACGGATTTATTCTCGAGATGACGAGTACGCTTTTGTTGTTTTTAGTGCTTCGAGAACGCTGCTATGTCGAGGCATTTCCTGTTCGGAGTTCTGATTTTAGTGCTCAACTCAAAGTTGAGATGGCGGTCTAGTGGAAGATCCGTATTTCAGCAGTCGCGGTCACCGGATGCACCGGCACTGATTCCCAGCCACGAACCGAGACTGCTGAACGCGTGGTTTCAGGCACCGTGTAAACAACGTTTCAGCCACGGATGGGTCGCCGGAATGCTAAACACGATGGTAGCTACGTGCCTCTCGCTAGCAATGCTCAGTAAGTGCCCCAATCGGGTGTGGTACGGATTTCTCTCCCTAGAAAAGGGCCTACTGCGCGATCGACGATCTTTCGAAGTTTTTTCCTCCGCTCGGAAACATTGGTTTCTACACAACGAGGAATTTCTACACGAGATTTTTTCACGATCTTAGCCGATAGACTAGTTTGACCAGCTGACCGAGCCACGCAACGAGTCGGTAGTCGGACGCCGGGCGGCACTTCGAATATTGCTCGTTCCGAAATTTGGAAACTTTTCCCGAATTCAAAACCTATGAATCGATAACGTTCTAAATATGAAACGACGACGTGGAGGAACTTCTCACCGGTATTCGTTGGTTTTCTAAACTACAAGGCGATGATGGTGCCGACGAGGAAGACTCTGCAACGAAAAGACCAAGAATTATCGACGGGGAACTCTTCTCAATTCGTACAACGGGTCGGGACCTTATGTGTAACGATGCATAACTTGTCACAGAAATCGAATTCCTACAATCGGATCCAAGTGTTGTGGGACGCCCATGAAGCGCGAATAAATCCACGGCACGCGTTCTAACAATCGAAATGACGTTGATATCGGCACTCATTGAATGAGTCGTTACACAATGATCAGCGGACCATATCGGCCTTCATCATGAGCGGCATCATGAGCGGCTAAGCGATGTGCCACGATGTGACAATGACACAGTTTTCTCCTCCGATACCGCTACCCTGATCCTGATGCATGTCAGGGAAATGCGGAAAGTCAACGCTCGGTCAATTCATTCGCGCCTGATGGGGCTCATCACTCAGAATGCAGAATCCGTTCCTCTCCAAGTTCGACAATCAGATCGTAACTTCGGAAATTGACAGTTTTTTTTCGGTGGTCCTTCAGAATTTCGATTGCTTTCGCCTCAATTTCTCAATTGTCTCACTTTCCATCGGTTCTCTTCTGTGTGCCAAGTGTCGCCTTGCCTCGAGGAAGCCAACTTCCAATGATCGCTTTTCAAAACTTCTGGACGGATGCTTTGTGCGACCAAGAGTTCGGAAATGAAGCCTCCCGAAAACCTCAAACGACACTCGGAACTAAATGAGACACCCGGTTCTCCGGTTCGGCGGCGTCTAAAGAGCTTTTTCTCTTTCATTTCGCAAAGTTCGAGTATTGCTTACCATCATCATTGTGCTTTGTGAGAGAGCTGATGGCCGAGACTCCTCTGTTGAAGTCTTCGAAAGTTATGACGCCTCGGTCCGCCGGATCGAAATATTCGACTATGACGTTGATTTGCTGTTGGGAAAGAAAAGAAATCAATGAGATCCTCGAATTACGCTGGACGTCGGTCAGCTCGGTGTAATATAGCTATGTACATATTCCGAACAGAATTCGATACTCCAAAGTCTCGAACATCATGCTTCCAAGTTCAAAATCACCAGTCATGAGGAAAACTTCACTCGGTCGGTATAACCCTCACAGAGCCTTCGACTGTGCGGTCCGAACCCGCAGAATTCGAAGCCTGGTTGACGCTTCGATCGAATCACATTCCATTGGAAACAAACGAAATCAGAATTCGATACGGAGTCGCTGACGTGAAATTTGCATGCACAGCTCTTTCACAGTCAATCATTTCGACAAAAACTCTGGAGCAGAAGGAATTCATCTGCTCGAATCGCAGAAAAACTCATTCGCTTTCGCTTTGTTCTGTCTGGAAGTTGTCTCCAACTTGGAACATGTCGAGCATTTTGTGGAATAGTGGCCTTGAGTCGCTCTCCTCGAGTCTGCCCGGTACAACATGCATGACCAAAGCACCCAAAGGTCAGTGAGTAAATACTAGAATCATTGGAAGCGTCAAGCGGTCCCTTCAACAGTGTTGCGAAACTATTGGTTAGCTCCAGCTGCATAGCATGGCTAATCTTGATCGATTGTGAGGGAAAAGAATCGGATTGATTTGCACCCTGACTGGTGCGAAACTGGTGGAATACAACCCTGGGATAACAAGTCGAATCCACGGTATGATTTATAGAGAGAACTCATTTGGTCCTTTGGGAACGACAGGCAGCGTTATTCCATGATCTCAGTGCCACACCTTCGCACGAATCGTGAATCGTTTACATTCCAGGAGCAGAGATTTGCAGAGCGAGGAGGACATGTCTTTCGACAGCCAGATCGGATAGTTCGCACTGGTCTCAGTCCGGAGAAGCTTACGGCAAAATTTCAATTGATGTAGTTGCACATCGTTGCAATCAAATGTTTCAGCTTTCATGGACGTCTTGGGTTGTTAGTCAACATTATCGCACACCGTTTTATGGATTTAGAAGTGGCGGCGCGGCGTTTTCCTCCATGAGAATGACTGCATTTCTAGTCTGCGGATGAGTTCATGTTTTGGGACTGTTGTTCCCGAAAAATTCAACTAAACCCGCTCTGGCGCGTACTCCGTCGGGCATAGCGGAACGTTCCGATGATTCGCGAGGTTGATCCCCTCGGCCTCGATGACTTTCTGCTAAAAAGCTTGAAAGCTCTCAGCACGTTCTAATCCGCAGAGATCGTGGATTACCGCGACGGCAAAGTCAAGGTGAATGACATCAGCCAGCTGACCAACTATGTTACGTGTTGCCCGCTCTCGTTCGTTTGGAGTTTCCAAACTTCGCGTTCATCGCAAGCAGCTGTACTGCCGGAAGGGCCGTGTCTGCCGCTGCATGTCTGGGGAGAACAGGCTGAGTCGAAAACTGTTTCATTCCGTTAATGACGGCCTTGGGACCGTTAGCGGCGTGAATCCGGTGGCAGCGCAAGAACATGGATCCGCCAGGCACGGGGGCGTTTCGCGCTGGATCAGCTTTCATATCCGCGGCCTAATCCAAGCCGTGCTCTACTCGAATCGTCTCGGAGAAAACTCCGCTTCCAGAATGCAGATGAATTTACGTTGTGTCCTCTGGGAGGAACACTCAGTTTCGTTTCAAATCCATCTGCTGGGAGAGGAACTTCTCTCTATGTGTCTGAGTCACTCGGACTATCCATGCCGAACATCGGAGCAAACATCGAGGGGTAGGTAGTGCATAAAAACAGACCTTAGCAATAGTTTCCCATGGAAGAATAAACGCACGGCAAAGCTTGAACAGTGGGAGAGTTGCATCCCATGCGGCAGTGTTGAGAGAAGGGATCCGTAGGATGTTTATTTTGATAGTAATCGTAGTTTTTGTAAACTTTCTCTTGCAGCTCCACTAGTTCACCGCTGGAATGCAGCTGTGATGCTGCCACCGGGGCTATTGAAGTACCAATCACCCTTCAAGCGGGCATTGGTCTGTGCAACCCCTTCCTGTGCGGCCGGCTTGGAATCGAACCCGAAGAGTAGAACGATTTTCCAAAGAAGTCTCGTTGGAAGCAATAAATGGGTTGGAGTCAAATGAGGAACCCTTGCGTTGCCACATTTGTTGACGTTCCCAAGACCATTGAGCCTGATCTCGCAGAGCGTAGGCTTTTCCATCCTCGAAATATCTCACGTCCCGTCATCTCTAGACGCACTCCTCCAAGAACGAAGGTAATGGAAACTATACGGGCCTGTCATCTGTTTTGAAACTACGAAAGTATGCTGCTGCGTCGAGAATTCGAGATTGAGTCAGATTCTCCGCAGGGACCAACATGAAATACAATGAGAGGCTTTTCGGAACAATTTCGGGGGATCATCAGAGAATTGCCGCGGTTAGCTCGCTGAACAAGCGATATGAACAAACCGGCCGAAGTATCGTTACCCAACGCAGGCTTAATTTTGGGGATATTACGCTGTCACATGCAAACCATCGTTCAAAGATGGTTCCTATCTCATCCTCGCGATTAAGTGAGTGGAAACGAATAAAGTCTCACCCAAACCATTAATTTCGCCTGGTTCGGATCCTTATCTTACTCGCTTCCAAGCATTTGTGTTTAGAACTTCGTAAACAAAATTATCGTGGTTCAGCTTCAGCGCGGATCGTTTAGTGATGAAGCCACGGAACTTTCACTCAACTGTTCCAAGAACCCACGAAGAGCCCACTACACGTGCGATTTCGTCGAGCGAGACGAGGGTACGTTGCCGGATTGGCGGTAAAACGGAAGGAAAGTGTCTCAAGACATCGGATACCAACATGTCTCACTCCGTAGTCCACGAAAGATAACTCGAGATTCGGGGAATCTCACCGAATGGGAGAACAGGTTCCAAAAGTATAAGATTCGAAGTCCTGGCTGTCAGAGCCGAGAACACGAGAAAGTCATGAAACATTGAGGATATATACTTCGAGTTTCATCTCAGCGGTTCCTAATCATTGTCATTGGATACAAGGCTCATTGGAACCACTCGATCTCGCAAGTTTACCCAAACTTGGGAAGTCCCTCTCAAGTCCAGAAGAGCGAACCCACCTCTTCGGAGCCTCCGAAGAACCTCCGCCCGAGCTCTCGGAACGCATCCCTGTCGAGGTAGCCTCTCCGGTCTCGATCGCACAAATCGAAAATTCGCTTCAGTTCAGTTTCCCGAGTCTCAACCGAGCCTCGGCGAGTGAGAACCGCGGCATCACACATGCTGTCGGGTTCGGGTCGCGGAAGTGTTTCGAGTAGAACAAGTAGTAGAGTATGGCACTGGTGTTTGACTCGGTGGCAGCTTAAGTTATGCACTTGTTATCGAATCCCTTGCATGGTTCAGCTGATCGTGTTGTCGGCACATATCCACACACATTCACAAATGCACTCCGGTTGCAGAGGTTGCAGTCACACGCATTCACACACGACTAGAGGAACGGATACACAGACATGGGTGGTGGGCAAAGAGGAAAAAATCCTCAACCACGCAGAGAGACGTCAATCACGCGCCATTTCACCGGCGAGGGTAGATCGAGTGAGCGTGCTAGTGAGCGAGTGTAAATCTGCCACACGATTGGAGCGTTTACTGACCGACGACTACCTGGCCGACTGGCTGCCGTTCGAACAGTGGCGTTTCTGCTCCGAGTCGCTGCCGCGGCGCGCCGCTTCGAGCCGACACGGCTACGCACAGCTGTTCGCAGCGGAAAGGGGGTTCGGTGGCTTGAATGGAAGCCAACTAGGCAGCCGGCCAGCTAACCCGGACAGGAGGCTGATAGGTCGCAACACCTAAGAAACCTCTTCTCATCCTCTCCACCTGGTCGTCTTGGGCCCGCCGCCGCCAGACGGCTGTTGTTGCTCCGAGTCCCGGTGTTCTCTCCTCCGCAAGAAGAAGAAGAAGCATTCGACTCGAGATGCGCGTCGTGGACTTCTTTCTACCTGATTGTCGTCGTCGTCGTCGTCATCATCCTCTCCCACATGCCACCTCTAGCAACCTCTTCGAGTTGGTTTCGTATATTTGTGCTCCGCACAAGAATGGAGATCTATTCTCAAGAAGCCGGGGGAACAACGGAGTCGCACACCGAGAGCTAGACGAGGGCTAGACACGAGCGGCGGAGGGAGCAGAACATCTCGAGCAGCATCGAAACCTTGGACGGGAAGCCGCGGTCGCATGAAAGCGATTTCGTAGAGGTTCGTGGGTTCGGTAACTCTCCAGATGTTCTCAGAATGGGGTCAATAGCGAGTAGTACTGCGGCCGGATCGAGCGCGAGGCCGACTGTTTCCGATTATGACTTGATCCGATTTCGGAAGGGCTGCTGAGTGAATTTCATGGAATGAGTTGTCTTGAATTGGGTCAACTCACCGCCTGGAATGCTCGTAACTCTGAGTTGTAAACCAAAGATTCCTGGATCCAAATCACCTTTCTCCTGGGATCTTGCGAAGCAAACGATAGCCCAGCGACCCTCAACCGGGGGCAAGTGCCCACTTTTGGGGGCATGGAGAGTTTTCCGGCGGGCATGAGGAGATTCCAAATATTTCAATGTAGAACCAAGTCTCCTATTGCTCCCGCAAATGGATGAGCTCAAGATGTACAGGTTGAAAAAGTAGTCGAGCTCGCCAACTCGAAGCTGGTTTTCATGCACATCTTTCGTCATGGGTTCGAGACACCAATACTGAAGAGTGTGGATACCAACACTCAGGCTTGTGATGGCGATCGAGCTGATTGACGGACACCTCCCGATATGTAGAAGGGCACCACACGAGAGGGTTGAAAAACAGACGGGCGTGCCCTCCAGCTAGAAGAGATGCGGCATTTCGTGCAGATTTGTATGAAGAAAGGCGACTGATTGTGAGATACTGACGAGTGGTTGCTTGACTTGAGCATCTCGGCGGCGACGTTAATGCGCGATACGCAATTCACATGATTTTCCCCTAACCACCATTCGGTGCCGAGCATATAGTTGGGTTCTGTACATCCAAGTCGGAATCCTGCCGCGGAACAAATTGATCCGAATCCGGCCGAACTCGGACTTGAACCAAAGCAGCGGAGGATCTGGATTGGGACTTCATTCATATGAATCCGTGATCATGGGTCCGAGTTCCGCGAAATCCCAAGTTGTGTCCTTTGGGGGAACCTCGAGTCTCTCGACGCCCGCTCACGGCGTCCTGAATGCCATTGAAGACTCTCATACAGACTCCGGCAGGAACCGGATTCATTGGGATACCTAAGGTTTGGATCAAGATTCGTGCGTTTGAAGCAAGCCCGACCTCATCGATGGGCTGATCGCTGGAGAAATTTCGCTTCCCTGGATGAGAAGGAGCGAAAAGCTTGCAGCATTTTGAACATGTGTGTGATCCCCTTCCTTTCTCGGGAACTCGAAAATCAACCCTGGATGTTACTATCGTCAGTAATGTACGGATCTCTGTATGACTACCTGGGATTTCTTCGAGGAGCGCGGCTGGAAAATCTGGTAGACGAGGGACCCAAACAAGGTTTTAATGAGAAACCGGGGTGAAACATTGTTGCTGCGTCTACAACTATTTCCCTCGACATCCTGGTCGAGGAAAAGTGAATAGTTCTGCTCCCCTCCGTCTTCCCGGAGTTACCGTCGAGCCAGCGATCTAACTTCCTTCTCTCGGATGCAGCCTTTTCATAGTGGCAAAGCCAAGTTGTAGACTCGTACATCTTCAAATGCTCCTTCAGGTGGGTAAATAATAATAAGTGAATAAACATCAGCAGGTGACATGTCATACGCCAGTGGTATCCTTGGTTGAGCGTTCATCCACTCCAACGTTCATGCTGAACAAGTGGGTTTCACCATTCACTGGGGGCGGGCCATTCGTAGACTTCCACCTTTCAGCCATGCACAACCGTGAACTTCCGATAACTTGACAACAAGATTCTAGATCTTGGCCGACGCAGGAGTGGAGTACACGATGCATCAGGGAACTCGATGCTCCAGATTCAAGAGGTGGAATTTTGTCATCAGAAAGGTTACCTTAGAAGAGACGACACTTGAGGCGTAAGAGAGACCTTTGTTGTGTGTCAGTTTTATTGAGAACCACTTCTCGAATATTTCTGTCCGATCCGCGCAAAAGTTCCGAATCTCGCTGCCACGACCCTGAGTTGGGTGCATTTTTTTCCCACGTTGTCGGGAAGCCTCCGCGGAAGGACATAGGCTATGCAGACCAGGCCCAAGTGGTGCATTTCGAGTTTTCGTACGTGTGCAAAATAGTTCAGGTGAAGTTTTGCAGAAAACTTCCTTCATGGGAAAAAATGAGATTTCGTTAGTTCGTGTTTGCCTCCGACGGAATAACACTCGATCAATCAGATCAAAATGATGTTGTTGGCGTGTTTCTAGGAAAAGACATTAGGCGATGAAGGTCGACTGCAAAATCATTTGAGGTTTTCCAGAGCCCGTCTCAATGAGGGAGTAAGGTTTACCTCCCGTTTTGGCGGGGAAGCGCCTTCAGGGACACCCACCAGGTGTACAGCGTGGTTCAGAATGCACGGATTAGTCCAAGTACCGTAGAGTTGAAGAATTGCTGTACTCGTGGAGGACGGGAGAAGGAAGGTTATAGAGTAAATTACAAAATTACCGAGCGAAGTCATTGGGTACGGTACTATAAAACGGTGACGGAGTGACTAGTATTAAGCTTCGTTGTCGAGTGAAGTACTGCCCTTTGACTCAATTGACTTCGACAACGAGGTTTGAGTTTGTGTGAGGTCCGCGCGAAGTTTCAGAGGTGTGTATTTTCTTGACCAGGAAGAGATTTGCCATGCCCCCGAAAAGGCACCGCGTGGGACGAAGTACGTTCGATGAGAAGCGGATGAGACGAACCAGCGAGGGAGAAACAGAAGTCCAGCGTGTCAAAACAGCGGGGGTTGAGAGGGACCGGAGGGCTCGGAAGAAACTCGACAAGGTGATGATGATGGGCACGAGTTGATTGGAACCGTTCGGACTCGATCGCTGGTACCAACACAGGTATGTGTTCAAGCGGCGAAACACTTCCAAGATAGTTTCGTTTCAAACAAATCCAGACTTCAATATACAGCGGTGCTCCATTCAGCGAACGGCTCTTTCAACGAACTTCTTCGAATCACTCATCTGCTCCGTTCAGCGATTCGAAGGCTCGTTGAACGAACCTTCCGGAAATAGCTTCAATTGGGACTTCTGGAAGATTTCTTCATCCAAAGGATCGCGATCGAAGTAATGTAGACAAGCGACGCGATAGGCGGCAAGATTCGGTGATTTTTGCCCGTTGTCGATCAATGCTTCTTGGCGCCCCGTTCAACGAACTGTCCCGTACAACGAACCGATACCCGGAACGAATAAAGTTCGTTGAACGAAGCACCACTGTAATGTCTGTGAGAGGCTCTGGTCTCAACGGGATTTGAAGTACGTAAGTCTTCAAATCGCTGAATTCTCAGTAGGATACTTTCCGGATGAGAACATTACGGAATCCAAGATGTGTATTGATTGTTTCAAGATCTGTCGAAGCGGGAAGATTCGTGGTGGTTCACAGGCCAGTCATGCAGACGCGCTTTCTCGACTTCCCCAAGAATCTGAACGCATCTTATGCGTCAAGGGACAGTCGGACAGAGTTTTCGTTTCACCAGAGTCGAGGAAAGACGTCCTGAAGTAGTACCATGACCGTGACGATTCTGGCGGACATGACGGAATCTGACGTACCTACTTGGAAGTTTCGGAGCGGTTCCGCTGGCAGATTTGAGCCGAAGTTACAGCCTACGTAAAGTCGTGTAAGGTTCGTCAGTTGAACGAAGTGTAGTTTCGACCACGTTCGGATAGGAGGTGCCTCAGGCAAAACAACGAACCTCTTAAGCATACCGCTCACCTGGATTTTACCGAGCTGACCAAGAGAAGTCGCCCGGGGACGGAGACTCGAAGTTTTCTCGTAACGATCGACCGGAACACCCTCTTCGCGACCGCTCGGACGGGTGGACAAAACGTTTATGCCATCAAATCTTTGTTGATACGGCATCACAATCGTTCTCAATGTAGCACAATTGGTTGTTCTCCAATTTTCGCTTTGAACGGCACTCCAGCATTTCCAGCAGACCAGCTTTCCGGAGTGGATACAGCCGTACGCCTGTCAGAGAGACGCAACAGTCCAGAGCAAGAATAAATCCTGAGGTCGAGGCAGAGGAGAAACTACAACAAGAGCCATACAACCTCTACTCATATACTCCGGTCCAATCTACGCGAGACTTATCGAGGCTCGGAACGTCTTCTCCCTCAATTCTCACGGAAAGTTTTGTTAGAGACTGTATCAAAAAAAAAAACCGAGCGTTCAACCCCCGGTTGAACCTTGCGGTTCCTCGGAAATGCGGAAGTCCAGAAGAGGGGGGAAGTAATGAACTCATCACGAGAGGGAAGAGACAAAGACTGAATGTGGGGGCATCGTTTCACTGAAATCAGGTTCCTTTGGGAGGTTGCACTGAAGGGGTTCAGTGGAGGGGTCTTGAACGAAGTCGGGTATGTGTCACGTCGATGTGAGAGGTCCTGTAGAAACCGAGAGGTGTCGTGTGCGACGGTGATCCGTGAATCCGTGGAATTTAGGATCGACAGAGTCTAGAAATCAGGATCCGGGGATTCTATTTGTGATATTAGGCCGTCGAGGCTCTCAGAACAGATAGATGGTACTTATATTTTTTATGTTTGAGAGACCGATCTCACCTCAGGCTTTTCGAGATGATGATTTCGGTGGTCACCGAAGGTTTATCTCGGAGGGTAACGTCGACACCGAGGTCCGTTTCGAGCAGGAGAAACCGGAGATCCTATTGGCCGAGTCATCGGTGAATTCGGTAACTTTTTGGTTGTAGTGAGCAATGTGTTCTGAATTGTAGATTCCATGGGGATCAACCAGGGTCCACGGGGATGATCTTCGGGGAGTGGAAGTGGGACCTCAATGGTTTTGGTGAAACGGTGGAAGGCGTTTCACCTTATTTATTTTGGGATTTATTTTGATGTTGTTACATTTGTCACTATATGGATCGGTAGAAATCGGTATCAGAGACACCAGGTTTGAGGAAGACATAGAGGTTTTGGACCAATTGTGGGGATTTTGGTCCGGGTGTATTTTGGAATCGAGGATGACGCTTTTCGGGAATATTGACGTAGGATTGAGGGTAGGATTGAACGGGTAGGTGATCCCGATGAGGTGAGGGTTCGGATCCATAGTGTGTCGATGTCCATGTATGCGGGAATCGAGTGTCTGAGTCCCTTGATGTTCCTTCAATTGAGTGGGGTCAAACGAGGTGGTAATGATGAGGTACCGATGGGTTGGAATCGGAGATGATAAGTCTCGTAAGGTCGTAGGATTCAGGATTAATAGGTAATCGTGGTGTCCAGGAGATTTGATTCCTCGGATATAGGTTTTCCGGTTGGACTCTTTGGTTTTTCCGGAATGAAGGTAGGTTCCAGGAGTGGGACGGCGAAAAATGACTTACCATGAAGGAGTGGGACGTGTAGTTAGAGTCAGGGTTCTTGGGTAGAATCAGGTATCTAAATCGGGAGGTGATTCTGGGTTTCTTTAGGTGGTAACACCGAAGAAGCGGTTCAGTGTGGGTCAATGTGTCGAATGGAGGGTTGTTGGATCTCGGTGGCGATCTCAGATTTCCTGAATGATCTCCGTTGTTTACGACACGAATGTATGGTATCTTGGTGTGGGTGATTTAGTGGTGTTTTTCTTTCTGCAGGATTTCGGTAGGAACGCATGTCGGGAATGTGTTCCGATCATAACTATATCCGGAATTCCAATTTACGGGGATCACTCTAACGCAGTGTTTCTCAACCTTTTTTGCGCCGTGCCCCCGTCACAGACCTGAAATATTCTCATGCCCCCTCCCCTCTCTCGATCGATGGAAATACCTGCGGGAAAGTTACACAATGACTCGTTTTTTCGCACCCCATTCGTAAATTATGTGGACAATGAAATAGTTGGGATCTCGCCATGCCCACCGAGAGACTCTTCATGCCCCCAAAAGTGGGCACTTGCCCCCGGTTGAGAATCAGTGCTCTAACGGGATGGTGGAGGTAGAAGGGGGATTTAGTCAAGATTGATGGAATAGATTATAAAACCCGAAGAGTTTCTTTATCAAATCTCGAACGCCTCGCAGCCATCTTCCTCTAAATTTTCTACAAGTTTCTCTTATCGAATTTCTCAACCCGCACACGGGAAACTTATCGAGTTGGACTTCGTTGTCAAAGTCAATTAACACATCCGATATACGAGTTATATATTCCCACAGCTGTACAACGAAGTTTCAAGAGATCTCACGATTTTTACGCAGACTCTCTCCCCGTAACCTTTATAGACACCGTTAAGTATCCGGAACAACGTCCGGAAACTCTCAACCAAATTTCAACCCTAACGGTCGTCGCGTTTTCGAGATCGACGGCCTCATCCGGATCTGAGATGATGAGATGATCTTTCATCTGAAACACCCTCCGGGTGTCCGCAAAGCCGCATTTCTGCGGCAAAACAGATTTTAGCACACAAGTTCTTCCCGTTATCATCTGCTTCGGTCGCCAAGAGCTCAACCATGAACACAATGTGTCGACGGACTAGTGAGATGAAGTTATTATTTATTGCCAACGTCTCTTAAATTCTTATTATTCCACGTGATCAACCAGACATCTCAACTAGTAACGACGGGCTTGTTGATAAAGACTCGTAAGGCTTCCGGACTCAGGAATCCATGACGTTTCGCGTCACTCCCGCGAGAGAGTGAACCGACGTAGATCTATCCGGCGTTGAGCTGTGCTGGCGTTCAGATGCCGGCGTACACTTGCTTACGTTCAGTTGTCGGCGTAGAGTTGTCATGTACCCACCTTACTCACCCACCGGAACCCCTTCCTGGTGACTCCTCGGAGAGGACTGGATCCCATGCTCACCGGAAGTGATATTCATTCATCGCTTTCACTCCGGAACTGTGTGAGCATATTTCTCTTCGCCCCATGGGAACCCACAATCGTTATAACCAATCCTCATACTCAACAACCAACCCTTCCTCGTCTCAATAAGCTTCACGGTTCCTTCCACGATCTCCGATCTACCCTCAATCCGAGTTTTCCCGCTCCCTTCCTTCGGTAGGGCTTTGGCACTACCGCCTTCGAATTTATTTTGTATGTTTGATTATTTGCCCTCTGATTTTGATTGATTGGTTGGGTCGACGATTCTTCTCGGAGCTCATTGAGATGAATCTGGGAGCGATCGGAGTTTCCAAAGTCGATCCATAGTTTTAGGAACCTGAGAGGGTAGAGCCAAGCTCGATCTGTACCATTCGCAGCTCACGGAGGTTTCTCTGGGTTGTATCTGACTATACATTTTGCAGCGTAACGGTAAGCTTCGGGCTGGCCCAGTCATCTTCCTGAAGTCGACGAAGGTGATTCCTGGATCATTCAGACAATACCTGCTGGAGCCCATGAGATAGATCCGCGGCCGGTCAGTCCATATTTATTGGGATCTATGGAGAAGATCCGGGGTCTGTCTGACCATACTTTTCGGAGTCTTTGAAAATAATTACGGGGTTGGTCTGACTGAGCATACTTTCCAGAATCTTCAGCGGTGATTCTGGGGTCGGTCTGAGCATACTCTCGGAGTCTTCGGAGGTGATTCCGGGGTTGGTTGGACCATATTTTTGGAGACTAGAGGGATGAGGCGAGGTCGATCTGAAGATGCTCCTTGGAGCTCACGATGGTGGAGCCAGAATAGATCTAATCATATTCTTCGAAGCCCACCGTTAGCGCCCATTGTAAGCTGTAACTGCAAGTCGCCGTCCTTTCAAAGCCCGGTGTCCCGCGACCAAGGAATTTTGAGAACCCCTGGTTTAGATCTTCCCGCAATGGTCGGTTCGGGATATCCGGCACGGGTCACTGAACAGTCTGCTCAAGGTCTGTGAGACTACGAATGCAGAATCGCTCAATCGGGTTTGGCGAGTCTCCATCAAAAGTGGCTGTCCTGGAGCACTACGCGATACCACGGTGATCCCCCTCTAGAAGCAATGGATGTCGGGAGAGCCTCAGAGTACAGACCGATTCCTCTGATTGATTCCAATTCTTGGTTCTTTTCCACCTGGGAGGCATGTTGGGCCGGAAATCCTCGAAGTTTTCCGCCCAAATCTCCAGGAGGGGCGGGTGGCCCTCGACGATGGCCTTTAACAAACTCCCGTCCGTTAAACAGAGGCTTGGCGCCGCCCAAAGCGATAACTTGAGCCCACTGCTGTTTTCGGACCGCTGTGTGATCCCCTGATGTTTTTCTCCTTCACATTCAATCGCCGAAATTATTCGTCGTCCTCCAGACATTCCGATTGTCTCCATTCCTTACGTTGTTTCATTCGCTCACCGAGATTTCCACGTTTCCCGCTCCTCATCTGAAACGGTATATTGCAGCGGTTCCCGAAGTGGGTGCCCGGTTCGATCTAAAATTATTTGAATCTAATGTCGTCCCGATCTTACTGTACGGTAGCCAGGTTTGGCATCCGACGATAACCTGTGATACAGATTTTCTGGCGAAAAACTCACAATCAGCGCGTATTTGTTCGTAGAGTTTAGGATAGCTGTAAACTTGGAAGAGGTTCTCTCATACTGTCCTCTATCAAATACCGCTTACTTACCGCTGACCCCGGACAGCTTGACCGGATAATGAAAAATGACAACCCCTTCAACCTGTTGTTTGATCTAGACACCACCACCTCGAGAAGGGAGTTCTGCCTCAAGGCGAAATCACGAGCCAGAACTACCCGCGTTGCGAAATTCCCGTAGAGAATTACGAGAATTATAAACATGTAAAAACGGAGATAATATAAACCCCCTCCTAATGAAGAGTGAACAAACCAGAATATTCCAGCTGAAATTTTTCGAGGGAACTGAGGAGCTGGTAGTTGGTACCCAGTGGAGCCAGAAGGGTTCGATTACCCTGAAAGGCATCTGAAAGGGCCCGTCCGTGAAAAAGTTCAGGAATCGCTGGTCCGGTGTTCCTCTAACGCTCTGTCGAATAAGCCCAGAAGGAAACGGATTGAGTCTTGAGACTTGGAACTCTGTTCACTCCGCTCGCTTTTATAACGCATCCTGATGCCACAGTCCTTCCGCTTCCACGATGTTCACCCAATCCAGGGAGCACTCGAGCCGTCCGGCTGGAGTTCCTGCAATCGACCGGACTTCGGTCGGAAAATTTTCTAACCGATTTTGGGGTGTGCGGTGATTGCGCCATGGACCTGACCGCGCTCGTGGACGCCGCGCCGTTCCCTCCTCATCTCGTCACTCATCTGACAACTAGTCGACTCTCGTTCCATCAAGTTTCTTCTGACACAACGCACATTCGTCGAGTTGGCAAAAACTCATTGTCAGTTAGCGAGTCTTCATCGTAGATTCCGGTGAAAACGACGCTAGGCATTAATTCACTACAGAAGCACTGCTCTTGAAGGAGCAATCATTCCTTCGCTATGCTACCCAAGGTTGACTTGGTGTCCTCTCGTACTCAGACTCAACATCGATGATCCTTGAAGGTGTTAATTGATCGACTCCATCTCTTATATTTCTCTTCTCCACAATTTTTCGCGGTTCCCCCGGTAACCGGAAACAGAGATGTGCCGAGATGAGAAACACATTATAGCTCATCAATTCGTATACGGAGCTTCGGGTCACTATATGCCTCGCTGAACCACTCTTATCGGATGTTCCGAGTACCGGGAGGTCGCCTGATCCGAGTTCCCGGCGGTGTGTCATGGGAATTCTCCTTTGGGGAGATCAATCACTCGGATTCGGGCAGCCGTTTTCGAATGGAAGATTATTCACGAAGGTTTTGACTCTACTACGGTAGGTCTTGCGGTCGTTGCTCCTGGTATTCTCCAAACCCTCGAACGTCGTCATAATGTCGTTTGTAGTGTAGCAGCGGGTATCGAATCCTATGACCGCATCGACATGGCTGAGGCCGTTCCCATCGATGAATTTGTAGTCAGTTGCGTGCAGTTCGGCAATAATTTCTCGAGCTGTCCGGGGTCCGGTGAAAATGTCGTTCTTTACGAAGTAAAGCGAGTACGGCACATTGATTTCACTAAAGTTGTAGTTTGGTACCTGGGCCTGAAACGACTCAGATCTTAGGGGGCGTTGTGAGTTGAATCACGATTCACCTCAACATAGTGAGGCGAGGTTTCTGAACTACTGCTACTGGCTCGGGGGAAGGGTCCCAGCTGATATACATTTGTAGTCGGACCCGAGAATCGGAACCCAAAAGATACCCGTTTGCGGATTTCCCGGTTCTAACAGAGACTCTTTAGTCGTGTATATGACGAACGTTGTGCCTTATGATATTGTGAATGACACTCACCGAGCCATACTCTTCTATGTTGCTGAAACCTGTCTGAGGGATCTTGTCGAAATCGATTTTCGTCCACGGATCTTTCCCCCACTCCTGAGCATAATCGTAGAAATTCATCATAGTCACTCCAGCCGGGGTTTTGCCCGCGCGGACCAGGCCACGGGTCTGAAAAGGTCAAAGTGCTGCGTTGGAGAAGTTCCCCGAACACCAGAATTCACCTCAAACACTTGAATCGATGAGTCGAGCTTTTACGTGGATGGATTCGTTCAACCACAATTTTCTGTTGGAACGAACCTGGTTCAGATGTGGATCGTCGACGAGGACTGTCACAACAGACACAAAATTGGCCAGAAGCTCACAGAGGAGGGGTACTAAAGAGCAAGGTGGTAAGTGGTTCGTGGACGGGAGGTCCTTCTCTGGATCCGTGGAGGAAGCTAAGAGTTGTACCCCAAACACCAATCGGAACACCGGCTGAAGAATCGAGAAGTGAGTTTCGGTATCGTCAAAGCTTATCGGAGCTCGTGATAAATCACCTTGATTCGAGATTGCACACCTGATAGAGTGCCCTTGACCATTATCTGCGCTTGGCGTACCTGGAGCAGGAGGCGAACAATCGGCGGAGCGCTCCGAAGACTCGTCTGTATAAGAAATGAAGTCTCGTCTCCGAATTTCAGAATCGGGACAACCGCAGCGTAGTGGAGGAGCTTGGAAAAACGAAAGAGAAGATGTTGAAATCCGTTCCAGAATTCGTCCAGCCGACGCATCAGCGGATAGAGTGGTTACTTTTAGATTCTCGGTCGCACAGTAGCCCAACCATCTGGAGACTGTCGCAAACGAAAGCTCGCGGCAGGCGTAGTTAAAATTCCAGCCCTGTCATAGCTCGATCCTTGTGAATCCATGCCTTCCAGGATGGCAATCTGTACAAAATCTGTACTTTGGAAACTGACAACGCGACCAAAGGCAGCCAGAGCTTTGGACGTAGACAGTGTCAAGACAGTTCAGTTCTGATGGCATAGCCGATTTTGGAATCCTCAATCTTTGTACTTGTGAGAAAATCAAGCATTATTGCTCGTAGCAAGAAACGGAGCCGAGTGGCTGTCAGGACCCATGATGGGACCTCTCATGCCCGAAGCTTGGGGGGGCAACTGCTCCAAGCTGCTGCTGAATCAGCAACTGCTCCAAAGATATGAATCTAATAGCAACATGAGAAACGGAACTCATCCCACCTTATCATCATAGGAGTGATTCTCAGAGAGGGACGCAAAGGGTATCGTGGTGCCCATGGAATGCCCGATGAGATAGAACTTCGATTGCCCGGTTTCCTCAAGAACTTTGTCAATGATGGTTGGCAAGTCCAACTCAGCCATGTATTGCCATCTGCAAGGTGAGTGCTCTTGTCGTCAATATGGATTTGCATTCTGATGAACCGTATTAGGATTCGGAACCTCAGCAATCGAGCAGCCAAGCCAGCAGTCGACGCCCGCCCCAATTCAACAGCTCAACTCACGCCCCGCGGTAGTACTCTTCTGGTTTCGGCAGTCTTGTTGTCCCGTTCGACCTGATGGCATTGCTGAACTGATTCGCTCGGAAGTTTGGCAGCCAAACGTCGTAACCATTGTCAGCCAAGACGAAAGCGGTGCTTTGGTTCCGAAGATTCCACATGTAATCGAACGAGGATGAACCGAATCCATGGCACACAATCACAGGAGCAGATAGGTTCGCATCATATATATCAGGACTCCGAACCCTCCACAGCTCCAGGACCCAGCCATCGGGTGTCACGGCTTCGAAGTAGGTCAAGTTCATGCCATGCAAGGCAGAATAGGCGACCTAAGGGAAGAGCGTCAGGTCGGAACTATCTCCACCCAATTCCAGACTCGCCATTAGCTCTCGCGATGAAAATATGTTTCCAATTCAGACATCGGAGTCAAGGTTCCTACTCACGAAATCATTTCTCTGCAGGGCAGCAACTTCCTCCGCAAGATCGGCTGGTAAAAGCTGGATCCCGTAGACGCCGATGACGGAAGCGAGCAGGCAAACCTCAAGTAAGGTTTCCATCTTGAATTCCGAGTGATTGCGAACCTTATAGTGGAGATAGAGAATTACGGGAGGGGAGATTCCTATCGCGGCAGCTTCCCAGTATGAAGTTTTGCTGAATCATCAAGAGAGACGATGGTCTCAGAGACTATCCAGCTGAACTCGATGTTCCGGGCGGAACTCGAGGTCTTGTATAACAGCAACACTCGGGAGAGAAGAAAATTCAGCGTACTCGTTCAAATTTGCGTTGATGGAGTGCAGTAGCGAGGGACAACATCTGTGCATCGCGGCTAGTACAAATGAGCCGAGGGAGAATCATACGCACATCCGCTCTGGGTCATCAGCGGAGTGTCCATTGGCGGAGCACCTACATGGAAACTGAGAACGCCAGTCGATGCAATTTCGTTCGTCGGATTTTTTCCTGGAAAAATTCCGAGCGTGATGCAATCAACGCGGTCAGGGTTATGCGTTCAAGTTTCTCTGGAAGTGGAAGTATGGGAGTTCCCCTATGATCTCGGGATTGAAAAGGTTCGACGGATAGATACGTCAACTGCTGTTGCTTGGAACATCCAAGTTCGGAAAGCTCGGTCTCCGGAAGCTTTCTGCCGGTTAGGAGACGTGCGACCGCATCCACTGGGAGCGAGAGTCTGGCAAGGAGATATGTGTCTGCCATATGCGTGCGTGAAAACTACATCTAACATTTTCAAAGAGGAAGGAGATTCTCACTCGATCAACGGATCACAGCCCACAATATAATCGGCAAGGAGAACAAAAGAAATCTCCCTTCCCTGCTTCAAACACGGCACTTTTTGGCCACTCATCAACGAGATTAGCAAGCGATTGCAGTGGAAGAACATTAGTATTACCACGCGTGAATGACTAGGACGGCCTTTGAGGTCGTTAAGTGTGAGAGTCCCACGGCTCCAGGGGCGCTCGTCGGAGGCGAAAGATGTCGGGCGAACAGTGAGAGCTCTAGAAGTTTACAAAAAACATTCGTATTCGGACAAGATCTTCATTTAAAGTTGTCGGGTACCCGATTGTCGCGCAATCCCAGCCTCGAGAATGCAGAGTGATACATGCCGCTCCCCGGTAATCTGTGCAGGACGGGAGGAAACGGAGATAAAAGAAGGAGCAAGGGAACAGGAAAATCCTCAGTTTACATCTCCGTGTTTCTCCCATGTTTCCCACAAGTTTCCAGGGGAGCGAGTAAATTCCGGAAAACAAATAAATATTTTTCCTCCTTTTCAAGCAAAATCTATCTCGGCGACGCCGACGTCGCTTCAGACGGATGGTCTCCAAGAGGAAAAAATCGCGGTCACCCGAGGAAGTGATGAATGCTCGTGTGGTTAACCGATGATCGGGTTTTCGAACAGCATTCACCTTGAGAACTTTTAGCTGAGAGTAACCTCTGAGCATGCTCGGAAATGGATTTCTACACTTTGTTTCGGGAGAGAAACTTCGGCCGGCGAAGTTGTGGGCGATGCGCACGAAAAGGTTGTCTTTTCGGTAGACGTGGACTGTCGGGAAGCGACGATAGCTTTGTCACATGAGTTATCCATCTGAGACTGCCGTCATGGAAGTTCTACTAGAGCTGTATGAAATAGCTCGGCTCAAACTCTGATGTGCCTCAGCTTCGAGAGGCGTGAGCGCTGGCAACACAAAAAAGTCATTGTTACAAGATAGGTAAGCCATGATCACGGTGGAAGAAGAATCTACCCCTTCATCTAGGGGAAATCATAAATGATAATTAGTGAACTCTGTAACCTCCGAGGCTTACGCATTAGAGACGTAGTCGATGATTGACGTCGACTACATGGATCGTCGCACACGCACACACGGAAGCGCGATAGCTTTGCTTACATTTCGCGAAATACCATCCGTTTTCCATCGTTTCTCAAAGTTTTTTCCATGCATTTGTTTGCGGGACAGCAGTGGCGTAGCGTGCCTGAGTGCCGCCCGGAGCGTACCTCGAAAAATCCGGAGATTGCCGCTCCCTGAAAGCGCCTCCGACGCGATTCGACACTAAAAAAAACGACCCGCTATAGGATACAAATCAGCGAAATGCCGCCCCAACTCTACGCCCCTGCGGGACAGGCTTTGCACATAACCGCCGCAGGGTCAAATGCTTGGAATTTTCCAATCGTTCCAGAACTTCGTTTGTGCTTCGTCGGAGATTCGAGCTGAGGCGAGCAACTTGAGCTTCATCTTGTCGAAGTGGCAGGAGCGATCTCCCGGGATTTCAGGCTCCGCGCTCGCTTCGGTGTAGAGAAGTGATTCTCAACAAGGGAACTCTGAAATTTTCGGGAATACTTGGTGCAGTTAGCGGCTTCTTCCATCTCAGCGAACCTTGCTGAGAAATGGAAGAAATGGTTTTCTTCCCTTGGCCAACCCAACCGTTCGAAACTGATTTATTCGACGTTGGAATCGAGTAACAAGAGGAAATTGCCCAGTTGCAATATAGTGAATTCGCGAGGCCTCTGCTCAAACCACGGGGTATCCTCGTGTGGCTTACAATCAGTGACGATGTTTCCAAGAGGTTCCCAAGAGCGACTGCGTACGCACGCGCCATTTTGACTCATTCTGCGTCGACGTACTTAGTAGAGTCGGGGTTCAGCGTGGTGACTGATCGACAGTCGAAGAAAAGTAGTCGTCTGGAAATCACACTCACTCAGAGGAGATCTGAGATTGAAGCTGACTAAGCTTGAGCCCAGAATCGGCAATTTGTGTAGGCGACAACAGCTCAATCGTTCCTTTGAATTCTAAACGAACTAATTTTAAGGTTAGCTCGTAAGCTGAATGAAAACAATCAAGTTGTGAGTCTACCCTTGTTTTGATTTCAGAAGGCTCTTCCGCTTGGAGGAGGGGAGAGGGGGGGGGGGCATGAGAAATTCGTCTAAGCGTCAGGGGGGAGGGCGCGTGACGAATAAGGATGAGAAACACTGGTGTAGAGGCTCTTCTGCTGTGTCCACCGGGTTCAAAGTTCGTCGGTGCGGGTGTGCTGCGGGTCTCACTCAAATCGGTCACGATCATGCTGATGGTGCCATCATAGACTTTGGTGCGAACTCTGTACAAGTATACCATTGCACCTTCCGCGTCCGTTACTCTGGCGATATCGTTGTCCTATGTGGGAAAGCACTAGGAATTGACAACGACGCGAGAAAATTACGAGCAAAGTTAGTCCTCGTCGTTTATAAGCATTAGCTATTTATAGTCTCTGGTTGCTGATCTTCCAACTCTAACACTCCCTCCGGAAGATTAACCGATTCTCCCTCGAAGATTGCAGAATCTGGGGGAGTCCAAGGGCTTGGTGAAGATGTCGGCTAACTGGTCGGTCCCTGCCACATGTTCCAGACGCAGTTCCTTGTTCAGAACCTTTTCTCTGACAAAGAAATGGCGGACTTCGATATGCTTCGACCGCTTATGGAACTCAGGGTTCTTCGCCAGTTTCTCCGCACTCACGCTGTCGACGCGAAGTGTCGGCAAAGGCACCGCCGGAATAACCTCTGAAAGAAGACATTTCAACCAAATCAATTCCTTAGACCCCTCGGTCGCAGCGACGATCTCTGCTTCTGTTGTCGAAAGCGCTGTCGTTCGTTGAAGCTGACTTGAGCAGGTCACGGCACCTCCTGCCACCAGAGCGACGACTCCAGATGTAGACCAACGCGTCCTTTTGCATCCGGCGTAGTCAGCATCGCTGAACACCTCAAGAGTGAGTGACGAGACCTTCCCTCCTTCGTACTGAATACCAGCGCTCGCAGTACCTTTCAGTACCTGAAAATGCGTTTCACGGCGGTCCAGCCACCTAGAGTAGGGCGCTCCATAGATCGCGCTGATTTACTGACTGCGAACGAAATATCGGGACGAGTGGCGTTGGAGAGGTGCATCAGGCAGCCCACGGCCTCTCGATAAGGGACCTTGGCAGCAAACTTCCCTCCGTCCTCGTTTTCATCTCTCTTAGCTGGAGTAGCCGCTGGGTTGGATTCGGCCATCCCGAAGTGTGCGAGAATCCGTCTTGTTTATGCTTCCTGGCTGATTCCAATGGCTCCGTTCGGATTCATAGTGATCTTCATAACCAGATAGCTTTCAAGGGTTCCGAGAGTTATCTTGAAGGTAGCTCTCAATTGTCGTAGGAAGTCTTGAATATCCTCGTCATCACTTCAAGCGATCAGGCCGTCATCGACATATATGATAACGTAGAGTGACTTGCCTTCTCCTTCTCGATGGAATAAGCAAGGGTCAGCTGCACTCTTGCTCTTTTCCATCTCCAGAAATTGAACCAATCGTTGGTTCCAATACCTCGGTGATTGCTTGAGTCCATAGAGGCTGCGCTTTAGTCTCAGAACCTTTGTCGTCCCATCCTGGAACCCCACTGGTTGCTCAAGGTAGACTTCTTCTTCAAGTGTTCCGTACAAGAAGGCAGTCTTGACATCAAATTGCGCTAATCTCAAGCGTCGGTGGGATGCAACGGCAAGGAGGCGCCGGACCGTGCTGTATCTGGCTACTGGGCTGAAGGTTTCGTAATAGTCGATACCATGTTTCTGAGCGTACCCCTTTTATGCATAAAACTCACCTGCTCTTCACGACGCTGGCGTTCGGCGGCCGGTCCAACTGCTTCCATACCTCGTTTTCTTCGAGGCGAGGCGAGCTCGTCTTCCATAGCTTCCAGCCACTGCTCCTTCTGATCCGACTCCACCGCCTCCGTGTACGACCTTGGGTTCTTACGGGCTGGTACTTTCCCTGCTTGGAGAACGGCATTCCTTGACCTGACAAGTCGTACTGGTCGGTTCTGGTTCGTGTCATCGGCGCTCCCACTCTTTGACACGGATTCTCGTTATTTTTCTCCAACTCCTGATTAAGATCCGTGAAGAGTTTCTGTAGTTTAGCAACGTGCAAGCCCATATCTTCCGACTCATTCTTCCTTTCTTGAAAGAAGGACTCGATAAGAACGTTCAGCCTCTGTGCGTTACTGCGCTCGAATCTCGCTAGAAGTTCGAGCCATACTTCCCGAGCGGAGGAGCAGGTACGCACCAGCTCACCGATCGGTTTGTTTAACGCGGCCCCAATGAGACTTGCCGCTTTGGCGTCATCTTTGAGCCATTGTTGCCTGGCTTTCTTCTCAGCTTCCGTTGCAGTAGCAGATAATACAGGAGGCGAGCTGTCCTCTTCCATAACTTCTTCCAAGCCGTAGGCTCGGGAGAGCATCAGCATTTGCCATTTCCATTTTGCCCACCCAGCCGGGCCTTCCAATTTGTCAACCTGAATTTTGAGGTCACCGGATGACATGATCTCCTACCTTGTTGAGAATTCCTAGCTAACAAGGGGGGTCCGCGAATTGTACGACGCCGATTTGAACCAGATAGGGCACGTGTGATAGGCCTACAAGAGACATGAAAAATGGCTGATGAAACTTTTCCCCATAGGCCGTCTTTCGCGAACTACAGCGCTTTCAAAACCCGAAAGTCAACATGGGCTCCTATGGAAGCCCGTAGGAATCAGTGGAAGTCAAGGCAAAACAAGCTCTAGAAATCTTTGCGGAGGGTTTCTAGTACCGAGCCTAGTCTTGAAAATTGCGCCACGTGACAGTGGTGCAACCAGAGACGGACAAAAAAGAGAACAAACTGTCAGGTGAGGACGGAACAGCGGACTCCGAAATTGATTGTGTATCAACGAATGCATCCGTAGGATGTCATTCCTTTGGTCCGCGCGGACGTTGTACAAAAAACAATGTCCAGTGAGTCTCTTGGCAAAATCTTTCCACAGTCGGAAACAATAAAGGTCGAGAGGTTGCACAAAGCTCGTTGAAGCCGCAGGGAAAACGTTGACCGCGACGAGTTTCCCCGGAATATTGTAGAGTTCTTGATCGTTGTGGCCTCCCCACGAGTCGACGTACAGAACACATTTCCGTCCATGGCCGAGCTTCTTTTTGAGTTTCGCGGTGACTGCGTGACGGCGGACTGTATACTTGTCGCGTTTATTCGATGCGCACATTGTCAGAATATTCTGTGCTGCGAGTGCTTCTACATAAATTATCATTTTCATTGATTCGAAACCTGACAGTTTGTTCTCTTTTTTGTCCGTCTTTGGTTGCACCACTGTCGCGTGGCGCAATTTTCAAGACTAGTCTCGGTACTAGAAACCCTCCGCAACGACTTCTAGAGCTTGTTTTGCCACTGATCCTTACAGGCTTCCATAGGAGCCCATGTTGAATTTCGGGTTTTGAAAGCGCTGTAGTTCGCGAAAGACGGCCTATGGGGGAAAGTTTCATCAGCCATTTTTCATGTCTCTTGTAGGCCTATCACACGCGCCCTATCTGGTTCAAATCGGTGTCGTACAATTCGCGGACCTCCCTTGTAAGTTAACTTGGAGGTGACGCACTGAACCCATAACCTGTGGGAAAGCACTAGGAATTGACAACGACGCGAGAAGATTACGAGCAAAATTAGTCCTCGTCGTTTATAAGCATTAGCTATTTATAGTCTCTGGCTGCTGAACTTCCAACTCTAACATCCTAGAGCTCGAGGGTCACAGGAGTTAGTTTTTCGTCCATGAATTTCGCTTCGCGTTTCCGGAGCGTTCTTGCGGTCGCTGAACTGGTTACTAATTCGACCTCGGCCAGTTTCACCAACACACCGCCGGCATTCAGGTTTCAGGTACCAGTGCGGCGCGCCATTTGCCACTGTCTCCAGCGTCTCAATAATGAGTTGGGGTTTCGTGGGAACTACTCCCCGAAGGTGATTCACAATACAGTGAAACCTGTCTGATAGGACCACCTGCGGGGATCGTGGAAAGTGGTCCGATACTTCAGGTGGTCCGAATACTCGAATCTCGATCTCGATCGAACACAGTCTGCCGAAAGTACATCGGATGATAGCGCGATCATTTTGAGCCTTTCAAATGCTCGCAACGCTTCCTGTGGAGTTGGGATGTCCACTGGCTCGTCGTCAGCTGGTTCTTCTCCTTGCTCGTCGGGAGAATCTTCCGTCGCAGCGTGTCTCGCCTCAGCACACGAAACGTGCACGTATACAGTGTGGCGGGCTCCTGCTGGGACTGAATCGTCCGCTGAGCGTTTGCGCAATGATTTTCCATGGAGCGCGAAACTCGCCAATCGTTTGCGAGCTGGAGTGCGAGTTCGGGGCGGTCCCACTACTCAGGTTTTGAGAAGCTTTGGTGTCGATGAGAGCTGGTCTTTGGTCTCGTTGCTCAGGTGGTCCCATTACACGTTCGGAATACATGGGCCTCTATGGCCGGAAAAATTGGTGCCCAGGCGAAGCGGTCCAATAGCTCAGATGGTCCCAGTAGACAGGTGGCTCTACCTCAGGTTTCACTGTCGACGGTTCGAGTAAGCGGATTTCGAGTTGATTGTGTTCCCTTGGTTTCCTGCAACTCCGTAAGTTTGGACGTCATACGTTCCACCAACTTGGAATTTAGGGTAGAAGCGGTCACGTTCTTTGAATCCAACCATGGGGAATTCCCCGCTCGAGTCCGATACGTTAATGCAGAAGAGTGTTCACTTTCCTCCATTTTTCTCCCACAGCATCACCGGGGGGTTGGCTAGCACCTGCACTTGGAGTTCGCTCATGTACAAGCCTTCAATCAAATCGCGAATCGAGAGTTGAACTCGCTGTGCCGGACTCTTCGCAGGCGGCGTGACTTGAGATGGTTTTGGCAGAGTCGCGTTGACTTCCGGTTTCTTCACCGCAACAAGGCTTGTCGAGTTTTGATTGCGAGATTCGGGTCTGGGGCTAAAACGTGACGTCGACGGATTTGTTGGATCCGTTCTATCCCGTGAAACGAGCTAGTGTTGCTAGAACTAGAAGTTCGCTCCGTACTGTGGTCGGTCGCTGACATAACTGAATGTGCTGAGCCGTTAGAACACTGACAGACGGAAGGAGTGAACGAAGTTGATTCGCTAGCGCAGTACTCCGCAGTCGAGTCGCGACAAACCTTGAACGTGTTTCTCTTGCTTCTTACCAGCGCGATCGCTTTGCTTTTGCAACGCTTCGCAACAACATCGACCATCCATGATATCAGAAGCTCTTGACCGGAATATGCGCTCGTAAGCTCTCACCGTGTCGGATTTGACAAGCAGTCTTCAGATGAGAGCGGGCCAACGAATTCCGTACTTCTCCTCCGGTATCCAATGTTATTTTTGCCCCTCTCCTCCGCAACCTAGAGACTCAACAAGATATGGTTGAGGCTAACGTTACGCATGTCAACCATCGCGGGGATACAACTCAATTTCCCATCCGTTATCTCGTCAACAATTACGTTCCTTCCGCAATTATTTATTTCGCCGAATTCTGCCGCACTGAAGAGAGCACTTAGGTTGACGCGGAATGACGACACGCGGTGTCGAGCAGGTGTTGGGCCTTAGCAGCCGCTCCCTTGCGCATTAGGAGCGGAAAACTTGCTTTCGTTGAGTTGAAAGAGGTTCCGTGTTTCGAAAACTGGCTCCCGTGTTGTGAGCACGGTGGGAACATGATGATGAATGAGCCCCGCGTACCTTGTTTTTCAGACATTCTTCTTCCCCAATTCCCATCCTCGCTGCACAGTGGTCGAAAGTGGGAATTCAGCTGGACGGAATTATCTGATTGTGAGAGCTGTCTTGTCCCGATTCGGCTTTGCGGAAGCAGATTTGATCTCTAAAACGGCTCCCACAAGCTCATTTATCGAGGTTGAGGCAGTTTTGAGACAAAAATCGGGCCTGTGGGTAGGATAGCACTGACTTTGAAGGTGTCGCGCGAGCGCTGCAAGGACACTGAAGAGTTTGTATTTGAACAATTTTGAAGCCCTTCCTCTTCGCTACAGAATGGTTCCAAATCGAACTCCGCAGCCGTCTTATTCACGATTTGTGAGTAATTTGGAAACATCGACCGAATGAGGGCGGAAAGGTTGTTTCCCAAGAGCATTCAATCATATAGGTGTATTCAATCGCCCATCGTAACACCATATTGCTTCTCACACACGACACCGCATGGGAACATTCTTATGATGTCTGAATTCTTTCGCGCTGTTCTTGATTGTAATTTTTTCTTCCAAATACAACACAGTTTGCTCAATATTCTTGTTTACAAGAAGTTTTCATACACAATACGATCCATAAGGGCTGAGCCCTGTCTGTGGTATCGGGTTGGAGACGTTTATACTACTGGGATGCGGACGACAGGTACCGCTCTCTCAAACTAATACATACATCAGTTGAGCCAGAGGTTCTCAAACTTTTCCGGTGGCAGCACCCCGCGGCAGCCCGAGCTTTTCAAAAAGTATGGTCAGACCGACCTGGAAATTTCTCCCATAGACTTCAAAAAGTCTGGTCAGACCGAGTTCGGAATCGCCCGTGACTCTCTGTCGTTTCATCCCGGGTCAATCCGGAATCAACGGCAGCCCCGCCCCATGCTCAAGGAGTCTATCTCGCGGCAGTTTGGTGCCGGCTGCACACAGTTTGAGAACCCCTGAGTTGAGCATCGATTCAAGATTAGAACAATTGACGCTACTCTTGAAGGTTTTGATACTCTATTTTCAGCCCTTGATCCGGTATTGACTCCAAGTTCGCAAATCGGGCGGTAGAGAATTCAGCATAGATAGGTATTGTCTAGTGTCAAGTTCTCTGGTAGTTTCGAGACGAGAAGCGGGCACGCGAACATGTCTAGATCGGGCGCCTCCAGTGTCATGTTGGTGATCAAGCACATAATCTTTTTCAAGTTGGATGGCTATGTGGAGTTGTGTGAGGAGCACGGATGCATATAATTTACGGAAAGGCATTATGCCGAATCGATAATGAAGAGCTCTAGTGAACATCTCTGGACTTGCGAAACATGACTCGCAGCAGGGCCGGCCCTTGGGGGGGCAACCCGGGCGGTCTCCCGGGGCGCCTCGGTATTTTTGAAGGGGTTGACTGATAGGGGAAAAAGCATCGCTGCACCTGGTCTCCTTTTCCCGAACTTCGAAAGCGAAAATCGTGAGACAACTATGGGCGCCTCTATACTTCATAGAGGAGTTTGCTTCGAATTTGTCGAGTCTCATGAAGTTTTCTCAGTGTTGCTCGATTCAAGATCAGGTCACATCGACGCTCCCTGGTGCGAATGAGCGACTCAGGACGATGGTATTCCTCGTCAGTTTTCAGAGCATAAAATTGTCCACTTGAAAGATAGATACACGGAATAAAACAACAGAAAAAAGGCTAGTCGAACACAGGGAATAACTCAGCATGCGAGGAGAGGGAAGGCGGCCGCATGTCTCGCAAGAGGGGGCGCCTGGAGGATCTTCGCCCGGGGCGCCGTCAGACCTAGGGCCGGCCCTGCTCGCAGACAAGAATTCTGAATTTTTTCGATTGGCGTAAGAGCCAATGAAGCAATGGAATTTGAGGATCTTCAGTCGCCGAGTCGAGGCCACCGATTCCGAGACCATTGCAAAAGTGCTCTCATGTCTTATACGCATAACTGCGCGGCAGCTGTCGTCGCCATGCGGAAAAGGGATAGTAGAAGTACATTTGAAAAAAATGGGTGCGGGTAACAGCGGGCAACATTAGTTTGATACAAGACTGTGTCATAGTGCTCGATATAGGGAGGAATGGCTCCACGAAAAATGAACCAAATTCGGTCCTCCTCTGTAAGCCTCTCAAACGACTTTCACGAACTGGAAACGCGATGTCCAATGCTTGCATAGGATCGTCCTTGTAGTTCACGAGGCAACGTATCCTTCCCTACGAAACAGTCAGCAGAGAGAACGGAAACCATGGGCCTCGTTCGAACGGGACCATCGTACGTCTGGAGCAGCGAGACTTAAGCTCTCACTATGTTGGGGATCTGGGACACGTGGATAAGCATGACGATTTCCGACAAATGAACCCGTAATTTCAGTTCCAATGTTCAGTCCTCCCCGCTGTTTGAGCGGTCTGGTATCGTATCAATCCGTACTGTTCTGAAATGCGCCCAGCGACTTCAGCCACAGAACGCCAACAAGCCACGCCGGCGCCTCGAGCGCGGATTGGGTGCGGCAGCTCGCAGGCAGCTGGCAGGCAGCTACTTGTTCGTGCCGCTCGCGGGCAGAGAGGAATCCAGCTGTTCCCGCTGGACCGATGGACAGGCTCCGGTATTCGTTCCACTCAACCCGCCAATCGCGTGTTCACAATGCGCCACAAGTCGCTGGGCGTATTCCAGAACAGAACCTATCAATCAATCAGACTGCAATCGAACAGAACCTATCAATCAATCAGACTGCAATCGAACAGAACCTATCAATCAATCAGACTGCAATCGAACAGAACCTATCAATCAATCGGACTGCAATCGAACAGAACCTATCAATCAATCAGACTGCAATCGAACAGAACCTATCAATCAATCAGACTGCAATCGAACAGAACCTATCAATCAATCAGACTGCAATCGAACAGAACCTATCAATCAATCAGACTGCAATCGAACAGAACCTATCAATCAATCAGACTGCAATCGAACAGAACCTATCAATCAATCAGACTGCAATCGAACAGAACCTATCAATCAATCAGACTGCAATCGAAAACAACGGTGTTTCATTGTTTCTTCCTTGCGAAGGGGATATGACTTGGAATCACTGTCGCGCAAGCGCGAATATGGCTGGCAGCCACATTCGAGGGCTCCCGCTGTACCTTCTTTCCCTGACACAGACCTGTGTCCTATGCTTTGGACCTCCTGGGGTTCCGAAGCAACCCCGGATTGTTTCCCATCGGGAAGCTCGTCGATTTTTGGTGAAGTTTCGATGGTTTTGAAATCCCTCCGAATGACTTCCTTCCGGAAGAACTTTGTATCGTTGGAGCGTTGAGTTACGCAAGCTTTATTGCACTCATGTATCCATTTCACCAACCCTATTCAGGGGGTCCTGAGGCTCCGTTTCGAGGTACCTCTAGATATTTTCTTCCATGAAAGAGTAGGGCGGGGCTTTATGAGATGTATTGGAATCGTGCTTCCAGCCATCTGGGATCTAGATGCAATCTATGTCTCATAACTAGGGCTGTGCATTCTATGCATTTCATATTTTCATGCATATATGCATATTTCGAGGATTTCAGCATCGTTACGCATATTCAGCGAAACCGGGAATTTCACGCATATTAATCGATTTTCGGTCTTTTTTTCATTCATTTTTACCCATACTTTGCCGATGAGAGCTTGAAAACAAGTAGAATTTCGGTTTCCCAATGCACGGACTCGCCGCACACGTCACATTGACGTTCATAATCCGAGAGAACGAACGACACTCTCGCCAATCTCGGTTTGTCGCTTGAGGCCTCCATCAGACTCGTGGGGCGCCTGGTTCTCCCTCGAGAACTGCGGCCGATTTTCACGAAATTCGGAAATGTGTTGCGCGGGAACCCTCGCTAAGTTGAACTGTGCCGAGTACGGAACTTCTTTCGAAGAGAAGCTCGACGCAATACTCCAAGGGCCGTCGAGGACCTCTCGTTCACGAGATTCTCGCCAATCATGTCCTGTGATGTTGAGCGATCCTTCTCACGGTATGAAGATATTCTCCGAGAAAATCGCCACTCGATCATCTTCGACAACTTGAAGAAGTATAATATCGTTGCTTGCAATCAACATCACCCCTGAATATCGTGAAATTACAATTGAATAACTCGTTCTTATCCTGCATATCTTCGTGCATATCGGTAGTCATCTTCCGTGCATACTGCATGCATATTTCTCATTTTTTTCGTGCATATTTTGCACAGCCCTACTCATGAATCATATTTATGAAGCCGCCCAAGAATCACAGTGGGTTGAGAACTCGAGGCGGGAACTTCGTTAGCTTCATCGATAAAGAGAACTAGCTGTTTTTAAACATCTCTCGAATCATCGAGAATGGGCAACGACGAAGTAATCCACAAGCTGCCGGCTACAGCCCGGAACGGGCCGTCTCCTATTTGTGGAGCCGGCACATCGTTCTGTCGCTCCTTATCGTCCTTCCGCACGGTGCCTTGGGGGGAAACGGCCCCCAAATGCCCTTACAATATATACTCTCAATAGTATGGTCAAACCGACCCCGGTTTCACCTCCATGGACTCTGTAAAGTGTGATCAGACCTACCCCGGAATCGCATCCGCAGGTCCCAAAAAGTATGATTATCAAGTACCTGGGTTCGCCCGATGGTCTCAAAAAAGTATCATATGACCGACCTCGAAATGCTCGTCCTGTACTCCCATAGACTTCCAGAAGTATGCTCAGACCGACCCAGAATCACCGCCACGGGTTCCAGAACGCATGATCAGACCGCCCCTGGAACGCCTCCATCGGTTTCAGGAAGTGTGATCAGACCGGCCCCATGCGCTCAGAAAAGTGTGGTCTGACCGACCCCCGAATTCCTCCATGGACTCCCAAAAGTATGGCCAGATGGGCCCCGTAATCGCCTCCATTGAGGGGCTAAAGCGAGAGGCTTTTATCCCTATCAGGGATAGGGCAATGGCTGTTTTTTTCGGAAAAATGAGGGGGAGGGGGGAAAGGCGGGGGAGGGGGGATAGGTGGGTGGCCTATGTCCTTCATGGATGCCTCCCCTACACGAGACACTTTTTCCAGGCTCGATTTCAACCTCGGTTTTCGAGTCTATTGCGAACAGACAAACAGACAGCGTTTCGACTTTTATTTATATAGAAGATTTTTTTCGGAGAAATGAGGGGGGAAGGGGAAAGGTCCGAAATCTCTGGAAGAAGACGTTTGAGCCAGGTGAGCTCCTTAGCGGCCTCACTTGCGGCGACGATCTCAGCCTGAATCGTCGAGAGAGCGGTTGTTTTCTGGAGCTGACTCGACCGGGAAACGGCTCCGCCGGCCACGAGCGCAACAATTCCTGATGTAGATCTCCTTGTCTCCTTGCATCCTGCGTAGTCCGCGTCACTGTAGACAGCGAACGCACTGCAAACGGTCGCTTCGGCATGTTCCCCGTATTTTCCCGACACTCCTCGGCCTCAAATGCATCGACATCTTCAACTTCGTCCCTGACATCGAGCTCTGCGTCAAGTGGATGCTGGATTGGGGAAGGATATATTACGGTAGCGACACGGACCATGTGAAACTCGTCCATGCTTTGAGATTGCTGCGCGTCCGAAGCGTCGGGCTCAGCTTCTTCCGAATCCCCATCAACGTAGTCGATCAGAAAACCTTTCAGCTGGAGTGACCTGAACCTTTGAAATTGAACTTGAATCCTTTGTCTCTCACTTCGAAGAAATAAGGGGATCAACCCCGCAGCCAAGAATCTCACGGGGAATTCCTCCAGGCCCCACTGCTCGGGTCTCGAATTTTCCAGGCCCACCATGTGATCTCATCAGGGGCGTACACAGCTTTTTTGTTTGGGGGGGGGGGGGTCCAAGGGCACTTTGTCAGGCTTTTGGGGGGGTCCAACAGATGATGATGATCCCTCCCGTAGGACTCTATGGGCAGGTTCGAAATTTTTGGGGAGTCCATGGCCCCCTTGGACCCCCCCCCTGTGTACGCCTTTGGATCTCATAGATGAAGAAGAGGCCCGACTGCAGCATGGATGCAGCGTGCTTGCTGGTCCTGCGAGGTTCACCTGACTCAGAGTCTTCGACTTCATGACCGTAACGTTCATCACAAACTGACCCCCCTGAGGGCGTCCTGCGGCAACAATCTCGCCAGACTCTTCCTCGAGAATCACGACACCACTTTTGTCGATCACAGCAGTGTAGCCCTTTTCAGTCGCCAACTCCACGGACATCAGGCATACACTTGCCTCTGGGACGTAGAGCACATTTCTCGGAACCAGTTTTCCGTCGACTCCGCCAACGTTGGTCTTCAAGCTGATATCGCCTTCCCCGTAAGCGAACATCCTGGCGTCCTTCTTCTTGAGCCAAATTGTTACAGGCTCCTTAAACGGCGTGTATGATTCGAAATCGCTTCGGTTTCGACAGATAAGTCTCGATGCGCCACTGTCAAAATACCAGATGATCGGATCTTGAGCTCCGACAGAGGCCTCGAGCACACCGGTACAGAAGGCAGCATCCTTTTTCTCGCTTCCCAGCTTCTGCGGGCATCCGTCGGCCCAGTAGCCGAGCTTCAGGCACCGTCGACACGGGAATTTCTGCTTGGCCTTTTCGCTTCGTCGTTGATCTCTGGGCTTCATTGATCTTTCTGGAGCGGACTTCTTGCCTCTAATGCCCTTGTGACGATCGGTAACCAGGACCGATGAACCAGGGGCTTCCTCGCTCTCGATTTTCGCTCCCCACGATTCGATCACACTGAGCTTTTCGATCAGCAAATATAGCTTCTGATCCTTCAACGGTATCGTATCCCAAAGATCGCGGAAGTTATCGAAATCTCTACCCAGCGTCGACAAGATCCTCCCGATAAGGATCTGTTCTGAAAGAGTACTCTCTTCGTGCTTCGTTAGCTCATTGTTGAGATCCGCAAACAGCTTCTGAAGCTTGGCTATGTGCATTCCTATGTCCTCATTCTCATTCTTTCGGGATTGGGAGAAGGATTCTATGAGAACATTCAGCCTCAACGCGTTGCTCCTCTCAAATCTAGCACAAAGTTTGCTCCAAACTTCACTTGCAGAAGAGCAAGTTAGAACGAGCTCACCGATTGGCTTGCTCAGAGCCGCTCCTGTAAGACTCGCTGCTCGAGCATCATCTCTGTTCCACTGGAGCAGGGCTTTCTTCTCGGCGTCCGTCGGTGGTACAGACTGTTTCGGGGGTGATCCTTCCTCGGCAATCACGGGCTCTAGAGCGTGGGCACGGAACAACATACTCATTTGCCACTTCCACTTGGCCCAGTCTGCCGGTCCGTCCAGCTTGTCCACCTGGATCTTGAAATCACTCGACGACATGGTGATTCAGGACGTTCTTTGCTCTCAAAAAGCTCAATTACAGTTCGCAGAGGTGGCGGACTAGACCCATATCCTGTTGAGATATCTACTGAGAACAACGTGTTGTCCAAGCTGGCAAAAGTTGAATTCGTCGTTTATTCATCATTGCTATTTATAGCCTCCTGGAGTCGGCTTTTCCAATATCTTCAACATGGAGTACCCATATCTTAACTAACGGGACAGCTATTTCCTCCATGACCCGGTGAGGGAGTAGCTGTCTGACGAGCTCAATTGAGGACCACGGTGTCCACATTTCACTTTTCCGAAGAAGAAAAAAACCGCACAACCACCTTGGACTGAAGACGATTTCCGGGGCCGAAATGTCCTAGGGTTCAAACGTCTCAGGGCCAAAAATTCTCGGGGCCCAAACTTCCGAGGCCAAAATGTCTAGGGCCGAAACATCATGTAGCTATGATATGCTCTGAGTATCACCTATATCGGTGTAGCGAGAAGGGAAGATTTGACTGGTCAGTAGTTTAAAATATAGGTTCACTTAGTGGACGACACCAAGCATATTGGTAAATAAATGCTTATATCAGAACATCATGTAACGGCAACGAGGCTTGTTTCAACCCGTGCAAGAATCTTGGCAACTTACCGATCGTCAACTCTGGTCATTGTATTGCCCCAGCTGCTCCATGAAGATGTCTTTCATCGTCCAGGAATGCGGTTGTGACATCACACTGGACGACTTTGAGATCATGAACTGCCGCCGAGAACAGCAGACATTGAATTGACGTGGGCCCTGTGACGGGTGAATGAGTCTCGGAGAAGTCCACACCAGCCTCCAGCGCACAACCTCTGATCACTATCCGAGATTCAGCCTGAACAGCCACATCGACTTGATCATATTGACTCCATTTGGGGTCTCAACCAGATGCCACGTCTCGTTTGCCATCAGCGCATTGGAGGCGTGCTGGGCCCATTATCTGCTAGAAGAATATTACTCCCGGAGAGACAACTTTTTAGGTGCACGATTGAACTTCGTTGTGTGTCAGCACTGTTGAGAACCCCGTCTTGAAGCCTTGCCGACTCGCGCGCATGCGTGGCTGAATCGTGGCGACGCAAACAACAGATTTTATGGATTCAGAAAAGGTTTCGGCCTTCCTACCGCTCGCTGCGCTCGCGGGGGGGGGGGGGGGGGGCGTTTTCCTTCGGATCCTGCAACCCGACTAACACATCCAAACCTCTGGGTTTCTGTCGTGCTCAATCATTGTGTCGATCCGGGCCATACAACCTGTGACGATCCACCGCTGAACAACTGAACTACGGACCCTTCACTTCGTAGTCTTTCTGGGATACATCATCTCGAATACTGGAAGCGACTGATCGTACATCGGAGGAAATTGACCATCATTGCACGGAGGCTTCAAGCGTGTTTGAAGCCGTGTTCACAATTCATGGGCTACCTTTACGGCAAGCATGGAGATGAGCCCCTACTCCCTTGGCACCTCGTCGCTCCCGCTGAATTCGCTCATCCCCCTCGGATGGGCCGAGCATTCAAGAAGGGCCGTCGTCCGGATCTCGCCTCCGTTGAACTTTGTTTCCGCTCAAAGAAATGTTTTCCAGTGTGGTCAATATCGAGTCGGTCGATTTCCGATGATCGTCACCGCAGGAGCGGAGGTGTAGCGGCTGGGGAGCACTGATTGGATTCTGTGAGATCCATGAAAGTCCAAGATAGCAATTCGATGTATACTGTATGCACTCGTGGAACATGGTGAAAGTTCTTCTACAGGACTGCAGCGGCGTAGCTGGGGCGGCTGCAAGCTTTCTGTGCATGAAGTCGAATCCGTTCCGAACTCAATGAAGCCTGTGGGGTTGACGAGGCTGTTGAATCGAACATGAGTCCCTCTCCCGGAGAATCCAGAACCCCATCCCGAAGTATGATGGACGAACCTCGTCTGGCTGTCTCCACAAAGATGAGAGCACCAGAAGGAAATCAGAGGACCCAGAAGGAACTGGGAGATTCCGAGGGGATCGAAGGAGTTGGAAGAAAACGGAGGTTCCGAGGGGATCGAAGGAGTTGGAAGAAAACGGAGATTCCTGGAGAATCAAAGGATTCGGAAGAAAAAGGAGATTCCGCGGGAACGAGAGGATTTGGAAGAAAAATGAGATTCCGAGGGAATGTGAGGAATCGAGGAAGCTGACTCAACTTGACCTTCCCTAAGAGGTTTGATCTGGCACCTGAATAAACGGAGGCAGGATAAACGTTTCAATTTTATAAAGTAGTAACCAAGTACAAACGCTATTAGAACGTATTTGAGCAGTCAACATTTCGTTAGACTTTGACTGTTGACGAGATCAGTTGGATTGAGACGACAGACGACTTTGTTTTCGACTTTTGCAACAGGTACAACAACTCTCCCCTGGACGTCTACAACTTCCTGCAAGCATAGACAGTTTAACATTAGTTTCCTTGACTTCCTACCGAGCTCCGTTGTAAGGAAATGAGTGAGTATGAAGCGATAGTGGACAGTGTTTTCGAATCACGGCGAGATCACGCTGGCTCACCTGGTATATCGCAAGATCGGCTGCCATCTGGAGTTCCATAGTGACCCGTCCGGATACCAATCTCACTCGTCCATCACGAAGAACTTGAAGTTTGCCAAAGTTCCCTGAAGAGGAACGGTTCTGATAAGCTTCGACTCGCGATTTTCCGCCTCAATCAACGCCACCGAGAACCACCGATGGAAACCCACCTTTTGGCAGATTCTTCAGTTTGTATTGCTGTGGACCCGCTTGAGCATCATCTTTTCCAGGGGGTTTCCGGTCAACCGCATCGAATGCATGTGATGGTGCCGGGAGTCTGAAAAGATTTCCGATTGGAGATGCTGTCCCTTGTTCTTCTCCAAATACCCGTAAACTTATGACAATGGAAGGAATGAGGGTATCACATTTTGTTACCACTTTCATCGTTATTTTACCTGGGTAATTGAAAGACTGTGAGACATTTGCCGTCTTCTTCTCCTTTGGTTGAATTCTCTCCGAGGCATAAAGCTTTCAGGAGTCGCTCCGCCATCTTGAGTGGATCTTCAGGTGGCTGATGAATGGATAACGTGTATACAGTGAAAACTGGACTCAAATAGTCCCTAAGACTCATTCGACTTGAAGCGTGCTAACAAAGAAAAGCAGATCACAATACTGACTTTGGGTGTGGAGACTCCTTTGGTGGGTACGTCTTCGTCTACATCCATCGAGTCTTCTGCTTTTATATCATCGCTCCTACACGCGTGATTGACTGAGCTTAGCGGTAGCAGCAAGGGCATATCGCCTTCTTCTTTGTCGCCGTGATCGATGAACTGTAGGAGACAAGGAAATAGAAACCACGGGCAGAGTTTTCGTGCCCAGCATGTAGGCATCAATCACTTCTTCATCCGAATTGGAAGCTCGAGTCGAGGCATCCGGAGCGAAAACATCGCTCTGTCCTCCTTTAGAGTTACTCACGTCGGCCTTTGTTACTCGATTGATCGTTTCATCTGCGTCATCGAGCTCATCTTGATCTATCGGAATGTATCTGGGCAAGCTGGTGTCTCTGATGGACCCTTCCGATCCTCTACCTCCACCACCTCCACCGCCCCCACCTCCTCCGCCCCCTCCGCTGCTACTCCAGCCGCCGCGGACGTTCGGCCCAGCGGTGCTCGCATCGAAAATACCTGCAATTCAGGCACATTTGAGACATAAGGCTTGAATGGATACATTCTGGTCTCGAGAGAAGTCGGTTTTCGAACAGAACTTAGGAACCCACCGTCGAGTTGGATGAGGTTTGCTGCTCCTCGACCCCGGCCTCGGCCCCGTCCTCTGCCTCTTTCGGAACCTCGGCCTCGATCTGCGCGTTGGTTCGCACCACCTCTCGACCCCCGTGTGTTGAGGCTGTCAGCATTCCCACTGTAACGTAGTAGGAGGGGTCGTCATTAGTTCCATCAGAGGAACGTTTTGTAACCTTCCCTTTTCTCGCGCACGCGGGCCCCCGGGACTGCCAAGGGAAAGCTAGCGAACTCTCGAACCGAAACAAACACATGCAGATATAGGAGTGATGCCGCGAACAGTGAGCAGAAGTTCGCCATACCTTGTTGCGTTTCTGCGGCCGAGATTCGGAGCAAGATTTGGTGTGACTGATCTTCGAGGCATCGATATTCCTCCTAAGGTCAGGTCGCGGGGGGCGCGTAGGCCCGAGTTCAACCTGGAAAAGCCATTGCGCGAGTTAGATATCAGTTATCAGGCTCGAACAGAGTTACAGAGATCTCTCCCGAGAACCGATGATGCAACTAGTGGTCTACAGAGAATAGATTTCGATTCGAGAACTGATGCTTTGTGGGCACAGCTTCAACGATCGGCACTCAAGCAGCAGTGGCTCGTTCAATCCGAGATCCAAATTTGACAGACTATTGACTCGCAGAGACACCAGTGAGAGAAAACATTATGAGCAAGTAGCGGGTACCTGGCACCGGCCGGTAGAGGAAGTCCTGATCGTGCAAGAACACCTCTCGGTATTGCTTTTGGAACTGCCGGAGCGGTGCTTGTGCTCGCAGTCCCATTGTTCTCAGACATATTCCCTGTTAGATGCCAACACTAAATCACTACAAACTCGGGAGATTCACCACCCGACGAAAGCGTCGACCACACTTTCCGAGACAACGCTGCGCTCATCTGGTAGAGAAATGAGCATGGAGCAGTTTGGGCGAGAGCAGACGCTTCTTGGCGCCAAAACTCAAATTGTCAGAAGAAGATGATGGGCGCGAACTCAACTTCAGCACTCTGTTTTATCGTATCGTAGTGGATTTCGAATTATGGAATCGGATTTCATCTGTGCAGCGGCTACGCGCGCGAACTTTATCAGCGAGCGTCGACGCCTTGCGACTTGTCAGTGGTGGAACGTACATATGGCAATGAGCAGTTTGCAGTATCCTGTAGACGGGAGAAAATGGTTGCAGCCGGTGCCAACGAGGAGTAGCCATATGTCCTCGTAGCGTCACTCATATCATTTTCCCTGGGGGAGCCGCTCTAAGAAAATATACTTGGTATAGGCTCGAACCTGCGTCAAGGAACTGGTCGCTCACGATCAGCCCGCGCGGAACTCATTTGATCTTCACTCGACGTCAGCCCACGACGACAACGGCGAGTTTGATACGCGAAAGATGCTTCTCACCTCAAACAATGCCACTGAGTCTCGACAACCACTGAGTTTAAACGTGATTCCTGTGGTCACGCAGAACGTTGCCGCAATTGATCAATTTGACTTTGAAAGTACCGCTCGAGAGCTCGTCGTCCAAGTCGTCAAAATATGGGTTCTACTCAAACATGAAGTTCAGCGGAACTGATCATATCCTCCTTCAAGGAACGGCAAGTTTATAGGGAGCCAGGATCTACAGAGGACGAGCCCGATGGTGGGCGCCGCAAAAACAAAGCGTTGACCGATCAAAACCTCGAGTCCAGACACGGATAGGTCCTCTCAAAAAAATCAACTGATAAGTAGATCAGGCAACCTCTGCCGTGGTTTCAAGATTCGTGATTCCGATCCACTCACTTGGTGATTTTTCTCGCGAAAAACAATGACCAGCAATCGGACTTTCCTGCAGCCATCGCGGAACGGAGGGTCGACCAAGAATGAGTTTGTGACCCATGAAGTACATGAACATTTTTTGGACTTAGGTGCTCGTCAAATGCCACGGTTCGGAATAACGATGGAATTTGAGACGATGGTTAGTGATTTCTTCGTGAACCAGAGGAGCCTCCATCCACTTGGAACACCGGTCTCCCTGAAACTTCATATAGTGACCGTGCTACAAGAAGAGGAAGTCGGACCGCTCGAAGGTATCGAAGAACGAAGTGTCTTTATTCGAGACTCATACTATGTTGTTGAATGAGTCATCGTATAGGAACGGAGGAGGATCTCATTCGTCCCCCTCAGTCATACGACAACATTCCTCTCAAAGATTCCTCCCCTTCAAGATTCTTACCCTCCTAACATGATGAACCGGAGAAACGACCGAATTTTGTCAGCATTCTATAGTCCGTCGACTTCTCAGTCCCTCTCGCTGGCTGTGTCCATCGATTTTCTGGGGGAAAAACCTCGTCCGGTGAAGCGTTCTTGAATGAGCAAGCGTAGTCCGAATCCTCTTCAGGAGGAGCTCAGTACTGTCCAGAGGAGGCCGGTAGGTCGGAAACCTTTTCAGTGACCGGGATTGCCGATCCAAGAAGCGGTTGGAGGGACTCCGCATGAGTCAGCGAAGACTGTGGCGTATCGGTTACTGCCGAAGGAGGCAGTCGCGCTTCAAGACTCCGGTGTCGAGACACTTGACGATAACAACTCGTTGATGCAGGAGTCCTGGACCATATCATCGGTGAATTTTCGCGGGACGGGGGAACGTTCCAAAATTTGAGTAAGGTTTCGGATGGGGTTACGTGACCAACCCTGAGAAAAGCCATCGAGGTGCCCATGTATTCCGTGAGAACGGCTGAGACCCGTTTTCCGCCCTGTAACTCGATCAGAACTCTTTGTCCCGCGATAACACCGCTCCCAGGGGAGTAAGAGCATGCTTTCCTCAGAATCGGGGGAATAAGCTTCAATTGTCTCCTCAGAAGATTCCGCGCGAGCCACTCCTGAGGAGCAAATGTTTCCGAGGTTTTCGGTTAACCAACTCATCCAGCCTGCTGCTCAACACCTGTACGTCTAGGAAACATAACCCGTGTTCCGTTGTTCCTCAAGTAAGCATAAGAACGTCACGAAACGCATAATGTACTGGCTCTGAGTAACTTGAACGCTGTCCGTTCGCTTCGCGGCGATGAGCTGAGCATGGTAAGATGATCTTCCCCGATGCCGATGGCCGTGCGGAAATTTTGTTGAGCGTTTGACCTCTCAGATGAACTCCGACGATCGTGGGAGATGAGCTTGTTGTGATGAAACCACGTATCTATGGGTGGAATTCATACGTTTATGTTGCGATGCTACTCGCGGGAAAGGAAATGAAGTCGCCGCTTCGACGTTCTCTTCTATTTCAGACTCATATATATTCGACGGCAGCCCGCGGTGCAACCCGAAGCTGAGATCTCGTTGAAGAAGGCGGGCTCGTTCAAGCTGTTCCCATAATCTAACCCCGTATGACCGATTCGTCGGAGACGACAACGTGGCAAATTTTGTGGCTCAACATCATTCTCTCGTATCCAGAACTAAACGTCGCGCTCAACTTCGTTGTCGTTCGGGACATTGCACTTGCGCCTCGTCGTTGGTTCCTTCGGATGTGCCACGAGACGTCTCTCACACGTTGCTATTCCTTTTGAGACCCCATGCGGTCTACGCCCTCATTTAGAGTTCCATCTCGATCCCGAGTCTCAGCGGGATTTCAGTGAGCAAAAACAACTCGCTGTTTCACAAACTTCTGACAAGAAGACCATCATATCCTCATTTGTTTTATTATTCTCTCGGAAGTTAAGTTTATCTATGTTCGCGTTTGCAGCCAAACGTACGTCTCCCTCAAATTACACCGACTTTAGGCGTACGAAGTGAGTTGGAACTTTTTGCACAGGATTTTTTTTCTTCGGGTGATGGATAACAGAATTGCAAAAATTATAAGTTTGATAAGAAAGCGTCCCCTCCGCCCTCCACTATACATGTTGTTTCCATCGACATTCGCCTGAAGCCAATGGAGCGTTTGTGTGTTTTCCTCATGAGAACATTCCCGCGACGACGCGCCGATAGATTTCGCTTTGCTGCAAAATTATATTTCATTTCATGCATATCAATCTCCTTCCACGAGTATCAACAACCAACGTGCTCACACGGTGCTCCAAACGGACGATATTTTGAAGCACAGGACCTAAATACAGTGGGGCAACGTATTTATTCCAAGCGAAATTAACCGGCGGTCTCAACAAACGCGGACTTGATACCTAACGGTTCCCTCCTGGTGGAGCCCAGGTCAGTCGTTCTTCGTAAAAACGTATGACGACCTGAAAAGTAAGGCCGAGTGTCAGGCAATGCCTCTGTCCTCTCCAGGTTCCTCGTGCAAAGTCCCATTCCTTCCTCTACATTCAGCACTGATTATTTCCTGAATCATAAACAGTCGTCTAACCTGAGGACACTTGATGTTGGCTTGGGCCGCGGGTACAAGGTCGGCCTCATCCACATCTTTCCACTTGAGCAAAAACATAAGCTCTCCCGATGAATCTGTCGCGCCAATGATCTTCTCCGGAACAAGTCCTCGGTCGAAGCCTTTCGGCTTATTTGTTTCGCTCGGAACTTTTGGAGGGGTCCTCTTTGCTGACGTTTCTCCACCATTCTGCGCTTTCCGTTTGCTCAGATCCTGCAAGCAATCACAGAAACTCAGAAATAACCGCTAGCCTCGCCATGACACACGCCAGTTCCCACCGCATGATCATTCACAGCTCCTCAGATCCTCACGGTGGACTTTTGGGCATTTCCGAACCCGAAGCCTTTCTTGGCGCTTGATCTTGTGCTCATTGAAACGAGACTCACTTTCTTGGCAGCCTCCTTCTTCGCTCGTTCTACTTCGAAAGTTTCGATGAGCTCCTGGCAATCCAGGTTCTCCTGCGGCTCCCATGTATTGTCCTCGTCACCGTAACCTTTCCATTTTAGGAAGTATTCGACCTGGAATATGAAAAGTTTCCATGTAACTTTTACTGTGCTGCTGTTTCTGACATCTTCATCGCACATGAGTGTGCTATGAACCGTAGCCATGGGAGCCAAATGATCAACCCCTGTGCTGCCGATACTTCTCGATAGGCGTCCAGCCTCTGCTCCGAGATTCAGTCGGTGGTCAGTTCGGGAGCGGTCTCCGAGAAATCGCCGTCCCGACCACGATGCGAGCTTCGCCTGCTCGACAAACCCGAACGCGTCAAAATCGAAGCAAAGTATCCAGCTCCTCCGATTTCCCAATATTTTCCGCGCGTTCATATGAACTAGCCATTTTTCGGACAAGATCTTCCGCCTCGAATTTCGATGGCTTTGATTTGCCGCCATCCTGCGAGGTCGGCCTCATTCCCACTTTGGATAGAGCTGAATACCGCGTGATTCACGGTCCTCAAACGAACGCCACCCGCCTCTACGTTTCCAAAATCTGCGACATCGATTCCGTTTTTATCGTTCGGAAGCTAAGATTCAAGCGAAGATTCCCGGTGGCTCGCAGATCAGGTGGTTAGATTTTCTGTGAACGCACGATGTCACGAATGAAACGACGAAGACGATGTGCGATGCATCTTGCCAGCGTCGATTTTAGGGGTTGTCTGCGATTCACGAAATATGTGCTCTGACCGCTGCTCGCATATCCGGCAGCAAAAGCGCTTTCAAGAAAACCTGAACTCTATTTTGGTCAACGGCCAGAAAATTTTACTTGTTTGAAGTGAGCATACCCGTCCTCCGGTCATTCTTTTGTCAAGCACTTTTTCGACAATGTATTCCTCGTCCGACATCCTTCAAAAAGTGGAAATACTTTTTTGAAACACAAGTTGCCGGGGATCGCCACGAAAAACGCGACCGACTGGTCTTACTTCCGACGGTTGGACACCAAATATAAGCGTCCAGCTTAAATGGCGGGCATAAGTCGCAACGCGACTGGGAGCTCACCCGGCGGCTGGTGTTTTTTTCTGATATGACTCATCAAAACGATGATTATTTCCGTGAATAGCATTGATTGTGAAACATTGGAACGACATCTCATTATAAGGACTTAATATGAGTTCAAGAATGTCTTTACAAAGCGGTTTCCGAAGTTGAGCCGATTTGGCGCGAAATTTCAAAAATTCAGCCGAGGGTGGCCCGCGCCGACACGATCCCTGCAGCGTGACGGCGGGTCTACCTCCGACTCCGGCACTTGCTTCTAGGATCGTGCCGCAGGATTCTCCTCATACGAGAGGTTTCCGAAGGCCACATGTGTTCTGGATCTGACCCTTGGGAACGTCGAGGTCTCCGATTTCGAATGGGAAGCAGAACTAATTGCTCTGTTCTAATCCTCTTATCATCGCCTGATGAGCTAACCAAATCAGGGAATCAGAACATTATGCATTATATCATCATACATGCTGTTTCTGCACTCAACGCATGGGTTATAACGCCATACCAGTTTATCTCTCAAGTCAAGCCGAGAGTCAGCTCCGTAACTGTCTCGCAGAAAGGGCTCCGCGATAACAAAGTAGTTCAGTAACATAGCGATGCACGGAAGATGAATTTTCTCGGCCGACAAAGATCAGATCTTATCGGTGGTGATCTCTGTAACGCGTTGGATAACCCGCGCAGCGACCGCATCATATCATTTTAATTCCCGTTATCGCTTCCGTACATCAAGAGCTCGTGGGGGACCACAGCGTGACGCCTCGTTTCCTGCGATGATGTAAAATTCTGGCAAGACGGGATTGGAAATTCAACGCTGGAAGCAGGAAATACTTTGAAGGCTCGCAGCTAGACATCGATTTCCGAAATTCGGGATTCAACTTGGAGAAGGGAATTCCGGTCTAAACTTCATTGTCGTACATTGAAAGAACAATGAGACCACGCGGTTCTCGTTCAACTTCGTTGTCATACCATCAAAGGCGGTCTACTTTTCTCTTTCGAATATGACAACGAAGCTTCAGGTTGATTTCCGAACCTCAGAGCTTCGGCGATTGATGTTTGGTCGCAGCGAAAGGTTCCCGCATCCTGACTCCTGTAGGTCGCCTGATCTCAACAAACGTCTCATGGTCGATGGAATCTGCATGAATTACGCGAACGATACCAACAACTCGCTTGTTGCAAACGAGTCAAAATCGCAGTGAAAGACTTTCTAGGCACTGTCACAACCTGAAAGACCGCAGCCGGTGCTGAAGCAAGACGGTCATCAAACACGACTCCATCATGATCACGGTGAGTCGTCATCACAAGATGAGCTTGAACCGCGAATCATGTGGCTCCGAAAATGTCAGCGCAGATCGTAGTTGTCATGAGTTGCTCTGTCCTACGACGTAATCAGGCATGCACCCGTTGCAACGGCAAGAACTCCTTCCAGTCTCATTGTAAGTGCCCGGCCTGGATGGTCTCGCTCTCTCCATGGAGGGCCCGCAACCGGTGGGCGACCTCCCGCGGTCCGATCCTAATCAAGTGGAGGGAAGATCAAGATGGCCGCTGAAGCGAATGGCTAATATGGGAGGAGGGAACTTTGACGCGCGTATCGCACGAAGGGCAAAGATAAGGGAATGCAGTGAGTGAACTACGCCCGTTCACGATCGACCGGGCCGATTTAAGGTGAAGTTCTCTGCGGGGAGCGAGCTTCTTTGCGGACTTTGTCGACGAGTTCCGCAGTTCGTCTAACTCGGCAGAGTCCAGCGACTTTGTTTCTGCTGTGTCCTAAACAACAGCTACAACGATTGATAAGATGGCCCGATTTTCGGAGAGTTAATCTGATGTTACACACCGTCTTGGAGTTCCTCGTCGTGGGTCCCCTCATATACTTCGGTTATCGCCACAGCCTTGGAGGTTATCGAGTCCCTGATGAAGGCCGCTGACAGGTGACTGACGGCGGGCAAAATCACAGAGGGTGTCGCCAACGCCGGGTAACGCCGGGCTGACCGCAACCAACGAGAGGATCGCTTGAAGGATGGCCCGGTGACACGCGGTTATGCCGAGAGACTCTTTCCAGGGAGTGTGCACAACGCAGCAAGGCGGGGCATATCATATCGCACAGCGGAGTGAATCTTGCAGAAGGGTAGCTCCCCCAACCGTCCGCCAGCAAGGAGCAAGGGACAATGACGAATTTCGGGCTGTATTTCGAGGGGCATATTCAGGATGTTGGCAGAGTTGCCATTCGCATTCTCGGAGCTACCCAACTCGCATGTGGTCCCAATACTAATGTATACGAGCCACGTGAGGAATTTGTTGGCCCTTGGAGAGCTTCAAATTTTGCGTGTAGTCAACGTAGATAACGCAAATCCAAGCTCTTGGCGCCGTCAGTCGACTCTGAGCGCTATGTGATGCAGTTCCCAACAGGTTGCGGGAAGAACAAGCGAAGCCGGGGCAAACGAGGGGAATCTGCGCCATGACCCCGATCGACATGAGGAAGGCTTCCGATTCCATAGAGAAAGAAGGTATAAAAGAAAGTCTCAGATCCAAAAACGTGTACTCGTATCTTGGACGGATCATCAACTTCCAAGTGCAGCACAAATTGATCACCGATAGAACAAGACAGAAGCATCAGAGACCAAAATTCCTAGTGTGGCTAAAATACTCTCGCGGATCATCTAGATGCGCCAGGCTCTAGAAGTCCTCTTCCGAAGCGTTAGGCGGCCGTTGAGGCAGCAAAGAGGGTTTAATCGTCTGTCCGAGATGAGAATATAGAGGATCAAGAGTGGCTGAAGACGCAACTGTACACCGCTTGTCATGCGGTCTATTCGGCGGTTGAGTCTCCAGCGACGTATCGCGAGGCGATGGCATCTCCCGAAGCAGAACAGTGGGGGAAGGCAGCGGAGAGCGAGTAGCGAGTACAACTCCCTGATGTCGAACAAAACCTGGCGTTTGGTGGAGTCCCCGAAGGGTGCGAATGTGGTCAACTCGAAATTGGTCTTCCGGATCAAATATCGTCTGGATGGGTCTATTTCCAGGCACAAGGTAAGGCTTGTCGTGAAGGGGTGTTCCCAGAAAGCTGCGGTCGACCATTACGAGACGTACTCACCGGTGTCCAAGATGACTTCGATCCGAACGATTTAGAGATGGCACAGAGCGACGTTACAACAGCGTTCCTGTAGGGTGAATTGGACGATGACGTTCAGATGTTCATGCATCAGCCCGAGGGGTACGATGATCACAGCGGACGGGTCTCTAAGCTTGAGAAGGCTCTATACGGACTCAAACAGGCACCGCTTCAATGGAACTGCAGAATTTCGAAAGTTCTGCTGGATCTCGGGCTCGAGTCGTGCCCCCAGGACTCGTGCGTCTACTTCAGAAAGGGCGAAGGTCTCAGGTTTGCTTTATATGTTGACGATGGCCTGTGTATAGCACCGAACATCCGAGTCATCGACGAATTTCCGGATTCTCATCAGAGGACATTCAGGATGACGCGAGGTCAGGCCGACTGTTTCATGGGTCTCCAGATCAAGCGAGACAGGAGAGCAAATGAACTGAAGATTCATCAAGCTGCCTACCTACCTGGGAAAGGGTTTGGAGCGATTCTCCATGGTTGATTGCAACCCTACAAGCACTCCAGCAGCGCTTGATTTGGAGCTGAGGAAGAATGTTGACGACGAAGGAAACCCTCAGCCGGCTCACGAGGCGCCGTTCCGAGAACTGAGCGGGTGCCTTCAATACGCATCGATTGGCACGCGCCCAGATCTCTCGTATATCGTGAATCGACTGGCGCAGTTCCTGGAGTGCGCGTCGAAGGAGCACTGGCTGTGCGCGAAGAGACTTCTTGGGTACGTGAAGGGAACTTCGGAGAGCGGAATTGTCCACTTCTCAGTGCAACCAGTTGGTCGCCTACAGCGATGCGAGCTGGGCGTCGGACGTAGAGTCGACCAGCGACCAGCTGGCCGATATCTTGATAAAAGTCCTCCCGTCAAGCAGGCTCGTCGAGCTGAAGACTCGAATCTGAATGAAATGACATCCCTGCGAGTGGGAGTCTTGGGAAACTGAGCGCAGCATCAGTCCAAGTCTCTGCGCGCCTGCGCAATGATTCCGATTAAATACAGCTCGCGACCCTGACAAGTTTTATTCTTGTCCGCTATTCGGTGGCATCGTTATTCTGTTCGCACTTCCGAGGGTATTCTCCTACACTGCTCCTCTGCACTTGGCCCTCCTTCCCACTATACTCGCCCCACCTCTCAGATCGGGGGTACTCGCTTACAAATGCGGTGCGGACTCCCACATTCGTCTGTTTCTACAAACCACTATCGATCGCCGATAGCGAATTCATTTGCGTGCTCCAGGATCTGTCTCAACTTTCCCGGTGCCTGCTTTTTTCTGCATTCTGAAGAGCCTGGACTCCGGGCCTCTAGTGATCAGTTATAAGAGAACCGGGGACTCCTCAGTTCCCACTCAGAGCAATCAGGAGCTGACTCCAACAGAGAGGAAGCTTGCCAACTAATTGTAAGCGGTTGTCGACCTGGAACAAGTTATTGGCAAAGAATCAGACGAACAGATTCCGCGATCTCAAGTTATCAGCCTTTCAGCGGCTGATTTCCAGGGTTCGCCATCGCTCTTGAATGCCCTTTGTATGTGTGTTTACACGGCGTAGTGGCGGACTTGAGCTCAGAGGGCTGATTGCTTGTGGTTGTCGGAATCAACCGATCAATCCCTTGGTCGGAGTCGGTTTCACATCTCGAACTACGCATATGCTGAATTTTCATCTTAACAAAAGTCCTGGCGGGTTATAGATGGAGCTTCAAATGCCACAAATGGGAATCCGCTTCCATAACCCCCATGGCGCTACAGCTCCATAACGCCAATATTCAAAGGAAAACCACCCAAAAAAGGACCCACACAACTACAGAGGCGTCGCCCGTACCAGCACAGTGTACAAGCTATTGACCTCGGCCCTGGTCGCCAGCCTCTACAAACACGTAGGAGAACGGCTACCACCGGAGCAGTTTGGCTTCGTTCCGAACAGGAACACCGAGGACGCAGTCGAGTTAGTCATGAATCATATATGTACTCATACTGAGCGAAGACCAGGAATGACAAACGCTGCGTTTATAGACTTCCGCAAATGCTTCGACACCGTCCCGCGAGATCGTCTTTTGGAGGAATTGTATTCAAAGCCCAACATCAACGGCCCAATATACAACCTTATCCGGGACACGATGAAACCCAATTTCATCCGAATCAAGAACGGAGAGCGCCTGATCGAACGCGCGGTACAGCAGGATGTTCACCTGGCGCAGGGCGGAACGGCCAGTCCATTCTATTACGTTCTGTACGCCGCAAGCCTAGCTGACGACCTCCGACAAGCCAGAGCGAAAGATGGCAGGAAGATTACGATCAATGGAACCAAACTCGACCTCGTCAGCCACTTCCCGTATCTCGGGGTGACACTGACACCCAAACTGAGTTTTACGAACCACCTTCCCGCTGGCGCCGCTACTGCATTCAATCAATGACCCCATCGTGCCCTGAGTCGAGTGTTGCTTTCGGGATGAAGAATTTGCCGGAAGCTCGGGACCGCCCAGAGGCTTTTGTCGGAGCTAAGTTGACTCCGGGGCCCAATTGACTCCGGGGCCCAATTGACTCCGGGGCCCAATTGACTCCGGGGCCCAATTGACTCCGGGGCCCAATTGACTCCGGGGCCCAGTCAACTCTATGGCCCAGTTGAGTCCGGGCCCAGATCACTCTGGGGCCCAGTTTACTCCGGAGCCCAGTTGTCGTCGGGTCCCAGTTGACACGCTCCGATTCCCGAAGTTCGTAGATCGGGACGTCGGAAGTTGGGAATATAACTTCGGCTTCTTGCTGAGAACGCGCCCGACGACGCGGACGAACAAGCAGATGGCCGCAACTTATCGCACCGAATGCGCGCTCGAGTCGCCACCTTGGCGTGATATTGTTTTGTGGTTCAAGTCGGCGGGCGTAGACTTGACGAGTACCTAACTTCGTATGCGGGAAACCGGTCCAAGCCTCATTGTCGTACATGGTAAGATTCATGCAAACGCGTGGTTTTCGCTCCGTTTGGTTGTCATACCATGTCCTGCGGTTCCATTGTCTTTTTCTAATATCACAGCGAAGTTTAGGTTTCGAACTCCGAAAAGTGGGAATTTATGTCTGTCATGACTTCACACATCGCCGCTGAGAACGACTCGGAGAGGGAGCGATCGCCCACCCCCTGAATCCGCTACCGCGTCCCCGATAAGTGAATCTGTGAACTTCATCCAAAATAATAGAAGTCTGTGGGCCTGTCTGAACCTACGTCGGAGATGAACGCGAGTTGTTACACAGCAAATAACACGAGCGACGTATCAGATGCATCAAAACGATTTTGTTCGTTCGCCCTGGGGAATATGGAGTCGGCTTTTCTCTCAAGTGCTCCCTGTTTCCACCGACATTCTCCCACGATCTCCGTCCACCCTTGATGTATGTATATTATTCAAACTGCCCCTGGATCGCTGGAACGACTCCGGGACTTGAGAGGACTATGGTTGATCTCGTCTGAGGTTTCTGAACAAACAAAGAATAGGAATATTTATCTTCGACTGCTTCCCGGATGGTCAGCTCGACTACGCTTGTAAAACCGCATCCGCGGCTCGAAGGTCGCGTTTAACACCGATCGAGACGGCGACAACTGATCGCACTCGGTCTGACACCTCCGTCTGAGCTGGGGTCCAACACGTGTCAAGATATTCCCAAGGCGTGGATGATAACGATAATTCGGTCCCTGCCCGCGGATGGTGGGTTTCAGAGCATGATCTTGTTCGCAAACATGGTTATCGGAGAAATGAAAACGACCGGACTGAGATCCGAGTGCTGTTTTCGAGTACCTACCCTTGTGAGTTTAATGGAGTCGTAGTCGTGACATTCCGAAAAATCACCGAATTCTCGAAAACAATGACGAAACAATTGTTGGGACGCTTCCATCCTCGATCCTTTCATTTCCTCTCATAATGGTGCCGATCTGCTGATCGCTCGCTCCGTCGATTGAGGAGCCTCCCCGGTTAATGACCCCTGGGGCCATTGTCTAAAGAACAGCAGCGGAATGAGATGCTGTTCTACCCTTTGATTCGAGGAACTTGGTTTCAGAAAACCGCGAACTAAAGCTTTACAGGTTCAAGCGGGTACGTGATACAGCCCTTACATCTCCAGCATGCCCCTCTCTCTCTCCCCATTCCTACACATGTCTGGTGCAAAATCACAGCTCCGACTGTGTTGGACCGATTAGCCTGTACAAGAGGCGGCTCTTTACAGATTCCTTAACGGATACCATCTGGCTAGATTGGATACAACGCTTTATGCGACCAACATGGCAGAGGGTCAGTTCATCTCAATCCTCTTGTCGGTTTTGTGTTGTTCAACTCTCAATCCAGGCGTAGACTGTGAACTGAAACCGCGAAACATCGTACTCATCGTCATCGATGATCTGGGCTGGGATGATATCGGATTGCATGGAAGCCGTCAAATACCTACGCCGAACATCGACACGCTGGCGAGAGAGGGTAAGTACCGATTGGAGTGGGCATTCAATGTCATTCTATTCATTCGTTCGCTCTGAGGTTGGATCAAGGAAGCTTGACGTCCTCATTCTCCCGATGACCCCACTGACCCTGTGGGCATAGGCGCTCTTGTTCGCGTCCTGATTGCTCGTCTTTTGTTGTATCGATCTCCCTGTCATAATCAGAAAGGTAGCGTCACCGTCGTTTCGGCGAAACTGCATAACTTTCGCCTCCACCGGATAATCGGATCAAACGCTCATTGGCACCAACATCAGAAGACGTATTTATTCGAATAGCAGGGCATGCGCGGCTATTCTTATATTTTCCAGCCGCATCTATCTTCAAAGCGCGTGGCCGGTGAATGGAGCTCATGATTCAACCTGAATCTCTCTGGTGAACGGGCACGCTGTACTGTGGAACATACATTAGAGATGTTGAGGACGCTTTAGCGAAGTCACGTGCCCGGTCATGATCATCCGCAGCATTGTCGGAATCGTTGGAGGCTGTCTTGCAACTTGCAAGCTAAAAACCGCCAACTATCATAGTACGGATGAATCTGGGAAAACTCGCGTTCGAATCTCCCATTCGGTCTAGACCAGTGTTTCCCAATTAGATTCCGCCGTGCCCCACTTTTTCATCGGAATATCTTGTACGCCCCACCGAGCCGTATTTGTGTCATACTTCAAGATCAGAAGTATCGGACACGGAAATATCACAGACAGTCTACTCCGCCCAATTGGGGTTACGGATAATCGGGGCGACCGCTTGATTGGGATTAGTCGGATCCCAAAAGATGAACACATTCTCGAGAATCTCGGCTTCTAGGCGACTCTCTCTGGATAATTTCTCATTTTGTGCGCTGGAATCTATCGAGATCGTTCGCAGAGCGCATAGAGATATCGGTTCTTGCTTCCAATGTCTTAACGAAATTACGTTCTCTACGCGAACGTAACGAGGGTACTTTGTGAGTGAACAATCATTGCCCGATCAGTCCCGAACAGTCTCGGGAGACCTTCAACGGCTGGTGTTAGTCATTTCAACTGACCTGACAGAGGACAGCGATTCGCGTTGTTCATTGATGCCGCTCTTGGCCATTTTCGGGGACTCAAACACCCCCCTGAACTTCGGACTCATCTGATTCGGATTTACTCGTCAAACCGATCTCGGAACCGAGAGGCACGATTCCCGGAGAATGCTCCTCTGATTGGTTGAATGATGAGCGATTCCAAAGTAAAGGCTCGAAGATCGGATGAGGGCTGAGCTGTGTCATTGACCTCTCCTCCGGCCGCTCCTTCGCACGCGAGAAGAACTGAGATTTCCATCTTTTCAGGCTCGTGATCGGTCATCCGGACGATGCACTTTCGAACGCCCGCTTAATCGGGGCAACCGCTTAATCGGGCCAGAATAGTATTTCCCGATGTGCCCCGATTGACCGGAGTCGACTGTATATTATAGATATCGTCATAGTTTCAACAAGTATGGAGGCAGCGGTTCTCATTCATTCACTTTCTATCTGAACCCTGTGTTCTCCACAGAGCTCATCAGAGTCAGTGAGCATCGCCGAGGTTGTTAGGTAATCAAGCAGAAGTAGGTACTGTGCGGCATAAAGCGAGAATGCAAATACCCGGGAGGTTGCCGTATCTATCGCGGGCTGAGTTCGATAGTATGAACCTGCCCCACTTTTCGGTGCCCCACCGAAAAAGCCTCCACGCCCCACCGGTGGGGCCTGGGCCCCAAATTGGGAAACACTGGTCTAGACGCTTTTCAGGAGTCGTGCTGGAGAACTACTACACTCAACCTATCTGTACGCCATCTCGAGGCGCTTTGATGACAGGAATGTATCCGATCCATCTTGGCCTGCAACATTACGTGATACAGGGAGCGACACCCTACGGTCTTCCGCCGAACATCAGGATAATGCCTCAGTATCTCCAAGGTGAATGTCGTCGGGGCGCCACTTCGAACTCCAAAAGCTGGTCACCCCTCCAGGTTCCGCAGTCCTGCGCCATGGATCAGCCTAGAATCGCTCAAACAAACTCATGTTACTTTGTACCTTCATTCCTCCGCCACAGAAAAAGGCTTCGAAAGTCATCTTGTCGGCAAGTGGCACCTGGGACACAGCCGGTCGGATTTCCTCCCCACACAAAGAGGCTTCCACACTCATTTCGGGTACAGACTTGGAAGGAGCGACTACTACAGTCATTACAGCGCAGATGACTCGGACGTTCCAGGCTCTCCCTTCTACGGGCTAGACTTGTGGCATAATGAGGTGCCCGCGAAGGGGTTCAACGGGAAATATTCGACTGATATCTACACACAGCGCAGCGTTGACATTCTGAAGGTCCGTGGTTCGAACTCGCCGAACTTCGACTTTCCTCGTAATTTGATTCCGAAATTCTCACATCCGGCTTCAACCATTCCCTAACCCTTATTCTCCCGCAGGCGCACAACAAGTCGCGACCGCTCTTCCTCTACCTGGCTCACCAGGCGGTACATGCCGGGAACCCTGATCAGCTAGAGCAAGCTCCGCAATCCATCGTGGACAACTTCAGCGCGACGATATCCCACGACAAAAGGAGGCGATACGCAGCGATGGTGAGGAAAAAATGGGCCGGAAGACCTCTTCCAGGTGGTCGAGGGTGTATCACCGAACTTCGGCTCAGATCAAAATCCGGTCATCCTACTTTTTTAAGAGGCGTTTCCTTGTCGCAAGGTGTCGGCGATGGACTCCGCGATCGGGACCTTGATGAACGCTTTGCGGGACTATGGTTTCGCGGACGATACTCTGGTTTTCCTCACCAATGACAATGGTGGCACGATCAACAGGAACCACATATCGCCTGGATCTAATTATCCCCTGAGAGGTGATGCGGCGCTAACAAGGAATCGCATACAGGTGATCCTCGCAAAACATGGAGTTACCCAACGATGTTGTGACCCGGAAGTTCTTTTTCAGCTGGAAAATTTACTCTTTGGGAAGGAGGCGTCAGGGGCCTTGGAGTTTTCTGGGCTCCGAAAATGTTGCAGCCGGGAACATTCAAAGGCCTCAGTCACATAAGTGATGTGTTACCGACTTTTTTGAGTGCTGTAGGGATACCCCCCGCTCCAGAGTTCGATGGGGTCTCCTTATGGGAGAGCATTGCGCGGAAACGCGGCCTAGAACCTCGCACGGAGTAAGTCCATCGGAGGGATATTCGAAGGGATCATACATTTGATTGGCAGTTTCGTACAGAATTCATCCTTTCATCTCTGCAGGCTGCTGCTTAACATCGATCCCGTGGATCAAACTGCTGCCTATAGACTCGGTGATTTCAAATTGGTCATTTCTGATGGGAAATGGGACGGCTGGTTTACCACCCCAGACGCGGCCAATAATACTCGAACAGTACAATGCAAAGTCCGTGACCCGTTCCAAGTCTGCGATGGAGTTGAAAGGCCGTGTCTTTTCAATATAGCTGCGGATCCTTGCGAGCAAGAGGACATATTCTCGGATCATCCGAAAATTGTGACGGTTCGTAGGCAGCAATTGAAGACCATAGTCGTGGAACAGTCTTGGAGGAGGATGACCAATCGACTGGATTTGTTTCTTTGCAGGAGATTATGCAGCGGATTCAAGAATACAGGAAGACGATGCATGCTGTTGAGAACAGGAATTTCACGCATCTGTGCGATCCAGCCCGATTCGACTATATCTGGATGCCCTGGGAGGACCTCCAAATCTGAGAAACAGGACGCGCTGCAATGCGAGTTGAACGGAAACGGAGCGTTGATTGACCCAGGAGAAGCCAGAATGTTCCAATCGGGGGTCTGCCGTGATTGGCGATCTTTAAAGACGCCAGGTGATGAACACAGCGGTAAAATTCTCAAATCTGGGCTGCCTGTCAGTCGAACATGAGTCCCAAGGAAGATGCGCAACCTCGACCTGGAGTTTCGCGGCCAAACTCGGACAGAGACACGGGTTAGGCACACTGAATCAGGGACGTTGTCGGAATCGGCTAAATGAGTGAGGAAAAATTGTTACTGCGATACAAAGTTGGCCAAAATCGACGATCCGGGGCGGTTCTACGTTAAAAAGGGTGGAATGGCTACAAATGATGAAATTTCAAGTTTGTATTCAGCCAATTCGGCACACGTTTCCAGTATCAGTGGCATAAGCCCGTGACTATCTGCAAGTTTGGTCGGAAAATTCCAGGTTGAGGTCGTGCACCTCCCTTGTCAGCAGTTATCAAGCAACTCATGACCAATCATGGGCCACCCTTCAATGAGTGCCATGCTGGGTCTCCCACTCCATGGTTCATCTCATGGTGTTTTCGCTGAGCTCGTGGAGAGTACCCAAGTCTTAGAGAACTGATTGTTAGACGACAGCTCAAGGAGTTCGTCAAAACCTATGTATATTCGTCCGCGCGCTCTGCGTACGGTGCCATGATGGCATTCTCGTTGGATTCGTTTCCGCGTATATGATGCTGCAATGATGGGTACTTCCCCACCTTTCTGCCGGGAAAAGCGATTTCTCAGAACTTGAAAAACTGATCCGCTCGCTCGTAATCAGGGAATCCTCTCATGGAAAGCCTATCCTAATACTGCTTATGGTAATAATGTTGAACAAAGATATGGGTTACAAAGCCTTGTGATTGGTTGTTGTTTTTCTTGGTGGTTGTTCTTTTTCTTGATACTGGACGATCTTTCATCGTCGGATGTGCTGCGAAGGAGGGTTGTAGCACTACGCCACCCCACGTTGTTCGCCATTCCGACATAATTTCCCAAATTGGCAATCCTCCCTGATTTCACGCAAATCTGTTGGCCGAGAAAACGGGGAAGAACGCACTCGATTCGTTGTTGGTGTCGTCGACGACAGGTCGCGCAGTGGGCCAAAAAGCCGAAAAAGCGGGAAAAAATTATTTTTTCACTTTTCCATGCGAATTGTTTCATGAACTAGACACCATGGCCCATCTTATGCCACGTCTCCCGTGAAGAATGGAGATTTTGCCCGAATGAGTGATCCTGTGGCTCATTTCGAGAGTATAGAACTCCATGAATTTGATTCTGCCCTAGGGAAGTCCCGTAATCTCAGTGAGTTTCTGCAGTAAAGATAGCGGCCGAAAACAGTCGGTCTCTGGAAGGTTTTTCCTTCCGTACTGCGTAGCCCTGCGTAGCCCACACAGTTCGTCAGGACAAAACGCTCCCAGACTAATGCAAACGTCAACTGCAAACCGATAAGCTCTGAACGCGGGGGGATAATTGAGCATCGCTTCGGATTTCTTCCGAGAACTTCGGGATTGATTTTGGGCCGGAAAAGTCGTAGGGAAACGTTGCCTCCGAGCATTACTAGCATTCTTCATGTCATCATCCGTCAGTTCCTGCGCCGTTCATCATGAATCCAAGCTGAACCGAGCTATGCGCTGTAGAAGCAAAAATGAGAACCTAATGTTCCCTACCTTACCACTAGTGATTAAACACTCATCCATCGATTCATAAATGAATAATACGCGAGTGTCCAAGCTCTAGCCACTATGGAGTCGGAGTTCTACTTTATATGAAGGACGTCAGAATAGATCAAGAATGTCAGTTTCGCCGAGAGAGTCACAATGTCGAATGGAAACCCCCCTTAGAAAATGAGTCGCGGATTCTCAGTAACCATGGCAGCAGACGCACAACAAGGAGAATGCAGGTCGCTCTCGGAGCGCAGACCTGAGATGGCCGGACGATGGCAGAACTCCACATAATCGGACAGATAAACTCATTTGACGTGCAAGAAACACGAAGAGGTGCTGCTTCGTTTTATTGTGACTACAGGTTAGTGTTCGGTGAGGGGTGGGCACACTTGGAGGGAAGTTTCACCGGGCGGACACAGACTACGCGCGATCGGATCGAGCCGCGAGCCGTTTGGAACTATCCCTTGGACAGTCATCTGATCACGAAAACATTCCAAAGTGAGTTCCATCCTATCTGATTGTGAGAGAGATATCCCTCGAATAGTGGAGCGGGGATCCGCGAAAAGTTGTTCTTGATTCACAGCACGATCAAGAGACCATACTAGACCGGCCGACCTTTGGAAAAGCGGTCGAAGTGTAGAGTAGAATCCGAGGCACCGATGATTGAAACGCGGGTAATTACAGAGCGAACCGAAGGAACTTACAAATCCTCATCCTTTAGATTGGCCTCGTCTTGTGTTCGAAGTTTGGAGCACGGATTCTCTCAACCGGTCGGAGATCTTTGGTTACGGCGTCGCCCATCTGCCGTGCAAAGCTGGTTTCCATATCATATCGGTGCCTGTCTGGCGGCCGGTCGGTTGTAACGCTGAAGAGCTACAGAGACAGTTTCTCGGCGGAGGTTATGAAATAACAAACTTCGATGCACTGGCGGCCGGCACCGAGCGATACAAGCTGTTGACCTCAGGAACAGGAGTCATCCGCCTGGAGCTGTCAATAATTCTGAGAAATTTGAGTAAATTCGGAGTGCGCACAAGCTGATCAATGAAGATATTCGTCATCGTCTCCGTGATTCTCCATCTCCTCGGAAGTGGGAAAACTCAAACGACCACCACGCAGTCGCCGACAACAACCTTGGCCGTACCAACCTCCAAAAAAGTACAACCAGCGCGTTCCTGCGTCAAAAGTGTTTGGTGCTACTGCGACCTCAGTAATCTATGCGACGTGGGCTGTTGTTGCGATCCTGACTGTGAACAGACCGTGACAGCTGCGTTCCGGAATGGTGGGTTTTCTTGGACTCGGGCGCGCGTTCTACATCTCCTGAAAATTGTCCGCTATTCTTCCGCGCAAACTTTAGCGAGTCTTCGGTGTTGATGGTTTTTTCTCTCTACAGAATGCCCGTGTGAGCTGCCCAACGAATTCGCGGTGCCATTCTGCAGCAATAGCGACATCCTCGTTTCGAACCAGACGCACCTCATCAAAAGACCCATTGGTGATTTGGTCTGTGTTGTGGACTCTCACGTTTACCGGAAAGAATCTTATACTGAAGGCGTAAGTGAGAATTTCGGGAATCCATGCTCCGCGAGAAGCGGTTTCGTTGAGCTATGATCGATCGGAAATAATTTCTCCAACAATCCAGGGAACCCTGTCCTCCGAGAAATTCTCGGAAAAACTGAAATATCTGAGAGCGGTCGGAGAGTTCCGCGATTCGAGGCAGGAAATCGATCACGATGCCGATTCGGCGCACGAAACGGGCTTGAAAGAGGGCGATACGTTGAAGATAAAACTCACAAATGGAGTCACCCAAGACTTCGGTTCGTATATCCTCGAAATCTCGTGTCGGCCGAATGATGTGACTCCCGAAGCTGAGAAAGCGCTCCCCTCGCACTCGGAATCTTCAACTAATTAGTTTCAATTTCAGGTATCCCGGTCGCGATCGCTGGCGACGTGTGCGACACGCTAGCAACAGTACACTACTTGGAGCCAAGAAGTTCTCGATGCCTGATCGCATTTTCTTGTGACAGCCCATTCTCTCAAATGGCACATTACACCAGTATTGGTTTCGTGACGCGCAATTCGAAATTTGTGGAACCGCTGTCTGACATCTGCCTCCCGAACAAGGACTGCGCTCCTCACAGCACCCTCGATCTCACTGTGTGCTCATACATTACCAAAGTTGACTATCGGATTGTGCACAACGGAACCCTCGGCGTTCAAGACGTCTACGTTTTCGTACACAAAGAAGAAACTCTGCCCCAGGAAGGCAGCCTGGTGCCGATTCAGATCAATGTCGCGTTCGAAACGAAGCAAGACGCCACCGTGAGATTGAACGGCGGCCCTACCCACCGTAGCGGGAACCCGGGTTATGTCTTCGGGAAACCGGTTCTTGCCAAGAACGGAGATTCCTCAACGCGTCCGGTTTCGGCGCCTTTCAGCGACTGCAACGACAGCGGCGGAGGCACCGTTCTATTTGGCCGGAACGTGGAGACTGCGTGTGTGTTCTCCAGTTGCGAGGAGCTCGTCGAGTTTTTACCAACACTGCTAGCCGGGGATTCACCCGGTCTCATTGGAGCTTACGGAAACTCCGACACTCGCTTTTTGGAGGACTGGGTCACAATGGATGAGAACAACATTAGGTTCAACGAGTCTTGCGCATACCGAGTCGAAGTTATATTCGCGTACATGAGGACAAAGTTTGCGATAAATCCCCAGAATAGGATAGTATACGCACGGGCCAGATATTCACCACTAGCAGATTCACGGCCGTTGGTCGAGATCTCCGTCGATTTCGTAGACATGAGCTCTACACCCGAGGTCAAATATGCAGCGCCTCCGATCATAGATATCAAACTTCCTGAAGATTTTTTCTACCCTTTACACTTGGGAACGAGTAGTTCCCGCTGTCAGCAATCGATGCAAACTCTCATACTTTCCTGCATTCTGCTCACCCTCTCGAATCGAGTCACCCGAGCGTCATAAGTAGACCAATAACGGTGGAATTTCGACCTTTGAAATACTCTGTATATACTACTTGAGTAACTTGGAATAAGCTTGTGGAATAAAGCTCACATATGACTGACCCTCTCTATCATCCGTTATCTTCTCGGGTGGTGTGTGGAGTGTATATTGGTGAGCAGTCGGCGGTCGTGGCGACGTGCAAACGTGCCCGACTCAAGACATGTAGGTTTCGGGTTCGATCCCCGCCCGAGGCATTTGCACTTCCCAGGGGTCCGTCGACTGACGCAATACCTAAACGGTGGTCCCGGCGACGTTAAATAAAATTGGCTGAGAGGTTCAGCCAGGGAAAAAATTATATTGTTGAGCAGGATGCACTCGGAAACCTCCCTCAATCGTCAAGGGGAATCGGGGCTCATCGAGTCCCCGGCTCTAATTGGAGGACTTGAGGTATGTGTGTACAGAAATTTTCAACAAGTTGATGAGCAGTCGTTTTATTTACAGACACACACTATCGGAATCCATCTCATTTCATACCATCTGATTGTTTCTAAAAACGGTGAAAAGATCCGTCACCACTCAAGTTTGAAACGATCCATCAACTTCTGTTGGTCCTGGAGGTCCATCTGAACCTTTTTTCTCATGTAGAAAATGGGACAGTCTCTCGAAGTGCACAGAACTTCCTCGTGAAGACTCCCCGTACACCTGGAAAAATTACACTGGGTTAGTTTCTTCTTCGTTCGGCCATCGTGAGAGAATGGACATGATGTACGATGCATACTGCTGGGCCTGCTGGCCGTGCAGCGCGGTAATAGAGCCAATCAAAGAACAAAGCAAGAGGGAGACTATCCCGGTAGGTGAGATCACCTTTGACACTGTGTCCAAAGCTTGGAGAACTTGTCTTCGAGCTTGTTTAGGGAAACTACTTCGGTCATGTAGATTTCGTTTGCCCGTTTGTCGCAATGTTCGCAGACGGCGCCATTCTCTCGACTCGACGTGAGTACGGCCTTACATCCGATGCAAGTAGCTTTCTTTTTCGTGAACATTGCCAACGCTCCGACTTTACTGTGAACCACGGCTTTCGATCGTGTGTGATCGCCGCGCAATAATTCACTCGCAGCTTTCGTCTCGCCCAAGATCGGTTCGAAAATCCTCAAGAGAGGTTTTGATATCTGGTTCTCTAGATAGTACTGAGTATCGATAGGTATGTTGTTCTCCAACACGTATATAGGGTCCTCGGATTTGAGGTATGCAGCTGTTCCTTTGGATGCGGCGATGATCACGTAAGGTACCCGATCGCCCAGCTTGGGGGCGCTTCCAGCGTCACGTTTCATCATTCTGTTCGCCAGCTCGACGTGGGCCTGTTTTCCCGCGTATTCTTCTTCTGTTTTTGTCAATTCCTGGAATTGAAAACGAAAGTTTGCTTCGCTACGCACCGAGTGTCGCTCGTTTACCCATTCCGGATCTATTGGCGGAATGAGAGGATTTATCCTTATGTGAATCTTCTCTGTCGACAAACCTTTGTTATAACGAGCTGGGAAATATCTATCCGGTTGCAAAGCAGATCAGCAATAGTCTGCTTCGCAAAATTCGTAGCGCCCTTCGGATCTCTGAAACGACACAAACCAAACGGTACAGATGATTCCCCGAAACCAAAACCGCTCCCCATTCTGAGGATGACATATGATAGAAGTTCAAGGCAATTTCCTTCGGTGTAGACGCTGACTAACTTTTCTATCAAGATCTTCTCCAAGCAAGTGTTGATCAGATTCGCCACAAGCGGGCAGTTGTCCCTCCTCACGGTTTCGATGCCTTTGCAGTCCATCTTATCGTGCTTATCAGTTCTGGTGTACAACAAGCCAGCATATCGTTTCTTGTTGATAAGTAGGTACGGGTAGTAGACTTTTTCGAATTCGAGCTTGATCGGTTTCACGAACTTCGACGTCACGTACTCGGCGGCTTCCCTCCCCAAGTCCATGGCTTCCCCTAAATCATCCACCCCGAATTTTATCATGACAGAGTCGGTGTCGCCGTAGATAACTTTGGCATCGTACTTGAAGCCGTTCGCCTGACAGTACTTCGATTCGACTTCCCGGGCAGTTTCATCAATCATCTGACGTCCGAAAGCGGTGACCGATTGTGAGATGGCGAGACAAGGCAGTTTACCAACCTGTGCCCCAGTGAAACCGTACACGGAGTTGGCGCTTATTTTCAAAGCCAACTGTCTTCCGTCGAGAACCTTCTTCCTGAACGGGTCTGTCTCGTTCTTCAAATCGGTCTTGGCTTTTTTTCGAGCCGACAACAAACTCTCGAGGATCTCCGGAAGCAAGCCCTTTCGACAGCTCGTCTTCACGAAGTAGTCTCCTGAAGGCGTCTTGATGAACTGGTCCGGCTTGAGGTTTTCTCGCATCTTCTGGTCGTTGACCAATGTCGTGTAGCAGAGATTGTGAGCCATCATGATCGAAGGATACAGCGATGAGAAATCGAGCGTAGCGATCGGCACCGAGTAGTAGCCTCTCGTCGGTTCTATGACAGTCGCACCGGTGAAGTCGTCGCCGGTTTGGACATTGATTACCGGAAGGATCAAATCCTGTTCTTTGGCTTTGCGCAGGAGTTGAGAAACGACTTTGATCTGCTGGCCTCGCAGCAGGAGGTAGGAAAGGGGCACCCCGGTCACCCTAGCCATTTCCATGTAGTTGATGATGCACATGAGTTTTTCGAGGAGACGAAGCGGAAGCAGAGCGTCTTTCAGGCAGTACACGGCAAGACGTCTCCGAGTTTGCTCATCTCCATTCTGAAGATCGGTGATGATACTGTGCTGCACATCTTCCTTCTGTTCCTGAAGGAAATTGTACGAGACTGCGTTCAGCGTATAGCTCCTTAATTTGTAGTCCCTAAGTAGAGCTAAGAGCAGGTCGAAGTTCACGCGACCTTCCATTGCGATGTTCTTATTTTCACGACGACCCATCTGTTTTGACTGGATCATGCTCTCCTTGATGACCGATTCGCTCCCTCTTATACGACCCAAATATGGGAAATTTTTGACCTTGAGATGTTTTGCCCGATTCACCAGGTACCAGTAATCGAAATTGAGAATGTTGTAACCCGTTATGATGTCGGGGTCCACCAAACGGATGAACGCGGCCCACTGGTCGAGCATCTTGGATTCTGTGTCGAATGGCATCACCTCAACCCCGGGTATAGGAGCACAAGTGTCCAAGGTCATGATGTTTCGTATGAAGGGATCTTTTTGGCCCTGCCTAATGACCATGGAGGCGATCTGGATGACTTTGTCCTTGTTGGGCTCGGGGAAGACTCCTTTTCGTCCTGCGCACTCGATATCAAAACTCAGCACACGGAAAGGAGCAACTCGGGCGTATTCGCCCTCCGCTGGGTGGCTCACAAAATCTTTCCAGTTGATATCGGCTTCGTACTGGCACAGCGACGTCTTCTCACTATCGGGGCGGAGAGTGTACTTCCCTGGCGAGAGTGTGATCCACGAGCACCCCACGGTCTGGGTATCGACCATGAAACGGATTTCGAAGTCGATGTTAGCCTCGAAAGGTCTATAGTTGAAGGATGGATGAGAACGAATCGAGACCGATGCTCCTTCGAGGAGCCTCTTGGACGGAGCGATGAGTCGAGGAAGAGCAACCGTGATCTTTATGAAGGACTCCAAACCCTTATCGGTGTAGCCGTAGATGTTCTGTTTGTCGACGAGCTCGCAGTTCAGCACCGCTTCGGAGACGGCCTTGTTCCCTTTCATGTCGCCCACAACTGCTCGATTAAGCGCCTCACGGAATTCTTGGAGACTGCCCTTATTGAAACCCGGAGGCGCCTGAACGTAGAAATAGGGTAGAAAACCATGCACATGGCACAAAACGCTATGGCCCTCGTCTGTGGACCCGAAGACTCGTGTGATGGGGACCAGTCCCGAAGTAACCGTCGTCATGCCCGATTTGATCGGACCAATGTAATGGTCGAGATCCACTTGCTGGAATTCCAGCTTGTGTTCTTTGGTGTTCACCGAAGGAGCCTCAGGTCTCTTCCACCGCGCGGACATGACTTCGTCTTCTGGTACCTGCAAAACAGAAGTTTTTGAAAGCGACGACGTTCCTCGATTATCTAGGGATGATTGGGGGACGGTTTAGGGAGAAATTCAGGGATAGTTTCGAAACGGAAAGTATTCGACACAAGTTTCGATTGCCGCTGTCAAATTCTCCTGAGACCCCGCAACCTACTTGAGAAAGGTCTACATGACTGAGAATTTTCTCTTCAGCTTCGCAGTCTTCCATGAGGGCGAGTTCGGCCTCGAAATTATTGCCGCCTCCTGGAAGAGAAAATTATCGATTTCCAATAACTTCATCCAGAGTTGCGCTCCAGATTGAGTCACGGAACCATGCTTTGCTTGAAACCATTCCATCTCAGCGAGTTCCAGATTTTATCATAACTCACCATCGTCGGCATTGGTTTTGGCCATCTTCGCAGGGCCAGCCTGCGCTGAAAATCGACGTTTCTGCGACATTTTTGTGAAAACAATTCGAAATACTGGATTGGCGCGCACTCTTATCAAGAACAACGTTCGGGTAACAGGCGCCTGTGGCCGCCGCAGGTTCTGCCTCTGAGAGGAGGAGCGGATTGGCGCTTCTCAGCTGTGAACGAGCCCGGGCATGATCCGAAAAAAAATATACGATTGGGATTCTCAAGCTCTTGGGCCAATTACTCGCAAGCATCGTTCGGTTTCATCAGATGTCAAGAGAAGTTTTGGAAAACCTCAGTCCCACTGCTGAAGCTGCGTTTGAGAATCTTGAAGTTTCTTTCCCAAGGCCCTCGAAAGCGCGCGAAATTTCGAAAAGCGGCTCTCGGAATCGAAAGCGGAAAGAGAGAAATTCGACTCAATACGGAGGTCGGGAACGATGTTCGTACATCAGTGTTCGTGATTGACCGTGATCACAGCCGGTGGAGCAAACTTGACGAATCAGGACTGCGGGGGATATTTTCTTCAAATCCAGTGACTGTAAGTACTGACAAGGTCCAATTGACTTGACGGACTGTCGCCGCAACATGAAATTCTCGTGTCAGATTACATGAAACCGGCGGAATTCGGCTTTCACGGTTGAAGTTACCTGGATGAACTCGTTGGTGAATCGAAAGCATCATCAAAGACGATTTTTTGTGCAGGACGCGACCTTCGCGAATTCCTGTCACTCCTTCTTTTCTGAGTAGTTTTCCAGAAACCGATCTTCTATCAATCCGTCGGGAGCCAGCCCCGTTCTGTCTTAGTCATACCTTGGTGGATGAGAGTGTGATGAGAACGTGTCTCCGATCTCTAAAGCGGTTATCCTCTTCCGCGACGCGCTGTAGACTCTCAAGATTTGCTCTTTTCTTCCACGGGGCTGGCTTGAATTGCGTATTCGCGTTCCTTTTGCAGGTTATGCTTTTTTGATCACCGATTCCATCAGCTTCAGAAGTCAAGATGATGCGAAGTCGTCAAGGAACGAAGTGCAAGACCTGCGACAAAATGGTCCAGCCAGACAAGCAAGCGGAGCACGATAGGAGCAAAGAACATACACAGAAGACCATGTTACACTTGATGCAAGCGAAGGAGTAAGACCATCATCGGTTACCTCGTTCAATGGCCCCATCATTCAGTCCTCTCGTTTATTTCTATCTCGTGCGAGTCTGATTCCGTGAAACACGGAAATTAACATTTTAGGCCGGAGTTCCTGAAAGACAAAGAAGGCATTCGTATGGTGTGCACCAACACCGGTGAAAGGGGGCCCGTGCTAAGTGTCAACGGATTAGTTGAAGAATTCCTGGACATCCAACTCGAGATCCATTCTGACGACTATGATGTTAACCTTAGAAAAGCAATCATTCTCTGTGAGGACAGAACCCGTGTCCGGATCCTGAATCCTGTCGGAGATCACGGCTTGCAGATCAGAAAAGGCTCCTCGTTCACACTGACCCTGCGGGCATATTCCGATCATCTATACAGCAAAACCGTAAGAAAGAACAGCTTCACCTATCTCCTCTCGTCATGTTTCGTCAACAATATTCTGACCTGAAGAGGAGAACTTCTATGCGTTATCGCTCGTTCCTTCCTGAGCAGACACCTCTCGGTTTCCTGTTCTCGAGACAAGGATTGAGCCATATCCACATCATGCGCTACATCAGGGTGACTATCGAGGATCCGACGATAAGATCCCTCGAGCCGGAGTCCCCTTACGTCTGCACCGAGCCAGTCGCCCCGCTCCCCCCTGCCGAGAGAATTGTAAAAATTAGAATGGCGACCACTAGAGCGTACAGAAGAACTGCAGAAGAGTACGTGTCTCTATGGAGTATGGAACGGGAGGTAATACCTGGACTAATCTCGACTTTGCCTTGATGTGATCGTTCACTTTCCCTCAGCCGGCTCGCTCGCCATCCAGACACTTTCGTCCCTGGCTCCGAAGAAGAGGCAGAAGACTTGCTCGTCCAGACAGAAACTGTTCGGAAAGTCCCGCTCCATATGTACTTCCCGCCGCGATCTCTCAAGGAGATCCACGTGTACAATCTAGACGTACCCGATGATATGCCTGATGATTACAAAGCATGCCAGGAGGAAGTAATGTTAGTATCTTGTCGAGGAGAATCTGTAGAGTCATCCGCCAAGATGTAACGGGCAGACAAGGAATCTGAGGTCTAACCACGCCGTATCAAACTTGACGCCGATATAGGGAGTGTCTCAAGATCGGGATCGACCGAGAGAATCCAGAGAACTACGGTAAGTTCTTCAGCACCCTGCTCGCGTTCGAAGACATACAACAGGAGACGGACATAAGGCTGTACGATAAAGAACGCGCGGAGCTGAAGCCTTACGATGACGAGGATAAAGAGAGGTAAGATAAAGACACTTGTTCTACACGTTTTCAGACCTTGGGTGGAAAGTCGTTTTGGTCACGGTCACGCTAAGCTTGACCCGTTTTACTACGAGGTCGGCATCGAGTTGTCGATTTGAGGCCATCATTTTCAATCACCGTTTGTGAGGTGTGGAGCATTGAAATAACAGGCAGTCGCTCGATTTCCGGTTGGCAACTCGATTTCGTGTAAGCTGCGAGCGGCATTTGCGACGCAAGATCCGGGAACCCATCGGGTCTTGGATGGTTCATGCTCATCTCAGCCGTTCGGACTTACAATTAGCTGCTCCACGACGCGTCGAACCGGTTTTCGTTCAACCCTCCTGTTTGATATGTGCGGGAAAGGCTAAAAATCGCCATCAGGATCATGCTTTGTCGGACAGGGGTCCAAAATCCAGAGAGTCCGCGTGGGTGGCTCACTTCCACATCTTTGTAGCAACTTTGTGAAATGCGGATGACGTTGGTTTCGGGGATAGAGGCGGTTTGGTCGAATGCGGCTCCGCTTCCGACCACCGCCTGCGGAACTACCGACGCACAGTGGCCCATTTCGTCCAGATAGGTGGACAAAAACAAAGGTCGGAATTCCGGAAATGTGAATTTTGGATGATGTTCTCAGATGGCCCAAACTCCCAGAGGCACAAAGGTTTTGGGCCCGAGTCGTGTTTCCGATCCGAAACAGCCAGCGCAACAGGAGGGAAAAAAACTTTTCGACGATCCTCCATCTTCGTCAGACATCTTCTCCGGGGAAGATGAGATAGATAAGCGGATTTCTTTGGAAGAAGATCGATTGTATCGGAAATGAGCCACTAATTGTAAGACACTCACCTAGTCAATATGCCACTCCCTTGCATTCAAATATGGGTCATGAAAACAGGGGAAATTTCATCAAAAATCTTCAATTCTGACGATTCCCGAAAAGAATCACTTTCTCGAGGTTTCACGCCGAAATTTGTGCCACCTTGTAGGCTAAGGTGTCCACTTCAACACCTCACTCGCGCTTCGGCGCGGTAATGCGCGGGAAATTTGTTATTCACGAAACAAAAATCGAAACGAGAGACGATCTTCAGGGTTGGGGGAAGGGATTCCCATATCTAGTTTCGACGATAACTCTGCGCGGTTTGCTCCAATTTCGTCGATCTTTTTTGATGGAAAGCTGGTAAAAATACGCGTCGTTTCCGTTCACGACAGCCGCAGTAATTACCACGTCGCGTCGAAAGTTCTTGATTGTCTCATCGAGAATCGGGACCACAGTGTCGCGCCTTGTGGTGCCGCGAGTTGGCGCACCTTGGGGTGCCGACCCCGGTTCGAATCACAAATTCAAGTTTCGAAGTCTGGTGTGCGCCGCACCACGTTCTTCAGCTTATCGTCATCGGCTCAAAGGCGGTCTGCCACATGTGCGCTCTATATGAGCCGATGGATCCGCTCACATGTGTTCGGTGTTCTTAAGTGAATCCAAGAAGTGCTCTCATGCTCTCAGATGTTCTTCCGCTGCCGTGCATCCTTCTAGCGGGGCATCGTTCAAATCGGATAAGCACAGCAAGAAATGAATGTTTCCAATCATTCGACAATCGGAAAGGGTATCCTAGAGAGTGTGGGTTCGTCGCTGCGTGAATCGTCGAAACTCCGACGGAAGAAGCAAAATCTACAGTACAATAGAATCCGCTCAACCGGCCCACATCGGGACCAGCCAATTCGGGCCGATTGAGCGGGAGGGCCCATTAAACGGTTTCTTGATTTCTGGCGCTCAAATTCGAATGAATCAAAGCGCGAATCAAACCGTTGTAACACAACGCAGTCCTTTATCACATCATTAACGTTATAACGTCTCCGGAGTGAATTTTTACTCCAAGAAACGTCTTTCGCGCAGGGAGTTGTCCAATGTGACCAGCTTTTCCACGGTCAGGGGAAGTTTTTTTAAGATTGACGAGAATTTTATTAATCAACTTGATATGTGATAACCTTAAGTAACGTGTCTGCAGAGGGCCAAGCCCGTGGAACAGTCACACGGAAAAATAGATCGTTCATCATACTATGGACACTAGTTATTTGGGGGGGGAATCGTTAATAAGTGCAGATCTCAAAATGAATCTCTCAACTCAAGAATGATCTTGAGCTGAGAGGATTGTAAACTAATATAGGAAGCGTGACAATACTTCACACTCGGTGATGGCGTAATGTTTCTTGAGGATCTTCTTGATGAAAGACCTCTGACACACGAATAGGTTGTCGAGATAGGTACGAATTTCGATGGGAAGCTCGTTATAAAGTCGGAGAAGATTGGGCATCGGAGTCTTTCTGTTGCTGGTTCTAATCATCTCAGTACAGGAGAGAAAACCTGCCGCTCTGAACCTAGTACCGTGGCTGTGATCTGGTCTTGGTAATGTAATAAGTCGGGGGCAGAGGAGGAACATTAAATTGAACGCATATAGATTTTTGAAAGGCAAGGCTCTGATTTCCTCGAACAGCGGGACAGAGTGCGAGTCGAAGGCCGCATTCCGAACGATCCTCACAGCTTTTTTTTGGAGTAGATGAATCTTCGACGTGTAACATTCGGCAGTTCCTCCGTAGACCGCTATCATATAGCGAACGTTAGAGTCAACAAGAGCGAAGTAGATGGATCTCTTAATTTCAGTAGAGCAGATGTACCTCAGTCTGGCGAGTACTGCGATTCCGGAGCGGAGCTTAGAGCAGGTTTTTTCAATATGCGTTTTGAACTTGAGGTCTGAGTCCAAGTGCAAGCCGAGAAATTTATGGGTGACCACGGGCTCCAATGATTCACAGGAACATGACATCTCATCTGGGCAGTCGTTGTCATGAATCCGGATGCAGAAATCAGGTAATTGTTTTTTCCCAAACAAAATGAATTTAGTTTTCCCGGCATTCAGGAGAAGGCCGTTCCGACACATCCACTTGTAGATCTTTGTTATTGCTCTAGAAGCCATGCGGGCGAGTGTATCCGGATCTTCATGGGATAGGAGAAGTGTCGTATCGTCCGCGAAGGAGATCGTCAGTTGGTCAGCGCTGTTATCCTCCTCCAGAAGGTCGTTTATGTACACTGAGAAACAGGCCGGAGAAAGCACTCCTCCCTGGGGTACCCCAGCAGTTACCGATCGAGGACGACTGCAGTTGCTTTCGTATCTGAATACTTGCTTTCTGTCACTCAAAAACGAACGGATGAGTTGGAGTGAGGATCCCCTAATGCCCAATCTCTCTAGTTTGAGGATGAGTCTTTGGTGGTTCACCGAGTCGAAGGCTTTACTGATGTCGCAAAATATAGCGACACAGTGTTTGCTCCTGTCAAGATTTGACGCGATGAAATCGACAAGTCTGAGTGCAGCTCCTTCACAGTTTCTTCCTCGCCGGAATCCATATTGATTGTCGCTCAGGATATTGTTGAACTCTAAGAATTGAGTGATTTGATTCTCCAGAACTTTCTCGATGATCCGTGAGGTAATGGGCAATAATGAGATAGGGCGGAAATTGGATATGTCAGAGAGCGAACCCGACTTATGGATGGGTTGGAGGATTGCGGTCTTGAGCACATCGGGGATCTGCTGGTATTGATGATGGACGCTATCAGGTCCCGGAGAGGTTCGGCAAGGTGATGGTAGCAGAGTTTGTATAACTTGCCCGGGATGTCATCGAATCCAGCTGATTTCCTCTCATCGAGTTCTTTGAGGAGCATTGATATCTCAAAGGTGGTTGGAACCGTAAAACCCTGGAACTCCTTGTTTTTCCTTGGAGGCAGCCATGCTGAGACGTCAAAGTGGGGGTTGCTCTGTAGAGAGTGGACGGTGCGCGACCCAAGCGTGGCGAAATATTCGTTTATCTCATCGAGGCTCCTTCCGACAATTCAGGTGTGATGTTGGCCGCTTTTTTGTTTCCGCGGAAGAAGGAGTTGATCGTTCTCCAGGTGTTTGCAGGACATCCCTCTGACTCCTTAAATTTTGATTTATAGAAGTCGTCTTTGGATTTCCTCAGTAGGCGTCTGAGGCGGGCATGGAAAGAATCATATAGAATCTTGGTTCAAGAGTTCCTCGATTTCGAAGTTTTTGTAGAGTTTGTTTCGCCTTCTGATGGCTCTCACTAGACCAGGTGACATCCATTCCCTAATAGGTCGGAAGCGGTATTTGATCATCTGGTGGGTCGTATTTTCATCAATGGCACGGATGCAGAGGGTCTGGAAGGCGTGCGCCTTGGTATCAACGTCCTCGGCCTCATAGAGAGGGAGCCAGTTCAGCTTGGCAACTGTGTCCTCTAACCGCTCAAAGTCGATTTTTCGGTTAAATTTCTTTGCTGGTATGGAGTTGAGGTATGAGAGTTTCAATTCAATTAGACTGTGGTCAGAAATTCCCCTTGAGTCAGAGATTACAATTTCCTCAAGTGCGAGCCTGCTGAGTTTAGCCATGGTATGATCTATTAATGAGGATGAGCCTGCCACAGATCTTGTTGGTACAGATTCATTGAGAATCTGGAAACCGGATGAGGTGATTAGTTGAGTGTATGCGTCGAGCTTGTCAGATGGGGTGAGCATACAGAGATTAATGTCGCCAACAAGAATACATTCTGCAACCTCCTTGAGCGCGATAATAGTCTCGAACGAGTTTCGAGAGATGGTCCGTCCAAGCATCTAGCTGCTGCTGAGAACTGTCGTGGTTAACTTCTTGAAGTGAAAATCGACGTAGATTTCCCAAACTTTCAATCGCCGTTCGCAGCGTAGTTGGCACAGCGGAACTTCCGTCGTCCTCCAATTCTTCAGAGACGTCTACGCCTCGTTCTTCGAGAATTCCTTCGACAGTGTTTCCAAGGAGCGCGTACTCATCAGCTTCACCTGCTGCGTCGGTGTCAACGAATATTTTGATCACTATAATGTGTTCCGCTTGCGACGGACTTGCACTTGTGTTCGCATGTCTATTGGAGCAAGACCATTCCTTGGAAATCGAATCGGGAGTGATATTCTCGACGGCACCGATCCTCTGGATCATTCAAAAGCGGGCCCAATACCCAGGTCACCGGGCCGAATAAGCGGGCTGGAATAACATCAAATGGTATTGATAATTTTTGGGACCGGGGGTTTCGGGCCGAATAGACGGGTTGGCCGTTTATCCGGTGGGCCGATTAAGCGGATTCTACTGTACTTGGTAGCCCGGGCCGATGTCAAAAAGTCTACGCGGCCAGGCTGCGCCGTAATAGCTCGTCGCCGACCTTAACCTCTGTGCACCACAGTCAACAGCAAGTAGAGTCATTGAAGAGCCTCAGACTGACAACGGGTCGGGATGGGCTTCGTCCGTGCAGTTCTCGTGCGTTCTCTACAAAATTAGGTCGTTTTGTGGTCTTGTAGACCTTAGAAATGCCCAAAAGCTGTCTAAAATTAAAAAAATAAGCGTCGGAAACCTTTTTAAGGATCGGATTGGGCTACAGGGACTAAAAAGAACCAGAAATAGCTCTCAAATAATTTTGTCCACCTATTTCGGGAAAATTGGTTACTGTGCGACTTGGGCACTGAGTTTCAGATCGGTCAATGAATGAAATCCCAGTTCTAAGATGTCGAGCGATCAAGATGTTCCGACCCTGATACCATAAAGCCTTTTCAATCAGCAATTAGGCTGATTGTTGTTCATGAGGAGTCGCAACGGCTCGTTATAACGGCGTTCCATAGTTCCCACCCACACCTCGACCCTTCCAGTCCAGACCGGGTATTTCCTGTTGCTCGGGTTCGTTCTGGTCTCGAACCTCGCGATAATGATCTGAATCGGAAGGAAAACAAGCATGGAAAGTTGCGTTCCATCATCTTGACTATTATGCATCAAGATTTCGATTTTATTTAGAGAAGAAGCAATTCGGGGATAGTCCAAGTACAGTTCCAAGCTGACGCCATTTATCCGCACTCCGTAGACTAGCTGCTTATTTATAAGAGACGAATAACTACATCGTTTGTCTACTTTTTCACTTTTGTTTTGTCTGATCCCATTCGCTCCGGCTCAATTGGTTTCGTTCACGTGCCTAATGCCCCAGCCCGCGTTTGGATTCGGTTCCATTTTCTCTGGTTTTTTTTCTTCCGAGGAAAAAATAAACGGATAGAGTAGTTTATGGCGTTTTATATATACATATTGCTAGGAAACAACAACATATGTATGTAGTATTTTACACGACGAGAGTCAGAATCATCAATTTGTTGGTTTGCTTGAAGATTTGCTTCTTGCCTTTCGTTTGCAGACCGCCTGGCGATCGTTCGATCGATCCTTCTTGTTGAATTAATGTACCAATCTTCCACCAATCAAGCGGTCTTTTGGTTAATGATGAACGATGGTTCTATGGATAGACTGTTAGATAGATAGCTAGGATCATTTGATGAATCGACCCAACCCTGCGTCCGCGGGTGGAACCACAAACAGAAGTTTGAAATCGTCAACGTCTTGCGGGGCACCGTGCAGGCGTTCCTGGATGCACGCGTAAAGGCTCTGAACTTGTTCCTGGTGTTGCGTTGGAGGTGGACCGTCCGAACACCATGGCCAGTGTCGCTCGTATTTCTGTGGGGCAGTATGAGATTCCGTTTCGACCTGGCTGGCGGCACGTTTCCGTTCCACCGTCATCCCGCAACGTCTGAGTCGAGCCTTTTCAGCGTCCAGTTTCCGACGGATTGCCTTCTGCTCTTCGGTCTCAGCGCAGCGTCTCCGTCTAGCCCGAAGAGCATCAAGACGTCGTCTTTCGGCTTTCTGTTGCTCGCTTTCGGCCTGACGGCGGAGGCGAGCGCGCTCCGCGCCTCGCTTCCTCCGCTCGGCTCTCTCTTCTTCGGATTCGGCAAAGCGCCTTTCGCGTTTCCGTTGCGCGTCGGCCCGTCGCCGTTCCATGCGCTGTTCCTCGGTTTCTGCGGCTCGTTGCTTTCGTTGACGCAATGCATCTCCACCTTTTGTGCTTTGCGACCGACTGCTCGACGCGGTTATTCCTCCGCCGGGTCCACCGCCGCCTTGGTTGCCACCTTGGCCGCCGCCTCCTCCTCCACCTCCTCCGCCGGCGCCGCCTCCATTATTTCCACCGGCGCCTCCTCCTGCTCCACCACCTCCGCTCGATCCTCCATTTGCGCTCCCAGCTCCTCCGGCGCCAACTTCCACCCCTCCGGGAGCCGGATTGGGGATCAGGTGCGGTGAGGACCCTGAGGTGGAAGGACACGTCAGACATGTCCCAACACCGACGGTCCCAGCCGCAAAAAACGCCAAGTTATCCATGGACACTTGGGACGGCCGCGCCTCCATGTTTACTGCAACTGAAAATATCATGAGTTAGTATTCTTGTTTGGGAAACCTCTGACCTCGGATGCATTTCCTGAGTTCTACTGTTCGGAACTATATTTTTGGCGAGTGCTTGCAACCAGTTGATCAGACGAGTGATACAGGCGGGTTCGATTGACTGATTGATTTAGTGGGTGACATCACATGCATGAATTCATTGGCTGCTACTTGGGTCGGTGATTGACCAGCAGCAAGTTGGTATTATAACTGCGGACGATAGAGTTATAGCTGTTCGAACGATCTGGATGATCGTTTGAACGGACGATTGATGGACAGACAGTCAGTTTGAGATGGAAGATTGATAGTCCGGCGATCGAACCTCACGGAAGAAGGAGGAGCGAGTCGTTGACGAGCTCAAGGAGGCTCAAGATGCTTTCCACGGTCGTCGGACATCCGAACTGGCAGTTCGAAGATTGTAACAAGCTTGAAGTTTGCACGTTCAGCTCACGTCACTGCGGCTTCCTACTGGATAGTTCCGCGTGATAAACCATCGCTCTCTCTCTCTGCAAGCACCAGCGTGCCTCTAAGGGCCCAACTAGCTGCTCTTCCGTGCACAACAGCCACAGCTGCACGCAGCACATTCCATCACTCAATCGATCATTCTGCAACAACTACGGCAAGCAACTGAAGAGCTCATTCGAGCGCGATCTTCATATGGAACACAGTTCATCAAGGGTGCAGTATGCTACTGTGTTTGTAGTGCAGGTAACACCATCAGTGTGCACAATACACACTGATGGAATCTGCGGCCACCAACGCTGTTGAGCTACGGTACGTAGGAGTTCGGGAGCTAACGAAACTGAGTCGGACTCGAACAGATCCGAAACCAGCGAGCGTAGTTTCCAGAGCTCCGACACGCACCGAAGCTTCAGCGGGGTCTCTAGAGTTTTGAACTATTCAACAAACCTGGCTGCTGTTGCTGTTGCTGCTGCTGCTGCAAATATGGAGACATCACAACGCCGATGGCTGGAGCTTTGTTTCCCGTCCGAAACATTCACATAACCCCGGAGGTTGTTCGACGTTCGGGATTTTGGTTCGACGGCGGTGGAAGATGATGCTCAAAAGTAGGTTTTACCCACACACATACCCACAAAACACAGGAGTTCACCCGTCAGCATCAAGACACCACAACACTAGCATCCGACGGCGATACCACCATCATCATCATCGTCGTCGCCACCATCGCAGCCGCCGCCGCCGCTACCGCCAATGGAGTACCACCACGAACATCACAGTCGGGCCTCTCGGTCGGCGAATAGACCCCGCCGCGTTGACATCTACCAGGGACGCGGTACGAACGAAAATTCGGGAAACGGCCTATATGGGAGCGATGTATGCTGCGTGTCGCGTGCAGCCACCCTTGGCGCCCACTATCAAGCGCTACTGCCTCTATTCCTGCGGGTTATTTATTCGATTTCTGCTGTTGTTTGATGATGAGAACTCCCGGCGAGCGACCGAGACTGTCGACGGAACACGAGATTAGTTGAACTCATTCGCATAAGTTCCGTGCAGGGGGCTCGACCGGTACTCAAGCCGGATGATCGAATTATATCATGGTCCCATGGAAAGGTCGTTCCATGTGTTGACAGATCAGAGCGATTGTCTGCGTTGCCCAGGAACGCAACCTCGAACTGCTTTGCTTTGTGCCGCTTCATCTCCGGAAGCAGGGAAAGGGGGCGGGAAGGGGTTCGAGGCGGAGCGTGCAAGTAACGTGGTTGCGTCCGTCAGTGGAGACGATCGGCTCGCAAACTGATTTAGTAGCAGAAATGCATTCTGTGGAGCAGAAATTCACAGAGGCAGGATTCATGAGCTCTCCATACAGTGGTACAGGCAACCCGGCGCTAGCATCGGTGTGGGGCCGAGCCCCTACTCCCCTTCCCCTGGGGGACTTGGCTTCATGTCATCCGAGTTCCGCTTCTGAACCGGAAAGCAGCCCGCACCCGTGGTTCGCATCTTTACAAGAGACTTGGAACATGATTCATGATCCACGCGCATTGACGTTCTCATAACCATTAACGTCGGACTTGCGACGACTCCTCACAGGCATTCTTCACATGATTCAGTAAATATAGCAGATTATCCGCCACGTCGTCTTCGAATCGGCAATGTTTCAGAAAGACATTTCGACGATTCACGTGGAAATATTTTTTTAGGATATAATTTAATGGATTCATGTGCATTCGTGTCAGGGCTCGCACGCCGCGATCCTCCGTACCTACCACAGGAGCGTCACTTTGTGTATTTGCGCATGCTTATCGTGTCTGGTCGGGAGAATACTTTCTCTGTCGCTGACAAGTTTCCTGATCCGAAGTCTCTCAGCATCTAAGCACTGACCGGATTTGGCTTCCCTCGTAGCACCAAGTTACAACCAAAGGCTGGAAATTCCGTGTTACGCATAATGCAACACGGAGATGTTGGCAGCGCGAGTTCTCACGGTTCGCGTGAAAGTCGGGCAAGATTTACGCTCATGCAAGTTGTCTCGATGGCTGACTCGTCTGACGCTCGTTTCCTTGCAGATTCATCATCGATGTCGAAGGCTTAGAAGAAGGTCGTCCGTCCCTCTTGAGATTTGATAAAATCTACGTTCGTCAAGAGAATGATGTCGTCGAGTACGAAGGGTACATCGACAGAATCAACGCGACTTCAATCGAAGTTATCATGGGTCCCGAGTGAGTACAGTATCAGCGTCCTATTCCGAAGTTCAAAGATTCGTCATCAGGACAGTCCATCTCGGATGCTTTCGTTCGATTTGGAATGGGGGAATACTCTAGATTCTTGAGTCTAGAACGTGTGACCACGCTATTTCAGGTTCTTGAGGTTGTTTTATGGATCGGCCGACTACGACGACGATGACGAGGATGATGACTACGATCGCATATACGACGCTAGGGAGAGCACTGTCAGATACGGAGTGCGATTCACTGTCAGTAGGAAAACGATGCGGCTCATGTATCGATCTTTGTTTCAATTCATCGATCTTGTTAAGGAATCGCCCATAGATGATTTGTTGATGCCCCGTGTACAGTGGCCTGCTGAGCCGACGACGACTGAGCTTGAACTCAAGCTAGTCAAGTGAGTGTGTTTCCTGGTCGAGAAGTTTTTTCATCCCTCCTCCTTTCCTGTGAATACGGCCGCTTTCGAATACTTCAAAAACCATCCATTGAATACTGATTGTGAAAACCTGATTTACAGCGAAAATATCGGGAAAAATCCTGAGCAGCTTTGTGCGGTGCGGAACATTGTTCTCGGTCTGCACCGGCCGTCAGCTTATGTTTTATTCGGACCTCCTGGGACGGGGAAAACGACCACGATAACTGAAGCCATAATCCAGGTCAGGCGCTGCAAAGATCGCGCGTTTCAGTTCTGAATTTATGGATTGTTATTTTTTACTTGGATTCGAATCGCAACCCAACTTCACCTTCATCGAGGCGAATTTGGGACGTGCCGGCTATCAGCCGAGTGGCCAACAAGTTCATGTCGCGTCAGAGTCTCGTTTCTAAGCGCATCTCATACTTTTTAACCGCGGTGATGGTGGTATTGAGAATGTGGTTCGGGATCAGTGATTATTTGACGGCTTTCGCATCACAGGTGCACACAATCTTACCGGAAAGCCGAATTCTCATCGTTGCGCCATCAAACTCTGCTGTCAATGTCGTCACCGAGAAACTTCTTGCTAGCAACGCAGTGGAACGGAGCGTTCTGTTCAGACTGTGCGGTGTTACAAGTTCGGAGCAAAGGGTGAATATTCTCTCACGTAACCGATTCGTTCATTCAAGTATCGAGTTTCTTAGACTTTCTCTCCAATGAGAAACAAGGAGGCGACGCTCTAGCTGGAGAGAGAGGTTTTCACCAAATCTAACTCGTCTTGGTTGAAGGTGTCTCCCGCGGTTAGGGCAATATCGAACTGGAGGAACTCGACTCAGCAATTCGAAGAAGTATGCATGGAGACAGTCATGAAGTACAAAATCGTGGCTTGCACACTCACGATGTCGGGGGTGTTAGTTACAATGGGAGTCCCCAGAGGTTTCTTCACGCACATATTCATCGACGAAGCCGGACACGCCATGGAACCCGAAGCCCTCATACCCTTAGCAGGACTGCTCGAACCTTACATGGGTCGCGGTATTGGCGGCTCGGTCATCTTGTCCGGAGATCATCTTCAGCTTGGCCCAATAATCCGGTCCCCGATCGCTAAAGCCTACGGAATGGGTAAGAAGTTTCGAGACGTATATGTATCGATTGGAAATATATCTGTTTGTGGTTGTATCCGTGCATCAAGGCAGATATTTTCTTCTGCAGTGAAATCTCTCCTGGAGAGAATCATGGAGACCAAGCCTTATCGACGGATGAAAAACAATGCCTACAACCCCATGATCTTGACGAAGTTGGTGCGCAATTTCCGATCTCATGAGAAGATTTTGTCTGTACCCAACAATCTCTTCTATGACGGGGAGCTCCAAGTAAGTCGGGAAGGCAGGGCGCCCTGTCCGCATCACAAAAATCCTCCGAAGATTTCGCACAGGAGAACGTTCGGCTCAATCATTTCTTCATTTCCTCCAGGCGGTGGGAGACAAGAACTACACTCACAGTATGGTATCCTACAAGAAGCTGCCGACGCAGGGTACGCCACTCATTTTCCACGGCGTTTTCGGCAGGGAGCTTAGAGAGTCGAACAATCCTTCATTCTTCAATCCTGACGAAATCTCGGTCATCCTTACTTACGTTCGACATCTGCTCTCGGTAAGTTTTCCAAGATCCTTCCCGAAAGATGCTGACTTGAAGATCACTACGCTCACGAATCACTCTGGCTGCAGGAGGAGACGAAGAATTTCGATGGAGAGCTTCTTCAGCAAAGCGACATCGGGATCATCGCGCCCTATCGGAAACAAGTTCTGAAACTCCGATCCTTCCTGAAACAGCAAGGCTACCCAGACATCACAGTCGGGTCCACTGAAGAGTTCCAAGGACAAGAACGCCTCATCATGATTATCAGCACCGTTCGGTGCTCGCAGAAAGTTTTCGACGCCAACCCTGGTTCGAGTCTGGGATTTCTAAGGAACCGCAAGGTAAGCGCTCGCCACATACCACGTAGATGTTTGTGTGGAGCCGTCTGTTTCAGAACGGATCGCATGGTCGAGCTCCCGGATGTATATTTTTATTCAATCTGAGTTATTCTTCTAGCGTTTCAACGTGGCAGTTACCCGAGCGAAAGCGTTGATGATCGTCGTCGGCGACCCAAAAGTGCTGGACAGAGATTACTGTTGGAAGACACTTATGATGTACTGTAACGAGGAACGTTGCAGCGTCGGGGAGTCCTTTGAGTCGAACAGGGGGCAATATGAAGATCTCTTCGACCAGTAAGCAGTTCTTTAGCTCCCTTGCCGCGATCTCCTTTATGATATGACCGCTACTGCGGAAGAATAGAAGAGGGCATTCCCACCGTGAAAATCACAACCTCGAGAACTCCCTGACACACTCGGATCCTTTTACAGGCTCGCAGCTTTAGAAATACACCTGAAGCGAGAATTGAAAGGATTGACGCTTGGCCTGCGAGGGCAGGTCACAATCACCGACATCACGCTTCAAGAGGAACCACAGTGGAAAGAAGACGAATGAGATCTCGCCATCGAGCCCTCATCCAAGTCGAAGATTCTGGAAACGCACTGCATTTTTGACTCATCTCAAACTTCGTTTCAACGAACGAACCATGGCATCGCAGCTAACGACCAACGGTTTCTTGAGCTCGTAGGTCGTTGTTGTTATGATTTCAATCAGGGTTGTTTTGTGCTCAAGCTTAAATCGTATACTTTGCATTCACCAAGTATGACATCCCAGACTGCCAACTCACGACAATAGTGGTTGCAAACTGATCTAATTGTATAGGAATATTGTGAGGCCGAACCGGCATGATTTTATTCCCTATGAAAGAAAATAAAGGGGAGAGTCGGATCCGACCGAGGCAAGGAGCCCCATCTCTTCTCGAACGATTCACAAAACGCTCGCTCCGGCGTCCATATCTATTTCCCGGAGAATCGACGAGGGTGGTCTGTGGACGGGCATTCTGAATGACTGGGACGCGATGAGGCTGGAGGGGGAATTCACCTTTTCGTGGAGATGGATGAGACTCTCTCACATGTAGGAGCGATTTGTTCTCCAAACAGGCGCACCCTTAACTGTCCCTCAAGCGGGTTAGCGTCGAGAGGATCTCTTCCAGCCATGGGATTTGAATTCTTCTTCCCGTCTCCCCTTCCCGAGCACACTCAGGGCGAGATGATGTTGCCGCATGACTCTGACCCAAGAATTGATTTGATCTTTCGTACACACAAGTACTTCACTCCATTTCAAGAGTGGATTGTTCAGCATTCACAGATCTATCCTCGTCGTTCTCCCGTCCTCATTCTCCCGAAGCGACTGCTCCGCCTCTCTGAGGTCCTTCGTTGTTGAATCCGGGTGAAGTCCTGGTCGGTACGTGAGTTTCAGCTGGTAGTTCCTTCTTTCCTCGCATTCCATGACGCGCCTGTTGGTTTCCGGGGCTCTGCATCGAGCGCATTTATATCAAGGGAAGGGTCACGGGACCTTTTCGGCTTTTGGTCCTGGGCATTTCTGCTGTGGCTAGAGCGAATAGACTGTTTTCCTTTTAGCTATGGTGAAGTTTCTTTCTGAGACCTCTCATCTCTTTGAACTGACATTATATACGTTCATCGTCGATAGGGATTTCATATTTCGTTTCCATATAAAATACGATTCCTCCTGCACTCGCGCTCCAAGTTCTTCGCGAGATATATTCTACATTGGTATATGATATTGACAAGATATATTTGTGGTAACTCTGAGATGAGAAGGGAGAAGAGTCATCGACAAATCCGAGCTGAAGCTCTACTTGGACGATTATCAATCTTTGCTTCGGTTCTTCTCGAAATTTCCTAATCTGATAGGCGGATGGAAGCTGAAGTATCCCTGTTCAACAATTCGAAGAGTGAGGGGAGCGATTCCGGAAACGCTGAGAAACGAAACTTTATTACATCTCCAGGCGTTCGACGAGATATACCTTTGTAAATCACGGAACATTTGCAAGATCCTAACAACCAGTCCGTCACCAACGGAGCCACCTGCGGCAGGAAAGCATTTTTAGCAAGTTTTCGCGATCAGGCTCCACAACAATCGCCTATATCGTTCGCAGCTCAGCAAATTGATGGATCGATTGAAGGAGCGGAGTCAGGGAATATCCCTAATTTTTTAATCAGTGGATCGGGCCCAAAATATGTGGTTGCGATGAATTTACGACTCGGAATCAGAGAGGAAGTAAGTTGTTGAGCCGCTTAATCACAGCGTACTGGATCGTAACGAGTAGGTATAGCGTAAGCCGCTCCCTATCAGCTCCCCTCTATCACCCTATTCCCGATTGTTGTGACGGAAAACATCAAGGCATGCTCGAAAAGGTTTGATTTATTCCATCAATCAATCCACCGGTCGCGGTATAAAGTATCGAGTTGGGAACAGCCGACCGAGGGACCATTTGTACATCAGCGGACCTTCTACTTCAACCACCTCGGCGCGTCCTGTCACCGCTAGTGAATGATAAACTAACGCCTATGGTAAACTTCAGAACGATTGCGTCTACTCACTCAAAAATGGCTTTTTTAATTTTTGACAAAATTCCATCGTCATCGTCCTTGTCGTTGACTTTTTGACCTGAGGTTTGACCCCTCGACTTGTCTTCGCCGACGGTTCCGTATCGAGTAGCGTGCTTGTCCACTTCGGCGAAAGCCTGCATGAGAGCTTTCATCTCCGGCGTCAGACTCGTGGGAACTTCGATCTTGATGTTCACATAGTGGTCTCCGTTGCCTCGTGCGTTCACTCTCTTGAGACCTTTGCCGGCGATTCGTATTTTAGTATGCGATGAAGTTCCGGCGGGAACCTTCAGCCGAATGTCTTCGTAGATGCCCTGGACGTTGACTGCGCCGCCCAGCACGGCTTGCGCGATCGACACTGGAACATCGCTGTGGAGATCGCTGCCATCTCTGCGGAAGATCCTCGATTGCGCCACTCGCAGCGTGACGAAAAGCTCCTTGTTCCCCACTGCCATGCGGATGGTTTGCCCATCTTCAACTCCCGCCGGAACTGGGACCGTCACGGTCTTCCGTTGCACGGTTTCACCCTTGCCCATACACTCTTTACACTTGTGCTGGATGTTCATGCGGGTTCCTCCGCATCTTCTGCAGGTGGAGCGCATGACGAACGGACCCGTGGATATCGTCTCCATTCCGGTTCCGTGACAGAACTTACAGACTTCGGCTTTGGTTCCAAGTTCACATCTCGATCCATCGCATTTCGGACAGGTGTCGCTGATGTTGACGTTGATTTCTTTCGCGACACCTCGCGCAGCCTCTTCGAAGGTCATTTTCAGCACGACCTCCTGAGCTTGCCCGAAACCGAATTGGGTTTCTTGAGCACCGAAAGGATCGAAGTTGGAGCGCTGGCTTCCACCGAAGTCACCGAAAATCTTGCGGAACAACTCTTCGGGGTCGATGTGTGACTCGTACTGGTACTGATAGCCGCCGGTCCCAGCACGGCCACCCGGTTGGCCACCCCCGAAACCTTGCGAGCCAGCTGTGCCGAACTGGTCGTACTGTTTGCGCTTGCTGTCATCGCTTAGAACTTCGTACGCTTCCGAGACTTCGTTGAATTTCTTGGCCGCGTCCTTGTCGCCTTTGTTTGTGTCGGGATGATACTTCTTCGCCAACTGATAGTAAGCCTTCTTAACGTCCTTAGCACTGGCGTTCCGGGGAACTCCCAATATATCGTAGTAGTCTCGCTTGAGGAGTGCGCGTGAAGTGTGGAACTTTCGAGTTCTGTCTGGTTCGACAAACAGAACACTCCGAGCTCCAATCAACGTGACATTCTGTTTGCGAGCGAGCACGGCCGCTCCGTGGCGCCACAAGGGCTTGAGCAGCATCGGAACTCCGACGTTCCCAGTTAGTCGCACAAGAGTACTGGAATCCGGCGCACAATAATTTTTCAGATGGCAGGTGAAGATTCGCGCAGCACGTTACATCGGGCGCAAGGTTTGTTTGGATCCGCTAAATTCCGAGTGGAAGTCGTCTGCAGACACTATCAACTGATCACGATCGGCTAGGGCGCGCGCGTGACAGTAGTGAGTAGCCCAGTAGTGAGTGTCGCTCCACTTCGTTTTTGACGGTTTTCTCAGATGGGATGAACCCGATCCATAGGCGTGCCCAGGGGGGGGGGGGCCGACGGGGCACTGGCCCCCTCCAAAATTTGAGCTCGATGCTCCTCTGGTGAATGACTGAACTCGAATTCGGCTCGTCTCCAAGAAATATTGTAGGTCGCTCGCGAGTTCCAATCTAAGGAAGAAGGTGAACGACGTCATGGAGGTCTGCTTGCGACGACCTCGTCAGATGAAGGTTTTTTGTGCTCCATCTTATAAAATATAATATCATATGAATAAATAAGATACAAGAATAAATAATATAATGAAGCGGTGTTCAATCTGTTCAGATACTGTAACGGAAACCAACAGCCGTTCAGGTGTCGATTCGGGGTTTGGCCCCCCCAAGAAAAAATCCTGGGCACGCCACTGACCCGATCACTGATTCTGATTTCAGGAATCCTTCGCTTAGAATGCAGCCTTCGGGGGAGTTTGGGTTAGTTTGACAGTCCGACGGTTTTCCCTGCGCCCGAAAACTACAAGAAGAGACAGGAAAGGGTCGCCAAACGTGTTCCGAATCGGCTAAATATGTACAAACTTGAAGTTCCATCATTTGTAGCAATTCCACCCTTTTCAGCGTAGAAGTGTCCCGGATCGTCGATTTTGGCTTACTTTTTATCGCACTAACAATTTTTACTCACTTATTCAGCCGATTCTGAGAACGTCCTTGATATCAGTGTGCCCGACCCGAGTTTGGCCGCAAAACTCCCGGTCGAGGTTGTGCACCTCCCTTGCTGGTTCGGCTCCGGCCTCCAATCTCGATCACAACCCTTTGAATGTGGAGGACGCGAGAGAGCACGTGATTCCAAGCTCGATCCCGTATATGCATTATCGGGTTATCGGGTTTGAATTTGGAAGAGTCTGATTGACCACTCCGCGATGTTCGTCCGCGCCGATGCCAGTCTTGATGATGACCACTGTGGAGGCTCTTCGCCGCGATTTTTTGAGTCCCATCCGCCATTCCCCTCCAACAGAATACTCAAGCTCGATCAATGCAAGATGCGCCTCCAACCTACAGTTTGTCGATAAACTAGAACGAGAATTCCAGGGGGAAACGACGATGTCAAGAAACGTTCCAACGGAGAGTGGAATGATCGAGAAGAGGTTGCTGTTTTTATCTATCAACAGTCGAGTCCGACAGGGGCTGGTTGACACGCTTAGCTACTCATTCGCAAGCACAGCGTCTGATCGGCTGACGACGGTGTCTGATTCTCCGGGGATCCGCGGCCGAGTTGTACAAGATGAGCCCGGTTCAGGGAAACGGGTGGCCCTCGCCATGAAACCTCCTTCAACCGATACGATGTCCTATCGGGGTGCAGCGAATAAACGAAAATCGATGAGCACTCATGTAAGGTCACCAGAAGTTTTGAAAATGTGCAATTCATTTCCATTTTGAATTATTGGAATCATCTGTCTTTTTGACGGCGTTGACTTTTTACAGAACTTCGAACGAACGGACAGTTGCTGGACTCCAGATGTCACCATCCTTGACGGGGAATATCCGACAGGATTCGGGCGCCTCTATCCGAGCTCGCACAAGAATGCCCAGGTGGAGATATCGCTAACCAGTTTCCGCTTGGCTGGAGCAATTTCATCAGTGCCAGAGAAGTGTAAAACCGTTCAAACGACGGAGTCAGCATTCGTTTGTTCCATGTGTAGTTCTAGAACTTGTTGTGTAAATTGACGGCGTGTTGATATTGTATTCTGAATCTTTGACTGAAGTGCGATATACCTGCAAACCGCAGAAATAAAATGTGGTCGCTCTGCGAGCTCCCAAGCTGCCATTAATCGTAGCCTAATGTTGACTAAAGAGAAGTACCTGTCTGAGAACAAGGATGTCTAAGAAATCGACGCCACAGGGCAAGAAAAGCGAGGATGATCTGCTTCTCACATCGCTTGACAGCAAGACTCGAGAACTCCTCCTGGACTCCTTGAGCTGCTCGTTCGCAAGCTCAAAGTCGCAGCTCTCGATGCTGATGTGCGATGCGCTGAAGCGAAATTACTAAAGCAGAGCTCTCATTACACAGCCTCCATACCATCAGGGGCATTGAAACATCCTATCCTTCGCAGCCACTCGAGTATGGAGCAAGCCTCGACAGTCTGGAAACGATCACAATCGACGAAAAGTATTCAGAAGTCCCACCCGAGGTCCTGAATTCAGAGTTCGATGGATGTTATCCCGTTTTGCCCCGAACTACCGCGACTCAACGGAAGACCTCGAGCCGTGTAGTGAGGTTCCGCCGATATTTTCTTCATTAACAGAGTCTCCTAGGTACTGAAGAAGCTTTCGAATGAGACAGATAGTCTAGACTCTAGAGGTAATTAGGTTACCCGCGTAGCGCCAATCGTAGGCCCCTGAAAGCAAACTCTGTCGAATATTGTGTGACTTTCCTCGTAACCATAACCCCTCATTTTATTCTCTGCATTTTTTGAATCGTTCAGCCATCCGTACTGTCGAAAAATCGGAATCTGAGGCTGACTTTCGCACACAACCATGGCCACTACGTGTCCGCCCCAAGTGCAAAATGTATTGATATCAGAGAGGCTGTCGCACATCGCGGTTTATTCCCTTATCGTTATCAGATCGGAGTTCGATCCTCTCCGTTTCCGGCTATCGAAATCATGCAATCTATCTCTGGCGAATCCTGAAATATTCGCATCGTTCGTAGCTGCTTCACTGAGTAGGAGAACGAGTCACAAGAGTCTCAGAATCGTCGCGGCTCCAACTGAAAACACAGAGCCAGTTTTACCAGTACTTCCGGAGAATATCCAGGGGAGGGAAATAGAGAAAAGCAAAGCTTCATCGCATGCTGCGATAACAAAAACACGGTTGAGCAAGTCTCTTTCATATAAAACCCTCCCGTCACCTTCCAACAGGCAGGATTCTAGACTCATGCCGGAGAGGAGTTCATTAAGCGCTTGTTTTCCGAATAATGGGAGATATTGTTGTGTTCAGTAATCGCATGTCTGTCAATTTCAATACGTTGAATATCTCACAATCAGTTCTGATCGATTGCCGCGCTAATGCCCCAAACCACTCATTCTCGACTTTATTATTTTGTGTAGTTCGCATCAAATTAGAGCGCTGACATCGGAATGAGGCGTCTGTGCGAACTACTATCAAGTTGCCGTTTGGATAGCATATTGCCCAAATCAGAGTTTCCAGCTTTTAAGTGGATGATTGATAACCTCTGAGCCTCAGAGTGCCGTCATGAGTGTCAGGAATCTTGAGCGCGGAGAAAAATCCAACAAGCTTGCATGCATAGAAGTTCTACGCGAATTCACACTTCTTCCAAGTTGACGGATTTCCCCATTCGATCAAGATTTTGTCTGATTAAGCTCATGAGGTTCTCAGATGTTCACTCCAACGTAGAATCCGTCGATCGAGAATTGATAGAGCATCGAGAACGTGTTTCTTTGCCTCTACGGAAGAGACGAATAACATTGGTTGAGACAGGACTCCTTCCTGCCCTAATTGACAAGATATCCGCTCTTGTTGTTAACATTGCTTTCACCGGCACCCGCCCGTGGAGGATTTCGGAAATTACCGAAAATGCGGCCCCCCGGAAGCGGCTCCGATCAGGCCCCGAGCGACAACCAAGAGAACGACCCGTTTTCGGGCAGAGATCACCCAAATGCCGCAACCTCGGGAGTGCCGCCCGAAGCGGGCGCTGGGGGTTAGAGGGTCGAGAAACTCGCATCGATCGTTTCCAGTCACGGATTTCCGATCACCTGGTCAGGGCAGTCAGATAAGCCATGATTTTCCTGTTGAGCAGATTTTGGCGATCCGAAATGCCGCAGGGTGACGAGAATTGGAATTACCTTCCTGTAAGGGGGTTCGGATGATCAATCCTGATTGCTCCGGCACTGTTTCTCTTCTTCCCTAGAAGCGGTTTCCGTTAATGACTCACGAGGTGAGTTTCCTGGCCACCGCATTAAATACCATAATTGTGTTTCGTACCGCCTCATTGGACTGCGGTCTTACTTGAATAGAAACCAGTTTCGCTCCTTCCAGGACCTAATTCACCTGTCAGCTGCATTTCGCACCCTCCATCCCCTCTTCGCGAGTTTCCCCCACGCACTGTTGGATGAAGCTGTATTCCGGTTATTTTTTCGAGCACATAACGCAGCCGTACTGAAGGAATTTTCTCTGTAGTAAATGAGCATTGACGGAATTCTAATTCGACAAGATGCATCATCAACGCTCTGTGATGTAGCCGCAGTGTCATTATCCTATTCTTCAAGTCATTTCCTTCCGTTCCAAGCTGTCCATGGCCACGCGTTTCCAGCATTCGTGAAGATATCTGCGACGCCCAGTAATACGCTCCAATGTGCTCCTTCCGTATGTGGGCAGTTTGAATTCTCAAGTGAAGAATTTAAAGAGAGCCAACTTTGAGTTCAATTCGCTGAGCACGTGCACGTCCGGGAAAAAAAGTTGCCATCCGGAAACTCGCAGAATTTTCAACCCGCGGAGTGTAACATGAACAAATGCCTCCGTTGTAATCATCGATGGCGATCGTTCTGCTTCGGAGGAAATGCAAATTCGATGTGTGTTTCATCCTAAACTCGCTCGAAGCCTGATTTTGTTGAGAACTTGGACAGGAAATCCAGATCCTGACGATGATTCATTATTACTTCAATGCTCTCTATGCAAACCTCGTTACACGGTTTCGTTGGGCGCGGGAAGAACCGGGGGAAACCTTCCCCCAGTTTTTCAAGCGATTTAAAACAGGAAAACCTGTTGCCCTTGAAGATAAGAGAACCATCTTCATGAAAAGATGCCCACCCCCATCGGCTTTGTCCGCTTGAGATAAAGCAACTTCGTCGTTTTCTGCACCCGTTGCGTGTTCCGGCCCGAAAAGCACTGTGGTCAATTTCAATTTTCCTGTTTGCACTTGTCCTGAGGAGCATCGTGGCCGCATCTGGTTCTCGCTTTCCGAGAATTTTTTTCGAAAATTCGTGCGAAAATCCGCGCCATCAATCGTCATTTTGTTTCATCTCGTGTTCAAGAATCGTTCTCGACCACTGTTGGTGAGGCGATGACTTTGTTGATGATGCTCTATCATGACAGCGGGCGGAACGCAACGCTCGAATGTGGAGAGACACTCGACTTCATCATTTCTGTAGATGCAGGAGGCGCGGGGAATTGTCAGATCAAACAGATGTTTTTTTTTTCGGCCAACGCACAAAATCAGCGCAATCACGAGCGACTGTGCACGTCTATCACTTACGAAACGATCTTCTGTATCCAACAAATCCGCTGCATCGTTCCTCGTCTGCACCGTGGTTGTCTATCTGTGGCGATCATAATGCATGCTAGTGGATGCGAGGAAGAACACTGCTATTCTGTAACAGAATAATCCAGAAGATGAACGCGCTGAGTTCCTGTCTAGTCTAATAAGTATGTTGCAAATCCGAATTAACGTCCAAGCTGAATGAATGAAATTTTCTTCGATCGTTTCCACTCTGCGCTTCGGAATTCCAAGCCTACAACGGCGATATCCAACCATGCGTTTCCTGGGTCCCGTCAAATATTGTTGGAGGATGAACTTTCCGGATGTCAGCCGACACCATATAATTAATTAATCAAAGCTTCATATTTTGCCCCGCTGAAAAATTCGAATCTCAGTCAAACTCTGTACGGTTTGCTCATAAGCACACGAGAGATCTAGATGACCCGATCTTAGTGAGCGGGGGATGAAAGCCGAATGTGGGGGTTCGCCCAGCGGTTGGTAAAAATTACCGGATACGATTTGCCCAAAAGTCATTCTGAATTCGGCATCAAGAGTGATCTTCGGATGCGGTCACCGATGAGTGCGCTAGTATCATACCGGGACCCTATTTGAGTTATCATACAGAAGGATAGGAATCGGCACTGGAGGCGGGAATACTTGGCTCGTGAATCCCGGAATGCACCGATTCCTCTGATATCGACAAGGTTGGCATCCTCATATATTTTGGAGTCAGAGGATATTATCCTGAGAACGTGCAGTGAGACTGCAGTCGTCTTCAGGAGGCGAACCAAAGTGGGAGCAAGTTCGGATGTTTATCGAGTTTCCAACACAGGCTTTCCGCGCACCGAAAAATTTCAGCACTTGTGCCACTTCGTACAGGACCCAAGTATTGTACTCCACTTGTGAGTTCATTCGACTCAGTGGCACAGAAATATCCGCATATCGACATCACTATCCGGTCGATGAAGATGGATCACCGCTACATCTGTCTTCTGTGGTATGAAATGACCTGAATCACGCTCGCTTACGGAGATCAGTTCGATGATGCTTGCGAGGAAAGTCTACAGAGCAGAATTATCGGAAAGACGATGATAACCGGTTAGGTGTTCTTGTTTTGATCGGATGAGATCAGGGTGAGCATGCTGAATCCATTAGCTGTTCCTTGTTTTCGATAAGTTTCTCACGCCTACCTATCGACAAGCGGATACTGTTACGCAATCGGATGGCGGAAATTTACGATATTAAGATTGTTATGCGATGTGAAGATTGCGGGCTACGAGATAGAGCTTAAGTCAACCCGATTACCGTGGAACGTAGCGGAAACGGAAACGCGGCCCTCAACTAACACGAACCCAAGCTTTCGTGCCGCGACATGACAAGCAACACGGATCGACATTTGGAGAGATATCGGCAATAATGATTAGGTAATCATATGTCTCGGAAAGACGATCGTTCCCGGTTAGGTATTCTTGTTCTGATCGGCTAAGATCAGGTTGAGCGTGCAGAATCCATGAGCGCATGACGCGTATCATCTCTTCTCATCGACAGAACGAAGTCCAGCATTGGTGAGACAAGAAAAAAATACACACAGCAGCCTTGGACTACTTGTTTCCAATAGGAAGCCACATTTTCTTAACGTACACATGCGGCTGGCAGAGCTGGTAACTTGACGAGGCACCCACCACTTCCGACGGCCAATTTCCATTGCATGAATAATCATGATCTGACCGATTAATTATGATCATCAATTCAGCCGTCGGCGGCGGCGGCAGCAGCAGAAAACGCTTCGCCGGCCTTCGGCGGTCAGCGCCAGCGGACCGGTAAGGGTCCAGGAGTTTCGAAATCCTGGGAACGGGTTGGCGACTGGGACCGTTTGTCATCAACGAAAAATCTGGAGCGGTTCCTCGAGCTCAGTCAGTCGTCGCGGACTCCAGAAGCACATCCGCAATTTTCGACTCCAAGATTCCCATTGACCCCCGAGGGTGTCAACTGCCGACAAAGTGGACGACGCGACCTCGACGTTTGCTCCCGATCTACGAGCCGACGCCCAACGTTTGTCAGCTGATTGACCACTGCAAGTGGACTCTATGGGGCAACATTTGTCATTACGGCGATAATGACAGGACGTTAATGAAATTCCGATTTCGACCTGATTCCTTGTGAAATAACTCAATAAGTCACAAGACCGTCGAGGCGACGACTACTTGGTCACCAACAACAGCGATGACGTGAGGAAAAGCTCAAACTTGAGGATTGCGGATCGATGCTAACTTGAAGTTTATGCCTAATCGTTGACACAGACTGTGTCAAATGCGGACTTGAGATGATGACATGTGAAGAATTTCTGAAGTATTGTCTTCCGCTCACTCCGAGCGAAACTTGGGAGGGGGTGCCTGGAAGGCTGACCGAATCCCAAATCATCTGGCGGGTGTTTGTCGCGTATTAGTCGGCTGTCAGGATGAGATTATGTAAGAAAACATATTTATGACAGAACGAGACACGCTTCGTCAGTCCCAGATAAACTTTTCGCACAGCCGCGAGCGGTTCGCGCAAGGTCAGTTGGCATCCGATAGTGGCGCACGGCGCATTCTGTCAGTGCTTCGACAGGCTTCGGTCACAATCCAAGCGTCGTCTGTTCCGCGAGCTCTCGGCCGGTCTCTTCCGATTTGCGTGCAAGCTCACATCGAGCGTCGCGAGCGAGCTCGATCGTGGTTTTCAGTGTTTGTGTTGTTACTGCTGTCAAGTGTCGGTGATCTCTCTCCATAGAACTCCTACAACACAGCTTATCCAAGGTGAGAGTTTCACTTTCCTTGGGGCGCGCGCGATATTCAGCGGCGGTATCCTTAGCCATTAGCAGAGAAGGAAACGTTGCCGCCTGGCTGTGATTGTTTTTGGTCCATCGTCAGTGTAGTCTCGCGGAATCCTCTGGTGATCATCGACTCGGCGACTGGACGCTGTCCCGGTGAGTTCTTCCAAGCAAGATAGTCCTTCTCTGGATAGTCAAAAACAGCAAATAATACAAAAGAAAAAAATATCCTGGAGAAAAGTGCCGGTTGGCCACCGTTGTGAAAACCAAGGCCAGCCACAGTCTTGACTGCTCAGCGCAGTGAGCAGCGGAACAGAAACGACAGTTCGAACACAGTCGATCTGACAGCGCCTGATTCAAAGAAGCTGTTCCAGCTCCGAAGCTGCGAATCGAGGTCTCGAAAACATCGGATCCAAATCGCGAGATGAGCTCAGTGTTACGAGCTCATCATAGAACTGATCGTTATCAGTCGATCACCTCCTGAAGAGCCTTTTCTACCTGACGAACAGTGGCGGGCCCAGTGAAGAACGGGATCAAAGCACCCACATAGGATAGATTGCGCCTCTTTTCTCTAGCTTTCTTTCTCGACACAAAAGAAATCGTGGATCGTGCAACATGACCGTAAAAACCGCTTAACTTCACGGGGCACTGGCATCTTAATGTTCAGTTGGGAAAGTCTTAGATTCGGACGACCAAATTCTTCTAAGGACATGTGATTATTATCGACACACGTCCATAATTTGGTAAACCGTCGCGCTTCGCAAGCGGAATCGGTTTGGCGGGTTTAGCTGACAACGCCTCCTGGTTTCCGTCGGGCGTTCGTAGTACCAGAAGAAAATCAAAGCAAGACAACCAGGGTTGATAGCTGATAGCTGCCACAGAGTGATCCCAGTCCAAATAAAATTCAACCTCGCATCATGGTTTTACAGTTTCGGACTTTCACCGTGCAGGCCATTTGAGTAGATCTAGGAGTCAAGCTCCACTGCTCGATGCATCGCTCTGAACAATTACTCAGGACTCAGGTGTCTTTAGATGAGTTTTCACTGTTGGAAGCTGTGCCCATACTCATTCAGTCAGTTCAGGTGGCTCCGTGTGTAGAACGTTCGTTCTACCAGCTGTGGAGCTCCGAGCTCTTGACCGTCGTCATTTCATTTCTAAAAATCGGTCAGAGTTTGCTCGAATGAAATGTCTCCTTTCTGGTCTCGTACACCTTGGGCTCACGTTGGCTCAAACGTTGGCTCACGAACCGGAAACCCACTGAAAACGGAGACTCGAATGGAAATGACGTTCATTGACTCCATTGAGGGCTCTTCGCTTCGGTTCTCGCTCGAAATCCCCTTAAAATACAGGTTCTCCACAGTGGAGCTGCCGAAATCGGCTCTCTCAGATAAGGCCTACGTCGATCGCTGAGATTAACGACTGCCGGCTTCGGTGCCGGCAGAAATTGTGCTCATGAAGACGCTGACTTTCCAGATGAATCCGCTGGAAAAACTCGAGGACGTGCTCCGATCGTGCGACAGGGTTTTCGTTGGAATCATCTGTCTGTTTATTTCGTTGGCTTCCTACTGGACAGGGCTCCTGCAGATTTTCACGACTGCCTTGCCATCGATCTTCTACGTTCCGATCATCGCTGCCCTATCCGGTATTCTGAGATGGCTGGTGGAGGCTCGTCTTGGCAAAAAGAAATTGTCATCCACTGGAAAAGCAGTTTTCATCACCGGTTGTGACTCGGGTTTTGGAAACTCCTTGAGCAGACGCTTGGCCAGCAAAGGGTTAGTGATTTGGTGTCAGCGGAAGCGGAGACCAGAAAACAGAAGCTTTCCAATCTTCACGCGCTTCTCTCGATCAGAGCAAATATCACTGCGAAAAATGGATTGTCGATAACACAAACTTGTTTGCCGCGGTTACAGCTACGTAGTGTTTGCGGGATGCATCGACAAGAATAGTGAAGGCGCCGCCTCGCTCCGAGACTATTCAAGGTCGATCAAAACACTTCAGCTCAATGTGACCAGCGAGCAGGACTTGAAGGCTGTGCACGAAGAAATCAAGAACCATTTGAAGGCAGAAAATCTTCAGCTATGGGCCGTGATCGCAAACGCCGGGGTGCTCAACGAGACGCCACTCGAGCTGTCACCGATGAGCGAGATCGAGGGTCTTATGAACGTTAACCTTTTGGGCGTCTTCAGAACTGTGAAGACGTTCTTGCCGGAAGTCCGTAAAAGCAAAGGTAAGCTTGGAATAAGTTTCATGCCGCTAACGATGCCACCCTGAAATAGCGCCTAGAACCCTTTTTGTGACCATGATCGTGATCACAAGTCTAACTTGCTGACCGAGAATGTGAGCTCCGCGACTCCCTCATGGTAGAATGTGGGGAACTTCCAGAACATACAGTTTCAGAACAGTTTCCCACTGATCAGCCTCAGGACTCAGTCCGACATATGAAAATGTGTCCACAGCATGTGGCCTAACCACATGTTGTTTGAGCCTCCGTCGTGTTCTATCCTCTGTTCGCTGGAATCGGTCGCAATTTGAAACAAAATCAAATATAGACTAATTTTCTGATACGTCGAGTTTTTGTTTGTCCGCAGGTCGAATCATTGTTACGTCGAGCCTCTCGGCAACATTCGCTTTCCCGTATCTGGTCTCGTACTCGGTGTCGAAAACAGCTGTCAAGGCACTCGTTCAAGGTCTCCATCGAGAACTTCGGAGGTTTGAAGTCACCTGTATTTCCATTGAGCCCACATTCTACAGGTGAGCATTCCTGAGTCCAATGTCCTCTGGCTGGTAGCCAACCGACGAAATTCTCTTCGATTCATGTAACAAGCGTTTCGGCAAACAGGCCATATCTTTTCGGAAATTCTTCTGAGCTCTCTGAACTCTCCTTTGGAAAGTCTCGGAGATGTTCAGAAGGAGGACTTTGTGAGAGAAGGCGTCTTCCGGAATGACGTCTAAGAAACATTTTCCGTTTTCTTCCTTTCGTACAGAACTCCTCTGCTGAACAAAGGTGGACCCACTCCTGCGGAACGTCTGCACAAAGTCGACGATGAAACCAAAGAGACATATTCCTTCTTCATAAACGAATACGACACATTGATGAAGGGAATGTACAAGATGGCCGATACAAACATCGAAGCGCCAATCAACGCGTTCGAAGACGCTGTTTGCTCCGCGCGACCGAAGCGCAGCTACGTTTTGGCACCACTCCAGTACAGAATACTGACGTACATATCCACTCACTTTGACGTATGCTTCAGTGATCTGATGATCAACTCTCTCATCTCTCCGTGGAAGACGATTCTAGAAATCGTCCGGAATCAATACGATCGATTGTCTAGTTTAGACGCATCTCAGTATTAAACTCAGAGTTCAATTAAAAATAAGTATTTAATAAGATAGCTTTCGTTTCCGGCTCTGTCGGTTGTGGAACTGTTGCTTAGGTATGTATCTATATATTGTGATTGAGAAGATTCATTCAGACGAGCATGATGCTACAGCAAGCCTGGACGGCGCAAGCGATGCGCTACCGCGATTAAATTCGTTGCGACACAATAAATCGATTCCTGATGATGCAATGGTGCGGCCATCACACTTTGCAGCGCTAACTTTCTGTGACGAGTGTATTCCCAGAATTCGAGCAGACGGTTGCGGATGAAGGGGGCATTGCTCACCTGTTGGAGGCGGCGGGTGCAAACCAATCTGGCGCAAGCGTCAATTTGGCGCAGACCCTAACCTGGCGCACTCGTCAACCTGGCGCAGGCGTCAATTTGGCGCACGCGTCAATCTGGCGCGCATTTTAGGTTAAGCTAGGTTGGGTCAGGTTGGGATTTGGTTAGGTTTGGTTAATGGGGATCTTCTGAACTTGCGCCAGATTGACGAATGCGCCGAATTGACGTCTGCGCCAAGTTGACGCCTGCGCCAGGTTAGGGTCTGCGCCAAATTGACGCCTGCGCCAGATTTGACCTTACTCGGAGGCGGCTGCCTCGATTCTGCCACTCTCCGAATTATCCGGTGATAGCCTTCAGAATTTCGTTAGATACACCGATCATAGATACCCCCTCCCCCAAATGGATTGGATCCACGCTATCGTTGAAACGAGTGAGACTGAGGTCCCTGGGTATCCATCCAGGGTACTGCGGGCGACATCATCTTTGCGTCGGCGTTTCTGTGAGGATGCCATTTCTCTCCCTTTAACGATGAAAATCTACGATTAGGCGTCTTGCTTTTGAAATTCGTGTTTTCATGCTCGGAGGATCAATCTCTCGTCAATTTGGATGTCCGTCAACGAGAAAACCGGAAACGACGTTTTCCGGCACGGAAGTCAAAGGACGCATAATTCGATCTTTACCACATTGAGTACGGTCCTTTGAACCGGAAATCCGCTCCGGGGCTCTAATCGGAACCGCGTCCGAATCTACGCCGAATCATAACAAACAACGCGGACGAAACATACACAGACAAGAAGAGTATCAGTTGAGCTTGAGTCGCTTGAACCGCTTGGATCGCGAGGTGCAAGCGATTGACGAAACCGCGCCTGGAGCTTGAATGAAGATGGTCTCGGACACGAATCGCGAACTGGGCTTGAAGTTGGGGAACAAGAGTACACTTTTCGACGAGGTAGTTCACTCAATAAGGTGACCCGAGTTCACGTTCGCCGGGAGGCTATGAAGATATTTGGTCTTATGTTCTTCAGGAACTGGTTACTCAAGGTTCCGTTGATAATCATCGATTCTGGATGGCTCGGGTCGAAACGTAGCAACGAGTATATATAGAGCCCGGGTAATTCTCCCCACAATCGGTTCGTTGCCACTCCCCTGGGAATAAGAAGAACAACGAACGAGAACGAGGAGTCAAACTTGCGATAATTCGATTCCGGGTTCCCGAGTTGACAATAAACAACAGGAATTCATCACAAGCACTTTCGTTTAATAGAAGCCTTGGCTACTCAGGCGGAACCGAAGTGTTTTGAAGATGTCCGCGCCGACTACAATGAATAACATTAGATTACCAACGACGAGCATACATCAGGAAGGGGCTCTATTCGCCAGCCTGGATAAGATACATAGAACGGCTTTCATAGGTTCCCAAACGCCAGGGAAACAGAGACGGAAGCGAAACTTCAAGTCTATCGTTGATTCCGAAGTCGCAATTTTCGATTGTTGGTCTTCGAAGATGTTGATGAAGTGTTTCATGCATGATCAATCGCGTGTTCATCTATCAAATACCCGTAGGTATTGGAATCGATTGTAGGAGGGATGCAACCCCGCCTTCTTGAGAGTGTCACCTGCCACAGACGTGCTGTATCATTTGTGCAGGCATGTTCGGGTCATTCAGGAAGCTCTCTCCGATGCGCATGAAATAGAGCCGCAGTGTCCTCTGACAATCAGCCAGAAGATGAGGAACACTCTCGTCAATCAAAAGCATCGATGCGAACTAGGAAGCCGCAGCACGTCATGACTTCAATGTCACTTCACGCAACCTGATTATGAAAGGTTGGTTTCCCTAAATAGACCTTGTCCGCAGCAAACCTCTTAAGGCAATTTTGACAATTCGGGAGCCTCAGCGAGCTTGCAGAGCCATCTCTCTTGGCTATGCCCGAGAACACCGCACACATTCCTGAATTCCTCCGCGTTCCGTCGCTTTTTTCCGACGGAGCAGTTGTGCCAGATGAGCTGGTTATCGAAGTAAAAACTTGAACTAGTGTGAATCATGATACAGTCAATACAGTCGAAAATATTCATTATTGATGTTTGGCTGACTATAAGCTCCACGTTGAAAAAATCTCGTTACAACGAATTTGTTCAGAACGAACGGACTTTCCAGTCCCCAACGCTTCCTTTGTGGACGACGTGGACGAGCGCGTGTCGACAGAAATGTCGAGACAAAGCATCCAGAGGATCCACAGGATTCGAGCGAGTTCCGTTTCCTGATCTAAAGCTGGTGCTTTTCCCGATCGACGTCAGAGATACCAATATCGTCGGGATACGGGATGCCGCCGAACAGTTTCTTCCAGATACGTCGACGTTCCCGATCCCGGTTCGCTCGTTCAACCTCTGCTTGGTGTTTTCTCTGATTGTGTAGTACGTAAACGTCTTCCGGGACGTCCAGTACCTCAACTATCCGCTCGTATTCGTCCGACCTAGAACAGAAAGGACCTTTTCTAGAAAGCGCGATGGCAGACAATCACCAGTTTAAAGCTCGTTGCTTGGGCGGCGAAACTGACTCAGTCAAGAGTGACTCACAGAGTGGGAGGAACGAACTCTTACCTACCTCGTCGGTATCCTACGTGTAGGCCTTGCATCACAGCGCCGAGGAGAGCGAGCTTCACGGCGTAAGCTCCGATTATTGCTCGAGAAGCTTGTTTTCCGGCTGCGATCGGGAAGAAGAAAGTACCATGCGACGCCCTGAACATTGCGCACACGAATACCGGAACGAGAAGGAGTCGATACATGATATCCTTCTTTGCGTGAGGTTCTGTGAAACGCGACAAGTTTCACGAAGCACTAGGGATGCTCGTTCACATCGACTGACCGACTGGCACACGCTGTAGTTTTCTTCAGCGGGATCGATCGGCACCTAGGGCTGTACATATCAAACTGTGAAGCGCCGATCACCTTGAAACTTGTAGCTACTCCGCTTCATCTCCGAGAAAATCTAGTAAGCACTGCTCCTCCGCTTTTTCGATTCCAGCTGTGATGGCGCTCCCTTGAATCACACTCTCCGCAACTGATTCTGTGAAGAATCGTCTTCCGGGCTCCGATGAAGAAGAAACCCGGAGTCCGATGCTTCGGACAGCTGATTGAGGCTTGAAACGAACTCCCAGCGCTGCGAACATAGGAATCTCTCTTGAAACAGCTGAACCCCCTCTATTTCAGACGCTCATTCACTCTCCCCCGGGCTCTCCGATTCGCGCCTCGACCGATCTGCTTCAGCGTAGACGATGATATCGAAACATTGGGTCTCATCAAAACTTTCTTCACCATTTTATTTTTATTCAGAGTTTAGACATGAGTTGTAACAAAGCCATCCGTATAGCCTTTGCCCGATGAAGAAAAATCGATTTGGGATTAGATGGGATAGGCGAAGGGTCCTCCGAAGAGTATGCCGTGACCCCACAAATGAAGAGAGCCTTCGCATCGAAAAGGAGGGGGATGCTCCGCCGCCTGGTCGTGTGTCTGCTCATTCTATGTACACTTCGAATCGAACTCTTCGCAAACTCGATTCGGTTAAAGCCATCAAGATGTTACGGAGAGATATCTCTATTTGGTCACAACGACTACGTTGATCGATGAATTGAGGGCTCTGCCGAGAGCATTCAATCTCCACGTGTCTGAGCATCCTTGCGATTTCACTGGAATAGCCGATCGTAGTTCTGCAAAGAGAAACAAAAGTCGAGAATTCTCAATGATGAAACTTCGCAGCAGAGAGAAAAAATCACCGCGAAACCGTCGAGTCGGTGTGGCTTACTTTCAGAATACTGGCATCGCAAGTTGAGAGGGGCCTCGTGGACAGCGAATGCAGCTCGAGTTCGCAGAGGAATGAAGCTATCAACGCGGTCAGCATCTGCGGCTGTTCACGGACCTAGAGAATATACATCGATTTGAGAACGCGGCCTACCGGCAGTTGTCCATCGCTTCGACGAGAACAACATAGGGCTCCGAAAAACCGAATATACTGCGCCGATCCAAAAGACCTTCACCCACCATTTGCACTCTACGCCACAAGGAGCTGAGAAGATGGCCGTTGTACTTGGTCCCGAGGAAATCGAAGCTGTCTACGCACAACACCGAACATTTTTTCTTGTAATGTTCAGGATCAATCGGTGCGGTGAAAGCCGCTAGAGCGCAGTCATCCCCGATCGTCGCCACGTCGACGTACAGCTTCACTTCCTCCTGAAATGTGGTTCCCACTAGGACTCAGTAACGGTTTCTGGAGAGAATCGTGAATCGATGCCTCGACCTCCGCTGTCGGTCAAGATGATATTAGCGAATACAATTTTGCCAAAAGTTATGTTTACCTCAACCCGTCGTGGTACAAAAAGGGCGAGGAATCGGGCGAAGTTCACCGCCTTCTCCCCGGGATACAGAACCAGAGGTCGTCTCACGCAAAGTGAGTAAAATATGTTGTGCAGAGTCGATGTATCCAATCTGGAATCAACACCTCAGAATCACGTTCAACTCGAACACGCCGACATCGCTCATTGATATTGGTGAGCACCGAAGTCGAGCTGGGGTGCAGGGGGCAAGTTGGATGGGAATTAATATAGGTGGATAAGTCTGCCGTACCTGTTGATGACCTTGTATGCGTCGAACAATATTGCTGACGGTACGACATACGAAGGCAGAGTGTACAAAGTATTGAGATGCATGTAACAGTACACCTCGCCGCCGGTATACTCGAGGTCTCCTTTCTTCGTTACTTTCAGGCTCAGGTCTGAGAGAACGTCGAACATACCCTCGTAGATCTCAAAATTACGGCAATCTTCATTCGACGGGCAAGCTCCGTAGATCACCGAAGGCAATTTCACCTGAAATGATCGGTTTTTCTCAAGTGAATCTCAGTCAGTCTCCATATTAGGGCATGGTGCCTGATTAAATGCACAAACGAATGTCACGTACCTCATCGCTCGGAACATATTTGTCCATTTTACAGAGGAGTTCGAGCATCCACTTTATCCCTAAGGCAAATCCAAGAGGTGCGATGTGAGATAGGGGACAGAGCCCCGTGGCCGGAGCTCCTACGGGTTCTACGCCAAGTTTTTCCTGGAGAGCCTTCAAGGCCCCGTCGAACATTTCCGACTTTTCCTGAAATGTTTCAAATTGAATCTGAAGACCCTTGACAAGGGTTTTCGGAGTCGGCTTCTGCTCCAAGTTGGGATTGAATCTAGAACTTGTTAAATCAACGGAGCTCTGACGAAAATTTGGCGACGAAGGGCTTCGGACTCACCGCGCTCACAAGTTTCGCGTTTTCTGCCTCTTTCAGAGCGTTCGCAACGGTCGTCTCGTATTTCACAAGTGCGGGGCCCTCCAACTCTGTGAGGAGAAAACAGTTCCTGAGATCCGGAAATGCATCTCTTCTGATTCGTCTCCAAAATCTTGACCGGTAGCACTTACGCGTATTCGTGAGGCTGTTTTTCAATCCTTTGATGAAATATGGGAGATTCTGGGTTTTGATGAGATTGCAGACGTCGAGAAGTGCGTTACGAACTTTGCCGATGGCCTTGAGTAATTTGTGCTTGTTATGGGATACATATGCAATGCAGAGCGGCCGCACGAATCCGCGTGCCTGGAAGACAGTTGTATAATCAGGATCTCCCTCTTTTTTGTTCAAGAAATCAGAGGATATCACCTCGCACTGTGAGTCGGTGGGAATGCATCCTTCTGGAATCCGTCTCGGAAAGCTCGAACCTACCTTTGCGTCTAATAACACAGTGTAGTTTACGAGGACGTGAAGATTGTCCCGTATCTCAGGCAATAGTATCTGAGTATCGGCGCGGGGGAAACTCCCCGACGCAACATGTTGATAGTCGACGGACAATAATGAAATGGCTAAAGTAGAGATCTCTTCGGAGTGGACCATGACCGTGTTGGGAATGATGACCAACGGTGTGGGTCCATGCTGTTCGTTGCATTCTGCGATTAGAATGAAATCTTCACGGATATCACTGAGAGCGGCATTGCTCGCGGAAAACAAAGTTCCCTGCAGTGATTTGAGGTCTAGGGTTGAGGAGTGCAGCTCATTATTCGGGGGAGTGTGGTAGGCCAGGGCCTCGGCGAAGCCTCCGAACATCGCCGATCTCACTCTGCGCCGGATGCCCTGAAACGATAAATGACAAACGCAAGGATGAAAATCAGGGAAAGACGAGTTTCGGAAACGTGTCCGGAAAAGTTGTTCGTAACGCACTACTTGTGCCACCCACTCAGGATGGTAACTCCCGGGTGTTGGACTTGAGAAAATCTGTGATGTTCGCTGTGATCCAGCCTGGGAGGAAGTTGAATTAGAAATTCCCGTTTGATTTTCCTACCATCCTCAAAAAAACTTCACAAGTACAGGCCGTAGCAACGCAAGAGGACACCGAGGAGAACTACACCGACAGACCTTGCCTAGGGATCGAATTCTCCTCGATTTGCCCATCGGTAATCAATGCCAACTTAGCAAGGTTCTCAAGTAAGTCCGATGCCAAAACTTTTTCACAGCTGTTGGTGGATAATTGTGGGTTCTGACAGCGAGCTAACGCCCCTCAAAACAACCGGATACTCTAATACCCCCTTTGAATTAGAATGATTTGAATCATCGAAACCAACGGAGACTAGGCTTGCTTTCCGAATCATGGATTTCCAAGGAGTTCTTCCGTCCTCACTCCCTCTCGGAAGACGGAGAGACTATCAGATAAGTTGCCGTTTAGAGAATCGTGTTTTTCCCGGGAAACTCTGTGTAGATTTGTCTCTGATCACGGAAGTGTTTGGTCAGCTTCCACAGACACTCGCACGACAAAGGGCACCTGCACTCAATCAGAAGGAGAGAAAATACTCACCCGAAGTCACAACTTTTCTCGGGGTTATCCACCTGAACCAGATGCTCGGATCGATTCAGGAACGAACTAAAGCGCGGAAAATCGTCCTAAACGTCGGAGCTCGCTTCGAACCTCACGAAAACTTCGAACTGAATGAGCGACGGCTCTGAGTCCGGCTCATCCTGAATCGAAATGACTGATAGCAGTGATCTCTCATCACTGACGCATTATCTGTTCCAAGAGATTCAGATACGTTGATCCCGGGAATGCAGTAATAGAGCATACTGATGGTGGCTGAATCTTACGATTTTATAGATCGCAGGCAATCTGATTGCCGTCGCGCTCCTCTCTTCGGACTGCCACGAGAGGGCGCTAGTCAGTGCTGCTGTCATTCCGCACTAGTTGCGTCCTCCGAACGCTTTTCAGTGCGCATCGACATGTATGGGAGTTTGTGAAGTCTTCGGTGAAGTGAACTTTCGGTGGATGCGTCACGTGAGTTCATGGGACATGGTCCCAGGTTGGGAAACAGTTTTTTTCGAACGAGCTTCCGAAACCCTTGTGTCTTCGTAATTCTTGGATTGAGATAGACTCATCTGATTGTGAGTCATATCAGAACGTGATGTGCCTCTAATCCACTGCTTATCGTCACAGTCAGTTCTCAGAGATTGGAACTCCCTCTGCTCTGTCATTCTTAGGGCCCAGCTGTTCGGAAGGAACTTTTGTTGTTGACAGACAAAAGCTCCGTTGAGCCGCAACAGCTAAATATAGTCGAGTAGCGACTTCACGTATCGCCACTCACAAAAGCTACTATACTGGAAGAAACAACGGCATGCTCGACTAGAGAGAAACTGTGCACTCTACGCATTCGTGGATCAAGTTCTTTGAAATGCCGCGCCGTTCTCAGATTTCACGTTCCGCGTTTCCATTCCAGGTCCAAGGTTCTCTGATGGTTCGTGAGAGACAGAGGAACTGATACCTGTAATTTTTCCAACGACCGGAAGCGATTCCCTACGTAGAGGGAGAGATGGCGTGCCTTGCGATTCGATATTTAATAATTTTCATGGTGTTCTTGGCGTTCGCCCTCGACTCCGGCTCACGCTCATGTATGAACATTACCATCATCGCTATGGTCAACAACACGATAGGTCCCCACCACGATGCTTCGATGAGACAACTGACCGAAGAAGTAATGATCTCTCATTTCGTCTCACCGCTAAATTCGAGCCTTGCGAACACAGTATCGAGTTCACGGATCTGATGCAGAGTTTCTTCCCAGCGTGTACTCGAGACGATACCCCCGGGTTCCCTCCATTGGGATGCAACTACCCAAGGCTGGGTTCTGATGTCGGTCTACGTCGGAATGCTACTTTCCCAGCTACCGGCTGGTCACCTAGCCGAATCATTCTCTCTGAAATGGGTTTTGGGTTACGGCGTGTTTTTCATGTCAGTCATCAACTTCGTCGCACCCATCATCGCTAAATGGAGTCCCTATGCTTTCATAGCTTCTCGAATTCTGAGCGGGTTCTCAGTGGTTAGTACCCGAAACCTTTCTGTGGGATCTATTGCCAACATCAAATGAATTCCTGATGAATGCTTAAGTTTTCATGTAACTCCATATTCATTCCCCGGATCGTTCTGGGGACTTCTTGTCCCCAGGAATCATTCCGGTTCTCCTTGCGCGGTAGTTTTGGATTTATGAACAAGATTCATCATTACAGGGAGTCATCTTCCCCTGTGCCAACTCCTTGATCTCGCGGTGGAGTCCTCTGCAGGAACGTACTTTGATGATTACTCTCGCCTTCCAAGGCTGGTGTTTTGGCCCCATAGCAGCTAATATACTTGCTGGAGTTATCTGCGAAAAGTGGGGTTGGGAGTTTGTTTTCTACTCTTCTGGTGAGCATTCCGCAAGACTGATTCCGCCAGATGCTAGGCGAAGCCATTTATCGCCGATGAATCACACTCTGCCCCGCCGGGTGCGGAAAAAGGATACAGGCAGGCCTGCAGCGAGCGTCGTTCTCCGATGCGTCACCTATTCATCAGAACAGAACATTATCGATGGACACCTTTCTTTTTTCAGGTGCTGTGGGCGTTGTGTGGTCTTTAATGTGGTACTTTATCGTGGCGAGTTCTCCAGAGAAACACTGGTGGATCTCCGAGGAGGAGAAATTGAAAATTCTCGAAGAACGAGAAGGCAACTTCGAGCGAGATCGATACGTGAGTTCCAGATGGCGAGCTTACATATATATATCCTCAACTGGAAAAAGAGCTGTATATGTATATCCAACGACATCATCCTGGTTCGGATACTCGATGAATCGTCCTCCTGAGGTTAGGTTACCAAAAGTTAATCATCGAGCACACGAACGATGTCTTCCCCCTTCTCTAATTCGTTGTCACCTCTCGGAACAGAGAAGAGAGACTGAGAGGCAGCTGGATTCAAGTGTCCCATCGACCATTGATGATATGATAACGTTTTCAAATTGCAGATCCCATGGCCGAAAATCGTGACATCGTGGCCCGTGATCATCTTATGTTTGCGAACGTTTGCCATAAACATCTTCTACGCAATCTATTTCACCTACATGCCCACCTTCCTCGCTCATATGTATGACCTCGGTCTCTCAGAGGTCAGCAATCTCCCGATTTCCATACAGAACAAATACTCGAGAAGCCCGCTCCGAGTCCTCTTGAACTTACATAGTCCCAATGTAATAATCGTATCGATGTCTGTTCCAGAATGGATGGATCAACGGAGTCGCTAACATTTCGACGTCGGTCGTGGCGATGATATGTTCAGCACTGGCGGACAGACTCCTCTCGGCACAATACTCAATAAATGGCGTTCGGAAAACTTTTGCGACTCTGTCGACCGTCGGGCCCTCGGTTCTGTGTCTCTTGATGTTGGATGTAGAAGGTGACTTCAAAATCATGATCGTGATGCTCATGATCACTTGCGTCGTCTGGGGAGCCTACGGTGGTTCCGATCCAGCACTACCTCTCGATCTGGCGGCTGAGTACGCGGGTGCCGTCAGTGCTCTACAAAACGTATTTTCGAACTTGGCGTTGATAACCGTGCCAATCGTCGTCGGCTGGTTCATCGAAGAAAAGGTCAGAATAATGCATTTCAGTCAAGAATTCAGTGCTGTCGGATGCTCATGCCTTTCATAGGGCTCATTCGAATCACCAGATTTCATTCAGCAGGATCTGAGTTTAAAGGGTTCCTTCGCATTTCAGGAAGACATGTGGCATTGGAACATGATTTTCATAGTGGGTTCAGTATTCTCGACATTCGGGGCGGTCCTTTTCCTCGTTTTCGGTACGGCTGAGAGACAGGACTGGTCATCCGCGAGTACTCAACTCGACGATAATGACGACGAGCGACCACTTGTAGATCCTTTGTAAAAAAAAAAGTAATCCCTAGTTGGAACTGATTAGATACCAGTTAACGTGGAAGCGCTTAAGAGAATCAAGAACTGATTGTGCTTTCGAGCAACGGTTCTGTTGTGATCATCGTACGCACGCGAGGCTCTAGAATAGGTGTGAATTCAATATCGGCGGCAAACGAAGACGCTGCTCTCTAGGAAGATAAGCTTCACTCTTTAATCAACAACACGGTTTTGTGCGTAGTAGCATTTTGTACCTTGAATTGCGATATCTATGATACATGGAAGAGATAGGCAGTTTGAGAATGCATGCGAGTGAAGATAAACTATATTCTTAAAAGTTTCTCCGCTGATCTTTTCTGGCTGTCCATTGCTTTCTTTTCTGGTACGTAAGGACGGACTCGGGTAGGGGTCAAGTGTCTGATTGACTGGGGCGACAGCATTGTTATCTGATAATCGCGCAGTTCAGTCCAAAGGCAATGGCATCCCATGAGCTTCGAAGAGAAGCTGATCCAGTGTGGCATGGATGCTAGGAGTTGATCCCCTGATCCATTTTTAGATTGGTATAGCCCAATGATTTGCGAGCTTCCTCCCGCCTTGCAACCGCAGATTCGACGAGGGAGAAATCATATACTTGCGCATTCCGCAACGGATTTCCGATGTAAGCATGTGGTAGCCTGATTCTCTTCCTATGGATGAACCAGCCGAGGGTGTCACCGTGATCTGACCGACGAAGTTTTATTTCGCCATGCTATCTCTACGAGAAGCTCGGCAGCTCAGCGAGTCGGAGGGTTCCGCGGAAGCCACTTTTAGAAACTCTGATCCAAAACACAGAAGTCTCTGGGCTATGCGGTCCATACATCTGGAGGCATTCAATCTTTCATATTCGGAAACGCCTCAACTTCGAGGTGGGCACCTTTCCGATTCAGAAGCGCGAGGAATTGAGTTGAGTAGGAAATTGTAACGGAAGACGGTCCCAGCTCGGAACAGAAAAGTTACGGGAACGATGATGATGACCCCCCAGGTTACGGCGAAAAGCCGAGGCGATTACTTTCTTTCTGAATTTTCCATATCCTTCCCGAGAAGTGTTGCATTTATATATCAGGACAAGTATATTGGATATGTCTCGGGCAGTCGCTAGAACTCGATGAGCTGTACTCATCGGACTGCTTTGTGAGCTCTGAACAGCATCAGCCGTGAATGGAGTCGGGCTGCTGATAAGCGGCCGCGGCTCTCAAGATTCATACTCCCGAACTGCTGCATTGTACGAAAACATAACTGCGCTAGAACTCTGTCTCTGAGGAGGGAGGGCTCTACGGTGCCGTGAAATACTTTCGATCACGAGAGCGAGACGGAGGAACAGGAACAAAAACAGACAAGAGCTAAATGAGTACATAACATGGTTTTAGGAAGATTTTCCATCGATGTATCGGTATCTTATTGAGTTTCTTAACTCTCGATATCATTCAACAATCAAAATATCTAGATCACCCTGGTGCCGCCGTCGACGGCATCAAATGCATACTTCGTACATCTCATCTTTCATGTGCATGTTGAGCATCGGTGCAAGAATCACCATTGCATGAACAACCATTCGACCGCTCGCGAATGCTCCGAGAAAAAAACAAACGTTCAGACCACCTCTCGAATAACCCTTATTTACATCTTCAACGTTTCAACATTCACACATCTTCCTCGCTCAACTTCTCTGGACTTGCCCGCAACTTTCTGACGGGACGGGACAGGCGCTCCCTTATTCCCTAACGAAGCTGTTTCCCTGCCCCCGTCCCCCCGAACAGAGATCGCTGTCATTTATGAACAAACTGTACAATTAGGGACAAGGTAATCAACATTTACAATTTGCACATAGCAATCGAGGGCAAACCCTTCATCCTCTCGCGCTCATAATCTTGGCTCACGTTTTAGACGGGAAGTAGTTCGGGTCCAGGTAGTGATTATCTATGATGTAGTCCTCATCTACTTGCAAACGGGAGACGAGTTTCAGGTTATGGTTCGAGGCCACGCACTCCGAGTCTTGCTGACAACTGCCGTCGGCGCAGAAAATGGCTTCGCAGTCTTTACAGCGAAACCTGAAAGCCGAATCTTCGATTTTCTTCAGGCAAGTAGAGCACTGCTCTGACTTCTCGGGTTCTTTCTTGACGACGGTGTATTCTTCAACAGCTTCGTCGTCCAGCGTGACCGTCGACGCGTGTTGTGGGAAAAACGTCGATAGATAATACGAGTGAGTTTTGAGCGTTGATTGCACTTTGCGGACTTTCTTGTTCGTCTTAGGTATATGGGGTACTCTACCCGGGACCTGAAGTCCTGCCTTGGTCAATTTGATAAAGTACTTCTGAACCCTGCTCGCGACCTGCTTGACGGTACGGTTTCCAAGCTCCTCCGCGATCTTCTTCCAACGTCCCGCCTCGACGACTTGCGGAGGATGTTTCACTAGGAGTTCTTCGAGTCGCCGCTGTTCCTCTACAGTCCAGGGCTTATTGAACGTCTCCGGCTTGCTCGGCTGCTTCGGTAGCGGTTTCGCAACTTTCGGGGCCGTACTCTGCTCTTGTTTGGAGGAAGTACAAGGCTCGGCGGCAGCTCTCGTCTGCTGAGGAGCTGCGCACGCAAACTTGGCCGAAATCGAGTACTTTGCAAGGTCAACGTCGGGTACCTCGGGTATCGACTGACGCAAAGGGAGGTTCAATTCGCCTTCCCGAAGCCGTCGTATGAAGTCTGGAGGATTTTTCAGAGCGCTGATTTTTTCTCTTTCGAGAGTGTTCAGGTCCTCAACAGCCGTCATCCTCTGAGCCTCGAGGAGCACCAGGAGTTTCAAGACGCTCTTATATTCGTTATTAGCTCGCAAAGCAAGATGATCCGTCTCGAATGAGAACACTTGTCTTTGCATTTCATCCAGTGAAATGTGCGCTGTGGAAGTGGAAGCCGCCTCATCCTCAAATTTTACGCCGGCAGGCCTAACTTCTTGCGACGCCTCCTGACTATTGCTGTCGGACACGACATCGTCTTCGTTTTGAACCGTGACTTCCGTTTCGAATGCGACATTCTCGAAAACGTCGTCTCCTGGGCCCAGGAGCGGATCCAGACTGGCTTCATCGGTCACGAGAAAATTGCCGGGGGCGATGAATCCTTGATCTGTAGCATTCTCTTCCATCAATCTCCTCCCGAGTGTCCTTGCGCGATCTGAAGGAATAATAAAAGTAATGTAGAAACTGAACCTGGTGAGTGGTCAGCTAGCGGTTCGCGCTCGTTAGTTCACGAAAGAAAACAAAAACTACGATCTCACGCCGTCAACAAGTTAACGGCGATCTCGTTCGCGATCCGTTGGAAGGAATCCCTTTCCAACGGTATTCTCACGGGTGGTATTGACGAATCCGCTAGCGTGAGCCCTTAGATAAGGTCGAAGAACGCTCGACGCCGGTCAGCCGCCCTGGAAGCACGAAAGGGGGACGGCGACCCGAAACGTGACTCAACGTTGCGAATGAAGTTCAGAGACTCTTCCGTCCTCCACAGCCAGAAGAAGTGGCGGAAGAGAGCGAGGAACGAAGTTCCCGAGGGAAAGTTTCATCGTTCGATTGGGATGCTGTGACATTTTGACCACTCACCGAGAACTTCGAGCTCACTCAGCAACTTGTCATGGCATGCAAGCAGAAGTCGACAATTTTCCAGAGTCGACCAAGTCACTCCGTCTCTCGTTGAATCACGCACAAATACGGCAGGACATGCACACCGCAACAACAGCAACTTCAAAATATTACAGCGATGGAATGCTTTTGTTTTGGTTCCTAGGGTGGTGCCATGTGTGGATGAACGCATTGCCCGGCAATTTCCGCGCAGTTAGACATGTGTTCGTACTCAGTGCGGGACGAACTTTTAATTCTAATGGCATCAAGCTGCTGATCATGCTCCATCTTGAGCATCTTCAAAGACTTGCGATCTAGGCTTTGCTTGGACGTAGTTCTCGGTGAATGCCATGTCATTCAGGACCAGCTCCAGGAAGGACAGTCTCCAAGTGTGTTGTCCTCGTATGCGTAGAGGTCGCCGTAAAGCAGCAGAGAACGTCGAAACGCCGGTGGCGGTTCAAGATTTACTGGTCAGAACCGGCTGGAAAATGTTTTTCCGAGCTCCGGCTCCGATCCCTCCCACGATCGGAGACAGCATGACGGAATTGAGCATAAAAGCGTTGTCTCCAACGTTCCGCGGGACCCTCTGCTCCGTATCCGATTGGGAATCATGCCGTCGTTGCGGCTACGGAGACCCTCCGTATCCCGTCATGGGGAAGCTCGGGTTGTCACCCATTTGTGCCTTCATTCGTTCATGTTTGTCTCTTCATCTGAGATCTCGATGGATCGAGGGAAGAGAAAAACACTTGACCCAATCGCTGCACGAGCGCGCAGATGGCTCGACAGATGCTCGATCTAGTACGGTTTATTTTCCCGAAAAACAAACAACGCACAACTGTCGAATCGTGAACATGTACCTAAGGCCAATGATAGCCGATGACGATGAAATATGCGTCTAGGTTTGATAGGACTATCTAGCTTGTCCCACGAAATGGCCCCAATACGCCCCATAATTCAATTCAAGGTTTATTGTCATCTGTTAAGATACTTTTGTTGCATAGTTTACATAATTTAAAATCGCTTGGCGCAGGATAGCGTTCGATCCTACTTTCCTCAGTCAGTTCCCGCTAGTTTCGCAATAGACTCTACCTGATCACAGTCATTCGCATGGTATTTCGGGCAAGCTAATCCACACCTTTTGCATACACAGTATTCGTCTGGGTCATTGCAATTCTCTTTCGTGCATAACCTAGCATGAAACCCATGTACTGCGAGTCTCGCTATAATGTGCCGTTTTTTCCGATTGGCACCTCTCCAATCTGTAGTGTTCATTCCTACGGTGTAAAACAGCGCATGATCCACTGAGGTTAACTTCGATAAGTACATCTCCAAGTATTCGCGATAGGCCTCTGTCTCTCGGAGGCTGAATTGTTTGACGAGGTCCTCAACATAGAGCGGGGTGCCGATCAACAGGTACACAATTCGATTCAGCGCGAATCTGCTGATACCTAAGACTCTCTTCAAGAACGTCGCCTTGATCCTGTCTAGTAATGCAAGGTCCGACACGGTCAGCCTTTCCCAGATCAGTTCTATTCCATAGCATGCTGTTGGAGAAATTTTCATGTTGAATAGAATCAGGGATACGCCCCATAAGTTTGAACGATGAAGTCTGTTAATCATAGATTTGTTAATCACCCCGCTTCCAACGTCGCGATTGGATCAATGCCGGCATGAATCTCCATTGGAAAGCGAGTTTAGCTTCCGGAGTTTCTTTCCAGACCACGTTTTCGCCAGAGTGTGCGATCCTGAATCATTAATTATCGATTGTAGTCCGAGAGAGCCTTGACGAAGGTACTCCTAAGCCCAACGGGATGCGGTGGGAAACCTGAGGAACGCGCGGGAATTTCATCTCAGATGTCGTTGTCCTGACTGTCAAATCCGCTGTCGCTCGAGATGTGATCTTTCCGACATATTGGCACGTGACGGCTCTTCGTCTCTGTTCATGAAGGAGTCTCTTGCTCCGGGCGATGATCTACCTCGCACGCTCGCTTCCACTCGACGAGACTGACTGACTGAGCGAGTGAGTGGAGTCACGCTGTGAGCTGCGCTCGTCTCTCTAAAACGGCCGGCTATCCATCCTAAAACACATGACCGAGCGGCCGGCCGTCAGCCAGTCAATCAGTTGTTCAGGCAGTCAACCAGTCAGTCAGTCAGTCAGAAACATACTTCACGCATCTCGATGGGTACCCGTGAAGCTCTCAAGAGCACCCGACGCCGTGTTTCATTGTTCTCTGGCGAATCCCGAGAAATCCTCCGCGGATCGAAATCGTGGTTCGGAACGCAGAAAACGTCGCAAACGCGGATCGCCTTCCTGAGGAGAAAATTCGTCTCGTCTGGAGACAGCGTCCCCGCGGACTGAAACGACGAAGTAGTGGGATCCGCTTGCGAAACAATCCAATCGTTGCCCAACCGTCTCTCTTCTAACAGCAGCGATTTCGAGAGCGTCTCTTCTGTTCGCTCGGCTTTCCTCTACGAGAGAAGATCACAAGGAGGAGAGAGGAGGAAACACGTCCAGAGTGCGATCGATAAATGCCTGCACCCTCATCGGGCTCGTCCTCTTCCGAAAGCTCCTTTTTTTTCGCGAGCCCCGAAGTCATTTGTCACCGTGAAGTCGCACCATGCATCTTCACAATGCGCAATATCTCCTGGTCGCTTCCCCACTCTGTGTCGTTTACTCCGTCTATCAATCTACCTTTTGGTGTCTCTGTTCGGCTTATTTACGATGCGAAAGCGGAATTGTTAAGGGTTTAAATTGGGCAAATGTCCATGCTTCGAAAGCCATCTGTCGAGAGTGTTGAGCGTGGCACATGAGACTCCACGACCATGAGCATTATTCATGAGACCGAACGACAGGTCATAAATGTCGCCGCTGCCGCCGTGTACATACCACGAGCACTTACCATCAACATACACACACATACGTTTACACAAACACGCATCGGCTCCCATGCACGCCTTCATTCTTCCGCATTCGATATTCCTCAGCCAGCTTCGCCATCGTCGGCGTCGTCGTCGTCTTTTTTTAGAGTCTCTGACATAATTTACAACTCAACTCCCTCAGATGAAGTTCGCTGTGTTAGAAAAAAGGAATCTGTGGTGATGTCTCTGGCTAGCTGGCGAGGCTGTAATTCAATAAATCTCCCTCAGTCGAATCCTGTTGGCCGATTGTTTCCGAAGAAAAATATCTGACACGCCTCCGAAGCGATTGTCGATCGATCGCTCGATCCCTCGATCCGATCATCCATCCGTCGAGCGGGAAGTTTAGAAGAAATCTTCTATTCGATTCAGATCGATCTGAGTCAGAATGTCGTAAACTATACGTCAACACAGGAGACGGACCGGATCACCTTCTCTGTTTCTTCCCTTCCTGGCTATGCACGTGAGATACGTCTTGGGTTTCTTGTTATCGACACGCTAGGAGAGCTTCCACCTCATACCACAAATTACGATTGGTTTGGAAAACCGGCGGGAAGTGCTCGGAAACGCTTTGTATCCGAGCATTGGATCATGGAGAGCGTACAAGAGCGGAGCTTTCATCCGTGGCATCCGCAAACGGCAGAAAACAAGGAAACCTGAGCTAGCTGGACAAAGCTGCCCCAAACGCCGAAAGACTGATCAATATTTTAGATAGTGGATAATGTTCGATTTTCTAGGAAACTTCGCTCTTGTAACGGAAATCAAGCTTGAGCTTAGTATCCCTACTACCCCTGTAGAGTCGAGTTTGGTGATAATACAGGGTGCGGCACCCAAAATGCTCCGATTACAAACGCCTGTTAAATCTGAACCAGATGAGATATCGAAGTTCTGTTTGCGCGAAAAGTTGCGTCTTGAATTGCCATTTCGTTTGCGATTCGTCCGCCTCCAAAAGCTCGAAGCGTCGAGATTTGTCAGAAGAAAAACCGCGAAAATCCGGGTTCGTTTATGGGACGCCCATCGTGAACTTCTGTCAAATCTGAACCAGATGAGATATCGAAGTTCTGTTTGCGCGAATAGTTGCGTCTTGAGTTGCCATTCCGTTTGAAATCTGTTCGCTCCCGATAGTTCAAAGCCGTAGAATGGCAACTCAAGACGCAACTATTCGCGCAAACAGAACTTCGATATCTCATCTGGTTCAGATTTGACAGACGTTCACTATGGGCGTCCCATAGACGAACCCAGATTTTCGCGGTTTTTCTCCAGGCAAATCTCGACGCTTCGAGCTTTTGGAGGCGGACGAATCGCAAACGAAATGGCAATTCAAGACGCAACTTTTCGCGCAAACAGAACTTCGATATCTCATCTGGTTCAGATTTAACAGGCGTTTGTAATCGGAGCATTTTGGGTGCCGCACCCTGTATGTTGAATCGGGAATGCGCGCCCAGATGAGCGGGTGATCTGATCATCTAGAACCCCAATCACAATGATTTTCATGGACGAAAAACCAGAGAATATAAGGACAGAAAAGCTTTCTGGGCCTCGATCTGATAAGCCTGTCACGCGCAGCTTACTGAGGATGCCGGACTCATCAGTTTCCATAACGAAGATCATTGCGTTGAAAATGTACGTCGCGGGTCCTCGAGAACGACATCGACGCTTGCCGAGCTTTATTTCGGAGTCTTTGGTCCAGGAGGATCGCCGGCGTCCTTTACAGCGGAGTCCTTCTGATGGAAGTTCATGGTAGGCGCCCTGTAGGTGGTTGTCCTCTACTTTCCAACGAACTATCCGCCAGTATGCCGCTGAATGTTCCGTTCCTGATGGATCTTGAATCGGCAGGAGGACGAGCTCCTCCACGTCGCAGCTCCAGTGGAAAGTTGGGCTCAAGGTGTTCAATATGCAGGTATGAGTTCTTCGTGCGGCTGTCTGGATCAATGACCTGAACGAGACTTCATGCGGCAGCGCTCATAGGTCGAGTCTCCCATCGGGACAACATTGGGAGGAGTTTTCAAACTTTTGCATGGGAGTCAATTGTCATTTCAGCGAGCATGAGGAGTTTAGTGAGCCTCGAAAACGACCCTCGTTGCAATTAGGAAGCGCTTACGCCTCGCTGAGACCGGATGACACGATAGTCAGTGGGCGGACGGGTGTGCAGGCGGGTGATCGTGCCTCTCCACTACCACAGAGCCCCGCTGACGGAGTGATTTTCTGTTCTGCAGGGATTTCTTCCTTTGTTTTGGTGACTGCTACCTTCTCTTATCGTTGTTTTATCTCTCTTGCTGTTTCCTCTCTTCATTTTACTGGTGCTGCGGCTGGAGTTGGCAGCGCGAATGTTTTCTGCAATTAGGCATTCACGAGCTTGCGAATGATTTTTCAAAGTCGTTATCTAAACGAGGCCTGTTCGCTTTCAACCAACCAACCAACCCCGTTCCCATTCACCCGATGGGAAATCGTGGCAGCTCGTTCGTTTGCCCGTAATGTGGTGGGCCCAAGTCCTCGCGGGTCCGGTGGTTCAGCGCCCGAATAAGAGCAAATTAGGCTCAAAGCGACTCCTGAATCCAACGATTTCCTGCCGAGCCAAGAAAACAACCGCGCTAGCCACGATAGGAGCGACGGCAGGCGCTTCTTCTCCAGGAGTCTCCCAGGCTCTTCTCTCTATGTATAGGCCGGTTGTCGATATCCCATGATGAATTGAGTAGGGCGCACGACACCTCTGCCGCGTGTCCCGACTGCCTAACAGAAGCCTAATGATCTTCTGCATGCGGTCAGTCGCATGAAATTCGGTCACGTACATGCATCGAGCGGCCTGCCTCCCCCCGCGCTCGGCGTGCTTCCGAATCGGGAAAACACTACTTCGCCCAGCGCTTGGCACGGTAGCTCGCTTTCGCGCGATCGTTCCCACCGATTCCCGGTGGGGATTCACGTTGTGATTCATATTCATGGACTTTGGCTGGCTTACTAGCTTCTTCGCTCCGAGAATCGAAAAACCATGGCACGGGCCCTCGATCCTCTCCTCTCCTTTCCTCACTACAAAGTACTGCAAGTTACGAAATCGCAACCCCAGGTACAGTTCCTTGGAGGATTTCCAGTTTGCAGCGGTTTCTAGTTCGAGAAACAGTGCCACCATGGATATCAAATCCGAAAACCATCGAAGATGTCCCGGATTACTCCGTAGGATGCGTTCGGGTGAGATTACGAGCGTTTCGCGGAGCATAACCCACATCTGTATCAATCGGAATTGTTGTCAACACAAACTGTTATCTTTGGGGCCTGAACGATATTCTGGTCTACAATTGAGAAGAAAGTATTTGGTTCACTGTCTGATGTGGCTTTGACGCGGCTCTACGTGACCTTTAGCTGGGTTAGGTCCCCGATCATGAGAAATGAGGGAAATAAACAAAATAAACGAAGAAAAACGATGCTGTCGCGATGGAAATCGAAGTCTTGATTTCGAACGTAATTCACGCTGCTTTCGAAATCCAATCTGGAATCCAAAGAAGGCGACCGTGCTCTGTCAGAGGTGACTCGAGCCGATTTGAATTAGAAATGATTGAATTACAACGTTCCTTAGCGCCCAGGCTTGTCGAGTCGACGTTGTTGGGACGATTTGAAAAATTTACGATATCTCTGTTTTCTCCTTCGTCAATGACATAGGAGCTTTCAGATGAGAGCCTAAAGCATATTTACAACTCTCGCATAATTAGTAATTACAACTCGGCCCAGGGACAAGCGGCATCAACGCAGAGTCGTAAAGCACAACAACGCGCACCAGAGCGCGGCGACTTAGAACGCCAGAATTATACGACGCGAGATAGGGGAAAAAGTAACAAGAATAGAATCGAGAAACCGACAGTAGAGCGCGATAGAGCAAACGAGCTCCGTATTGATTATTCAGATCTGCATTTTCAAGCAAAGCAAATATAAGGTGATTGACTGAGGAAACCGGCAGCACTTCGCAGAGCAATGAGCACCAACCCAAAGATCAATGATCAAAACGACAAAACCTCATTTTCGAGCCTCAAAGAGAATCGCGAAAAACTCCAGAGGGAAGTTGGTCTCACGAAGTTACTAATGTTTCATGTCCGGGTCAAACCCCTCTTAAAGGATGATTCCTGGGGAATCGACCGAATATTTCCTTGATCAAATGATGACGAGATGGAGTTCCGGAAACAGAGCTTTGGAATCCTGGTTCCCCAGGTGGGGATCGTAACGTCTTCATCGGCGAGCTCCGAGAAACATCCTCGCTCGTACTTCACGAGTGATGCTGGTTCTGTATCTACATCTATGCGAGTTCGATGGAATGGTCTCAATTCTTATTTTATGGTCGTAGCGTTAAATATTCGAGGATCGATTGCCCTAGAAGTTTCCGTCGTCCGCTCAGATGTAACCCTCCGATTTCATTACCACCGAGATCCCGTTATCGAATGTGAAGAAACCAGAAACATCGATCGACAACTGATGTCGAGTTCTTCGGTGTCGTAAAAAGCGAAAGTTCAATGAGCGACAGTCAGTTGTAAGAAACCAAGTCAAACAGCCAGTCACTCAGTCAGCAGTCGTGTTCCCAGACAGCCCATTCTGATGGTGTAGAAACAGATAACAACAAACGTCGAGCACCACGACCATGTGGACCGAGAGACGAGGAAGGAGGAAAAGAGACAGCAAACAACACTCAAGGGTCCTCACTGTCAACTCAGTCGATGATGACATCTTGCTGATCGGATCATAGCACTCAGTCAGCATCTCTAGTGCTAGTGGTCGCTTCGATGCCGCTGTTGCTGCTCCCGCTACCGCTCGCTCGCTCACCCTGTCGGATGGTTGGTCATCACATTTCTCCGGATGTGATGAGACAGGCACACACACATACTCGCTCGCTCTGCGCTCACATCTGCTCATATCATCATCGTCCCGAGCGAAAACAGGGATATTCATGATCCAATGAAAAATGAACATGCGTCCCCTCACAACGATAATTTGCTAGCTCGATGCTGTTCAGGTTTCCGGACTGATGAGCGAAGGGTTGCTGGAACCTCTTGTTGGGACAGCCGACAAACCAGTTGAGTGAGCGAGCGAGCGCGCGCACGACGGGTAAATCAGAGGCGGTCTGGGTATTGTGGCGCATGGCACGAGAAGTCAGAGAATGTAGATCCATAGTTCCGTAGAAACTATGAGAGAAAAAAAAGAGAGAGAGAGCTCGAGGAGAAGCGGTTGCGTAAGACGGAGATGCCTCTACTCGAGTCTCATTCACTCGTTTGTTCGTTCGCAACAAAAACAGCGGTCTCTTCGCTAGATTCAGAGATGTCAGATTGTGATTCCTTTTAAAAATTATCGAAACGACAAGCTGAAAGGGGGACAGTTGAGATGGCATCTTGTTCTCTCGTCTACGAGTGTCATCAGAATTGTAGGCAGTCAGAACTGAAGTTCGTTTTCTTGCTATCGACGAGCGGAGCGAGAAAAAGAAGGAAAAAGCGCACCATCAAAGTTCTGTCAGACGAGTCAGCCAGCGAGCTGATCTGACGAGCGGCTGTTTGCACGCTCGCTGCCAACTCTCAGTCAGTCAGTCCTTCTGATTCCCTCCTCTCTTGAACAATGCGTGCGGGTGTCGAGTGATCATGTTCTACATGGTACAGTGTGCTGAAATGCTTTTTTTTTCTCTTCTTCTCCTTTTCTCTCCCTGACAACTGTCTCCAGGTCTGTTTGGACGAATCCTCACTCCTCCGCGGAGCCCAAGGTGCCCGGATGAGCTGCTGGCTTCGAGTGATCGTCGAGAGCTGCGGGCGGCGACAGGAGTCGAGGCCTTCGCTCTTCCGGCATCTATTCATCACTCGTATCTCATTCTTCGAATTACGATTTCTGTATGATTGCGCACGATTGAAACGATCAACGACGAATGACATCATGCAGACCGGCAAACAGAAGACAGAAAAACAACACCTTCGTTGATTTCTGTCATTATGCGCAATGACAGTAAGCGCTCTTTTTTCCGGATCTTCTGTTCAAACTGAATCGTGTCTGGCCACTTCGCTCGAATCGTCGAGTCGTCTCCACGTTCCTCGCGAAAATACCCGCTGTCACTCGCTGCCAGAAAGCTATTCAGTCCAGCGGGCGGCCGCGTTCTCAGCCCTTCTTCTCCGTTCGCCCGGCAGTCCGCCCGCACAACGACAGTTGAAGTTGGTTTGACGTGATAGCAATTTAGTTTCGATGCTTGTTCGACATTCCGCCGCGAAGGTCGTCGTTGTCTAGGCTTCGAGCGTTGTTCTGGTGTCAGCAAGGCAGGCAGGCAGGCAGGCAACCTGGCTCGCTGACGGACTTCTCGCCCGCTCGGTCGTTTGACTGGCTTCACTGGATGGCAGGTCAGCGGCAGCGAATTTGATTGACACTTGCCGCTAGTTGATGGTGAAGAGTGGGGAGGAGTCGCTTGCCTGCTTCCCTGGCCCGTTCGTCCATCCATCCAGCCAGCCGTCCGGTCGTCGTTGTCATCGTCGCTCGGAAGATTGAGCATACTGTTGTCATCCAGTCAGTCAGTCAATCATTCTTTTGGTACTTCTTTCAACTCTGTTCTGTTCTATTAGTTTGGCGACGGATTCGGCTGACATCCTACACTCCGAGCCGATTCGCCTGCTCCGAGCTGTCGGAACTAATGTGAGAAGGGTCGCTAGTTCACACTTGAAATCTGCACGAGTTGCTCCACCATCCACGATCTCGTATTTTCTGATATGTCCAGCCCATCAACCATCCCATCAAACGACCTTTGAGGAAACTTTCCCATGGTGATTGCTTGCAATCTCTGCGTTTGCACCGGGACTGACTTCCCAGATGATCGATATGAGGATCTTCGATGCGCGATTTTCAGTTTTGTCGAATACCCAAACTCAAATGCTGGGGGATTCCGACGCTCAACGTGTTCTCGGGAGACGCAAGGGTTGACCACGTGCAAAGAGGGCAAGAAGTGCCGAAACGTCCGACTACGCTCTCGATGATTCACCGCTCCACTATGATCAGAACACTGAAGTGTCGCAAGACTTCATGGCGGGTTGTCAACACGTGTCTAGACGTCGAGAATCGAAGATGCAGCGGAATCGAGTGCCACTGATCGAGGAGAACGTCGGCGTTGATGATCTTCGACGTCAACTCGAAGTGGCATAAAACATTCCGAACATCCTTGAGCATTGATGTGCTAACATCAAAAAACTGTTCAAACGAATCATCTGCGATGCAAATGTCTCTCGCGCGTCATCCGAGATTGACAGCCGGTCAATCATCAGATGCGTCGAGCTTCAGACAGCTTCATCTCTTGGACCTGCACCAGAGGAAAAGCCGCGTCAGCCGACAGAATTCAAAGTGTCTCTCATCTGACATCGAGGACTGAACGAGCATGCCCGACGCTCGCCCGCTCGCTCGACAAGCCCACTTCTGAGTGAGGGAAGCCTCGCGAGGAGCTCGAGACGGTCGCCGAGGAGAATCCCGGAAGAACGAACCGGGAGAAGGTTCCTTTCCGAATCGGGGATGGATAGAGTTATGGCTCGGGAGAGTTGTCCAAAACAGCGACGAGCATTTAGTTCCGTCCGACAGCTACAACAACAACAAGCACGACAAGCAGCGGTAGACGAAATAGACAGACCGTCATACACACAGATAGACAGACGGACGGACAGACCGTCACTCAGTCAGTCAGGCAGTCAGTCAGTCAGACTTGCTTTTGTCTGCTCCGAGTTGGTGCTTTTTTAGTAGATGGGTGGATCGAGTCAGATGACACTTAACACTGTCTCTTTGACTGACAGTGACATTCGGAGATGGCCAACAGAACAAGAGCGAATTATTATTTAAATTCACCGCGGCTTCAACGGCGCCAGCTTCTGTCAATCGCCGCCATCAACACACTCCGACGGACCGAGGAATCGACCGACAATCATTCACAGTCACTCACGCGGACACACAACCTACGGAAAGAAAGCGACTTCACATGCGGTGGAGCATCCACAAACTCTTCGGAACCTTCTCGAAAGCACTCGGGTTCAGGTTGCGCGCATTGTCTAGTCCCGCCGCCGCCGCCTCTCGCGCACGCTAGGAGGACGCGTCGCGGGATGGATCCTGGCGGATCAGGAAATCGTTTTCAGGATGACAGGGCACTTTCAAAAAGGACAATCTGATGAAAACCGCACGGCGGCGTGAGAAGGGAGGCTGAACAAAATTGACAGAGAAAGCGATGTGTATGGCGCGGAGAGTGAGAACAGAGAGCGAGAAACAAGCCTTTGTGGATGCGACTACTTGACTGACATCTGACAGGCTGGCGCGCATACCTGCCCTGCATTATATGCTAATTCCTACGACAGCGGCGGCGGCGGCGGCTGGCGACGACGACTACGACTCATAGAAAACGCGTATCACACAGGGCAGGTTTACGAGTGGTGCCGAGTGAGTTTTTTTTTATTTCAGAACGACGGATTGACAGCCGGTGACGACGGCGGCTGATTGTCAGCTTTGTGTATCGAATTTTCTACAAACCTCACTCCAATCTAAATCTCATCATCCTTCGATTCATCCACACAACAATCGACCCGACAGAGGAGGTGACAAGGAACTCGACATGCGCTGAAGTAGGTGCATTGCTTCGCTTGTTGAGTCTGCTTGAGCGTGTTTCTCGCAGGGGTTTTCAATAGGAATGTGAGAGTAGTATCGATCTGTGTTGCAGCCGATCGAAATCGATTATCTCATCGTGTTGCGGAGATGGAGGTCACGGCAGAGGCGACTCTGTTCAAATCGAAGACTTCTCAGCCGACTCTGTGCCCGTAGCGCGTCGCTACACTGTTGACGGAAAGCGATGAAACGAAGTTATAGTCAATTGAATTCATTGAGACCCAATATCTCATCATTGAGAGCAGTCGTGACAACAGAAATGTGCAACAGAAGCGCCCGAGAGGACGCCGCTGTTCTGTGGGGAAAATTCGATAACGTTATCGTTTAAAAACGCGGTCCTGCCTGAAAAGAGAGAGAGAGGATCTTTGTCAGAGATGGCTCAGAACCGTCATGGAAATGATGAGCCTGGAAGACTCCTGAAGATGTCCTGTGTCCGTTCTACGAAGATTCCGTCCCATTTCCTCATTTTCAAAACTCATTCGAGAAACTGCATGTCGACCAGTGCGGGCAAAAGATGGAGCCCTTTTTTCCCGCGACCAGGCTGTGATTCGGTTGATCACGCAAACTTGCATCTATTCTGTGTCGTTTGGGTTCCCGATTGTCTAGCTAGTCTCCCGAATGAGATGGATAAAGCGAGCGGTCGGCTGAAGCCTACGCGCCACGAATTTGGAGAACGGGGAAAAATATAGCGTGATTCCGCTCGATTAGACGATCTCGTTTCTTTAAACGGTATCAAAAAGTTATTCCGATTGTTTCCGCGGCCAGAGCACTCGGGGCACTTATGGGAACCAACGATTAAACTCGTTCACATGCTTCCAATGTTTTCGTTTCCTCCAGCGAGCGAGAGCTGGAGCAAAATGCTTGGAAGTATGGTTGCGTGAGAATCCTGCTTCCGTCACGTGAACCTTTCCGTACATTTGTCACTATGAAATTCTGTCGGAGACCCAAGTTCGCGGTTTCTCCATTTTTGAAACGCTCCGGCGGAACTTCTAACGAAACCCCGACGTCTCGATCTTCTAACTTTGAAGAATCGGTCGCTCATCGACAGCCTGGAGGAAGACGGAGTTACAGTGTCTCCGACGGGGAAGCCAGGGCTGGAGGACGGGCAGGCACGCTGTCGAGCTGCCAGGCGGGCGGGCGGACGGGCGGTCGAGGCAGTCAGCGAGTGAAAGCGAGAGGTCCGAGTGCGTCGTATGATGGAGTGGGAGCCGCTTCTAGGAGGAGCTTTCATCGCCGCAATCTCCTTTTTGGGACGGAACAAGCTTTGTAGCTCTACGATCGATCACCGAAACGACAGAAAATGACCAGTTCCATTTCATCAAACTGACATACGGCCGCTGCGAAACTAGACAGCAGCGAAAACTGATCGTATGACGAAACAAGTCAGCTGCAACAAATCATGAGTTTCGTCAGCATTTTCATACTCCTTACACTCTGCAAGAATTCAAACTTTTGAGGCGTCCGCGTCGGGGGTCTCAAGGAACACATGCCACCCGCCCAGGGCAGGCCGCCTAATCGGACCATACCGGGAGCGACCGTTTGCAACCGATTACGCGGGGAAATCGATAAAGTAAAGTAGCTATAACTGGAGGGCATGCATCGTGAATCACAAAATCACGCTTCGTTATTTTGTTTTTGAGCCAAATGAGCAGTTGGGCCGAATACGTGGTGGTCCCAATAAGCGGAGCACACCGGAGCGCTTGGTTGGCAGTCGCAATCTGAGGCAGCTAGTGGTCTCGAATCAGTTCTCCCAGCTATCCCAGCCTCTGGGAACGCGCTACCGTGTGGTGAGCACCCCGGGGTGTGAGTGTGCGGTGTCTTAGGCGAGAATGATGTATTTCGGATGGTTGGGGGATCGATCGAGTGCAGAATGCTGGATGGAGAGAAAACGGCGAATCTCTAATGGCATTCATTGGAGAAGTCGAGTCGTGGGCTGTGTTGGCTCTTTTGTCGACGACAGCCACGACGACCCCCACGAGTGATCGATGCTTGATGATGACGGCCGAATGAGTCTCTGTATGTGTATGTGTGTGTGTGTGTGTGTGTGTGTGTGTGTGTGTGTGTGTATGTCTCTGGAGTGAGTAGGGGTCAGGCGCCGGGGGGAGGGGAAAGTCGAACAAAGCACTCTTTCTTTTCAATGGTGGTCGCCGTCGCCCGACCAGCCGCGGCTATATGCACATTTTCACATTAAAGACGACAGCCTAATCATTTATCAGACACACTCTGTCAGCCTCATGTTAAATTGTGAGTTTGGCCTTTGTGTATTATGCTTCGAAGAACTCTTTCAATGCATCCATTGCTTGCTCTCGCTTGCTCAATGGCCCGACTGGAGGAACGATCGATCGATCGTTGGATCGACCGAGCAAGTCGCCGAGAGAACGAGCATGCGAAGGAGCGACCGACCAAACGATCGATCGATCTGCCCAATCGAAGATTTAGATCGCAGTTTACATTAATCAATGTGCTGGCCGCTCGCTCACTTGCACATTTTTGTACAAGTGCCAGCTTATAAATCGAAGTCGGGAGCCACTGCGGCTGTTGTGTTAGCTGAGAAAGATTTATTGTGTCAAAAAATTCGGATACCTCGAGAGATTTTGGGAGCACTGGGGGCTCCTCGAGTGCACGATTCCTCGGGTTCTAAATCAGAATCTCGCGAGTCCGTGCACGGAATCACACTTCATAGGGCGAGTTTCGGGATTGGAACTACGGACGCAAAACTATGCTCGAAAAGTGGGAAATCTGGAGCTCTCGAAGCCTGAAAACTCTCTGTGAGAACTTGGTTTTCTTTGTTTGTGTCCGAGCGACAAACCATCGGCAGCCGTGAAATGAAGACACCGAAACAGGAACTTGATGATGTCAGCGTTGAAAAGGGACCTCCATCACTTCTCTGTCCGCTTCTAGCCTCTCGTCGTCGTCGTCGAGACTCGAGACAGGTTGTCTGTTGTCCGCCAGAGGCTTGCTGAGAACTCAGAACTGACAGACTCTGAACGAGATGAACTGTGCACTGTGTGGCATGCATACAAAGCATCTGATCCGCGCTGCCAATTGGAGAAGTCAGTCAAAGACGAAATTGGCGAACGCGGGTTTGAGGTTTTCGAATCTGTCACATTTTGATGAGGCTGCCGACACTTGAGCTCCATCGTCAGACATGACAGACCACGAACAGTAATTCGCCATCGTTTTTGTGCTGGTCGCGGTTGTCAGCAACGCGACGCGGTGGCGACAACTGCGCCGATTGCCATCAATGTCTCACTCATCATCCTCATCACTTCAGTCAGAATCATCCACTCGCTCGATCCACCGTGTCCGCGGATGATGATTGCCGAGTGAGCTCTCGCAGGGATTAAGGAGGGCTGCTCTTGAAGTTGAAGAGAGCGAAATCCTCGTTACGGAGACTTCGTCAGAATGGACGAGCCACTTAAAAAGGATTAAGCGAATGCATGGCTTGCATGTGACATGCACGCATCCACATCAGCCTGCTGACTATCCGTCGACCGCCACTGTTGTAAAGTGGGTAACTGATATAGTCAGAGAGCGGAGTCTCAGGCGGATTCAGCATGAAAATCAAGAGAAGGAGGACCAGGTGCTTCCTCCGATCGCGACATGATTTGAAGTCGTGCGAAAAACCCCGCAGTCTCAAGTCTTGGTCACTAGGAGCTCGGGCTGGGGGTAGTTGGTAATGACCTCCGTCTGAGCTATTGCCACAAACTGATTACAGAATGGTGATATAGATGAGGAGGTTTCCGCGGACGACTCGCGGGCCGCGACAGGCGACAGATCGCGAGATATCGCTTCATGTGCAGGCTCTCTGAGATGAATGATTTGAGACAGCTAATCAGAGATGATAGAAATTTTGAGATTCGAGAACGATTAGAGCAGTTTCCTGATCGGTTGAATCATTCGGAAATAATTCGAGACCCAATAATGGGAATTGAATCCCTGACCGTCGATTGGAATATTTGATCATCCAGCGGCATCTCGCAGAGTCACGCAGGCTCCCGCGAGATATGACGGCGTTCTCAGGTTTGTCGCGGAATTCCGCGGCATTTTGCAAACTTTGCGGCTTGCCAGGACACATCTGTCTCATGTGGTAATTCACACCCCAGCGATAGACGCCTGAAGCCGTCTACATTGCCCTCCAGTCCGTCTGAAGCCCCGTCCACGGATCAGATTTTGTGAGACCAAAATCTCCGATTCGTAGATTCAATGGTTATAGGGATGCATCGGTGCAAAAATCGTTCCTGACGAGTGACGGGTGACGGGGCCCACATTCAGACAGATCCGCTCGGGAATGATCCGTTCCCGGACTTTCTTGACTTCAACTCAAGAAACTCGAAATTCTCGAAATCTGAGCAGGTTATTCGCCGTCCGTGTAGGTAAATGCCGTCGTATGAGACCCCAGGACACCATGCCAACGCTTGATTGCCTTCTGACTGCGTACGGAATCCTTCGCATCGGAGAACGGTAAGACGAAAGTCCTGGAGCTCCCCATTCCTTCCAGGGGAAATTCCTTGAGAGATACGGGAGCCGATCATCGATGATGCCCAGTTTGAATGTTGATTGATGCGATACTTTGTGCCGCTCAGCTTGGGCTGTCCACCATGAGCTGCGGTCCCTGTGATCGATGGCTCTGTTGTTGTCGGATCTGATTGACATAAGACTCCGCATTCTCGTACCCCACGACTCCGAAAGGGTACATCCTTCGGTTGCAGAAAAACCATATTCGCGAATGTGTCCGGGCGGGCGGGGAGAACTTGGGACAGAAGATCCAAAACGCCGAGAAACGAGGAATGAAGATCGAAGATGACATTCTGAAGGACATCGAACATCACCGCCCACATTCACGAGGATGACTGACTGACTGACCGGGTAGAAAGAAAGTGAGGAGGAAGCAGACGGTCCGACAAACCAGCGTATGGACAGACAGGCTAGCTTGGCCACTGACTGATCGAGTTCTTCCTCTGACAGCCTCGATTCCTCCCCTTCGGTTGTGTTAAAAGTTCCGAGTGGGATTCAGGTAGTTCGACGAGGAGTTTTCACCCAGTGTACTGGAAACCTCGAGACTGACCAGCGAGGTGGGGTGTTCAATCGTCCAAGAAAGTGTAAAACAGCTGATTCCGAACTCCAGGGAGGAACTTCCTGACTGCTACAAGTTCTGCTTTTGACGTACTCCGGGGAGGTGTTAGATAGATGTTCTCGCTGTGAAAGTGACGTTCTCCTCCGATCGTCGTCGCGGCTTGTCTGTCGTGTGTATCTCTGATCGTCGCCGTCAGGCTGTTTCTGGCGTGAACAGAACTGAAATAATCTTGAGGTTGAAACGTTGTCCGGCGTTTGATTGACACATTTGCGCGCATGACATCTGGTGACGTGTGCGCCTTTGTGAGTGGTGGACACGTCGCGCACTTACCACACCAGAGGCTCACTCACAAACATACACTTTTGAAACGACCGATGGATGGACTGACTGGCTGCCTGGCCGAACGACTGACTGACTGACACTCTTGATCCGTCAAAAACAAGTGGTCAGAAAAGAGATGAAGACCAAGTATCGGAGAACAGACGACGCTACAAGCCAACTACTACTACGACTAAGGCAACCAGTGCTGGCCTGACGCTTGCTCGGTCCGACCGCCCGCCCGCCCGACGGACTGTCTGTCAGTCCGTGTGTCTGTTGAGAGTTGGTCCATCTTTCAGAGCGTCGATCGGTTGTCGCTGTCTCGGAGATCAGAATGGCAGCTAAACAATGCGCTGATCGATTCGAAGCCGGAACAGTCAGCTCCTGTCACAGAATTGTCAAACCTCTAACAACTTTTAAACTCAAAGAAAATCTTTTGATCGTGACAGTCCGTCTGCCCTTCCGCCCGTCCGCCAGCGAGACTCTCGGAGAAGCTGACTGACGGACCTACCGACTGACTGACTGACTGACTGTCGCTCGATCATCGATTCATTTGTTTGTTGTAAATATGAATCATCCGGAATCAAGTGCACGGGAAACTTCAGAGATACGAATCAGGGCCCGCGCTCATCGGCTTCAACGGTCGAGTGCGAGATCGAGAGAGGCCGAGTAATAAACAAAGTATGCCGGCTTTTGTACGACGGTTGCTGTAGCTGATGTTGCTGTTGTCGTTGTTACGACCGCAAGCAAGGTAAGAATACGGAGAGAGTCGCGGAGAGCCTATACGAGGATGAAAAGGAGGGAAACGCCGAAAAGAACAAGCAGGAGGCTAGGCAAAGGAGACAACAGCGGCCGCTGCGGCGAACGAGGAACAGGAGGTGAAGGAACGAAACTTCCCTCGGGCCTCTGCCTGCACAGGCGGTAGTGGTGTTGCGATAACGTAGATAAACACAGCCGAGCATAGCAAGAGGTTCACAATAAACAGGAAATTAGTGTGTTGGTGTCGAGTGCCAGAGGCTGTGGTGGATTTTTCGGGCTGTTGGCGCAGTACCAACGACGGCCGTAGCAGCTGTTACGGCGGAATCTGCTCGCTGCCTGTCTCCTTTTTTCTTTATTTCCCATCGCTCGAGGGTATTTCGACAAGCGAGTGTGTGTTTGTTAGCAGGCGAGCGATAGCCTCCAACCGCAGCTGATAACGTGGTGGCGTCCTACATAGCGACACCTCCGTTCTTCTCTTCTCGCGCGAACCTGGTCTGGTATTGTTCGGGTTTGTTCAACCTGTTGATATAATGTTCCAACTCAAGAATGAGGGAGACTCCGCGTTTGGATTCAATGACATGAGCTCGGGAACGTCAAGTTTCCGTTCCTCTTGATTCCGATACTCCGGCAGAGCATGTTTTGTCTCGACAGCTTCCACGAGTGGGCTTAATAGAACCTCCCTCCCGTTCCTTCCGATTGGCCCGGGAATCTGTTAGGGCGCGTGAATTGTTGCAAAACACGAATGTTTTGATTCCTTCGGTTCAACGAAGAAGAAACTTTCTGATATTCAATTTCGCATCCAAATTCACCTAGTGGTGGCTTCCCCGAATTTGTCGGAAGCAGTTTCGTTCCGGAATCGGTCTCGTTTTAGGGATTCCAGATTCAAAACGGATCATTCCAACGCCACGTCGCCTCGCGCACATTAATTCGTTTCAACCTACCGATATCGCCGCAACAGTAAATGTCAGTCTCCAGGTTTCGTCAAGACCGCCAACAAGCTGTTCAACAGGGTCCCATGTCTTCTTTGAGCCTTAGATTTTTGTCCCCCATGTTAATCAACAAGGAGAGGTCCCCAATGTGAACACGCCGATTTCGCTGAAACTTCGTCATAGTGAGCTTCATGGTTTATTGAAGGTTTCATCAGGAATTCGTCATCAGATTTCGTACGGAAATGCGCGGATCACGAGACAGGACTCTTCGGAGATCGCGAATCCCGTGTATGTAGCGCCTGTTTCGGGTGCGTACGCGCTCCGATCGATGGAGAGCGCGCAACATTGAAATGCCCATATCTCGGGATCCGCGCATTTCCGCACGAAATCCCGATGAGCTTTCCTTCCGTGAATCATGGACATCACGCTGATGAAGTTCCAGCAAAATCGGAGTTTTCACATCAGGGACTTCTCCTTGTAGGTTTGATGTTCTCTCCGGAACAGCTTAAATTGAAGTCATCCACTCTAAACCGATGTATAACGCTGTCCTCCGTCAAGAACGTAACTTGTCTGGAAGTGAGTCATTCGATGAGTACACAAGCAGATCATCCATGACAATTAGAGTTTGAAACTTCGTCTTCGCACACATTCAAGACGCTCCCAACGCGCGGGTTTCCAACGATCATCCGAAAGTTTCAATGTTCCTCTGGAAATATTATCAATGTTTTGGAAGCGAGCCTCCCAGAGCCCGATCGAAGAATTTGATAATCGTTTCATGAGGTATATATGTACTTGAACGATGATGAGGGCGGAATCGAGTGTGGTCGACGAGACGTTTCTGTCTTGCACCAACATCCTTGGAATGGATGCTGTTCCCCACAATGGTACGCTGTAGGAAATCACACGTCGGATGGGCGATTCCCGGTATTTCTGTGTTTCTATGGGATCGAGAGGTCCTCAATAGCAACTTTTGTCCGTTCTACGGGTGGGGTTTCGAGAGAACCAACCGAGGGGACTCTTTACCCCCTTCCCGCATTCTGCCAGGAGGGAGGGGGACACGTTTCAGACAATGGAGATGATGAACTCGTTTTGCTGGGGCATTCGCTGCCCCACTGAACGCGATGGGTACCACGATGAGAATCGTTCGAAACGTGTGACACTCGGTCACTGGAGAAATTTATCGAAAACGGGTGGTACATGAATGCCGGTGTCGGTTACACCTGCAGGAAGTAGTTCATCCGCCACGGCCAGTGTTGTTTGGAGAAGACGAAGAATACTTTTGTCATGTGTCACAGGGTTTGGTCACGCCGAACCAATCTCTGCCCGTCGATCTTTAGCTGTCCCGCTGACTCGATCGATGTGATGTGATGTGACGAACGAAGGAACACAGAGAGAGTTCTTTGTGTTCAGACGCGTCTCCTGTCCGTACGCAGCTCTTCATGTTCTCCGCAACTCTTCAGACCATGCGACTTTTCATGGCTCACAGTGAAGGGACCATGTACACACACGGCTGTGTATTCACATGCCCTGCTGCATGCAGAGGAAACGAGAAAAAAACCTCAAAGCCATCTCTGGGTAGGCAGCTCATCGCGGTGCTGTCATCCGCTCAAGTGGGCGTTAGCTGACTGCTGACTGTTGCCGCTACTTGTGCCATTCTCCAGGTTGGTTGGATTTTCGGTTCGTTGTGTTCATCTGACGTCTACAACTCACGCGCTCATGTTGATCGACGGAGAGTCAACATGTTCTGGCCTTCCTCCGGTCGACTAGTAAAGACGACTGACCAAGCACGTCGGCCACCGCCACCGCTCAGGAAGGCAGGCCTGTCTGTGCGTCTGCTCTTGAGCTTCCCAAGTTGAACGACAGTGACTGACGAGAAGGAGGCGAGAAAACGGAACGAAGAAGATGAAAAGTGGAGGGAAAAAGCTTCAAGCCCTAAGCTGTCCGTAGGTGGCCCCTACCGGGGCAGAGTGAAAGTGACTACACTCAAACTCAGAAACGAAACTCGTCGTCGTCATTGTCGTCGTCGTCGACGACGGCGAAGGCGAGGGCTCACAGAGCTTGTCAGCTCGATCGCCCGTTAGTGGCTACAAACTTCAGCGTTGAAGGCTTCAGCCGCCTGCCTGCCTCACGGATCGTTCGCTCGCCTGATTGACTGACTGAGTGAGTGACTGTCTGACTGACTGTTCGGTTGCCGAGATGGCGGGTTGTCGAGCTGCACGCTTGGTAGTCAACACGAAGTGAGCTCACTTGAAATGCACACCCGCCCACCGAGGTATCGAGCTCAGCCCGGTAGTCCGTATATCGTCACTGCTTCCATCGTCTTCATCTGAATTTGATTCATCATCATCCGAGTCTTCGTTGAGATCGGGCTCGCCATCGCTTCTATCTATCTTTGGTCGGATGTAACCAACACCTTTCTGGGGACTGGAAGTCCGCAGCATGATCCTCCAACCTTCTCGCCGCTCTCCAAGGTCTGGACTTCGTCGAAGTTCTGAAGATAATCTCGAATGTTGTAGATGTGAACATGATGTTTCTATCATTCCTGATTTCGAGGCTCATGTCTGTTGTGTGTCGGGTAGCGTGATGAGGTCGTATGGCGCAACCCAACGGTCAGAATGTGACCGAAGGGGTCGCGGTACTCAAAGTTTGGGGACTCTTGCCCTAGACCAGTGGTTCCCAAACTGGGGTACTCGTACCCCCAGGGGTACGCGGAGCGGCTCGTGGGGGTACGCGAGAAGACTTCTGATGGTCTCGACCAAGGATCGTAAACGTGTATATCCGGTCTCAAGTCCCGAAATCACAACAACTTTCCGTTCAATGACAGCACACATGGAATATTTCGGGCGTTTCTGAGAGCTCAGGTGTGAAAAATGTTGGAAAACAACCTCCTGTGTGCGCAGGTTGTTGATTCGGGGGTACGCCGACGGCCAGAATGCGGCTGAAGGGGTACGCGGGACTCAAAAGTTTGGGAACCACTGCCCTAGACCATCGTGAGGAAGAAGAGATGAAGTTGAGAGTTCGCCCCGCCTCATGAATGCGATCGCGGGAATGTCCGAGAACTCCTCCAGGTCAGTTCCCTCAAATCCTCACACTCCCGGCTCCCTAAGAGGCGTCGACGAGAGTCTATTCTTGAACTTCGCAGATGGAGGACTTCCCAAGGGTGTTTCCAGACAACGAGCAGTATCCGGGGCCACGTTTCGACTAGGTCCGTGATGGAATCGTCGGGTTCTGAAGCAATCATGGTCGACATGTCCCGCCATTCAGGAGACAAATGGGAAGGCCGTCGTCGGAACTCACACCTTGCTAGAGAATGAGGTCTTCGATAGCGTGGACAGTGCTTCCAATGGGTTTTGAGCATGAATAAGACGAATAAGGTTGTCCTCAGGATTGGCAGACTGAGCCGGGATCGATCGAAACCTTTCAGGATCCAGTGATCGTACATCCTATGCACTCTGTCGCTGGAGACGTTCGGTTCCTGTCAGATCAGCTAGAAGAGCGACATGAGCAAAAAAATGTGTCGCCATCTGAAGTGCATGGTGGCGTTTTGATGTGATACGTTCAATGGTTTACCGGGCGGGCGAGCGAGCGGGCAGATGTCATCTTGCTTCAAGTGTCCTTGAACATCATCAGCGATCGCGCGATCACCAGCCGATCGGTTGGATGGACTGGATGGACACATATCATATTCTAGCTCGGCCTAACGGCTCGCTTGACAAGTAGGCATTGTAGTCCGCTTAACGAACTTCACAACATTTCGATCAGGTCCCTCTACAGCCGTCACAGATCTTCTGATATCTCCCCGAGCATCAATTCTTCAACTCTTCAGAAAGCCACCGACTGTAGCCGATGGTGAGATTCGAAACTCGAACTGAGAGATTTCCAAATGAAGCTCAGGACTGTTCTCCGTGATTTCCCTCGCTAAGCGCTCACTGCAACGGGCCGGAAGAAGATCTTCTGGCGTCGCAAACGAGCTTATCTTATTCCGATTTGTGATGCCTGGTGGCAACTCTCGTCCGTCCCTCTGAAGATGAAGATGTTGAAGAACAACATGACGGAGCGCATAACTTGAACCGAGGTGGAGAGCAAGAGAAAGTTAGGACTTTTTCCCCGCGACGGCTCGTCTCCCTCTTGAGTGGAGACGTGGATACCGTTCAATGATGGCTGCTCCGTACCAGGAGTGAAGCTAGGGATCGTCGAGAAAGGCTTTGTGGTCGATATCTGGGAAAAATTCTAGGATCATGTGCAATCTGCACTTGTCGGCATCGAAAAAAGTTCTCCATCGACTTCTCATTAAGAACTTGAGTGGATATTGGGGAATAACTCTCGAGGAACTCACATGCGGGGTTGAAGATTCGGTATCTGTGCTTCACAGTGCACTTTGAAGACGGAAATGTCACGAACGACGCAATCCGTGGTCAGTCGAAACCCACGTTTGTGAAAATCTCATCAGATAACACTGCTCCTAGAGATGCAGAATTGGTCGTCGAAACCGCGACCTCTGAACTTGGTGCAATCCAGTCGCACGGTGCATGCTTGATCATGCTCGAAAGCGGACTCATGACTCGGAGATTTCCTTCTTCTATTCGTAACTCGTCAGCATCCCACTTGACCCATGCTGATTCAGTAATGCTATTTCGGTACTGAGCCCTTGCGAATGACTTGATCAACGAAAGAGATTCCCGGAAAGCCGGTTCGCTGCAGAGTTCACTGCTGTACTCACAATGGAAAAATAAATTACAGCGAGCGCTTGTTAGTGTTCCTATCACGATGCTCTCCATCATTCCATTATGTTCCTTTCAAGTTCCTTTTATGTTACGTGAGACTAAACCCTGAATGTCAGACCGCCACACATGTCAGCCCTCTTCTTGGAAAAACAAACCATTCAATGCGAATTGATGTTAGTCACTATCAAGAACGTTACACTTATCGGGACAAACAATCAGCGTGGGCGAAATCTCGTAAATTTTCATCACGCTGCTTCTTTATCGGCATCGAAGGACTTTTCAGAATTTCAATTGAGATCCGCCGCAATGCCACTCGCGGCACTCTAAAAGATCCGTTCTTTCTTCAAGCTCCTTACGGCGCTACCGCTGGCTGGGTTGTCTTTCTCCCGAGACTTGGAGATTCTGCTTCGGGTCAGGTCGGAGGGATTACTTCCATCACTACAGCGATCCAAGAGCGTGAATTCATGCAGTATAGAATCAGTGTAGTTGATGTTTTTTAAACTTGGCTACCTCTCACCCTGGGATCCAACGAATGACGGATCTCGCTCCACCGCATTTCGGAAGTCACGAAATCGAACTCCACACCCAGGAAATCGGATCAAGAGGGAAGAGATAACGATCTCTCCGCTTTTGTTATCCTCTTATCTGCCGGCGGGAGGCAGCTGCTGAGCTACGATCAGATAAGCCACCTAGTTTGTTGTTGCTGTTGGGTACCTTCGTTGGTGCCGCCGCCGCCGCCAGTGTTTTATTGCTGTCATTGTTGAGGTGTCTTAATTCTCAACTAATTACAGCACCACGTTCCAGTTGAGAGCCTCTGCTGTCTGTGAGAAATTTATTGGTCGCTATGGCCCCACGACGAGCTACACGCTGCTGACGACGACGACTCAACGATGACGGTTCTTCAAGCGACAAAACTCCGTCCTCGGACTTAAACCGAACTGAAACGTCATCAAGGCTAATCATCTTATCTGCTGGCAGCCGCTGAAGTTCCATTGAGCACAGTGTCCGCGATCGACGGAGACTGTCTCCTGATTATCAGCCTGACCCTCATCCTGATCCTGCTCCTGGAGGAGGAGATAGGAAGGTTGCGCGATTTTTTCGATGACCGGAGTCTCCGATGTGGTGGACTTCCCAGCGCGGCGTACGAGCGTACGATGCCTGGACGGACAACAGGACGGACGGGTGGACAAACGAACCAACCAAGCCACCAACCAACGAAGGCTAACCTTACACGACCGAGTTTACAGCTGCCCATAAAGGGACACTTTATGACTCCGCTTAGATTTTAGTGCATCCATAATTGGCTGTAGCTTAACGCTCGTTCGTTCGTTCGCTCGTCTTTTCGTTCGGATAACTTATTACCCAATGCGGTGCCTCCGTCGCCCGCGAAATTCTCGCGCGCTTCCTCTCCCGATAACTTATTCAAGTTGAACATTTTACAATGTTGTTGATCCGCTCTAATGACGATCGCCTTGTTTTTCCTCCATCGTTGACTCGGCCTGCTCTCCTGCTGCTGTCGTTTCGAACAAGAGCTATGCAAATAATGCTCACTTCTCAATACGAGCGGCAATATCGTGAGCACTTGCCGTGTCATCAAGTCGTTGAAAGCATGTAACAGCATCGTTATCTGTCCATCCGTTTCCTGCTAACGACGGTGTAGAAAAGAGCAATATAATCATGGTGGCGAAAAATGAAAGGTGATAAAAACGCGGGGAGCCCTCCAAGAAAAACCGTTTAAGGAGCATAAATACGGTACAACCATGAGGGAAGCGCTGAACTCGCCCGCGCGATGGAGTCGAGATGTTGCCCGTGAAGGAAAGGAATGGTCAACTCTTTTTTCTCTCAGAAACTTTCAGAATCCGCGTGCAGAAATTGAATTTTCCTGCGAAACCAGTCCCTAACTTGCAACATTCGCACCCTGTGTTTCGACCTATGAGGAACGCGCCGACACTCGCGACAGAGCGGAGCAAGAACGACGGTTTATAGATGGAGCAAGGCGTTTAAGACAAATGTCTGCCAATAAAGGGAGTGAGAAGGCAAAACTCACTGTGCGCTTGAAAAATCAGTGTGCGGTCGCTTCGTCTCGAAGGTGGTCCGCCGATTCAGAGGCGAAAACCAAAAGAGCGGAAAGACGCGAGTTGGGTGCGCGGAGGGCATTAGTGGTGGTGCCCCGAGACACCCAACGACGACGCGAGTATCAGAGCGAGTATCCACCGAGTGAGCACGGCAAAGCCCCAGCAAATGGGCGTTTTATGTGTGCCATTAGCGTGCTATAAAGTCCGCCTGCCCGCCCGCCCGCCCGCTATTCAGCCGTCCAAGCAGTATCGGGACTGGACGACGTTGACGCACCCAACTCACTGAAGAATCGGCAAATCGTTTTAGGAATTTTTATTCCTGTCAGCTTGATGCGGACCTGACTCATAGGCAGATAGTGAGCTCCTCGGGGTTTCTGCTCCCTAACCTTTGATCTTGTCCTGACCATCAACAATCCTGTCCATTGAAGTCGCCTGGTCAGGTCGCGTCGCACAATAGCCTAAGACTCTCCAAAATGTGACAACATGCACGCCCGTTCCAGCTGATGCTCAAGATTGCATCCATCTTTGCCTTTCTCTGCCTTAAGGTGAAAAGTTGTTCATATAACCAAATTCGATTGGAATCAAAGTGATCGAAAATTATTCGAAAAAGTATCGGGAGATCGAACGTTCGTCACTGAAGGGGGCGATTGCGGCTTCTAACCGCATTTCTCTCGCGCCAGATGGCGGTGATATGGCTCAGATCTGTTTATTAGGGGCTATGTCCTTCTTTGAAGATAACAGAAGCTGTGAACTCCTCGTGTCGGACAACCCGAGTATGCATAGTCGTCGCGTGTTTTTTGTGCGGTCGGAAGAACATCCAAATGTGTGCCGGCACTTGAGCTCGAGTGCGGTTTGTTGCAGGGTTCACAGGTTCCAAGGCACCGAAGAGCCCGTCAGGGTTAGGCCGACCGCCGTAAGACAAAGTTTCTTCGGCTCGAAACGGAGCCATAAATTTCGGTCGTTACCCGAGGGTGCATTTGAAGATGCAGAGGAGGAGAAACAAAGAGAAAACCCGAAAGATAGCGGCACCAACGACAGAAGTACCGAAGGGAGACTGCTTGCCTGCTGGCCGCTCGATCGGTCGGCTCGCCCCAACCTGTGATTGTACGAGGTGTGTGTGTGTGTGTGTGTGTGTTTGCGTGTCCCATCACGCGGACTGAGCGACACAGAATCGTAAGATGGCCTCTGGAGACTGACGACACCGGCGGGCAAGTAGCACCGCATCACCAGAAAGAAATTTAGGAGCGAGAAAAAGACACCCATACCGAGATGCCACCCAAGTTGGTTGAGTCAGATTCGCTGCCAGCAAACCTTCCTGCCTGCCTGCCTACCGCCTTCTTGACTGCCAGCCGACCATTCCGCCGGCCCGGTATACAGCTGATCGCTTCGCTAATCTTCAAGGGGCTGAGTATAGGAATCACGTCACATTTCGTGAGCCAGAGAGACGATCAGCCCGAATCTAAATCGAATTCCGCTACAACTTCGCCAAACGATCGAGTATCGAACAGTTTTGTAGCTGCTTCTCGTTTTCTCCTATATCGGGTCAGCATTTCAACACAAACCAGAGAACTCTTGCTAAAAATACATATGTTCTGCCCTCAAGGGTAGACCACAATGAAGGGAAAGAGCACCTAGAGCCGAAAATGAGGTGTCATCGAGCTTCGGCGTATGAGTCCGCTTCATCATGGTGTCGACTCTCGAAACTCGATATAACGGTATGAGCTCGATGTCTCGGAATCTTGGGGACAATCAGGGCGTGCAACTTGGCAGGAGAACCATGAATTAGATGCATTATGATCTCAATCTCCGAATAGTCTGAACTAAACTCACTGATTCCGCGAGAGCCGAGTGAAACTCGCGCACCGCACGGAGTTTCCGCAACAAGGTTTCGGAACATCCAGTGTAAGGCCAGAGGCCTCGTGCTGAAGCCTTGTTTCACGCACGAAGACCTGCAAGCGTCCGGTGAGAGGAATGAAGTTGTCGGTACTCGGATCGTTGCTGACATTTGGTCGGATTTCGATTCGACCGCTACTTCAGCCGAGCGTAATGGAATTCCTCTTTTCCTGTCGTTGGTTACATTTTTATGAATCTCGCTTCGTGATTTCGTCGGACTTGCTGTTGATAGTATTCGGCTGTCACGCCGCGTCGTCCGAATCGAACTTACACACGCAACGTAGTGTCAACCTCCAGTCGCGGCGTGATCTTCTATAATCTTCTTCTCGGGCCGGCCGGCGCCTTCAGTGTTGTCGTCGTCGTCATTGTCGGTGACATCTTCGATCTGGCGGCGTCCTTTATCATGCAGTATCTTCCGTCAGTCGATTCCGTCGCTGTTTCGCCACTTTTCGCTGTCTCGGTTGTTTTTGTCATTGCTTCTGCCGAACTCTTGTGTGCCTTTGACTTCGTCGCCTTTTTTTCTCGCCGTGGTCATCCGCGGAGTCTCAGCTCCACCCTGTTGGATGGTCAGGAAATATTGAAAGAAAAAAAATTGTACTGAGAGGAAGACGGCTTGCTGCGTGATGTCATTATTTGTTGTCATTCATCGAGGGGACTGCCTCGATTGCCTGCCTGACTGACTGCCTGCCTGTTGAGTCAGGTAGCCTGCAGAAGCAAGTCGGCGAGGCTGAACCGGGCGGGCGGGCTCCCTGGCTGGCTGGCTGATGGTGGCAGGCGTATCACTCGCTTCTCGAATGAGTGAGTGATCGATAGCGAAAGAAAAGAAGCGACAAAGATGGGAACGAGTGACCGAGCAATCTGTAATTTGGCCAGACAAGCCGCGTCTACGACATCCGCTTCTGCGACGGAGAACGGACGCTCGAGAGAAGCGAAAAAAAAAGACGACGACGACGACGAGCGGGCGACAACTGTCATCGGTATGAACGACAGAGATGCTGTTTGCTGGTGTCTTATTCTTTTCTGTTCCTTTTCACTGCTGTATCTTCTCCTCCCTATTCGCCTTCAAGCGACGCGGAGTCGAGGATTCCAATGTCAAACAGGGGGCCAAGCTGTAGCTTCTGTGACGGCTGTTGCCCATGGGTAGATATTGACCATCTTACCATCTACAAACCGATACATCGACATCCGCGAGGTGCACAAGTGGTCAGCGCGATTTCCACAGAGTTTGGGGACGACTTAAGACAGCACTAGGACATCGGTCCTAGGGCCATCATAGGGCCTTGGGGGTCGCCGGCCCTCGGGCCCTCCGAACCCCATGTGCAGAGCAATCGTCGAAGCAGGTGTCGATCGCGTTGTGGTATTCCTCTACGTAGAGATTCGTTGGTGAGAGAGAACGTGAGAGAGAACGTAGGTTCAAACCCCGCGTTCTTGTCAAAAAGGTCTAGGGCCTTCCTGGGGCGTGTTTGCCCTCAGGCCTGGTCGTCTCCTGACTCCCCAAATATCCGTACTTCAACGTTCTAACAAGCTGAAGCGCTGTTGGACACAGTAGACAGTGAGCAAGTCGTTCCGTCGTGTGAAATGACGAACTCAAAGACAACTGACTGACTGCCTGACTGGATGACGATTCAACCAACCGACCGACTGACTGACGATGGTAGGGATCTACAGAACGATGCTGTGACTGACTGACTGACTGACTGCTGTCAATCTTTGAAAACTCGAATGATCTGTCTTTCAAGAGAACGAAAACCAACACGAGGCGTAGAATATGTCGCTGCCGTCGCTACAACAACAACATCAACATGTCAATTCTTTCTGGATGGAGGGGTGGGCGTATGTATGGATGGATGGACGAATGGACGGGTAGATGGATGCTCGTCGGCTCCATGGGTCGTTCGTTGTCGAAACTCGCGGCATTCCGTCATTCAGACAGATCGAAAAAGGAGGAAAAATGACACTTGCTACGTCGTCGTTGTCGTGATAACGTTGACGGCGGCGCGGCGTCGGCGGCGGCGAAGACCAATATCCCAGGTTACGCTGTGCGCTTCAACAGCGTGTTGAAGTCGCAGTCACAGAAAGTGAATATCTCGTTACGTGAACGTTCTGCGACACTCGTAACCAATCGACGGGGCGTGGAACAGAATTGATACGAGTTGTAGGCACAGACCGAGATTTTGCCCGAAATTCAAGACCAGAATTCAGAAGCCAGAGGTAGGGCGTAGAAGCGGCTGCTGCTCGTTCCTCGAGAAGGCGGGCGGATGGCGAGCCAGCGCGTTATCCGATCCATCTGGGGAAGCATGTGGCCTCGTAACTTACTTCCAGGCGTGTGGAAGAACGTTCATCCTCAGTGGGGTAATGACAGACACACGAGAGGAAGCTGTTCTACATGACCCAGCGGACGTCCAGAGGAACCAGTTGTGGCGGCTCGTCGGAGGGAACCATGACGACGATGGCGATGAGCCAGCTCTAACAAGTAAGCGAGCCGAGCAGCACCATGCTAAACCAAGTCTAGGTAAGTTACAACCTGATCTCGCCTTCCATGTGGAGGGTTGTAAATCTGCAAAAGCTGCCGCTGATCGTCAATTGTGGCATACAAAGATTCAGCCTCCAGCAGCAGCACCACCACCACCACCCCACCATCACCTCCTCCTCGTCCTCCTCCCGTTCTTCTCTTCGTCTTCTTTTCTTCATGGTCGTTGTCGTCTTCCTCGCGTTCACCCGACAACATGTGACATCCCCATTGTGTATTCAAAACTGTGGATACATTCACATGTCAGCCTGTGTTTCTTTCTTTTCTCCTCTGTCTATCCAGACTCGGTCAATATATCTTTCTCGTTTGTTGTTGCTCTCTCTCCAGATCGCTATATAAATTTCTCCCCGGTGGTGTTCTCTGCTGCTTTATGAGCGGAATTCAAGCAACGGACTGATTGCCTCCGATCTTCAGAGCACACCGTCCGGTGACGCTGAGCTTGTTTTATGGTTTCTGAACCGGAAATCGAAAGCTGACCATACGGGCTGGGGTGGAAGCTGATCAACCGCGGACGGAATGACCTGGTTCGCGTTATGGCTCTGCCACGTGAACTCAGCGATAGCGATTCGGAAGGAATCATGAAATCTGATCCACATCGATGCCTTTTGGATTCGATCGAGGATGCGCAGGAGCATCTTCGTGGGGAAAATTTTCGCGCCGAGGTTCTCCGCGGCGAAATCTCGGGACCCGGGTCTGTTCTGGTGACGAGGTTTTTGATAATCGGGGACCGTGTGAAGATTCGCGTCAGGTGTCTGTGGGGCATAATCGTGCGGAATGCGCCGAGAGCGTTCCCCGGAGTTTGATCGTTGAGATCGAGTGCCGACAAAGGGCCATAGCTCAGAATCTTCAGATTTCTTCGCAATTACTCGCAAACTCGAAGAAGGCGCGGAACGAATTCTGTCTTCGAGCTTGCTTCTCTTCTGTTTAAGTCCATGTCTGAGGTTTCTTCCTAAGATTATTCCCCGGGGAATGAATTACCTCCTACGAGATTTTCCCAAATACTCCCCTAGAGAGTCGGCGATTCCGTTTCATCTGTTGGAATGATCGCCAGCGGGCCTGTTGATGTTCGTTTGTATTTATCTTTCTTCGAACGAGGATAGAGCGAGCGCTGCACCGTCGCTGTCTCACTCGTTCGTTCGTTGAAGGGTTCTTACTCGGTTGATTTTTCTTCGACTTTCTCGCCGGCTGTGAACGATGCTCTCTCTCTCTCTGTTCACGATTGACCCACCGTTAGAGTATGTCTGTGGTTCAGACTTTGATGTCCTTGTGATTTTGCGAACGATACGGTTTCAGCTTGGCTTTTCAGCTAACTTTGCCAGCCGATGGGCGAACCGAGAAGAAGAGAATCTCACTGGGAGATCGCTACACGACTCGAAAACGCAGACATGAACAGTGTTCAACAGCTCCATTAGCAGCGTTTGCTCATCCGCCCTCAGGGTGCGGCTCGACGGCTTGCGGTTCTTCTAGAAAGCGGCCGAGCAGTGGGTTTTCTTCGTCTAAACGAACGGTTTTGAGTCGTTGCTCCGCTTTTAACTCTTCCCCGTCAACAGATTCAACAACCAGCTTCGGATGACAAGCTTTCAGATCGACATTGAGCAGACTAGCTTGCCGGCTGGCTGGCTGGCTGGTGGAGGCTCGTTCGGGCATTTATCATTCTCTGTGTTTTTCTGTCAGCTCGTGTCTCCGACTAGTTACTTACCTGCTTGTCTCGGCGTCTTTATACGCTCGTAACCGCCAACGAAATAACTGCCGACGGGCAAGCCAGAAGGTCAAGCCATTGGCTGTGAAACGGACAGACAGCGGAACGACGATGGAGCCAAATACCAGAGCAACCCATCATAGCCACATTTCAACGTCTGACCGATTGTAATCAAGCATTAGGAAAGCGTTTGTGTCTTTTCTGTAATGGAGCTTCGTGATAGCAGGCGGGCGGACTGATGACTGGACGCTGAATGGACAAACTAACCGAAGAATGGGGCGTTTTGTTAGACGAGCGACCTGTCAGCATCGAGCATGATCGAGACGCGTCGTAGACCCTGTTCATCTGCGATTCCGGAATACGTTGAGTCGCGTTCGAGAGTCTACAACCTTCCTTCCGTAGATTTTCCGCAGCCCGGAAATGCTTTCCCATCAGGGAACAGGGAGATCCGCGACTAGGAAAAATGTGGAAAGTCCCCCTGTTCCTTCTGGCGCACCAACTCGACACCCAGACTCATTCCCGAAATCACTATGTCGGCATGACATGGAGAGTCTTCTCCAGTGGCACGAGGCTTCTCCTGAAAAAAATGTGAACTAATTGTAAGTCACTACTCACTACTTTGAAAAAAATGGGGTTGTTTTGAGTTGTGAGTTGTTGTTGTGGTGGATCATGAATCATGACCAAACAGTGAATCATGGACGACCACTCAATCATTTTCACGAATAATCAAGTAAACGTTCTCCACAGATCAATTATATTCCATTATTTATTGGGTGCTCTATCATCCCATCAGAGTAGGTTTGACGTGTCGAATTCAGAACGCCGCCAAAATATAGTAGATAATTGCCAGAAGTACTTGGCGACGGTAAGTGGCCCATTTGACAATCGTCGTTCATGTCGATTCCCCTGGCGGCAGACACTTAACGATCGCTCATTTAAACTGTGTATATTTTTCCGTCCGCCCGTGCTTCCATCCGTTTGTCTTCGTGTATAATATCAGGTATTCACAAAAACACGCGGAGCCATTACAGACGTGCTGAGTAACAAATTGCTCGACGTTCTCAAGGTTACATAAACACCATCGGTGCGGCAGTCAGACACAGACAGTGGGTGATTTCTGATTCCAATACTGAGTGATCGGTATCGCACGTACGAAAATTAAAACGGCGAAAGGTCCATGGAGGGGCGTTAAAGGGGTTCAAGTGGGTTCTATACGAAGACGTTAAGTGTTATTTCACGCCGTTACAGCGCGAGCTTTGCGTAACCGTTCGTGAAAGCTCACGTGTGAACCATGATCCACACCAAAGGATTCGAGATGACCACCAGGAGAGCTCTTTGTTTCGATCTAGAAGATGTACTTCGACTTCCGGCAAGCTCGTGAGAAGCGCCCGCTCCGGCCCGAAAGCAATTGATGATGGATCCCAAAAGCCGAAGAAGAACGAGCGAGCGAGCGAGCGAGAGAGAGAGACAGAGAGGTAGAAAGAGGGAGGGAGAGAGAAAGCGTTCTGAACTTGAATAATGACTCCGGTGTTCGGAGTACGCAGAATCCCCGTTGTTGCGGCTGTCGCTGGTTCTGCCGACGACAACGAAGAAAAGGAAGAAAATAAAAGCGTTGTGACATGTGTGTTATGAATTACCTCGCGGTGTCCTCTCTCTCCCCACATTTGTATCGCTCTAGGAATGAGAGCTATGTAGAGGTGCTGGGGGAGAGGGAATGAGAATCTTGAGGAGGGTCCAGATGATCCTGAAAAACCGGACTCTGGAAGTTCTCTGGAAGGACGAATGAAATTCACCCACATTCGGTTCCAGCGAGCTCTGGTTCAGCCTTTTTTCCGCCTTCCTCTCTCTTTGCTTCCTGTTTCAGAGCTCCCGAGGAGAACGATCAGGAGAGCCGGCGAAATCAGGAGAATCCCTCGGAAATTCCTCAGGAGTTTGAGCCGGTGTCTCAGTGGGATGAGATGCGAGCGACAGGGAACCGATTTGTTATAAAGCCTCGTATCCGATGGCTGCTCAACTGGCTGGCGTGTCGGCTGGCTCACTCGCCCGCTCGCTCGAATTCGGGCCGTTGTCGAACACGAGGGATAAGTTGCAACGATCAGCCTTCACTCGTGTATCACTCGACAGCCTCGTCGTCTATAGGCGTATGGCTGAATCTCTTCTTGCGAGGAGCTCTTTCCATCACGGCGGCCGTTTCTCGTTCATTTTGTGTGTGTCGTATCGCTTGTGCTTTGATAAAGATTGATCGTATGCATTACCCATTCACTCATCAATTTCATTCATCCTCGTCCTCCCTCCACCTATCCATCGATCGTCCGATCGATCGAACGACCGATCGCTCCGCCAGCCCGTCTGTCCTTTGAGTTGGCAAGAGAGCAAGTGGGAGGAAGACACACGTATGATGGAGTACACTCGGCTTCGGGCAGACAGAGCACCTTTCGAGAGCCAGCTGAGCCAGCCAGCCAGCCAGCCACCAAAGACACACATGCCACAGCGACACTTTACGAGATGGAGGCGACGAAGGCTTACCTAGTTTTTATCGATGTATTCGGCTTAATATGCGAGAGCGCGTGAGTCCGCGTCATTCCGATCATCATCGATGATTCCGACGTTTTGTCTGCCGCGCGCCGCGGACGAACGACCACCGTTCGTTTCCTCGGATTCGATTCTCGAACTTGATCGAAATTTCCGAATTCGCCATGTGCAGAGAGCGTTTCTGAATATTTTTCGGCGAGTGTTGGGTTTCGAATTCCCAGCGGAACGCTCGCTTGGAAAGGCTCGCCAGTATCGTTCCGGTTATCGCTTCTCGTTCGTCTTAGCCAAAGTCCCGGCGGAGTTCCTTTCTGATAGGTACCGGGATTCGCGACGATCTGCGGGGCTCCGAACCCGTTGCTTGCTTGGTTTCTTCGTCGTCGTCGTCGTCACCGCGGTTTTGGGTGGTGGCGGAGGTCGTTGCGACGACGAAATCAACAGAAACAATTAACACCATTCATCACAGCCGAGTTTGAGGGAAGCTCCGAGAAGCGACAGTAGGAGGAATTCTATTCGCAATCTATTCTGCTAATGAGTGCGAGCCCGTTGGTTTTTCTGACTTTTCACGGCCAGCCGAGTTTTCACGAAACTCACGAAAGGGACGACAGGATCGATCGAGAGAGCTTGACTGATTGACTGAGGAGGTGGGTGGCCGATTGACTTGTTCATTAGAATTTTGAGGTCTCCCCGCCATTCGAGAACCCGGTCTACGTTGTCGGCTGAAATGAGGATTTCCTCTCCGAGTTTCCGTGTTCAGCTCTCGCACCGAAAAGTGATGATACATGACGAATACAACAACTCATCCTCAACGAAGTGAGAAGTAACTATGGGAGACCGAATTCCACACCGCGTGTATCTTCCAATGAAATTCGTGATGATTTCGTGAGTGAGTTTGTGTCTGGATTGTTGAACAACAATTACACTCGCGCAGAGTTGCCGTGGTGCAACATGATGATCTCTCCGCACGCACGGAACAGTAACTACCGACACACGTGAAGTCACGCAGTCAGGCGACAATTCGACACAGTCTTGTCCAATCGCACACAGAAAATCGGTGTTCCGCGCCCAGTCGACGAAGACACGAAGATAGCACACTTGGAAACGTTTCATAACCTCCCGTCACGTCAGAATGGTAGTGTTTCCCGCTGATTCTAGGAACGTATCTTTGTCTCTTCATCTTTTTCTGGCTAATTTCCCGAAAGTCTCGGATTCTAGCGAGGGCTCAAGCTCAAAGAGTGAGCTGTCGAGCTGTCTCCGATGAAAAATGAAGATCTCCGCGTCCAGAAAGACCACCATTAGCGGGAGCACAAGCGAAGAAGAGATTTTTTATCATGTGCACATGGAACACAAAATTGAATGAAAAATGGTCGCCGTCCCGGATCGAAGAGTAGCTAAGATGAAGATTGGGAGCCCAGAGGATCCGGGAGGAAGTATCAGACAGACGAGCTCTATTGTCTTCTGAACGAACAGAGACGATCATCCAGTGGAGTTTGGTCAGCTCCTTAATTGACGGGAAACTCCTCTCTTAACAGAACGTTCGAACAATGTCGATCGGTTTGAGCTGAAACGCAGACTATGTACATCGAAAGAACCGGAACCTACAGGTGCAACCGGAAAAAACAGAAAGCAGAAAACTGGATGCAATGGAAGAGAAATAGAGCTCTGCCGACGAAGCGCGTTATTTTGAGTGCGAGGCCCTCACATCTGCCGTTGCCACCTCGATCAAGAACTCAGGCTAGGCACGAGGCAGAACAAAAAGAGGAAAAATGAGCGAGAGACGAGGAACGATGACGGATCGAGCATTCGACCGTGCCTGCCTGCCTGCCTGCCTGCCTGCCAGCGGTGTAGACAGCGAGCGCTGAGGAAAATCAGGCTCGTCGCGAGCCACGAACCGATCGACGGCCAGGTCGAGTTGGGATACGGGACGCGAGCTCTGGCTCAGTGGATAGCCGCTTAGCCGTTGCGTCCGTCCGTTCGCTTGGATGGTCGAATGGCGGACTCGCTGGGTGATGGACTGCGGCTCGTCCGTCGAGTACGGGTCGGGATTGATGACGATCGACGAGCTGGCTAACTCCCGTCTCAGTCGTCCCTCTTCCCCCGTCGCCGTCTCTCCAGGCCGTCTTTTTCCTCATCGCGCATACGAGCCCCGAGCTCGCAGCTAGGGCACTCACTGTCTTGCCACCTTGGCACTTTCGCTCGCCTATTTAGCTGCGGCTGCTTTGACGACGACACGGCCGCGAGCGTGAACACGCCCAGCTAAGCGAGGAGAATAGAGCGATAGAAGAGCGAACCTCTTGACACGATGTAGAGCACATTTGAAGTTGACAGCGGCTCGATCTCTCCGCGCGAGCACGGGTATAGGAAGTTGAGTGAGCCGCTGCGATCGCCCTGCCCTGACGGACTATGAGAGCACTCCGCGGGTTCGTCCGCAACTGAAACTACAGTGATTTGAGCCAACGTGCAGACGGAAAAGATTCCAGGCACGAGTTGCTAGAGCGTTGCTGCCGTAGAAAAAACCGCAAGGTTCGATTCCTGGAGCTTGAGGGACCTTATTAGACATGAATCGACGATCTCGACGGAGGTCCACTGATTCTCGACAGGTTTTCATGGTTCCACAACCACCTCCTCTGTAACCTCTACATTTTGCGATGCTCGGCCTGATGCTGGCAAGGGGCAAGATGGGACGTTGGGGACGGGGTTCGGGGGTCAAGGGAGGGAGGGCGTTGTGAGGATACCCCAGTCTTGGGGGGGAACCGAAAAAGGGGGAGAGGTGACCGCGGAACACGTTTCCGATGTGTCATCGTCAAAATCTGGACCGACAGAAAAAAATATGAGAGAGCAAAAAGGCCGAAGAGAAGCTACATCAGCGTAGGCCACCGGTTTTGATCCATCCATGGCGAGCGGGCGGGCGGGCAAGCAAGCAAGCAGCCAGTCAGTCAGTCAAGCACTCAGGCAGGCAGGCAAGCAGCAGAGTTTTCTCCCTCATCGCTCGTCGCTGACTGACTGCCTGGTTGGTTGCTGCTGCTGCCGCAACTGGGAAGGATAGATTGGATGGCTAAATAAATCATTGGTGATTGGCACTCTGACAGCCGACAGCGAAGATGGATGGCTCGCCGCGGCAGCATCAGCCACTCGTTCTCCACTGCCGCCGCCGCCGCTGTAAAAGATGACAGAACCAGCCGCCACTCGACGACGACAACGACGAACGAAGCAGCCAAGCGGGCGAGCAAGCAAGCACAGAGGAGAAGAAGAAGAAGAACGAGGAGGATCTGCGAAATACACAACTTATGGCTTTCAATAGAGTGTCCTCTCCCATTTTAACACCATCCATCGTACAAACAGCGGGTACCATCACCAACACCACCACCCTCACCCAAAAGCTCATTTACTCTTACCTCGGACCCTCGCCCAAAGTCCCTCGCCTATGGGGAGAGGCCGAGCAGGCTACGCTCGCAGCTCAGCAGGATCAGAGGGTCGGTAGGACATATCGTGATACTGACTGATGAACGTCGGTCGATCACTCGGATCGGACCATCGTTTCCTCTCTAATCAGCTGACCAAGTTCTACCGGATTCGCGGTTTTCGTCCGACTGACTCGAGCTCAGTTCAGTGATTGTACAGAGTCCTCGTCGGTTAGTTCGGTTTACTTGAACGGATCGTCGCAGAGCTCGCCGCCCAACCTGCGTTTCTGACTGCGTGCCATTGAAGCAGCGAAAGCAAGGAATCGATATTAATCCTGTTGTGGTTCTACGCCGTGGAATAGGAGTTGTGTTCGGTGCGCGCGGCAAGACGACTGAAACTAGGATGTGTGCCTAAGGATAAAATTCTGCGCTCTGTGTGTTGTGGATACATCTAGTTTTTGCTCAGCTGTGGATTTCTGTTCTGTGCTCGTTTCGTCGTAGATGTTCAGATCGACCGACGACAACATGTTGACTCCGAATCCCAACCAGTACCTGAGACCCGACTATCTGTCCCCGTTGCCGACCACGGTAAGCATTCAGAATCGACTCTAATAGATTCTTGAATCTTTGCACGAATCTCATGCACAAACAACCTATCATTCATTACCCCAAACCGTAATTTCGGCATTTCATCCACTTGGTTTGGTGGAGCAAGTCGAAAGACTGCGAAAAACGCCTTGCCTCGTGTTCAATATCGGTGCTAAGTGGGCTGAGCGTTCCGGGCGACACTTAGACCCTGTTTAGAAAGTGAGGCAACAGCTCGGGAACTTCTGTTGCGAGCCAAGAAAAAAGGGGAGCGGGAACCTTGCACACAGCCGATAGTTTTTGTCTGAAGTTTAGCTCAAGTTCTTACAGTGTTTCATTCGTTCGTTACAGTTGGACGCCAAGAAAAGCCCCCTAGCGCTTCTGGCACAAACCTGTAGCAACATCGGCATGGACAGCCCCAACAACAAACCGATGCTTGCCGTTGACAAGTCGAAAAAGTCATCCGATAACAACAACGGCAATGGCGGTATTTCGAAGAAAGCAGATGTCTTCTCAAGCTTTGTTGGTTCCTCGAGTTCATCGAGTTCGTCGCTCGATGACAACAAACCGGCATTCAAACCCTACGATCTCAAGAAAAGCTCAACTTCGCCCCGATCCGACGCATCGACGAACAACGACGACAAACGCAGCAGTCCGCTGAGTCAGAAGTCGCCGCGCACGTCGCCGGCCGTTTCGGAGAAAAGCGACAAAGGAAAATCCACCCCCAGCAAGGCCGATACCCCAGCGTCGATCACCTCGAACGCTAGCACGAATACGTCGACGGTGACGTCGGCGAGCACTACCCTGACGGGCTTGGGTTACCCGGGCCTCGTCGACCTTTCGAGAGACCACACCAAAGACAGTTTAGCAGCTCTGAGTCTGGCGTACAAAGGTTTGAACCACCTCGGTGCGTCCCCCCTGACGGGCCACATGTCCCCGTTGGACTTCAAGGGCCTACCTTATCCGGGCTTGTCACCGTACGCTGGCTACGCGAGAGTGAAAACCCCGTCCGGCGGAACCAGTTTGGTTCCGGTGTGCCGAGACCCGTTCTGCACCAGCTGTCAACTTTCCATGCAGACTGCTCAACTAGCGCCCTGTCCTTCTGGATGTAGTCAGTGCACTCACGAACGCGTAGTACCTCCCGCCATTCCAATGCTACCCGGTCTCCACGGGTCGACGGGACTTTTCCCGACGCCTCTCGGTGCTCGGCCGAACGTTTGCAGTTGGATGGTGGGCGATTCGTATTGTGGTAAACGGTTCAACTCGTCCGAGGAGCTTTTGTCCCACTTGCGAACGCACACAACGCTTCCGGGTGACTTACCCCCACCATTGCTCAGTCCACCCACACTTCCATTCAGCGTGGCGACGACCTCCCCGTTACCGCCGCCAGCGACCACCACGGTGTCTTCGGCCACATCGTTGAGACGCAGCTATCCATCGCCCTCGATCAGTCCGATCGGTTCGGCGTCGAGATACCATCCGTACAGCAAAAGCGTTACGTCGACGGCGACCACGATGACGACAATGTCGACGCCGCCAAGCATTCCCGGTTTCCCAGGGTCGCCGTTCGGAGCCCTCCCGCCCCATCCCATGTTCTACAACCCGTACGCCGCACTCTACGGTCAGCGATTGGGACCTCCGGTGCATCCGTGAGCCGAGGGACCATGATGCCTTCCCAACACTCCAAGCAACCCCTTCTGAAACCAAAGCATGTGATGATTTCAAACCTTAAAAACACCTATTTAGTCAGTCAGGTGTTTCTCTCTCTCTTCACGAAGACGAGAATGGCGAAGATCTCCTGAAGATGCTCCCGTGATGCGATTATTATCATCTCATACAGACTCCAGACCCACCGAGCGACGTGCAGGCAGCCGGATCGACGGACGACACACCGATCGCTGATTGATTGACTGTTTATTTGACGGACAGTCCGACTGCCTGCTCGCTCATTCGCTTGAGGAACTGACTGACTGACTGACATCGATGGACTGACAGAGACGGACGGACAGAGAGGAGACAGCTTGCCCTCAGCTCGAAGTACAAGCCTTCAGAGAAGAGTGAAGACGTCCAACAGAACACGCTCGACGCTCGTGTGAGAATTTGTTCAATCAAGCTTTCCGTCTGTCCGTCTCTCGCTCTCCACGGCTGTCTCTGACCGTCAGTCAGTCAGTCAGTCGGTCGGTCGGTGGATTCGCCAATCGGGCCGCTGTCCGTCAGCTCAAACTTCAAACGAAAGAGTCGCCTTTTGGTCACAAAGGTATTCCGGAAAGTCAACTGTGAACATCGTCTCCAAGAATCCATGAGCCACCTATCCCAAGATGGCGGATTTGAGTGGATAAACTGTCATCGTCGACGAAGAGTCCGGAAAATGCAATACGACGCGAAGTGACCGCAAATGAACCACGTGATCGAACTTCGCCAGAACAGGCCCTAAGTGCGCTTGAAATGCCACTGACGGGTCTGGGCGTGAAGTGAAGCAATGTTGGACACACAAACTCGAACGCGGAACAGAAGCAGAAGAAGACGATGATGATGATGATGAGCTATTAGACCCATCCAGAAATCACAACATAGAAAGTAAAGACGGCTGCTTGGCCAGTCATATGTGAAATACTTTGTACATAATAGGCCGGCTTGGCACGAAAATGCTCCTGACACTCGGCTTCGATGCCGTTGTTTTCGAGATCTTCCGAAGGATTGTACCTCCAATATACGGTCGCGGCTGGAGCGATCCTCGTCCGGATCTTGATGGTTTTTCGTTGAGTTTTCATCGATCGGGATCTATGTAGTCCCGACGGTGTTTGAGGTGATCGTGAGATCTTTTTCATGGAGCCGAAGATCCCCGGTTTCGGGGTCCCGAGGGCTTTGTTCGGCATTTCTCAATCTCTTTGTACCTCGGCGAAAACCCCCCCAAGGTCCTGACGGCGATCGCTACGTTCGTTCGAGACAGACGGACGAAAAGAGGAGTGAAAGAGGAAATTGTGAGCCCCGTTCGGAGACGTGGGAGCAGAAAACCTTCTATTTATGCAAGCTTCCATTTGAGGAACAATGATCCAGCAGGCTGAACGCGCAAATGTGAGGGAACCAAGAGGGAGCGATTGGGGTAATTTGTTTGTAAATAAAAGCGAAATGTTGATATTTGATGATACTCGAAAGCTTTATCATTAACCTAGGTCGACTTTCGCATTCTCACATAATATTTGCATGGTCGGGCGGTCCGTGTCGAGGATGGTTTGCTAATTTTATTCGGCGGGAGCTCGTTGTTCGAACAAAACCGCGGTCTTTCTTCTTTTTTCGTGAGTTTGTTGGTTTTCGAAACGCTTTGAACGTCTTTCACAGGTTTTAACAAGCCACCAGACGCGCGCATACACTGACGCCTTTTTCTGTAGAATGCTTATGGGTGACAGCGGACCGCTCGAGAAACGAAGATTGAGTGGCATCGAGTGAATTGAAATAAAAAACCCGAACAAAAACTGCGCATAAATCTCTTCTCCGGCGGCGGTTCTGTCGACCTGCCCTGCCGTGCTTGTCGTTCTGCGGCTGGCGGTGACTGCTGTCGTTGTTGTTGCTGTCGAACGTGTTCACTCCCAACGAAGCTGAAGTCGACGAGAACTGAAAAAAGGAAATAATACCAAAAAAAATGGAGAAGAAGACAACGGCGACGAAGGTGTAAGTACCATCTACCCACCCACCCACCTTCATTGGTTATACTGCAAGCAACAAAAAAATCAATTGTATTGACCACGGCTTCGCTCGGCACTGACTGATAGTGAGATTTAGGGGATACGGGAACTTGTTCCGACGAGCGTAGCTGGCGAACCAACTCAACAAACACACGGAAGACAAACATCAATAGATCAGAACAGCGATTCGATCTCGGACAGAATCGAAGAAGGAACACTGTGTTCCGACCTAGGGAACGGAACGTAGGTAAAAACAAACGAGCGCGTCGGAGCCAAAAACAGCTGGAGGCTATCGTGCCTAGTCACCTACATGAAAGCACGATCCGACCAACGAGGAAGACTTACGTTCTCGCGCGATGAGAACAGCGATCGAGGGGAGTGCGAGAAGAAAATTTAAATAAAATAATTAAAGTCATTTATCACCCCGGCAAGCAGCGAGCAACTGAACTACATGAAGATGGAGGATGAAAAACGCTCGCTCGCTCGCCTGACTGCTTCCTTGCCTGTTAAGCTGTGCTATCCGCCTTGTTGGTTGCGTGGCTAGCTCAATCTGGTTTACTGCTCGATGAAGACGAGCCTGAGCCGTTTTGTTCTCCTCGTTATTCTGTCCGCCTTTCCACCGCTGTCGCGCCTGAGGGAGGCACATGACAAGCTAAAACGAAAGATCTGACCTCGGATTGAGGCAGATCCCTTCGTATGCGCACCGAACTCTCGGAATGTTCGGCGGAAAAACTGGATATCGAGATGGTCGTCTGTGAATTTTGATGCAAACTCATGTGACATGTAACCCTAAAGTCCGAAGAATCACGAGAAAGCAGGGTCCGGAAACTCGGATTCGTCGGATCCTCGGAATGATTCGTCGAGGGTCCGCATACTTGTCAACTCGGACTCGTATGAACCGACCTTGAAATTGTCGAAATCCACGAAAAACTTCCAGAACGGGTATATTCTCGACTAGAACGTCCTGCGGTCAATCCGTAAGCTTTTCCGGTGTCCGAAAATCCTGAACCGCGGACCCCGTCCGCGTGATCGGAAGAAACATGAACGCGAGCCATGATTGGGAGCATGATTCATTGATGGAGATGATAAAGTTTGACAGCAGGCAGGAAGATGAATTCCTAATGGAATATTAGCCAGCCAGCCAAGCAGCCAGCAGGCCAGCCAGCGGGAGCAACTGCAACTAGCATGATCATGATAACTTGTAGACTTCTGATGTCACGTTTGACGTTTCGAGGACACGCGTAATTGCTTGACGGCTCCAACAGACAGATGAACGGACAGACAAAGACTCACTAACAGACACACGATTGAACGAACACACATGCCACCAGACAAACGGATCTCATACACAGGATATCGGATTAAGTGTTTCTATAAACTGAACAACGCAGCGGACGGACGGATTGATTCATTAACTGATCTATGGATTCATTCATCACACGAAGCGCATCGAGCAGCCGTTCCCAGATCCATCGATCGATGGAACGCTTGGTCGGCCGGTCGACCGATCGTGGTTTCTGTTCACGCTGTCACCGTCCAGAAGTTCACGAAATCAGAGGACGCCAGGCCAGCTTTCGAATCAGCAACAGAGTTGTAGAGGCAATGAACTTGTTATGATCGGACCGACGGGAAATCACAAAGCCTGTGCGGTTTATTCTGAGCTTTGCGGAACGCATCAAGGATTGATACATAGGCTGGAAATCGCGTCGACTGCGTCTGAAATCACCCAATCAAGAGCTGATACATCCGCTCGAGGTCATCGATCGCGGAGATTTCGTTTCCTGAGTGAGAACGCTTCTGATGCGGGCTCCGAGCACACAAACACTCGTAATCATCGCACATGTTATGAATATACTACATGCAACGAAGCGAACGACAATTTGCCACCTGCTATGCGAATGACAATGGATCGTTCCGCGTTAACGTCAGTGACGTGACGTGTTGTCCATTAGGACCAAAACAAATGGGCCAAACTCCAACTTAACCGCCGCCAGCGCCGACCTGAATGAATGTTTCGTCGGCTGGCTGGCTGGTTGGGCGCCGTTGAAGGTTGCCCTGGGAGTTTTAAACAAAGTCGTCGTCGTCATCGACGCACTTTCGAACGCTGCCGCGGAGTCGCCGAGCGCTTCTGGACCACGACCACCACCACTGAGGCGGCCGGGCGGACAACCAACAGCCAGCGGTGGGTAAACCAATTTCTAATCGGGGCTCAATTTACGACCTGCCAACGTATAAGATTCATGCGCGCGATGATGGACACATCTCTCACTCAAACTCTATCTCTTCCTCTCTGCCTCTCTCTCTCTCTCACTCCCGCTTTTGCCATCAAGGAGTTACTACCGTGCCAACGAAGAGTTTCATCGATGCGCGTTTCGAGAACTATTTACGGTCTGTGTGACAGCTAAAACTTACTTGCCCGCCTGGCTACCCGACGGTCTGTAAATCCGTCTATCAGTCAGTCGGTCGGTCTGTCGGTCTGGGCCAGCGCGTGGTGGAACCTATCTATGTTGGCGGCGGTTGCGGTGTCGGCGACAACGACGACGACGACCAGGCTCGTATCGAATCAAACAGCCGTGGGCCGGACGTTTTTCACTCGGAGCATTTCAGAAGTCACTCACTTACTCACTCCAGTTGTATTCAGAGCGTAAATGCTAAATCTGGGCGGTGTCGCGCCGAAGCCTCCCCAGCGACGGCGCGCGAAGTCATGCACCGGATCTCGGTGTTTGCTTTCGCCATGCATTTGCCAAGTTCCACGGCCTGCCGATCATCTGATGAATTCTGGCAGCATGCATTCAGTCTGATGGAATCCTAAACGTGGATGGAGTAATAGCAGCGACGCTGTGTAACTGATTCCGACACAAAAAACGGCGGAAAAACTCCTTCTTTGCGTTTCTCGATCGTTCTCTGCTTGATTGGCGGTCAACCTAAATCCTCGGAGGCCGACTCCCACTCAAAACCGACTCTGGATGCTTTGATACGCAGCGCGAGGAAATCGGTTTCGCTGTCGGTACTGAACTTTGATCGGAAGAGATTCATTTTTCGGATCCATTTAAGCAAAAGTTCGTGAACGGGAGGAAATTGAAAAAAAATAACGGATGCCGCATCTCCAACGACGCATCGTCCATGAACCATGACTCAGCCATCGGTTACGGGATCGCAAGCGTCGCGAGAAGTTCTATCGATTCCATTCACTTGACGCCCTTGTCTCGCCGCGAAATTCCGTTTCTGACGCGAATGATTCAAAAGAGTTATGCCCAACTCAATTTGGGCAGGAGGAGATTCGTCTCTGTGCTGGAATCCGATATGAACCCACCCTGGTATCCAATCTCATCAAAGATCGGCTACCACAAGTGGAAGGTGGCTGCAGTGGGTCGTACTGGAGATCCCGCTGGCTTCCGTAAAGTGTAATGAACTCCAGCCGGAAATGGGCTCGCGATGTAGTATGTTTCTCGATTGCCAGGAGATGCCATTATTATCCTTTCTATCCTTTCCCAGTGGAAGCCTTCTGTGTCAGCGTGGTTTGAGATGAATGACTCCCTCGAGAACGCACTTTGCGGCCAAACAAAGTTCATTCGAGGCTACCACCAATCCCTCCCACGCCGCTGTCCTGTGAACTTATGGCGGGATTTTCTCAATCATCCGGAAACTTAATCAAAAATGCAACACGATGGAGGAATTTCTGAGTCAAGATTTCGGGAAAAGGGGAAAACGAGATTTTCGGATGTTTTTGGAATGCTCGAACCGTATTCCGGCCTCAGCTCCTGACCTGGAATCCCAACCCTAGTGGTCTTGATGGAAGTTCCAGCGAAGCGGAGAGAGCCCCTTTTCTCGGCACTCGAAACGTGGAATATTTATCGAAGACACGCGTTATTGCCGCCGCCGAGAACGCTCAGAGTAGCAAATGTGTTTTTGATAATGTTGTCTGATATGATGATGTCGGGAAAGCAGGAACGATGATAATTATATCATTGTGGTGCGCTCGTTTTCTCATCGCTTGCTCGCTGGTCCGCGGAATGCGTTGTTCATTGTGATACCAGTGCTAGCGGTGGTGGTGGTGGGCAGTAACGGCAGCACTAACAGCGCGGCGGCAACGAATGGCTCGTAGAAACGCCAGCGGCGGCGGTCATGTAGCCGAGCGTCGAGCCTGCCGAGATAGATTGAGAGAAAGAAGAAGCCTCGCTCGACGGCCCCTCCGACACGAGTGGCAATTTATCAAATTAAAGCATGAAGCGTTCATTAAAATATCATATTGTTCGAGCCTGCCAACCAACCATCCAGCCAGCCAGCCAGCCAACCCGCCAACCCACCAGCCAACCCGGCAAGCGAGCCAGCGAGCGCACCAGTCAGTCAGCTAGCCACCCAGCCGAGCTGAGACAGCACTTAACGCTTCAAGCCACCGAAAGGAAGATATCAAACACGCGGACAGATACAAACTGACAAACATGAACACGCGTCCTGCGAACTCCGTGGTACTGCGTGTCGTATTGGGAATACAAGCGGTACCTTAGCAAGTGTAGAAGGACGTCCGTCAGTGCAGGAATACTGCCGCGACATCACATGAGGGAAGAGCGGACTATTTCCTGTCATTTGGCAAACATTTTCTCAGGACGCTACTTTCTCCCGTTTCTGAATTGAACGCGGGCCGCTCCGATCAGATGATTGTGGTAAACTCTGAATTCGTCAGTCGTTCGTTGATTTGACAGACATCCATGACAATATGGATCTTTTCTCACTGAATCAGCGAACGAACGGAACATTCCAAAGCCAGAGGAACACAGAAGGAGACGCTTCATCCGTTTGTCCGCGGTTTTTGAGATGAACCGAGTGACCGACCGTGTAACTGACTGAGTGACGGACTGGTCGTCTGACGGATGGATATGTATGAAGCTCTGCTCCGTGGAGCGTCAAGCCGTCGCCATTCATCACCACTTAGTTCAACAATACAGGACGTTTCTTGAGCGAAGTTGAAAGCGGAACAGACGCTGCGATTCTCTGTCTCTGACTCATATGCAAGCTCGGCCAAGATTCTCGACTTTCTAAGTTCGTTTTTTCGTGGTACAAAAAGGGTTCCTGGGGCCGTTCGTTATCATGAGAGTTCCTGCTTTCTAAATGTAACATTCATGTATCTGCTTTAACCGCGAGCACGCTCAAGAAACGCGAAGCCCTGGTCTTTGAGCCCGTTTTGTCGTTCTCTCGAATATCCTCATGTCCCCTGCGAACATTTATCGGTCGCTCGGTTCGGTTTCTCGGAATGTGTCGCGCTCAAGGTGACATTTCGATTAACCAGAGACTGTTCAGGCGGTTGATAAGTGACAACTTCAAAGGGCGTCGAGTGCCCGTCGAGTGGGAACATCCAATCCACGGAGGCAGCGTCGACAACAGCTGCAGACACTGACAATGCGAGCGTGCCTTTTCCTCCTGGTTAGCCGTCCGGGTGTTGTGAACGTCGTTGATTCATGTTTCAAAGCACTTAATTTTGCGACTTGTGGGCTGTTTTGATGGATCTTCTCTCAGTGCGGAAGCGTTCTACCCACAGCCTCAGAGTCTGTCATCTCAAAAGAGACTTACTACCAGAGAACGATCGTTGAGGAAACGCTGTCGTGTTTCCTAACGAGGATCCCTGTATGGGTTGAACGCGAATCTCTTTGCTTTACTCTCCTCGTCAATTCTCGATTCCGGTCCCCAGAAAAGTAGTCCAGCTCTAAGAACTTTTCAATCTTCGATTCCGTCCGTCGAATGCTCACACCCTCCCGAACGGGCACCAATCACAGTCACGGTCGCTTGCTGCTGGAAACTCTGACAAACAGCGTTTGGCGCTCTTGCAGTCCTCATTTTCCGCTCGAACCGGAAACCAGAACCCTGATATCAGCGAAAAACGAATGCCTTGAGGAATCAGATCCAACATTTGACGAACGGAGTGATGACTAGCTCGCTGGCTGACAGGCCGGCCGGCTGGCTGGCAGGAAGGAAAGGGGAGTGTCGCATTGATGGACCCATTAGCCGATCAAACAGAACATAAACAATGTTACACAAATTTTACAGATTTCGCGTTTTCCTTGAGTGACACGTCATCATCGAACGTGGGCGTCTATAGTGAGCGCCGGATGACACGTCGTATAATTTCAGCCCTCTTGACAGGGTCCCTTCTTTCGATTATCTGGTACTTCGATCGCCGATGGCCTTGCGCCTGTCGCAAGTTCACGTCCACCTCGGCCAGAGCGATTGTTTCGACAGGAATATTTGAAATCAGGTCTCATTTGCGATCTCCGATTGGAGTAGATCAACAGAGTTTGGCAGCGAAGATGTTTCGTCAACATAGATTTGCCTGAGAAATGAGTCGAGGGATGTATTATGAGCGAATTGAATATTGATTCACGTTCATCTGTGACTTACTGTCTCTAACAGGAAGGATCGGGAACGACATCGTGCATTGCTTGATTGCTTCACATTGGTTCCACTGAATCCCATGTTCAATTTTCTATACAAGATCTTTTGTGAGAGACTTTGGTGAGGGACTTTTTCCGTGTTCCCGGATTCAGAGCGTTTTTTCATCATGCTGCTTCTAACAAAATCCGCAGATCTGTTCATTTCCGCAGAAATGGTATTCTGCAAATCGCTCTCATGGAATTGCGCGGATCGTTTTGCGTTCGTGGGATGATGTTCCGTCCCGGTGAAGGATAGCGCTATTCAACGTCTCTCAATCATCGAAATCTATCGCTCACTCCCACTGTTTCCATAGAGGATTGCTCAGTAGTTAATTGGTCAATGAGCGCTTCGATGTGTTGAAGGCAGCAGGGACGCTCCGATCAACAGATGAGTCGGTGGATTGTCGGTTATGCAGATTGTCGGCCGAAAAGATAGACGGATAGTTGGACTGATGGATGAATGGGCGTGAAGAGAACGATGACGGCGGCGCCGGCGGTTGCGGCCGTAGCCGCAGCAATGGTGTCGCTGTGTTGAAGCAACCCACAATTGGAGTTAGAGAGAAAAAAACCAAATGACTCCCCCGATCATCAGATCGATCCGATGAAAGATAGCAAACCTGCCAACGAGTCAGCCGTCAGAAAAATGGCACCGACAACAGCAGCAACAACAACAAAAGCTGAAGTCGGAGTCAAACTTCGAATAAATCCTCCTGTCTCAGTCGTGTCTGTCGATCAAATCTGCCACCAGCGCACCGCCTGCTGCCGACTGCCTGCCTGCTTGCCTGCCTGCGTGGCTGCCAAGCTGCCTCGAAGCGTAATGGGAATTTACGTCAAGTCCCGAAATGCTTGTTTTGCAACCGACTTCACACAGACTCACACATGAACGCAGAGACACATGGACGGACGAACGCCAAGAAAAAAAGCGCAAAAACACACAATTGCCATCAAACGGCTTCGAAAGAGGCTGATCGGCAGCCGCTTCGTGAAGAGAAGGAAAAATTGCTCGATTTCTCAAAACAAATTTATTTTTGAAAGCAGTCCCGCCTGAATGTCGATCGATCGATACCGAGGGCAAGCGAGAACTAGGATTCCAGTTGCTCATCGGAAACAGGAGGTAGTTCATTCCAGCTCATCTCAAGATGAAGGTCAGATCTTAGAAGCTGGTGCCGTGAATCATCGACGTACATACATAGAATGAATGCACGTTGAGAGATTTGTCTCCACATTCAGCGGTTCACAAATAGCGTTCGAGCTCCGAAGTCTCGCCAGATCGAGACAGAAACGAATAAAAAGAAAAATGGCGTGATTCTGAACACCTCATACTTGACCAACGACAAAGATGTGAGCATCGGCACGCACTCGGCACGTTTGAACAAATCTAATCGATGATCTAGCCTCCTAGATGATGATTATGATGATGATCACAACAGCCCCGCATAGAGGATTGTGTTCGGAACATGCTATCATCATCGTCGTCGATGTTGTCAAAGTAGGCGTCAGCACGTTCGTGCTAATTTAAAACCAATCATACTCCCTGTGCATTTACACTCGGCTCGATGCAGCGGCCAGAGGTACAACGAGTACGGAGCCGCGACGGAAGCTGCCCGATGGGTCCGTGGGTCGATGGCATCGAGCGACCGATCGATCGATGGCACGATGCTCCGACTGAGTCACTGATTGATCCATCGTCGTCGGTGGAAAAAGCCTGTGAGAGTAGTTTAAGCTGCGTCCATGTGGTCCAATCGTCGGGAAAAGAGTCGACGACGTCGTTTCGAGCGAGTTCCCGGGGCGCAATCTCACGGAAGTGAACCGACAAGGCAGGCACAAAGGTCAGCGTAGTTCACAGAGACCGAGTCAGCTAAACAATGTGTTTCCCTGGAGATGTCGCGCACATTTTCAGGACGGAATTCGGAGACCAGCCGATCGTGATATCGGTTCGGAAGGTTGTCGATTGAATCTCAAAAGCTAGCCTCACTGGGGAAAGCGTCGACGCTTTCGAGTTCACAGCGAATTACGGGGGAAACGCATGGAGCTTCACGCACATGATCATATCCCACGTTTTGGAGGATCAACATTCCTTGATTGCCCGAGTTGACTATGATGTCGAGAGGTTTTTCTTCTGAGGTCACCATTTCTGGCTGTCAACTGTTCACCGAGTCAACTGGAAGCCAGCGTAGGTTATGCAATAGCCGTGTGACCAGACGGAAATGCCTTTTCCCGTCGTCGTTTCCAACGTGACGTGACTTTGGTTCCCACATTCAAACCATGCAGGAGATGATTTCTGGTTGCTCCTGAGTGTATGCGTCAACAGGACCTGATTTTCAGCGATTCCTGGTGGTAGTTAGAGCTTCTCCCGTTCCGTTCCGGAAACTTTTCTGTAAATGAAGCGCAGTTTCAGAACTTCGAACATCATGTCAAAGCAATCAACTTTTTTTTACAGACTATTCGAGAAGTCGTGCAGGGTTATTCGCGTGTCTCACGCCTGGAAGTGAACAACGTGCCAAAATCGAATGCCAAGGTCGTTCGAAACGGAAGTTGGGAACCTCCGCTGAAACCGGTGACAAAGTGTCGGCGCCAGAGTATCCACCACGGAGCCACGGTGTCGGATTCAGGCATTTATGTATTTTTTTCTCACTCTTCACCAACTCGCGCCTGTCAATGCTTGTGTGCTGCCTTGGTGAAATATGGATCCGTAAAGCGAAGTTTGGTCGAGCGTCGTTCATCGCCGTCGTTGTCGACGTTTCATGCGTTGTCCATCAGTTGTCAGAAAATCGTTGGCGGCGGCGGAAACGCTCGACGCTTCTGATTGATCATCATTGTCCATCTGGCAATGGTAGTCCCGCGGCCCGCCGGTCCGCCAGCTCACTCGTTCGCTCGCTTGGTCGTTCGTTCATTCTTTCGTTCGTCAGTTTGTTCGGCCGTCAGCTCGGCCGTCAGACAAGCGACCAACTGAGTAACCAGTTCAGAAGGAGAAGGATACAGTCAGAGAATCGCCACTTGGAACTAAGGTCACACCGTGACTCCCCGAAAGGACGCGACAATCATTCGGAAGAATCCGAGCTCCGGCTCGAGAGCTGAGTCCTGATTCGTATCAGCGAACTCGCGGTCATGATTGAGACATCGAAAGAATCAGGAACCTTGAGAAAATGATCCTCCTGCGCTTTCCGCAGGTTTACGGTCTTAACCAGTCCCTTCTCTGTCATAGTCCGGAGAATCGGAAACGAGAGGAAGCGTTCGGACTGCTGCGCGTCCCGTGCAGATTTGATCGTTGACGTGGTATCACAATCGTACCACATCTCAGGTCCACGTTTACTCGAGGTACAACACTCAAGAGCGGCCGACCTGTCCTGGGGAAAACTGTCCTTCAGAGTTCGTTGCAACAAGAATCCACTGTATCCACTTTTGAACTTCGAAGGTAAGATATGAGCGAAGCTTCAAAAGCAGGCCAAAAGGCCGAATGGACGATCTAGAAGGTGGCAGTAGATGAGCGGGCCAGTGTGTCTGACTGAGTTCTTGAGCGAGTGATTGTCTGAGTGATTAGGACGATGGGTGATTGATTGATCGGCGATGGAGTACAAGAGCCATCTGGACAGGGCGAGGACCGGCTGCCAATGCCGCCAGCGTTGCTGCGGCCGAGAACGACGACGATGGCGAATGCGGCGGCAACTCGAACGACGATTCTACGATGATGGTGGGCCGACTACATAACGACTAGAAGCGGCATCAACGGCACCACCACCACCACCATCACCAGCAACAACAACAATCACTCATTGTCGTTTTGATGGGGAACTGGCGTGTCGTCCTTTTCTCTTTCGCGCGCTGGTTCTCTTTCGGTTTTTCGCTTCATCTCTGTCTTCCTCTCTTTAAGTCCGCCCGTCCGTCCGTGACTCCGTCCGTCGATCCATCCATATTCTGGGCGTCGCGTCGCACTTTCTGCCAACCAACTCCAGGCGACAACCCCTTTTCCTCCTCTTCCGGCTCACTGGGGTCTTCTCAGTGAGGGTAACGCGCAGTTCGTCGTCGGAGTTATCTTCTTCCCAAACCCTGCGAGCGTCGAATTTCTCCCCAGAGCGAGCGTCGTCTGATTGTGAGTCTCGCCGAGACTTCATCCGGATTTTTTCAAGGAACTTCTCCCAAACTGAATAACAAGCTCGTGATTAAGATTGTAAAACACGTCGAATTTTTCAGCTCCGTGTTTCAGGGAAACTTCTTGAAAAGCGCTGAAAACTCGAATGCGAACGCAGTACAAATGCGCAGTCCACTCGACTTGACGCTCGTCAAGACACTCGCCCTCACAAGGGAAATCTTGCTTCTTGGACATAAAGCTCACTTGTTTCATTATGATTTTTACAACTTTGAATACAATAGTGATTATGACAATAATTAGAAAAACACTTGGAAGCCTTGAATTGCATGGTGACTTACTGCGTAATTAATGGATCATGAGAAGAAGAAAACATTCTGAACGGCGAGAAGCTGGAACTTCTGGAAGACGACAGAAATCGTGTCAAGAAGTTGCCTGACCTAGAGGTCGCCACGCTCACAGGCACTTGCGTTACCCGCCCATAAAAGCGCGTATCCGTCATGCCCCAGGTCACCGCAAAACGTACACTAGTACCATGGACTACACAAAAAAAAAGAGGCAGACCGGCAGAACGTTCCGTCATTCAGATTGCGACGTGTGGAGTAGGTGCTCACGTTGGAGCTCGCTGTCGAATCTCGATGAACGATCGTTTCCTCCTGTGGGAAAGACGAGAAGTTTCCGAATTCAAGCTTTTTCTACGATCGGTCCAGATCGGCTCATCTCCCGCGAGGGCCTGATCATCTTCATCACCACGCGGCTCGGAGTCATTCTCGACATCATCAAAATCATGCTAGTCGTCGTCGTCACCTCTCGTTCATCCATACCCAGTCTTCCGTGTTGGCTGCTCGAGAGGTGGAGGCTGTTGCTGCTTCTGCTGTTTTTGTTGTGACGATGGTGGTTGTGGTGACATGCAAACCAACCATCAGATCGCATCGGATCATCAGATGGACTCGCATCACTCAAAGAGACACGCCGTCCGATGGGCTTCTCTTTTCGCCTCTTTTCTCCCGGTCGCTGTCTCATCGTGTGATAATCAGCAACCAACTGAATTGCAGGTGTTGGCCATCGTGACGCTGAGGGTTCCGAAGAGCTTTCGCGGCACGCTCACAATCGCGAAGTGTTCTCATGCTCTCCATGCATCCCATCACGATCGCGACGCATTCTCTAGGTATGCGTCTTCGAGAAGGGGAATCACGGGGAAATGTTCCCCGCCCTCCCTATCGTGTTCCCCCAGTCAAAGAGTCTCTCTCTACTCTTTTCCCTCCATTGACTCTTGGCCGTGGTTTGATGGGTTAGCTGGCTGCCTGGTTGACGCGTCGCGCCGCCGCGAGTCTTGGAGGGAAGCTTGATGGCTGACAGATCGCCATGGCAGAAGCCGTGGCAGCGTTCATCGACAACGACAACGGAGGGGAAGAGGACCTCGGAAAGTGTAGAAATGGCTGATGAGTGATTTAAGCCAAACAGATGCTATTGCCCTGGAAACCGATGTGTGAGCGTGGCGCGGACGTTTGAAACAGAGAACACACACACACGCACGCTTTCACTCACATATCAAGCGCAAGGAAGAGCAGCTCAAGATGAGAAACCTTGACGGCAGCAACAACAACGAAGATGACGATGCTCACACATCAACACCATGCTCGCTTGCTCAGCTTGACTCGCTTGCCCTGGTTCTTCAGTCGTTTCGTTGACGGAAACCTTTCCCCTGAAGGGGAACAATGAACGGAGAACACTCGACTCCGTTTTCGAACCTTCTGAGCACAAGCCGTGTTTGTGAAGAGTCTACTTCCATAGTAAGGTTTATAGTATGACTCGCATCCGAGCGAACCCGCGTCGATGAATCTATGTACGACCAAATTGATGAGAGGACGGATGTTTGCGTCGGACGATAAAATAATGGAGTGATAAATCAGCGGGTAGACCGATTGATGGAAAGTGATGAAGAGATGAAATGTGGGTAAATTCGAAAACCGGCCGAATATCAGATGGACAAGTAAATGTATGAACGTCTGAACTTCTTGATGAACAGATGATATGATAGATTGATGGATAGATGGGGGGAAGATGGCGATCGGTTGAATAATTGATGAAAACTATGGAATGGATGAACAGTTGGAATGATGAGCACATAAAGAGATGGTACGAATCCGAGCCCCTGAATTGATGGATGAGAAACTTGATGATGGGTAGATGAATGGATGACTCGGGGGACCGATGTATGATGAGTCGGCGGCTGGACTTCCAGATGACTTAAAAGGGAAAATGTATGGATTGTAGATCAGATATGTAGAATGTGTAGATATATGAGTGGACTGATAGAAGGAACGACAGATTGATATGCGGCTCCATGCATCGAGATGATAGTGAACGAATAGATGGATATATCAGAGGATTCATCAGGGATTCATTGAACCATTCATGAAGAATATGCCACACATCGACGGGCGGAACCACAAGCAGATGGATGATTTTAGAAAACGTGGGAGATGAGGGGATGAGACGAAAGGGAACGCTTCGAGAGGGCTGAGAATACGAGGGAGTGAATTGAGGATTGATGAAATATTGTTCAGGTAGACGACGGATGAACAGATAGACAAACGGACACATGGATAGATTTGTGTGTGTACGAAGACCAGTGGCAGTTGATTGTTGTCTTTTGAAAGTTTTTCTCCTCCGTTTCGCGCAGAGACGACGACAACGATGGCTGACAACAGTCTTCGACAGTTGTTCATTCTTTCGTAGGTTCCTCTTTTTTCCCGTTCGCTCAACACGTCGTCCGTCTGTCTCTGTTGGCACGAGTGAAGCGATGATGATGATTTTTGCTTGCCAGAGTGAGCGTTGCCGACTGAGTGACGGACGGACGAACTGACTGACTGAGTGACTGCTTGCTTGGTTGGCTATCTGACTGACTGACTGACTGACTGCTGCAGCTGCATTCGCGTTGTCGTCGGTGATTGATTCCTTCAGCTCTTGACGCGGACGGTCTTCACACCGGCGGCGGTAGTGACGACGACGACGACAGCGACGGCGGTTTCTGAAGCGTCACCACCGCCCATCTAGTGACAGACACACTGACAAACCGACAAACCTAATCACGATCATCATCATTGTCGCCGTCTTCGAAGCCGTCGTTGTAGTCACACATGACAGCCACGCACGTGATGGAAATCTTCGCCAAACGCAAAATCACCATCAGTTTTCAATCGTCATCATCAACGCAGTTGATGCCGGTGGTGGTGGCGGCAGATGCCGCACGGATTTCGCCGTTGTGGATTCTAGGTCGACATTGGCCGTTGATGCTGAAGATTATCTCTGGCGGTTATCGGCGCTGAAGTGTATGAAATGAACTATTTTGGATCCTCTAGGTTTCCACTTTCCCGTGGCCGAAGAAACCGAAGTTCAGAAGCGCAAAACAGACACTGAAAATGCATCGCTCCACCAAAGGGTCCCTTCTGTGTCGCGGCTGGAGGTCGGAAAAGTTGGTCAACTAAGAGCATCAATGCGGCTGTCCCTCATATTTTTGTGTCTCCGTTTTGGTCTCCCTGCTTTTTCTGTCTCCTTTTTGTTTCCTCTTCCCTCGCCCTCCGGTTCTCGAAGTCCGTCCGTGAATCTGTGAATCTGCTGGTTGGCTCGTTGGCTGGCTGGCTGACAGCGGTCGTCGTAAATCTCAGCACCACTTTAGCCGGTTGAGTGCATTTAAGACGGGGTAAAAAACAGCGCATTTTCATAAATTTCACGCCACAGACGCTACACCGCAGGGCCGGAACGACAACCATCTTTTTCTCTCTTGTTTCCTCACTCAGAAACTCCTGAGCATCCACGAGCGATGAGCGAATCCGCCCATGCAGCATTCCAACCAATGTCCGCATATCAACCGTACCAAGCCTAACCATCCCTTTCCCTCAGCTACACTTTTTATTATCCCACTTTGTCGATAATTATCTTGTTTTCCAGAGGAACATTTCGAGAACTCGTTCTTCAACGAGGAACAAAGAGAGGGATATCCGTGATCGCCACCACCATCCACTCGATTCGAGTGACTGAGGGAGTCGCAGTGTTACTCGGTGGAATCACATCGAGTTTTTTTCCTTCGACTTAGCTCCTCTTTTGTATTCCGCGGCCGTCGGTCCCGATGACAAATGACTCTCTCTTGGTTTCTCTTTTGCGGAAACATGCTTCTTTAACTGAACACCACGCTTTCCAACAACTGTCTGTCTGTTTAGTCGTTGGCGTTTTCCTCTCTCGAGTATTTTATTGTTGTTTGGACCATCTTTTATCACGAGCGCACTCAACAACGTTTCCCAACACAGCAACGTCGCTTTCGGAGTGTTGTAATCGGGAAGATTCAGAGCACACTCAGAGAAACGGAAGAAATAGGGAAAAGAACACGTCGTCAGTATTTCTGAGCGATATCACTTTCCCCCTGGCAACACATTTCCCGGAAACAGCGAAATAGGACAAACGGATAAACTCGCCGAACTCGTTTGAAAGTACATACGCTGAAACGCATGGATAGAATGAAAGGAACGCGTCTCGTAACGTACGCGTGGTGGCTGCAGACGCAACTGCGCTACATTTGGTCGGGGATTCCGTCGACTGTGGATGGCTCGGTTGTTTCGTTCGAGCGACCATCTATCTACCAATCCATTCGCCCGACCGACGGGTCGGAAGGATGGCTGGCAGGCAGGCAGGCAGGCAGGCGGCGAGAACGACGGACCGACAACATGCCCGTAGACACTCGTTGAAATCTATGGCATGATAAATAACAATAAACGAATATTTTCGCTTTTACTCTTTTGCGCGCAATGAGTTATGAGCCCGCTTCTGCTGACGCAGCGGCTTTCTGTCCGAGAGTGAGCGGGCGAAGCAGCAAGCGGGCACCAATTGAGGAGCAGACGAGCGCGAAAAGAATTCCGAGCCCGAACTTTCACACGAACGTTGCCGTTTTCGCGAGGCAATCTCAATGACCCTGAAATCTGAACCCACGTACCCTGGACTTCATCCTCCTTGAATTCGGCACAAGAGATGCAACTCAGAAAAAGGGTTAGTCGAAGGTATACGTGAGAGGAGATCACAGGAAGTTCGCTGCGGACTACGCGATTCGGTCGCAGGAAACTTTCAAGCGAGTTCGAGTCCTAAAAACGAAAACTAGAGTGGATTCTCCGGGAACGCGAAAAATTGCCGCTGATGAAATATTGCCGCGATAAAACATGGAAGCTCTTGAGATTCATCATGTCATACTTGCTGCCGCCAACGGGAAATTCTCGACACGTTCGAGAGAGTTGTGTCTGGCAGAGATTAGCGTTCGACGTTACGCTTTACGCTTCTCACTCGAAATCGGGCTCAACGATCGGTACGTGACGCTGGAGCCACGACCGCCACTTCCACCACCACCAACTCACAATCAGAATCTGAGAAACAATTCATCTGCCTGCATCCGATGCATTCCCTGAGCGGCTCCAACAACTGAACCTCTAAATTCGGCTACTTCAGCGACTCTCATCTGCAGACTCGATGCATAAGGGCGCGGAAAGGCTTTCGTTCCGTCGATCTTCACAGCGGAACTCGTCGAATGAGATCGAACAGTGAATTCATTCGATGTCCTTCGTCTCAAGAAAACGGAGCCACTGATTTATTTTTTTTCTGCACGGTGTGTATACTGCGAGCTTGAAAATGCACAAAGATAACGAACTGATAATTGGAAGAGAACTTTGACTCGTTCACGTCGTCGTGGTTTCGACTGCTGATAGAAGAAGGGAAGAAAACGTTGTGGCTAGACGACAGAAAGCGCCTCATGCCGACTTCTCGGGTGTCCTATAAACGTACGATCTTCTTCATACACTCCTTCATTCTTTCAAACAGGAGATAACCGAGTATCTAACGTTTATTTATGCGCAAACCTCGTCGTTGATTTTTTCTCCTATCTTCCGTGTTTCTTGGCTTGCATGTGTGGTGTTGAGCATGTTTTCCGCTGTTCGGCGGAATCATTCTATCAACCGAAGAACTCCGATGGGGAGTCCGGGAATGGAGATCACTACCCCGATCTCCCCCTGTCGCATGAAGAATCAGTTGTACCAATTCTAGAGGTGTCGGAAGAAACGTTCGCTCCGTCATTCTCCGGATATCCTTAGGTTTACCAAGATGCCCAAGCTGCTTCGCAAGACTCCCTGGCTCTCGGAAGGACCAAGCATTTCTATTCTCGTCATCTTGAGCCACTCTCGGAGCGGAATCTGTCGCATCTGTGTCGCGTGCTTCGATTCTCGTGGTCCGAATTCGAAGTTGAGAAACTCGGGACAAATTTGACAGCGGACAGCCAGCTGATGAGTGGCACCGTAACGATTCAGACTAAAAATATCAACAGACCAAGAATGGATATTTACCCGGCCCGAATAACCGATCGACGGAAATGAACAGAAGTTGAACACGAACCATCACCGACACAGCTGCCGAGATCCCTGCACAACAGACCCTCGAAAACTCAGGGAGATGTTTCACAGGAGGAGCACTGCTCGAGCAATCCCACGAGATACATCTCGAGCCCGAAAATCCCAGAGAAAAGTCACAGAGAATGACAGAAAATAGGAATCTAGGTTCCCATATATTCCTTTTCGGCAAGACGATCTCGGGATCGCGTTCACAGGACTTCCAGGCATTAGGGCTGCATTGGTGGCTAGGAAGGGAACGTAACGTGCGGAAAGCCCGGTTTAGTAGATTCAGCGCGATGAATCGCGTCGGATCCGTGCGAGGCGTAACATCGTAACCGAAGTTCCGCGGCTGGACGATGCACTTCAGGAAACTTCAGCAGTCGTATGTCTTTCGTCGCCACTTTCAGAGCGGAGAGCGTCGTTGCAAGCACATTCAAAGCTGCAGGCGGCGAGTGTCTGTTGTAAATGAAGGAGATTCTGTAGATTTTTCACAAAGGAGAACACCGAGGATGCTCTACTGCCTCGCTGTCTGAATGGATGGATGGCCGACCAGCCGCCGGAGACACCGACCAGCCCGCCCGCCCGCCAGCCAGCCACCCAGACGCGAGGGAAGAAAGGAGGCTTCTGCCTGTCGCAGCTGGGACAGGCATTGATAGATGAACGATAGTCGACTCCTGAAACGACACCTCCTAAAACAAGGATTCACCCGAAACGATCGCTTGTACCCAGTGCCCTAATGAACGAGGAGCAGCCGCGGCACTCGGAGCGCGCGGCGACGAGGACGACAATCACCACGAGGAGGGCGACACTGAGGATGGGAGTGCTGATGATCACGATGTTGATGATGATTCCGACAAGGTTGGCCTAGCTTCTGCTCTCGCAGCGATTCACGAGGACGACGACGAGCTCGTTGGTGATGGAGATGAAGTTGGGATTTCGCGGTAGCGATGGGACAAGGTTACATAAGTAGGCTTCGCATTGGGCTCCTGGACCCATGAATGATCGATGAAGTGAAACTCGGACCGGGAACGAAACAGTCGAGCTCGTCCGCGGAGTTCGCTGACCAGGGCTGAGGAAGGGCGCCCGTACTAACCACCCAAGGTAGCTTCGTAGGTAGGTCGGTATGTACATCTATTCCTCACCACCAAATCATCCCTGTACGAAACATTCATCCATTTGTTCATCTGTCGCTCCATAGATCTTCCCATGGACTCATCCAGCAAGTCACCCTCCTTCCTCGAAGGCGGACATCTATCTATCTGTCCGTGTTTCGATGAGCGCTCTCTCGATCTATTCCTCGGTGCGTCCCAGAAGCCAGGCGGGCATCAGGAAAGCTCTGCAAGCTGCCAACTGGCGACGCTGCGCTGGCTGACTCGCTGAGTTATGGTGATGATGTTGTGAGTGACACTGATGATCCTCACAATGTTCTTCATGTCGATGCAAATATTGCAATAAATTGTGCAAAACTGACATCCGCACAAGTCAACAGATGGCACAGACGCACAATGTCATCGTTCCCGTCCCAACGTCCGTTTGTCGGTGTGGCTGGCGGTCTGAATCGAGTTCGCGGCACCATCATCAACATTCATCATGATAAATACTCGGATATCGGTCTCGAAGTCAGTCGGTCGGTCGGCGGGCGCATCCCACAACAGTCTCCGAGTGAGCGTAGCGAGGGAAAGCGCGTCAAAAGGCTTCGAGTACCAGACGGTCGCGCCTGTTACGTTGTTGAGGATCGTTTCTGGTGGTTAACGACTTCGCTGTTTCGAAACATGCTCGCTCTGTGCTCGTCTGCTTCTTCTCCGATCGGGTCCCTCCCTTGATGGATCCGCATTCTTCCGTCACGTGGGGTCACGCAGATTGATTAATGAACACGGGAATGGACTCACGGTCGCATGCATGGATGTGCGGAGTATGAGTTACCGATCGGGTTAGAAGGTCGGACGGCACAGCACACCATATGCTCTCTCGATCATGGAGGGAATTCCTGAAAGTGTCATGGAGAGCAGACCTGGGAACTGTTTTCCATTTGTAATGCTGTATTTGTTCAATCTGTGGTGGCAACGATTCGTAGCAAGATTGTTGAGCTCTCGGCCATTGTTGCTTGAGCCCGATCATGGCCCCACGTCGTCGAAACTTGGAAGGGTTCGAACGTCTCGCCTCCGGCTGAGGCGACCGCGGGGCTGGCTCCGCGGCTCGAATGACTGAAAGCAGGGCCTTCGTACTTGCGAGCCGCTGATCAAATTTTAGCTGTAATAAATTGGAAATCGATCTGCCGGCGAGCGTGTAGCGAGCGAACGGGCCAGCCAGCCAGCCAGCCAGCTAGCGCAAACTGGACTCAAAACCATTAATTTTGTCTCCCGACGGCTCTCTTGTTGTGGTTGTTCTTCTGATCGTTGGAGACGTGCTGCCCTGTATTGAATGGATTCTCTCGCTCGCTTCTTCGCTTCCTGAGACTCGGAAAATCGTTACTCGGAGCAATATGCGGGACGAAGTGCTGCGACAGAATTCACGAAAAGACGGTATCATTGTCTCTTCAACTATCCATGAGCTCGACAAGAACAAGTTCTCTGGGTTCTTAGCAAGCCTCTGTGTGTCTCTGCGCTTCTCTCTGAGACAAAGCTCTCTCCCGGGATTCCGGCCATTAGAATGACTCCATTGGAATTGAATCCCGTGTTCAATGAAGTTCTTCAAAAATTTTCCAACGAGTAAGTTCTCCTCTTCCGGCCACGCTACCAATTTGCTCTGCGGTCCTCGTCTCTTCAGTTTCTCCGAGGGGGGTGTTGGAAGTTGTTGAGAGATATCGAGTTTACTGCTACCCTCCTCAGGAATTGAAACGAATGTCAATCCGAGTTCGGAGTTTTTCATTCGGAAAGTACACGAACGACTTCACCGGCAGAGGATGAAGCAAACAGCCGAGCATGTAGCAAGTGAGGCACGCGGGCAGGCTGACCTTCTACGCAGAAATTCCACAAGGCTATTAAACAAGACAAGATCTACCGGCGGCGCTTAGGCCAGGTATACCCTCTGGCACATTCATTATCACTATCGCACCCGGATCAGACAATGCATAGGTCGTGCAGACAGACCGATAGATTATCTCTGCCGGTGTGTCGTGAGCGTCGTCGTACGAGAAGGCTGGCCGGCGAGCTCACAGATGCATGAGAAGGCCGACGACGCGGGAGAAGCGCTACGAGTGAGATAGAGCGTGTAGAGAGACTTGAGTGATTGTCTGCCGGGTTTGCTCGTGTGTTAGCCTCATCAGGAGTACATCGCAATGATTAGCAGCACTTGAGCTGGAGGAGTCTCTGTGAAGGGGAGCGCGCACCGCCAACTTTCGAACACAGTGAGCTGATTGATGTTGCTCTGATGCGGTTTCTTGTTGACACACCAGCAGCCCGTCTCCATCGTCTGTTTCCGGTCATTTCTTGCCTCATGTGCACTTGTTGTGCTTATCTTGTGGCACTCCCCTTGTTCGCAGCGGCAGCAGCGGTGATGGCTGCCTTGTTCGAGGGACCACTTCGTTGTGTCGACGACTGTTGTTTCTACCCAGGTTCTGGACCACCATCTTCTTCACGCGACCGTCATCGTCAACGGCTCGGCCTTGACAGACACGAGAGTTTGTCTTTGCAATCTAGCCTTGCAACCTGCTAGTCATCCATTAGCATGGTGCATATCCGTCCAAACCGTCGAGGTTTTCGAGTGTACGACAACTCAACACACAAACGCCGAAAGGGCCTAGACAGCAAACAGAGCATCAGACGGGGAGGGTCTTCACCGAAAACTTGGAGTGACCTCCCGCCTTGGTCAACTGCTGGCCCTCCCATTTTCTTAACGTGCAAGCTGGTGGTTTTGTGGGCATAGCGGTACAAGAAACGTATATTTCGGAAACATCGACACTTATCAAGGCCAGGAACGCGTTGACACTCAGAGATGAGCCAAGATTGATTTTCAAACTTTTTTCATTCCCAAGGAGGCAGAGAACCCAGCGACGGGGTCTAAATAGATATGTCGCTGTGTAGGAAAGCCTTCAGTTCGCGAAAGTGGCGAATGGCGAGGCATCTCCAACCGAAGCCTCACAAGCTGCTTCCCACTTCCTGTCATTCCGGGTGATTCGGACGCAAGACTCTCATGGGCTGCCCCGTGACGCTATCGGATACATGTATCTATATGTGTCGGTCGGTTTGTCGGCGCTGCGCTGCAATATCTGTGCAACGCTCTCTTTGTCTATCTGTGGGTACCTGAAGTGTCTACACAGCGGAAGGAACAATTGCCTCGGGAGCTGGCTCGCTGCGAAGTAGTCGGCGCCGCCATAGAATGTCTGTCGTTTTTTTCAACTGTATCATCCGCACCTCGGGCATTCTCTGGAGTGTGTATCCCGATAAAAAAGTTACAAATTGCCGATGGAGGAGCAAGACATGAAAGCCCATCGCCTATATATTGGCCGATACAGCCGACGCGGATCTGGAGAGCAGGCGGTGTTGGCGGCCGGCGGCAGCGGCGGAAAGAGATCGAGTGCAAGAGCAAACGAAACACTCCGAAGTTATCTCCCGATGTTGCCCGCTCGCCGTTGCTGACAATGGTCTTAGATGAGAAGTTGATTCGATCACCCAGTAATCCAGTTTCTCGTCTCTAACAAATCTCCTAGAGCTCTCTTCTCCGTCTTCTTCTTCGTCAGCTCCTTTGTGAGACGAGGCCCGAAACAAAGACCCTGCAGGACATCGCGAAGACGACTCTACAGAGAGCCGAATGAAAAATAACAGACAGCAGAAGGAACAGTGCGAAGACAATATCGCTTAAACCTCACGGTGACTCCTGGTCTCCGGCCCCGATGTGTTTTGCCCCGCTCCCTCTTGTCACTTTGTCGTTTGCTTGGCATCTCCTTTCGCTTTCTTTCTCCTGCTCAGATCCTTCCTTGATTCCCCCTCACCTTGTCACTTCTCCCTGTCCTGGATCCTTCTGTAAGTCTCCTCGCAGTCCGAATTCAAGCTTAATGCCGTGACCTGGATTCAAGGAGATCAAGAATACCCAGAATGGAAGGATCGCTAAAGGATACAGAAGTAGAAGAAAGGAGCACTTCAATGAGTGGAAGAGAGAACAGAAATCTGGCCTCGCCGTAGTCGTTGTCGCCTGATTCCACGCTGATTTGTCTGATCGTTGCCGTCATCTAAATAAGCCGCCTCTGTCAATTGTCTCGGCGTGCCGACATTTTACGAGCGTTGGGTGTGGGCCTCGTGACGACAAGCCACTCACTCCCAGCCAGGCTCAACTGAGTTACGACTGTTACAGCAAACATTCGGTGGTCGTATTCATTGTTTATATATGGAGTGCCGTCTGCCAGGCTGCGATTGCATGCCGTGAACGTCGTGAACGCCGATTACCAGGCCGCAAATGGTGCTCGAACGACCCGAGCGTCTCGTCTCCCTGTCGAGACGCTTGCCAATTCTGAGTGATTGCCTCCCGGCATCCGAACTCGCGCGGCGAAAGTTCTACAGGATTCCTGCGAGGTCATGGAAGCGGTCCGGCTTCGAGAGTGGAGGTCCCTCTGCCGGTCATGGATCTGTGCATTATTATGCCATGCAGAAACGAGTTCATGAATGACGTTCGTAAAGATTTGACCGACGGCTAGTATGACTTCCTGCGGCTATCGGACAGCCGGCCATAGACTGGCCGCTCAGGCAACTCGGCAGGCAGGCAGGCAGGCGGGCAGACTGGCCGGTCGGCCATCAAACATCATCAATCATCGGGGCTGCTGGCCAGAGGGAGATCTGAGAACTCTGTGAGATGCGGTCTCGGTGTGCGCGCTGGTCTCTCGTGCTGGTTTTTGTGTGACGCCCTTCTCCATGATGCTGTCGTTGTTGTCGTCGTCGTCGCGGCCGTCGTTCGTTGTCGTTCGGTTGGTCGACAGTCATTAGAGACAGAACCAGAGCAAGCACTACTACCGGTCGACTACCAACATCAGCCGCCAAATCGAGATCGCTCACACAAACACACAGACCGAGCAAGAGACTGACTACTACGTTGTATTAATCTTGATGATAAATGGCTAACTCACCACTATGAGAAGAGCAGAGGAGGAAGAAGCCTTCTGATAGACGGTTCGTCGGACAAACGGACAAACTCTATCCCACACCACAACAGATAAGTTGCCGTACTCATAGCTCAGGCATAGGCTCTCTAAACTCTCCGCGCGATTCTGCGTTCTGCGGACGGCAAAGGTTACAAATGCTCGCTTCATGGCAAACTTCCAGAGATGAATCAGGTACTATTAAACTATGGTAAACACATTTGAGCTAGAACAAAGTTTCCTCGCGATATCGATCCCCGTGCGGTTCTTCGCGGTTCACTTCCGGTGTTCCTCGCGGGAATTCGGCAGTTATCAGACTTGATCGGTGAAATTTTTCGAGCATTAGAGCTCGCAATCTCGGAACGAACAATTCAGGATCGGGAACAAAAACTTTCCCCGACGTCTTCCCTGAACCTCCATCCTGCCCAGTCGGAGCAGGAGAGTTTCGGTGGTTTCAGAGGATTTTTCTCCACGAGACGCTGGCGACCTACGGTCCAAAAACGCGCATGCATCGGCGAATTTCGCGCACTAGTTAACGCTTCATCGGGCCTGGTACGACGAATGCTTTATGTAGGCTGAGCACAACGACAAAGACAAAACCCGCCACCAGTGGCGGAAGGAACAAAACGATGTCAATGAGTGCAAACAGTGGCATTCGCCGAGGGAGAATAATCGACAGAACGAGAAGAAGTAGCACAATGCCTTCATTAACGTTCGCTAATCTCCAACTACAACTACTACAACAACAACATCTAGCCGGTCAGCCTGCTCAGAACAACTGCAGTCTTGCTTGCCGGGCCCGAAGACAGAGAGCAGACCTTCGAGATTCCTCTGTTAAGCCAGTGAGAGCTGGCAACGAACAGAGAACCGTTAGGCGCTTTGGTTTAGGCTTCTGGTTGCTCGAAAACCTCCGATTCGAAGCTGCTCCTTTGAGCGGCGATTAATTTCCATTCCGGCGCCGTGCTCAGCATCAAGAATCAAGACCCAGGTCCGTAACTTTCGCATCGCAATGAGCCGTTCCGCTGAGATTCGAGTTAATGCCCGGACGCAAATGTTCGAGAACACCTGGAAGTGGTTCGTGGCTATTTTCTGCGTCGCAGGGTCTTCATCGAGTAATGGAGCCTTGTGAGTATACATACATAGAGCAGCATTGGAACCACCGAGTGGGCTGTCCGACGAGAGACAACCTCAAGTTGTTCTCTCTAATTGGAACATCGGCAGTGTCGTCATCGCTCGCTTGACAGGCCAACAGGCAGGCGCCTTGGTTGGCGAGCAAGTAGGCGGGCGGGCGACAAACAAGCAAGCAAGCGAGCGAGCCCCACGCATCGAGGGTAATGAGGTCCGTCTGCGAATTGAACAGGCAACAGGGTCCGTGTCGTCGCAAAGATAGATTTTGCCAATGGAACGAGGGGCCCGAAATGGAAGCAGCGTCATTATACGTGGTAAGTGGACAAACTGCGGGCATTCCATTGATGGCCCACGCTAAGCGTACCTTCACCTAGGCAAGCGAGGAGATGGGGCAGGGGGCGGGGAAATGACCAATCTGGGTCTGGAATACCTTCCCTAGATGGAAGCTCACGTTTTCGCTTGTCTGGAAGCCGAGCTGAAAACGAGTATATTGTGTTTGAGGCGTTTGGACCGATTATCAGGCGAAAAACTAACAAGATTCGTTTCGAGGCTGGCAAGCTCGTCCCACCAAGGATAGACAAAATGTTCACGGCGTTGAAGCTGTGCGGAGCTTACTCTCGGCTGGTCTGGTTGGCCGAATAGCTCGCTGGCTGGCTGGATGGCTGGTAGATATTTTTTGATATTATTGATCATCGCTGAAGATGGATACCCGAACGGAGAGTTCTTCGGAAGACGGACAACTCGTATGATGGAACACCGCTCACACAACCCCTCAACTCCGTGCTTACTTTCCCCGCGCCCTCCCGACGACCCGCCGTCTCGTCAGCCTGCCTGCTTGCCTGCCCACCGACCTGACCGCCCGCCCGCCCGCCCGCCAGTCAGCCCCCATGTGCCCCACTTGAAGCTTGCCTGCCTGCCTGCCCACCCCTCTTCCGCCGGCACCGCGTTCCACCATGGTCAAGCTGGTTGGTGTGATTCGTCATTGGATTTTTGCAGAGAGTATGAGTGAGTGTTTGAGTGAACCAGCAAGCGGGTGAACGAGGAAGATAGGAACCGCGAGCGAACGACTAGCAAGAATGCGCGATGGGTTTTCCCTCACCATGGCGGGTATAACTTCGGAGCCTGCACGGAAAGTGTTGCTTCTGACCGATCAGCGCTTCGGCACTTCCCCGACTCCGGAAGTTTCTGCGTGCGCCGATCGCGTACACCTCCCTCGGTGGATCACCGACCTTCCTCGGAGTTGAGGATCTCGACTTTTCCAGAACTCTTGGTGGATCCCCAAAAGCGATGGATCCTACCCTAGCTGTCCCGCTGCACGAGGGGATGACCAAACGATGTACCGGATAGTTGATCGAAAAATTTCAATGAGATCTGGAAGACGGAGCGTCTCACCAGGCTCTCGGTGTTTGTACAATTGTTCCTCCTTGTAAGGAAACTGCTTCTCTGATTTCGGCGGCTGTGCCGTGTCGTCGCCATGGTTGGTGTCTCGGCAGTCCCGTAACCGACGGTGAGCCATCGACGCTGACATCGAGTGAACGATGCGAGGGCCAGCTGTGCCCATAGTCAATAGGAGTCCGCTTGCCGCGGGCAGATATTTAACAAGTGGTCCAAGTTCTACAATGGATTACCACCGCTGCCGTTACGGATGATCGATGCTGTGTTTGACCCGTCGTTGCCACTACCGTTGCTGCCGCCGCCGTCACTTACGCTTGCTACTACCATTGCTCATACTTCGTCGTCTTCGAATGAGGGTGATGACGATCGAGAGCCTTGTATCGATTCCTCAGCCTTCACTTGAGCGTCCGCAACGCACGAGCAGAGGATGTCAGAGCTCGGAAACGAACCTAAGGTACAAATCGGAATCGAAAATCGACCTGGAAGACCTTCGAAAAAGCAAGCAAATCATTTTCCTCAGCTGGCGTTGAAGTTCTTCCGAATTAGTCAAGTTCGGGAGCGAACTCGACACCAAAGCTGAAGTTCTCCACAATGTACGAACTCTCCGAAGTCAGTCTGATCTGCTAGTCGTTGAATATTGTTTCATCGACGCTCGATGGCATACGGTTCTTTGACACAAAGGATTCGGTTTACAATGAGGTTCTCTCGTTCTCCCAACACGCGAGGGACGCCTGGGACATCGCTTCAAGCATGTATTAACATAGCAAGTCGCTCCATATGACAAACCGCTTCCTCGGAAATGTCTTCTTCACAACAAGCGCAACTTAGTTTCCCGAGAAGTCGATGGCTGCCAAGCTCGAGCGAGCCAGTGACCGAGCGCTTGTTCAAAACCGATGAATAGGTCTGCGTGTGAGCGATGTAGTTTTCCCTTATTCTGACCGACAGGCATTGTCTTTCAGTCGTTCTGTTATGGAAATGTGGTCGTTGTTGTCGTCAAACGGCACTCCGAATAAGGCGCATCGACACGTCGGCGCTCGATGCCTCGCTCAGGCTGAAAGTCGCTGCAAATAGCTATCGATCGACCGATCGCAGTTACCATGATAATGTATTGATAAACGACAGAAGTTCACTTGGATTGAACAGCTCCGTGGAGCGCCCCTTATCAGCATTGAGGAGTTGTGAGAATACGACGAATGCCGTTCGTTGATCCTTTATGCTTTCGCACAATAGGAAATATCGATTTACGCGACGCGTCGCGCACGCTGCGTCGCGGCCTTGCTGTTCGGTATTGAGTGACTGACTGTCGCTGGAATATTGATTCTATCGATGAATAAACCGAGTCAGACAATTGCTCACATCCGACAATCATCGAGATGTAATCAACCAGTCAGCCGGTGGGACTGTTGGGAGAAATTGAAGAAACGCTTAATGGAGAAAACCGCGGCGCCTTACGTGCTGCCAACAACTCGACGCGTTGCAAGATTGCGGAATTCAAGCAATTACTATAATGAACGCGTTTCATAGCACCGATAAATTACAGCGAAATGAAACGAATCCGGGGGGCCGTCGCTGATGATGATGAGAACGGTGATAATGATAGCAGTGATAATGAAACGACACTGATCGATGTCGTTCCCTGGCAGCGCCATACGTACCAACACGGTGATAAAGAAGTTTAACGGGAATCGGATCACTTCCTTCTGAAAGACCTCTCTACACCTCGGTGCCGTGATATACGCGGTTTGCATTCATTTCTCGTTGAAAAATGACTCGCTCAGATAATACCGCGCTAACATTCACGAAATATCCTGGCCGCATTTGAATTCGCTGCATTTTCGTGTATCGAAATGGGATTATTATGCTACGTGACGGACGTTCTTCAACAAGCTCATCTCGAAGGAGTCCTCAGGAGTTTTGCGCGTTATTGCTGTTTTGGTTTTTGTTGTACATAGTTGTTCTTGAGATTGTTCCTGTTGTCGTCGCTGTCGTTGTTGCTGCTGTTGACGATGTCGGGCAAGACTGATCGCAAGAGACAATTGGATCATTAATCAGAAAGTTTTTCTCTCCTCGCAGAGCATGCTCGAACAATGCAACAACACACGCGGCATAGTAGTCTGATTCACTGGTTGAAGTAGCAGCGGCAAGAATAGCCGCAGATTGACAAACTGCGTCACCAGCCGCTCCGTAATGTACTAATCACCGATTAGATGAACAAACTGAACACGATGTCAGTTTGTCGCCAGGCCGTCGGCGTCGTCAACTGAGCTGGCTTCATCATCTTTCTCAACTTGTCCTTCCGCCCTATAGCATGAAGAGTATCAACTCTGATGACGATCCCCCTCCGGATCGGGATATCAGTCGAGCAGCCCGGTGATGATGACCTTATGAAACAGAATCTGCGGAATGATATCTATCTCTCGAGCCGGACGAAGCAAACGAGCATTGCTGTTTTCCTGCATCGTGCGTAGATCAGGTTTCCGAGGAGACAAAACATCGAATGATTGTTGTTCTCAGGTTCTCGTGTACGCGACGGATATTATGATTCATATGAGGCCGTAGAGTGGTTACATCACGGGAATCGCGACGGAGAGTTGCAAGCATGTGTTCGTCATGCGTCACGGGTGAGCGCGAGCAGATCCCAGCAAGATAACGCTAGCTCCCACCACAGCATCCGCGAATTTTCATTTTCGATTTCGGAAATTTATCTGTTTACTGAGAAGTATCAATCCAGCTCCTGATTGGAATGATTCTCATTTTCCATCTGACACGCTGAAATTCCATCCAACTCGCTCAGTTCATCTTCCATTGCTCATTTATCGCTGCATTAGATCTCCATGAGTGATTGCGCAGAAATGTTTTCAGCACGGTCGATGACGAAGCCGACGGCAGTGCTGCCAGTGTAGACGGCGACGCCGCCGGTGATGAGATTAATTTTTTTCCTCCTTTTATCTGTTCTGATCTCGATCATGAATGGAGTATGATAGAGGAAGGTGTGGTAGCCATCGTTCTTGTTCTTTCTTCTCCCGATGAAGACCCAACCGCACGCGCGTTCGACGGAACTCTAGAACCGACACGATCACAACCGTCCAGCTTTATGAAACTGACATTTTAGGCTCGGTCTGAATTTCTCTATTAACCGTGAATTGATGTACAGAAGGCAGATCCGAGAAGATCGAGAAGGGAATGATGAACTACGCGGCCGCAAAGGAAACGGATTAAATGAATTGAAATTCGCCTATCATCTATCCATCACATGGCAACAGCCATGGAGAACGAAAATGCGCCGCATTTTGCTTTCGACACCCAACGGGTGCCAGGCGGATAGTTTCGACGTCCGACTCCATCAGGGGATTCATTTAGTTTTGGAGCTAGAAACGAGCACCGTTCGCGAGAATGATTCATCACACTTCTCCTACTTGCGCGGTTTGGGGTTAATGAGCCACTGCAACCTTTGGTCAATATCAATTATTGCATATGAGTTTTTTATCTCTCCAATTTAAATAATGCTCTGTTGACCCATCGATTCGTTTCGGAAACAGATCCGCGGGCGGAGAAGCTGCGATCGTTGGCCGAAATTAATCCGGGGAAATTTTGAGCGTTCATGTTACGCTCGCTGCTAGCCGTTGCTGCGTCCACTATGAACCTGCGACCCGATCGCGAATTCTCTTGAAAGAAAAGTAGGTTCACCCTGGGAGTTAGATGATTAGGTGATGCTTTCTAAAAGACGGGGGTTTCGATTTTTAGAAGCACAGGACTGGGATTGAGTATCGAGGATGAGACCTTTATCAGTCGAACAGGCCAACTTCGCCCTATGTTCATGAAAGTCTCGAAAGCTGCCACGGACAGGAATGGAAAACGCCGTGTGATCCGATGTTCCACAAGCAGACGCAGACTTCCTGGTCCCGACGAAAGTGGATCATGGAGAATCACTCATAGTCTGTCCTGAAATTCATGAGATCCATATATCATCCGCATCTGTGTCTCTCAGACTTTCATGTTGAATCAGGTACATAGTGTCATCACTTCGCAGCGAGACCTTCGGAAGTTGATGGAATCTCTAAGAAGAACACCAAGTGGCCAAAGTACGTCGAAGCCTCGGCAAGCAACCGTCCATGTCGCCCTCTCATCATCATCCAGACTTGACGATCATTCATCCTTGCTTGAAAAGTTCAATTTATCTCCTCGTATGCCAGGACAGCATGAACGACCTCGACGATTTTTGTTTTTTGAATCATCCTCCTGCAAGTTTCAATTAGAACGAAAAGAGAACTGAGATAGGAACTCGATTTCATGAAACAAAGAGAGGTGGGAAGTTTCGCTGGAAGCACCTGTGTCACGATTGACAGCAGTAACAACACAGTTTGGAAGAAATTGCCGTTGGTCCACGATTACGATTCGTCGAGAACTTCGAGTAGACTCCCGCGGCAAGTCCTCAAAAATTTTGATGAGCGATCGTGTCGAGGCCAAATTGCGACAAGAACAGCTGGACCGAGAGCGGCGGAAACGGCAGCAACAATCAGTTGTCGTGCCCAAAAGTATGCTGTAGAGAAGTATGCCATACACGCGCTCGACACTGAGTGAGTGCGTTGAGCAGAGTTGAATTCTCGGATCGCAAAAGGGATGTAGATCCCTTTCTGAAATCTTTTTCGTCTCAATCCGAAAATTTCAGGACAAGGGACCTGATTCCGTCCTGGCATCCGTGCTTTTGCCTCGAACATCTTATTTGCCCTGAATTTTCGCCTCCGGTTTTCGCCGCGTTTTCCAGCGTCCGATCCGAATTCGGACGGAAGAGAGGCTCGACAGAGAACGTCCTGTTACAATCTTTCCGTGCGAGAATATGCTTTGCGTGTGTTATCAGCGAGCCCTATCAGCAAATAAATTCCATTCGGGTTCTCCTCCCTTGCAGCGACACGACGACAAGCGGGCGCGAACGACGATGACACGGATGGCGATGAGTGCGCGATGCTTCAAAGTCGTACACAATATTTTTCATAGGTAGCCAGGTAGGCAGACGAGTAATCGGTGATAATTTTGAATTATTCGCGCCACCGCTAGACGCTGTGCCGCAAACCACCGCCATCCGCCCAGCTGCTCTGACCCCAATGACTGTGATTGACTGCCGACAGAGTTTCGAGGGAAAAAATTGCAAAAAAAATGTAATCACGGTTTTGCGGCTAGCACGAATATAAATACACAGGTATATCTTCACTTCTCCACTCTCTCTGGCCATTAATTCATTGAAAAGCGTCGTCCACCACAGAATTGCTATCTAGACGACGATAACGGCGTCGGTTTGTGTGGATCGTCGTATGGTAGGTTGGTTGGTTGGTGGGTTTGTTGCTCGGTTCATCTATCTACTCAGCTTCAACAGGCGTAGACACCCTGGCCGAATATATCACGGACAGATCGCGAGCGCTATCTCTCTCCAAGATCGTGTTATTGTCGGTATCGGACATAATTTATTTATCGGACGTAAAGATATAAATTCACTGATAACCCAGGTGTGTAGCTCGCTAGGTACCCGGTCCTTTCGGCGGCGGGGACAGCCAGCAATGAGCGAACGGATCGCGCATACATCATATAAAAGCTTCGTGGATAAGGTAAATGAAGTAGGAAGCGAAAATCTCAAGAAAAACGTTCTTCGGAGGCCGAAGAAATCTGTTAATGAGCGCCATCAATTCCTTCGGTGTTCTAGATACACATCTCGAGGTTCGTCCATAAAAAATCGTGTGTCAGAAATATAAATAAACGGAATACCGGGACGTCAGCAGCCATTGGAGATATTGTTCTTCGAAATAAATCAAAAGAATTTCCATTTGCCATCACTGTTCGGATGCGGGAAGCTGTTATTTCTCTTGGATATCGATTGGATCGACGTACATTTCTCAGCATTCTGAATTTCCGATTGCTCTGATCATTTGGGTTTGTCAGAGTACACCATCAGACGGGTTCAAAAAATCTCCAAAATAGTGACTCCCCAGATCAATTTTCGTCCCTACGGCACGAGAGAAAATCTCGAGGCAAAAGGTACCCACTACTTGGAACGATGAAACGACTGAATTGGTCGCTTCTCAAGTCGGTTGAGCTCTTTTCGTGCTTCGAAATTATTCGTCACCATCTCAATAACGCCGTATCACAGTCAGCGATGATATTGGCAATATTTCTTCTCTCTCGACACAAGCGAGAATTTATCGAGTACATTAATTGAATGAAACGTAATGGGAAAGCCGTCAACTGCGTGCGTGGTGTCCGGCCTCCGGCCTCTCTTCTCTGATGAAGTGTTCGCCCGCGTCTCCAGATGTGTGTCCGAGACTTCGATGCCGATGATTGAAAATTATCAGAAAGGAAAGAGATTTACAACCGTAATTTCGGTGCCGCCACGGACGATCGCACCGACGAGCAGACGGACTCGCGGACAAACGAAGAGATCGATATACGAGACCCGTTCCTGAAAGAACAATTACAGTCGACATGATCGAAAACACAGAAAGTTTTTGGCATCAATTTCCTCATCGCGCGCCACGAATCATGATTTCGTAGGGGAAGCTGTCATTTTTCGCAATTGGTCTGCCTATAAGACGCGCATTGAGTCATTTGACTTGAAATTCATGGGTCTATTATCTGACTGATCGGTTACGAGTTACGATCGGCCATTCGGTTGCTGACTGAGAAAAGAAATTCTGATCGATTTCGTTCGTTTCGATTCGACGGAACAACACCGCAGTGGAGACTCAAAATTCGGATGCCGCAGACACGCTGCTTTCTGATGTGTAGTATTGGAATGAAAGTTTGAGAAAAACCGATCGGAGGATTATCCGCGAAATTTGTAGCTCGATACATGAGCACGACCGAGAGGGAAATGGGGCCTCGTACTCGATGAACCCGAGAAGCAGAGTCGTGCAAGTCCTCGAATCCTCTGAATATTGATTCCCGCAAGTTTTGCGATCGAGAAACGTTTCTATGCCCGGGATTTCAATCAAAATTTGATTGAAGCGACCAACCATTCCGCGAGCACACCGTTCAGAAAGTAAACCTCTGTTTATGGCAAGTCTTGAGGAACATGTCCAGTACGACCACTCAGCTGTTAGCTGTGTACACGGGAATATCCCCCCACTTGTGAAAATTTCTGGTAGTGTTTCTGGAATCTGAAAATTCAGGCTCGTTTTACCTCGGCGGAGAACAATTTTCAATCTTCGTCTGCTTGTCACCCGAGTGTGAAGTGCCGCTCTTCTGCGCTGGGAAAGCTCGTCCCAGCTTGCTTTCTTGTTTGCTCGCTCGCCGCCTTGTCCGCTCCGTACAAGTGATATACGTTCGGGTATAATTCTTCGTGAGGCAGTTCTAGCAACATGGGTGAAGTTTCATGAGCGTCACAATTGATGGCTATTAAATCAGCCCTGGCGTGAATACTGACCTGAGTGGAACACACCGGTCACGGCGCCGCCGTCGTCAAGCTCTACGCGTCGGCTGTCAGAGCGTGGGGAACCGTCGAAGCCAGCACTTCTGTTGACACGACCCGACCCCTGTCTTTCTTTTTCACTTTTCTCTTCCATTCGCCGTGTTTCCTCTCCATAACTCCTCGAAGCGACTTCTTGGTCTGCGCATCAATTATCATGAGTCGCCCTCTGGAGCGGCTCTGAAGAGCAAACCCGAGACTCTAATCGAACCCGACTCGACGAAACGAGCGATCCTGCATCTGCGTCCGTCGTTCCGTAACATCGCTCAACATGCCATCTCGTGCGGGGTCATGGTCCTTGTTGAGCTCGGGAGTCAATATCGGAGAGCACGCCGTGGGGACAGGAAGTGCCGTTTTGACATGGGTTTATAGGGTTGGTTACAGCATATTCCGGTCGCTGCTCAGTTGACTCTCTTCGAGACACATAATAATTCACTCCATAAGCCTTTCTTACCGCAGCCGAGGGTGGAAGACGCTGGTAAGAGAACAAATGGACTTTCGCAGCAGGCTGGTGGTGGAACGACTTAGCTGGGTCTACCGCAACAAGCAGCGTGAGCCCATTGAGTCACTCACACACTCGGTCTTTCCTCATTCTGTGCTCCCTCCCTCGCTCCCTCTATCGTCGTAATCGCTCGCTGGACGCCACGAGCAAAAAGATGCGAGTAAGCCAAAGGTAGTAGAGAAAGGGCCAAGTGACTGATCATTAAGGCTGTACTCGGTCCTCCATTAGCTCCTTAAGCGAATCCGCAATCTATCCTGAACGACCGCCGCGCCGGTCAGCCAACCACTAGGCCAGTCAGTCAGTTAGCAGCAACTGCGAACTCTAGACGGATCACTTGTCCCATATTTCCCCACCCCTCCCAACTCTACTCCCCTCGAATGGTCCCGGAGCGAGTGCCATCTCGTATCGATGAGGAACCGAGTGTGAGTTGGCTCGATAAGGGTTCTCGTTGTCTTCCCGACGCGAATCAGCTCCGGGGCTCAATGGCTGTGGCACAGTTCGGTTGGGCGGTTCGGATCAGGCTCAAAGTAGCGCGTTCGAGCCAATGTAGTCCTCACCGGATGTTGCTTCAGCGTTGCCTAGCTTTGCGCGCGCCGCGGCGCTCGGTCATCCAGGAGATAATCCGGCTCATCTATCCGCTCATCACCCGTTCGTTGCTCCGATTGAAGACAGATATCATATCGTTTGAACCCTACGAAGCGAGCAGAGATTTTATCGATGGCGAGCTACATAGATGGACACATTGATCAAGGCATTGATATGTTTATCCTCCGGCTTGCTTCGATTCCAATCAATCCGAGGATTGATTGCTCGCTCGCATTGAGGAATGAAGCGAAGGAGAACACGTTCATCGATCGCCCGATTCTCATGCTCGGAGAACCGCCATGAGCTCCCGTGTTCCGCGGGCTATGTGAGGTCATGATAGTACACTACTTCTAGATAGTTCTCCACGATGTAGTGGAGAACTTTTTATTGGATCGCGTACATTCGCGGATTCGCACGTGAAGCCTCCTATCGATTTGGGAACGATTCAATCAGACGATCGGCGAGTCAACGAAAACGACTTCTATGACGGCTTCCGTATGGGCATCGATTGCCGAATTCCGAAGTTCGGAATTTCCCGCGTTTTTCAGCTCTCGAGTTTCCGAAAAATTCCCTGCCTGGATAGAGCATTCTCCTGCAGATGAGCCGCCCTCTATTCATAACCCAAAAATCATTTTCAGACTTGAGATTCCGAAGAAATTTTCCCCGAAAATTTTATGTCTTGAATATCTAGGACTCGAAGTCTTCCATTTTCCGCACGGCACAATATCTGGTGGTCTGGAAGAATATAGCGTGGCAGAAAAGCGGCTGAGATACCGAGCCGAGAAGAACAAACTGAAGCTCGAGTGGACGGAGCAAAGATTAATTCGAATTCCAGGCGGCCTGGCCGTTTAAACGACCGCCAAGCCGATGTAAAGTGATTCTGTTTACACAAAAAATTCGGAGCGTTCAGTGGGTGTTCATCGTGGTGGTGGTCGTCGTCCGCGTCTTTGTCGGCTGGCTGGATGACTCGCTAGCTAGCTCGGTGGCAAGTCGATGTATGTTCGTTCGTTTTCTCGAGAGTCACTCTGTGTGTGCGTGTTTTTTGAGCTGGCGTTTCAACTTCTTTATTCTTCTTCGTTTCTATCATTTGCTTTCAGTGTCTCGCTGGATATGGTATGCAATGAGCGGATGGATCCATCAATCTCACTCATGCAAATGAACGCTTTGCCATTTTTCCTCTCATGACTTTTTCCGCTCTTGCCGCAGCGTCACCGTCGTCGTTTTCTGGACTTCTCGCCGCTCGCCGCTCGCTCACTCGGTTGGATGTTCGTATCAGTAGACCACTGTGAATTCATTGTCTGCGCCTGTTTGTGTGCTGTATTAAAACAAATTTATTCGCTATACTAATGATCCGCCGGCAGCCCCGGTGCGTTGCCGCCACCGTTGTTATTATGTCTTGTGTGTCGGCTTTGTGAGTGGATTGTGTGTGTGTGTGTGTCCGTCCGGCTTGCTGGATGATGATTCGGCTTGATCTACGCGCTCACACACACAAACGAAGTGAGAAGTGGGGATAGTGTGAGAGCCGAACGAACGAATGAACGGACGGACGGAGAGATCGGCCGACGCACAAACGGACGGACAGACCGAAAGACTCACGGCATCGATTCTTATCATCGAAGCGAAGCAAAGTATGACACATCGGCTGTCGACCATATTTCCTGTCGATGCATTCCAATTAATTTCAACTGTTATCTTCTGTCATGTAGATAGATAGGTAGATATATTGACAGATAAGCCGTCGCTTCGTCCAAACGACCGACAGACCGAACAGTCGAGCGGACGAGGGACCGACGAGGCAGACGCGGCAAGGGCACAGACGAACTAACCAACGCATGGCTCGGCCGCCGAGTGGCCTGCATCGGTGATGGGAGGGAATAGGACACTCCGATGGATGGCATACCAATCTCCGGTGGTAGCGATTGCGTCGGTGTCGGCGCTTTGGAAGTCAACGAGAACCAAGAGACCTACTTACATGTGCGGAGCCGCCGTTTTGATCCACCACGATATTCGAGTGTATACGAAGCCCCGTTTAGTGGGACTCTACCCAATTACGTCCAAGGCTCCGTCATATCCGAGCGTCCATCGCACCCAGGTCATTAATTCCATCAAGATCTTTTCAGGGAGCTACGTCAACATCGAGGTCATGACTGAAACCGAAGATTCCCGTCGTCGATGACTTGCTTCTGTCGACCGAAGCGTATCAACTGACTGATGCGCGCTATGGGAACCACGGAACAGATACGCATCAAGTTTCTAATCCTCGCAATCAGAGAGGTGTTCCTCTGCTAGAGACCATGAGGATGTGGAGGCAACCCATGTGTTCACATTGTCCAAGCGACTCAAAACACCCGCAGAAACCTTGCGGGAAGGTGATCCGCGAAGAAAAATAGTATCCAAACAAGTTTTCACTCACTCACTCACTCACTCGGAAATTTCTGTTGAGGAAGTGCTTCGTTACGCGCCAATCGATATCGCTGTCAACAACAGAGACCACGATTCGGGAACCGCATCGTTGTTGAGGTACCTAATCGCAGACGGCGGATCGTGGGTCTCGTGATTCTCACGTGTTCCATCGTGAGGAGGATCCTCGGAGACAATGCGAGTATTCTGGAATTTTTTTTTTCACGTTGGAAGGAAGAAGCGTTCCGAGTCATTGTACTGGAGGAAAACAGAGACGCAACGCAAGGTTCCCATCGTTTCGGTAAACGGGGATACATGCAATCGCGAGATTTGGCCACGTACATTAGCGTGCCGATAACTCATATTCCGCCTTCTCGTTTTTGTCTGACGGGAACTATGGGTTACATGTGGAAGATATGAAAAACATGAGATTTCGTAATCGACGTGAAAGTCTCATTAGCTATCCAGAGATTTCTCAGTGGCCCTTCATCGAATGTAGGGGTGGCAGTCACTCGCTGGTCTAGGAGCCACGAAGATCAGAAGTAAAACTCTGTACAGAAGACAGATAAGAGACAAGAGGAACGAGAGAAGAAGAAGAAGAAACCGAAAGGAACGACATCTGAAGGGACAACTGAGAATAACGAGAAAGCCAGCCCGACAGAAAGACAGACGAACACACACACACACACGCACGTGTGACAGACGATCGTTGTCATCGCCGACTTCTCTTCGTGTCTTCTCCCGCCGCCGCCGTCGTCGTCGCCATCATCGTTGAGATCCATCCAGTTGACATCTCCGAGACTTACGAGGCATTGCGATGACAAATGGAGAAAAAGATCCCAGAATTCCAACCAGGCCTTACTGACGCTTGCTTGTGTGTTCCGCTGACAGACCGACGAACCTAGCGAGCGAGCGACCGACTGACTGCCAGCTTCTTTTTTCTCGTTCGCTGGATGGTGATCTGAGGAGCAGCAGTGCACAGAGTCGAGCTCGACAACTTTTTTTGGTGGATTTCGCAAGTCGCTCGAAACTGGGGTCGGCTCCTCGATCGGATCCGATACAAGGCGGTGAAGAGAACAAAAAAAAAAACGAGGAAAAATAAGGGGAAACAGCTTTTAATGGAAATAAATCGATCGCGCTTCGATTCCGTCTGTTTCAGAGATGAACCCGGCGCAGCTGATAGTGCGATCGAGGGGAATTTATGAATTATCCGACCATGCTGGCTATGGACACGGTGCTGCAGTTGGGAACAGCACATAGATCGAAGATTCAGAGAACTCGTGTATTTCAAACATAATTAATACAATAAATAATCGAGCGCCTGTATCGATGCGCGTGCTTTCGCCAAGGCTCTCATTAAATAATGACAAGGAAGTCACTAATCATCTGTGAAATATCAAAGCTTTCGATTTGATCTTTCCACCCTTTCGTTTTCGATCACATCGGATCATGCACGGATACCAATCCGGAACATCCTGTTATGAACATGGGATACATTCAAGCGAGGAGAGAGAATTGAGCCACGTGGCGCGCGATCTCGAAATTGTTAGAAATCTTGATCGAAAAAAAGCTATACCATTGTAAAAAAATAAATGAAAAGAAGTTCGGAAAATTGCGAAAATGCCACAACCTCGACCGTCCGCCTTCTCGGAGCCAGGATCGTGGACCCTGTAGATCAGGACTTCTCAGGGATTCAGGATTCAGGACGGCGGGGGAGAGGGAACCGGACGAATCTGAGTCTAGAAGACGACTGAGTCCATATTTGGTCGAACTCGTAGATCTTGGAAATCATAAGGTTCAGCCTCCAGATCTCAACCTTTGCTCTTCCCATGACCTGATTGTGCAGTTCGTGCACCGAGACATGGTGGGACCGCGGGAACGATCGACTGATCGATCAATCAATCGAGCAGCCCGATCACTGTATGGATGAATCGGTCCCGTCTCGAAAACCTCCACGAACGAAAGATCTCATCGAAATTAATTTAGATTGGATCACTTGCAAGCGGCTCACGTTTATCGTGGAGGGAAAACCCGAACTTCATCGGTCTGTTGCGCAGTAACCGGATCTTCAGGCACCGTGTCAAGCGTCGCCTTGCTTAATGGAATGTCCACTGGAAGCCATCCGCTGATTCCTGGATAAACATGTAAATTATCGCTCCGTTGTCGTCATGGAAATCGTTGTAAGCTGGCTAATCCAATTCGGAAAGCTCCCGTTAATGGCTTGATTTTTGGTCGAAGCTGGAATTGAAAGCTTCGTGACATCCCATCGCGCATCGTAACAAAACCGAAATCCCTGGATTTCAGGTTACAAGTTGCCGATCTTTTTCAGGTGCGCTTATCAAGATCTTATCGTGTCTTATACTTTTAGAAAGTTCGCCCGAATAAGTGAAACCTGAATGATGGATGAATCAATTTGCCCCGCAGCTGATCCGATCAACGGCGGCGGCGACGACTACGGCAATCAACGGAAGATCTCTGACTGTCTGAGTGAGTGAAAGAGACGTCGTCGTGCGAAGTTGTCGACGCATGTGTAGCCTCTCAATTTCTCGGTTGACGTTGTTGTTGTTGCCGCCGCCGCCGCCGCTGATAACAGTGACGTGAGTGGCGGTTGTGGTGCTCTCTGCGTCGCCGACGTTGTTGAGGTTGTCGACGGATTGCCTGCCTGCATGCCTACCCGCCTGCCTGCCTGCCCGACTGAGTGACGCTCACACACACGCTCGCACACAACGGCAGCATAACAAGAACGGACAATTTATCACGACTTCATTAGACGCTTGGCCGCCCTGAAGACGGCACTGAAGTCTCCGGTAGGCCTTGTGTTATTAATTCCAAAGCAGCGGCATCACGTCCGAAGATTAATAACAGTGGAAATTTATCATCAAGAAGATTACCACACCTGAAAGGAGAACGGCGGAGAATGGAAAGAAAAAAAGTATACAAAAAGAACACAGTGACGCAGCAGAAAACCGAGAATACGAAGAAAAGAGAGAAAATGAAAGAAACCAACCAACGCGATGACAAGCCGCCCCTCGATTTGTCTGCCGGCCGCAGCCGACGGCAGCCCTCGCGTTGGCTTCCTCTCAAACGGCCAATTCCTCTGAATGTGTGTGTGAGTGTGAGAGGATTCCCATCCAGCCTTTCATTAAGAGCTGAGGTTGTTGTAAGTGTGGAGAAGATAAGAGGTGAAGCCTTCAACTTGATTCGCCTCTTTGTTCGTTGACAATTTAATTTTCAATTTGATCTAATTTGGACGCCTCGTCGGGTGATGAGATTCGAAATTGAATTTTAATTCAGGGCCGTCCGAACCTCGTTCCGGCGAGCGCGGCAGTGGAAAACTTGGGAAAATCGAGTTGTTCCTGGCGAGGGAATTCGCGGGGAAAATCTTGGCTGAGAGCAGAAACGATCTCCTCGCTGGGGACTCTCTTTTTCAGAAGAGAGAAATTACTCTGTTTCTCGCCTCGCGAACGGGGACAACTTCTCAACGATCGCGGACGAGATTCTCGCTCCGGAAGAGTCTGCGTCAGACTTGGTAAGCAGGGACGTACGCTCGCGCGTCATGTATAAACAATGAATTATCAGATTATACCATCTGTCATTCCGGCTGTCAAATGGATCTTTTTTCTTTTCCTCTTCTGTATTTTCTTCTGTATCTGTCGTCAGTCAGTCAGACGGACGGACGGCTGTTTCGGATTGTGACTTTGAGCTGTTTCGGGTTCTGACAGATCAACATTTCAACTCGTTTCCTTCTGTTGCTGAGCTGCGAAATTTCACCTGAGTTGTCTTTAACTCTTTTTATTCGCTCTCGAGTTTCGACAAATTTAGGAAGATTTCTGACTAAAAATTAGATCGCTCCTGATTACGGAGTGGTTGCCATGGCCGAAAATGATAAAGAATTCTCGAATCGTGCAGGAATGGGACCGGCATGAGGCTGAAGCGAACACGTCAAAACTGAGTAATAACCGCTTCTCGCCATCTGTGACTGATAAACTGATAAGAGCCATGGACGGATTCATACAGGAAGTTGATTCCTGAGAAATCCTTGGGACGGCTTCGGAAAAACAGGAAAACATCACTCGGGCCTTCCTCAATTCACCGACGCCGTGCTTCATTTACACGATAATCGAGCAATTCTTCATCCTCGAGTCATTTCACGCTGAATACATTGAGCCGCCGATAACAGACTCTTTTTTTTCGTTATCTCGAATGAATTTTTAGCAAACCGAGAATGGAATCAGGTGAGCTTCCGAGGAAAATGAGTTAGACATCGACGTCACTCCGGTACCATGGGAGCACGCGTGTTCATGGAAACGCCAAATCTTCACAACCATGAACTTCTTATAATTTTCAACAGTGTGCCAACGAATTCTTCGAGAAGAGTTTCTTTCTATATCGACACTCCGTTTTTTGTCTACTTCCCTTTCCCGTTCAGACCTCGAAGATCCTCCGTCCAGATCCTCAGCAAGCTGCCTTCCGGGACAGTCGCGAGATTTTCGGAAAGTTCCCCATGGGGCCCCGAAAGTGGCGCAAAAGTTCTGTTGGTCGCTGTAGTTGAGTTTTCCGCAGTATTTTCTATTCTTAGATGGCTGTTTTTGATTTTTGTCGGAAAGTTGAGACGGGCGTCTGATTTACAGACCCACGTGCTCTCAAAGATGCTCACATGGCGTAAAAGCAGCTCGTTCCGCAGGATGTTTAATGCCCAAAAGTCGGACAGAGGCGTCGCACTATTTGACCTTTGAGTGCTGACGATGACGATACGGTGCCGCGCAACGTTTTAATTGAAACATTTTATCATCTTCAGATCGGACGCATAATTGAACCTCTCGCTCTGCACACCGATTTTCTCTCGTTTCTTTCTCTTCTCAGTTTCGCCGATCGTGCCAAGAAAGCTCTGTGGCGAGCGGCGATTGCGCGCGCGCTTCCCGCGGAAAACCATTTTCAGATCCGTGCAAGCGCGTGCATCTGTGTCGGTGGCATCTGGGGTGAGTGCGTAGCCACAGACAAATTCGCGAATGTCTACAACTGTATGATCCGGTGATAAATGATCGTGGAAATGCAGATTCGTTTCTGGACCAGAACGCCTTCATCCGAAAACAAAAACGCCGATGACGTCCGCGGCAATGTTCCAATGTGGTGATGTTTTTCCTTCGGTCTCGTGACAAATTATCGCCGAATAAGCTGTTCACTATGGGCCAGGTCGAGAGTATTCCTCGAGACATTCGATTTTTCCCGCATAGGCGATGGGAAATCGGGAATTATCTGAAAAATGGAACGGAGAATCCTTCAACGTGTTGTGGGGGTGTGATGACGCTTGTGAGAAATGGGAATGGTTGGAATGGTTGTTATATCTTTTTTGAAATATTATTAAAGGGTTTCATTCCAGTGGGAAACACGGTTCGGAAAGCCGTTGTGCACCTATCATTATTCATGATTCTTGAACATGATCGTCAAGGGGAGGTTGATGATGACTTCGCGTGATGGAAATCGTGATAGGAGAAGTTGGTAATTGAATGCGCGCCTGGAGGAATTATTGTGAAGTCTGCATTTGATTTATTGGTCATTTGGAACTCCCTCCTGGTGCTGACGGAGAACAGATCGATGACTGGGATGATCGACACCGTCTTGATCATCTTCATTCGTCCCGTAATTGGATCCGTCTACATGGGTCATACCACAATCGAGAATCTTAAGGGAGAGACACCATACAGTGTACACTCACCATATGATATCATATCATACTACGTGTATGGCGAACACAGAAGCTGAGAATTGGAGGAAATGGTCGCTCTTTGATCCACAACGCTTTTATTGGTCAGGCATAGGACCCGAGGTTCCTGGGCACATCGAGATTGTTGATTATATTTTCGGATGATTGTGTTGCCCGTGTCTTTCTAACATCGGCCTCCTGTTCCTGAATTTCATATCCAGCTTGCACTCCGTTGAGTTGCGACGACAAGAGCTGAAAGCTTGCAGTATACATTGAGAGTCTCGCACTTGACTTTGGAAGCCTATCATTGCCTGCAACCGCGCTTCACATATGTAGGTACTCGACAATGCGGACTCGGGGGAAGGTCCAAGAATCGAGTTCGCCGGCAGGAAGAATAACTCACAGGGATTTCGACAGAATTGGGTTTAGGTAAATGACTCTCGAGGGTGTCCAATAGTGTCACAGCGGCGAAAACTTGAAGCAGAGCGGAGATCAAATCTCCGAAAGGCCCCGAGGCCCGGATGGAATACGATCCGATTAATGAGATGAAAGTTCAGCGCGACGACGCTACATAATCGTGTTTTGTTCAGAGCGTCTTCGGTGATGCTACCGCCTTTGCTGGCTCAGCTGCTTCCTCTGCTGGTAATTGATGACAAGCAATCGTGCGTGCGTGCATGCGTGAGTGAGTCTGTCCGTCTGTCTGTGAAGAAATCCATTGAAAAGAACTCGGAGAAAACGGAGCGGGCGCTCGCCTCTCGACTGATCTAATCGTGAACAATAGATTCGGAAATGGACGAATAAGCGAATGGTTGGAGGGTTGAACAAAACACAATGAACGCAAACGAGGACCGTCGTAGACGAAAAATACTTTTAATTCAATGAAATCCACGGAAGCGCCGGAATCGGAGTCAGATGAGATCGTAGAATATTATTTCTCCCCTGTCGGTTGCAAGAGTCGAGCTCTTGGAATCCTCGGTTCCTCAGAGGACAAAATGCTTGACACCGAAGCGGCCGTGGAACAGTTCGCGGACGGGAAACTCTGCGAGTCCGCTCGACAAAAGTTTTCCAACTCTCGGAACTCTACTCGTTAGACCGCAAGCGCTGCAAGCAGTGAGCGAGCGTGCCGGCAGCCAACTAGAGTTGGTCGGTCTTGTCTGCTCGTTTGATGAATTGTTGTTTCATTCTTGAAAGAACAGCTTGAAGCACATTTCGTTCCTCGGTGTTCATTTGTCAAATTCCGCTCTCGTTCCTCTCTCGTTTTGTTGGCGCCGCGCCGCACGGCCATTTTAAACGGACGGATTTTCCGTCGCGTCAGCTCACGCTTCCTGTGATGCACTCTGATTGATGGAAATTCTGATTCACTCGGCAACCACGCCAACTTCCCGGACATCGGTCTTCCATTGGAGGACAATCAGTTGACAAGGGTTTCCACAAAGAGTAGGTATAAACTACACTCCAATATGTTCGAAATTTCTCCTCTATATGGTAAGTTCCGAGTTTAGAGGTCATTTTCCGCCAGATATATCATAGAAAATTCAGTCCTGGACCTGTCTGAATACCCGAATTCTTGCGAGAACACTTGTTTCCCGACTGCAGGCGCATGGACACACTATTCATGGACTTGCCCCAAAGTTGACTCGGATTCCTGGACTTGAATATGTTCGTCCTCTATTGGGGTTTTGTTTCACTCAAGCAACAATTCTGCTTTCCAAGATGCTCTCTGTACGAAGCGCATCCAGGTCAAGACCACCATCGCGGCGAGGAAAATAAACAAAACGTTGCGTTGTGATGATCAGCCACCGACGACGAATGCATCGGAAATGGAACGGGAGTTCATGCATGATGCATGTATACCAGTACACAAGTCTCTCAATGAACCGGCACGGGGTGTCGAATCTGTTCAGGGTTCGTTGTTTGACTAACTGACTGAGTGACGATCTATTTGACACGAATGCAGCCAGCCAGGCAGTCGGGCAAGCGGGCGGGCGGTCGGAGGGCGAGCGCTTCGCTTCTCAACACGGGCCGACTTCGCAGAGTCGACTCGACTCATTGTCAGCTAGGTGTCCCGTGGCGACGGGCGTTTTGTTACGCGACGCTGAACAACTGACGGCCACGTCATATTAATTTAGAGCCGCCGCTGGGCCGATGAAGAGAATTCATTTGCCGTGACGCTCACCGGTGTCGGGCCTAAACATCCTGCAACGTCCCAGTGCATTGTTCCGTTCGCGGGACTCCACACTTTCGTCCATCAGTTCACTCACTAATTAATTCGTCCATACGTTTCTTCTTCTTTCACTGCCTTATTGGTTCGAGGCGACCTGACGATGACTGCAAATACCGCAGCCAGATTCGACTTCAGCTATCCGAGAGATGGACGTTGCGTTCATTCGAATTGAACTCTAGAGATCTAGTAGAAGTTCATGGGGAGGGCGATGCGAGAAATCTCAATCGACAGGGCTCATCGGGAACGAAAACATCGGATTTCTTTCGTCAGAACACTCCACGTGGCTCTATGGACTTCGTTTTTGTTGTTCCGGAGATGTTCGTGCGCCTCGTGATTCCAGAAGTCTTCGCCAGACAATGACTTTCAGAGGTTTGCAGAAGACTGGTGCAGAAGGATGTAGACGAGAAGAGAATGTTGAAAAATTGGGTATTCTCATCTGATCGCAGATAAAATCCGTCGGAGTGAAGTCCTCTGTTTTCTGTTTCGCATGTCTTAATGATACGATCAGAAAACTAGATAATAGATATTCATGCACGCAAATCTTTCGTCAGGGAGAGAAAGAAATAACTCGAAGAGAATTAATAAGACACGACCTGGGAATAATTTGTGCCATGATGGGAAGTAGTTAATTTGGATGTTCTATTTTCTAACGCAGAGAAAATTAGTTACAGACATTAAGGAAAGGATAATCAAGTCGAGAATATTAAGCAGCGCTTGAACTGTCAGGGACGAGATTACCTAAGGCGTAAACATCTTCGCCTCGAGTGCATCGCTAATTCAGAAAGTCTTTCCACTTCGTACCTCTCAAGCCTCTTGAGGCCGTCGAGTTTTCCCTCTTGAAGGCAGGTTTTTCCCTACGCTACCGAATTTTCTCCCAGAACGAATACAGAATTAGAATTTATCTCTCCAGAAAACGAACAACAGGGAAATCGGGCCGAACGAAGGCCCGAACTGACGATGATTGAGATTGATATCCCGAACGGGCTAGAAACTCTGTGAGTCCTCGGCGTTCGGCATTGAGGTTCGCCAACATAAGTGTTTTGAGAAGCAGCTGATCCCGGCGAGAGAGAAAACGATCGGACCCTTCCGGAAAACAACCCAGACGAAGCTGCTATTTTCCCGCGAAGTGATTATAGAGTCACAAGATCAGGGCGCTGGAATCATTTGGCATGACATGATGCTTCTCCGATAAGCTTTACAACTTACTTAGATGAGTTATCTTCATCCTTGCTACCGGCCGAGAAGCCTACGTTCTTCCCTGCGAAACAACACGGATAATAAATGCAACAGTAGGTGAACAACAAAAACACGGTGAAACATGTCTAGCATCGTAAAAAGCGAGGAAACTACAGAGACCGAGAAATAATTATCTCAAGATCTGAACCTGCGTTACTTGTTGGTCGTGAAAGACGCCGATGGGACTTCTTAAATGCCTAGCTGAAACGGGGATACGACTTCATATCGTGCTAAATTGTTACCGCTTAGTTACGGAAATGGTTCCGAGCAGAAGAATAGAATAAATTGACGCGAATAATTCCATACTCGTTTTCTCATAACATCGAGGCTTCTCCTCCAAGTCTGAACCATTCCAGCAGAATGAGATAATTGAGGGAGTGTTTGTAGCTTACTCATTCACAATCAGTGAAACACTGAGTTGGAACTCGGATACCTCATAAATCATGGCGAATCGGCCTTGTAGAAGTCCTACACAAACTCAACCATTTTTCCCGAAAAAGTTGTCGTCCCTTCTAAATAATTCTCGATCGGAACCGAGCAGCGCGACGCTGCATGCGTTCGGTGACTGTGTTGAGGTGGTGACGGGCTTTGGTGCTGAAAACGGTGGAAAACTGAAGATTCGTCCGATTTGAATGTCAGCTTGATAAGTTTCCTTCTGAATAATTGGAGTTTGCGGTTGCTTCCCTCGGCAATGAATCAGCCATGAAATGATTGTAATGACCGCGGCAAGGAGTCAACAAACTGATTTACACTTTAGAACAATTTGAATGCTTGATTAGCTAGAATGGATTAATTAAAGGCCGAGAGTCGATTATCAAGCATCGGAGGAATCAAGAATCACGGTCTGAAGCGATCCAATGAATAATCTTCCCGTGAGGTCATACGAGACAAGATACATCCCTACATGCGAATACCCGAGCATCGTTTCAAAGCTCTCCCCGACTCAAATTCATGATGGAATGCACCGACTGATGACATTATTATGTAGTCTCGCGAAACATCCCATCCCAGAAGTGTTGCTATGGCACCATTTGCCGAGCTGGGGTGTTTTAGACGCGTCGGTGTTACCAAGTGCTGGACTGGGGATTTGACCGAGAAACGTAAATCAACGAAAACGCTGAGATAAATAGTTGGATGTTCAATTCCTGCCCACGTCTTAGGAGCAATCGACTGCTGACAACTTCGAGAACATCGTCGAAAGAAGATATTGATTGATAGCTTGTTTCCAAAGTTCGCTGGCAATCCGCTGTTCCCAGTTGGTCATGGCGATTGACGTCATTCACTTCGGAAGACCGGTGGCCACTCACTCCAGATGGCGAGATGTTTTCGCATGTACTTGTCGTAAAGTACCCGGTATAGTACTCGTACAAGCTACCGTTAAACAGGAGTCGTAGTGGTCGGAATCGATGTTATGATGAAGTATTTGTGATCGGGTGTTTTGATTGGAGACGTTGGTCCACTTTCGGTTTTCGTTCGCGTTGGAAACGCTACTGATTGACTGATTGGAGTCAAGTGTCGCCACTCTACCGCAGTGTCTCTTCGGTCGATTGTAGCTACGATCGAATCGCCGACGTCCTGATCGACAACAAAACAAAACACAAGGTCAGCGTAAGGGCGAAGAGATTGAGAATCATTGGAAAGTGTGATTCAGGACAAACTGTCATCTACATATAGAATTGAATTATTCCGGAGCATCATCCGAGCTTTGATGATTTTTTTCAGGCGACGGGGAGTGACCCACAGAATAATTTTCGAAGCGGTGGTTCTCAATCCCCCACCGAGGAGACCCTCTGGCGGCGTTGGTGTCGTTTGTGGTTGCGGCACCGGCTCATAAATATGTTAATCAACTAAAACCGCTCTAGAGAGGGAGAGAAAAGGAGACAGATTGAAAACACCCAGAGAGGTTTCTCTGGAGGAGCTCAGTAGAAGAAAGAGATGGATAGAGAGAGAAAGATGAAGATAAAGAGCAAGAAATGAGACGCTCGATGAAGCCATCGGACAACACAAAACAAGATTGCCAGATGAAGGATCTAAACAAGCCGATTCCTGAACTGAACGCGGCGACTAAACGACAGACAGACGGACTGACGGACGGTCGGTCAACTAAGCGACCCGCCGACGTGGACCGATAATACCCAACATCGACAACACCAGGAGCCACAACAACAACAACGACGACGACGAAGACCAACACGGATGAAGATGAAGCCTGAGATGAAGAAAGACCGGGATAAAGACGGTCGGGATGAGAGCTCGACGACTGCACGATATCCTGAGCCTTCAAAGTGAGGAGCCGAAACCGTGATTAGACATTGACTAATTTACTGCCACCGCCGTCCAAGCTCACCATGTGATTGATGAATGCCCGATAACACAGAGCACCAACATGCCGCGATGCGTATCAAAGACGCAGCTGTACGAACACAACACCAACAATAAAAGATTGCCGATGATAAACGAAGTTTGGACAAGCCGAGTCAAAGAGGTTGCGGATAGATTGGATACGGACGCTGGAAGCATCGCACCTGACACCAATACTGACTGACGTTCCGGGCAGTCTATCGATCGACCGATGGATCGAGTGATTGATGATTGATGGATAGCGTTAATGATGGATTGATTGACCGATTTGATTGATTAATCCGTCATGTGACTTGTTGATGAAGAATTTTCTTTGGGAACCTCTGACTCTATGGAGGAGCGCTTGCACACATTCTCCTCCCAACCTCGACGTGTGAAATCCTCCCGTCAGACTTTTCCGTTCGGTTTTCCTCTGGTCGCGCAACGCGCGAGGCTTTCCCCGGTGACGAAGCGTGGCCAAGTTGGGTGAAGCAAACTGGTTCAACGCGTGGTGCGGCTCTCTCAGTGAGTGTCGTTGAGTGTAGGGGCGTTCGTTTTGATGGTCAGTTGCAGCCGAAAGAAGACGACTTCCTTCCTTCACGATTGACGTCTCAATCACGAAACAGTGTTCGGATGACTGACATTCTGTTACAATCTTTGATTGACGGAAGCGCCGCGCCGCCTCGAGGCCAGAATGATTCGAGCAATGATTGGCATTGGTTCTTCGAAAAGCAGTGTAACCAATGTCGACTCACGTTCTAGTGTTGTTCCAGAGCAGACACCGGCATTGTTTCCGCGTGCGCCGGTGTCGTCTAGAATCATTCTTCATTTGATCCGAGCCAATTCTGTCCGGTAAGACGCAATTATTCGCAGCGGTGAGCGATAACGTATTTTCGACCTTCTTCGAATCGGAAACTTCATCGCGCGGTCCTCGGGTTTCCTTGCGGAAGGTCGAAGAGCCATGGCAAGGGATTCCGTTGTCTCTGTTCCAGAATTCCGATTCTCCTCGCCAACCTCCTCCGATGTCAGCGAACAAACCGAAGCCAAACATCCGAGCAGTCAATCAATGTCACAGTGAGTCAGTCAGTCAGTCAATCAATCAATCAATCAGCCAGTAACTCGGTCGGTCCGTCCGTCTACGAGAGTGTTAGTCGATGAAGCTGCTGCTGCTCGGTCCAGCAGCCGCGAAGAAATCAGTCGAACGTCCAGTCAGTAAATGAGCGAACGAGCGCATCAACGGAAAGAGAAACACTGTCTTGACGTGGCGACAGTTGTCCAAACAGTGGATGTCATGCCACGTGCTGTTGTCACTCCACAGCAGCTGAGATGAGCGGCGCCGATGAAACGTTCGCTTCGACAAAACGGAGCTCGTCTCAAGAATGCGTTCACTCGTGAATTCAGAGCCTCAGGAACCTCCCTCTGAGTTCGTGTACAGAACGGAACGCAGAACAGTCGTTTTATCGCTCCTCACGGAGTTCGTTAATTCTCAGACGAAGTTATCCGAATCGAGTGTCGTCGAATTTCGGTCAAGCTATTTCCAGGGTTGATTCCTCTCGCAGAAAACGCGATCGGAAAAAAGGAAGCGACAAGTGGAGAGAGAGAGAGAGAACTTATGAAGGCTAAATGTGGAGATGAGGGGAGCAATGTGTGTCCCTGAGAGAAGAACATCAAACAGAATTAATGAGAAAGAAAATGGATCTTTGGAGGATTAGCGGGCGAGGATTGTCTCCCAAATTCAACCAACATTGTCCTCTGTGAACAGAAGCTCCTTTGCCCGTTACTTCAACCGAGCTGCTTCCCTGCAGTCATCGTGGTGGTCGTCCATCGCGAGACGGAGGAAGCGCCGCTGAAAGACGCGAGAGGTGAGGAGATGGACGTAGAGAGAAGGAAAAGGAGAACAGGAGAAGGGGAAGTGGAAGTGTTGTCATTAATCTTCATTAAATCTGTTCTTTTCGTCCCCGTTCCGACCGTCGGACAATCAGGCAGTCCCATTCTCGCCGCACCCCGTTTTCCTCACCTTCTTCTTCTCCTACTTCCCGTCTATCTTCGGATTATCTCGCCTCCGTCCGTCGTTCCTTTTCCGATCGAGAATACCGAGTTGTAGGTTCCCGCTGATACTATCGTCCACGCGGCACCGTGATGATTCTAAACTGGACCGTCATCACCAGTACCAAACTCCTCCGATTCTGTCTGGCTCTATTGTTCGTTCTCGTCGGGCACCCTCCTTGCCCGTCATCTCATCCATATTGAAATCAGGTTCAAATTTCAAGAATGTCTGAGTCGGCAGACAAACCCGGATTTGAATTTTCTGCTTTGTTGGTCGGCCAGTTGGTCTCGAGCTTGCTCGATAGAATTGATTTCAAAAATTCATTAATTATTCGTCTTGTGACGGCGAATTAGAGAAGCGAAAGACGTAGGGAGTGAGCGGGCGAAAAAGCCGGACGTCGGGGGCGATGAGGCATGGCGAGCGCTGGCAGGTGATTAATCTCTATCTGAACAACGGAATATCGTTTTGTGAGGGAAAATGCCATTTGAGTGTCCAAGGATTCCCGTCGCTTAGGGCTTCGTTGCGGGATTCTCCAAGTTTTCACATTGTCCTTCCCCAGTGTCGGTTGCCCCAAACCATCGACGACTCCTCAAGAATCTGAGAGAACTTCACCCACTCACCTGAACGCAACGTCCAATCGCCCTGACTTCGTTTCGGTATGTCTCCCGCATTCATCATTCTGTCGTGCGTTGCGGTTGGAATCATTCGCGTTGACCCGAAATCCATATGAGGCGAAGTTCCCCTGGGTCCGCGTGGAGTGACACCCCGCCTTTTTACTGAGGCGGCTCCGTCGCAGCCGCTGGTTCATCCGTCATGGAAGGGATCCATCCTTGACGTTGTCAGATCCTCCCAGTTTCTTCCCTCTGCTTCTTGTCCCCCATCACATCCAACGACGTTTTTCCACGCTGGGAGCAACTTCTCCTTTTTTATCCCAGCATGCAGTCACTATATCCCTCTCCTTCAATTCGTTCCTGCGTATACCTCCGGGTTTTCCCCCTTTCCATTTCTCTCCGGAATCTTGTCTACACCTCCTCTTTCCCATCTTTAAATCTTTTCCAACCTCACTCCTTGTTTCCCAGTTGAATTTCCCTGAGTTGAATGGGTCTCAATAGATTTCCTCCTCTTTTCTGTCAATGTATGGCGGATGAACCATTGTATATACATATGTGGTTTCCGACATCAATCCCTCTTCCTGTATTCCTCTCGGTTTGCTCCCGTCTCCATTCCCTGGTTTTGCCCTCTCTCCGTGGAAGGCTGGTTCATCTTTGCCTCCCCTCACTCTTTCTCTCTTTATCTTCTCGGTGTCTCCCTGAGTCGCTTCATTCCCTATCATATTTTTTTCTTCTATCGCCCTTCTTCTCTCACTCGGTCTTCCTGTAGTTTCCTCCTTTCCGTTCATCGCTCGCTGAGGACGTCATGGTCCAGCTTCATTTTTCACTTCGGGGAAGATCATCACCGAGCTATAATGATCACGATGATGATGAATGGTAGCGATGAAGATGGTAACGATGGCAGTGGTGGTGGTGGCGGTAGTGGTGATGACTGGAGTCCCAGTAGTCGCTTCGGACATAACGCTGTATTTCCCAGCGCCCGCAGCAGACTTTTCATCCTTCCCTCCGTCGACGGCCCCCGCGTCCCCAAAACATCTCCCCTAAATCGTCTTCTCCCGTTCCTTGTCCCCCGCGCACTATCCTGGTGATTCTCCTGAAACATCCGGGCTCCGACGTCCAGTGACGCAACCTTTAGTCAAGCGAAAGCTGTTCCGAAACAGTTACGAAGAGTTCGAGATTCGACGCGTCTGACCAGATTTTGAAGAATTAATGGAGTGCCGCTGTTATGAACGGTGTCATACGATGGGCACGAGGTCTAAGCAGTCTCTCGGACCGTGCGACCAAAAGAGCCACCGACCAATGTAGGCAGTCCGAGAGCAAGGAAAAGCAGGTGGGGAGGTGTGTCCAATCCGAATCATTGATCTTCTTCTCCTTGCCTCGCGTCGATCCTGTTTCAATCGATCATAGCACAAGCTAGTCGACTTCTTCGAGATTCGTCACAGACCGCCAGTCAGCTCACCTAGAATGCGGACCAGAGGTCCCGAGTCCCGACTGCTGAAGCGAGAGTTAGGGAAATAACGAATGGATGGATGAATTGACGGATGGATGGATGGATGGATGTGAGGGGAACCGGGCGGGCGAACGGGCCGGGGGGCAGGCTTCGCCGTGTGGAGATCCTTGATTCTCCTTCTCTTCTCTCCTCCTCCTCCATTCCTTCGGCCATTAGAAGGAACGTCGGTCGTGGAAGTCATACTCATCGTCATCGGCTAGTCATGTGATCATATATCACCCTGATTGAAACCTGGTCTCGCTTCTTCCTGAGCTCCATCCGAGCAGAACATCAGTTTAAGCCTCGGAATCCATTAAAACAGCAGCTCACCAACCGGGCCGCTTGTCTGCTTAACAGTCGCCTGAGAGTCAACCAGCCAAGTGAGCGCCTGCCTGATCTACGAATCACCAAAGCAGAGCACAACTCGGCACTCAAACCGGATTGCGACTCAGGGGAAGAACCAGAGGACCACATTAACCTTGTCGAGGACATCATTTGTTATGCGAATCGCTTCCTGCACCAAAAAAGAAGTGAGCTGCACTCTAGCTCTCATTGCCAAATACATGACAAAACCCCGAGGGGCATCACCGATTGTGCAATTGATAATTTTTCTCGTTCTCCTAGACCGAAACCTGATTTTCATAACCTGAAGGATCCCGCATCGGATCCTCTCGAAAGCTCTGCCCCTCGAGCGCCGGACGCTCACAACCTTTACGCCACACGCGCCGGGGGTCAGCGCGAGTTTCCGTCGGTTCGTGGATCCCCAAACTCGACCGGCGGCCCGACAGTGTGTCCATCTCTCCCAGAAGGACCCACCGACCGACGGACAGACTGTCCGTCCGTGCGTCCGATCGTCGGTCGGTTGTCGGTTGGACGCTTGAAGGATATTGATGTGTTTGGCGCGCTTTCATTTATCTCCGGAATCGATTAACTACACGACAACCAACCCCCCGTTCGCTTCTCCTGCTTGTCAATAAATCATCCTTTTAAACACACACTCTCATACACACACGCACAGACTCTCGATTCATCCATCGCTTCATTCATAAATGTCACTGAGGCCGACCCCCTCTCCCTCTCTCCCCAAAACCTTCTCGTCCTCTATTCCGCGTTCCCGATCACTTCGACTTTGTATTTCCCACGGAGAACACAAAAACAAGTTCTCTCGGTCTTCTTGAGTTTTCCCGTCGGATCGAGCTGAGTTCGTTCGCTCGAGATTCCCCGAGAAAATCGGGAAATCTCGCTCGAAGCTCAACTTCGAAGCCCGGAACCCGAACTCAGAGGTCGAAAATCACGATTCTCAGTTCATGCCAACTCAGTTTTGGATTCGACGAGCCTCTGTTAGTCAGAGGATTCCTCTCGGACTCTCGCTCATGCGCTCTTTGCGTTGTTTTCGCAGAGTTGCTCGTCCAGTTTCTGTTTGACTGCAAGCGAGCGAGCGTGTGTCGGTAGATGTCACCGAGAAGAATCTCTAATTGTCGTAATCTGCTGCAGCAGCAGCAGCACGAACAGCACTGAGAGATGATGGATTCGTCGACCAGATGTTACAACACACAAAAAAGCCACAAGACCGATCGGTAGCGACAAAGAAGATGAAGAACGAGAAGAGACGACAACGCCAGAAGAACACGACGACGATGGCGACGCTTTTAGAGCCGCCCGGTCAGCCAGCCAGCAAGCCAGTCAGTTAGTTGGGCTGGCGAGCGAGCAAACACGCCTCGTGTTAAAGACAAAGCCCCAACAAAGAGACCAGTTGACTCATTCGGGACTTTCTTCTTACCAACTGGAATGCGTCGACAAACAAACCCACGAACAATCAAATACTAGCCAGCCAGCCAGCCAGCTGAAAGCGAGAACAGAGAGCACCACAACAACGGTGACGACCCATTTTCCGCGCTGTTGTCAACGAAGCAACGTCCTTGCGGCTTTAGCTCCGGAGCTATCCGCGGAATATTCCGCGATCCTGTGACGGGAAAGTTCTCAAAACCCGAGGAGCCCAGGTTCTCCGATCGTTTCCGATGGCTGTCCTCAATATGGCTATCCTCAGTGAACAGGTATCGTTTTCAGGAGTTTGAAATGTAGGGCTAGATCGGGGCATTTCCTGGAGAACTGAGGAGAGGCTTACCGTGTCGTCAACATGTGGTGTAGTCACGCAAGAACAAGAATCTAAACTTTCTCTAAACACAGACGGGACGAAATACGATTGTCATTTGTCTTCCCAGAGGAGACACACATTTTTCTCTCTCTATCTCTCGGTGTCTGTTACCCACGTCTTGTGCTTGAGCGAGCGCCCTGCCGACCCGCCCGTAGCCGGTCTTGTTCAAGACCATCTCCAGTGGCTGTAATGACTGTTAAGGCTTGGCTCAAACAGTCTTCCCGAGTCGAGCCAGGTAGGCAGGCAGTCAGCAATGCACAATAAGGAGATCATGTGTGCGTGCTTCTTCCTTTGTTCGAGCGAGCATGCCTCGAGTATCCCACTTTCGTTTGTCATCATCCGTCTCTCCTTGTTCCCTCCACCTACACCTCTCGCTGACGTTTTTTTTTTGCTCGTCCTGTTTTCGTTCATTTCGGGGAACGGAATCTACTCGGATTTCTCAACACTAATTTCCGTCAAGACGGGAACCAAAACTTATCAGACGAGGGGGAAGAATCAAGGAGAAGAGAACGGCTCTCCTTCGGGACTCCTCAAGGGTTTTGGGAGGAAAAGGAAGGAAACAAGAATGTCCTCTGCCGCTGATCGCACCTAGGGATCACATCTCCTCATCTCAGCTCCTCCTTCATAGCGGCTCTGTCGTTCCTCGCTGGCTACAATAAATCTCCGCGCAATCAGCGGTGCTTCGACAAAATCCGTCGAAGTGTACCCAACGACACGAACCGTAAACAGAGGGTCACCACCAACATATAATTCACTTCCCGCAGCCGTCGTCAAGGCTCATCTTGGGCTGGACTCGTTTTTCATCGGGACCTCAGGAAAGTTTACCCTCTCTATTCATCCATCACACCGCTCGTTGATGATAACTACCGGATTTCTTCTCTGAATGTGCTCTGCAATCACAGTCCAATCGCAGGTCGCCGAAGGTATCTACTACATAGCCATGGCGATCTTTCAAAATAGGGTTGTCAACATCGTCAGTGATCGGCCGTTAAAACTATGGTCAGAGCGGACATTTTGATCACAGTGTCAACTAGCGAGGAAGCGGGAGCCAGTGAAACTGCGAGCATTTATCGGTGAAAATCTGAAAACGATCAATTACAGCTATCAAGATCGCCGGCCGGACTGCGAATTGGAGTCGGAAGCAATCATGTTCATCGCTTTGATCGTCTTCATAGTCATTATAATCGCTTTCGCTGAAAATTACCGCTGGCTCTGACAACAGCAACATGACTTACCTACCATCATCGGTCGGGATCCAGCGACGATTGAAGACTGACTTTCAACGTGGCAGGCAACCATTTGCCACTTCTTTCGCACCCTTCGCGGGTTCGACCTAAGAGAAACTTCCACGGAACCGTACGCAAACCATGTCTCCGTCTTTGCTATCTTCTGTTGTCGGTTTCTTAATTTGGATGCTCGATTTATTGGGCTCCACCTAAAGACGCCATATCTACTTCTGGTAATGGTTCGGTCGGACGTGGAAGGGATTGGATCCGAGCGAAACCGGAGCAACAATTACCCAGGATCATTTTTCACGAGTTAAGTTGTGCGACTTGGTGATAATATGATAATGACTTAACTACATGGCAGATAGGAAGCCCGGCTCGCGTCTAGGTGCGAACGTGCTGCTCTTATCCACCCGGAAAAGTTTCCTCCGGAACTGCGGAGAAGTTGTAGCCCAGGATCTCTAGCTGCTCTCCTAGAAATTGAACTCGGGAGAAGAACCCTGTTTTCCGGATGGGTGCAGGCGTTAGAGGTCCTCCTCGTTATCCTCGAGAAGATCTCCTCCTTTGAGGAGGGAAATTTCGCTCGTGAGCATTTTTCGAGTAAGAAGCTACATAGGAGCTCGCTGACTTCAGTGAAATTTATTGCGGCGAATCGAGAGTTTTCGGCGGTTCTGTATTACGCGATCACGGGAATTTACGGTCGAGACGACTGGAATTACATTTTGGACTTAGTTTTCCAGATGGTGGAGGACGCATCCAAGCGATGGTATTCAACAACTCAGCAATTATTATAAAAGAAAAGTAAACAACGACGTAAACGAATCATCAAATGGAGAAACTCACGCTCCGTGCGTTTCGGAAACGGGCTATAATTTTCGGTTCGCTGGCAAACGCCCGGAATGTCGAACTGAGCCAGTAAGCTGTCCCGCTCGAAACCACTCCAGATCTTGGGTTTCAATCTGTTTCGATCAATCTTCAACCTTCAAGCGATACTTTTCTCAATGCTTACTGTTTGTCCCTCCGTTTCCCGCGGTCGACCCGGTTGGCTATCCTATGATACACATCTAGATACTTGGTCTTCAGCTGACTGCTTGATCGGTTTGTTGTTGCTCGCCACCGCGCCATCGCTTGGTGTGTCGGATGCCAGCTAGACCAATCAGTTTCTCGTCTACCGGAGAGCAAAATCAATTAAGTAGATTGCAATCGATCGAAACAGATTCGTTCGTGCTCGATATCGTCTCATCGTCAGCATAGATCATCATCATGATCGTCGTCGTCGGAGAGGCACTACACTACTACCAGGAACACCGACGACAACAACAACAGCGACGACGTCAAACTCATTTTTGACACGAACTTCGGCGCCCATTGCTCCGATGGCTCTGCATATACGGTACACTATCCTGGAATCGTTTCGATGAAACTTCCGAGTTTCCTGAGACTCCAGTGGTATCTTGGAGTTTCCTGCCGGTTCACACATCAAAATGAGTTCATAGTCGCTGTATTGTGCGTGAGTTTTCTCAAAGTATTGTGATCCCAAGAGGTAGCTTGCCGATCCCCGGAGGTTTTTCTTTCTCATTCTTCCTGTGCCGTTTCGTTTTCATGCGGCACCGCCAAGATTTGGGACAGAATTGGAGCCTCGGCGGCGGCGCGGCGGTAAGACCGACGGCTCCAGCGGCTGTTGTGCTAATTTGAAATGCAAATCCATCATAATTAAGTCATCTGGTCGCTTTGGATGCCTGCTTCGTCTCTACCGTCGTCATCGTCGTCGGTTTAGGTGATTGTCTGAAAAAACTCCTGGCGGCTCCGTTGGTCGGCTGTTATAGCCCACCGGGTCCGGTACAACACCATCATGGGGCTCATTCGTAATCCTCGCTACTTTGCCTACTGTCTATTCGCCGATTCGCGCGTAGCTCCTATGCGATTTCATGTTTGTTAATGCGAATCTGTCTCCCCACACTGACAGCCGCCGCCGCCGTCGTCTGAGTTCGTGTGAGACTGCGTGTGTGGCCTCCTCATCGGTGGATTAAGCGGCACTCTATTCTTGAGCCTCTGAACCTGAGGTGCTCGGAGCGTCCAAAGTTTGCGTCGGGCGAGAGCATGGCTCGAGACTCCACAAACTTCGCAATTAACCGTTGCAAGTGATCGACACTCGATTACAGATGTTCGAGCGAACATGGTCCTTGTAACCGATGCGACGCCCGGGTGGGCAACGCAGTTCCGTCTCGTCATATTTCTCAGGATGAATCTTGGTTGACCGTCGCCAAGGTCAAACATCGGAAAAATTGAGGAAGCGATGACAATAGACGAACTCATAGGCACACCAAACGACGAATGATTGATTGAATGCCGCTCCGAGTGATGATGATGGATGCTGAGTGAGCATGCACGAGACGGCACATCCGAAGCGTGAATAACAAGATGAGCGAGCGCAATAAACTCAACCGTCCGATCAAGGTGTGCAGATAGTGCGTTACTGTGCCGTAACGAAAGCCCACCCCAGGATTGCCGCTCAAGCCAACGATTTCCGCCGCCTGGCTGCTGCCGCTTCATGATGGATCGTGGACAAGAAAAAAATAAGAAAAAACTTGACGCTGCTTAACACGAACCTCACTCGATTATAAGACTGGACGCTCGGCTAGCGCACTCAATCCAAGATCCAAACTGAAAGAAAGAGCCCCACCGGTAGGAGATGAAGAGCTATTCGGGAGGAAGAATTTCATTTGAAGACCAAACCAGCTGCTGCTCAGCAAGTGACCTAATGAGATGAGGCGCGCATAACATTAACCACCCGAGCGGGCCACCGGTTGAAATTGGATTAATGGGTAATAATCGATGGGAATCGGCGTGATCCGGCTCTCACATGGAGAACATACCATTTCTCAAAACGAAGAGTTCTCCAGCTCTGATGATTCGAGATTCAGAACTGAGTGAGTTCCGTTTTCAGGGAGAAGCGAAACAAAATGAATCTTATTTCCAACGTTGTCGCTTCCTTGATGGATTCTCGAGGCTCGCGAACAATAAGCTCACAACTAGGCCTCTGACGGGTCATCTTGGAAGGGAGCTCGGATCTTCATTGCCTGCGCGCGTTGATTGATCGCATACCTTGAGGTTTTGTGGAAGCGCCACGACAACAAGAAGTCATTTTCATGTTTGACCAAGGGCTCGGGGAAACGTATTTAATTACGGTCTCGTTGTTCTTGATCGTGCATTGTTCATCTTTTCTGCACAGCCGTTTTTGCGGGCTACCAGCGTTGAAGAAAGCAAATTATTCAACCCAACACTCTTGGAAAACCTTCTTCCAGACATAAAGGTCTCCGTAAGACCTCCTTTTCTCTTGAAATTCCCTACCTAGTACTCCTGGTACTTCCAAGGGATGATGGGCGCTCACTAGGGAAGGAACGGAGACTTGAGAAATTTGTCGAGGAAACTCGGCAAATCGCGGCCGCTTGAGCAAGTTTCGATGTTGTAGGATAATCATCCAATCTATTCTTATCCCGACAGAGCGTGTTTCCGGGGAGATGCGTTAAAGGTGACACTTGCCGCTTCTGACACTCACCTCGAAACCCATTTAGCTGAGCCAGTGAGCTATGGCGAATAAGCAATGGTCAGAGTCAGTTCGTTGAGAGACCTGCTAAAGTCTGAAATGCGCGATCATAAATCTTGAGCACTGTCCGCTTGTTCGGAAGAGTCCCCTGTACCGAGTGCTGCTCGAAGAGAGCGCGCAAGTGTTCGCAGGGCTCTTGCTTCACGGCGAGCCGTGATTACCAGGCGCTTGTTCGCTCACTCGTTTGTTCAAGCGAGAATGCAAACTATTCTCTTCGAGAATTCAGTCTCGAGTTCACGCGTAGGTACAACACTTTTTGGCAGCTTCCGTTTGGTATGCCTCGAATTTATCATCTAGTAAACAGAGCTTGTCGAGAGTCGCCCTGGCCCCATGTATTGCCCACGTCAGCTGTATGCAAGTACCATATGTATACTGTACGGCAAAAAAAAAGCACGATGTTGGGGTAAGTCGAGGCTGTTCGAGTTTCTGCACCCAGGTTGTATGTCACAAAGCCCGGCCAGGCCTCCATACGATTCGTTGAGGTAGAATAAATAGTTTCGATGCGTGAAGGTTTGTCCCGCGGTTTCTGAATCGAATGACGGATCCGATAGAGATTTCAAGGTAAAGGCTGTTGAGTAGGATGAAGATCGCCCCGAAACGGAGTCTGGCTCTCCGAAAGGTCCTGTAGTCGTCGGAATGAGTTTTTGACAGATGGGTCTTTGTCCAGGATACGTCCACGGGGGCCTCCTAGGTTCGCATCGATGATTGAAGGTCTTCTACGAAGCGAGCACGTTGGGCATACAGGCCTGCCCGAACATACCCTCTCTGTTGTTGCTGCTACGGCCGTCAATTGATGCCTCAATCAGGTCGAAGTACGAATACACAAACCAAGTTCTTCGGCGAGTCCTGGTCGCAAACCAAGTTAGGAATCATTCCAAACAATCTGCGCTCGCAGAATCAGGCGAACCCTTCGACGACTCCACCAATCTCTTCCCGGCAGGATCTAAGGGAGATATAACGAGTAATGGAGAAAGCGAGAACCAGTGAGGAAAAAGGAGACGACCGAGGAGACTAAGGAAGTCAGCGAAAAGTAGAATACATCCGGAAAAGCTGTGGGTTGCTCCAGATTTGTTTGCATTCCGGGCGATAGAATCAGCTGACATCGCGTGAAAGCGCTTCACGACGTCGCTTCATTCTGCCCTCATGTCGCTCGGTGCTCGGTTTTCTCCCGTTCATAATGAGCTTTGTTGTACGGCGGCATTAGCGAAGCTTAAAAACAACGATTTGTCAACGAAACTTTGCCGGATAATTAAGTAGGCCACATCTCGACCGCACGTCGCCCGTTTGCGAAGGGCTCCGGTCACGTTGGACAGAAGCTGTAGCTTTTTTTCTACATCTCTCTCGCTAGTTCTGGTTCATCAACGTCATCCGACGTTGTCGCAATGATGTCGACGATTGAATTTCGAGCTTTCCTCGAAATCCATCGGACCTGGCTTCGGAGCATCGACCATGTGCATGTTTCCTTCCAATTCGTTGGAGTTTTATGAAGTTTCAACATTCGGATGCGGCCTCTGGACGATTCGAATGCCTCGCAGTGTTACCATCAACTTCCCGATCCCGTGATCCTGATACGAGATAAGAACTTTTTTTCGAATGATTCGCGTCTGTTGGCTCATGAAATACATCAGGGAATCGCATCCGGGGAAAGGCTGTCCGCCTTCACGTCCGCTCAGGGACAATCCGAGGATTTGCGACCCTTGTTGCTCAGATTTTTTAACGACTCGCCAGCCAGAGAGGAAGAGCCCTGGCATCCGAGCCGACGGAGCAACGAGCAACAAAGCCAGCGGCCATTGATTGGGTTTACTACCGCATGAGTCAATGCGTGTCCTCCTCGTCAAGTAGGACATTTACCACTTAACGTCCAACAACCGAAGCCATACTCATCAAGCAGTAAAGCTTTATCCGGAGGATCTAGCTGAATCAGACACGACGACTCAGTCGGAACTAGGGTCGTATTTCCAAATCGGTCCAAAGGCCCCATAATGTCACCAGCGACGATACCGTCGACACGTCGCGATATTTCAGGGCCACGGATCCTCCCTCGGTGACGGGACCGTATGCTCTCGGAAACAGGCAGGGGGCACGCAACGAGAACCGAGCTATGTGAAATGAATCTGTTCGCAGATTTTCTGAAAAGGTTCGTCCTATGTCCTTCTAAATTGTCGCCCATGCTGCACTGAAATGTATTACCTATATTCGTAGCTGCTCGCCGATGGCGATGATTCCAGGTCATTCTTTCTCGTTGCTCGTCGTGAGCTCCCTTTATGGCTCATACATCACAGCTTACGACAACGTAAATCAACCTTGCTTTTAGAACAACTCGATGATGAGCTTCAACCCATTATACACGCTTCTTGTCCGCCAGCTGGCGTTTTGAATGCCATAAATTCTACGGTAATTATGAACGACATCGTATGACGCATGCAATCAGACCTGCTCGGAACCCTCCGTCCAAGCATATGTTTCTCGGATACACATGGTAAGTCGTTCTCGATCGGAGCATATGTTCGTATCGTATACATCATCCAGGTCGAAATCGATCATGGAAAGAGCCTTAGATGTTCCCTGCTCTGGCCGTATCCGGTGATCGACCTCTCGAGAACTGCACGTCCCCTCCGAGTCCTTAAATTTTTCCGAATTAGTTCCGATGAGGAAGGTTGATCCAAGTCCAGACGATAGCTCACTGATATTGATTCGGAAAGCCTTTTGCCGCCACACGCTCAGATACCATATTCCGAAAATATGGGGCTCCCTCCTTCGCGAGATTCGCTCCTTCATCTCCACAAAGAGTTTCTCACGAGAAGTCATAAATCTGCTAATCTGTGATCGAATGTAGCTGCATCAATGATGTACATACAATTATCTTGTGGCATTTATAATCTACTTGGCGTCAGCTGAGACTTTCGAACCGAGAACTTATGCTGTGAAAACTAGCAGTTCCAAAAAAACCAAGCTCTCAACTGAACTGAACTCTGACAGAAATTCGAGAATATGACTGTGACCCTCCCGTAGAAGGGAATGGAAGTTTGCCGAATTTACATTTTCTCAATTTTTGGATCGATCTCAACTCCATCTACGAGATCTCTCGTCGGAATGGAGCGGGCAGTATCTTCGAAAGACTCAGACCATTCAGATCACCACCCACCCCTTACAGTCTGATCGAATAGTTGATCGATTTTCCAGGTCGACTGCTCTGAAAAACGTCAGTGCGGCTCTCTGGAATTCGTGCGCGGTGAACGCCTCGTAGTCTACTCGATGTTCGGCGGGGTCGGTTACTTTTCAACTGATCTAGATGATGGTGCTTGTGTGAGAACCGCTGTTTTCGGTACTTGGTTCCTTCTAGCGCGTTCTTTCAATTTGTCTTCTGCCTCTCGCTCTGTCAAACGGATGACAAATGAACGAGTTTAAGCGTTCAGAAATTTTTCTCGGAAACCAATCGGAGAACAACGACATCCCCTTGAGCAGCAGACACAGACAAATGCAGTCGGCGCATTCGAGTCGTTTGTTTTGGCTTCCTGAGATCCTCGTTCGGGCCTTCCTCTCGGCGTTCCACATTTTCTCTCGTCTGTTCCAGTGAGAGGTAACTATGAACGAGAGGCAGGCGGCGGTGTAGTCGTCGCCGTGCTCGTCGTCATAGCCATTTTCTGCGGCTCCAATCCAGAGTGTTCCATCACAGTGACTGATGACAGATATAATTGAGTGTTTCTCCGTCGGACGCTGCACACACAAATCGGAGACAGTTTTCTCTCGACCGCTCTCATTTTTTCTCTCTCCTTCCTCTCCATCATTTTTTCCTATCTCGCTCCCTCTCGCTCTCTCTCTTCCCCTTCGAACAACGACGCTACGGCTTCACGAGGGGCAAGGACCCATCAGGCTGGATAGACGGTCGACTGGCCTGACAACCTTAAGTCCGTCTCGTCGGTCTAACAGCCTATCGCGATAAGATCTCACTCAGGTGTCTCACGTGTACCAACATCTTATATGAAGTACCGTCTGGCAGTGTAGTATGTACGACCGAAGATGAGCGCATCATCCACGTAGACTGTGTCCGTAGGCCCTGTACATGTATGTATTAGAGCATAGTTTGCCGAGCGTGAAATTGGCGAAGCCACCTCCGCTGACCGTAGTCATCAGCACAGCGATGTCGCAGATAGTGGCAATGCCGTGGAGCTGTTATAATTATTTTTCGCCGGCGAAGCTGTCACCGGAGTCATCTTGATGTGTCCCTGTACTCATCTACTCATCCAGTCATCCGTCAGTTTCATCCGTCTGGATCCGTCCTCCTGATGAACGCTGACGATAGCGCGGATCGCGGCTAACCATGAGTCACAGATGCCGAGAGATCTGCAGCTCATGTCGTAGTCGATCCGAATTTGTCCCGATGTTCTCCCGCCGAATGTTGGACCCGTAAGACCCGATTTTGTCATCATTCCGTTTTTTCCGGGTCGAGATCCATTTGACAAAGTTCAGACTGGCTTCGCCTCGAAAAAGCCGGTCGTCGATAGGTGTCACACTTCCTTCTTTTTTCATGATTGAAAAGCTTTTGAAAAGCTCAAAAAGATTCTTACGTTGGGAGTTCGGAGCATTCCCGACAAAAGATGTTTCCCAAGCCTTCGAGCTGTAACTGTTTGTAACTCGGCCCAAACGCGCGCATTCTCAACGTTATGGGGGAACTCTACGACTTCTTCCTCTTCAGATTGGGTGTCCTCCGCGTCCGGAACTGTTCCCGAAAGATACGCTATACATATGCACAGCCTCAGATGAGGTCCGCAGGCTCCGAGAGGAGGCACTGCGACTCGCAGTGTGGACTTTAATTTGGTGAAGGTTTACAAGAGCTCGCCATCTTGCCGTTGTTTCGGCGAGCGGCCTTCAAGCAACTCGCGAGCTCATCTGGGCAACGTAGAGTGGCCTATAAAAGTTTACCACTGCCCGCACCGAAACTGCATAGCACCAACGTTGCTCGCTTCCTCTGTCCGTTCGTTGGTCGGTGGCCGGCTGGCTGGCTATCGTTGCCACCACGATGAAGCAACGTGCAACGAGCGGAGCAGCAGCAGGTGAAACAACGGCTATAAGCAGCTGGCTACAGCTGCCAAGTAAATGCAGTCGACGCAAATGCGTCCCAGTGGCTGCTTGCTCGCTAGCGGGTTGGCTCGTTTGACTGTGTTTGTCGGGTTGGTTTGGTGAAGTGCTGACCTGACCACGCTATCTAGCGACATACGAGATCTTTACGGCCACAGGGGGAGACAGTGTGGCCTCGTAAAAGCAGCGTCGTTAACCAAAACAACTAATCTTTACTGCGGTCTCTTTCACGCACTCTCTTCATCGTTCGCTCGTCGTCGCAGCCACGAGAGAGGACGGACGAGTCAGCAAGCGAGTTGGCGAACGCGCGGCCAACCACCACCACCACCACTGGTGGATATGGTCGACGGCGAGTGTTGCCATACCATCATCAAGATCGCAGCAACGGCAATGACGGCAGAGAGTATGGCAATCTCAGGTTCTGGCAAAACGGGTCAGATCCTCCGATCGTTCTCGGCGTGAAGCGATCCGAACACCCGAGGAGCGTCCAAGGCTCTCCGAGAGACTCCGGAGCGCATTCAAGCAATGGCGACAGCGACAACAACAACAATGTGAGCGAACGTAACAACAATGACGGCGAACGCAACAAAAATCTCTGCCGCGAGCCGCGATCGTTAACAACGGAGCGGGCTCTCCGAGCGCCACTCTGCGCTTAGCGCTCGAGGGTGTAGCGAATGAAGATTGATGGCTCTCTGCCAACTCCCCCAACTTCTCTTTAGAAAAAAAAAGGTATTACATCAAATTCTTCCCCTTCGTCTTCGTTTCCTTTTTCTCGTGCTCCGGCGGCGCTTCGCTACGTCGTCTACATGAACTCCAATTCATCACTCCTCCTCTCCCACCTCGGCTAGTTTTCCCCTTTCAGCTTTCGACCAGTTCTCGCCCCCGGACCCCATTACCCCCTTCCCCGGAGGCTCGGCTCCTCCCTGTTTGCGGCCCTTGATTGGTCTCCCGAGCTTCATCCTTAACTTGTTCTTTTGTTTCTTTCGCTTCCACTCCTCCTCCCATCCTGACCTCAGGAGCCAACCTGTCTGCGTTCGAGGTCAGAAATCACGCGTCCGGATTTTCCGAGGGATCGGGGGTCCGGTCGCGCTCCAAATCATCCTAGGGAAAGAGGAACGGGAGGATCATTTGCGAAGCATATCCAGGATCACGCTCAACCTCCAGCTCGGAACTACGGCGCATGTTACCATGCGCGGTGACCCTAAGCAAATGACATCAAACACCCTCTTACACCTTCATGGGTTTGGATTTTCGAGTAGGGGACTGAAATTATGCAAAAGCGCCGTATTTCGATATTTGCGACGGCTCCCAAGCCTGGCGACTGCGCGGCCTGTTGGGCGCTCCGATGACAGCTGCCCGATCGTTTGATCCGCGCCCGCCATCTGGTGTTATCGATCGATCAAGATAATGTCCCCAATCGTCATGTCGGTCGTGTACTAGATGCTCCAAATCTTCATCGACGTCGAGCGTCCATCTCCAAGACCGTCATGACTACCATCACAAAAGTCTCTTTTGGTATCATAGCCGTTATCGTAGCTCGCGATGAAGCGCTCCACAGGAGCAGGATGTTCAGTAGTAACATCGAGTGGCAGCATTGGAGTTGTGAACATCAAGCAGCACGTCGTCCCTTGGACCCTAATGATTCCTGTGGATCTCGATGAAATCGGGAGTTGCGGAATTTTCTTGATATCCGGAAGTTTCTACTGAATCCGGAATATCCCCGTACCGAGGCTACGAACAAAGTCTCATAAGCACAATATGGGAGCAGCGTTGTCATCAGGAGTGAAGAAAGGTTTCAAGAGAGAGCCACCAGAACGGACGGAAGGACATCAACAACAAACCCGACACTGACACTGGCGATGAAGAGTGACGCCGAGGCTGTCTGCGGAGACAGCTGTACATATTCATAACTTGTTGCGCGAAACGACCACAACCCGCGCCGCTCAGAGTAAAGACAACGACGGCGACGACAGCAGTCGCAGGAACGAGCATAAAAATAGTAAACTTCTCTGACGATGAATACGAGGAGCAGCTCTGGGCGTGTTTCTGCTGTGGGAAGACAAAAGTGAATATTCAACCGGACAGATTCCGATGCACCAGACTTGGGCTAGGCATCCGGCGTTCGGTGGAACGCCTCCACGTTGACGTTCCGGGCTCACCCATTTCGTGAGTTCACCGTGGTGGTTTCCCTCTGTGATTCCCGCTTTTTCCCAATTCCACGTGGTCCGCAGTGCCAGTACTGCCAGAAGATGTTTTCGCTCAACCGCTTCGACCCTCAAATCCCAGCTGTTTTCGTCAGCGAATACCATGAAGTAGAAAAACCGCTGAGAATTCGGCTCTATTTCTCCCGTAAAGTCGAGCAGCTTTGCTTCCATGGTCAGGGTGCAGCCTGATAAATTTGTCTTAAGGCGGCAGCAGATAACGAAAAGTCACTTCCTTCGCAGTTCGGCTTTTCCAGTCTTGAAAATATAAAAATACTCCCCGCGTCGCGTTGGCCTCGGCTTTAAGGATAATTAGTCGAGTGATATCATAGCTCTAGATACTGTATTTCATTCGTTTTGAAGATTTTTTTTTGAAGAATCGCGCCATTACCAGAGAAAGGTGACACCGAGGTTTCCGTCACGTATCCAAGATCAAAGATTTCGGCGAGCGGTTCTTGAAGCGAAATTCAGACTCAAATATCATGATTTGACTCAACTGCGCAGCTGGACCAAAAACTTCGTATAGGAGCCGCCGGGGGAGAAGTGCTGCTGGTGACTGGTCTGTGGTGGTTCCATTCTCTCTTTGGTGATGTTTCTCTGTGCATGCGATGACAGGTCCTGTCTTGTCACACGCTGCCCGTTCGTCTGTCCGTCGGTTTCTCTGTCTGCCGGCCTGCCTGCCAGTCTCTCGTCCTCCAACCGAGAGACAGGGGGCGGAGAGAGCGAAAGACACCGAGAAGGCTGACACCAGGAGCAAGGGGAAAGTTTAATGAGATTTTGACACACAGACACTTTCACTCACTCACTCAGTCACACACACCATCAAGCAGAGGCTAAACGGACAGCGACAACGACGACGACGACCAGAGGAACCGGCGAACGAACCAGTCCGTCCGTTTGTCAGTCAGTCAGTCACTCACTCAGTCAGCCAGACAACCAGACTCTCGAACTAACGACGCGACGCGGGCCCGAACGAATCAGCGCACTGTCGACGTGCAGCCCACAGATGAACGAGTTCCTGTCGCGCGTTTTTCCAAACTCTCGATCTTCACTTGTCTCGCGACGACGCCATTTTTCGACCCTTCCTCCCTTCTTAGCATCCCGGTTACGGCGAGAACCTTACGATTCCCCGAGTTCGGAGTTAATTCGCGATCGCAGGAGGATTTCCGCAAGTTCTCGATCCCGCAGGTGGAGGGTGACACTATTCGAGAGAATTGTTCAAGCCGCATCGGAAAAACATGACAGCCCATGACTCAGTCGGTCCGAAAATGTGATTCCAGAACGCGGAACAAACCTGGAAATTCTCCAAGCATCGGAAACTTTCGAAGAAAGAAGTTTGCGCACTGTTCCGGAATCACGTTTCGATTTCTTCTGGGATCCAAGAATAGGCTGAAATCCGTTTCTTACAATTGCGGGATTCCGATTCGAAAGCTCTGTTCGATCAGAGGTCAATGCGATGTTTTGGTAATAAGGTACTCATTCAGTCAGTCAGTCAGTCACTGAGCAGTAGCCTCAAGTCGGTCGGCTCGTCGGTTCGTTGCTCGGCCGTGCGGCTGAGAAGCTGGAAATCAGAAGCTGATGTGGGTTTGGTCGGTCACACCGTCGGATTGACGGACCGACAGGAGTACCGACGGTCGGACGGACAAACGCACAGGCGGTTGGTTCGGGGTGGCGACACGCCGGTCGTCGCCGTCAATGAGGGCGATCAAATTGCAATCACCCGCATGCCGCTTGTTTCGCTTGATGGATTGAGTGATTGATTGATCGATTGATTCACGGCCAGCGAGGCGCGCAGGCAAGCTGCCAGAGAAACGGGCGGACACCAAGAAAGACTGACTGACTCGCTTGCTTGCTTGCTGGTTCGCTGACGATCGGACGGAACGAGCGACCGACCGACGGACGAAGAGATTGATGGATAGATTATCACGCGTTGCGCGAGAAAATCCACTCGCGCGTTGACGAATCGCTCGTCGGTAGCGGGATCGTTGAATAAATGGAAGAAGTAACGGCGGCGGCGGCGGCGTTATCGCTGATCCCCACCAGTCTCGATCACAATGGAAACGAGCTGCCAACTATTTCTGCTCCCTGTGCAGTAACGAATCGATGAATAATGAATAATGAACAATGAATGGGACACGGACGAATTCAGTGTAACCGGATGAATGATCGGACTGACGACCGATGACTGAGAACTGACGATGAAACGGATGGAAAACACTGAGTGAGAGACGAGCGCGTGAAGTTCGTCTGCCGACAACCTCATTTGGTCTCACGCTTCGGTTGCGAAGTTCAGCACCACCCGCAGCGGGTTTCGCAGCTGAAACGTTCCTCCGTCATCGTCTGTCTGGCCATTGTTCATCTTTGCGTTCGTTTCTTCCTCCACAAGGCAGCGCTCTGTCCCTAATTAATCATCATCGTGATCGTCGTCTCCGCTACAATCTGGTCATCAATCAGTATTAAAATCAAATCCGTTGCGATCGTAGGTGTTGCAGATTCTTGTTGGTTGTTGGCTGGCGCTCGGGAACTGGTTACTCGAGTGTTTCGCTGTCTTGTTAGCTTATTTCCACTCATTGTGATGTGCGTGTGAGCTGAGGTGGAAGAATGGAATAATTGCTAATTGACGCCTGCCTGCGTGAAGAGACGTCGGCCGAAGCACGAGAGAGTTTATTCTCGTCACAGTTTTCCACGAGACCTGTTCCCACAGTAATGGCTTCCTATCCGAGGTCATCGAGTCTACTAATCAGAAGAGGGAGACGAAGAACGCAGTGTACTCGGCTGCTCCGCTCGAGGTCCAAGTCTTGAACTCGGATTATTCGAGTTCCGTCCAATATTTTCATTCTGTACTGTTCCCACTCGCGTGATTCTGGGGCTTTCGATCGGTTTTTTTTTCGGGTCTGAAGTGTGCTTATCGTGAGCAATCGTGGATTGCTGTCACTCAACACTTGATCTTCTGAAGACAAAGCCCACAATCGACTGCGATTCCGACGCGACGACCCCCCTCTATTCCACAATCAAATACTAACGTTCAAACTATGGTGACTTTCTGCGTTCGTTTTTTTTTTATCACTTGACTCTCTTCTACGCTTGACGAGAACTTCACGCCTCCAAACGATCGACGACTGACTGGAAACGTTCGCCTACCACAACAGCCGCGACGACATCCCCCTCCTTCTAGTCATCATGGCCATTGCCATCACGATAACAATCGTCATCAACGCTTGCTGCTATTCTAGAATCAGAATAATCTCAATGGCGAAGAGCACTCTTCGACACGGCTCAACGAAGATGGCCCGATGCCATTCGAATTCTGTCCCTCATTTTACCTGCGTTTCCATCTATTTCCACTCTAATTCCACATTTTGTTAATTTTAATTTAGGCATGCATTCCTTTTTCTCTCAACTTTCAATATGTATGTCTCATCCCCCAATACAATCCTCTCGGGATTTTGCTCATCGACAATCGCCGTTTTTAAAAGCAAAGCGTTTTGTTATGTTTGTCGACGGACCGCCCTAGTTCCGATCGACTGAGCAAACTCGAAATTCTCTTTCCACTCATTTTTAATTCGATTCGATTGCATTTGAATTTTAGCGATTCTCGGACACGATTCCGGTGTAATGCGCTCTCTCGGACCGTAATTGATGATCTCTATATGGATCACAACTCATATTTGTCGATCGATCGATCGCTGGCTGGACTTATTCACGATGGAATATGTCGATCATCCATCGCGACCGTCATTAATTCAAAATCTAGCCCTGATATCACAGAAGATCCATGTCGAGGCCGGACGCGCACCATTTGGAAATTACAGGGCGAAAAAATGAAAGCAACGCAGATTCATATTCGAGAAACGACTTCCAGCCCATGAATTAGCCACTTGTTTACAGGGTTGCAAGAACTATGAGAAACGAAATAATGTGCTCTATGGAAGGAACTTTCTGGATGGATTGGTTCCATATCGTAGCATGGCTTGGCTGGGTGTACTCATATCGTCACTCTGGTCACAACATCGGTCGACGCGGAAATATTTCCATAATCATTACGATGACAGATGCGAACGAAATGAACTTATCGTTGATAGAGCACAACAGGTGGCCGATCCGCGCGTTGGCCGCATGCCAACTGTATGACCGAGTATCTGTTCCTTTGTTTGCTTTCCGTGATATTATGTCATGCCATCTCGTATCGATCCTCGGAGCGGTGGCTTCGATTTCCCGCATCTCCAAGTCCAGTACGCTGCATGGCTCTGCTTGCCTGCGTGTCGGCCGACCAAGCAACGCGCTTCAAAACAGAAACCACTGGTTCGGAGGAGGTACCTATGTACTTGTGTCCACTGTGTGCGCGGTTCGGGTACATATTCGAGCGTGTTTAATGGCCCACGCCGCAATCTATATTCTGCTGTTCATTTTCGTCGTCGTCGTCAGGAGTCATTACTCTAATAATGGACGCGGGTCGGAGGCGTATTATTATCGCTAATAATGCACATACTGAGCTGGCCGGTCAGTCAGTCTGTCCGTCCGTCCAACTGTCCGTCGGTTCTTTTGTCCGTGTGCCAGCGAGTTCGCACCGGAGAAAATACCATTTGCTGATTCGAGCCTGTGATGGGGACTGGAAACGATTCAGTCAGCGAATTCATTGTGGCTGCATCCTCCGAGTCTGTGGACCTCTAACTTACCCTCTCGCGGAGCCCCTGCTCGACCGAATTTCGCTGGCATAGCCCCTCGCGGAATTGGCACTGAATTCCATGCTCTAAACCCCGAATGTTTTGTCGAGAAGTTTTTAAAAAACTAAGTTTCCGGGAAGTTCCAGCGGAATTCCAGGAGGTTCCGGTGGAAGCTCCAGGAGGTTTCAGCGGGGAGCCAGGAGGTCCCGGGGATCGAGGAGACAACTTTCCGAGCAAATATCCTCCAACTTGTCCATCAAGTACCTGTGTCAGCTGTCAGAAGCACTAGGGAACTACAATTGATTGATTGTTTCTCTGAGCCTTCAGTGTCCGTGGCTAGTTTCGATATATTCAAATCATCTCAGTTGGGTCCGGTTCTGCTCTTCCCTGTCTCGGTCAGTCTTAGGGTTCATGATTGTAATAATAATACCCGGCGAAAGCACAACGAGAAGAACGGCGACCGCCAAACCAGCGGGCTACTAGACAGAGATCGATCAAAGCATCCCCATGTGGATCAGATAGGGATCAGCACTGAGATTCGTCACCGGAGGACAATTTCTCCGTCGACCACGACCACGAATACAGCCACTGTGGACCCACATCAATATCGGTACCAATCATCAATCGCCACTCAATCAATGCGAGTCTCGAGCCGGTCAGCTGGAGCTTTTCGGGCCAATATGCATATTGCACCTCGTTTTCGAGCTCTGAGGTGGATCAGATTTCGATTTCGCTCCTACGATGCGTTCGTTCGTCGACCACCGATCAACCACTCGGCGGAAGATATCTCGACGAATCGACACGATCTCGGATACTTCGACCCGAGTTTGAAATCGAAGAGATCATCCCACATGAGAATATTAGTTTTCCGGAGTTGGAAGTTTCCGGAATTTCTCGATGATCCTGTATCCTGGGAATTTGGCTTTCCTCAGCAGCCAATTTCGGCGTCGATTGGGCCGCTGCGCAGGGCGCCCGTCGTCAAAAGAGAGCACAAGGTAGGCCGCTTTCAACACAACGCTCTCTAGACTTGTATTCTCGTGTCTTTGCACTAGGAGCCGCCGGGTTGTCGGCTGAAGATGGCTGTGAGGAAAGATCTAAGAATAACCAAAACGCGAGGAGAGACTGCGAGCCGGGAGGATTACAAACCTCATTCGCATATCGGATCGTTCTTTGAAATGTAATCCCAATTGTAGTTTCGATTGCAGAACCAACAAACACATCTTTTGTCGCCTGAGTCGCTTCGCACTCCCTCTTTCTCGTCTTTGAAAGGTCTGCTCCAACTCGGCGACATTTTATTTCTCGTTTGCCGTCCCCTTCTCTTCATCCGTTCGTGTAGTGCAGCGTTTCTGAGGAGGATTACGATCCGCCGCCGATCTCTCGCTCGGTGTTTCGGTCTCTCAGACGACAACGACACGCCCTTTCAAAAACCCCGATAGCAAAGCAAAGCAAACAAACACACAAACAGACCGACAAAAACACAGACTAACGTTTCAGAGAATACACACGTTTGCGCGACATGCATTCTCTCTTTTGGTGGATTAGGAGGCGATCACATTTCCGCTGCGACAGTCCATCTAGAGTTGGTTCTGTGCTCCCTACCGCCAAAACACGGGGAAGCAGTGCATTTTCGACGGTCCCACCATGAATATCTTGATGCGCCGATCCGAATATGATTTCTACCGTCTGTACATCCGCACGACCTTCTGCTCGATATCCTGCAGACAACGGTGACATCATGATGAGATTCATTGGCTCAGGTAGCGCTGAAATCCGACTCAAGCGGGTCCAGGCACTCAATACATGGTGAGCTGTCCTCGTTCATGCGTTTTGTCCTCCGTGAGCGTCAACAAAACGAAATTCGATCTGTTTCAAAAAGCTTAACCGGAGGCGGAGCTCAAACCGGAGAACAGTCGAACAAACAGAGGGTTCAGAAGACTTGGTCAGGTCAAATGAATGTGAGATCGCATATGGATAGCAGATGCCAATCGTACTGCCCAACAGATTTGAGCACGAGAGTTGACGCGAATCAAATTACCTGATACAGAGTTTCCTGAACTTCCATGGCGGTGGGCCCCTTGTGGCCCTTGCCCCCCGGAAATCGCGATGTACCCTGGATCGGTCGAGTCGCGTCTCCTGAGCGATCATGAAGGGCAACTTCCTTTTACTCCTTGGATAGGACTCCGCGCAATCGAAGCTTCCGTTCATCCATGAACTCCTCAGGTAGGAGGATTGCTGACGATTCAGTGACAGAAGGCAGCTCACGTGGGCGCACGTGATAACGCGGACCTGAACGCCGAGGCGCAGCACCTCACGTAGCTCTGTCTGTTCGTCTCTGATTCCGTTGACGTGATTAAGTGGTTGTGCGTCGTTCCGCGAGATACGTTTTTAGGAGTGGTCGTTTTTCGGCCAGCTTACAATCGCTCACTCCCTATCTGTGATGAGAAGTTGGACGAGAAGCTGATTGTCTCGGTTTTTCGTTTTCTCTTTTCTTCGAGTTCTTCACTCATTGGAGTAATCGTTTCAGACCGGCGCCAACCCTGCCGAAGCTACGGAAAACAGCTTCTTCGACTTCTGCTAGCAAGCAAGTGGGCAGAAGACGACCGACAACCTAAATGGACTTGAACCCGAAGAGAAAATAACGAGACGAATTGAATGATCATGTCCGGCAACCATTTTTTTTAGATTGAAACATCAGCGGAGGCTGACGCCAACCAAGAATTGATTTTTCGACGCCTAATTTTCGTTGCTCGTTCGTTACGTGAGCCACCTACGTTTAGAGCTGCACCCAACGGAAAATTACTGGAGATGATGCTGAGCAACTAACCGACAAAACGAGTGGCCATAAAAGTAAAGACACGTTGATAAATACTCTGTCCAAATCATGGAAAATCGTCAAGACGGATGGATATTCCCGGATTGAATGTTGGATACTGAAGCCAACGGGCGAAACAATCTGGATCTCATCCGAGAAGAAGATGAATCAGGAGAAGGAATCGGAGTCGAAGCGTCAAGTTCACTACTTTTTCGATCATTCATCGTCAAAGTAGTGCGACCGTCGCGAATCGAGAAGATAAGACCACCTACTCGTTCTCTGATTTGACAACGGATCCTTTTCGATGACTTCAGTCCCACAGCTGGTTTCACGGCCACCGTTCGTTTGTTAACTTCATGGGAAGTTTATTTTTCTGTCAGGAACCGACAATAACGGTTTCAGAGCTGAATTCTGGATTGTTTGAAGATCTCTGGATAACCGAACGTTCGTGAATAAAGTACCTCTGTAGAAGTGCATTAATCATCAGTTGGTAGCAACGAACGCGCTGACTGACTGTGTTCGATCCGTCAATCAAACTCGAGTTCTGTCCTTGAGATGTCGGAAAGTGAATGAGATGAATTTTTTTGCTCGCTGAAAAATCAGAAGACGTCTGGAAACGCGTGTGAGCAAACGCCAGAAAACTAGAGGTGTAACGCCACATTAGAAGGTAGCAATGAAACAGAAGATAGTCAGGCCCGGTCAAGTTTGAAACCTTTCCCTTGTCAGCGGGGAATCGATGATTCCATCGATCTAATAGTTTTGCTGAATGTTTCTCTCGTCTAGAACCCTCCAGAAGAATCTAACAAGGGAGGTGCACGACCTCAACCTGGAATTTCTCGACCAAACTTGCAGATTGTCACGGGCTTATGTCACTCATACTGGGAACGTGTTCGAAATCGGCTAAATACAAACTTGAAATTTCATCATTTGTACCCATTCCAGCCTTTTCAGCGTAGAAGCGTCCCGGATCGTCGATTTTGGCCAACTTTGTATCGCCGTAAAAAAAACTCCCCACTTATTTAGCCGATTCTGAAAACGTCCCTGATATCAGTGTGCCTGACCCAAGTCTCTGTGCGAGTCTGGCCGCAAAACTCCAGGTCGAGGTTGTGCACCTTCCTTGTAAGAACATGATGTTCGCGGAAACGCGAAAAACCGAAATCGGGACGCAATTTTGGACTTTCCTCGACGAGAGTCAACAGCACCTCGTCATCAGTTTCCAGAGATTTCTGCTGGAGATGCGTTTCTCTCAATATTTTTCGATATACCGGTATAAAACCCTGTTTTGATTCACGATTTGCCGTCTTGTCTTTCTCTCAGAATGAAATTCAGTCCACAGCGACTCGGAGTGGCCAGAAAATTCGCTCCAGTCCACGAGCGATACCGGAGCCTGATTCAATCAGCGCCAAGAGTCCAATGATTTAATGACGCCCACTGTTTCAATAAAAAAGAGACAAGTCGCTCCGAAAAGCCATTAAACGAAATTTGGAAGATCATATCATTTTCGTGCGAAAGAAGGACGATGGCGGCGACGACGACGTGAGAACCGTCGTCGACGACGACGACATGAGATCTCAAGGCCGAAGTCGACGAACAAAGTTGATATATCCGACGCAATTAAATACCGTTGCTGCTGCTCAGCCTATAAATCGACAAACAGAGAGAAAATAAAAGAGAAAATCCCGATGATTTATTCTCCTCTGACCACGAGGCCGATGGCTCGATCGATCGATCGAGTGCTGATGGAAAACACGGTTGTTGTCGACGACGACGTCACCACCATCGCGAAACGTGAGCGCGTGCTCGCCGCCGCCGGTGGACTGGTTGTCAAGACTGTCCAGCATTCCAGGAACGGTGACCGCAACGAACGCCGCTCAGCTTCCTTCCGAAGATGGATTGTTGTTCCATCTTGCGGAGGAAGCGGTGCTATTATCGTGATGATAAACAAAAGGGAAAAGAAACTGACGGCCAATTGAAATTTTGTATCAAATAACACCGGGATGATCGAACGAGCGGACGGACGCAAGTCTCTGTCGCCAATCATTCGCTCTTGTCTCGATCTGCAATCAACCATCGTCAATCAGCAACGCATGTACTGCCGATGAGGTGTCGTGCTATGATCGTCGAAACAACCATCGTCGTCATCGTCATCATCGTCTCCGTCTGTGTTTTCGCATTTCGTCGTCGTTGCCGGCGGATTCGAGAAAATTGATTTGGTCATGGCAGGCATTGAAACGCCGCGACCGACAAATCGACCAACCGCCGCCGCCCTGTAATTGGGTCCCTTATGCAAATTTCCAGCAAGCGGGCGCGTTGATAACGTCTCTGAAACAAACGTTCTGAAAACTCCATCGGTCGGTTCAGATTGCTCTGACGATCCATGATGCATGGGAACCTGAACGGAAACTTCAAGCGAGCAGGACGCGATCTCGTTCCTTCCAGCACCGGCTGGCCGCTATCACCTCGTGCTTTCCAGCCACTTCTGTCTCGAATGCACTTCGTCTTAATTTCATTCGATCGGAATTCACAGCCGATATAAATTACACGGGAAGGAATTATTCTAATCGAGAAATTTCGTGTCGAGTACTTTTTCTTCTTCGTCTTCTTCTTGTTTGGAATAGACAGCTAAGCGAAGCGACAAGGAAGCGAACGGAGATAAGCTGCCGCAGCCGCTTCTGCTGCCAGCCCGATAAAGTTATCATACGAAATTGGTATCCGTGCGGAAATTCGTTGAGAGCCGTGGTCGTCCACTTTCAATATGTGATACCGAGAGGCTTTTCTTTTGTTTGCTTGAAATTCCCGCCGAGCTGCTGTCTTGAGTATCCTGAGAAGCTTCACCTTCCTCTTGTGGAAATCGTGGAAATGAAAATACGCGAAAATGCGAGCAAAACTTCTGAGAAAGTTTTTGGAGTTTTTGAAGTTTCTAAAAAGAACCCATTCCTCGCTCAGATATTCCCGGTTTGAACCTGTTCTCTTCGGTCGGGGAACGAACTCCAGGATGCCGATTTTCAGCTTTGTTCTTCGTGCTGAAGAAGACATTCATTTCCGAGGCCGACTCGATATTCGACCCGTTTTTCGCGGTCTTCATCGTCGCTTCGTGTCGTTTTTCTCGCGATCCCTCGTGATCGTTGCTGTCAACTGTAATCTACTCATATACAAGTATCTATTCGTGCGTCTGCACGTCTGCCGTTTCGTTGCTTCGCTATTTATCTATATCTTCAAGTGAAGACGACTGTAAATTACACAGGCTTTGAACTGCGCGGTGACGCGGCGAAACGCTCGTAAAACGCTTGATAACTTTTCTGAACCTTTTTCATCTTTCCCTTCTCTTCCTCGCCGCCGTTCAGTGACGATTCGTGCTCCGATTTCGTCGCTTCATGAAATTTTCTATCTACCTGGGCGATTTTCTTATTTTCTCCGACGCTCACTCACGATTGTCGCCAAGTGATTGATTTGCGGATTTCCCGCTATATTTTATCCGTCGCTCAAAAGCGATGACAGAGATTACGCTTCAAGCGGAGCACCGTGCCGTCACGCTCCGAGCGCGGTGCTTCGTGGATGACACCACATCGGTTTTCTAGAAAAATCTTCGAGGAATTCCCAACCTAGATCATCGCTATTTCACCATTTCCCCAAGAAATGATACATGTTGCTCAAGCGGTGGGAGAGGATCTCGGGACGGGACCTCGAGGTGGCAGAGCGATCTGGACAGAGCCGCGACGCAGGATCAGGATAGACGCCTGGCTGGATCGAACGAGCTGACAACAATGATGTTCGAGAGCGAGCGTGTCAAATGACGTGCATTGAATTGAAAGTGCTCCTGAATGAGTACATGTCAATGACACGCCGCGAATCACGTAGCCCTCGCGGCGTGTTTGCTTCGTCGTATCGGTCGCAAACAAACGCATGCATTCAACCTCGTTTTCCCTCTCCATCCCATCCGGAATATGTTCGGAAACATCCGATCGAGGATATTCAGGGACCTCTAGATAATCCGGATCCTGAGAAAAAGGGCCTTAACCTCAACGGGAAGTCATACGTTTCCAAAAGCTCCGATCTGGACCCGGGGTCGAGTGTCTGGTGGTAAAATACTCGGGAACCTAGCGATTATGCTCGAGACGAGGTTAGGACGGCCGCAATCAGCGAGTACCGCTGGTTCCGACCACGAACGAACGAACGAGTGGACAAATTTGTCGATCCCTAGGCCGAACAAGATCGAGTGCCGGAACGGAAAAGCTCTTTTATTGATTAAATTGACGACCTATACACTCACTCACTTAGTCACTCACTCATCGACTGACTGACCCACTCATACAGCGATGGCGGCACTCCTGCTCCTGCCACGTCCTGACCACCGCACTCCTGGCGGTCGCACGATACCAAGGGAACGGTGTGCATACTCAGCGGATCGTGATCCGTGATTCGTAGATTCGCGTGATTGGGAGCGGATCTGATCGACTGCTTCGACGATGACGACGACACTGATCATCATCAGCTTCATCATCATCACCATCATTCAAGCGGCGGACGATTGATGCCAATCACAACTGGGCAACTGCGCACGGCGAACAAGTTGAGCGATGCTTCGATCTTCGGAAGGACGAAAGGGCGGCCAGCACTCGTCGTCGTGTATTAATATCCGAGGTGGTCGCCAACGACGGGAACAAGCTGACCCCGCCCTCGATCATCGAGATTAAATGCAGCACAATTTATTTTCAATAGGTAATCAGCTACAGCGCTTGTCCACGCGAAGCAGGCCGATGTACACCGAGCGGGGTGCCGGGCTAGATCGATTGCGGGAAAGTGAGCTTGTTCCGCGACGACGACGACGACGACGACGACGAATGAATTGTTTCCCTTGGCGTTCGCTGGTCGCATCAAGCGGGCCGCATCGAGTTTCCATCGACAATGCGGCAACAATGAACACTCGCATCATGATGACCGAGTGCCGCCCTACCGCCCCCAGCGTGGCGATGGAGCGCCATCTCCATGATTGATAATTTGTCGCTCGTCCGAGGGAGCTCGATAATGGTCATGTTCAAAATCAATCAGGGTCAATGGATTCAGTGCCGGGTGCTAGTTTTGGAGGGAATCTGGCTTGGAATCGGCACCAATGCGGGGCTGCAGTTCGGATCCGCTGATCCTTTCTTCAGATGATGCGATAGATATGCTGTGATGGCCATGATCAGTCGGTGATCGATTGGAGGATTGATTCCCCGGGTCGTGGATCTTCCAGAATCCCTGATCGACCGACACTGATTGATCAATCAATCGATCAAAGATTGGAATTCGGAAGCTCATGTGACGTGAGCCTCCGCGGCACTTCGGGATCACATTTCGTATTTTTGCAAAACTTCTGAAGATCATTTTCCAGGCGGATAACCGCGAAAATTGCGACTTTCGCCGGTCAGATGCCACAAATTTCCCAAAAGATCACTTTCCCAGAAAGATCAGATTTCCCAAAGGATCAATGGACCTTCGATTCGGTTTCAAATGTTCCAGTGTGTGAGCTCTTCCAGTATCGGATCATGAGATCCTCGCGTGCTTGGTATCCCCAGCCGTTCGTTATTTCGCGAGTTCGTTAATCGTCGACGTCTCCGTATTTTCCGAGGCCTGAAATTTGGCGCCACTAATAATTCATCGATTGCATGTCCCCCGTTTTCGATCAATGGATCGCGATCAAGCGAGCTGACACCTGCGAGCTTCTTGGCTTGATTTATTTATAGAGCTAGTCGGTAATTGATCCGAGGAAAAACCTTCGACGAGGTGATAAACATTTGTTTACAATAATCCCATCGCTTGTTTTTTATTGGAACGAATAAATCGAACCGATACTTGGTGTCAAACGAGAAACAGTGCTTTTGTCGTGCGCGGAATTTCAAATGGAGTCGCAGAAAGAACATGGCTTAAACGTAAACGTAAAGTGAATCAACCTCGTAAACTGTGTTTACCTGGACGCGAATCGGACGTCGTGCGATGCGTCGATGCAATTATTCTAGATAAACATTTCAATTGACAACAGAGCGGGCGCACGAACACAAATCAAACGGTCAACAGTTTTTCCACTCGACGTTCACGTTGGAACAACTGCTTCTTCCGGCGTGTACTCCTTCCCGTTAATTCGAAGTGCTTCGGAGCCTTGGGGACTAGGAATCGTCTCGCTTCGGACATTCCAGAATTTCGCCTTCCCGAAATTTTTGACTTCCTGAAATTTTGGAGGAAACGCTGATCATGACTCGGAGAACCGATACGGCGCGGATCGTGACCGACGCTGCTAGCGCGATCGTCGGCTGGTGGTTTTCCCTGGTTGATTGATTGATTGGAAGGGGAGCGGGAGAGAGGATGAATGAGACAAAAGACCGCTCCGCATTGACCATCAAAGTACGTCGCTTTGTTGCCAACCTTCGCAGCGACTCAGCCGGCTGTACGTCCGTCTATCTGTTGTTCCGATGGTTGATTTCCACCAAACGCCCGATCGTTCATCGTGATCGAGCGAACAGCATCGAATGGGATCAAAAATCTATCAAACACCAATAAATTGATATGGGCATCAGCGGACGTCGGTCGACGACAGTAAGCGTGAGTGAGTGAGTGAGTGAATGATTCGCCGGCTGAATGCCGATGATGTCAAACGGGCAGGCGCAGGAGCCCATGTACTACAACGAGGAGGAAAAAAAACGGGTCGAACACAAGACCTCGATATGTGACTGCTGCTCGTCGGTAACCGACGACGGCGGAGGCACTGACTGACTGTCTGTCTGTCAGACCGACTGACTGCCTGACTCAATCGTTCGCTGGATCGTTCTTGGACTGTTTTATTCTCTGGTAGATTGAGATTGATGACTTTATGACATTCTGGTGAAGCAGTCACCGCAACCGAGCGCTGTCGGTGGCGACAGTTAGTTTGCTCGATCGCTCGTTCGTTCGTTCGTTCGATCGTTCGCTGTCGCGCTGTAGAAGCCACAGAAGCATCATCGCTTCCACCTTTTTCATCATCGCGTCTAGCATCGCAGTGATTGCGAGCCGCCGCTGGAATTGCGTGGATCGAACGATTAATGTCTGAGCTGCGTTTTCGGCGTGCAGCGTCTTTCAGTAGCGTCCTCTGACGCGTCATGGAATGCAAAACGAATCGATCTACTTTCTGGTCGGGAGTCTTTCTCACCGACCGGCGGATTGATCGATCCATCGATAGATGGATCAAGCGATCCATGATTGACCGATTGATGGCGCGAGCTCCTGAGTACTTTTTTTCCCTAGTAGCAATCGGCACTCTCACTCCTAGATCAGATTCAGTCCATGGAGTCGGTCATGGTGCCACGAAATGGCGAGTCCGTCTTCTTCGAGACAAGATTAGCTTGTTTACGAGACTTCTCACTCTCCGAAATTTTGAGATGCCCAGTTTTCCGAAATTACCCATTTCTCCGGCACTCCGGAACTTCAAGTTTGCCAGAATGGCGCCATTTCAAAAATCCCAGTTTCTCCGATTATGCGTTGCATTTTCCGGAGGGTTTCGGGATTCCGACTTCTACATAGTGGTGAGATTCTCATCCGCCTCTGATATCGGATTCCGTTCCTTGGAGAATATGTTCATCAGCTGGTTGTAGATTGTTCCCAAAACGAGTTTCTGGAACGCTCAAGACCTCGAAACGGTAACCGGACGACCTTTGAGGAATCGTTGTCGTCCATCATGACTCTGCGATCGAGGTATTCCGTCGTGATCTTTCGCGATCAACGATCGTAAATCCCGAGTCAATGCTCCCTGAAGCGCGTTTACGATTTTCTATTTCTCGAGCAACTTATTTATTTGAGATTGGGTCGAATTGACTGATGGTCTTCCGTCTTGTCGTCTTCTTCCACGTCTGCGGCTGACGTTACTAATGTCGTGTCGACGACGTCGCAACCACGACTTCAGCGCTGGGGATACGGTGGCACATCGAGTAATTCCTCGTCGACAGGCGTTGCGTGAGTGTCAAGAGTGACGTGGTGCCAGAAGTACCGCGTGGAGCACCTTTCTGTAGTTTTTCTCGATACCGGATCGCACGCTGCGATCGGAAGGAGAAACTGACAGCTCAAAAGACTGATTGATTGACTGATCGAACATCCAAACTTCGATAGCTTGTCTTGCGCATTTATACTCTGCGGACGACATGACTGGAATGAGAGATTCATTATTTCAGTCCCTGAAAAACTGCCTGTATGGATTATAATGTGATATTAGGCGGTTTAAGTCCGGCATCCATTGTCCGAGAGTCCCGAAACGGTCCTTCTCAGGCGCGCAGGGTTTCAATCGCACGGTTCATCAATCGACCATCCATCTATCATCAATCAGTCAAGCGGGGAATAGGAGTCAATCATTCAGAGAGAATGGGCGTGCTCGAACTCTGCCATCAATTCAGCCATTCGTCAATCGAGCTGATTCATCCGCTATCCGTATCCTCATAGAAGAAGCTGTCCATCAATTGCTTGATTGATATACAGCCCATTAATCTACTCTCTTTCTCACTCCTGTCCCCTCGGTTGCTGATATGACCGTTGATCGAAGCAGCGATTGATGACTCGAGTCCAAACCTCGACAACAGGGTAGCAAGAAAGCGACCCAGCCGCATGCGTGCTTGATTGCGATGTCGCCTTTCTATCAATCTGGCTCTGCCCTGCGTAGATCGATCGATCGATCGTTGGGAAGGAGAGAATCGAGCAGAGAACGGCATCAATTAATTTAGAGAAATATTGCTTTGCTCAACACTATTGCCGCCTCCAGCCGCGGTTGCTTGATTGTGCGGGGATTGTCCAAATTGGATGTCCAGAATGATTAACGATGACTCCGTTGGAGTTATTAGCGAGCCTGTTGATGTTGTTGTTGATGCTCTTCATCTTGGTGCTGCCGCGGCTCTTGATGTAGTCGTTGGAGGCGGTGGCAGCAGCAGCACCACCGCCACCACCACTACCAACAGCAACGACTCGGACGTCAGACACACCGTCAGCACCATTCGAACGATGGAAAACATCCATAGACGCTATCAAACGAGAGGATCAATCTTCTAGTCCTATGGGTCGTGAGTGCACGCCATCTGCCGCTTGAGATTGATCTGAGCGAGTGAAATATTCTGCGTGCCTACCTACCGCCCTTCTCCTGAGTTGTCTGTTTCGTTGCCCACTCCATTTTTGTTGTTGTGCGCTTTGATGTCTGTGTTGTTACCCACTTTTTGCCGACTCGATCTTCAGCACGTTGGGAATCGATCACTCCCAGGCGGATACACTCGACATAACTTTCTTGAACTAAACTTTCCGTTGCTGACTGAGTTGGATCTTCTCTTGCTATGCCAAGTCTTGTCTGCTTGTGGCATGAGTATTAGGTTGGTTTCCGGACTGTGAACGTTCCGCCGTACAAGAGCGACGTTACGCTCTCACTCATAATCTGAGATATCGCACCCCGGTTTCGAGTCTGGAGCAAAAGATGGAAACTCGAGCTATTGAGGAAGCTGCAGAGCTGATTGAAACCCCTTGGTCGATCGGATCTTGATCGCGTGGCACTAAACCCCCGATCAGACGAGGGTCGGGAATTTCACGACGTTTCGAGGACGTTCTTCGGCATCCCACATCCGAGACCAATCTCTGATTGCGGACCTTTGTCTTGAAGATCCATTGTGCTCGACAACTCCTTGAAATCCAAGTTTCCTGTGTCGGAGTTACTTCCTATTGGGTCTGACGGAGTCTGATCTTGTTGCACAAGTTCTTACCAAGATCCACTCTCGATCATGAATCGACCAAGCTCCAGCAATCCGACGCAAAGGCAACGTTCTCCTGTTTTCGTTTCACAGCTAATCGACCTTCGGAAGGTGATCGAGTCTTCATTCGTCTATGAAGTTGATGTCCAAACAGAAGAAAAAGGAAGAAAGTTGCGTTCGACACAAGTCATTCCAACCGGGAGCCTTCTCTGTTTCTATCAGACCTAATCACCAGTCGTGTTCCGTCTGATTGATCGCCTGATCGATCCATCGTCTGATCTATCTATCTACCGCTTCCTCGGTCGACTTGATCGATCCCTCAGCTCGTCGTTGCGCGCATGATCCGACGATCGATCGATTGCTCGCTCCCTCAGTCGACCGACCGATAGATCGATGGCTCGATGAACGAATCCTCCTCGCTCTCTTCTTGTCTTCATACCTCTCAACTTGCCTGACTCAGCTGACGCGTTATGGAATCGTTATTTCACATTAATTTATGAACATCCCGATCATCGGGATCATGCACAATAACTCAACCATCAAATCATCGGACTGAAAGCGATCGAATAATGGGAAGAAAAAAAATCCATCATCAGATCATTGCGGCTCCTGCCGAGGCCAGTACCGGCAAACGGCTCGGTCGGCGCGGGTCGTGTAGCCGATGCTAGAGCCGGAGTCGGTAGTTGCTGCGGATAAATGAAAGGTCAAAACTTATTTAAATGCTAATGTAACTTGTGACCGCTTCGTGTCTCGCCATTCCCCCTCAGCCCGACACCTTTTTCGTTTCATATTTTGCTCGCCCCGAAATAACTTTTGCTATTTCACTCTATATGATATCTATCATGCAACGTGTGAGAAGGTGTAGCGCACCATGTCTGAGGTGATTGCCGGAAACAGCTTCTCGGCGACTTCGTTCCGCGTATTTGCGTCGAAAAGTGTGGTTACCGCGATCTACGCAATTTTCAGGACCAGTCCGGTCAAGTTCGTAACGGGGAAGGAACTCCGCTGTTCACGTAGAGGTTTCCACTTCGAAATCGATCAACGATTGGACAGCCTGAACGATTGCTCTGTGGATTTATTGAATGGAAGTATTGGCTCGGAGTGACGAGCGGACCACCTCACGGATCCACCGGTCGGCTGTCGACTTTTACGCACGGAGTCGATTCATCTCACAGCAAGCAACAAGCTCACGAGTTATTCGCGCTGCAAGCCAGCAGAGAAAATCCGAATATTTATCTAATTTCTCTTCCTCCCCCTTGAAGCTTTTGCCCGTGAGTCTTTCTGCGTTTTCTCGTCTCATCAACAGGATCTCCGACATTGACAGAGGGTGTCTGCGGCAAATTTCCTCGTGTACTTAATTTTATTTCCAAAATCGTTGAAATACTCGAGACCGGCTCTCATGGACTTGCGTCATCCGTGCCCGGAGCGGTCAACAAACGATGTACATACAGACTTCGATCTATTTTAATGTTCTGTTATGCACAACGTGCCATCAAGTTGCGAAATTTTCAAAAAACGCGCCAGGGCTTGGAACAAGCATCAAGGAGGAACAATTGACTTGTGAAACCCGTCGTCCCTGCAACAGGTCGCAACGTTTCCGAGTCCGTAGATTCCGAACGTTCTCGGGTACGAAAGAAGTCCATCGCGGAGTGTCGGTACCCAACAATGACCTCCCGAGAAAACGAAATTTTCACTCCTATTTCCAGCTTTTTGAGCGAGCCATGTCAAAATTCATTTCCGTGATGGGCTCCTAGTTCGATTTCTGAACGGCTCTCGCCTTCGAGTTTAATTTGGTTGGCGTCCAGAAGGCAAACGAAGGCGAACCGCTGCTCCTACTGCTGTTCATGCTGCCGATAGCGTGTGGGTTTAGTGAAAACGGGCAACAAACGTGTTAATAATGCCAGTCAAATTATAGTCATAAATTTGCTCCTCGTGCTGTTGTCAGCTAGGCCGGCTCATTCGGTCGCTTCGGCGAACATTTCTCCGCTCCTCATCGACGTTCTCGCCGGTTTTCGCGCGGCTCTCTCCGTTGGCTGTCGGGTTCGTGAAGTGACGGAAATTGATGACTTCGTGAGGAGCTGGCTCGTAAGCGGTAATTGTTGCATGAGAAGGAACTACTCGTATCTTCACATAGCATCGACGGTGTTTCTATGTTTTTCTTCTCTTCCCCTCTCTGTATCTCTCGTCCACCTCTGCGGTGGTTTCGATCACTCGCCATCCCGGCGAAAGTGATCCGGCCAGCAACGGCCGATTTGTTGGTCTTACGTCCTGTTGCTCGGAACGCATTGACATGAAATATGCGTCAATTAATGTGTTTACAACCCTCATTATTGATTATAGAACCACGTTCGCAAATTACCAACGAACTCATTCTTCGATTTCCAATTGCATGTACGATTTATCGCTTGACGGCTTGGAACGCGGACTTCTCGTTTCCTTCCTCTCTCTCTCTCGCTCTCTGTCGACGTTTAATTCTCTCATGGGCTCATGCGAATTCGCGAACCAGCTGTTCCCCGGTCCGTGAGTTGCAAACCTCGCGACCCAATCTCCTGCAGGATGTGCTGTCGTCCTGAGCGCTGTTGCACGAGTACGGGAGCAGGACGACACGGAACAGACGGCTGCAGTCAAGTATCTGTTCAGGAGAGGGAGCAAGGATCGTTTGGGAAACAGGATCCAGGAGCAGCCAGGAGAAGGAACTCGCGCCTAGGCAAGAGGAAGTCGTGTATATGCTCGGCGACCGGGTGTTGACACGCTCTCCGCTGAGAACGGTAACGTAGTGGCCAGGAAGGAGTGTTCTGAAACTGAAAACTCAGGAGGAATGGCTCGAGATGCTCCAGGAGACGGTGCCGTCCTGAAAAATGGTGATAGCCCAAGTGCAACAACGAATGTTCGCAGTGACCGCAACGAAACGACGTTAAGTTCGTCTCTGAGTGCCGCCCTCAAGGTTTCGAGCAAACCGCCAATCGAGAGGATGCGAACAGTCCTCATCACAGGAGCAAACAGAGGAATCGGTTATGAAACCGCGAAACAGCTCGCTTCCCAAGGCTTCCGAGTGATTCTCGCGTGCAGAAACGTCGAACGTGCAGAAGCGGCAGTCAGGAGTCTGATCGAGCAGACAGGAAACGAAAACATCACTTTCAAGCACGTTGATCTAGCGTGCTTGAAATCTGTAGACGAATGCGCGATAGATCTCCTGAATTCGGAAACTCACCTGAACGCTGTGATCCTGAACGCGGGAATGTTCGGTGCCGTCGAGCGGGAGCTGAGCGCCGACGGCTACGAACTGCAGTTCGCGTCCAACTATTTAGGACACTTCCACCTGGCCAACAGTCTCGTGCCCCTGCTCAGATTTGGAGCTCCCTCACGGGTTGTCGTCGTCGCGTCCGAAAGTCACCGTCTAATCTGTCGCACGTTCCTTAACGACATTCAGATGGAACATGAATACAAACGCTGCAAGGCCTTCGCCAGATCCAAACTCTGTGAAGTCATCCTCGCTCGCGAAATGGCCAAACGCGTGCGAAGCAAGCGAATCGTCGTTAATGCCCTACATCCGGGCCTAGTTGCGACCGGAATTTTCCGCGGAACTTGGATGCACACTGTCGCCAAACTGCTCGGGACGTCTGCTGAGAAAGCAGCGAGGACCTCGGTGTACCTCGCACTGGACGATGAAGTCGCGGAGGTCACTGGGAAATATTTCGTCAACTGCCGCGTCACGAGACCGAGCCCGGAAGCTGAGAACGATGATTTCGGGGGTCAGCTTTGGACGATGAGCGAAGAGCTGATCCATCGAGCGCTGTCAAAGTGAGAACGTAAGACCTCAGAGACCTGCTGGCAATCGAGATTCAAGAACAGATTCTGGCCGATGTCAGCTCCTGGAGATCGTAGACCGATTACAACCTGGGTAGAGAGCCACTGATACTTTCTTAATAACAGTCTGCGACATTGGCTAGAAACATCGAACAGTCATGACTGGTTGAGAAGCTTATTCGAGAGCCACGGTATCTACAGGATGTGTCTCTTCGCGAGCCCTCTGACAAACCACAATGTTATGTCAGCTGGTTTCGGTCCATGCAGCAGATTTTAATCATTCATGAGCGCTTCATAGAACAGCGTTACACTGTCAGCAAGCGAGCTGAAACTAGAACTAGGTGGAATCCGGATAATTGTCCGATCTGTCGTCTGCCTCGTATTGTTCGTCACTCAAGCCGGCATTCCGACTGCGAGTCCCGTCAGAACTGCTTTGCGTGCTTCAGGTACTCGAGGTGTTCAAAGTGCTCAGGTGCTCACGGTGCGCGGGGTGCTTTCGTCGTTTCCCTGAACCGGTCGCGCACCACTCTGGAATATCTTGGAGACTTGCTCCTCCAATCGGCGGTACCTGGGACCCCTCGTTCCGGTTTCGTGGTCGGATCTGTTCGGAAATCAAGGAAGAATTGGAGCAAGGCTGGTGTATTAATCAACGTTTCCGCCGGATTCTGAATCTCAAGCGGTTTTCTGTTCGTTTCGGTCGGACGACTTCATTCGGCCCCGGTGTCTGATCCGGAAAAACGCCGCAAGGAGCGACCAACAATGCAGTAGCGGCTCATGGATCGCTTTTTCGGGGTCTAAACCAGAGTCCAACTCAAACTCAACGCTCGTTTGTCGGGCCAGTTCGACCCACGAGAATTCGCGACAGAAAATCCGGTCAGCCTTGAACTTGGTTCACGACCGCAAATCGGGTCGCTGGGTCGCGTCGTCTGCTAAAGCGCCACGCGCAGGCGCTGTGGACCGTCATCCCGTCGAACGCACGCACGGACGGACGCCTGGCTGCGAACGGTGCCGCCGCTTTGGGGGTGTCTCCCGTTGTTCTGCTGCTGTGTTTGTTTCGTGTGACGTTGTCGCCTTCAGGATTCAGCTGATCTGCACTGCTTCGACTCAGTGCAAGTTCACACAGCTGCGAGTTCGAGCGTAGCGAGTGTCCACGGTGAGTCGCCATGGAGGAACTCAGCGACCTCACCGGCAAAACGGTCTTGATAACCGGTGGAAACACCGGAATCGGCTACAGCACAGCACACGCCCTTCTGAAACGGGGCGCTCGCGTCATCTTGGGCTGCAGAAGTGACGAAAAAGCCTCGGAAGCCGTCAGGAAACTCCGCGAAGAGATTCCCAGTGCCGCCGTGGAGTTTGAACTCGTCGACCTGTCATCTCTGCGTTCAGTGCAAGACTTCGGTGACGAAATCCTGCGACAGGAGGACCGGCTGGACGTTCTCATTTTGAACGGCGGAGCCATGGCAACCGATACCCGACAGAGAACGCGTGAAGGCTTCGAACGGACCTTTGCCACAAATTATCTTGGACATTTTCACCTCACCAATCTTCTTCTTCCCTTGTTGGAGAAAAGTGCGCCCAGCAGGATCATCGCAGTGTCGTCAGGCGCTCACAAGATGGCGCCCGCTAATTTCCTCGATGATCTGCAGCTGGATAAGAACACATATGGAAAGTGAGTGCTTCCGCCTGATTTTTTTTCTTGCTCTCATTTTCTTCGCTTCGTTTTGAGGACGAATGCTCGCTTTCTTCCTCTCGTTGTTGCGCATCTTTTCTAGCCAAAAACGTCCGTTCTGCCAGCTCATGATCTGATGATGGTTTTGCAAAATCCTTCTATCTTGGTCTTGTTGGCTTAGCAAAGTCTGGGGCTACCATCCGACTCAACGAGAGCCACCTGTTCGCACCGGAGACATACGAGGTAGTCTTGACCAGAGTTTAGACGATCGCGGTCGTTCGTCGTTATTCGCCACGGCTCGCATCGACGACCAAGGTTGCCCCACGAGCCAAAACGATCTACCTTCTGACAGCTCTGTCGGATCTGGAGTTTTGGTGAACTCTAGTTCGTTGACTTGACCAAAAAAAAAACACTTCCTTAACGCTTTTGCCAACTCGATACAACGAAATGATCCATTCTGGTCGCGGGAAACCTCGGATTCAGTCTCGGATTAACCGGATTATAGCGTTTGATGACGTTTTGAGGTGTCTCGTGGTGGATTCGATCCATTCTTGTGGTAGCGACTCCCGGCGATTCGATTGAATGCAGTGTCAGTTTCTCTCAACTTGTATCAAAAGAATCATGATTTGACTTGCAGGTATCGAGCGTACTTCCAGAGCAAGATGTGCCAGGTCACGCACTGCTGCGAGTTGGCCAGGAGAATCAAGAACAAAAATGTCACTGTCAATAGCCTTCACCCCGGCGTGATCGCAAGTGAATTCTTCAGGGGCCGATGGTATGAAAGCATTTTGAAATGGGTTGCTCGTAGTCCCGAGAAAGGCGCTGCCACTTCTATCTACCTTGCTACCTCAGACGACGTCAAAGACGTGACCGGTGCCTATTTCACAAACTGCAAGCAAGCCTCCCCGCATCGGCTTGCGAGTGATAGAGAAATCGGCGCCAAATTGTGGAATATATCAGAGGAGTTTGTCGAAAAAGCGCTCAGCAGTTGATTCTGTTTCGTTAGGAGCTGGGACCAGTGAGCTTGGAAAGGACTCCCTGAGACATGAGTTTTTTGTAAACATTGCTAGCAAGTTTGAAAATGACTTCTAAGGCGACGAGAGCGATACTTTTGAGCGTTCCCCAAAAATCCGCGACGAAAAAATAATGGCTGCGCTCTTCCTGCGAGTTGCTCATTCACCTCGCAAAGCAGCAGTTTTCCCCACTGGTTCACATTCAGCGGAACATCACTATCTTCCCAAAGTGAGAGATTCATATTTATAAGCATGTTGTACTATACAAGCAGATGAGTAGTGTGCTACCCAGGTGGCCGTTGTTTGCTGAGAATTTTTCCCGCATCGTTTCGTGGTTCGCTTGTTTACTTGTTGGTTCGCTTGTTTTCCCGCCTCGGCTCCTACACTTAGATTTCGTGTGCTTATCAACAGTCAGTTCTCGTTGGAAGTTCGTTAGTATATTGTTTTGTGTTGTGTTAGTTTCGAGCACCGCTGACTGCATAATGAGGTATCAAGCTGGATACCTTCGCTGAGATTGTTAACTGGAATTTATTCTCTGTTTTCGACAACTGGTTTCAATTTGTTGTATTTTGTGCCCCGTCTTTTTCAGTTCAGTTAGATGCACTGCGTGTCTGTACACCCACACCAAACGATACAAGCTTTCTCCTAGGATAAATGCTCCATATATTGACACTTTGTGAAGCTCGGGGACCAAACCTCGAAGGATGTATACAACACTCGGAATAAATGAAATATTCTGCAACAGCCATTTCATTGGATGATTCCTGCCACCCCATGCAAGAGGAATGCAGTTGCAAAAAACAGCTCAGATGCGTCTGCTGCCTCTGTGTCTGTTCCGTTCCGCAGACACGTAAAGATGGAATCTCGCAAGCTTCCTAGCTTGCTTGCCATCGCGGTGAAAATCAATCTGTTCAGTATTTATCGGAGTACTTCGTGGGAACGTGCGAGGATCTCCAAACGTAATAGTGGGGTTTCAGAGTCAACGTTTGGCGATTCGTCGTTGCCGCGATTATGGGATTGTCGAACTCCCCTGTAGAAAAGGTTTTGATACATGAATCCATCGCGGAACGGAGCCAGGCGAGTCTCCATGAGCCGTCATCTTCCACCGAGTGAGCTCTAACAAAGAAAACTTTGTAGCTGAGTCATCACCGAAGAAACGATCGCGGCTCCGGAAGGATCCACTCAACAGTTTTCGAAGGCTCATAGTTTTTGAGGAGAGATCGGTAATGGATGGAGCCTCTGGAGTGTTCACCTTCTTGGCGTCATCGCCGGATCGATGATCATATGCCCGGATCGCCTGATCCAATCGTAATTATTTCCAGAATTTTCAATCGGAAATCTCTACCCTCTCCATGAGTTTCGGGAATTTCATTTCGACAGCAGGCGAGGAGGGGTTCCTGTTCACCGTGAGTCGCAGGAAGCATGCGCAACGGACTCCGCGGGTCTACAGCATCGAATCGGACGGGCCTCGCGAGACCGGGGGGTTCGGAATCCGTCTGAGGAGGTTGAAATCAACGGAATTCGGCCCGATATCTTACTGAATCAAAGACCCCTCGAGGCGCGCAAGTTGGATCAACATGAGCTGGAGGGTTTAAATTCATCGGTACTCTACCTCCTTAAATTTCCAAAAACCTCAGCCCTGGTTCGTTGCGTTTCGCAGTGGGAAGCTCCGCGGGACGGGTTGTCCTTGCCTGCAGCGGCCAGTCCGCTAACCCGGTCGTCATCAGGACGTAGTTAAACTTATCTGAGGGCCGCAGAACAGCCTCGTAAAGAGCTCGACTGCAGCTCTCTTGCTACCGGGTGGCTGGAGCAGCAGAAGGGCATGGCCGGACCGACGGGCAAGCAAGCAAGCAGTCAATGTATAGCTAGCCTCGGCTGCCGCACGGCCCGGCTCCATAGGCCGCTGCGCACAACAAGCTGTTGCTCAGATAGCAGAGGGCCTCGAACTCGAGTTGCCATATTCGTTGTGCCGTAGGTCCCTTTTTGGAACATTCTCGTCGTTGTTGTTGTTGTTGATGGCGACGACGGCAGACAAGAGTAACGTGGTCGGTGTTCTCGTGTCAACGTGTGTCAACGAGATTCCGAGCGAGGAGGATCTGAGGAGATAGCCGGGGTAGAGGACACTTTCACGGCCCGTCGCACGAAATAAGAAGTTTTAAAGCTCGGAAAGGCCAAGATGGCACACGGGGAGGGTCCCGGATCCTGGGGACCGGACATCACCCTCGACGAACCTTTCGCAGAGGATGAGTTTTCCTCGCTTCTTATTATTCCCATCGCTGCAGTTTGACTCCTGGTCTCCGATCGAACTGCTAGGAACAATTGTCCTCGGTGATTAGAAGGCTCTGCGCACTTGCTGCACGGGATATGGGGCTGGAAAACCTTCGAGAAATAGCTCAGAAGAAGACCAAATGTCTTCACTCAGTGCACTGAGGAAGTTTTTCAGAGGCCAAAAACTAATTAAGCGATTCCCCGAGTGTCGCTTCTCATTCAGCGGCAACGTTGACCAGGTCTTCGGAAGAAGCTCGGGCGGCTGCCTAATGATGCTTACTCAGCTGACTGGTCGTGTGAGGTGACGACGGATGCTTGCGTCTTTGAAATTTCCACTCATTCATCCATCCACTCACTAAGTAAGTCAGCTAGGCACGCGGGCAGGCAGGCAGGCAGTCTGTCAGTGACGGTCGGAGAGTCGGATATCGCTCGACAAGCGTTGACTCACAGGGAAAACGAAAAGCAAGCGACCCACCGACCGATCGGCTACGCAGGAAACGCGTAGGCTCAGAAGTCGTCCAGGTCAGGACGACAGCCGCTACCCTCGTCGACGACAAGAGCGATCGCTCATTGAGACACCGGCGGTTTCTCTACCGGTCCGCTGGCTCTCTGAAGACAAATGAATTCGTCGGCCTGTTCTTTAGTGTAGGAATCTCGCAACGCTAACTGAATGTTGTTCGCCCGCCTGACCGCATCCTTCATGGCCCGGGTGTCGCTCTGCAAGTCGCTCAGCGTGTCATTGAGCAGGGCCTTGCTGTAGAGCTTGCGATCCCGCGAGCTTCCGAATCATCACTCAAGCGGGACAATTAAACGGAAGAACGACTCGACATTCGAGGAAACTTCCAGGCGTTCCGGAGCTTCCGCACGGACAAAAAGAGGGCGAATGAGGGAAGAGAAATCGATGGGACCGAGGGGACGGGCAAAGGGGAAGAAGCTGAAGCATGAGCGGTGAATATGGGAAAACAGAGGAGGAAAACTCAAGGGGTGAGGGCGGATAGGAGAGATGAGGGAAAAAGAGAAATCATGATGATCCTTCTGAGAAGAAGGTTCATGACGTTCCAAGTTGCTTTTTTGCGGGTTTGACTCCAGATGCGTGACCAAAACGCAATTCATTCATTTACCTAAAGATAGGCACGAAACACCGGCGAGAACCACCTCGCGAAGAGCAAACCGATGTGGGCGTCTTTCTCTGAAGCCGCTCGGTCGCAGGGGCGGATCGTTGAGATCTTTAATGGATGGGTGGTCCGTGGGTTTTTTGCGGTCGTTTCAAGTTAAGCGATGGATGCTTCTACACTCACAACAAAGATTAGAGTTTCTTAGCTTCGCACGCAGAGTGTCGGAGCGAGGAGAGAGAATGAAGATCGTCAAAGCAGTGCCACTGAGACGACGACGACCGCCGTCGCCGCTGCATCGTCGAGCCCTGCGCTAACCTTGTCTGACATATTCAGCGCAGTGGGAGGTGGCGAAAGGAGTTTCGCATTTTAAGCGATCCGTCGTCGTCTTCGGCGACATTCACTGTCTCGTTCCTAGCGGCATGATCACCTTCGTCTGAGTTGCGGAGTCTCACCTCAGAGGTGATAGGTGTTCATGCGCGTCCATTTCTCTGCTTCGCTCTCTCGTCCCCGGTGTCTATCGAGGGGCGGAGCACGGAACAACTCGGAGTCTGCGGGTGTTCGATGATTCGGACATCGCTCATTGAGATTTGCGGTGGCTGATGTGAAACAGTGGGAGGACCCTGAGCGGAGCTCCAGAGAAGAGATAGATGTGTCTGCGAGATGGGGTTCGCCAGCAAATTAGGGAATATGAGCTCGGTAGTCGTTTCTGGTAGACGCTCACACACACTCTCGCTCACACACAGTTCACAAACCATCATCCGATGAACAACCATTCAACCGAACGAGCGGACGGCCAGCTAGCCAGCCAGCCAGCCAGTCAGTCAGCCGCCGCTAGACAGCCGAGCGGGCGATCCAAGGAGAAGCGATGACGTGGCAACACAGCACAACTTGCCGGCTGCCACAACCGCCGACGCCACCCCCAGACCCGAGCTCAGAGTTGAGATACTGCAGACCGAGCCTTCAGTGGTTTATCCCGACATTTCCCGAACCCCTCCACCCGTCACGGAACTTTGAAATCTATCATGAGCAGACTCTGTTCTGCGAGGAGGGCCTCGCTGTCCGGCTCCGAGCCACCGAGAGCTAACCTAACAAGACACTTCCCGAATGAGAGGGGCGCAAAAGAAAAAATTAATTTCTTCAAAATTTCCGGAATGCCGTTCCGGTCCACGAAAGGCCTTCAACAATAGGTATTTCGGGCGATATGACCTGTAGAGTATCAGGAAGAAGGTGTTCCAAAAGTATCCTATCTTCCTGTGAAGATCAGCCTTTGGTGTTAGGCCGAGCGATTCTTCACGAGTTTGGCACAGAACACGAGCCGCGATCGTCTTCTAATGAGACACAAGGAACTTCTCTGAGGAGAGCGTGAGTCTTTGAGCGCGAAATATTCTCCCGATATCTTTCAATGTTTGTCAGTGATTTCATAGTGGACGAGGACAACCTCTCTCGCGCGAGTGCCGAGGCTTCGTGGGGCTGTTGGTGGCATCGATGTCATCGCCTTCAACGACGTCTTCCAGCCGACGTCTTAAACAGTTGCTCCGAAAAGTACGAAGTGTAGCGAACTGCGTTGCGCTGGTCACACGGACCTGGAGGCGACGTTGAACTGCTGTTATTTCTCTTGGTTCCGATGCGATGTCGGTGTCTCCGACTCGCCAAGCCTGCCCGGTCGTGAGGGATGGTGGCGATCGCGTGAATCCGTGGTGAGAAATGTAACGAGATCTCGTTCCGTTGTTCTTGAGTCGTTCGTCGATCGGGCGGCGTACTATACGGCGGCCAGAGCTGAGAGGAGAAGAGTAAAGCAATACCAGCTTCGCGGCCTCGTATTGAAAGAGTGGCGTCGCTGGAGGGCAGATAAATTCTCTCAAGTCGTAAATGTGCCGCGAGATTTGTGGCTCGTAAAACAGCATTTAGCCTCCAGCGAAAGGGAACGGAGGAGGGAGGGAGGAGGCGGCGGCCATCCAGTCAGCCAGGCGAACGAACGGATGGGCAAGCGACGACCTGGATACAACAAGCTCAAAAGGGAGAGCGCTCGAACAGGCTAAACACCATCCAAACAGCATCACTATCGCTTCGTGCCATTTACACTCGATCTTAAAGTCGTTTTGCCTGTCATGCCGAAGGTTGGAGATATACATATGTAGGGATTTCATTCTGAATGTGGAACAGCACGTTCAGGTCGTATTCGAATCGGACAGTGCTGCCTATAGCCTTCGATGCCTTTAAGTCTGATCTTTGATAATCAAAAGATGATGAAAGGAGCTCTGGAACGAAGATACGCCGAACGTGTTTCAGGTGCGGAGTGAAAGTCAAGGATTCTTTTCGATGTTTAGTTTAGCTGTGTTGCCTTGACAGCCGAAGCTTCCCATGTATTTCAAATCATCAGTTTCGCAAATCGTGGAAATTCTAAATCGGAGGCTCGTCGAGCAATTGCTCCGAGAGTGTACTTCATAGGGCCGGGCCGTTTATTCGTCGTTCGTATCGAAAGTAACAAAGGGAACAAATTTGAGGGCATGAAAGCAAGATTACAGGAGGGACTCGAGGAGAACAGCGAGCAGGAGGAGAGGACGGGAAAAGGGAGGAGACGGTGGATAGGATCCCGGAAACCAGAGGGTAGGGACAGCAGAGGGAACGGAGGCAAGGTCCCATGGAGCCCAAGAACCGTCGCCTCCACCGACGGGGCAGCCAAGTGAGCGGCCATAAAAGGGATTTTTAAGCAAAATTTATGTCTCTCTCCCGCTATCCCATGGCGTGGAACAATCTCGGCAGTGCCATCGCCGTGCCTCGCACCGCACAGAAACAGACACACACACACTCTCTGCCTCTCTCCCTGGTGGCCGCCACAATCGTGGAGGCCATTTATGTCTTTTATGTGTCTCTCGCTTGTCTTTGTTGTGTTTCTACAATCGTGTGTTTCCCCCTTCCGCCCTCGCTCTGTCTGGCCGGTTCTCGAGCAGTTTGTTCCGCAACCGAGCCCCTCGGCGATGTTTCTCAACGGGATTAGACGACGGAATCATGTAGTGATCTTGTCCGCGACGGCGCGGCGTTCGTTGGCCGCGCTCGAACGCTGCGAGCTGTTCCCACCCGATGCGAAACCAGGGCCGGGTCTTCCCTCAAGAACTGCACGTTTCCCGTTCTCTTTCCATTGCCGTTTCCAATAATTTTGAGGTCTCCTCGAAGTCTGGATTGGTTTGTTGACGACAAATGATCGTCGCTAGTTCCAATCTCGCAAAGAAACAAACGAACGAATCGAAGGTTGGCTAAAGGGACTCAGCGGCCGGCAGAAGACCGAACTGACTGAGTGACTGGGAGACAGCAGGGTCCATTTCGCCGCTTGGTCCGCGTGTTATGGATGACAGCCGAGCAGCTTGCCTGGCCGCTCGTTCGTCTGCTTGGTCGCTTGCTTGCTTGCCTGCCTGCCTTGCTTGCTTGCCCGGACTGTCGGCTACTGTGCTATGCCATCCCATGCAGCAGCCAACAACAGAGACCAGAAGATGGGTCCACTCGTCCAAGTTGATCGACGTGCGTCACTTCGTAGAGGGTGCAACTCCAAGAGTCCTGCATTGTGTTGCGTACGTGCAGTATTGCGAATGACCAATCTGGAGAGACTCATCGTTGGCTCCGTGTTGAGCGAGCATCCTCGGATATAGATTTCTCCTGGATCTGAATTCCTAATGCAGGGAATAGTTCTTGCTTCGAAGTTTAAGGATTTCCGAGCTCTGGTTTTCAAGGGGAAAGGGGATCCGCCTCCACTTCTATAGAGTTTCTGAGGTGTCCTACGGAATCCTGCCCAGAAGGGCATTACGACAGATGAATCAATTGAGCTGTTCTGCGGGCAAAATTCGAAAGCACTCCGAAAATGGTGCGGAAATGTCACCGGGTGCAGTGCTTCCTTCTACGGGTGGCTTAACAGTGTGTGTACAGTCGTTGAGCTCGAGGCTGTGATCCCGATTCGAAGGTCGGTACCCCAAGTTTTGCAACAAGGAACTATCTTCCATTCCCTACCCAATCCCGCCACAGAGTTCCTCCGTGATTCCCACGATATTGCCGACAGCTCGATGTCGTTGTCGCTGATCGAAGAAATCAGGCATAGAGTTTGGTGCCACGCGAAGCAAACCCGTGTCACCCTCTCCGCGCGCTGTTTGTGGTGTTGTATACAAGAGAAGAATGATCTGTGAGGCAATAATGGCGCTGACAAAGAAGAAGACAGATTACCGCCATGATTAACGACATATCTTCTCAGGCCAGATCGGCGTTTTCTGAGTGAGGACCAGGACCAGCCGAGCGGCCGACCGACCGACCGACTGACGGAGCGACGAGCCAACAGACAAACCGACCGACCGCCAATCGCCAGCCTGGGTCTGCTGTTCTATGGTGATCCATTTCTTCGCACGCCGCACATTGCATAAGTCAAACCCTATATTAACACAGCTCAAACTAGCGACTGTGTGACTGCCCACCCGCCGTCTCGCGTGCCCTTCTCGTGTCCGTCGTCTCCCTGGCGTCCTCTACCGGGCTGGCAGTCAGCGAACAGTTCGCTCAGTTGATAACGCAACTAAACCAGCGAATTTCGTGTCGGAGTCTGTCGTATGGCTGGGAACGTATGAGCCCACTTCATCGTTGAGATAGCCATCGGCAGCCCTTATTGGATTTCTGAGGTTGTGTTCGCCATAACCGACAACAGGAACACCACCACCACCACCAACACCTACAACAACGACGATGACGATGCTTCGATAGCCACGACCTCGGGTGATTCATCACCTCGTAGGACTGCCACGCCTTGATAGCCCCGTTCACACCTCCGCACAATCGAGCGCTGGCATGCTCCGGCATATGCTGCTGCTGCTCGCATACTGGTCGTGCATTTGCGGTGCCATGCCGTGCACGCACTTTGCTCGTGGGTTCTCAGCACCGGTTGCGCCGGAAACCTTCGTTCCCGTTGCCTGAGCATCTTTCCGTAGTCCTGCTCCTTCCCGCCTAAGCTGCACGGTAGAAAACCTCGGGGGGCTCAGAAAGCCTCCGTTTGATCGACTCTGTTTCTGCTCAAGCGCACAAAATCAGGCGAGGGCTCCTATGCTTCCACGTCTGACAATCATTTCGGCTGATTTCGTGTTTTTATTTTATTTTATTGTTATCTGGATCAACATCGGACCCGATCAAGGGATGACGGGACCGTAACCCTGCGTGGCAGACATTGACCATCGTTGGAGCGCAGTTTTTTCCTCGAGTATGGTGGGTCCTGTTCTCGCGAAACTGAGGGACACCACACCAAAGTTGGGGACGCTTGACTAGCTGCTAGGGCGCTCGGTGGATCGTTGCTGGTTTGGCGGTGCGAATACGGCGCGGGTTAGCAGAAGAGGCAGCCGTCGGAGCACAAGAGAGCCCGATCCATCAAGTCATCGATCTTATTCGAGGGAGTCCTGTGGGCCGAGACACTCCATCCTCAATCCATTCCACAATAAACCATAGAGCTGGTGCTGCTGCAGAGAGCAGCTCAGCTCCGCCGCGTTGGCCTATTACAAGAACACAAGGTACACACTACAAGGTTTATGCACAACTCAGGGACACAATGACTACCCTGTCGCGCCGTGACGCCCGTTTGTGGTGAAATGAAACTCGATGACAAACGACGGAGGATTCACGAAAATGCCGACCGGATTAGAAACTAGATCGCGCGCCCGGGGCTCTTTGCAGCCAACAACTTTTGCAGTAAATGTCTCATGCCTGAAATCGTGGAATTCGAGTTCATCTCTATGATCGTTTCCACCTTTCGTTGATGATTCCGCAAACTGGAAGAAGATCCGAGGTGGAGAGTGCGTATCGCAGTTGAATTCCATCAGATGGAGATGAGAAGGCAGGTCGGTCAGCTCAAGCGCGGCACAAACTCGACGAAGAAAAAATTGTATAAGAACAACAACTTCAGAAACTACACCAACATTTTCACCAACGAACAACGATAGCTTGCGTCGTAATTGAACCACTTCCGAGCCATCTCTGTCTTCTGTTGATTACTTCGTAAATTCATACGATGGTAATGTTTCATTCTGAAGTCTTTATCTCGCTTTGTGTGAACCATTTGAAGTTTCACGGTCCTCAGACCACGCCGAAGGTACGTCATGTTCCTAGAAAAAGATTGACTCACCATCATTGGGTTTCAGAATCACAGGATGTTACGATCCAACGCTCCCTCGGAAGTCGTTTATGCTCACACTGGCCCTAGCAATCGAAGCTCCGAAGGGGAATGGGCGCTGGGTTCCCTCAGCTCTGGTCAGGTTTTGCGCCGAATCGGTTTGGCGCCAAATCGCCGGGAATTCGGAGTCTTCCAACTCAGTCTCGGCGTGAAACGGAGGTGGATTTCGCAGATTGAGAGAAGCGTGTGCTCTATTCGGAACAACCGAGTAAGCCGATCCTGAAATCCCCGTCGAGTCGCTGACAAACCACCCGCCCGTGGATGGAGCTGCGGTGCAGTGCAGCTCGGGCGCAACTCAAGTCGTTACTTCGTGCAGCGAGCAGGACAAGAACGGATTTGCTGAGGAGTTTTGTATAACAAGCTGTCACACCTCCGAAATAATCCGGGTGAAGCTCCGCAACGGAGCACGTAATAAAATAAAAAGCAACCAACAAATCTTAATCTGAAAGAACAGGTGGATACGGTACAATACCCCGCCATTCAGAGCGGGAGACGGGTGTCAGGCGTGGCACTTCGGGCGCTTCAGAATTTACACTGATTAAAATTTTAATCTGCTCTAGAATTAATCGGTTTCAACGTCGCAGCCAGTTATTCACTCAGCCAGCCTACCAGCCGCTGCGGTCTTCCGCAGACAGTTGGGTACAATGAGTGATTTAGACTTTAATTCTTCCGTTGCCTGAAACAAACGGCTCTGACACGTCTTTTCTCTTTGTTATCCTTCTTTCTATCTCCCGTCTTCCTTCGGGGTCCTTCGCCGCTTTCTTTTCTAATAACTCATCAGCGAGAACTGACAATGAGCTCATGTTAACTCGCGAGCCGGTTCGTCTCCAGTGCTCACCGCGCAGATTAGAAAACCGACGTAGTGACAACCAAGTCAGGAAGCGCGCCAAATTCAAATCTCAGATCATCGATTCCTGGAATTTTAGGTGCGAATGAGTTATTCCTTCTCAGCTGATGGCGGAAGTAACTGAGAAGAATGCTGGAAGGAGACCAGGAAAGCTGTTACACTGAATCTCAGCGAACGATTCACGAAGTCAACAATATGCCTGCCTGCCGGCCTGCCTGCCTCTGCAACGAAGCCGACGTGTCGCAGGTCACGCTGTAGGCAGAACGACCCACTGAAAGGCTAGCCGCTAAAAAAGCAGTGCGAGTTGGCTCAGAATAAGCCCACGGACTATTTTAATGGTCTGACTACCTGGACAACTGACAGTGGGCGACAGCGACAGAGTTGTTTGCCGCTGAGAGCGTTTGAATTATACGATGCGAGCCGAGATCTCGTGTTGGCCCACTTGCTGCAGATACGGATCTATGATGTCCTCAGGAACATTACAGCGACGCCGACCATGGTTAAATGATTTGGACGCGAACTCAAGCGTCACGTATGGGTGTGCAGGCGGCATATCTTCAATCTGGAACTCTAGAAACTTGGAAACGATCGGTCGTCACGAATGGACAGAATTGAGCCATCGGAGAATCGATCTCTGAAGTTTTTGAATGTTTCCCAGAATCGCAGGAATGATATTCACAAGGCTTCTTCCGAACGTGCTCCCCGAACGGAACGTTTTCAAAAAGGAACTACACTAGTTGTCCTTTTCCAGAACTTTGCGAGCCTCTCTGTTGACTGTGCTGTAGCTGTGACCGAAAGCGAATCGTCGATGAGTCATCCGGAGGACGACAAACTCCGCGGCTTCGAGGAACCGGAAAGGGATGACAGCGCGCCTGATCGGTTTACCAATCGATTGGATGATTTATGTTTTATGAAGTGAATCTATCGGTCAGCGAGTCGACAGGGCCGATCGATTCATCGATCGTCGCTCCGACAAGCTGTGCGAAGAAGAGAGATTGTGACAAATCGACGAGAGTGCCGTCAATTGAAAGCGATCTCGGAGAGCTGCTAAACCGTTTTCCCCGTCCGACTTCCTCGGAACGCCGAGAATCGTCCCACTACTAATCATTCATTAATCATTTTTATCACATGCTTCGTGGAAGCGGGAACGCGGCCGGCGCAGGGGTTGGAATGGTTTGAAGACTATTTCCAACTGTAGTGAGAAAAAAATAAGAGGAATTATTAATATTCGGGCTTCTTTTTTTTTATTCCTCCGCTCGAGAGTCTCGAACAAGCGCTCGGTCGGCTGGTTGAACGAGCGAGCGAGCGGATCTGAGCTAGCGGATAAGGTGAACGGAGAGAAAGAGACTTTAAGCCGCTGGTGACCTTTGACAGTTTCTTCTCCTTTTTGTTAATGATCGCTTCGTGTCGTTTTGGTGCGAGATCTCTTCCTAATGGTCGACTCGCTTCATTACTCTTCCGCCGATTCGAGATTCTTTTTGCGCGCGGTTCGTCCCTGTTCCCGTTCTCTTTTTTTTTCTTGAGTTTTTGTGAACTATTCCTCCCGGTAGACTACTCGTTTAGACCGGAACATTTATCCTGCTTCAAGTCCTGCGGCCACCAGAGCAGCCAGTCCAGGTGACTCGGCTTTCGAAAAATTGGCAACTCTTATTTGCGGAAGTCGCGAAGCTTGCGATCTCGAGAAGCGTTGAACCAAATGCCTGTCCGAAATCGATCACATGATCATTCGGACGCACTCGAGGAGGAGTTTCCATTCCAAATTGAGTCTTCAAGTTGCATTCGAATGCTCAATACTCTACATTCTGGTAGTCTCAAGTCCACTCATGATAGATGACGCGCCCGAACACTTCTGGCACACTCTTTGTAAAGGATTCCACAGCGGTCTGGAATCACTCATTGTCAGAGCCACGTGGTCTCTTCGCTGAAAACAGAGCACCTTGGCACGGAATCTTGCGCTATGCTTGCTTCCCTTCGTGTCTGTCATCATCCAAACGCGATCTGGCGTTGTGTTCACTCGTTGGCTGCATGACTGACTGACGGACGGACTGAATGAGTTCTGAACATGGCGAGTGACTCGCTAGCTATCTCGCTCGTTCGCTCGTCCTCCGCACCAAATGAAACAGTGGAGCGAAGAGCTATGGAAGGGTGACACCACTTCGACAGATAAATAGGGATACGGGAAGAAAGCGAACGAGAGAGACAAACGTAGTGACACCGGGAACAGTCATGAAGCGAGTTGTAAGAAATGGTGTCTCGTTAATCTCAGCGCCGATCTGCCCGCCCGCCAGTTCGTCGTGTCGTCGTCGACAACATCCCGAATCGATGACTTCCTTCGGAACCTTCTGCACTCCCGTACGGGTTTCATATTTCCACCAGAGCATAACTCATTCTTGGTTTCGCACACTCCAACAGACGACTTTGATTCGCATGTTAACGGATCGATTTCCGCTCCCGAGCCCGAGAGAGGATCCCCCTTCGAGACCTCCTTCGGCGGCTTGTTCCGAGAGCGAAATTTTCGGCCATAGTGGCGGAAAAAGGGCAGAAAATGACAGAAAAACGTCGGATGACGACGAGAATCGTAAAAAAATATTCACAGGGTTCTTCATGCAAGACCAAAATAGGTGGAAGGGTATGGGGGATGGTCTGCCAACAACCTGGTAGCCGGTCTGGTGCCGGGACGAGATTGAAATGAGTTGATGCAATGAGTTTGGCAAGCGTTAAGTAGCGGAGAAGCCTCGAAGAGAAAAAATCTTGACACCTCGCCGAAACACGAACTGTGACAAGAAGACGGCAAGCGACAAACGGACCAACACCTCAGGTTTGCGAGTCGGGTGAGCCCGAGGGCGGAACTGGCGGCGCGGCGGCGGCAGCCAGGTAAATGACAAGCGAGAGTCTCTGTGCGTTTGATCGTTTGTCGAAATGCGTTGTCGTCTCAGCACCGCTCGGAGAAGAAGTCGACAAAAGAAGAGAGTGATAAAGAAAACCCACGCGCTCAATTTATTGGCCAGCTCATCATTCTGAGGCGGTAAGCGAAACTAGAGCTTGAAACAGAGGCTCGAGGAAGAAGAAGAACGACAACGACGACGACGGCGAGAGCAAAAACCTTGGCAAACATTGACAAATCTCTCTCGGCCAAAAAGTTCGCTCGAACAAAAGCGATCTATCTCTTGTCGGCGAGTTTATCACCCTGCAAGCTGGTCGTTCGCTTGCCCAGTTCGCGAGTAACTCGGTGCTTGTGTCTGTGGCGTGTCTCTTCAAGGCGTGTCGTCTTGCCCATCGGACACACATACACACACACACACACAAACTGTACGAAGCTGCATCGCGCGCTCGGCACACATGTCTACAAGGACTTTCGGAAGGCGCTCTGTGACGAGAGAACGAATTCCGCTCTCGAATAGACGCGCTCTGAGGAGGAGAATTATTACAATAACACGTTGTCTCTAACTCGTCAAAGCATCAGAGCCACGCTGCGCGCCAGATAGGGCGCCAACACAAATTTCATCCGCTGACAAATGAGGGCAATCGTTTGAGAGTCCTCTCTTTCCGCAAACAGCTATCTGAGACGTTTCAAGAGAAACCCATCCATCAGCCCCTGCCGAGGATCTCTGTTGATTGCGCTCTGCATTGAATTAGTTTGTCGTTGCCAAAACGAGCTCTGGAACGCTACCTCGCTGAGGAATTCTCTGGAACTCTCGATGAATCTTCGGTGAAAAACAAGCACTTCGAATAAACTGCTCTTTATTTTTGAAACCGGGATGTACTGGCGCTTCGAGAGCCGAACGAAAGAAAAAACCTAAACTCAAATATACATATTTACAATTTGAATACAGTGACGCCACCGCTGCTAAGATGGAATCAGACGTCAAGTCGACAGCTAACACAATGTGGCCGCTTTCTGCTCCGGCTCCCTCCGTCGACAGAATTTACACCTATCGTACATAACTGAAGCGGACTCCAGGGCCAGCTGAAAAAAAATGAGAAACGGATGATTATCGACTCGATTCCCGTTTTCTTCCGTTGTCCCGTTCTTTTTCTGTATCGTTATCAACCGTAGGCTTTCATTCCGAACGCGGAGTCTTGCAATCGAATGTTCCATGCATCTCTATGCGTCAGAGGAATTCGCAAGACAATGTGTAGAGCATTCAAATCGAAGGCAATTGGAATGTCTCCACTCACCATGGAAAGGATGATTGTGAACACGGCCGCAGTCGCATTCCGATAACCGAAATTCTCGACGAGGAAACCTCCCATCATCGGTCCGAGGGCGTTCCCCATGAAGCAAGCAGGCATGAAAATTGCCGACAGCATCGCGTAAGTTCCCAAATCGTCGGGGAGACCCTTTTCGGAGCTGAGAAGAACATCCAGGAGGGTTATTGGGGAGACTCATCTCGACGAAGAAATTTTGAAACCACTCAATCGAAACTCGGTGAGCGTAGGAAGAACCAAAGTTAGGTTCACTAGCACCGTAGTCCTCTACGCCGAGGGTAGAGGACTTTATTGGGACTCAGCATCGAGATGGAGCCGGAAGAGGATCTGTTCGGCGAAGATGATTTTAAACGTCATGAGCTACTCACGTTAGGACTCCGAGGCTGTGCATGAACGAGCACACAAAGATTGGACCGTAGCCCGTTCCCATAAACGCTTGCATAACCAGAACAAGCGCTAACGTGGGCTGCATGTTGAATACGGGAAGAGGTCCAACGAACGCGATGGCTATACAGGATAAGGCTCCCCCAGCGATCACGAAGTAGCGCGGGTCTGCCTGCGGAGCAGAGCAAGAGCTCACTTAACATACGACGAACTTTCTCGACCTTCGTCTGGAATTCGTCTCGACGGATTCCCATTACGTTGCCCTCTGGAAGTTCCTTCGTGTCACGGTGTGTCCCACCGTCTCTTTTCACAGTTTCTGTCGTGTTCATTACCCGCTTTACGGAAGTGGGGAATTTTCGAGGAATCGAATGAATTCCGGATTCACAGGAGAGGCATGATCTTTCAGAAATAAGTCGAAGCTCGAGATTCTCGTTTCTTGCTGGTATATCAATGGGAATGTTGACTCGGACCGGATGTGTCGATGTCGACTTACCACTCGCTTGCTCATAATTCCCCAGAATATGCTCGAGATGGAATAGAGACCCCCGCACACGATGAATGAGAGGCCGGTGTTCGTCGGAGACAGATTGAACTGTTTGAGATGAATCGCTAGGGTGGCGTCGTTGAAACCGACGATGATGAACGTCGACATAACCATCAATACGTTGAGAACGATTCGGATGTCGAGCAGTGCCGCCCAGGAGTATTTTGTCTCCTCGGAGCCTTTATCTGAAATGAGGCATTTCATCATTTCGGTCATCCATTTGCTCGATTTTCGATTGGATTACCTTAATGACTGGCGCACCATGATTGCCGCCATCAGTCAAATTGATCATCGGTGTAGCATTCATTGCTGCCACACAAATTTCATAGGGGACAGAAGTATGCACAGGGCGACTGCACCTTCAATCACACGGGGATGAACGAAACTAATGGAGTGTCTGTCTAGGAGTGCTGCTAATCATTCGTTCGCTGACTAATTATCTGATTGATTCCTGAATTGATCGCTTCTTCGAGTCCGTTCGAGCGAAACCGTTCCCCAATTTTCATCCCCGTCACTTGGCAGCATACGTATTCGCGAAAATCACGAGCCACAAACCGGCACAGGCTCTGCGGAAAAACACCGCAGCGAAAAATTCCACGGGAGAACTCACTGATCGTGGGGAAAGTGGCCAGGACGAGGATCGCCGTTACGAAGGTGATGCCTCCCAGCACGAAGAAGGGTAGCCGGAAGCCTCCACTCTGAAAAATAGTATGCGGATCAACGGTTTTGTACAGCACCGGCGGCGTTCATTGGAAACCATCCCGGTGTGCACGTGAGCCAGGTTTCATTTCGAACTCGAACTCGAGAGTCGGCGGCTCGAGTTTCCACGCGCTGCAGGGAAACGATTTGAGGGTTCCGTGGGTAGGTGAGTGAAGTATTGCTAGAGTATAAATCTACCTCGTACAGGAATCCCCCGATGGCTGGTCCGGCGACGACACTGGCGCCATAAATGGTCTCGATGATGGGCTGAAAGAGGCACGGATCGTTCATCAGAAGCCGCGATATTCAGCCTCTATTACTCCGATGAGACCAACCGACGGCATCAGCGCGATATGCCTGTCCGCCGACCAAAGGCTGTATATTACGCGGCCGGCCACATCTATTATACACTGAAGCTCTTCTGATCACATTATGCTTCACGCCATGTTAGCGGCCGCAGCATGTGCGCGCTCCGGCCACCCACGCAGTCAACCAGGCAGCAAGGCACTTACTCACCCACATACCCTGTACAGGCTCAATTAACTGCTGCTTGTGTTGTGCAGCTTGCGCCATTCATCCACGTGCAAACATGTATTTATGGGAACATGTATTACACAAACTCAGCCTGCGTTGTCAGAGTTTTGTGCACGCCACGTGCCCGTAACCGACATGTGTACAGGTAGGCAAGCATTCCGCGGTCATCCTCGACTATGAAAACAATAAGGGGGAGCTCGAGCTAGGTATCACGGGAACGGTTCGGCATCGAATCAAGGCAGAAATGTCTCTGTTCGAAGGTTTCGACCACCGGCAGCTCGTTTCACGAGACCGGAGGGCGCAGTCGGAAAACGAGGAAGCAGGGAACTACGCCGAGCCAGCGCATACCAAGAGCGCCACGTCACGAGGACTTCACGTGCAAAACACCTCGCACATGACGAATCTCCAAAACGAAAGATCAATCCGTCTACGCTGGTACCCCGAATTCGGGCCTTCCGAAAACGCGATCTACCGTTCGTTCTCGCTTGACATCAATTTTCGCACAGGCCGTACAAAATTTCGGGAAATTTCCACTCGATGCGAGGAAATGCGGAACACAACGTTAGGCAATGCCCTCTAGCTCTTCCTCCGACGTACGGTCGTACCTTGATTAGGTAACGACCAGCTTATCGAACCATGCGGATATAATTTTTTTTTCTCCGGGCACAATCTATTGCAAAAGGCGACCCCTGATTTGGAAAACAAACCGACCCAGGGGTCTAGAAGTCGGGAATTTTTTCCGCGAGGTTTTCCGAAAGCTTCAAGGAATCGAGCATTCTCACGCCGTTCAGCCTTCGTAGCAGCAGTATCCAGCCGCCCTCAGACACGGTTGAAAACTCAGGTCACGATCTCGATCACGTAGGAGCAGATGCTTGATGAGGTACGACAGCATGTTGAAATCAGGAACATGCAATCATACGCGCATGTTCTCGCGGAGGGGCGCGTTTGGAATCAGAATGAGTACTTCCGATCGTTCTCTGCATGCATCGCTGCGATCATCACGACGGACGATACATCGGAACTCAAGTTTTCCCGTGGAGCACCGTCTCCTAACCAGTTTCTCTCTCAGTGAAACGAATTGGTCTCGTTTACATCAGAGTCCTCACGATATGGATCGAGTTCGGCAGCCGAGGTGAGATTGCCAACAAAAATTGAAAATTCGAGGGAATGTGGGGAGGAACAGCGGAAAAAAACGTCGAGGGTCTTGAAAGGTTGAAGCGCTCCTGCTGAAGGGAAGGTATACTCACCAGACAAATGTGAGCCCAGGGACCGAGCTCGGCTCCGATGATTGCGTAATAAGTTGTGACGGCCATGGAGAAACCGAGTGCTTGCATTGACCGCAGAGCCAAGCCTGCGACGAAGAATGGAGTTCCATTCGGGAAAAGCGTGAGGAACCTTCAAAATAATTCGTCAGTTGTCAGCTGCGAAATCAGAGAAAACTTAGCTAAGGATCACGGGTAATCTACGAGGAATCTCGGCGAATCCCGGTAGGCTTGCGTCGGATTTTTCATCGCCGGAAGAAAACTGGGAAACGCATCTGTTGATATGATTCAAGAGACTTGCCCTGTGCAGACTGTGAAAATTCCGTCAAGGAACATTCCAGCGACCAACATCCTCTTTGCTTTCACTGTCTTGACGAGCTGAAACAAGAATTTCATGAAAATATCGAATCGACGGAGCGCCAATCACCTATGAGCGTGCTCTGGTACTTTATTCAGATGCTCGCCATGACTCACCAGCTTTCCAACTATAGGTGCCATGACGAAGCCAACGAGTGGATAGATTCCGAAAACGATTCCGAATTGAGTTTTGTCATTGTCCCGGTTTTCTGACTGGAAGATAGAGATTCCACTTGACTCTTCGTGCCGATCTCTATGTTTATACGACGACCGGCTGTCCTCTTTGGATTTTTGTCCACATTCTCGAATCATCATCCACTCTCCCTCTCTCTCTCTCTATCTCTCTTCAGGGGAAGTCTTGCTGCGTGCAAAAGTTGGCAACATCGACCAAACAATAGCGGCGACACCAACCCCAAGGCGAACGCGGAGGGAAAACAACAAAAACGACAACAGCTGTCTGTCCTAAGAGTTCGCAGTTGATGAGTCCCTGCCTGACAATCGACGGAGGACGAGCGGAGTGAGGTGACAAGCTGGCCATCCTGACCTCTATCAATATACAGCAGGCAGTCGCAGGAGTTTCAGAATCTCCAATTCGAGATTCGGTGGTGAGATCTGCCTGCTGCCCTCTTCCCGGGAGTCGGTGATCAAAAAAAAAACAGAGGGTCCCAAGTCCACCGCTGAAATCCACCTTACCTCTTCCGCATAAAACGGCGCAATGTGCGAGAAGCAGGAGCCTTCGGTCAGACAAGCGATCGACAAGAAGGACATAATGGTGAATTCCCTCTTGGTGAACTCCTGTTTCGGCTCCTGGATCTCAAACCTTTCCTTGGTCTGCATGATTTCTACTGGTTCTTCTTGTGCGATTCCTGTCGAAATAAGATAAAATATCGAATTACTTGAATCTAAATCCTCGCGAATCAGTCCAATCAACTCTATCACCAAACTCATAAACCCCTGCCGTTTTGAGTTCTCACAGCAGAGAGAAAGTTTGAAGAATGGATCCCATGGAGAGCCCGGGACGACTCACAAGGCAAGGTGAGGAAAGACAAACTGGGAATTTGTTCCTCGTCTTCTGAAAGGTCCGGATTCCGATTTCGGCAGCGAATCGATCGCTAAGACGCGTGTTCGAGCGACTGCAACCACAATGAACGTGTTCGGGTTGTATTCGTAGTATGCGTACTCTCCCTGTTGCGACAGTCAACCCGCCTGATCCGGTTCTCGATGATAGAGTCGTGGAAGAGGACGTTGAACGAGCCGGTGGTCAATACAAGCTCGATTGGACATCCCGTATTAGTAACCATTCTTCATAAAAAGACACAGGTTACGATGTTGCGAAATGCGGGTCCGTCATCGAACTTCCTCGTAGATACCTCAAAATCCCTTTTATCTCCAAACTGATAGGCGTAAAAATAGGCATACGGTATAAGCACGCATCACCGAGTTCAAAGACGCATCACCGAGTTCAAGGAAGAAACACGAAGAGAGTAACTTTCCGTTTTTCGGTTTTTGAAGTTACAGTTCTCGTCTCTGCGCAGTTGGTATTGAGGAGTTTCCAAAATTAAATGCGGTTCCCTCCGGACGGCTGCGTTGTTAAGCAACGCACTTAGAGGTTTATGCTGATTCATCCGCTCAGAACTTAATCTGAGATCAAGATGGCGTCGGAAGCATCACGTAGTCTTGAGAATGGCAAGCTCTCATATCACGTCATCCCGCCGACATCTTCTCACTGATTCTCGGATGCACATTGCTCAACTCGATCGGACCATTTTCACTGCTTTTGCAGCAGTGGATTGCGTATTCTCAATTTTCCAAGGTTTCACTGGATATCATACCGCCTTGGAATTGACGTCGATCGAGATTTTGATGTGTTCCTACTTTGATGCGTTCGTACATCTTCGAAATCACGTGTGAGCGCATCCCAAATGCTAAAGGAGCACCTTATTCGACTCCACAGCAGTGTCTTCAATTCCAACGTTGATTGTTCGTCCAAATCGAATTCAACAAACCTGAAGTATTTCTGATGCGAGAGAGGAATCCCAGCTGGTCAAAATACTTTACTAACAAAACATAATCGAGTAGGACCCGCACTCCTGAGCTCTGTTAGGCTGACCTTGCTTGTTATAACAGGTCTATCTTCTAGAGAGAAAGAGCGCTTTCAATCGCATTGTTTGAGCAATAAATGCTAGATTACTAGGAGTTACCAGTCCGTCTCTGAGCCGGCGGGAACTGACCAGTCGAGGAGATCGGAATCACGGCGGGCATTTGCGTCAAAGCACGTAATTTACACCGATAAACGCAGCGTGACAAATTCCAGTATCTGAGCGTCGGGTACGGTAAAACGTTAGTCATTCTAGAAGCGTGAGAACTACACTCGCTACTCATCGCTGAATCTTAACAGTTGAAAAAACTGAGCAGTGGAGTTGAGGGCTCGAGTTTTGAGAACGCACCTTCTTCTTCCTTTGGCAGAACAGGCATTTCAAGCAAGGGCTTTCCGCTTATCCGATGGTCAGGCATGGGTTTGGAAAATATTCCGAAAGAATGAAATCGATCGTGAGGGGGAAAGTAGATTTCCCGCTGAACGACTGATTCCGAACCGCTGAACAACTCAGCACAAACAGTCACTATAGCATCGTAGAGCTCACAAAGCCACGGAGGCAGACAAGTGTGGTGATTGAATCAAAAATAAAGGAGAGCTTCTAATGAAGTAAATTAGGCTGGCTGAATCCGAGCGGCAGAGAGCAAGAAAGAGTGAACTTTCTTGAATCGCCGCTGCTGCGCTGAGTGATCTCCAAGGTGAAGTTTTTTAGATAAGCACCAAGTGACGGCCACCTTGTCATCTTGAGCCCGTATTTCGATCCAGGCCTCTCATAAATAAACCTTCCGTGTCTGATGAAACTTTATGACGGAGGAATTAAAGACCCTCATGTCGAGATTCACTCTAGGTCACGGTTCATTCAACCACCGTCACCGGCTCGCAAATTTTTACAATGTATAACAACGTAAATGGACTCGGAAGGGCTGACCGCGGAGTTTTACGATCGATCCACAGAATGCATCTGGAACGTTGATCTCTACTAATCAGGCGCAAAGTTCACGTAAGTAACGGGGAAGTCTCCGCTATTTCGTCGTTTCACGGTGCATCTCGCGAGAATTTCAGGTAGCCGGAAGATCTCTTCCAGATGTCGGCCTCTGTCAATCGACGTTCTGAGCGTTTTCAGTCGAATCATCGAGTTCTGATTGATTTTCGCCAAACAGCTTCAAAAACCAGTCCCTGAGGCGAGCTAGGACATTGAGAGTGGGACAACGGAACTATTTTATTGACGCGAAAAAAAAATTGAGAAATAGCGAGGTTGTAAACCTTTTCCATCGGATAGAATAGAGCACGAAGCCTCGAAGACTGAAGGGGACATTGCGAGAATTATGGAAAAGAATCGACAGGGAGCCGGAAGACGCGAACTCGGAGCAATCGTATAAAACGGTTTCCTACCTTCGATAAGCGACTTGCGGCCTCAGAGGTGGTGCAACGGTTCAGCAGCCCTCAAACTCAAAGGTTTCAGGGAGAATTCCCGATTCAGTCTTCGAATGTCAGCTTGCAAAGTAAGGGACGACGGGTTGGTGTTGAGCGTAGAGCTGCGCCGAACATGTCCGTCTCGGTTCAACCAGGTGTGCCGCGAGAAAACTAGCTCAATTTGAAGTCCACGGCTGCGGGAAGGCCCTTTATGGTCTTGAAGGTGTCACCTAGATCTTGCCAACATCGTAGACAACGGCAATTGTGTCAGTGCCCCGCCATTCGCGACCTTTCGACCCGGGATCCCAAGGTCGGATCGGAACTTGTCTCTAGCCAGGACGAAGTCTTTGTCGAAATCCAACAGAATTCAGCTGAATCACGCCAACGATGGAGTTTAATGAGCCTTTCGCTGGGCCCACTCGTTGCACAACCTCCGCAGGTGTTATCGGCGCATGACTGTCGTCTTCGTGGAGATGGTCGTCGTCGTCGTCATCAGTGGCGGTCGAAGAGAGCGCCGGTCTATGTGAGTGTTTTTTGTGTGTCTGTGTGTGTGAGTATGTTTCCAAGTGTTTATAGTGCTCGAGAAGGCTACGGCCGTGCTCGATCTTTGTTGCCAATGGTTGCGCCTCCGGCGATGCATTTAACAATCGTACCGACCACATACAGTTCCTTCCCACGATGCCGTTCCTCGTATCAGTGCTGTGGAGTTGCCTGCAACATTTGTTGCGGCGGGAGCGCTCGCCGACCAGAGAAACACCTGAATTGCCGAGCCATTCGCTTATCTACAACTTACTGATTCCCTGATAGCATCCGTCGCTGGGGAGAATCATCGTGAAGGCATACCTACCATGTTCTCGAGGTACATACACGATGTCATCACAATGCGCTTCAGGATGAGATCTTAGAACTAGGATCATGTGTGTGTCTACGCACGAAGCCAAGACGGAGTCATTTTCAAGGAGTGTACATACTCTTTCAAGGTTTTTCTCTCTACTTTCCACTTCAAACCTCATTCAGAATGTCGAATGGAAACAATGTGAAGCCCAGTGCGCAACCTCGTCGAGTATACTCTAATCCAGTGGTTCTAAACCTTGGCTCCGCGGAACCCCTGGTTTCCATGAGGCATTTTTTGGGCCCGCCGTGAGGTCCGCCGTGAGGTCCGCCGGTCGGCCCGCGGAACCCCGGATCCGATCCCATCCGGGGGTTCCGCGGTCCTCCTCCCGAAGCTCTTGAACTGATCTTGGAGGGGGGGGGGGAGGGGGTCCACAGTCCTCCTCGCGGTCCTTTGAAAAGATCCGAGGGGGCTACGCGATCCTCCTCGCGGAACCCTTGAACCAATCAGGGGGGGGGAGTCCGTGGTCAACAAAAGGTGGAGAACTATTGCCCGTTGTATTTCGCGCAACGACGTTTTTTCCATCCTGGACCTTCTGTGGAGATGGTGTAACGGGGGACGCAGGCTGGGAGGGAGCCGTTAGAGGGCCAGAAGAGTGGCAAACCGAGGAAACGTATCGTTCATTATCCTGCTTGTTTTTTGTGCGCTCGAGTAATATCGGACGGTTTCACGGAAACGCTCGCACGTGACCACGTCACATATGTCAATGAGCTGCGAGTGGGACTGAGGATATTCAACAAGAGAGTTGCATTCGGTGTGGATGATGTCAGTCTCCCAAAAAAACATAGAACACTCATTCCATCCAGTGACTGGGTGGATTTGACTGCCTACCAGTCGAGCGATGTCTGCATTGGATCTGGCTTTCTGATTAGTTGAGTAGAGGCGGTTGGATGGGTGGTCGTTCATGCCGTCGAGCGGGCGGGTGAACCGCGAGCGTTGCTTCGAATCACAGCGACTGTTTCGTGTCATTGGAGGGCAAAAATGTTCTCTTATTCCCCGGTCGTCCTAATTCAATATAGTCAGAGTGAGAGAGAAATGCGATCGGCCGACAGGGCGGTAGGCAGCATGAAGGAAAGCTGGTCGAAAAATGGGAAGCGATATGCTGTTCGCGTGTGAGAGAGAATGAGTTGATATCATTGTAACTGAAACGACGAATATCTTGGCGGCTATTGCCCGAACCATGTTGGAACTAGGTGAATTGCCGCGCTTGGTGGGCAGCTAGGTCCATGAGCTGCTTTGAGGTCTTTGCAAGATAATCGGGAGGAGAGACCGATGCTTTAGCGCACGAGTACCCCAGCTCGACATATTAAAAACTCGATCTGGCAAGAAATGTTTGGTCGGAACCATGGTAGGGAAACGTGCTTCTCTGTTTCCCACATTGACGTTGTCGGATCCAGTCCACACTCTTTGTAGGCCTCGCTCGAGCCTCTATCATGCATCTTCTCCCGTCGTTTCCCTCCGGGGAGCTACATTCTCCAGACCCACTCAGTCAGTCATTCTTGTTGTTATTGTGTAAGAGAAACCAAGGATTTGATTCGATAAGCCATGAACGGGATGTTCGGCTACTTCATACACGCGAGTCGGCGATACACGGCCGTTTTCAGAGAGATTATCCGAGAATCAAATCACATTGTCGATTTTTCAGTTCGATTGATTCGATATTGTCCCCGGATTCCGTGATAGATTCCTGTTCACATCCCGTAGGGGCTTCGAGGACGGTCGACAAGTCTAAAGCACGAGAGACTCCGTCTAAGCAAGCTTGAGAACGTATCGGGGAGCAAGGACAGCCACGCGTCGACTGGAATGAATCAACAGCTCTCAGAATGGAAAGTTGTAAGGACCTTGATCCATCACCTTAACGAGCCTGTTTTTCTCATTCCGTCCTTCGTCTCCGGAATTTTCCACAACAGTCGTTCTCGGTCGGGCTCTGAAAGCATCCAGCGTTTTCCAGAGTGCTGGATCGGGTTTCTCTCCCCTCCTGAACGGAGAGAAACCAGGCGACCTGATGGTCGAGCGATCATAGCAGTCTAAAGGATTTCGCGCGGTTCGCGGCGACGCGACGCCATATTGCCGCCGTTTTGGCGGATTGACCTCAACCTGTCAAATGCCGTTAAATGGGGGAATCAGCGACGCAAGGGCACCCTCAACACAATCCGGCGCTAGATTGGCGAAGAAGGAGTGCAATTCCAAGGCTTCCTGAGGAGCGCAGGACGAGTTGAATGTCATGATTCGCGTGAGACGGGCCTGACTCTCTCGTTTGGTTGTTCTGAGCGATGTTTTATGAGTGATCGATAATTTATTTTCCGCTTTTCCGATCTTTCGGACCACCCGTGTTAATGGTCGAAAACGAACGCGACATTCTAAAAGAAGAAGCCTTGGCTCACAAACGACGACAGCGACGACGACGACGACGACCGGTATCTGCGTTTCCTACGACTTCCTTCCATTCAGCGTTAACCGAATCTCTGAGCGAGCGCTTCTCCTCCTGTTCCGATTCAGCTCTCCTCGGTTAATTTGGGCGAACAACCCGTTGGATCCGAATCTCGTTCTCAAGATGAAGATTGATCATCTCCAAGTAGCGAATGAGTTTGTGAACGAACGAGGCAGCGAGCGAGCGAGTGAGTGAGCAAGCGAACTCTTAGCACTTCAGCCGCTTCTGCGAAATAATTCCTCTTCGGGTCGTCGGGCCAACTCTGTGAAGCTCTCTCTCACTCTTGGCTCGCGAGAGATCTTCTCCCGGGTCTGCTTTCGTGTCAGCGGGAGGAGTCACGGAAAAGTCCCGGATATGTATTCCGAATTTCCTCGCGCATTTTCCCGCGGCGAAGCTCGCTGATCCGCTCTCGGAACTTTCCAGCTATAGCGGAGTCTGCTTACAGCAAACAAATCTTTGCTCGCTTTGTTTTTTTGCTCGGAATATCATAGAGTACTTCCCAGGTCTTCAAAGAGGCTCGTTCAGTTGTTTTTCGGCGCTCTTTCGTCCTAAGGCACATATGGCCGCTTCAAGGGATCTGAGGTGGAGGAACCCACAAGTCGAAAGTACGCCAGAAGCCGTCCAGCGACGCGGAACTCTTATGATTGATGAGACGACAGCCGATGTCGACCATTATGTGAGAACTTTCATTGAGATTTACACTTTGAATGATAAATGGCCAGGGAGAGTTTTCCTTAGCTCTACAGCGACGCCGTCGACGTTCGCACCCCCACACCCACTATGTCGACCCACGCGTTCCTTTTTTGTGTTGGGCAACGTGCACCATTGATAACTGACTTCAATGGCCGCTCACTCGCTGCTCGAAACCCGTGATTTATTCTCCGCGCCTGCCACACAGAAGCTTCCAGAAATGATTCATCGATTATTATTACTTCCACTTGAACAACGTCGAGGAAAGAAAGGTCCTCAATGCTCACCTAGACAGGAATTGTTTGGAACTCACCTTGTTGCCACGATTCTTAGAACCAGTTCTCGCTCTGTAGTTCGCGGGAATCCTCATGTGAATTCTTCGAAGGTGAAGCTCGCTAATGGACGGATTAGGAGCCGAAACACCAGAACAAACCGCGACTTTGGCGGGTGCGGGTTGAAGACCTTCTGGACCTAAGCCCGCGAAAATTCGAAATTTTTCGAACTTCCGCCGACCTTGAGGACGCCCTTGAGCACATAATCAATTATGTGTTATTGTATCATTCTCCGGAATAATTTGTTCTCATCCAAATCGGTCCGTCGAATTGATGCACGCAGAATTCTTCAAAATCTACCCTCTCCATGCAGGAGCAAAAGTTCCGTCGAACGCTCCGTACATTCGTTTTGGTATCGGAGGCCAGTTATTCAACAAATCAGAATCAACTCCCTGAAGCACGTTTTCAATCGCGATCTTATCGGTTCATATCTCATAGATTTCTTTGTATCATTTCTTCGCATAGGGAAGTTTGTTGTCTGCGCGACTTCGGGCCAAAGCTGGATCCAACACTTCTTAATCAAAGGAGTTTCATGTACATATCTCATTTCGCCAAAGTTGTGCAGGGCTCTGATCAAGCTCACTGGAAGCTCGAACAGATCACACAGCTTCGAACTGTCGCAACAACGGTAGTGGAAACAGACGGTCGGTTCAGCCGTGCACGACAAACGTGACGACAATCGAGCTAGCAATTAACGCGAGGTGACATAATTGATGAAGCTTGTTAAGCATCTCATGCGATCTCTCGCTACGGGTACAAATACTTTGGGCAAGCTCTTCCATCAGTCGAGCTGCGCATAGGCCGATACCCTCGCACTTTGCAAATGAACCCATCACCTGAATCCTAATCTGGCGTCATCACAATTCCACCGGGGATCGCCCCGAGCAGAGCAATCCTAGTAGCACTCCATGAATGTTGCAAAACCACCCGCAATTCCTGTCGGGTGACCGAGTGGCTCTATTGCAAGCGGCGCGCAGCAATTTTTGCCGCAATGGTCGGCGGTATAACTCAAAAGTGACAGTAATGATAATATGTTGTAAACGTCCGAGAGACAGAGGTCGTTCATTGAATCCCGCATTAACAGCGGTATGAACGATGATGTGGGCTAGCTGGGTGTATGTACGTGCTCGGCGCAGTTGAAAACCTCACGAAACGAATGAGGGTGTCGTCACGCTGTTCATCGTTCGGGCACGCGTAATGATAGGCAGCCGGGCACGTCTCTAGTTCATGGGGCTTTTAAAGGCTGCCAGTCGTCCGAGAGTCAGCGGCCCACCAGCGACGCTGGCGTTTGCTATCCCGTACAGCCCGTCCAGGACTTCGCCCTCAGGTGCACTACTATACAGGTCCTCTGTGAAATGAAGTTCATCGCGCTGACAAAGGACAGCTACGCGCTGGCTATTCATGGATGAAGTCGTATTCACGTATTCGTTGGATGCCTACGCACACCTACAATGACAACCGAGACTCGGAATATTTTCCTTCGAAAGCAAGAATTCCAGTCGAGATTTCAGAATTTCGAGCCGCTCGTGATGATGAAGATCACTGGGTCACTTATGAGCGACTTCTATTTTTTTTCTTGGCAACACAGGTCTTTGAATCGGAGCAAAAGTGAAGGAACGACAACAGAGGCCCAATTCGTACCCATTTGTGTTTATTTGTTTGTGTGTAGATTTGTTTGTTTCTAATGATGATTTGTGAGTATCCGGACGACCCGGCGAACCACGGAAACTGCTCGGTAATGAATATAAATCGTTTATAAGAGTTTTTTCTTCTCTCTCCGCGTTGTTTGAACGCATCCGAGACATTCAAATCGCAGTGTGACTGTTTCGAAATTGCAGCGTTGGCCCCAAGTTTCTCCCCCACGTCCCCCTCCCCGACCCAGGTCTTCTGCCATCTATTCATCCGCCCGCCCGCTCTCTGCCGGCTGGCAAGCCATCGCGAATTACAAGCTACCACCCATTGCGGGAACATGGTAACAACAACAACGACGACGACGACGACGACGGCCATCAAGCATGGCATAAGTCGTAAAAGCAGATCTGCCAGACACCCAACTGCAATTAACATTGAGTTGCCATAAACGTCGCCATTTGCTTGTTGCCGACGCTGCCGACGCTGCCGCCGCCGGTCGACGCCTCCACCGACAGACAGTCCCTGTGTCCCTCCATGACGGGTTTCCCTCGTAAAGTTGCTTCATCGCCCTCGTGCAACACGCTTCTAAAATATTGCCTGAGAGTGAAACGTCGGGAACGCGAGGAAAAAACTCTCTCTTCCTCTCCGGGGAGACGGTTCAAATTGCAACAATTCGTGACTTTGCAACGTTCATTTCATTCCAGCACGTTTTGAGGTGGCGCTGGAACTTCAGAGTGAGCTGAAAGAGTTCAAAGTTTCAGAGTTTGAAACGCGAGGAATCTGCTGGAAGAATAGGTTGAAAGCTTTTTCATAGCCACAATGACATCGACGATGACAGCATGAGCTGATCCTGACTTTGTCCCGCCAGGAGCGACTTGGCGAGGTTTGGCAGGGAATCTTCTGCGACCGCGGGAAGCGAGTATCGTAAGAGCCAGCAGCAAGTGAAGCAGCCTGGCGGCCAGTAAGAACTGACAGAGGAACACGGTCCGAGGGAAAAGGGAGGGCGCTGCACCAACCGTGTGGCTTGGTACGCTAGATGGCCGGGTGAGGAATGGATCCATTAATAATGATTCATCAAAATGATGTATGGTAGCCAGCTCTCGCCTCCGTTCCTCGGTCTCTCGCTTCCCTCCACAGCGAACAGGGCCTGGCTGGCTAGATGGCCGTACTACTATATGCTTGCCTGTCGAGGGGATCCGAGCGAGCCAGCCAAGCGGCCAGCGAGCGATGGTGGAGGTCACTCAGACCACCCTTTACCTCGGCACTTCGTCACCACTGTATCGACGCCTCGGGACTTCATCCCGTTGAGGCTGTCCTTCAGCTGGAAGAAAAACTTGAAAAATTGGGATCCGGAGCTCAAAAAACGTACCGATGAATACAGAAAGATCGGGAGGAGGCCTTGACCTTAAACGTGGTCCCCTTCCTTCGCCCGCCACACGCGGTATGTCTCAGCTTTCTTGTCGAGGTAGACCGGCAAGACCTTGTTTGCATCATGTGGAGTAGTCCTTGGAGTCGAAGATGTTGAGTGAAGATCGAAGACATGGTGTGAAGTATCCTCTGGAATTCTCCTGGATATGGAAAATTGTAGGGGGGAGGGATGGAAATCCGAGCTGGAGTGGAGCCTCTTACCAAGAACTCCACAGTCCTGATTCTTGACCAAAGAAACAAGATTCGAAAGAAGCAGCGAAGGCAGTCGACACGAGAAAAACTTCGCCTGCACCGTGTGTTCTTAGATCTTGGAGAGTACATGTGAAATCGAAGGGATGGAATCACCGAGCAGAATGAGTTTTGTCAATGAACTTCAGTCGGACATCCCGAGGCGGACAATTAAGGCGAATGGATGTTCAATCGTGTTCTATGAATCCGTTGCACGGTCCGATGTTGGCTCATGTACATACATTTGCTTGCTCCTGCCGATTAATTGACTGTTAGTCTGGGCTGCGATACCGGGATCGTCCATTAGTTTCGAGATGGGAATCGGGGGAGCCGCTGGAAGAGAACCGCGGGACTTTCCCCAAATGGACCGAAGTTTCGCGATGGTCGTTGTGCTCAACGTGGAAGTCAGCGGTTTCAGCCCCGAATTCCGAGTCCTTACGACCCAGTTGGTAGGGATATCACAAGGAAACCTTCCAACTTGGATCAATTTTGAATATTCGGAGTTCCTTGGGAGTGTCCGGACGGTGGTCTGTCTTCGGGTTCCGGCGAATGCTCCGGGAGTCACTTTTCGAGATCCTCCCGTTTCCAAGTGGAACAAAATTCGGGAGTCGGTACCGAGGTGTCGACCGAATAGACAGACGAAGAGGCAGGGCCGCCGACGAGCACGCAGGCCGGCAGGCAGGCAGGCAGGCATCCAGGCAAGGAGGCAAACCATCAATATCTGTCGAGAAATGCGAGGAAAACGGACTCGCGCACACTCGCAAGAAAAAGCACGAAATGAAACACGATTGATCATCCTGTCGCCTCACTGCTCGGTGTGTCGAGTCGAGTGACGACTTCGCGCAAATACACTTCCACCCGTTTCAAACTTTCGCCCCTTGAATTTGGCACCGCATTCTCCTTCCATTTTTTTCTGCTCTCGATCTCTCTTTTCCTCAAGTTCAGGTCGTGGGTTGGGCTGCGCTGCCAAGTCGTGGGCTTCGGTGCGGGACAGAACGATAGCGAATCGAAAATCAGAGAGGGAAAAAAACAGTCGAATCCCTTCCGAACAAACTTTCCCATCAGGGAAAAACTTGATTGCGGATGGAATCTGACAGAAAAAAAAATGAGTTCAGCTCGATTCAGATGTGAGCGAAGGCTCAATTCTGCATGAACCGGTCGCGTTAATTCTTGGAGCTGTCGGGCGTCCGGCTGGCAACATCGAGAGATTGGAGATCTGGCGCCATGTTAATCTGGCTCCTAACAAGTTCCGAGGTGACCCGTTGGTACTTTGTTCGGCGTTGTTGTAGGAGTTTATCTCGCGACGGCGATCGCGACCAGACTACGCCGAGAATACAAAACATGGATCGGAGACTCGACGTGTCGGTTTGAATGTGCTCGACTGCGCGGCTCGGAGTCGAATCGCTTAATCAATCGGTCGCCACTGGAGTCTGTTATCCGAGGTGTGTAGAGGTGGCGGCGGCGGCGCGCCAAACCAAATCGGATAATCCTTCGTTTCGTTCGCCAGGGGAGGGAGAAGACCACCTCTGAGAGCTCTGTCCTCTACCTAACTCTTCTTCGATGCTCTTCTCACTCCCGATGTCGCCGCCGCCGCTCTGCCCTTTGGAGACCCCAAAAACTGAATTCAGAGCCACTAACACCGAACCACAACACGACTCGGTGGGCTAAAGCCAATCAGAGACCATTCCGCATAATCTACGCGATACCACCCTTGATCCTCCTCCTCCGACCCTATTCTCCTCCCTCCTCCCCTCCCTTTGTGCTGCCTCCTTCTAGCCTCATGGTTGCTGCCCGCTTTGCACGGGATGCGGCGGCCGTACTTAACACTCTTAAACCCCCTCTCAATATCAGACCCCAAAGGGGGACCCGGTCCCCGTCCCCCTCTCCCCCTCGAGACCATTTCGTATCCTCTTTGGGAAGGATGAGAGCATATCAACATGTAATCTTGTTTCAGAATCACAAGCATGGATGTTCATTAATAGATTCACAATCTTCCGGATGTTGAACAGCCCACCACAGGCAGAGGCGAGCATAAGACCACGACGACGACTACTTTGCGAGCGCCTTTGCTTTTTGTGTCGCGCCGCTGTGTTGAGCAAACTCGATTGGGATTATCCGCTTTTGCATTTTCTTTTCTTCGTTCTCGTTTTGTCCAGGATTGGCGCCACTGTGCACTTTAACACCAGATGCTGTGCTCGAGGAGCGCTCGTTCGCGTTTTGCCTGATTTTGAAGCTGCCGCTGCCGCCACCGCTAAAGCCGCTTCCTGAACCCTCAACCGGGCAGCGGGGCGCTCGATGCAAATCCAGTTTCGGAAAAACAACTCTCGAGCACGGGCTTAGGATGCTTTTAGTGATCGGGAGGAAAGAGCATCAAAGCACTTCCAACTCGGAGCTCTGTCTTCGCTAGAACTGCGACGCCAGAGGCTTTCCGCAAAAAAGCTCGTATACACGAAGATTGTTCCCGTTTGTTCTCCTCGATCAAATCGACATCTTATTCACAAAAGATCTTTTGGTGAATGGCCTGGATGAAAATTGGAGTATATCACCAATTCTACAGCTTGATCTTTGGTCGTCGAACGGGACAATTCGATCCAAATTACGCGTTCTCCGCCTGACTCTGATCTTCTGCTGCCTCCTGATGGATGACTGAGTTGTCTGAAAACTATTTTTACTATTGCCAAAACTCAAATCGGCGGCGGCCTTCAACGATCCATCACAGTGAAGCAATCACCAGCTCGGCAGTCGAGTCGAGTTTTAGGCGAACTCGACTCAATTTCTTCTCTTCCGTGTATGTAGCTAAGTCTTCGGGAGATAGACGAACGAGTTCGGCGGACGATCTGGCGAGATCTAAGTGCGTGAGTGAGTGTTTGACCGAGCGATGCAAATTCTTGAATTTTCTCTTCGAAAAGCGAAAAACTCCGGCATGATCGACGACGTGAATAGACCAATGGATGGATGGATGGATGGACTGATGGATGAATAGAGAGACGGATGAACGATAAACGTGAATCTTGCGCTCGGTGCCGCATCAATCACGCGGCTCAGTTATTGTGTCTGTGAGGGATGAGCAACGCCTTGAGGATTTTCCCCGAATTCTCTCTCGGTTTGCTTACGGGCCTTTGTCTCGACCGTGATGGCTCACTTGGCCGCGCGTGTTTGATCGCCCGTTTGCCTGATCGTCCATGGCTGGCTATTAACTCCGCTGAATCAGCTCCTCTGCGTGATTCAGAAAACAACATTACTAACAACAACGACAGCAGCAGCAGCAGCAGCAGCAACAAAGAGGAAGACAAAAACGAACTCAAAGCGCTCCCGTCGCCAGGCGCCTCCACCTCAAACGCTTCGAGTAGTGTCATCTGGAGGAAACAATTTCCAGACGTTTCTTCAAACTCAGTATCCCACAGTGATTCGATCAGAATGTTGAACAATTTTTGTCCCGCTGCAACGACATCAACAAAAATGAGGTCTTTAGAGCTCAGTTCTTCCCGAGAGATTACGCGACTTCAGATAAAAGCGGGTGATGGCGTGGTGCGAGTCTTGCGGGTCACCGTTGGATGTCCATGGGTGGTTTTTAGGTGATTTCCACCACAAAAGCAGAGAAAGAAACACTTGAACGCAGTGTGACGGCCGAGTCCATCTCTCTTCTCTCACTCAGGTTGATTTTCTCGCTTGCTTTCATTGTTCCTTTCTTCTCGCCCCGTTCTCGACGACACCGAGCAGCAAAGCTGTTTTGTGTCCGGGTCCGTGTACAGTGTCCAATAACCGGGACACGGTTTTAGCGACGACAACAAACTTGTGAGGTGAGTTGCTAGTGGCTGATTAATTGCCGACTGATCGTTTAATTCGAGCTAACCGATAATTTATGAGCTCTAGGAGCAGCGTCGTCCGGAGAGAAATTGTCGTTTCGCAGAATTCGTCCCGGGCCTCTCCGAGCCGCTGAATCCTCCGGCGATTGAGGGGCAAAAACTTGGTCCGTGGGGTGTGCGATCTCACGGACCATCTCGCAGCGGACAAACTTTTCGAACGGCTGACCGGGGGCGAGCTCTGGATCGAAGTTGAAACAATCGGGTCACGGACACGATCGCAGTTTCGAAATCGATCGCGAGATTTCGGAGAAATTCCCCCACGCGATGATCACCCAAACATCCGGATGACATGATGAAGATTCGGAAGCGCACAAAACGAACTAAACTGACAAGTCGAAACGGAACACAGAACAAGATCTCCGTTCTCAATGATATACTACGTCTGATAGCTTATCAAGTCAATGTGGTGTCATCGGAGGGTGTATATAGGCCCTGGCCCGAAACCGGCAGGACCAAGGCCTGCTGACAACCAGTTGAGCCTGGGCGTCGGTTCCATGACATTCGCTGAGTTATTTGCCCGATGTGCGTGCGCGGAAACGGATTCGAACGTAACGAGTGATCAATGGGGAACATTGTTGTTAGCGGAGCGATCGGAGAGGGTTCCTTGTGCTTCATTAATTTACGTACGTGAGCGAGTGTGCGAGTCTGTGTACCGCAGCGAGCCCGGCAAGCAGACAGGCAGGCAGGCAAAGCACATTCATGGCCGAGAGAGCGGACAGCCGTCGTGCGTCCGAGCGAGCGACCCACCGACAGAGGCCTTTGGTATATAATGATGATATAAATACATAGAGAAGGAGACCAAATGGAAATCTATAATAAATTGTGATTTATGATGCTGCGCGACCGGGCCAGCAACGGGACGAGCCAGTCTGCGAGCGACCACCGTTCTTCGCCTCGTTCATTCATTTATAATCACTTGGCCCGGCGGCGGCCGCAAGCACCGTCGACACAGGAAGGCTGCACCACCGTTGCCATCCAACCACCTCAACGGCACGAACCGTTTGGAAGCAGCGAAATACACGCGTGCCGTTTCCTCTGGCTTGCCCTCCGCTTTCCCATCGGGTAAATGAATTGCGAGCAATGAGGGCGACCCACCGCTCTGGGGAGTTCGCGACCCCCATCACTAATCGACAAGACATGGTGGAGGTAAAGAAGATACCCCGATCCGACGACTGATTCATATCTCACAATGAGAGTGATTCGATCATTCCCCTCCATTAAATCGACGAATATTCCAACGTACCTGCACCGTCTGACCGAAAGGCGCATGACTGGGCAAGTGGACGGGTTGTGGCTCAAACGTGCGCGATAACGTGAAACACATGAGAAGCATAGCTCGCACTCTATTCGCGTCGTCGTCGTCGTCGGGCCCGAATCTACGTTACCGCCGCTAGAGCTGCTCCTGATTACAACTTTTTGATTAATACATCCGTGCTAGAGATTGTGCGTCAGATAAATCTACAGACTCGTCGCTCCGACCGCCGTCAGTAGTAGCAGCAGCAGCAGCGGGAGCGGCGACAACGATGTCCACGCAGATGAAGTGGACGTGCGCTGATCAGCGATGTATGTAGAGTCGACGTCTCTCTAGTCCGCTTCCATGGATGTGTTCTCCTCAGGGAACGCGAGCACTCCGGGGTTGACTTTTCAGATCCCGATCTGATCTTGCTACGATCAGCTGAGCGTGTACCGCACTGTTGGTGACCCCGTTCAATTCGATTTGGGGCTCTGCGGTCGGATATTGGGCCGATATGAAAGATGGTCACTAATTTCGGTAATTTCGAGGAGAACTTCGGCTGATTATGTGGAATTTCCTTCAACTTTCCAGAAGGAGATTCGAACCTGAAGATTCTCTAAGAGCTCTTGAAGTGCGCATGGGAAGGTCTACGGAGCTTGTTTCGATTTCGAAGCGAGACGCAAATAGCTTCGCGAGAGTCAAAAATCACGCTCTGTCAAACTTGGATTCTTCATCGATGACTCGCGGACAGGCGGGCGGAGAGCAGCCAGAGAAAATAATAAATAATCTACAACGAGCGTCGGCCATTAATCATAACTCGGCAAATATTGGTTCGCCATGTCCGCTTGTTGGTTCTTTCGTCGTCGTCGTCAAGATCCTTCCCCTCCCTTCTCACGACGATCAGTCATAGGGCGAAAAGTGCGCGCTCAGCTTGAAAATCCCGAAGAAGTATGCATCGCGCAGATCGGAAATTGATGAAACATTTGTCATAAATATATGAGAAAGAGAAGAGAGAGCCAACAATCCGCCGAGCGAGCATTCGATTCTCGCTTGACGGGCTTGAATCCGGAGTGGATCAGGGAAAGTGTCGCCGCAAGGCTAGGCCCGCGTCGAGGATTCGCAGGAGATATGAAAATGGTTCGTGACTCTCAAAACACCAACTTTCAGATGAGAAGACGCACTACCCGCTCTGCTGGAAGCCTCATTTGCCCTCTGTGAACATTTTCTTTCCTCAAAGTCACCAATGCATTCGACTTGCAGCTAAATTTCAAGGGGTCGTTCGGATGATAGGCCCGACAGACTCTCCTCGATGGAGATAGCCAAAAGAACTCAACGCCGAGGAAAAATGTATTGATCCCGGACACGTGCATCGTATTTTGGTTTGGGAGGGTCGAGATCGCCTCGAGTCTCGAAACCACAAATCTGGCATTGATTCCAGATCTATTCGACAGCACCTGAAGAATGTTCAACACGAAAAAACTTGAGTTGCTTTTCCTCCAATGAAGCGATGATTGCCCAGAGCAATTCAGGATGTCATGCTGTGCTACCTGTATGCCCGGATTCAATTGAACTCTCTAAGGAATCGTCAAGACTCCTTCTTGAGTTAGTACGATGCGCACTATTAGAATTACTTTCGATCGACGAGTACACTTACTTTGATTTCTCCGCAAACTTGAGGCCAAACTGTGTTCTTCAGCTCCCGTTCGACCGAGTCTCGCTTTCCTCTACGATGTCGAGCCTCCTGACTGTACGGATCTCCGAGAAAAGATGATGGTTCCGGATTGGGGAAGTCTTCATATCGTCTCTCGGGGAAACTCGTCTTTCAAACGGTTTCGAGAAAAGAAGTGCCCAAGGAAGATCGAGAGTGAGAGGATGAAGACCATGAAGTTGAACCCTAATAGAGTCATCGGCATGTGGGAACGCACATCTGTTTTTTGAAAAGAATTCGAAGGAAACCCTCGAAAGACATCCTTCAGAATCCCTTGTTTCTGTCTCCATCGAGCCAGCTCCGTTCCGAAAACCCGAATTGGTGCCGTGTAGGTCTCTTTTTTTTGCAGGGCGGGTTTTAACGACTCCGCGCTTCGAAATCAGCAACAAATTTGTAACTGCCGAAGTCTCTATAATGCCGATCTGTTCGTCGCTAGTGTCTATTTGAATGCATACTCGGTTGGTCGGTCGGTCGTCCGCTCGTTCATAGCTTGGCAGGCGGACTGCTTCCTAAGCGCATATTATATATTGCTCAAATAAATCAGCGGCGAGAAGCGGTGAGATACCGGGCCTTTGCTCTCGGCGCTCGTGAGAAAAACACATCGAGTTTCAACCGCTCTCCTCGTCGTCGTTGTCGTCGTCGTAGCGCTCACCTCTCGAGTTATGGACGTGCACATACAAAACTTCGCTTGCTCGCCGGCTCGTACTTACACGGACTAACTTACAGGTAGGTACATTACACAGACCCACACGAAGCCGGGGCTCGGACACGGATACACTGGACACAATCGGCATTTGAATACCGGTGGACGTGAGAGACTGAGGACGACTCGAAAACCGGCTCCTCTCAAAAAGATGTATCGTGTTTCATGCCGGCAATAGGGCGTTGTGAAAAATTGGAGCACCTGGAGTGATGACAGTACATTCCCGAAAAGGCCCATGCCACCACCAGGAGCTAGCTCATGCGGTTCAGGTTCGTCTTCTATTCTTATGATGCAAAGTCACCCAACATGCAATTCTGCACCCTCTACTTTCGATCCCGACGAAGATGTAGAAGGTGACGAACACTGTTGTTTGACCCAAGAAGCGATCGTTGGTATCGATAGCTGAAGCTTTAAAGTGATCCGTTGCAAATCTTCATTAGGCTTTATATCTGTTTTGTAAGAATATGTATGACCGGTTCGTTTAACTTTCTATATCTCGCATATCCGATCGACTGTGCGTTGTCGGTCCAAGCTGCAATTACAAGCCCGGTATTTGCTCTAATAGCTGTGATAAATTTCTCCGAATGATAATGAACACAACTGTTGGCTGGTAGTATTTAGCAGATAAGCATCAAACTATGGCCCCACGTTTTGTCTGTGAGTCGTTGGTAAGAAGTTTTTTTCATCTGCTCGCTTTTGCGTTTATCCGACACTTGGACGGGTCATCCCGGCTCGTTTCCAGGATCTAGCTCGCCATATGATGAATGTGGCAGATAGCTTTCTTCGCGGTTAACGACGGAAATGATTTAATCTGGAACAAAGCGAAACCCCTCGGTGGAAACCAGCTTCAATCTTCTCTGTACCTGATTTGGAACGAGATGGAGAACAAAGATTCTAATTGTGGGGAAAACATTGAATAGTGCTTGAGAAAAAAATTAGAAATTGTCGACGCGTGCTAGCATAGCCAAAATGATTGCGACCGAGTTGACTTCTATTATAATTTGCGATTCCAGTCTTCACCGGTAGGAAAAACCTCATATCGTCTCCTAATCTTCTTCGTTCCGAACAACCCGAAGTTTCGGTTGGCCTCGCCACTCGACGACCCAGGTGAACTACTTAGGGCAGTGTACAAAAGACCGCAAGGTGGTTCTCCCTTCTAAACTTCACACGAACTTCCGGTCTGTGTGGCTAAAGCATTCCAAAGGGGAAGTTTTCCTGGTGAATTCTGAGCTCCTCATTCAGTGACAGATGGAAGAACACTGGGTACTGAGCAAGGGGCTAGGCTCCGATGGACGCGGACAGCCTAAGTACCCTGGCTTGAGTCCGAATTATCTCACGAAACGAAATGTTTCTGAAGAGCTCGCTTTCTGTCAGATGTTTGCTCAATAAACGCAAGTGCATAATCTCGGTAGAAACGATTCTTGTTGCACGCGACTAATTGTGGGGGTTAGGATAATCGCTGGCGGACGGAACGTTAAAAGTTTCATCAACTGCACTGAGCGTGCGATTTCGCAAGTGTCCTGGGGGATTGCCTCTAGGACACTTCTGTCGCTCTAACCTACTTCTGACTGACAGCCTCAGGAGAGAATTGAAGAACGAAGGTTTAACAGCAACAGAGATCACGATGCTCGTTCATGAGCTCGGTGATGGAATCCATCGATTCTCCAGATCAGGGGTGGGCAACCCGCGGCCCGCGGGCCGCATGCGGCCCCCGGGTACTTTCTCTGCGGCCCGCCGCCGTATACTCATGCGTTCAGGGCCCGATAGTCTCTTGTCGATATTGAGGGAATCCAGCATCTCATTCAGACTTGACCCTATAAATAATATTCCCTGGGACAAGATATCCCACCACGATCCGCCTTTCAAAAAGAATAGTTCAATTTCTGAATCAATTCCAAATAAGGATCACGTCATACACCCAGTGGCGTAAGCAGCCTCGCTGGCGCCCGCGGCAGACTTCCGACCCTACAGTTTTCGCAAATAGCTCTGGTGTACACACTCTCACTCATGTGGTTCGGGAATGATTCTCAGATCGATATATTTTGAGTTGGCTTATCATCACAATGACTTTCATTTGATGTCCAAAGATCCCCTTTTTTCACTCGTCTCTCTCGTCATCCCGTTCTCCATACTCAGGTGGGAGGTCTACAAGTCTCCATTGGTTTATCGAAGCTCTCAGATTTGAGAGGATCAACTCGAGTTTGCTTAAAGATCTTTCACAGCTTGCAATGCATATCGCTATCGTGAGTAAGATCTGGACAGAAACTCAAAGATTCGGAAACACGCTCCCGTCTCCATAATGAACCATAGAATGAAGGAGCTCCACCGATTGGCTGATATGAATTTCGTTCCGAGCTCGTGGTGGCATCCTGCAGTGGTAGATTGCGCGATCCAATTCTTCGCCGTCAACATCAACTTTATGGAAACCAGCAAAATACCGACATTGTGCTTCGAGCGTGTCACACTGATCATAGAGGAGTCGCGGCGTAACTTGCAGAGAGCCGAATTTCTCATCTGATTCCGCGAAACGCTCGGATCTTTGCTACAGCTAATGAAGGAGCCAATCGATGGTAGTAAACATAACGCGCCTCATATCATCTTTTGCTTTCGAAACGGTACCGCGAGTTGTTCTGCTTTTGCTGTTGCTCGAAGGAGATCTCGGAGTCGTCGCAAAATTCCTGGCCTCATGATCCGTCGCAACCTTCAACAATGAAGGCATGCAACTATAGATGCACAGCCATCCGAAGGTTCCTCTCTCTGATTCGACCCTTACTCGGGGCCGGAATCGCACTTGTGAACGCTTGTTTGATTCAATTCTGTCAAACCGTATATCACAGAATTTGCTGTTATTGACAATTTTCCGCTTACATGACTCCGGTAGTATGAATGGGGGCTCCGTTTTTGCGCTCCCATAGGCTGCGCCCGGGGCATGAGCCCCCTCTGGCACCCCCCTAGTTACGCCACTCATACACCCCGGGAAGGACCACTGCGGCCCGCCATGGGTTTTGAGCGCAGTCAGTGGCCCGCCGGAGGTCCGAAGTTGCCCACCCCTGCTCCAGATCCTCGACCCATAAAGCTTTGCAACTGTGGCAGCGATCGCAATTCACGCGCCGCACATCTGCCTCCGAATGTGGAATGATACGTCAATTCCGAAGTTCCAACGTAGGAAACAGGCAACTAATAGCAGAGCATGGAAAGAAAAATTGCGATCTCGTGCTGGACCCGCGGGAGCTCGCTGGGTGTTGGACAAAGAGCTTTCAACGTCCAGTTCCGCTCGAGCCCCACCGGAGTCGGGATTCGCTCGTTCATGGAAGTGGGAGATAATTCGGGCAATCGCTTCTTTATTTCCTCATCACAGTGGGGCATCGTGGGGTTTCGTTGTTATTAATGTTTCTAACGAGTTTTTTACGCCGCGATCGTTACCGCAGCCCACCTAGACCCTCACACCAGCGGCATTTTTGTGCAAGCTATCCCGGTTCGCTGCTGCTGCTGACGATCATGGTGCACTCGCTTCCACCACCTCAACCCGCACCATTCACACCATTTCCTCAACCAACACCAGCAGCTACGATTAGCGTTTTTAGGAACAACGTACCCCAGTTCAAGCGAGGAACAAGAGTGGGAGTTTTACCTCCAGGACGACGAGTCATTCGGAGGGTCACGGAGAACAGCGTTCCTGGGCATCCCAAGGGGCTCGGATACCTTGACTCCATCGATGCCAAGTTTCCAAACTTCTCCCAGTGCTCGTATCTCGTGCTTTTCTCACTCGCTCTCCCTCTCGTTCAGGTGATGCTTAATGAACGCACTCTACCATTAATCATCGTAAGTGATGTTAAGATGGAGAACGACGCAAATGAATTGAAAGACTTTTAATTGCTGCCAGTGCTAGCTACCAGCACACCAAGCAAATTGCAGAAAACACACAAAAAATCACGATGCTGCCGGACAGGGGCGTCAAGGATCATCACGAGCCGCGATGAGCTTCGAAACCTGATGAAAAAATCGTGAAATGTTCTCCAGAACACGGCACGCAACGGAACTTCGGTTCCTCCGGCGTAACTCCTCAGAACCTCTTCGCCCGAGTCCATGGCAGCCTCACGAGAAAAACAGATTTGTAGGCCATGCAGAATTCATTGGAAGATCACATGTAGGTCATAGGCCGTTCCCGGAACCGAGCGGAAACCGCAGGTATAGCGCTGAAATTTTTGAGTTTCCCGCGTGCCACGGAGGAGGTAGCAAACTTCGCGGAATCTCCCGGAGCGTATTTTGGTCAATATTGTGCCTTGGAACTTTCCTTGAGGTTTAATTCTTCAAAATATGTTCGTCGTTTCCGCCGACGGTGCTCTCGTATTACCTCTGATCAGACTCTACCAGATCTCAGCGAGCAGGAAGCTCATCATGTCCGAAATTTCACGATCTCGGAATAATTGATTACACGGTGATTTTTTTGCTTCGCACCATCTTGTTTCGAAAATACGTCAGCGATGGATACGTGGGAACTTGAAATCGGCTGGGTTTATACACCCCAATCAGCCGGGTGGCGGTGAGGATTTTGCGGTTTGCCTTAATCATAATTATGTCCATAGTTTATCATCGCTCAGAAGCAACGTCACCGACGTAACCGCAAATGATGCCAAACGGGGCCTATCGCCTCTTCGTGATCACGCTTCTAACGCACAGCGGTCGTCTGGACTCCAGCGTCGACATCTCAGCCATCTTCTAATCTTGAACAATTAAAAGTTTTTCGGTGGAATTTTCTCCGCAATGTGAATGCATGGATTCTCCGAACGGGGCTGACCGATAGTTTGACAGAGTATGTGCTTGATCTGCGGTAGAGAGAAAGCGGGAAAATGTCGTCGACGACGATCAATCTTCAGCTCCCTCGAGGTTTCCTCTTCCATTCTTGAGACTTCTCCATTTCCTTCATCAAGATTCTCTCAGAGTGGATAAAATCGCTTACGATCCCTCCTATGCATGCAACTGCTTCTGCAGAAAGTTTGCTGATATGAACGCTGAAAACGTTCGTTCCTATTCCGTCGACGAGAAATGGGTCGAAGTACATTCAGGCTGTCAGGAGTAGAGGTTTGAGTGCTGTATAAAGAGACGATCTGGGAGTACCAAGAAGCTGAGGAAATATTTTTCATCCAGAAAGAGAATCCGTCCTAGTGGAAATCATTCCGTCCGAGACAAAGAATATTGAAGGAAATATATTCTCACAGGGATAATATTTGTCTCGCTTCGAAATAGCCCCGGTGACAGTGATTGAGGGGGAGGGTGTTGAGGGCAGGAGATTCCAGGTGCGGGAGACGAAAAACATGAGGGCACGGGGAGAGAGGGAAAACAATCAGAGGAAGCCACCGGCCAATTAAGAAATTTGTTGCACCTCGGTTTTTCCCATCTCGCAGAGCTGCTTCCGAAGAGATCGAGTTCCAGAAGAAATTATTTTCTCCCGCGCCATTACTCTTCTTCATCTCGCTCGACGTCAGAGTTCCTTTCTGTTCGCTGTGTCTTATTTTCTCGTAATGCTTCGTTTCGCTCGATTACAAGAAGCTGCTCGCTCCGTCGGCAGAGTCATTTGGCTGGAGATATTTTTTATTTTCGTTTTCTCTCTATGTATATTACAAGATAGATAGAATGAAAAATGGTGGCTATTAATTACGACGCACACATAAATTTCTATTGGACAACGTTCACTTCTGGCAGGCAGGCAGGCAGGCAAGCAGGCAGGCGGGATGGCTGACTAGCTGCTCGACCAACGAGCCGATCGGCTGTCTGGCTGGCAATCGGCACAACTTCACCACCAGAAGGCGAAAGAGTGAACGGCTTCTTGTGTTCTTTCCAATCTCCTGTCAGGAAGTGATCTCAAGCTAGAAGTATTCCGCCCTGAGAATGAATCACCGCAATCGGTTTCCCCGGACCGATTACCGAACGAAAATTATCAAACTATCACGTTTCGTTCCGATGGAAATTGTGAATCGAGGAGCTTCCAGCCCGCGTCGGGAGACGATTCATCACCTACCCGTAGTACTCAACGTACGAATAAAGGGCGCGTACAAAGCACTGTAGACTCAAATGCAGGAAGAGGAAAGACTGCGATCGGAACCAGGGGCTCCAGATTGCCGAATGAGTTTTGAACTTCACGTTCAACGGCCCTCAAAACGAGATATTTTGAGGAAATCGAGTGAAAATTGTGGGGGATTTCGAAACCAGTCGGGGAAATTTACATCGACGACTCCTCACGACTCCACCCGAAGTGTTTCGCTATCCTGATTTATCGAGTTGTCAAAACTAAAAATGATATGAGATAGAGACGTGGAGATGAAATCGACAAAGAATCGCACGAAGGTGAGGACTCGAAACGTTTCGGACCGCGACTGTCTCGACAGGAACAACGAGGATGCGCCCAAGCTCTGAATGTTTCCAAACCGGGAAGTACACCTCCAATTTCGAAACTCGAAAGGCGAAATCCATCCTTGCGAAAACATCCTACGAGGTTTTCAAGTATTCGCCTCCCGTAATTGACCGCGCATAAAGATGTGGCGGACAATCAGGGAGCGAATCATACCCAGAGCAATGAACAGCCAGAGATGCTACGAGAAAGAAATGAACGATCACGAGCATCCATGTCGACTTTCAGTACTCCATGTCTACTCCGACGGAGCCATTGAACAGAAACCTCGATTCAGCTGGTGTCACGACCCGAATTTATGGATTTCAATTACGGAACCCCATCCAAAGTGGCAGACTAATGATACATCTCACATGGATGTGAGGAAGTGACATCACGAATCACGATTTTGATTTGTTCGTCCTAATCTCTCACGTTTCCCTCTCATGGCGATGAGCCGCGCGCACTGTCTGATTGTGAGACATCTTCCGAGGCAGACCTCTCTCGTCTGCCTCGGCAACGTCCCGACTGCCGGACCCCGAAACGGATCCACAGGACCCCGAAGAACCTGGACCTTCCCATAGCCGCAAGGTTCTTCCACGCTTTAAAGCTCCACAGGATCCACGAGATCAGGATAAACGCGGCTTCTTGAGAATCAGACACTCGAACTGAAAACCGTGTAGACAGAACTAGGTATGGGTGAATGAATGAATAGTGCGGCCATCTGTCAGTGTGAGGCCAGCTGAGAAGCCGGCCGAGCGGGCAGGCAAGCATTCGCCGAGTTAAAAAGGCATTTGGGCAGGCAGGCAGGCAAGCAATCGAGCAGCTTCGATCAGACCCCCCGTGTCTAGAACGTGAAAATTTATAGCTGCACTTATTCGACTTAGTAATTATGATGCGGCGGCCGCAGCCTGAAGGCGTATCGTCTGCTAAATCTTTGCCGTGCTAAAATATATTGTCGGCAAACGTCATCATCGCTCGTGAAATTTATCTCCTGCCCAGCCAGTCGAGCAAGAAGCCTGTCGGTCGGCCAGGCGGCCAGCCAGCGATCATCTACCACCACCGCCGCCGCCACCGCCGCCGCCAAGGTACACCAGGAGCTTCGGCTCACTCGGAAAACGACCGTGCACGACTCTACGTGCACCCGTGCAACGCCGTGCCACTTTCGTCGAGCGTCCATCTACGTCCGCCACCGAAGGCGGCGATGAATCGAGAAGCTGACGCCGAATAGCAGAAGAAGAAGAAGAAGATGAAAAGATGCCAAACAAGATGACGGAGCAGATTACCACCATACGGAATCAATTAGCTCTGATGAGACGTTTTCTCAGTGGTCACGATGCAATAAATCTGCGGGATCCTCGCGATGAGCAACGACGGCCACAGAGAACGAGTCCGATCACCATTAGACGGGCTGGCTGACTGACCCGTCTCATCGATTTTCACTTGATACACAATTTACGTGATTGATGCTCCACGGTGGGGATCGTGGGTGATTGAGTGAACAGTCGTTAGATGGATCGACGCGCCGTCCGAAAGTCGTTCCGATTATTATCTGCCCCACAAAAGTCGTAATTCAAACCAGCTCTTCCAGAATACGCCGAAGAAGGTCGAAATTCAAATTTCGCGAACTTTGAGATCTCGACGTTCAAACTTCCCTTTTTTCGAAAATTCTCGTTCCTACGTTTTAGCTTCTTTTCGGGCGTTTTTCGACAATTTCGTCGTGTTTCCGTCGAACTCATCGCGTTCGGATGCAGGGAGACCAGGAGGAGGTAGAAGCGAAAGAACAAAACCGGCGGAAAAGGAGAAGAAACGCCGCCGCTGATCGGAACTACTCAATCGCCTACTGCGAGGTTAATGATCGGCGATGCTTCCAGTCATTTTTTATCATTTAATATCTCTTGTTCTTAGCTTCAATACGCTCATTAATATTCGTTTCTGATAGCGATGATCAATCATGCTGAATTGATGCCGATCTCAGATTGCAGCTTCCAGCCACGAGGCCGGAGAACAAAATAACCTGTTCATAGCATCATTTATCACGGCTTCACCGGCCGGAAACACGAGGAAGCGTCGTGAAGGTGAGTTTACAGGAATTTTCAATCAACCGAAATCAGAAAGCGATGATGTTCCCGATGGAAAGATAGATAGACAGGTAGATGTTTGGCTCGAAGTTTCTCGCGTGATCGATTCCGGAGTCTATCACACCGCGGCAGCGTTGTTGATCGATGGTGTGGTCGGCCGATCGCTGTGACGCTCGGGTTCGATTGCAGAGATTTCGCATGTTTTTGTTTCGCTCTTCCGCACGATTCAATTACAGATCGCGACGTCTGCCTCGCGGCGTTTTTCGAAGAACGAAGCTGACTAGGGTCTCCAGTCACCTACTTCCATTGATTTCCAGATTGATTGACTGACAATAAGTTGTTTCAGGGAACTTCCCACAACCTTCTTGCATCTCGGAGATTTCCATCCTGCATTTCCATCATCTGGGTTCCCAAAAAAACTCTCGTCAGCTTCCAACGATGTCACAGACTTCGGTTACAACGGACTCTGTTTTTCGATTCTCATGAATGCGTGAAGGCAAACTTAATTTCCCGCTCCAAGAACTGGAGACGAGAGGAAAGGGTCTGGAAAAATCTCGGGTTCAGAAGAGGTTCCGGAGCGACAGCGATGAGACTGATTCTGTCGAAACAGCTCGCGACTCGGTGATGCTTTGTCATGCTGCAGTGAGCGATAACATCGGAGACAAACCTGGAAATCACGACGATCGCAATCACTTTTCTGCGAGAGATTCATACCGGAGTCAACTTGCAACTTGCCATGGGGGCCGTTACGTTCCAGAAAATCGCGATAGGGTTCGAGTGGCCGCGATAAGATGAGCTGCGATAAGTCTCCGAGAAACGATTGATGACCGGCGTAGGATTGGTCAGTGTCGAAACGAAAGGATATTAGCGCTTAATATATTTGATTCGGTTCCCCTTCCGAAAGAGGGCCATCAGGCCGCCGGAATTATGTTCGATCTGATCGGGGCAGCTTTCTTACTGCCCACGGCGAGGCGCGCCATCGCCACTGCACCGTCCTTGATGATACTATCGGCCTGAGAACGAAATGACAAATTGCACCGAAACTCTTCGCTCGCTTAGCCGGACGCCCGTCCGCTCGCCCTTCCGACGACCAAACGACAGATAGCCGCCCCGAAAGCCCAACTGATAGCAATACGCTCGGACCGTCGAGCGAGCGAGAGAGATGAAGAAGAAGGGACACCCCGCCATAATCAGCCGGTGTGTCTTATTTGCCGCGGCGACCGATGATGATGTGTGGTCGCTCTTGTCAAGCGTGTTGGTTATTTATTCTGATGTGCGTGTTTGTTGAACATGGCTTCCACCGCGGTGGGACGGCTCCGCTTATTACGGATCGACTTCGGACCGTCGATGCGGTTTGCTGATCCCTGTTGAGTCCCGAGAGTGATCCGCGCATGCGGATTGCAGGATCATGCATCATGAGCCTCCCATCACTTCTTTCCGTACTCAAATCACTCAAGATCTCACTGTGGTAGCTCAAAGGTCCGTATTGAGAAGGGTTTAGTGAATAAATCACTCTCGCATACGGGTCGCAATGATTCATGCTTCCGTTCGTTTTTCCGTCCCGCATTTTCTGTGGGCGTGTGTTTTATCTCGGAGTTGGCGCCACCACGAGCAAGTTCGTGTAAATATTTGACTTGAGCGCTAATGGAAAGCCATAATTAGGCAAGGTCGCTCATTGAGTTTCAAGCGATTCCTATCTGACGCGCGCAAGGATTACACCGCGCGAGAATGATTGCGGCATTCATTGTTTATTGAAATTCCGAGTACGTACCGACAAAAACCGTGTTCCCGCCGATCTATCTGATCATTGAACCGTATTTGTTCTCCGTCTGTCCGCGCCTCCTTATTGGGAGCTGCACCGCAGCGTATCGCTCGTTCAGAAAGCTCATGCATCATTTCTCCTCACGGAGAAGTTTCACTTCATTTGCAAATGTTGAAATATCGATTTATGATGCCCTAGAAACCGAATGCAAAACTGGCGTGAGGCCGTTAGCGGATCCAGGTCGGAGTAATTTTTCACCGCGTGCTGTTAAAGATTTCATTTCATGTTCTGCTCAGCAAAGTTCTCCACCAGAATCTCATCGGTCGCCCACTCACGACGACACATTATCACAGAGAAATCATTAATTACAGGGACTTTCGGGGAAATTCGGAGAAATGCTTCCAATAGACATCAGAATTCTGGTCCACAATGGAGGCGGCCAGAAACACGTCTAATGAGAAAGTTGGTATAAGAAGTCGCGGAAAATCGCGGAAATCAATCGATTGGAGCGAATGAGTTTTTTGAGAAAGTCGGAACATTAATCTGTTGGGGGAGATTAGATCTTTCAGACGGCTGGACGAGGCAGCAAGACAATTAGTGACCAACATCGATTTCGATGCTGTCATAAGGCGTCATGGGCGTGGAGCCGTGAGGACCTGGAAAGACTTTCCAACAGTTTGCTCGTGTATGGCCGTGATTTTCGTAATCCGTCGCGGAAAGTGAAATCAGAGTCAGAGAGAGAGACTTTCGGAGCTCGTTGAGTCTCCATTCAACGAGCTATTGATGCGTTTCTGACTGAGGATGCGACCGAACGAGATCAACCTGAAATGAAACAGATGTCCCCACTGTAACCGAGCACCAGGGGTTGTTTTTTGTGAAGCATATGCCACCTTTCGTAGAACGGGTGAGGAACATCAACACTAACTGTTCCGAGTCCACTACCTATCATTCGATTGGAACGAGCGGAGTTCGCATGAATATATGATTCGGACGAGAGAGGCATTGCAAGACAGCAAAATTCAGATGATGGAAGTTTCATGTATGGAAGCACCTCTGAGCACCAATCGACAAGAAGAATTTTCGATGGACATCTTGAGGGAATTCCGCCATTTCAAAATGGAGTCCACTTGCTAGCATGCATCAGTAAATCGTCGCTTTGTGAGGTTTCATGCTGCTGTTCGAGAAAATCAAGCAAAGAGCACGATGGTCCACCGGAGCATGAGATTTGAAAAAGTCAGGTGTGGCCGCATGAACTCCGTTTCCACGCCTGTTTCATTCCCCCATTTTTTTTTTGAAAGAACTGTTGGCGCGATGCGGCACCGCGCTGTCAGACTGGAGATTGTTCTCCTCTTCCTCCTGGGCAGGAACTCCCGATCGCGCTCCTGGTTGCTCGTCCTGCTGGCTGACTTTGAGGCTGAGAGAAAGTTTGCCGAAGTCAGTCATCGATATCACTTTAGTGTTTCTTCATGCAAGTAAAAGCAGGGGAAGTTTGAGAGGTTATGATAAATGCGTGCATCGTTCATCCACCGTAGCTCAACTCTCTGAGTTCATTCTCTCTCTTGCGCTCTCGCTCGCTCGACGCGTAGCCCTGCCAGACCCTCATCCTCGCGCAGCTCCTTTTGCTTATTTTCATGCTTATGCTGCTCCATATGTTCCGTTTGGAGCGTGAGCGAGCTCAGGAGTGGAAGGAGAAGATATTCCCCGCTCGAAACGATCCAGTCGACGCGGCGCATTCAATTTTGGAAAAGTTTTTTTTTCCGCCGCCACGCTTCTTGCCGATGGAGCCGCGCCGTCACTATCTTCTCACTTTTCTTGCATCTCGAGATTAACGTCACGGGCTATTTGCGAAAAACTATTCTTCAACGACTGCTAGCTCATCTCCTCCCGGCTCCTCCGGCGAATCTTCTCCCCTCGCATCATCGTTCTTAACTACTAGGTAGCCTTACCTCCGAGCCCCTTATTTACCCCGAGCTTGCTTGACCCTTTTTGTCGAGTTACCAAGTTCCGCCCGCTCCGAAATTCGTTCAGTTTCAGTTCAAGGATCAACGTTGTCCTGAGACCTACCTATACCCGGAGCCCATCAGAGCGCTACATGAATTCCGAGCGTTCGAACGACTTTGTTTGATTCAGTGAGGACCGATTCATCACCAGATTGTCTGGAGCCCGCATTCAGAACGAGAATTCGATTTCTCGGAGCCAGCCAGACACAAGTTGATTTAAATTAGTGAGTCCTCGAGACGGCGGGCATAAGAACAAAAATTACGCGAAAGCAGGAGGACCCAGAAATCATTCCCTGTCTTCTGGTCAGAGAAGACTGAGTGAGCCATCGATCTTCTGCGGAACCCCAACCGAGATACTCGCAGCACACCGTAAGACTCAAGTCCATACGTAGTTTTCTCTCACTACTCAAGGGACTTTTTTCATCATACTCTGTCTTAGTGGCAGGCTGACCACAAGTTGGTTCGCCCCGTGATTTACCCGAAATCGAAAGTAAGACTCGGTCTTTACGGTGGCCCGACCTTGCCTCCTCGCAATATTGGTGCCTAGAATGTCGGGCTTTTCAAAATGCTTTCCTCCTGAGGCACATTTCGTAGTAAAATGAAGAGAAACGCTTTCTCGCAAAAAAAAGTGAACGATATGTCTCCCCTTTTCGAGAAATTAAAACAAACAATCCAGCGTGGTATCAGACTGGCGACCAACTTGGAGCTCCAGTCAGCGCGTCATGTGAGCACAAGAGTTCTCCGAAAAGGTTCCTAGCGGCCCGTTGAAGCGATAACGAGTGGGTGCTGAACCTCACACTCTGGGTGGCGCGATAATCGATTCAAAAATTTCCGTCTGCTTCGAAGCCTCTTCTGGTGTCATTCTTCTTCTAAATGCGTTTTGGCGAGCTAGGCTAACTGCTCTCGAGGTGCTTAGGTCGCGCGGGGTGTCGTCGGTAGGTGCCTGGCGGTGGATAGGTGTCTAGCAAGCCTGGTCTTAGATCGAATTTCTTCTGATCTTGAGCCCATCTGTTCTGCTAAATGTCGTTCTGGCTCAACCACAGAATTCATTTCCCGGTCCGTAACGTCTCGACATGAGACCCGAGCTAACGAACGGCTGACTTGACTAATGCCCTGACACCACAGCAGCACCTAAAGATCGCAGATAGAATTTAACATGAGTAATGACGTATTCTACGACACGTGGTTGCTCGGTTGGAGTTACCTGCGGCGTCGATCCGACCCGAGTCCCAGTCAAACCCTTCGATGACTAGCGTTGCCATACTCCATGGGAACAGAATCTGTCCCAATGGGAACTCTTGGGAGAAATTATCTCAGTTCCCAGATTCGATGGAGCAGGATACCAAAAACACCCTACATTGAGAGACTTATACGAATCAAGCAGCGCATTCTGCAACGGAGAAGATCCTTCGCAAAACCGGCGTTGTTAAGCGTCTACGTGTGCAACGTAGTGGCAGCTCACGTACGGCTGTTGTTTGCTTCTCCCTGCTTCGAACGTCAATGTCAGGTTGGCAACGCCTTTCTGGCATTACATCAACCACCGAAAACGCCCCACAAAGTAACCGGCACAGGTGTACGGCCGGTGCTGGAGCGAAATTTCGCCCGGTGATTATTCATTGAGATGCAACCATCAAACCATCCCAAAGAATCAAGTGGCGTGGCGAATCAACGAGGGATTCGGCAGTCGCTACTTGGCAAGGCTCAGCCGCAGAAGTCTGCCAGAGTTTCCAGAGCTCCCAGCTAGAGAAACTTCGATGATCCGATTTGCGATTTTTGAAAATTTTGCAGGTCATGTGCTCCGTCATGTTCTTGCATGGCCAAAGTGGGTCGATTCGTGATAATCAATCGCGACAGATCTTGAGACGGGACGAAACGGTTCCCGAGAATGCGGTGAAGAGCGGACGTCGCGAGAGGATATGGTGGTCCCCCGCGCGGTGGAAGGCGTGAAGCTGGGAGGTGTATCTCGAATGGTGGGGTAAGGCGAGATGGTGCAAAGCTGCCGGAGATAAATGGCTCCGGAGCATTTTAGCGTGTTCTGTCGAGGTATCTGTCTAATGTGGCTTCATGTCTGCCTTCACGGGCTGTTATGCCGAAGTGGGCGTCTGTTTCGAGCATCGGCGGCTGGCTAGTCGGTGGGTCGGTCGCTCGGGCTGCCACGCCCGACGATGACAGCTTGATAAATCGCTGAGGAGTTCTTTTCTTCTTCTTCATGAACATTTAATAGATTAATTCACGCTCCATTTCGATGCGAGTAGACTCCGATGCGCGCTCAGAATCGGAGAGAAAGTGATAGATAGATGGAGAGAGGAGAGTGGGAGCGCAAAAGCGAAATTCTCAGCCATGCTGTTCTGCACACCCTCTTCAGTACAACTGGCGACAGCATCCGGTTTTTTCTTGAGGCTGCACACAGGCCTCCCGTGATCGCTCGGAACGGAATAAAAGAATGAAAAAAGATGCAAGAACGGGGAAACAAGGAAAGCGATGGTAAAACGGGAGAAGAGGAGGCCACCCGAGGACCCTCTTTTTTGTCGATCACGATAATCCCAGTCCTGAAGGTCCATGTATGGTATACCCCTCACCACACCTCCCTTACCCCGCCTCCACCATTCCACTCTTTCGGTCCTTCTTCTGACAACCTGAAGAATGATGAACGACTTGGGAAGGGGAAAATCTTAGAAATAGGCACAAACCGAAGGATTCTCGGGATTTGATTGAGGCAGGATCTCGGAACTTTACGTTCAGGACTCCGGAAAATGTTCAGTGCCCCTTTGAATCTTCTACTCGCATCCTGTGAGTTCCGGCCGGGGTCTTATTCTAATGTTGAGCGCGAGGATATTAATGGAGACTTCCTCAGGCGCGGCCTCCATTTTTCAAAAGTGTTTGCAACATTCCTGACAGGTTCTCGGTGAGCAGCTCGAAAGAAAAAAAAAACCAGCGGGCCGGAGCAGACCAACCTGAGAGAGGTGAACTCTGAAAGGAGCCGAGAGAGACTCGGAGCGGATCGATTGCGTGAATTTTCAGCGGGGAGCCGACAGACGGGTGCTCGAGGTATCATTTGAAGTGATGAATTAACTATGCCGTCGCAAATGCACAGTGAAGATGATTGCGCGGCTCAAGGAGTGATTGATGAAGTTGGAAACATGCGATGGAGCGATGTAGATAAATGGATTCGCGCAGAAGATTCAGCTTGATGGATTGTAGTCGACGACGGCATTCATTCAATGGCATAACCTCGATCGATGCTGAATGCTGGCCAAAAGTCAAGATATCGTTTACATAGATTCCGAAACACGGCACCCGGAGGAGAACAATCCATGGCCGAAAGATGATCGATGGAAGGTAGTCCAGGGTCCGCATCACACGAATCGCAGAATGAGATCGAAAGCACAAAAGAGCTGCTTTTCGAGTCTAACCGAATATAAAACGAGGATCTCAAGATGCCAAACTCAAAACTCGAGAACGTGTTCCGCATTTTTGCGTTCACTTCTGCGTACTCTTCTGATGGCAGAAGACTCAGAGGGGCCGTTTCCGAACAGAAGCTCGTTAGGAGCGTGAAAGCGAGTTTTCCGACTTCACAAACAGAGTGATCTGTTTAGAGTCCTGGTTTGGACGTCGTCGATTCGCTCCACTAAACTTCGATCGATGGAACCAGATGAATGCGCGCGAAATGCGAGGTTCCTCGTTGAAATCGTCACATCGAAGCCAATCGAGTCTCGCTCGCTCGGCCGACGCCCCGAAGTCAATGGGTGTCACCGAGACGAATGTGAAATATGTTAAAGGAAATTAATGGCGTCCGCGGTTGCTTATGGAAGCAAGCTGAGCTGAGCACTGAGCAGTCAGCTAACTCGACAGCTATGACGGCAGGCGGGCAGGAAGGAAGGAAGGCTTGAATAGATGAAGCCATGAAATATGAAGCTGCCTCCACCCCCTCGTTAGCGAGATATTCCGCGCAATGTCCGTCCCTCTCCGTGCCCGGTTCCCCCCCTTTCCCGACCCCAATCCCGACAGTGTCGTTAACTTCATTCCCCGAACTCAAGCCGCCGAGCTGCCCGAGTGTCCTAGTCTTCACAATCGAAAAAAAGTTCGCGAATCGAGGAAAAAGAAAACATTTGTCGACGACCGTTTGTTGGCTCAAACGGTCGCCAATGATGCCGTAGTCGTGGATGGAGTCACGCCGATTCTGCGACGGGCATCGATCAATTCTAGTCGCCGAAAATCTAAGAGGATTAGACATTTGAATAGTTTGACCTATCCCCTCCCCCGCCCGCCTGCTTTGACCTCAGTCCCTTTCTCCAAATGATTAATGATCTCCCAAGCCCCTCACGACACAGAACGTTGTTCTGGGGTGAACGAATGAATTCTCCGACCGTGGGGGAAGGGCGTTGGGGAGGGGGGAAATGGTCGCTCTATGGGACCAGGGCCAGGGATAGCATACATTGATTCTGCTGCACCCCAATCGAAGAAAATCCGCAGAATGACGCCCGTTACAAGGCTCCGCTATGGGGGTTCGCAAACAGGCAGGCAGGCAGGCAGGCGATCAGACAGAGCAACCGGGAGTCACTGAGACAGATAGCCGCACTCGCAAAGTGAGCGAACAACCAGAGAAGGCGAACAACGGCACGGCGCACAATGAAATGATATATTTTGTAAATACAAATGGCTGAGTTATTGCGGTTTTGCTCGGTCGACTGGAAGCGCCGTACAAAACTGACTGGGGTGCTCTCCGAGAGCGAGCAACCCTGTTCAACATCGACGGAGACAGAGAGAGCGGCTCGATGAAAGAAAATAATGGATGATAGAGAACTGATGTTCTCTCCGTGTCAGATCGGGGTTGCGGGTTCACGATGAAGAGGCTGTTAACTGTCTGAAATTCAAATCAAGCAGACAACCACGAGTACCTGGACCTTCTGAGTGTTGTCTGGTTATTGGCCGGTCACCTCTGCTTAGCTGTCTAGTTTCCCGCCTCAATCCACCATACAGGATGATCACTAGCTCGGATCTGGGAACATCGTTGCGTGCAAACATCTTTCCCAGACTCTAAAGAAGTTGGAAGATTCTTGTATTCTAGTATAATCATCGTCAGTATTCGGAGATCAGCTAATGAGATTCGCCAGTGGCCGGAATCTCAAAAACCGACCTATTACTTTTCAAAAATCGTGACAATTTCACCATGACAGGTCAGACCTTCTCGCCTTTCTTGGTTTTTCCACACGCGTCAGCGGCACATCTTCTGAACCGGGCCGGGCTCAGGTTTTCGGATGTGGAGGGAGCGCGGTTTTTTGCGCCGAATCCGAACACTGTCTGCATATTTCTGGGAGTTTCTCTATCGTGTCGTTGTTTTTCTTCGCTACCCGGTTGACTGGATTGCTGCCCAGCTAGCGTGGAGGCTGACGTAGCTCGCCCCCGCTGCGACGGCAGCAGCAGCAGCAGTCAGTCAGTCGAGCCCGAACAGACAGAGGAAAGGAAAAAGGGAGACAAATAAGTCTCCCGGTCCCCTAGCCCTCGCGTTCCCGTTGGGGACTTCATTCAAGTTGGCATTTTTCTTCCGAATCGCTTTAGCGTTCTCTCCGTTGGCGATCTGTCTCCCAGCCATGCTCCTCTTGTTTCTCACTCGTTTTCTCCCGTTCTCTGTCTTTCTCCTGCTGCGCTCATCCTGCTGCCTCCGTCTGAGTGCTGCACCTCCGTGTAGGCGAGCCCGGCTTCTCTTCACCCGGGAAGCGATACGGACGACGCCTACAACGGACTCTTAGCAAAACTCATCCGTTTTCCCAAAGTACTCCACAGTTCCTTTTCTTCTGCTCTCTCCTCGTCTTCACATTCGTCCTCCGGCCCAGATAGGCCGTGTTCCCTTGATCGTGAGCGAGTGCCATCTCCAAAACGTTGACAATTTCGGTCCCCTCGCCAAACGACAACCTTCGCAATCTACAACGATCGCTCGCTGTCAATGATGTTGGATGGAAAACATGGAATCTTCGACATGAATCTTCCCAAACATGATCATTCGGAAGAAGCCGAAGTTCTGTCGACTCCCCGAGAGGGGGACACGCTCCGGTCCTCCTCCCTGAAAGCTCTTGAGAGTAGAACACTGCCAATCACAGGCAATCCTTCGCGAAAATCCGGGATGCAGAGCAGCATCGTTGCTCAATTCTTCCAGTTTTGACGGAAGGTACGTCTTACCGGGCGTCAGCCATTGGCTTCTCCCGGAAGTCGCAGTGACGGAAGTCAGTCAATACTCAGTCGAGTGAAAAGTCAAGAGTTTTGCTTCCGACTAAAACTAACTCAAGCTTTCCAATTGGGTTTAGTACCTTACAGTCAAACTTCAAATTTGTCATTCTTCCTGCAGTAGGGGAGAAGTACCAGTTATGGGAAACTTACCAGTTATGGGACAGGACCAGTTATGGGACACTTTGTTGTCCCATAAGTGGTCCCGGTTTCTCATCCGGAGCAGTTATGGGACAATAAAGTGTCCCATAACTGGTCCCGGTACCAGTTATGGAACAATAAAGTGTCTCATAAGTGGTCCCGGTACCTGTTATGGGACAATAAAGTGTCCCATAACTGGCACCGCTTTGGGATCTCAACCAGTTATGGGACAATAAGTGTCCCATAACTGGTCCTGTCCCATAACTGGTAACTGTCCCATAACTGGTACTTCTCCCCTAATTCCGAGCGAACGCGCTCCATTCTCTTCTATGAAAGACTCCGACAAAATTCCGCGTTGTGAAATCGTTCCAGACGCCCATTCCGATGCAATGCATCTCGATTCGTTATCTTTCACATTTTGAATCATCGTTCATTGCGATTTGTCCGGTGCGTCTGACTTCTCTCGATGTGCTAAGGATGGACAAACATCAGAAGTGGCATTGAGTGGCGCCGAGAGGAAGGGGCTTCATGATCTACGACGTGAAAGTGATGACCAAGACACGACGCCGGTCACCGGCGCCCAGCTACGAAGCCAGATACCTTGTCGCAACAACAGAAGGCCAGGCCAGTTTTCTGCAGCAAACACACGGAGTTGCTTGTACCGTCTGTGATAGGTTTTGGTTCGCGCGCGATCTCCAAGACGCTCGCCCGATGCATGCGCTAACTTTGGAACTCGAACTCTTGGCGAATACCAGCTTGTGTATTCTTTTCACCATCAACCAAAGTACATACACCATTCCGAGCTCTGACTCGCCGTTTGCCTCAGACACTGATCCATGCCATTGCATTGACCAGCGACCACAAACGTACTGAACTCCACGAACTTTGAATACATTCCATGACGTACCTTACGTCTGAAAGTCTACGGTCACCGACCGGAACGCCCCCGGTTTTTTTTTGTCTCATGTAGACGGGTGTCCTGATGAGAGCATTTATGATGTTGAAAGCAAAACGTTCCATCTATATTTCGATACATTGGCGATGGCATTCCGATGGGGAGGCGTCGGGTTTTGGCTTGGCCTAAATTTGAGTCGCAGGAGTCAATGCGCTCACTCGAGAACATATGAGACGAGGACGCAGTTGCGAAGAGCGATCTGTCCCAGTAGACCGTTCAGCGGCAATTCACTTGGCAGGGAACGGCGAGAGGCGTCAAAAATAACGGCGGCGTCGGAGAGCCCAAATCTCACCTAGGGAACGCATGGACGTTCACACCGGTAGAGTTCCAGGCAGTTTATCTTCCCTTACCCTGCCTCCACGGGAAGATAGAGAGCGTTTGCATCCATAAAGGGTGCTCCTCATCGTGAATCCCTATTATCAGCCGCCCAGTTATTCTCTGCCTCCCGGAGTTCCACCACGGCCTCAGGGACGCGCGCGGTCTTCCTCCGTCCTGGTGGCCTCAAGATGCCAGGAAAAACTGGGAATCGAGACTGAGTTGAGTCGATGTGGTTAACCCGCATCCACCGATCGATTCCAAAATTTGCTCGCTCCCGGGCCCAATCGATCAAACTTGGCGATTTGTGATTTTCAGTGAGACGATCCGCAGATCCTCAAGCTTCCCCTCTGTGGTGCAGTTTCTGATTCCATGGATAGTTGAAGGCATGCCGTTGCCGAGTTTCGATGATTGAGATGGTGTTGATGATAGAGGCTCAGATGGTCCTATGATGACGATGTGCAAATCGCGTGAGGGTATGTCTCAGCAGCAATCAGCGGCTCGAAGCATCTGAAGCGATGTAAGCGCGGCAGCTTGAGCAGCGTACGAATTGAGCAACTCCACTCGAGCCTCCAATTATCGTCTTTGTTGAACCGCTGAGGACCGTGGTTTTGTGCTAGAAGCGCTCAGGGTGGCAGCGTTGGAGTAGAGGCCCCACCTTAAGGTTAGTGTAGAGGAACTACGACATCCCGATTTGGACTCTGTTCGGCGGGTTGCAGTGACGCTCATCTCTCACGGACCCAGATGCGACCTGCGGACCCTCGGGTGTCCACATGGAAAACTTCGGGCACAGTCGGACTATGGCCATTGCAAGATCGAAGTAGCGTCTCGTGGAGGACTGGCGCACAGAGCACAGAACGACTAACATTATCATTGATTCTGTACAACGTGATCCAATGCCTGGCGGTTGTAAACTGCTCTCAGCATCTCAAATCGTCAATATATCGGTACCATATCGCAACTGCCTCTTCCGTCTACTCCATGGGTTATACTTGATCAACAATTGTGGCGAATCTTGCGGAGAGTTGCTCATGTTTTCTTCAGGAAAAGAGGGTGCGGAGGCGAATTAACAAGCTCCTTCCTGGGGAGTAAACGTTCAATGAGGGAAATTCGCTGGATGGTCTTGAAAATCTGTCAACGGCAACGCTTGAATTTCTCACAGATTCCGCAACGGGGAGATCCTTCCTGAGTGCTGCTCCATCCACTGGACATAGTTGTGCTCCACGGATTGTAGTCATACTTCCTAATGGTTTCCTGTGGTTTCCCGCCAGGAGTGCTTGTGGTGTTGGGTTTGTTGATCGTCGCCGTGGTTGCGAGCTATTGTAGTCAAAGTACCAGTTGTTGCGAGCCTTGTGAGCCTTCAATAGCCGTATCCTCATCATCATGGAGCGGGACACAAACATAGCCCGCGGCGGACTGTTAAACTGTGCTGATAGGGCGCTGTTATGTATGGCGAACAGAGTATAGAGAGCGAACGTTGTTATACTACGCTGGGAAAAACTTATGTTTGTGTCGGCTGGTGTTTCCTCCGCTTCCTGTAGCGCACTCGACTTCCCGTGGGGTGTTCGCAACTGTTTGTCGCCTGGTCAACTTGATCTGAGCACAAGCCGGGAAAGTTGCAGAACGATCCTCCTCGGCGGCTGTAGAGTGCCCCAATAGGATCAATTCCCCACGGAACGGAGGCACGAGAGGGGGACGAGAAGGAGGAAACTCGCCCTCGATTTTCCGCTCGCAGACAAATGCATCGGGAAAGACAACTCCAGTTTGGGACACTCTGTCCGGATCCATTCATTCCCGTATCCGTTGTCAACCGACCACATCCACTGGAAGTAGCGCCTGGATCGACCCTTTCTTGCCAAAGAGGTGATTTCACACGCGTGATCCGCACCGGATTTCGGTCTTCCGCAATTTTCCGGACGTTCAACACTGAGTGTGACGCCGTCAACCGGTGCAAAGGTGCAAACGGAGGCCATATCACTCCCTGAGCGACAGCAAACGTACAAACCAACCGGCAGCTGGATATGCAGACGGACTGTCAGGAGAGCAGGACAAGCGAACGAAGTCTGGGTAATGAATGCCTGAGTCGACGCACCATTCACCCCGGCAGCCAAAAGCGACGGCGGTGGCGGCAGTAGCAGCAACGAGAAACGAGCGAGTGAGCACATTAACGACAACGGAGAATAAGATGGATGAGGCGAAAAACAAATTAAACCCCAAAAACATCAGACGGACAGGGTAGGGGGTAAGGAGAACAAGGAGCTGAGGAGGAAGGCAGAGGAGGAGGAGGAGGGGCAACAGCAGCCGAGTGGGGTAAACGCGTTGCAAGAGTAGCAAACGAGATATCCTCCGTGATCAGATGAACGAAGAGACTTCACTCTAGAACCATCGCCAACTCCGCCACTCCGGCTTTCCTCGCGTGGAAGCAAGCCAGGACCGTAGAAACTGGAGGAAAGCGGGTTTCAAGGATCAAAAACGATCTCTGGAATCATGAAGACGCAGCATAAGATCGTATGAAACCTAAGAAAACAATCGACGAGAGAATAATTGACTGGAAAAGATAAGATCAGTTCATTCGCGGTCCGTGGGAGCAGTTTTTCAAGATTTTCCCCATGAATGTTGAGAATTCCGACCTGCTTTCCAGCGGTCAACCTATGAAGGAGAACGAGAGTCCACGAGATGTTGCGAGAGCTCGCCCTCGAGTATCATCAACAGTTTTCGGGAACAAACTTTCCGGAGACGCGGTACAATGGATGATACAAGAGAAGAAACACGAAGTCGAGCGAAGTCTGGAGAAAGGCGAAAAGGAGTAGAAAGGAACAAGCCGAGAAGGACTGCTCGACGCTCAGTGTCTGTCTGCGCGGCCGTTCGTCAGTCCATCCATCCGTCTGTTCTCCTGACTGGTAAGAAGTCGCGGAGCGTAACGGCCAAAAAACAAAGTCATTTATCATCATCAGACCAACGCGAAGCGAGACTTCAACTCTTCACAAGCTCACATAGCTCGCTGCCTGGCAGACTGACTGAGTGAGTGAGTGACTGACTGGCTGCCGGCATGGTTGGCGGGTCGGTTCAGCGGGCGGACGGCGGGTGCCAGGCGAACTGACGGCTCTCCATCCTTTCACCTCGTCCTGTCATCCCGTGCCGCAACGATATCCTGACATCATGAATCAATAATGGAATCCTGCGGCTTCCTCTGCGGAGTTCCTCAAGGTTTCGCCTAATGTAAGACCTTGGTTTCTCACTTCAAACTCAACCATACAAATCTCGCTGGGGTCTGATCGCCAAACGCTTCTGATGAGGGTCCCCTTGTCCCTCGATTCCAGGAAGAGCCGTGCAAAGTATGCATGACGCATAGTTCCAAGAACTTCGGTCAAAGATACGTACAGCCCTGAAATTAGTTCTCCTGGTGGCTCGTTGTGAACGGACGTCGAGAAGAAACACGCATCCTGTGGGAATTGGTTTCCAACTCGAAATTTCGGGGCGAGTCTCGGGTGCTCCATAACCCACCGTCACATTTTCTAGCTATGGAACTGAGTGAGCCGGACGCCACCGCATGTCATCGCTCGAGTACGTGATGTCACGTAGCAACGTTCGATGAGGCGCATCCAAAAGTTCCATCTACATACAATCTAGTTCGCGTCGATGATGGGTCACCTTCGGTCGCTGCTGTCAATGCAATCAATCGAATCATCGTCTATGCATCGTCCATACAAATGTAAGCAACTGGACGAGCAGCCGTCGGTGCATGTCAGCGGAATACCTGACGTGTCTTTCCGGTCGGATATGCCGCTACGCGAACCCATAATCCATATCGTGGGGTGGACCTTCCAAATCCAGAAGAAAAATGGATCAAAATCCATAACACGCGGGTTTGCAAAGCCCATCTCCGACATAGGGAAGTCGTGATTCTTTTCATGGTGATGAATATTGACCACAGAAAAGGTTTGGCGGTTAAAGTGTATGATGCTTGCGTGGAAGCATGCCACGACGAAAAGGCTCAGTTCGAGGAATCTCTGAGACAGGCGTTCTTGAAAGTCCGAACCCTTTTCCTTCATATATTCATCGATACAGGCATCGTGTATATTTAAACACCTACGTATTTGCTCACCAACTGTGCATACATCCGTTCCTCAAAGTCAGCTCTCTTTTGTTCACCTGAATCTTTTCACACTCCTTGGGACCAGAACGTTCTCCTTGCTGACTCGGCAACTCGCCACGTGATAGGGTCACGACGAACGACTCCAGAATGCAGCTGCGGGCTCCCGTCCCGCAAACATCATGGTAGGCCCGCGGAAGTAATGAGGATAAATGGGTAGCAAGCAACGAAAACGAATGAGCATCCAAGGTGGATGACGGAGTGGAATCGCATCCCGTAGCCCAAACATCGATGACGGGTGTGTGTGTGTGGCAGCGAAGAAAAACCGTTCCGCGCATATTTCTCCACACGCGCGATAATGCACCCGCGCAAGAGTGAAGTGTATGGATGGATGGAAGGAAGGAAGGATAGACGAGCGGCCCCATCAATGAGCGGACGGAGTGCCAAGAGGAAGAGCGAGAAAACGGGAGACAGCCCATGTATAGCATAGAAGCAGCCCGCTAAGCTCCAATGCTGAGCTGCAAGTTCTTTGTCGGGAGGAGGGGGCAGGGGACGGTGCACGGAGCAGGGGTCCGTATGAGGAAGATATATGAAATAGTTGCAGCGAAAAAGATTAATCGGCCACAGCCCATTGGAAGAAAGATGGATGGAGCGCTCACGAGCCGACTATGAGATTCTCTGTAGCAAATGTTCCATGTTAGACTCTCGCATTGTTCTAGTTCTATATGTACGTGCCCGAGTAACCGCTTTTCTGGTTCGATTCCATGGAAGCGACAGCGCCTGACGTCCAGCTTCTTCAGAGTCTACTCGAGAAAACCTGTGGAGCTAGCTAGTGAAAAACTGCAAGAGCTTGATCTTCAGGAGCTCCTCAAGTGTTTGGATACCGAACTTACTCGCGGGGCACGGTGTGATTGGTCCAGCCGTCGGTCAGTCAGTCACTCACTCACTGAGTGGCCTGCTTCTTCGACCCTTGCCTCGCTCGCTGCATGTCGGTCATTTGTCTTCATTGGGTCAGTGTTGTTCTCGTCGGAGAGCCCGTCGGTCGTTCGGTCAGTTGGCGAGCTAGCGCTGGGGGAAAGACCTCGTGCAGGCCAAGTGGATCAAATAGACGCGCAATACCCCATCACTCCTGCCGCCGATACCACCACCACCACAACCATCGTCGTATAGTGCAAGAGGAGATCGGCACATCTGTCTTCTGTTTTGGTTGGGCAGCCAACATCCGAGCTACGAAGCCAACCGCTAGGCCAGGCTGACAGATACCTGTTTGATGAAGTTACTCGGATCCCTCGTCTTCAACCCTCCGGTTGGGTTTGAGATGACTTCTCGAGGTTCTTCCACAAACCCTCAAGTCGGAGCAGGGGTCCTCATACAGACTGAATGAGAATCTCGGAAAGAGGCTCAGGAGAGACCATAGTACGTTTCAATTTTTGGTGAAAGCCTTAAACCACCGAAAAGTGGACCTCCTGGACCTGTACCGTTCATTTATCATCATTATTCGATCCGCTAGGAGATACTCCGCAGGAATTTGTGAGTCTTCGCTCTGCGGCGGATTGAATGAAGCCAAAGTTATAACAACAGGCACGGCGGAACGGCACGGAGTAGATAAACGAGTCATTCGTTCCCGAAGCCCCTGGTCTTCTTCGACTTCACCTCAGGCAGCCACACGATAGTAGAACGGACGAAACGTCTGTCCGACTGTCTGGTTGAGTGAGAAACGGGCCGTCGGACTGATTTAGTGGCTTGAGGGAACTCCATTGAAGGAAAACACTCCACTAGACATTCGTCTACTTTAGTGAAGGAACGCCCTGATCGAAGTCTCGTGCCTCATCCGAACCTCATCGACGGTTGTCGTCCCGGGCACAGCGACAAATGTCACACCTCGACCACCTGATAGCAAATGTCCATCCATGGATAGGGTTCATACTAGTGACAACATACTACACACTAGTTATAGGCCCACTTGATATATGAGATCTATCCGCGTTTTCGGTCCGAAATTCTCTCCGGCGTCAGACTCAACTAGGTGAGTGGGCCCCGCTCCGCCTTCGGTGGCTGTCGAAATCATGAGGGACACTTTGTGTTCCCATTTTCATGAGATATTTATCGTTGTGCACGCTCCGAGACTCTCTTCTTCGCACCGGGGCTTTCGAACTTTGGCAGACGTAGACACGGAGAAAGAACGAGGAACTAAAATGAATTTAGGCCAAAAACCAGTAGGAAGAAAATGACTCGGAGCGCGTCCGGGGCAAGTCGAAGTGAGTTCAGAGAATTAAAGCTCTCATCTTTCTTTCATGTTCAGCAGTCGGAGAGTAGTCGACGAAGCGAAGGAACGGAGCGAATCGTCGTGAAGTGAAGCTTGGCTCGCTTGCTCAACTTGACTGACCGACCGAGGTTCGCGCTGGGTGGCTCTGTTTGCCGTGATTGATGTGCTCGTTTGTTATCTCAAGGTATTTCCTCCGTCAGGTGCCGGACCGCTTTCGGAGAATATTTCTTCCTCTTCTGTCGAACGTCCTGAACTGTAATTAAATCTTCGCCGGTACAAACGTACACGGCAGAGCAGTTCATACAAACGTAGCGGGGACGACGAACGACCAGGCGGACTTTTAGCGCTCGTCCGTATTTCAGAACCGCTCAGCTGATCGATCACTTGGGAGCTCCTGGAGATACGAGAATTGAATTCTGCTGCAGGAGCGGGGACGATGAAATTCATGAGGAAGCAATGATATTGCGAACTTCCCTCATGATCACGAGATCGACGATTACGGTTTCAAACTTCGGGGAGCCGTGATTTCTGACGCTTGGATCAAACTGCGTTCAATCTATACTCGGCATGATATTCTCCCTGTATTCATCACTCACTCCCCGAATACAGCTGAGAGCATTGATAGTGGTTGTGATTCGACCGGATCGACCGTGTATCACTCATCTCCATATTGCTGTTGTTCGTTGATCGTCACAGACAATTCGTCAAATGTGATCGATGATGATGATGATGTTTCCTTGGATCTAATCTTTCCGTTCCGACCTATGACAAACAATGTGGTCTCCAAGGAGTTCTACGATGCTGTAGCCGATGACGCGAAGAGACAGGATCCACTGATGTGAGGAGTGCAGAGAATCGGCGTTGGATCGACGTATCGTACGGGTTTCCCTTCACCTGATCGTTCCCTCCGGCACTCCTGACCGGCCGATGCTTGAAAATATCGTTTGTTCTCGCCTGAAAGTCCGGACGAGCTCTCCGTTAGGAGCGAGTTCCCGAATCCAGGGAGTTTTTGACCGACGGATGAACTTTGTTGGAGATCGTGGTTCACCAAAGTTCCGTCATTTGCTCTCCGATTGACAGAGGTGTGATCTCCGAAAAATCGTTAAACAAGACCTTCAGCACCGAGGCAAACCTCAGCTGGCGTCAATTCATTGTCTCATGAGATCGAGCGTCCAACGTGGTTTATTTGAGACAGACCAAAGTTTCGGCTGAGCGAGCCGACTTTGGATCCACATGCATCAAACGGGAGCACGACAGCGACGCGACGCAGCGATTCATCCATCTTCCGGGGATGAGTCGAATGAGAGATCGAAGGAGGCTCAACCACTCCGAATGATCATGTCTCTCATAGCTGCATCCCCCGCGTTCGCGATTGTCAGTGGGCGGGCGATAAACATTAGTCTTTTCAAGATTTAGCTACGAATCGATAGATGGGAACCGATGAAATACTCCGTGATGTGGCGTGTCGAACAGCAATCCTTCATCTCGATACGAGATCGCGCACGGAGATAACCGAGCAGAGCATTTGGTCCGCTCGCTCGTTCGTTCGTCGGGGGATCTCAGTAGTACTTTGTTGAAGATGTTGCTGTCGGTGGCGGAGCGGTGCGCAAATTTTCACAAGTTCATTAATAACATCGTACATTCGACTAATCGCTCGTTGAAGAAGACCACTCCCCTGCTAGTCGGACGTTCGCCAGCAAGCATGCTCTTCTTCTCCCCATTCGATGATAAATTGCCAGTGTGCTTTTCAAACGATCTGCTGGTGTCCGTTCCGCTGCTGCTGTTCGGGAGCAACATCATCACCTCGGACATCGACTCGGCAGCGACACTTTCCCGAGTCTCAATTATCACTTCCCGACGCCTCCTTCTCAAAAGTATAGTCGTGTGTCTCCGTCGGGCATTCTATGTGCTGACGCTTTCGAAGCGCTACAGGAATCTGTGGAAACTTCAAGTTCTGGAACGCTCCGGATTCTCGAAATCCTCAAAGTCCCCCATTTCGACAAGTTTTCCGGAATAATCCGGATGCAGTGGTTGCTTCAGAGAGGTTTCCTCCGATTCTTGGTTAAATCAGAGCGGACGTAAGTATCGGCGGCCGTACAGAACCTCTTCGATGTAATCGAGGCTCTTCGAGAAAAAAATGAAGACTTCGGTACCGGTGGTGGCGGTGGTGGAAAGGCAGACGGAGAATGTGTTAATTTGTTTCGGCTAAAGTACACGTTGAGTTATGATGAACGATGCCCGAGCATGATCAACGGAAAGCAAGAAGCAGCAGGCTAACGGCGGCAGCGAACGATTAAAAAATATTGATGGCTTCAAATCCTTTCGGAGGACGGGGGAGAAAAGCTTCGTGTCTCAAATTCGAAACTCTGGTATCGACCAAGGTGAACATTTGCTCTCGGTCTTCATCCGTTTGCCGAGTAATGGAAATGATTTCGGAACGTAGCCATGTCGGAGGCGTATATAGAACATTGTCGAGGAAGAAAGGACAGCCTGAAACTAAAATCGTTGAGAATGAAAATCAAGGAAACTTAGGAAAATGAATGAGAGCTCACCCAGTGTCACCGACCCAACTCACGGAAGTCATGATTCGGTCAACTACAACGCAATTTCGGGAAGAGATGGAAAATATTCTCCAGAGAAGGAAGCCGCGCCAGCGATGGCGACAATTCGGTGAGAAATTGGTTTTCCGATCTTCGCGAGGATATGCTGGATTCTCGAAATGGTTGCACGAGCTCTTAGGTATGAATTTCGGAGCCAGCACTATGATTTTTCGCGGAATCGTCGTAATATCATCCGGGTGCGCTGTAAGAATCGGCTAAACTGCGCACTCTTGCAAGGTTCCGTCGCTAGGAAGGAAGGGGAACGAGGCTCGAAATAGATTTTGTATTGAACGATCTGTTGTTGGAATCACATCTGTGCAGTTTGAATCAACACTCAGTCGGTTTAACTCGTTCGCGTGGCTGAGGATCGGTCGCAGTAACAGCGCTACGGCGCGGCGCCATCAGGAGTCGGATAAGGAGCCAGCCAGGAGAACACTTCGAAGAAATACATTTGACGAGACCGCCGACGACTCAGCAGCCGCCAACAAACGCTCTTCCAAGAACACATCCCTGTCCAAGTCACCCGCGACGAAACAGAAGAGAGCACGGGGAGAGCCTCAGGTGGGGAAATACGAGAAAGGCAGCAGCCTGGTCCAGGACTAACTCCTGAAAAGCCGTCTGGATTGTGCTCTTTGTCGCTCTCTCACTCAGTCGGTCGGTATCACTTCGAGCACTCTGCGTTTACCAGCTCCTGCATGAATACGTGACTCTTCCGCGTATATGGGCTTGTTATTCTAGGAGCTCCCCGGCGTTCTTCTTGCGAACCTCCTGTTGACGATCGTGAGAGAATAATCTAAACACGGGCAGGAGGTTGCGAAAAAGGAGTCGGAGCCCCGAGTCGATAAATCGTGGAACCTGAGACCGACGCGTCGTCGACATACGAAACAGAAACTCATTAGGAGTTGGCGGATGGGCGGGTTGGAGCTTCTCGGCGTGAAATAATAAGTCTCCTCTACACGTGACGTGTAGTTAAAGACTTGCATCAAGTCGACGATGCATCAGGTCACGACAAGGCGTGGCTGATCCGCCGCCGGCAGGCAGAGCGCCACGACAGGAGCGTTGTTGCAGTAGGAAACGCTCCGGCATTCCGAGATGGCCATAAACGGAGCTTTGCAATAATCGTTAGACGATTTTGTGAATAATTCCGCGGGCTTTCCCGCCCGAAGCTTCGCTTCTTCGTTCGCGCCCGCTTCCCGCTCGTAGAGGGCGAATTTCCCTCCGATCCGAAGAGGGAAAACAGAAACGAGCTCCGCATATTGGCTTACAGCGGCAATCACGACGTTCTTAGAAACGATTCTTGACTCTTCGAGTTCCTCTTCTATTCACGGAGAAATTGGCCGCGCGAAATCATCGTGCCCCTTCACTCGTGCACTCCCGTGCAAATGACTTCTCGCTATCGTTGCGCACATTTGGATCCTGCCGTCTAGCGCCTACATACGATCACAAGCACTTGCATACACTCATCCTCACATATTCACAGCTTCGCGAACGCTTTCACCTAGACCCGAAAGGTGGTGCTCATTGCGACCACCAACAGGTTATCGTAAGCGAACTCCGATTCGCAAATCTGGATTCGAATACGGCCCTCGCGGAGAAGGAATCCGTGAAACAAGAACTTCCCCGATCGAATCGGTACTATGTACGTCCGCGATCGAGAGGAAGAGAACACTGGTTTCCACTTGTTTTCCTTATTGAAAAACTCGAGATCCCAGATTTCGAGAGCAGCCATGAAGGGCTCGATGCACATTCGAGGAAATTAGCACAAACTCTTCTGAATCTTCATTGAGGGTCAACCGATACGGGGTTCCATCGCAGGCAATAAAACGTTGATGCGAATTCGAATGACGTCACAGAACGTCGATCGAAATTTTGAATTGGCACCCGCTGAGCAAAGTACTTCGGACCAGCCGCCGGAAGACGCTCGGATTGCGAATTCAAAGGAATCAAGCGAGAAGAATGAATGGAGCCTCCATCTTTTCCGAAACAGCTGTGAGTGATTCCGTGGGCCCTGGGGTTTGCGTTTGGAGCCCCTCTCACCCCGTCCCTGGGAACGGAATCCAACCCGGGCACCCAAAGAGCTGAGCGTGACATTCTCAGGTCTTGATGAAGCCGTTTGTTCGAAAAAGAACTCGGGATGATCCTCATCGACGTCATGATTCATTTGAAAGTATCTCGAGCGCACGCAATACGTTAGAAGGAGAGCTGAAATCTGGAAAGTTGAAATCATTGAGACTGGTGACCTCGTGGAAATCGTTGGGGATCAAGAGTATTGTTCTGGACGACCTCAAAAAAGTGGAGGGAGTTCGAGTCGGGATAAACTCCGGGAGGGAGGAAAGATTCTTAGAGCTTGAGTTTGTCTCTGTGTTTTCTTAATTCGAGCCTCTCACCGGAATGATTCCGAAGTGAAGAATGACTCCCCACAGACACAACACATAATGAATCGGAAAGCTTGAGCACGGCGACGAACTCGCCGAATGGAAAGTATCGCGACCGAGGCGTGAAAAACCTCTTGAAGCACTTTCGAAACGTTGCTTCAAGGATAAAACCCCCGACAATGATTGGACAACTATCCCATGCCGTGACTTGATACCATCTCGCGTCGACAGCGAACTCCTCCTGCTGCTTCGCAAGTAGTGGATAGAACTAATTCAACGAGAAACACGACCTCTCGTCTGCTCCGCCAGGGTGGGTCCGTGCAAGATTTGTACCGGCCTCAGGCGCGTTCACACATCGTCTCTGACAGACATAGCGAGCGAGTCGATGAACGATCGCGATCCAGGGGAAGGGTGAGACCCGAGGGGGATATACAGAAAGTGTGAGCTTCCATTGGCGACTTCGTCTCACGACTACTTTGCTGCTCATATAGAAAAGAAATCACCGCCCGTCGTTGGCTCCGACATCGTTTAATGGGGCAATCGCATGCGCGACTCACATTTCGTCTGACGAAAGAACGAACGATGGGGGCCTGCCCGCCCGCCCGCCTGCCCGCCTACCGAACTGGCAATAGGAGAATATAATGGAATTCTTCAATGGTCCGCTCGATAACGTCCTGCTTGTCTCCTTGTCTCCTGAAAGAAGGCCACGACGGCGAGGGGAACGGGTCGAAAGGAGCTCAATAAGATGGCGACGAGAGCGATTATTGTCTACGTTCGATTCGAGAGGCACGACAACGACAGCGAGCGATGGTGGCGAGCGGTCGAGCGAGTGAGCGATTCAGCGATTGACAGACGAGAACAGGCAGGCGGACAAACACAGTGAGAAGGGAAAGGAGGAGACGATGACGGTGACGACGACGACGACTTTGTCAAAGTTGCCTCAATGTCATCCCTCAATGTCAAATCTCGAGTAGGGCGTCTGCTCCTCACTCCCGAAGCTAACTCTCGCTATTTTTTCCTTTCTCGTCTGGCAAGCCGCCCGCCCGCCCGCCCGCCCGCCGCACCTCCGACTTCCTCACTTCGAGGTCTTGTGAGCGAGTGGGCTGTAGATAGCGAGAGATTTAGCGGTGGAAGAAGATTGCAAGCAGAGCTGTGGAAGAAGCGGCAGTGGCGAAACAGAAGAAGCGAATCAAGGGGACGATCGAGCCTGTGAGGGGACGAGAAGGGCCATCCGAGGGAGCAACCGACCGACCCACTAGCACCGACCAGCAAGGGCTGCCAGCTAATGAAGACGAATTGCTCCTGCCAGACTGACTTATATACAGCAACGAAAACGAGCAGCCACGGAGAAGAAGTGCGAGGAGAGTGTTAACTTTTTTTTTCTACGAAAAATAACCTCATCCACTACTGCTCCCTCGTCTTTCTTCAACCATGGCCATTAACGCCAAGACCGCCGCGGCGCTCCACCACAAGAAATCTTGACGGTTGCGTCAACGTTCATTCCAAAGAAACAAACTCAGGTCTGACTCTTGTGTACAGAAGATAGCCTAGTCCCGCCAGGATCCGAACGTTACCCGAAAAAAAAACGAACCATATCGCCCGGGAGAGGAACCAAGACCTTCTGAATGTGGATTCTGAAACAGTTACAATTTTCCGGGAGACCTAGGACGCGTGAAGTCGCGATTAGAGTTTCTCCACTTAGAACCGGCACCATCAGTCCACCCCTGAAGAACGTTGAAAACCGTTATCCTGTTGGAGGACTCGGATTCGATGTCCACGTGAGGCAGGTCTAATAGGTGAATATGATGTCCTAGCGGACACGTACGAGGACCAGACCTCTCGTGATCCTCATCGTTCACGGAACAATTCGGTCACTAGCCGAGGTTTAACTGAATCGTTCCCGGAATTTCCCGCAAGATGATTCTGCTCTCGCGACGAGTCTCAGCCCTTGGAAATGAACGTCGGGCTGTTTGGGACGTCGGACGTCCTAGACGCGGTTGGATGTCTCGGAACGTGAAACATCTGCCAAGTGAAGCTTTTGTTCTTTTGCTGTGATACACGAACGCCTCGCACATACATACAGGGACGGCGGACGACAGATGAACGCGATGATTGCAGGATAGAAATATGGTTTTTGGCCAACGAGAACGAACAAGTGTCGGCCTCTCTGTCTGTGATTTGTCATTGGTGTCAAGGAAAGAAAGAGGGGTAAGCGGGACAGTGCTGCCAGTGACGGACGCGCAGGGGCGGATGTGGGACAGGGACGGGGAATACACAGACAAGTGAGAAGAAGCGGAGGGAAACGGAAGAAAAAGAGGCTCACAGCGCGCCGCGGATAACAGAGTGACTACTGGGACCGGAGACAAGCTCCTTCATGAATCCTGGCGATGGTGGGGGAATTAAAAGTAATGGACGCAAGATAAATAGAGGCGCGGGCCACGCTGGATCTCCATTATTCAGTTGGTGTCGTCGCTCGTTCTACCCACCACACCAGCAGTGCGTTGTCCCCCTCGCCCCCCTCCCACTCCCCTGTGCTTCTACCTCCTTGCCGACCGGTGTTCTCTAGCGTGCTTCGTGGACCCGTAAGCCAATGGATCGTGGAGGAGGGCATATGATCACTAACTCCTTGCGTGTCGTCGCGCAGGATTCCACGCTCCTCGAGGAGATCGGTCTCAGCGTCAGTCAGTTTCAGCGTCTTTGGAACTCCGTTCCCAGGCGCTGGGTGGTTTACTCTATCACAGGGGGCGGCAGTGAGGACGTTATCCCCATTCCTGACGCGGTTACCACGTGGAACGGCGACGATCAGCGTACAGGATGGATCGAGGCCACGCTGGACAACTTAGTCGACCAAGTGCCAAAAAAAAGCTCTCTCGCAGTACACTCCATGTTGGATGGTTGCACTCTCATTAAAACTTCACCATTGACTTTAATGGACCGACGAGGCCGAGAGGAAGAGGAGCCCTCGAATGAAGGTGCGAGCTGTCAAGCGTTAATAATAAATCCCATTTCACACTTGAACCCTGGATGGGCAAGTATGAAGTTCTGCTGAACTGCCGCCGGTAGAGCGGTTGCTAATGTCGGCCATAATGAATCGTCTCTTCCGAGCATTCCCTTGCGTTTTCCTCCACCGGTCGCGAGAACAGTTCGTGAACGACCTCGTCGGGTACTCAGGTATAAGGAGCCCGGCTGAGTTTCGTCCAGGTGTGGACACGGTACTTGATCCCGATCGTCCGCACGCGACCGCAAGGTCTCCTTCCTGGAGTCGAAACCTTTTGCGCCCTTCTTCGCAAGAGAAACATGAGCTGTACTTTCGTTTGTGCGTTTCTCGTTCGCTCGCTTGTGCGTTTGTTAGTTTTCTTCTTTGCCCGTGGGTACACGAGGGAACGGACGTCAGATTGAATTTGATGAATAGAGCAGGGTGAAAAATATGCTAGCATCTAATGTGCGTCCTGAACATCCATCCATCCAGAGCGTCTGTTTGTCTGCTCGTTTGTTCCTGTGCAGGATCGCGGGCTGAGGAGGGATGAAGCATTGCGGGCAGAGAGGACGACGACGACGACGACGACGAAGAGGAGCGGCTCGAGAAGGAGGCGTTGGGGGAGCCAAACGACGCCCTTGGGAGAAGCGACGGCAGCAGCAGCAAGTAATACTTTCGGCCCCGTCAGAGCAGACTGCGGACAACACAGGTTAACCCGGGGACGTCCATCACGCTGATACCCTGCTGCTAATGTGAGCCGCGCTGGAGAGACTCTCCGCAAACTCGACCGCTGACACCGAGAGCGGTGCGTTCGTCGGTCCGTCCGTCCGTCCATCCGACAGTCCGTTCATCGGACGGACAAACGGACGGGACCGAACGACCAGAGATAGAGAGCAGGGCAAACCGCGAGAGATTTGAATTACAAATTCGTTCCGGCAACGGGGATGTCTTTTACAGATGGTTGTGGCTCCCGCTCACCCTGTGACTCCGGCGGGCTGCTCGGCCCGCTCGCTAGTGGTTCGGTAAAAGAGGACGAAAACGGTGGCGGCGCTTAGAACGAGCAAGAAAAGAGAGGAGAAGCCAGCAGCAGCAGCAGCCAGTTTTTAAGTAAGAACCGACGAACCCACTGGGGAACAGCGGGAACGGACCAAAGCGACCAAATTAACCTCTAATGATTCTTCCCGCCCGCCCGTTTGTTCGCTCGCTTGCTCTCTGGGCTGTCTTCCCAACGACCGACGCCCGCCGTTTTCCCCGGTTCGTTCCCGAATCGCCCGCTCGTTGCCTCTGCGACGGCAATTAGGAGAGCCGACGAGATGCGTGCAGCACCAGCCAACCTACTCACAAACCGATGCCAGCAGCAGGAAGAACTGGGCGCCAAGTGGCAAGCTAGCTTTATCGCCAAATGGAAAAGTCATCTGAGAATATTTAACAAATTGTTCCTCTCCGACGCATCAGGCTCACTCGAGTCTGCCTATCTGTCTCTCCTGACGGACTTCACTCCCAAAGTTGAACGCGCTGACGCACATAAATACCCACTCCAACCACAGCGAGGCACGACGCATTAACTTCATTACCGAGAGATTTCAGGGCTTTCGAGTACACGGTGGCTTACTGCTCGGCTCGAACACGAGGTTTGAGCTTGTTTCGGGAAATATTCTCTTAGCGGCTCTGTCATGACGTAGATATTCATTCTGCAACGCCCTCTCTTATGAGCTGAATATTCCGCTAGGACTGCAGAAACTTGACTCCTCTGATTTTGACATTCGAAATAGATTTGCTGCTGAAGTGGCCTGTGACTGAATCGATAATCCGGATTGATGACTCCGAACGGTACCTGACACGCATCCTGTACGACATTCGCGAAGGATGATCCCACGTTTCCAGAGCCGTGGTTGACGCAGCTCATCGAGCAGGCTTTCGTCGTCGTCGAAGATTATTCGACGGAGACAATGGTCGATTTCCAGGAGTTTCAAGTTAGTCTCTGAAATCGTCTGCTCACGTTCGTTCTACCGAGGAGGTATCGCTCGATATATTGGGTCGGACACGTTGTCGAGTCCCTGATGAGTGTCGACATCCTAATATAGCGGTATTGATGAATCTGCGGGAAAATCGACAGAGGAATTGATGGTGCTCTCATGCAGCTGACGGAGACAACGTATCATCCGCATCATGTCTACGCCGTCGTCCTCGTCGCTACACGAGGATATATCGTGTTTCTGTTACCAATATCGCTGTCAGGCTCGTAGGCGGTCGGTGAAGAGGCTAAAATCTTTACGGCGCTGCCTATCTCTGCGCCGTGTGTCAATTTATGGAGATCATGGTCGTGTTTATAGGTTGGCCGTTCCTTGCCGTGTTTGCGTCACCTCTCCTTGCCTCACCTCGGCCCGAGTTGCCTTACTCCGCCGGTCGTCCAACCGACCGACCGAGATTCTTGCTTGCGATCTCCAGACAGCAGCTGTCGCGTCCAATCTGTTCCAATTGAATTGAGCGTCGCAGGCGAGCCGCCCGACCGAGCGGGCCGCGAAGAGGATACAAGGAGGACAAGGATACAGAGGGTATTTGGTACATTTGGTAGCACTTGGAGGGCAAACGCCATGCCAAGGTGGCCGTCTGCCGCTTCCCTGTTCGGTCGTTCGTTCGTCCGCCCGCCCGCCCGCTGTGTGTCTATGTCGTCCCCAAAGGCCAACGGATTGGCTCTTGTGCCGGAGGCTTGCTTCTTGTTCGTGATCCTGGTTTGGATGAGCTCGGGCTGTGACAAGCGACACGTCGGATATTTGCGACGAGCAGAGACACAGTGAACGAGCGTGCGGGAAGAACACCGAAGCAACTTTTTGACACGAATTTGACATCCAAGACAAAAAAAATGGACAGCCTTCATCTTTTTTCCGCTCATCCGGCTTCGCTTCTTCGTAGACATGAGATGCACCAGCAGCCGACGTAGGAACAAAAAGGATACGATCGAAAAACCCTACTAAAATGCAACAATGGGCTCAACAATGGAACAACAGCAACAACATTGGGGACGTATGCATATCCAGGGGTGCTTGGAATCCTCCCTCAAGGGGGTACCCGTTTTGTCACCTGTATTTCGAGCGGCGAAGGTCTCTAGAACCCCTTGTCACAAGACGGAAGAGAGAGAGGGAAAAACACCCTTGAGTCATCGTTAAAGGTTGTTCATAGAAGGATACTCAAAGAACAGAACTAGAGAATCATCCGGAGGATATCGCTCGATCAGTCTGGCTCGCTAAGCACGTGATCGCGCTTGATATTATGTAGGATGGCAACTCAGATTCTTCCCTTCCCAGTTTATCTCTAGGTGTTAGAATCGCAGTGCCCTCGTGACTCGCAATAAACCAGTTTCCGGATCACACGAAGGTCATCGTTTATGGACCGCATGCTGAACATGATGGGAACTGTTCCCGGTGTTCTTGGAGGAAGCTACCCAACATCACCAACGACGAAAGAAGGAACGCAAACGACTCGAAATGGAGAAGGCCAAGGAGAACATTTGGATGTTTGAGAGTTGGGCTCGCCGGCTGGATGGCTTGCTTGCTAGGTTTTCCCGCTGCTGCCATCGCTGGTTCTTCTGAGGAGCGCCGGGGCCATAAATATGCGGCAATGAATGGCTACAATATAAACATCATATAAAAAGAGAATTATTTGCACCACTAAATCAAACCGTATGCCTCCTCCTCGTTCTTCCACTCCTCTGACTGCTTGTTCTTAATGGCTCCCGCTACACGAGAAAAACGGTGTTCTCGTCGCCCCTGTTCACCCCGCCATTTCCCCTCTCCTCCCCACTTCCCCCGTCCCGTCCGTCGGTTCCCTGCGCCGCCGTGTTCCCGGGGTCTAAGCCCACACGCGGACCGCCAGGCCATAGCTCAAAACGAGATAGCGCCGCGCCGTTGCAGTTGTCGTCGCGGTTGTGCAGCCACTTTCGCCCAGCAAGAGGCTTTGAGACAGAAACGCAGACTGGCATTTTTGTCGCTTGGCCGCACACTTCCGCCGTCTCCAAAACTCGCGCTTATTGTTGGGATCGAACCCACGACCGCTGCGACCAGGAGGACAACCAAGCTGTTGCTTCGATCTCCAGGTCTACAGCCACAGGTTTAAGGGTGCTTAGAACATTAGAGACGGAGTTAGCGTCCCCGAACACCTTCGTTGGATGCAACCTCGGGAGTGGACAGCCCGCTGAAGTCCACATCCTAGCTTTAACGACTGCAACATGCCACCAGCTGTTACGCAGTCAGGACCTGAACCTTTCATTAAATCTGGATCAACCTAAGAGCATGATGAACAGCACTACATGGTCTCCCATTAGGTGGAACACATCTTCGGCTGAAATTCGTGAAGAGTCACAGGGAAGCTCGACTTGGTGGGGGGTCGGGATCGCGGGACAAACGGTTTGGATTCAGAAGGGCATGAAGTGGAAAAATACGACAAATGGCTCGAACTACCTTTGGCGTTTCCTCGCGGTGACCGCGTCGGGTATAATACCAATGCTGTAAATTGCGAGATTGTTCTCCTTTTTGTGCCGCGGTGGGCCGCGGAGGAGAACCAGAAGGTGGTGGTGGTCGTGGTGTCTGCAATAAATTACCTCTCGTCCCGCCGCTGCCTTCCTGAGCCCGTTCACCCGCTTACTCGCTCACTCACTCGTTCTCCTGGTCGCCATAGATCCTGCTTTAGGTCCCTCTCCTTCTCGCGTAGCCGCTGACATCTCGCTGTCGGAGACTAACCGCCCATAACTTAGCCCGCGCGAAGTGTCTTCTCCCTTTCTATTCCCACCCGTTCACATGAGCGACTTCTCCACGTATGGCGTCGACTCAAACTTTTCGCATATTTTGCTCTCTACGTGGCCTTTTGCAAAACCTTGTGAGGTTCCAGCCGTTTATCCGTTTTGTTCATGTTCATTGGTTGTGAACAATATTGCTCCGAGAGCGAGCAACCTAGGGAATCTCCCCCGGAGCGATCATTCCACTCCTCCACCGCATGAGAAGCGGACGACAATCAGAAAAGTACCACTACATCACCAGACTGGGCTCGCACCGCATCCGTCGCGCCCGAAAACAACGTCGCTCCCTCGAAGGTTCTGAGCCCCGAAACCGCCCTGCAGCGGCTGAACCTCTCCATCTGGAACTTCCCATCAACCTTAATCATCAGCGCATAATCGGAATTGAAGCACGGCAGCTGCTTCAATGCTTTCTATGACATCTTCGAAAATCTAGGAATGTCGGTCTCTCAACCCCGATGAGTGCATGATTCCTCGGCTCGGATGTCTTGAACGATACGGGCTTCGGAAAGAAGGATTCAGCGCGGGAGAGCTTGGTGCGAGAACTCCGAGAGTCTGAAGCGCCAAGAACTGAAACCATGGTCATAATGCATACTCCGTCCTCGTTCCCAACGCCTATTTCTCCAGAGAACGGCGGGAATCAAGCTCACCACGATATTGTTCCCCGAAAAGATTCCCTCAGTGAAGACCGTTGTGGTGGCAACCGAACTTACGCACCGTTGCGGCGCTAGTCGTGAGTCGATCTCAAGACTGTCGGGGAAACGACTGACTGAACGCCCTTAGCACCAGGGCGCAGCTCGCCTCTGTGTCGTCAGCTGTGACCACTTGACATACCTTGCTTGTTGCGAGCGGAGCATTTTAACAACAAAGCCGGGAAACGGCTCCCGAGAGACCGTACCCGGATGTCGGTTCTCTTCTATGGTCTGTTAGGTGTTTGTATCAGGAGGCAGCCGCGCTGTGCCATAAACAGGGAAAACCTTCCTCTGGAGGGCTACGAGGACAGGGTTTGTGCTTCACGCCTCATCGTTTTAATTGTTTCGTATATCTGGCGCAGCGTTGTGAGGGCTCACAGGCTTCGAACATGCATCCTGGGACATGCCTGGTGTATCACTGCACTTCGAATTCTTATCGGGGGTCTCTCGGAGCCGAGTAATTCATCCGCATCATGGTTCAACATGTTTATTTCATGAAACTAACTCCTTTCCGTTTCCTTCACCACATTCGTCTATGTCACGTGTACAATTTCGAGTACCTATCCATTTTGCTCTAGATTTTCGCCTTTCCTCCGCTGGAATCCAAACCACGGTTCGGGCTCCGCGATATTTGGGAATTGATTCGAGTTCTGTTCTCCATTCTTCAAGGAACTCCGTGTCTTTCGCTATTGACTCGCGAAGATCCATTGTATGTACATGATATCGCTAGTCGGAGTGAGCAAACATAAATTTCAACAGTACGAAAGTGTTTTCCTGAGTGAGGTTGTGTTCGTGTGTGGGTTCAAACTACAAGAATCTGCATGTTTGTCCTGAGCTCGAAGTGCAGCGGTAATTCGACAACATTTTGAAGTAAAGTTCGACATCAAGATCCGATCGTTTTCTGCCGACCTTCCTCCTTCCTCATGGAATGGCGGACTTGTAAGGCTATTCTGGAACCATGAAACCCGCGGGAATCTCCGGAAACCTTCATACTGAGATGATGAGAAACCAAACTCGCGAGCCTAGGTGATTCCTTGACATATTGCACTAGGTTTATGCTGTCTCCCAGATTCGATTCGTCTAGAAGTAACACATCCTCTGACCTTAACTGACTTTTCCGCCCGGAAACTTCCGATGAAGAGAGCGACAATTTGATTGACTGTACGTCTTGATGCTCAGAGCTTGTGTTTTTGGTTTCAATCGCAACATCTTGAAAGGGGATTACTTCGTCAGAACTCCAGGTGTCTGATGTAATGTTCATGTAAGGTAAACCTTCAGAGTACCTAGAGAGCACTATCACGGGTGTGAGGGGACTACTCGCTGAATTGTGAGCGACTACGACTATCATTAGGCTAGATGCACCAGTCGGCGAAGTTTTGCTGCTCGTCCCTTCCAACTGACGTCCAAACAGTGAGTATCGGTGATGCGCTTTCAGCGCTAATATGAATGCGGGTATCTACCAGTCAGTGCTTTGCTCCAGTTCCATGTTTTGATGGTGCAACCGGTGGAAACGTTTCGTTTGGACTCTCGATTCGACTTCGCGAACATGTCCGCTAGTAGAACCGCTAGCTTAAAGCTAAGCACTGCGTACGTCTTTTGGTGCCTTGAGAATTCCTCCTCGCTTGATTACGTCATTCCGAGGACAAAAACCCCTTCGACGACGATGATGACCGAATACTGGGTTTTCTCAAATTTGAAAGCAGGTGTGCTTCTCCTTCAAAATATTGACCTGAGCTCCATCCCTCACTGGAATTGCATGACTTCGTTGAAAATTAGCTGTTTCCATTCGTCTATCGAGTGTTCCTGTTCATCGATGCTGTGATCATAGCGCTGAGGTGCGGGTCCATTGACCTCTTCGTCTTCATACCTGTTGGGAGAAGGATAGACATGAACATTTTCGTTATCGGAGCTGACCAGAACGAGAAGTTGATCCGATATGCGGGAAAACTCACCAAGGCCTGATATACGGGTGAAGCAGGGCATCGTCGACGCTGATGCGTCTTTCGGGGTCTATGACAAGCATTCTTGAAAGAAGGTCCCGTGCTTGCGAAGCTCTCTGGAGACCGTCCGCTGACTGCTCTAGAAAGCTGTTGTCGGGAAAGAGCTCACTCATGGTGTAGCCTTTCTGAAACCCTTTCGCTTCAACGTATGTCCGGACACTGTCGCCCAAGCGAGATCGGAAATCCTCCGGAGGAGTACCCAGCGATGCCGTTATTATGTCCCACTGATCGATGTGATCCCGTCCGGGAAACAGCACGGCTCCACGGATTATCTCGCCCATGATGCAGCCTACCGACCAGATGTCAACATTCTCCTTGTAGCCCATGCCCAGGATGACTTCAGGAGCGCGGTAATAACGCGTCACGACGTAGGGAGTCATCAGGAAGCTCTCCTGGCCGGTCGTCCTCGCGAGACCGAAGTCGAGAATCTTGAGTTTGCAGTCTTTGCTCACAACAATGTTCGATGGCTTTAGATCCCGGTGGATGATCCCGGCCGAATGAAGATGCTTCACGCCGCACAGCATCTGATAGATGAGGAAAGACATCCTGTCATGATCAAGGTCAATCTTGATAACTTGGCACAAGTTGGCTTCGAGCAACTCCATGACGAGATAGACATCATTGAAATCCGAAACGTTGTTCTGTGGTGTAAAAGCGTTCAACAGCCCTGCAACGAGACAAGTCTCTGAACATGAAGCTTTGAGGCTCGATCGACATACAGTTTCGTTGGATATGGATTGGCTAATATCATCGTGGATCGGAAGAGGTCGCCGATCTTTCAGCGTGCTCACCAATGATGTTTTTGTGCGAAACAAGTCGCATCAATTTGAATTCGCGGTAAGCCCGCTTGGCATGGGTGGGGTTCTGGAATGGCTTCGAGAGTTTCTTTATGGCGACGTCTTGCCCGGTTTCCATATCTCTCGCTTTGCTGGAATTGAGAACCTCCTGTCAACCCAAGGTTCAGGAGAGATATTTCTGATTCGGTAGATTCCGCGCTAGAATTCATCAATGAATGAATTAAGGGTCCATGTGCGACCCAAAAGGCGCACGCCATTTCGCGAGAGTGACTTTACTCACCAGACGATGCCTTGGGCGCCTGCACCGATAGGTTGTAATTCCTGATATCGGTTGAGGACCGTGAACGTGGTGTCTCCTAGTTCGACTTGATAGAAGCGGGAATTATTCTCATTCAGGTCCATGGGCTCGCCATTGTTATTGTTGTTCGCGTCGTCCTGAAAGTGGAAGTGTATGAATAACTCATCCGTCATTCTGGATTTCCTCGTCGCGCGATGATGGTGGGCCCGGTAATTTACGACTCGGTGTTGACGTCATGGCAATGTCGGCCACAAAGTTGACATTGCTGATATTCAAGTCAGTTAGTCTTGTAACTGGGAGGCCCCAGCGCTGGGCTCAACGATAACTGGTAGCTGTTCGGGCCACGAAAGTGAGAGCTCACATCGACTCAATCGATTTGAGTTTTCAGAAGGTAGTCGGAGAATCGTAGATCGTGATGGTAAGGAACATGTAGGGGAAGTGTGAGCTCACTCTCCTCCGAAAGGAGGACTATGGTGGAATTTCGGATTTCGAGACGCCCATTCAGGGAGCTGACTACTCGAATCTTCGTTCGTTAGTCATAACTAGTTAGTCCTCTTCCAACTGATTGTTCTCGCCAAAAGTCGTAACTCCATCACACTCTCATCCTTTCTCAAGTATCGATCCCAAGCACATGATTCCGGGAGGCAAACCATGGAGGTGATCCTGAACTTTCCGGAATTCTTCCGCCAGGGATAGTCGAGCTCATCCAACTGTTTCACCCCAGACTTTTGACTGACAAATTCAGAACAGAACTGTTACAGATTAACCCTTAGGAAGTGGTCTCACATCAACGGAAATTGCGCGAGAATACTGGAAAATCATTGATCGAAAGTCATGGGCGCTATAGGAATGACTCTCGATGGTCTGCCCGCTGGATGCCCGCCTTGGTCTTCAAGTCTGGCGAAGTACCGAGTGTCCATCGTAAGGTGGTCCGGATCAATCTCCGTCCCCGTAACCTTGCTCAATGTTTAGCCCTTGGATTGAGTCCGCGAAAGTCTACAGCGTTCACTCACAATGATCGCGTTGGCATGGTTGGAGTTGTTCATGGAGCTTTGCGAGGAGTTGAACAGCACCTCTTGTGGTGTCAACTTGTCTGGGAGACAGCTAGGTCGTTCCTGTAATAAAAGAAGATTGGGTCAGAGATGACCTTCGTGACATCTCCAAAATCTACTCCAAGATCTGAGGGTGCTCTATTCGTGCACTCGGACGCTGGGCATTTGGTCTGTGATATTGTGCCCGTTTCGAGACCTGTGGATTCTTTGCTCAGGTACTCGAGGCGAAATCGGTTAGAGGTGAATTACCACATACCTAAGATCGGCTCAAGAGTTAACAAAGCTCAATATTGGCTTCTCGAACGTCTCCCGTTGATCCTATGCACTGCAAGATCGGTTCCCGACGTCTATGACAAGCCACAGTTCACCCTGATAGACGAGTCCACTAAAAATAGCTCGTCGTTCTCAAACTTGTAGCGTCGACGAGACGTCTCGAGAGCACGGCAGCCGCTTTGATAACAATGCATGAACAGAACTGACGGATGACCGAACCTTGTCTTGTCATACGAATCGCACGGCACTCAAGTTCACAAATTCCATGATGATTCCACAAAACCAGTCACCCTCGACAGAAGGCGGATCGATAGGGCAGGGCGAATTCCTGGAACGTTTCCGCAAAAACCTGCCAACAAGGCTGAATGCAGAATGCGACCGAGAGCCCACTCACCACAATCACCTTTTCACAGAAGAGAAACTATAATCTTTTGTTTACTTCTCTCCGCTGTTAGCAGATGACATGACAAGTTTCGAGTGAGGAAGGCCACTTGGCAGCGCTCAGCTGACACGAGCAGGCTAAACATCTGAACACATGTGCGCAGAGTGCTCACGGTTGTCACTTGTTCCAGGCACAAACACCAGCTCGCGTTCTCCTCCTTCCTCCTGCCGCCGCCGTTTACGAATAACAACCACGGAATTATTGAGCGGAATGCGGAGGGCATGCGCGCCTTTACTCAGTCAGTATCTACAGCTACGCGAACTGGTCGCTGCCTGACGGGCCAGCGGGTTACCTGGCTGCCAAACAGCCCGTCATTTGTTCGTCGTCTGCGGCCATCGATCAGAGCTCATTTGCTCTGCTCTCTGATTTCTACCTCCATGTCCTGGGAATCGTGGACCAAATCATGGATGGGACCTGTCGCTCCAGACCGAGGAACGGGGAAAACACAGTAGAAACGGCAGTTACACCGTTTCCATCCGTTTACACACCGGTCACCCGAAATGCTTTCCTCCTGCATGACCGCCAGACGAGCCAAGTGGAGGACCGGCAGGCCGGCTGGGCGGCTGTCTGGCCGCAAAGAATGGCGGCGCCGTTCTCCGCCCTCGTAGGCGCCGTGAAGTCTGGCTCAATCGATCCGCGAGGACGACAGACTCCAGGCCACGAACTTTGTACAGCATACAGCCCAAACGACGTCCATCCCGGTGGAGCATCGATCCCTCGATTTCTCGGAAGTACGTCGAGATCTTTGGACAATGCGCCGAGAAATCGATCGAGGAAACCTGGAACTTTTCGTTCCGGGCTCAGGAGGAGGTTCTCTGACTCCATTTGGGACCCTAGATGCAAGTCCCAGGAGGACTCTCGCATTCGATGCGAGTATTGAAGCCCTCTCGAACTATGACGTTCTCTAATCGGAACGATCTCATAAACGTCGACGGCGACGGTCAGTCGCCGCCTAGTCATTCTAGCTGTCGAATGAGCCGATCCTGCACCCTCTGAGCTTGGCTCACACGACGACCCTAAGTTTCACCGGCGCCGGCGGAACTCAACCTGACGATTCCGGTTGACCGAGTTTTGTGGCAGTACGCGCGAGTTTCCCAGCCGGCGTCGCGTCGAGTTATGCGCATCAGAGCCACCCAAACACAGCCGCACACTTACACCGAGCCGACAACAAATCTGACCTTGAGCTTCAGATCGCTCGGTGCACTTTGCTTCCACGGGCGCTTCGGCGATGCCATACGAAAAGTAGCCGGGGGATGTAATCAAAAATTAAGCCAGGGATCAAAGCATCAACCGATTACACTAGGATAGACTCAATCTCAGGTGGCACCGTCAGCCGTATCACCTTTTCACCGTCGAGTTGCCGTTTCGCGAACTCGATCAAAGCCACTGCTTGGTCGAACTCGTGAAGACTTCTGCGAGAGTTTTCTGTCGTTCTCGCCATCTGAGGCACCGAAGTTTCCGTCAACACGCCGGAACACAACACCAGGAAGCTTCTCCTGCCAGGATCGACGATCACTTTCGAGCTCACGGAACACAGACTAGCTCCTCTCAGGTGGAATGCATGGCACGAGCGAGCTAGCCGCGTAAGATTGGAGCACTTCCTACGTCGGGACGTAGCTTTCCAGCAATTGACGCTGGCGCTAGTGTCAGTGAAAGGCGATACGCCGTGACGTCACGGCAGTCAGCTAGAGTACTTCGACAGTGCATGAGACTTTCGCTCTTGAAAGCGGGCGAAACTTATCAAACTGAGCTAAACATGCTCAACGGAACCTACCTTAACTGTCATGACGGGGCTTTGTCAGGTGGTCGTGGCGCCTGATCGCGTCTGATCAGACTTCGTTCGTTCGCGATCTGCCGAGGGCCCAGGGCCCGATGACTCATGCTCGGGATTCCCTCGCCACAATAAGAGAGTGGACTGGCTGACCGCCTATCAGACGCACGCAACCGCCTGTCAACGCTACGCTTTTCCTACGGCGGACACGAAACTGGAATCCTGAGCGTTTCCGGGTCGATTTCTGAGAATCGCGCGCGTTTTCTGTGCAGGGCTGGCTCTCGAGCCCCCTTCGGACTCGCCGCACGCTCCCCAAACCCCGAGAACCCTCTCCCAAAGGCCCTGTCCTAGGCCAGCCACTAGCTGGCCGGAGTCCGACCAGAAAAGACCTTTTTCGATGTCAAACACCAGTGAAAATGTCGAGCGGAAGCTCCGTGGAAACTGCGGAGTCGTCGCCGTTTCATGAATCGAGTCAGAGAGCAGCGAACCACAAGGACAACAGAATGAAACGAAAAGGACTGGGCCCGGAGTGCGGCCAGCAGGACGATGGATTCCGCTGCTAATGGATTCGTGCATGATTTCCGACTGCCCGGCGATGAACACCTATCTGACTTCGTGATTCCTGCGTGGCTCCTACAATACTTCATGAGATCACTGAGTTTGCATTTGAAAACAACTCTCATATGAGGACATTTGTAGCAGTGTTCCGTTCTTCGAGCTTTTCAGGAACTCCAAGATCGCATATTCATTGATTCGGCTCGAAGAGGCTCAAGTCCTCGGTCCCTCTAGATATGCTAGGCTCGAAGAGTTTAATTATTGACATCGATCGCTGTTCGCGAAATGTTCTGTCATGGACTGTTGCCATCGGAGGAAGGCGCGTCCCAGGAAAGTTGCGGCAGCTGCATCAACCACCGAAGTTGAGAACTTGTTCAACATTCGGTGACTCACCGCTTCTTACCAAAGCTCGCATGGCTCTGTCGTTCGCCGCTTGAATTGCTTGCTCGTCAGATGCTGCTGCTGGTGGTGCTACTGCTCCAGTCAAGGCAAGGCAAGGCGAGGCAACAATAACAACGACGGTCGCGCAACTGCCGATGAGTCATACCCGAGCAGCGTTAGAAAACGCGGCTGGAATGACGCGAAGTCTTCATGTTCGCTCGCTGCGCGCTTCATCCTCCTTGTTCAGGTATCGGCATTCAAAGTCACGCAATGCGGTTTCTAAAACTTATTATCAGCTACGTGGAGGACTCTCTTGTTCTAGGTGATGTCGTCGATTCGGGTAATATGACACCGGATATTCATCATTGACTCAGTTAATCTTTCTGAGTCACCAACCGGCTGCTTTCAGACGAGAAAACGCCTTGCGTAACGTCAGTCGAGATTCGCAAATCACTCCATTTGGTCTGCGGTTGCCTTATGGCCTCTGTCCGACAAGTGGTAGACTCGCACGTCAACTCAGGTCAATCTTCCGAAATCGAAAATGGCTCAGATATCTTTTCATGTCCCGTCAGCATTCACTCTCGACAGCTAAAGGAAGCGCGACTTCCAAAAAGATGGGTACTCGGTTCTTGATCGCCTCCGGAAATCTTAAGTTCGGAACAGCCGATTCCCCCAGGTACCGGCGAGAACCTCACAGGGCAACGATCACGGACCTTCCCCCAAAGTCCAAACACAAAGCGGGGCGCTCCGAACGTCGGGACTCGGAGCGAGAGACAAGTCGAACCAAGTAAAACATGATAATAAATCTGAGACAACCGGAATTCCCACTAAAAACTTCATCGGGATCGGGGGAAAGTCAACCCTGTCGGGAGGGACCCAACAGAAAAATCAACAGTCGAAAAACTAGGTTCCCGAAACATTTGAGAGTATAGAAATCTTCGTCGTATACTCGTTGGTACACACATCGTCTCTGCATGCAATATAACAACCTGCGTGCATCGTGCAACCCGTACCTCAAAGTGTTCCTTGACAACGTCCTGTCTCACCATGTTTCCGTCGTCGGATTCGTCGTACGCTGGAGTTTCGTCGGAGAGTGAGGAGTATTCGTCTGAGCTCAGACTCGATGACGGTCCACGGCGGCTCGGGGTAGCGTCAAGATAGAAGCGATTTCGGAAACCCAGTTCTTTGTAGGTGTTGTGCGGCTTGCTCTCGGGCGTCGGGCAGTGGCATAGCAGAAGCCAACGGAAGGAAGACCATCGCATTGTACCAAGCCCTAACACATGGTTGTCAGAAAAATCAAACACACTGCTGACTGCTTGTGTTTTGGGAGCGCTACCACAACCACAATGCCAAAAGCAACTTCTGCTCCGAACGTGAACCTGACTGACCGACGGACAGTCGCTCGGTCGGATGGTAAACTTTCGGCCCGTTCCGCTGACGACTGAGTCATCAGCTGTTTCAGCAGCGCCGAAGGTGAGGGAAAAAGCGCTGCGTTTCTTCCCTTCGACATCAGCAGAAGCTGGTACAGTTTGCGCGTGTTTCAAAAATGTCGTCCAAGGCGCGGCCCGGAGATTATTTCAAAACGGTACGATGCACGATCTCCGGGGCTTGGATCGCTCTCTAAAGATTCAGGCGACGAACCCTGAAATGGTGAGCTTCGCAGAAAACTTTCCCGCTCGCCATGAAAAAAACAAGGCTGGTTCCGAACCGGATTCAAAAGAGACGATTCAGGCGGAAATACCAACGATCAGGTTCTGGAACTCCGAGGACAAACTCTGCCTGAACGGCGCGGAGTGCCTGAGCATCTTCGGAAAGAGTTTCAGTCTCGCGCTACAAGCGTATAAACCGTATGTTGGAGGTCGATTCTGACGACTGCCTCGGAAGGATTTTGCCTCTACCGGTCGATCTCAATGAGAGGGCGGATGCGAGGGTTAGAGCTTTGGGCGGTTTCGTTCCCTCGCGTGTGCACTTTCTTCACCAGGTACGGGTTCGGAGGATCGAATACCCTTCCACCACTGACAACGAAGTCCAACCTTGCAGATACCACGATAGATCCTCCCCCGATATTTCAAATTTTCCCAACTAATTCTTGATGCTATCATTCCGGAAGGGCGATATAGTCCATTCCGATGAGCCGTATTCGACAGTAGTCCACGACAGTTTCCTCGATTCGATATGCAGCTGTTGTTTCTCTAAAGTCAGTCCAAGCAAAGCCAATTTTAACCGCTGCTTCGCTTGCGATATGGTAACCTACTGTTCCACATCATGTCAGGTGAGCTTGCACTTCCGACCGAGCCTTCGCAGTTCGCCATGTTTGCCCACTAAAAATTTCTCCATTCATTCATCCACCGTCCAACTCAGCTGGACGACGCCGACGACCACGAAAACGAATGCAAACTTATCAACGCATCGCTCGAGCTGCCAAACGAGCACATCCGGCTAATTCTGAGGACCGCAACTCGGTACCTCCGAGAAAAAGAGGCAGGACAGCTTACCGTCGGTGATTATTTCGGTCACAAACGAACATTCGATGATCTTCTGAGCCACGTGGACGAAATAGAAGAAGAGGAGCTCTTGAGGAGTTTCGACATAGCGAGGAACATCAAGAAATGCTTAAAGAATTCTGGCACCTACATGAAGGCGAAACAGTTGCTGATCATCATGCTGAAAATCTGCGTCAATGCTCACAGCATCGTCGATACTGATGCCGAGGTAGAAGTTTCGCTCGGAGCCGCCGTGTACCTTGCAGCATCAAAGAACAACCACACCTGCGAGGACATCGAGGACTACATTCAACTCTTCGACAAGAAGCGGATCTACCTCAAAGCTCTGCGGGATTTCGAAGTTGAAGATCCTCTGGACATTTGCACGTACTATATACCAGTCGAGTATCCGTACAAGAAGCGCCGAGACATGCTTCTCTCAAACTATTACTTCCACTGTGAATGCAGCAGATGTCTGACCGAGGCTCAGCTCCCGAAAACACCGATCCTTGAGGAGCTCGAAAATTTCCTCTCGATGCCTCCCGTGGACAGCTGGTGGGACACGGCTTTGAAAGTTCTTCCTTATTTCTCTCATATTCCGATAACGAATTACTATCACCACGCTTTGCTGAAGAAGCTCCAGAAAAGTTTTTCCAACCTCAAGTGCTACGAAGAAGCGAGCTCGTTCGGCTACTTGGCTCTAAAAGGCTGCACAACGGTTAACGAGAGGAAACGAGTTCTCTTCCAGCTCTGTCACGATATGGCGAATAGCGGCAGTAACAATCCTCGCAACAAAGGCTATCCGATGTTCCAACATGTCCAGAGTATGACACACGCTCTCCTCACTGATATCTTCCACCGACACCATCCCCTTGTTCGATCGATACAAAAATTGTCTTCAAGAAAAAGAATAAAGATGTTTGATATTTAGAAACATCGAACATTACGACTTCTGTAATAAGCATTCGGTACCAGTAACCATTGTCAACGACCGAAATTATCTCCTGAATTTTGTGAAAAGGCGGTCTGAAATGCAGTCGGATCTCGGAGGAAAACTCTCGGGTTTTCCCGGGCACGCGGTCAACTGCTTTTCTTCCGTCGGGAGAGATATTCGGTCAGGTCATCATGACCTTCTTCTTGAGCTATGGTCATCGAGACATCTGCGTTGACTAGGTGCGCAGGCCGACATTTTCCGGACAACCCCCGAAGAATACAGCTTCTTAAGAGTTTCCGAACGAGTTTTCCGCGATTCCTCCCGAAAAATATCCTCTCGAAGATCCCCGACCTAGTTACAGAAGACTTATGATGCCGTCGCACGTAAATCATTTCGAGTCTAGAGGTCATCCTTCTAACTGTGTGCTCGGAGATCAGACACTGTCTAGAACAGCTCGGGAATGACTTTCAGAGCCGCTCCGAGTGGCGAATGGGTTCCCTCTGCTCGCGCGAGATATGCAACCCGAAAACTTGGTAGAATAAAGGTTCCAGGTTTATTGAATCGAAATCGGCATCGTACAAAATGGCGACGCTCTGACTTTCAGAACTCCCGCTGTGTTCCGCGTGAGTTCCTCACTTCACACGGCGTCCAGTACCACCGGTGTGGATTTATTAACTTTCGGAGACACCGTTTTCTGCTCCTCTAGTTTCTCGGCAGCCATATCAGCGATTCGCTTCACCAGTCGATGGCCGGGGCCATGAACATCGGTGAAAAGGCTCAACGTAATTGCATGGAAATGTTTGAATTTGTCGTTGAACTCGTGAGATGGATCGTTCGCCCCAAAAGAGGCAAGGTCACTGCAAAGGATGTACAAGATCTTCATCCGATCAGTGATGAGGCGGCATCCTTCAAGAGCCCCGGTTGCGAGAGACAAAGATGTGCCGGCGGATTGACGCTTGCCCTCTAGGAAGAGCCTCGTCAACAGCATGTTCTTGTAGTGATTCGTATTCGGGAAACGGGCGAAGCGCGCTTGGAATGACTCAAGCAGGTCAAGGGTTTCATCGGTGGCTGGCTGCAGGAGGAAATGCTCGATCTGTTCGAGGAAAGGCGGTCGTGGTTGGCTGCACTCTTCGACGCACCTCGCACACTCACATTTGAAGAAGTATCTCTTCTGAAGGAGTTCTTGGCGCAGGGCGTACGAGTACTGGAGGGGGATATACTGGGTTTTGAGCTCCAGAGGATCGGACACGGTGAAATCCCTCAACGCTTTCAGCACGGTTCGGTTGCCCTCGAAGAGCTGGATGAAATCGTCTTGGAACACGCAACTGTGATTGGTCTTCGAACCCGCCAGATAGAGAGCATGACCCAAATGCTCAGAGTTGAGCGTTGAATAGTCCTTAGCGCAATGCCCGTTAACGTAAAGTTTCAATGAGATCTCAAAAATCAAGTCCTTAGAAACCTCTTGCCCTTGCTCTGAAATGAACTTGGAAAGTTCGTCGCTCGTTCCACGGAAATATCCAAGTTGTTCTTCATCCATTAGATCGACATGGGACAGGAGATCCTGGAACGTGCAAGGCCGGTCGAAGAACAAGCCAACTTTTGGAGAGTTTGATTCCTTCTCTGCGAGAACTCGGACCAATGTCCTGAGGATGAAGCGCCTCATCCCACCGTCGCCCACATCGGCGACATCAGATGCCAGAAAGATGCATTCGAGAGAATGGTACTCCTTGTCTTTCTCCTGCCCGAGACGAAGACTGGTAAGTTTTCCGAACTAAATCGTATCACTAAAACCCTCTATCTCTCTTTTTGTGCTCTCTTCGATTGATTATACGGACGTTCTCTGGAAACTTACTCGACATTTTTGTGAACAGTACACGGTAGCCGAGCACACAGAACACCGGATCGAATCTAGAATGGGATGAGCGAAACACCAGTTGCAGGTGTCACCCAGTCGCTCCTCTAAAACCGATGTTGCGTAAGGCTTATCCTGGAAGATGATTTCGCCTTTGCTGAAGCTCGGCATTGTCCACTGCGAGAACTGCGAGCGAGCAACGAGGTGGTATTCAGCGCATCCAAGCTTCGTTGTTCAATAACACCTGGGCGCTAGGAGAAAACTCGCGATGAACTCTATGACTTTCAGCCTCACCTCTATGTTACCCTCGCTGTCTGGCGAGTTTCAGCTCGTACCCCGTTCGCCATCCGCTGGGGCAGCGTTCTCCTGGTATCATCCAGGATTGACAGCATCCGGCCCTTGTTTCAGATTCAGAAATTCCCGCGCCGCCGAGCGATGGGGAACGAGAGATGCATGCAGGACCGCATGGTCGTCTTTTACAGATATCGGATGGTCGACTCTAGGCTTTGCAATTATCCGCATTTCAGAATAACCTCAAGACGGAATTTTGAGTAGAACCTGCGATTGGACCCTCGTCCTTGTGCCAAATCAACTGAAACGAGCCATCTCCGGCGACGAAGTACACATCTCACGCCCCATCGAGGCCGCACCCAACATTCCAGTTAAAACCTGTGAGGAAACTTTCCCTTGGAGGGAAACACACCTATATGATTTCCGCGCGTCTCAGTCGTTCCCGGGAGCTTCGGAACTCATAGATCTTCGAGGGATCGCAAAACTGCATTCGGTCGCGGTTATTGCGGTTGATGACCGCAAATATCTTGCGGGTATTGCGCTGATTAACCGCGGTTAAATAACCGTTGCAAAGCCTAGTCGACTCTTGGAGCCAGGGAAGGCACGAGCAAGGTCGAACATTCAACTGAGGCTTTCACAATGCAACAGCAGGGTGTTCCAAGGATCACTGGAAATCCGACCAAGTTGGGAAAATCTCAACGGAAGCCAGCGTCATCGTATTCGCAAGGATTTTCGCGCCCATATCGCGGGTCTACGGCACTGGCTGATCAGATCGCGGCAGTCGCGGAAATCGCGGAAAGCGCGATTTTGGTCGATTTCTCCCGATGTCCGCGATTTTCCCCGATTCCCGCGAATCCCGCGATTTTCACCATTTTCTCGATCGATTCCCGCGGATCCCGCGATTTTCACCATTTTCTCGATCGATTCCCGCGAATCCCGCGATTTTCACTATTTTCTCGATCGATTCCCGCGATTTTCACCATTTCCTCGATCGATTCCCGCGGATTCGGATGGAACTTGTCGGAGAAGTAGTTCTCCAAGGGTAACTCACTCTTCGGATCAGCGCCGCATCGCGGAAAAAAACCTACCGGTGTACAACATGATGTATCAAAAATCGGGATTGTTGTGGAGAGATCGTTGTTAAAAGTCTCTTTTTCGACTCACGATGTGAGTCAGTGGATTAATATAATGTAATAAAGTCATTGCATTGGAATCGCTGCGTGGCGTTCTCGATTTGCCGCGAATTTTCACCTATTTTGCTCATTTCCGCGATTTCGCGTTATTTGACCGCGATCTGATCGCGATTTTTGTGTTTTTTTGCCGCGACAAAAACCCATCCCTAGTTATGATCGATGGATTCAGGTAACTTCGGTGTTCAGCAGTGGCGTGGGTAGGAAGGATCTCGGTTACTATAGCTTCATGTTTTCCGAACTCATCGAGGCCAGCTTAATCGAGGTCCGGGATATCATGAGAGTGAATATTTCGATTGATGCTTCCTGCGCCTCCGCGTTTCCCTGCGCTTGGGGTTTATCTGAACCGAAGGCGCTGAATTGCACGTGCACAAGATCTTCCGACAGGATTTCTTGTCACCGAATTGGCTCGAATCGCTCGAAAACTTTTGATGCCCACGTCCACACAATTTTCAGGAGCGCTCTCGCCCTCACTACCGGAGCCTCGACGTCGGGTTGGGCCGCCCAAGCCAGGTTTCCCGAATCCGCTCATATTCTACGGAATCCCCGATTTTCTTCTGAAGCTTCTCATCTTCTTTCTGTTCCATATTTGTGATGGACAGGCAGTTGTCTGTTAATTGAAAGCATGAATTTTCCAGAAAATAATATTCCAGCTCCAATGGCCTGATTGACCTGAAAAGCTTCATTGCACTCGGCACCGATTAAGTTTATCCTCCGGAGGGAGTGTAATCTGTATTGCTACGCATCAAGCAGTACAATGCACGTTGGATTCTATCATTCCTTTATTCGTCAAGTCTCAAGTATTAGTTTTGTGTCCTTAGGGATTGTTGTTCTAGTTGTCGATTGAATACTACTCTCCAGCGGCAACAGGTCAGCAATACTTTTCACCAGTGGATGATTCTCACCGTAGGCCAGAGCGTGAATTCTCAGGGTCTCTCCTTGGAGTTTCTCAAACTCACTATGATACTTATGAGCTGGGTCGTTGGCGCCGAAGCGATTCAGTTTTTGGCAGAGAATGTACATGATTTTCAATCGATCATGATGGTGCTGACATCCTTCCAGAGCGGAAGTCCCAAGGTGGTAAGCTCTATCGACGGTCTTTTGTGAACACTCGAGAAAAAGCTTGCACATCAACCTATGCTTGTAGAAGTTGGTGTTAGGAGCTCGCCGCAGGTGCACCTCGATGGCCAAAAACTGCGACTCATTCTCAGGCGTCACCATTAGGTTGAGCATACTCTCGAGAGCGTCAAAGTGCGCATAAGTGGGCTCGAACATATCGTGGATACATTTCGTGCATTGGCAAACAAAATAGTATGTTCGTTTCAGCAATTCATGGCGTATGGTGTACGAGAAGTGGAGCGGCAGATAATGGCACCGCAGCTGTAGGGGATTCTCCAGAGTGAAATCCTCCAAGGCTCTGAATATTGTCCTGTTGCCTATGAAGACTTGAATGTAGTCCGGCTGTAGCTGACAGGTATGATCGACTCTGGATGCTCCCAGGTAGAGTACATGACCCAGTAACAGATACTCATTGTCGACGAACTCCTCCGCTCCATGGCCGTTGATGACCAATTTCTGCATTATCTCGACAATCAAGTCTCTGGAGACGTCGTAACCGTGCTCGCACAGTAAGTGCGCGAGTTCCTCGCCGACCAAACGGAATTTCCCCGTTCGACTCTCTTCCATTTCTCTTGCATGGGATACCAGGTCCTCGTACGTGCGTCGGTGTTCGAAGAAGTAGCCAACGCTTGGGGTATTCGACCTGCGGTCCTCCAGAACTCGCGCTAAGGTCCTCAACGCGAAACGCTTGGCCGGATCGGTGTCATCCGCTCCGGTTTTCAAGAATAAGCACTCGAAACAGTGATAAGTAGAGTCTTTGTCCTGTTTCCAGATTGAATTTCGTTATCGGACTAATTGAAAGGAATGCACTCTCGGTCGGCTCAGGGAACTCAGAATCAAGCAACAGTAGCAACCTGATAGAGGATTTTGCGGTCGAGATGCTTAGCAACAATCATGTGCTCCATCCAGACAAAATGTCATAAGGAAACGAGGGGCAATAGTGTATAATGCTCCAGAAACTCACTCGGCACTTATCTGAGCAATAAATCACTCGCGAGCAGCTTGAGCACTCAATTGGCCCCGGGAAGCCTCTTCTGAAGCACCAACTGCAGGTGTCTCCCAAACGATCGTGATCGACAGCAGTGGAATAGGGCTCATCGCTGTAAATTGTGTCCCCCTTGCGGAAGCTTAGCTTCGCCTCAACCATGATCCTCTCAAATTACTCTCAGGACTTCGTTTTCGGGACAGATAAGATCAGCAAGCTTTTAGTCGGCCAGCGAATCATCATCAGTCAACTCTGTGATCTCCAAATGAAGAGTTGACGTCGGAAGCGTCTGGACTCTAGAGTATCGATAAAATTTTCACGGAGTGCGTGGCAGAATGATATAGAGCTGACTCGCAACATACATACATCGCCGATCTGTAACAACTGTTCACCCCTCCACCCAGAGCTTCCGTTGAACGGAACCGCGTGTCGTTCAACCGAAACGCTGAGGTGTTTCCACGAGTGGTATGTATCTAGTTGCTTGAGTTACACGTCATGGTCGGACAAAACAGGCGTCGCTCGCGAAGTCGAATCGAAGGTCATTTATTTCACCGCAGTCCGAAATCACCTCAAGTCAAACGGCTGCAATCCTATCTTTTCCAGGCTCTGGGATCGGCATCGACGGAGTGCAGGTTTTCTCTGATTTCGGTACGGCTAGACTGCGGAGCTTCTCCATTGAAGGATGATCGCTGCCGTACACGTCGGTGATCAGTGTAATCGTTAACTCGTGATACCGTTTGAATTCCGCGTGAAACTTATGCGACGCCTCGTTTGCACCGGAATTCGCCATGTCCCAGCAAAGGAGGGCTAAGATCCTCATTCTCTGGAAAATCTCCCGAGAGCCTTCAAGAGCCGCGGTTCCCAGTTGTAAGGATCTCTCGATGTCCTGCGGGCGACCACCATCCAGAAAGAGTCTCACCAGGAGGAGGTGTTTGTAGAAATCTTTGTTATGCAGAGGCGCGAATCGACGCTCCAACTTTGCAAATGCTCCTAGCGTCTGGGGATCCATCTTGGAATTGAGGAAGCTTTCCAAAAATTTGTTGGTCGGAAAACTTCCTGTCGGCCCAGATTCTTCGGAGCACCTTCTACATGTACACTTGAAGAAATACCGTTCATTCAGCACGCGTTGACGCAGCCCGTAAGAGTAATAAGTGGGAATGTATGAGATGGTCAGGTCCAGGGAATTCGAGACGCTGAAATCTTTTAGTGCCTTATATACCAGGCGGTTGCCTTGGAAGAAGGATACGTATTCGTCTTTGATTTCGCAGGAGTGGTTCGCTTTGGAGCCTCCGAGGTAGACTGCGTCTCCGAGATGAAGCCATCGACAAATGAGTCGAGAGTCTTTGACACTATGAGCATTGATCATGAGCTTCATCGCAATTTCCAATATCAAGTCCTTAGAGACGATATGTCCTCGACTCCACAACATGGCCGCAAGCTCGTCGGCTGTTGCTCGATTAACCGCCTGAAGCTTCTCTGTTAGCTTGTCGGCATGCGTTACGAGATCTTGGAAAGTGCGCCGATATTCAAAAAAGGTACCAACAGAGGGTGAATCCGATCCTGCTTCAGCTAGAACCCGGGCCAAGGTTCGCAGAAAAAATCGTTTATAGCCTTGTGCGTCTTCCCCTCCAGAATCGAAGAAGAGACACTCGAGAGAGTGATACACTGCGTCTTTTTCCTGATGAAGAGGGAATGGACTCATGCTAAAACATGGCTAGCTGCCCGACAATCTAGCTCTCGTTTTCGAAATATTTTACTAAAAGATAGTGATCCCCACAACTCACTAGACACTTCGTTGAGCAGTAGACCACGCTCGAGCAAGCGGGACATTCAATGGGATTCGGACTGTTGTAGAGGAAACACCAACTGCAAGTGTCTTTCAGCCGCTTCGTGTAGACTGACGTGGCGAAGGGCGTGTCGACGTAGAAAGTTTGTCCTTTGCGGAAGCTGAGCATGATCTTTCTCTCACGGTCAGCCACTACGTCGGTATCGCAGGATTCTCAAAACTTTCGATCTTCGTTATTGAAGGCGTCCAATTGTAAGCTCTGTGAGAATCATCTTGATTTCAAGCCCTGGAGGTTTTGGCCAAGGGCGAGTTCGGCATTACTGAGCGACCGGAAGAGCGGAAACGACAGCGATCGCGTATCCCGATGACAAGGCGGGAAATCGATCCGGAAGCGTGACATGAGGCCATCGTGAGGGCGCGCAACTGAAGATGAGGAGCTTCCTCTGATTCCCTCGACTGCTGCGGTGGTTCGACTCGTTCCAATGACCTCTCTTCATCACGGATCGTCTTCGCCCGGGGAGCAGCAGGCGGAGGCTGAGTAGCCTTCGTCAGAGGATCGTCATCTCGATAAAGAAAATGACAGCATCCTGCTGGAGCGGCGTAACGGAGAACGTTTGTAGGTACAATCACAAATCCCGTATTGCACTGATTCTGGGACAGAATTTATGTCAAGTTGATTAGTTCTCGCGGACTGATTTGATCGTCCGAGCAATATGCTCCTCTACGAGTGGAGTTTCTCGAAGCTCGGCATTGGAAACGGTTTTGTTCGATAACCCGGATTACGTCGTCTCAGGATCGTGTATTCATTCACTTCCTACAATGATCCATGAGCTTCGTGCCTTCAGCGTGCGGGGTCCAAAAGCGGATCCCAATCAACAACACTTCTGGCCCAAGAGCAGAAGAAGGTGAACCGGATTTTTATCACGTTGTCGCTGAATTTTGGGATTGCTGAACTCCCAGGTTGGTTCAGTTCCCTGGTGATTGCCTTGAATGCACAGATATCGAACTGTGGAGTTTTGGATGTCATTCATTCCTCATCGGGAAATGATCCCGGCGCGAAGGGATGCGAGATCCGCATACCACGTCATCTGAAAACGTTTAGATGGGCGGCGAAACTCAGTTCTCGTCATGTGTGATGGTGTGAGGTTTTTCCGCTTAGAGAGTGAGGGATCGATGGACTTCGATTGGAATATATTTCCAACAAGCTGGAGAATCACGCTACGTAGACTTGTTGTGAGAGCATCCTGGGGACCTCATCCTCTTCGAAACAGTACGGAGATCACGGACATGAATTGAGCGACTCAAAATATGGGAGCCTGGCTCGATATGGATCGCGGAACTTCAAATAAGATAAGCTGATGTGAAGCACATTTTGCAGAGAGCTGAGGACAAGCCGAAGTCCATGTGAAAGCAACACATGGATACCTAATTTACATCGCGCGTCAATCGATGGTATTCCAAGCGGACGAGAAGTCACACGGCGGGACTGCGCCATGACTAGGCTTTGCAAAAAACCGCATTTTGAAAAAACCGCGGTTGCGGTGAGCCGCGAACCGCAATGATGGAAACCGCAAAAAACCGCAAGCGGCCGGAGCAGCGATTTTGAATGAGATTCGGCAAAAACTTCCAGGATGGATGCGTAGAATCTTCTGTATTATCATTGCGTAATCATTTTTTCCAAATACATTCGTTTAACAAAGAATTTTGATCGAATAATTTGGCTCATCTACAGAAACCTGCATCCGCATGTTTGCGTTCAGCCATAGGTCGCCAGGCGACGAACAAAAAGAGAACCGAAACCACAGACAGGGACGCTCGGGGCTACGACGGAGTTAACCCATAGGAGCTCTAGGAAGCGTTCTACTCGGGATTTGCTTATATCTTTTCACTTCGTCCATCAGGGCCGGATTTACCTTTAGGCAGTTTAGGCTAGAGCCTAGCGCGGCACATTCACAGGGGCGGCCAATTTTCCCCGCAAAAAAACCGCAACCGATTGCGGCTTTTCGCGGGGAAAAACCGCTGCCAAGCCTAGCCATGACTCGCGGGATCGTCATCTCCTAGTCTTCAACAGGACAGTGATTACCCAATCTAGAATTGGCTAATAAGATCGTGATCATTCCATCGATACGGATCTGTCGGATTAGCGGCGTCAGAGCGATACAAAAACGCGATTCCGGATGGCGAGGGGGGCGGAGATAAATACGACCTGTATGCGCTCGACCAGGGGATCAGGCTACAGCTCGGAAGAACGCCGACGGATCCATGGAGGATGAGTGATGTCCCATGAGTTTAGGAGGACCACACCACAAAATCATCCACGAGCATGAAACAATGCCAAACAGGAAAGGAACATACCTGTCTGTGGATCAGATCGGTTCCAGTGACAACAACGCAACGAATCTAGTCCAAATACGTCTCGATTGCAGTTGTGGCATTCCATGGACGCTAGCCTCGACGACAGAATTCCCTATCGTCATGGATTCCCTCGCGACAGGCGAGAATTTCCAAGGGTTTTCGGATGGTTGCTAGACTCCAAGTTCCGTTCTCCCGTCGGGGCTCCGTGCTGGGTGCGTTCATGACGCCTCCAGTTGCTACTGGTTGAGAAGCACTTGTTGCACAGCAAACATTTGAAGCGCGTCTCCCCAGTTTGCTCCTTCTTCTTCGATCTGCGTCGACGTCTTGCCACCAATGGCAGATGTGGATTTCGCGGCAGTCCAGTGAGCCTGTGAGTCAGCCGTTTCGCAGCATGGAGAAGGCGCGGCTTCCATTCCGGAGCGAGATGTACAAACTCAGGGTCCGTCAAACATTGAGTCCGGCGCGGAAACCGAGGTGACTCGAACGCGCCCGGCGACTTCTCAGCTCGGTGAACAGAAAGTGAACCACCAAAACGACTACTGGATCGCTAGAGATCCTTCCGATGTTCCGATGATAGAGAGAGCCAAGTTCCCGGCGTATGCGCACGTCCTGTGCGTCGACTCGAGTGGAAGCGATGTCCATCTGCGGCAGTGATTGTACGGAGTGACTCCCAGACGTCGGGAGTTGTCACGCTTCAATCACGCGATCGAATCCGCACCAGCCTTTGCAATCCATTTAGGGCAGCTCTGACATCTGATAGCAATCCATCAGCCATATCAGAATGAGGCTCACAGGCCCTGTATGTCCTATCGGACAGATTGGACATACAGTGCAGTCTGTATAATTCAGACCTATCCAACTTCGAAAACTCCCCTAACTTATAACTTGGAACCGATCTTAAGGACGTGTCTCTGACTTGTACCATAGACGCAATGTTAATCCCATCCTAAAACCTAGAGAACCCTTTCTACTTCAAAACCAAGACCCATTATTTTCCTCTAACTTGGACTGCGCCCAGGGCTTTGGCCATCGGATGTACGTATTTTCCTCCTCTTGAGGCAGTGTCCAAGCCAAACTCCGCGAGGTAGGTAATTTTCCGAGCGATGCCACGCAGCAGAATTCTCTTACAATTAGCGTGCTTCTCCTCCAATTCAATGCGATCGGGAACGTTCACGCGCGCTTGTCTTGGAAATCGTTCACGCAGCGGTGTAAGTAGCGCGAACGACGATGGCACGATGGCGAGACAGACCAAGATACCGTATTTCTTCTGATAGGAGGGCCTGCCCGGCTATTTTTCGAGCCTCTCAGAGGTGCTTGCTCGAGAGAGCGTGGCCGGTAAATAGAGCCAAAGAGTTAACATCGGTGTTCATGGTAGACGGGCCTGCCCGACGATATCTCGATCCCTCCGGGGGTGCCTGCTAATAAGAGCATGCCCGACAAATAGAGCATTTATTATTTGAAGGACTACGGCACATGAAATGACCGATTCCAGCTGTGACAACATCGACACGCTTCCGTGACTTGTAGTGATCTAATTTTTCAGAGGAGCACGCTGCACAGACCACGAGGACGTAGGTTTCGGTGTTCTTTTTTCTTCTATAACTTACACTTTAGAAAAAACCGGTCGCTACTTCCGTTGAGAACGTTCAAAAAGCTCGATTCAACCGACATTTGGAGGGAATCGGCCGATAGTGAATCTTATCCTTCAACGTCCGCTTCCGCACTGAGAGCGTATCTGTAGGAATTAACGTTTTGACCTTTGTGTCACGGAAACCTCGTTCGAGCGTCCAAAGGTCACCATGTGCTCTAATGAATTGGATCTTGTCTTCTTTATGTCAATTCGCACCTCTCGCGCGGGAACCGGATCGATGGAGCAAAGACATTTATCCATTTGCAGGAGAGCGTCTCACGAGATCAACAGTCTGATTAAGAAAGTTCTTTGAAAAGTCAAAGTTCGTGATCCCATCCATTGGAGACGCAGTCAGTGAGACATGTACCGAGGGACGAGACGCAGATCTCTATCGCAAGACTCCTAATGAAATCCTAGAGGGGTTTGTCTCCGACGGCTTTGCGTTCGCCATCGATCGCCGCCACTGGAGTCCCTCATATAGTCCGGTGTTCCCTCGTATAGTTCGCAGAGCGGAGTCCGATGAGTGATGAACGAAATAATGCAGCGCAGGGCGGGGCGTCAGTGGAAGTTAGGGTCGAACATAATACAGTCAACTCCCATAACTCAGAATTCGTTCTGAGTTATGGGAAAATTCCGGTTACTCAGAAATGATTCTGAGTTATGGGGTGCCGTCGATGGGGAGTTAACTATTGCCACCCCGTAACTCAGAACTCAGACTCGATCATGGCGATTCTGCACTACGGGGAGTTGACTGTATCCATGAGCCCGGTAGAGGCAATCTACCCTACAAAGATATTCCAAAATAAACAGAACTCTATCGAGTCCCATTGAAACTCAAGAAGTTTGGCAGACTTCTGCGACACATTTGGGCAAAGTCATGAACGACGAATGCATGAACTCGACAATTCCACATTGTTGGCGCGGAAAACGGCTTCACTGGCGGATCGGATGAAGGTCAAACTTGATTAGCATCGCCATATGAGTAATAACGTTAGGAGCGAAGGGTGAGGGAGCAACAATGGCGGAGGGCAGTGACCAGGGGCGTACCCAGGATTTTTTTTTGGGGGGGGCCAGAGCGAATTTTTCATCATCTTGGGGGGGGCCAAGACATGATCATCATCATCATTAACATGGAGCTCTATGGGCCGGACGAAAATCTTGGGGGGGGCCATGGCCCCCTGGGCCCCCCCCTCGGTACGCTACTGGCAGTGACTCTGAACGAGGACGCTCTCTATCCTAGGAGATCCGTCCGAGGACGACGTAACTCCTTTGGAGGAATTTGAGGTGAATCTGGTGCTCCGCAACCTCGGTTCTAGGAGGGAATATCGTGGTGTTGCTTGTGTCGCGAACATCGCTTCTTGAGTCTTCTTCCGCGGCATACAGGAGAGACCAGTTCATCACATCCGTTTGGACATGAAGGACCTCTTCATCGGACGCCAGAATAAGTTCCCGCGCGTTGATTCTCGCGTAGTGAATTCTCGTGACAGCTTCACTTGGCTCCTGCAATGAGGGTTTCGTACGGGAAACCAAGAAGCGCTACGCGGCGACGACGAACCGATTGGATGGGACTTCTCTTCTTGCTCAATATCGCTCAGGCATCAAGATCTCATTTCCCGGTACGTCCACAGACACCAGTGAAGGAGCTCGAACAAATCGCCAAACTCAGCGGTATCGAGCCAGAGAAACTCTTGATAGTAGATGTCATTGGCGTTCTCTCCAAGCTCACGTTCAGCGAACGACCGTCATTGCTGCTCACAGGGGAGGGACTCGATGAGAAGATGATTCTGAAGTCCGAGAAATCCTACTTTACAGACAACGATGAGATTCGTCCCTTGTTCCTCGACGCATTGGCCGCGCCGCTCAAGATAGCCATTGTTTCTGCTGCACGTTTGGTCATCAACCGTAGGGTCCACATAGATTACTATCAGAACATTCGCCACAAATGCTTGGCTCATCTGCTGTACCATGATGAGAGAGACATGCCCGACCGGGGGCTTAAATTCTTCGGGGTCTCCCTCCTCCTCCGGTGGCCCAGATTTACCGAATTCCTCTGTACAAGGAGGAACGACGTCCTCGCGTGGCAGGAAATAAAGCTTACAAGCAAGCCAGCAGAGTGCTTCGAATTGGAGTCTGTGCCCTTCAAGCTTGAACGAATCTTTCATATGCCACTGTTTGGACGTCCCGAACATCCGAGGTTCTTTGTCAACCTCCGACTCTCCTTCAGATTGAATATCTCATTGGTGGAATATGAGCCTCGCATCAGTCCCGTGAGCACGCGCTCTCCCAGAACCGAGAACTTTCTCACCCATCATACGGCTGTCAATAACATGGTTTATACGACTGATTTTTCCAACTGTTACACTGGCGTGATCGTGCGGGGCAGAAGTGTACTCTCATTCCTGGCAACGTTCACCCCCATGGTGTGGGCGTTATTCATCTCAAACGCTGCCGTTCTCAGCCTCCTCTGGAAACACGCTGATCGACCACGAGCGACTGAGACGTTTTTCACCGTCCTATTCAATTTTGTCAACGCAACTTCAATGTCACTCAGCAGTCAGAAACATTCTGCTCTTCTCATTGCTTCACTGGCACTGGTCATGAATTTCTTCGTCAGCAAGTTCTCCAACAACGACGTCACATCTCGATTCCTAGATCCGATTGAGCCAGCACCTGTAATCGGTTATGTTGTGTGTCACTTTGGCTTCAAATGCCGCAACAAAGAAATGCCGCGTTACGCGCTCGGAAAGGAGAAAGCCGTATGTGGTTTGAATCGAGGACTTATAGAGCGAGCTGGAATGCCCTTGCAAAGGACTCGGTATCGTTATACTCTTGAGGACCATCAGAAAATCGGGATGGAGCCATTCGACTGGGAGGGGGCTGACGGCGCGTATTTAGACATCCGCCCTGCTGCACCAAGAAAGTTCTGGAAAAGGCTGAACTCCTTGTCCGTATTGCCAAGAGTGTTGACTCAGAAGAGCGTCGTTTTCACTAGGATCCGGGAGCATGGCCTGATAGTGATGAAGAAATTTCGACCAGGGTATCTGAGGTCCTACAAGACTATATTCGTTAGCTCTATGGACTGGACTCGAGAGCCGACTACAGTCGTTTCTCCAGCATCGCTCGAGGAATACGAGGGAGGCAGCTTCAACCTCAAGGGTTTCGAAGTGATCCTACCGTTCCCGCTATTGTCGGCTGCGATCTGTGTACTGCTGATGCTTCTCGAGAAACTCAAGTCGACGGATGTCTCGAAAGCTCTGGAATCATTTTGGCTCAATACAGCATTGGGGAGGGATCGTTGAGACAGAAAATTTCCTGTCGATCGATCTGCGCTCCCTATTACTTTTTGGAGAATTCTATCCCACAAAACGCTCCATCTATCAAATGATGATCGTGAACCGAAGGTTATGATGGTGATATCCCGAGCAATGGCTGAAACATCGACGGATCATGTCGCTGCAGGAAACCTGTCGCAAAGCAAAATACCAATCAATGAAGGATTAGAATTAGATTTCCCGGGTACCATGCTGCTTTCGATATTCGGAATTTCGTGAGAGTCTTCGACTCTTGAAGCCTGGACATGGGTGCTCAAGCTGATGCTGATTGGGCGTAAGTTCCCGCTCGAACCCGATGTTTGAACCGCTCTGATCCCCGTAAACCGTGGAGCCGGGTCCAGTTGAAGGTTGGTTGTGACTCACCCGTTCCAGGGCGAAGGCAGTGCAATAGAGACTCCTGTCAAGGACAGGTCAGTCCGGAAGGTCCGTCGTTCTGAAGAGTGGACCCGATTTCCTCCGGGACGGAGGCCGGAAATAAGCTCAGCCGCCCCGAAAACACTTCACGACACACATGGAACCACCGCTTTTCTTCATTGAAAGCCTATGAATACAGATTTGAATATTCCCATATCTATACGATTATTGTGCGATTCAATAAATACGGTGCATCCGACTTCCGAAAGTGTGGTTTGAAATTTTGTGTCACGATGTCGCGCTCAGATCTCCCGCTCATTGTCAGATATGTATGGTTATTTATGGCGTTCTCTCATGGGTAGGGCTGCGAAGTTCAGGCATTGAAAAATCGACCAACAGGCAGGCAAAAAAACACTCAAATCAGGCGGGAAAGGCATGATAGGCTCGACCTCGGCGACTTCTGTGCACGTATAATTCCAGTTTCTCTCCTTATGTGAGAGCGAAACGGGGCTCAAAGGATGTTCGAGTTCTCCGTGAGGAATGATCGCCGTTGACGCGCAAAAAGCTTTGACAGATACTGGACAGGCGCTATCCGGAGGGGCGCTCTTGCTAGAATTACGCGACTCTGGACTCGAGAGGAAACTCCGGGAAACCAGAATCTCCGATGGAATCAGTTCGGGGTCACCTTGGAAGCTCGAAAACTTTAGGAGTGCCGGGAATCGCTAAGGAAACTTGCACGATAGGCACTTCAGGCCCTAAAAAACCAAAATAGGCAAAAGCAGTGAAAATCCTCTGATAAACGCAGGCACAGGCATTTATGGCAAAATGCCTGAATTTCTCAGCCCTACTCATGGGGTTCGGGTCGAATCGGGGAAGAAAGGTTCGTCATCTGCTGGATTGCAGGGTAGACTTGCATACGGATATTGATACGAATAAATCCATATCTGTACTCGTATCTATATATATAAAAATCCAGGGTATGTTTGCTTGTTTGTCTTCTATAGATTCTCTCGCGGTGATATCTATGGGGGAAATTCTTTTTCCACGTTGTCGGGGAGCCACCTGGGAAGGACATGGGCTATGCAGACCGGACCCCAAAGGTCCATTTCAAGTTTTCCACGACGCTTTCCATGAAAATGATGGGTGTTTCGACACAGGACTGTGTCATAGCGCTCGATATAGGGAGTAACACTACGAAAAATGGGCCAATTTTGGCCCTCCTCAAAAAGCCTCTAAAACGACTTTCACGAAGTGAAAACGCAGAGTCCAATGTTCGCACGAGGTCGTCGTTGTGCGTCGTGAGGTAAAGTGTCTTTCCTCAGTACTTGAACCGTGTTGATTGAGTCTGGAACGTAACACGGAATTTTGAAGAAATACTGAGCCAAAAGGACGAAAACCATGGGCCGCGTTCGAACGGAAGCACCGTAGCTCCAAAAGAGCGAGACTTAAGCTCTGACCATGATCGGGACCTGGGATATGTTGAAAAGCATGTCAGGTGTCCACGGATGAACCCGTAATTTCGGTTCCGATGTTCAGTCTTCCCCGCTGTTTGAGCGGTCTGGCATCGTTTAAATCAATCAGACCACGATAGAAAACAACGGTGTCTTATCGCTGTTTCGTCGTGAAGGGGCTATGACTGGGAAACGCGAAAGTTTGCGAACTTGTCCATCAAAGTATCGTCGGCGTTCGAAGGATGACGGGAGAAACCGACGTAACGCTGCGGGGCGCAAGAGATACCAAGCACGGCGAATGCTGCCACCTGGAGTTGAGGTTTCCCAGAATGACCGAAGCAACCACATCCCTTCTACCAGGTTTGCTTATTCTTACTCTCCTTGACTAACACAGTCCTGTGTCGTTTGCTTCGGGACCCTTTGGGGTCCCGAAGCAACGCTTGTTTTTCAATCGTTTGCCCACTCATTCGTGTGTTTGCGGCCGATGATCGCCTGGGCGATTGAGCAGTTCCTCTCCGACGTTGTAAAAAAGGCTCACGGAGGTGATTCCGGGTCGGTCTGACCATACTTCAAGATGACTATGGAAGTATGTACAGTGAAGTCTCGCTAACTTGGAAAAATCGGCAGTAGTGTTCTGAATTTTTTTCCAAGTTATAAGTTGGATGATGCAACATCATCAGAAGGAAGATTCATTTCTAGAATGCCGGGAAATATGAACGGATGTCCGCCCGCCTTTTCTCGTTCCAATATTCAGCGATGAGTCTCTCCCTGTATTTCTGGAAGGCTTTGCTTGCTTCTGGTCTCTGCCTACAGCGACTCATGAGTAGAGCCCGGACCTTCATGCAGAATGCATAAAATGCATAAAAATGCATATTTCGGGGTTTTCAGGCCCATTTTGCACAAATCAGACGTTGGAGCATAATTACGCAAAAATCGTAGCAATTGAAGGTCGACTGACTTTTACCTGGCGTGCATATTATTCGCAAACACGGATATGCGGCCACAGTTCGGAATCAGCCTTATCTGCCTCTGCGACGAATTCAACCGTCCATTGACGCTTTCCCCGGAAGTTTGTCTGAAACTATCGAAATCCTCGAGAAGGGCGGCACTTCCCTTGAAGGGAGTACCAGTGGCCTCGGGAGCTTGCTTCTTGACCTTAAGGAAACCCCAGGCGTTCTCGATGAACAGGTGCGCCGTAAGTGCGAACTGGTTCTGGAAACCCTGACCACGACCATTTGAAGAAGGTGGCGGACATACACCGCGAAATCCTATGCTTGAAGGCGGACCACCGCTCAAGTCCAACGCATCTCGCATCCTTGACGTACGCGCCGATCCCTTCAGACGACGTGGAGAGGACATTCTCAATCTTCAAACATACATAGAGCGATCGGAGACAAAGTTTTGCCTTCGAAAATCTCAACCAAATTCTCGTTGTGTATTCTAATGAAAGAAAACTTGACCTCCTTGTGTGAATCTTAAAATGCATATTTCCATTTTTTAATGCATAAGTGCATGCATATTTCTTACTTTTTTAGTGCATGAAGGTCCGGGCTCTACTCATGAGTGATGAGAGGTGAGACTGATCCACGTTGCAAGAGCTTTGAGCGCCTCAGGATCGGTCACGGATACATTGACGCTATCTTCAACTTCGTTTTCAAACACAAACTTGTTATCATCATCGCTTTCATTCCCGTCCTGAAAACTAGCATCCTCGACCATGAGGAGATTGCTGCCAGCCTCAGTAAACTCTGTGAAGGTTAAACCGGCCGAGAAACGATCGCGGATGATGTTTACATGTACAACAAGTTCTTCGTCTGAGGACGATCCTGCGGCTCTAGGGTCATCGTTAACCAATGCCTCAACGACAAACAGTTATTGTTCGAAAGGATCAAAGACTCTCGGCATCACGTCGTCCCTGGCTTCTTCGAGAAATCGGATGTTTCGTATAAATTCATCTTTTCAAGTGATCGGACTGAGCAAGCGGATGTAACTGTGAATTCGAAACGCTTCTCAGAATGAGTCGCGACAGCTCCGAATTGTACTGACATTCACCGTATTCGAGAACCCTGGCTAGGGATTCGCTGCCAACGAAAAATTCCAGGTTATTTGGAGGAAAATGGCTGTTCCGCATTCCAAGTCAGAGGGGTAAAACTATTCCGAGTTATAAGATAGCGAAGGTTTCCCAAGTTATAGAATGGAGTTAACATTACGTCTACGGCACAACTTACCGAGGTTGCCGTGGGACCGGCTCTGGGTTATAAGTTAGTGAGGGTTTCTAAGTTAGTGGAGTCCAAGTTAGCGAGACTTCACTGTACAGGGCGGGTATTTTGAGGTCGGTCATACTTTTTTGAGACCATTTTGCGATTCCGGGTACTTCATAATCATGCTTTTTGGAACCTGCGGACTCGATTCTGGAGTAGGTCTGATTACACTTCCAAGGGAATCATGGGGGTTTTTCGGGGTCGGTCAGATAATGTTTTTTTGAGTCCACGGGTAGAGAGTCTCCAGGCCTGCTTGATCATTCTCTTAGGAACCTATGGAAATGATTCCGGGGTGAGGTCCGATCATACTTTTCCAAACTTATGGAGGCGATTCTGGGGTGGGTTCGATCATACTTTCGGTATTCATGGGAGTTTCTCGGCATCGGTCAGATAAGACTTTTTTGAGTTTATGGGGAGAGAGTCTCTGGGCCTCTCTGATCATATTTTTTGATACATATAGGAGTGATTCAGGTCTGATCCATACTTTTCCAAACTTTTGGGGGTGATTCCGGGGTCGGTCGGATCATAATTTCCAGAAGACATGAAGGTGATTTTGGGGTCGGGTTCACCATGTCTTTGGACTCCATGGGTTTACAGGACGGGGATTTCAAGGTCGGTCCTATCATACTTTTTTGAGTCGATGAGGCGGTTCCGGGGCCTCCATGATCATACCTTTTGAGACCTGAGGGACGATTCCGGAGTCGGTCCGATGAAACTCTCTCAAGCCCATGGGGGTTATTCCAGGGCGAGCCCGATCGGAATTCATATGACCCTTGGAGGCGACTCCGGGCCGGTCTTATCACCGTTCCTAGAGCCCATGGAGGTGATCCGGGGATTGGTCTGATCATCCTCTTCGGAAGCCACTGAGGCGGTTCGGGATCGGTCAGACCATACTATGTATTGGGAGTCTACGTGGGTATTTCGAGGCCAGTCAGACCATCCTGTTTTGAGTCTAAGGCGCTCTGATCATAGTTTCTGGAACCTATGGAGAAGTGTCCGGGGTCGATCTAACCATACTTTCGGGGATCCATTGAGCTGTTTTGGGGTCGGACAGATCATAGTTTTTGACTCCATCCGGAGATTGTGAGCCTTTCTGATCATCCCTTTTCGAACCCATAGAGTTGATTCCGGGTCTGAGCATACTTTTCCAAACCTGTGGCGGGATTCCGGATTTGGTCAGATCATACTTTTCGGAATCTCCGAAGGCGACCACGGTGCCGTTCTGATCATAGTTTTCAGAGTCCACAAAGGTGATATCGGGGCCAGTCTCACCATGTTTCTATTGGAGAACAGGGCAGGAATTTCAGGGTCGGTCAGAAAAGACTTCTCAGAGTCCAGGGGGGAATTCGGCGCCTCCCATATCATACAGGGTGCGGCACCAAAAATGTTCCGATTATAAACGCCCGTCAAATCTAAACCAGATGAGATATCGAAGTTCTGTTTGCGCGATTGGTTGCGTCTTTAATTGCCATTTTGTTTGCAATTCGTCCGCTTCCGAGAGCTCGAAGCGTCGAGATTTGCCAGAAGAAAAACCGCGAAAATCTGGGTTCGTCTATGGGACGCCCATAGTGAACGTCTGTCAAATCTGAACCAGATGAGATATCAAAGTTCTGTTTGCGCGAATAGTTGCGTCTTGAGTTGCGAACAGGAAACCCAAAACGGTCGGCCGAAGGCCGGCTAGTAATTTTATATGTGCGTAAATGCATACAATTTCCGGATTTTTATACATATACTAGCAAAGCCCGAAAAGGCGGGGGGGACGTCGGGCATAATTGAGGGATGAGACGAAAACGCATCGGGGTGGTGGAGTTGAAGATCGGTCAATTTTTTCACGTGTCTCCATAAGACAGACGATTTGAAGAGCCCAGATCCAAAACGTCATAACTCCATTTTTTTCCAAAATCGAGCTGCTTGAAGATTCTTGTAGCCATGAAAGGAGGCTACCTATCCATGTTCGCGAATTTTGTCAGAAGACCTTTTTTCCTATGCTGGTTGAGGTTTGAAAATGAGGTCTGCATAGGAAACGTACGGGAGCCACGAGGGTTTTTCGTAGACATCCCTTCCCGCGCCGCGGAAAACGGGAATACTGTAATAATAACTGTATTGAGAACGTTCGAAAAGCTCGATTCAACCGGCGTTTGGAGGGACTCGGCCGATAGTGAATCTCATCCTTTGACGTCCGCTTCCGCACTGAGAGCGTATCTGTCGGAGTTAACGCAGTGTTTCTCGCAGGAAATTCCTCAAGGCCCCACTTCTCGGGTCCCGAATTTTCCAGGCCCCACAATGTGATCTCATAGATGAAGAAGAGGCGGAGCGGAGTGGAAGTGGCAATGTCCTCCCATAGAACTCCATTCATATTTTCACGATAATAACCTGATGTTCGGGAATCTAAAGTCGAACATATGATGGCAGGAGGTCCCCCGCCTCACCTCGAATGGGTAGAGGAACGCAAGTGAGATCCGTCAATTTTTCAATCAAGGAATCCACCTTTCGACAAGAGAATACGAGTGTTGCTCAGATTCAAGATTGGGGTGCGACATTGATCAGTGCGATTCTCAGAAAACAATAGCGGATGGGCGGGGTTCTGATTGCTCGATAATTCATTTGTTGTGGATCCAAATCTATCATCGCCCGGGGATTTCCCGCTATTTCTCAACTCAGGGTGCTGATTCTCCCCTGCGCCCACAGATCTGAGCGAGAATTGAGCGCGCTAGGAAATCGGCGGAGTTGACTGCCGTCGACATTCTCGGTATTTTCCGGCTCTCTATGACACTGCGAATCGAAAACGAATTAGCAGACCGCCGAAGTGGGAGTTCATATTGGAAATGCTGCAGACTACCCGCGGGCTCACAACCGATTTCACGAGCTTGCCTTCGTCGCTGTGGTTCAGCAAGCCACGCTACTCCTCTCGATCATTGCAAAGTTCAGCGGTGGACGGCTGAACATCTTCCTTGCGCGCAATAGTTTCAGTTCGAACCTCTGCGCTATTTCGTGAGACTTGATGAGAAAGATCTCATTTACGGAAAAAACTCTGTCTTCCAACTCAAGAAATGACAAAGAATTCGTGGGTTGTTTGGAGATTACTGAACAAGAACAAAAACATAACTGGGATCAGATAGTGGGTTCCCGCCTCCGCGAACATGTAGTTCTCGGTCTTTGAAATCCTACGAAAAAAGTCGTGGAGAATGCTCCAATTCTTCTGGATCTCGAGAAAGGCGGTGGTCGGACAGAGTTGAGAGTTGCACTCGGGTGGAAATCAGAGGTACCGCGGTCCCTTCAACTGTATGTATGTCGAAACCCTATCCAGATGAATAGGTGCCCATTGCGATTGGGGGAGTCTTCTCTTCTTGCTCCCACATGACAAGGGTGTCACCATTGACCATAGAATCAATGGAACCAATCTCCAGCCGGAGGATGCCGGATGCATGAGGTCAAGTTCGATACTCTGAAACCGCGTCGAGGCTCCAGGCCCCACCAAAAACCGACCAGGCCCCACTGTGAGAATCACTGAGTTAACGTTTCGACCTTTGTGTCACGGAAACCTCGTCCGAGCGTCCCAAGGTCACCATGTGCTATAATGAATTGGATCTTGTCTCCTCTATGTCAATTCGCACCTCTAGCGCGGGAACCGGATCGATGGAGCAAAGACATTTATCCATTTGCAGGAGAGCGTCTCACGAGATCAACAGTCTGATTAAGAGAATTCTTTGAAAAGTCAAAGTTCGTGATCCCATCCATTGGAGACGCAGTCAGGGAGACATGTACCGAGGGACGAGACGCAGATCTCTATCGCAAGACTCCTAATGAAATCCTCGAGGGGTTTGTCTCCGACGGCTTTGCGTTCGCCATCGATCGCCGCCACTGGAGTCCCTCATATAGTCCGGTGTTCCCTCGTATAGTTCGCAGAGCGGAGTCCAATGAGTGATGAACGAAATAATGCAGCGCAGGGCGGGGCGTCAGTGGAAGTTAGGGTCGACGATAATACAGTCAACTCCCCGTAATACGGAACCCCATAACTCAGAATTCGTTCTGCGGTATGGGAAAATTCCGGTTACTCAGAACTGATTCTGAGTTATGGGGTGCCGTCGATGGGGAGTTGACTATTGCCACCCCGTAACTCAGAACTCAGACTCGATCATGGCGATTCTGTATTACGGGGAGTTGACTGTATCTGTGAGCCCGGTAGAGGCAATCTACCCTACAAAGATATTCCAGATAAGCAGAGTTCTATCGAGACCCATTGAAACTCAAAAAGGTTGGCAGACTTCTGCGACACCTTTGGGCAAAGTCATGAACGACGAATGCATGAACTCGACAATTCCACATTGTTGGCGCGGAAAACGGCTTCACTGGCGGATCGGATGAAGGTCAAACTTGATTAGCATCGCCATATGAGTAATAACGTTAGGAGCGAAGGGTGAGGGAGCAACAATGGCGGAGGGCAGTGGCTCTGAACGAGGACGCTCTTTATCCTAGGAGATCCGTCCGAGGACGACGTAACTCCTTTGGAGGAATTTGAGGTAAATCTGGTGTTCCGCAACCTCGGTTCTAGGAGGGAATATCGTGGTGTTGCTTGTGTCGCGAACATCGCTTCTTGAGTCTTCTTCCCTGGCATACAGGAGATACCAGTTCATCACATCCGTTTGGACATGAAGGACCTCTTCATCGGACGCCAGAATAAGTTCCCGCGCGTTGATTCTCGCGTAGTGAATTCTCGTGACAGCTTCACTTGGCTCCTGCAATGAGGGTTTCGTACGGGGAACCAAGAAGCGCTACGCGGCAGCGACGAACCGATTGGATGGGACTTCTCTTCTTGCTCAATATCGCTCAGGCATCAAGATCTCATTTCCCGGTACGTCCACAGAAACCAGTGAAGGAGCTCGAACAAATCGCCAAACTCAGCGGTATCGAGCCAGAGAAACTCTTGATAATAGATGTCAGTGGCGTTCTCTCCAAGCTCACGTTCAGCGAACGACCGTCATTGCTGCTCACAGGGGAGGGACTCGATGAGAAGATGATTCTGAAGTCCGAGGAATCCCACAATGCCGACGTCAATGAGATTCGTCCCTTGTTCCTCGACGCATTGGCCGCGCCGCTGAAGATAGCCATTGTTTCTGCAGCACGTTTGGTCATCAACCGTAGGGTCTACATGGATTACTATCAGAACATTCGCCACAAATGCTTGGCTCATCTGCTGTACCATGATGAGAGAGACCCGCCCAACCAGGGGCTTCCATTCTTCGGGGTCTCCCTCCTCCTCCGGTGGCCCGGTTCTACCGAATTCATCTGCGAAAGGTGGAACGACGTCCTCTGGTGGCAGGAAACAAAGCTTACAAACAAGCCAGCAGAGTGCTTCAAATTGAAGTCTTTGCCCTCTAAGCTTGAACGAATCTTTCATATGCCACTGTCTGTACGTCCCGAACATTCGAGGTTCTTTGTCAACCTCCGACTCTACTTCAGATTGAATATCTCATTGGTGGAATATGAGCCTCGCATCCGTCCCGTGAGCACGCGCTCTCCCAGAAGCGAGAACTTTCTCACCCATCATACGGCTGTCAATAACATGGTTTATACGACTGATTTTTCCAACTGTTACACTGGCGTGATCGTGCGGGGCAGGAGTGTACTCTCATTCCTGGCAACGTTCACCCCCATGGTGTGGGCGTTATTCATCTCAAACGCTGCCGTTCTCAGCCTCCTCTGGAAACACGCTGATCGACGACGAGCGACTGACAAGTAAACCTCACGAAGTGTCCAATAAAATTCAATATGGGTGGATAGCCTATGTTGTAGCTTCAGGAGAGTACATTACAGAACAATACGCAGAAGTTGCTATCTCAAGCTTCTTAAGAGGTTACAGGCACGATTTCTCTGCCCAGGACCCGAAATCAGCCTAGATGGCGTCGGACGCCGCCAGTCTCCAACGAATTCGTTCCAGTGCCATTCAGTGGGTGCTTCCACTCGCTTCAAGACGAGACCGAGTTGGGCTCCCTAAAGTTCATCGTCGAGCTTTGCAAGCCGGTTCACTATAGTCACCAAATTAGCCAATGAGTTCCACACATTAAATAATATTTCTCTTTATTTTCATAGAGGGGGGTTGCGGAAAGGTTTCGCGGAACGTCAACATGGCTATGCAAATCTGCACATGACATGCAGACATGCAGTTTCGCGCGGGAAGTTCCGAACAGGAAACGTGTATCTTTCGGATCTAAACGGAAATGTCATACGGCACAGAGAAAGTTGCTCACGATCAGGAATCTTCGGCACGATCAAAAGACCCGTCAGGCTCATTGGCGGAGTCATTGGCTAATTTGCTGACTATAGTGAACCGGCTTGCAAAGCTCGACGATGAACGTTAGGGAGCCCAACTCGGTCTCGTCTTGAAACGAGTGGAAGCACCCACTGAATGGCACTGGAACGAATTCGTTAGAGACTGGCGGCGTCCGACGCCATCTAGGCTGATTTCGAGTCCTGGGCAGAGAAATCGTGCCTGTAACCTCTTAAGAAGCTTGAGATAGCAACTTCTGCGTATTGTTCTGTAATGTACTCTCCTAGAGCTACAACATAGGCTATCCACCCATATCGAATTTTATTGGACACTTCGTGAGGTTTACTTGTGAGACGTTTTTCACCGTCCTATTCAATTTTGTCAACGCAACTTCAATGTCACTCAGCAGTCAGAAACATTCTGCTCTTCTCATTGCTCCACTGGCACTGGTCATGAATTTCTTCGTCAGCAAGTTCTTCAACAACGACGTCACATCTCGATTCCTAGATCCGATTGAGCCAGCACCTGTAATCGGTTATGTTGTGTGTCACTTTGGCTTCAAATGCCGCAACAAAGAAATGCCGCGTTACGCGCTCGGAAAGGAGAAAGCCGTATGTGGTTTGAATCGAGGACTTATGGAGCGAGCTGGAATGCCCTTGCAAAGGACTCGGTATCGTTATACTCATGAGGACCATCAGGAAATCGGGATGGAGCCATTCGACTGGGAGGGGGCTGACGGCGCGTATTTAGACATCTGCCCTGCTTCAATAAAAAAGTTCTGGAAAAGGCAGGACTACTTGTCCGTATTGCCAAGAGTGTTGACTCAGAAGAGCGTCGTTTTCACTAGGATCCGGGAGCATGGCCTGATAGTGATGAAGAAATTTCGACCAGGGTATCTGAGGTCCTACAAGACTAAATTCGTGACCATTGCGGACTGGACTCGAGGAGTGACTACATTCGTTTCTCCAGCATCGCTCGAGGAATACGAGGGAGGCAGCTTCAACCTCAAGGGTTTCGAAGTTATCCTACCGTTTCCGCTATTGTCGGCTGCGATCTGTGTACTGATGATGCTTCTCGAGAAACTCAAGTCGACGGATGTCTCGAAAGCTCTGAAATCATTTTGGCTCAATACAGCATTGGGGAGGGATCGTCGAGACAGAAAATCTCCTGTCGATCGATCTGCGCTCCCTAATACTTTTTGGAGAATTCTATCCCACAAAACGCTCCATCTATCCAATGATGATCATGAACCGAAGGTTATTGTAGGAAAGCCATAGTTAGGGACAGCCGGGGAAATACACGACACACGGGCCACGTGGAAACCCTAGACACAGACACAGGGTAGACTAGAAGTTAGTCATTAGATAGCCAGCTTGGGAAGCGGCCGCAACGTGTCGGTACTCAATAAAGCCCCGTTCTTACATTTGGTGGAGATGCGGGGTACTCTGTACTAAAGCAAGAAAGAGAAGTGTGTCAGACGAGCTGCGATTTGGAACGTGGATAACCTGAACCGAGTGATGGGACCAAAGGTGCAAAGAACCCCTCCCCCAAAGGCACAGGCGCGGGTGGACACTGCACAAGCAGAAGGTGATTCTAAGGAGGCAGCTTCATCGAAGGAGGCGGAGAAGCCGGAAGCCAAACCCCTGATGTCGTCCGCAAGAGCTGAGGAGGCACTCCTGGAGAAGATTCGAGACCTAGCGACCGCCACACCCCGGGAACCGCCGAAATTCAGCGGACGGAACGATCCGGTGACCTGGCTGAAAGACTTCAACCGTACCGCACGCTACAATCGACAGGTCGAATCGCAAAAGCTGAGCCTACTACCGTTCTCGCTGACCGATTCAGCTGCGGTGTGGTTCGACAACGAAGAGGAGAAAATTGTCTCGTGGCTTGAATTCGAGACGAGGTTCAAATCAAGGTTCGTTAACGAGGCTCAACTGCAAGAAAAAGCCAAGGCATCGCTCCGAAAGCTGGTATACAAGAAAGGCGACTCCCATCTTGACCATCTTGAGGCATGTTTGAAGCTATGCAGGGAGATCGACGACAAGATGGAAGACACGGAAATCGTCAGAAGAGTTGTGCAAACGCTAGGACGCGAGCACACCATGATGCTAGCGAGCTCGCGGCCGAAAACAGTTGATGATTTGCGTGAAGCCCTTAGATTCTTGGACTCGACGCTACCTTTCCTGAACAAGGAAGAGACTAAAGAGCCGACTATCAGCGCGATCAGGCAATACGAGGGCGGAAACTATCGGCCAGCCAGAAGCCCGGAGAGAAGATCGTCAACACCTGAGGGGTCCAGCAGCCGGAGGCAATCCGCGAGCCCGGTTCGGAGGTCATACAGTCCCAGAGCGTCGAGCCCATATGGAAGGCGGCGAGAGGGTCCTTTTCTGTTCGGTGACCGCCGAGCGCCCGACGGAGCACCGATCTGCAACTGGTGCAACAGTGTTGGGCACGTCTTGCGGCACTGTCGGAAGAAAGCTTCTGGAATCCCAGCAACGCGCGCACAGATTCAGGACAGCGTACAAGGAAGATCCCAGCCGGGAAACTTCTGAGGCTGTCAGCCCTTTCAACTGCGCAGGGGGCTGGCGCCGCATCCAAAATGCGTGGGAACCGAATCGCCATAGAAGTCAAAGGTCAGAAACCTACAGAAGCACTTCTTGATCTCGGAGCCGATGTCTCGGCTGTAAGAGCTGGGTACTTGAGGAAGGATTCCGTGAGATTTCCCGCTTCAGACCTCGAGATATTGACGGCCGATGGCTCGGTGATGCCTGCTACGGGTGCGTGCGTCCTCAGTGTGAACTTGAATAAAAGTACACGGAATTTTCTCCCCTACGAATTCGTCATCATTGAGAAGCTAACCGTCGATATAATCCTGGGAGAAAATTTCATGAGGACGTACGGGGCCCACATTGACCTAGAGCGTAGTATGATATCATTCGCTCGGCAGACCTATGACCAGCAGTTCGACCCAGATGCTAGACCGGGTAGGGCGTTGAAATCAGTGACGCCGGAGAGTCAAGAGGTGGTTGCGAAGATATGGGTCCTCGCGAACGCAGCCATCGAGCCGGGAGAAGGAGCTAGAGTGGCAGTTAGGGTGACGAGAGGAGATAAAGAGCGTCTTGCGGGAGCGTTATTGTGTGAGCCAACGGGGGCCCTCTATGAGAAGAAACGCTTGGTCAGCCCTGTGGCGTTGCTAACGGTGACGAAGGGCGTGTCGCATATGCTCGTGGAGAATCATTCGGGAGCGAGAATTACGCTTCCGCGAGGAATGCTGGTTGGGCATGGATACGAGCCTGCTGAGGGGAAAACGGCCATCAAAACTCAAGCCGGGAGATGCGAGTCGGACCAGTCAGAAGATGCGATGTCGAGAGAAGTAGCGGAAGGAGTGGACAAGGCCATCAACAAGGAGCTTCCCGAAACAGTCCGTTGTACAATCCGCGATTTAGTCCTGAGCTTTGACACGTTGATCCCGAAATCCGACGAGCCACCGAGGCGAACGCATGTCGCTTCGCATAGTATCGATACTGGCGACCATGCACCGGTGAGAAGTCGCTACAGCAAACGCTACGCTCCTTCAGAAAGGGAGACGATTGCCGTGGAGGTGAAGAAGATGTTGGATCAAGATATTATTCAGCCTTCATCGAGTCCTTGGAACAGCCCCGTAGTATTGGTGAAGAAGAAGAATGGAGAGACGCGATTCTGTGTCGACTACAGAGAACTGAACAAGGTGACGAAGCGCGATACGTATCCTCTCCCGAGGATAGACGATGCTCTCGACTGTCTCGCCGGCTCAAGCTTCTTCACATCATTGGACTTGAAATCCGGGTACTTTCAATGTCCTTTGGCGGAGAAAGACAGGGAGAAGACTGCTTTCGTGACCCCAGATGGACTGTACGAGTTCAAGGTGTTGCCGTTCGGCTTGTCGAACGGGCCCGCAACGTTCGAGAGACTCATGGATACCGTCTTGAGAGCCCACAAGTGGAAAACCTGTTTAGTATACCTCGATGACATCTGTGTCTTCGGGAGGACAATTGAGGAACACAATGATCGGCTCCGCCATGTGTTGAATTGCTTGAACGAGGCGAACCTCTCGTTGAACATCAAGAAGTGCAACTTCGCAGCGACGAAACTGACGCTGCTCGGTCACGACATCAGCAAGGAGGGCATTCGACCTGAATCAACAAAGACGACAGCGATACAGGATTTCCCGCGGCCGCAAAATCAGAAGGCCGTGAGAAGTTTTCTCGGACTAAGCTCGTACTACCGAAAATTCATTGAGAATTTCTCTAAGCTCGCGGCACCGCTGAACAACCTTCTCAAGGACGGAGTGAAATTTACTTGGGGCTCAGAGCAAGAATCCGCCTTCAATGAATTGAAGCGAAGACTCGTCGAGCCTCCGGTTCTTGGTCATTTTGATACACGACGCCCGGTGACAGTACGAACTGATGCTTGTAAGAGTGGTATCGGCGCGATTCTCGCACAAACAGATTCGTCAGGCGTGGAGCGAGTCCTAGCGTACGCGAGTAGAACTTTGACTGCACCGGAGACGCGGTACTCTACGACGGATCAAGAGGGGCTGGCGATCGTGTGGGCCATGAAGAAATTCCGGCCATACGTGTACGGGAGAGGGGTCACGGTGATTACGGACCACCACGCTCTCTGCTGGTTGATGTCCGCAAAACATCTGACAGGGAGACTGGCTCGCTGGGCCTTGCAGCTGCAAGAACACGACATAACTGTTTTGTACAAACAAGGGAAGAAACATCGGGATGCGGACTGCTTGTCTCGCTATCCCGCGGAACCTTGCGGAACTGGCGGCTCGCGGGACAGCCCAAGGGTGGCGGCTGTGCAGTCTTCAGAGAGGTCAATAATGGCGCTGTCGCTAGAATCCTTGGCTCGGAAGCAGGGCAATGATGATTCACTGGACCTGGTACGCGAGCTTGCGAAGCGGTCGCCATCTTTCGAAATCGTCAACGGAGTAGTTTACAAGAGGAACTTCGCGAGGAACGGGGAGAACTTGCTGCTTGTCTTGCCAAAGGGTCTCCGGCGGGAAGCCATGCGCGCCGCGCACACAGAGTTGGAAGGCGGTCACCTAGGCGTGTCGAAGACTTACGGGAGGATCATGCGGAAATACTACTGGCCGAAATCCTTCAAGGAAGTCGAGCAGTTTGTCAGAAGCTGCGCGGAGTGTCAGCGTAGGAGAACTGATCCATCGAAATTCGGCTTGCTACAGCATATGGAAACTCCGACACAACCGTTCCACACTGTCGGGATAGATCTTGTCTCGTTCAATGCCACAGATAGGGGAAATCGAGTAGTAGTGACCGCCGTTTGCCACATGTCGAAGTATTTGGTGACCAAGGCGCTACCAGACGGGTCAGCCGGAGAAGTTGCTAGATTCTTGTTGGAAGATGTGATACTGAAGCATGGGGCGCCGCGTGTTTTGATAAGTGACCAAGGAAGAGTCTTCATGTCGGAGCTGCTGAAGCGAGTGAACGAAAGGTTGTCTGTGGACCACAGGAGGACGAGTCCGTACCACCCGGCCACGAACGGCTTGACAGAGCGAACGCATCGAACGTTAGAAGACATGATAAGCAAATATGTGAACAGAAACATCTCGAATTGGGACGACGTGCTGCCTTTCGTCACGCATGCCTACAATACTGCACCGCAGAAATCGACAAAGTTCAGTCCTTTCTATCTTGTCCATGGGAGGGAGGCCGTTACCTCTTTCGATACGACCATGCCGGAGGAACCTAGGCTACAGACCCACTCCGTAGCCACGTACGTGGAGATGTTAGAACATAACCTCCGAGAGGCGCGCGACCTGGCCCGGGAACTTGCGGACGCCGCGAAGGCGGACAACAAAATACGAGCCGACGTGAGGAAGAAGGAAACGCCGTTCAAAATAGGAGACAAGGTGTTGTTGCATTTCCCGTTCCGAAAAGTCGGGCAGTCGGATAAACTACAGAAGCCGTTCTTCGGACCGTATACGGTTCTGAGTCAAAAAGGACCGGAAACTTTCGAGGTTCTGGCGGAGCCTGCTGCAGAGCTACCAGGCCCGCGCACGCGCCAGCAGGTGGTTCATTCGTCCCGGATGAAACCTTACGTTGTGCCCATCGATCTAGCGCCTCAAACCACAGAGGACGCTGAGGAAGAGGTGATGACGCATTTGAGAGCGAGCAGTTCGGCCACGGTCGAAAATGCAGTCGGAACACAGGGAGGCGAAGGTTCGACAGTGACAACCGCTAGAAGCGACCGCTACCCGCAACGTCAAAGGAAGCGACCCGCCTGGATGAAGAGCTACGTCGACACGTAGAAAGTGAACCGAGACGGTTCAACTTCGGAGGGGGGGTAATGTAGGAAAGCCATAGTTAGGGACAGCCGGGGAAATACACGACACACGGGCCACGTGGAAACCCTAGACACAGACACAGGGTAGACTAGAAGTTAGTCATTAGATAGCCAGCTTGGGAAGCGGCCGCAACGTGTCGGTACTCAATAAAGCCCCGTTCTTACATTATGATGGTGATATCCCGAGCAATGGCTGAAACATCGACGGATCATGTCGCTGCAGGGAACCTGTCGCAAAGCAAAATACCAATCAATGAAGGATGAGAATTTTTTCCCGGGGACCATGCTGCTTTCGAGATTCGGAGTTTCGTGAGAGTCTTCGACTCTTGAAGCCTGGACATGGGTGCTCAAGCTGATGTTGATTGGGCGTAAGTTCCCGCTCGAACCCGATGTTTGAACCGCTCTGATCCCCGTAAACCGTGGAGCCGGGTCCAGTTGAAGGTTGGTTGTGACTCACCCGTTCCAGGGCGAAGGCAGTGCAATAGAGACTCCTGTCAAGGACAGGTCAGTCCGGAAGGTCCGTCGTTCTGAAGAGTGGACCCGATTTCCTCCGGGACGGAGGCCGGAAATAAGCTCAGCCGCCCCGAAAACACTTCACGACACACATGGAACCACCGCTTCTCTTCATTGAAAGCCTATGAATACAGATTTGAATATTCCCATATCTATACGATTATTGTGCGATTCAATAAATACGGTGCATCCGACATCCGAAAGTGTGGTTTGAAATTTTGTGTCACGATGTCGCGCTCAGATCCCCCGCTCATTGTCAGATATGTATGGTTATTTATGGCGTTCTCTCATGGGTAGGGCTGCGAAGTTCAGGCATTGAAAAATCGACCAACAGGCAGGCGAAAAAACACTCAAATCAGGCGGGAAAGGCATGATAGGCTCGACCTCGGCGACTTCTGTGCACGTATAATTCCAGTTTCTCTCCTTATGTGAAAGCGAAACGGGGCTCAAAGGATGTTCGACTTCTCTGTGAGGAATGATCGCCGTTAACGCGCAAAAAGCTTTGACAGATACTGGACAGGCGCTATCCGGAGGGGCGCTCTTGCTAGAATTACGCGACTCTGGACTCGAGAGGAAACTCCGGGAAACCAGAATCTCCGATGGAATCAGTTCGGGGTCACCTTGGAAGCTCGAAAACTTTAGGAGTGCCGGGAATCGCTAAGGAAACTTGCACGATAGGCACTTCAGGCCCTAAAAAGCCAAAGTAGGCAAAAGCAGTGAAAATTCTCTGATAAAGGCAGGCACAGGCATTTATGGCAAAATGCCTGAACTTCTTAGCCCTACTCATGGGGTGCGGGTCGAATTTTTGGGGAAGAAAGGTTCGTCATCTGCTGGATTTCAGGGTAGACTTGCATACGGATATTGATACGGATACATCTATATCTGTACTCGTATAATTTTATATGTACGTAAATGCCTACAATTTCCGGATTTTTATACAGATACTAGCAAAGCCCGTCGCGCTTCGCGCGACCGAAAGGGCGGGGGGGACCTATCCATGTTCACGAATTTTGTCAGAAGACCTTTTTTCCTATGCTGGTTGAGGTTTGAAAATGAGGTCTGCATAAGAAACGTATGGGAGCCACAAGGGTTTTTCGCGTTCTTCTCGAAACCCCAAAAGTGGAATTACGACTTTTTGGATCTGGGCTCTTCATTTGAGACACGCAAGAGGTTCATCCGCTGGTGTGCCACGTGGTACCACCGGTACAGTTTGTCGAAAATCTCCGGAAAGTAAGATCAGGCCTCTCCCAGATGGTCGTGAATCGTTTCTCAAATCCTTCATTGTACGATCCAGTGCTCCTGAAGTTTTTCTGTGCGCCATCGCACACTCGTCCCATATGATGATTGTACGTGTTCGTAACCCCGTTGCCATAACTGATCCTCTCTTGATGTTACATGTTGGCATCTCGGTGTTTAGGAGGTTCATTGGTGACTACAGACCAGATTGCGCTGTTCTCCCACCATCCAAGAAAGTGGCTGCGATTCCAGAAGACGCTACCCCTACCGCTATTTTCTTTTGAGAATTAACGTTTTTCTGTTCGTAACTTCGGTAAATTTATGGCAACGTACCGACCCAGTTCTTCCGTGTCATATTCTGTCTCTCGGTTCAAGTCACGATCACCCAAACTCCTTATCAAGCGATTGAGTTCTGGTATTCCCAACTGACTCAGAGGTTTTTTGGTGATAGTCAAACAAACTTCTTCAATTTGTACCAATGCTCCGTTGTATACATTCGCCGTTGGCGCCATATTCGGATCATTCCTTGATCTCCGTGCCTGAAGCAAGATGTCCCCACACATGTGATTCTTGTACTCCTCCCACAAATTCCTCGGTCCCGAAGGCGAACATGTCGTTTCCATTTCAGTCGAACCATTTTCAACACGGACAGCGAGATGGACCGCAGTAGGATGTCGCTCGTGGATAGCGAAGGAGAAAATTCTCCAGTAGGCTTCACTACTACTAATATACCGACCCAATTAGTACTTCTCCACCTCATCTACGGGTCCTGTCGAATTCAGCGCCCCGGAAACTGCTTTGTCACCCCCCTTGGTCACGTATTTGCATATGTATTTGATTGATTCCACTGATTGTGAGTTACAGTATTCAACGTTCACGTGTGCTCCGGATGTCTTGGACAACAGCGGTGAATAAGGTACAATCCCCCGGTTATCGACTGTTATCGGATTGTCACGAAGAGTGAGGAAGAAACTCTGTCCTCCGTCGTCGATGGATCTTCGTCGATACTGGGGTATCCATCGTTCCCGGTGATGGTATCTCTCTGCAGCATTCTCGGACAGCGTTTGGAACACTCCCCTTCCTTCATACACGGGGAGTTGGTATTCATCACCCCACATGGTCCGTGAATCATGTTCTTGGTCACGATCGAAAATAAGACCGGATCTGTATTGATATCAGGTATCTCCGCGGAAATTATTTCATCGATTAGATCCGGTGTAATTTTCACGACCAGCCAGAACATCATGTGGGCGTGGGCCAAACCACGTTTCTGCCATTCGATGGAATACGTCCAACATCGAGTCTCTCCGGAAACTTGATATTTGACAATGAAATCCATCATAGATTTCAACTTCAGCTCGAATACGCAAGTTATGATATCGGGACGATCTGGGGCCGACTGTCCTGGCAATAGGTTCTTTCTTATCTCCTCCCATGTGGGGTTACATGTGAAAGTGATGAATAGATCAGGACGTCCGTGGAATTGATCATAAGTCATGGCATCTAGAGCGTATTCGTGCATGTGACGCGGACTCCCAATGAACGTAGATGGTAAAATAACCATCTTCCCCACGTCGTCGGGGTTCACGTTACCAGCAGCGACGACTGCATCTCGTAGGTGAACATATTCTTCCGAACGGAGTTCTGTTTGATTCAACCGAATGAAGTGGAGTCGTTCGGTCTCATTTTCGGCGTACATATCGACGACGTATTGCTGGAATAACTGTCGACACCTCAGGATAAGGTTATCCCTGTCATTCCGAGTCATCAGTTGATAGGCATAGAAATTCATCGAACTGACTTTCTTGGAGGTTTCCTCCCCGGTTTGCGGATTTCTCATCCTGATGTTGAAGTGGTACCCGTCCTGACCCCGCCAGAAGATTTAAGGATATTGTAGAGCATCATAAGATCGATGGGTTTCGGCGACTCGCTGTAGACCACCACTCTGAAGACGCAGCACAATATCTCGCTGGTTGAATTCTTCTCCTACTATGACTAAAGCCACCTCTTTGACTGTCGGTACGCTGAAATGTCTCTCATACCCATGCAGTGGCGTTCCTAGGGTGAAGCGCGCCCGGGGCAAGCCGGCCGGAATGCGCCCCCCCCCCAGTTCAAGGTGCTCCGAAGTTTCAGAAGTGTTCACCGAGGTTATGTTTATTTAATGGTACTACAATGATGTTCGGCGAGATTATTAGAATTGCTTTTTCCGGGCTTTGGATGCCGCAAACTCTTCTATGATAGCTTGGAAGTCTGTATTTTCCGTCTCCTCTCTCTCAATGCTCAGGAGCGCTAGTGCGCTCAGTCTGTCCTGGCCCATGAAAGCCCTCAAGTCAGACATTATTAACTTCAGCTTGCACACCTTGCACGTCGGCGCTGGTTCGGGGAAGCTGCGAGAAGCTTGCATATCTCGTCTCGTCCCGACGGTTGAAGGGAATGATTGCTCGAGAAACAGTTCGATCCAGGTGCATCGCGGGCTCGATCATATTGCCAAACACAACAGCATGGGGATTGACTGGAACGAGTCTATTCCGACTCTGGGCGCGGGTCCGGACTCCGGAGTCCGACAAGATCTGAATTCTTGCTTCGATCACGAATATTCACGGAAGTCCAGTCGCGTCCCCCACTTCCTTCACTTCGCGCCCTTAACCCATCCTGAATACGCTTTTGTTTTCGAAAGAGATTTAATTCCTCTTCCAGCGGATACAGGTTCGGACTCGAGCTTTGCGCCCCCTCGAGCGCGGCGCCCCTGAACGTGGCGCCCCTCCAGTTTTGCGCCCGGGGCAAGTGCCCCCTCTGCCCCCCCCCTAGGTACGCCACTGTACCCATGAATCCAACACGCTGGTTCGTCTCTTCTCCTGACCCCCCCCCTGCCATGAAATAGATCCGAAGGAATTGATGTTCACCATCTGGCAGCGGTAATAACGACCCAACACGATAGTAAACTTGACCCTGCACTTTGAACGTGGGCATGTAATTCTCGCGGATGATTTCCGTCGCACCGAAAGATGTTATTTGGAAACACGAATTGTACTTACGGATGTTCACTGATTGTGAGTGATTGATTGATTGATTGATTGTTTATTGACCATCTTCTTTGTTGTATTTACATTCCAAATATAACCGAAGACCCGTGTGTCGGGGCGATTGCTCAGCTGATCTTTGATGTGGATATTCTTCCTTCACGACGTATGAACCGGGTCTTTCTTCCCTTCCCATCTTTCGAGTATTCTCTTCGTGTCGCTTATCATTTTGGCTGTGCTCTCTTCGTCTAGTCCCAATCTTTTCTGTATTGTACACTCTGCATCAGGGATTTCTTTGCATTCTAGAAGCACATGTTCCATCGTCTCGTCTTCCTTACCGCATCTTTGGCAAGTCGCTTCGATGGTTAAGTATCTCGACCTGAGAGTATTGTTTCGATGCGCTGGTGAGTCCCAGAGTCAATGAAAGTAAGGCTCGGGGGGCGTTACCAACCTCGGCAATATCACTTGTCCACGCATACAACACATACCAGGAGCCTCGTTTCCGAACTTGAAGGCACGAAACTGACAGATCACATCCATCTCTCCTATAGCTATTGTAGGCGGTAGTCAAGAAGGTTATATATGTAGAGTAAAGAAGTTACTGATCAGTCGTATCGTAGCCCCCGACTGCTACTGGCGCAGTCGATCATGGAAACCCGCGAAGCAGCGAAAAAAGCCAAGGCACGGAGAACTTCGGAGGGATACCGAAGCGAGAGGCTTATCAGGATAATGGTAAACCGAAGACCGCCGCGCTACGAAACGTGGTCAAACACTGTCCCAGGAGGGACAGCCTCTTAGGGGGGGAGTGTAGGCGGTAGTCAAGAAGGTTATATAGGTAGAATAAATAAGTTACTGATCAGTCGTATGGTAGCCCCCGACTGCTACTACTATACTCGGATGGGCCGCATATTCATACTCAGGATCGTAATTACGGGCGGCTGGTTTCAACCCTAAGTGTACTTTTCATTTCATTTCATTTTTATTTGCCAGAGAGATCCCAAAGAGCTAACAGCTCGCAAAAGGGGGGCACAATATCGTACGGTGTACATATTATTATTATTACATTGTTATAAGAATATTGCACGCGCAAAGAACTAACAACACAAGCATCTAAAAAGCCAGATGCTCCTTAAGCTTCCTTTTAAATTCACCCAGCCTGAGAGCCGGATTTCGTAGATGACTAGGTAAGGAGTTCCAAAGGGTACTACCCCCCGAAGAGATGGAAAACCTCATAACATTTGAGGAATGTTTGTTTGGGATTAACAGTCGCGCACTTGCACCTCTGGTGGGCGCAGTTGAGAGATGGAGGTCGACGATGGGGGGAGAGATTCCCGATAAGATTTTTAAGATGAGAAGGCACATAGAGTATTTAATGAGTTTAGGGTACGAAAGAACGGACAATGAGGAGAAAATGGGTTCACTGTGGCTCAGAGGTGGTTGATTGGCGACCAGTCTAATGGCCCTCTTTTGGAGGACATGGATCGGAGAGATCCGGTTCGAGTAATTGAGCCCGAAGGCTCCAACTCCATACGTCATGTGTGGGGCGAAAAAAGCGTGGTAGAGGAGTCGGAGAGTGTCTGAAGGTAGAAGATGACGCACACGAACGAGAGCGGCAATAGCTCTAACAAGTCGCCTCCGAAGAGCTCTGAAATAAGGATCACCCGAGAGTTCAGCATCAATGGGAACACCCAGAAACTGACCGTCTGGACCAGCGGTTCCCGATTGGTGGGCCCTGGCCCCCGAGGGGGCTCGGAGACGATTTTCGGGGGGCCCGAAGATTTCAGCCCGAGAGATTTCAAAGATCTGCTTTGGTCGCTCTACAATCTCCCTCGTCAAGCTTCTACGTAAGCGGAGTCTCGGATACCTGGATCGCTACCCTATTTCTCCCTGCATTGCATCACAACGTGCTCAAGAATTCCCGGGCAGTGATTGAATTTTTCACGTCTATGCTCGTTTCCCTCGAACGGAATACTCAAATTGTCACACCGATGCAAATAAAAAGAAAAGAGCCCCACGGACAAGCAGGTCACAAAGTCGGTGGTGGGCTCTAGCAGAAAACTTTCGGTAGGTCGCATGAACATGACAGGAAGAACACCATGTCGGGAGATTGTTCGGTGCCCTCCTCGAGGGAATATTTCTGTCTCGGTAGAACGGTGGTGGCTGTTAGTGGACATGTAAAAATGGAGGGGGTCAACAGCTCATTCTTCCGAAAAAGAAAGTTGATGAATCCCGAGGATCCAATTCAATCCCAGTTTCACCAGTACGACGACTTGGTTTGAAAAAAATTCAGCTGAAGATATTATTAGATTACCTATTTCGCACCTCTCATCGTTGTGAAAATACGCGAGCTCACACATCTTTTGCACGGCCGATGAGGGAAGGGGAACTTTTCGTCGAGAACAGTTTCCGAATTTGAAAAAGACGAAACCACTACAGACCGGCGAAGTGAATTGATTTTTCCACAGCGAAGTTTCCTGCGCCGAGTAGTGTGTGCTTGAATTTGAAGGGTCGTGATTGTGCGTGAGAAAGTTCGAAACTATGAGTGACTCTGACGATCAGGCAGCGACGAAATTGACCATCGTGCCTGGTCAATCGAGTTACCTTGAAAGTTCAAGCAATACGACACCACGGGGAACCGCGCAGAGTCCATACGGATCGCGAAAGTGAACAAACAAAGGGAGAGGCAAGCGGCGGCGACCGCTGTCAGGAGCCGGCGTTTGGAGTGATTCGTATTTCGCGCCGATACCGCTACTTCCGTCGGTTCTTTTCGTGACATCCGGTCGCGGGGAGCTGCGCCATAAAACGGAATCCTCCGTTAAAACGACGAAGTCCAGTCACGCGAACGGTTTTCCGATCCCAAACGTTACGGACGACCGCGCTAACACCGCTGGTTGTCCGAGTAGGTACCTAGGAACCCGACGGTCGTTTTCCAGCAAGTTTCAGCTCTAAGAAACGTCCAGTAAAAGTGTGCAAAGAAGAACAGCCGGAGCACATTCTGTTTTATAGGATTAGAAGATAGATGCTCTGTTCCTCTCAAATCTTCAAGTCTCTTGCGCCAGTTTAGGCGTCGACAGGGCAATCGCTCCGTCTGCAGTTGCTGTGATCTCCGGATGTGCTAGGCCTGGCACTTGCTCCGTTAGTCGATGGTCCTTCCCGTAAACATCGCGGAACTCATCCAGCGCCAGGTTATGATAGTATTTGAAGTCCTCGTAATGCTGATTTGACGGCGAATGGATACCAAAATACGCCAAATCTTTGCACAGGGCGCACAAAAGAAGCAGACGAGCCGAGATGTCTTGGCAGCCGGTGTATGCGGCAGTCCCCACGTAGAGAGTTTTTCGGAGGCTTGTTGGTTTCATTGCTAGGAGGAGTTTAGAGAAAACCATATTCTTCTGAAGATCTCTATTGGGCAACCGACTGACCTTGCTGAAAGCTGGACCCAGCGCCTCCATGCTCCCAGAATCTATGTCATTTATGAGGAAGGACATGACTTCTTCAGAGAAAGGCGGCTTGGGATTCCTTCTTTCTTCGACGCATCTTTTACATTCGCAGGTGAAGTAATATGCTCCTCTGAGGATCTGATCACGAGCCTCCAGAGGGGACACCGGCGAGATGTAATTTATGGTCAGCTCTTGAGGGTCCGCTACGGAGAAATTCTTCAACGCTCTGAATATCATGCGATTGCCTTCAAACATTGCAATGAAGTCCATCTTGTATTCGCACGTATGATTTGCTTTGGAACCTCCTAAGTAGAGTGCTTTTCCCACCGGGAATCGGCATGTGAGTTCCATATGCAACACGGTATATGCATTAACGGCGACTTTCAGAACAATTTCGTGCATGAGGCCTTCTGCGATATCGGCCCCTCGTTGCGATAGCAGCTGTTCGAGCTCGTGGGCCGTTTCCTTGAAACCGTCCAAGTCATCCTTATCACAGGAATCGACTTGACATTTGAGGTCATCAAAAGTGCGTCGGTGACCGAAGAAGCATCCAACTGATTTCGACTGCGATTTCTGTTCGTCGAGGATTCTGGCAACCGCTCTCAATGCCATACGCTCGAGTTCACTGTCGTAAGGCGGATTGGTTTGCAAAAGGCTGCACTCGAAACTGTGGTACACGGAGTCTTTGTCCTGTTTGGAGAGGCAAAACTTGTAGGTGATTTCGGGCTGTTTGGATGTGTGCCTTTCTCTCATGCACAGAAGGAGCTCCTGAGAATAGTCGACACGCTCTGAAACTCACCCGGCACTTGGTCGAACAATATGTCGCTCGCGAGCACGTCGGACAGTTCACCTTATCTTGGATCTCGACGGCGAAACACCAACTGCAGCTATCTTCCAATCGATCGTCTCTGATCGCCGTGACGTAGGGAACATCAGTATAGAAGTTTTCACCCTTGCGGAAGCTCAGCTCACCATCCTCTCTTGGCTTCACTGTGGTCGAGCTCATGTCTACTGCTCTGCAATTTCGTTATCAGGCTGTGCTTACAACAACCTTCTAGTCTTGATCAAGGCGCCGGCGCAATCTGCCCCAGGTCTCATAGCTCCGGAAGTGTCTCCCCGGTTTCGAAACCGATTCTCAGGTCCGAAAGCGGTTTCAGGAGCTCCATTCATAGCTAGGGTCAACTAGTATTATACGGAGGCACATAGAGATTTCTTCCGAGAACGAGGAGGATGGATGCAGATGGAGGAAAAACGCAGGATATGCAATCAGAGTATGCAAGTATTTTTTTCGGATGCAGCAGGAATTAAAGCGGCCTCTTCGTATCTTAGATTGTGTTATGCCACGATATGGGACGTTCTGAAATCTTCCAATGAGGATGATCGTTGACTATCTCGGAGAATTATTCTGTGTAGAAAGGCAACCGTTTCAACGGTGCGGGAACCTCAGCGAAGCTCTTCGAACGATGCCGAGGAAGGGATTCTGTCATCGATATTTTGCGTGCGGGAAATTTCCCGAAACCGGTCGTTTGAGTGCGGTATGTGGCACAACTCAACGGTCGATTGGAATTTTCGAGAGAAACAATACAATGTTTCTTCAACCTTTCGTGCGACAACGAAGGCGTTGCGTATAGTGAGCTTTGTGACTCATATCGCTTCGGAATCGCTGTCGGTGATTCGGGGGAGTGCTCTTTCACACATGCTCAGTTGGCTCGTGGCGTATCGTCTTTGAGCAGCTGTTGTAACGCGACGATTCGTGCTACATTACGCTCAACTTACTCATCTTCAGAGGGACCAGGAGTCAAGTTTTCATCGTAGACATGTCGCAAACAAGAGTTGGGCAATTAATAGGAGTAGACATTATTCTTTAGGCTCAAGTTGAAATCTGGATCATGAATTATTATCGGCGCACAGGTGGAGACCGTGAGTTATAAAGGCCAATCCTAGGATAGATGTTATTTGATGAGTTTCATTTGGCGAATCAGGGTGAAAACCTGCGATACGCGTACACATTCTGTTCTCTCGGTCGCTCTGATCATAGCCGCGGCGCCAGTTGAACGAGGTCCTTGGTCTGCGAGACCGGGAGTCTGGCTAGACGGATCACGTCCCGTGGTCCAAAATTATGTCGAAGCATATTTTTTCGCCTCCGTAGGGTTCCCAAAGACGAACTTGGAGACTGATGTCTCATTGGCTCACCAACATGGTCTAGAAACAAGCTGAAGAAGTTTGAGGAGTTATCCCAATGCTATTTCCCTAATAAGAATTCTCACAGAATCTTATGTTTAATCGGGCTACTCCTGTTTCCGGGCTGAGAACTTGGAACAAAAAGTATTGACAGGGCTCACGTCAAATGGACTCGCCGCGATGCGGTGGTAATTCTCGAAACCTCCAGCGAAGCGGCAATGAGGGCAACCGGATGCTCGTTGACAGGATTTCAGATGCACCAAGAAACTCACTGAACGGACTCAGTCGAGGGCAAACGGTTGGTAGAAGCTGCCCTGGAGCGCATATGGCGCTCCTTCGCCCGAGCCAAGTCGCATCCAATGCCTTCAACTTCAGGATCATCAGCTGCTCGCATCGTGATGTACCTCTGCGGTCGGCAAAGATACGGACTCGCCACGCTGCCTGTTGTTTCATACATGAGGTTTGCTCGGAAACAGGTCATTTACGTGTCAGGAACTGTACATGGCTTGACAGGCGTGGGCGCGGGAAAACGGGCCGCATGATGAGATGTCGACAGGAGCGCTTCAGAGTTCCAACGAGTTTCCCCTCAGACAGAAAGTCTGTCGGAAAGCCAGATTAAGGCGAGGCGGAAAGTCTTCTTGTAGGAAGCTCTTCTTATCAGAGGCGGTTTCGGTGCGTGTTTCCGAAGTACCCACCTGTGCACGCTGTAGTATCCATCCGGTACGCAGGCGAAATATCCATTATTGTCGATTCCAGTATTGAGTTGCTGTGCTTGACTCACGCAGTCTCACATCATCGCCATCACATCTGATGGGTTTGCCCAACTCCCTGTACTCTCTGACACAATGGGCGCTTAGACAACAATGCTTGAGTTTATTGCAAACATGGTGCCTGATCAGACTGAGCTGTCAGTGATAGGAGATCGCCTTTCTGCAATGTACTTTCGGGCGATGAGAAATTCGTACTCGGCTCAGGTGCCGGTAGCAAACTAGCAATTTTTCTCGTCAGGGGATGACTTTTGCTGTAAACCTCAGTGAAAGTAGACAGCGCCAGGTCGTGATAATGCTTGAATTTCCTGAAGTAGGCGTGAGACGCCTGGTTGGCACCAAAGCGAGCCAAGTCAAAACAAAGAATGAATAAGATCTTCATCCGATCAGGGATATGACGACATCCCTCTAGAGCCGCGGTACCGAGTTGGTAAGTCCTCTCGCAGCTTTCTCGATCGCTTTGGAGGAGAATCTTCGTCAAGATGATGTGTTTACGAAGATCTGAATTGGGCTTTCGAGCAAGGTGCTTTTCCAGCACCAGAAACAACTCCAAGCAGTCTGTGGGTCCTGATTGTGCGACAACATTGTCGAGTAGAATATCGTGAGGCAGTCGTATTTCGTGAGACTCTTCGATACACCTCTTGCATTCACAAGTGAAGTAGTACTTGTCGCTGAGAAGCTCTCGGCGAGTGCTAAGATGAAGCTGCGGTGGAACGTAGTTGATGAGAATATCTCGGGAGCCGGAAACGCTGAAATCCCTCAATGCCTTGAATACCAGACGGTTCCGTTCGAACAATTGGATGAAGTCCTCCCTGAACTCGCAAGTATGGTCTACCTTGGACCCCGCTAGATAGAGAACATCTCCCAAGAGTAACCCATTGATAGTTCGGTTGTCTTTCACACGATGCCCGTTAAAGAATGTTTTCGCGATTGCATCGAAGATGAGTTCCGCGGGAATTTCATGACGTTGCTCTGAGAGGAACTGCGCGAGCTCATAACTCATGCGGTCAATATGAACTCTCAAATTCTTCTTCAGTCTCCCGGCATGTGAAACGAGATCGTTGAAGGTGCGTCGGTGCTCGAAAAAGTATCCAACAGATGGAGAGTTCGACTCCTTTTCGGCGACGATTCGGGCCACTGTTCTCAACGTCAAGCGCTTCATGGCAGAACTAGCATTGGCTGAAGATATCAGGAAGAGACACTCGAACTTATGACAAACGGAGTCTTTTCCCTGCTCAATGAAGGGAAAAGGCTCAGACTTGGATTCCACAAGACCATGGATTTCTCTTCTGTTTTACCTCATTTTTCACTCTGAAGATGTTTGATAAATGGCTCACTCACTCGACACTCATTGGAGCAGTATGTCACTCGCGAACACTCTGTGCATTTCACTGCGTTAGGGATTCCGTGAGTGAAACACCAGTTGCAGGTGTCACTCAGGCGCTCCTCGTGGAGAACGGTAGCAAAAGGCTTGTCCGTAAAAAAGACTTGGCCTCTACGGAAACTGAGCATGTTGCTCCCTGCCTCCGTTCACCTGTTGAACCGGCAATGTCTATGAGTCAATGTCTCTGCAAGCCCCCAAGAGCGCCTGATCTTCGTCTTCTTGCGGGAAGAACTCTGATCAACAGAAGCATGCGATCTCTGAGCGTGGAAAGGGGACGACGTCGCCTCGACAAAAACAGCGCAATCGATGAGCCGTTTGAGACGCCGAATGGCGTGATAATTTTCCGAAGGAATGGAACAATACATCTCACCCCGATAACTGGCGTGTCATATTTCGGCTCACGTTCCACTGTTATCAATAGTATGTTTCTACGTTTTCACTCGCTCGCTATGAGACCGAGTCTACTGATGGCGACCGGAAGCAGACAAGCGTCGGGCAGCTTCCCCCGACGATCTCCAGGCAGAACATGGTGGATTCGCGAAAATGTGTTGATCATGGAACGGGATATATATGTTTTCATTTCCTTGAATCCGCTACTGTTGCCAAGTCGATTGAGACTCGGCACGTTGGGATAGCTATGGAAGTGATAGAGGGGGCACGCCATCCCGCAGTGCATACAAAGGCAGTCTTCGCCCGGGTGGTGGAAGCCGGTCCTCTGGCACATCTTGGTGTTGAATCCGTGGATGGCGAGCCGTGACGTTTTCAGGTGACGTAGCACTTGCAATGGCCCTCTTCACTCAAAAGTCGTCATTGCGGAGGATTCGTAGAACGGGAAATCTCGCTCGTCGAAACCCGGTGATCCCATTTCGTCACGAGTTGTTTTTGGCACGATGAAGGCTCACACAGCGGTTCATGAACCCGATCTGGTCATCACCAGAGACGAGGAGGATTAGATGCCCATGCTGAACTTCATAGAACTTCTCTGCGTTACGAAATTTCGGCATTCAGATTTTCATGAGGCTCCATTGTGCGCTGCTTTATTCGCTTTTTGCGTTTCAATTCCATATGACAAAATCTCTTTATCACCTCTTCATCTGGATTCAGATTTGCCGCCCTTGTAAATGTGCCGCCCTAGGCTCTAGCCTTAACTGCCCAATGGTAAATCCGGCCCTGCGTGTAGGTACACCCTGGAGGAGAACACCCTGGAAATTTTTCCCACGAACTCGCCAGAGCCACCGGATACGAGCACTTTGTTTATTCCATTTTTACCCCTTATAAGCTGCTCCGATTCCGCGCTTAAATGTTCCAGAGGTGCTTCGTGTTTCTACATAAGATATCACTTCCATGGTGTCTGAGCCTTTGGGCTTCCCTTGTATTCAAAACTTACATCCTGTAATGAAGCCCGTCTGAACTTTTATTCGCGGAATCGGAGTCGTCAAAAAAGGGTGAAAATTGAAATAAACAAAGTGCTCGCACGGATCAACTAAAACAGGAGTCAAGGTCGCATTCTGAAGTCAGATCCGTCTCGAGAGGTCTAACGAATCAGGGAGCCGACCGCTCGTTGGCGTTTGCAAAGTTTTTTTGAGGCTGAATTGCGAAGATTGTGGCTGAGTCGGGTTTTGAGCCGAGAGTCAGCTCCATTCATGGGAACGCACGAAGCTGGAAGCGCGGCAACAGATCGCGATGCTCGATTGAATTCTCGTTCAAATCGCACAGCAAGGCGCCCAAAGTCCGTTTTGTGGGGTTCGCTTGTCAGAGGGCTCCGTTTCACGCGGGATTTTGGGTGCGTTTAGCCATCTGCACGCGGAGTAACAATGAAGTCGAATGGAAATTCAGTACAGCCGCATACTGTGAGAATTTTATCAAGAAGCTCGGCGGCACGTGTCGTCAATGGTCTAATTCAGTTGGCTCGTCTAATGTGAATTCTTGCTTTTACGGGGAACTCGTCGGAATCCAAGTCGAATTTTCGGTGAACAGAAAGTAATGACTTGTTTATTATGCTGCACCGAGATAGATCAGGCCTCCAGGACTGTTTTTCCGGCCTGCCCAGCTGTCTCGACTCGAGAGGACTGACTCGGCTCATCCGATGAATTCAAGCCCGCGAACGCTAACGTCAGTCGGTGATACTCGCCATAGACATCGGTGAGCAGAGTCATCGCCTCTCGATGATGATCTTTGAATTCACGATGGAGCTTGTGGGACGGATTCCCGGCGCCGAAATGATGCAGATGTTGACATAGTAGGATCAGAACTCTCATTCGATCCCGGGTGCTGCGGCACCCCTCCAAGGCAGACGTTGCAAGGGAGAGAGATCTCTCAGCGGTGGTGCGTTTTCCTTCCAGAAATATTTTGATCAAGAGCTTGTTTTTGAATGGTTCCGTGTTAGGGAAATCGGCGAACCTCTTTTCCCATTCCAGCATCAACTGCATACTGCCGTCTGAGACAGCCTTCCCCAGGAATTCATCGAGAGCTGTCAAAATCTCGAGCTGAGGTTCCTCGGATTCCTCAACGCACCTAACGCACTCGCAGGTGAAACAACAGTGTTCTTGAAGCCGTTTCCTGCGGGCAGCCAGAGATAATTCAACCGGTATATAATTGATAGTGATTTCTAGGGAATCAGATACACTGAAATCCCTCAGTGCTTTGAGTGTAAAGCGGTTGCCGTCGTACAGAACGATATAGTTACTTATGAACTCGCAAGTGTGCTCAATTTTGGATGCCCCTAAGTAGACTGCGTTCCCCAAGTGTATGTCGTCGATGAATCCATGGTGGTGAACGCATGTGCCGTTGATCGAGAGCCTTTGCATGACTTCCACGATATTGTCCACCGTGACCTTGATGTCGTAGTCCGCGAGGAGCCCAAAGAGCTCCTCACTCACTTTCTTGTACGATTTCACACGCTGCTCATCCATGACATCGGCATGGGACACAAGGTCCTCGAACGTGCGGCGGTGCTCGAAGAAGGAACCAACGAGTACCGAGTCTTCCTCTTGCTCATCCAAAACTCTAGCCAGGGTCCTCAACGTGAAACGATGCACCGCTGAGTCGCTCGCGGGTAACCATTGTAGAAGTCCGCACTCGAAATCATGATACCCCAGGTCTTTGTCCTGTTCGCAGAAAATAAGGACCGATTTAGAGCAGAGTTCATCTTGTCGCAGCTACCGCTCCAGGTCGAATCCCTCCCGGGAGGATAGAAGAGGTACTCACCCTACATCCGGTCGAGCAATATGTCGCTTGGAGGCAGTCTCCACATTGGATCTTGTTTGAACAAGGGTGTGCGAAACACCAATTGCAAGTGTCTTTCAATCGCTCATCGAGTACGACAGTTGCGTATGGCGAATCTCTGTAGACGATTTCTCCCTTACGGAAGCTAGGCATCTTCTTGACCGACTGCAAAACTCGACAAGACGACAGTCCTGTCTCTGAATGACGGAGTCGACCAACCTTCGTTGTTGGTGGCGAAGAAAGATCCTAGTGAGGCGACATTCTGTTGCCATGATCTGTTCCCGACAGATTCCGGATGGAACAGGGAACGATCGCCGTACTCCTGTCGTTCAGCTTAATCGCTCTGAAGGCGAATGGCCAGGCACGCTAGAACGGCTTTGTGGGATGAAGCCCTGCAATCAACCTGATCTTTCCTATTGCAGCCTACAGTGATTATGTAGTAATGTAGTGAATGAAGGAGGCTCGGCGGTATCGGTAATCTCGGGCGGTGTTTCGGAATCGGTAGAACGCCGCGTCAATTGTTTATTACGTCTACGGTATCAATCTGTCATGCGTTCAAGTTGGGGTGGTCGTTGTCAGTCATTATCGTCGATGGGACCGTTGTCGAAAAAGTCTTGCTGGGTATCAAGGAACCGAGTTTACGAACCAGCCGATGATTCAAGCCGTAAACTGCAGTGATCAGGCTCAGCGCCTGCACGAGGAGATCTTTAAATTGTTCATGGTGACTGTGAGATGGATCTTGCGCTCCTTCGTTCGATAGATCGAGACAGCCTAGGAACAGAATTCTCATCCGCTCATTAATGCTCAATTTACCTGCGAGGATGGAGGAGATGAGATAATAACTCCTCGCGACGTTCTCGGACTTCCCATTCAGGTACAGTGTCATGAACAGCGAGTTCTTGCAGGGATTACTGTTTGGGAACCTGGCCAATCGCGCTTCAAACATTTTCAGCATATCTATCTTGCCCTGCGTCGTCGCTCTGTGTGAGAGGGTTTCGAACATTGTGACGAGCGCTTGATGCGGATGGACAGATTCCTCGACGCACCTCGTGCATCTGCAGTCGAAGAAGTATCTTGACTTGAGTTCCGTTTGGCGTTTCATGTAAGACCATCGCGTCGGAATGTAGTGGGCGTATATTTCCAGACTGTCCGACACGCTGAAATTCTCGACCGCCTTGAGCATGTACCGATTGCCACGGAAATGTTCCACGAACTCCGTCCTGAACGCGCAGGTGTGATTTGGCTTGGAGCCCGCGAGGTAAAGCGCGTTCCCGAGGCGTCTCTCGCGTAAGATGTAGTCCGAATCCCTTACGCAGTGCGCGTTAACCATCAGCTTCATAAGAGTGTGCAGAATTAGCTCCTCGGGAACGTTGTGTCCATTATCTGATAAGAGCTCCGAGATACGTTTGACAGCGCTTTGAAAGCGCTCCAAACGAGGTCCCGCAAAATGCTCAGCATGGGAGAGGAGGTCGTCAATGCTGCGCTTGTGTCCGAAAAAGTAGCCGACCTGCGGGGTGTTAGATTCTCGTTCGTCCAGCACTCGCTTCACTGCCCTCAACGTGAAGCGCTCGGTTTCGGTGCAGGTCATAGTGGGATGCCTCAAAGCGAGGCACTCGAAACTATGCATCTTCGAGTCTTTGTCCTAATGATGAGGAAGGAAAGAAATCCGATTAGTCAGAGTCGGAGCTGATCGACACCTCTCCATAGGCTCGGGCAGCCGTTATCAGTGATACAGAATGTTCCAGTAACTCACTCGGCATTTTGTTGAACAATAGTTCACTTTCGAACAGTCCGGACATTTAATCCCATCCGGACTGCTGTCTAGGAAACACCAATTGCAAACGCTTTCCAAGTTTTCAGGAAAAAGAACCGTGGCGTATGGTGCGTCAGTGAAAAAAACTTCACTCTTGCGAAAGCTGAGCATCTCTTTTTGCCTTGATGTATGTACTTTATCCTTCGATCTATAAACCCCAGCTCATTGGAACTTTCCACTTTCGTTATCGAACTGTAGCGCATATGTCCGAGAAGTGGGCTGTCGAGATGATAAATCATGTCTGGTCGCGGTCTCCGAACCCACGAGTTTCTGAGAACTGGACGAGGCCGAATAACTTCCTGACCCCTGGAATCACGGCTCAGTGTGTCATTTAGATGCGGTGTTCTCTCATGATCAGAATCACTAAAATTTGACAGGCTTCAAATGCATCCAATGAATTCAAAATATACAGGGTGTCTGGGAAATCGATCTGCGCAGAATCAAAGCGGGTGTCTGCATCAGTTTTCCCTGAGGGAGCATGGGTGGAAGGTTACAGCCCGGTATCCCGAAATTCGCTGTCCCAGATGCCCGGTATCCTGAATACCTAGTATGCAAAACTCTCGTCATTGAAGAACACAGAGCGTGAAGTCCAGCGAAAGTATCGCAAGTTCAACGAGGGTTTGCTAGTTCGTGTCATAATTTAATATACTCGAGCAAGGAAGGCCTCGTCATGCTCGGGGTCTTTCAGTATTCGAAAATCCAACCTACAGTCCGCGCGCACAGTCGGCCCGACGCCCTCTTTCCGTCTGCTACTTCGCCTCAACTCGGCAGCCCCCTGACAGAAAAGACCCATAAAATGATATCGGATTGGGCCGAATTTCATGAATTTTGTTCTCGAATGACGACGGCTCAGCGAGGTAGCGGATATTCGGTATAGCGGGTATCTAGGACAGCGAGTTTCGGGATACCGGGTGCACACCGGGTGGAATTCCCAGCGATCTCTCAGGGTGGGCGGAGCCAATGCTAGCTCCGCGAAGCGGACAAGTGCCTCGATGATATGAATATCGACTCTCCTCGAAGACATTTGCAGACTACCACCAAATAGCGTGGCGAATTCCCGCCCATACGTCTCCGGGATATCGTCTCCAAGAAACTTATTTCTGATACTTTGGGATCAGCCCTATAGCCAGGCTCGTCTACATATATATTTTTCTGATGTAACGGAAACGCGAAGGAAAACACAACGAGGCCTGGTGTCAATTAGTTGTTTTTCTAAGCTCCATTCGTCATATCCCTCTTAGCATCCCCAAGACTCTCCTTCTTTCCGACGTCATCTTCATCTGGCACAAATAGCGAGTTTCTCGTTTTGGCGTCCAAGCTTCTCATTTTTTCTAGTAGTGGGCCTTCACCGACGGTTTCCATGAAGAACCGCATTGACATTTCGTGATATTCCTTGAACTTGCTATAGTATTCGTGAGAAGGCTGGTCGGCACCGAAATATGCCATATCAATGCAGAGGATGTGGAGTATAACCATCCGATCAGAAGGCGTGGGGGCGCTTTCGTAGGCGGCGAGTCCGACCTTGAGCGATCTTTCGAGACTTTGACGCTTATCGAAGTACAGAAGTCTGAGCCAAACTCCGTACCGGAGCGTATCGGATATCGGAATATCAGATAGCCGCGGTTCCACTATTTTCAGTTTGTCCAAGGTTTTTTTGCACGTGTAATTGTCGATCAATCGTTCAATGAGGAACGAAATCACTGACCGAGAATCGCCGGATTCCCGCACGCATCTTGGGCACTCGCAGTCGAAGTAATACGAACCCGATAGATGAGAGCGGCGCGTATCCCTCTCTCGCAGGACCGGGATGTAATGCGTCACCAAATCCAGCGAGTTCGTGAGGCTGAAGTCTTTCAATGCCTTCATCACAATGCGGTTGCCTCGAAACATCGGCATGTAGTCGGTCAGGATTTCACAGGTGTGGTTCATCTTGGAGCCCCCCAGATAAAGTGCCTGTCCTAGGTAGGTTCCCTCTAGAGAATCCCAAACCCTCACAGAATGTGCATTGATAACGATTTTCATTATGAGCTCCATGATGAGATCTTTCGAGATAACATGCCCATTCTCTGAGAGCAGTTGCGCGAGATCTGCGGTGCAGTCTACGAAACGTTGCCGCCGAAATGGAGGGAACTCTTCCGCGTGCGTGAGGAGATCACCGATCGTACGTCTGTGTTCGAAAAAGTAACTCTCAGTTGGTGAATCGGATTCCCGGTCTTTTAGAGCTCGGGACAGGGTTCTCAAGGTTATCGGCTTCAGTCTGTGCACGTCTGGAGTGAAGTTTCTGTGGTACAGGCATTCGAACTCATGGTATACAGAATCCTTCGCCTGTTGATAAAGATTGGATGAGAACTCATTGCTCAAAGTCATTCGTCCGTTGTTGTATCTTTCTAGCATCACACATTTCGATTGGAAACGCTCGACTATAGAGCCACGTGGTCCATGGCTGTGCGACTTACTTGACACTTCGATGAGCAATAAGTAATTTTCGAACAGGACGAACACTTGATTTCGGTGGGGCATGGATGCGCGAAGCACCAGTTACAGGTGTCTCCCAGCCGTTCTGGTCGGACTGCGGTAGAATAGGGCACGTCGACGTAAACATCCTCCCCTTTGCGAAATGTCAACATGACCGCGTAAGTGAGGCTGCTGGTAAGATCAACTTCGTGGAATGACGAGCTCCTCAACCTTCGTTATCGATGAGCAGTTATCAGGTGGCTTTTCGTCAAGACTGTCGCTCTTACGCGACTAGAAAACGAGGATATTTTAGGGAACCCCGGAACCCTTCTGAATCCTCTCCCGAAGAAGAAGGCCTCTGGGGATCGGTGAACGAGTCTCCAGGGAACTCAGAGATTTCAACAGCGCTTGATCGAGATCCTGAGGCCTCCGCGAGATAGGTCGTCCTTGTATGTTCTAAGGCGAAAACGATGTTCAATGCCAGACGCGAAACCTCGAAGCAAGTTGACTTTGGGGAGCACAGAAAAGGAGTCGCGACTCTTTGGCGGACCTTGGCCTCTGGCTTGGAGGAACCCGCTGGGGTGTTTCGGGATCGTTCACCGGATACCGGGAGACTCAATGTTGAATTCAACTTTTACTTCACTGACGAGGAAATCAACGAAATATCGTATAACTGCGCGGAGAACTTCGATAATGCCAGTCGGAACAATTATGTTTGCGAGAAGCTCTTGGAAGTTGCGAGACAGAAGGACGACAGCATACGATGGCTAGCTGCGTGCGGTGTGCACTGGATCATGGCGCAGATTCAGCGAAGTAGAGATTTCGTATTTTCAGCCCAATTCGGGATTCTCAGCATCGCCTTATTCAAAGGCTCTTTCAAGGGCGGACGAATAGCGTACGTTGAGATACAGGGGCCTGTGAAATTCCGAGGTCTCTCTATGTACAATTTTTTTCCGACTCCCCCGGTCATCAATCAAGATATTGATTTTGGGGACGCTGAAGACTGCTTTGAGACAAGTCTATTCTTCTTCCCGATTTCAGCCCAGCTTCCGAAGACAGTCCAGGTGCAGTTATCAAACATTTCGAGGCCATGGGACCGACGGAAAGCCCTCCGACAGAACCCGTCGGGTCAATTTTGAGGCATATTTTCCATCAGAACGAGATGATGATCCCAGTGAAACTCTGTTCGGACGTCAAAAGCTTTCTCGCTCGCCAGTATCGGGGCGCAAACTGGCTTGTGATCTCTGGAAGATCATTCCACGTGAGCTGTGAAAACAACCTCGATAATAAGTGTGTCTCATATTTCGCCGACCTACGAGGTACCAAGTTGCTCGTGCTAAGGACGCAGCGGAAGCGTTGCCCAAGGCCTGAAAACAATGCGTTCGCTAGGGACTGAACGAGGGGGAGATTATCATTGGAATCTCCCTTGTTTCTTGCGTCATATAGTGTAATTGTTTTAAATCTGTCAGATCATGTTGCAGGAACATAACATCCGATTCCTATTAAGATTTCATGCGAGCATCTCTTTCCGGCGGTAACTTCAGTCGATAAGTTGACGAAGGGGCGACGCAGATATGTAGCGCTAGATGACGGCTCATTCTCACGGATCACGCTGACGTTCCCTCTCGATTCTCCAGTCCGAGTGGCCACGAAAGGCGGGAACTCCCGAGCCGCGACCGGAGCATTTGAACGGCTATCCTCGATATCGTCCATCTTACCCCTCCCAGCGACACAGATTTAGTCAGTCGCGTCTGTAACTTCTCGTTGCCTAGGAAGAGCGACGAAGTCTTTCATTTTCACTCGTTATCTTCCAACCTACAGGTTGACCTTGCGCAATCTTATTAGCCCCACATTGCACGCGTATCCCTTGCGCTGAAAACAATATGAATACCGGCCGTGGAGTCCCCCGTTGTGACGATCTTCGTTACAGTCTGCGATACCGGACGCGTCGCCCTCGAGTGAATCCGCCACACGGAGGGAAATCAGGTCATTTAAGGAGTGAAAAAATTATTTCTCCGCCTTTGTTTTTGTCTCAGTTACATCTGGAAACTTGCGAGAAGCTTGGAGAAAGGAGAGAAATTGAAAATCCTGAAACCGATGGAGCGCCAAGAGCAGTGTTCAATATTTTCAGGATCTAATTGCAGAAAAGCGATGCTGAGTCACGCTCAACGAGGTTCACTTCGTCCTATTATGCGATGCAGAGCGTATCAGCCGTGGGCGTTTTGCGCGATCGTCCTCGTCTCCGTGACATACCGTATTTTCCGGCGTATAAGACGCGCCCCCGTCGTATGGGAAAAAATTGAAAGCGTCCAAGCACTTAGTTACGTTTTCGCGCTGACCACGCGGGGTCACCTGTGCCCCAACTTCGAGTCTCAAACGAGTCCCAAGAATACTCATCATATAAGACGCAACCCGAATTTTGATGCTGAACATCGAGAAACAAGTGCGTCTTATACGCCGGAAAATACGGTACTTCTCGAGTTTGACAACATAGATGCGTTATTCACAGGACAGAGCTCGCTGGATGCTTCGGAATCTTCTGATGATGTCCTCGTGGAGGCCAGTGATGGCTGCGCTTTCAGCCGATTCTCTAGAAAGAGCCTCGCGGTGTTTCCACTCGAGCTTCTCGATCCTTTGGCATTTGTGTGAATCGGAGCAACATAGACGTCCTCTTGAATGCCGCAAGGCGTGATCCAAAGTCGAAGTTGGTCCGGAGTAGGCTTCCAAACAGTCCGAGGACCGCGGGCCAGACACACGGGACCCACGTGTACCTTGCGTAGGTGCCGAGAAAGCTTCCCTGTGGTTCTACGACCGCAGCACAGTGGGACGGAGCGCGAAATTAGGTGGGAAGAAAGTAATGTCTGCGATTTTGATGAAATCGGACGGAAAATGGTCGTCGATGGCTAGATAGTCGGTTTGTATCCCAGTTTTGGCTGATTTCATATCACAGAGCCGTAAGCAATATCGCGAAAGCAATGTCGCGCGAATAACAGTCAGTACTGTTTCCGGAATAAGCGTTCGGAAACAAGTCACAAGATATATAGATCATAGCATCACTGCTGAGTCTCAATTTTTTCGTAGTTTCATAATCAGCAATGTCAGAGCACTCCTGAATTTGGTGATCCGATGATAAGGGAGTCGGAAAACTTGCTCACACTATTCTTTCCGAGTGATGTTCTTTCTGCCTAGAAGGCCTCGGGACGCAAAAAAATTGAAAAAATGACTGAAATCTTTTTCCAACCCAAAATGCTGTTCCGTGCCAGGAGTCGCAGGAGGGACCGTCGTGACCTGCGTGATCCTTGTAGGCGTTACCCCCGGGAAACCGCGCGTCTCTCACGGAGTACACCGCAGAAACCATCGTAGGCAGGAGGCTTGATTCCGAGCCAAGATGAGGTATCCTGAGCATACGCCTACTGCTGGTCTAGACGATCGATTCCACCATTCCCGGACTCTGAACTTCGATACAACGAGCGCTTAGACTTCTATTCGCGTGCTGCAAGCTTGTTAACCAGTCATGATTTCCATCCCAGACGGCTATCTGGTAGAAGGAGGACGATCACTAGGGCCCGAGAGTTTTATATGCAGTACATATGCATTACGAGTGAGCTCCAACGCGATTTTAAACGCTGAATGTGTCGCTCTCTATTCGTTTTAGCTCCGTATACGTTCGTATCTTTCGTACAGACTCCGTATCAGTTCGTTTCTCCTCTCGTTGGTCTCGTATCGGTCCGTATTTACCCGTGCTGGCTCCGTAACGATTCCTATATGCTCGTAGTACTCCATGATACAAAGCACGGAGGCTACTTTGATGCTCTGTAATACGGAAGCCGACGTGCCGAGCCGAGCATGGATATAACCTCCGTACAACGCGGAACGGAAGCCCATGTCTAAGTACAGCATACTCGCCGAAGATTCGATTGCGCTTCTGAAGTGTCCATCGTTATCGAGCTGATCTCCGGTCGGCACGGAGAACTCGGGAGCATGCCCTGATATTTCATGGGCTTAAGAACCGATTCCGTACATTGTCAGATCTCGTGACAGATCATCACACTTCCAGCTGTGATGCGATTCTCGGAAGCGCAGTCGGCCATCGCAATACCGGATAACGTGACATCGCATACTTGATATTTTAGACAGATACTTTCCGCCGCCAACCGCATGGTTTCGATGTATGATGATCGCATATTCCGGTGCATACTGTAGATTCATGGCGCATACATTTATGCATACTGCATATGTAGTGCATAAATACATTTATGCTTTTTTTTTGCGGTCGAACCCGTGGAAGACGTGCGCTCTTCTGCCAGCATCAACCAGGACAAACGCACGGAACTGTGCCGCAGTCCCCAGTCCGTTGGAGAGCCTGGTGTTCACCTACCGGCAAAACTTTCCCCTGTCTTCTCTCATCCTGGCCATGACATGGTCGACCGTCCTCCCCCTCCCCCTCCATCGCTTTTAGAATGCGACTCTCGAGACTTCACTCCCGTTGAAGAGTGAATTCAACAGAAACAACGGAAACAAGCTCTATCAGTCTCGTTTTTGGTTCCGGAAGTTCAATCATAGATTTCACCCAAGACTTCTCCATCGAGAAGCTTTTCGCCGTCCTCTGACGATGAATGCTGCAAACCCACAAGTCCCTCCTGAACCGCGGATGGCTGACCAATCTCCCTCCATAGCCTCGGGCTTCGAGTTAACCTGAGATCGAGCCGTGCTGGACCGCGAATCCGAAACAATGAGAGGGAAGCTAGAGCGTTCATCGATTTCTATCTTTCTCGTGGCTGTTGTCATTCTACGCTGGGTGAATTGACGGAACTCGACCACGATTGGTCAATACAGCTGATGACGTCCTGCGCGGTCAGAGAAAAAACACGCCGAATCCATTTTAGCCGAGCCATAGAATCATCATCACCAGCAGCCGCAGCAGCATGATCTGCCGTCGTGATCCGCAACGACGCGACGCGACGGCTGATGTGAGAGAAAATTACACCTCTATTATCTCTTGGTCACAGGCAGCGAAATTTTCTCTTTTCCTCTCCGACAAAGGCAAAACTCTGTAATGTACGATACTTCAGAAAACCTACGCCCTGTTGCGCCGCGAGATCTATGGCCCAATGAAGCCGTTGAATGTTCTCGTCGATGCATGGGCGCGAATCGACGCTGCATTGCAGATTCCCCGCACGGGAACTCGAATCGATCGAGGAACACGGCAGGGAAAGACAAGATATATCTCTCGACCCTCTTGTGTAATCTTCGGCCATTGGAACTTCTGTGACGCACCCACGGGAATCGAAATGGGACAACATATCGTTTCTTCTCCCATCTCTCATTGCTGATTGCGCATGGTTCATGCTCCGAATATAGAGTTTCCTCGAGGAACCGAATGGCAAAGCTGAGACGCTTAATTCCGAAGCTCTTCGATGGTCACAATCGCCACATGATGGTCACCATTGAGAATCGAGGACGTACGCTGAAGATGTGCCTGGTGGTTGGCATTAGAGCTCACATACCCATGAATGGCCTCACCCATTTCCTGCAACGCGAATTACACATACTATCAGCTAATTGAATAACGCTGAGTAATTGCTCTTCAACTCGATGATTGTTCGTTGCCAATTCGTGTTGGAAAGCTGATCAAAAGAGGACTGCCTTCTTCAGCCTTCCCTCAAAATAATCGCTGTGTGCAGAAACTTCTATTCTTCTAAAATAAGAATGACGACGATAACGAAATCCATGAAGATGATGATGATGATGATGATAACGACGAGAGCGACGTCGAGTGCTTCTTGGCACGAGTTTTCGAATCCGTAAACGTACGGGGTATGAGTGGGTGAGTTGTACGGTTGCCATCCTGTCGCCGTCACAAGGAATTCCCCCGTCTGCCTCGGAACGCCGTCGGAACAGAGGTGGCTCTGCGAAGAGCGTTTCAAGCGATAAAAAGACGAAAAGTTCTGGGAAGGAACTGGTGAGAGCTTTCGCATGAATACGAATCTTCGGCGGAAAATTGAGTAGTATGGCTCGTTTCGTTCGGTAGATGATTATCAAATCAAAGGCACTCGAGGAGGAAGAGAAGACATAAAACATTAGCCATAAACCAAAACGAATTCCCCAGAATCGGTGTTGAATCAAGGATCGCAACGATAGAGCCCCTAACCGCACGCCCGCCACGAGATCCGTTCTGAAAGACACTATGCTTAAGGGTGGGAGAAGTTTGATTGTCTCTGGCCCCATCGACCAGGTTTGTTGGCGAGAGCATCAGATTTTTGGCTTGAGGATCGGAGCGGAGTTTTGCACAGCGTTGGCTTCGCTGTGCATGAAGGCAACGGCTTGTTACGCCACACAAAAACGACAATGACAACCACGGCAGCTACCCGAGCGCACGGGAACGATTTCGACACTCATTTTTCTGTACAAACAGTCAAGCCTTTCTCTCGTCACTTTCAATCTATAATGCCAGCTTGACCTTCGATCTGCAATTTCAGTGTCATGTTCACGAATCGATTGGACAAGATGGACCAGTATACTCATGGGTCATACAACTCCACTCTGGCTTCAAAATTGAAACATTCCGTTCCGGGGCTTCTTCCCCCAGCTGGAGAAAATCAGAACGATCAGTTCAGAGATCGATCGAAAGATTAAAGGGAGTAAATCTATGAAAGAGACTCGCCAAGCCTGGGTCGAAATATCAATCATCGTCTTCAAATACTTCATGTCAAGAAATTTTAGAAGTCTGTCCGAACAGGATCGGATTTGGGAGGAGGAGAAGTACAGGAAGCAGGAATAATAGGAAGGATGATATCAGAAGCATTCCGGAACGGTTCACAGGATTTTCCGCCGTTATTCGGCGGCTCGTTCGTAGGGACAGGAACGTTGGTCGGAATCGCGCTTCTGAAAATCGAAACCCTTTGCGGGACAATGACGCGATGTGATGTCGGCGATGACGTGCAAACAATGTCCCTTCGCTGTCTGATTCTGGATTCTCGAGGCAAATGTAGACCGAAACGAGCGCTGTCGGCGGCGCCGCCGCGACTCCCTCGGGAGCGACTTGTGACGAGGTGCGCGGTCAGGCGAAAAACACAGGAGAGGATAAGCCAGAGGCGCGATTACGATCGTCGAAGGTCAGCCGCTCGAAATGATTGTTAATCTTCTGTTATATAATTAGCTCTATAACAGGTTTGGCGGGCTAGCCGCTAAAGGAGGACTGAAAGGATTTCAAACGATTAAAAAAATACCAGGTTGCTCAGTTTCGCTGCATAACAAAACCATCCTCTGGTCTGACACCTATGGTGAATCCTCGCCGATGGCCCACATTTCACAGGAAAAAAAACCGGAAATCGAGACAGTGTGGCCCTCGCACTCATCATACTCCATCGCTTGCAAGCACGATCTTGCAACTTGGAGAGGAACATCTCAAAGAAGGTGCTCTCATTCCAATCACCGAGTCCGTTTGATTTGTACAAAGAAATTGTGGGTGTCAGTTCTTGAAAACCTGAGCTCCGAAGCTCAGGAAGATTCATCGCCATGGGAGCAAAACCATTTGGGAAGGAATCGACATATCGAGCCCGGATTCTAAGCTCCGTCGCTCATATTGGCCGCTCCTCTCATATAGTTCTACTTGATCAGATATTCGACACCCCATCAGAGATGATTCTAGCGGTGGCCAGCCCAAGACGACGCTGCATTACCGTGACGCCCAGTACCAGGACATCCGAATGACCAACTAGGGGACACCGCCGACTTGAGAGACGTCCAATATAACCTGATAATCATTGCAGTTGAGTTTTCAACCCCATGACAATTCCCGGTCGAGATTCTGGAGAAATTCAGTCGACAAAATGTCCAGATTTTCTGACATGTTCCATTCAACGATCGTTTCTGGATCGTAAAATCTGCTTTCAACCGGAACTACGGAAGTTTCACCCAAAAATCAGTTCGCTGAATGATTGGGGTTCGTTTCGTCAAGAAATGAAGGAAACTCAGATTAATTTCTGAAACATCGTCATGACTATGACGTCCGCCATGATTCGCGACTGCTCTAAGGCACGAGATTGGCAGTGTCTCGTGCATGAGGACGGTTGGTGTTCCTTCATTGAAGCGATGTTGGCCAACCGCTATTAATGACAGCAATGGTTCACCAACAAATGACTCGCATTTGTCCCGTTGAACAAAAAGAGTGCCAAGAAGCCGTTGCATTTGGCATTCTATTACCCTTCACATGATGCGCTGGCTTGCAACTCTTACCCGCAGGTATTCATCCGAGCTCGATAGTACTTCCGAACGAATCTGCGATTCAGCTGTGCCGATCGAACAACAGATTGCTCAGACGGGCATCCAGTCGAGCACTGCAGCCATCCATCAGGTCTGTTATCAGTCTGATGGATTGATCGACGATTTGAGTGAGTATCGAATTAGCCGTGACGACAGAGATGACCTCCAGGGAACCAGGATTCATTCTGGCTTTGTTTTTGTATCACCGGAAACAGCTTATCGTTCGATACGTAGCTTCGATCATCCAGAAAGCCTGAACGAAACATGCACTTGCTCAAGTGACCGACCACTGTCGTCGCCGACGAAAGATACAGAATACCAAACAAGCGCGGACTAACGTTCCCGGTACCAAATGTCTGACTCACTGACTGACTGACCACCCTACCAAACCGTCAGTCGGGCCGCCTGTTCGCCGCCCAGAGCGTTTTCGTGAACCGTAAAGTTGTCGGTAGGAGCCAGTGGGCAAAGAAGGAAAACCGCAGCACTCACCCAAAGCGGTTGCATAGTGCTGCATCTGATGCCGAATCATGGATGTCATCAAAATCAAGCAGCGATCCTATATGGAAGACCGAGCCTACCCTGAATCCTTTCATGTATCAGGAAATCCGTCGACATGGCCATCGCTGGAATCAGGAGCCCTTGGAGTGCTTGCTCTTCTCGCCCTTGTGGGCCCCTTTGGCAGAGAGGAGTTTTCGTCAAATTCAAATGCTCCTGACGAGCAAAACGGGGCTCGGATGGTTTATCCTCGTTCCGGAAGGATCAGAATGCATATGCAGTAGTTTCAAATCTGTCAAGTATCAAGTATATTCGGGACAGTAGAAAGTTGGGGGTTTCAACTGCCGCGTCAACGTATCGCGGATCAGCGTAGCTCAGAGACGGGATTGAGACGAGACCTCGCTGACAATGAGATTGTTAGTCAGCTCTGTATCCAAGACCGCGGAAAACAATATGGTTTGATTCAGAGAAGCAATTCCATGTGACGTCAAGCATAATTGGGTGTTGCTCCGGGCTCTGGAAGAACCTGTTCAGTGGAAAATCCAGTGAGGCGAAGAAAGGAATGCCCGTCAGAGCCCGGAGAGGCTTTCCCGTGATCTTTTTGGTCTTGGATCCGGACGAACGCAGAATACTCTCGTAGGAGCAGTGACCGTCTTCTTCGGTGGCTGCCCGCGCGGATGTTGTCTCCAATTTTTGTCGATAGGTTTCCTTCGATCAAATCACCGGCTGTTGCGAAGGGCAATTGTCCCGGCTCGACAATTGAACTTCGATGACGATCTGCGAATACAATGAAAGTGAAATCTTACTGCGCACTCCGTGCGAAGCGTGAGGAGTATTTGAGACTGAGAGCAGAGAAAACGCGCAGTTCCATGGATGTGGGGAGATGACAATCACGGTTCTCCTTCCCGACATCTTCCCGAGCCGTCTCCGGGGTTCTTCAGCTGCGACGGATGCCTCTCAGATTGCGTGCTTTGAGCTCAAGATGTTGGAGAAGTGGAGGAACCGAATGAATCTGAATCGACTCAAACATCAAGAGGTTTTCCGGGTACTTTTCCATTGCCTCGAAGCGGGGCTCTCCAGAAAACTTTCAACAACAGTCGTTAACAAAGAACAAATGGCTCGAAGCTCGAATCCGCACGAATGACACGATCATCGACTTCTGCTCGAGAGTCATCGCGAATCCAGGCAAGGTCATCGATTCTAACGGCAACGCCGGGAAGGTTAAAGATTCTGTTCGGGAGCGTAGCTGTCTCTGAAAGTGAAGGATTTCGTAACGTATTATGACACAGGCGACACTGATAGAGCTGTACGCGCACATGGAGATTACAGAAGAGAAAAAATGCGCGATTCCGACTGGATCAAACGGGCTATGGCGCGGCACCATCCATCAATCTCGGTTCACGATGTTGTCAATGACACCCCATGCTCAACTCATCATTTCCTCACGATCAGATGCCTCCCGCGCACCCCGGTCTCAAAGTTCAGCTTGACTACGCAGCCCTTCGGTAAGGGTAGTCCCTGGGAAACGTAGTCGAGAGCATGGGCAAGGCATCGGTAAACAGCCGTGCTGAAATCCAGATTCAGTCTGGGTAAATGCTGATCACCGGTGGCCCAGACTTGACAATAGGGTCGTGACGATTCCTGATCTGCACTGATGGGACAGAAAACGATTTCCGCGACTGTCGCCCATTTGATTAATGACGGTGACAACGCTGTGATGGAATCAATGACGAAAATACCCCGAATTCATGGACGTCATCTTCTGTTGTTTCCACCTCGGAGTTAGGCGAGCCCGTCGTCACGGATTCTCAGAATTCTGCCGTGACCAGCGGTCCCGATGAAATCCGGTGGAAAAATTTTTTGGACGGTTGACGATCGCGACCGGAATGAAAGGAAACTCGCAGGGAATTCTTTGGGATGTCGACGAAGGCTCGCGATCACTGCGTCGGCGAAATCACCGCCAATTAGAGGATCTAGAAACTCGCCCGCGATTTCGTGCCGTTCAACCAACGGTTTTCTGAAATTCGAAATTCTTCGACCGAGTTGCGCGATAAGCCGACGGAGTCTTCCTGATACCCCACCTGATACCCACAGAACTTTCGCGGTCCAATCGCTCTCGGATTCGAAAGTTACGAATTCCACAGAAATTTTAGAATGAAAATTCCTCAGCGGCCAACAGCTGGGTGGCGGCGTGCAGTCACACTTTGCATAACACCTCAATTCGGATGAAAAGGAGGCCTATGACAAGCAGTATTTTCTGTGATCGTAAAAACCATCGAGATAATCTAGTGTAACGTATAATGATGGCTCGACGTCATCATAACCGGCCCCAGACAAGCACCCAAACCAATGGATATCCGTCTGCCGCGGTTATGTCTTCACGAAGACAATTTGGATGGGACCCCCAACATGGCGGCGATCGGCTCTGCGAGCATATGACACTTTTTAGCTCTGGATGAGAGGAATCGAAGAGAAATCCGGAATGGGAGCTCTCCCGGTCACTGCGAAGTCCAAAACCCAAAGTCGCAAGATCCGACGTTGGACCCCGAGGCAAAGCTCAAGTCGTCCACGAAACCGATGCACCGCGGCGCGCGGTGAGCGCGCTTTAGTGTGGCGTTCGGGGAATACCGCGGTCATTTTCGGATCGCGAGCGATCTTGACAACAAGAAAAGAAAGCAAAAACAGTGCTCGGACATTTGGGATAATCAGTGAACTACGAGAAAATGCCAAACGGGTTGGCTCATGTAGCGAAGCGACCGACGGCAACCGTTGCAGCAGTGATGGCTGGCTACGGCAGCGACTGCCTCAGCGGCTCAAGCGGTGGCAGTGGTGGCTGTACGAGCGGCGGCGGCCATACCGATGTTTTTGGTCCTGGTTATTGGTCTTGCTGGTCTTGGCTTGGCTTGCGTGCGACGGATAGACGTCGGAAAGAGTGAATGGGCCGCTCTCTTCTCTCCGGATTATTATCATGGAGACTCAGATTTTGTCGTGGAACGCATCGCATCTACGGTCAGAAGAGCTCCGGTCTCCGCTGAAGAGACACCTACTCGACATAGAACCTACTCTCTGTTGGGAAAACCGCTCCAGCTCGTGAGGCAGTCCCTTGCTAAGGATCCATCGAAACGGTGAGTTTTTTCAGCTCCTGCGGAGATGAATCCTTCACTTCTTCTCAAACGTAGCCTCCTCTGACAAACGGTTGGAACTCGAGTTTCTCCGATTCCTTTCTCTCCCCATTATCTCCAACTCTTCTTGTAGTTATCTCCCATGTATATAGCTTGAATCGTGCACGATTGGGTCATCGTGGACGATTGCTTCGACGGGACAACTCGACAATCGAAGCAAGGTTCCTCAAAGATATCCTGAATCTCGGATTTCCCAACTTTCCTAGTGATCCGCGTCCGCGTCCCTTTCTCATGATTCTCCTCGGAGCTCCGGGGAGAGCCTAGTTGAGGGTTTCTCCCCCGGATAAAGCGGCCAAGTCTTGTCCCGTCTCAGGGGAAAGACGAATCGACGATTATCGCGATAGCCTTCCGGTGGTCTTGGTAGCGTTTTTTTGCACCGGAACCGATCTGTACGTGTTCGGACAGACACCGCAATTACGCTCGCCCTCAACGCCTAGTCCCGAGATTGAGTAGTGGTATCGCTGATAGCATAATGAGTTTTTCAATCGAAGGGTACGCGCGCTCTAGCACAGGCGTAGAGTTGTTATGTTGTTGATCATTCGGACAGAAATTGCTCTGAATCAAGACTTAATGAGTCTTCGGAATAGAGGCTGGCCGGAACTGTCTTCAACCTTTTCGGATTCGCCTGATCCTGAACTCAACTCAGATAGTCAGGAGAATAGAATGTCGAGTGTATTTATCATTTCGTGCTTCACATGTTCACGGATGATCACCGATCGAGACCAATTTCACATAAGTGGTGGTGAATAGAGGCAATCCACGTACACGATGGATGTCATAACAATTATGCCATAATTTCACCACTACCTTCTGTCTGGCGTCCGGGGACTTTCACCAACGGCAATGATCCATGGCTTTATGTCCGCGCCACGTTTTCTGGTCTTGGTGGGCCTTTCGAGCATACTTGTCTCGAGCTAGCTACTACATCATAACTACTCTCAAGCTTGGGCTTTTGCTTACCCATTCGCGCGGCCGAGGTGTTATAGACTTCGGTTCTCAAACACGCTGGTCGAATACCGCGATGCTCATTCCTGCGGACTATATGGCGTCGTGCTCATGCAAGAGATTCCCTTTCGAGATGATGACCACCTCGAGAATTCCTTGATTCTGAAATGATTCGGCTTGCGCGAAAGCTCGACGAACTTCCCTACTTCAAAGGAGTCCTTGGTGTGGTGCCAGCTATCGGCGTTATCTCTCTGCCTCTTAGTTTTGATTGCTTCCCAACATGAGATAAGCTCGGTGATCAAACTTTGTCGAATCAATTTGGCAGGCCACTATAGTGTTTATGACGAATTCTCGCGCGCTATCTCTTGAAGCAGAACCCACTCCACGCCGAAGGATGCGCGGCCTTCCAAAAGCTGCTCTTGAATCCACGGTACTTCGAGATTTCGCATTTTTCCGTCGTCACGAAACGACGATTTTCGACGTCGAGCAAGAACTTCAGAACTTGGCCGGAGGCATGACGTCTCCGGAATGTGTTCCGCTTGCCACGATTAGCTCGGAGGGGTTGAGAGCGAATTCCTAGGTGGGGTGCGCAGAATGTAGGCCCTTGGGAGAAGTGTAGTGTGCCAGAGTCCAGTTATGACGCAAGGAATCCGTCGATTGACAGCAGTTTTCTCTTCCAGCGCGCTCGCAGATTCTTCAGACAAGACACAGACCCGTTTCCCGAACAATGACTTTTGACAGCATTTCTTGCACGACCGATGTGCGTGAATACGCTCGAGAAATCGCAAACTCGAAACAGCTCAACGACGCTAGAGGCTTCTATATAGTCGATCTCAAAAACGTCTTCTACAAAATCAATCTCTGGAAGGAGTCTTGTCCTCGGATCCAACCATTTTATGGTGAGTCACAAGGCAATGAAGTTCCAAAAAGCCTCCCACGGGTCTTGAGACCCGCGTCGGATATCGCGGGAGGTACTTTCCCTACTTCATCCCAAGAGGAACGGAGAGCTGATTTCTGCCTTCTATTCGCAGCTGTGAAATGTAACGATGATCCCATGGTACTGACCCTGCTGGCTCGGTCTGGAGTCAATTTCGACTGTGCGTCAATGCAAGAAATCAAAAAAGTTCTCTCGCTGGGCGTAGATCCCTCAAGGATCGTTTATGCGCATCCTGTTAAAACCATCAAGTACCTCCAATTCGCCAGACTCAGTGGAGTCACGAAGATGACCTTCGACTCGCTGGATGAGCTTTATAAGGTTGGTCTTGCTTTTCGCTGTAGAATTCAACCGTGAGAGGTATTCTTGTCCTGGCTCGGAATATTGCTCCGAATGTCCATCTCGAATCCGACATAAATGGAACTTTCCTCGGGATATGGGATGTAAGATGATCCATGTTTCTCCGTAGATTCGAGAGTTCTATCCGGAAGCGAGTTTGATCGTGCGCGTCAAAGTAGATGATGGCGGCTGCGTCTTCAAGCTCTCAAAGAAATTCGGAGCTACTGAAAAGACATCCATGTATCTCCTAGAAGAAGCTCAGAAGCTTGGCCTGAACATCGTCGGTGTCTCCTTCCACGTTGGATGCTCGAAGAAGTCCTGCACGATGTTCACCAACGCTATCGAGTCCGCTCGCCGACTGTTCGATTATGGTGAGTCGACATCCTATGGTTATGACCTTGGGCCCCACTCAGGATCGTCCGTTTGCTCTTGGGATCATCATTTACTCATTCTCTCTCTCTCCTCAGGCGAGCGACTCGGGTTCAACATGAAGCTCTTGGACATTGGCGGAGGTTTTCCGGGCTACAGGGGCTGCGAGCCCGAATTTGGTGAGCTTGCCGCTGCGATCAGTACCGTGATCGATAAACTTTTCCCCAGAAGTGATGATTACGAGATCATCGCTGAACCGGGGACCTTCTTCGTGGCGTCGGCGTTCACGCTATTCTCCAGAATCATAGGCAAAAAGGTGAGACTCGACGAATTAGATTTTTTGCACATTCGGAGCATGAGGGACGGTCGCGGCGGGAACTTCAATCTGGAACGAACAGGAGTTAGTCTGAATGAGGGGGAAAATCATACAGTCATCTTGTGGCTTATGATCTTGAAATCAACCAACAACGATCCGATTCCGCAGATTTTCAACGAGGATCACAACTGTATTTGGCGTCGGGATGAGAACAACAACGACATCGATGACGTCCCGGCTCCCAACAAATGCAATCTCCAATGCGCTGAGAACCACAGAATCGGTGAAGTTGCTTCAAACAAAAGAATCGAGTACTACATCAACGACTCCGTCTATATGAGCTTCAACATGTGCTTCTTCAATGAGGACATCATCCGACCTGAACCCCTTCAGCTCAAAGAGGTTGGCATCTTTTGTTTACCTGAAGATAGTTTGATGCCAGAAAAGCCCACTCAGGACTTAGTACTTGCCCTGGGATCCAACAGTCAAATCGATGCAAAAAAAAGTCATGTTGTGAGCTTTGGATTTTTTTAATTTTTTTTTTAATTTTTCCAAGTTTAATATGTTTGATCGATTTTCAGAGATCAATGTGCCCGCGCGTTACCAGCGCCATCTGGGGGAATACCTGTGACGGCGTGGACAAGGTAATTCTCGAGGCAGAAACCAATAACTTGGCACGTTCATTCACTCCACGACCCTCCATTTGGTTTTTTTTTCCGAAATATTCCACTAAAAATACGGTTCTCTCACGCAGGTGAAGACGCGTTGCTTACTACCTGAAATGAAAACGGGTGACTGGCTAAGTTTTGACTCCTTGGGCGCATATTCCGTCGTCCTGGAGACCGCTTTCAATGGCATGGATGTTCCTGAGAAAATCTATCTGAAGTAGTTCGAGTGCCCGTTTTCCTTAAGTTATGTGATATGGAACGCGTTCCCTCAAGCCCTGGTTGGCCGAAATGCTACGCGATCAATAGCTGCATCGACGTTCCGTTCTAAAAAGCTGCGTCGATGCCTGGTAACGCAAGACTCACAATCAGAGGCATTGTTTCCTACGGTGAACGATTCCAGGCTTCGGTTCTGCTTCAGGATCCTCAAATTACGATTCCTGAGTTTTCGTCCCGGGTTGGAATCGTAGTCCCCCGCTTAGCTCTAGATAATTATTTTCGGTCGATCCTAATCGACCGCATGCTGTATTGATCAGTCTCATCAACTGAAAGCGTACTTCCCGTGCGGCAATGTGCGAGGAAGGTATACGGGAAAATTCCGTCACGGGTTACTCGAAGTGAGATTGCCAAGGCGAGCGATGAGGACTGAAGCCATGCATTGTTTGTGACATCCGAACTCGACGTCGGAGATCACGTTCCGCTGAGAGAAGTCGTCGTCCAATATTTATGAAGCAAATAAAACCCAATATGGGGGAATATTTCTGGAACTCATGTATACTCATCCAAGTAGGCGTAACACACCTGCGTAACCGACGCTAGGCAAGACTTCTCTGCGCTTGAGAGTACCCACGTATCTCCGAGAAAAAGCTCCTGAGCTGATTTTACACGTCAGATGAATATTTGAGCAACTCGAGGGAAGGACAGCAAAAATCGTTGCTCAACACAATCAAAGAAAGCTCGGAAGAAGACTCGAGAAAATCGTCTGCAGCCTGCCGCCTGAAGTCGTTAGCATACAGGCATGCTGTCAAGAGGCTCATCAAAGTGCTGGATGACCTCCGCATTGGGAAGGGATCAGTCGAAAGTGCGGACTCATAACTAAAGGCAGTCCCGAGCTTCTGTTCGATTCTGTCTGTAAGATCGGTGACAAAAATTGTAAACAGCAGTGCTGGTAGGTTATCGGCTTGCGTGAAACCAATGGTTTGAGTCGGTTCGTTTCTCAGGCACACGCCGTCGTCAACCTGTATATTGTTCCCTTGGAGGATGTCGCCCAACAGCAGCATGATACTCGACGGTACTCCTGTATATGCTTAATGTTCGAGAGCAACTGTCCTCGACCCAGAGTCAAGCGCCGCCCGAAAATCGATGAAAACCGTGTGAAGGATGCAAGGATGTACGCCTCATGTTGCATTTTCCAAGCGGTTGAGCACTCCGCGTTGCACCATATTCTCGGTTTCTTCATTTTGGAGGGAGTCCCTTAATTTCTTGTAGAGCTTCGGTTAGCATCTGTCCATACAACTCTACACCTGACATCGATCACTGATTGTCCTGACGGTCCCTTATACGTTTGTATCGAAGGGTCGGTGACAATCCAGAAGCCAAGGTCTGTGAGGAGCTCTGTGAATGCGATCGTTTTAGAGTGATTCGATCTGTCTAGCCCAGTGGTTCCCAAAGGTTCCGCGGGCTGTTTTTGGGGTTCCGCCGGGCGTGTTCTGGGGTCTCGATAAGACGCTCTCTGGCTCTTTCCGGGCCTTGATTTATATTCAGGGTGTTCGTTCTAAGGTGGGACTCGGTGGTGCTACCACTGTTTTCGCCATCACTCAGCCAGGGTTGCTCCGATTCGGGCGTTCTTTTTTTTCCTTGATACAATACCTGAATACGCCAACCTTTCATGTAGGAGGATCTTCGTGAGCGACGTTGAAGGCATGATGCTCATCCAAGCTGCGCGGAGGAGACGGAATCATCTCTTGAACATCCACCGGAACATTGATTATCCGACCAACGATTACACAAGTGCCTTTTTGATACCGAAGCCGCCCAACCTGCATGAAGGGGATACGCGGACTAATAAGCCTAGCTGTGACGGCATTCAACGGTGGCTGGCCTCGGGGCTCCGTTGGAAATTTGAATCCACTGTAAACGGTCAACGATGGGATTCGCCCCTGTGAGACACCTTGCGCAAGAAGCGTACGATTCCGTGCCCGATCGATTCTAAAATAGGCACATGCATCGGGCGAGCGTCTCAGAGATCGTCCGCGAGCCAGAGCCTATCACAAACGGTACATCCTTGTTATCCAATGGACAATGATTGAGTGATATTGATAGATTTTCGCTGCGGAGAATTGGCCTCGAATTCTGTCGATGCGGCTATCTCCTGGTGTCGTATCTGATGAGTGATCGTTCTCGAGGCGGAATTTTGTGCGGTCAAAGTGGCCATGGACGGAGATTCTCTCCCATAATGCCAACTCCTGGTTCCCCATCAAACTCATTGTTCTCAGTGCAGTAACTTCAGCGATCAAAGTGGCCATGGCGGGAGTCGCAAGCCTTCGTCGTAGAGTGTAAAGCTTGTAACTCTCCGCTGCAGTCAATTGCGCTCCTGGTGCTCGTCCACTCATACTTGTTCGAGAACAGTCGGAGAAACGACACGAATCACAACGAAGGAAAATGCAAACCGCGAAAGACAACGATTGGGGATGCATTGTGCATTGCATTGGGATCGGCGCCTGGAACGATTTCACCGCGCGGGAGTCGACAGACCACTCAATAGTCCACTTCAATACTCCGGTCTGTGAGCACGCTGACTGAGCTCTGGGAGCGGCCATCGCTCTGACGTCAGTGAATCAATGAGTCAAGTCTATTCGATCCTGTCTTTGGTGACCGAACCCAAAATTTTCGTCGGATTCGGATTCTCGGCTTTCATCATCGCAATCGGAATCATCTGAAAGCCCTGGCAAAACACTGTCTAGCAGAGTGCGCAAAGTGGTGGCCGAGTAATAAGGTCCCGATGTCCTTGTCGAGTTCCATATGAAGAGCGAAGGGTCCCTGCAATAACTGTCAGCCCGGCCCGGTCCTCTCCTTTCCCACCGCTCGTCTCGGGTCTTTTCGGACCTTCTCACTTTCGCCGTGGTTCTTCCTTTTTCGGGGAAGCTCAATATCTTCCTCCAGGTGCCTGGGGCCTAGGACTTGTAGTATTGCCCCCTCGAGTCTAACTTCGCCGAAGGCTCGTCGCTGCGCTAAGGAGGTAGGTGTTGAGGAAAAAGAGGAGCGGTCAGCATATCTCCCGAAGAAAAAGGCTCTGTCACACACCGACACTGTAGTTTCTTTAGTTGTGACCGCACGGTGAGGCGTGGCAATGCGTTAAAACTGCTCTGAAACTTCAAAATGACACTTCTGCTTCTGGGAAAACTTCTCTATCCGTGCAATTTGGGATACTGAAAGGAGCACATAGTGCTCCTGTACCTTCGGAACCCGGCAAAATTTAACTCGGAATTCGAGCGCTGAACCGATTTTGGAGGTCCGGACGGACACTCGAAAAGACAGGGCTCACGTCCGAAGAATCTGCAGCAGCCAAGATTCCAATATTGACGTTACCTTCGTGAGGATCACATAGCCACCAAGGATCAGATTGATCGCAGGTTCTGGGTCACACAAAAACAATTGAGCATAATTATAAGAAGCAACCGGAGAACGACATATGGAAGATTCCGGAGGAAGTATCGGCACAGTAGTTTATTCAAAAAAGTTGAACAATCTTATTTGGGGACTTGATTGACTGATTCATCAGCTTTCTAATCGCAACATATCAACCGCTGGTTCCCATCGGCGTGCCTCAGGTCGCGGCTTGACAAACGTTCGATGGGGCGCGGATCACTGGTTCTGCTGCATACTATGCACTCCAGCCCATGCAATTCTGGGCTTGAACCGAGGCTCGGGGAAATCTTGACTCCTGCAGGGCATGAATATTCGCATCGAAGCTCTAATCGAGCTCATATATAGTTTTTCAAAGAAACATATTACCGGTGATTCCAACATCATGCAATATACGCAGACCATGTATACGGTGGCCATCAGGGAAAGATGCGCCCCCCCCCCCTCTCCGAGAAAGACATCACCCAAGAAGATTATCAGATGTATTGTGCTCACGTCGGAAATAATCGCTCGCGTGTACGCTGTCTTTCTAGGGTGATGACCTCGCTCACGACCTCATACGAAGTTGATGAATCGGATTCCGTCAAACCCATTTATACGAGACTTGGATATGAGACATCCTGGCGGATACGAGAGGATTTTGGGATACCAATTCCAGCGTCATCGACACCCAAGTTGAAGTGGACCGCCTAGAGAGGACTCGTTGAAAGAGAAACTCGCGTAGACGAGTTGAAACCGATCCAGAAAGCCGTCAGGAGAACCCACGTGAAACTCGGTGAAACAGTGACAGATGCAGGCTTCCGATGATTCTCAACAATGTCCCGCAATACTTTCCCTGACCTCGAGCTACACACACAGGCCGGCCAACTTCACATCGAACACGATCTCCGATCCCCGAGACTTTCGGTGCAACGCGATTTCACCCTACCGAGAAATCTTATAGGCTTTAATGAGAGTCGAATGTAAATCACCATCAGTGCACCTCATGATCGTCGTTTTACAACTTAATCTCCCCTGTTGCTAACCGCTCTCTTTGCCAGCCGGAACGGCGACCGAGTCTTCAGACACTCGGTAACTCTGTTGGAATTTTGGCTCTTTGAAGGTAGATGAACTAGAATCCGAGGCAAACTAAGTTCACGTCGATTTACAGCTCCAAGTTTGGGAAGGTCGCACGCGGGGTCGTCGCGGATTATTCGACCCTCGTATACGTGGTCGGACATCAACACACAATCTCTAACTAAATCCAATAACAACGGCTAGCCCCGACCATTGTTATTATTCGGATCCTTGAGATAGATCAGACCCGTGGCATAGAGGTAGTCTCTGTCCGCAGAACTCATCGGAGGGTAAACATGCTCTGCCGTCAGCGGTCGATCGGGATTAGATGAATAACCCTTGGGATTCGATCGAGGCGGTAGGCTCTCCTTGATCGGGGGGATTCCCAAACGAAATTCGCTGGGCCCACCGTCAGAGTCATTGTTGAGGTATTTGTTGTGCTTGTCCAAATAGAAGTTTTGGCTGTTCTCTGTGAATCTTTGTGGTTGTCCGCTGTTACCAATATAGTCGTTGTTGTTCTTGAGGTATTTGTTGTTGCGGTGATAACTTTCGCGGTGGTCCTCGTCGGAGGTGAAAACCGGGTCACTGCGATGCACCTTCCTCTCACTGCCCCGGTCGTTTGTCCTGAGAGCCTTCGTTTTGAAGACAGTCGTTTTCTCGAAGCCTCCGGCCTTGCTGTAGGGTTCGTGATGGAGATGATTCGTGAACTCTACCAGTGTGGAAACCTGGCTGGCGACAAAAGGGAGAAAAAGATGGCCGACGTCAGTATGGTGCAGAATACATCATGTTTAGTGGTTGCTCGGTCGGTCGCTTGCTCGGTGGCCGCGCAGCGCTTGGTGGTAAATGTGAGAAACGTAGGCATCGTATATCATTGATGATGTACGCTGCTCCGAGCCAAGGACACCGGAAGGCATCGAGCCGAGCTCAATGGAGCTGGACCGACCGTAAGGGAGTTCCACCGACGCCTGAGCAGAATTGTGTCCGACACAATATCACCTCAGCCTGAACTGGGTCCGTCTTTGGAACAGAGTTTTTTTTGAAACATGATGACCTCGGAAAAGGCGAATCCCTTCACCAAATGCCTGCCGCAATTTTTCACTGACCGAGAATTTTGGCGAGTTTTCGGCATCTGGAAGTTGAAACCCGAGTCGAAACTGAGTGTCAACGGCATCTTCGGAGGAGAGTAACTTGCAGGCGGTGAGTAGTGCTTCACTCCGTGAGATATCGTCACTGTGTAGTCGTGTGCCTTGGAAGGAAAGTAAGAAGAATTTCAGGAGTAAGTTACAAAACATATCCAATAACGCTACGGTTCTCGGAAAATGAATCCGATTCAAGGTCCCGCCCGTGTTCACAGACGGTGGTGGAGTCGTACTCAACATTCCACCAAGTTTTAAGATGTATCTCCGACTTTCAGAATTGTCGTGACCGGCCCGAGTTCCAAAGATCATCGAAGTACTGATTACGGGCGTTCCACGACGAGCTTCGGTCCCCCGAAATATCATGAGTGTGCCTCCAAGCTTCTCACCGCAGATGATCTCATTTCTTGCTTGTCTCGGGCTTTTCCCGAACTTCAAGCTCTTGCGCAGATCTGTATCACCAGCGCTCACACGGAATATTCAGGGTATAGTTTGGCAGCTCACATCAGTGCTCACCTCAACAAGCAATACGCACAAAACAACCGTAACATAACAAATCCTGCCCAGTAGCTCGGAGCATGACATCGGAGCGGAAACTCAGTGTTATCTGATAACTTCACGTTTAGACTGGAGCTGAACGTCTGTCGGGGTCTCTGTAAACAAGACGACCTTGTGTTCGATATCTTAGCGAGAGGGGAACAAGTTACGCACTGACACTTGCTTTGAAAAGTGGGGAAAACGACAGAAAAACGCCCACGAGAAACTGTTCTGTTGTGGACTCACTGAAAAACTTTTCGAGGTTTGAAGGTGATTTGGGTGTGTTCGTTTTCTTCAACTCCCTAAACCCTGATTCTGCGAGGGTGTTTGGAACTGGCGACATCTGTGATCTACCTCGATGGTTCCGCTCATCGGAAATTGCACTGCAGAGTTTCATTCGTGTAACATATTCTCCAGGGTTTGGCGTATTCGCTTTCGTGAAAACGCGCACTCGCTTCCGTAAATACAAATACGGATTCGAATACAGATACGAATACGGGTTCGAATACGAATACGAATACTGGCGTTCGGGTGCACGAGAATACGGGCGTATTCGTATTTGTATCCGTATTCGAACCCGTATTCATATTCACAAATACGAATACGACCAACCCTGACATTTTCTTCCTTGCACCTATGACTTGAGCTCTTTGACGTCTCAAATTGCCGCTTCATTATCAAACCACTATCTAAGCCCCAAATCGATAAGAATCAGCTACTTCCCGATGACACATCATTGGACTTCGATGAAAATCTGCTTCAACCGCCTCAAGTACGGTGTGATCTTGTCAAGTTCTGAGTGCATTCCGTGGCTCCCCATAGAATATGCAAAGAAGAAAGTATTTCCGTCGAGCATCGAAAGCACTAATGCGTCCACGAGCAAGGAGTGTGTTTCAAGAGCAGGTGAACTTTTTGATGTCCCTGACCAAAAGCGAACGGTGGTACTCGGCGGGTGCATACGATTATATTTGATGTACGACGTTCCACGGTGTCCAGGTATTGATCAATGCTTTTGCACCATTGCTGATGTGAAATGTGATGCTTGAGTGAATAAAGCTCTGCGGGCCGTCGAGCGAATGGCTTCAGGTATCCGTATAGCTTTGAAGGAGCTAGGAAGAATCAGGGGCCAGTGAGTAGTGTGTAGGCCGTCATCCTATTTCGTCGGGGACCAAGGAGCAGTGAAACTTTTTTGCTATATCACCATTCGGTCGATCGAGTTCCAAGGATCCTTGCTCTGATCCAAGCACGAGGTCACGTGAACTTTGATGCTCGGTGCCAAGATCATCCTCCGCGCACGCATTCATACCGCTTCCGTGGCGAATAGCGATATCTGTGATGCACGAACGACGTTCCAACAAACGACGAACCAGGCCGTCACAGGAGATCATTAAGATATCCTGTCCATCAGTGGCCAGCAAACACATTTTGTTGCTATCGATCAGGACGAAATTTTGTTATCACCAAGTCAGTGTTGTCGGAGTCCCCGAACAGGCGCGTGGCGCAGACTGCTCCCTCGAACTCAATTCATGTAATGTCGTGATGCTGATGAACGATATATCCGGTATAGATTCCCGAGTTGGAAAGACTTCCGAGGTGTCAGCATCTGTAACGTCGAAGAACTGACGACGATTAACCGCGTTTCTCACGACAGCGATAGCGAGACGTTTCCCCGATTCCCGACCGAGAGCTTCCGTTCGCCTCTCAGACTACGAAAATCCTGTCCTGTGAGGGCGAATACACTCATTATGGCCGTAACTTTCCTCGATTCCGAGGCTGCGATTCGGAAATCACGGAACCAGAAGGAAAAGCAGCTGAAAACACGGACTTCGCTCTCGAGGCCCATGATCATCATTCGTCGAGGCTTACACATCGACTAACTCGCTAACGATAATTCTGATTCTTGTTCAATTCTGTGGTGCGTATTCGGCGGTCAAGTTTCCTCCAAAAACGCAACTGTCAATTGGCTCAAGTTGTAAGTGAGAACTGGAAAATCCATTCGAAACGATAGTTGCCGAAAATTGTTGGAGCTTCTGAAAAGCGTGGAAACTCGATCCATAAAACTAGTGTTCGGCTCCACTCCTGTTATTTCACCAGAATCTTTGAAAGAAGTTTGAGTTGCTGTTCGACTCCAATCGTAGGCAAATCAACCCCCGAACGGAAGATAAAGCGATCCGCGCGTCGAGTTGCTGGAATAAAGGGACAATAAGAACAGGCAGGCGTCAAGATTTTCCCGATTCTGTCAGTAGCCGAATAATGAGGGGACCGAAGAAAAACACGAGGAGACAACGGAATCAGACTAGCTGACGTTCGAACGTAACTGTTTTTGGTCACAGTGGAGCTCTGTGTGCCAAGCAACCTACCCGTTGGCCACCGCGTAAGTCGTTTCAGCGAGCTGGCGGTGAGAAGCTGTTATTTACGTCGAGCTGGTGAACGATCACAGAAAGCGATGCCTCGATGAACGACAAAGGTTTCTGGCTTCGCGCTCGGCCCTCGAAAACAACGCTTTTTATGGTCGGCTCCCCCTCTTTGCGATGAATCGCATTCCCCAAGTATGATATTCATCAAGTTTCGGACGACCTTCTTTCGATGTATCCATGTCCGTGGACATTCTCATCCGGAATCTCCATGGAGAAAGTTCGAATCGAGTAGACGTTCGATGTGCTCGGTGAAACGTCAGATGAATCGATCGCCATCTGAAAACTGTCCTCAAGAAAACTCGGGATGCGCGACCGCCTTGGTGCAACAGAGTTCCACTCGGTCGGAGGAAAATGAAGCAAAATACAAGAAATGGTCGAAAATGGAGGGCGAGAAGCCAAAGGAAAAAAGGGAAAATAAATCGCGGGACTCGGCTGTTCTGATGAAAATGACCTGGGGCAATGCGGGAAATTCGAGCGTCAGTCACCTCCACCTCCTCCTCCCGCGTCGACCTCACCGTCGAGACTTTCGAATTCAGTCGACGGTGCTGCGAGGCGTTGGAGAGGGTTCACCCGAAGGAAAAAGTTTCCCGGTCTGTCAAAAGGGGCCGGCAGGGGGGCGCCATCGGGAAACTGGGAAATCAAAGGAAAAGGCAAGAATCGAAGGCCCGCGAGCCGACTTGGAGGGGTCTCGAAAAAGAGATAGGCGAGCAGGCGCGCGAAGGGACGGACGAGAAGATCCATCGGACGCCTGGCCAACTTGCATGATTGATATTCGCATTGTTTCCGAAAGCTGGGCGAGAAATCGCTCAGCACAAATCGATTTGCTCACGAACTGTGTGTACATAGTTTTGCCACCCTCGCATAATATATAAACTGAAATTTTTCGACGGATGCGTCTTACGGCATGATGGATCGTTCGAGGGACGAGTCTGCGCTCTGTGCCAGCGCCTCTCGGAGCCTCCTCCGTCGCCCCGCGCTTAAGGGAGCGAACAGACGGAACGTCGCGTCGCTAAGAATTCATTAGGAAGATGTTCCACCCTGTCTCGACGAATTCGCCGCTATTAAATGGCCAATCGTTTGTGTGAGAAAGTGCTCTGGCGGTATTACCGCCCGCTTTATCGAATGGAAAGAGCCTCAATGGAGGCGTGACGCCGCGTCGGAATCGAGATTGGAAAGCGTTCGAGTGAAACAAATGTGAGATCGGATTTGTGATCGATGAGCTTTCTCGATGAGCTCTCCGAAATGGCCAGGAACAAAATCAGTGTAAGGAGCCAAATATTGTCGACGATGAAGGTCCTCAGGGGTATAGCATTTCGCCGAAAGCGCTTCTTGAGGACGGTCGCGAACTCAGATGTCCAAACTCAGATCAATCAGACAAAAAACAAAGCGTGGTCAGAAGTGACCGCCTCGCCCGGGGTGAACTTCGGGCGTTCGATGTTCGAACGCTCAGGGAAAGGGTTCGCTTCAAAGAAAGAAATCGCTGCGAGGGTCGTTTATCATGCTGTTTGCGGAACTTAACCGAGTCGTTGTTGTGGTTGTGTTGGTGGCGGTAAGGTCCGTGTACAGAAGTGATTGTGGTGTCTCGTGAGGTCACCGCATCATTCGGATTTTTTTTGTTATGTGTAAATGCGCCACCAACTGACGCCATGGAGATGGAACCAAACGACATGGATCCCATGCAGGGCGGAGGGGGTGATCAACAACAATCGCCGCAGATGAATTGGTTGATCAGCAGTGCCATAGTTCTAGCCATGTGCGCCATCATTTTCCTCGTGCTAAAAGTCACTTCGAAATGCCTCCTGCCCATCGCAGCCATTCTGCTCACAGGCAGCATTGTCGCCGTCCTCGGTTTGGTGACAATGAGCTTGACGCAGGTTTACACCATGATAGGAAACAACGTCACAAATCCCGTGCAGGTGTTTCAGGCCACCTGCTCGACTACACCGCTGGAAGGCGGCGAGCTCTTGCTGGTCATAACGTCGGCCTGCGCCCTGAGCATCGGGATAGGGTGCATGCTGTGCATTTTCTCCGGAGTGAAACAGGGTCACTATATTTGGACAGATCACGCTGGAGGTTTGAGCGGAGTTGGAGCAATGGCGACCTTCTGTGTTGTAGGAGTGCCTTTTGCAATGATAGGAATCGCCGTCGCCAGTGCTGTCATTGTCATCAGATGTGCTCCACCTGCTAACGCGACGCAGCAGATGAACAACGGAACATGGATTGAATGGAATCAAAATACACCGCCTTGGAGCAGGTTCCACAGCTGGGATCATCAGCACTACGAAAGTTCAAATTTACCCACGCTCTCTAGTCCCACGCCTGTTCCGCGGAGAGCTACAGCTAAACCCACTAGGAGGTCTATGTCGAGAATGTCGCGAAGTTCACCTTCCCCACGAGCCCCTCCTCCTCCTCCACGTCCCCAACCCCAAGAGCCCGTCATGGTACAACCGCCCCAGAGACCATCGCTGCCTTTCGCTGAGCCGCCGATGTTTGAAACTTCGAGGTTCCACGGAGATAACGAGATCCACTTCCAGGCCATACCACCACCTCAGGATCAGGCTGCAGCCTCTTCGGTCCCGAGAATCACGAAGAGAATATTCACTGGCAACGCCACGATGTCGAAGGTCGTGAGGATCAAACTGAGCAACGGAACTCTTGTCACGGTGACCTGACGAGGATCCCTGTTGACAGACTAGTCTCCGATGGTCCTGGTATATTTGGCAATCGAACCAGATGAAGCATTTTGATGAGCCGGAGGAAGGAAGAACCCTCGAGGGACATGACGCTTTGTCCTCTGGACAGAGCTTACCCCGTTGTTGAAGCGCTCTGAGATCACTTTTCGCGCATCCCGTCGCAGCTGAACCAGCCAAGATATTGCACGCAAGCTCCCGTTGAGATATACAGGTTTCTCCAACCCATGGAATCGATTTGTTGATGTATAGAAATGGTTGATATTTACGATGCATTTGTTTAAAACTTCGAAGAAACTAAGGACTCATCAGATTTGTTGCTTATGTCGAGACTCGAGTCCGGAACCCTCCCTACGCTCGGATGGAAGACTTACTGTTCTGATGAATATAATATTAAACATCTTGACCCCTACAAAGAATGTGATTTATGAACCTTCCCGGCCTGAGGTGTAGGTCCCACAACACCTGCTTTGCCTTTTTGGCAATTACCTGTATCTGTACGGCTCTCCCGCCGTACGTATTGCGCAGGTCTTCCTCAGGGAAAAGCCGCTCATCTTTTCTGAGATGAACTGGCTCGACCACCCCACACCCGCCAGTGATAGCCTCGACGTTTATTGAAGATTGTAGCGTTGTTTATGAATAGAAGTGAAGTTCCCCTAACGCATTCGCGGATTCATCAGTTCGCGCGTCCGTGGTTGAGCGTGCGGATGACTCGGGATGGGGAAGCAGCAACACGAAACAAAAGTTCTGTTGGAATTATTATTCAATATGACGCGAACCAGGCCTCTGACACATTATAAATGGATCCAAGCCACAAACAGATGCAGCCGCTCAAAAACAGTGCGTTGGCCGTGTGCCGGTGCGGCTCGCGGTTTCTTCAAAGTTCAAGTGCAACAAGACTGGCAGAGAGTTTTCCGGGAACGTTTTTTTTGCATCGGTTGCCTTCCCGCCCGCCCAAAACTCAGAGCTCCGTTTGGCTTGTTCTCAGTTTTTGCTTTTTCTTTAAACGGACCAAACCGCCTGGACGACTGAAACAACAGGAAGACGGACCAACGGCTGACCAACTAACACTGCGTAACTTGGGGCGTGACATCGACTGACAGCACGATTTTGCAATGATGTCACGTCCATGCTCTCACAACTGCAATGCTGGCATGGGATACGTATCCGGTGCCACCATAATTCCAGCGATTGGATGCCAGCAGCGGCCTGGAAGTTCAATGAAGGTTTATAAAAGATTCTCGGTTTCCCCTCCTGGGCAAGAACCCGCTACATTATTGCATAGCCGCCTGCGGATGGAACACTTAACCGGGGGGATACTCTCAATTGAGTTATATGGTCACCAAAGTGATGTCGAACTTGTTGTAAGACTCGTGGTACAAAAGTAAAACTGGTTAGGGCTGGTCCCGGTCGATCTGCACCGGAAAATTATGTGAATTTCACTGACGTGATGAGGATTCCGTTGCCGGGACAACGATCTCGTTTTCCAGGACAGCGTCCGTGTTCCTTTGTAACTTCTGCTAACTCTCGAAAACGATAGACAACAGCCACAGAGAGCGTCATCATGAAGGTGTCGAGATTTCAAAGTTACAGGTTCGGTTTATCGATCCCAGTTGACCCAGTGAGAGTGAGACGCGGGAAACTGATGGGAACTGCGGCGGAAATTCAAACACAACTGATTGCACTTCAAAATGCCGTCGGAGACCCGTTTCAGCACCCGATCCACATCCAGTATTCGTGACCGGTGTGAAGAAATAACACGCAGAAGAAATTCCCAAAATCTATCGAAGAGCGCTTCTTATGCAGCTGGTGCAGACACCTTCGTTCGAGGTGGCTGAACGATCACATCTCTGCCACTCCAGTAATCGATGCAACAAGCTCATTTGAGAAAAGAATCGCTCGGTTTGTAACATACCATCACGGACCGTCGTAAGCACTGTCGGCAATGCTACGGCGGGTTCCAATGTTCGGACACGAGAGACTCGAGTGGATTCTCGCATCAACCTGGACCCGTGTGTTGCTTTGCGGAGACGATAATTCTGACTTTGAGTAGCATGGTGTTCACATCTCTGACATTCATACCTCCTGTTTTCCCCAATGGTAACCTAAATGAGAAGCTACCCGGGATTTCATGTTCAGGACCGCAAAATGGGAGCTTGATTCCTCAAAAGATTCAGAGACGCGATACGATCAGGAACGGGGCGGAGAGGACATTTGTTTTTGAATTTTGCCGTCGCCGCCCGAAAGCATCGGTGTGATGATTATCATCATCATCATCATAATCCCCTCGCAATCCGATATTTGCTCCTTGAGAAATGCCAGCGCTTTCCCAAACTGCGCCACCCAAGGCTGCCTCCCTAGTCCGAATGAAGATGTAATGTGCCTCCTGATTGCATTCTCGATCACGAACTCATGTCAACAGTGCGTGCTCGAAGTATCGTTGACATTGTGAGCATTTTAAATGTTTTTTGATACGAGTATAGAACGCCCAGTGAGCCGATACTACGCGAAGAAGTCTCAACAAAGCTCACTCTGTCAACAAGCTATTACAATATGTATGGATATAAAGTCGTATCGTGCGCACACCATGGCCGCAGGCGAAGCGAGCGGAGGAAGTTTAAGATAAAGATGTTCGAGCGCGGCTTTTCGGAGACGTAGCCCGCGGGCTGTTCAAGTGGCAGCGCGCTTGCCTGCCGTCGGCTGACTCGCTTTCTTGCTCGTCTAATCTCGACACGAAGGACGCCGAGCTTTTGGGCAGACAGGCCTTCACCGATATTCTTCAAACCGGTATCGTACTGCGCGCAGATAAGTGGGCGCACCCGCCGTATAAGAACGATGTTGTTCTCCAACCGGAGTCCTTGGACTCGATGCCGTACCGGGATTCAAATCTCTCCGCGATTACTTCTGCTTCACACTAGAGAAAAACCAAGAGGAGCAAGAAAGGAAAAAACACTCGGACGTAAGCGATCCGAAGCTGCTGAGGCGTGCCGCAAGAAAGTGGCAAGTTTTTAGACTCAAAGTATAGATGACACTTTGAGAGGGAACGCTTCCATAAGCAGCAACGTCTAATGCTACCCGAGCGTCGCTTCACCTCTCAAGAGCTTGGGTCCCGATGAAGGATTGGGTCAGTTTGGTCAATCACCGACCTTCCGCGTAGGGTTCAAGTTTGGCGTCATCATGACCCCCCTGATTCCAGTGAAATGGGAATTTCTTTCATCTCTACCATGATATATTTCCACCCCAATATGAGCCCGGATGTACAGTCGACTCCGCCTAATTGGGGCTCCGGATAATCGGGGCGACCGCTTATTGGGGCCAAAAGCGGGATTCCCGAATATTTCAATGGAAAACGCTCCGGGTAATCGGGTTTTCACTCCGCTTAATTGGGATTTTTCGGATCCCAAAAGATGAAAATAGTCTCAAAAATCGGCTTTTCGGCGACTGCTTCTGGATTAATTTCTTGTTCAGTGCGATGGAATCTATCGAGAATGTTTGCGTAGCGCGTCGAGGTGTCGCTTCCTGAGTCCAATGTCTGAACAATGTGACGTTCCCTACGCGAAAGCTATTATAGATACAGTTATGGTGATATGAAGCTGTGTCATTGATCTTTCTTCCAGTCGTTCCTTTGCATGCGAGAGAGACGGAGGATTTCGTCCTTCCAGGCTCTCGATCGGTCACCCAGACCATGTTTTTCCGAGCGACCGCTTTATCGGGGCAACCGCTTAATCGGGCCAAAACGATGTTTCCCGACGAGTCCCGATTAAGCGGAGTCGACGAGCCTGGGGTCCTTTGGCCGCAGCTCCACAAGGGATCCGAGGATGGTAGAGCTAAAAATTCGCAGCCACTCGAAGACGCTTCTGGAAGGTGCCGCCATATGTGCCCCCACGATCCGGGGCATCCGAAAAATGCCCCACTTTGGTCACTGCCGAGGACCTATGGTGAGAACAAGTTTTTCGCGGCAGGTTCCTTCCTCCTACTAATCTTCATCAGGAGAAAGCGTTTTGAGGGCGTCCAAAAGCCTCTAATATGAGATGAGCATCTCACGCAGAGTCCACCTGGGTAATAATTTAGCTGCCAGCTTTCTGATAGCGGGCTGTTCGCTCGACTCCTATTTAGGCCAGTCTCCTAGAGACCCGGTGGAGTTGAGCTCAATTAGGATGCAGACTCCAGGCCCGGGAAATCGTGGCACGACGGTGCCAGGACACGTTACTGTCGTACCGCCTCTGAAGCCAATTGTTAAGAAAACAGCCTCCCTGCACCAAAAAGCTGCTGCTACGCCACGTGTACTTCCTTGATATGAGCTCGTAGCGGGTCCACGAGGAAATCTGCGAGCGATCGACTGAACACGTGGAGAACCAGAGAGTCGAAGCGTCTTGGGTTTGAGTGAACTTGAAGGATCGATTCCAGAATCCAAGTGACGAAAGTTTCATCCTCTCTCCGCTCTGTGACTCCGATTGAACTCCTCCTGGAGGTTTACGCCGCCACACGCCAGCATATCAGCCAGTGGCCTCACGATATTGTTGTGAACTAATTTTGAAACAGATGATCCGTGGTAAGATCGATCCGCCAGGCCAATGGTCACTCCTCGGATTCGGTGTGGGGGAACGATATCGACATCAAACTGGAAAAAAACTTCCCAATCCCTAACATTTTTGGATTATCTGGAGAAACACGGAGGTTTAGAAAGTGAGCTACTTTGGAACCCGGACCCGATGGGCAGGCGTTGAGCTAACTCACGGCCATTCAGACTTGTCGATGTTTTTGGTTTGTGTGGCACATTCAAGCGTTAAATTGTGACTTTTGTCGGAATGCCGTCGACATTTGACCGACTATGGGTGGCACGTGAGCTGGGATCGATCTGAAAGCTGAGCTTGACGAATTTAAAAAGCTGACTCTCAACGGTGAGAGGTATTATCTGACAGAAACAAAAACGAAGTACCGTGGAACGAGATAAAAAATATTCAGATTTCCGCCAGAATTCTACAAGGCTATCCGAATCCCTTTGAAGTCCTTGCGTCTCTTGAGATTCATCTCCATGTAAATTCTTCCTCGGCGGGAGTCGAAATTTAGATGTTGAATGGAAATTGGCCACCATCAGAGTTTCCCATGAGAAAGGGCCGAATGAATTCCCCAGAATAATCGGCATTCTTTCCATCTTCGGAGATCATTGGCCATCGGATGATATTCGTAGATGTTAAGATATGATCTCAAACGGGGCGCCGCTCAGAGGGCTCGAGCGAGATTTCTTCATTGAGGCGAATCAAGTGGTAGGTTCTAGAGACACAGATCACTGATTCAGAAGATGCGGGGATGCGCTGACAGCTGGGAGCACGTTATCACGAAGCGTCGACAGCAGACGAACGATCTCATCGAGATTCGTGGAAGCACCGTCTCGCGCGGAAGTGAAGTTGAGGAAGTGAAGTTGCGACGAACGGTCGAGAAATGCAAGCGTGGAACGCAGAAGAATGCCGCCCGACTTCCAATACACAGGATATCCGCGGTTTTAGAGCGGTTTACTTCATACAAGCTTTGTTCCTGCCATGATGAAGAAGCGTAAAACTCTGGAACACTTTCGGAATCGCTCGGCTACCAAGATTACGGCATCTCGAAGGGAATCCGAGAGGCGTATTTTCCAGCCACAGAAGCAGCGAGGAATTTCTCCCAGCTCCCTCGGGAGAGAAATCATCTTTTCCGTGGAGCGCTCGGAGACGCCCACCGTTCGATGTCCCAAGCAACCTAATGCGATTCCGTCCTCGAACAGGTTGAGCTTTGAAATCGGTCTGCGTTGTCAATATTCGAATATTCGCCAGCGTTGGAATGCCGCGTTTTATTGCACCGCTGGAAGAGGTTTGTTGACATCGGGAGTTCCACGCTCTTACGCACGACGATACCAGTGCCGGAAAATCTCAGTTGTCAGCCCGCGACAGAGTGGGAAAGCTGAGCTGTCCGTGAGCGGGATTCGAGCTTGAGCTGCAGCTCATGCTGCGATGAGTATTCACAAGCTATACCCTTGTACACGAACTTGTCCATATGATTTTTCGTAGATGCTTTGTGGTTCGATAACATCGCTCGAGAATTGACAAATCAAGATACAGATCTCGAATCATTTTTCCCTCAAAGCTCTCGGCAGGCTGCACGGACTCCTGACACGTGGTTGAGAATTTCGAAGAGGAAAGAGCCATTGGAGGAATGATCGAGAACTTCATCCATGAACTCTCCTGGGACTCGGAGGACTCCGATCGAGAACGACACTCCCGAGAAACGATATCATGGTGTCCTTCCTCGACTGAGCTGAGCCGATGGGCTCGCAAAGCTCCACCACTTGGAGGCCGTTTTCGGAGTGGGAACGAGCGTGAGTACGGTTTCGGCTCGATATGAGCCGGATTTTCGAAAGGCTTATTTGAAAGCTGTTTATTTTTAGGCGCCGATGTGTACAGAGAGTCGAGCCAGCGAACAGATCCTGCGGTTTGTGGATGGAAACGAAGATCATCCCACGGCTGCGATCGTTCCACGTTGGATCCGACAATAGCTCGCCGCTCATATGGAGCTTTGATCTTTGTCACTCGCTGTTCACTCTGCTCACATACCTTTTCATCCGCCTCCGTACCGTCTATGGCTCACAAAGCTCGCGTCTAGAGGCGATGGCCCTCATCGTGGAAAGAATGCTCCATGGTTGTAGGAACTTCCCCTGTCTCTGAGAAACTCGAGTTGTTACCGTGCCCCCGCGAATATTAAGCCCGTTATGAATAGATGAACAAGAACATAAAAGAAGCCATCGCGTCTCACGGCCCATAGAGATCCGACTCAGTTTTTTCGCCGCTCCAGGACCCTCTCTACGTCCTCCTCTCGCCGCCGCTTTTCGAGGAATGGAACGGAGTGCTGTGAAACCATCACCTTTGCGAAGCGTATGCATAGCTGCCTGCTTTGAGGCAATCCACAGCGGCTTTCGATGGCGGCGGCGGTGATCGTGCCGAGAACAAAAACGGAGAACAACGGAGAACCCTGATATCAAGTTGTTCCTCGGACGCCGGAAACTCAAGGAATTGAACCAGTTTTCTAGGGGATTCACCTCAACTGCGGAGTTCCCAATGCGGATTGATGTTTTCTCCGCAGAGAGTTCTGGTTTTGAACGATATCGGTTGAAACACTGAATTCCGTCACACCGGTCAAGTGTGCCCTTTGACAATGAGCTCACCGGGCTCAATTGGAGCTTTAGTCATTCCGCGGCTTCTCGATAGATTCGTGTTTGACGCCCTCTACCTTATTTCCGGAAGGGGAATCGACGGTTTTCCAGTGACAAGCCCGCTCGCCTTGCTCTATAGCTCACGGCTGGAGTAACTTTTCTATCGAGCAACTGTGTAAAGTGGTGTTGTCTCGGAAATAATTTCCCGGTGATTCCGAAGTTTATTTTTCCACCAGTGACACTTCCTTCGCGGGCCCTGCTGGCCCGGATCTGTGGAGAACCGAGGTCCTGGAAGCGGAAATCTGTGCCTGAATGTTTGAGCGTGCCTTGCGTTCATAAGGTCATCGAAGTTCAGAAGACTCCACGCACGCCAGGTGACCCCTGAAGCAATGGCGCAGTTCCCGCCGGCGGACTGCTACCCCAAAGATCTCCACGAGGCTGCAGGTCGAGTGTGTTGATCCGGAAGCTTCCGTTTTTTCTTTTCATGTTTTTAACCCAATGAAATGATATCTCCGCGATCGGCAGAGTGCTTTTCCGGACTCGAGACGTGGCTGTACAGTCAAATATGTTTTTTTCCGCGAATATAGACTTCCCGGCTGAAGTGCTGCGATTCCCGAGGCTCACCCTCGAAGATCATCTCAATCGAGATTCTTCGTGATCGATCGGACCTCGGAAACCTGATGTTCACTAACCGAGAAGCGTTCTGGAGTCATGCTCGATCGCAGATGCTCGATTTATCAAAGGCGGAATCATCTTTCAGACTCATCCAGAGGTCAAGGTCTTTGCCCGACAACCTCGACGAGAATAGTGACCCATTGATTCCGGGCGTGCTCATGTATTCTATGAATTGGTTGGTAAAGAGAAAATCAAGGGATGGAATCATTGATTGATTCAATGAGAGCCTAGACGGAGTAAAGTGCTGCTAGCTTCTCTCGGAAATGTTGCTCGCTTAGCATGGATGTCCCGGTCGCGAGTCCGATGAAAGTTCCATGGTAGATCCCATACGATTGCAGATGGGAACCAAATCAGCGGACTCGAGCTTCTCGAGAATGAAGTATGTATTTGGAAACACCGATTGAGGCAGCTGGACTCTCCCTGGAGCACACAAATATACAGAAACTAATACTTGCCTCTAAAATCGTTTCTTCCCATCGTGAAGTCCTGCCGCCTGATTTCTGTGCACCTGACATCATTCGTTTGCCGCATCATATAGCAGAGTTTCATTGGGGACAACTTTTTGACTTGGATCCGAAGCTATCACTGAACTGTTTCTCCTATTTGCAGGTGTTGACTATTATGGGCGCTACCTCATCACGTTGGTTGATCTCGATGAAGTCCACATACACGAAAGTCCCCGACGCCCTGATGGTAATGACCTGTCTCATTGATCCGAGATATTTTCCCCGTACTGTATTCGGCGTGCCCCATCGCTTCGATTCGATTTTGTGCTCGCTAGATGGTTTACTCAGAGCATGGAGAACAAGCTGACATTATCGTTGCTTCAACTTTAAGAGGAGACGACGTTCGAAATCTACAAACACGATAGATTGCCGATACTAACCGGCATCGAAGAGAGTCATCTGATGGCGAGGTTCTGTTTCTTCGTGAAGGGCTTCGCCATGTCATTCAGGAACCGCAATCGTGAGTTGCAATAGATTTCTCTGCTGATTGTCTGATAAAGATTGTGACACCTCAGCTAACCACCTGCCCTCCACCCGTTGCGTCGAATTCTAGACCAGGAAGTTTTAACTCTTAAACGACCGGCGTGTCGTTGCTGTGGCCTTTGTCTGCCGTGTTTGTGTCTGGACGAACTAGTTGTCGAAAGCCCGCCAGGTAACCTAATAGGCATAGTGAAGCAGAAATGGTTACCACTCTGCGGAGGCATTGCCTTCGATATCCTTGAACCTCGGGGAGAACCAATCATGAAACTCACGAGCGATTGTTGCGCGATACGGAGGAGCAAGGACGTGGAGGACGACGTCAAATTCAAGGTGAGGACTGATTCCTGGACTGGGATCCCAGCAGATGATCGTTTCCGATATCTATGGTAAATCCCCGCTTCCTGCACTCACCAGATCACCGATGTAAGGACGGCAGCCGATATCGGCGAAGTGGTACACCATCTTGATTGCCATTCTCATGAGCGCCGTGTCGTCAATAATTACTGCGTGAGCTTTGATCGCACACTTCCCGTCCAATGGAAGGCTCTGATGATCGGATCCGCGGTCCTGGTCGTGAGTAATCTCTGAGCTTGGCGTTTGGGAGCACCATCATGAAATCTTCGATACCCTTCCGATTCACAATCAGAGGCATTGAAAATACTCATGGTCTTGAGTTCCAATGCTAATATCGTTTCAGAACTTCAAATATTTCAAGAATCCGCGGCAACAGCTCAACGTTCCCGCAACGCCCTCGTGAACTGTTAATTGACTCCCCTAATGTCGTCTTCTTCATCTCGAATCTCTTGGAACGCATGGAGTCACCCCTGGAATTGATACACATTCAATATGTCGTAGAGAACATTGAGCTTGGAGAGTATTGTAGTTTAACCCACCTCCGAGAGAGCTCTCGGGAAATCGAAGATTGTCTCCCATGGTCGGTTGTATCCGGATGACGATTTCTTCAACATAGGATTCTGAGAAGAATGGGAATCCGATACGGTTTCGCCTGGTCTCTTATATTCGAGTCTCATATGCATGAGTTTGGCTGTAAACTAGGAAATACGTGCAAACTTGAGGATTTTATCACGGAGAACAGGTGCAGAAATCAGGTGAAGGCGATTCGCGACCATGAACTCAGAAGGAAACGGAACGACGGAAACCATTTCCGAAGGCGGAGGGTGAACGTTGGGCCGCTCGGATCTTTGCCGTACAAAACAATGTCTGATGAGTGCTGCGTGCGAATTTGCAAGTCCGTAATAAAGAGCTGCTTTCATGCGCGTGACCCTATTTTTTGAGTGCTAAACTTCAAACATGGCGTTGCGCAGATGCTCCTGGCATCTCCCTTGGTTTTGGAAGCTAGAAAGCTGTTACTGCTGGAGAAACATGAGAACCGTGTCGCCTCGATTTGGCCTCCTTCATCGGACATTGTCTTCCTCATTTGTACGTGATCCCAGCATGATAACAGTCATGCGAGAACTTATCCGTTCACGGGAATCCACGTCATTTTGCCCGAATAAAAATCGTGGAATTTCACAGCTTACGTCGGGGTTGCATGAATGTTTATCAATAAATTCGACGAGAAGTGCGGGGAAATCCATGGTTATCCAGTTTGTGACCGAACCCCTAAACCCCATGATCACTTTTCCCCTCCCCGCGGCGCGGCGGAGTGATTTTTGTTTTTTGATTGAGGGGCGATAATGATCGTAGGACGGCTATAAACAAATTCCCAAGTAAAACTCTGAACGGTGATAATAATTATCTGACGATGATTCTCGAAAACAGCTGCGGCGGTCTTCAGGCTCCCCCTGTTCGAGAGTAACTGGCCGGCATGGAAACGGGGGGCAATTTTTCGAAATTCCCCACCAACGGGAGAGACCTGAGCCAGGCAAGAAACCAGCAGCACGATAGAAAAGCAGCTTCAAGAGAGTAGAGCAAGGACTGCGCAGCAGCTCCGGGCTTTGCAGGAAAATGCGTCCGACCCCAGGCCGCGTGTGTATTGGCCTGTGCCACGCGCAATTTCCCTCGTCTTGAGGAGGAAGCCCTTTTCCGCAGCCATTCCCTGCAGGAGTTCGGATGCCGGGAGTCTGCCCTGTTCACTACTCACTTACCTCGAAGGTGAGCTGCGCTCACAGCTGTCCTGGATTGGTTTCGTTCGTTGGCGGGTTGGCCGGCCGGCTGGTTCAACGAGACCGCTCATAGTTGACGTTTTTCGTGCCCATTCTCCCTCTAGCGCGCCACTCCACAGTTTCTTCGACCCGGGTTCTCTGCATATGCTCCGAGTTGCCTGCTCACTCAGTTTCCCGGAGTCGTTGACTTCGCGTTTAATGAGGCTAAGCGAGTTCACCACCGGCAGCAGTCGTAATGGCGGCATAATAGCCAGGGTGATGGCATGCTGAAATTGACAGCTCCGAAATATCTCATTCCTGAGATGGGGTAACCATGCCTTAACCATGCCTCCCGGGGGTAACGACGCTCACGACTGAAACTTGGTTCACGGAATCGGCTTTCATCGGGCTCGTGGTTTGACCTCCTGTTGATTAGCATGGAATCGCTCTCAATCAGAGAACGTGTTCCGTTGAGGATTTTCAGATCACCGATTCCGAGCGATTTTTGAGCCTGAATGAGTCGAAATTTGGGAAATATCATACATGAGTTCCTTTAAGAGATTCCCGATGAGGAGCGACACAGTATCTGACATTTCAGCGTGCAAACTTCTTCGGATTTGATAGAAGCAACGCTTATCCGGATGTATTGGGGAGGGTATGCAATCGACCGAGCGCGTTCGGGAACTCGGTCGCGTCTTTCCTGGTCTCCTGGCTTTCCGCTGTTGACTGTCACTCTCTGTAGCGTCTGTTTGTACGTGGGAGAAGTTCCTGCTGAGATTCGCAACATTCTCCTTCCCTACTGACCGTTACTGGTGGCGCTGCTGCTGCCGCCGGTATAAAATCAGTCAGCCGCAAACATCCGTAGAGACAGCGTCGAGGGGAATGTCCTTAAAAGTTGTCAATTTTGAGTCTATATCGCATCACGTTGCATCTACCTTATGTTGGCAAGAGCCAGGCTGAGCCTCGGCTGCTGTTCACTGGGCCGCACAACACGGATCGGAGGAAAAGCGGCTCGCCTCGTCCTTGGAGCCTTGCCCTTGGCAGGCATGTTGGTTCCACCGCTCGCCTGCGTGCCAACTCACCGGCCGTATTTGTCTGCTTCCTTGTGCCCACAATGCGGAAAATAGGAGAACAGCTCGTTCGCCCGTCCTCTGTGAACATGGACACGTTGGCATGAGACCACGCGCCGATGGTCACTCCAACGCGTGGGAATGTGCACGGTGGAGACGTCCAAGGCCTTGAGGTCTCAAACAAAGCTGGAGAGGAATCATTTCGTTTCTTGGATCCAAATATTCAGAAAACTGAGTCGTCAATGATAGTCGATCTATCCGATTTGAACCTGGTGCCAGATGCCTGGTTCACGGAGCCGAAACACTCGGGGCAGATCGAGGCAAGCATGCGAAAAAAATCTTGGGGGGTCAGTATCTGCGGTACTAACGTGAGGTTTTGCGGGAAAACATCTATGAGAGAAGCGTTCTTGAGGATCATGATCGAGGACATGATAGGTTTCAAAATCATCAAAACAGTTTCTCAAGAAAAATAAAAATCATAGTTTATTAAACTGTGGAAAAAGAGCAGAGGAATCGAGTTCGAATCCTGTTTTTCTTTTTCTCTGCTCATTGCGGGGGCAGATGCAGTTCAAGGAAGACAACTTCGCCGCCTTCGATGGTCCATCAGTTTTCGATTCGGTTCTTGTCTGGAGCCGTCGTGGGGTCCTCCGGGTCGATGATGGTTCCTGGCGTCGTCGTCGACAGTGTCTTCTATTCGTTATACTTCCTTGTTTCTACCTGGCGAAGTACCGCGACTTGGCCCTCTAGCAGATCGAGCTTGCCAACATGAGGTTCCCACAGACTGAGAGTAACTATAGTTTGAGTGTCGTCCACCAAGCGCACGTTTTCCTTTTCTCCATGCCACTCTGGCCTTTGACATTGCTCGGCGGCTGAATTTCATATACGACGGCTACCAGGTCGTCGGGTATGTTGGGGTCCACGAAGAGCAGGTCGCGGATGCTAGTGCTTGTGAAAGTGAGCAGTGGAAGGCCTCCTTCGTCGATGGCGTCAATTCTCGTACTCTAGGAAGGGGAATACACTGAGATTACATTTGGGGGAGAATATAGATTATTGGGTTACAGCCCGGTATCCCGAGAACCCGGCATCCCGAACGGCTGAGCGAGGGGCATCTAGAGCCCGGTATCCTGAAAATCGCTATCCTAAATACCCGCTATCCCGAATACCCAGGATCCGAAACTCTCGTCATTCAAGAACACGGAGCCTGGAGTCCGGCCTGCAGAGAGGTCCCGCGACTCGATGGTATTCCGCGGTTTCGAATCGAATTCTGAGCCCTTACTTTCGTTACATAAGCGTCACATGGATGACGAAGTACGATCAATCTGCACCCAAGGTGCCGGGAGAGACGTTTTCCCGTCAAAACAGGGGTTCCGTTGTTCCTGATTCTCCAAATTTTTCGAACTGAAATTTCTCTCTTCCGCTCCCCTGACGTTCAAGATCGTGTGCACGTGCCGCTCGCGGGAAAGTCGCCGGTCTCCAAGCTGAACAGTGATAGCTTGTTTTCACGAGGTCGATGGAAGTGATCATACAAATCGTGACCGGTTATACGGTGCGCAGCGTGTTTCGCGTGGGTCCGAAGTGTTCGAGTAGATCCTTCATGAGGAACAAGTAGGCCGCGAATGAACGACGAGGCGGATGGAGGGGTCTACAAGAAAGTAAATAGGACGAAAAAAGAGCACGGTCAGGGGTGCGGGGACATGGAGGTTGATGGAGGGAGCTGAAAACAAGGGAAAACACGTTGCAATAAAGGAAGCAAAGGAACTGGGAAATTGCCAAACACGGCAAACAGGAAGAGTCCACGAGAGTTTTTTGGGTTGGAGGGAAGCTCAAACAGATTAGGGCAACCCGAACTCCAGTCTCTGCTCGACTAACCGGGGGCGAATTGTCTTCCTCCTCGCCCGCTCTCTCGTTCTATCGTTCTTGTAAGGCTTCCCTCTTGCGGTGGGCACCACTGGACGGGGAAAAGATTGGGAAAAGGGGGAAAAAGAGTGCACGGAGACGGAAAGAAGCGATCGAACCGCCCGCGAACCAGCTCAGCCGGCAGCAGGAGCAGGGTGAAGAACCCCGCAGGGAACGGATATGAGATGAACGATGAACAAGAAAATGAAGAAATTTCGATCTAATTGAATCTCAGTCTTCAAACGTTTGCGATAAGATAAGAGAGCGTCGGTCAGGGAGCGCACACCATTTTTTCCTTTCCACCAAATAGCCTCTTTGGACGTTTCGCAGTATCGCCGAATTCCATCTAGAGCGAGTTCCCTTCAATTGTATTTGTTTTCTAAAACACTTCGGTGTCCGAGTGAGGGAGAGTCGGCTCTCACCAAGTTTCCCTCGATCCGTAAACCTCGATTTGGCTTCACGAGACGGTGCATGTTAATTATGAGAGCCCGACGTTTCATCATCTTCCAGAGTCGTTTTCGTATCTAGATGATTTCACTGAAGATCGGATGGAATCAACAAAACGAACAAATCCACCGTGCCTCTCAACGAGAATGGGTGGAAGGGTAATGGGTTTGGAGCCTGTTGGTGAATAGCACGATCTTCTCCATTAGGAATCCTTGTTTGAGATGAGGTACTTTAGCTGAAAGGACGCGTCTCCGGAGTTCATTTCTTTGAGAAGCTCCCTATTTTGCTTTCTCATTGCCATGCGTGTACATAAGCAGCAAGCAGACAGGTAGTTTCCGAGGCAGCGTAATGGAGGCTGCGCTCCACTCGGATCTGAATTGGATTCCGATGTGGTGCGCGCTTAGGGAAATCACAGCACTCTTCAAGTGGGGGCTCAATGAGGTACCAGAGTCCAGGATCCAGCGAGATACCCATGGGCGGAGGATGGAGAGAAGGTCGATGAGCAACCGATGTTTGAATACCGAGTTCGGGGCTATTGGAAGAGCTCGGCAAGGGGAATCCAAATCGGAAACACTGAGGAAGGAGAGTCGATGGGGGCGCGTGGGCTTGGGCGCACCCGATAGGGGACGCGGGTCTCCTCCTGCGGGGGTTGCGGACACTTGCAGAAACAAGCTCCTCTCGAGTTCCATGCTCCTCTCCACCCATCCAATTAAAACGAAAAGAAAAATGGAACAAAGCATGGGGTGACGCAACGGCGCGTCAAGCATGGGGGACGAGTCGGTGCGAGGTTAGTGAGTGCTAAAAAACCGCTCGACCGTTGCGAGAGACCGAAATCTGAACTAGCAGCGCCACTTCATCTGTCATAGTGGATTCGTTCATCGCCATATGCGACGACAATTCCGCCGCACTGCGGCTGATTCCCGATTCAGGCCGGCCCCTGATTTCCATCAGTGATTTCGGGCGGAATTGGAGAACTGGAAGTCATAGGGGAAAAGAGCTGACTGACATACAACGAGTAAGTGAGTGAGCCCTCGCTGGGAAACTGCCCCAACTACTATGTACAAGAGAATATCAAGAAAAAGATCAAGTGGGGTGGGAAGCGAATGAGAAGGAGAGATGACTGGGGTTTGCGAACCAAACACAGAAAAGGTTCGGTAACCGGAAAAAAAGATCGCGAGTTTCTCTATCCTTCCCTTGCGTTCGCCAAGACGGGTTGTAGCACGCAACGATAATATTGTTACGATAATGGGATTAACCCACGTGAAGGGTGGCCGTAGACGTTCGCGAAAGGCAACGTTGGCTGAAGTCGAAACCACTGCTGGTTTAGAGCCGAGCGCGGTCGAGCTCAACTCGCCAGGTATCCGCTTAACCAGCCTCGACAAACGAATCCCGCCGTTCCATCCCGCTGTGTTGCTCGTTCGTCCTGACCGAGCACAAATCTTCACGGAGCGGTTTTGTTCCTATCTATGGCGGCGGATTTGCGGTTTCATAACGGAAACTTCCTCCGAACAGTACAAGAAATGTTCAATCATCATCAGAGAATGACAGACTTCATCCTCCGGGACAACTTTTGTCGAAGGTCGCCCTGAGCGAGTCTGTGATCGCAGAGTTTTTGATCGGCAGACCTGGCCGCGATAAACTGGATGCTCGATGGTCGCGTACCTTTTTGTGGTAGAGTATTGTCGGCCAGGGAGCGGGAGGGAGAAGGAAGACGAAGAACGGCCTCTCAAACTTCATTATCTGTCAGCACGGCTGAGAATACGGGGTACGCGTTGCCAAAGAAAAACGGCTCGCTCAGTCTCCGAGAAGAGAGCTGCTTACGATCTTCCGCGGGAACGAAGTTGGGTGCCGCCTCTGTGTCGACTCCCTCAATACTTTCGGCAGCTCAATGAATCCCGGCAGAAAAGCTTTCCCCGAACGAGCTTCTTTCTCCTCCCGGGGAACGATGGGAGTTACCACGCATTAATGCCAGGTTGTGGGAATGAGAGCGTGGCGCTTTTCTCCCCGTTTTCCGCCTCTGCATTCGAACATGAGATTGAGAGCTAGGACTAGGTCGTCAACTGATTTCAAAAATTTTCCAGGGGCTCTCGAGAATGTTCTTGCCGATTTTGGTTGGAAGTTTTGACTGCAATGTCTGGAATCGGATCGAGGGGAACGAGCTGTTGAACCCGAGGGTCTTAGAATCGATACTAATACTGACTCCGGCTTTCCGGAATTTGTTCCGATCCATGGATTTCTGGATTCTACGATCCTCCCTTTCTGTGGTTCATACACACACTTACATAGAGTGAGGCAACGAGTCAGTCAACTCCGGTACGACCGCTTTCAGATTTCTTGCCGCACGCGAAACAGCTGTCTGACGCATCTTTTTTCCTCTCCGTGAAATAATTCGCCGGAAGAGAAGCTCCGCTCCCATGAGGAATCATCCGCTGATTTGAAAACTCGAAACAACGCAGATCATCCGCTGATTTGAAAACTCGAAACAACGCAGATCATCCGCTGCTTCACATCGTAATAATCTTGCGCGATGGGCATTCGAACTGTGGGTACGTCACTCCTGGTCGCAAAATGGATGCAGCTCTTGATCTGGACAGCCCCATCTGCGAAATCTTTCCCTACCCCAAGTCCAGTCGGCACGACGGAAAAGACCCTCGCTTTCGAATCAGCGGTTGTCGGCGGACAATCAGCTTGACCATGTGTGCGGATACAGTCAGGAGGGAATCGACAGGAGAATGAAGACGAAAGCAGGAGGAGTGATCATCTTTTGATAGAGTTGCTGAAAGAAAGCCAACTAATCCATAGCCGTAGTGTGAGTCTGACGCAAAAGCAGAAGCAACAACTCCAGCGGGAGATAGCTGAGATTTTGTGAATGGCAACAACAGTTATCTTCGAAAGACACTCGTTGCTCGTCGACTTCCGATCCACTCAACAAGCGACCAAGTTGACTGACCGAGCGAACGACCAACACATGAAAGACGTCTTCAAGCTGTTGTATCGATCTGGCCAACTTCGCCGGATAGATTCCCAGACGGGCGGACCCAACCGGAGTCCTAACCTGTGCACTGTTATCACTGGACGATCCCACCACCGCGGACGTTGTGTCTGTAAGATGTCTTCATAATAGGATCGGGCTTTGTTCGGCGAATTAGTTGCGAGAAGGAGAAAAACGAAGAAAGATGCAACAAAGGAGAGACACCGAACGATGAGATACGGCATGGATATTGCACCTGGCTTTAGGTGCGAGCGGGTATGAGCATGAGCGATTTTTTGGCGGATGGAGGTGCGAATGCCAGTGTCAATCATCACAGTCAGCCATCTGCTCGGAGCTCGATATGACTGCACGATAAGGTCTTTTTGCAAGCAGACAGACTCTGGTCTCTGTCTCGTTGGATGGACGTTCCCTCGTTTGAGTGGCCAGTCGCTCGCCGGCTCGCTTTGCCGGCTCAGCATGCCGAGATTTCGTCAGCGCATGCAAGGACTCACCTTTATCCTGAGCAGAGTGCATTTTCCTCCAGATCTTAAACCTCCACATGGGAAATCATTGCTGGGCATATAAACCTTCTTCAGTGTCCTTCGCTGTTGCTCCTGGATTTTCAGTGGCAAAAATTTGGGTTTGAAACCTCGATTCCCTACATAAAGTTATCTGGTGATCAGCGGGTACCAGACTTGTCGGTACCTTGGTTTCCAGTTCTCCGAAACCTGGTTTTTCTGAGGACACATCGCTTTTCCGGCACGAGGAAACTTTTCCTTCAAAGGTCGCAGTCAGGGGTAAGCCTCGTCTGCGCGGAAAGCCCGAGGTGTGAAGATCCTCGCGCGATGCCGTCCACATAGGCGAAGAAGTCGGCAGTCTGCGCAAATTGCGAGATTATCACGGCAGTCATCGCGCTCGGCTCGCGGCTGCCGGCGTATATGGTGGGTTTGCATAAATTATACGCAACTGCAGTATATGGCGAATGATTATGATCTAGCGGGAGCGAAGAGCGAGTGAAGTGGAGAGGAACACAGAACGTCGACCGTGGAAACCATACAGCCACTCTTCTCGCGAACGTGCATCAAACCCGAGTTAAGGAACGAATCGCTCGCCACGGACTTGTGTCAGTGGTTGGCAGTTCGCGGCTCCACATTTCTTCAACGGTTTTGCATCCGTGGCCCTGCAGATTCCAAACTTTCTGTCTGAACTTCAGCACTCTGAACTTTTTCAGAAACTCGGCTCCGTAGGGAAACCGAAATCGATGAAAGGCACGAATTGGGCTTTTTGGTTGTGCGTATCCGTCAGAATCCTTTCGCGATTTCTACGAAAGCTTGCTGATGTGGATTGAGTCCACTCGGCACTCCATTTGCTCGACCGACTCGCTCTCCTGAGACAGCTCCGGCCTGCACATTTGCTCGAATATTCATCATGAAAGCTAACGGGCAGTAAGCGAGGCCATATACCAAGCTCATCCAGTGGACTCGGTGATCAGCTCAACGCTGTGCTCATCAAAAGAGTCTGTGCTAGCAACGTCGGCGAACTGCTGCTCGTGCTCATACCAAGCCGGGGCCGTATCCGTCGAGATTCCTTCGGAAGCCAGCGATGCTGAGGAAACGCGACAACGGAAACGAAGAGGCAAAGCGGTCCAGATAGAATCGCTGAAATGCTCAGGTAGAACCAGGGAAGGAAACGGAGTTGAATTGCGAGAGCCGAGTAGAGTGCGCACAACACCGGCCATGCTTTCTCGACGCTCCTTCCTGAGCACTTGTATGCAAACACCTCCAAAGGGCTCTCGTTGCGGAACAGATTTCCCCTGTGGAAAAAGCAGCTGATCTTTTATTTAATCCCCTTGTCCTCGACGCGGAGCCTAGCCATGAGTCACAGCCCACAATTAGCATCGCTGGGTTTCTCTGCCCGCTTGTCGCCCTCACTCGCTCCGGGTCTGTCGGCAGCAGCTTCATGAAGAAGCGGGGAGACGATGATTTTAAACTACAAATGAACAGCTCGCACTTTCCTTCCGATCCAATTTAAACAAGCGGCGGCTTCGGCGGGAGCAGCCTGCTCGGTGCCAGCCGCTATCCACCTCGCCAGCGCCAACTGAGCAAGTATCGAGTTTCTCGCCTTCTCAGCGCATATGTTTAAACACACACGCGAAGGATATGAGCGATAACACTTGCTCGCCTACTGCATCAAAAGACTCCTGAAAGAAGACCGCATACAGCTGAAAGGGAATCCATCTGGCTACGCGAGTCGGGGTAGTTCGGTGCATTTGAATCCATACATTCGTCGTGTGGATCCCGTCTGGGAAGCCGTCTCGTGCGAGCCAGACTGGCAATCAGCATTCAGCAGCCGCTTCTAAACTAATTATCTATTTTATCTCTCATCAGCATCAGCATTATCGAATCAACTTAAAGAAGTCCAGATGGAGCTCGCTCTGCTCTGCACCTTTCCTGATGATCCATCTCCAAGATCAGCTCAAACGGGAGCACAATCCGACTCGAAAAGATCAAAGATCGGCATACTCGACGAACGAATACTCTGCTGGGGGTCGTGTTCCCTAAGCGAAACTTTCTCGAGAGAATTCTTCCACCGGTCACGACTACTTCTGTGCATCGGATACTTTTTTGGATCGCAGCGTGTCTCGATCTGGCGTGTCGTCGATGGACACGAGCAATGGACCTCATTGCTCGTGGAACCGTTTGTCGGTACGTTTCGGCGGTCGCTATCTCTCCACGACTTCGTTACCGCGACCCGATAAGAATTCCTATGGTGACGGGAGCATGGGGAATGCCCACAATCGAAATTGAATTCCGACTAGGCACTTACAGGCCCAATTAGGACGCAGCAAGAGCAGCAGGGTTCACAACAAGCTTGTTTCCCATCCGAACGCAATCGAATGAAGACCCACTCGCGCCGAACAATGCTCTGATTCGAAAACATCACGAACTCACGAAATCACTCGATTCCCAAATGGAAGTCTGTGTGAAGCTTGCTAAGCCAGGTGATAGACAAGCTTGCTGGCTGGAGTAGGCGGCTCGCTCGCGCTCCGATCGGTCAGGACGCGCTATATTTAGGGAGCTCTGAACGCGCTCAGTCAGTCAGTCAGCGAATTTGGTGAGCACTCAGCAGCGAACAACGGGCATCAAGTAGAGCGTTTCCATGGCTTGACTCTGGTAGAGCTCACAGCCTCGCAGCGGGAGTTCCCATCCAATCGCAAACCCCATCGTCGAGCGCAGAGGAGGAGAAAACTCCGAGCAACCACGGGAAGGACAAGGGACGCAAACACTGAAATGATGCCAACTTCGATCATTCCTGCACAATGATGCCAATAAACCATAGCATTGCGGCTGACGTCGCACACCATGTCTTCGACGTCAGGGAAGCGAGTTCCCGTTTTCGCGCAGGCCCACGAATCTGGTCGATCAGTACGTGCTCTATCTTGACTTCCTGCTTCTGGAGCGATTCCGGTATGTCCCATAGGCGTCTCTTGAAGGAAACCTCATTTTCCAGGTGGTATTTTCGGAGAAGGACGAGTCTCCGGAAGTGGGTCAAGAGATTTTGTTCTTCTAGATCACAAAGCCCCCCGCTCCCATCATGTCTCAGAGAAAACGTCCGTGAGATAATAAAGGACACAAAACCTCGAAATTAGTTTTTGTTCCCTCGACATTTATATTACCATTTAAATTATGGAATCCGGGGAATTCGTTCGACAACTGCGATGGGGGCAAGTTTCACCAAGGTCTTTCCCCTTCTGATCGTCCAGAAATCCTCCAAACACAGACGAGACTTCCAGAGTTCATTTCGAAGAACAAACAGTTCAACAGCGCATTCGGAATTGCGGATTTGCTTTCCGTAATTCGTTTAGATCGTGAAGGAGGTAAATGCCACCATGCGTAGATCTCCTGCGTTATCCAGACGCAGCGGAGAAAAACAAAGGTTCAGACCGAGGCTCAAGCGCTGCAAGCAAGCGCTGGGCCAGTCGGCGAACGATCTCAGCAGCCATAACTCTCAGCTAAAACGGGCTTCTGCTCGAGATTGTTGAGCACTTTCACTTCTCATCACAGCTGGAATCGCCCGCAACTCTGCTCTCAACGAAGCAGATAAGCAACGGAAAGAATGTGAATCAACTCGCGTCGTCCCTCGCATTCCCAAACCCAAACTCGTGTTTCCGGCTGCGCGAATGATTGTTCGTAAACATGCCTCTAATTGTGAGTCCCGTGGACTCGGCGGCGGCGGCGGCGCGGCGTAGGTTTAGTTTGCAGCCCTTCCCTCGGTCAGCCGCATGCCGCTTCTCAGAACGGAGAATTTCAGAGCTGAGCATAATTGATTTGGCAAGTGAGCCGCGACAAAGTCCTCGCTCAGTCGTTGTCTGAGAAATTCGCTCAGGAGGAGACCTGGAAGGAGGAGCGCAGGAGGCGTAGGACAACGACGCTTGAATTTGAATAATTAAACTTTGGCGCGAAGTACGCGCGACGTAAGAAATTATTTATCCGACGTCCTACCGGGGGAAGTATGCTAATGATGATGCCGCTGCCGAGCACGCGATGCGGACTCTGTCAGACACTCAGAACGTCACGAGAGTGGGGGTCCGTGCAAGGGCCTCGGACGCGAGGCAATCAGGTGAACATCAGTTCCCCGGGACTGATCTCGAGTCGAAAACACCGCCGGGGAGGATATCTCGTCGGAACTCTGTCGATTCAGCTCCAAACTGTCGCTTCATTTTGACGCGGAAGTTTCGAGAACTCCAGGAAATTAGCGTACCGTCGTTGCGAAAACATGGTAGGGTGGTCTGTCTGTTATCTGATAATAATCGACCCTAACCGACAGAGTCGTCGTCGTCATAATCAGTTAGCTCCCGATCGCGTCGGAACTGGTTTCCCTCATCGTTTGGGGTCTCGTTCCCTCGACGCTTTCGGGTTCTCGAAATCCATCCGGTGCCGGGCACCGATCGAGGCCCAACCGGATGGGTGGTAGCAGCAAAGTTGTTCAAGATAACAGATTACGATCGCAGCCCGAGTGGTTCGTGCGTCACTGGAGATGGGGTTCCGGGTACCTAAGTGGTGGATGCAGTTCAAAAATTATTATTGCTGTTCCCTCGCCAGTCACGGTAGAAATAGTTCAGGTGGAAGTGGTGGTGGCGGTGGTAGTAGTCGTTGACGACGACGAAGACGACGGTATCTGAGTGTTTGTTGTCTTGTTAAAGTTAGCGATGGTTAAGTAGCGTGCCCACTGCAATTCGGACCACTGCCAGCGGGTCGTGAGGGCGAGTGAGTCACTGTTTACTTGCCCGGTCTAATCTAAATGCTTCTGCCCCACGAAGAGGCTATATTTGTGCCACTAATTTCAGCTTGTCCACCGCTCCTGTCTCTCTGGGATCATAGTGGGGCTTTGAGACGGCCGAGCGAACGGACCAGCTGAACGCCGGCCAAAGCTTCCGAGGTCCTTCGTGGGTAGATAGCATGCATGAGTCGACACCACCACGTGCTTAGGGAAGAAACGGATGACTCTGTGTGCATAACTATTCTTCTCCTCAAATCAGCTTCCATTACCTAGGGAAAACCGAGTCACATTGCAAATCGTAAGAAGACTTCTAGCTGACGAAGCAAGACTCTCTTTGACCCTATGACATCGGAATGCCCGAAAAATACACCATTTTGTGACATGTGACAAATCTGGGAAATCATTGCTCGATACGTATCGCGATCCTGGCGTCTAGAATCTCCTCCATGGTCCCAACGAATATCGGTATAAATCATCGCAGGTCGAGAATAATAATTTGCGTCCGGATGAGGTGGTCGTTAGAGAGTGATCAATCAGTTTGAGAATCCCTGAGGCTGGCAGCTTGCGTTCCTTAACGTGCTTACTCAGATTTGAGCGAGAAATCAGGATTCTCTCTCCGCCTTTCTATCTCACCGAACTACATACCGATGGCTCCCTCTGCTCTCTTCGTGCAAAACCCAAACGCCGTTTCCTCCTTCAGGATTCTCAAAATCGCACCCGCGCCGCAGATTCTCACTAACTATCTATCCGTGTCCCTCCTGCGGCTGCGCCTCGGTCCGTCCACATATTACCATCCATATTAGCAGACGTCTTTGGGCTCGGGGACGACGATGGCGAGCGAGCGACGACGGAGACGACGACGGCAGTGGAGCCTCAGGCGCGAAATTCAACCGGAAAAGGCGAACGTTCGCTTCTAATCGAGAGCCGCGAAAACTCGCTGGCCGGGAAATAACGCGATTGTCTTACATCACTGCTTGCAGTTGAGAGCACACTCTTTCAAAAAGACTTCAACCAGCAAATTTGGCCTCTGCTGCCGCTGCTGCTGCTGCTTCTGACGACGAAACCCGAGAGATGTCGATGATGATGGTGAGGCTTCGTTCTCGCCATATTTCCCTGGCGTACCCTCCGTGACTTCGTTTGAGGATTTACGTCGGGGAAGGAGAGGATCCCTTTGACAAACTGGCTCAATAATGATGACTTTCTGCATCGGGAACTACTCGTCTTCTTTCTCTCTGCTCTCTCTTTCTCTCTTCGTTTCCCTTTTCCTTTCTCTAATTTGCTCTCCTTCTCATATGTCTCGCCTCGAGTCGTTCCACAGGAGTCATCGAAGAATCTCCTCCTCCTCGGCGGAATCTGATTCGGAGGAAGATCGTGGCTGGATTCTCCACCTCCAAATGCGAGAATCACAGTTTCGGAACCGACGATTTATTTCCTCTCCAAGTTTCTGAGAGTCCAATGAGGACTGGAACTTCTTTTTTTTTGCGAAAATCCCGGAACGAAAAAAGTTCAGAGTTTCAGGGATCAAGAGAGACCGAACAGTAGAAAGAAATGAAGAGAACTCCGACCCCGTGCACAGGATTTCGATTGTTAGTCGCGCTAATTGACACACCAGAACTGCTCATGTCGAAATCGCATTTTGTAAGCCAAACGATCGATGTCGCGGATCGGCATGATCAGAGCGAAGGCCGTTGTCTCATGGCAACAAGTGTCACGTTGGACCTAATTTACATAATGCCTCTTAGTTACGCGGAGTTATTCCGCCAAGGTGAGCTCGAAGCTTGCTCAGATGTTACCCAAACGAGGCACGTGTTCTAAATACCTCTATTAGAGATTATATATTCCATTCAAATGATTCTATCGCTTCTGAAAACCCAAAGAACCATAGCATGAGGTATTCGAGTGTGACATGAATTCAAAGTTCCCAAATCTTGAGCCTTCAGCACATTCCGGATTCTCGAGGTAAGTGACAATGACACGGACGATCGTTGTTCGGGAATGGATTACTGAGGTCAGCCGAAGGTAAATCTGCGAATAGAGGAATGACTTGCCAAACTGTCCACTCGTTACCCGCGACCGGTTTTGGCTGACTCCTCTTAGCTCCAGCTTATGGGTATTGTTGGTCGAGGCTCACCGTGAGCCTCAATGGTGGGAATGCGCAGATGTTCAGCCGCTAACTGACTCTTGGACGGCAAGCGAAGCTTGACCGGGGCGCGGGGTTGACTCGGTCCGACCAACTTGGTGGACCAAAAGCAACGCCTGCCTCCTCTTAGCTGCAAGGGAACGTAGCTGCGAACGTTCGTCCGCTCGTTCGCATATATGTGCTGTGCGCATATACATACATATCATATGCGGAATAACACCCATCCGCTCCACTGCGGAAAGAGCGCCGACGCACGGCCTTAATGGGGAAAAATTGCAGACGCAAATCTTCCTACAGCTCTCGTTTCTAGCGCGTGTTGCGGACAGCTATTCGAAGAACTGCTCCGAGCATTAGGCAGTAGACGCTAACGTGCTTCCACGCAGATTCGCTGCCAGCACGTATGAGGCTGCACCGGGTATCGTATGAGAATTCCATTTGGTATCGCTAAATAACTCGCATCCACTCCGGGAAATCGCAGGAGAGAAGTCGAATTTTCGCGGTCATGCCGAGTCTCGACGAAGTATTGCTCGCGGTAGCGGCAATCCAGTGTATGCTTTTGGAAGTCCGCGAAATCTGCCCGGATAACCCCTCGAGATGAAACATGATGCTTGGAACCTTCTTTGATTCTGGTAATCAAAAATACTCTGACCGAGCGCATGCCGAGCGCCGAGACATCAAAGCGCATCGTCCTCGAGAATAGAAGTGCATTCCGTCCCGTGTATCTAGCTGAAACAAAATTCAGCAACGACACACTCACGCGAACTCTCGTTGAGACAATGCGTTCTGTCTTTTCACCTCGAGACCTTTCCCAAAAATGCAGCCTCGGTGGATGCAGGTGCGTTTGCCAGGCGAACGTCGGAAGCCGCGGAAAGACGTCTCTGTTCTTCGCCTAAACGTTGAACATGCGAGCGAACGGATGCGCAGGGAGGAAAACAAACGGGCGAAAAGAGGAAATCTTTCGGTAATGGTGAGCGAAGATGAATGATGAACACTCGTGGAAGTGACAATCGGAATGCCGATGATGCTTCTGCTGGCGTGAAATGTTTTCAATTAATGAAACAGCCGCACGCTTCGGGACATGATTAATGGCAGGCACAGGAAAATTCCTCGAGGTACCGGAGGGTTTCACTCGGCCGGAGGTTCCTCTGTCGGCGCCCCGTTTTCGCAACCCAATTGTTGTTCTCTATCAACCCATCCTTGTTGTTATTGCCAGCACACAAATCATCCCTCCAGCCGGCTTCCACGGCGGCTTAACCCTTCGGAGCCCGGGTGCACCTTCGTCGCACGGCTGCGTTCGTTTGAATCAATCACGACAGCCACTTCATCCGCAGAACCCGCGCCGGGAACTTTCTGGAACAGGTCGGCCTCTCTTGGATACAGGGAGCCAAAGCGAATTTCCAGGGCCCTCATTTTTGGGAATAAGTCCACATCAGATCGCAGAATCCGAAACTTTTGCCGACAGGACCAGGAGCAACTCAGGGTTCTTAGGCGGTAGGTCACCATCGGACCGACCCGTTGCCCGCCTATTTTAGGCGTGAGTTAGGGACATACAAGGAAGGAGATCTATCTCGAAAGTTAAGGCTGATAGCCACGCGATGCTGTGCTCTTTTCGCATCACCGCCCGATTCCGCTGAAGTTCGTGCGGCTCTGTAGAGCCAGGATGAAGTAGTGTGGACTTTCGAAAGGATTAGAATTTGTCCCTTCATCCAGCTCATACTTTAATTTAGTGAAGGGCATTTGTATTGCCACCTGGTGTTCCCAGTTTTAAGGTGTCCGTCCCAAAGAAGGGCCCCGAGAGGGAGCGGGGAAGCGCGCGGGTTAGTGAAACTTCTCCTGGGAAGGGGAAGTTGCGAGGGAGCCGCAATGGAACAATGTACTCCGACGTCTGGAGCGCATGAACCAAACCCTGTGTAGGCAGGAGGTGAAGGAAAAGGGAATGGGGCTCTTGCCAATTAACGAAAACTCTCACGTGACACAGCCACTGAGCCATCGGTAGCAGCTGTGGGGGGTTTGCCCCCGGGCAGAGTGTTCATTGCGCTCCACTAAGCAACGGAATTCACGATTGTCCGTTTCAAGAGCGCCTCGAGTTGGAGCTGACATCGGTGGATGCGAATTCGTTTGAAGATAATAACTGTTAGAATGAGTTTCGTTATAACTCCAGATTCGCAAGAATCATGGTGAGCGATTTACACTGAGTAATGTGATGCGGACTCAAATGAGAATACTACGCGGATCGAGATGAAAAAGCGGAGTGATATCACCTGACATCGCTATGTTTATAAGCTGACGTGTTAACCTCAAAGATTTCAGGAGAACCGCTAACGTTCTGTGAAGTTGCGGTTTCACCCGCTGGAATAGCTGCCATTCACTCCTTGACGACAGGATTTTTGGATAACGACGCGACGAAGCCGATGGAAACTTCGCCCGAATCTACTACGGGAAACAGGTCTCGATCTTGTAAGTCGAAATAAAAACGAACACCTCCAATACATTGTGAGGGAGATCAACCCCCGATCAAGATACGGCGCCGTTGTCGGCACTGTCGGTGTCGATCTGTTAAAAATCGCCGGTGACGAACGGCGAATCAGCTCCCACTCACAGAAACTCCAAACACCAGTTAGGTCTCTCGCAACCGGGTTCAGCACGATTGGAATGACGGGATCAACGTCAGAAGGAGACTCTTGCATGCTCGATTACAGGCCCGTTACTATAAACGGAACTAGAGTTGCGAGCATCCTATACTAGAGTCGTTCGCAAAAATCCTGCCGGATTCACCAAACTCGGGAAACCCCATACTCTGACTCGTCCAATCAGTGAGGTTGAATATCTAACCGCCCTCGCTGCCCGAACGCTCGACTGATAAATACTCTTTCAGTCTTACGTCCACCACTTCTTATTTGGCCTTCCACTGCCGCCAACTTATCTCGACCTTACCATCAGCACTTATGACCAGCACCCATACGCTAACAGAATGAGGACCTAAACATGGACCGAAGCATACTCAGAGTCGGAACCGCGCGGAAACATGCGTTAACAACCCGAAATCGTTTACTATTCTCAAAATACTGTTTGACGGCCACACTCCTGGACCGCCTCCTGTTATTGACCAGTGGCTGGTATTGGTTCTACCCAGAGCTATTTTTTTCGGCACCAGTTGACCTCCGCATATGTTAGAAACGATGCTGACTGTTGCTTTTCGGACAAATCAAGGACCAGAATTCCCAGGCCCTCTGTACTAGGGAAACAATTCAGGATGGACATTAGCCGGAGACTCGCGGGCGGCGATTCATCTTTTTTTTCCGAGATCAGGAGTCGGAGAAAGTTCCAGAAAAAGGAGCGGAGTGCGAAGCGAAAATCCAGAGAGGAGTATCAGAACGGATCCGGGAGAAAGCGGGGAGATCTAGGAGAAAAGCGAAGTGAACAGAAAAACTTGCCCTCCCTTGCGGCTATCGGCTTGAGCAATGATGGAGCGCTTGTCCTCATTCAGGGGGCAGGGGTAGCGCTCGGCAAATACATACCTGCTTGTACTCTTCCCGGTCTCCTCTTCTCATCCTGCTCGCACTCCTTGTTTCCCTCTCCGTTTTGACCCTCTCCCAGAAAGAGTCCTTTCCCAGAACATCCGACATATGACCACACTCCTGCGGCTCAATGATGTTCAGAGCGCGTTTGCCGCTCGACAACCGCGTAGCTACCCAACTCGTGTCGCGTGGAACAACGAGATACAGGGAGAACTTTTGTTTGAATTCAAGAAACCGGAACCAGGATCGAGGACATCGCCACACCGGCTTTCAGCCTCCTAGAAGGGGTGGAATTTTGAGTGAATCGTGAACCTCGTGAAAGTTTGTCGGCGGATCCAAGAGCTGTGATGTGAACTACTGCCCGAGAACGGCTTCCTCGTGGAACGTTACGTTGCGTCTTCGCAACCATCACGATTCTCATCACGAAAGTCACGCTGCTCGTCACCGAATCAATCATAGAAGTCAATCGATATCCGCTAGCATGTCGCTGTCAGCCGGCATGCTTCGGATCAGCTGTGTGGCGCTGGCTCTCGTCTGCATGACAGGTGAGTAACTCGACCGGGGATGACTTCTTCGAGGAGCTCATTAATCTTCGGGTCATCTTCAAAGCATCTGCGACTGGTGTCTGGATCTCTTGTGACTTGACAGCCACTTCCCGAGCGTATGGCGAGGGTTTGACAGAGTCCGAGAGCTCGGTGGTTTCAAACGGTAGATTCCTCGGAGCCACGGGGGGGAGCCACACAAGTGTCTAGCAAGTCTCAAGCGTTCTCGTTCACTGTACGCGGGGCTGTCTCAAACATCGACCGAGTGTCACGGCCGGAAAGGCGCGAGTTCATTAGAATTCAGGCAACCATCCATGACATCTACCTTGAGCCCATTTTCTGGAAAGAGTCCGTACTCGAGCTCGCAGAAACCTTCATCATGCTTCCCACCGACACGGGTTCCTGCATTGGTCATTCTTTTGAGCCATAGCATCCAAGCATTGTGAAGATATGGAAAAGATTCGAATGCATCATCAGTTAGGAACGCATCTTGTAGAGGGCGAGAGGCTCTCGAATATTGTCGACGATCTCCGTTGAATTTTACGAGTACCGAAACAGAGTTCCTCACTCGCAACCTCAGACTGAGCCCGAAAGAGGTCCGAGGTTCTGTCTTTGGTTTCACGTCACTTGATGCAGCTCTACTCAAATCGATGATTGAGACGTAGGACACGGGGAGGAATGTTTCTCACGTCAATTTTGTGGCGCTGTTATGAAGAACCGCACCAATCGCTCGGGTTGCACATGTGGATCTCAATGAAACTCCGAAGTGACCGGTTTGTAGGATTCATGCGGCACATGGTTCGTAAAGTAGGCGAGAACGACTTCTGGAATTCTGTTATCGGGAGTATTTACCCTGGAACGAGAGGGATCATGTCATCATACGAAAGATCGAAAAAGTCCAAATCCAAGTCATCCAGAATCCCTCTGGTCCGAATCTAGAACTCTTTGTCTTCCTTCGCTCTATCTATGGGGGCAGACCTGTGCTTGTCGGCAGTTTCGCCCTTGGAATGAGATCTTCACGAAAGTTTCGCTCTCTGCGACTTGTTCAGCGATCCGAAGTTGGAGTGCAAAGTTTCGCGGGATTTCTATCGCGGAGTTTTCATCTATCGTCTCAAATCTGGACCGATGAACTCTGTGGTCACTCACTTTGTCAACTCCATTAAACTCCAGGTCTGGCTCTGACAATACAGTCGAGTGACGTCGAGATCCGAAAACTTGGGATGCAACCCCGTGCGAGGTCGCTCTCAACCAGAGCTTGGAATATCGGCCCGAAAGCTGCTGGCTTGCGGCGGGGCTGTAACTAAACCTTATTAGATTTCTTCAGACGAGGTGATAGATCTCAAACTCTGTCCTTCATCTACTTCTGACCATTTTCCGTTCGTCTCTTTTATTCAATCGGAGCACTCGGCGACCATGGTCCAGTACCGGCATGTTCGGACGATGACCCAATGGGCCGGGAGAATCTCGGTCGGATCTTTTGCGTGTTCTCACTGGAACAGACCGCAGAGTTTTATGTCGCAAGCGCCCTTTCAGACAATTCTTCGGTCCCCTCATGTTTCTTTTGACCAACCGCAGTGCGGATTCGCGCCTTCGGGGTTCGAGAAGTTCATGAACGAAATTTGTCATTGCATAGAGCATAAATCCCGAACAGGAACCCGCCTCACGTCTCGGCGCGGTCTCGCTAACCTCATGGGCAAAAGCACACTCTTGCCAGAGTGGGAAACTCGCAAAAAGACGAGGCAGACTGGGAAAACGGGAAAATCAAACCGGGAAGAGGGTTGAAGGGCTCTAAGGACTGAAACAGTTTGCTCACTTGTGGTCGGTTGCATGGAATGGGGCTGCGACGGAACGATTCAGACCGAAAAATCACGAGAGGGGAAGAATGAGTGAAGGAAGGAGGCACTGCGGCAAGAACTCTGGGGTGGCCGGAGAAAACAATCCTATTCCGGGAAAAAAAGCCGCGCGGAACAGAAATCCAATGTTCGCTCGGCATTTTCAAACAAGAAGTCTCGCCGGAAGAAACTTCGCCCGAATTTTCTCAAATCCTTTTTGTCGCTTTCAAGCCATAGGCTCTAGAAAGCGCGCGAAAACGGGAACAATATTCGAAGAACCCAAGCACTGTGCAGCCCGAGACAGTGTGCTACACAGAAATATCGATTGTCCTCATTCGATCCCCCTGAAGCCACCGAAGGTCTATCGATCGTTGCATCGAACTACCTCAAACATATGGAAATCGAGCAGGAAAATGGTCATCGTCGCTGAAAAGGGCACCACACCTGGAATGCTTCCATCACATCTTCAGTGTGATCGGACCAGACGCGTGTCCCCTGTTTCAGTTGGAAATGACGAAATTGTTTCTGATCGAGAGAACACTTTTCAAGAAGAATGAAAAGCGGACTCAATCCAGCCATTTGGAAACAACGTTTGGAATTCGTTTTCGCAAGTTGTTTATTGCGAAAAACAGAAAACAAAATTCGCTCGTCTAGATACACATCAAAGTGCAGGGCAGTTCCAGACTTGCGGTACGTGAATCGAAGTAGCTGTGAGAAGAAGACCATTTGGCCCACCGCGAGCCCACAGACTTTTGATAAACCCATCCTCGGGAGATCATACGCAATTCAAGCGTGGAAATGTCAGTATCATTGCTACCCGGGAAAAAGCACGGGAGAATCCGAGGAATCCTTTGGGGAAAAAGGGAAACCCCTGGGGGCCTGTCCACCCCCTCCAGTGACCATCATGCACTGTCGAAGTATGGATCACCGATTTTGGTTCCTCGCTGGAAAATATACAGAGGTATTATCAGGTGTTTCTGGACTACTTTCGGAGTCAATCCTCGATTTCTGCAACGTGTTCGCTGAACGAGGATTGGGCAAAATTCTGCATCGTGTTCCATTGTCAATAGATGCAGTCATTCTCCATCCGATTCTATCATGAAATTTGAGATCGCTCAGATGTTTTCTTTGTAGAAGACTGGCGCGACAGCATGAAACAACGTCACTCGAAAACGAGACCCGTCAATGGAACCGTCAACTAGAGTTCTTTCCCTCGTTCTCCGGACCGAACACGAATCTCACGGTTGAAGGTTGCCTGAGAACGAAATAATTCGCATCGCGGTGCGGCGTGGTATTGCCTCGGGCATTTCGAGTGTTTTTTTACTCCCATTCGAGTTCGCCTCGTTTCGCCCCTCGTCCTGTTCGCGTAGCTTCTATGGAGCTGCGAAACGATCGCATTCGAACACTGGAATACCTTGCAACGCCGGAAGAAGACGATATTGGGCGCAGGGCCCACTGTCAGGAAAACATTCTGGGCCTCCATCAGCTCGAGCGTCCGTGCTCCGAAGTCTCCAGAGTTTTCGGCTCTCTGGGAAGTTTTCGGCTGAAATTTTGAGAAATTCGATTCTTTTGAATTTCCATTGCTTCCTAGCTCCGAAGTTTGTTGGCTCTCATTGACCACTATTTGCTCGGGATGTCCTCGACTGCACGGCCTCAATAAGGCCCCTAAAAACAACGATGGAAGCTCCCTCGTTCTCTTTATATTTCGATCTCGGTCGACTCGCCACAAGCGATTTCGTTTCGAGCACAAATACAGCGGACGACTGACTGAGTTGGTGGACGAAGTCCGTTCCGCAGGAAGTTATGCGGGTCACGCCATCCGAAATTTCTCAATAAGCTCGGCACAGTTGGTCGCTTGCTTGGTTGACTGCGGGCGAGTTGGCGTTTCGGGTCGCGAAACGGATGAAGCACACTTCTAAAAATATACACAGCGGCAGAATTGCAGTCTCTCTTTCTCTCTGCCAGCGCTCGCGATCCTCTCGAGGATGCCTTCAATTGCTTTCGTTGTGGTGAGAACTCGGGTTAGAGATAACAAACATACGAGAACATGCCTGAACATGCACTCGAAAGGTCATCGGGACATTCAGACATACATATCCGGAGGCTGGGAGCGCTCGGGACAATAAGGTTGTTGCTTTGTTTCCAGACGTGGCGAAGTGCGTGAGCATAACCGAAATAGCGGTGCCACCCTTCGTCGAAAACGGAACTATCGAACCCGTTATACTGGACTGCATCTACACGTACGACGCCGACGAAGACCAGCATCTCGTCGTGAAATGGTTTTTCAACGACGATCCGAAACCAATCTATCAGTGGATCCCCGACCTAAACAAGCGTTCGTACTCAAGATCGAAAATTTTCGAGGGACGCATCGATCGGAACTACGCCGTCCCTTCGTTGTCAAAGCACGACTCTACGGAGAAGTACACCAGATTTCGCGCGCTGAAAATCAACCGGCCCACAACCGAGATGACGGGAACATATTCCTGCTCGGTGACGTCGCTCCAGGGCCAAGGCACCAAGAGCAAGGAAATGATCGTCTACGGTGAGTTCCTGAAGGAGAAAACGCGACTGTTCCTGGGGCCTATGGTTCCTCCGTTCCGTTCTGTACCTCTCGGTGCGCACTGTTTTGCTGCATAGTGTTCACCGTTTGCTTCCTTCTCTCTCCAGCTCTCTTGCCTCTCTCTCTCTCTCTCTCTCTCTCTCTCTGAGGGTTCCTCTCACGCAGCCTTGTAGACCTACTTGCTCTGGCTCGAAAAAAACTCACTTCCTTCATCTTCCGCCACCGCTCGGTGATTCGCGCGCACGCCCACTCACGCGATAATTAAAGTTTTCTGACAAGCTGTCATCTCTACTTCCGAGGAGCATGCCTCCATCTCTCTCTCTATTCCTCTCTCCTTTTTGTCTCCCTCTTCAATCCTGTAGACTCCTTGCTGTGGACCTAATTTCCTCGGTGGAAAAGAAAGCGAGAAGTTGACGAAGACGACTCGGAGGAGGGAGAACGGGTGACTCAAAGACGCGGGGAAAGACAACAAGAGACCCAATGAGCTCGAGCCGGGCTGTGGCAGAAAGCTTCTCAACGTGTGGAATTCACAATGGAACCTCACCCCGTATGTATGGATGGGAATCCATGCGTGAGTGTAGCCAACGGCTGCTGCTTCTTTCGTCGTCCACAACTGTCATGCTAATACGTTTCCTAGGATTGCTTTGTTGTGCAAATAAAGCAGTCCCGATCCAGAGGGGTACAGCGCGCAAGTTGAGGGATGAGAGTAGCGAGCGATCTGATTCCATCAGGGCTGAGAGGGAGAAAATTGCTGCTCTAAATGCAAGCGTTCATCTCAGTCAGGGATCGGAGCATTCCGCGCTGACCAGCTGATCCCTATCAGCGTCACTTGGAGACGGAACGGAGGAACTCTGCCGATTGAATCCGGTTTTTCTTCGTCACGAATCAATCCGAATTCTGACGAGGAGACTTTCGATTTCAGCAAAGCCCCGCCGTTTCTCGCTATCGTTCAAGCGGCCAGTCGATTCGCAGGAAACGCAGTTCAAGTGTCAAGTCGAAGGCATCTTTCCCCAGCCCCAACTCCACATGTACCGCGTAGAGCAGACGCGCATTGCGGGCAACGAGTATATGAACGTTGCCAACATGACGGAGTCCCTCAACTATTCCGTAGAGCCTGTGGGACACCAACGGCGAGCTACCAAGGACGGGTACCTCACCGTGCTAACCACATCGCTGTCGAATCGACAGTTCCGTCTCAGTTCACAGAGCCCCAAGTCTCGGCGACATTTGTTCTTCTGCGTCTACACGATTCCATCGACCGACATCAAGCAGACTCGAGTCTTGGAGTTCTACCCTGGTAAGTGACCCGACTGATTGAAGCTCATTGACACCCGGCAAGGTACCTATGTACCTCGTTAGCACTGGTATACCTCGGAGGTACCTTGAACGAACACGGGAAACTCCAGCTTCCTTGATTGGAGTGGAGCAGGAGCGTAGGGTCTGACTACGTGATGATCGAAGTTTGACGGAGTTTGGCTTCTTTCCAGAACGATTGACTTCAACCGCGACCTCATTGTGTCAGAGCATATCAGTTGAATTGATGGCGATTTTGATAGGAGTCCTCGTTGTGTTGTAATGAAGATCGTTAAAGGATCGGGAGGTGAGTACCGCTGGATGATTCCGTAGTCTCTAGTGACCTTGACCCAAGGTCGACTCGTCATAAGTTCCGACTTTTTTTAAACCTACAAACGGCTTGTAACCGAAAGGAACTAGCGATCACTTATTCGGAGAGTTGCGGTGCTTGAGATCGATATTGTTGTCTGAGAGTTTGTTCGATGCGATAGCGATGTTTACTTCGTTCTTTCCAGTCAAACTCAAAGAGGTGTTGAACGCCACGATTTCTCGCCGGTTAGTCTCCAAGGAAACGTGATCGGAACCGAAGCTCCACCCGTTGTTATTCTGAGAGTCTACACACTCTCGGCTTATTCAGACGCGCTCCACGCCAATCTGGTTCCGACCGACCGGGAGAATTCAATTTGTCACGGACCGCAGAAAGCATCTTCTCTAGAGTTTCCGAAAGTCGGCGTGTGCGCGGGAACCGAGACGTTTTCGTAAACACCGGGAACCTCTTGACGGGAAGGAACCTGCCGAGTTGACGGAAGATTCCCGTGATCAGCCTGAACACCAGCGAACGAGAGGGAAGATAGAGCTTCTGGACTCTGTACCGAATGTGTGGCAAATGGGCCGGCAAACGGTAACGAACTAGATGCCAACAGCTGGACATTGTTGCACGGCCGTGTGATACAACGCTCACTGGAACGAAAATCGAACAAAAAACACACCGAGGAAGCGAGTTCAACGAAAGATTCACCCATATCAACAAGAGACACTGGTTGTTCTCACAAAGATTTCGAGAAGAAAGTCGTTCTCCCTTAATTTTTCTCCACAAGACCGTACTACTTCATGTTTGAGTTAATCGTTCAAATTCGTCTCGATTCTCGCAAAAACTTCTGATTTAGAGAATCCCGTGACCAGATTCATCTCGGAAATGTTCTCAAAATCGAATTAAAGGCGCAACTTTGCCTCTCGTTTCGGCATCATCTTTTGGTTTCCGTGCGTGGAAGTGAACAAAAATGGAACAAACCACGAGCCAGAAGGATGCAAATCGTATATTTTCATAAGGGCTATTAGCTCGAGAAATGAAAGAAGAGAGAAAGAGTTACAATCAGAGAAAGAAAGCCGCGTCGATCACCTTTACTAAGTACTTTTATACACGCTGAATGACACCTAGTGTACCATGTCCATGAGTCGAATGAACAGAAGACGGAATGCGTTCATTCGCGGAAATTGCAAACACATGTTTACAAACAGAACTACATGTATCGATTGTAACATTGGAAAACGATATAGATATATATATTATGCGCAACAATAGGAGATCGAAACACTTCCCGACCCACACTACGAGTACCCAGCTCGCCCTCTCCCCTTTTTCCTCAAACCTGGAAAGCCAGCAAATGTGAACCCAGAGGAACAACCTTCCTACCTATCGGATCAATTGAGACGTCGATGAGCAAAGAAGAACTTTACCCTGTACATGCGTACAAAGTTATTTTTGAAAATAAATCTGTGATACAACAATGCAACCTCTACATGTTGTATTTGAGTTCCGTTCCGTGCTTCCACAGCATGCATATTTATAGCACTTACTCGTTGACGTTCATGTGCGAATCCACCAAACTGGGATTCTCCTCTGAGACGCTGAATTCTCAGGTAAATATCTCGAAAAAACGATCTGAAGAAATCCCGTTTGTGCTTTCATCCTGTATTTGAATCATTGAACTTCCGGATCCGCTAGTTAGACGTTGAGAAGAGCCGTCGCAAGTCGGTATTCAAGGTCGGCACTCAGGTAGGATTTCCATGTGGTAGTACCAACGCTCCAGGGGCGAGGAAAATCAGGGTACCATAGTACAAGCTTCGTCGCAAGAAGAGGATGTAGATTAGGGAATCAAATATAGAGTCCCTCTGAAGCAGTGTCTCCCCACGTGGTCCATATGGGACCCCAGGGGTCCATGGCGACCGTCAAGGGGTCCACGAAACCGGAGATCATATTTGGGGGTCCACGAGAAGTGTTCGGGGGACCGCGGAATATCATTATATGTTCCCATCAGATCTCAGCGCTTTGTGGTCCATCCCCGCTCTCGAACGATGGCTCCAAAACAAGGGAACGCATAGAACCGTTACCGCTCCAGTGCAGCCCTGTCCATCCCTTGGCGTCCTTGCGGTTCCGATATATGAAGGATCAATAGCTTGTGCACGGCGAATCTTATCGGAACCGTTATAACCTATAGTTTTGAGCTATTCAATCACCGTACCCGGTGTACTAGGGGTTGTGCTGTTGGTGGCTGCTCCTTGATGGATTCTTTCACTTGTAGACTGGAATTTCACACCGTCAAGCGTGATGCAGTGGGAAATATCGCGCTTACGTCGAACGATGAAATCATTTACGATCCCTTTCTGATGGAGAAAAGAAAATGATCGACGCTGTCCAGAAGCTACACATCATCCCACAGTAACGAGTATGGCAGAACTTCAGAGTCTTAAGTCTCGGATTGTTCGGTGTTACGGGACGCTTGACGTCAGCCACCTGGCTGTTTTCAGGGCACTTCGAGCACCCGATGACAGCGATGACATCGTTCAGAAATGAAAGAATCTCGGATCTTCAAGAAACGGTCCATGATTGTAAACTGGTGTATGATTGCCCATCGGCCCTGGTGAGATGAAACCCTGAGAGAGACGGAGATTTGAATAATAATAGAGGTATGATTCGTGACAAAAAAAAAGTTCTACTAGGTAGAAGCATTTGAGTTCTTGGAGCCGTAGCTTTGCTCTCGGGACTTCCGTGGAGTCAAGTGGATAATGAATCACGATTGAAGATTGGCGCGTTGAATGAACAATGTATACAGGTTGAAGATCACCGGCCCCGCCAGAGTAGGTACCAATCTTTGGGAGGGATTTGTTCCAGCCCGAATCAGGGAGTTTTAGTTTCTAGATTTCACAACTGTACAGTGACGATCCAACGACGTTGAGCAAAGTGCAAAATTGAGTTTTCCCAGAGTTTTCCAAGGCCTCTGAGCGGTCGTGGACTTTTTGAAAACGGAAATCCCGAAAATCTGAAGTTATCGCTGCTCCCTTGGAAATCAAAGAGAAGTTGCAACGTATGCAACATAACTCCGAGGGTAAGATCAATGTCTCTGACAGAAAGTTTTTCATCACTGATGGTGCTATGTAAAAATTCTCTCCCGATCTGTCCGCTCGTACAGCGATCGGTTGTGAAACGAATTCGCGACTTTTGATTCGCACGTGCATGCATACGTGAACTTGAGTTTTATTTTTTCCCTGTTTCAAATTCAAATCCGAGAAACGGCAATATGTATGCAAAAATTCCACCTGCTTTGTCTCCTACGCTGTTTCTCTCGGCACGGTGCAATGAGGCTCACACACACTCGAAACGTCAAAATGTTGGCATCGCTTCCATTCGCGCTGCGCACCTTGTCCGACTTCCTTCCAATACCTCCCTCGGCACGTTCTTGACGTTTCTTATTTCCAGATCTGTGCGTGCGTACACCTGTCAGGCCCGGATCCTGCTTTGGAAAACGGAGAACGAATGAACGTACTTACCGTCGAGCAGGCCGTGTTCCGCACAAGTGCTTAGTCATCGACGTAGTGACAGGTGGCGAAGCCACACAGAGTTTTATTGAGTTACCGTTTTTCGAGAAGGATATCCAACTCCGCCGGTTGACGTTCTTTTGACGAGACGTTCGTTAAGTTCCGACCGAGCTTCGTCAATCTTTCCCAATCGTTTCGCCGAATCCCTCAGCCTCCCCGCATCGCGTTCGCTCCTATTCGGGTTCCGGAAAATCTCAGGAAACGTTCGAGAATCTCGACGGTCTCGTGTTGTGAGAGCTTCTTTGATGCGGATCGCTGACAACGGAGCCGGATCATAGATGGGTGAAGTTTCCTCCATCGAGAGGCCTTAGCCCCCCCCCCTTGCTCGCCGTCGATGGTTGTATCTGCCGGTCCGTCTTTTCCTAGAGATGCTCGAGAAGGTAATTGTCACCCGCTTGTCAAGACCTGTCATCGCATAGGCAAAAGTTTCGCCCCACCTTCTTCTGATGTCTTATGGCTTCTTTACGCCCAGCTGCGCAAACCTCCTCCTCCATGGTTCTTGGGCACATTTAGGAGACAGTGCGGTGAAAGTTTATAGGCGAAAAACAGATTGGAGTCAGTGGTCCATCGAGCTGCGAAGTGAGGGGTCGAGGAAGCCGACGGGACGGCAACGACGGACGACGGTCCGTTTTACGTCGCGACTCGCGAGCCGGTAGAGGGAGTAGAGACTCGGCTATAAATACAAGCGCGCAACCACAGCTTAGACAGCCCACGAGAGCGTTGCGTCTCACACAATCTTCACAATGGGAAGCGAATACAGTCTGCGTTGCTCCGGTGGGGAAATTCAGGAACCGCGATGTTCCAACGTGACGTTGCTGGAGATCGTGACAAACAGAAACTCTGGGGCGTCATTCGATGGATTGAAATCGACGCCTGCTTCAACGCCAGAGGTGTACGATCGAGTAGAAAATATCCCAAGTGCCTCTGAACGGCAGAGGCGGCCTGTTTTCCACGAGAGAGGGGTTAGGGATTACCTGTTGCCCATCATGACGGAGTGTGTCGTCAGGGTGGAAACGCCGAGATTCAGGCAAATCAAGTTCCGCTGTTACCAATCAATGCCACACCTCTTCCCGTTCACTTGCCCAAACTCAACCACGAAGATCTCGCTAATGATGCCTGCTGAATTGAAAAGCAGTTTGAAAGTCCGTCCGTTTCCCGACCGAAAACCTGCAAAAACTGATGAGGAAAAACTGGGAAAATCACTGATTCCGCCAAATTATTCACTGAACACTTGCATCATCCATCTCTCCACGGATTTCCGGTCAGGTAGCAATCAAGGAGCCGTGCTTCTTACCATCAACATGGCCCAATGCTTCCACGACACGACTGGATCGAGACCGACAATTACCAAAAAAGAGTTGAATGAGCGTGGTCGAAGCAGAAGCTGTCTAATCGATGCCCATCGTACTTCGACACACCAGCAGGTGTGTCGGCTCCAACCGCACTGTGAGCTCCGATCGAAAGTTTCCTCCGTGCGTTAGTGATTCAATGCGTTCGTCAATGTCTGCTATCTTCCCAGGATTTTCTGCTTTGGAATCCACGGAAGATTCCCGGTCGGTGATTATCATCGTCCTTGATGAAATGCCCCGCAGACTTTACAACCATCTCTCAACCAATCGGTGCCGTTCTCGAAGACAGGCATGAAACCGAAACTTGAACGCTAGAAACAGTGCGTTCACTCACATTCCTGAACGCGGGCCTAGGCCAAGTTGGAAATTCCACAACGCCCCGCACGGTTTTTCCCGACGTGTCCGTGTTGCAGTTGAGAACGATCTCCGTGCACCGGGCCCGAGGGCGTTTTTTCTGTGTTCAGCGGAATGTACATACGTTGCTGCGTATCCTCACGCACCTCAGTTCCTATGAACGAAGTTGGTACGTGTTTCAGATACCGGGCCTGCCATATCCTCCATCGCTGCCCGATGACGAAATTCCTTGGAATTTTTCGCCGAATCTCCGAAGTAACAGTTCGGAGAACCGGAGTTTTTCCCCAGAATCAGAGAGTTGTAGCCCGTTTCCAATCGAGATCATCGCCGTGCGATTTTTATTCACTTCATATCGGTCCAGCCGAGTTTCCGAAATCATCGGTCTGCACACATCTGGCGGCGTTACCACGAGCGCTTGAGCTTTTTCATGGGTTCTTCTCGGATTAATAGAGACCTTCCTTTTTCTATTTCAAGCGCGAGATGGCTCAGAAGAAGAAGAGGATCATCTTCCAGGCATACCGCGACATTTATTTTGGTTCTCTGATGCAGACCAGAACCGACCGCTGTCAGGCGCTGCGGCGTTTTGTCAAATCCAAGCTCACGGAAGCTCGGCTACTATGAAGAGGCGCCCCGGTCTTTTTCTCCGGCATCAAGCCTCGAGCCATTCCGAAGAGTGTAATTCGAGCGACACACTCCATTGTTTCAGCTTTTGTGGGCTCGCATGGACGCAGAGTCTGCTCGAAAGGTTGCCATGCCGGCCTGAACAACATGAACGCGGCTAGGTGGTTCATAAACAAAGCCATAGTCGCTCTTCGTGCCACCAACGTCTCATTAGCTGAACTCTCTACCTTTTTCTCTCTTTCTACTGCCCTCCTCCATCTCTCCCTGTTCGCCAGTCGATTTCACTCTCCGTCTCGCGGTTGGTTTTTCCTCTGCTGCCAAACTCTCGGCCTCTGATTCCGCCAAATGATTTCTCGGTTACGAATCGAGAATCCAGAACGGTTGAAAGTTCCCTAATCAGGTGGTGAGGCCGACAAGTGTGAAATCGGATCAATCGATGATCTTTGCCGATGACGCGAGCATCACTTTGAGAAACTCTGTCGGTTCTCGATTTATTTTTCGCCACGTCATCGAAATCTGGAGTAGAGGGCAATTTTTCAAAAATCGAGTCAGGAATAATGCGCTCCAGGTTGAATGTCCTCTCGAGAAAGCTCCCAGATTCTAGAACGAGCATCATCCTCGACATCACGCGGGCTCTAGAACGGATTTTGTTTGGCGCCATCAGGATTTAGGAGGCGTTCCAAAGCCAGATCATGGTTTGGTTTTGGTTGGGTTTTTGACGGAAGGGACGTCTTACCGGGCGCTAGCCATTGATTCTTACCGGAAGTCACAGTGACGGAAGCCAGTCAATACTCAGTCGAGTGAAAAGCTAAGATTTGTGCTTCGGACCCAAACTAACCCCAGCTTCCCAACTGTGTTTCGTACCTTACAGTCAAACTTCCGATTTCTCATTCCTTCTATAGTAATTCGGAGCGAACGCGCTCCGTTCTCTTCTATGAAAGACTCGGGCGAGATCCCGCGTTTTGAAACCGTTCCAGACCGTTCCAGATTCAAAAGGTGAAAGAGAGCGATGAGGGATGCCATTGCAACGACGAAGGCACGTATTCTCTCCACGAGCAAGCCGACTGCATCTACCATTCCGAGCTCTGACTCGCCGTTTGCATCCCACACTGATCGATACCATTGCGTTAACCAGCGACCACAGACGTGCTCCACGCCCTACGCCGGCTCCCACGGACTCTTGATACATTCCGCGACGTACCTTACGTCTGAAAGTCCACGGTCTCTGACCGAAACGGTCCCGGTCTTTTTTCGTGTCCTCATCCTAAGATGACTCCTGATTCAGGAGGGGGCTCAGCCCAGCAGATACCGGTCACAGTTAGAAAGTGGTTACCGTTGAACACACCCGGCAGCAGGGATCGAACCTGCGACCTCCCGCTCGACGCAGCGTCTACATGGCAGCGTGCAACATTGGCTGTGCACGTTTCCACTCGACCGACCACGCCAGCGGTTTTCAGTCAACTCTACTGGAAAATCATCAAAATGGGCTTCGAATCGTCAAAGCCGTCCACTCAGGACTCAATCGCTTGATCTTTTCAGATCTCGACTTCCCTCTTGGCTGGGAGGGCGAAATCCGATTCACCAAACTGCATCGTTTTCGACGGCTTCGATAACTCTTAGGGTGGGGTGACGACTCTTGTGGGCTGGGACTCGAGCGAAACTGAGGTTTGTCGAGTCGTGTCGGGCAACCGGACTGGTGGGAGTGGTGAAAACAGATCATAGTATATTGTGTGGAGTTAATAATGGATCCTCTCGGAGACAGCGAGGGCAGTTCTGCAACAGATCAGTGCATCTCGACTTGTCAGGGCCCGGGTCGGAGTTAGCTTCGTGTTCCCTGTACCTATTCCCTAATTGTCAACTTGTCGAGCACTGCTCTGTTCTTGCGGAAGATCGCAGTTCATTGTTGTCAACACTTCCGACAACTTCCATGGAAACCTAAACGGTTTCCAGTGGAATACAGTCGAAATCCGCACTGAGCCTCTGTTTGCGATGGAGAGAAGATCGATCCTTGATAAGTAACTCCGTTGCGTGGTCTGATCGGAACTCTACAGGAGCACACGGAGGCGAGGCATCATCGTATCGTCAGCTTGATGGAAGACACCGTTCCGACTCGGGGCCGACTACGTGACAGGGCTCATTGAAGAAGCCAACAGCTCACTTCGGAGTAAAGGAACCTCTTGAGATTGCTTGCGCCAAACCTCGGCGTTATGGTCTGGTTCCCCGTCTGTTTGCCCTCTTGACTCCCATCTGTCGGGTGCGGTTGTGGTGCGACCAACCGCCCGCCCGCCCTCGTGCTTGCCCTCGTTCCAACAAAACTTGCGTGCTTCCTCGCTCGCCGAGTTGAGTGCCCTTACTGCAAAGTTGCGTGCTTGCCCGCTTGCGAATGGCTCCCATGCGCATTAGAAAATAGACCCTACATTAGTTGCGCTTCATTACAGTCGTAATCGCTCGCTCCAATTAGGGGTTGGGACGACGAGTTTTTCATTCCACCGACAAGATTTCCAATCAGCCACCATCTTCGTTTCCTGTAATGGACAACATCAATGAGACCAATCCCAAAAAGCGTCTCCATGCCCTGGAGATTCAGGAAAAAAAAAGTTTTGGGCGCCGGGAACCAGCTCCAGCTCCGTGATTCGTCTTGCTCCGTTTTACTCGGAAGTAACTGGTAAGCGCCGTTCTGGTGGCCCACTCGGGCTCAGGATTGGGATTGAAAGATTGAGAGCGATATCGTGATGACCACTTCCTATTTGAAGCGAAACAGGTCTTGGCAACGTTGAGCGCACGAAACGGAGGCACGTGGCTCCTAAATGAAGGGCACCGTTTGTGTCAAAGGACCAACGCATTGATCTCGTGTCGTGTTCAAGATCGTTCATTTATTTCGGATCGTGGAGGAAGTAGTTACCGAAATTCCCAGCGTGGGAGACTCCTGTTCGTCTGCGAGAGACAACGGCATCACTCTGCTAAGCCAGCCTTGAAAAACGATTTCCAAGGACACAAATAGCGACGGGTTAGCGAAGATCTAAATTTTCGAAACGTACCCAACAGATGGACATTTACTCATCGCAACCAACCGAACTTATCATCGCGGTACTGATAGTATAGCTAGCGGACCTCACCCACCCGGCCGCCTGTCCTCGGTGTTCCTATTTGTGGTCCGCAAAAACCCCCAGAAGCCTGGCAGGGATATGGAGTTTTGGCAGAACATCTGTCTGCCGACGAGTCCGACTCCCACGAGATTAGTAAAATTGAATTCGAACAAACTCCCGTCCAGCCGGTCCCGTTGAAAAACTCTCAAAATCTCAATCATATCCAAACGCGTAATTGGGTTTTTATGCTTGGGACGGATTACGACGACTTCGAGATGGAAAGAATGTTTCAGCCAGGGATGAAGCTCGTCTTATCTCCTCGGAAACTTGGGCTATGAAGCTAAAGTTTCACTCGTTTGACCAAAGTTTATTACAGAGAGCTAGCGAAGAGTTTCCATGGGATATCGCCAGCGCAGAGAACAGAGATGCGTCTCGGTCGACTTATTACTCACGACGAAGAATGCTCGATGGAATATATCGAATTGCTTCTAATGAGTATCCCTGACCACATTTTCTATGTTATGAGATCTTCGCGCAAGCTTGCTCGGGATGCCCGTTCTGTTCTCGGTTTACCAGCGGAAAGGGAGCGTCCTCTGTACGACTCGGAGGTAAAGCCATGTAACGCGTCAACAGACTAAAGTCTTTATCGATCATGAACGTAGTTCGCTTGGAATTCGCCTTGAAAACGATAAACTTTTCGACAGAGCAAACCTGACGCTATGCCTCAACGTGGAGTGAGCAGATGGGTGGCCTGTCCAGTCAAGCAACTAAGTGGATGCTCAGCTTCAACGTCGTTTGCAACGAGGACGAAAAGCCGGCAGCATGGGCAGCAGGAGAAGAAGAAGTGGGAAGAGAGCGAGGGCACGAGAATGAACAGGAACCGAAGGAAAAAGATAAAAAAGGAGAAATCGAGGGAAAGGAGGAGGAATAGAAGTTCTGGTCGGACGGTCGGCTGGTTGCTCGGTGGGTGGGAAATGAGGAAACGACCGCTCGATTCTCAATCCATCATCTGCAGAAAGTTCTCATGCCTCTCACAGCGATACAACAGCATCACGAAAACATCGATACTCACCACAAGTGGACCCGAGTGAATGCAATGCAATGCGATCTGGTGCTGCCAAGAGAGAAAACGAGAGAATCAGGGAAAACGAGAGGAACAGAAGAGAGAGATGAAGGTTGTGAGCGAGAGAGAAAGAGAGAACGAGAAGGGATCTGCCGTACAGGTCTGCCGCTTTTGGGCCAGGGTAGCCTCCTACCTGGGCAGCCTACGCGCGATCGGGGGAAGACCTTTGCCGTTATTGCGGAGCTCGGTTCCTCAGGAGAACAGCTCGATTCTCCTCGCTCGCCTTATTTCCAAATTTTCATCAAACACCAGCAGATCGACTCCGATTCCGAGCGGGGTACAATTTCCCACTTCACCCCTCGGAAGTGTATGATTTATAGTCCAATGTATTCCGAGAGGCTTTGTTATTCATGTTCTGCCGAGTTTACGTTGTTGCGGTTCCGTGGTGTGGCGAACATTCTCTTGTAACAATTTGGTCGGCGGGACGTCGTGCGTGAACTGTTTCCATTCTTTCCCAGAGGAAAAATCGTGTATGTAAAGGATGTGCAGGATTCCAATTTCGTCCGCTGTCAAGGTCGGCCGCGGACTGTGTTGTAGTTTCTCTTCCCTGTGTGGCCTCACCATGAGTTGGTTCTCTTCCTCTATGCCTTCTTGCTCGCCTCGGTGCCTTGACGCCCGTTAGCCTTGATCAATGAATCCTTTCTTCTTCCCTCTTTCTCCTGTACCGAATCGAATCGCATGCCGAGCATACGGATCTCGGTGCTGCTCATCTACTCAGACATCCGGACGAGCGGACGAGTTCGCTTCGTCTCATTGAGAGTGATAGCGATTCGGAGCGGTCACGGTAATTTTCGCCGTACGAGACAAACGTATGACGAGATTCGATTCTGTTTTTTTGGAGAGTCAACCGCAAGTATCTCGAGATTGTTTCCGGGAGTTTTTGCGAGCGGGCCTCAAAACTCCTGACTCATTCATAGATCCAGCCTCTCGGGTGCGGTTTTCGACGGCTCTTCCGCGGGAGAAGGAGTTTACAAGCCGAGAAGATAACAACAACCGGGAGATCGAGGGGTACGACTGAATTGTTTTTGACTAAAAGCTCGATTGAGGAGGCCCGACGCTCTCGCGATGCCGGGAACCTCGCTCAGCAATAAACCCATTATCTCGTTACAAGTTCCGAAAAAATCGACTTCGGGTTCGCTGAGCTGGAGCCACAATCCAACACCCACAGAGCCAGCGACGGATGGGCCCGCGACAACGACGACAAAATTCCATCGCAAAATGCAGGGACGGCAACGGCTTGCAACCGACGAGATAACGGAGCCAACGGCAATGCCATTGACGGTGGCAGCACCTACAACAACAACAATATTGTCGACGGGTCGCTCTCTAGGAAGAAGAGTCGCATCGGTGGTAATGCGTTCCACACCCTGGCTCAAATTGCTGGATGGGTTTCGGATTCCAGAAGATCTCACAGAAAATCTTGATGACGCGACAACGCTTGACAACGAGGGAAATTTCACGATTCCGTGGTGTACGTTCCAAAGCTCTCAGCGAGCCTGTACAATTGCGTTGCAACGGCGGTTGTCCAACAGGTCTCACGTTTGGGAACGAGCGTGGTTCCCAGAGTTTCCTTGGGCAGCAGGTGCATAAGAACAGCGGAGCGACTCTATTTCACGACACCGGGGAGAGGAATGCTTCCAGCGATATCCACAGTAGGTGAAAACATCGCCACAAGATTCGAGTGTCTGCATCGATGCTTCTCTAATTGGTGATACGCTTGCAAGTTGACTCGACCGAGGCCTGACACAAGTTCAATGAAAACATTTACATGCAGACATAGCGTTGAAGTCTGATCTCGAACTATTGACGCCTCGAACGCCACCGTAGAGACATTATCGAATAAGTCAGGAAGCCCCCGCGCATGTGTGCACTCGCTCATTCGAGCCCTGATCTCTATGAACACCGACGCAATCTCCATAACCCGAAAATAGCTCGCTCTTTCATCGGATCCCTAATAGACGTGGAGGGTGTTCAACACAAGATCGATCCCGTCGTTGGATCCTGGCAACCTCTCTCCGCCACTTCTGATTGGCCTCGAGCTCAGCTCGAACGAGAATACGAGCTCAGTATCAGTTCCCGTAGAAGTTTCTCACAGAGCCGATTGACGTTGGCTCATTCCGCTCTCGAAGGTCACGTTGGGCAATTATACAGAGCTCTGAGGTGACGTCCGATCGGTCTATTCGAGATGAGTGAGACGATCAGACGAATTACAATTGTGGAAGACATCTGCGGCTTCGCAACAAACTTAGATCCATTCAGGCCATCTTACAAGACTCCTAATGCGGGCCGCGAACTCGTGCGAAGCGGCGTCACCTAATTCAAAATTGTCCTCAGTTTTTTTGGGGGAGATATCTATCTGAAATCGGAGATATCTCGACACGGTGATCGATTTTTCGCGCCTGTTCCAATGGGATATTTCCCTGATTCCCCCTCCCCCCCCCAAAGAGAGCTAGCGGACATGGAAACAGTAAACCGGATCTTGATAAGTTGAATAGGTTTCAGCCCCTGATTCGTGGACTTTTGGTCCGCTCGTTGCTCGTTCGTGAGCCGGCGATCACTCCGCATAGATTGACGCATGCACTTCTTCTAGGACAGTGTTTCGCAAAAAAACAGTTCACCTGCCCAAATCCGCATCGAGCGTTGGATGCGGACAGGGGCGTACACAGTTTTTTTTGGGGGGGGGGGGGGGGGGGGGGGGGATCCAAGGGCACTTTGTCAGGCTTTTGGGGGGAGGGCCAACAGATGATGATGATCCCTCCCATAGAACTCTATGGGCAGGATCGAAATTTTGAGGGGGGTCCATGGCCTTTTGGACCCCACTCCCCCCTCCCGATGTGGCGGAATTCCACTTGTCGGAGCTCGGTCGGTTCCGAGAGGTTTCTTGCAACGAGTGTTGACTGTATCCCGTGATTTTCGTGAAAAATGTATCCATGTTGGCGAAAGCGAGCCTTCGGACTGATTTTTTTCTTCTGAAATTCTGTGCAAGCACTCAGGTCGAGAGGATGCCGGTGTCAGATTTACGTGTAACACATCTCGATCTCAATGTCAACAAGTACCAAGACAAGTTCTGACCAAAGCCCTGCCTATGGAGTATCTTTGAAACTATACGGAATTTCCGAGACCGGTGCCTGATGGGCGATATTGGTACCCATTAGCGAGCCTCTCGAGGAGTGTAAGGTCAAATGCATCCAGGGTTGACCCTTAACCACGGGTCGAACTCCATCCGGTCTGGAACGAGCCGCACTAGCGCGGTCCGCAGCAGCCGAACCAGGTTTCCTTTGACACTGATTAACGGAAAGAGCTCCTTGTAGAGCCTGAAACGAACTTATGTAGAAATGAACCCAAGAATCAACTGAATCTCCTTCAATATCCCAACGGAGTGAACCGAGCAGCTCGGCTCTCAGACCGCTTGGCTGTGACCTCGAAAAGCGAGCGTGGAGGCACGCGTCGGTTCTAATGCGATCAACCCCAAATACCCGGGATTTCATGCCGACGCGGAACCCGAACGGCTCCAGAATATACCGGGATACAATATTTTGTTCCGACGCAAGCTCATCGGCTTTTGGACGATCGCTCCATTATCGACGTTTACATCAGGAACGCCAACGTGACATATGTCTCAACCATGTACTTCGTCTACCAGACGTTTTGGGGCTCCGAGCTGTTGAGTGAACCTTCCGCACGAGTCCAACTAGATCGCTGTCCGAGGTCATACTCTTCACCGACAGCGCAATACATCAACTTCTAGCGATGGAGCACTGAGAGAACGCCCGGGTCACGTAGTTCCTGCTTCAGAAGACTTCTCTCCCTTCTTGCTCTCGATGACGCCATCGGAAGGTCAATGTTGAGATTCAAGGGATAGAGCGTGAAGAATGGGCAACAGATGATGACGTTGGGAACAGGATCATTGCAAATGACATCAGGAGCTGGGACGCGAGGAGGTCGAGTCAAAGTCTCATGAGTCATGACGTTCCAAGCTCTCTTGCTGTTCAAATACTCGGCGGGCTACATTATCGAATGCAGCATCCATTCCCCAGAAGCCAATGAATATTTGCATCGATCGGATGCATAATATATTTGAATCTCACCGTCAACTTTGTTTCTTCGTGTTCCAGGATTCTGCATCCCAGCCGATGAAGGTAATCGATAGTACTGCGAAGGATATCAACAGAAGATCAACTTGCCGAAAAGGCCCATGAACGTCTGTCTCTGTTCGGCGAAGTGGAGCACCGAGCCCTACGGGAGCACAAATCATCCCAGCTCCTGATGATTTGAAAGTCCGAAAGACGTCCGCGGTAGAAGCGAGCGCTCTCGATAAGAATGATTTTATGGGACGAGAGATGGAGAGTTTGAGGAGCATACCCGGCTTCGGCGACTGCGAACCTCGTCCCTTGTGTCGAAGTCTTGCTTTTACCAGGGATGATCTCTGTTTCTTTTCCTGGTCCTGTCTTCCTCGGCGTTAAATGGAGCAGCGGAGAGCGATGAAGCGCCTCTGCTGAGTCTCTACATCACCTTGATATGAAGAATACCATCATGCCACGGAGCGCTGAGTTACCTGTCGAAAAACAATCAGCCGCTCAAAGGCAGATCGCAACGGAACCCGGGTCTTTTGAATCATCAAGTACAGGTGTTCAAGGAGGACGTGACCCACGAGCATCGTTTGTTCAGCTGGTTTCCCAGTTCTCATCTACGTAAACTTGTTGCTGGTGGCACAAAAAGGTTCTCTGTTTGAATGAATTCTATGGAGCCCTGTTTCCCTGTCGAAGGCATGATTGATGCTTGGTCTCCGCGTGATAGGATCCTGACTTCGCCCCCGGACGATGATCGGCAGTGAATACTGAAAGAATCTTGTTACGAAAACATCAGACCGGGTTACCTGCGTGTTGTGCGGCCAGGATTCATTGAGACGTCAGCTACGCGGATGACGTCGCACTCAAGAAGGAATTGAGGATTGTGCGGATCCCGACAGCAGGCGTTCAAGCTGTTCTTGTTGCGGGGAGATTGGTGTCCCATCTCGCATTCCCTGATCCAATTTTGTGAACATAATTCCTGCATTTTACCTTGCTTTTCACGCTGAATGATCATCTTCCCGCGGTATGGTCTTCTGCCTAGTTCGCAATTTTACTTGAGAACTTATTTCCTCTGAGTTTGGTAGGCTGTTATGGCCGTGAGCGGTTACACCTTGAACGTGAGTTATTTGAAAACGCACCGAGCTAGCCTCTGGCGAGCTGACTAGTACAAGAGGTTCGATTCGAGTGTCTACGATCCTCTTGAGAGGGTAGTTGGAGAGGAGCTGGCTAGCTAATCGTTGCCGCACCTGGAACTGCCTCGTCCATAACCATGGTGCAGGCCACCGTATTGAATAACCTCGAGGTTTACTGACATTCTCTCGAGTAACTTAATTGAATAGTATTGGGGGGGGGGGGAGCGGAGTCCCATACGAATCGCGTTCCCTCATTCAAAGTTCATTCCGGATTCTAACACAGGGACTGCGCAGATGTACTCCGAGTAGCTCTCGAACCGTAACATCATCATGAGCACAGCTCTTCTGAGGCTCGAAGATAAACCGTTATCCCAAACAAAAACCGCCATCCCGAACCACCCACTTCATCAGCCCTTTCTGTGATCTGAAGGATCGGCAGTCATGCGGGAGTCTGCGGAGGAAGAAGTGCTGCTAAACGGTCAAGCCGAGGTTAACCCCCTCACAGAGTGAAATCGAATACCTCGGAAGACGGACCCTCTCAAGGCTTCATAAAAAGCAGCTGCGAGAGCTTGCTAGTCCCAGTCAGAACAGGATTTTTTTAACTAGCATTGAGCGTACTCAGATCGCCTGCACCCGCAGTTCGGCTCGAGGATCATCATGCGCAATTTGGCACCAGTTCTTCTTCCCCTGCTTCTGGTCGTAATACCGGCATTCTCAGTTCCGCCCGGCCTCAGTGACTTACCACCTTGTTCAGTGAAACTGCCGAAGATACCGGAAAAGCCCTCCTATGAAATCCTGAATCCCAACGATGGTAATGGACCCATCGACGACGACCCCGTCATCGCGAGCCATGGTGATGTGGCGAAATCCTCGAAAGCTCGTTCAGGATCTAAGATTCCCTTCGTGGAGGTTGCTCTCAAGGGGAAATCCCTCACGGGGGAGCCGTTTGAAGCGAAGATGGTAGTGAAAGTGAGTGAACGTCTCTACAATCAACTCGTGGACATGCGAAACATCTACTGCGAAGAAGGTTTTCTCGGCGTCGTCCGCTACCTCTTGTTGCAGAGCAGGAGACGTGGCCGTGCGTTGACTTTGGCAGAGACTCGTCCGTCTCCAATTCTCGCGCTCGATTCAAAGCCTTTCTCTTCCTTACTTTCTGACCCGAGGCTTTTCGAAGCTGAAACCGTGGGTGGGACAACGCAATACTTCCTGAAGCTTCCGGAGCAGGTCTCAAAAGCGTAGGTGCTGGGTTCAGATAGCATCAGCCTCATACTAATATATCTGGAGAGAGTCAAGAAAATAAATCTGGGCGTCAACGTTATCATGTGCCATTCCTGGTTGGGTTGATGATTCACGAGTAGATTCGATGCATTAGAAGAGTTCACTGTGATCGCTCTCGGTGGGAAGAGTTCTTTGAACCACCAGTGGCATTGAGGATCACTCTGGAGCCAAATGCTTCGAGAAAGATAGCAGCGGTTTCTAGAAGTTTCGAGATGAATAGGAGCTTTTCCGGTGCCTCCAACTCGCAACTCGTCTGTCTCTCTCTGTTGTTCATGTGCGACTCGCTCTCGGAATCGAAGGTCAAACCTGAGAAGGCTATGAACCGCTGAGGGACTCGCAAATGCGATTCGAGCAAAACATTCGGGGATGGCTCGAGCGGATGGAGTCAGATACTGTAGCGTTTGCGAGAAGTTCTTGCCACCGTTTGTTCGCGAGGAAAACCTCGCTAACGAACGACTCTGCTACTCCTGTTAGTTTGGTGATCTCCGAGCCGCGTGCTTTTCTCTCAGAACGAGCGAGCTCTCCATGCCATTACAACTCTTCACACGTTAGAGATTTGAATCAAATATCTATAATCATATCTGATACTCGATGGAATTTCGATATCCCCGGGAACGATGGCCGGCATTCTAGTCGAAGCCGTCTCAGATTAGACTTTCGGGTAGGAGATGTCTCGCGGAAACCTCATATCCAAAAACTAGCGGACTGTTAAGCAAATCGCAGGAGAGGCGATGGAGGGAACGAGAATGTCCTCAATGGTCGAGAGCTGAGATCCAAGAATTCGGGAACGGAGACTCCAGAGTTCGAATTTCACCTCTGTGCATCTCCTCGTGGTCCCGACCGCCAGATCTTCTCAAGATCTGTTCCGTCCTCCCTATGATTTGTGATGCTCCTGAAGATGCCGCTGGATCTCGGACAGCAGGCAGAAGCCGCTCGAGGCGGAGCCGTGAGCATCCCCCTCAGGGCTGCAAACATCACCAACTCACCCGCCTGAACTTCAACAAGATGCCCGTGGCGCAACGGCAAGCGGCACGAGTCCCGGATCGTTGGAAAGATGATCAGACACGAGTCGAGTACTTCTTCGGATATCACGTCATGGAAGCTTGGGTCATCCTCGAAGCTCATCTTACGATTGGGCCCTCCCGCTATCCCAGAACCGCGGTTCCGGGACCGCAAAACCGCAAGAATTTTCCGGGATTTGCTCGTAAGGAACCGTAATATCTTGGTGGGTAAAAACCGCGAGAAACCGCAACCAGAATAACCGGAAGAATCGGTCATCGAGCTTGACACAGAGGCGACGTGGGACGTGGGGAATCGAACCATATAATGTTCACAGCGAGGACCTTCAGCTCGTGAACACCGAGTTCTACCTGCCGCGGTTCGAGGTAGCCGGAACGCTTATGCTCCTCGAGAATACTTTCTGCTTTCAGCGTTGCAATGAGATAGAAAAATTGAGCTGGCAGGCGCGTCTAACGCCATGATTCGAGCGCTTGTTTTCACCGCACTATTCGCTAGGTTCGAAAGCGAGTGAGGCTGGGTGCACGTAACGCTTTTCCGTAGGGCTTCCAGGGTCGAGTTAGAATAAATCTGTTCCCTACGAACGTGGATCTATCCACAGATTCTTCTCGACTCCAATCTGGGCATCAGCCGCGAAGGCTGGAGGTCCTAGTTTTTCTCTCCAGTGACAGATAGTCCATTGCATTCAACCATACAGGGCGAGCGCAAACGTAGTCGAAGAGTATTATATCTCACAACAATATCAACTGTAAGATTCTCAATGTGAAATGTTTTTCCCTCGCAGTTTTTTGCGTTTTTTTTGCGGTTTCTTCCTGGGGTTCTCGGCTTGCGGTTTTCTGGAAACATTTCAAGGACCCCCGTAAGGCTTTGAAAATTTAGGAAAGATTTCCAGCGCAATCGATGATCAATCCTTGGCAACGGAGATAGACATTGTCTGAATCGTTGGTTTGTCTCTCCGCTCTGTTGACGCTGTCATCCTCAGCCGTGTCGAGCTGAATGCGGGAGCTTGTGAATTGGGGACGAGCTGGACGTTTGGGCTGCCTGGGGACCACGGACAGACTACAAGGCTCAGGCGTTAGAATCGGGACTTACCCGAATGGAAGAAGACGGAATGTGGAAGGGGCGGGGCGGCTGTATCGCAGAGAGGAGTGTTTGTCAAAGAGCCCCTTGCATAAGATATAACCAGGTCCCTAGGGCTTAACGACCACGACTACGACAACGGGGACGACAAGAATCTTCTCCCCACCCGTCGACAAATACGAAAAGAGAGCGGGAGAGAGAGAGAGACACCGAGGACACGGATGTGTGGCGCGCAAAGCCTGCATTTCTAACACGGCGTCGTCAGTTAAATATTCTCTCGTAGGATTAGTAAGCAGACCAAGAGTACGCATCCTGTGTGGTACTCCGCTCGTGTTCCTTCGTAGTTTCCTCCGCTATCGTCATCCTCCGTCTGCTCTAGGCGCTAGCCTCTACTCTTGTAGCTGTCGTCGTCGTCGTCATCTTCATTATCAACATCGGTTCAACAGCCGACAAAGACGAGCAGAAGGAGCATCCAAAGAAGTGTTCAGTTATCTCTACACCCTCTGGCGGAGCCGAGCAACCGTCGCGTCTCGTCAGGGTTTCGTCTCGGCGATGCATGGCTCCACTACGACGACAGCAGCAACCGCGAGGGCATGGGATGCCTTTCTCGCGGCTGCTTTAGCGTCCGCAGAGACCGAGGATAGCTGCCTCTAACGTTTTTCTCGTATCTTTCCACTGCACCAGCAGCCGACCAGTCAACCAGCTCGCGTCAACGAGGCAGAAATGCAGATAACAGGGTGTTGCCGTTGCCGTCGCTATCGTGGGCATCATCATTGGCCCAGAGTCTCTCATCGTCAATTTCATCCCCCACTTCATTTGGAGTGCGGCGGTGTTAACAGCTGAAATCCCACTCACGTTCTCTCAAGTTTAGAAAACCGAAGCCTCCGTCGTCTGGTTAGGAAAGTTCAGCTGATAACCAGGAAAGCTGGACTTCTCGGAAAATCTTCTCTGCATCGTCGTGAGAACTCCTCGGACAGCCATTTTATCTTTTCGCGAAACGTCGGAAATTTCTCCGAGCCGACTCCTCGCCCGCTCGCTCACGGCATTCGAACGAACGCACCTTACCGCGAAAAACTCTAGAATACCATAGTCGCCATGTCGCAGTCAAAGCCCCCACAGAGTTCTGTCACGGAAAGAATCTCCCCTCGCACAAGCATATTGAGATCATTCAAATGGGCACAGATACGTTCGACAGGAGATGTTATAAAATGCTCATCGATATCATCGCTACGTGCGATCCGCGATGCGACTGCTCTTATGATCTCGAATCTGTGGGGAGCGGGCACCGCTCAGATTGAGATATGCGTGTGATAATAGACCCCGTCATGTTGTTGTACGATTGCCACACGCTGCTGCAGGAGCACAACTCTCAAAAATCCGGAAACACACGAGCTCGGTCTTGTTTTCACGGATTACTCGTTTCCTGAAATATTGTAGTAATTATACCCCATTCTGAAGTGAGCGTCCTCTCGGGAACTCGTGGTGCGGAAATTTCATCGCATTACACGAGGAAAAACTGGAAATCTCAATCTTCTCCATCGAATTGCGTCGACGACAAGAGTGCTCGACATCTTTGGACTCGTAAGAAGAACAATCCTTCATACCCGTGTAGATTCTCGTTCTTCAGAATGAAGCCCAATGGAACTAATCTAAATGACGTCGGTCGTCAATGATTATTTGAAAGACATGACAACCGTGACCCGAGATATGGCGGATGATGTCTCGGTCACGAACCTTGGAGGCTCGAGCTCGGACACGCAATGTCGTCGGAGTTCAACGAGCTTCCGAAAGGACTGATTCGGACAATGTTGGGCCCCGAGCACTTGGCTCTTTGCTGCTCTGATGGTACCATTTTGTGGATTCGACCGGATTTCGAAGTGCCGACGGCTCATGAAAGTTCCGAGGTCACGCTCGTTCCATTTTGTCTCGCACATGGAATGTTTTATGATTGAGGTTATTGATTTTTCATCACATGCGAACCTCGTCCGGGGCACGCTTTCTTAGCCGACCGTTCGGGCTTGAGTCCTTCCCTTGTGTACTTCAAACATGTCGACGTGCATTCTTGGACCTGATTTTTCAACACGATCCCTTGATTGAGAGCTTTTTCCTGGGAAAAGTCGTGAATCCGCTCGTCGCTACATTGTATGGACACTACCCTAAGCTGTATTGACCCGAGCGCATACCGATTCCACTCGAGTGTCGACGAGCTCTCCGCCAATCAGGCTAGTTTCCACAGTTCCGGTTCCATTCAATCATCGATCCGAATAAGCTGTGTTTGGACATCTATCCTCTTGTTACGGGTGGTCGATTTGGGTTGTGAGATACCCATCGGATGACGATTGTCGTTATCCGTCCATATATCAACCTGCCCACCGATCAGTGACGCCTGGATGCATGCAAATCAATGTAATGCGGCGATAAAGTGCATTAGGCGGATAAAACCGTGCATGCTCTCGATTTTGCGTTTTCATTCGACCCACGGGTGCTCCCTCCTCCTCTCCGACCCCCTCCTGGAGCTCCCAATCGCAAACACCAGCGCCTCACTAACGGGAAAAAGAGACATCGTGCTTGCAGGTGATCGGAGACAATCGGTTCTGGTTCACGCAAAACGCTCCGAACACCGATCGGCCTTGACAGAACGTTGGAAGGACGGATGCGAAACGAGAGCTTGACACTTTCAGCACAACGGGTCCTCGTTCGGGAGAATGCAGGTTGCAACTGAATGGAGGACGACGAGCACTCGAACAAAAAGAGTCCTTCATAAGAAACGCGATCGTTAGACGCATTGAAGCCCCGGTGACAAAATCAATTCTCGTCTATCCGGTGCGCAGTGGTTGATCAAAAAAGTTCTCTTAGCACGACGGACGGATGGACGGGCGACATTAGCTCTGCTGATAAGCATGGTAATTTAGGATGCTGGTGACACGAGCAGATACGATGTGAAGTGACGTGAGCTAACGTCTTACGCTCCCTCGGTCCTCCTTCTCCTCGGGTGCTCCACTCCCAATCTATCTCCTTGTTCGCCTGTTCAAACAGCCACAAGCCGAACCCCAACCATACGAGAGCGGCTCAATCACGAGCGATCCTCAGGCGGGCGCAGGGAGAACGAAGCAATAAACAAACGAATTCCCCGAAATTCTCCCGAACTTTTCGAGGTTTTTGAAGAGAGGAGTACAACTCCCCCAAGTTTCCTCCCCAACTCGGCATCAGAGCTCATGTTGCGAAGAGCTTCGATCGAGAAGAGTAGACATTACGCCGCTCCAATGGGACAGACCGAGTCAATTGGATCGCGTCCCATCGGAATCAAACTCGTGCCTTTGAGTCTCGCACTAGGAATCCCCCCCCCCCTCTCGCTTAGCCTGAGAGCCGCGGTAGGGGGCTGAAAACGCACTCACGCAGTCATTACCATATCTGAAGAACGGTCTTTGAAAGAGACAAACAACCAGCCATACGAGCATAGCAAATACGCCGGAAGAAGACGAACTGCATCTCCTCAATAAAACATCACAAGCTCTGTGAGCAATTACAGCGAAAGCACCGACTCGCCTTTATGATCTAGCCGCCAACTACGTCCTAGACATTTTACTTTTGTGTATTTTTAGCGTGAAAGGAGCTCGCTTCCGGCTCTCGGATGAGAGGACGACCGGGGACAGCCGGCAGCGCGTCAAAGCAACATTCCCCAGGAGTGGTCATCGCCCGAGGCAAATGGATCGGGCTAGACTACGGTTGGTACAACGACGTCGACCACTTTTACCGAGAGGACAACCTACACCATCACAGCCACCACCACCACCGCCAGCCTAGACAGCAGCAAGAACACCATTGCTTGTCTTGTCGCTGCGTAATTGGCCAAACACTGCTCGCTACCTTGACGGGGCGTAGCCAATGTGTCAGACACAGCGGCGAATATTAACTATGATCATGTTATCCTCTTCCCAGGCGCTGCCAGAAGCCGCTGACCAAGGGAGAGCACCATGCGAAGATGACAGCGTCAAACGGGAGAGCGCCTGGAACGTAGCCCGTAACGTTCTCAGCGAGAGGAGGGACTATGTTCATAATTACCGGGACTTCAGGGCGCGGACAACCTGCTGGGGACACGTTCTCAGAAGCATATCTTGAACACCCGCTTGACTCAGATAACTCTTGAGATACGTCGTTTTTGTTGTAGGTGAACCCGAACGTCCCACCGTCCAAGTTCCATTTTCTGCCTTCCGAAAAACCGAAGATTCCACTTCACGCAGGTGGGACTTCTGTCGTCGACGAAAGGCATCCATTCGTGCCCAATATTCGTTGCTGGTCGTGACGTACCGAATTGGCCAGCATTTGGTTGCCAGGTTCTCCAGGTTTTCTCCAGGCGCTCGAACTTTGTTCCCGTCGACGCCCGGTTCAGAACCCGACCCGATTGATGCTCGTCCTTTTCACGGAGAGGTGCGCTACCTGATGTGGCCGAAACGTTCGTCTAGGCGCGCGTTGGGAAGACTGCGAGGGAAGCGCGAGAATTTCCATGAGAATATCTTTTCGCTTGGAATCAATTTGCATTACAATAGGACATCGTTGTCGTCGTCGTTTTCCTCCTCTCCTCTCGTTCTTCTCGTATTTTTTTCTTCGTTCCTCTCGCTTGCACTGTTTCGATGCGCTAGGATCGAGATTGCCTCCATTGACAGTCTATCGTGTTAACGATATCCTTGTCCCGTCGTATCACTCACTCACCCACTCGCACACATCACCATAAGCCATTCAATTCATCCCATTTATCTGTGCGCTCTCGTCCCGTCCTGCAGTCATTCTCCTGACTTTCCAGCTCTTCTTCTTCATCTCATCGAGTTCCCGATTCCGAATGTCTTCCTCGAAGTTTCTCCGGCTCGGATTTCCGCTCCTGGAAATCAACAGCAAGTGCTCGAAGCGTTTCTCGGAGCGTTCACGGTTCGACACCGAATCGCTGTGATTCAGTTCAGTTTTGGAGGATGGGCCAGCTCGGTTTCGAGGCGGTTGCGGGTCGGTTTTGCAGCGGAAAGTATGCCTCCTGAGTTTATTTAACAGGGATCTTGCGCCTCCGGCTAGGCTTAGGACTCACGCGCACGCATATGGAATTAGAATGGTTTGGTCCAAGCTTTCGACCGCTCGGATTACCACCGGGATTCTGGAATCCTATTTTCTATGAAGGGTAGCGTCGACCCGAACGCGTGCTGGTCGTTTACGGGACTGCGTATGTTTTCTTGTGCAAATATTCGCACGGATTTCAGCCGGAGAGATGGGAAACTCCGGCTAGAGAGCGTTAGGAAATATTTGAAACTGAGGAGACTTGGCTAGTGGGGAAATCGGCCATCGAATGAGTCGAAATGGCCGTTCCTCCGGGATCACCAAGATCGGGGTCGAAAAATCCTTCAGATCTACATAGCTCCTCCAACCGCGATTCGCAGGTCAAGTTATAATTACGAACATTGAGATCCGTTCAACAACATCCCGACGATTTAGAAGTTCCCGCTCTGTGCTGGGACCTTGCGTCGACCTTCGCGGTTGCGGAGGTGAACTCCGCTGACTCCCTCTCGTCGACCTTTTCACCTTCGGCTACAGCATTCTGACCTTTTGAGATCTCTCGGAATAATTCACTCCGCAAGACTATAAACATATGGGAATACATAATCATCCAATGAGCCATGGTAGGTAGTTTCAGGAACGAGTTCACAGATTCAATCCGGCTTGAGCAGTATCCTATCCGATCAACGACCCTTTCTCCAGCGTATGCTTGGAAGATTCAGCAGAAGTGCGGAGTAGAGCGACGAAACATTCACAACGTTTTCATGCGCGGGAACCAGCACTAGTCAAGTAACTTCTGGGCACGTTGGGGCGGTTTGTTTGCTCGCTTTGAATGAAGCATCAGCTTTAAATAACACCCGAGCGGAGCAGAAACTTGTCCTACAGGATGCATAAGTTGTCTCACTTGCGTTTAAGAGTACATCCAAGGGTACAACTTTCACACCTTGCGCGGACTTCCGCATGAACGAATGATTCAAACTTCTCAGCTGCATTGATATCAACGCTCGAGACCTCACTTTCGAAATATTTCTGGACGTGAAGAACGTTTTTGCGGCTCTCCGTGAGGTTAGATGCAGCAACATAGTATGCGTGAAGTTTAACATATGATTCCAAGGAATTGGCAATAGCTCACCGAAAAATAAAGACAAAACTCGATCATGTGCGTATTCGATTTCCGAGTCCGCCGCATTCCTCGATTGGAATGTGATTTCTCGGCATGCTTGCTCGTTAGGAAACTTGGACCTCGGTGTCCATTGCCATCTCAGTTTCAATCAGTCCCTGAAAAGTTCCGTTAGGAAATCTTCCGATGCGATTATGGGGTTCAAATTGGGTCCCAAAACTACGCGTCGTCTCATCTTCGAGCTTGGCCGCTGAGAAGAGTCCAAAACAACAACGGGGTTGAGGAGGATAAAGCTTGTGGGACACTTGTAGTTTTCGAGGTCTTGTTCTGGTGTATGCAAGAGCATCGCAGGTCAGCAGTGCACCACGGCAATCTTGACTTTGAGAACAGCTCCCGTGCAAACAACCTCAGTTCATGCTCCGCATTGCGGGCAATCCTCTTGACTTATGGCCAAGGCCGAAAATAGCGTTCACAGATTGTGATCGAACGAGCAAGTTCGCTGATGCACGCTATGTTTGCGAGGTCTACCTCAATCACGCGAGTCGTAGAGTGTAGCCCGTGGATGACAAACACGAGCTTGTGAACAACTTTCAAACTGAGAATTTCGAATCAGCTGTTTCGAGAAACGCGACCCGAAATGCAACAACCGGGTCCACAAGACATGGAAACGGCGACCAATGTTCACAGTGGTCCCGAATCAGTCCCCGAAATCGATTATTCCCGATTTCTTCACTCGAAGTTGGTCTTCCTCGGACGTTTCTATCGCGCTCCGGAAGTCTGTAGTGTTCAGCTAACCAGAATCGAAGGACGATTCCCGAGAGGAAATATCGAGTATGGGAATCCGAGTTGCCCTCCCGATCTGTACTCGACCTCACGATTCGCTTTTTCCAATGCGCTGAAGCGCGGACTGGAAAAACCCACGCGCCACTTTTTTTTTTCCTGTATCGCTCGACGGCACAGCCTCGCGTCACGGATGCTATCGTTCTGCAGGATCCACAAACTCAGAATTCCTCTGCAAGTTTTTTCCCTCAACATACCCAGTTATGGCTGCGGGACATCCATTCGTACGTTTCAGAGAGGAAGTCACTACTGCCGAAACGAATCGAGGAGGCCGGCAGCACGGCTTACCGACTTGCAATGCTCGTTTCCTGAACACCGTTGCCGATAGATATCGAAAGAGAAACATCGAGAGAACATAGAGCCGGCGGGAGCGAGGAACACGCAGCCAACGTCCATAGCCTCTGGGTATTAGATGGCTATCGAACTGAAATATTCGACAACGTATGTCCGCTCGCCCAGCTGCATCCTCTTTCCTTTTCCAAGCAACCAAGTTTAAAGTCCGTACAGGAAGCTGCGCTCCGATTTATGGACTCTCTTCTATAGAGGCCCCAGCACCTGTGTCGTCCCCCTCCATTTTTCCCGTTTGTTCAAGTCGCTGGATTCATATGAACTCCATGAGCGTTTTCCATCCTCTCCACTCAGCTGCTCCTCAATCATTGTTTTCTCAGGACACCTTTTCTACCTTTTTCTGCCGTGTTGCAATGATCATTACTCTCGTGTCCCCTCACATCCCAATCCTTATTCTCATTTCCAGGAACGGATTGCCTCCACAGGCCATGATCTACTTTCCGGAGGATCCGGAACAGAATCTTGTAAAAGTCTCGCTCTCTCATCTCTTTTCGAGAAAATCAAAGAACACAGGCGATCCCTAATGATGGGGCTATCCTTCAAAGAGTCGCGAAGCTTCCTTCAACGACAAGGATCGCCGGCTCGGTCAGCTCGAGACGGATTGCTCAGCCTGCACATGAGTGCCGGCCGTCGACTCGATGAGCGCCAAGAAAGCGAACACGATCAAAATCCAGCTGCTGCTGCTGGTGCCGCAGCAAGCGAGGTGCGGGAGCAAAAGAGTTCTTTGAAAGAGTGCTCGTGATTAATATAATCAGGGCTGTTCGGACGACGAACTTTAATCTTCTTCAATAAGGGGTTCCGGCCGCGCCCCATTCTTCATCCATCAAAAGGGATCAAGTTTTTTCCCCGAACAAATCTCCCATTTGTCGCCTTGGCACAGGTTTACCTCATCACTCGAGGAATGAGCGTAGTTTATACATGTCAATTCCAGCGAGGCTCTCGAGGGGGCGAAAAAAAAACTAACGGGTAGTCGTCGACCAAGCGCAGAGACTCGAGACGGAGGAACGATGAAATCTTTGATGAATTTCGAGAATTTAACGACCGGCACGGTCTCCCCTATATTCTTTTGAAGGATGAAGAATCGATAAACAGGCTCCTCACCTTCCATGGAATCGCAGCAGGGAAATGTAGGAGATGGCGAACTCTATCGTGGAGTTCAGAACGCCGGACCTAAATGAGTTTATTTCGGGGTTGCTCCAGGCTACGTTTCCGCAAAGTTTGGCCGTTGTGGCGCGGTGAATGCACCTGTGACGCCGTTGTCTGCTCCGGGGAAATTCGACACGCGGTGTTGCGCCAACCCATTTCAATGAGGCGATTCCGCCGAACTTTGAGGATGAACTTTGGGGTTTACAGGATGTTTTTCTCCCATGCTTCCGATACAATCGCTCTGCATTCAGGAAGTCCCGATGGAAACTGTTTTCCTCTCCCGAAATCTTTCGTTTTAGAATCGTAAAATCAACTCGAGGGATGAGGAATCGACAGTGTAAGGATTGACAAGTCGTCTCTCTCCAGACGGCTTCTGGTGGATCCGCGTGCATTGCCCGGCTTACGAAGCCGAATGACTCCTTCCCGTGCTCAGCGTCATATTAATGAGATCGCAACCGTCTCAAAACTTGTTAGGTTGCCATGAGGGAACAGATTCAAAGTTTGCGAGCTCCTGTCACGTTCGACAGACTTACACGGATCCCTCCCACTGAGGGTGATGTGCGATCGAAATCCAGCGACCCACTGAGAAGCGTCACTGAGCGCAGCGCTGAGAAGAGTGAAAGCACAACAGATCGAGGATCTTTATCAGGACAAGGAAAGAGACGTCAATGTATCCGATCTCAAGTGAGGAATGACGACCGACAAGTAGAAGTCTGGTTTACAGCCAGCGAGCTTTTGCAAATCCTGCTCTCCCGCTTCATCCATGGTTACTTTTCTGCTTGGCTGTGCCGCGAAAGCGCCTTCTGCGACGCTAGATCTTGAAATTGAATTCCGGCGCCAAATTTAAAGACCTCCCACTCCGGTCAATGCGGTGTAAGGTAAGTGAAGTTCAACCGTGCACCTCGCGTGTGCTCGTGAGACTGCTCAGTGCGCAGTGCGAATGCCTTGTAGACATCAGAAGCCTGTTGAGTAGACTCCGCTCTGAGGAACTGAGAACTGTTCGTGGCGGACAGAGCAAGGGCTTGTCTCTTGTTAGTTCATTATCCTTGGGCTTGTTAGCGAGGGGTCGCGCATACCTGAATTACGATTCCACCTCCTCCTTCTAACAACAGCCCTCACCAATCCACCCACTTGAAGGCAACTGGCGAGGAGATGAGTTACCCGGCCGGATAGACAGCCGTTCCTCCTGCGTTCATCCCTCCTGCCCACCCACTCACTCACCCGGTGAGCTCTACTACTGAACAAGCGAATAGCCTAATTAGTTAGGAGCACTCTGAATTGTTTATCCCTTCCTAATCTTGTTGTCTTTCCAAGTGGCCCCGCGTCCGAATCCGCGCGAGCTGGGCATCTCTGCGAAGCTCCGTCATCAACGACACAACGAAACTAGACAGAGATTAAGTTCTACCGCGAATAGTAGCTCAAGAAGAAAAACCAACAACAGCTACAACAACAACAGTCACATCTACCGGGCAACACGGTCGGTCGTCCGAGTGAACTACACATGAGGGAGAACTACATGGTCACTGTAACGCTCCGCGGGAGCGTATAAATCATTTCATCAACTGATGGCTCACTTTTATGGCTCTGGGGCACCCCGGTGGAACTGGCGGATGGGCGGCGCAGGGGTGACTCGGGGACAAGGGAATACGGCCACTGCCGCCTTATGTTCCTCTTCCTCTTGGTGTTTTCTCCAAGAACCGCGACTCTGAGCGTAGAAAGTCCCGGCGGGGAAGTTGTGGGCAACCGATGCGAGGAAGGCGACCATACAGATGAGTGGGGAGGAGTCGGAGGGGAGTAGGGTTAGGGGGGGGGGCAGGGATACCGGGGGAAGGGAGGGGGTGAGAGAGGCCCGGAAAGAGCACCAAAAGAGAGAGGCTGTGGCCACGGGTAATAAAACTATTATCTCTGTTATGTCTGACATTCTACGGACGTGCAAGCAAGAAACACCATCCTGCCGATGACAGAGACGAAAACGTCGCTGTTGGGAGAAGAGAACCGCGACGTCGGCTATCCTTAGTGTAACCTGACAGAAATTGAACGCTTCGCGTGAGACGGCGTCGTGGAGTGTATCTGCACTCGACGTACGGGAGATTCGTCCTTGTGAGACCGACGTGGTAGGATCTTCGTCAAAGTACCGCACCGCGAGCGCCTTTACGCCAAAAACTCTCCTTTCTTTCCTAGAGATCCCCTTGTCCAATTTCTCCAGGCGAACCCGTTCCCTTTGCGTTGTAGATAATGTCTAATGTCCAGACTTCCGTGTTTCAGGGAAAGCACTCGACAACGTCGGAATCGTAACAAGAATCGACAGTCGAATAAGAGAGTCGTAAAGCTCTAATAAGTTCCTTTGTAACTGCGATAGAGCAGAATCTTCGTCGCGGCCGTGTCTGATCGAATGATCGATAAGCGGATGAAGGGCTAATAGTCTCCCAAAAATCTAGTAAGCAGAACGTCATAAAAAAGTGACATGGCAAAAGATACTCCCTCTAATACGCCCGCAGGACTGGCCGATTGAGTCATAGACGCCGCCGGTTGAGCTGTCACGCAGATGGACACGTTTACTCTTTCTATGTCGAGTCTTCAGGATCGTCCGGACTCGCGCTATATATCGCCATACCTCGTTTTTTTTTTTCTCAAAAACTTCGCGGTCTCGTTCGATCTCGAAAGTTTTCGCTCCAAGGCGAGCTCGAAGATTCTTCCGCTTACTCTCATTCTCTTCCGCGGAATTCACCCTGGACGTCACAGAGACTCCGCGCGCGAGAGGTGAACTCGGGCACCCCTATGACAGGGCTCATCAAATGACGGTTTTCAAGCGTCATCGAGTATTTTGTCAAGATGCGAGCGTTCGGAGGATTTATTAGCCGATTGACACTCTGAATAAAGTACTCCCTCGAGGGCAGGGCGGTCTTCGGTATCAGTCGACAGACGTTGCTGGAAGTTACAGCCTAGCTGAGTGACATTGCAAATATATGCGTGAGCAGGATTGCACCCAGAGCACGTTGACGCTCTCCGTTAAGAGAGAGTTAATGCAGCAGCAGCCGCCGCCACTGACTATAGCTTTATTGCCCTCTGCAGCAAAGATCAGCCGAACATAAAAGTCACTTACCCGCTCATGAATTGATTTAAGGCTTGCAAACGACAAATGCGGCCCGGATTCACGGCTCGGGGCCAACACATGGGCTAGTTGGGCCGGTTTGTTTGCTCTGACGAGCTCACCATGATCGAGTGCCCTGCCAACAGCCTCGCAACGCTACAGCACCACCTTACGAACGGAGAACAGAGAGCTGAGCCCTTACCTCTCGTCTGTACTCCACGCGTGAACTCACTCAGTTTCCGACCATCTCGACGTTTCAGAGGAGAAAGAGCAGTACCTGAACTTCGGGCAGGGTTCCACATGTTCTGGGGGGAACTTTTCCAATATTTTGTAAAACCTTCTCACGGAGCGTTTCCCAAAGACGGAATCACGATTTCGGAAACGCGAGCTAGGCAGATGGTCCTCAGGATCCGTGGTGTCCACAGAGGGTGAAGAAGGAGGGTCCCGGCGTGACGCAAATGAATGGTCAGAGAAAAAATAACTAGGTGTGCGGATTGCAGCTACCCCCCGCCGCCGGTGCAACAAGACACCCGGCGAGTGACGGATCCATTCCCGGAATGAATTACTCTTCCGATAATGCAACTCGTTCTGAGAAATTATATCTCGAAGCAGCAGAAGTGGGCGCGCACGCGAGAAATGAATCCTCAAAGTGACAAACGGGCTGAAGGATATTCGAGGCAAAAACCACCGAGAGGGAAAGTCTCCCGTCCTCATGGGCAAAAAGTTCGGTTTCGGCCTCGAGTTTCTGTAACCGACGTCTCTGAGCCATATCAGAAGCGTAGAGCTTCAATTCCATGAGAAATCAACCCAAAGCTTCTCAAGCCTTGAGTATCTATGGAACCCTGAGAAATTATTCCGCGGATTAGGAATCCTTAATGCCCGGGTTGAATTTGAATGCGAAGAATTAACGCCAGCGGACGCACTGCCCGAGCGTCGACGAAGTATTCGTAGCACTTGATGAACCCACCGGGCGAGCTTAGGCCGGGGGAGAGTCATCTACCGCTTGAAAATTCACAAACACGCGGCTAAATCCGATAGGACCACCCCAGCGCTTTAGCAAGTGGGTGGTAGGGACAAATAGTCTCGGCAATCTCTCCCCCTCTGTCCCTCTCAACCCTGAACCCACCTCCACAGCTCCTCACATCTGTAACAGATCTCACATACAAACTCCCCGAACGCGCGCGCGCGCGCGTGCCCGCTCGCTCCGAGACACAAACATATCATCCCAACTCGGTTCGCCTCTGGCTCTGACAAGACAACTGAGCCTCGGAAACAATTTCTCCCCACCAGGGAAACAGCCAGCGAGGCAGCCACGGAGCAAAGGGTTGCCCGACGACGATGACGGGGAAGATCTGCTTAACGAGGCGTTCCAGAGCTTGATGAGAACAAAACTGCGACTGACACTCCGCGATAGACCGGTTGGTTTTAATGCATTTTTGATGGCAGCCCACCTCGAACACTCGAAATCACGCAACGATCGAACCGCGTTCGCCCCCACTGAACTTTGCCATATCCGGCCAGGTGTCTCCCAACTTCATTCTTGCCTCAATCAAAACGCTCGCCAAATGCTGTTCTTGACTCCTCCACAGACACTAGCGTAGCCAGGGGGGGGGGCCGAGGGGGCCATGGCCCCCCCCAAGATTTTTGGATCGCCCATAGGGCTCCATGTTAAAGCTCAGCATCATCGTCCATTGGCCCCCCCCCCAAGATGGTGCAGAAATGGTCTTGCTCCCCCCCCAAGAAAAAATCCTGGCTACGCGCCTGTCCACAGAGTATGGTTTGCATGCGGTAAGAGAGCTCAGAATTTTCGCTAATCCGTCAATACTCATCACCTCGTTGAATGCGAGGTCAAATGACCGCAGGATTTGCGGAAAGTGACGGGAAACAAGAACGAATCGCGGAAATATCCATATCCATGTTCTCACATGGAACGGAGTTTCATTTTGTGAAATACCTCGACCGAACTGCGAACTCGTGATTTCTCTAAAGTCCGAATTATGGAAAGTCGAGAGGTTCGACGTTCTCGTTCGACTGAGCTAGAAGAGCTCCTGAGCTAGGTAACCCCTGTTCTACCGTGGAAGTATTTTGAATAAAAACTCGGTGACGAGAGTGAACATGTGTGCTCCGGCTGGAGCCGAGCTCACTCAGGGAAAAAATGAAAGAAAAAGGTGGTAGCGGGTCAGGTGGGGAATGCTTCAATGCGAACGCGTTGACTCGTAAATTTTTCGTCCAAGGGGAGTTTACCTCGGTGGCGATGGATCGAAGGGGAATAGGCTGATTATTGTTCTGAGTCAGCCTTAGCAATGCTCGTTGCTGATATTTGATTCAAGCATCGCGCACTCTAATGATGCGGACTCGCTGTTCAAACAACCGACTAATATCGGGCTATTTGCTGCCTATGTACATACATTCTGCCATTTCGCCAATTTCTTCTCGCTAGCTCCGAAGCGAAATTTTCGTTTCCCCACTCCGAGTTGCGCATTGTGGATTCCGCGCAGCCCGGAGCTTGGAAGTTTGTGGGAGATCACGAACTAAATAGACATGCGAAAAATTCATCTGCGCCGGAAGTTGATTCGTGGTGGCCGAGAAAGTCGGAACGTTGGTTGTTCTCACCGGTTCTCGCGGTCGGCTCGGGAAGCGCTGCAGCGCGCTGTTTTTCTCAGCGATTCAATCTAATATTCTCCTTGTGCTCTCGGATCTCCCAGAGTTGTACAGAGTCGGGCGCCTAGCGAGAGAGCTTGGCAGCCGGATAACAAGCGAATGAAGGCAAGAAGTGGGAATCCACTATGACGACGACTACGACCACGATGAGAATGAGCTGTCTGCTTCCTTATTCTGACCGGGCGAGTAATGGGAAGGCAGGGCGATGCCGTACGAGGTTGTGGTGGTGGTGAAGGGAACGGACTCAACCAGAGCAGCCATACGACCGACCCGTACATAAATGCGAACTAACATGCTAACATCCATTCAATTCATGGAGTACAGCGGAAGCAGCATCAGTTGGCCATCACCCGAGAGAGCAAGTGCTACCTTGTGTCGAATGAGGATGTCTGATGAGCAGACTTGCAGCCGCACCGAGACGGCACTCTGGAGGCGGACAAATGCGGGCGGGGAGTTGGGTGGTACGGATCATGGTTGACTTGGTGAGCTCACAGAGGGTCAGTTATCCGCTCACTTACCTAACGTCGACTTCATGGTCACGTCGCTTGAGTTCTTGGATACATTTTATCGTCCGACCTGCTGCTAGGGGAACTGCGCGATGACCAAGAGCACCTGAGCACCGGCACAAATTTGATTATGAGCTAAACGAGTCTTGCGAGAGCTGACCGCCATCCCACCATGCGTATGAGGTAGGGATAGCTTCGGATCGGCAGAGTTTCTTCTGCTTGTTGTCTGTTTGGGCTTGTTCTTTGCCCTTGATCAAATCTACTTCTTCCTTGGGAGCTCGGGCATGATGATGATGATGATGGACGAACCTTATTTTGGAGTTTGTTGAACGCCGGATGAAAATAGAACTCGCGGTCTGTCGTTGAACTCTCGGTACGATGCTTGAAGCCTCTTGGGAAAATCCAGGTTTTATTCAGAGGCTCGCGGAAACGGAAACCGGGCGTTTCGGTGTTTGCGAAATAGCTTGGAGATCAACAACCATGGAAAGTCCTGAGCTTCCCAATCTAGCTTGAAGAATGGATTGCCTGGAGTGGAACTGTCATCATGTTGGGAGTTCATTTTCGAAACGGGATAAGGGCTGCTCTCGATTTTGGGGTTTAAGCGTGAATCGCTCCTGACTCCCGTTTTGAATTTGCGATAATCCAGAGCTCGGTTTTGTGGTAATCTCAGTCGCCGGTTTCTCTTCTGTTTTCGCAAGAGACGGACCAACTCAACTCTTGTGTATTCTGTTCTGACACCAACATGTTCTTCTAGTCAAAAACAATCATTGTCAATGAAAGATTTCGACGATCGAATCAATATCGACGGGGTGAAAGCCCTCACGAGGTGACGCCAAAGACGACTCCATACGGGATACGGTTAAAGAAAAATGATTCTGTGTGATCCTTCGAACTCTTTCTGGATTCCTCTCAATCATTCACGGTCATGGAAGTGATCCGACGCGGACAAACCTTGCTGTTCGAAAGAAGATTCCAAATTTCATTCACAAACCACGCCAAGTTTGGGGTGAGCTGTGTCAAATCGTGATCGCTATCCACTCCCCTATCCTACTCAAAAAATTCTCACACGCTTATGCTTGTGATACGTCTACCAGGTTGGAAACGCTGTTTACTAGGTGTCGGAAACACGGACGAAACGCAATTTGGACGGTGGATGGCTGGAGAATTTCGCCGCACGCAATCCAGCATGATTTGAAGATGACAACTTCGAGATACATATGTATTACCAAAACTGGCAGAAAATAGACTCCGGGATTAATTGCTTGATAACAGTCCTGCTTGAATGTTCGCAATCGAAACAACGTCTTCGGCCGATAGTATGCGCGGTCCTCCATGTGAGCGCCGCCGTCTGTAAGTTTCTCCAGGTCTGAACAATGAACTGAGCAGTTTTAGCGGAGAAACAGCCGTATCATGGTGTTCTTATTTGAACTAGTTCAAGGCATGTTCAAGGCCCCTCAGCCGAATATCTCGGTGACGATTGAGCGCTATGATAAACTTTTGCTCCTCATTTTTGTTGATGTTTCCTGACTTTGTTGTATTATTCGGTGGTTTGAGACTTGTCGGAACCGATGGAAACCCCCGCGTGGGAAAATCCTACATTGGGAACGCTCGAAATGCACTCGCTATTGATATCAGCCTTCATTCAAGAAATGAATGGACTGGTCCATGGATCCTACCTGTGTCGACATTGGTCGTCAATCGGTATGTTCCGAATCCGGGCAGCGATTCGACCGTGAACCGAAGGTCTCTTCTTCCCGGTGAGCCCGCGTTCCCCTTGACACGGGACCGCATCGGAGACAGAATAGCGAGAGCTGGGATGGTCGAGCGAGATAGAAGTTGTTTGACAAAAGCAAGAAGGGAATCTAAAATAGAATCGAAGTCCTGAGCGAAATGTTCAAGAGGAAAAATGGTGGAAAAGCGTTAGTTTCCACTGCCCGACCTCATCGCTGGATGGAATCCATTTACGCCTCTTTGAACGGAACGGTGAGGAAGAGAGCCGAGATATAGGAGGGACGGAGAAAGCAGAGGAGAACTACCAACCGAGCATAGATCAATTCCGAACCCAAGTCGGGAGAGGCCCCGAAAGAAGACCAACGACGGCTCGAAATTATTTATCACAGAATGGTGGAGGATGATGGGAATTTTTCCCATTTTCCTCCGCTCCCTCCATATATTCCGGGATCAGAGCTCTGGCACCGTTCTCCGCCGAAGCAGGTTCGATGTTGAACAGCGTCCAACAATTCAACGAGCCATTTTCAAGGTGAGCGTCACCCCTGCCGCTGAATTGAGATAACACGGAGATGGCTGGCGGAATGGGGAAGAGCTGGACGATGGTGTGATGGAATCGATGTGACGGAGACATCGGAGAAACACCGTGTGACATCTCTTCCCAAGGACCAAGGACGAATCATTTTTTGCGCAATCGTTTGGGAACGGTGAGATTCTCATCAGATGTTCAGAGCTCCGATTTGCGGTCCAGCTCATCTTTGGACAAAGATTTGAGGTTTGATTTGAAGGTTCATCTTCGGTCAATTTCTTTGCTCGTCACTGATTGCGAGTGCCGCCGGGGAACACTCTGACCTGTGCATGGCCACAAAGCGAAGGGTACGACGTTTCACTCCGAGCCGCTACTGACAATGAGTGGATGCTCCGCAAGTTTACGGCGCGGCGCTGTTTACGAGCAAGCGGCTCGCGTGTGCCGCCGGAGGAGTCGTTCGGAGTCCGTGAGGGACGAGAGAAAAAAAAAAACACGGATTCCTGCCTACGGCTGTTGGCAAGCTCTGGAAAAGAAAAGTTGGAAGGTGAGCATGATTTATTTATGGTTAAGAAGTTTGCGGAAGTGGTTTCTGCGGTGTTGACCTCATGCGCCCGCTTCTTCCCGAGTGTACTCGCTCCCACTTTTGGGAGCTCGTTACCAAGCATCGGTTTCCGCGTGCAATCCGTGAATCATTGATGGAATGGGAACAACGAAAAAAACTGCGGAAGCGAAGAGCCATAAAGCAGACGTCTGATTGTGAGTTGTGAGAGAAAACCTCGACGCTTCGTTGTTTTTTTCGAACATTTCCAGACTCTCGGGTCAAGTCCGTGCTCTGCTTTGTGTGTGTTCGCTCTCCCCGGGCGAGATACCTACAAACATTCGATCATTCCTGTATCGAGCTCATTGGAGCACGCGAGACTCACTCCCTAAGCATGATTGGACGTGATGGACACGCGGCCACATCGTATCGTGCATGTCAATGTTGCTCGCATACACAGAGTTCTTGATGTTCAACCGGGCGCGTTTGAGTTATGCCCATTACTGTAGCTAGAGCTAAATGAAGGGCGCATCATTAACATGATGGTGTATGCGAGAGGTGACCTCATCCTGCAGATCCTCCGCGACATCAGACAGCCGCGCAGGCAGAACCGCTCTCCGTCGTCTGTGCCCAGCATTTCTCCCCTGTGCGTCCCTCATCAAGTCCCCGTTTCGCCCCTAGTCCAAACCCCGAGTATTCTTCCCCTTCAATGGTGCATGGGACGGCACCGCCTTCAGCAGCATTCATAATGTGTGCCTCGTATGTCTACGGAGGATTTACCTCCATCGATATTAATGACGCGACGCCATTGTTATTAGCGGATGAATTACATCGCTCGTTGGTTCGCTTGTTCGACCGAGCACCCACGTGGAGGCTTCGCCGTTTGTCGGCTTGCCTTCCAGCCACCTTGAAAGCACTAGTTCTTCAACAGATCGCTACGAAAATGAGTGTAGGGTTGCTGATTCTAGTTTGCGAAGAGGACCATCAAGTTATTTTTTAAGGGAGCATGTGAACTCGCGATTCAAGTTTCGAATGTTCGGCTCTGATTCTTGTGATCCTGAAAATGCTCTCCATGATCGGCCGGCCAATCATCTTCCCCATCATCAGAAAGCACCACCTGAGGGACAACACTGCTTGCAGTAAGAAGAAATCAGAAACCGACATGTTCTAGAGCCAGGAGGGCTCTATGGGAAAGCGAAAGGTTGAAGCAATGCATCATGCTGGAGCAATTCCCATCCAGCGTTCTTTTCGTCCTCAGAACGAAAGTTGGAGTCTCGAAATGACCGAGAAGATTCCACCGCTGTTCTGTTGCGAAATTGCGCTCACACCTGTTTGTGAAAGCTGTCGGCTACGTTTCATTCCTTCCCCCCCCTGCTCTTTTTTTTGTCAGCTCGTTGGGTAGGTATCGTTTTTGACAAGTGAGGTGTGTTCACTGAAGTCTGCCGAGCGGACTTCACCCGATATGGAGTGGAGACGACTGTCGAAAGCAAGGAGAAAAATAGCGAGGAAAAACTCTTTTGTGAGATTGTGTATGCCAGCGAGGAAGCCAGGAAATGTCCACCAGCGAGGAGCCGTGAGCAACGAAGGAGTCGCGAAGGAGAAAGAGCTTCTTGAGGTCTGATAGAATATTCCTGACGCGTCGTTCCGCTATTATAGTTCGAGTGCCCTCAAAGGCTACAGGATGAGAAATAAAGAGTTCGTCCGTTCGGTCGTCTTTCTATTCGTCCGCTGTCCGCCAGCGTCGCGAATGACAAGCACGTTTGCGGCTCCTCCTTTGGCCATATGAAACCAACAGCATATGATTCCTTTCGGTCACTTCTGTTGCGTATAAACGAACGAAGGAATGAACGAACCCACGGAGAATCGCGAAAAACCTAGATTTCGTCATGGATCCACTGATTCCCAGTCGTCTCCAAGCCATCGAGTGACCGAACTGTATGGAATACAGGAATCAATGTGAGGGATTTCTCCCGGAATTCTCCAAACACCGAAAATTTACAGGTCCTGCATGAAAACCCCATGGTCGGTCGCGAGGGTGAGCTTGGAACTCGTGCGCAGGGACTCGCTCTCTAAAATAAACTGAGATTGCGTCCCGGGTAGCGTGAGAGAGCGGACCCACGAGCAGCGAGCAACTTCACCCCGAAACGAGACGTCGCCTCAAAACTTTTGACCCACCTGACTTCACGTGCACGGAAACTGCGTGAGGCAGCAGATGGTCAGTGAAACTCTGACGAGGAAACCTCTGCTTCGGCCAGATATCGCGGTCGTGGCCGATGATGGGCTACTCATCTGAGCGTAAAAAGAGTTGGGACACGAGGATGGATACACTGGGTCTCCTCTCGTCTTACACAGCCGCCCGCCTGAAGGGCCACCTATCTGGCGCTCGGTGAGCACGGCTGACTCGAGACGCATGCAGTGAATGCGAAGCAGGTGACTCAACATTATTTCATCGTTGAATATCATCCATCGGTTGACAAAGCTCCTTTTTTGAGGCATGCCCAGACCGAGGTGACGAAATCCAACTGCACGCCTCGTCGCACAGCGAAATCTCTCTTGCCAAGTTTCAGATCACCACCTGCAGCGCATAAATCACAATGCTCTCGTCGTCGTCGTCGTCGTCGTCGTCATCGCAATATCAAACCCCGTGGAGAGGAAGACCGCTCGATCGAGAGAGAGAGAGAGAGAGAACCAAAGGAAGAATATTGTGGGATAGCGGTTCCAGTGTGCAGCGGAGACACACTCATATGAGCTGGCCTAATACGTATGTTCATACTGCGCAGATTTGAACGACAGAATGAAGAGTCTGCGGAGCGTTGCGTCGCGTCGACTCCGCGAGCTTCCGAAACCTTTCAAGCGTCATGTGGATCGGGAAACGGCTGTATGGAGTTGTCCGAATGCCAACCGAGCCCTGAACGCAAATTTTTAATGCTAATGCTTGAGTTTGGCTCGTTCGTCAAATTTCGAACACGCGAAGCATTCGACGGAACAGCGAGATCTTGAAATTCCGAGGCCACTGTCTAAATAAACATGGATGCTGTCGTGCGTTCCCACGGGAGGCGAAGAAAAACGGAGCCTGTGAACTAACTCCGTCTGAGGAGCACCCGATGCGGCGCACTCGCTTTCTGACGTCTTTCGTCCTGTGCCCTGTCCCGTTTGTGTGCAGTTGTACATTTGCTCCAAATGCGCACCGTCTCTTTCTCTCTCACGCTCCATCGCTCGGCTGTCGCTTTCGTCTCGCGTAGTTGGTTGGTTGGTTCAATGAACTTTTCGAACAAGGTCTGTGATCTGAATTTCTGAACGAGAATCTAGCACGACGTTTGATGGAGGAGGGGGGAAAGTTCTGACTAGTTTCTCCGACGACTCATCCTGGAAGGCGCCATATCAACCTGTATTCTAATCAGGCTTACCTGTGAATCAGCGAGAATTCTACCCTTGAGAATGCCTCAGGGAAAGGTGAAAAGTATGAATGAACTAGTTATGTTGAATCGACCTTTTGAGTACTGTTGGGACACACATCGAACAGATACCGTAATCTGGGGCGAATCCGATCACTTTTTCCAAGTTTTTCACTGAAAAACTGTGAAGAAAAATTCGGAGAACCTCGACGTTTCCTGTGTTACCACTCGGACCTTCACCCGCTTCAAAAAAAAAAACGGAAGTCGGCAGCCGTGTCTAACATTTTCTTCCTTTGTCTTGAAAAGCGATCCGAATCGCCCCACGTTTGGGACGAATCCGATCGAGTGTGACTTTTGATTGGTCAAGACGCTGCAATGAGATGATGGATGTTGTTCAGGTCAGGTGAAGCCCCGCGAACCCGGAAAAAATAATTTTATTTTGGAAGAAAGCTGAAAATTTGATTCTCAAATCTCACAGACTTGACTTCGAGCATTATTCTTGAATATTTTCACTTGCTTTCTAGAAACCTAAGTGCAATGAGTCTGATTTCGCTCCCACCGAGGGGGGAACCCCCAGACGCCGCAGAAAGCCCAACAGTCCGCTAGCGTTTCCTCCTCGGTAGCCGTGAAAGCTGTCCGCCCCCGAGGGGCTCGCGAATAGTGGGATCCCACTTTGAGCTTTCGTTCAAGATGGTATATGGTATCACGAACCGAAGGTTCGGTGTGTTTTCTAGCTGCTTTATGTTGTAAAATAGATGTTTTCCAATATTCCATTCCGAGAAGAGTCTCCAAGCCGGAGACTCTGATTCGAATAAACCGCGCAGGGGAAAGAGGAAAAGTGACAGCCAAGATGGCAGCCTCCAGCAGCCATCACGGCATCCATCAGTAGTCCAATCATCATCATCGAACCCGCGGTCGCGTGTAAGCTACACCGACCCGGTGCTTCTCAATACTTCAGTAACAGTGTCACCTACTCACTCCTGACGCGTTGCAGTACAACCCAGTGTTTTCACTCAGCCTTCAGATTGATCTGTGATATTTTTGGTGTCAGAAGTGGGATGTGAAGAAACTGTGATTGTCTCGTGCTGTGTGGTGGCTCGCTCCCCAGTTGTCTGCGGCGGCAACTGACGGTCCGTTTGTTCAACATTCAGTGCCGCCGCAGGCACAAACGGACCGTCAGTTGCCGCCGCAGACAACTGGGGAGCGAGCCACCACACAGCACGAGACAATCACAGTTTCTTCACTCAAGATCAGCAACGGAACGCGGGCCCACGGCCACCACGGAAACCACCACGACTGGCAGGAGCTGCATCCGCCGTTGTCGACATCTTCTTCCACCTCGGCGTCTTCCGCGTCGTCCGCTTCTTCACGCACGTCATCGTCCACGTCTTCGCACTCGCGGTTCACCTCCAACCCCCGATCACCGCGTGCAGGCAGCACGACGGAGACCTGGGGATCTTCGGTTGCCGGAGGCGGTGTCGGGCCGCGCTCGGGCGGGGAGGGTGACGTCGTAAGACGGTCAGAGGAACTTGAAGCCGTTCGGATGTTCTGAACAAAAGGGAAATGTATCGATTGTCGTCAAGCGGAGATGTGCAGCGTCAAATATTCTCAAAACATTCAAGTCCGCCGACTTCCCGTCCCCGGGGGAATATCACGAACCGAAGGTTCGGTGTGTTTTCTAGCTGCTTTATGTTGTAAAATAGATGTTTTCCAATATTCCATTCCGAGAAGAGTCTCCAAGCCGGAGACTCTGATTCGAATAAACCGCGCAGGGGAAAGAGGAAAAGTGACAGCCAAGATGGCAGCCTCCAGCAGCCATCACGGCATCCATCAGTAGTCCAATCATCATCATCGAACCCGCGGTCGCGTGTAAGCTACACCGACCCGGTGCTTCTCAATACTTCAGTAACAGTGTCACCTACTCACTCCTGACGCGTTGCAGTACAACCCAGTGTTTTCACTCAGCCTTCAGATTGATCTGTGATATATGGGACGCAATATCTCGCCGCAGCTTCCCTGATCGAGAACTTGCGCTTCAACACGTTTTTCATGGCCGTTTCTGACTGAACACTACTGTACTTTCGCCTCCGGGTCGAACCCTTCAATTTCTTGTAGGATCGCACCATGATCGGATTCGCCCGTGGAAAATCAATTTTTTCATACATCATGGAATAAATTCCCTTGGGGTGGGGGTTCGAGTTCACCGAGGCACGAGCCTATTGTTGAGGCATGAGGCTATCATTCATCGAAGTTGCAAGATTCTGCAATCACTCAGCTCAGAATTCTGGGGCAAACTTTTTGAACTTTTCCAGAAATTCTAGAAATAGTAGTTTTGGAAAAAATATCTAGAAATCTTCCTTCCGTGACGATTTCTACCAAAATACTAGTGTGATCTACCCCGCAGCTAGATTCAATCGAGAGCCACACAGAATCGCCCACTTCGTTCTCGTTCTGAAATGACCGCTGCTAGAGTGTTAAAAGTCGCAAGTGATCGGAATCGCCCCCTTGTGATCGGAATCGCCCCGAACTACGGTACGTTTATAACCCTTCATTTCTCGTTGCGCTGTTCCACGTTTCGGATCGATTGTTGGACTTTGACGGATGTAGGAGATTGACCCGCTTCGCGCGGAGGTCCTAGAGTTTTTCGATTGAGACCGCCGCGCCGCATCGTTCCGGAATCACCTGCGGTCTCGCAAGTAGGTATTGCCGACAAGAGAACCGCGTGTTGCCGGGTTGTCCAAAGTCAGAGACCTTGAAGAAAGTTTCCTGCTCCACCCTTCAAGGCGGTTTTCCCATGAGCGCGAAGCTGCTATGTAACTCAAAATTCCTGACTCGTGTCGAATGACGTAGGCATTGACACCTGATGCGCTGCCGAGCAGACCGTGAGACCGCAGAGTATCCTCGATGGACATCGAGTGACGAGGACCGCCACTCTAAGATTCCATTAAAAGTAGCGAGGCCTCTGCTCGGGGTCCCGCGCGATCGTTGTCGTTTCGACATCGGGGGAAGCCAACGAGTCAGCCGATGGTGTTCTTTTTTGACTGATGCGAAATGAGCACTCGAGAGTTCCGATATGAACACCGCGCCTCGATCGGAACAAGCTCAACGAGAGACCCCACCGACTTGTTCGTCCTCAACTGTGCGTGAAGAGCTCTGACTACAGCCAGCGCTGCGCTGCTCCTCGAATCAACTCAAATGCTAGCGATTCCGGGATGAAAAGACTAGCCCGAGAGCGATGATATGACAAGGTATCTGACGAACAGACGGAGCGACGCACTCGGAGAGAGCGAGACGCGTGAGAGAGGCATGAAGGGAGAGCCTCCTAAAGACTGGTAGTAAGCCTACAGCAGCGGTGAATTCTGAAGTGTGCGGCTGGTCTCCTGGGAAAGGATCTGATGCTCCCCTCGGTTAGTCAGCATTCGGGCAGCAAGACGGCAAACGAGCGACCGAGCCTGGTAGCCAGCTCCAGGCTGTCATAACACGCCCATGATCAGATTAGCCTTGCTTGCAACTTCAACTGACAGTGTGGGTTGAGGTCCAGGAAGTGTTGGGGGTTTTAAATGCGAGCAGAAGCCTCCCGTGAGACGGCGTGTCGAGCCCGTGATATGCAAACCCTGCGAGGAACCAAAGGCCTTCAAAACGTCAAGAGCATCCCGCTTATTTAAGCTTTCAATCGTGTCGCTCCACGCCCCCAAACACGGTTGCACACTGTGGTATTTATATGGAAGTGTTTGCACCGCTCATCGAGTGTTTCCGAAATCCGAATTCGTGGCCATTCCGTATTCGATCCGACTCCCTTCCTGACCTCAGAGTCCGCAAAACGATTCATTTTTGTGACGAAACCGCTGTTTTCCTCCTGAATACCTCCTCACATGTTTTGCAGTTCTCCCAGAACATGTATCAAGAAACCACGGGGTCCGGATTCTGCGTTGTCGGTCACACAGACTTGTTTGGCTCGCTACCTCCATGGCGGGTAACTAATCGATGGCTCGCCGTGTTCGTTTTCCTCGTAACGTTACTACGGAAAGCCGTTGTCGAGCAGCCTTGACGAGCGACCTTTGTTCCCATAGGAGGACGCCATGCAGCTGATACAGATGTTGTTGAATGATTGATTCGGGCCGCTCGCCCGCCCGCCCGCTCGCTGGTGAACAAACGGTCGAGAAGAACCGGGAGCGGTCGAGCCTGGAAACGATTAATCAAAATTGTGCTTCCTCTTGTCCTGCTGGTGACGGCCTGGTGTACACCGGTCCGTAGAAATCCGATCCGACTCAGGAACACGCACACGATTGAAACATACAATTGTCCCCCGATGTCATCCACTGCGGCGATCTCTAACCCTTCGAGGAGGGACTCGCTTCGAATCCCTCCCTGCTAGTCCAAACTTATATGAAAACAATGCGCTCCTCGATCGTGATAATCAAGTAATGGACCGGTGATGAGGATTGCTTCTGCGATCGTCGAATTCAACGGTCAAACGAATCGTGAATGCAGTTGATGAACGTGATCGGCATCGCAGGCATCGTATTGTGTTTTTGTAGGGGCAGAGAACGTGTTTGTGCTCAGTGAAGAGCTCAGGTGTTCGGCCTCGAAGCCGCATTACGAACAAATTCGATCAAGCACCACAAAGGTGTTTGGTTTGCAGACGATCAATTCTTTGTTCCGGATTCAGCGAGTCGTTAGGTTTGGTTGGGAAACCAACAGCGGCTCCAACTACGGCCTCCAAGGCCGAAACTCATGGTTCCCCCGAACGGCATGTTCCCGCGGAGTCGTAATGCTGGACGGGGGGAATTTCCTGCTCCGGTACATGGGTTTGGAACGGATTTCTAATATCCGTTTCGGTGGCTTCGTTGGCTGATACTCCCCAGGAAGCCATATCTCACAGATCTAACAATAAAACAAAAAGCTCGGAGCGGGCAATCAAGGGGTACAGGTGATTATCATCTCCATTATGCTCCATCTGGAAATATTTGATTGAAGTCCTGGAAGAGTAAGATAATCCGAGCCATAAAGCGGATTGTAGCCTGGCGACTCCGAATGTTGCAAAGTATCCTCATTTTGCTCGATTTTCGAGCAGTCAGGCTGGAGCTATGGAGCTGAACAGCGCGAAGTGTCGCAAGCTTGTTTCAGGACGCCCGCTCAGCACAATGTTGTCATCAAGTGCCGTCGAATGACTCCCACTGAGAGTCAGTGTGGAGAAGCGGACATAACTTATCGAAAGCAAGTGCCGTTGGAATGAAATTCTCGCAGCAGGCGGTTGCGCCGTGGACATCGAGTGTATGTTCGGCCCCAACGGAGAACGAGAGAAGATCCTGCAAAGTGAGAGAAAATTGTCCGCTGCTCTGCGTTTCCAGGCTCTTTGTTCTAGCGATCTGTTGGGGGACTTCAATCCAGGCGGGGATGCGGTTTTACGATGCCATAAAGTCACTCCGGTGGCTGCGCATGATAAAAAGTTTTTCGCAGCTAATTACTCCCTCACAACAACACAACGACACAACTCCCAACTCTTCGCGAATCAAAGCCGACCGGGAGCCCCGCTCAGATTGTTCCTGAAGGGGACGCGACGCCCCGTCAACAAACTTGTTTGAGCGTATTTCGGACCCTCCTGCGGTCGTCGAGGGCCTTAGCACTTCAATCACACCCTACCTGCGGTTACCGCGGATCCGCCGGCGCTACAAGCACTCGGTCTGATCTTGAGCGGACTTACTGTCGGCCATGCGATATACTTTCGACGTTTCGGCGCTTCCCGAGTGGATCTTTCGATCAATCTAGGTTTGAACGTGTTTTCTTTTCTTCTCATGGAAGCCTGAGAACACCGAAAAGTGAACTGTGATGTCCACATTAGGATCGAAGATTCAAGGGAGAGTTCCCCGATCCTCAGATCAGGAAGGAACATGTTGACGCTTCCGATAATTGATAATGTTTTAGTTCAGGACCTGCCACATCACCGATGCACGAGGGACTACGGAGTTGGCTTCATGATAGTTTTCGCTGAATCGGAGTTTTTCAGCCTCTGCGGTTCTCTCCCTTGAAGTCACGATAGAATGCGAGTCCATCAATCCGGACTCGGTTTCGATCTAGCTCTGGTTTCATAAGAGAGCGCTCTATTCCACCTCTTTCAGCCCAGAATCGTCTCCGTATCTGATATGGAGCTTATGACGGGAACGACTCGAGCAGTTGAGCTTCCCTCAGATCAAGAGACTTTTGGAACATCTTCCGCCCACACCAAAGAATCCCACTCCTCCACACGGCGGAACGGGGAAATCGCAACCAATGTAGATTAAGATCGCTCAATCGACAACCTGTCTCCAAAGTGATGCTCGAAGTCAGACTTGAGACGTCCGCGGCAGTGGTCGTGTTTTACAGTGACATTCAAGGTACTCATTCGATTCCCCGTAAAACCCTCACTGGGCGATCGGAGGAGAACGGAGGCGAAAACGACGGACAAGGTTGGGGTGAGGCAAAGAGATACAGCGAGGGATAGTGAAAGAAGAGAGTCAGGCGAGAGGCGCATCCTGAGCAGAACGAAGAGAGCATGTTTTTCGTTGCTGCAAGAGTTCCGTGGCCGTCCGTGACAAAGTCATTAACTGGATCTCATTAAGTGAAGCCTGCACACATCGATACATCCTCGGTTAGAACCGGCCACGCAGTCTGCCAACCTGCAAGCCATCCATCGGGACAGGGCGACCAGCAGCTAGATTGGTTTCTCTCCGGCGCTCTCACGTTAGACTTGAGTGATCTTCAACGTCCTGTTTCCGGTTCGGAACCTCGCTCCCCAGCCCAAGTCCCTGAGTCTGTCGAACATTGCCGATGCGCAAGAGGCCATGGAAGCGGAATCAATCTGTCCGCGTGTACTGCGCGCACTGTAGAGAAAGGTATTTATCATGATTCCACTGCAAGATTACTGACTCCTCGAGTTCTGCTCCCGAACTCTCAAGTCCAGCATCTTCCCGCTTCGTGAATACAGTTTCAGAGCCGACTATGGAGCCTCCATATACAGCTGGCATTATCGACCCGACAACTTACAATTAGTCCAGAATTGGAATAAGTTGTGGTGTTCTGACGCTTCTGATTTTTAAAGTGCAAGTTCTGGTTCTCAAAGTTCTCAATCAGAGGTGAAGTGAAGCACGGCCGTCTCCTATTTCCGTTCCTGTTGCAGCGCTATCGGTGGAGATTGAGACTTTCCAGAGATATATGGAAACAGAGGACAAATCAGGAAACGAGAAGAAGAGTTCTTAGCGCAAAGCATACGGAGAAGTGTCCGCTTTTGTTCTTGTGGGTTCGTTCGGAAAAGAATTATAGCTGAGATAACTCTTGTCTCGTTTCTCGCTGTGCCTCCGGAGTTTTTTCCCGGATAGAAGACCCGGCGGCAGATGAGCGGGCAGACGGGCGAGCAAGCGATGGAGAGACAGAGCGAGAGAGGATCGGCCAGAGGTGGTTCAGGAGTCGAGAAGGGATGGAGGATGGAAAAGAGCTACCAGGGAATGGGAGTGAAAGACAGACAGACAGCGCAGAGGAGAAAAAATCTCTGCACGGAAAGCAGGACAAAGAGAAGCCGGGGGGCAAGACGGGGTCGATGTGCAAAGAACAATGTGGCTTAGGTATGCTCCAGTGAACGCACAACGAAAGGAGTGAGCGATTCTCAATTAGTATGATAATAATTCCTGTTCGCTTCATGTGCTCGTTCTCCCGTCTCACACACAGCGCAACTCTCTCGACCCGGCTCGGCACAGGTACGTAGAACAAAGTCCCGCCTGGCTGTAGCGTTCCAGCAGGCGCTGCCATCATTGAGGGCTACCCTCGAGTGGGACCTCTCGAAAGAGAATTAGGGAACTGCTTTCCAGCGATGTCTGTGAAGGTCCCATCGGCAGTGATTTCAATCCGTGCGATGCACTCCGTCCAAAGTCTCGACGAATTGCAACGTCGTTACGGTTTCCGCGGAAGAAAATCAGCGGAGCAGTGTTCCCTGAACCTCGATTTGTTTCAAGCCTCGAAAGGATTTGGTACCGACAATGACAATCTAGTCAGATTCGTCATCTTCAATTGAAACGTAGAGGGCAAATCTGTCTTGACGGGTCCCGAAGCCAGAAAAGTTCGAAACGGTCGCTTGTCCGCAATTAGAATGCGCAAACAATCGGTCTAGACCCTGAAAGTTGCGGAAGATAACAAGATCGCGAAAAATCCGCGCAATTATCGAACTTCGAATGCAATCACCCTACCGGGAGAAGAGCCTCACCTGACTCGAAATGATGACGGATCGAGAGGAATGAATATCCATGATTCCGAAGATGAATCTCGATTCCCCGCTCCCGGAAGAATAAATCGTGTGGACGACGAGTTTCACTACCAACGAAATATTCCGAAAGATTCCTCTCACAGAGTCACCCGGAAACCTGGAGGCCGAGACAGAGGCGAAGCAGTCGATGAGAACGGCTCCTGAGTGAAACGGTGGCAACCGCAACGCCCATTTCCTCTCGTCCAGGAAAACGCTCGATTTCCTCTATGAGACTTCCTCTTCGGGCGCAGACTCCGCTCATAACGGCTGGTCAACGACCAGCCGACACGGGGTTTGAAGCATCCGTCTTGGCCACTCGTTGACTGCCGACCCGAGAAGCCCCTGCGACAGCGACGAAAAGAACAGCGTAGACCATGACAACCGGCGAGTTGTCCTCGGCTGTTGCGAACTCATGTTGGTGGCAGAAGCAGTCGTAGTGCATTACATCCGGATACCATATGTCATCGCGTTCCGCATCCAGCTCAACCTGCTCCAGCTATCGTAGAGCACCCAACTACACGTACCACTGTCTCGTAACCGCCGGACCCTGTTGCAGTCAAAGATCACTGTCATCATCATCCCCCCAGGTTCACGAGCTTTCGTATCTTCTCCACAGGAACCATTGCGACACGGCCTCTAACTCTGAAGACCTCATGCTCCGGCCTCACGCTACGGCTAGGTTCAGCGAAGCTCCAATTGGCAGAGCTTTTGGGTTCTCATGTCTCTAGATTTTCATTCTTGGGAGATTCCATCTAGTTTTCAGTCGGAACTTCGGGCGAAATCTTTTTTTCCGACTGCTTGTGAGGACCGCGCGGACAATCTCAGCCAGAAAGTTGCAAGAACCCGAAATCAGGTTGATTGTGCCGGGGACTCAACTCCAAGCCCGGAACTCTGACTTCGTTCAACAAGGAATTCTTCACGCTGGGCGTGCGACGTGCGGCCGCGGTGCTAATCAAACGCGGCGAAATTCACGCCTGTAATAAAGTGGGAGTCGACTCGAGTGAAAGTCCGGCGGGTACCCGGGGAGCAGAGCAGGGAGTGCTCGACGTTTTAGCTCGGTGTGAAGGAATTTTAATTCTTCTCATAAGGCGCCGGCCGCAGCACCGATTCTACAAGGAGGCAGGCAAGGGAGCATGCGAAAAAGAAAGTGAAGTGAAAGAGGGGATGAAAAAAGCCTCGCAGGCTCGGCGAGAAAGAATGAGTGCCTTGTTCTGGGCTGTCTTCCGAACGAGCCCGTGTCGCGGCGGCACTGGATTCAGAGAGCGTTATTAACCCTTGACGACGACGACGACAAGTCGACGAAGACGAAGGATCCGGCCGGGTGGCTCCAGCATTACCGCTGCTGGTGGCGAAGAAAGCAGCTCCACATCCAGCCATCAGCGAGTCACTGAGTTCAAACGGGGACGACGAGCTCGATTCCGAAGGAGTCCTCGTGGACAAGCGCGATATGCTCCTGCTAACATCTTTTCCAAATAATTATTGCTGCCGACAATCCTTTCTCTATGCAGCTTGTCCGCCACTGCCCAGCCTCGATTCCCGCGTCCTCCGATCCCCCGAACCGAGTCTCGACCCCAGGTCAAGCTCTACGATGGTTCTCCTGTTGAAGCATGCGGACCTCTGTTGGGGCGCATGAGGATGTTAGTGCCGCGGGCGCGAGTGTTCCGTCGCAGTTGAGGCCCATTCCATACTCCATACGATCATTTATGAAATACGTATCATGTTATCAATGGGCCCGCGAAAATAAGTGGCGAGAATGAATTAGTATCACTCTATTCTTTCAGTCTTCTTTGGAAAACGGTTCTGAAAATTTTCGGGGTGGCAGTTCCGAAGGTAGGCACTTCCTCCGGGAAAAAAAATAATATCCTAACCAGCAGGTTGGAAGACGATGAACAAGCATGAAATCAGATGTATGGAGCTTCCTCGGGAGCTGACGCTCTACAGAACTTGAGTACTTCTCACATTAGATAATGGAAACAATGGGATTAATCAGTGGCTGACTTATTGTTAGTCTAGGACTGTGTCGTTGACAACACATGACGAAATCGGCTCAAGCTCAAACGCTCGTCAAAATTATCAGCCGGCCGGCGGCGGCGGAGCGTGCACGGACGCCCACTGGGGACGAGAGCAAGTGCGCTTCTCTACAACCGCTGCATACAACGTTCTCAGCCGTCGCCTGCAGACGACAAAGAAATGTCGCATTCTATGTCCAGAATGCAGCTTTTGCATGTTTACTCACGACCACCTGTGCGTGGACAGGGCTGCTGGAATATTCTTATGATTAAGACTGAGCACAGCTGCTCGGAGAAGGCCCCAGTAGAGAAGGCCCCACTACTGGGCCTTCTCCGAGGCAGAGCATGTTCATTGCCGCCATTGCGCCCTCTGGTGGCCTCCAACGGAACCTTGAAATCTGATTCTTGTTGAGAACGCGCGCGGCGACTTATGGCTGAACGTAAACAAGCGGATGGTGAGTTGAGTGAAACTAATGCCGGAGCTGTTCATCGGTCTGTAATAGCTGCAGCTGGGGCAGTTGGAATCCTCTCTGCCCACGTGCGTAGCGAGCGGCTCGAACGAGCAGATGCCTTCAAGCTATCGTACTAAATGCTCGCTCGAGTCGCCGCCTTGGCGTGTTGTCGCGGCACAATTTAACTCGACGGGCGCCCCAACCAGAAAAATAACCCGCTCCTCTCTAGCCCGCTACACCTCCTCGGTAACGTTGAGTCTCCGTTGCGTTGAATCGCGGACCACAACAGCGCTCCAGTAGGCCGAATCATATCAATGGTCGTTCGCCACTACTTCTCTTTGTCGGAGCCGTGTTCTGTGAAGGAGTAGTGTCAGTATCTTGAGGAAACTCCGCAAATCGGTAAGGCTCGTTAGCTACTCAAAGTCCAACTAACTGAGAGCGCACTAAGTTTCCGTGAAATGTTCCAATATCCCCCGCGGACAACGTTCGGGTTAGATATATTCGCGACACCCTCAACAGGTTGGTGTTATGAACAGCGTAGAAAAGCGCTGCTGCTTGTTATCCAATTGGTTGCCCAGCCGAGTGGCTCGAGCAGGCAACAGTGCCGTGTTGTCCTGGACGCGATACTACAATTTTTCTGAGAGTCTCTCATTGCATATCTCGATCCATTCCATCAGAATGGTATGAAAAGAAAGCTGGTGGAATCATCAAAAGAGCATGGCAGAGAAGTTCCCATGCACAAGTGAGCCATGAGCCAGCTGCTATTGCGCTGAGCCAGATGGAAATGTCTCTATACTCAGTTGAGCCCAAGAGCGAGCCTGGAAAACGTTAGCAGCTGTCGTTTCTGCCGAATTCACATGATTCCCCGCGGAGAATCGACAACGCGGTGGGGATGGAGGCTGGCGAGAACGCAACTCTCACTCAGTCCAAGCCAGACAAAATTTGGCAGTGTTTTCCCGCGAGGGAGCACAGGGAATTATTCGATGTATTGGATGCTGATGAGTGTTGATGAGTTCGGGCTGAGTTGACTGGTTTTGCACAACATGATTTAGTTATCTCACTTCATAGAATCACATCTCTGGAACCATGGAAGTCAGAGCGGAGCAACGCAACCAAGCTTCTTGGGAAAGATTTGATGACTTGACGATTTAACGCGCGGTCACAATCAGTGCCAGAATCCGCTATTCAGTTCAAGGGGGGTTGTCCGGTGAAACTGGAAAACTCTCAAGTTCTGCACCTGGGAATAGTGCAATATCATCTTCGAGAGGGGCGCCCACGGTGAACCCTTCAGAAGAAAAGGAACGTCCTTCAATCGTTGTCGTTTCGTTGTCTCCTTTCCATCAGCGGAAAACTATCGCTTCAGGCGAAGCAAGTTCTAGGGAAACCCAGTTGCACGATTCACATGCAATACCTGCTGTTCTGCAGAGGAAGGCTTGGGGTACGTCGGTATGCGTCCAGTGTCACAATCAGTCTCTCGGACAGTTTCCTCCACGGTCCAGATTCTCGAGTTTCAGAGAAAAACACGATCTTTCCCACAAGCTCGACCTCGGTGCGCCGATACTGGAAGCCTCATCAAAAAACATACCACGCGCGGTCAGCTCCGCCAGTGCCGGTCGGTGAGCAATAAGATGAGCCTGAACCGCGAGAGTATCTGATAGCTCGGAACCGTATTCGAGTTCCGGAACTCGAACTCCAACTGAAGGAGACGACGCGTCCCCTGTAGTAGGAGGCTGCGGGGTCCAGAGCGGCTAAATTCTCAATCGGTCGGTGTCCGACGTCGAACTGAAGAACTACCGCGCCGCGCCGCGCAGGGCATCGAAGCTCTGCCTTGGATGAGACTCCATGCCGCTCTATAGCCATCTATGCCGCTCGCCGCGCTCGCGGGTAACCATCACTGACCGATGAACAGCTCCGGCCTTAGTTTCACTGAACTTGTTTTCCGCATGTTTACGTTCACTCATAGGTCGGCGGGCGCCTACTGAAACTGGACCCATTCGACTTCGAATTCTCTCGTGCGTATCCTCAAGGGTCTCCTCCACCAGAATGTGCATAGAAGCTCACCAGTCACCGTCGGAGGTGATTGGACTCTGCAGCGGTTCTTAACCGGAGTTAAAAAAACCGCAAAAACCGCAACATTTGCGGTCATTATCCGCGGTTTTCAGACACGTGGATTTTCGATTTTCTCGGCGCATTTTGGAGCGAATTTGTCCTGAAGTCTCTTTCCCTTGTTGTGACGAGTATTAACAATTTCGCTGCCAGCCATGTTGGCCGAAAATCACTTGCCAGGTGCCACTCATAGTAAGGGGGCTGAGGCGCGCCGGCGTGTCTCACGGCACACCAGGAATGTAAATTCTATGGAGCCCCTAAATATCCGGAATTTGAGTGAGAATCCACAAACGAGCGTTCAAATACGATTCAAATATTTGTATTGACATGCGTGCAACAATGATTGGATCGGAATCCTTCATCTCTCACGTCAATGCGCCTTATTGTAACATGCAACACATAGCTACTTCTCGCATTCCCTAGACATGTTATTCACTCTCTTTATAATTTATAATGCTCTGAGCTGCAGCCTGGCCCTGGGTAGCCGATATGTTTGCGTAGCAATCTTGACATCTACCTCTGGTCTTTCTATTTGTCCTGTCCGAGCCTTCGCTCCCAATGAAATGGAGACTTTGCTATGCGTGCCGTTGTGAATGTCGGACAGCTTCGTCGCTTTCAGAGTCATGATGGAGGGAAAAAGTCTTCGCCGCCGCTACTTTCTCGACTACCCAGAGAAAGACGAAGATCGCCGGGGAAAAGCAGGCGCTGTCGTTATACTGAGGCTACCATCTTCGAACCATTGTACCCGGTTGTCAATTGCAAACCGAAGAAGCCGTCGATGCCTTCGAATCAGAAGCAACACGAATTCCTGCCCGCCACGGAGCCAAAATCTTAGGGGTCCTCTGAGGCACGCCGGCGTTGCTCAGGCGACGGCAAACCTGAGTACCGCCGGCGGATCTCATGAAAGCGAAAATGTTAACGCAGCATGAGAACTGTAAGGTACCGCTCGATTCAAACTTGAGATGGCGCTCTCTGGCAGCCCCCTGGACAACTGACGCCGCCTTTTGCAGGGCTGAACAGGTTGGACAAGAGTGAAAGTGTTCACAAGAACCTTTGTCGAGAAAGAAGTTCCCATTACGAACTTTATCGCGCGAATTCGACGACTTTTGTGAAGAGGTCCATTTCGGCGCTCTGCTGGATGCTGCCCTTGTCAAAATCACTCGGAGATGGTGGGATCTTCTGCTGATTCGAAAAGTATAACACCATGAGGGTATTCGACGCGTTGTGAACAATTTACGATTGAGCTTTCAATTGTTTGAGATTACGTTCGCGTTGAGTCTGGCTATGCTTCCATCAAATTTTTGGGAAATAGCCAGTCTGAGCGTGAAACTTCGAAACTGAAGAATTGCGGTCAATGTCGGTTTATAACCGCGGTTCTTGAATTTATATTTGCGATTAACCGCAAACCGCGGTTTTCGCAGATTGCGGTTGTTTGCAAGGTCTAGAGGTGACCAGAATGTTGAAATTCTCACCGGATAGCTCTTTCAACGTGTCTCCCTTTCTCTCTCTCTCTGTAGCCTCGCACAGGTTTGAGATAACCTCGAGCGTCAAGTATCAACGCAACATACAGTCAGTTCTGAGCTTCGGCTGAGACCTGTTGGATATCAGCTATGCCTGTTTCGAGGGCACCGACTTTGAAGAGACCCATTTGCATATTCCGGCCGGATGATCCCCGCATTGATGCCACAGTTCATCTTGGGAACTTATTCACACCTGATATTCAAGATCACAAGGTTGCAGTGATTTCCGTAGCGGGCCGCTTCCGTCAGGGGAAAAGTTTCCTCCTGAACTTCTTCATTCGGTGAGTGATATTTTCTTGGTTGCCCGATTACCCTCACGACCACTAAAAACTGTCTGTTAGCTGCGACCGAATGCTGCTTGAATGTCGATGGAGATCAGCGACTTCTTACCAAGAAAATGATCCTGAAGGTATCTGAGAGCTGCCGGAGAATCTAATTGGCTGGAAAAAGATGCTGAGCTCGAGCTTGAGGGATTCGATTGGAAACATACTCAACGTGCCGTCACTTCCGGCGTTCTAATCTGGCCGGAAATTTTCAAGGTTTGCCTCATCCCGTTAAAACGGCAATGTAACAAGAAGTTCCTCCGATTAGTAACAGCTCCGTGAAACCGAGCGTTTCTTCACCGAGCTGATCACATGGGATCTTCCAGATGCGCGATTCTTCCGGAGAAGAAATCGTCGTTCTCTTGATGGATTCTCAGGGTGTTTTCGATGCGAACCTTTCAATCAAGGACAGCAAGTCGATTTTCTCCTTGAGCGTACTACTATCATCAACGCAGATCTTCAACGTCAAGCAGAACATCCAAGGAGACGATCTCAGCCAGCTCGAACTTTTCGTCGAGTTTGGGCGTCTCGTGAGCTCTGGAAGCGCTCGGGAGAAATGGGGGCGCGCTCAGAAGCCGTTTCAAAATCTGATATACCTCGTCAGAGACTGGGCGTACCCTGCAGAGAATAACTACGGGTGGGAAGGGGGAAAAGAAGTACTGGACAGGCAAGTATCGGAATCCCAAAAGTCTCCAGACGCAATTTCCGATCTCATTGAATGTTTTTACTGCCGAGACGACCCGTTCTCGATATGCTCTTCTTCTCCACAGCGTGTTCGAGGTAGAAAACGCTGGGGAAGAATTGGCGGCCATGCGGACCAGCATTAAGGGCTGCTTCGAGTCGATCACGGGCTTCTTGATGCCGCATCCGGGCAAGAAGGTGGATACATCCTCTGAGTTTCGGGGCAAGCTCCAGGGTACGTTGGCACCGTTCTCACGAGATTTCGGAGAACTAGGTTCTTAAAAACGTCGTTTAACGTCCTCAACTTCTAAACCACTGTTTGGCTCCATTTCCAGACATGGAACCCGATTTCGTCCAAGGGATCAAGACTTTCATTGAAGATGTTCTTCGGCCGAGCAATCTTAAGCCGAAAATAATCAATGGAAAAGAGCTCACGATCCGGGAATTCGCCCAGCTCGTGGGAAATTATTCGAGAGAGTTGCACAGCGGGGAATACCCGCAGCCAGAGAGGCTCTTTCAGGCCACCGCCAGGGCGTGGAATGATGCGGTCGTTCACAGGTGTTTCACCGAGTACGAGACGCTGATTTTGAAGCACATCAATGATCAGCCGAGAGAGCCGGACTCCTTCGATGTGTTCCATAAATACGTTCTCACGAACATTCTGAACTTCTTCAAACAATCGAGGAAGATGGGTGGCACGGCCGCCGTTGCAAAAGCTGAGAAAAATCTGATCAAACGCATCGAATCTGCAAAGCAGCACTTCAGACAATTCAATTTCGTATCGTATGAGAAAAAACGCGGTGATGAATGGATGCAGAAGATGAAGGATTATGCTCTCCAGGCGGTGTCGGTGGTGGCGCTCATCGTGTCCTTAGTAATTTTTAAGAGACCGTGAGGATTTCGCGCTTCAACAGACGTACGTTTTTTTATGCAAGACACAAATAAAGCTGACAGAACATCTGATACTCGATTTGTCTATGCAGCTGCTTGAGTCCGATCATTGCCAGCTAAGTATCGACGGCCCCTCTTCTCTCGACACAATCTTGCGTCCCGCGCTTTGAACCCTTCTGGGGTCTCGCAGCCACCGAGGATTTCCTCTATGGACATGGCTATCCGCGGTATCTCGAACTTCGAAGATCACGCTCATGTTCCGCATAGCCTGGTTGGACGGATGATCTTGAAACTGTTTTCATCAGTTTCTCAGTTCAGCATTAAAACTTTTCATCCACATTCTCCGGGTTATAACACGAGAATAGAGCCAGCCGACCCCCAGTACTCTTCTGTATCAATTACGGGATTGTGCTGGGCCGTTCGAGCTATTTTCCCGACGACAGAGTCATCAATGTAAGCAGCATACGCCCCAGAAGCTGTTCCGAGGAAACGATATTAAGATGCGGGTGTGACGGAGGGTTCAGCATTCGCAAGATCCGAGCACGGATCTACCATCAGGATTTTCTTTCAAGAGGGGCCGCTCGGGAAAAACAGTGTTATGCCAGGTAGAGGCAAGTGTGAATGGAGCAATGATGCAAGAACCATGGCTCGCCAGGCCACTCTTCATCGCCCGGGATACCGAATCCATGTTTCCGGGTATACTCCGACATGAGATATGTCGAAACGGGGGCCAACGGTCGAGGTTAGCGGTAGGCAGTCAAACGATAATCACAGATTATAATCTGTGATTTCCTCTGTGGGCGAAGCTCGGTCAAGGTTCCGAGCGCCGAGGAGTGTGGCTCGTAACACTCAATCAGAGCCGCTATTCCTTCTCAGGCGACGGGTCGCTATTCTTCCGTTTCTCAGACTCTTTACTCGACTAATCTTGGGGGAGCAAGCTTCCACGGCCGTGTTACCAGCGGCAGAGAGTTGACGAGAGTTTCCACTCTACGAAAAAGGTTTTCGAGTCCGAATTTCTGGACGGCGTACTCGATCGCGCAGGCTTCTGTCTTGAGGACGATTCGCTACGGGTTCGAGCCAGGAGAGAATGGATTCCCGTGTTCCGTTCGCGATTGACTTCGATCCGCATACGGTCGCCAATCGCTTTTTGAGCGGACTCATCGGTCGAAACGGCACCAGTCGGCGCTGTGGGTACCAGAAACGGTACTGTGTGCGATCTTGAACGCGATAAGAAAGTTCACAATGGAGCTTATCAGCGGCGAGCAGCAATCGAAACCTGAGAACGGCCACTCGGGTGATCTTCCCCGTCTGTCGACGTCAAACGTCACATATCGACCCATATCGACGAAAATCGGCATCCGTGGCTCACAGTCTGTTTCAGTACTCAGGATTTAACTGATGCGATTTCATTCCATTATCCAGAGGTTCTCAAACTTTTCTGGTGGCGGGACCCGCGGCACCTCGAGCTTAAGATGCCGTAGGACACGCGGGCGCGGCACCACAAGTGCCGCGGCACTCCACGGCAGTTGGGTGCCGGCGGCACACAGTTTGAGAACCCCTGCCATTATCGATTCCTGAGCGTGGAGCTCAGAGATTGAGCCAGTGTTTCTACGAAGGTTCGTCTGGTTAGGGTAAATCACGGTCCCCGCCACAGTCCGAACCTGCTGTCGGACTTCTTGAATCCGTGTCCGTGCAGTAATTGCATAATACGTCTCCCAAAGGAATTCAGGGAGGATTCCCTGAGAATGTTGGGCTCACTCATGGTTTCGATTGCAGCAGGCAGCGTCAAACTACCTTCTTCCCGTGAAAACATTCAATGAAGGACGCATGGCTCGTACGTAAATCCGGAGCTCGCATTGCAACTCTGGGATGTTTGTGTGAAGGCGCGAACCAATCAAATCTAATTTCGGGTTCACTCTTAGACACAGAATTTTCCTCCTCGATCGCGAAGGGTCGAAGGGTCGGCTCGTCTTCGCTAGGTTTCGTCGAACGAAGCTCAGGTGGAAGCCGTGTGTCCGCTGGTGGCGCCAGTGGCTCACCCCGAGCGTACGAATCCCATCATACGCTTGTATGAAGTTTATGATCTGTGCTAAAGCTTACCAGGAAAAAGAGTCGGATATTGTACGATGTGAGCGCCTTCAAAAAAATCTTGCCCTATAACCTGTCCGAGACATGTCCGCTCCTCTGGGGTGTCCAGATTGCTCGCGGCGAATCGCCCGTGGCTCAAAACTGTCATTAAAATGCTTTCCCAGAAATGTGTTCTCTCGACGACGAAACATGGACGCGGCTCGCGGGGAGGACACGGCAGCAGCGGTGTGTTCGAATTACAAAAGTCCGGATCTTATCCTAAAGATCGAGATATTTGGGTGTCTCGTGCGGTGCAAAATGAAATCCTTCAAAATTTCGTGGCTTCGTTTCCTCCGATGTCAACACCCGACTACAGGCTTCATGCGCTGTTCTTTTTGTTGAAACTCCGTTTTCCACGATCTTTGGTCAGCCGTATTACGGTGCAGACACTCTAGAACGAACCGAAAGAAATCTTTCCCGATTCCGGGAGTGAGGCATCGTAGGACTCTCCCGCGCAACCCTCGGAAACGGCTGTTGCTTCACCGGATATTGAAGGTTGAGCGCATAAATGCTCGCATATGAATGTTTGCGCATCAAGGTGACATATGTCTGCATGCATTGCATTCTGCGTCCCGTTCGCCACCAAGTGGGCGAGCAAGCAAGAATTCCGTCGTGCGGACGTTCGCGTGGGCTCAGATCCAACCTCGCGGAGAAAAAAAACGTGTCGTCAGAGCCATTCAGCGTTCTGGCAAACATTGATCTCAAGTGATTACTGACTCGCAAGGTTTTCATGATGACGGTCCCGATCCAAACTCCTCCCACATCACTGCTTTACGACGTGCGAACATAAGAAACCACTCTTCTGAATCGAGCTGACGCAAGGTCTGGCAAGGTATGCCACTTGACAGAAACGGAAAACAAGCTGCCGGTTGGACGGCTTCGTAAATAGAAGTATGAGTCGAAAGCGTGTCGACAGCAACCGGAACTCTAGTCTCTGGTGGAACATCGCAAGTGAGCCGACTCGACGCTCCGCGACGCCACGATAGTTTAAAGTGACGTCCTCCTCTGGATTCAGGTGTCCTGCATTCAGGTGAGTTGTCAAGAGGTGCGGCCTATGGCTCCCCCTGATTGGCGGGAAACTCCTCAAGCTCATGAATATGGCGTGTCACGATATCGAAATTCTTCCACGAAAACGCCCATTATGCAGAATCGACGCGAAAAATTCCGACTTCCGTCGGTTGCATCCGATAGCAGCGTTCGGCACTGACTGCGGAGCTTCATCGGGACCGACAAGAGGACGAATTGATGGATAACCGGGCGAAAACGAAGGAAAGAACGAACCGTAAGGAATTTAATTTCTTGAGGCCGGCACCGACGCGTATTATGCGAGGCATCGACAACGAAGGCAAAAAGGAGGAATATCCACTCGACCATATTAACCCTTGAGGTATTCTGAAATCGATTACGCTCGCATTTCTCGGAACGAACCGTATCTGCGTTTAATGACTGCGCCTTCTCCGTTGAACGACGATTGCGACTTGATCGGTGATCGGTCCTCTCTATCCTTGGTGATGGTATTGGGAACAGGAGGAACTTCAGAGGGGACCCGACGATTTCGTTGAACCCTTGCGAGGACCCCATCAATGGGGGCTCATCAAGGTGGAACCCGCTCTGGGTCCTCATCATAATCTCTTGCGATAATCGACTTCGATTCGCGAATCGGCGACTTCCAAACGCGGATTGGGTCGGGCAACAACTCGGAGAAACTCAGACTTCGCGTTCCTCGCTGCAATCCTACAGCAGTCTGGTTTGAGAACCAAATTATCGGGAACGCAGAAGGGTTCCGAGAGATCAGGACGAGTTCCACCGAGTGCGGAGGACTCTGGAGGAAGTCTAATGAAAGTTGTAAGAGACGGACAAACAGCCAACGCCCGGATCAGCGGGGCTGTGGGACAGCGTCCAAAGGAAGATTAGACTTTCGTATTGGTCGGTCGAGTCATTATCCGGTCCCGAGTCCCCTACGCCGTCCCGCCATCGTCTCCGTCCCCCGGCCCCCAGCCCCCATTGAACGGTGCCTAACGAGGCCCTCGTTTACGACGCCTTAGGGCCGCGCTCTTGCCATACACCATGTCTCGGACAACAACCGTAACCACGTATGACAATACGCGCTCGTTCCCTCGTCGGTGTATGTACATAGTATGTTCATATTCGTCCGAGTATCTGAAAAGGCGTCTACGACGCAGCCGAATACGATTTGCGAGGAGTGCGGCACCTCGAAAACGGCATCAAGGCTTCCTCAAGGCGGAGGTATTCCAGCTTCGTACCCAAGTTGTTCTAATCCTTAGAAGTTCGGCTCTTCCGTGGAATCCAGCTCGAACTTTTCTCGGCCTCAAGCAACACCACGATCTTATTGAGCGAAGAAAAAAGCAACAACGAGGAGCTCGGGAGAAGTCTAATGCTGAAACGATTCGCATTCCGTCGCAATAACGTCATGAGCGCGGGCAACTCCGCGCGGTTTCCAACCTGAAGGAGTTGGTGGTAAGGTCTTGCTCTTGCGCTTCCTTATTCGGATAGATTCCCGAGGAACGGGCGGCGACGTCGGACGAAAACTGATCACCGCCTAACGAGGTTCTCCTGCCATTACTTGAATCCGCCGAAGTACTTGAAGCTCTCCTGGGGTTTCTCCATCGGAAAACACGGAGGAATGCGGGTGCACAGGAGTCGCGAATCCTGATTGATCGGATGAACAGACAACTGGATGACAACGCTGTGGAGTTTTCAGACCTTTCTAGAATAAATCACTCTCTTCCGCTCGAAAACTGGTAGACCTTGTAGTGAGGTCCGGTAAGGAAAATGGTATGCTGCGATCAAGGATGATTCGCAAACGCACGCGTTCCCCGCGGGATCACCTTTCTCGGAGTCCGCTATCTTCCTGGAATCCGTGCAGCCGGCTCATACAGGGGAATGTTGTTCGCCGGCTGTGTCCGCCATCGCTGTCGACTTTGTATCGCACTTCAAGCTGGAACACGCGAACACAAGGTTTATCGGATTAAAAGTTTGCTCCTCGAGTTGAATTATCTGGTAATCTGGAGCATGGTGACCTCGTTCTTGTTGCCACAGGCAATATAAAGTAAAAATATCTCTGATGAAAGACCTTGGGACTATTCTAGGACTTTGAAAACCACATCATCATCATCATCCGGAGGCCGCAGAGTCCCTCCAGGATGATCAAATCGGGAGGCTCTGTTTATTCTTGGTAACTATCAAAGCGCCCGACCATCCGCGCCGACCAGCTCCAGCTTAGAGTGTCTTGCTTGCAGAAGAAGGAGCAACTGACGGCGTTCTTCCGGCGGGAAACTAACATAAGCGACCGAGGAGGGCTTTCACGATCTCTCGGCGACCAAGGATTGAGGGAAGGTTGCATGCAAGTGATGGACCTCCGATACCAAAGCACCCAGAAATCGGGGTAGCGGTTCCGGAACGGGTATTCTGGGAGTAATCTCCAAGGCCTTTGTAAGGGTCGCGTTTCGGAGGTTTACGGGGTTCCGCAGGAATTACTAGCGCCAGTTTTCAGGAGAACCCACTCTGTCATTTGTGATTCTAGGTCCAACGATAATCGTTGGTCCCTCAATCTCATTGAGCTCCCGGGCTATAACAACTGTAGCAATGCTCGGAAAGGGCTCAGACTGAGAATAGGAAGCTCAGGCTCCTCGACTTCTGTGTGGTGAGCACAGTGTCCTCAGCTCTGACAATGAGTCGTTCGTATTGATCATTTCGCGATAGATGCATCAGGGAAAGATCCACAAACTTTGACCGGGCGCTCGAGCGAACAGTGAATCCTCCGGTACAGTACCTAGGGAGATGCGCGGTTGATATTTCACTCCATTTCGGTGTTTTTACAGGAAAGAGGACCGACACTGAAGGAGCTTCTGCCTTTTGTCAAGCTCCTCTGACCCGAGCATAATTAAACTTCGGTCCGCAAGAGAGTAAAGGCCGAAAGTGCAAAAACGTGCGTTTCACAGACAAACTGCTACAACAAGTCAAGGAACACCACTACTACCTTTGTTACTCTGCAGAATACGAAGTAGCAACCACCAGAATAGGGAACAACCTTCAACGAGCCGAAAGAGCTTGGCTCACCTATCCACTCATCTTCAGATCCCTCGACAGGAGGAGAATTTTCACCCTGCCTCCACATTGTCATCACCAGCTCGAGTTCTCTTGAGGTTTATCAAGGGACTGTTATCTCCCAACGAGAAGAAGACGAAGAGAGAGAGAAGGAATAGAGTTTTGAGAGAGAAGCCGTCAGACAGAGAGAAAATATGACAGAGGAAATAATTCGTCTGGAGAAGACGCCGACAATTATTTTCCGTGGCTAAAAGCCTCAAGTCATCACTTTGTTTGTTTGTTGCTTCCCCTGGTCCTGCTGCAGCCATGCTATCAAGAGCGCTGTAAATCACTGCGCGGTGTCTTGGCCTTATCTCGGTGTGGGGAAACAACAACGTGAGACGAACCAACCCTCTCTGCGCCAGGACGACAGAGAGCAGGAGAACGGCGACAACGAGAGCAGCCGGAGAAAGAGGATAATGTCTTCTACGCCGTCTACAGCGACGCGCAAACGAGCGCCTTTTCTTCGAAGAACAACAGCAACGACAACGCCTGCAACAACATCAGGAGCAGCGGCTCCATGTACTGGCTGGTGGCAGTCTCGCGCGCAGACAACTACGCATCATAGACGCCATGAAAGAGTTGTTCCGTGTTTTTTCCGTTCACTCTTCTCGTTTTGTAGCAATGCGTACCAGGACTGTTCTCTGGATTTTCCGAGAAGGTTTGATGCAACAAAACGATCGTTCAGGAGATGTAGGAGATCAATTGGTTCTCTGTTCGAGTCCGACATACCCGAGGACCCGTTTTGAGAATTCGCGAGGGCCAGGGACTATCCCGGAAGAGCTCGGTCCGAATTCCGGTGGACCCAGCGCCGTTCGCTCGCGATTGAATTCTTATTTGTTTCAGCAATATGGTGGTTTTCTATGTGACAACTTCGTTCGAGGCAGTTGCAAACTTAAGCGAGCCGGGACTTGAAGCGGAGAAGGAAACGAGATGGTCACAGGGGGCGGAAGACATCGGACAGGAACTTATATGGGTATTGTGGGTTGTCCGGGATACGAGCTGCTCTCCGTCTGCTTTCGGCCCTGTCTGTCCGGGCGGCTGTCTCGCTTTTCCGCTCTGCAGACATCCTGAAGGAATTCGAACACGACTTTTATTTGGACGGCAGTGTCTGAATTACGTGCCCGAACATATTGAACACACTTCTGTGGCGGTGGTGCGAATACCTCCTTAAAATTTCAGCTGAAAACGGTGAAACCTACCCAGAAAAAAGGGAGAATTCGCAGCGATGCTCTGTCGGCAGCCTGGGAATCAGCAGAGCCGAAATCCGATTTCGGTCACCCATGAATGGGACTGCGCACCGGAGTTGTCGCGAAGAAGTTCGGTTTTGGCGAAACCTACCTCTGAGAGCTTCTGTGACCCGAAAGGCCGAAATGTGGGCCAGGTTCGCGAGCTATAACGTGAGCATGCACGAAAAAGGGAACTAATAATCCACTGGCAAAGATGGCAAAGCATCTTCAGAGTTTTAGATGAATGTGGGCTGTAGCAGATGATGAGCTCTTCTTCCGCGTCGCCATCAATCCCAGGAGGCTTCCAATCTCTGCGCATCAGCAGAGCAGAACACCGCAACACACCTCAGTCAGCGCACCTCAGTACAGCGAAGCACAACGAAGCCAGCAGCTCACTCACGCAGTCGGTGCGCCTCACACCACAAACCCAATCAAGGCTGAGAATGGAGCCGCATCTCATCTCATAGAGCTCGGTGAATTCGAAGGTGACAAGGGCTAGAGGGTGGCTTGCATCGCTGGTTGCACGGTCGGCTCGTTCGCTTGCTCGCTCGTCCGCTCAGACAGCAACTGGCTGACTCACTTGAAGCTTGATGTCGTTCCTCAGCGTCCTCCAAAAGAGTGACATCATGCGACTCGTGCTGATAACGTACCCATCCTAAATCTGAGCACCAGTCCATAACGAAATCTCAGTCCTAGTCTCACAAGTCTCAGTGGCCGCCACTCGGTTCTCGGGCTCTCGCCCATTTTTTCTCACGATTTCCTAGACAACAGGGTGACTGTCAATTTCAGCATACCTTCCAGGATTTATAAGTTCGAATTCTCATGAATGGTTTTTCTGAATAGGAAAAAGAGCAAAAACTTTGCGCTCGAGATCTTCATATTCGGCGTTAAGCTTACAAAAGGTTTCAGTGTGTTCTTGCTTCCTCTGTTGGCTCGTTTCCTTCCATGCGCCATTGACCCCTGTGGACTTGGCCCTGAAAATGAGTTCGATCTGGTTCGCAACGGTCCGCTGCAGTTCGCGGAGTCATCACAATGTAATCGATTACGCACTAAATGGACAGAGCAATGATCAAAAAGCATCCGTGGGCTCAAGCGTGCAAGGGCATTGCGAGGCAAACAGAAGAGACGGCTCTTCGACTTGTTAGATAGGCTTCATAGTAAACAGACAGACGAGGCAATTAAGTGTTCGACACACGAATTGGTCTCGCGAGAGTTGTCCCGCGCGCCAGTGAGTGTGTGCTACAGCGAACGAGTTGCTTCGACAATTTCAATCAGTCGGACCAACCCAGTGTCTAAATTGACTTTCCTGCTCAAACAGACCTTCCCTACGAACAGAACCCGATCGACGGACGATCGACGACGACCGTCTAACCAACCGACTGACCGCCCAACCAACTAACCGAGCAGGGGGGCGCACAGGCAAGCAACCGAACATCAGTTACCCTGGATTCTTCTATTCAAGCTCATTAAACCTTGTCAAGACCCCCGTCTCCCTTCCGATTTGTGTCATCTGAAACCGTCGTCTCCGGGTGCTCCTCCTCTCGGGAAGGACGAGATTGAGCCCGAAAATATTCTTCCGCCGATCTTACCTTGGCTCAGAAGAAACATAGCAAAACACCTCGGATACTGGAAAAACCCTGTACCGAGGAGAACGAGCTCAGCGGAGGAATAAGAGAAACTACAGTAGCCGCTGGCTTTCTAATCAAGGAATTAGTCGCGTGGTTTGCATTCCAAGCAGAGTCCTCTAACCTCTGCCAGGAGAACATCTCCCTGAACGTCAAGACGAGCACCAACCTACGGGGGCGACGACGACGACCCCACACTGAGGTATCACCGTCGTCGGGGTCTTCTTTCCGTCGATTGGATCGAAAATCCTCAAACGTGACCTGAGCCTCAACACCTCGCTCGCCGACGTCGACACGACGACGACTACGAGTGTTTGTGCCGTCACGGAATGATTCCTCCTCTTCGGAGCGTTTCGACATCTGCCGAAAAATGGCGACTTATGTAAAACAATCCGAAGACTTCTGAAACGAGGACGACAACGGGAATAGCCTTCGAAAGCGTTCGAGTCTCATCGGCATTCGACAACGTGGCGCCAGGTTATCATCGTTGCTTTCAGATTGTTTTTTTCTCCTCCTTCTTTTTGGAAGTGAAGATATTCTGTACGGCGACGTTGACGACGAGGGCAACATTTTGCGCGTCCGCTGATGACCAAGCATTCGATGCCATTCTACGCCATCGGTTGCGGAGGAAGAGAGTGAAACGTGTTTTCTGCCGAAAAGTTTGGCGGTCTCTCGCGAACTTTGTCGCGAACTCAGAATTCCAGGATGCAGGTTACGAATTGTTGCGACGAACTCTCGGTTCACCACGCCATCGTTCTCGACTTCGTGTGGACTGTGGCTCGCTTCTCCCAAAGTTCCATAAGGCATGTTCTCATCCCGAACTCTTCACCGATTGCTGAATAGTCGGAGTGGAGAATTTCCTAGGGCGGCTCTCTTAGCTTTCCGGTTTTAGGGTTTCATTGAGCTGTATCCTGAAAGGACTGCGGCTGGACCTCCCGATTCATTGTACGTCCTCGACTCTCGCCCGGCTTACTTCCTGCGAGTCTCCTTGTCTGGCCGAGTGTACGTCTGGTCGGAGTCGTGGCTGCAGCCAGCGCCTGCGTCATCGTCGTAAGAACTTTCACTCAAGAGCCTCTCAGTGAATTCTTCTCTTCGGCCAAAGTCTAGTGGTCTTCAGGAGAATGCTCTCGACTTTGAATCTGCGCACGAAAGGAATTCGGAAGTTTCGCTCAACCACTTTCGTTCGTTTTGCTGACGGCTTGACTCAGTCGATTCCGCAATGGACAGTTGAAGAGGAACTTCCGAGTTCCAGTTGAATATTTCTCCGCAGTGGGGTCTCGAGCACGGGCCGCAATATACAACCATCCCTGCGAATCACTTCCCCTGACAACGGATTCACCAGACTCAGAGGTACGGCAACTGAAAAAATTGACTTTTTGGAGAGTTCGTCATCGGAAAGATGAGTTCCATGAAAATCGGGTCACCTGTGGAGCATCTGCAGAGAAACAGCGCGGTTTCTTCCGCGCTGTGGAAATCGCGCGATGAAAACGGCGCGCCGTTCTTCGTGGACCCATCTGCCCCATCTGTGAAGTTCCCATCTGTCCCATTCGGTGCTTCCGATCCTCTGAACTCTGAGATGCTGCGAAAACCAAGATTTTCGGAACTGGATAGGAACCTAGCGCAGGAGGTACCCAAACTTTTTCCACCCGCGCCCAGCCCTCGCTCCCCTGCGCTGCGGTCGCGCCCCCGTCTCTGACTCACAATTAGATACGGAGTACCTCTGGGTACTCGAATCCTCGCTCCCCATATGAAAGATCCCAGTTATATCACAACCAATCCCGAGGGCGAATTGACAAATACGAACCAAACTACTCATTCTGAGCGAGTTTATGGGAAGACGGGTTGCTATTGAGGTCCTCGATTCAGAAGGGAAAAAACGACACGCCCCCCCTCCCACTAGAATTCCTCCAAGCCCCCCTACAAGTCGGGAACCGCTGCTTTAGCCGGTATATGCATGCATACTTGAGAGTTCCAGTAGCTGAGGGAACTCCGAACTGATGGAGTAAATTCTAAAACTTCTTTTCAAGTGTGGCTGTTTTCTTGAACTAGTGGCTCCACTGATGGAGGAATCGTGAACTTTGTGCGATTACAGTGCATGAATTACATCAGTCCGCTCTGGTAGTTGAGTTCTGACGAACTTTCTTCTGTCGATTAGAAGAGGTTGGAACTTCGGGTCTAACTTGAAAATTTTGACTTGAAGGAATTTAGCGTCTTCGGACCATCCAGGTCCTCCCTGATGAGGACTTTCTTTCGGGCTACATTGGTCCAGCTCGGGCTAGAATCGGTAGTTGGCTTGGTAAGCATTGGAGAGAAGTACACAATAAACCGGAAAATACAGGAATGTTGTCAATAAACTTTTTTCATCACCTCTCACCTGGGGAGTGGTTCGTATCCCGAAATTTTCATCATAATAACTCCAACCGAATATATCTGCACCGCGAGCTCTCAGCTTTTACACCGTGTCCATGGAACTTATTCCGAACCTACGAAGTTTGCTCTCGGAGAGCTGTGAAGATCCTCTACGACGGCTTTCCTTTGCCTGCATGCTCGAAGACTCCCTCACACGTAACTAATCTCAAGGCGTGACAAATTGAAGTGAATCAGCGGACACTCCCACCGGAAGAAGTGAGTTTTGGCCCTGCTTGTCGGCTTCCCCAAGTCAGCGACCTGCATTCAGAGCAACAATGACAGCAAACACGAAAGTCTGAGCACAATTGTTGTGCATGTTGATACGCGTTCATACATGTTTAAACGCGCGTCTTGAGCGCTACCCTCGCAGGAAGCCGTTGTCAAGTTGACAAAAGGGTTTCGGGGGAACGGCAAGGAGCGTCTCTTATTCAACTGGTGGCTGCTGCTTCACTGAAGGGTGAGCGAGACGTGGGGGTTGAGCTGCGGGTGGGGTGGATGCAACAATGCAAAGTAAACAGATGGGACCGTTCAGAGACTCCCACTCTTGAAAAAGAGGCGGAGTAAGAGGCTGCTTACTCGCTCTACTTGCTCGCACGAATGGCGAGTGTGCTGTCTGGTAGACAAACGGACGAGTAAGCATTTTCTCTCCTACCGGTGTCCGTCGCGTCGTTGATCCGAGAACTTTTGGGGACAAAGCACGGGGTTGCTTGGAAGTTTCGCAAAGTTCAAGGAAAACTCTTGGAACGTCCTACGTCGACACAGGCTTAGAATTTCCGCCGATCTAGCTCGGTGCGTACTCTGATAGTGAGACTTTGAATCATCAGAGATTCCGGAGTTCTCCCCAGAAGTTGGGTCGATTTCCGCGATCTGAGTCCGAGCTCGACTGTGAGGTTGAGAGCAGCTCGCTCAACAATGCGACTCGACCTCATTCCAGATTTCAATGAGGTCCACGCACTCACCGGCTTGCACAAAGGGTGACTCCAAAGGGGAAGCTCTTAGCAGAGTCTAAAGCCTCTAGAAAGGCTATTAGGCAAACTGCTTCCGTGGAATTCCGTTGCGGCATGCGTTTCGCAATTCTGAATTGCGAGCGAGACTCACCTTCTCAGAGATCACAGTCGAAACCTCTGGGGGGGGGGGGGGGGGGGTAGGGCGGAAGACGTCGTCCTCGGTCACGACATCGTCTGGGTCTGGGAGTTTTTCCAAAGTTCGCTAATCTTCAAAGTGCTCAATTAGTTCGACGTCGCGCTTTGACGTGTCGCTGAATACGATCTCTCCCAGTGAGCCCACGAGCGATCATTTGGTGTCGCAATTCAATCGAAACCCGCCGGTCCTTGTTAGCTCTCGACACTGGGCGACCCGAAGTGGAGGTTTCCGATCGCTCGACCCTTCAGAGGACCTTTGCAAAACTTCCGTGAATCTTTCTGTGGCGCTTCTGGAGTGAACTTTCAATCACAACTAGACAGCTTCAGTGGAGCAACGTCTTCGCTGGTCTCTATCGGCACGTTTTTAGCTCGAGGGACTGAAGAGACTGCAACGACCGAAATATTTTGCGCAATTCCTCATGAGTTCTCACTACATTGTCAGACATGTAGGGAGATCGGTCTGGGATTGTCGAGATGGAGCCAGGATGGAATCCGGCTGATTGCTGTCCCTTGTGGACGCCGCGAACAAAGAGGGTTTAATGACCTCGCGATTCGGGATCGATCTTCGAACCGAGTACGATCGGGAATGAATCAATCTGGTGGCGCTCTACCTTCCTTACCTCGGGCAATATTGGTTTGCCTACTTTTGCTCACAGATGAAGTATTGAGTGCGATTGTCTGAAATTCCAGCTTCGGGAATCTCGATGCATTCATGCCCTCTGCGACGGAGATTCGAGGCGAAGCTTTACCTGTTCCTGGGGAAATCCATCGTCCCGTGAGGCGGGCCGATTAGTTCGTCCTCCTTGCTTGATATTGCGTGTTTCGTTGCTTCATCGGTGCTTAGGCCGCAGTGCACGAGTGATGCCACTGTGTGTTATGCTAAGTCGGTAGAAAAGAAGGAATGAGGGAACCAACGGAATCACCCGACCACCTAACCCACCACGACCGAGCGGGAATCCCACTCACTTTTGGGTCCGCCGTCGTCGTCTTCGGCGTCATTATTATTAGGGAATCGTAGTACGCCGAGAAGAGGGCTGAGACAGCATAACCGCTTTGTTTCCGGTGCAGCACCCTCTGTGTGTCTATGGGTTGCTTCGTTTGTCTGTCTGTTTGCGCGGCCCGGGCCAGGAATCGGTGGGAAACGGGAGGGCAGCAGTAGGAGCGGTAGGGTGGGGGTGTCGAAGGAGCAATTTCCTGCTTTTGTTTAGCCGGCTGGGCGGCCGGCAGTCCGTCGGACCGACTGCGTTCGGTCTGGATGCCGAGGAACAGCCGCGAACTCCTCTTTCTCATCTTGTTCCTGCAGTTTCTTTCAGCGCGGCAGTGGCGACGGCGGCTTTATCAGGGTGTTGATGTCATAAACGACCAAGAAGGAGAAAGCAGACTCGCCTCGCCAGTCCGTCCGTGGTTTGCTTCGTCCGTCGCTCGGCCTGTCGCAACCACCAACCACTGGCACCACCCTAATGGAATCCATTGCCCGCATAACGGAGGGATGGAGCGTGCCGGTTTTTCAGCCACCCGGTTTCCTTTGCTCCGCTCGGATCTTTAGCTGGACATCTTCCCATCGTCTCTCTCTGCGGCTATTGAGACAAAGGAGTGTCTCAACAGTGGAGACGTAGCCACTCTGTTCCCATACTCCCACTGGCCGTCATTCTCCCGTCTCCGAGTTCGTTTTATCTTCTCATCGGCTTCTTGCGGGAGTTCGATCAGAAATTCTAGAAACATCCTCCCTCAAACCTCAGATACCGGGCGAATTTTTTTTTACTGGAGCCGTGAGCGCATACGATTTCCCCGGATCGAAATGCACCGTCAGAGCTGGCCGGATATCGCGGCACCTGAACGTTTTCACACCACGGAAACGAAACTCAAGCTCAATCACGAGATATTTCTAGGATTGTGTCTTCTCTGATAAACTTAGGGCACGGAGAGCCACAACGATGGGAAAGGTTCAGTTTGAAACACCCTATAATCATACCCACATGCCCCCTAGAGGAACTTCCCGCTCGGTTGACCTTGAAAATTTTCACCATCGAGTCGTAGTCGAGCCCGTCAAAATGAGTGCCGCAAGAAGATAGCTGAGGGAAACCTGTTCCAGGGAAATAAATAAGGAAACCACACTGGAATCCCACCAATAATCACCGGGAGACGTCGGGAAAAATATTGATTGTATTAGATGTTAGAAACTTCGCATGATAGAGGATTCCGGCCACGGAAGATTTCTCAACCATTTTCTAGAGCTGTCGCATTAACGTACTAAACCGGACGAGGGAATAATGCGGACTTCGAATTTCAGCTCCGGACAAACAATTCCAAGTGTCGTCTGTGCCGTGAACTGATCGCTTGGCGGCAGCGGCAGCGGCGCGTCTGACTGTGGTACGTGCTCTTCGTAGAGATTGTTCCTTGTTCTCGCGCAGGATGTCCTCCTCTTTTGGCGGCCCAATCAGTAGATGCTGACGCAGCGAGCCAGTCAGCTCTCTCGTCCTGACTCGTTCGCTCACACTTACCGCAGAACCTCACAGGCCCTAGTGGCCGACCGGACGGCTAGGTGGCTGCCGGGAGAGACGCTTTATCAGGACGACGGTTGCTGCGGCCGCTTCTCTTCTCTCCGTCATAAAAAGCGACTATCGCCATTAGCTGGGGAAATCGGCGGGCTTGCCAAATATCTTTTTTTTTTCTTTCTCCGGTTACGTTCGGGAGCCCCAGATGAGAGCGTGGGCTTTGGTGGCATGCACGTATCATCCTGCTCCTCGATATGTGACGTCTTGCCATCGAGTACTAATCGAATATCCGTCTGTTTCAATGCGGTTCGACTTTCGACCTCGTGGTTCAGAGTCATCGGGACTCTTGCGAAAAATATATGTCCTCCCCGGTTTCCAATGGAGGCCGAACGAGAATTCCATTTACACCTAGGTTCTCGTGAAAATCGCGTTTTCTGAGTCGCCGCGTTGGATTCCTCTTCGGCGCAGCCCGATCGAGTGATGTACGAGCTCTTTCATTACGTGTAGGGGGATTTCGCTGCGTTTGGATGAGTACGACCTGTCGTTAGCGACTCGATGTTGTTGATGTTGTGGTCAAGCGGACCTGGTCCTCGGGGGTTCCGACAGCAGCTTGTTGTGGCTTCTAGATCAACCGACCGGAGCGCCAGCCAGCCAGCCAGCCGACCGACCGACCAAACAACGTCGGACAAACGTCCGCCGTCGGGTTTGCGAGAGCAAGATGATCGATTGATTATCTGTATGCACTGGTAATCCCCAGAGCCAAGGCTGCATGCGACTGCCTCTCCTGCTTCTGTTGTTATTGTTGCCGCTGCCGCGAGATTAACGCTGGATCCGAAGACTCGGCGCGGAATCCGGTAACCCGTACCTTTGAGTACCGAGGCGAAGTTTGCATCCTTTTGTTCCTTTCTGCCAGACTGCCGATGCCGCCGCAATTACTCGCTCGGTGAGGAAACTCGCAGTCGACTTCATCGCCAGAAATCCAAGCGGGCATCCTCCGCCTCCTCGGCTCGACCAGCGACGTGAACCACTGCGCCATGGATTCCCCTGCGGATCCCACGACGACGACGACGACGACGACGACGACCGCCGACCGACTTATCTAATCTTGCTTCACATTACCAACAGTCGACATCGAAGATCAGGGGGAGATCGAAAACGTAAGAGAAATAGAAGGAGACGATCTTTTATCGCTTGGGCTTCCCGCCAATTCTTCCCCTGCAACCACCCGATGTGTTCGAGAAAGGAACTCGAAACGAAATTGATGGCAAGGTTGGAAAACCGCTTAGCGGCCTGCCCCTATCTCCAGAATCCTCGTTTCTTCCCTGAGGTTCAAAAGGTCAGAAGCGCACAGAGAGAAACAGCACTCAGCTTCTCGGCCGCGAAATGAGCTCTGCGATGAGACTTCAGATTCTCAAACGAGATCGTCATCGCTTCAAGTATAATAGTTTCGGGTGCACGTCCCACGGGCAGTCTAGACTCCAGACCTGGCCTGGTTAGGTCCGTCGTGGATGCGAATCCATTCTCTCCGTAGTTCAGACGGTTGCCTAACGGGGGAATTGGGCAATGAGTTCATGGAGGCTCGGAAAATCGAATGATCCGCAACGTGAAATGAGACGGACATAATCCTAGAGAGGGGATTTACATGCGCTCGATGGCTCATAGGAAATTAACTGTATTGCAACGAACCTCATATTCACGCAGTTCGCGTCGTGCCGTCAGTTCGGCCGCTCCGAGCATACCCGGATCGTGATATGGATCGCCTGGACCATCATTAGCTTCCGTTATGGTTTTTGCGTTTGAAAGCGGTTTTGAGCTGAATTTCTCGTTTGAAAACTTTATCGTGTACTCTCGGAAGCCCTCAACAAAAGTCACGTTTGGAGAGCTCATCTATCTCGTTTGGTTTCGGGTCGATTGACAGTTAGTCCCGTAGCTGAAACGATTGACATCCAGGGGGGATTTCCCGCACCCCCGATTCGTTGTAGGTTCGAAGCAATCATACAGAGATTACGGCCATGAGCGCTCGAGAGTTTCGAGCCGCTAAGAACCTATCATAGTCCAATCTCAGGCATCGGGAGCGGCTCAACTCGCTCTATTTCAAAATGTTCAAAGCTGAAGATTTCACCAAGCCGGCTGTGCTGAAGTCGTCTCAACTCCCCATCGTAATAACGCGTGGCTCAAACGCGGGATTAGTGACTTCGAGAACACTTTGAGAGAACGAGGCCTCGGTGAAATCCATGGATGTGAGTGATGTAGCATTATAGACCAGGGGAGTCTTTCCTCCGGAGTGAACACTAAGGATCTTCTCGAGCGACGAGGACACGATCACGACCACCGGAAATAAGGTCCCAGGTGCTTCCGCACTGAACTTTCGGACAGGCTGGTCATGGCAGACTCGATTCCTATCTTCTGGTCCGGTCAGGTCTAAATTGAAGTCGATTCGTAATATCCTATCTGCCTCTTCTCCGCTTCAAGTGGGATGTTTTGAGGAGCCGACTTCAGTACAGTGAGCCGAGTCCTCAGGGCGTTTCCAATACTCTGTTCACTGAGCCATGCTTCGAGTAGCCTTCAAATAATAACATTCGGTCAACATTTGTAATCGATCAGAGCCGGGCATCACGATCCGAGTCCTGTCCGGGCATCGCCGATTCGCGTAAAAGTGTGAATCAGCTGTAGCGATGTAGCGGATTGGGGCAAAGTAGGAATTCGGAATTCATGCGGAAACCGTGGAAATTATTGGGATACCGGGTCAGTCTCGATCTTTGTCAGAGTTTCGCTGAGACGCGATCCGAAAATCCATCCGTTGAGCTCGGGACAGTCCCGCGGATTTAATGGATCCGGAGAACCTGTCCTTCTTCGCTCTTCGCTGGATTTCTAGGATTCCACAGCTCATTCCAAAACGTGCGAAGTTCTCCGAGTCGAAGGGACCTCGTCGTGGGCAAATGCAAGCTTAGGTCGGCCTTAGAGCATTTCAACATCCGAACAGGGCTAGGGAAGCTGGGGACGGTGTACTTTGTGCCGAGATTTTGGATTGCTTCTCCGTTGTCGATGGAGTCTCGTCAGATCCGCTCCTGCTTCCCCGGATGCTTCTGGAAGCGAATTTCCTCCGTGTCAGGTCGAGCGAACAAAACTCGCCCGAGACGAGTAAGTGGTCCGAACCAACTGCATCGGTTGTGTTCCCACTGGAAATTTCAAGTTCTAACAGAAGATCTGACTGAGTGGGAGGCTCGAAGGTCTGACGAAGTTGTGCCAACAAAGGAATCGAAGACGATGAGCCTTCAAGTGTTCCGACCTTTTTTCCAGGCCGGACAGAGATTTCATTTCCACTACGGGCCTCTCTCGAAGTACTCTTCGAGTCAAGTGGCACGGAGGCGGAAACCACAAGGGCTCCAAAACGTTTTCGTCGCGACATTGCTGGTTGCGACAAGTTCGGCCTCGAACTCGACTCCATTCGATCTTGATTTCAATGACCTGTCCCGAAGAAAGGATTCTCGTAGATTTCTATTTTGCTAAGATGTCTTCATCAAACTCACTCGGGAATCAGGAAGCTTTTCGATCCGAGTGTCATTAGAGAGGAGTTCCGGCATCAAAAGTGAGTCAACCGATCGGAAGTTGCCTAAACCAAGGATTCCATGCTCCAGTGAGCCTTGTTCATCTCCCGGAAATTTTTCCTCGAGATTCCCATGGTTGCGCTTTCGTCAGCTTCAGCCACCGCGCCGCGCCGTCCTTGGAAAATATTGCTGTCTTGTTAGTCCCCAAGTCTCGGAGCTTCCAAACTAGAAACTAAGCCCTCGCTCCAGGTTCGGAGCGAGCGGACCGTAGACGTTCCTCTATCGGGACCGTCGTCGGTGCTTCGCGCCGACGGTCTGGACGCCTTCCTGTAGAGGACGGAGGCGATAATTAAATCGAGTCTTGGCTAGCTATTAGATGTCGCTTCTCCGTTGCTGCGTTCGTCGTTGTTTTGTTATTTGGAAAAGCAGCAGTGCATGTCCGGCTTGGCATGCCCCGAGCGAGACAAAGAAAACTTCCCATTAGAGCTTACGACAGCATCTCAGCGCAAACTTTCGACGCCCGTGAGGTGCTCGGTCGGTCGGTCGGTCGGGCGACCCGGGCGAAACTTGTGTCGCAGAGTTGTGTGTCGTCGAATTGTTTTCAATGGAACGAATTCAAACTTCGAAAGATGGCCCAGGGTTGCCTGAGAACAACACCGATTGTGAAAATGTCCGGAAAACATTTCAACTCGTGGCGTGTCGCAAGCTCGCGACTCCGGCTCGACTCGCCTAGCTCACCGCAAACCTTGCTCGTGTGGAGATTTGGCAACGTTCCAACTGGAACTCGGACGAGTTTTACATTCGCAGTTTGTGAACAATGCGTCGCGAAGGTTTTTCGGATTTCCAGGACGAGGGATTAGCTCTGGCGATCCACTATGCGACACGCAGGTGGTGGCGCAAGGCCACCTGTACCGTTCAGATAGCGCGGGCGAAGAGTTGCCGCAAGCGATGTCGCAACAAAAACAGATTCCTGCAGAAAAAAAAAACTTTCCGTTTCGTGAAGAGCAGCCCCGAGGTCTTCCAGCAGGCACTTGCTAACTCGTCCACTCCCTAACCAACTTCCTGACCGGGACGAGGAGGTTCCTACAGGAGGAAACGGCAGCAATGGGACCGCATTCTGCCGGGGAAACTTTTGTAGCCGTGTTTCATCTCTTGAATGAACGAATAGATTGACGGGTGGCTTGCTGGGTGGTTTAGGTGTTCGAGTGTGCGCGCGGGCGGATCGCGACAACAACGAAAAAGCAGTGATCGCTCCCGACCGAGCGACCGACCGAAAAAGTGAAGCAAGGTAGGTAGCTGCACAAGCGGGGCCCGGTCCCTACTCGGTCTCGTACTCTTGCTCATCGTTCTCAGCGCATCCCTTTCTGAAGAGTAGAATGCTTTCACCAGCAATCCACCCCAGCCGTGGGGTAGGGTGACGCTGATGACCAAATGATTGGATTTCACTTTGGCCCAAAAAGGAGTTTAACGGTTGAACGCTACGAGGTCATTTGAGATAGGAGGAGACAGCGAAGGAACGTTGGGAGAATCCACGCTGCCATTTTCTCAAAAATTCCTCGCTCCGACCCCCTTTCTACTTCCCTCCCTCTCCCTCATTCACTCACTCGATTCCCGTCGAGCCGCTCTACTCAACATCAGCCGTTCCCTTGCGTTGCACTCGTCGAGCATTGCTTCCTTCCGCGCTCGGCGCAAATCGTAATTCTATTCTATCTTTTGTCCCTCGCCGCAATCGTTCCGCGTAAGTTTTGTTTCCTACTTCGAGAAGGGTCTCCAAGTGGGTGCAACGTGCGAAGGGCGTCCCGGCCTGATGCTGGGTGCTCCTATCTTCCGCACAAAGTTCGGTTTCCTCTGATTTCGGATGCAAACTCATCGAATGATAGATACACCAAAGATCTCTACCGGGAATCAACGCAGTTGAAGACGGAAAGATCATCTCGGGATGAGCAGTAGATCTGATGAGAAAAAACGCGGTGCAGCTTCAGTCTGCGACTGAAGTTGTCCATTCGTAGGCTTACGTTCGGTGTTTTCCTTGGGGTTTAACACTTATTTGCATCCAGGATTTGTTGAATGTGGGGTCATTTATCGGATCCGCGACGCGCCACTCAGACAAGTAGTGGACAGCCGCTGGCTGTTTTTTCTGGAGGCAAATCTGAATCCCGTACGCAAGTTTATAGCCTCCAAACTAAACATTGCATCAAAACTATTCTCTCCTCTCATGAACTTCCGTAAGTACTCGATATATTCTACCAATGTAGAAAACTCTCACGAGGATGTCGCCAAACGCTAGCCCAAATTGGACTGAAACCAACAATGCTCTCACAAGATAGGGGTCGGACACTAGGTTGGGATTGCGGAACGAAACTTTCAGGATGACTTCGTGCGATATCTCGGACTCACATGATCCAATCATTTTTCCCCAATTACATACGGGAGACGAAATAAAAGCGAATCCCGGATGAAGCCCGTCGTAGAGCTCCTATGGGTGAACTTCGTCGTCGGCTTGAGCGCTCTGTCTATGGAGGTCCTCATCCGACCAAGATATTTTCTTTCCCGTATGTATTTGGAACCGGATTGGAATCGGATTTCGGCGATTCATGTGTAAGCGATGTTGTCATCGATGGGCGTAAACGATCGTCGTAGCCGTGTACATAAACCCCGGCACCCCAGTTGAGAAAACTAAGGAGTTTCTGGGCAAACACATGAGTTTTCTCAGCTTTGGTTCAGCGGCCAAAAGTTTGCCAACAATCGCTTGTGGTGACTTCAATTATAATTTGAAACTTGAAACAAACAAGAATGATTTGTGTGGTTTCATGCAAAATGCCTTCGGCCCAAGTTTAGCGAACGATCCGAATGAAGAAACAACGTCAAATGGAACCTGTCTTGACCTGGTTTTCGCAAGCAATTTCGAAAAGGTACAATGCATAAATCACATAAGCTATTTCTGTTATCATTATCCACAATTCATAGTCCTGGAGTACATCCACGCTGTTGCGACAAAGAAGTACGCAAAAATTTTGCTGCACTCGGCAGGTGTTGTCCTTCCCTTCTTGTAATGCTCCATGTTTCAATAGTGTACCGTTTTTCACTGATAGTTCCGCGCAATGGAAAAAACTTCGCTCGTTCCGTGGGTGCAGGCGCAACAAATAGCCGAGGCAATTTTGCCGTGCCGTACCTAGTGGGACCTGTTTCAGCGCCATAAACGACCTTACAAAGGAGAGGCATCGATTGATTTTCTTCTCACTGATAATTATTCGGTTTTATCGCGTTAGTTTGGGGGTGCACCGTGGAAAAAAGGTTGAGAATCACTGGAGTAGATGCTCGCTGAGGAAGACCGGCTCCTGTGTACCAGACGATGGGCTCATGACGATTGGAGCGCCCCTAGCGGGCACAACGCTAGGGAGTTGTAACCGATCGGAACCGTTGCCGAAGGACAAAAAAAACAGAAATTTGTCAAATTAAGGTTTCTAAGCTCAAATACTTCCATCGTAAAACGACATTGAACACGGAATTGGTCCCCTTGTGGCTTTCGCGACAACAACAACAACAGTAAGTTCCGTGACCGTGGCATCCGGTAATAACACGGTAAGAGTGCGCGGAATAACGTAAGCCTACGTTAAAACGGTTGCGCGAGCCGCGAAAAATCGCTCTCCTTGATTCGAATTCTTCGTGGTTGTTCTGACGATGCACCCGGTCGCTCCGAGCCGCAATTCCTGACTTGATCGGATCGACGCCGAGGGGACCATTGGTTTGGCGTCTCATAACACCACGTTGACTTACAAGGTATCGGCCAGCAGCTGTCTGGGTTCACACACGCGTGTCGCATTCATGGTTACGTAGGATCCGATACGTGAACACTCAGTTTGAGTGGGAACGGGCAAGATACGAATGGCTCCAGCATGGAAAGTCTCCATGGAACCATCCCGTGTACAACTCCAGCTCCTCGAGTGTTTTGTTTTTGGTTTTGATCGGGAACTGACCTGAGTGGACTTGTGGACGACTGATACTTGTGAGAGGCACGAGGAAATTTCCAGAACTCGGGCGCGTAACGCGGCGCTGTATCCTGATTCGTCACGAGAAGCAGCGCTTGTCGTGAGTTTCCCGAGCAGAGAGGAAGATTGTCGGGACGGGCGTAATCTTCGCTCGTCGAAAGCGCTTCACTCACAGCGAATTCGCAAGTGTCATTGGACCGAGTCACTGTCATGTTCTGTTGTTTCTCCGGATCTATCGACATGCTACCGCGACTCCTACATAGGACCGCGGGCTGTAGAGAACTCGGTGCAGACATTCATTCGTCTAAAACCTGTTTCAAGACCCAAGTCTCTCTGCTTGATGTTTGCCCGCGGCTCCCTCGCTTCCGCAGCATCTTCCCGACCGGCGGTTGAGTTTGATTTATAGCGAAGAGACCTGCGCTGCATCAGGCCATGGAGAAACGGTATAGGCAGGCTCCGCGTCGGTCACGTATTGCATCGCTCCGCTTGAGAAATTAACTCGGATCGCGGAGTCATTCCGCAAACGATGAGGGAACCAGAGCTTTGGTGGTGGTTCTCCATATACGAGTGTATTGCACGCCGCCAACCTCCACGGTATCGGAAGGAGGTCCTTTTCCAGCGTTTGCTCACTTTCATTCAGAGCTTGATACGTCACCCCGCTCCATTAGGCATTAGAATCTCCCTTGAAGCGTCTTCGGTCGACTCGCCTCATAATGAGCTTTTGAGTAAAAACCTCCAAGTAAAACCCTCGAGACGTTTAGCACCCAAGTTTCAAGTGTTTTTTCCCTTTCGGCCCAATCCCAACTTCGAACTCGGTCGGTTGAGCTTTGAACATCGATTTCGGAGACTCACTCTGTATTGTTCTTCTGTCCTGTACTGAGCCCATCGGGAACGCGGACCCGATGACGTTTGTCGTTCCGATGTTCTCAGATCCGCGCCGATTCCTCGCTCGGTCTCTTGAGAGACCCACTCATCGTACACCACTCAAAAGCAGTTCTGTTGGCGGATACCATGAGCCCGGGTGGGAGCTCTGACATGGGATAGTCTCTCAATATGAGAAACCTCGAGCTCTCCGAACTGGATCTCGAGAAACTGACGTGATTTGAGTCACGACCACAAGTTCGCAGCCTCGATTTTAGGAGACATATTCAACACTAGAGTTTTTCCCCTATTCTCGCATTGCGCCCAATGAGTGCATCTCAATGCCAACAGTTTCCAGCACGGTCATTCGGGAGAATCCAACAAACTCAAAACGCGTCCAATCCGATGTCTTTGCCGACTGAGCATCGGAAATCAGGAATGAAACTTTGAATCGAGTGCTGCTGCGCCTCGTGGTAAGTACTACTGCCGGGTGCTTCCGCGTTGTTTTCGCTCGTAACGAAGGGTACGAAGAGTGGGAACACTCGATAACGAGTCGATCTAACACATCACAGTGGCAGGAAAAAGCTCCATTTCGTGAGCTTCGTTCTGTTGCCGCAATTATTATCGGGCTATACATGTAGAGATGTTAGAGCTGCAAGGATATCGAGTGTGATATACTCAAGAATGAGAGGAATGGAAGGATTGCGGACTCGAGAAAATTATCAGTGAGACCGACCGCTGGTTTCCGCGGCCGTCTCCAACGGCGGAGACGAGTCTCGAGCGTCTCCAGCCTCAGCTCTCCATATACGCAATTTCGAGGCCAATCGCCCGCAATCCGGAGATGTCCCAAGGACTTTTCCGGCGAGCTGATTCAGGACGAACAGAGTCGATATTCTGTTTCCATTCCTGGTCGAGAGCGCGACTCTCCGCTGAAATTCGAATCGGCTTCGGGAACAATACTGCTTGTTAATCAAGTGGACCGTGATTCCGTTCGAGGGTCCGTCTGAGCACCGGCACGGATCATTGATTAGGCTTGATCCTGATTGGACGTCAAAGAGTCCGGGCTCATCGTAGTAACGAGCCAGGGCAGCATAGAGAACGAGCTGATTCCAGTGGAGTTGAACTCTTCCAAGATTCAACATCTGTCGGCAGCTCTCTTTGGTCCCAATGAATATCAAATGGTTGGTAGTATATTTGATCGGGGGAATCCTTCGGAGTTCTCCACAGCAATAATTCTATATCCATCCGTCATCCTCAAAATCCATTCCAGAATCAGAATCTGTGAGAAAGCCGAGCCCAAATTCCTGTGGGTCTTCGAAAGCTACAGATTCTCGGAGTCCGATTCCGTCACAACCGAGCATCCTCTCAAGTTTCAATACATTTCAGGTGATTCGGCTCCCGTATGAAGTTTCGGGAGATGGCAGGTATTATTTTTCTCAATTTTTGATTTCCTGAATGACTTCCGTGATGTTGGCAGATTTTGAAGAAATTTTGTGCCCCCCAGGGCTTGAATCTTGACCTTGAGAAGAGTTCTTGAGAGATAATGGCGGCCGGGGCAATTAAACTTAGCTCCGCAACAGGCGAATAGGACTGTCTAGTTTTGTCGGAGCGCGCATGTCTTTCCGTCTGCAAGATCAGATGTCGCTTCCGGAAAAGCCCTTTGTAATTTAAATTCCACGCCAGTCAGAGGAGGAAGGCAAGATTGATGTTTTTCATTAGCTGCCAACCTCGGCGGGCTCCTCCAGGCTTGTCGCAATCCGTCTTCAGCAGAGGTGCAAGAAGTGATTTCCAGCAGAGAGCAGCGTCGGCGGCAGCAGAAGCAGCACGAGCTGCTTTTTCGATATTCCTTCGCGAACGTCCTCCCGATACAGAAAAAACGTCCTCAACAATGTAGCGTTGAGCGATTGGAGACGGGCAACTGTCAAAGAACTTGATAATGAGCTTACACGAAAAGAAATCAGGCAATCGCTCGTTTCCTTCCCTCTGAAGGTCACTAATCACCGGAGTGACGTAGGCTGCCGCAAGGTCGCCCCGAACACAAGCACGACTCGAACTCGATGACTGAAAACTATCTTTATGAAAATGCCCGAATTCTTTATTCTTCGCTCATTCCGACCACGAGGTATGCCTTCACATTGGACGAATCGAGAGGAGTTGTTGGGAAATTGCAGATCGCGCTCCGGGCCCACGAATTCTCCGCTTGGAAAGTTGCTGCCCTTCGATCGAAAACGAGTACGGGCTTTTCGGAGTCGCCTTGCGAAACCTCGAGAATTCGAAGCCCGCAAAGCTTAGCGTAAATGACCTCCAAAACTTGAAGTTTGCAATCGGTCCGATCGAAAGTGAGCTGAGAGTTCGAGAAACCGAGCAACGAGTCGGTCGTGATGGACGTTTCAGCTAAATGCCAGCGAGGCCTGCAACGATGCTCGTCTGGGTTTCCACAAGGACTGGACGAAGCCGACAACGATGCCGACGAGGCCTTGCGAAACGATGATCGTCAAGCTTGAGCCCACGGTAGTTTTTCCTCGGCGGATGGTGGAGAGTATTTGAGTCAGCCCACAGCCAGCTCACAACCATTTTCGCTTCAAATGAGCCGTCGTCTATTGAGCTCAGAAAACGCCGGCTATATCTCTTCGGAGCGTTCTCCTGAGGCCTATTTTGGGGACAGACACACCTTCCTTTCGCGCTGTATTCTCCTGACTCGAATACTCTTCTGCAGTCCGACCGACCGACCAACCGACCGACGACGTCAACTGCGCACCGATATCTCTTCACGACTTGGGGTTACAGTAGGCTTCCCACATCGAGGAGCCGTTCCGCAAGGACGCCAGACTACGGAGACGAAACGGACGAGGAAAGAACAAAAGGAGGAACAATGGGCATCGTAACGCTTGTTCCCTTCTCCGAAGTGGGAATCAAATGCATTTGAAGGGAACGCCAAGGACAAAATTTCAAAAACCGTCCTGAATCGCACCATTTTCTGGAAACCGATTCTTTAAGGTCGTTGAGATGTGTCTGTGAACAGAGGAATCACTTGAAAAAAAAACTTTCTATCGCCTGTGTGACACCTGATCGCGACTGACGTGCAAACTGAGATCCTTTCGGCCGAAGGAGAACGAGGCCATGTCCATGCTTCCGTTACAAGTCGCGATGAAACGCGCATCAGAAACACCCATGGGAAATACAGTGGTGCGTCCACTTTCGTTTACCCCAGTTTGATCTGGCGCTTCAATTCCTCAGCATCGGAGAAAACTCCTGCAGTGTGAGAAGAGGACAGCCGGGATAAGGTGCGAGATAAAGAGAGAATTGTCCCCGCTGACATTCGTCTTCCGCACTGTCAACAACTGGTTTCTCATGGAATGTTTCACGCTCTGATGTCCAGAGACTACTACTACTTCTACTACTACGACAAGGGATTGGGTATCTTTCGGAAAAGCTGTCAGGAAACCCGTCTACCCAAACGCAGCCGAACCATTCCTGACAGTTTAGATGTTCTCATTACGTGTCAAGATCTGGAAGGCCGGAAGAATCTCTGCATTTTCTGAAATCTTTCCCTGACGACCTCTGGGAAGAAAAATTCGTTCGCAAGTCTGTCTCATATTACCAAGTCTATCGTACTCTTCATATGGAAGCAAACCATCAATGGAACCGGCAAACCATTCTTGAAAACTCACGATCTCCGGTGAAAATGGACCGTTAACCTTAGGATGTGTTTAGGATGTGGAGTTCCAAAGATGAAAGGCACCTTAGACTGAGACCAAACAGAGAGAATGAGGATTAAGTGACGGAACTAATGAACCAATCCTCTGTTGGAAACACGCTCGGACAGAAATATTCGGACAGCCTGATATATGTATTCTGTCCAGCACAACCGTAACCTTATTCTATGGTCCTGTTTGCAGCGAAACGAGGATAACGTCCAAACGATGATACTTGTGTCGAAGGCAACATCAGCCTCGCATGGATCATTGACGAACATATGCATATATATTGTGTTTTCGGATCGCGAATCATGGTGCTGACGATCTTCCGCTCGGATTCGCGATGTCATGAATAACAACCCGAATCACTCCAACAAAGCATCCCGAAATCGAGTCCATGCACGCGGATATGTGAATCGAATGCACTCGCGGCTTCTCACGTGGATGGCCAGGAGAGCCCGCATCATCCAATCGCTTGGATACTGAGAATCATACCATCGGGTGCTGGAAATGCATGTTCAACCGTTCTCAGCGGGAATCCCTCCCGGATTTGACAAGAGCACGTTTTCAGCGGGAAAAATCGCACTCGGTGTCAAGGTGACTTCCTGATCATTTTGTGACCGGGCGCCTGCTTGACCTATACGAAATGTTTTTGAGGGGTTGGGGGGGGGGGGGGCAAGAGCATTTTTTCACCATCTTACAATTAGGGGAGGGGGGCAACAGAGAATGAGGCTCAACATGGAGCTCCACGGGCCAGACAAGAATCGTTCGAGGGGCACCTGTGCCGTGCCCTGCTCCCTCCCCCTAGAAACGCCACTGCTCCTGAAGGATCTCCGAAGCTTCTGATGCACGACCCGAGATGCTGACGCGCGACTCGTGCGGTGGAGGGTACATCGACAGCCCGTTGAGAGGAATGCTTCCAAAAAAGTTTGAATTTTCAGCTCTCATGTGGGGATGCTCGCACGCATCCGCGACTGAATTAACCTGTGATTGATCGACCAATTACGGGAACACGCTACCTGACTCAATCCCAATTACAAACCCAGCATTTCATTGAAAACAGGGAGCTCCCTAAGTCGCGTCCGCGAAGAAGATTCGCGAAGTTTTTTCGCTGTGTAGACACGAACTGTGCGACTCGCCCAGCCCGACGGACCCGTCCTGACATCCTTGCTCGTAGATCGATAAATCGGCACCTCTCGTTGTAGTCGACCGACTTCGGTGCGGGATCGAGCTCTGGAGCTGAGACGAAGGACGCCATCTTGTTTTAACCGGCGGCTGAGGCTTTCTTTCAACGAGGAGGGATTCAGAGAGAAGCTACCGTGTCCTAAACAAACGCTCGGCGAGATCACGTTCGGGAAAAAAATATGTCATTGTGACCCGGCGCTGTCGCGCTTGTATTTCAATCCATCTGACAGCAACGATTCCAAGTGCAAAAAAATCGAGGGAAAGGAACTAGCGAGCAAGCTTCCGAATCATTCCGACCTCTGGGATTCTCTTGGGTGTTTCGGCAGCGTATGTCTCAATCGAGATCACGTAGGAGAGGAATGGCCCCACGGTTGTGCTGCTGTTCATTAGGAGATCCCTCTCATTTTATAGCGGAGCGACGATCAAACAGACCAAACATAAAAACAAGTCCTCCTCTTTACTCTGCATATCATACGACCGCCAACACCACCAGGAAGAGCTCAACAATCCTACTGCTACATTCTGGGATGGGGACTTTCAGCGTTTTCCTCAAGAATGCGTTGAGTCGGGACTGGCTGGGGAATTCAGCGACGATTTCTTATGTCTCGAAAAGTTTTCTTCGTTCTGGATCATAGATTGGCGTTTAAGCGAATCAGCATGCTCGTTTTTTTCGCTCGTGACCTCGTCAATATTTCTCGCATTGGTTTTCTCATAAAATCGAGAGTTTTAACAAATTGGTAGTGTATGAAAGTGTTTCGAGACGGAGGTAGTATTCATGTTGACCACGTTGAACGTGTGGCAGACCATTTGGGTGGAACCAGTGGAATGATGATCTCTAAACGTTAGATGCGTTGCGCGGCGTTCTCTATCCACGCATCAACATATAGAAGCAACACACCCCTCCCTGCTGCAATATTTGTACAGAATCTGAATGCGAAACTCCGGCTTCGAGGTCTTCAATTGCTCAGTGACAACTCAAAGCTCTTTTAGTTTTTCCGTTATAGCATGAGCCAAGTTCCGAGCTTGTTTTGATTTGGGATAATGAACCTTCATCTCAGTTCCTGGAGCAACTCGATCCCATCTGATCGGGTGAATCAACGTCAGCAAGCTAGAGGCAGAGAGTGAGGCACCGTTGCGTCCCCTTCTTTTCATCGGAGTTACCGAAACTTTGTCCGTGCAAAGAGAGCTGCATCATCTGCCGGATCCACGGAGTGAATGGACAGCTGCACTCGAACCGGAATTCGATGGGATGAAGCAAGGGGATGCAAGTCAGTAGCAGAGGCATCGCGTACAAAAGAAGAAATTTGTGGAATGCATTCCCTCCGCATCCTCCCATCGCCTCCGGCATTCCTCATCGACACATAGCAACCACATACAACGGCGACAGTCCCAGGCTTCGAAACCTATCGTGGACGTTAAGCCGTCGGTTCGGCTGCAGTGCTACACAGTCATTGCTCCGGAGGCTCTCTCATAAAAATTCTGCCGCAGCTACTATCTGTTGGATAGTCCGTTCAGGCGGACTTGAAGCGGTATGGCGCTCCTCATTCTGCCGCCACTGTACTCCAGTTTCAAGCTCATCGAGCGACTTGTTTCTCGAATCTGACTGAGCACGAAACTGCGCTGATGAACAGGAACTCGCACGAAAACGATCTTCTTGTCAGAATTGCCGTCGCTGAATTAACTAGACAAATGTGAGTTCCACAGAAAGCCCGAATTTCCATCGCTACAAGATATTTTCGAAAATGACGGAGAAGAAGCATTTTTCCGAAGATTCCAGAAGTCTCCGCGTGGAGCTGTTTCTGGAGGAGGACTCGTCCAGGCGGTCGGTGATCGAGAAGTTCCCGTCCGGAATCTAATCGCCCCATCCTACTGATAATATACAATGTACGTCCGAGTTCCCTCCAGATGATGCACGAATTCTGTCTTTTGAGATCATGAAATATGTCCATGGGATTCAGCAGGAGCTCACTGTCTACGATAACAGTGTATAAGGTTCGCTCACCATGAAGTAAGCGGTTCCAACGATCGGTTATTCTTCATCAAAAAATCTCAAATATGTCATGGGGAAGAGAATCTTCAAAAAACCGAACGGGCATTTATGGATATTGGCAGTGCCGTTCGGCTCTCTTCGTACAATCTGGCTGCGCCGATTCTCTTGGATCGCGTTGTAGTGCGCTTACCACCGGGCTGGCTGAAGCGCCATCTGGTGCTGTGAGCTCCCAACGTTCAACATATGGTGGTGGTCAAACGCTACCGCTTTTGAGTGACCATGTCGCAGCACCACCGCACCGACATATCTAGGAGAAGCGAGATCACAGTGCAGGAAAAGAAAACGCGATTTTGCGTAGCTCGATGAACCGCTGCACTCTTGAGCTAGATGAATCTACAAGAGTAAAATTTGGGCTCGTCCGGGATTTGAACCCGGGACCTCTCGCACCCTCAGCGAAAATCATACCCCTAGACCAACGAGCCACCTCTTCGTCTAAAGACAGAGGGCTCACATACACCTTGAGCAGTATTCAAACACTACAGAACGACTGAATGCTTATTTCAGTACTCGAAGTTCTCAAGTGTCGAGGACTCCTCGTCATGGTTTCGATCGCTATCCCGACCTTGGGCAGATCGGCGACTTCGCCTGCGGGAAATTCTTTAATAACGATGCGTGTCATGGCATTCGGTACTGGCAGAAAGCCACCGAATCAGAAAAGAGTCCTGAGTTGAACTGTCCGATGCTACCGTCGTGGGTCGTGAGCTCGATCGATTCGTTTTCCCTTTTCATCAGATGAGAGAACCGCGCATCTGTGGCTAGACCGCAACACTACCGCAACGTGCAGAGTGTGCATTTGCTCCCTGTTTCGTCGTTAGCTCGAATCGAGTCCATGGGGGAAGAATGAAAAATGCGGACGAATCCTTTTCAGGGAGTTGATCCTGGGTGCAGCCGGCTCGCTTCGCCTCGTCAGGAAGCGGCGAGCTGGCCAACAATGTGTTCACTGCAACTTGATCCCTTTGTCAAGTTGTCATTCGCCTGTTGAGCGGAATCAGATTTCGTGAATACATCTCAGTTTTCGCACAAGAGTATCCAGTTTCTCAGTTTGCTTTTTTTGCTCTGTCGTTTTGTGTGGAGGGAGGAGGAGGTTTTTGTTGTGCTACCGGCAAGAAATCTTCCAAGAGCAACGCACGAGCGCAGATTCTGAGCTCAGCAATTTCTATCCATTGCGTCATCGAATCGATATACGAGGCAGGCCAAACAAGAAGCCCAGATCCAAGCCGTCATCATCCCATTATTTTTTTCGAAATCGGGAGCGTTGCTGACGAGTGTATTGTTCGGAAGCCCGAATTTTCGGTTGTTCTAAAGTTTCTTTTCTCCCTAGGCTATTCAGTCATGGGCACATGCTCTCCAGATCTGGAACGTGGCAATCCCACTTCCGAAACAGCTTTTGATAGGGATTTTCGACTGCTTCTTTTTTGAGTCAAAGTATTCTCTTCAATGCGAAGATTCTCCGCATGAGTCAACCAGATTGGATTATTTCTGCGACCCGATGATTCTCAAGGTCTCCTGAACATTTTTCCAACGATGATTCGAGTATTTTCCCGGAACCCGCTTCAATCAGAGATATACACACGCCGTCTATAGTTTGAACTGAAAAGGTTCATTGCATCAGAACTTCAATGATCTGAGACTCCCATTTGAATCCAGAGCGTTGCGTCCGTACAAAGAATCAACTCAGTCAAGCCTCCATCCAACTGGATCCATGAGACCGACCCTGCTCTCCGGGCAGCGCAAAGCTCGACCCAGTATCCTTGGGATCCAAAAGATATTCTTGATGTTCTCCAGGAGGAAGAGACCGGAACCATCAACGCTCAAGACATCAGCATACTCTTCAGTGAGTGCCTGGAGATCGTTAACCGGTTTCTGGTCGTTATGGAGATGGAATACCTCGAGCTGGCCGTGGAATTTCGAGAGAAACCTGCGGATATCTGACTCTGGGAAACTTTCGTCGGTCCGTCTTCCTAGGCACAGCTGTTTTAGAGCCCCGCATGACGCCAGCGATTTCCAAAGACTCCTAGAATGGATTGGCAGAGTCACACCCTGGAGTTTCAGTTTTTCCAGGTTGGCACTTCTACGCAGCAACCAGTGCAGGTTGTAGTACTGGCTTGATTGCCTCAAGCAAAGGGTCAAAACTCGCAGCTCCTTCTTCGCAACCCTTTCGTAAGCCGAGTCTTCAATGTTCGCACCGTTTATCGTCAACTCTCTGAGGTTTTCCATTGCTGCGAGGTTCGGGAGGTTCTCGCTCTTCAAGGATCCTCGACAGTGGTCGCAGCGATGAACCTGGAGTCTTTGGCACCGACACGAGCCTGCGCGGCATCGCGAACTGTGCACATTACCTTTGATGAATATCTGGCGTACCGTCGATTTCTCGAATAGCTGGAAACATTTCAATTTCGGTCCCGAGAACGTGAAGAAACATACTGGCAACGCCAAGGTTCCAAGATTCGGTGTCGAAGCCATCACTGCGACCAGAACGTGCGGGTTGTACGTGCCGTGAGTCCCTGTCAAATCTAGCTCGACGAGCGTTGGTGACAGATTCTTCGCAAGATGAAAAATCGTGGTAACGGACCCCAATGCAGCTCGGGGCACTCGCCGTCGTCGAGATCCGTGTTCAGGTATTGGAAGTGTCTCAGAAGTTCAACATCTTTCATCGTACTCCTGTGGGCGACGAAGTCGGCACCGTTGAAGATGCCGTGCTCGTAGATGAAGCACTTCAGGTTCTGCTGAATCCAATCGCGGATTCCCGTCGAAGACTTATGATGGAAAACCTTCTCGTAAAGAACCTTGCGCATCATATGGGAGCTCGACCAGAAGTTCAAAAGCACGAAGGTGTTCAGAGTTTCCCAACTTTCTGCTCCCAAAGCCGGGGTCAGCTCCTCTCCTACGCTCGATGTCTTCTCTTCGCTTCCGATGAGGTTGACCCGAGTTTTCTCGAGTACTCGGCATGCGTTCATCAGGCCCAACACGAACTTGAGTGAGCACGCATGTGTCTTCAGATGTCAGGCTTGATCATGTCCACAGTATCGATCGAAACGGTGAAATCCAGGGTTCGCAATCTCGTCAGCTCGCTGAAAACTCCAATAACATCACAATTCAGCAGAGCGGAGTTGATTACGTTCAGCTCGGTAATCTGCGAAGAGAACACAATCAGCTGTCGGATCGTAGAAGAGTCTCCTACGATCCGATCCGGGAAGTTCAACCTACGTGTAGTGGGTTCAAGATCGCCGAGAATCTCGAACTCTTCATCTCAAGCTAAGCTGGAGTCCATTGGAAGATCTATGGCACGACGTAGTGACTTCACGAATATGAGTTTATGCTCGATTCTCCCCCTCGGAACTCTCGGGTCATGCACGATTGATCTAACTTATAGCAGGGAGGTTAATTCTGGGCAAGGCGATGTCGACGCCGTTATCTCACCCGCAACACTTCCAAGCTCATTGAGAACAATCAGACTCCAGGGGTTCTTTCTCGTCCACGAATTCCCTACGCGGCGCCTTCGAGATGAAACCCCGGAGCTTTCGGAGTCAATTCAGGAAGCCTCGGCGAGCATCTTCAGGTTCGCCTGTTGGAGTCCGCAACTATTCGGTGGACGCGTTTGCCCACTTTCCGCGCGAGGGTGACCAGCGTATGCTCGAGACCACACACGCTCTCTAGACGCCGGATAGTGCTGATGCGACTACTCTCTTTGGAAGCACAGCAGATAGCCGCTTACTCCACACAGATTCGGTCAGTCGTCCAAGCAGTCGAACGCATGAACCAAAACAGGGCTCGTCCGGGATTTGAACCCGGGACCTCTCGCACCCTAAGCGAAAATCATACCCCTAGACCAACGAGCCACTTGATATAAGGCAAGAGAAGACTGCTTGACATGGAATGAGTATCTGATAGAGCACTTGAACGGTTGAAGTATTCCTCACCGTGCATGAAATCTTCTATTTTGCGAGATAAATTCCGAGGAAGTCAAATCACGAACAGAAGAGCCCCTCGCGCCAGTTCCGGCGGGTAGAGCGCCGCGGCGCGCCGCACGGGTCGTGTTTTCTATTTATTTCTGTGGAGAAGCAAGATTGGTGGAGTGGAAATGGGTCATTTCTGCCAGCTTGGGTGGGCACCTCTAACGTGGTGGATCGACGGAAAGGTGATGCTGCCCTCAGCCTGCTAGATCGTTCCAGTCTGATAACGGCTGGGGTTTGCGCTCCTGATCCTTCTATGCATAACTATTGTGAGCAGATGAGCTGTCTCTGAAGCAGCCACACGGAGGGATGCTCGGCAGTATCCCAGGAATCGCATGTGAAGAGGCGGCGAAGCATGAGTTCGAGTTTCGACGACAACATACACCAATGGAATCTGCACCTGAAACTTGCATGTTTGCTCCGAAGATCGTTGCAGAATGAGTCAGGCTCATCGGGGGTTCTCGCGGTTCGATTATCCGGAGTTCACACACGACCTCATCGTTGTCGTCCAAGAGATCCGCGAAGTCATCGGAGACATCCTCCTCATCACTCCCCAACTCGGAAGCATCATCGTCAGTATCGAAGACCAAGGGTGAGGGAGGCGGCGAGTCTATGCGGCTTGCTGGAGATTTCGGGCGGTCGTGCGGTTGGTCAGGCGAGACCCCGCAAATCCGCCCGCGTCGTATGATGACCCGCCACCCGCTCTAGTTTTTTTGGTTCTCTAGTTCCGATTTTTGTCTGATAGTGAAAACGATACTTCGTTTCTACAAGATACTCGACTCACGCCTTTGATGGCGTCGCTTGGGGGGTACGGCTCAGAATACAGTAGAATCCGCTTAATCGGCCCACCGGATAAACGGCCAACCCGCTCATTCGGCTCGGAATTCTCCCGCCCGAATATTTTTCCCTATCGAAGTCAATGTCAAAGGGGGCAGGATATTTGGCCCACCCGGTTATTCGGCCCGAATCGCTCGGCCCCGAAGTGGGCCGATTAACCGGATTCTACTGTATTGACTCCCGGCGATTGACAACGAGGACGGGCGAGAGAGTAGATCGTATCCAGGAAGGAGTTAGATGTAGAACATTAAGTTCCAGCAATCAGCTTTTGCGTGAGTGTTACTCGTCGAGGAATCGGATTCTTGGCCCTCGCGAACCCGATTCATGTCATTGAAATATCCCTGTGGAAAGCATATGCGACACTCAGCTGGCGGTTGCGAGGGAAGCTTGTTGCCGCGTACGTCGACCATGTCGAGGTCATTGCGGTGATGGCGGAAGTCGCTTCAGTTCCGAGTTCCGACAACTGACCGAAATTTAGATCGTCCCGAATGTCACCATCATGTATCGCGTGCCATCAACATTCAGAGCCCAAGACGGGAGGTGCAGGCACTAGAAAATATTCACCAAAATAAATTCTCTTCCAATCCGTCGCTTTATCAGGTCTAGGAGTGACCGCATGAACTCGTCGTTTCAAATCGAGATTCAAGCGCTGATTATCATAAGCTTAAACATATGATTCTACATCATGGGAAACTCTTGGAATTCTTGCGGAGACCTTGGAAGATACACTACAACGCGGGCAGAACATCCCAGCGTTCTACCTGGGGTTTTCACGGTTCGTTTACCTGCATGGCATCCTCGTCGTCATCAGAGCTGCTCTGATCGTCAGTCGAACATATTATTTCGTCTTCGCTCGGGGTTTCCCACTATTCTCCGCGATTCGAGGCGTTGAAGAGATATCCTTGGGTATCATTCTTGTGCTGTGGAGAGCGTTTGTGTCGCAAGTACGAAGGCAGGAGCTATGATCGACACTGCGGGCATTCTCCGAACGAACGCCTGAGGTGTATGTAGACCTATTGGACGGTTGCCTGGTAGGATGGGAGCCCGTGATATTCGAACATGCAGATTCCGCACCTGTTCGCGGAAGACTCCGCAGCTCGGCGTAGATCTATTCTCTCCGTTCCCAGCAATGGAAGAAAGACTCCTGGTTAAGAGCCATGACTGGATGTGTTCCACCTGCTTGGTGTCTTAAGTTAGACGGAAAACCTCCTCGCGATCATCATGAAGAGTTTTGTTCTCTGTACGCGGGACTGTTCCTTCTACGGCAGCGGTTGTCAAACTTTTCCGGTCTGGGCCCCACCTGACACTGCCTAGACACCCGGGCTCCAAAAGTATCTTTGACGTACCGGAAACCCGTACGCCTGGCTTTCTCACCGTATTCCTTATTGGGAATACGTGATTCGAAGGGAGCAAGAATGAGTACTCATTCGTATACCTAGGGATCCACGATGACATGTTTTAGGTACGATGGCCATGCGATGAGTGAGCTTGTCGCCGGTTGACATCGATCAGAGAATCGAAGTCGATGTTCATGCTAGTCAGTTTAAGTCGTAATGTACTTGAGAGCTGCGAACAGTTTCTCAGGTCGTTTTTATGCTTGCCATCGCAGGAGCCCCAAGCCCACAGAATTATGATATCGGTCCCGGGCCCCATCAAAAAAGTCGCCAGGCCCCCCAGGTGAGACCTGGCCTCATAGTTTGAGAACCTCTGATTCTACGGGATCATTCATTTATTCGGATTAACAATCGTCAACGTTTCACGAGTTCAGTCTTCATAAAGCTCCGAGCTTGGAAAGTTTTGTCTTGGAGCGAATGTTCCTCATTCCGGAGTCCGTCCACCAGTCATCGACGATTCCCGATAAAAGTCTCTCAAAATCCGTTTATAACACCCAAGCAGGATATGTGAGCTAGTCAATTGCGAAGATTCTCGAGTTGCCACTACCGCGGACAGCATTCTAGGCATTCATCCGTCACTTTTATTAGGTCTAAGAGTAACCGCATGATCTCGTCGTTCCAAATCGAGATTCGAGCGCTGAATATTACAAGCTTAAACATATGATTCTCCAGCATGGGAAACTCTTGGAATTTTTCTGGAGACCTTGGAAGAAACACTGCACCGGGGGCCGGACATCCAAGCGTTCTACCTGCATGGCCTCCTCGTCGTCATCAGAGCTGCTCTGATCATTCTCTCCCATATCCTTACGAGCCGCGGTTTTCCACCGCCTCAAGATTCATTGCGGAATCAAGTCAAGAGAAGAATCAATCTTCGGAATAAAGTTTCAAATCGCGGAGACTCTCAAAAAAAACCGTCCATCACTCCGATAGTAATGAAGGGATTCTTTCAAGATTGATCAGAGTCATGGACCTTGTTTGATGGTGCGGTCAGTTTGTAACATGAGTTATAATCTCAGCTTGAGAATCTGCGCTTTATCGTTTCTACGTCTCCGTCGGAGCTCAGGGCCAGCCCATACTTCTCCGAGAGAGTCGAATTTGAGATATTTATAGAATTGTCTGTCAGCTCAAGTCTCACTCGCTTCGAACGCAAAGACCGAACTTTGAAAAACCAACACAGTGGTGACAAATTGACCTTGCCTGGCACCCACTTTCCTCGCAGAACGTCTTCGTCCTGAAGTCAACATACCGTGTTTCTCTTATAGAGAGCCATGGCTTGTATTCGTTCAGATGTCAGAAAAATGGGGTGCGGCTTACTGTCGGAAGACGGCTCCCGGGGTGATATCATCGTATCTTCATAGGGGAACTTGGCGTCGCTGAACCCCAACCGGTAAATTCTCGAGCAAGAACAATCAAGTCCTCTTCCTCTGCGACATTGTCAAACAGTTGAGAGCCGCAAGCATCAATTCGCGTCAACGTGCACATCCGTGACGGGATATCCCGAGGTTTCGCGGCAAAAATTTCGCCTGCGTGGGCCTCAAGTCGATGTTCGCTGCGGCTTACTTCTGGGGTACGGCTTCTATAGCAGGAATTTTCGAGGATTAGGCTACTGTTTGCTTTCAGGGTATGGCTTGATATGAGAGAAACACGGTGGATCCGTGATTTTTCAGTGTTTGTTGAATATCAAGGAGATCAACACGGTGGGCCTCCGACCAGAACTTTTTCGCCCTCCTTCAGAGTTCGTAGATTGTAGCTGCTAAGAGCGACAGAAGGGCAGCCACAGCTTTGCTAAACGTTATGATTGACACTGCGGGGATTCCCGGAATGATCGCCTGAGGTGTAGAGCTATTGGATTGGTCTTTCCGAAGATGGGGCGCATCTTGAGGAGTTCCGTTTAGGAGTGAATGCCCACAGTTCGGTTCTCTCTGGTAATCATCGACGGTTCCCCATGCACGTCTCTTAAAAGCTCTCCAATCCACCCCAGCATGCGATGTGAGCTGGTCAAATGCCTCCACCGCAAACAGCTCTCTAAAACTTCTAGTAAATGACCAAGCTCCCAGCATCGAAGAGATCATGGATTCCGACGAGGGATAATTGAATAAGACCCCGGAATTTCGCGTATCCCGAGCCCCTTCTCAGTCCATTGGGTTGTCTGGAACCTTGCCTGACTGGTGACCAATCCCTGTTCTGGGACCAATTCATGGTAGATTTCTCGCTGATATACCATGGACATTTTGCGGAGCATACATTCCCACCGATCAGGTAGACTTTGGGAGCTTCTTGTGGTCAGGGTAAGGAGTCGTTGAACGCGGAATTTCAGGGTGGCTCCGAAAAGGGTATAGCGGGCCTGACCGGGGACGTTTTGCCAGAGCACGTGAGAGAACGGGACGTTGGCCATGCTTCTCGTAAAAAAGCTTATGATGAAATGTCGATTCCTCTCCTCATTTCGCTTCATGAGGTTTAAACTCGATCAGCTGTTCGAGTCGATTGCGTTGCCCCGGACGGCATGACGGAGTCAAAGCTTGTTGCTGGGCCTCTGCACAAGAACGTCGCGAACGCCCGAAATGACCGCATATTCGCATATTCCCGCGCTTGACTCAATGCAGTCCTCCGGCATCCTGATGAAACAGATCTGGCTTGGGAATCAAGTGCGCCAACCATTTTCAGGGAAGAAATACCTCTCCCATCGGCCGTAAGGGAGCAACGAATGGACAGCATCCGCTCCGTCAAATTCCTGGAGTAAAATGACAAAGCAGGAGTCATATCTCCGCTCTCCATCGGGCGTGGGATCTGTCTCTGGTGCGACGGAGAGCGCCGACCAAGTTCCAACCTTGCCGATGCTGGCTAAGAATTGATTCATATTTTCCACGAACAAGGTATCCGAAAGGAAAGTTTGAGACGCGAGACGCACCGGCCAGCAGGTGCCGTCATTGCGAGTACAGCTCGTATTTGGGGGCAGAAAACGTATCATACAGCTCCTCTCGACGCGGAGAACTCGGAAGCTCTCTAGCCGTAATTGCATTCGGAGTATGCTTCCTTCACCGTATACATATGTAGCGTCCAGGTTAGACTCGACACTCTGGTCAACGAGTATATTTGGTGTCCCCTCGAGGTTATATCCCGTAGCCCAGCTCTACCATTGCACGAATGCTCCACACTTCTTGAAACCACATTTGATTTGATTTGATTATTCTCCTTTATTAATAAGGGCTTTTAGGTATTCACATGTAGATTCATCTTCCCGCGCAATTCTACAAATTCTCCATGCAAAGGTACGGTCAATGAGAAAGGTCTGAGCAAGTGAGACGGGTGAAATCTGGAAGCCCTCGACGTCATCGACAGAGTTGAAAATTCTTGTGAGGTGCTCCCAAGTCTGGGAAGCTTGAACGGCGGTGCCTTCTCAGTACCTGCCTAACCGCTCCCCCATCCTCGAGATGACCCAAAGCAAAAACGAGCTCAGTTGCTTCAGTCAGCAAACGGGCCATTTGGAGTTCATGGTTCGCAACAACTATCAGAAGACTCCCGTGAAAGTAAGGTCGTTGGAATCCAAACCCCCCGGATACAGGTAGGGGTCATGGCATGGTCCTTCGAGAGCTTCGTCCGTTGGCGATTCAACACCTTATGTATCGAATTTTGAAGGATCTATACGATCGGCCTATGATCCGAAAAATCGGGAACATGGATCCGCGAATTCGGAAATGGGGAAGCTATAGAGCAATAGAAGCTCCCCGCTTGTGACGCGATTCCCGCGTTCTTCTTCGGCGGACAGAATTCCGGGACTTCACGTGACGGTCAGATTCCCATATAGGGCCCATATCTCCCACGTTCAGCAGCACTGTTCCAGATCGTCATATGCTGGTCCATGAATTGAAGAGTATGAGTTTGGGGCGAAAAGTCTGACTTTGTCGGTCTGCGACATCCCGAACAGACTTGTTTCACGTCGGATCGCGACACTGGTCGTCGTTCATACCGGGGTCCAACAGGCACTCCCGGGTAGTGTAAGCGTCATTTCATCGAGGATCTGTTCGTCTAGCGTTCGATTCGAAGGCAACAGTTCATATTGTGCCTCCCTGTGAACATGAAACCCACCCGAAACCGCAACGGAAGTCGACCGTGGGAAAAATCCGCACTTGGACCGCAGACAAGGTTCACTTTGCATACGTTTTATCAGCAAAAAGTGTTTTGCTCTTAATCGGAGCGCTCTCTGCTGAACGGATGGGCCTTCCCCGTCGATATCAATGATGAGCGGGTTCCTTTGCAGAGAGAGACAAAACGTCGAGACACGAAGCGCGTTGGCTCCTTCTAAGAACGTATCAGAATTGATAGCTTCTCAACAATAGGATAGCCTGCATTTCGTTGATTCCCATGGTCAACGGTGAGTTCAAGTCGAAATACTGTTGATCGTGATGCGGACCCGGCCGCGAGTGTAGGAATGAGTCAAGGTTCCCGCAAATGGTTACACTTTCCATTGACCTCGACGCAACTGATGGCGATCCCTTCTTGAGGTGCAAGCTCATGGGCCGCCGACGACATATCTGCACCGAATCAGAAGATTCGACTCGAAAGATATTCGAACTGACGTGAAGTTTCACCTCGGAGTGCTCCATGCCAGCGCCGTCATTGCACGCCAATGCTGGCCTTGGCAAAAAACAGCTGCTGCAACTCAACCCAGAACCTCTCGATCCGTTCAACCACGCGGATGCCTTTAAGGCCTGTTCCAACTAACTCACTCACCCATTTCGTAACCAACATCAACAACAAAACAAATGGCATCGCTAACACACATCCTCCCGAAGTGTTGCTGGGAACTTGATCAGCCTTTCTGATAGGATACCAGTGACCATCCGAAACCTCTTATATCCCCGGGTCCTGAGTTTCACTGCTGTAGTTGTTGTTGCGCCCTCTGCGCAAAAGCCGCCATTGAAGTTGTTTACATCTGTTTGTGTCTAGTGTCTGTGATGGTGAGATGACATAAGAGACTGTTGGAATCATATGTTTCGACGGCTCTCGGGAAAAGTTTTCCAGTCCTACGTGACGAAAATGAAACTGAATGTTATTTGACTGTGAAGCCTCAGAGCCAATCGCTTCCAACGGCTCGCGATAGCTTTTGTTCGCCTACAATGCAACGTAAGTGTGAAAACCATCGTCGACGGGACCTAAATTATGGCCCTTGGAAAAGTATGTCCAAAAGAATACGATCCGTATCTGTCCGATTCGACGATGCCAAACCTTCGAGCTGCCCCAGTGACAGGCTTGAAGGGCTTTGCCTGTTCTGTCCCGTTCCCAGTTCTCAAATCACACCAGAAGAGCAGTTTCGGGACTGCAGTGAGTGTTTTCTGGATATATTTCTCGGGTGGTACCTTGGGCGACGTGAATTCACACTTGTCGAATACTCTGGGGGCATTCTGGATTCCACGGCATTGAGCGACACCTACGATACAGCATTCTGTATCCGACACGGTGGCCTGTCGTGATGAGGACCTTTTTCCAATGTTTTCAAAGCTCGATGTTCTGACTCAGAGCTCTAGTGCGGGACTTCTGGCCAGAGTTGTTACGGAGAGAATCAAACGCAGTGATCTCTTGGCATCTATCAATGATAACAGGGAAGATCCCGGACCCGTCTTGGTATTCTCATCTGACTCATAGTGTGATCTTTCGTCTGCGGTAGTCTTCGTACGCATCCGACAGCTGATGAGTCCCTCCGCGTAAACCAGCTCGAGGAGTCATTCTCCACAAGCAGTGAACGTGATCAGATGGTGCATTGGAAGAGGAATATCGGGGGAAGCTTGGAATCGTGAATCGAGCGTCAGTCCTTTTCCAGTCTCCCGGATGAAGGAAAGCGAGCTTGCATTATTCGGACGATTTCCTTTACAGTGGGTTTCTGACCGAGGAGGATGGCGACGAATTCCAACACAGGACGCCAATGGTCGCCTGGGCCTTCGTCCAGCACCTCGAGGCCGTCAACGTCTTCGGCAGCGCGTCGGAGACCGCGGGGTTCTCCTCCACTCTCTAGGACGCCCACAAATAATACTAGGTACGGAAAGCCTGCGACGGAAACTCATACGGGCGCTCCAGAGCTATCGGATGACATTCGTTGTTCCAAAACATTACTGCGCGATCGAGTTGAGCTCGTCAGTGGAGTCTTGGGTTTCTTGCATCGACGGTTTCGTCCTTATGCTCTGTTCCTTCCATTGCAGGGCGCACAGCTCATCACCAAAAAGCCCGCCCCCGGCTGAGAGGTATGTGTGGTTAAGATTCCCGCTTTAGCTGCTCGGCTGATAGAAAGCCTCAAACCATACAAGACTATCCAGAGTCAACGATCGGACATAACCCATGCGCTGAATCTGGAATGTTTCAACCGCAGGTCGCGGCCGAGCTCGAATTCGTCTAGCTGCTCCGAGGATTCGGACAATACATGTGCAATATGCTTGAGCAAACCCTCGAATAAATGTTTCACCGACGCCTGTTATCATCCATTCTGCTTTTCATGCCTCGTGGAATGGAGCAAGGTAGGCCTTACGTTCGACAACGATGAGCAGCGGACATGTTTATCTCTCTGTCGTCGAGTTCCAGTATCGATGGTGGCTGATTATCACTCTCGCTTGACCTCTTCCCTGAAGTTCTGATGGAAAAACAGCGATATTTCTGATTTTCAGGTGAAACCGACGTGTCCATTGTGCCAAAAACCTTTCCGGACGATAATACATACCATCAAGGATTTCTACGAGTTCGAGCAGTACCATATATTCCAACAACACTATCATCGCCCTGTGAGTTCCACATGGGAATCTCCGAATGCAAATAAGACATCTGGGTATTGATTCGAAAGCATTTTCTAACATATTGGTTTCTCTCAAACAGAGCCCCCCCTTGCACTTTTCGAACGAGCGAGGACGGATATATGAGTCTTATATGTACGCGAGGGTGAATGGTTTGACTCGGTATCGTGATATTAGTCCCGAGTTTTTCATGGAAAATCCGGCCCAGACGCACCGATTGATTCCTTGGCTCAATCGAGAACTGGTGGCACTTCTGCCGTCGTCCCACAACATTCAATTGGTGATGGAATTGATTCTGATGATGATTTGCCGCGTGGACATTCGCGGTACGGAAATGCGTCAGGTAAGCGCGCAGTTCTCGTACGATTCATGACATCTACTTTTTTCAAGGCTCGCTGAGCTCGGTCGGGGGTGCCTCGTCAAGGGTTCTCTCAATTTCCCCGGAAGATCCAAACTCATTCGATTTTTTGAATTCCACAGTTCCTGGATCTCTACATAAGACCACATACACAGCATTTCCAGCACGAGTTTTACTGTTTTGCCTCTTCGCCGCATGATATGACAGCTTTCGACAGGTAAGCTTGGTCGGCGTCGTTCCCATACATGAACCCTTATCCTTCTCCGAAGATTCTTGAAACCTCGAACCGCGCATCTCGACGCTCCAGGAGGAGATCTTCCTCCAGAGACGAAACAATAGACGAATCATCTTTTTCCAGAACGGTGCAATACGACTACAGACCTCCCCTGTCGTACCAAGAAGCAATTGATCGATTGAGGCGAGCATTTGCCCGAGGAGGAGCCGCGAGGACTCCGGATGCCGGCAGCGCTCCATTGAGATCTCAGGGACCTGAGTTCTCCGCGTTTCGTCCTTGGTCTCATCAACCCGGACGGGCCGATGTGCAGCCCAGCGTGCAGCCAAGAGCGGTAAAGAATCTGACTTTTTGTTCATAGCTCCTACCTCTGTAGATACATTGATCGAACTTCGCAAGCTCAACAGCGCCTGATCCGAGTTTTTCGCTCCAAAAACACAGGCATCCCCGCAACCGTCGACGTCCGGCGCTCAGCTTTCCGCCTCTCAGATGCCGGGACCTTCAAATCCCGGTCCGTCCAATCCCGGGCCGTCGAGTTCTAGGGTCACTCTAATAATCGATTCCTCGTCCGACGATGAGGATTGCCAAATCGTCAAGGTTTGTTGACTCCTGTTGATTCTGTCTCGAAGTTCAATGGAAGCAGGAAATTAAATTCCAAAGTCTCTCCAAGTTTGGTCATGTTAGAGAAAAGCTCGGGGATCACTAGATGGTCACATGTTAGTTTCTGAGGAGTGAACTTTGCGCTTCATTGCTCTAGGTCATCAAGCCAACTCGGGAGCGAACCCCAGTTCTCATCGACCTCTGTGATTCGGACTCGGAGCAGGACACGATACCTGCGCAAACCCCGCCGCATGTTCGAGAGAGAGATTTACAGGATGAAGCACCGCATGCGTCAACCAATCGGCCGCGAGGGATGATTGGTGAGTCGGTTCTCAGAAGTAGTGATTTGCGAAGTCTCGGAGGAGAGCCGTGACCTGAGAGATCGAGGACAATCTAAACCCTAAAGATTAGATATACATGTTCATGTTCTTACAGAGGCCTACTACCCAGGCTCGGCTTTGAAGACGTACGACACAGATGAGTCTACTGAAGAAGAAGCTCAAAATGAAGCGACCAAGCCACTACGACGGAAAAACCGTTTGACGAAGGATCAACGGGACGAGTATGCAAAGAAATCAAGGAAGTAATCAACGCTCAAACTCAATGGACGCATGTCAGCCCATGGCTGGGTTCGTCTAGCGTACGTTCTGGGACTCGGCGGGACCGCCCTGACCGCAGATAAACTAGGGTTGAACCACTCCTACACTGGGGTGGTGATCTGCAATAGCATCAAACTTTCTGTCCATCCAAAAACAAACGTGATTTCTGGGGAGGAGCGCGTGATAGTCCAACAGCAAGAAAGAAATAGGACAATAACTTTAAGTATCGGAGGAACCTTATCGAGGACGTGAATTCTCACAAGTTCAAGTTTCAACAAACCAATGGTGCTTAAGTTCAGGCCAAGGAAACTCACGGTTGGATGCAGTCAGTATTCAAAAAGCTACTCGGGAAACCTCCATCAGATCTCCCTGTCTTTCTCGTTTTCCTTCACTCATCGCAGGATTCCCAGCGATTCCCCGCGTGGAGTTGATTGAGCCCCTTTGATTCATTCTTGGCAAACGGATTTTGTTGTTCACCAGCCCGGGCAGCCGGGTTCCATTCATTCTCGATTCCGTATTGTAGTTAGTGAGAGAACTCTCGTGGAGTTCGCTCTGTTTAGATCACGGATGTTGTTCTGTTTACACTCAAACTCAGAGATCGATTCCAGAAATCAGAAAGACGCCGATTGCAACCGTAGGGAATTTCCGGGCTGCACTTTCTTGTCTTGCTCATGTAGGTAAATTCGTTCGAATATGAAGCATAGCTCGAGTTCTTCCTATACGCCTTGTACAATATAGTGTGGAATGAGTAGGGATGAACAACCGTCGTATAAGAACCCTCGTATTTGGGCGTAATCTAGAGAGCTGCGGAGTTTGCGTTGATGAAGTATTCATCGAGAGAGAATGAGACGCGTTCGTATTCTGATCCGTTTTCGCGCACTTGGAACTTGAGGTGGATGTCGGACCTGGAGGTCTCATCGAGCTGTTAGTCGGCATGCTACTCGTGAGCCGCTACTCATCTACGTTGTTCGAAATTGTCTTCAGTTATCATTCTGCTCCGAGATTCCGATGTGTGAGACCTCCATATGCTGACCGTAAGCGAAATTTCCGCGGAGACCGATGGCATGACATCGTCCCCGATAGATTTCCCGATCCAAGCCCAAAGTTTAATCCGCTGTCTTGGATTGAGAAATCCCTGAGCGAATCCGAAAATCCCTGAGTCCGGGGTGGGCATTAGCTCTTCGTGCGTTTCAACCAAATCGAGGGCGACTTTCTCTGGTTTTAGTCGTTATTCTTGACATCCAATCAATGTCATCTGTAAATACGTGATTGAACCAAACGCTTAAAATCATGACCATGTATTATGTATGTTGATCGAACCTCATCGTTCTCGAAACCTACTTAAATCAGAAGAAACCATTCTGCAATCGATCTACAAGTCGACTAGCGGAAAAACTCAGAAAGGGACTAATTGGTCTTTTATCTCTCTGAATAAATTCTTACGGTTTTTTTTCTCTACGGTTTCTTTTTCCAAATCCTTCCATCACCTCTTCCGGCAAAAGCTCCTTGGGAATCTCTTCCCACGTCGGAGCTACTCCCCTCCTGAGCGACTCTGAAGCCTCGGCTCAGCGTCCACTCACTTTCCACTTGGAGCGCGACTCTAGGTGGATGACGCATTCAGTGCAGGAAAAAATTTGGTATCGTTTCTGAGCGTCGATAGGCTCACTTTATTAGTTATCGTCTTCTCACCCTTGGCAATTTGGTGTGCTTTAAGTTACTCTCAACAATCAGAAACTTCCTTCTTTTTCTCGTAGCCGCATTTATCCGTGATAACCTATTCAAAGAGAAAATCAGAAGAAATTCAAGACGGTTTTCGGAATGGAACCAAAACGGCGAGCTCTCAGTCATCGCGATGGAATATTTCTACATGATGAAGAAGTACTCGAGAAACTCTCAGGAAAAAAATCCACGGTACGAAGCTTATTTGCCGTTGCTGCTCGTAACGTTAGTTCGGCGACGCTGTACAAGAATTGCGAGGAATGAAAATGTAGCGTTTGGCAGGGACCAGACCAGATCAGTTTTCTGTTCGTCAATTATCTCGCAGCTCGTTTCGCTCGGATTTTTCTAGCAGCGGAACGATTCTCCTCTTAGGTTGCTGTTGGCGCCAATTTTTCCAGGACCTTCCCGCCGTGTTCTAGGTATTCCTCTCTCGAAATCCACCAATCGGGTTTGTCTTTCGCTACGTTTGCGAGCACTGATCCGCCGAGGAACACCATGTCCTTGCGGCCAGGTGGGTCTTCGACGCGGATTTTGAACTTTTTCAATTTTTCCGTGTCACCTGAAATTGAAAAATGGGAAGGAGTGAGCTTCTCGAAGATATGTCAAGGTCGCTGCGAAACTTTCAGTAATCCTGCTATACAGTCTCAATCCACGGCCATCGAGTTTCGATGAAATACCTTTCAAAACTCGTTCGAGATAAAGTTGTTTGATCTCTCTCACGAGCCGCGAAGGCAGTCCCGGGTACATCGTGGAGCCTCCAGACAAGACGATATGCTTGTACAACTCGGGCCGTAAGTCGATCTCGGCACTCTGAATCGTATTGAATACAAGCTCGGCCATGCCGTGACCTTCGACGTTGATTAAATGTGGCTGGAATAGTGCTTCTGGCGCTTCGAAGCGTTCATTGCCCATTTTGATAACGCGACCATCTGAAAACGAACACGATTTCCACGTCAACTTCCAAAGTCCAGCCCCAGAATCCCAAAGGCAGCACTCATGGAATATGATATGGATATGATATACGAAGAACGACATGTCTGAATTTCGAATTCGATGAACGCTCACCAGGAAGAGTGTAAGGCTCCACCAAAAAGGTCGTCTCTAAACCGAGTTTCTGTTCTTGCTCAACGTTGTAAGCGACGTAGCAAAGCTTCTCTTTCATCATTCGGACCGTCTCAAAATCTGCTGACTGATTGAAAACGTACCCTGAAATAAGAAGGGAATTAATATTCGACCCCTGAGAACTTGCAGCCGTCAAACTCAACTTGCTGCGGGGTTGTTTGAAGCCGCCGACTCTCGGGCACAGCGTGTCGTTGTGAGCTGAGCTCCACTCACCTCGCAATAGAAGAAGTTTGATCAAATAACGAGTGATGTCCCGACCGGCGATATCCAAGCGACGCGCCAGATGAGGCAGTGCGTACCCATGGTAAACTGGACAGACGTGGGTGACACCATCCCCAGAGTCCACAACGACGCCTGTGGTTGGAAACGGATGATTTTAGTCAAAGTCCAAGTCCCACGAGAGAAAAACTCTCCATCTCGCTTTCGACGAAACTCTAGCGGGTGTACAAACCTGTGTACAATCCTTGAGCATATAACGTGAGCACGGCTTGGATAGCGATGTATGCTCCATCGAACTCGTATCGTTCAAACATGACCTCGAGCATTTTTTCTCGATTTCTCAGAGGGTTCAATGGTGGCTCGGTCAGAAGAATTTTGCAACCTTTCGTTTCTAGGTTCATTTTCTGCGGTCCGAACGTGTAGTCCCATACGTGTAACATGTCGTCCCAGTTCCGAACCTATGACCGAGAGATTTTGCCTCTTATATTTCGAAGAACTCTCTCAATTTGTTAGTGTGAGGGACGAACGAAAATTTGCACTGAGATCTGCGGGGGAACTATTCGCCCCCTATGATCCTTCCAGACGATGTTCCCTGATAGATTGCATAGGATCTGCATCAGGATTCGAGGACCAGAATCAGGCGTCGCTTCACTCACCATTCCATTTTCCATGGGGTAGTTCACTTCGAGCATGGAGCGTAGCTTGGATGCTTCGTCTCCAATCATGAGATCTTTGACCTAGGACGGGAAATCAGTTAAGAAGAGCTCCCAGTTCCGACCCATGAATAATAACTTCTGATCGAGCTCCGGGGCATTGGGTGAAATACTTCTCGTCTCGTGTAGAACGGCCAGTTCTTGGGTAGCGGCAACGTAACATCTCATTCGAAAGAACCATTATCTCTCAAATCGAAACTTTGGAATTTCAAATCTTTTTCCGCCGTTCGAGTCATCGATCCAAGCTCGTAAAGTATACATCCGCCTTGAGTCATAGGTAGAGAAACCATTCGAAAGTGAGAGGATTCTCCCCGTATCCACAGTCTACCGGTCTCCTCGGAGCAATGCATCACCCACGTGAGCCCCTAACTGCAAAAGCGCTGTTAGTACCACCAGTCCCGTTTCGGTTCTATTGGAGATCAAGCGTTCGTCAGCACAAGCGAACGGTTTGGGTTTCCGTTTGAGTGGGTTCGTGCCTGAGCCGTTGACTTATGACTCAATGTCCTTCTTTGGAAACGACGGCATCGATAATGACACTGACTCGAATGACGAATCCGTCGTGCGGCTTGGATAGAGTCCTCGACCTCAAAGAGAGTTTCGCTCATCACTTCAACAATGAGATCACTGCTACTCAGACGATTCAGATTCACTTGAGAACAGATATTCGGAGAAGCTTGGACCACTGGGGTAGGGAATCACTCTAAACTCGTGATGGTCTTTCCTGGCAGCTCTCTTAGGCGCTAACACACGGTGTCTTTGACAGGAGCTGCAGCGTTGAGCATGGTCCGCAATGGTGGCAACCGAACTAAGGTTCCGCGTTCAAACTCACCTCCATCTCTCCGACTCTGCTTGAGGCTCTGAGGATAGGTCTTCCAACGAGACTAGGGAAGGTAAATGCTGGGAAGTTCGAGCCGGCATATCCACACTTGACAAAACCAGTTCCATTGTCACAAACGATAACTTTTCTGCCTTGTGAGTCCATTTCGACTGGAAGAACACCGCTCGCTGGCTGCCGAACGCGCCGTCACCTCGGTCTTTATAAGGCGAAACTACTGAAGCAAAGAGCCGTTCAATCCAAGTTCAGCACAACTACTACGACCACCAACACACACCCCTGTCAAATCGAGTAGTGAGCAAATACAGATCGCGGCTCTTCAAGCGGTGGCTCCACCGGGAGGCCTTTAGGCCCCATGAGCCACAGCAACATATAATCCGCGCATTCCGCGAGGAACCGCAAATTGGGATTCAGGTCTTTTCGGATGGAAATTTCAGAAGAATGACTTCGATGGGCCCGAGATCAAGGATCCGGACCCCGATTTGGGAGGAGTTTACTCAAACAATGTTCGTTCTAGCCACTCCAGTGCGGTAATCTCATGAACAGTCCCAGGGAACTCAGGAGTCCCCAGGGGTTGAATCCCAGGGAACCCAGGGGAGTTCAGGAGTTCTCTTTTAGCTTGGCGAAAAACTCTCTTCTTGTATACGATAACGGCCTGTTTCCCGTTAATCCTGCAGGAAAGAGCTAGAAATCTCACGACTGAGCTTGAGTCAGCTTCAGATCCCGATTCAGCTGCGTCATAGGCGGAAATTCTGCTGATGTGGTCTTGCTGAGATGGCTCTCGCAAGCGTGAGCTGTGGAATTCAGATCATGAGCTGAATCCGGAATGTCAACTCAATTAGCGAGCCGAAGATAAGGAAGTGATGCCCTGAACACTCATGTTGATCCATTGCATTCGAGAATCGGGATGGCGAGTTTCCACGGAAGGCAAGATTTCGATTGAAAACGCGGCACACTATTCAGTTTTCAGTGGACACAAGATAATTTACTGTTGAATATTTGGCACAGTATGCTCCTTCTGACGATGATAATTCCTTATCAGACTATCCAAATCCCGAAGGAGCAAGGATATCAAAGGGACACAAGATAATTTACCGTCGAATATTTTGCACGTTATACTCCTGGTGGAGGTGATACACCTTGATACAAGGTGGCCCAAAAGTGTGTCACATTCAGAATGGAAATCAAATGAGATCATTCTTCAGGTGGTTGAATCAGTTCTCTTTCGCAAGCATACCTAAAAGTTTCGAATGTTCATGTGCGATGAACCCCTGTCACAAAGTGGAATTACTAGCGGTTCACGACAACTGACCCTAGTATTTAGGGAACTCGGTTCAGAGTGATGAATTGAGTGGCTTGCCAGCAAAATGAGATCACTTCTTCTCCTTCCCAAGTCTCCCATCAAAAAGGTGGTGTCGCTATTCGTTTTATCAGTCGACATTCTTCGTCAACTTTGTCGGCTACTTGGGTGTTCCTGATTATGGAACGATTTTTGGTTTTCGTGTTGATCACGAGGATTCCTTCCCCTCGTAAAACGTATAGGAATTCCCCGCAATAACTCAGAGAGTAAGGGAAGTAAATTTCCTCTTTCAGGCAGAATTCGTAGGCTGTGCCGTCCTTATACGCGATCACGATCCTGCGGCGATCGTTCGGGAGCAAATAAGAGGTTCCGTTATGACATCCTAGGATCAAGTCGTGCGCGAAATTGTAGTTCGAGAGTCTGTGGTCTAAGCTGCGTGATTTGAAGCGGAGGTACGTGAAAGGATTCCTGGTTCGTGCTTCAATGTAAGTGCAGAGGAACGAGGAGACGTCTTGGTGTTCCACCCAAAAATTACCGACTCCTTTCTTGACTTCGGCGACCTTGTGAAGCTTGTAGTTGGGGTATATCTCGAAAATACGTCTTCCTCCGAAAACGGCGGCGTAAATCCGATGTCGATAAGAACTCAGCACAATCTTCGACGACCCTGAGAGCGCCTTACTGTCGATCTCTTTGAGGAGCTCGCCCGAACGCAAGTCATACACCTGAACTGCATACGAGACGTTAGTGGACACCGACGCGAAGACTTGGTTGTCCTTGATCAGAACAGAGCTGGCTCGACACAAGATTTGAGCAAGGGGCTGTTCGATGTCCAGGCACTCCTTGATTCCTTCCGGCGACAAAGCACTCATCGTCATCTTCTGCCAGTTGTAGAGCATCATGTCTTCACGGGGAAGTTGACCCTCCGATATACTGGGCATCATCGCTGTCTCGACTCTGAGGAATCCACAAGATCTCTCCGACTCCGGGGCGGCATACTCCGAGCCAGCGGTTGATTCAGTCTCCGCCGTTGAACTTTCAGGCGTCTCACAAAACGGCATCCTATCTAATGAGCTCGCATCCTGCGAAGCGCATCGTTTCCTTGATGGCGTAAGTTCTTCACAAGTCGATTGCGGACTATCTGAGCTCGAGGGGGCGTCGATGAAGACTTCGCTATCGTCCATACATTCCGCCATCTGGAAACCACGAAATTTTCCGGAAATTCTGCTTTTTTGAAGATGCAACTATCCGATTCTTGAGAATCATAGATTCGGACCGGCATATGTTCTGGATTCGTGGGAGAAATGTGGATCGAAACTTTCGAGACGCTTTTACTCGAGCTCTACGGCAGAACTTGTGGACATATGGATAGGACAAACTTCCGAAACGAATCGGGAAGCAAATCAGCATCGGCAAAAGTGTATGAGAAGCAATCCAGGATGCAGGCGCGCGAATATCAGTGATAAATGCAGAGTTGATTCGAAACGTGGATCAGTGATAGAGTCTAGTTTGAGTACTCACTGTTCAATCTTGATGTCATTCGGTGTTCTCCAAAGCCGCTTAAGCGTATCGCGCTCAGCTGTCCGACCTTCGAAGTTTCATTCGTTGATGGACGCATTCGAAACGTTGTTGTATTCCAGAGGCGACGTACTCTTCTCTCATCGTTTCTGGTTCAAGGTATCATTCCCAAACTCGCATTTGAAGTTGAAGAAACAGAACCTACGTGACGCGTATTCCGGAGGATCACCTCCCAGAAGAATAAGCCCTCGAGATCTACACAATCCATGTCAGTGAAACGGCATTCGAGCCCAGATATTTCTAGCAGTTCTCCGAGCCTGAAGCGAGTTCGGATAACGCTACGGTGGAGGATGTGGAAAGTTCGACTGATGACTCATACACGAAGCGTGGCGTCCACGGAGGGTTCCCCGGTTCTCTCAGACGATTTCCGCGCTATCCCTGGGACCGATAGAGTTACGGAGCGAGTATTCCATGTGGCGTTTCCCGTGCTCTCACGAGAGGACGTGATCCCGAATCCAAGCAAGCAGACCTTAGAAGTCGTCGGCGGAGCTCTAGCGTTTCTTTTTTACCACGACTTCGTCTCGGATTCGGCGTGGAATATCGTCTGAAGTCTAGGGACTTATGGGAACATGAGGCTCGACAAGTAAGGAGAAGCAGCACTTGCTGCACTCGCAACGTGGTCAGGAAGCTGCGCTGGAACGCAGCTGTTTTATTGTTCATGAAACTCCCTCGAAGCTCCGAAACGTCGTTTCCGAATGCTGTATTGCTTTATGAAGTGGGAGTTCTGCAAATCAGAGTCGATGTGAAATTTTGAGCAGTCGATTCTCTCAACAGTCTCGGTATCGACATTGATGATGTACACGTCCTTGACTCGAACGTAGATCTTTTTGCCCAACATGGCGACGGACGGATTCTGTTCATAGATTTCTCTGAGCTCGAAAATGATCCGGGGACGGTTTCCGCCGGCGACGACAGCGATCGCTGAGCTTTCACTAAAGCACAGGTAAACTTTCTCGCCATAATGCCCAATGACGCGAGGAGCTGGCGACGAGCTGAAGTCAGCATTTCGTTCGAAGCGTGGTTCCGCGCATTCCGTCACGGTTGCCGAGAAGAGGTCTTTTGAAGAGTCGCATGTGAAAGCACAACGGAAGCGAGTACTGCTGTCTTCAATCACACACAAACTGGAAATTTCTCGGTGGCAGTTGAGGGTCAGGTTTAAATGAGATCCATCGATTCTGAAAACTCTGCCGCCGAGATACACATAGATCTCGCCGTCGTTTCCCGTGAGCCCGACCTTGCGTCTACGCTGAGGCTGACAGACCCCCGGAATCAGAATCAACTTCGGGCGCGTGAAACTGCCTGGGCTGAAGATGAACAAGTAGCCTCCACAGGCTAGAATTACGCGGTCGGCGTCGACGAGGATCTGGTCTTCGTGTGAGACTCGTAAGGTGAACAGGCATAAGCGATCATGAAGAGGCAATCGGCGCATATTCAGGGCGTCGTCAATATCCCCGAACAAAACGTAGTGTTTGCGGTCGAACAGCCAAATCCGGGAATTAGGCGGCGAGCTCTCTGAGTTCACGGTCATCTTTGATTTCTCGACATCCATTTCGGAAAGCTTCCAATCAAACGCAAACTTGAGTTTCCGAGCGCGGTCAGGGGGCTCGGCTTGTCAGCAGGACCTGACGATTGAACGAAATCTTGAACGAAAAATGTATAACTCGGCAAAAATCAGCTCAAAGGGGAATCCTACGGAGCCCTTCACACGGAGAATCGTATAGCATCTGTATGCAACCGCAGGGTTCCAGAGTAATAACACCCACCTTGAGAGATGCAGATTCAATGAGAAGTCTGAGACGCGTCCTTCCAAGATGACTATTGAGAGTAATGTACACGCATCAACCGCTGATCGATTGATCAAGATAGCTCTGATTGTAGAGTGCTCGTATGTCCTTGGAATGGTTATCGTCTTCATCTCGCTACCCGCCACATTCTCAGATGCGGAATAGCTCCGATTTCGTGATACAAGCCCCTCTGTATGATCACAGGACCTGACTCCATGACGTTTGGGCTCTCCAAACAAGAGCGCTGAAGTAACTACTTGGTTCGATGATGGATATCTACGTAGTTCCAGTAGCTCCTCCGTTGAAAACCCGGGAGAAGCCGTCCGGATCTTGTTGCTCCCGTGTGTGATCGCTGGCGTTCGTTCGGGGTACGAATGTTCCTGTGAATTCTCAGCATTGTGGGTCATTATCAGGACGTTTACGCATTTATCATCTTCGGATTCGGCGCAAACCAATGATGTGGACCACAACAAGAGTGAAAACGGACCAGCATAGAGATATATAAAACATTTACTTTATTGCAACGTCGAAATCCTTCAGTCGTCGATCTCACAAAGTCAGTATCATCATAGATGAGTACCTTTTAGTGACGGCTAAACCGCGTGGCTCACATGAATTCCTTGTCCTCCGAGCCTTGAGCACGTTGCGGCTTCGATATAGTAGTCCTGAGCCACTGTTCTCCGATTTTCCGATGAATCCTTCTGGAGTAGTCGGCCGAACTCCGCGACAAAGCGACAAAACCATTCAGCTGCGAGGCTGCAACCAGATGATTTTTCACGCTCGAATGATCTCCTTTCCTTCCTCGGAATTTTCTCTCGGAATGTTGTACTGCTTTATGAGATACGTTAGGGGATGGATATCAAAGAAAAGATCCAAGCAATCCAGTTTGACCAATCTCTCCGTCTCAACATCGAAGATGTTTATGGTATTCCTTGCTCGAACATAGATCTTGTGACCAAGCATCACGACAGACGGAAATTGATTTTCATCTTGGTTGAGCTCGAGAATGATTCGATGACGCCGGTTTTGGCCATCAATGGCAGCTACGAGGGAGCCATCATTGAACGAAAGGTAAATGTCTCCCCGATGATGTCCGATTATAAGGGGACGTTCGATGAAAAACATCCCAGCGCTTCGATCATATCCTTCTTCAGAATTTGCCGCCACGATCGCGGAAAAGATTCCACCGGATTCGCGGCTCACGAAAACACAACGAAATCGATCACTGCTATCTTCGAGGACACATATGCTGTCGATGTCTTCACAGAGGTCGACGATGAGCCGTAACACCGATCTTTCGATTTTGTAAACGCAACCGTCCCAGTAAAGGTACACTCGATGACCGCTAACGAACACTCCGCATTTGCTCCTTGGATGTCGACTCGGGCTGCGCAACGAAAGCCGACGGGGATTGTTGAAAGAACCTGGCGTGAAAATTTGAAGATGTCCCTCTCCGACCAGGTAGATGCTCTCGCCATATATGATGATTGTTTCCTCGTTCCCCATACAGAACGTATGGCGATCCGAAATACGGCGAAGAAGAAATCTCCGGGATGACGCTGGATCTTCAATTTTCGTCACCAAAATGTTGCGGGAGCGATCAAAAACCCACACTTCTGAGCTTGACGTCAACTCACTGAAACGGGACTCCTCAAAAATCGAATAACCGTCTTGATCCATGTCCAGGAGGCTGTCTGGATGTAATACTTCACAACGGATCGTACTGAATATTCGCAGAGCTCACACGGAGGTTCCACCTGAGCGGAAGTGGAAAAACTTTAGAAACTACTTCCAGTCACTCGAACACTCGCAGGAAGTAGAAGTCATTGGAAAGCTTGGGAGTTGCGTCTCCAAACCGACAATTCTGTGGAATCGAGGGGCAGGAAGGGTTCCGATTGCCTCCGTGATGGGTATTGAGTCATTTTGTGGTGAAGAGAACCCTCTGCCATCAAGAGGCGATGTTGATTCCGGTGTCTCGAATTACACACTCGAATCATTCCAGCCAAGACATTGCGGCACATTCTCGTGTGAGCAGATTCTTAGACGCCGTCATGAGAGCGTTTCTCTTTCTGATAACTCGGGGCGTAAATGAACTGTTGATGATGAGTTCCGACCCTTCGTATCGAGCCTTGTTGGATGTGGCGTTTTTTTCGCCGTTATTTTTTTTCAGGGAGAGTTCTGTTCTCCTATCGGATGGAGTGTGCGTCATATTGTCTGGGGCTCTCTGGGTTGCTTGGTCACTGCATCGGAGTTTGAAATCGGTGGCGCCAGCGTCTGGAACCATTGTTCGAGCCGCGATTTCTTTGTTCTGCGGCAGTAAGGAGGTGCTACTTGTGTACAAATCGATTTTCCCTCTAAGATTCACTCTCTCGATTCTCGGGTGAAGGCAGATGATTCCTTCGACATCTGTGCGATGCATACAGCTGTCTTCGGTAATTAAAACGTACCCAGCAAAGATATCGTCTGAGCTATCAACCACCGGGAGCGACATCGGTTTTTCAAGGTTATCCTGTCAAGTGAGCCTAATCATTGATCCTCCCATTGCATCGACACTTTGCGGAATATTTCGGATGTGGATTGCAATTCGTCGCCTCGGGAACGCTCGTTACAGATTGTTCATTTCGAAGAATGTCCACCGATCCGCGGATCCGCAGAAATACGTGAATCCGAATAGCTGCACGGAAACCGCGAGCATTGGTGGAAGCGAACGTGTACATGCTCGCAGGACCCCGCGAGTCATATCAGGAACTCCTTTTGGGTTTTACTTGCGGATCTCCTGCGGATCCTTCCTCGGATCCGCGGATCCGATCGAAATCTGCGACCTTTGGGAACCCTAGCTACACCTTGTCTAGTACGGATACGTTGAACCAGGGCTTCTCAAACTTCCCGTCTGACGGCTCTCTCAATGAATTTTCCCGTGGAGCGGTGCCGCGAGGAGGGAGTTTTAGAACCGCTGCGTTAAACGATACATTCTCGATCGGAAGAGCACAGAGAGGAGCATGGCTCCGCTCTATATCACCCTACTCTGATCGCCACCTGAATCAATCACAAGTCCGACGCATCTCGCGGCTCTTCTTCCCCATGGATGCTGTAGTTCTATTATAGAAGAAGAGAATACGTATTTTATCATCAAAATACATAATCCAGCTGATTGAGCTGATGTGACTTATTGCCAGTAATGATGGCGTACAGTCGACCCTCGTTCAACGGTGTCAATCAAGTCCAGGCTGTGTCTGAAAAGAAGTTTTGCCTCAAATAGCAGACTCATTTTCGAGAGGAAAGAGTGGTTGTCTTTCCGAGTTTCTCAGACGCTTATTCCAGCCAGGACTTATGTTTGATACGATGATGAACAGTGGAAAGCCGACGCAGCTGTCCCACCGTGAGGTGCCTTGAGTGAAACAGCCAACCAGTTTCATCAATCTCACATGAGGTCGAAGACGAGCAGTGAGGAAGACAGCTGGACTAAATATAAGCTGAGCCAAAGCGCTGAGTAGGCTTCTTTCTCCGTAGCAAATTCATAATGTGGTACTTCGACGCGTCCCGCAGATCCCGAATCCAAGAAAACATTCTTGCAGCTTTGCTTCCCGTCCCAGATCTGCTGCTGAAATGAGGCATATAGAGATCCGTGAAAACCGACGCTACTTTGAAGTAAGAATGGGGATCTCAACTGTTCCGATGCGGAAGCATGAACTGTTTCGACCCGAATCTGTTCGTGAATGATGTTTTGGTCACCCGAGTCGTCCGGCTATGTGATGTTTTCGATCGATGAGAGAGAGGGGTCGGAGTCCGAAGTCGAAGAGACCAACGAGCCCCGAATTGCTCCGCTCGGAATTGAGGCGAAATCTCGAGCGAAGAAAAAAGCCCTCGGGCCCGTCGTCGATGTAAATGTTGAAGAGATTGAAGATGACGGCTCGGATACGCTCCCCGACTCGAACATGGACAAGCATGAACGGATTCAACCTCCCCATCGTAAGCATGAGATTTTGTCATCGCCTCGAAGAGCCAGAGAGTCGGCTCGTAATCGATCCTGATCTCTACTTGAGAACTCGTTCACCGAATGCTCCGACCATAATGATTGATTCGTACTCGTCGGAGACTGCGCAGACCTCGTTCGTTGTGACAAGTTACTATCTGGAACCCGTCCTGCGAGCAATCGAGGGATATGTTCGAGGTCGTCTCGTGGCCCGTGTCGATTCGTCAGAGACGGGACCGACTAGAAAGTGCCGCCAAAATGCCCCGGAGGGCTTACAGGGAGTTCGGAGACCGGGTTCATCGGTGAGTTCGCGATCCTCGAGCGGCTTTTCAAGAAGCTCACAGAGCTCACGTCAGCGGACTGCTAACCTACTTCCTCAACTTCCCGACTTTTGTGTTCTCGTAAGATGTTCCCGTTCAGTGCTATGCCGGTTGATTAAAGGTCCGGACCTCTAATGAAGATGAAGACTTTCTGTTTTCAATTCATCAAAGAACTGAGCGCATTCGTCGCAAACCGTCGATGGGAAGGAACGAAACTGCGAACGCGATTGATATTCCGATCGACTCTAACAGACCTGCGTCGGAGCGCCTCGAGCGGAATCGGGGACGTGGCGTTGTTATCGTTTATTTGTTTTTCTCCTCTCCCGTTTAACCGTCTGTATCGACCGACCGTCTCTTCGTTCGGTCATCCGCTCGCTGTTTTGCGTAGGAACGAAAAACGTCGCTGGCGCACGACTTCGCGACGATTGGGGTTGCGGAGCGACGGACCGACTGACAGCCACTAATTCTAACGAAACACTTTCTCTGTGAGTCAGCGGGCTCGGCTTGAGTCAATATCTGTGTCAAGTTGACAATGCAGCGAGCTACGCTGGCACGCTTGACAGAACGCAGGCCGTTCAACGTTGTTAGCAACTCATTACGCTTGCAATCATCCACTGCTTCCACTCGCGTGACAGCGTGCGTCTGACAGATTTTCGTGTGTTCAGCTGTTCGGCCGCAGACGAGTGACGTGCCTACGTGTGCGCGTATTGCTCGTCTCAGGACTCGCTCCATCGCAAATCGAATACGTTTTTCCTTTTCGTTTCACGTCATTCCTTCCATACGTTCCTTCGCTTTCGGACTTGTCCTGCTCTTGCTGCGCTGCCTCCGCTCGAGTTCGAAGCAGTTCAAGATCTGCAGCAGCAGCAAAGGAAGCTTCACCTGCTGGCAATTTCTGTGTCTATGCGTCATTCCATCATTTGCATACGCTCCAAACGGGGCCGAGTTGGAGGGTTATTTGCCGCTTCGAAGTCAGCGTTAGAGAGGTCCGGGCCAAGGTTCACGCTTGAACGAGTTTTGAGCCTCGTCTGGAAGGAAATATACTTGGGTAAAACGGACGTTTCGCAATGGGTGGTGATTCGGCCCTCTGGGAAATGGATTTGCAGGGAAATCATTTTCAGATTTTGGATCCGCGTGATTCCTCCGACATCCTTCGTCGTACGGTGCTGTTGGTATGAGTGCGCGATTTGCCGGATGGTCAGGGAATGTACGATGCAAGCACCTTTTCGCCTTCCTCCGACATCCTGTCGGAGCATCTGCGTCCTTTAACATGGGCGCAATTCTCAAAATCCTGTTTCCCAATCGGTGAACTTCGAAACGCTGGGTTTTCGTCGCTGTCGACGTGCCCCTTGGGGAACTTCATTCGAGACGTTCTCTCTGCTGCCTGAATAATGATCGGGCGGATTCGCTCACGGGACGATCACTACTTGCACTCATTGAGAAATTTGCCAATATCGACTGTTTTCCAGTCAGGCTCGTGAACATCATTCCGGAATATCTCCACCTGTATTTCGCACCTGTGACGGAACTGACGGACAATGTCAGCGATTTCTTTCTCTTCGCAGTGGAGACCCAAAAGTGGCACCTCATAGTGCCGCTGACGCAGCTAGCGTCCTCTCTCTCTCTTTCTCCTGTAGCCGTGAATGCCGTCCAACCTCCTGGCGAGTTTCGCTCAAAGTTCTCGTACAAAGTTGTACAAGGGGCTGAATGGTGCTCGGTTTCGGTCTTAATGGGCTCCTTTCCAATGAAAAAGTTCCAGAGAGCCGCCACCGGTTGCACAGAGCCGTATTTGCGTAGCCGGCGGGATCCCTTGAGTCGTTTGTAGGATCTTACCATGATCGGGTTCGCGCCCTATAATTCGAACTTTTCATCAGAGCCCGAGCAGGCTCTCGAGAGCATCAATGCATCCAGGTGTATCCGAGAAACGAGGCTGACACCCCGTGAACATGGTTTTCGCTGTTATTGCTGTCGTTGATGCTTTGCCCCTCCGTAAGATTTACAGCGTGATCGCCACGGGTTAGCGGCTTGGTTAAACGTACAGAATGGACAAACTCTTACATCAGCTCACGAAATCTCGAGTTCCACCTCGCCCCACACGCTTGTAGTTCAGCATTACAGTGAATATCTTTTCATGACTTAATTTTTGACCCTACTCGAAGTCTGGAAGCACGTTTTCTCAGGAGAGGGAGAAGAGAAGTTTTTTTGCAGTCTTGCAAATTCGAAACAAGATCGAAGGCGGGTTTCGAATGGATGTGTCTTCCGCCATAGGATAGAATACGCACTCCTCCACGACGTCGTGGAGGCAATGGCATCAGGTACTGTTTGGAATCTCGGACTGAATCGATTTGGATAATAAGTCAGGAGCTCGGGGAAGTAATAGAAGCTTCCCGTCCTTCCGTGCCTCCAGCACAAACTCCTCAGCGACAGACCGACTAGAGGGCCCTTTTCAGGGGCTTCGAGGCACGATTTCCCATTGAGCGCGGGAAATTCAAGGAGACGATGGGAGGTGGAGGGGATTTCAAGGAGCTGGGATGGGAAACCGAAGAGGCAACGAACGAGCCAAATAAGGAATTTGAAGGGAGCGCCGGGAACGGAGACTCGTTACTCGGCTCTAAATGAATGCTCTTCAGGTAGCAACGAGAAGGCTTCACAGTGTAGAGGGAATTGGAAGTCTTCGATGGACGGACAGATGGACGGACGGAAGAACAGGCCATGTGACAGGACGATTCATCCAGGAAAGCAGTGAACCGAATTCGTTTCTACCCGAGGCACGGCGACTCTTGAGGAGAATTATTGTCGGTAATGAATTTCTCGCCGTTGAATGAGGCATGGAAAATCTTAGAGTCTCCGAACAAAGTCCATCAGTTGTGGAGCTCTCAAACCTAACCACGGAACCTCGCGACTCGGTGAGACGTTGGAGATCTTACGGTTCGTCTGCTTTCTGGGCAGGAGTTCGAATGTCGAAAAGGGGCGCAGAATTTAGACATCAAGACTTTTCCGGTCGCTTTGAGCGGAATCCAGCTGAAAGAGACATCAATAGAGAGATTCTCAGCGAAACTTTTGTAAGTCTTGTTCATTCGACGCATGAACGGCAAGACGAGCGAAAGAAGACGAACGAAGGGAGCAAGGGACGACCGTGTGCTTGTTAATACCTGCTACTAAAAACTGCAAGGAGGAACATTCAAATAAAAATACTCAACTGAAAAAGTGCTGAGCTAGCAGCGGAAAGGAAGAAGGATCCCCGGCCGAGCATGCTTCCTGGAGATCGAGGGAAACAGTGATCGAGAGGATTTCACTGCTGGCAACAAAATCTAATGGGGCGTGAAGTCTATCAGGTATCTGGATAGGCTTCTAGTGAAAGATGTAGACATGAAGGAAGGAACTGATGCCCTATAATTCAATCGGGACAAAAGCTAACGATGCAGACACCGCAAGGATCTGGAAGCTCAGCGCAGCTGTCTATTCAGAACGGCGCCCTAACTCAAACTCTGCACATATTTGGAAGAAACAAGCTTCGTATTCGTGTGTTCCAATTCCTCGCCCATTTCTGTACGAAAAATTGCTTATACAGTGAAGGGTTTTGGGATCAGATCCTCAGTGATCGATGAAGTTTGATTGATTGTCCTTGATTGTGTGCTACACATCATACACTCCGTAACATCGATTTTTCCGAGCTCAGGATGAGTTCCTCACGGCCTCATTTCTCCGAATCCTGCCCTGGTGCATCAAAGATGCAAGAAGATGCTAACAAGGAGAACTGAAACTCCTGGATAGACTAAACACTTGTCGATCGGCCGAATTGATCCTTCTTCGGACTTCGGATGCATGGTTGAATCAAGTCCAACCATTGGTAACTATGCCGGCTGGTAAGCCTAGTGCCGATGTAAGCCATTTCTGACCAAATAGACATCAAGGAGTTGGACCGGGACAAACCCGAGAAGTATTTCTCCTCACATTTCTGAGTCACAAGCCCGTGAGCCTCTCACTGTGAACAGGAAACACCGATCTAATGAGGTAATACGAACGTGTCTGTAGCAGGCTTCATAGGCTATAGATTGCTCCAAGTCGAACACTGCTTGAAGAGGGCGCACGCACGTTTCCCAACTAATGTGACCACGGGGAGGATTCGAGTTAAGCCTGAGACGTTCTAAAGCAGTGGTAAGCAAGATTTATGGAGGCGAAAAAAGGAAATTTCAGCGCATTAGCCTGAACAGAACGATTTGCGAATAAAAATGGCTCACACAAGTTCTTCGAGGCCAGCGTCCAGCCGATCTGAGGGATATAGAAGCCGATCAACGACAGCGCTGGCAGAAGAACTTTTCCTGGGTCTCTAGAAGAGGAGCCTCCCTCAACTAGGAACGAATTATCCTCCTGCTGCATCCTTCATGTTCACGAAATGCAAATGAGGGTGTTCGAGCCCTCATTGACGGCTCGAATAGGCAGATCATGCTGATTTTCACGCAATGTCGGATATGCGCAAGTCTCACAGGAAACGCTGAGATCACTTTGTCCGATTCATTGAGGGCCTCATATTACGCTCGACATAAATATTCATTCGATCCGTCAGCTCACCCCGGGAGTGAATGCCAACCCTTCCGCGACCAAACACCGTTGTGGCCCTCATGGGAAAAGGTTTCGGGAATAACGGAGCCCCGCAACCCCATCACTACGGGGCGCGTGCGGGTATGGGGGACGGCGAGCATGTTGCTGCATTTTTACCCAAATGCTGGAGAGAGGTAACACGTGGAGGGTGAATAACATGTCCGAGCCAGTTGACAAATCGTTCGAGTCGAAGAAGCTGGGCTTCTTAGCTCCGCAATGCGGTCCCGGTCCAGCTTCTCGAACACAGCAGAAAGCTCGAGGCTATCCGAGATCTCGACTCGAGGAAACGAGGAAATCGTTTCGGGAACGTTCAGCTCGGGAGCGGCCATTGTTCGTGTAAAACGTTGATACCCGGCATACTTTCGATTCATGATCAGGGCCTTTGTTCGACGTGAGGTGTTTGCTTACGACAGTTTTTAGCGTGAATTGTAGCCAATTCTATTGCTGGCTGACCGGCTTGCCGGGTGTCTATCTGCCCGGCCTGATCGTTTCTTCGGTCGATGGATCGCCCGCCCGCCGTGACGCGACCGATCGCTTCATTCTAGTCGTAAACTGTTTTACGACCCACGCCGCCATGGCACGAAGACAAACCTCAACCTTTCTTTTGTTTTTGAACGAGCAGGAACGATTTCGATAACTTCTGCTCCCATCACGCCAAACCCCGACCGCCCGTCTAGATTCAGTCGCTCCTCATCGATGAGGCAGGCTTTTCACCCAGTATACTAGAAACATTTTGCCGGGAGCCAAACCAGGAAACCGAGAGCTGCAAAATCCGGGAATAGAGGAATGGAGCCTGCAACGATTTCTTCACGATGAACCAGAAACGACATCACTCGTTTTGTGAGCCGAATTCCTTTACATTCCCTTCTCCGTCACTACCTCCCGGTTCTCTTCCGCTTCCTGCTGGTTCTATTGTCTTCTAGTCCCCGAAATGCTCCTCTTCTCCAAACGCTCTTTCCCGGAATTCCCTCCTTCCTCCCTCACTTTCACTCTCTCGAATGTTCCACTCTGTTTCTCTCTCTTGCTTCCGTCGTCGTGTACTTGACTGGACGGAACCCCCGCCGGCGTTGAGTTGAGCGAGAGAACGTGCAAAAATGCAGGTAAAACACGGAAACTCGGCGCTGATCGATGTTTGCAGCTTTCCCTCGAGGGTCCATGTAAATTGAGGTGTTTGAGTTTGCGACTACGTTCGTGCCCAAAGTTCAGCCTGTCGAGTTGCTGCAGGTGTCGAGCGGGAAGCTATAACACAAAATTGGACCGCGAAACGCAGACAGCCTCGGAGGATTCCTTCGCGCTGGCTCTCATTTGCAAAGTTGGAGGAACTAATAGCCTTCGCAGTGCACATTGATCCCGGGACGCTGACTTGGGACGGTCTGCGATTTGTTTATTCAAATTCTGTCAGCGAACTATCCGTCACACAGAGTTCGAGCGTGTTCGGTAGCACTGAAAACTCGGTCGATGATCGACGACGAGAGCTGAGAGCATGGCAACCACTTCGGATCACGAGCTCACATCGGATGGCCATGTATACCATACCTGCCGGCAGATTACGGACACGAGCACGCGGTGATCCCGAGCAAGGATTTGTATGGTGACTTACTACGTCCGAGTTAATCCCGATGCCGGAAATCAAATCCCCGAATCGCTTCGGTACTCAGAGAACTGCGCAGTCCACGTTCCAATGTCCCCTATCCCTATCTCGATCGTCTCATCCCAGAATTCCGAGTCCGAAATTTCGTCGAAGCGTACGGTTTCACGGATCCCACTCTGTTTTTTCACAGACCTCTGGGATTCAGCGTATTTTCCTCCGACGTTGGAGTCGAGGACTTCTATAAATGGATCGAGAGCTGAAGAAACGTCTCGAAGCTCCGAGCAAAGGTTTCTCCAACTTGCCGGAAGTTTGAGCAACAACATATCGAGGAAGCAAGAGGGCAGCTCAAATGAGCTGCATTCCGGAGAAATGCCAGTGTCCCAGACGCCAACGTATGTTTCTTGATATCATTAGGGTTTTTGAGATATTCGAGCATCATCGCGGAGCCATTGCATCCCGATTGCTCGACGAAAACATCTTCAAATCAATGCAACCGCCTTAACCGGAAGTTTGTCCGTGTTTCGAACCTCTGATGATAACCCACTAAATGTTCGAGATCTTGAGGCGAGTATCGAGCAACCAGAGTAACATCAATTTTGAGCGCACGAATGGGAGATGGGGGAGTGCTGGGTTGCCGAGGGAGGGGCGAGAGGCTAGAGCTTGATCACCTCGTCTTCATTTCATGTATATCCGTTCCCAACCCATCCTTTCCTCGAGTGAGTGCACGCGCATCCACTGGCCATGAGAGTTCGTTCGCTGGTTCGTCAGGCTGTCTGCGCGGACAAGCAAGAATGCACGCAGCGACTTCATCTTCCGCCGCCATTAGAATTGATTGCCTCGTTTCCCATTTGGCCCCGAGGACGCGTTGCCGGTTCCACCCTCTGACACATTCCGACAGAGCACTTTGCAGTGCTCAGGCCTAGCCCAGGGCCGAGTTCAAGTGGTCGATGGCTCAAGGCCTCTGCCCGGACAGCGGCTATCTAGGATCCTTTTCCTGAAGCCCACGATTTGTGAGTTCCCCCATCACTCACTCTGTTACTGTTTCTCTCGAATGCTCTCGTTCAGCTCGTGAGACGACAGCGCACTCTCGGATTCGTTCTAAATGCCTCAGCTTCCTCGATCTGTCGATTAGTCTATAAGTCTAACTTCCTCCCTGTCTGCCGTTCGAAGCTAGTCGCTGTACCACTCTCGATCCGAGGCATGTGAGCTCCATTTGCACTAAAAGTGTCCGCGGGAAACTAAAGTACCGGAACAAAAATTACGAAGAATGAGCCCTCCATGAATCCAATGCTCACCCGAAACCCTCTTTTTTCCACAGGAGATAGAGAAATGATTCGTAAGAGAAGAAATCGCAATCACCGCAGAGGGAGAAAATTTCAGAAACTTCAGGAAGAGCTTCGGAATTTTCGACTTTCCATTGCAGTACGCATGGAGGAAAGAGGCTGAAAACTTGGTCCGCTGTCCTGATTGATAAGAAATCGTCTATCTCGTTCTGATCCGACTCGGAAGGCTTGCCGAAAGACTCCCGATTCGGAAAAACTCCTCTTCCGAAGCTGCGCATCGAAATGTAAAAATGACATCTCTGCCCCAACAGCGGAACAAGGACAGCTAATTCTTTCGGTTCGCTGCAACTGCTCTTCTCCAACCGGTTCTCGTTGTCGTCCAGCACTGGAAAAACGCTGTCACTCCAGAAAACGGAAATCACTCGGTCATTGTCAGACGCTGTCTGTCCCCGTTGTCGTCGTCGCCGTCAGAGGAATGAGAGCTGTGACCACGGCGACTGCTCGTTCCTCTGTCTTGCTGACTGCCGAGCCGGCCGATTTCTCTCTTTGCTTCCTCGTTTCCTTTACTTCGTCGTTTCTCGGTATTCATCTAGGGCCCTCTGAATCGAGCGGCGGGCGGGCGCAAGGAGGGAAGGAGAACGGTCGATCGCGCAATCATGTACAATGGGAGCTGGAAACTGAAGTTGTTGATGGCTTTTGCGGCGAGAATGCTTCTGATGGGGTGCGCAGACGGAGATGTCCCCAGAATGGTGATGGAATCTCCCAATCAGTCGTATGGTTCCGTGAAAGTTACTCTAGAAAAAAGACTTCTGGCGGAGCCCAGGACTCAAGGCCTCCTGATTTCCAGGAGATGATTGCAGCGGGTATCCTCCGACGACGGCTTTTTCTCGACGATGTTTTCGGGTCAGCCTCTCGTCTCCCATGTTTTCCACCGGGATTTTTTGAAAAACCAGGCTCCCGCTTCCGCGGGAAGTTTCGTCTCCGAAGAAGGTCGCTCGCGCCGTTGGGGGTGTATCTCATTCAGATCCAATTATTTACTCGGCCCACAGAAAAGAAGAACCGAGAACACTTCCGATGTCGATTCTCGCAGCGGAGGCGGAAATTATCAGTTTTGCGGTGATCACGTCGGTGTAGTTGGAGGAGATTTGGTGCGGCGACAATGATCATGACGAGCGTGACTCAAACGAGGGCCTCACATTCGCTTTACCCCTTCACTCGAGCAACGGAGATATCACGGACCCGGAACAGCGAGAAAAGCGACGATGATAAGAGGAGATGACTGCCACGACGATTGAATTGCGACTCGGACGAGATGAGAAGAGAGAAAATAAAAGAGAAAACCGAGTTGCTACGACCGACCGAGTTGAGATTGCCTTCGGTATCCTCTGATCGCGTCTGATGCGAAGTTTGAAATTCGCGGGAACGAAGAGTGAGCCGCAGCTCGATTTGAAGTGCCATGGCTTTGGATGGGTCTTAATTTTCAAAATCTGTGTGGGACGAATGCGCACATTTTCCCCATTCACGAGCGTTTGCAGACTGTTGAGGGAACTCTTGGGAATCGAGTCACGGTTCTTGCTTCTGAGCATCTTCGCTCATTTTTCCCACTTTCCTATTTTTCCCGATTCATCTCATCTTGTTGGTCTTACCCGCTTCGCCTCGTTTGCCATCGTGTATATCAAGATAGAAGGGGGGGAAGAAAAGGAAGTGAGATCGACGTCGACCGACGGACGGTTGAGGCTCGGGTCTGGCTGCGAGAAAGAAGCGACTCTGCGAGGGAGTCTGTATGAATCATAACATTCCCGCTACATCTACACGGGTGATAATACAGTTTATACGTAAGTCTCCAAGGAGAATGATACGGTGAGCCATCCATCCACTGAACCAGCCAGCAACCCTCAATAGCTGTATGGAGGTCGTTAGCAGCAGCAGCAGCAAGAACATCGACCACGACCACCACCACCACAGCAACCACGAGGACGACGACTACTGCTGCCGGGCTGTGTAGACAAAAAAAAAGAAGGGAAGGAGCTCGCTCGTTGGGACAGGGGCAAATATGACGTCTGGGATGAAGGCTCTGCGTCGACGTCTTCTCTTCCAGTACGGCACGTACGCTTTTCGTCAATTGGACATCGATGAGAAGCCGAGGCCGCAGCGGGACCAGGCCACCACTAGCCTAGACGATAATAGGCGCTTTCTATTCACGTTTTATTGAGCGACCTCGATGCACGCGCGCTCGCTTTCATAAGACTGCAGAAAATGAGATCATCCGTCCGGAAGAATGCTCATTCATGAACTCCTGAAATAACTCAAAAGGCTGGATCCGTACATGAGATCCATGCTCTCCATTAGCAGAAACGGACCATGACGAAGTTTGAGTTTACCGGACCTCGAATTGGGCCGATTAAGAGGTTTTTACCAGGACATCATCACCAGGGCAAACCCAACGCAGACCGAGATGACCCTAAAGGTTCGCGATTCTCGTTTGAAGAGACAAGTCGACGGTTTCGAGTCCTTCTCTCCCGCTCCGGCCGCTTGGAGGCAATCGTGCGATGGAATCCCGCGAACTAAGCTCGAGGTTTTTGACCTTTGAGGACTTCTCTGAATTTTCTCTGCTCGTTTCGCTCCATCACCCTATTTCGACACCGTCGTCCGTCTATTACCCCGATCCAATCTCGTGCGTGTAGGCTGCAGTGGAGATTGGATTGCAGTAATTTTAATCTTATTGAAGTGTTGTCGGATGATAGCCGTCACATCGCGTCGAAAGGATCCGCTGGGGGCAGAGAGAATTGACGCTCCCCTTCAATAAAGGCCTCGAGGAATTTTGAGCATTGCGGAAGCTCCGGCAGAGCTGCAGTGGGGGCCGTCAGAGATCGGATCGATGAAGGCGGTGGAACATTATGCAGATTAGCAGCAAGCTTCGGAGGATTCGAAGTTATCAGAAATCGCTCAGCATCATCTCGGGTGCCGCGTCGAGGGGAAAAAAATATGGAGGAAAAGAAGAACCTTCGAAGGCTCGAACGAACCAACACTCGAGATCCAGCCCCGAACTCCCCGAGTCGTTCAGGTGCCTGTACCCACACCTGTCGAAGGTGTTCCTCAACAACTTTCTCCCCACCAAGGAAACGAGCTTACTTTGGGTCGGCGGGATCTTCCATTTTTTTCCTCTGCTGCCTCTTATTTCCGGATACCAGGCTCAAATTAGCAGCCCGGGTCGATTCTCGGGGTCCTGGAAGTACCTTGAAGGTCCTGAAAAAATGTTCCGAAAGGGCGAGCTTAAGTTTCGGAAACCACAAGGGAACTCGATAGCGTCAGTGTGAATCCTAGTCTGTCGGGAGACTTTGTCGAGCATAGCCACTGCGTTTCAACCTGCTCGAGGGAGAGCGTTTGGGACGCAGGCTTTGAATTCGTTGTGGTCGGGTTGAATCAGGGAAAAGTCAATTTGCTTCTTGAACGACGGAATGAACGTCGACGGAGATGAACAAGCCTCGCCGTTGCACTGCCATTCAACGTCGGATTCTCGGTCTTGCGACGCCCTAATGGTGATCGGCGAATCGACAAAAAGGTTGCTCACTCTCTTCTGAAGAAGATTCTTTCGAAATTCTCCGTTTCCTTCTCTCAGCTCGCTCGCTTGCTTGCTTGCTTGGTCGGATTCTTCATTCTTTGTTGTCTTGATTGTTTCGAGTCATCAGCCAGCGGAAATTGAATTCGGCCTCATCTTTCCCCCAAACTCCTTCATCTTCCAGTCGTTTCTCATTCTATCTCTAATTCCCTTTCTCTTTTGTCCCCGGAACTCCATGGCGGCGGCGAGGATCCCTGGAACTAGGATCGGAATAGAATAGGAGAATCAATATTGGTCTGGAGTCCAGAAAGTCGAGCTCTGTCGAGAACCCGATTCCGTACAGGAAGTAGACCTTGAGCTGATCGGCGCAAGAACGAAGTCACAACTATGTGACCTGAAAATCGCGCCTAAAAAAGCTCTATATTCCAACGGAACCTGGTTTTTCCGCTTTTTCTAGTTCAAAATATCGAGAGAGAATCGCTGAAAACGATGAGACCTTGGTTCTCGATGAAACTACGACTTCGTGCTGACGGATCGAGATCCATCAAATTCACCCTCTGGCTTTGTTGCAACTCTTCCTCGCGCCACAGCCTCACGATCTCAGCCGAGTGCATGTGGCGTCATCGATCCAGCTGAGCGCAATTAAATATCCATTCATTCGCGATTGATCATCGCCTCGGAGCGACCGATTTTGCAACGCTCTCAGAGCCGTTCCCGATCCCTGAAAGTTTGGAAACGCAAGGTTCACTCGCTCGACGCTGCAAGCGCTCAAGCTTCATTAGCGACAGCATCTGAAGATCGGCCTCAGGAGAAAAGGAGAAGGAGGACACTATAGAGCAGGGCACGCCACGCCCACCTGATCTCGATCGGATCTTTTCAGCGGTTCAAATGGTGGCGGGAATATGTCACCGCAACTCGGTTTTTCTCGAGACGGAGCAGGTTTTCCGTTTCTCACAAACCGCCAATCGACGATTCGATCAGTCGATCGTCTGCGCCTTGATCCGTGTGAGCACCGTCACATTGTGCTGAGAGTGGTTTCGGCCAATCGGGGGCGGAACCCGATCCGAAGAATCGAGGATCGTGGTTTCGGAATGGGAAGAAAATTGTCAGCTGGAAATCACAAAGGATTCCCAAGGTGACATTGCTGTATTTATTCCACGACCGAAGGGACGCAATGGCAGACGGGAGCCGAGAAGGAAGACGAAGAGAGAGAGAGGAGAAAGCGAGAGAGAGATGAAGCAGAAGGATCCCACCCAAGGAAGCTAATTTGGTTTTCATCGCAGCGAAAGACCGTTATCATCTCTCCCACGTTTCCTCTGCGCGCGTGTGTCCAAGCCGAAAGGAAGGAAGGAAGGGAGAAAAAAAAACGTGAGAGGGCCGGTGGTCGACTTCATATTTCTTCCTCGGGTCTAAATCATCTTTTATTTCTGTGGCCGAGCCTTCCATCTAAATCTAATCTCAACCATATTTCATCTCAGTCAGTCGACTCGAATGGCGAAACTCCGACGGCATCCGCTCCGCCGACGGCCCGCTCGCTTGCGCGACCCATTATCCGCCTCGAAATCCGATGCGGTGAATGTATTCACTCTCGACAAATACGGAGGACGTCCTCGGCCCAGTGTTCAGCAACCCTGACAGCCAAAAACTCCAAAATTTCCATCTTTCCCTGATTTTCCTCCTCCCGTCTGATTTCTTTTCTTCTCCTTCCTATTTCATATTTCCCGCGAACGTTGCGCCCGGAGATCAAAATCAAAGTTATCCGAACCGCTGTGTTTCTATTCTCTTCTGCTCCTGCTCAGACGTTGCCGCCGATGTCGGCAGACCGTGTGTGTGTGTGAAAAGCGTCACGCCGTACCGTTTGCTACATTTCATCGGATTACCGCTACGTTTTGCGAGAGGTATAGGTTTCCGAAGTGTGTGTCAGCCCGGCCGAGTTAAGAGTCTTTTTCAGCTGTCTGAACGAGGTGAGGTGATTTTTCTTCCTTGTCGAAAGACATCCCGCTTCTTTCTTGGGAAGAGGTAGCGTTTTAAGCTCCTGATGTTCTCCTCTGTCCCCCCCCCCCCCCCAAACCCCCCAATCCCGTCCAAGTCTTGTCTCCCGCCTCCATTTTCGTCCTCTCTGCTCTCCGCTCCTCCAAGGAGCACCGACTGCAACAATTTAACACAATGACACTGTCCGCTCAGAGCTTTCCACCGGATCGACAAGTATAAATCACCTCCACACTTTCTTGTGATCACTTTCAATACGTCGTCGCAAGCCCACATCGAACACGTTGGAACATGACCAGCCCCGATTCCCCTCTTCCCGTCAAAGCTACTGCCGCTAAACATGGTATCGAGATCCCCGATTTCCTCCATCTGTCTACGAGGCGTTCGATGAGAATCAATGTGAAAAGCTACGGAAATAAATCCGCAGAGTTTCCAGGAAGCCTGTTCGCCTCTCCAGACGTCCTGTCGTCCTGTTTCCTGAAAATTTTTGGTCCTGAGCTGTAGTGCGCCTGGTGATCGAAGCCGTCTGATTTCGAATATAGTGTCATCTACCGAATTCACCTCTTATGTCTCGATTGTCGAATATTTGATTCGAGAATCTTTCTCTTCGACTGATCTGGGCTGGTAGCGTACGTAACCGTAAACCGTGCGGTGGGCCCCAGGCAACGGGCGTAACATGACGCCCGGATTGTTCCTCTCGAATTACCAGCGTGTGTTGTTTCGTAGAACGCCGCAGCTTCTCGAATTGAATTCGACCGAGTCCGCAAGACGGCCGATGCAAATCGCCGAACAATCCAGTGACCTCCCTGTGGCTCTCGAGGGATCGCGGGCGGAGAGCAATCGAAGGCAAATCAGGGTAAAGAAGGTCAGGCGCTCGGATGGAAGTGGAGAAGAACAGGGGGCCGAGCGGATGAAGGGAAAAAGCACAGGAAATATTAGGCCATTACACGATCGCCGACGGCAAGCCATAGATCACGGATGCCAAGCGTACTCCGCTTCTCTTGTAGCGCGCGCTGGTCTGCCTCCCACTCGGCCAACGGAGCGAGCAGGCTGTATTCGTGAGGCCTTCTGACACGACTCCAAAGACAAAAATGTTTCAGCCCCGGGGGAGTCATGACGATTAGAATTCTGGAGTCCCGAGAGCCTTCAGGGCGGTGGCGTCCTTGTTTTCCCGGTCATTATTCATCGCTTGGTGAGTAATAGCCCCTGGCCAATTCAGGATTTGCCTCGATCACAAACAAAAACCAATCGCGACATCGTCCAGGACGCTCTTCAGGACACTCAGGATCTAGAACCTCTTTGTCCTCAAGAATCTCTCCTGAAGACTCCCGAGCCCGGACTCTGGAACCCTGGAAGTGTCCTTTCAGATTCAAATAGGATTCTGGTTTTGAGCTTTTCAGAGATCAGTTCGTTGAAAGGAACTTCGACGGCCAGAACCTCAATATAACGAACTCAAACGGTTCTGCCGAATCCACCGTGGCATGGTTGTGCGGTGTGTCCAATTAGAAGACCTTTCCCACCGATCTTCGAGGACTTCCGGCGCAAAAGCGCGGTCGATGTGAGCGGGATGAGTCGTGGGAAAAAGTTTGGAAACCGTTTTCTTGGCCTTATTTTGACAACGACATTGGCAAACTCCGTGTGCGTTTGGTGAACAAAGATCACTCGATCGTGTCTGATCGCAACAGCGAGACGGTCTCAGGTGGGTACGAGAGAACGAATTCTAATCGAAATCTCCGGAGTGTGGACACAGCGCGCACGACGTCTTCGTATCGTGCTCCGTCGTTCGCTCGCCCGCTGCAACTGACGAAATCTAAATCAAACAGTGAATTCCATTACAACCAAGAGGCCAGACGGGCTGGGAGGTTCCGGCGGGTTGCGAAAAAAGCTCGCCGATTATTTCGCTCACGCCAAGCCAGCGGCTTGAATCTATTTGCGGGAGAGTTGCATTCGCATGCATTAGTCGTAGACTTGCGCACGGCCACATACACACAAACTCTTGAGCACACACACACACACACCCGTCGACTGATGCACATACGAGCGAACGAAGGAACGAACGAACGCGGATCTCAGACACACGTCCGAGTTTTTTCAGCCACTTTACACGCTAATACCTCTGACAACAGGGATCGCGTTGAGCCATTGCAGCTCTGGATCTGCTCTGCGTTCGGGAGGAGGTCAAGGAACTGGGATCTCGTGATTGCCACCTCCTGCTCGCTCCTGAGAATCTATCCTAGACGAGAGAATCGTCAACAACCAGCCGCGACAGGACACTTTTTGTATTGAGAAATGGCGCATAAAGTGTGTTTCAGAGAACTCGTTCGGCGTTTCCTCGTGGATGGATGTGACCCAATCTTGTGAATGAGCCTGGATGATTTGTCTCAAGAACGTGCCTTCTCCGCGCGGAGCAATCTGATCACTTGGGGGCGTTCGTCTATGAATTTCTGTTCGGGGATGCCGAACAGAATTCCACAGTCATTCCAGGATCTCAATTGTAATAGGTCAACAGTATCATTCGAACGTCATTTCGAACGATCTCACTATGCGATTTTTCCGATATCATCCGATCCCTCTCGACGTTCTTTCCGTCGCGAAGTCGAGAGGGTACCCTCTTAGAACTGAATGGGGAAGAGGATGGAAGCAATAATTTGCAGACTCGACTTGAAGTGATCACAGGATCGAGTATCGTTCCAAGCACAAAAGGGGAGTCCAGGCAAAGCTTCAGAGTCTCGGAGCGTTTTGTTGGCTGCTATTCAGTTGGAAAAGAAATCGCGGAAGAAATCTTCGCTATCACTCGTGCTCTAGTTTTCATTTCGTAACCTCTGGATAGCGAATGGCATTCGATAGCGGTTTAATGGCATTGGAGGCGTGACCAAACAGAAGAAAGAATAACTGTATATCACAAACACCTTCTCGACGTTTTGAGAAAAGGTCCGAGGACGACAGTTGTGCAGTGCAGCCTTTCGATCCCACTTCCTTCGGACTTATCGGTTCCGCCCGGTTCTGTTTCCGGAGCGACTTCAAAGGCGAGCTGCACCCGTTTTGAAAAGCTTCCATTGTGATTCTCAACCATTTTCAACCTTTCTCTCCTTTTCTTCTCTCCGGAAGCGAGCTCAGAGAGAAGTCGGGGAGCAGGTCGAGTGTACGACTTCCACCGACAAGCTGTACACCGCTCCAGGTACATAGAAGGTATACGATCTTGCTTCCAAGCTCAGTAATGCCCCCGGGTTGTCGTCGATAAGAACAGCGATAGAGCCTCGCTCAGTGACTCCAGCGTCATACTGTGCCGAGTCGGCTAGAGACAGCTCACTCGCGATCCGCAGGAGAGTAATAAATCAGGCTCAACCCGAGCAGCACCCCTTTCGAAACACGAGGAGTCCTCATTTTTTTGTAAATTGTCTCACGTGGGCTTATATGCTGCGATAGCTCACTTGTGTCTCCTTTGTCTCACCCTTTATTGGCGGCGGGCGCGACGGCACGACTGAGTCTTCGTTACCTTGTTCGTTGTTAGCTCGTGCAAAACCCTGCGCTTGTTGCGTTGGATGAAGGAACCCGCCAAAGTTTTTGACATTTCATCTTGACAATATGAAATGGGCGAATCAATGCATCGCAAAACTATTTTAGTCTCGCTTGGTTCGGGACGCTCAGCTTGATTGCTCCAGGCAACCTGAGTCTGTGCTTCTCGCCATTCAACATAGTGAAAATCTGCGGAATAAGACATCGGGTTGGCTGAAGTAGTCTTATACGTAGCAGACGCGAAGCGACACACTCGAAAGAGGCGTCATCTGGCAGAGTCTGTTCCAGTTGAATGGAACTGTTTGGGGCTCTGCAGTGGTTTCCGTCTTTTGAGCGGGCCAGCGAGCGGGCGGATGGGAGAACGAACAAACGAATGAAGTCTACTGAAGGGAGTTGTGTGCGATCCGATTGAAGTCAGGCATTCGAGAGGCGGGTGGCTGGGTGGGCGAGTTGGTTGGTTTCGACTTGGGCAAACTTCAAGCGGCTCCTTCAAACTATTGGAGACACCGCGCAGACAGATGGCTCGATCTGTTTCCATAGGGAGCCGTCGAGAGCAGAGATCTCATTGTTAACGTCATTGTTGCCGAATAACTGTGAGTCAGTCAGTATCGAAGGAAGCGTTTGACCGAAGAAGAAGCTCGAACAAACCGCTGCCGTTCTTTTCAACCCTGCCTATTTCTTGCCTCCCGGCGCACAGCATGTGAGACAGGCAGTTATTTTCGAGAGGCGCGATTTTATCCGTTTCGTTTCGACATGTAGATGTGTAAATCGTCAGTCAAGGTCTCTCGAGAGAAGCGGCCCTGAGTGCCGCTTATCTGAGCGGTCCCCCTCGCCGTTCGGATCATTTGGGAAGTCTACGACAACATCACAAAAACTCAACGATCCGGCAAAAACTCGACAATTGTGAAATGAAAGTCGAAAGCTCCGACAATATTGGAACGGAATCAAACAACAGGATCGGACGCTGTGTCCAACTCATGGTTTCTTTTACTGATTCGACTTCATTCACGCTTCATCGATCGATCGATGGATCGATCTATCTGTTCATTCATGTATCAAAGGGACGACTTGTTCATATATCTGTCTTTATCTTCCGTCGCGTCTGGTTCTCTCAACGTCCTCGCCTCCCTTCTCACTTCAACACATCAGGCAGAATCTATTGTCGGTATTTAGTGCTTATTTCCTCAACAATGATGACAAAGGATATCTTATCTGCCCCAGCCAGACCGACCATTAGGTTTTGCGTGGGTGTAGGGGCGTTCGGGGAGCTAGGGAAGCTAATGGTAAACCTCCATCGCTCTCCGCCGCCGCCGTCTCTCTGCCCCACCTAGATAGCCAAACCGAGCAAATGCTTATACACAGAGCACAAACACAGTCACCCCTCACTGTGATGGAGAAGCTGAGAACACGACTCAGGCACCTTTTCTGTTGGCTGGTCTGCTTGCCTGCCTGCCTTCCTGCTAGCAAGACACGATGCAAGCAAGCCAGCCAGCCAGCAAGTGGAAAGCTTGGTGTTGTACCTCAGCCAGACAAAGTGCCGACATGGTGCTGTGTGTGTGGTAGACCTGTTTCGTTTCACACATTGGCTAACCTAATTACCACACGATAAGACTTTTTCGCCCTGTACAATTCACTATTATTGAGCAGCAATAAAGTCCGGACGAACACACCTCTAGCTGACATTGCCATGCCCTCATAAAGTCCGACCGGGCTTTCCGATACGGATATCTCGGCGAAAAGTTACTGAGTGTAATCCGGAGCTATACTGGTCTGAGCTGATGAAGAGCCGTTTCATCTCGATCTCGATTCACCATAACATTTGTTTTCTGATATTTTCCCAATCCCAATATTTTCCGATCCTCTTCCTCTCCGTTTACGGCCCGTCCACCGTTCACCAACATGGAAGGTCCGTTCTAGACAACCTGCGTGACGTTGTGCACATTCAACAAAATGAACGATGGAAACGGAAAGAAGGATTACGCTCGTTCCTGATTCTCGCGATTGATATCAATCCCTACTTAGGAGTTTCGTACGCTATACGTATACAATGGACATCGTTCGGAAAAATGTTCAAAGCTGGTTTCCGAACTGCGATCCTTCTATTCTCACATGAGCAGACTTCAACAACCTTGCAAGCTGTTTCAAAATCTCCCGCCCATGAACATCTATCGTGGGTCCAGTCAGAGAGAATGAGCTTCCCTGCATCGGCCTCTGGATGATCGACGGGGTATTGATCAATCATACGATGTTTCAGAATGACGAGGAAACGATGGGAAGGAAGAGGTACCTGGAAAAGTCCACAAACTCCATCGTGGAAACCACGTGTTGTTCCACCCAGCCTCGACGAGCCGCGCTCTCATTCTGCATGATTACTTCTCCGCAGCCTGCGGCGCATCGCGTCGCTCAATTAGAGTGCTCACTCCTTGTTGAAAGGTATCCTCTGTACCTCCTTTGTCTTCATCTCCATGGGTCGGCCGCCGCTCCATTGAGGGCGAAGAGACGAAGCGTGTTCCAAAAAGCCGAAACCAGCTCCCTCAGACAGGAATCAATTCTTCGATTGCAAAGGCGATCGTCTTCAAAGGGTTGATTCAGTGGAAATCCCTATTTTGAGCGGTTTAAAAATAACCCCGTCTCTGACTGGCTTCGCCCTGGCCGTAGGCAACAGTTTCGTGCGTCACAAACAAGGCTCGCGCCCGCATCGAATTTGTAGGCGGTCACTCTATGCGGGCTCATGCGTTTGACGCGAATCTTCGATGTATTCCGAAGAGAAGCGAGTCGAGCAAACGATCAATCCAGGAACGTGTCCTTGTTGTAGCAGCAAGTCCGTGGGACGGTATGCGCGTTGTGCGTTGCATAGAAAGTTAAGCTAGACGCGAAGTACGTCGGTTAATTATGCAGTTTGTTTGTTACTCGCTTCGACAACAAGAAACAACAAGACGCGAAGGAGTGAACAACGGGCAACTACATAAAGAGCGATAATTGTGAATAACGCACCGGCCCGTGGTCTTTCGGGCCGTGAGCACATGGCAGCTTTCCTGCTCGGTTCGCACTCACTCAGTAATAATTTACTCACTCGGAACTTCAGTTCTTACCTGTTCGCTGAGCAATCTGCCCAGTTTTTCTCCGTTCATCCACTGCTCACTCTCTTGGACACTGCCCTCTGTTGTTGTTTATTATAGTGAGCCTCCACATTGGCGCGCGGTGGAAGTATTGGTTCGTCTGTTCTCGGGAGTAGGTACGGGTTTTCCCATCGAGACACTGTCGTCGCTCGCCAGCCGTGGAGATCGCTTCAAAGGATTCTCCATAACTTCCATTAGGGAAACGTTTCCGGATTGAAAATCTTGTTAAATGGAACATCTGTCCCTAGTGGGACCGCATCTCTCGGAGGGACGGGAATAAAATGAATACACGGTTGTATCTTCTATTGAGACTCTCCCGGCATTGTAGCTTTGTGAGTAAACTTGGTTGTTGGGTCGCTTTGTCGGTCGGTGGTTCGCTCAATCTACATGGCGATTGTTGCTGCTGCCACTACTGTTGTCGACGAACGTCCTTGGAAAAGTTTTTGGCAGTTGGTCATAGTTGTAGCCGTAGCGGCAATACGGACCACAAGGCCGAAGGACGACTCACTATGAACCTCTCCCACTGAGGTCCTGCCCTCCGGAGTGATGATCGGTTCGGGTCCGAGAATTCAGCGCAGTTATTATTCACTCCTACAACGGATGCGTCTCCAATCTGTAAGGCTTGCGAGACATGCGAAATCGGTAAGGCCCATCTCCAAACTGGAACTATATTCTCGTATCACCGGAAAAGCGTCGATCTCCATCGCGAGTTGATGCCAACTCCGAGATCCAGAAATTGAGCCTATCTTTCAAGAAACTCGTTTCCTCTCGACTGAACAGAGCAGCGGGTCTTGAATATTCTCGACTCTGATGTTCCCGTTGCTTCAAAATCGGATCCTGACGTCGACAGAATCCGACGGATCGTCGCGGCTGCGGGTCGAAGCTGCGTTCAGAGAACGAGACGAGCACCGGGGCGAAGGAACGGCTTGACTGAACTATATCTGCCCGGAATCATTTCGCTCGAAGTGGAAAAATGTCATCAATTTTTCCTCAAACCAGATCGGAGACAAGGCAAGTCTTGTTCCCTGTGAAAGCTGGCATGATCAATGGAGTGCACTGCCCTCCGCTCGTCCGTTCCTTCGCGGGCGAAAGAACGAGCCACCGAGCAGAGGAACTCCAACGACGTTTTGCCTTTCCATCCGGAGGACTCGGATGCAATACTGAATTATCGACGAATCCGAAATGGTTTGTCGCGGGATATCACTCTCGATGACGAAAGCGTGTTGAGCTTCGATTCGACCGTGGGATGAGCTCAATCGACATTTGTGCATTTTTTTTGAGTTGATGCTCTCGTGCAGCGTAAAATGTGTTATTTTTCGCTAGCGGATGGGCTGTAGATTCGAGTAGCGACACGATCTTCACGCTCATGTCCTCAGCCTCAAGTGTCAGGCTGGAAGGGACAATGACAGATCAATCAGGTGAAAGCCCGCGTGTATTTGTGCAGACCGATTTCTCGAGTCTTAATCGTCTGGAGCGCGAGCAGGGACCGGCCAACCACCCAAGTTCTCTCAATCGCTACGCTAAGAGATTGCTTTGCTCTCGTCGATTACCTCTCTCTCTCTGCATCCCCCTTTTCCCTCAACATCAGACCCGTCCCCTAGTCCTTCTCTCGAACTGCCACTCGTTAGGTCTCCCAACAGTTGGTGCCGCCGACAGCTCTCTTTCGTTCCTTAAACTTGCTTCCTTGGGCCTCTCGGACTCGCGTGTCCGAACCCTGAGGAATCGTTCGATTGTGCCCTCACTTCAGCGATGGCCCAATCTTCAGCCGGACTCGTCATTCTCGCCCTGTTGCGCTGCAAACGTCGACTTCCCGATGTAAAATATTGGCTTCGTGCCCAAAAAAGCCGACAGGACGTTGGGAACGTTTTTGTTCTTCTACAGCCCCGCTCCGTCCGGTCCGTATTGAGTAATCTGCTCGGGAATGGATAATATGTCAGCAGGAGCAAACTTTCCCACTCCGAAGGGAGTGAGAGAAATAAGGCGGGCATAACGGTCTCTCTCATTCTCGTGATCGTCTTCTTCCGTCTGACGAATCTCCGAGGAGCCGGGGAAGGACGAACCTGCGATTCATCTGGCAAATGAGTTTATTCGCGTAACGACGCACTGCCCAAGGTTTCCTAGCACTTTTCTGCTAGTTCGGGATATTCCAGAGCTTCTCTGGATTCCATGCAGCGGTTTTTGAGCTAGCTTGTCCACTCTGAAGCTGCCGCGAGTGGAGGCCAGTTTCGGATCGGTCTACTGTCAGCGAAGTGGGCGCATCTGCATCCGACGATCGCTTGTCCCCAAGATCACGTTCTGCTCTGGTGACGACCGGAATGCATCGAGTAAGAAAAAGCAAAGTGGAATGAAGAGGCGTATACCCTCTCACAAGGAATGCGTTTTGACAAGCCGGGGATTACTGATTAGGGTAGGGGTAGGACTCTTGGTATGGTTCGAGTCTGTCAGGTTTAGTTTCCTGTCGTTCATAGACTTTCGGATCCGAAATGAACGATTTCCGTACCGAACTCAGTATTGCAGTTTGGGAGGCTGGTGAACGGGATCGTTTAGGAAATTGGTCCTCCTGGAATATTCTTCTGGAGTTCCCTTCGGTACCGATACGTCCGCGTAAGCTCCATATCCCACGGCGCGGCGCCGCTCCTCCGACCGACATTCCAGGGAACATCCAGAAGCTTGACTGTCAGAAACTTTGTAGCAATTCCGAGAATCTTACAATTTCTCTTGCACTTCAGGCATCTTGTCCTCCCGTGGTGGCAGAAGGATGGAAAGTACACGGGGAGGAGGGTCAGCTAGGAGAGTACGGGAGGAAAGCACTTTGCGGAGAGGGTTCGCCAGGAGAAGGGATTTCTCCGAATGAGAAGTCGCTGCGGAAGATGCGGACCGATCACTTGTGCTCTGGATGAGGACGTGTTCGTCGGCGCTGACACCGAGTTTCAGCAGAACGGATTTAAAGTGATATCGTGATAATCTTCGAAAACGGGAAATATCTCTAATCCAGGATACGTGTCCTTTCCCAACACCTGAGGTGAGTTCTGTCGAGTCTCCCGACAAACTGACGACTTGACAAAGTGGTCGATAGTGCGTTTTCGATTTGGTGACTCAAACGTCATGGGGAATCTATTGTGACAGCGAGAAAACGGAACCGGTAATCCTTCGTCTGATCCAATGAACTCACAGACGATGTCTCGGTGCGTCGAGCGGGCGTATCGAGGAACAAACGGCGACGATCGAGGGGATCAACACCGTACAAGATGCTGGCGGTGGTTTCTGCGAAACGATCATGGACGTCGTTGCCGAGCTAATGTGCAAACAATATCATTGTCGTTCTCCGTGGCCATCGACACGAAACGTCAGGAGTTTCCTGAGAACACCGCCGTATAGGAGAAAGGATCCAAAATATCGAAGTCGAGTTTCCTCGACGCCGGCCTCCATTGAATCCACGGAAGAATACGGATCGAGCGACTGGAACGGATGAATGGGAACATCCGATAACCTTTCAAAAAGTCATTAGGCAGACCGGCTTTGAACTTTTCGATGCGTCTCGCCGACTGCGTCTGCAAAGAACTCCGACGTTGGAATTCCTGGCTGCTCCGAGCAGCGCAATTCAGCGGAACATGCGGTTTCCGGGGTTATGTACTCACTCCCATTATCGGGGGGTTCGTCCGAAAACGGATAATTCCGAGTGTCCAGAAAACGTATAACTACCATCGGCTTCTGTCGCCTTGAAATTCTCGCCGATTGGAGCGAACATTTCGCCGCTGTCGGAAGCAGAAGAATTTTCTACGTGTAAGTTTCTGCATGAGGTTCAGAATGGAGTACCGTGAGACGAACGCTGAGCGCCAGGCCGATTGTGCGAAACTTTTCAACGGGGGGAGTTCAAAGCTCCGACCTCAGGAAACGCAAAAGTTCTCGAGCAGCCGGCTGACTCGGTGAAACTCGAAATTCTGGATTTTTGTGGCCCACGAGCCAAAAATCGCCGGGAAAATCGAGGAGAGATCGATTGGAGATTTGGTCGACCGAGTTTGAAAACTGCTCGTCAAGTGCATTGAAACGTTGAGACAGTTTCCATCCGAGCCCCAGGCGGCCCTTTTCGGGGGTCAGCTCGTTTTTTAGGGCTCATTCGAGTCACAGCATGGATGGAACATCGATGTTCGCTGATTCAAAAACAACCGTCGGAGTTCTTCGCAATGTCGTCGTTCGTCCGACTGATCAGCGTTGGTTCCAGCGAAAGTGCTCCCTGACGTCGAGGTTCGGATCCAGCAATTCACAGCTGCCGTGGTCGTTGCGAATTCCATGGTTTCGGTGGTTGCCATGTTGGGAATTTATGGTCGCCATGCTTGCCAGACTGAGCCCGGACGCGGAAGCCCAACTTTCGACGCTTGAGCACCTCCCATGAGCCGGAGGGCTCGCGGAAGACGCTTTGAGCTCTCGTCTCCACCTAATTGATAATGAAATGAGAACCGATTGTCACTAGAGTCATTATGGCGGTGACCAACTCTTCGCCCTCGGTGGAACTTGAAGCGAATCTTTCCAGTTTCCGTGTCGTCGGGAGACTCTGCTTGCAGGACCGCTCGAGCGCATGATTCTCGACTCCGTGAATGAGTTGCTTCTATCTGCTCCCTTCAACTTCACATTCCTCCATCTTTCTGAATGAAGTCTTGGACTTCGCCCGAGTGCAGGCGTTTAAATTTTCATCTGGAAAACTCGGATTTGGCGTTCTCGTCGAAAACTGTCATCTTGATCTGTTTTGCTTAGTGGTTGCATGGCGACAGATCCTGGTCGGGCATTCCGCAACCACGCACTCGACCGGCGGAGCAGTTACGATACATACTTGGAGACGCGCTGTACAGTCGAACCCGCTTATAAGAGACTCGGATATAAGAGAAAACCGGTTAAAAGAGACCGTTTCCAGATCCCGGCTCCATAGGATCCCATGTTATAGAAACCGTTTATAAGAGAAAACCGGGTATAAGAGACTGTTACCGATTCCCCGAGGAGTCTCTTATAAGCGGGTTCGACTGTATCTGGGAATGTACGGCGGTCGCCATCCTTGAATGGCTGTCTACGTGGCTAATGATGATGGATCCCTCCCAGATTTTTGGAGCATATCCTTGTGGGCGAAGCATTCGCGGGGGAATCCGCCTCTTGGTGATTGAACGCAGGAGCATAGACGCTGACTTTGAAGCCTTGCACGGGAGTGAGGTAACATTTGGAAGAGTATACTTGCAGCAGGACACAAGCTATGTTTTCCAGGAGCTGGCATTCACATGGAGTGCTCTCGTGTTCTGAATGATCAGCAGCGACTGCTCTCGGAGCTCCCGGACTCTCGATGTGGGAAGCTTCCATTCGAGTTACGTGGACGTTTCCATGAACCGGAGAAGCACATTGACAGCAATCATGATCGGTATTGGAAGTTTGCGCAGAACTTCGTCGTTCTTCCAGATCGAATTCTCATACGAGCTCCATGAATACTGCGGGCCATGCACGGTTGCAATACTCGCGTGAAGAAAAAATTACCCACTAGTTCATCGCCTGGAGTTTCCACCATCGTCAGAACCTTCTACTCTATCTGCTCATGACAATCTCCACAATCTTCTCGAAGGCAGTCGGACGACTCCGATGGAAATTGGTAGCTTCGAAGCACCTAAATATGAAATGGACGCGTGAATTACGAAAAAATGGAAGAACTTGACGCTGAACAGTTTGAAAAAGTCTACTACCAATGTCAGAGAATAGCGTCAGAGAAAGACACTGTGTGTGCAGAGCGAAGGATAACCAGGGACGAAAGGAAACTTTCTACGACGGAAGTCGAAAGTTTACAGAAAGTTGAGCAGCTTTCAGAGTTTTCCTCAATGCTCGCATGCTCTCGTCTGCTTTGGTCAATCGTTTCTCTTCTGAAGGCCTTTCAAGCTCGACTCCGAAGTCGGATCCAAGGTTGCAACAATGGCGAAATGGCCCAAACCATAAACCACCTTTTTGAGTTTCGAACGAAGGCACGAACTCTCAGGTCTTACAAGGGAAGTATGCGACATGATCATCGAATTCGGAGCTGAGGTGATGGCTACGTGTAGGTCCACCGTAGAGGAGGACACCCTGAGAATATTTCCCACGAATGCGCTATAGCCACCGAATACGAACACTTTGTTCCAATTTCTACCCTGTTCAAGGTGCTCCGATTGCGCGATAAAATGTTCCAAGGGGCTTCATTGCAAGATGTGTATCATATTTAGAAACATAAAATATCACTTCCCTGGTGTCTAGCCTCTCCGTTTCTCTTGTATCCGAAGTACACATCTTGTAATGAAGCCCCTTAGAGTATCTTATCGCGAAATCGGAGCATCTTGAACAGGGTAGAAATTGGAACAAAGTGCTCGTATTCGGTAGCTATAGCGCATTCGTGGGAAATATTCTCAGGGTGTCCTCCTCTACGGTGAACCTACACGTAGCCATCACCTCAGCTCCGAACTCGATGATCATGTCGTATACTTCCCTTGTTAGAACTGAAACACAGTACAAGGGTTCGCTCTACGTTGCCCTGCGTGGACGACGCCGTAGGATGTTCTAAAACTCAACTTTCTGTTCCAACGGCTGACTCCGTAATTCCCTCGGTATTCGTTAGTGCTCTCATTTGGCTGCTTTCCCATCCTTTATTCACCACAGCATGGCTTCATTCATCTGTTCTTGCGCGACCGACCCCACGGTAGACGTGCTGAGTCCCGAAACGATGGTCGTTAGTATGTGAATATGTATTCATAGATGTTTGTCCATTATAGACAATACTAGAGAGAATAATGGACCGAACGACCAGACTTCTCTCTTCGAAAAGTGTTGATCAAGTAGCTCAATGTTTCGAGACCGTAGGTCGAATCGTTCTTCCTTGACGTCGGGACTGTGGAATTCCTTCCTCGAGAATTTCCGGCTTTTCAACTCCGCAAATGGAAAAAACTGACCGTGGGTGAGAACTCCGGGATCCAAAGAGATCGCATTCATCGGAAGTATGAGGAATCTCTGAGTCGTCACGACGAAAGCTTCGTGGACTCTTGAGATAGAACTAGAACGGAAGACGAGCGATCAAAAACAGGCCCGCGCTGTCCGGGATGTTAGAATGCGGAGGTCCAGGAATCAGTTAGACAAAAGTCCGGCGGAGGGTCTCCGTACGGATTTGAGAGGGATTGATGATATTCGAAATCGTGGTTTTCCTAGCCTGGGAGATAATCGGATTCGCCGCCCTCGCCGGAGAGCCGCCCGCGGCGGAGCACACCCACGCAGCTCAATCCCGGATCGAAGTTTTCAAGGTCGCGCGAGGAGAATGGAGGGAGACGGGACGACTCGTGTCATGAACCATTTTCGTTCGACCTCCTACTCGTCGAAAGTTTCATCGACTCCTCGTCGTAAGCATTTTGCGTCGTTGCTTCATCTTATCATCATCAATAATAAAATCCGAGTTTGTGCATGGTCCTGTGGCTGATTCGATCCCGTTTCTAGCCGCCGGGATGTGTGGAGAATATCAGCTGAGAGTGGAGTGGGGATTCAGAGAGCAAAAACCACTGGCGTTTCGCATGATGGGCCACTGCTGGCATACATCGTCGACCGAGTTTTCGAGCGGATCACTTTCGATGTCTCCTTCGGAACTTCCGACAGACAAAAGACCTCGGGAGGTAAGCTGGGATTCCGATACCTAGACTCACGCAATCGAAATTAGCCAACTGAAATCGACTCAGCTATACACTCGCACCCCGTGTTGTCAACCATATAGCAAACTGTTGTCGTTGCTGTGGTAGCAGTTAACCAATCTATTGGGGTGAGCAGGACACGAGAATGCTTCAGTCTCGGAGGATTTCCGCTTGGTAGGATGGGGTGGATCCAATTTGCGCAGCTATTCGACGACGGCCAGGACGGTTATCCCCAGCACTTCCCTCGCAGTCGGTTGATCGTTCGGTCACGTGTCCTCAACGGTCCTCAGTAGCCTAACGTCACTCACTCACTCAGCTTCAGTCGGATGGTCAGTTAGTTGGTTTGTCTGTCGGTCGTTGTGTCTGTTCAGATTGATCTGTCATCAGCGAGCAGGGGAAACAATGTCGGGAAACCTCGAAACTAGGGTGCGGAACCATTCTCGCTATGGTGCGTTGAGTTATCGTATTCTTCCACCGTCATGGATGTTTGGCTCACGCTACGAACGAGGCTGGAAAACTCGGATCTGGGGAGCTTGATTTCCAGACCGACGGATTCGCGGTGTTCCGTTCCAGAAGATTTGCGAAAGGTTTCTACGTGGGAAGCTTTCTAACCGGACCGTTGTTATGTCGATTTCAGATGAGCACCGAAACGGGTGAGCGCATCCAAATCTAGAAGCGGACAGCCAGGAGTATCGTCGCATCGAGAAGTATGTTCCTGAAATTCTACACGGTCCCAGTGCAGTTTGTTGTGTGGAACGCAATTTTGATTTGGGCCGTGTCGCATGGAGCGCGGATGTGTCCCAGCAGATGTGAGTGTCGCGATGATGAGTTGGCAGTGGTATGCCTCAATGCCCAGCTGGACATGGTGCCGTGGACGTTGCATCCCCGGCTACGAAGCCTCAATTTGCGAGGCAACAACATCAAGCAAGTGAGCCGTTCGTTTTCGTTCTCCGACTATTCCTCCCTCCGGGTGTTGGACCTCTCACAGAACCAGCTGGTGGACCTCCATCAGCGATCTTTCGCGTCGCTGCTCGCGTTGGAAGTTCTCGACTTGAGCAAGAACATGATCGCGGGTCTCAGCAACGGGACCCTCGATGGACTCGCGCACTTGGAACAACTTCTTCTCGCATACAATTACATCGACGAGATTCCTGCGGGAACGTTTCGTGAGCTAACCGTGTTGCAGCGTCTAGATCTCTCTCACAACCGAATAAAGACGTTGCGTGACCCGGACACGTTCCGTGGCTGCGGGAAAAAGCTACGGATCCTCAGCCTCCGCAACAACCAACTCACATCCGTGCCGACAAACGTGTTCTCGCCGCTGGCGGAGCTCGCCGTACTCGACCTGGGTCGAAACGATATCAAACTCATCTCGTCGGAAGCGTTTCTCCCGCTGCGGACTTTGGAGGAACTACGACTTGACGGATGCAAGCTCACGACGATACAACCGGGCGCTTTGCGCGCCCTCGGAGTCCTCCAAGTGCTCCGGCTCGAGGACAATGAGCTCAAGGACACTCCATCGACGAGTTTTTCGGATATTCCCCGACTCGAGGAGATCCACCTGGGACAGAACCCTCTGACCAATTTGAAAGAACGCGCGTTTCAGCATTTGCGTCACCTCCGAATCCTGAGCGTGGAAAGTGCCACCGAGCTGCGAACCGTGGATTCGAACGCGCTCATCGATAACCAACAGCTCGAGAGCATCGTCCTCTCTCGCAACGTTCGATTGAAAACCCTCGATCCGGCGACGTTCAGGCCGCTGTCGCGACTGCGGAGCGTTAATTTGCGCGGAAACGGCCTCTCCCACATCCCGGTTGATTTACTATCGGCCGTTTCATGGGACGATCTCATCGAGCTCGACCTGCGAGACAATCCGCTCGTCTGCAATTGCTCCCTACGATGGCTGCTCAACAAACGCAGACAGCAGCTGCAGCAAGCAACACCTGTCAAGGTAGCAGGTGTAACAGCTGCGTCGTTCTCAACTGCCAACTTAAACGCCAGCCAAATCTCGCCTTTCGCCAACGACACAACGAGGATTAAGTGCGCGGGACCCTCACACTTAGCAGGTCAGTAGCCTTGCTCGCGACTCGAGCAGATTTAGCTTCATCCCCACGACGCGACGCACGCAATCGCACCTTCTTTCCGCTTCATCCCGTGTGTCGTTGCATCCTGCTCGCTTTCTAGTTTCTCGGAGTTCACATCCGCCGGTCGACTTGCGAGGTCACCGTGTTAGATTTTAGGCCTCCTCCCGTTAGCTCAGCTCCTCCGAGGAGTAAGGAGTGCGAAACGGAATCCTGTCTTTGCCTCCTTGTCCACTTCACGGGTTTAGCTCGCCTTCTCATTTTTTACGTCGGCCCCCACACCCTACGCGCGCGTTTTTGTCCGTTCGCTCCCTTCCAGGTGCTCATTTCGCTTCCCCTCATTCTTTTTGCGACGTCCCTCTTTTCTTCATTGCATTCTCCGTGATTCTCCCGCAGCGTTTCTTCCCTGATTTCTGAACTCGAATGCTTCCTTCATTTCACTCGCTTCGTTCTCCTTATAATGAAGCCTCAGTCGCTCTTCCCGTCCCCTCCTTCCTGCCCTCCTATCTTTCATTCCCTCCGTTCCGTTCTCGCTCTCCTCAATGCCCCTCTTTCTCCTCCATTCTATCTCCTTCCTTTCTCTTCATTCCTCACGTCCCGCTGTACCGCTATCCTCCGCCCTCATTTTGTTTTCCCTCCTTCCTCGCCGTTCGTCCGCCTCACCTTGTTCCTCCTTTGCCCATTTTGCCCTCCTCTCTTCTCGCGTATGCACAATTCCCCCCGTTTTCCCTTTGGTCTCCTTTCCCCCACATTCTGCCGCGCTTCCGTAATTGCCCGCATCCTGTATTGCCGTCCAGTTGGTGCGACAATGTTTCGAAAAGTTTGCTCAATTTGTGGGCGGATTTGCATCGCTGTAGTTGTGGCCGGCGCGATTGTCGTGCGAGCAGCATCAGCAGTGAGAATGGCTCCGACTTCCGGTGAAACTCTAGCGTTTATTTCGAGCTGGGGAAAGCCGAGTATCCGCCCGGGGAAACGCCCACACCTCCGCTCATTTCGTTCATAGACCCTGTACGGTATCCGTTGCGATTGTGCTCGCCGACGGCGGCGTTCAGCTAGCCTCCCGTTTCGCATTTGTGCTTTCATATCCTGAATTTCCTCCTAGCAGCTTCCCCACTTTCACAAACGTGCAGAGAATATTATCAAACTACATAGTTTCCTCCAGAACGCGCTCTTTAAGGCTGCCGCACTCAATGGGGCGTGTGGCGGGAACTTTCAAAACAAATCACGCGTCACGGCCTTGCAGCGAGCAGAGCCCCGAGTGAACGAACGCCTTCTACGTCGGCGTCGGATGCTTACGAGGTCGAGGACGAGGCGAGCAAATCCTAAATCGAATCCTCTCCCTTGATTACAGGTCTGTACCTTGACGAAATGCCCCACGAGGATTCACTGGAGTGCAATGGATTGCCTCGAACTCTACGGTTCGCGTTGCTATTTTCGGCCGTAGCCTTGTTGTCAATCCTCTCGCTTTCGGTCACCGTCTACTGCTGCCTCAAGCATCGGCAGAAGATCCCGTGCGGCCGGAAGAAGCTTTCGCCAAAATCGCCCAACTCCGGCCACAAACAGGTCGCGGCTCCTGAGTGGATGGGCGCCCAACAGCTTGAGAAGTCCCCTCACGAGTACCTGTTCAGTCAAACGCGGCTTCCGATCTCGTCGCAATCGCGGGAACAGCTGTCGGACATGCAGGACGGAGCGGGGGTCTACATTTGTCAACTGTCAACGGGGCAACGACGACCGCCCGTGCGGCTCATGCAGCAACCACAGCAGCAGCAGCAGCCCGGGCCGGATCTGTTGGATCTATGCCGAACGGATGCGAGGGGAGACGGCTTCACGAGCGTACCCAGACAACCGGGGCGCGTTACTTTAAATAACAGCCGGACTTCCCTACAGCCGCAACAGCAGCAGCAGCAGAGCCGGTCGCAGCAGCGGCACCCACAACCAGAGCACAGGGACGTCAACCTACCGTATTGCTACTATTTTGAGTAGCTCCCAACTAACTAACTAACACACTGTAAATGACATGGGTAGAATACCGTCGTGGGTAAGAATAGATGAGGCAACGCTGAATTGGCGGGCGTTTTGAGGAACCCGCCTGCGGAAATTTCTCCGCCTTCATCTTACGAGAACACATCGAGGTAGGAAACTCACAGCAGGGATAACACGAGGCACAATAGTTCGCACTATTGACCTGATTTCAGCTAAGAGGGCAGCACAGGAGCGTTTTTCGTCTGATGAGTCGAGGATTCTGTCGAAATCTTCGCGGGAATTCACGATTGCGATAAAAAGGTAGAAGAAGCAGACGAAGACGGGCGACACTGTAAATATGGAGGGATTTCTAGAAAATGTCCTCGAGCCTCAATGAGAGTTCGGGTAATCGGTTTTTTTCCAAATATTTTTTTTTTCCGTTCTTTCGTTAATTTCCACGTCGAAGTTGCTGTTGAATGTCGTCGAACGTTTGTTACCATGGATTGCTGCAATGTGCTTGGTGACTACGCAATCGGTGAACCCGAAACTGATTTCTGTTCTAGAATCGCACGTGCGAGATCATCTAGCTGCTCATCTGGCGGTTCTTGTGAATTTTCGATGCAGTGATGTGAGTCGTGTATGCGGACACGGCCTAAACACCGACACGGAATCGAGATGAAGGGTATTCAGAGAACAGCTTTGTTATTTTGCCATGATTTTGTGATCACTGAGGTGAATGAACTCCAATCAAAAACTCTCGGCTGAGATTCGTTGCCAGGATCTCGCAACTTTTTGAAAAGTTTCCGGTCGGCTCCCAAGCGACCGTAAGAACGTGAAATTCCGGAACCAGAACTCGTTTTTCCGCCGAGAAAACTTGGGGATTTGATCGAGAAAACGGAGCGCGAATCAAAAATCGCCAAAACAATGATGATCGCGGGAACTCGGGATCAAGATGGCGGAGAAAGCGAGACTCGAATCCGTCTGAGTGCAAGCGGACAACCTAAGGAAATATTATTCAAATTTTTGCCATCATTCATCGTAGCGTCATCCGTTGTGTTTAACGCATGAGCAGCAAACGAGGGTTTTCGAACGACAAATAATGAGGGAGGAGGGTAAGCTAATTCGTCGAGTGAACTAATTCGTCGCTGCATTTCTCTCAAGGCCAAATCTGTCGTCTGTCAAGGTTCGGACCAAGGACGAATCACCTCGCAGGCTTGAGGTGATGCACGGGGAAAGAAGGGGAATTCTTTTGGAGGATGAATGTACATACCGAGTCCGCACAGCAACGCTGTGACATCGGCCTCCTGAACAGAGCCTGTCTTGTATTTTTGTAAAAGACTGACGGAAATAAACGATCGATGTTCTGTGGTTTGGAAATTTGCTTGTCTTCGTTGAAAACTTCTCCTTCCTTTTGGATACAGGGGCGTAACCAGGATTCAATCTTCGTGAGGGCCTAGAGGGACTATTTTCGAACTATCTTAGGGGACCAACGGAGGAAGATGATGATGAGTTTTGACGAGGAGCCCTCAGGGCCAGACAAAAATTTCGTCGGGGCCAAACCCCCTAAACCCCCCGCCCACCCTCAACAACGCTGGTGCTTGGGTCGCAATTTGCGAGGCTTGTCGGCGTAGGGATTTTCCAGAACGTAGCCTGTGCTGGACAGGGGTAATCTCAAGCAAGTTGGTCGACGCCAGCCGAACATCGGGCCGTTCCAGAAAGCTGTTAGCCCGTCTGTCGAGGAAAAAAACCGTTCCTGGGACGTCGCGTCACTCCGTTCAGAACAGGAAGTGTCTTCGTTGAGTGTAATTAAAGTAGACTTGCCGCCATAAGAAACAGCTAACTACAGCAGGAATGCTCCACCAGGGGAGCAGCGAGCAAGAGTGTGGACAGCCTCTGCGAGTCCGAGCTGAAAGCTGAGACGCAGGGTCTCAGTTTACGCTACGCACAAAAAATAAGTAGTGTTCTCAGCCGACGACATCGCCCGCTCTCCTACGGGATCCTTCCTCTGCATGACTTTCGAACTAGGACTTGAACTCACACAAATTCTGTCTAAAAGTCTCCTGAGCTCGATGAGATTTGGATAAGCCACGACTTCTTGAATTTCAGCCGACCCTCCGCCGTGTTCTTTACGCTGTCCTTGAGTGAACTCTGCTCTGCGAGAGGAACGCAGCCATGGCAGGATTTACCATTTACCAGGCGATCACTTATTCACCCTGTCTCCGATCAGGCCAGTGGCCTTGCCAGAAAAACGTTTCTCATCCGACTTTCCGGAATCCTGTAGATTGCGAAGCTCGCGAACATTTTCTTCAACGGAAAACTCGGTGTTCGAATCCCTGAGAACATCTCTATCTAAGAATGTGACAATTGCCATCACCTTGGCTTGCTCGATCAGATCATTGAGCGGAAAGTTCACGAAGAGCAGTCTCAATGGAAAGCCGAGAAACGGAATTCGGAAGTCGATGTTGAATCTCGCGAAGCGTATCGAGAGTCTTTGGCTCCACGCTATTGGCAGCGAGGCTACAAGCGCGTAGACGAGTTCCGAAAATTTACTCCCGACGAGAAGATCGTTCCGAGTTTGTACATCCCAAATTGCTATCCTTAGCACTCTGTGAGAGTTTTTGTACGAGAGGAAAGTTCGAGGAACATCGAGAACCTTCATCAGTTCGGCCGAGTATCAGGGCGATGTAACGTTCGATGCCGGTCGTTTATTCGTTTCTTCTGAAGCCCGGAGTTTCTGCGTAAATTTCTGCAAAATTAGAGTTACAGTAACTCGATCGGCACGAGTTGACGCTTCTGTAGCAGAATCTATGTAGTCCGCCGGAATTGAATGCCTGGACAAGTATGCTGCACGGAAGGAGATCACACGATGCTTCAATGACAATTTCGAAAGTTGTTGGAATCATCGAGTTCAGGAAAAAGTTCCGACCAGACAGGATTTCGCAAGATCCCGATCTGAAGCAACTCCTAGTCGACTGAACAAGGGGCCCTCCGGCACCAGAGGACGACCACTCGCCATCAATAACCGGCTGACAGCGTAGATAGTCAAACGATTCCATCAATTCCAAATGCATTACGACTATGTTCGCATCTCTGCTGCGCTGCATTGGCGCAGTTTTCTTTCCCCCTCGGAGCGTCGCTCTAGTATGGAGCCCCTTCAACCTTGCCCTCCATTTCCGGGAACCTTCCTCCACAGCGCAGAGTGCTCCCCGCCGTTTCCGTACCCCTCACGTGTCCGCGGGCCCTCTTTGGGCGCTCTACGTTGCCTATTCACCGTCCTCGACGCGCGTCGTCGGTGCACATCATTGCCGTGCGATTTCGAATGGAAATAAAGGTATTCCATCCAGTCGAGAATCCGAAAATTCCAAACTCGCAACGCTTCTTGGCGCACAATAGTTCTCTCATCATATTTTCGACTCGAGTGCGAACTCTGGCATCGAATCCAAGGAGGAATCAATCGGAACTCCAAGATTGAATCTTGACTTGAAAAGCGAATCAAATACCGAACACGCTTCCTGTGGTCAGGGCGGCGGAAAATTGGAAGACAAGTTTAGCAGCGATTCCGGATCTCTAGGACTCTTCGAATGAGAAATAGGAAGAGAACACCGAAAGGATGTAATCAAGGTGCTCTCTGTGTACAAGACTTCTTGCACGCTACGATCACAAAGGAGCAGGATCGTGCATGAAGCCTTGCGGAGAATGAACAGCAGTCGTTCAAAACCGCTTCGAGGAAAAAAGCTAAAATGTCCGACGCCGAGATCGACTCCCCACCCGAGGGCGCTTTTGGAGAGATCCCAGCAACGGTATCTGCTTGCTCAGCCGCCTCGGCGAACTAACAAACAAACAAACAGCCTTCTGCCCTGGGGCTTTAATACAAACACGGGGACACACATGAACAAACAAACAGAAAAACGAGCAAACACTTATTGTGCACTGCTCACAGGCGAGACAGGGATAGGATCAGGTGGGCGTTGCAGGACACGGGAGGGATGAGCCGGAATGAGATGAAGAGCGGACTTTTGAAATTTCCACGATGACTCGAATGACTGAACATTATACGCTTGCGATTCGCAAACAAGAGGGGGACTCATTGTTGTTTTGCTTTTGTTTATTCTTTCTCCGAAACACCGTCGAGTCACTCCCCGAGCTGCTTCGGAGCGAAGAATCACAGGCTAGATCGTTGAAAGGATCCAATGTTGATGGAATTCTCCCATCAACTGCATAGATCGGTACTTGATTGGCTCCTTTTCGCGGTCTTGCACCATTTTTTTCCAACGGCTTCAATCCTAGTCCGGTACCCAGCGACCTTCCGTTGTGAAAGCCAGCAACGTCTAGTGGCAACGCCGAATTTGCTGCAATCATGATCGAGTTTTATATTTTCGTTCCGGGGGACAGGCTTTCAATGACTTTATCTCTTGCGACAAATCCTATTCCGGCGGTTTTCGAAGTCGCCGCTGTGCTAACCCGTTCGGCTTTCTTCGAATTTCGACATTACGTCAAAGGACGTAGGACATGCTCTCGAGACAGAGTGGGAAGTTCAATGACATTTAGCCAAATCCAATCAAACGAAAAGCTAAAGCCCTCACCGAATAGCCCGGCAAGCTATTCATCGACGCATAGATACTTGCGAGGCTCAAGGGTGCTGCCGGGATCTCAGCGTAAAGTGTCAACGCAGCTCATGTGTTCTATGCCAAAAACATTCGGTGCTCATTAAGCGGGCGCCAGCGCGATTAGGAAACACGATGAGCCTTTTCTTTCCTTTTGCTCCTGGCTGAACCTCTCAGCCAATTTTATTTAACGTCGCCAGTATCACCATGAGGTATTGTTTCGGACGACGGATCCCGACGGTAATGCAAAGGCCTCGGGCAGGGATCGAACCCGGGACCTACATGTCGTCAGTCGGGCACGTTTGCACCTCGCCACGACCGCCGACAAACACGATCAGATACAAGAGTTTCTGGAACCTCCAAGATTTTGGCTCATCTTGAGCATACCTCTGGTAGCTATTCAATGGTTGGCAGTCTCAGCTCTCGGCGTCCTTCCTGTAATAAAGCTTCCAACGGTTGGGAATTCTATGTTTTCCCCACAGCTTGTTCATATGGTATGATTGATGGAGATTTAGAAGCCACGTCGATCAGCAACCCCCAGTGATTCGGAGTAGAATCGACGCAAGTAATGAAGAGCAAAAGGAGACAAAGCAAAAGGAGACAAAAAGGAGACGAAAACCGTGGGTCTTCCAACTCCCAGCTAATTTTGGCCTACTAGAATCATCCTAGGTAGAACATGCGTGTCAGAGCCACTACCATGTATTCGGAATTTCGATTCAATTGTCATTGAGTGCGACGAATCCGGACATTTACCCTCGAATTCTAGAAAAGAATCATACCGAGACGGCTGTTTCAAGAATCCGGGAAGTAGCATCTGATTCAACGTCATCATCGGAAAATCCGGAGGTAAAATTATACTCCACGGCCAACGACACTCAAGTATACGACCATGCCATCTTAACTACACGCATAACTAGGTGCACTGGGAGAGCGGTAAAAGAGCTTGTTCCAGCGGGGATTTTATTCATGAGCAAACCAAAAATGAACAAAAAACCAACAGCCACTACGCTGACTGGTGCAGCAGATGTTGGCCTCATAAGGATTAATGTATTGAGACGTGAGCTCGAAAAAAAGGTAGTAGTGCCGCCCGCCTGACTCCTTTCCCGCGTCCCCCAAGCCTTGTGTAGACGGTCCACCCACCAGGAGTCAGGCCTAGGGTGGGTGGGTGCAGGTGGGGGCCGAGGGACCGAACCGAACAAGGGGAGACTGAGCCCAAGAACAATAGAAAATCGCTGCTGTATAGCTAATGCAGGTGGAGGAGGCCTGGAAGTGACTTTGAGGGCAGCTTTTCCTTGTTTCCTCGTTCCCCTCTCTCTCCCTCCCATCGTTCGGGTCTGCTGCCTACTCGTCCGCCTGCTGCCGCCCTCACCGTCGCCGTACACTCTGTTTCAATCACCAGAGATGGGACGGGACCGCGCGGTCAAGCTCATATTGAGTAAGCTTGAGTTTCGATCGATTTAATAAGGAAAAGAAGGACGTCGTGCCCACTAGACTTTCCTGACCTGTTCGAGCGACAGCCTGGACGAGGGGGCGTTGCATCGGATGGCCGCCCGCCGTCGTCGCCACAGAACCTGACCGTCACGACCTCACGACTTGCTATAATGTACAGAGATTCGGGAGTGAACGCGTGATCGCTCCTGAATAATAAACTCAAGGAGAACATCCACGAACTCGTCGTAAACAACGCGTGGTCGCCGAGGAAACCTCATAACCGAGGCAGGGCGCTTGGACATGTTGCGATCATTCGATGTGGGGAACCTTCAATGGCCAGGCGAGATTTTCCCTCTTGATATCGTCGTACACCACCATTGTTGAATTGAAATCGATCGCGGTGGGGAACGAGCCCCGAGGAGCCCCGGAGAAATAGAAGAAAGCAACGGACACAGAGTAAACTCCAGCTTTCGTTTATGTTTGGCCACTGTTCTGATCACCGCTCCGTCCGTTCAACATCGGGGAGGAAAAAAGAATTCATTTCCTCTGGCGTCTTGGAACTCTCGTGTTGGCTGAGAGCGGCTGTTTGCTGGAAGGAGAATCATCGAGAGCGAGAGGTAGAGGGTGCAGGAGGGAGCTAGAGAGAGAGAGAGAGAGAGTTAAGGAGCGGTTGGAAGCAGTCCATGGAGAACGCTATTTGACCTGTAGAGAGTCCTGGATAGCAACAAAAAGTTGACCAACACAGTGTTCGAGTTCGAGTACACTTTCCCGGTCAACATACGCTGCTTCTCTCTTGTTGTCAGCACCTCAACGGAAGCATGAGCGTCGAAGGCGGTGAACTTTACAATAAAGATTCGATCGGCAAAGTCGCATTCGACGCAACCTTCGATGACTTCGTGCTTTTCGACGAGATTTCTGGACTCTACAACTCATCTTCACAGGGAATTCGTAGGAAAAAGATGGTGTATCCGAATACCGTTTTTTTCTACCTCCTGAACTTTTCTCATTTACAACAGGCGTAGACATCAACTGAAGTAGGAGCAGATGGCGTTCGATGAAAGCTTTCCCAACTCTTGTTCCAAACGAGGCGCAACCTACGGTGCGAAGCCATACCTAGCTTCCCACACGGTCGTTGGTTAGTTGTCTGCTTGATTCGCGGCTTCGTCACAGACTGCTTGAAGCAAGCGAGCAAGCGAGCGGATGAACGAGTGGCCGGAGAACAGCACAGAACAACGCGGGGCGCCCGAGGCCGCTCTTGATGAAGGTAGCGACATGGAAAATAGGGAGACGACAACAACTTTTAATTGTCGAGTGCTTTAGTTCGGCGGCCGGCCGGCTGGATTGCTTGCTCCCGCCGTCAGCAGATGTCAACAACGCGCCCAGGTCGTCGAAAATCTGCTCGCGGTGATTGGGGAATTCGGCGCAAGCTATTCGAAGTCATTCAATGTCATTTGTTCTCGGCTCGACGAATGCAGCCGATGTTTTCGATGAGAAGTCGTTTCCAATTCAGAGATTGCTGATTATTGTAGAGATGTGAACGAGCGACGTCAGCAAAGCTAGGGGGTCTCAGAGACAGTGGTGGAATTCGATGATTTCGTCCGATTCAAAACGATTTCACGAGAACAATCCGTAGAATCTGGAAGTTCCGGAAGAATTCCGGAATCCGAGCAGCCCGCGTGACCTCGAGCGGCAATAAAACTCTACGGCTGCGATTAGAATTCCTTTTCGATGGCCTGATCGCCATAACCATTGCTGTCGGATTCAAATTTTTGCACTCAGTTCCCGAACCTAATTCACCGGATTGGAACGACGATATCGACGGGAATGGAATTCTAATCACGCTAATGGACGAGACATCGCTCTGTTCCTTCAAGAGTACGCTAATCGACGAGCATACATCCGTACATACAGAAATATGTATACAGCGCTGCCTCGATGTCCTTTGAACTCATCCGAATAGTTTCTTGCAACGCAAAAACGACGGCGATCCTATCGGGAAAATGGTTAACTCATCGTTGATAATCGTCGTCGTTATCAATCATATCAACCGCTTCCCATCTGAGTTCCTAGCGTCTGAAAGAATATGAATCTGGGGGATAGAGGGAGAAAGGAAGCAATCCAGGGATTCCGAACTCGCCTTCGGGGTCCGGAACGGTTTCGATTCTCGGATATGGACAGTTGTATGAATCTCAAATCAGCATAGTATGCGTGAAGTATCATGGCCCACGGGATAGCCTGGATGCGTTCAAGGTGACTTCCTACAGTACTCTACCAGCATCAATATGCTACAACTGAGGATTCAAGTTCGCCATCCGATCGGAAGTTCGGACACCCACACGTTATTCCGCGTATAATCGAGGAATTATTTTTACTTTGCAAATCTTCAAAGAGCTTTTGGGTTCCACGGGTTTTCCAGCGAGAAAAACGCGACCGATCCGTTTTTTCCATCTGCGTGCGAGAAACTTTGGAGAGACTTTGACGAATTGTGATGGATTGTATGGGAAGACACTGGGCGCGGAGAAAAACTGCGGGAGAAACAAAGTTGTCAACGCGACGGTCATGTCGAGAGACTTCCTAAGCGGGACGCTTTGCAGGTCCGTTGAAGAACGCATGCTAAGGGGCGGAAAGAAAGCAGAAACCAGTGGCCAATCCCTCGTGTGGTATGGGTGACGGCGCTTAGAGGACGGCAAGAGGAGAAGAATATTGGATCCGTGTTAGAACTTACGTTGGTCGCGAACTCGTGAAAGCAACAGCCGCCGCACGGGCGTTGTGAGGAAACTGACGCCGAAGTTTCTGCACTCTTGCCACCCAGTTACCCGCTGGGTGGCAAGCTTGCCAGGGCTCTACAGCGATCCGTCTTGCCGATGTCTGACTTCCCAGAGCGGAAATCCTTTGACTTCGATCTCGTTATCCAGGGGATAAAAAAAGCTCCAGCGAACTTTGTCCAGTGATATTTCAGTCAACCGGAGCCATTATTTTTTTTCTTCGTCGATTTGAATGAAAATCGAGGTTCTGTTGCAACGCACTTTTGCACTCATGCTCCCTCGCTGTCATCGAATCGCCCCGCGATGGAAACGGCGCCTCCTACTTCGGCTCGTGCTCCATCTAGACAATTGTCCCAGTCAGACGCTGAAATTCGAGCTGGGTGGTCGTTGTACGCTGAAGGACCGATCGACGGGCGAATGCGGAGACGGAATCGATTGATGGTGGTGGGGAGTGGTGGTGGGGTGAAGAAGGCTTTAATCGTCCCAAATGACGGACCGGACATTCAAGCAAAAAGGGAATTTGTTCTCGAGCCACCCTACCTCCAATAAACAACCATTAGCCTCCAAATTTCGACAGCACTCTCCCGTTCAGCCTTTTACCACCCCCCAGCAATCTTTCGCCTCTCGACTCGACGTATTCGGTCGTCACTTCCCCGAGGGAGCTAAGAATAGAGTTTTGTCACCAACGTACCGGCAAAATCGCCGATGCATTCACGGAGTTTCCTGCTTCCCTGAGAAAAGCGAATCCTTGTTCATCATGAACTTCCTCGTTCCTGAAACGTAGGAAAATCTGGGAGGAGATGATTAAGGGAAAGCTATTAGAGCACTATCGAGTGCTGGTAGAGAGGATACGGAGTTTGGGATTGTCGCGAATTTTGATCGTCGATTTGATTCAGGTATCCATGCTCTCTGCATGCCACAATTCGGGGGACGCGTCTGAACTTTCCGGAGAGCAATGAAGGGACATTCTGCCAAGTGAGCGCCTTCGATCAATGTTGTTGTTCCTTGATGAATCTAGGCAATGATGAACTGTGAATTCTGACTTGAAGCCACCGCTCGTGCTCCGAACCTCCGAATCAAGAAGCTATCATGCGGTAAACCCATCTAAACTAGCGGTATCGGGTCTGCTGAATGCTCGGCCATCGAGGCAGCCATGTTTTCGTTCCTTAATCATTCTGAGGCGTGAATATCACTCCAATTCGGAATGAGGGGTGTTTCAGGCGAAAAAAAAGCTGAACAACGGGTTAGACGGGCCAAAATCAGTTGGAATCAAGCTCAATTCGGCCATCAGAGAGTCTTTAATGCTTTCGATTTTTCACCCTTCAAAGGATCGCGATTGTCGAGTACCATGGCCGATGAAACTGCTACCTATATACCTGGCTAGGGTTCGCAACTTCTGATTTTTTTTGGGGTATTCCCAAAAATTTGATTCAAGAGCAAAGGTAATTCTGCTTTACGGACTTTATTTCCACCAACTCATTCTTGATGCAGGAATACATTGACAAACAATTGACAGCTCCACGGCATTTCGAAATGAGGGCGAAGTCTTGACTAGGCACTGTTCGCTAGCTCGAATTGAGTTGATTTCACCATCTCTTGGATCGATGACTTTTCTTCAGCGGAAAACACTTCTGAGTCGGCTTTGAGCAAAGCATACCTGACGGCGGCATCGAGTCTCAAAAGAAACCTTGTAACACCGATGATGCCATTCGATGCGTAGGCTTCCCGGAGTCCGTTGTAACTGTCGCGTACTCGCTGGACAAAGCTGGCGGCAGCTCCGACGATTCTCCCACCGGTACCAGGTTCTTCAGGTTCTCCCGACGCCGCCGCAGGCACTTCCGTCGTAAGAAGAGGAGCTTCGGTTGTAGATCCCAGCAAGTGAGCGAGGTCTATCGACGGTTTCCCACCACCTGTGTTGCTCGAAAAGGCTGGCGCTGCGAGCAGCACAACGAGGCTGAGGATGGAGCTGGAGAACTGCATGATGTCGAAGGAGATTCGGATTGGATCCGGGAGACTAGTTTCGGAGCGGACTAGACTGTGTGGTGAACAGAACGTGAGTGGAGTTTGCTGGCTGAAGAGACGCCTTTTGAAGGCTCTCGTAGGTCTCGAACCTTCTCTTCCTCAGCCATTGGCGGCTCAACGGTAGTTCTCTCCGAAAGAGCGAGTGATAGCCAATCCTCCCACCACAACCACCCGATGGGTTAGGTTCCCGGCGAGAACGATGACGCATCGAAAGTCGATTTGATGATTGGTTGAATGAGTTTGTGAAAACTTTGAGGAAGCAATCCGCCGGCGATTCAGAGCAGAAATATGTTTCAGTTCTGTTCAAACCGAATGAAACGACACGCAGAAACGTTCATCCTCAAAATTCGTATTGCATACACACACGATCGTACAGAGAATCACTGGTCATGAAACGGATTGGACGTTAACGTGGTTTTTCGGAGATTTTCACGGAGAGATAGCGAATACGCCGGAATTCTCGATCTCTCCGTCTGCATCGCTGTAGGAAGTCGAAGCCGCGCGTGTGTCGAAAAACGGCGGGACAAAAATCCAAGAGATGTCCATCCTCACCCTTCAACATTTACGTGAATATGAGTTTCAAAATCGTCTCATTTCTCGGATAATGATCCTATTCACGGAGAAGGCTTTCGACCTTTACCTCTTCAAGAGAGAACTTGATCTTGCGAGTATTCTGTGTTCAGAGCCCTGGAGTCAATACGAAATCAGGAGGCGAAAGAATTCGAATCAACACTTGGCGGCTAGAATAAGGGTGGCGTGTACCCTCTGGATACTCACGGTCCCAGACCGGGACGGCTTCCAGGACTCGGGCTAGTTCGGAATTCTGATCGCTCGGCCAAAATATAGATCCATCGCAGTCTCACGTATATTCTGAATGAATAACCTTCCTGGCAGGAGAGAAAAATCAGAGTTTACTGCGTCCCCGTATACCCCTCTAGCGTTTCGGAGTCAACTTTTTCCTTATTGATAAGCGGCACTCGCTCTCCGTTCAAGACTCATTCGGATCGGAGAATCACTCAGAATCGAGTCGGTCTGATGAGAGACATCGATCATTCATTGCTATTTGAGGCCGAAAACAAGAAAAATACTTCTCGAAGTCGACCTCTTTCAAGTTACTCGGTCCGAATGATGCGGTGCTGTCTGTCTGTCATCCCGCATTCTCGACGCACAATACCAACCAGTTTCTCTCGAATGTGACGGGAGACACATCGACAGATGCAAATCTCCCGGCAGGAACGAACGACCACATTGAGCTTCCCCACCAATCTGACATGAACTGGGGACTCGTCATTCGACCCGGCCGGGATGTCGGCTGTTAACCGTCGCGGGTGTTCCAAAACAGTTCACTGACTGAGACTTGAGTTTGAAAATGCCATAATGAGTGCAACAGGCTCGTTTACGAACAGTTTTATTGCCGTGAACATTCTCAATATATTAACTACACTGCATGAGCGTGATATACACGGGCTTCTGAAATCAGAACCGGGATGAAGTTTGCCGCGGAACGGAGAGCGACGACTCAGCGATCTTTGGAAGGCCCTCGTCTCAGTGTTTTTGGAGGAGCGTCAGAGCACGCACAAGATTGATGATTTCCAGATCTTTCACGCTGAACATCGATGGATCCGCCCTTAGCATGGCCCGCCTGGTGGCCGCATCGAGGCTCAAGATATACCTTGCCAATCCCGAAAATCCTCGTTCTTGGAAGACTTTCCTGATCTCAACAAGACGCGTCCGGATTCGCTCGAGAATAGTCGGATTTTCTGCTGATTCCGGGGTTGTAGAGAGGACTTCCTCAGGAGCCAACGTGGTGACGGGAATTTCAGGAGCTCCCGTAGTGACGGGAATCTCAGGAGCTCCCGTAGTCGGTGGGATCGCGGGAGCTGGTGTGGTCATGGGAATGACGATTTGGACCGAGGGCACCGCGATCACTTGATTCCCGTTCGGATCCTCGGTCACAACGGCGACGACGTCCAGTGCGGGTGCTTCATTCGGCTGGCTCGGGGCATCGATTGGCTTTTCTTGGAGATGGGTCCCGTTGACGTCTTGGGAGAAAGCGGGAGCGGCGAGCAGCAGCACGAAGCTGATGACGACTGAGTAAGAACGCATGGTGATTGAGGTGGATACGAGACGGTATCGAACAGAGCAGGATGAAAATGGTGCTCTGCAAAGCACGCAAGCTCTTTTTATAGGACTCGCGATCGAGTTCTTCTTTCATGGTCTCTCCATCTGAGGTCGCTCACATGCTGGCTCCCATTGGTCGATGCAACGTATCACTAGCTGTCCGTGGTACCAAACAACGGCGAGAGCCTGGGAGTTACTCGGCGGCACCCTCGTGGCCATAGGATGTCGGAGCCGAATGTGACTTATTGTTAGAACTGTACTTCGATTTCTCCCCGGGTTTTCCGGACGCAAGGGCTACAGATCCGACACGGTAGACGTCGCGGAAAAAACGCGGATACTCGCAAATCATATCCGCGGAGAGTTCGCGAGCTTCGTGTGCGCGGATACGATCCGTTCGGAGGCCCACTCATGGCCCAGGTTGTTTCCCGGACCATTAGAAAGCTCATCAGCTGTGTTTGTCTGCAGGACCGCAAGGAAGATCGTTGGGATGGTTTCGTTGGGAGCGTTTTCTTCGGCAGGTTGCCGATCAAACGTTGTAAGGAATGACGCAGCCCATGAGCCGAACACCCTTCTCGTCACGATTCACGAATTTGTATTCAGATGAACGTGAAGGGGCAGAGCTCTCTATGGTACAGTGAAAGCTCGTTTCACCGAACACCGCGGCACCGGCGAAATCGGTCTGTTGTAACGAAAATTCGTTGTATCGAGCTCCTCACGACAACTGACCCAATGGTGGAATAGCCGGACGGAGATCAATCCTTGATTCGTTCTTTTGAGAATTCGTTGTATCGGTGTAATGTCGATTCAGAACCCGATCGATTTGCCTTGAAAAAGGATATCAGATTTATTGATTCGGTCTTGCAACGTAGCATTGTACAACATCTTTTCAACTCTCTATTGTTCACAATTAGAAATACCTTGAAAAAGGAAATCGATTTTCGAAGTTCTTGCTCGCGATCCACTCAGCCGTTGGTTCAAGTCTACTGAGATCGCACGTGGAAGCCACAGAAATTCCGCGCTTCCGAGAGTAAGGGGAGACGCGCGACGTTCAAAATTTGAGTCGACAAAACAATGGAGACCACAATTTTACATCGGTACTTGTTGTACCGAGCTTTTACTGTATTCGTCCAAGAAATGCGCGCAACTTCGCTCATCTCGAACCGTTTGCCCCACCGTGTGTTTCGATTCAATTCGTGAGCGTAAAAACGATTAACAATAGCATCGACCGCACCTGGTATGGTGGTGCGTTCGTCTACGTCTCGAGAGCCACGGTCACGTCATCACTCGATTCCCATTCGAAGAGATTTGGAAGTTCTACTACCCTTGAGATGATTTGATTCCGAAAAGCGGGTTCCCACTCAGGAACACCGATTATGGAGGGGGTTATGATCTCCGTTCACCACATGGAACTTCAACGCGTGATGCATCGTGATGCTATAGGAATCGTGATGCTATGCATGCGGATCTGGTTCTCTCGTCAGCTAACGGGAGAATTTTAGACTGACCCCTCCGCCACGGATGTTTTCTCATCCAGACACCCATGGATCAGAATGGGAACCCTTTTGGTGGTTCATCGAAGGCGCATTTCACCGGTGAACAAAACGGGTCCTCAGCACCATGGAGCCCTGAACCGGCATTCGTAGTACGGCTGTAGACCGGCTGAACGCTTTATAATGAAGTACTCCGACCCACCTGCTCTCCGCGCTACATCTCTGATGAGGCTTGTGAATCGAGCAGCACGTTGAACGACCGGATGGAGCAACCTCGAGTCGTCCGAACCACGAAACTGCTCGATCAGACCCCGTACAGGGCCCACACTCTAGCGGGTTCTCTCGCGAACTCACAACAGTGTCGGCAGCTGTGGTTGGCAACGGAGGTCTGAATCAACGAACCTCTTGGATCGAGACCGAAGAGTCCGTCTTGCGTTACGACCCTCTTGCGCGGGGAGTCTGAGGAATCAAGCTCCGCTCCTGTTGAATCGGGTGAACTATTCCATGCCATGCTCGTCAATAGCCCTCATAAGCTGTGTACGTCCCGTGGACTCCCATAAATGAATCATCATCATCGTCTTTTCCCCCCAGGAACGGTGATGATCACCCCCGATGATCTTCTCGAGCAAGGGTGAAACAATCCCTCCGTTGATCGCCCGTGTATTGTAGAACCAACTCTCCGGCGACTCGAGTCTTTCTTCACATAAACCGCTATCAATCGAAACCCTCGTTTTGGCTTTCGCATCCGCAAGCTTCTCCCATTTGGAGTCTTGGAGCATCCACTCCTTCTAACTCGGGATCTTCTGTACACATCCCAATGCTAGACAGCTTCTCATTTGACTCCCGCGGGAGCAACAGGCTTTCTTTCAGTTAATTCTGTTAGTCGAGTTTTCGTCATTGACGTTCTTCTTTCCCCGCCCATCCTCGTTACTTATTCGAGCGCTTGCAGAATCTGGTGCGCTCATAAATGATGCCGAATTGTATTTGCGTGCTTCCATCGACGAGATTCTTTTGTTCCTGACCTTCAATCGGCCTCGGGCGGTGTTCTGATATCGGCTAGGCGTTCATCGTCTTACTTTCAGCGATGTTCACATCCGGGGAAGAGCTCAGGCACCCCGACCTGAGGAGGATTTGGAAATGGAGGTCGTCGAGGTTTAATCGAAGCTCGTAGCGGAGCTTTTCGAGTTTTCTTAACGAGTCTCCACGCTCTTCTACTAGTCCACGGTATTATTCCAGACATTTTCGCAGACGGAGGTACGTTAGTTTGAAGATTCACTGTGATCGATAACTCGATCGTGGTTTAGAAAGAGTTTTTCGCTCTCGAGCAGCAGGAGAAGAACACGTTGACCGTGGACGGCTCAATTCCTCTGGAACTCAAATTATTTGACTGTGACCGGCCTTTTCGAGGGCCTTCTCTCATGATGGAATAATAACCGAGGAGATTTCAGTTCTGAGTATTTTATTCGTTATATATTAGGTATAGTGTGTGAAAGTGTTTCGAACAGGCTTCCAGAAGAACACCAAGATGACGGGCGCCGCGGAACGAGGAGCGGCAAGTCGACGGTCCATCGAAATCGTTGGACTTCAATACTCTCGGAAGAGCGGCAAGGCACGCACAATCTTCATGATTTCTAAATCTTCCGCGTCTAAGAGCGACGGATCAGCTCTGAAGATGTCTCGCTGGGTGGTTTGATCGAGACTCAAGATATACCTCGTCACTCCCGAGAGTCCTTTTTGTCCGAAGATTTTCCTTATCTCGTTGAGTCGCTTCCGGAATCGCTCGACTAGACTCGGTTTCTCAGTAGTGCCCGGAGTGGTGAGGGGGTCTTCTTCGGGAGCCAACGTAAAGATGGGTTCTTCAGGATCTTCGGTCACAAGCGCAACGTCCAGTGCGGGTGGGGGTGGAGGTTCGATCTGCTTCCCTTGTGGAAGAGTCCCGGCGACGACTCCGGCGGATGCCAGAGAAGAGAGCAGCAGCACGACGCTGAGGATTGCGAGGAAGAAACGCATGCTGCTTTAGGTGGGTTCGATATGAAACAGAGTTAGATAGAATGATGTTCTGCGAGGCAGGCAAGCTGCTTTTGAAGCAGTCGTGATCCACTACAGCGCCAATCTCCTCGCTACGAAGAGTCTCTCACCCGGCACCATCTACCAATCACCTTCACCTTCGACTGCAAGGTCTCCACCGTTACCCCACCGCGTCGTGGCGCGGTGAAAATCCGACCCCTGCTGTGAGTCTGCTCTCCGTGAGGAACGCGCTCTCATCGAACAAACTCGCATCTCGGAACAACGAATCGGGAGATTTCGAAGCTATCCCGGGTCTCCTCATGAGCCGTTAGTCTAGGTGTCACTCTGAGTTATCAGGGCTGTATTTCTCTATAGGATCGTGAGAATGATCTTCACGATGGTTTTCAGCGGTCTTGACGGGCAAAATCACAGTCATCGGCTGCAAGAAGTGCCGTAACGCATGACCTGAGCACGCATCCTGACCCAACGTGAGAATTCACTAATCTGTATTCGGACGAACAGGATACGGCAGAATGCTCTACGAGGCTTCATAGCACAGGAGAGCAACAAACTTCGGAGAGCTCTCATGATCAGCCTCTATGATCCGCGAAAAAGTTCATGAGGCTCACTGTGATCTCAAGTCTCGGTTTTTGCGCGACTGTCCAAGTAACCGTTGCCTTGAACCAGATATTGTTTCTAAAACCCTCGCTCAATTCAATCTGTCCTGAGCGAAATGTCTTCTACAGTGCTGCCGACTTCGATCTCGAGCGGTACTTTTGATTTTCATACCCATCAGTTCTTGTTCTCTGCTAGATATTGATGAATCATTGTATCTACGATGAGAATTCTGAAAAGTACTCAAATGAGTTCAGATCTGACCGCTCCGGCGATCCTCCGAGCTTGAGCAAAACTCCTTCACCTCTGATCTTCTCTGGGACTTCCCTAGCGCTTCTCCCGCACACGGTGTCCCGCATCAATCTGTCGACCCATTCTTCAAGAGTGAGTGTGATCTGCCAAACGCTCGGAACTCAAGTCTTTATCTAAGGACCTTCGGACATAAAACGCCGTCCTCCTGTGAAACCCGTGAAACTCACCTTACTCCGATTGGATTCCTCCAAAAAACCGGGGGCGTTTCGGTCGGTGACCGTAGACTTTCAGACGTAAGGTACGTCGTGGAATGCATCCAAAGTTCGTGGAGCTCGGCGTAGGGCGTAGAGTACGTTTGTGGTCGCTGGTTAATGCAATGGTATGGATCAGTGTCTGAGGCAAACGGCGAGTCAGAGGAATGGTGTATGTATTTTGGTTGATGGTGAAAAGAATACACAAGTCATCACTCTCACGTCGTGGATCATGAAGCCTCTTCCTCTCGGCGCCACTCAATGCCACTTCTGATGTTTGTCCATCCATAGCACATCGAGAGAAGTCAGCCGCACCAGACATATCGCAATAAACGATGATTCAAAATGTGAAAGATAACGAATCGAGATGCATTGCATCGGGATGGGCGTCTGGAACGATTTCACAACGCGGGATTTCGTCGGAGTCTTTCATAGAAGAGAATGGAGCGCGTTCGCTCGGAATGACTGTAGAAAGATTGACAAATATGAGGTTTGACTGTAAGGTACTAAACCCAATTGGAAAGTTTGAGTTAGTTCAAGTCGGAAGCAAAACTCTTGACTTTTCACTCGACTGAGTATTGATTGACTTCCGTTACTGCGACTTTCGGGAGAAGCCAATGGCTGACGCCCGGTAAGACGTACCTTCCGTCAAAAAATTCTCGCCTGGGGCGGTCTTCCAGGGCTACTTCGAATGACCCCGCGCACACACTACCCTCGTTTCCCGGGGCAAAGCATGCGATACCATTCCTTCCCAGTTGATTGTCCTGCTGGACCGCAGGTTTCGATTCTCCTCTTCAGTTTTCATAGGCAGTATGTTCGTGCGTTTTGTGTGTCTCGAAGCTCATGGCCAGCTCACACTCTAATCTCGATTCCATTGATCTGAATGCTCGACTTCCACCAGATGTTCCGCTAGCGTCAGATCTCATTGTCAGTCACGAAATTCATTCTTGGTAGATGAGCAGGTGGTGTGGTCCGCGCACCAAGCAGAACTTCGGCAGACACTCCGATCAACGTGAATGGAAGCCGGTATTAGAGCTTTTGCTCGAGAATCGACGAGAGCCTCGATCAGAGTTGACACTGACCGGCCGGCCCTAGACTCCGGATCTTGGTTGAGGTCGGGCTGCATATGAAACGACCGACTGAAATGAAGTCATGAAAACCCTCATCTGACCGATACACGGTCCGCTACATCAGAACCTCTAGGGTGACTATCACAACCATCATAGGCCTGAAAACTTGGGTTTGAATCTTAGAATCTCATAGGGTCTGAATTGAGGAGCTTTGTTTTTCTGTCCCGACCCTCTAACGCGGAAACCTCAAAAAATCGAATACCACCACCACCAGTACCACCAGTTTCAGTGTGAAGCTCCTCAATTTTCACCCAACGGAGAGCAATCTTCTGTAAGGGTGGGAATGTTCCCCCTTCTTTGATAACCAGAACTGAATAAACTCATTTCGTCCGAAATTCTTCTTGGGAGGAGTGGTTTCCAAGGGCTCATGCGATGGAAATAGGGGGAGAGAGGGGTTTAGTTTTGTCGAGAAAGAAGTCTGACTACGCCACTGGCTATTATCAACTGTTTGCGGAATCTTTGAACATGACCACGATGACTTCGAGGGGATTTCGTTTACTCAAATGTTTATTGCACTCAAAACTTCTTTTACAAACTCTCTAGGCGAGAGGACGCCTTGTTCACAGCGCCATTGGTATAACACTCAAGTTGATTATTGGCTACAAAGAGAAACACTGAGGACTAGATGTTTAGGTGCTGTTGGAACGCCTAGTTAGCCTCCAGCGGGAGCCATTATGGATGAGGATGTTGCGGGCACGGGGTATCACGAAAATTCTACCGGCGCGAGTGCTGGTGAGGCGAGATTCGAGGAAACTGCGCGTATGAGGGTGTCGCAGAATGGTCTTTGTAAGTTTCGCGCTCAGCGTCGACTCGCTGGTTCCACGATCCATCCACGAGAAGATGCTCGAAATATGTTTCTTGACCTTAGCGATATTGTCTCGAAACTTCCCTGCAAAGGCTGTGATGGCTTTCTCTCTGGCTGCGGGGAGCTTCGGAGCCACTGGTTCGCCTCCGAGGTCACTTTCCAAGTCGAGCTTCCCCCATCCAAGCTCCTCCAGACCTTGCGATTCGACGGTGCATCCTAGCTTCTCGAGTTGATCGCGGAACTTTGTGAACTCGTAAAAGGTGCCTAATTCGAATTGCCTGATTCTGTCAGCGAGTTCCTCTTGTTTGTAGTTGTAATCTTCGAGCAAGTCTTCGAATGCGTCGGTCTCGAGGGGTTTCGGTGTAGCTGTGCGCCCGGGAGTTTTCCTCTCAGCCTCAGACATGTCCACATTAGCGAACTGGCCGAGGTAACCTGACCTGAAGAAGATCCGGAACTGGAGGTCGTAAACTTGTTTCCGGAGTTCTGAGCGGAGTTTTTCGAGTTGCGCAAATCTTCGCTCTGTTTTGCCGATGTAGTCCACAATGTAGTTCAGGATGTCATCGCCGAAAAGGGGTGCCGTAATGTGGACTTTGATACCGTTAGACAATGGGATGATGGTCTCGAAGCCATCCTTTCCGGGTGACGGCTCTATCGGCGGGACGGTCACGGTGGTTGACTCTGTGCCATTGGGCTCCCCGGGGGCGGTCGAAGTGCTCACCGGTATGGCGTGGCTTGGAGCCGCGACCAGAGCCATGAAGGTGAGGATCGCTGGGAGGAAGAGCATGATGATGATGTCTTCGGGGATCTTTGAAGCGAATTCGAACAGAAAGGTTAGAGCGAGCTCGTAGTGGACTCGAGAAGCGCTGAGAGCGAATGTGCCCAGCTCGAGAACTCACTCTGCTTATAAAGCACTTCACTCTCGCGAGGAATCGATCCCACGGCGGACCGGCCGAAAGTTTCTCCGTTGGGTATTGACCGCACTCTCAGGCGATAGATTTCTCGAGCAACGGGTGGTAGTAGATTATCACCGAGCTTGACCGAGAGAATGAGTGGGAATCGAAGCGGGTAATTCGAATCAAACTCTATTTGCCCGCGCTTCGAATCGTATGAGTGATTTCAACGGAGATCGCGAACCGCCACAGAATCTCAAAGCTGAGGTCTGCAGAAGGTCCAGGTGTCGGTTGGTGGGCCGAGCGGTTCATCAGCTCGACTGGATCACCCTACCGGTCACTGGAGTTCCCATCGCTACCAAACCTGACATTTATTTATCCCCGACGATCGACCCGTTCTTTATGGTTCCCCTCCAACACAAACAAAGAAGCTTTTTTCGAGCCCCCTAACCTTGGCGCTGTCTGATTAACTATTCGAAATAGCATCGGCGGATCTTGAAAAGAAAAGTTCCTGGCCTTTCATCAGGTGAGCCTCGGAAGCCATATATCCAGTGATGAGGTCATCAAGGTACATGGTAAAAGTTTATTTACTCATTCAAACACTCGATATGAACCTCAAGAGACATGTCGGCTCCTCGAAACTGGAACTCCTTTTTTTGCAAATATCACATTGTCATCATTCATGGCGTCATGCATCACGTCGCGCGATATCCGCAATAATCACGTGTCGACAATCCGGATGCGGGTAACTTTGTGTGTGGTACAAACAGCGATTTATGCAATAATGCACGGTTCGAGTTGTTCTCGGGCAGCAGGTGATATCAAGACTCGTACAGTCTCCTTCTGATATCCCAGGAAAAGGAGATTTTGAATCCTTTCCCACCAGCCATCCATCTATGGCGAAGTGCGTGGAGAACGAGCCCGCTCACCCTGACGAACGCTGACGCTGAACGTGCTAGAGCGATATCATTTCATAGGAGAACTGCGGAAATCAGCAAGAATTCTGGTGAGGTTCTGCTCCATCGCAGGTTTATTGAAAACAGTTCGTATCGAATGTTGGAGTCATTCGGTGCCGGCAAGCTTCACGTAGAAATACAGACCATCGATGGAAGCCCACTGATCGTCAAACATGGCGTTCGCCAAGAGCAGGCGTCGCGTCCAAGAAGAAGTCTGGCGACTTTCCATGAATAAAGATCTCTGTTATGTCACTCATATACCCACGAGAATTGTTCTATAGAGCCTTCGGAGTCGGGATCGCCGAGCCTCTCCTCGGTTCGGGAGCGGCGTACCCACAGTTCTCGAGTAGGTGCGATGGAGTTCTCCCCTGGAGCATCGTTGCGAGTTGAAGTCGAGGCGGCATCCTCAAACTCCCTCAGTTTGAGCGTCTCCATACCCGTTTTCAAGACAATGCAGCCTTCTCGCCTTAGAGCTCTGCGGAAACGGAGGAAATTGTAGCAAACTTCTGACTTGATTCCTTCGATTCTGGCCAAGAGATCTGCTCGTTTGCGATTGTAGCTGTCGATCAAGTCGGCGAACATATCCTCTTCCAGAGCTGCCGGGATAACGAAGCCTTTCGTGACTCTGTCCTTGAATTCTGATTCCATGACACCGGTGAGCTTTGAAACAGTCTTCTGCATTCGCCGCGGCATCTGAAGGACCTCTCGCTTGAGCTCAAGGTAGATCATGCCCATTTCTATGAGTACCGCGGTCGCGGCTTTTTCGAAAGAGAAAATGTAGTCCCGGTTCCGAGCCCCGCGCGATAGGATATCGAGTTTGATTCCTGCCGGGAGTTGAACAATGATAGGGTTGTCCCACGCTGGTAGCGGGGACTCTGAAGACGAGTCTACAGTCCGCGACCGGCACTCCGAACCCCCCGTTTGACCGGATGTCATGACCAGCAGCAGACCTATGCCAAAGATCGGTGACGAGAAATGGTACATAATGATGCTGACAGCTGATATTTCCTAGAGATTCGATCGAGGGAGCTTCGTGAAGTATGGCGAGGACTCGGAGAAAACTACCGTTGAATAGTATTCAGGGTATGTATTCCCCACATGGAACAGAGTCGACTCTTCCCTTCACAAGCGTGCTCCAGCTCACCGACTTCCTGTGGGAGAATTCTCGGTCGGGCTAGAGGCGGACCTGGCGGTTGTGGTGACGATGACGCTGCTTTCAATCACGACAACAAACAAAATGACGATTTTTCGTTCATCTGGCCGCTTCCAACACTTCACAAGGATCCGCTTGTCGACGTCAATATCACAGACCCGCAGAACGCACATTCTGGACCCTCCCTTACGCTCTGTTGTCTTTGAAAGACGTCTCAAGCATCAGCGCCTCATCACTCACGATGGGCATGGTCACCGATGAACAAGGATCTCTAATTCTCTCGTTTTCCTGGCTGAACCTCACAGCCAATTTTATTCAACGTCGCCGTACGAAGAAGGGTTTAAACAGGGGGATACGGTTCCTGAGACATTTTCTCATTGAATAGCATATGCCTCAAATCTGCTCCACCTCCCGCGAAGTCAGAAAACGAAAAATGCCGTCACAGTTCGTAACACCGGCGGTCCACCGCTTTGCGAACGGATGAGCGCGAGCCCGCTCAAGGTGAGCCCGTGATGAACATGCTCTTCCGAAAATCGTGAAGTCTGTGTCGGTTTTGATGATTCCGAATCGCGGGCGACGCGGGTTCTTCGCGTGCTGCGATCGAGTTCGGTCGTTCCGCAAAGCACGCCGGTTTTGAACACTCACAGCTCACGTGGCTCAGTCAAAGGTGTCGGATGGAAATCAAATTATTTCCAGGATGACCCATGCTCATGAACAACCACCTACGCTTCATACCGATTAGGAATTCATCTCAAATCACCACTGGGTTTGGTCGCGCTGAGCTTGCGATCTCTGTTTCGGCCCGATGAAATGAGCCACAAGGTGAGACTTCCTCATGATCAGACGCCCATCTGATCGGCAGTCATAGCGGCACAATCAAGCGGCAAATCTGCAGTCTGGTTATGGTATAGGCGAGCTTGCAATTAGCCAGCCGGTTCCGACTAGAGGTTAAGCTCAACTGATGGTTTCTGAAGGGATCGAAGGATCCTCATTTCACGAACAAACAGAGCAACCGTTGAGCAGCGGTCGTGACGGGACTTCATCTGATCCTGAACATCAGCCGCAGCTAGCTGTTGAGTCCATGATCCAAACATCGCAGATCATTCACGCCATAGTATTCTATCGTGAGAGCTATCAGAGCGGCAATTGGAACCCTCCAAGAGATCGGTGCTTTCAATTTTCATGGCATAAAACCGATTCCTATCAGCTTCTGTTCTCTGCTAGATATTGATGAATCGATGTATCAAGGATGAAATTTCTGAAAATCCTTCTCGCGTTCAGATGTGACCGCCCCGGCGATCCCCCGAGCTGACTCCCAATGGAATTACCCTAAACTCGCGCCTACTAAGAACGCCGGCGCCGCGTATAGAGAACCTTCCATGTGACAAACCTCTTGTGTGACGAACCGTCCGTAAGATAGACCTCGCGTGTAAAGAACTCTTCGTGCTAAGGTATAGTTCTCTTTACACGAGGTTCGTCATACTCGAGGTTCCTTTCACGGACGGTTCGTCGTAAGCAGAGTCAATTTTTAATTTTTGAGGTTCATTATACGTTCGAGCTCGGCGTATCTGTCCCGTGTCAGATCTCATCCACCAATTTCGTTCGTGGTAGATGAGCAGGCAGTGAGCCTCGCGCATCAAGCAGAACTTCAGCAGATACTCGGATTGACGTGAATGAAAGCCCGTGTTAGAGAATTCGTTCGAGTTTTGATCAGAGGACACTCCGAGCAGCCGGCCTTAGATTTCGGCCGGATGAAACGAAGTGACCACCATAGAGCAGCATCACGACGTGTGGACCGAATTTATAACTTCAAAACCATTATAGACCGAAAGATTGGGATTCGAGTCTTTATGGAGACTTCTTTCTGTCTCGACCTCCTCATGCCAAGACTGTGAAGAATCGCGTTCGAAATGTATGCAGCTCTCTTCAACAATTTCATGCCACATTTCGCCATGAGCTATCATCAACTGCTTGTGGAATCTCTGAACTTAACCGTGACGACTTTGTGGGGATTTTGGTTACTCAAATGTTTATTGTTCGATAGCTGGATGCATCATCAGAACAGGATATTCTCGAATGCTGATGCTTCATCCAAGTGGAATACTCGCGATTCTGCGTCCCACGTTGCTTCGCTGGTTTCATCATCCATCCACGAGAAGATGCCCGAGAGCTGTTTCTTGACCTTGGCGATATTGTCTCGAAACTTCTTTGCAAAGGTTATCATGGCTTTTCCTTTGGCTTCGAAGGGGTTCGAAGCCACGGGTTCGCCTCCGAGATTACTTTCGAAGTCGAGCTTTCCCCATCCAAGCTCCTCGAGACCCTTCGATTCCACGGTACAACCCAGCTTTTCCAGCTGGTCGTGGAACTTTGTGAACTCGTTGAAGGTGCCGTATTCGAATTGCCTGATTCTGTCAGCGAGTTCGTCTTGTTTGTAGTTGTAGTCTTCGAGCAAGTCCTCGAACGAGTCGGTGTCGAGAGGATTTGGAATGGCGGTGCGCTCGGCGGATTTCTTCTCAGCTTCAGACATGTCCACATTAGCGAACTGGCCGAGGTAACCTAATTTGAAGAAGATCCGGAACTGGAGGTCATAAATCTGTTCCCGAAGTTCGGAGCGGAGCTTTTCGAGTTGGGCAAGTCTCCGCTCTGTTTTGCCGGTGTAGTCCACGATGTAGTTCAAGGCATCATCGCCGAGGAGCGGTCCCGTGATGTGGAGTTTGAAACCGTTAGACAATGGGATGGTGCTCTCGAAACCATCCTTTCCGGGTAGCGGCTCTATCGGCAAGACCGGTACTGTGGCTGGCTCTGCTCCATTGGAGCTACTCGGAGCCGTGTCACTGTTCACGGGCATGGCCTGGCTTGGAGCCGCAAGCAGAGCCAGGACTGAGAGGATCGCTGAAAGCAGCAGCATGATGATGATGATGTCTTCGGGGATCTTCGAAGTGAATGCGAACAGGAAGGCTAGAGCGAGCTCGTATTGGACTCGAGAAGCGCTGCGAGCGAATGTGCCTGGGTTGAAAACTCACTCTGCTTATTCACTTTACTCTCATCGTTTGCGCTTCGAATCGTGTGAGTGAGCCCAACAAAGATTGCGAACTGCCACAAGATTTTGAAGCTGAGGTTTGCACACGGTCGAGATGCCGGGTGGCGGTCGAGCGGATCATCAGCTAGACTGGATCACCCTAACGGTTACAGGAGTTCCCGAGCGTCGAGCACTGATATCCATTCGATCCCCGACGATCGACCCCTCTTTCATGGTTACCATCCGCCACAAACAAATGAGGTTCCTTCAAGCCCTCCTGCTTCGGCGTTGTGTGACTAACTATCCGAGTTATTCCGGCGAATCTTGAAGAGAAAAAGCTCCCCTTTGACTCCTTGGATTCTGGCAAAGATATCTGGTCGTTTGCATTTGTAGCTGTCGGGGTCGATCAAGTCGGGGAACATGTCCTGCTCCGGAGCCACCGCGATAACGGGCGTGGTATGCATCCCCCACACGGGACAGAGTCAACTCATTCCCCAACAAGCTTGGTCCAGCTCACCGACTTTCTAACGAAGAATTCTCGGTCGGGCCACAGTCGGATCTGTTACGGGGACTCCACACTTTTTTCGAGCACCCTGGATCTTTGACGTTTCTTCGCTTCACTGATCAAAGTGCTTCCGAGCCCATCCGGGCGCTAGAGTCTCTCGTGAAGTCATTGACCGCCAGGGGATGCGATGCATGGGAAAAAAACGGTCGCGAACAGAGATGCAGGACAGGATGAATGGCCCGTTCGTCCCGGAAGGAACATCGGTAACGAATCTGGGTATTATGCACACTCTTTGATTCCTTCACAACCTGAAACGGTGACAATGACTCTTCTTTCGACCACAACAACAAACGAAATGTTCACCTTTCGTCTGGCAGCTCCAAACATTTCACAAGGACCCGGTCGTCGACGTGAATATGGGAGACCTGCAGAATGCACATTCTGGACTCTCCCTAACTCTTTGTTGTCTTGGGCGGCACGTGACGTCTCCAACTGCAGCGCCCCATCATTCACAATGATCATGGTCACTGGAGAAGGAGAGTCTGAACAGGAAGATACCGCTCCTGAGACATTTTTCAATCGAATATGATATGCCTCACTTCTGCTCGACCTCCCGAGCAATCAGAAAACGGAAAATGCTGTCACAGTTCGACATATCGGCGGTCCATCCCATCGCGAACAGATAAGCACGAGCCCGCTCCAGGACTGTCCGTGATGAACCAGATCTTCCGATAATCGAGGAGTCTGTGTCGGGATTGATGCTTTCAGATCGCGGGCGACGCGGATCCCCTACGTGCTGCTATCAAGTAATGTCGTTCCGCAAAGCACGCCGGTTTTCAACACTCTCAGCTCAAATGGCCTGGTCGAAGGTGTCGAATGAGAATCACATCACTTCAAGGACTCTTAGGATTCAAACATCGCAGATCATGCACGCCAGAGTATTGCATCGTGAGAGCTGTCAGAGCGGCAATCGAAATCCTCCCAGAGATCAAGCTTCGAAAAATATTTTGAGACAAAGTTTATTTCATCACTGAAGGTGTTTCAAACACCATCTTATTGCACATGCAACCATCTCGGCTGCAAAATATTCGGGGTCCGCGGGGCACCGTCAACAAGTACTTGCCGGACTCGTATGTTTCGTCATCATCCAGGAGCGCGGCCTCGATCGATCCAGGCATCGAAGAAGTCATGTCGACCTCTACATCATCTTCTTCGGAGCGGATCACACTGGATCGCGCGGTGAATACCGGAGCGGTATCCGGGTTCCTGATACCTCCAGCAATGTTCCTTAGGGACTCTCGAAGAGCCAGTCCATGAGCGTCTCCCTTCTCAAGGGCCAGGAGGGACCTGGCAACTCCTCTGACGCTCGTCTTCCGATAGATCTTCTGCACTTTGCTCAATCCAATCTGTCGTGAGCGAAATGTGATTCCGTCTTCTACAGTGCTGCTGACTTCGATTCCATGCGGTCCTCTTGATTTTCAGGCATGAAACCGATTCCCATCGGCTTCGGTTCTCTGCTGGATATTGATGAGTCAATAGGGTAGATGTACCAGTTATGGACCCCCTGACCAGTTATGGACCCCCTACCAGTTATGGACCGGGTCCATAACTGGTCAGCGGGTCAGAATCCCTGACCAGTTATGGACCCCCCCTAAAAACCAGTCAGGAGGTCATATCCACCAATTTCTGAGGGGGTCCAAAACTGGTCGGCCGTTGAGAATCCCTGACCAGTTATGGACCCCCGGTCCATAATTGGTCGGCTGTTCAGACCTAATGACCAGTTATGGACCCCCTCAGGAATCGGTGGATATGACCTCCTGACCGGTTTTTAGGGGGGGGGTCCATAACTGGTCAGGGGTTCTTAACCGCTGACCAGTTATGGACCGGGTCCATAACTGGTAGGGAGTCCATAACTGGTCAGGGGGTCCATAACTGGTACATTTACCCTATATCTACGATGACACTTCTGGAAAGTCCTCCAACGCGTTCAGAAGTCACCGCTTCGGTGATCCCCCGGGCTGTAGAAAGAATCCTTCACCGCGGATCTTCTCTAGAAACCCCGTGCGCTTCATCCAGACACGGCACGACGCCATGTGTAGGAAGAAACTCATCTTATTCCGATTGCGTCTCTCGGACACGAAACCCTGGTCTCCCGCGGCAAAGCATCGGATGCGTAAAACAATCAAAAGGCGATTTCGTCCCAGTTGATTCTCTTGCTGGACCGCGGGTTTCGATTTTACTCTTGACCCCATCTTGGAATCGGCAACAGCATCGACTGCGATTATTGTAAGGCCGTGCATCCTTCTGTGTTTGGAAGGTTTTGTCAGTTTTTGAGGTTCGTTATACAAGCGAGCTCACCGTATCTATTCCGTGTGAGATATCATCCACTAAGATTGTGATCGGTGAGCATCTAGTGAGCTCCGCGCATCAAGCAAAACTTCAGCAGATGCTCGGATTGATCGTGAATGAAAGCCCGTGTAAGAGCTTTCGTTCGAGCCTTGATCTGAGGACACTCCGAGCAGCCGGCCTTAGATTTCGGCCGGATGAAATCAAGTGACCACCATAGAGCAACATCACGAAGTGTGGAGTGACCATTAAAACTTTATAACCATTATGAATCTAGAGATTGGAGTTCGAGTCTTCATGAAGACTTTTTTTCGTCCCGACCCCCTCATGCGAAGACCGTAAAGAATCGCGTTCGAAGTGTATGAAGCTCTCTTCAACAATTTCATGCCACATTTCGCCATTAGCTATCATCAACTGCTCGTGGAATCTCTGAACTTGACCGTGACGACTTTGTGAGGATTTTGGTTACTCAAATGTTTATTGTTCGGAAGCTGGAAGCATCATCAGAACAGGATATTCTCGAATGCTGATGCTTCATCCAAGTGGAATACTCGCGATTCTGCGTCCCACGTTGCTTCGCTCGTTTCATCATCCATCCACGAGAAGATGCCCGAGAGCTGTTTCTTGACCTTGGCGATCTTGTCTCGAACCTTCTTCGCGAGGGCTGTCATGGATTTTCCGTTGGCTTCGGAGGGGTTCGAAGTCACGGGCTCACTTCCGAGGTTACTTTCAGAGTCGAGTTTTCCCCATCCAAGCTCCTCCAGACCTTGCGATTCGACCGTGCATCCTAGCTCCTCGAGTTGATCGCGGAATTTTGTGAACTCGTAGAAGGTACCATATTCGAATTGCCTGATTCTGTCGGCGAGGTCGTCTTGTTTGTGGTTGTAGTCCTCGAGCAAGTCCTCGAATGCGTCGGTCTCGAGGGGCTTCGGAATGGCCGTGCGCTCGCCAGTTTTCTTCTCAGCCTCAGACATGTCCACATTGGCGAACTGGCCGAGGTAACCTGACCTGAAGAAGATCCGGAACTGGAGGTCATAGATCTGTTTCCGAAGTTCGGAGCGGAGCTTTTCAAGTTGGGCAAGTCTCCGCTCTGTTTTGCCGGTGTAGTTCACGATGTAATTCAAGACGTCATCGCCGAGGAGCGGTCCCGTGATGTGGAGTTTGAAGCCGTTAGACAATGGGATGGTGCTCTCGAAACCATCGTTTCCGGGCAGCGGCTCTGTCGGCAAGACCGGTACTGTGGCTGGCTCTGCTCCATTGGAGCTACTCGGAGCCGTGTCACTGTTCACGGGCATGGCCTGGCTTGGAGCCGCAACCAGAGCCAGGACTGAGAGGATCGCTGAAAGCAGCAGCATGATGATGATGATGTCTTCGGGGATCTTCGAAGTGAATGCGAACAGGAAGGCTAGAGCGAGCTCGTATGGACCCGAGGAGCGCTGGGAGCGAATGTGCCTGGGTTGAAAACTCACTCTGCTTATATAGAACTTCACTCTCCCGGGGATTCGATCCCACGGCGGACTGACCGAGAAATTCTCCGTCGGGCATTGACTGCACTCTCAGGCGATTGATTTCCCAAGCAACGGGTGGTAGCTGATTCTCACCGAGCTTGACTGAGAGAATGAGTGGGAATCGAAGCGGGTAATTCGAATCAAACTCTATTTGCCCGCGCTCCAAATCGTATGAGTGAGCTCAACGGAGATCGGGAACCGCCGCGGAATCTTGAAGCAAAGGTCTGCAGAAGGTCCAGGTGTCGGGTGGCGGGCCGAGCGGTTCATCAGCTTGACTGGATCATCCTAACGGTTACTTGAGCGCACATCGCTACCAAACCTAATATTTATTGATCCCCCAAGATCGATCGTTTTTTTACGGTTCCCCTCCAGTACAAACAAAGAAGGTTCCTTCGAGCTCCCCATCCTCGGCGTCGTTCAACCAGCTATTCGAGATACGAAGGCGAATCTTGAAGAGAAAATGTTCTGGCCGTTCATCAAGAGAGCCTCCGAAGCCGTAGATTCAGTGATGGGGTTATCCAGGTTCTCCAGAGCTGATAGAAGATTCAGTATCCATTTTACATTGTGGGGGTACATCCACTCATCCAACACTCGATATGAATCTCGATAAACCTTCCTCAAACCTGGGACTTCTTTTTTCAGTGACTATCCGATCGTTATCATTCATGGCGTCAAGCATCACATGGCTTTCGACAGATGCTGATGGTTCGCAAGTTTATGGACAACAGCTCGTATCGAACCTTGGAGTGATTCAGCACCGGTACGTTGTGGGACGTCGATATACTGACCATTGATGAAAGCCTACTCAGACATAGCATTCGCCAAGCTCTTGCGAATCTCCATGGACGGAGATTTCTCTGATGTCACCCGTATACCCACAAGAATTGGTCTGTGGAGCCTTCGTAGTCGAGATCGCCGAGCTTTATCTCGATCCGAGGACGAGGTACCCATAGTTCCCGAATAGGTGTGAAGGAGTTCTCCATTGAATATCATTGCGAGTTGAAGTCTAGACGGCATCCTCAAACTCCCTCAGTTCGAATGTCTCCATACCACCCCTTCTAGGTACACGCAGCCTTTCGAGAGCAGAGCTCGGTCGAAACGAAAGTGATTGTAGCCAATTTTGGACTTGATTCCTTCGATTCCAGCCAAGATACCTGCTCGTTTGCGTTGGTGGACCACAACAGCAAACGAGATGCTCATTTTTCGTCTGGCCGCTCTCAACCTTCCACAAGATCCCGGACGTCGACTTCAATAGGAGAGACCTGCAGAATGCACATTCTGGACTCTCTCTTACTCTTTGTTGTCTTGGGCGGCACGTGACGTCTCCAACTGCAGCATGCTATCATTCACGATGATCGTGGTCACACCAAAGCAACAGACTCCTGCGTGCTGCTATCGAGTTAAGTCGTTCCGCAGGTTTGGAACACTCCCAGCTCAAGTGGCTCAGTCAAAGGTGTCGGAATCATATTACGGCAAAGATGATCCATACAGATGAATCACGACATAGTCTTCATACAGATCAGGAATTCAACTCATTTTACTTCTGGGTTTGGTCGCGCGGAACTCGCGATCTCTTTCTTCTCATAATCAGACACCCATCTGTTCGGTACTCATAGCGGTACACCACACGCAAATTCGGATTCAGGTTCATGGTAAAGGCGAGCCCGCAATCAGCTAGTCGGGCTAAGCTCAACTGGTGGTTCGTGAAGGAATTGAGGGTCCATGATTTCACGAATGAACCGAGATACCATCGAGCAGCGGTCAGAACGCCACTCCATCTGAGCCTGAACATCAGCCGGAGGCAGCTGTCAACTCCATGATTCAAAAATTGCAGATCATGCAGGCCCAAGCATTCTACATATCTTGATGGCTATCCGAGCGACAATCGATTACTTCCTAGGGATCAAGCTTCGAAAAATATTTTGAAACAAGGTTTATTCCGTCGATGAAGATGTTTTGAACACCTCGTTATTGCACATTTATCTAACACTGCTTCGAGATATTCAGAGTCCGCGAGGCACCGTCAACAAGTACCTGCCGGGCTCGTAAGTTTCGTCATCAGACATGAGCGCGGCTTCGATCAGGTTAGGCATCAGAGAAGCTAAGTCGACCTCCACGTGATCTTCTGCCGAGTGGATCGCACTGGAAGGCGCGGTGAATACCGAAGCAGAGTCCGGGTTCTCGATAACCTCAGCAATGTCTCCTGGGGACTCTCGAAGCGCCGGCCCTTGGGTATCTTCCTTCCCCAGCGCCAGGAGGTATCTGGCGACTCCTCTGACGCCGTTCTCCTGATAGATCTTCTGCACTTTCTCGAGCCGCTCACGGGCATCTTCAGTACGGTTAGACATGTTCACAAGCATCTCAGTGAAGTTGAACCCTGAACCTGCAGCCGCTGGCGCCGGAGTGGTGAGTTCCTCTGTGACTGGGTTCGCCGTGGTGGCCAATTCGAGGAGAACTTCCGTCACTACGTCAGCCGCGGCGGTTTCCGGAGCCTCCGCGTTGCCGACAGGGGCAGACAGCGCCGGGACTGCGAGGAGGAGCATGGCAGACAGAAGGGCAGTGATCGATAGCATGGTGTATCGTTGCTTAGAGCAGTTTTGGACGAAAACTGAGAGAAGTGTTATAGTAGGGTTACGAGTGGGTCCACGAGCTGGAGACGACTGACGTTCTACAGAAGCCTCAACCGATTTTTATATGCCGTTGCGTCTCTGCGGCCGATTGGGTCCTCCTCGCTTTGGATTTCGCCTTCTATGAGTATCTCAGAGAAAGACGATGAGGGTCCGCGCCGCGGCAGAGGTCCGAACTACCCAATCGGCATGAAATCCCATCGAGGTCCGACCACCATTGGTTGTTCAGAATCTCCTTCGCTCGCGCTTTCGGGCGAGCCTAGCCACCGCTGATGGGATTCAGTCGTTACATGAAGCTCCTCGCTCAAGACGATCGCACTATAGGCCGCTTTCGATTTCGCCATGGCTTTATGGTCTGCTTTATGGCTGGCGTTCTTGGAGAAAGCTAGCTCATCCTTCCTTCATGCCGCCGTGTTTCCCACGGGCTTAGAGAGGCTTTGCACCTTCCGAGCTCAATCATCGACGAAGAGCAGCTTTTTGGGACAAAACTTCTTGAATCGGATGACTCACATGCCTTCAAAAACATAATTGGGGGAAAAGGATAAGTAGTCAACCCCGATTGGGATAAGGTTACCGAAAGAAAACCTCCTAGAGGACCCTCCCCAATCTTTGATGGAGGTTCATGTTAGGCGCGGACTGGGTGATCTCAGTTAGTGAAACTCTTGTCAAGTCAACCCATTCCGTTGACGATCCATGCCGAGAATTACTAAACCATAGCGAAACAAAGTTCTTGGTTCTCCTTCTCGCTCAACCCACCCGTCGATTTTTCCCCCCAATGGATGAGTTCTTCCGAATTCGACCGTCGAAATGCCACTGAAACCTAGGAAACTGACTTGAGTTTGATTCGATATTTTTGTACAGATTCGCGCTGCCGCAACCGGGTTCATCAATCGCATTGGAAGAATGTTCGAGAACCATCGCAAGGAGGATGAAATACGTTTTAGCTGGGTAGCCCGCGCAAACTGACTCGCTTCTGCGATCGAGAGCTTCTATAGGCGATGGTCCGAGCCACAGAACCTGGCGTCCAGACACCTCGACGCGGGAACCACCCTGATGGAATGGTTCGCGATCGGTTTTGAGCTTTCTCGAGCGGGAAAACATCGGCGGTCTCCCTGTTTGCTGGAAATCGATGATTCCGGATGAACTAGTTAGCGGGTTTTAGTGCAATTTTCGGTCTGAATTCCGGGCCTATGGGCTACATCGGAGTCTAATTCCATTCGGGATATGAAAAAGGAATCCTCGATCGCCTATGGCTGTGGAAGAAGGAGAGTGGGTATACCGATAGATTTGCGGAAGATTCCGGTTCGCTCCGATCCGATTTCACTCGACAGAGCACGACTCCAACGCTCTACCCACCACCATTAGTTCGGAGCAGACTCAGAGAGAACGTCTCGCGGCTGAAATCCACTTTCGTCTCGCAGAGCCATCAAACGACGACACGCATACACGTCGTACATGTTTTCGGGACGACATTCGCTTCGCCCGACGAGAAACATATGGAGGATCCTATACGAGAATCATTTCCAATCGGACGCCAGGCGAGACGAACAGCATGGGGCAGATTTGGAAATCGTTGAATCGGAGTCGAGGATTTGACCGAGGATCCTCTTTCCTCCTCCCAACGTGGTATCTCGTAGTCCGACCAGAATCATTTTGCGGAGGAGAAAGCTGAAATCTGGTCAAAATCGATGAAAAGTCATCGTTCGGACGAGCTATCGGACCTCCGTTCCAAGCCAAGCGGAAGGAAGGAAGAACAGCAGCGACAGTAACTACGTAAGGATAACCCCAGCGAAAAAAAGGCCGACAGCCGAGACGACGTTTTTTTAGCTGAAACTTTTAGAGAATCGAAGCTGTCGCGGCTCATTGGAGTGAGGGGGACGAGAGAAGGAGCGAGGGAGACTCTGACAGGGGCAAGGCTTTGGGGAGCAAGAGGGCCATGGAAGCAAAATGCATGGAAGAAGAGGACCGGGAATCCGGAGGGGGGTTGGAACGGCGAGAAAGGAGGAAACCGAGGGAGAAAGTCAGGGTCCCGGAATGGAGGGATGGAAAAAAATTATCGGAAATCGCTTAGGAAATCACGTCTGTCATTTGCTGCAGAGATCATCAGAGAGGTCAAATGCGAAGCACGCTCCCCAACGTCCTCTTCATCACGACGTAGTCCTCGCCGTCCTCCGACCCGCAGGAGAACGAAGTTGGCCGACCGACGGAAACCGGTATGTCGAACATACAGCAAACTTTCTTCCCGGCAAATACCTCTGCAACACCGTCAACCGCGGCCACCTTGAGGGAACAGTGAGGAGTTCAGGAAGGAGGAAGTGAAGACGCGTTATGCTGTTGCATATTTCCTCACAAAGCTGAGTGCCACCAGCCGCGCTTGCGAAAGAATTTCCTCATGAAACGATGAGTTCCAACCGAGGTTTGTGCCGCTAATTCATTCCTCCCCTTCCCCGCTTCCCAGTCTTTCCTGAGGTTCCCGAAGCCCGAGGGCTGAAGCTTCTCACTCGCAATACTTCAAATCTCTTCGGGCTCCCAAACTTCTCTGAAAGCCTCGATTCTCTCCGGAAGGTTGTGGATCAGTGTAGTCTGGAATGGCATTTATTCTGCGCGTACGACGTCACTCTTTCAGTGCTCAGGCCGTGGCCTTGAGCGGGATCGTACACCTCGACAGCATACCTTCTCGTCTGATCGCTTTTTCTTTGCTCTCCTACTCCTTAGATCTCTTTTCCCCGGAAACCCCTTCCTCACTCAGTCCCATCCACTTCTCCCTCGCCCTTCCATCTGTGCTCGGTGCCAGCATGACACGAGTTTATTGGCGTGCCAGCGTCGACAACTACGCTCAATAGAGGTAGTCTAGTCACAAACAAACCAACGACGACCTACCAGCGACCTCCGAGCAGATTTTTCTTCTTTCTACGACCACTGCTGCAAAGCATACAGGAGAGCAAGTGGGCAGTCGAGTGCGGAGGCAGCGGGACAGCGTGGCTGGCAGAAGGGGCAAACGAGGTCCCCAAATCCAGACGGATTGGGGTCGTCGCAAGCTATGGAAATGTAGGCGATTGATTGCCGCCGGTTCCCGAGTTCCTTCCTTCCCTGCTTTCTCGATCCCCTCGCCTACGTTCTCCCACGCTCCCCGCTTAGATCCCTTCCTTTCGACGCGTCTACCTACGATACGCAGAACAATCGCGAAGGCGTTCAGTTGAAGCAAAAACAAAGCAAGCACTAACTGTGTTTCTTTGGGATTGATGAAGTATAGCTTGCAGGAAATCATGACCGTAACTCGCCTCCCATTGTAATTCCCCACTCATTTTCTCAAACGAGTAATACATATGTCTGGGGTGAGCGCATAACTCCATCAGCGAACATTCCCGGGAAATTTCAACGAGCGGGAGTTGATGATGGAACGAACACGAGACAAACTCGGCCCGAATGGTCTTCCAATCAATGCACCATTGGAAGACACTCGTTGCAACGGAATTTCAACTCATTGCTCGAATATCGGTCCCCCGAGTTTCCGCTGTGGCGAGATTTCGCTGCACACCTCATTCAGTCCCTCGTGATTTTAAAATGATATCAGGATCGAATGCCTGGCTCTGGGTTATCCAGAGTAGAATTCTGAAACCAGACCCTTTATCCGGATTTCTTCGTTCCCAGTTTTCCCGGAGCTTCTCCCTTGTACTTCGAAATATGAATATTAGGAAGGACAGAGTACAATCTTGGGAACAAACTTTGTTCGATCGCCTTTGGTGAAATCCAAGCTGGTTCGTCCTGAGGAACTTCACTATGACAGTTCCAATGAGTTAATCGGTTATTCTGGAGGGACACAAAAACGGTAATCAGGGATCGGCAGATCAGTGGAGAAAACGCGTCGAGAACTTCCGAACTCATCAATGCTCACACAGAAGCTTACAGTTCTTCTGGAATTCAGATCATTATCCATTCAGACCTACTTGGTTATCGATTTCATGACTGATAAAATATACTTCCCAGCATAGAGAAGAACTTCAAAGAACTCTGGCAAGGGAACTACCACGCGTGATCGAATGAGAAGCTGATGGATATAAGCAACCAGATCTTATTCAGAGACTGTAATATGTACTTTTTTAATTTGAAAACCTCCCATCCATCGGAATGATAAGGCAACCTTCAACGACTGCATTAGACTGATGAAGCTGACGAGAACGAAATACGAGTCATCTACCGTAGTGAACCACAACAATCACCGTTTGGCGTCCGGAGCACGTGGAGAACGGCACTGACACGCGCCACCGAGCTCACCCTCACGAGGAGCGCCCAACTATGCGCTCTTCGTCCCACACGTGCCGATTCGCCACGACTCCGTTTCCAGGAAAGGCAGAAGCATGTTCGCTGCCTTTATTCCCAGCAGTCGGGCGTTCGGAGAGGGTTCCTATGCATCGTTTTCTTGCCAAGGACGAATTACCGTTGGTACATGACCTTCGCACTGCAGCCGAGTTTGTCCGCTACCAGGGACGAAGTGAGGGAGAATGTGACGAGGTTGGAGGACCTCGGAGAGATTGTACCCGAACTTAGTCCGTCGAGCTCATTCATTGTGAGATATATCTGACCATCGTTGCAAAAGCAAGCGTGCCCAATGTGGATGAACCCGACATGAGAAATATTCCTGTTTGTATTTGAGATCGCATTCAGGGACTCCCACGGGAGTCCGAACCACAACGGAAAGATTCTAATTTTACTTCAACGAGCGTCAGGTTTCATTGGCTTCTTGAAAGGAAGCGTTCCAAGAGTATCAGTTTTGAAATCGTTGTAGAGCAGTGATAGCGTATCCATTGCATCCGCTGTTCGCGGACCGCCTGGATTCGAATTACGCTTCTCTTTCAACATTCGCAGCAAGACGGATCTCGAAAAGAAACTATTCCTCCGATCTGCCCACAGTGCTCCGACTCGGTATCCCTAATAGAGAATCAATCGGGCTTCGAGTGTGGGTATCGATATACATGTATGTACAAGGAACTTGCCGCGCAGACCCCCGTGGAAGTTCAATCAGCCGTTGACTCTTGAGCCGACTCTTGGAAAACCAAGATTGGAGGTAGCTTCGAGCAAAAGTCCTCGGTTTACCCACGTGGCATTCGAGTTAAGCCGACTCCATTCTCTCAACAACCAACTCAGCTGAAGCGAGAATTGAGCTAGAAGTCACCTTGTCTTTTGTGTCAGCTTCCAGCAGCAACTCTGTATAACAAAGATATCATCTACTATGTCGACACGTGGAAGTCGTTTTATCCAAATTCACTCTTTTCCGGAAGCCAGAGGAACTTCCTGGCGGCTAGCCGCACCGCGCACCTCGTTATTCCACGCTAAGCTGGAGCAGCTCCTTAATTGAGTCAGTTTCGTAATTTAACACTCGGACAACAACGGGAGAGCGAGCGCTCATGCGATACAAACGCAACAACGGTAGCGGCGCGGCGTACTCGCCACCGACAACAACGTTTGGTCGTCTTTGCGGCGAGAAAGTTTGAATGTGGCTTTCGTAATTCTACCCGTGCGCCATTTGGAAGGGCTACAAGTTCAGAAAGCTTCTCGATGGCGGAGCGAAAGCTCGTGTTTCAGCGCTGAAGCGCAATTCATTGCTCCATTGCCAGATTGCTGGGCTGCCAGGCTGCCACCCGCTCGTTCGTTCGATCATTCGCTCAAAAGGCTCATGTGTCACCGTTTGAAGCCAAACTGCGAAGCCATAACATAAAGCGTCAAGTGGAATCCCGAAGCCATTCCACGACGCACGGTTTGGATTGGTGGAGTGACAGTTTGTACGACAGGGTTTCAGGTGTGAGACACCAAATGAGCATGACTCGGAAACTCATGTCCCCCTTATTCAAACTATGCGGAGATTGAGAACTTCGTGCGATTCCTGAAAGGAAACAGACAAAACCCGTCTAGCAGGCTCCTCGCAACAGGGTCACGAAGATTCCCCAAAGTCCGGGGTGTTCTGCTCCTCCGAAATCCGTGGATTCGAGTGTTAGCCAGAAGAAATGAACATCATTCGGGAAATGAAGAAGATGGATCAGGGGTGCACTCCGGACTGACTGCTAAGAAAGCTCGACCTGTGGCGGCAATGGAGACTGAAAAATAGCACCTGACGGAAAGATTATCATGAGCGAAGCTGGATTGCGTGGCGGTTCTGACAAAGACAGTGGAGGAGTAGAGGAACACACGTGCAAACATCAAGAATGGCACACAGACGTTCCTACGATGGCATCTGCTATGTTACAGCCAGCAACTGGGGTGCAACTCACCGAGAAACTCAGTCAGCAGTGGGGATGCTGCCATTCATCTTTATGATATCTGCGAGCTGTTTAGGCTACAGAGTCGAGATATAAAAGAGAATTTCCCCCAGGCTCACCTCATCCACTCCAGCCTGTTCAGTATGCTAGGGCTGCTGCCGACGGAGTGTTGTGGGTCGTTGTATTACACCCTTACAACCATTGCTGTCCAACAACGCCGATTCGAGCAAGTGTGAACATATGTGTACGTTTCGCGAACTTCCCGCTGGACGAGTGTGCTAGCTGAATCTGATACTCGCTGTGAATAGCTCGAATTCTCTGGAACTCTAACGGGCACCACGACATAACGGGACAAACGCGGGAATCCTCACTTCAGCGTAGAGCATCATCATATCGATCTTCTCGGAGCCGGCCTCATATACTCAAACCTTGACTGAGCTGTGAGAATCTATTTCGGGTCGACATGTCCTGATAGACGTGAATTGTCAACGTAGTGATTCCTTGTTCCCTCAAGCCACGCTGTGCTTAATGAGTGATCCACGATCACACTGCAAGTTCGTTATCAACAATCTTTGTGTGGGGTGACTGTGCGGGAGAGGAAGAGGGTGATATACGGGACCTCGTCGTTCCCCCGCGGACGGGGTGCTCTTCGTTGTTACCCTGCTGCTGCTCCTCCTCCTCCTGCTGCAGCTCCTGCTTTTGTCCTGGTTCGAAGATGCCGCTCGCTATCCGCACACAAACGCACACACCCGCTGTTATCGTAATAATAGAGTAGCCACTGCTTTGTGCTATGGTAAGAGATCCCAAACAGCATCGCTAACGTCAATTGGGCGGGGAGTTCGGATCTCCTCCAGTGGCGGGGTTTGGCATTTGCAGCAGTTTCTTCGACGCCCGTCGTCCGATCCCTCTCTCGGCCCCCTAACGCGCGAATCCCCCATTCGCCCTCCGTCTTCCTTCCACTTTCCTAGATCCCCATCAACAATGAAGCCCAACACAAGACAGACGGTCGCGGCTACAGCATCACAAGAGAAACTGGACTTCATCATCAACGACGACGACGACGAAGACGGCCCGGCGACAGCAACAACGGCCTGACAACGCTCCACACATCCCCATAGTAGACGCTATTGTTGTCTTCGCGGTCTATTCGTCCTGATATAACGTAGTATAGCGGGACCATTCATCCCACTGGGCGAGATGATCGTCATCTATATCACGAGATCTCATTCAAAATGAATGATCTATGGGAGCTGTTTTCCGAAAGTTTGGTTCCGTGTTACTTGTGGAAAGGCATCAGGTTTCGAGGACTTGACAACTTTGTCAGCGCAGATCTCAACTCTCTGGTCCAAATACTCCTCGAACCACATTATCCTGAAACTTCGCACATGACGGAAGTTGATGAATTTTCCAGATCATGAACTAGACATGTGATGAGATTTTCGTAGGGTAACTTCAACCGAGAGCGAACTTGACAGACCTCTGGAAAAGCAGAAGGTTCTGTCAGGTCGTTGCCGGGAATCTCTGCAGTGAAAACCGCGCCGTACCCAGCTACAATTTGTGCTGCCCGGTCGACCCAAGCCGGTTGAGCTAACTCCCAGCGCAACGCGCCGAGAACTTAATTAAGAACGAGTGTGTCCAAGCCAAGCAATGACGTCTTTCGTCGATGACGTCGATAATAATAGGTCAGTCAACTGAGGGAGCTATGACCCCCAGCGGTTTGCTGTTGTTTGACCCGCACGGAAAGTTCAACAGATATTAAGTGTATATAAGTCGGAGCCGCTGCGGTGGCAGGGCAGAACTGGAATTTCTCAGAGCGGATCCTTCGAGAACAACCTGTCCTTCCAGGCGGCGATGTCGCTCATGGAGCGTCACCTTCGAGAAAATGGAGCTCCGGGAACGAAACTTCATTAGGAGTTTCTGGCACTCAGATGCGGAGCGCATAGGGCTGTTGGATGAGCCTTCGCTGTGGAACAAATCATTCAGACCCGAGTGCTCAGCAGCGCGATGGAGTTAACGGAAATGCAAGGATCCCCTCCGCGAGTGCTCGGTGTAGAAGCTCACTCAGTCGAGAGTCGACTCCTCGTCTTTGAATCTTCATCGAGAACGAACATAATCGAGTTCGAGCCAGGTGGTCCGATGGACGGGATTCTCTAGCTCAAAGTCGGTCGAGAAGTCTTGGACCGAATATCGTTCCACTGCTCTACGCATGCGCGGCGGGGAAAACGGCGTTTTCTCTGTCAGGCTCCCAAACGAATCGAGCTGGCCGCGTTCCGGAAAACCGCAATAGAATAGAGTTCTTGGTCTGAGGACAAAGTTCGTTCTTGAGCTCCAAGACTTCTTCATTCTCTTTTCTTCTTTTCCAACAGTTGGCAATGACGGCTGACCGACCGCTTGTTCGCTCGCTTGGTTGACTGCTGGTGTTAGGGCTGCGGTTCTGCATGGAGTGTTTTGTTGAAATATTTGAGATGCGTTCCACTTTTCGCTCTCCCCGACCCACCATCTGCCCGAATTCTCCCTTTCGTTTCCCTCACCCTTTTTCTCCGATTCCTCGCTCCTTTGCGACCATTTCACGGCTCTCTTCTTCCTTCTTGTGTATCTTTTCATGCCTCAACTTCTGCTCTTCGCTACCCCCGTCAAGTTTCCCGCTCCTTTTGCCGCTCCTTCGCGCCCAGTATGTTGTCATTTCGCAAATTCCCCACTCACAGTCTGAATTCTCCTCATCATCCCCACTACCCCGTTGCCACCAAGCCCCATGCCCTCTTTCCGAGAGGGTGAAAACGAATTTTTTGCCTCTGCGCGACGTAACAGAAAGCGCACGTTTCGGAGGACATGGTCGCGGCTCAAACTGTCACGAAACGAAATTATGTGTCACACATTGAAGAGCCGACTCTTCTCGTTCGGTATCTGCCTTTCTGTCCCTCTGTCGAGCCGCCAGTAAGTCAGTCAGTCAGTCAGTCCCTCGGTCTCGTCAACTTCTCGTCGCTATCTTCCGCGCCAGACCGAAGCAATGTGTTGAATAGCGAACGCTTGTGGCCTTCACAACTCCATTACTCCCCGTTCGAGCAGCCACGACGACAGAAGCAACCACGAGCCAACCGACAAGACCAACTGGGGCAGAGTGAGCGTAAACGCAAAGCGCCGACTAAAAGATAGGCGACGAGAGTGACTTCGCCGACAAGCCGGGCAGAGATGCCTAAGAGCCAAGTTTGGATTTGTCGTTTGCTTCAGCGTTTGCGGGCCCAACATCAGCATCATCATCATTATCACTTTGACGACAGTATCTCTTCCTCATCTTCGTTCCATTTTCGTTCCTTTAGTGTTTCGTCGACTTTTTCCTTACATTGTGTCCGAGAGACGCTGTAGAGAAAGTTGTCACTCACTCGGTAAGTCAGAGTAAGTCAGGGGCGGGAGGGTTTCCAGTAAGATTCTGGAAAAACAGAAGGCCTTTCTGTCTTCTGTACTTATTCTCTCAGGAGCCAAAGTGAGGGAGGGGGCTCACTCATGTCCGTACGGGAAATTGGATATTATGACCATTGTAGCTCATGTTTCCAAGTTTCCATGAATACCGGCTGTGGTATTCTGCTAGCAGGAAGCACATCTACACCGCAGTTATAGGTCAGAAATCTAGATCCGTTTGCCAGGTGGGAGCTTCCCGTACTTCTGAGGAGATCCTCATTGTTCGCTCAAAGCCTCCCAGTCTGCCTGGAAGCGTTCCCGCGGGAGGAGTCATACCCTGTCGGGCATTGTGTTCGGATCCCATATTGCATGGAAATCAGCTGCAGTTGGTCAAAGGCAGAGCGGGACGTCTTCCAAGAAGTTCACCTATACGCTTACTATGAACCGTTCATAGTCAGAAGCAACGAGGATTCTTGGATCAGAAAATACATAGGTATATCCGAGGTCCCGGGAACCGGAACGACCAGATCTTCGGAATTTGCGGTCGATTCGAGCGAATCTCTCAAGCTCCGAGACGGCGATCAGGAGAACAGACAATCTTCGATTCTCGGGGGGAGAACAATCGAGCGACATCTCGTAGTGTTCCTCCACAAATCACGCCCTTTACGTGGTTATGCAGTTTCCCGGAGAGCTGTGTTTTCGAATCGAAAAGAAACGCTCGCAGCTATTCGGAGGAACAGAGGGGGGAGTGAATTGCGTAAGTTAACAAACAAACCCCCTCGAAGCTCGATAGCCTCGAGCAGCTGCTCACGTGTTGCATGATCACAAAGCAGGACCAGCAGCGATGGAACCGATCCGACCGACCCAACGAGACTGACAGACAACCGCCTCGCCCTCCGGTCAAGCACGCACGTGCGCACGCAGGCAAGCAAGCAAGCCAGCCAGCCGGCGCACAGTAAGACATCTGACGGGGCTGAACATCGGTGCGAATCATGAGAACGAGGGGCGATTAATGAACAAGAACAAAGAGAGCCAGACTGAGATGGGCAAAAGACGCTGCGCTGCCGGGGAGGAACGCGCACGAAGCGTGACAGACGTCGAGTCAGTCAGCAAGAAGAAAGCGCAAAGTACGCAACGCGTGCTAAAGGGCACGAGACAAGAAAAATGTGGAATTAAATTGCTCCGTCAGGTGGAACGAGTGTATTACAGACAATCTCGTTCGCACTCAGAGCCACCCAGCCAGGCACTCAAGCAGCTCTCCGAAAGCCATCAGTACAGTCAAGAAACGAGAGGACAAACACGAGCGAGGAAGCGCTAGCGAACCAACGACCGGACGGGGAAGGGACAAAAATTTCTCTCGAGTGTCCTTCTCATTAGGTTTATCGCAGCGCCGATGGGATCAACGACGTGCGCGCCGTTGCTGCCGGAGATAACGAACGTGGCGATTCCGACATTCTGGAGTCTGACTGTTTTCGTGAACCTCGAGTATTCATTTGACTGAATCGTATCTTTGGGATTCGAGTTCAGTCATAGTTCTCATAGAGCAACAATTGCGATCAGGACGACCGGCTTCAATCTAATCTTCGAGCATGTAATCGTATAGGAATCCCGCCTCGTAACCTTCCAGATAAAGAGGATAGCTGACAGCAGACCCACAAGGCGTCTTTCCGCCTCTCTGGAACTCGAATGTCCGAAATACGATACACAAGCGCCCACGAATCCCGGTTCTTTTCGGGAATACGTCAGGCACCATAATCATCGACAGAAGGTCTCATGACGGTCAAAACTGGCTGGACGATATGGAAACCAGTGGCCGGACTGAACGGTGATGATTCTGAGGTTCGTCTGTCGTGAATACCGAGTTCCAAACAAACACTCCACCAGCATGGGACTGAGGATGGCTTCCCTAGGACGTGCCTCACGGGAGTGGTGGCCCGAACCGTCATTCGAGGACCGAATCTCATGTCTCTAGTTTTGTCTCGGAAAATACCTATCGAGTGACGAGGGTCACTGTCGTCTTCTTTCCAAGGTACCCGAGCTGGGAATCGAAATTCCTCTCGTTTGAATCCATGAAGAAACCCTCCTGAGATCACCGAGGCGTCCTCCGGATGTCTCGCTTCAAAGTTTCAGGAAGAACGATCCAACAATTCACTAGATGGTATTCACATCATGTGATCACGCGTTTCTTTTTGTAAACACGATCCGGTCGGCCTCGATCAATTCGGTTGAAGTTCAGTCTCATGATAAATCTGTGAGCTTAATGAACTCTATGAACACGCCTGGAATTTATTTCTCGCACCAATGCAGTCCCTTCTATGTTCATGAGGCCAGGAGTTATGCCATGAGCCTACGGGACACCGAGCATACACGAAGGGCCTTCGTGGCTCTCTGTGGGGGTCTCGCTGTGCAGGAAGATCCTGAATTATTGCTTCGGAGCTCGGTACACCCAAGTCGTAAACGTCGTTGCTCACGCTGAGATGGGTTATGTCAAACGACGCCAAAGCATCTCGCCCAAGCGTGTCTCATCTCGACGTCACTCGACGAGGCTCCTCGAACATCTCCCTCAACGACTCCCACGTTGATTCTATCTCTGCCGTCCTCTCACCAGCCTTCCCTGCATCCACGAATCACAATTTTCATTCAGGAGCGTTCACGAACGTTCGCTGAGGGAACTCCCTGAAATTCCGTATTTTTCTGGAAGGAAATCTGCCCGAGCTCGGGGCGAATGAAACCGACAAGAACACCTTTGAGACAACAGTTGCTTTCCCTCTCTGTCCGACGATTCTCGCCGCGACGATCTCTTGAAATTTCAGAATGGAACGGGTTGAATAAAATGCGCGAGCGTGATAACAGTGGATGAAGAGCACGGAAGGGGAACGAGGAGGAGGGGGAAGAGAAAACAGACACCATTGACTGAGTTGAATTTGCATAACCGTACAGCAATCATGCCGATGTCGTCTCGGTTCCATTCAGTGCACCTGCGCCCAGCTCGTTTCGAAAACGAGAGTTCCCTTCGCGTTGAAAGCTCCAGTGTCGGCTCCCATACTCGATTCCGGCGGAATCTTTCAAGTCAGAATCCGTTCCACCGGGCTCCGACTGAAAGTATGTTTTCTGGAATTTCGAATCACTCGATGTTAGTGAGGATACGGCCGTGCAAAGCCAAGTTGATATCATGTCTCCTCTCCAGGACGCGAAACACGTCTCTCCCGAAATCGAAAAAATAAAAATTGCCAGAGATCACGAACTAATTTTCATCAATCTAGAACGGATCCCTTCCGTAATTTGAAGATCTTCCCAAAATCGAGCCAATACATACATATACTCTCCATCAATCAGAGCAATACTTTCCGAACGATGTGAACAAGATATTCCCCAGAATTCAAAAGGAGCGTACACGATAAGAATGCCTGGTCGGAAATTGGCAAAAGTAAGTGGACTCAGGACTCGGATCGTAACGGAATAGTTCTTTTCCGAACGCACGTGGATCTCTGCTGAGCTCCCCAGCCGGAGCGTGGTCTGAGCAGAGGGCTCCGGGTTCAGGGGAGCCCTTGTTGAGCGGCCAACAGCTTTCAAGACTATTGATCGTTCTCATGTTGGCGGGAAAGGAGGAAGCAAGAAAGGCTTGGACGTCGAAGCTGTACGGCAGTGGCCACGGAAGGGGGAGTGGGAGACGGGAGAAATTGAGGAGGGGAGCCGGGGGAGACAAGACGTCGATAGCTGGCGAACCAAGGCAGCGAGTATATCGACATGACCGGACGTGCCGCAAATATCAGGGCCAGGAGGCGGAGGAGCGTTCAGGAGCTAGGAGTGACGAAGAAGTATAGACTCCACAACGCTGTCGGCGAGCTCTATTGTCGTGAAAAGCCTTCATCGGAATCAAAAGCTTAGGGCTGTGGTTCTCATCTTGGGGGAGGGGATCCCGTTTCCGGGAGGGCACGGGCTGTTGGTGGGTGAAGTCCGGAAATATGGATTCTCGTCGAAGGAAATGATGAAACTTCTGTGACTGCCAGAACAGTATCATTCTACTAACTATTCTCTGGAAAGGGTAGATATAATGTGCCTCATGGACCTCGGAAGTGACCAACTTTCCGTTCCAGATCATAGATGACAGAACCTAACGGACTTCTAGCTTTCTCCAGGAAGGGATGAACCCAAGCTTCGTGGGGCCCCGCGGGACGAAAACGCTTGAGGACCACTGCTTCAGGGCAACCGCGTTGAGATTCTTCAGGATCCGACCGCGGTTTCCACTTGAGCCGATCGAATGCTGCGATTCCGAATCGGAGTCTCGCAGCCTGCGACATCGTTTACATTGAGTGCTTCGTGAGATAGTGACCGAAGGAGAATACGGCATCTGATATCCAGGTCTCGCAGTCAGCTGCTCGAACAGCGTTCAAGCGCAAGGAAGCTCAGTGGCACGGGGCCTAATCTCGACACAAAGCTCACGCAGGGCTTGTACACCGTCCTGGTTATCTGTGGCCGGCGTGGCATGGGCCGGGCGAACAGGCGTTCGTACCTCCATCAAGGCGAGATGGCGGTCGGGGAGGATCTCGGGCTCCCTACGGGGGAGAATCCAGTCCCCCTAGGGGAGTTGGGGGAGGAGGGGGGAAATGGGGAAGAGCCACAGTGGACGAGCTCTGTGAAGCATATCTGTATGGACAGAGAGGAAAGTAAGCAAAAAGGAAAGCAGACGGTTGAATGTGTGGCCGGCCGGCCGGCCGAGCGACCGAGCGAGCGGTTGAGCAGATAGATGGGGAAGCACTGGTCAAGCATTTATTGGATTTATTCACATCAATGCCGTCGTTCTCCCGAAAGCCGCACACGCACACAGAGTGGAGGGAGACCAGGCGATGAGGAGAGAGCGACAGGAGATCAAACCACAGTCCTTCCGCCAGCTACTCATTGGGAAAATCGAAGCAGAGGGCGCTGGAGGAAATACTTCCGATTTTCCCAATCAATACAACAGTCATCTCCCTATCTTCCAATTCCTGGCTTTCAGCTCGTTCGTTTATGACTGACGACGAACTAATTGGGAATGGAGTACCGATCGGAGGATCCTCGGAGCTTCGTTATGAACGACGCTTGGTGATTTTTCCTCCGGTTCCTAATCGCGGAGCGGATTGTGAACGCCGCGCGGGGGATCGGGGTTTGGAATGAGGAGCCGGAACCCTGCGCGCAGCCGCTCGACGGGAACAACCACTACAACACCTGAGCCATTCGCAATTAATTCTCAATCATTATGCTAATTCCTGCTGCGTCATCATTACTGTCTGCTCGGCTCCAGGAGAAGATCCGGGGAAGGGGGAGGGAGAGCGGCTGGGAGATATAGGGGTATGGGGGGTAAGGGGCTGTGCGCAGAGATCAGGTTGAAACCCACATAGGACCGTTCAGGAGAACCATTGAGCGAGGGCATAATCGAGCGGACGCGGCCCGGGGGCCCCACAGGAGAGATGGGAGAGGACGACGGGGGGGGGGGGGGGAAGTGCTTCGAAGATGGTTCCGAGGGTGTTGACTGCCTCCTCAATGGTTTTGCGATGTGCTCACGCTCCGTGCTCGAAATCCTTTCGACGAAATCCAGGAGTTCGGCCCAGAGATTCCATGAAGGGGTTTCTCTATGCTCAACATATTAACAATTCAATGAACAGTATCGCGGATCCATCATTCCATCGATCAGATCCAGAGTTTAGGTTGTGTTCTGCTTCCCGGCTTCATGTTTGGAGACGCTCCGGCACAACATGGGACATGAGCTGCCTCCGAGGGACGGAGCGCGCCAAGCGGACAATGGGGTAAGCCACAGACCACGTTTCGGTCGGAGAGCTTGCCGCTCTGCGGAAAGACAAGTGTTTGCACTCAGGAAGTCTGATCCACCTGAGGGCCTTGGCCCGCTTCCTCCGCCCTCGTCCTCCTCCCGGTCGGCTTTGAACAGCTTCCGCTGTGCCAACTTCCGCTACTTAATCTACAGCTCAATCTCTCCACACAATGAAGCCAAGAAACATACGCCACGCCGCATTCCTGCTACGGCCTAACGTGGCTTCCTCTATTCCAGCGAGTTGATTGTTCCATACTTTGGAAATGCTCCAATCTCATCTTCCGAGCTATATTTTGTTGTTGCTTTTTGCAATTTCCTCGCAACAGATGGCTTGTTGTGAGAAAAGTAAATCTAACGGACGTCCCTCGGGGCCCTCATGTTTCAGTGAAACTCTCCCCGAAACGCCGCGGACTCGGGGGAATCCATGCGGATCCTTGTCAAGACTAGAACCTGCTGCCCCTCAGATGCAAATCGCTGCGGGAATGCTTCCGAGATTCTCGGAATCTGGTTCTCGACTTCGTTCACGAACCACTTTCCTCACGTTCTCCAGTCCTCTATAATCGCCCTCCATAGTTCCTCAAGGTCCTACTGGTTTCGGTAACTTGCTCGACAGGAATCAGGACGGCCTCATCCAACCAGAGAGACGCACGGAAGCCGATGTTGAGGTTTCAGATCATGAGGCCCGAAACTCATCCTCGTTTTCAGCGGCACATGATGGAATCCCCGAGTCTCCAGCTTTGACCGATTCAGCTGATTTTATTAACAAGATTAGCTGCCTGGAATGAATCGAACCGGTCGGAACGGTTCCCTCGTAGAATAGTACGCTAGTTCGAGGGTAGCTGGTCGTAGGTCCGGCTCGGCGCAGCCGGACCGAGATAATCCCTACAGGTTGTTCTAATTGAATGAATGGCCTTCGGCTCCTCCCGGCTTAGCCTACGGGACGACTGACAGATCGAGGACACAAACCCAATTGGCTCGACAAAGTCCGCACTCGACCGATGTTTCGGTCTGCCGGAAAACAGCCAAGACGCCACCACCGAACAAAGGAGCCAAATCCCGAGGACGGAACCCTTAGAGCGAGTTCCGGCTGCTCAGGGGCTACCGTCATCCGGTCATAGGTGTCGGGAACTGGATTGTTGGACGTGACACGTCGAGACCTCGAAATTCGACTTGAGCAAGAAACCGGCCGGATAAAGGGCCCTACCGCTGATTCGGCCTGTGTGGTCTTGAGATGGGTCGCAAGAAACACACGCGAAAAAAAAATGACACGCATTAGGATGAATAAGCAAAAGAATAACTTGACGTGAGCTTCAGAATGGTTGGATGCCATGAGCTTCTGAGAGCAGTTTTGGGCCTCGCTGCAACATCTAGTAGGTGGCTGTTCGTCGTGATAAGTCGAAGCCGCGTTGACTTTAAGCTGAATGGCAAGCGGGAAACAGCAGCGGCTTGGCAACTAGAGACGAGGCTTTTCTTTTCCTGCGCTGCTAAACTTGCCAACAAAGTTTGCTCGCCGCGCGGCCGCCTACGCCCTCACTCAGGCATCCACCAGCCCTTAAGCGGGACAGTCACTTAGTCACTCACTCACTCGCACGCGTACTGCTGCTTCTGCTGCTGCTGCTCGGTAAGACGGAGACGACTTATAGAATGTTCGAAGGTGAGGATAGACGGACGACGAACGTTGGAGGATTTGAGTGTGAAGCGCTCGAGCCTGTACGAGTGAGTAAGCGCTTCTGTCTAGCCAGCCTTGTGTACACTTCAAAGGTACATCCCTGCAGGCACCGGAGAGAATCAACACTGCGGAATAACAAATTGCTTGTGGACTAGGCTTCGAGAGAGTCGACTCGAAACTCGTCCGGCCTCTCCGTGTTTTCAATCTCTCGCTGTCCCCAACGCTATAGGAGTAAAAAAAACGAGGGAGAAGCGGGGAAATAAGGAGAATCCCGGGGAAAACTCGATTCGCGAAGAAAAACTGAGTGAAGGGAAATATCTCGCGGAAAATGTGGAGAATCGAAGCACCCAAGCACGGCAGAAGTAGAATGCTCGCGTTCAGCCGAGAGATTCGGGGAGAGAAAACAGGTCTGAGGTGAGCTTGAGATCGGAATAGTTTGGTTCGTCCATTCGCTCATCTGTCCAACGTTCGAGTAGAGTAAGCGCGGCCCTCCGGGAGTCGAACTGCTTGTCTGTGTAGAAGTCCGTCCAGTGGTGAGTATGTGTGTGCGTGTATAATAGACCACGGGAGCGGCACGACGAGGAGGGGTAGAGGGTGGGCGAGCAGGGTTAGACAGGATAGACAGCATAGAGCGTGGAAAGAGAGGTGGGGAATGCGACGAGAGCAAAGAGAAAATGGGACGGCATTGGAAGAAGCAACTAGGCAAGAGGGCAGACCGACAAACGCGAACCATCGCTAGTGGTAGCACTAAGCATTCATTAGATAGACAAGGCGAAGCGAGACGAGGCAGAACAGCGGATAGACAATGCTTGCCACAGTAGCACAGTCGTCCTTGCTGTCGACTTGTTTCCTCCCATTCCGTTCTCCACTCTCCTAGTGGGTTTTCCTTCCCTTGCTCGTTTACGCAAGGATCGAGGTTTTGGCAGTGGCTCAAGAGGAGCTCTCACTTGTTTCTCCTTCCGGTTCGTGTTTTATGGAGCCAATCAATGGTCCGAGCGAATATTTCTGACTCAACACTAAACAGTGGAGATGATGACGGGGGAGGGTCTACTTACTGTTGGGAAGTATGTCAAATACTCGCGAAATTCAGGGATGTATTTCGCGTTGATGGGCTAGTACAACACGAGTGCTTCGCGAACACAGGTGCATTGTTATTGAGACGGCTTTATCCCTGCTAGAATAGCATCCGTATTTATGCAGCCTAGTTGTTATGGACTGTTAATAACGATAACATAGCCATGTCTCGTAATCCTCTTGGAGATAGCTCCATTGGAGGGGACAGGTGGATCGCGTGAGCTTCCTGTGCCTCACCATCGGTTCGACCTATAACTTCGGCACGCGCGTGATTTCCGACCGCTTGATTCGGAATAATTAATTATTAATAGCCTGAGATAATTCGTTTTATTTCAGGTTATCCTGGTTCAAAGTTTGAGCCGCATGATATTTCGAGCTAAACATGGCGCGGATTCTTGATCCATCGCGTGTGCTCATTCGCGAACAACTTTCAGGCTAAATCTTGCGCCGAACGTCGTCCCCCGGGAACGAGACTTCGCCTCCAGAACACTCTGAGGCCAGAAAACTTCTGCAGCATGTTCTCATAGGGCGTTTGAAGGCTTCGAAAGATCTGAGGATGAAGAACTCCCTCATGGGGGTTGGCGGTGCATTTCAAGACATGAAATCGCTCCGCGCGAAAACGGCGTGTAGACGAAGCTACCAGAGGATAACCATATGCTACGACTGTAAGAATTCCTGAAGCTTGAGCAGCCTCCAGACAGAAATGGCGCAAATACTACTCAACTGAAGGAGGGAAAACCTCCCCATGCCTGGTCTCGTCGATGTTCAACTCGCCGTGGGTATGTCTCCCTCAGGAGACCTTCCTCACTCAGTGTGGCAACCAACCGATGTAGCATGGGATGCGACGGCGAAAAGGACGACGAGGGAAAATATGGAAAACCGACTCGCATGAGATGGCTGTGAGTCCACATCGACCAACGCCACTTTTTCCTCAGACTCCGCACCGCCTGCGTGTTCTCGTTGGGTTTCTGGAAATGCGTGGAGTAGCCACTTCCGGAAAATTGCCATATTTGCTTTGAAATATGTCTACGTTTCCTGCCACTACTGGACGGCATCCGATGCTTTTCCTGCTCCGACTGCGGAGGCGAACCTGGATTCTATGAAAGGGACTAGAAATGGTCAAAATCCATCCCGGTAGACTATGGTCGCTCGCATGTACTAGTCGTCTCTTGTTTCCAAGACGCATCGCCTGCTTCTGTAGAGGGATGCGTGGGCGAACTGAACTGCATCAGGAAACAAGTCCGAAATCGAAGTTTCGTGTTTCCAGTGTGGGCGTGTCACTAGCCTGGGTGGATAGGGTTGAAGTTTTGCCATCGTTTGGCGGACACCGACCGTCTTGATGGGAAAGTTCTGGAGGTTTCCCACTCTTGATCCCATGCTCTCATTTGAGTGAAGACGACAACATTCCGATGGTTCTGGAAATGGATAATCCGAACTGGAAACGTCAATAGTTGCCTCAATCGTCTCGTGGGACGGTTCAGGGAATGGGCCTCGATTCGCGTTTTGAGAGTAAAAGATCTGCCACGAGTATCCCGCGAAGAAGATACCTCGCGCAACAAAACGCTCGGAATGGAACAATTGCGCCGGAATACGCTTCCAGAACAGTCACGAAAACCCCAGATCAGCATCTGGGGCAGACTCCAACTTGTCAAGAGCTTCACGGCCGGTGTACCAAGACGAATCAATACAGCACACAGCCGAAAGCGTTCACGGTTGAAGGTGCTTTTCGTCAATGAGATTTCATTCCGCGAGCTCTTCTGTCTCTCCGAACTTCCAAGACGTTCGGTTGTAAGTCGAAGAGGAATACCACTGGATCGCAGCGGCGCAGTGGATGCTTGTCGAGAACTAAGTTGTTTGCCGCTGCAGTGGCATCAAAGTTGTTGCCGTCGGGAGCGGGTGTTGATGTGTTCGTTCGTTCGCTCGCTCGGTCGTTCGCCCGACGGAGTGTTTGAGGTTAGTGTATTGCCAGTCAGATTGGAATTCTTCTACACACCACCAAGAGCTTGCCAAGCATAGCAGCTCACTCGCCTCCTGCTGCTGCTGTCGCCGCCGTTATATCGACGCCGAGCTGGCTGCATTCCAGCTTAGTTGTTGCGACAGGAACGCAACCGCCATGCCTAGTTTCGCTATTGCTGGCGATCCAGCCGGAGTGCAAGACACGAGACTCGTTCAATCAGTATATTTTTCTTCGCATCCGTTTGAATGTCTCACTGACTCCTCGGTGGATAGCTTGAAAGCATCGTGTGCACGTCGATTCTATTCTTCGAGCGATATCGCGAGGTCGATTCGAAGGCACGTTGGAGGAATTGGGCGCGCGGTTCGACTTGTTCTTTTGGGTTGCCCAGGAGTCTCCTTCCATGCGAAACTACGAAAATCATCCTTCCCTGACACATTCCCCACCACTCTTCTAATTCCGACTCATCTTTTACATACCCTGCCCTTTCCTCCTGTTTCCGTATACGGCCTCTGCTTGGATTTTGCGAATATTTTTCACCCGTCGAAATCATATTTCTCATGCTCTGCTTTCCGTTCTGTGAAATTTCAACCTTGGAGTCTAATGACATGCAGATTGAAATTCAAAGATACATACAACCCGCTGCGATTCAATATGGCTGTCGGAGGGTTGACGTTGAATGACATCTCATTACTTCGCTGAACTCGACGTCCTCGTCATCACTTCCCCAAGAGTCTTTAAACTCTGTTGAACGCCATCAGGCAAGTTGACTGTGGGACTGACATGAGCTTTTTTGAACCTGTCTGCTCCCGAAGAACTTGACGGAAGCCTGTGGAACTTGAAAACCCCATAACTGAGCTCATGACTATCATCGATCTCGGGAGCTACCCCACGAGTCGAACCGACTCGCGTTTCGCTGACCCGGAGCTCCTAGTGCCGACCATTCTCTTGAGGATGTTTTGCTTCCGAGCACTATGAATAACCAAGAGGATTTCCAAGAGGAGGTCAAAGCAAGCGCGAACTGCAGCAGTTGAGTAAAACTCGTTTAAACATGTCAGAGGACTTGAGCGAGAACGAGACAAGAGCAACACACGCGAGATTGCAACCCTTGTCAAGACAAAAACAGACGACTGACTCGCTGTACGCACGCTTGCCTGACTGCCCCTCAAGCCCAGTGGTTCTCCGCTTGCTTGCCTGACTGACTGGTTCGACTCGTTGCGCGGTGAATAATTAAAAGTTTAAATGATGCAGATCCCCAGCTAAAAGCAGGTCATCGTCAGCGCAACTTATACTTCGGTTCGTTCGCAATCATTGCCTCCAGTCGAGGGGCCGGGGCTGCAGCGACGGCGGCGGCGGACAAAAATGCAGTTGGCCCGTGTTCAAACTCCGGAACATTTACAAGAAGTAGGCCTGGCAAGATTTCCGAAAAACAAGTTCAGTTCTCTTTCTATCGGGAGAAAGACTCGGCCGGCTAGGGGGAGGCCGATTCATCCCAGATCACGGGAGGGATTTGGCGAAGCCCGAGTCTGAGTTGCAGCAAGCAGAGGCGGAGCATTCCGAAGAGCAAACCGAGAAACAAGTTTCGTTCAGTGATGGGGTACGGAACAAACTCGGACCAAAGGGAGTGGGGAAAGCTGGAGAGTCGGGGGAAGAATCGGAGGAATCGAGGAAAACAAGTCGGGTCTGGCGTTGACGCGAGGCTATTACGCAGCGTAGTGGACCGGCAACGCAGGTAGTCGGACTCGAACGAAAGTTTATCCGTCATCGATCAACTGAAGTCGCTTTATGGTCAGCGCAGGTAGCCGTCCGCCGCAGTTGCCGTTTTTGCGCGCGGTTGTCGTCATTCTCCCTCTTTTTCTCTTCTGCTTCACTTGCTCGTCGAGACTTGAGCGACTCCGAACGACTCGAGGTACGGGAAGGAAAAATGTTGGTGGAGGACATGCTGGGGGAGAAACGAAGAGAAATAAAGCGCAGGAACATAACAAGTCGCGCTCAAGTGGGTCGCACACTAACAAGAAAACAAAACAATCTTTGGAACTTCTTGAGCTTCCCCATCGCTCCCACGACGCGGCCCTACAACGTTCTCCGGAGTGTTTCCGTGCTCCTTCGCCAAAGACCGAATGTGGAATAAACGGAACCTTCGCATTATGCGTCTGGGGCCCGAGACGTTCCGGCCGACAAAGCTGTAAACAGAATAACTCTCGATTTCTTTCGTCGGCTGGGGAGGACTGACCAAGTTGCTTACCAAAACACGTTTTCCAAAACCGAGCGGCGAAGCCAGAGCAACCGTTATTTTTCAAATTGTGGCTCTCAAGATTTTTCAGCTGATTGGTTGACCGGAAGAGCTTCGACAACTATCACAACTTCAGACTCCAAGTCTCGAGAGAAACTCGCGGGAAAACTTTCCGAGTTTCGATTCCAAACACACGTTCCTCATTGTGAGAGCCTCATGTAGGCACCGGGAACCCTGGAAACTCAAAACGTCGGATCTACGCAGGATGTTGAGAACCCAATATTCCCTGTCATGTATGCTGATGATAGGGGATTCCGTACCCTCTTTCTCCTTTGGTTGACACACAAATCATTGCCCAGTCAACGCGGAGTCGGCCTCTGTTCTCTTTTGTACTCGCTACCAAATATCTTCTGGCATGCTTGAGGGTTCGAACCTGGAACCTCCCGAACAACGCAGCCGGTTGCTTATGGCGTCAACCATTGCAGCACGCGCTTGTACCAAGCACGTTAACCATCATGCCACGCAGTCGGTTATTGATCACATACCGACTGTATCTGCGGAAGCTTGCTCCTGTCCCCTTAAGTCTCCCCATCTTTAAAACTCCGAGTTTCATAGACAAATAATCCATCCTTGGTAATTGTAGCAGGCAAATTGTTCTCCGAGTGGTCTCGTTCCCACTCTGGAGCTTGAGATCATTCGTCAGAGCCGTCGAGTGGAGTTCCGATCTTCATATTTTCCAAGTCGCGAGCGAGGTTGGCATCGTTCCGTCGCAGTCGGAGGCACACCTGAATTCAAGCAGCGTTCCGTAGTTAGGAATGGCCTTTCTTCGAACATCCGATTTTTCCTCCAGGGCAAGGATATATCTCTCGGACAGGGAGTATCGAATGCGAATGGTCTAGGTCTTGTCCCCGTATATAGTCCCGAACTCCAAAATCTCCTCGTGGAATTTTCTTACGAGACGCCTGAGGGTTGTCCTGGTCGTCCCGTTCCTTGTGGACTTCCTCACATGCTTCGTTGCCGCAGAGAAGCAGAAGGAGATCTATTATGCTCGAAAATATTGATTCAGCGACGAAGGCAAACGGCTGAATGTCGACCGAGCGACGAACCAGACGACCGAGCGAGTACCCGAGAGAAAACGGAGAGCGGCAAGCGCGAAAAAGCAAACCAAGTGAGAGGAAAGCGAAAAAGCCATTGACGCCACGCGGCGGACGCGGTACTGAATTCAAAATGGGACCAAACCGCCCAAGTCATTCCGAGGTTGTGCTTCGAAAAAGAATTTCCAATGTACGACTTCTCTACTCGAACACCACGCAACCGACTAACCCGACGGTCGGTGAGGCACGAGCACAGTCAGAGGCATCGCGAATAAGAGAAAGAATCGTACAAGAAAAAACTCGTAGTCAAGGCAAGGGTAGACAACGAGAAAAGGAAACCATCGTCGCAGCACACCGGAGCCTTCCCCTCGTTTCTGCTCGTTCAGAGGCTTCGAGCGGGAAAGCGTTTGGATGATGACGCCAACGGGGCGTTTTTCGGCCTCTGAAGTGAGTTTCCAACGCTCGTTCCGCTCCTCCGTTCTGCTCGCTTCTCGATAAAAAGTTGTTTGCGAGAAGATTTCCCAGGGGCTCGATAAGAGGAGAGATACAAGCGCGGGAGATATGATTTCAAAGCCACAGATATGATGTCCGTTCTGGCGAGACATGACATCTGATTCCAGAACCGGATTTTCCCTAGAGGCCCTTTAAAGCAACGCCCTCTTCATCTCCGGCGAGGCTTACCCTCGAGGCGTACGTCATCAATGAAGTCAGGAGATGTATCCTGGAATCTTGAAGTCACATTTGTGTCCCGAAGATTTCCTCTCGGAGTGATGGAGAGATCGGAGACTTAGCAAATTGACGATCAGCACAGATTTCTTCGACAGAGTTGGCAAGTATAGGCGAGGAAAACGTTTGGAAAACGTTTGTGATCTAATTTCAGTTTCCGGAACGTGCTGTCTCGCTAAAGCTTCCTGATGCCCGGCCTTTGATTGAGTGATCATTTTCCAACCTTTCAGAGACTCTAGCGGGTTGAGAAGCAGCACGAAGGCTTCAGAGAAACAACATCGACAAGCGAGAGTTCATATGACGCGGAGTCATCGTTGTGTTGAGTGGTCTACAAGCCAACGTCCACCGACACCGTAGCGTAGTGTGTGAGTTAGCAAACGAAAGAACGACGAACGATCCTCCATCTTTTAGAGGAAGATGCTCTGAGTTGGCAATCTCGTCACGTTCCCGTCGTCGTGGGTCCGCCGTTGCCGCTTTCCACTTCGCTACTTGTGCTTCGCTCCAGTTGCCACAAGATCGGCTCGGTTTCCTCTCGCTTTCTCTCTCATCTTTTGACGCGACGTCTCCTCACGATCTATTCCTTCCGCATCTCCGTTGCAGCAATTGTCTCCGTCCTTGTCTGGTAAATCATGCGGATGTCTATTTTTCCGTTTCCGTATAATATCCGCGTCGCGGTGCCGTCTTCAGGCGTTAGCGCGCGAAACCGTCACCGTTCCCCTCCGGTTATGTTTCTCGTCGGGATCGCCATAGGTGTCGTCTTCCGCGCATACTATCAATCTACGCAGGTGGCTACGAACAGAAAGTCAACGAAACTTCTGCGCATTCCGCGCACGTGGCCCTGCGCAAACACTCTTACGACTATCCCTCCGAATTTCGGCATGACACTTCGTCGACCCGCCGCCTGACCTGCGTTCTAGAAGTTCAGCCGCGAGGACAAGAAATTCCGTATTCGCCGGAGATGCTCTTCGATGTTCGTTTCCAGGGTTCCAGGTTTGGTTTGCATTGGAACGATCTGCGGTTGCAAGCGTATGTCCCAACCTGCTTTAATTTAATCGAACGATGATAACATTCAGAGCGCAGGGAAGTCCTTTGTCAAGTATTGGAATTTCTTCGTCAATTAAGTTATCGCTCCCGATTATTGGCTCTCTTATCGAACGCTTCGTTGAGCGCTGGGAAGAGGAGAAATATTCTGAGCATTGCGCCAGGGAAGTGGGTCGTCTGTTGTGGATTCCGCGCCATGACAACCCATTTTATGATGAGAATCGAAACCGATCAAACAAACAGAACTCCCTCTGGTTAGAAGATTCGCTAGTTCATCACTGATTGGATTTTTCGGGATGAAGCAAGACCTGCATGGCAGCTGAGCACCACATGGCGTGGGAAATGTGTTCGTTTTTCCGTTCGTTCACCCGATGGGCTCGAAGCGAGGAGAAGGGAAGCACACTCACAGGAAGTAGGAGACAATTGACTCAAACGGAAAGCTGCGAGAGAAAAGTGGAGAATCGGCGCGAGAGAACGGCGGCGAATTAAGGTCAGGCGATTTGCAGAGGGACCGAGATCTGCCAACGCGTCGAATTCGGATCTTTCCATAATTAGCTCGCTATTTTCCAGCCCGAGATCGCCTTGTTCCCGCTTGGTTCGTTGGGACCGACGACGGAAGGAGATAGAATCCAAGAATCGTAATTGACCTTGAATCGCCGCGCCGGCCGACGTCGAAGAATATTCTGTGGACACGCAGAGATCCTGTTGATCGTTTGAAAGTTCCTATACATACATTTTATCAACCGAGCATGGTTCTCTCGCGACCGTGACGATAGTGTGTCTGATTTTCGTTCAGGAATGTTTGATCTTTCAAGAATCAAAACTGAACTTCCTGACCTCGGCTCTCCGAGAGATGGCAACAACATGGAACAGCAGAACTTTTAAGCACAACGTCTCTTTGAAAGATTCTTGAGGGATTTTTCGATGTTTTCCTGTTCTCGCTGTACGCGGCTATCGAAAGCTCTATTTAAAAATACCCGGATCGAGTCCTCTGATACCTGAGGAAGACAAATGTATCGAGTACCCATTCCGGCGGCAAGCTGAGCTCGCACTTAACGATCGCCAGAGAATCTCGCAATGAGCTTCCGTACGAGAAACGTCTGAGCTAAATATAGATGATACTCCGCGGAACATCCGATATCCCCGTCTGCTGTTAACAATGCATGCCGCCCTCGCCATATACCTGTCCTCCCGCCGTCGACTCGAGAAATAACAAAGAAGGGAACTCAGAACGATCAGGAGAATATCCCTCGACAGCGTGATCCCGAGAGCATAGGTTTCAAGTAGGTCCGAGGACCATAGATATTGCAATAGCACTACTATTCGAAATCAGGGTCAACTCCCTCGGCAACTCATCAACGTCCTACATTGTGCTCCAAGGAGATGAGCCGGCCGGGTCTAATAAAGATCGCTCGAATTGATCGATCGGTCAATCAAGAAACATGGCCACGTAGAGCAGGTGCTGCTGAGAGCTATTGATCGCGGTCTTCCACTGTGGTACTTGTTAACACTCTCGCGGAAAGCCTTCCCATAGAGTGTTCTTCCGAGTCTATTCGCGGAGACCGACGTCGAGTCGAGTCAAGACGTTGTCTTCTCGGGAGGGGGACGAAGAGACGAACACACGACGCATAAACACCGACTCATGAATGGATGAACAAACAACTAGACAGACGAACGAAAGAACATACAAACACGTATACGGAAGACCGACACGCAAAGAGCGCAAAAACAAATAAATACGAGCATACGAAACGTATGAGCATACGAGCCCTCCGGCGAGGCTGAGGACAAGCACAGGAATCCAAGAAGACGTCCAGCGTGTGTTTAATAAATCGCGCCGGTTTTCCGCTCGCTTTGTCGGCTCTGTTCTTTCCGCCCCTCATGTATTCCTGTCTCTCGACCGAAGCAGAAAAAGACGACAGACCAGGAGAACAGGACGAAGCAGGGGAAGAGAGAAGGTGAAGGACATCCGTGTGCAGGCTCCATATTTCAAGCCAGCGGTGAAATGGCAGCAGAACGCGAAAGCGACTGCTCCAGGTGACCATGGAACGACGGTGGGACGGACGCGCGGGAATTGCGTGAATCCTGCTCACCGTGCCGTCCTGCGTAGCTTCGAGGACTATCCGGCAATTTCCGTGTTTTCTCGGTAATGAGGGAAAAGTTCAAAGCTGCCCGCGCTCATATTTCCGCTGAACTCGCCCCGGTTCGCTAGGGACTCAGGAGTCCCGGAAAGCAACAAACCCAGCGGACGGTCGCGTAATACCTGAGCGGCCCCAATTAAGGTCTTCCATTTTAGATGAGCTCTGTGTTTTCTTTTCTTTTCTGTCTGTCTCCGTCCTGATCATTGTCTCCCGAATCCTACGTGCAGTGCGATTCTTCACTTAAGTCGGATCGAAGCCGAACCAAGAGAGGTCATGTGTGTGTGTGTGTGCGCGAGCGTGTTCAGCCTGTGCAGTTCCGAACTTGACCATCTGCTCTAATGACTCTTGCGCCGCTGACCTTGACAGCAGAAGCGGAAGCGAAGCTGTCTTCTGTCCTCAGACGTCTCACGTACAAAAACGCCGGACAAAACCAGAAAACTTTCCGTGAGATACCTCCAAAGAATCCTCAGTCAGTATTTGGCGGGCGGAATGAAGAAGATTAGGAAGGTTCCCTCGGGACTCTTTTCTGGAAGTCCGAACGAGTACTCATCAGGACAGAAACGCAAAAACTCTCGGGTATTGGAAGCTCCGTTCTCTGCCGGAACTTCACCGTTATCGGACGACGTTGTGCCCAGAATGCAGGATGAGGCAGAAGGTTTTCGTTCACCATAAACATTTGGAGATCCAAAAGCTTACGATATGGAAGACTGATATGGGAATGCTGCGTGCCTTGGAAATTGCCTCTCGACATGCCATTCAAGGCCGCTTGCGTTTAGACTGTGCAGCAAAGCCTTTTATTCCGCAGTTTCCTGAACAGAAACGCAAGAATCCCCTATACGCTCCTCTGTCGACGACATCTCAGAACACCTGAACCGTACACAACGGTGGTTTTGAAACTACTTCCAACGCTATCCTCGAATTCCGCGAGCCGTTGCAACTCGCCCGAGGTAAAACCTTCAGGGACTCTTGAAGAGACTTCCAGGGTTCCGGGGAGAGAAAAGTCTCCGGAAGTGTTACGTTGCAGTCCTTTTGGGCAAGCGGATCACTGAATATCACGCGATTCATGTTTCGAAGTCATTGTCGGAGACTTCTTCCAAGATCTTGAGATGTTTCAGATGTCGGGGAAGCTCACAGAGACTTTGCTGAATTCATTCCGGCGTCACGCTGTAGGTCTCACGATGTGAGGCTAGAACCGCTGTCCTGAAATGACCCGCCCAGATGCATCTTCTGGCGCGGGCAGACCATCCGCATCCTCTGCAGCACCTTCCTGAGTTTTGATTCCTCGTCTTTCGGCTGAAGCGGGTTCGTAGAAACAGCGGAGCCGTCGTGAGCTGACGTTGCGATTTGATTCAACGATGACCGGCTCAAGTGAGCTCCCATATCAGCCCTGAATGCGCGCTTTGAAATTTCGTCTCGGTCTGCTCGAGACAGGTTCAAATAGCTGTTTGCTTCTCAGTGGGTGCGCTCGCTCGCACGGCCGCCCGCCCCACGTCTGGCTATCTGTCATCTTGAGTTAAATTTTAATCCCAGCAGGCCCCACTGTACGTAAATGCTTCGTACGCAAATTGTGTTAGATGCTGCGAGGAAGCCGACCGCTGTAGAAAGCGCCCGTTAGCCCGCTCGCTGGCTGGCTAGGTCTATTAGGCTATTGAAAACGCTCGCCCAGCGTCAGAAACGTTTCCTTGTGAATACCCGACTGAGAAACTTGGACGCGAAGCTATAAATGGGACACAACTTTTTCCGTTCAAGACAGAATATGCGAACCCGAGGAATTCCTTATCTACAGACGTGGCTTGCATTTCAGCGAGTTCTAGAGTTTATACCTACCGCACAACCCAACGACCGATCATCAAGCCCCCGACGAAATTCGATTGGGTTTGAGGTGATCGAGTTCGGCGCCGTCGTGAATTCTTTGTTGAAATTGAAGTGATCCTGGAAGATTACGAGGGTATGCAGATTCGACTCGAGCCTATACTCTGGTATATAACCAACGAAAACAGACCATTCCCAGTCTGAGGGGTGACCCACAAGGAACGTTCATGGGAACCAACTAAATTGGGTTGGTCGATAGCGAACAACTATTCCTTCATTCAAACTCCTTGAGAACTTCAGGCACGTGGACCTGGTTAGCTGGGTCCGTAAATTAGGATGACCCATGCAGCCCTTGATTCTATAAATAATCGTCGAATTGAGTCTCTCAATCAAATTGACGAATCCGGACCATGAAACGTTTGACGGCTGCTTGACCCTTTCAGCATTCCGATGAGACGAACATGTTATTTTTAGACGAGACAAAGTTGCCCTCCCAGGCGAGCAGCGAAAAAGAATCAGAAGTGGTTCCCGACCGAAGACTAATGATGTGGACCGATTCCCCCCGCGTTTGCCCCGTGCTTCGGCTTTATCGCCCTCGCTGTGCCCATAACCCGACATGTATCTCCCCGGCCCCGCTCTTCTCTCTTGTCTCCCCTTGGCCCCCAAGAGTCCCCCCTTCCTCCCCGCTTCGGTTCACTCATACTCCCCACTTCCCGTTTCTCCTAGACTTGGTGTTTCCCGTTTCGGTGAGAAAGCGAATGAGAGGAATGGATGCCTTATTCCTGAGCGATTTCCCATAAATGATGATGATAGTGATCGTCTTGGAAAACTCTGCGTCGCGCCGTCTTTCCTAGCCGATAGCTTTCTTTGGGGTCTCCCGGAAAAAAATACCGATCGTTTATCCAGAGTCTCCCATCGGCGAACTCGACGCGTGCTTCCTGTTTCAGCCGAGGAAAAACTTCCGAGGGAAAGTTAGCGAAACGGAGAGAAATCGAGGAACCGAGAGAGAGAGAGCGGGGGAGGAAGCGGCGAGGACGAGAGAGATTCAGCTCGCGATGAAAGCATTGGATCGAGTGAGACGAACATATATGGTGGCTTGCGGGAATTTCACTGTGTCGTTCGATTATTGGATTGCTTATGAGTAACCCGCCACTCGCCCAGCGGAGCGCATAAATTTCGCGTCGGACGCTCATGCAGTCATGTCTTTCCTGTTTCTTAAGCAGTAGCGATGATCTATGACAAGCACAATGACGAAAACGCCGACCACGACACTGCTGACGACCACTAAAACGAGTCGAGGGGGCAACTGCACTCACTTACATATTGCAGTCGAGCCCCTGTTGCATACCAATGTTGCAAGCTCTCGCTGGAACTCGAATAAGTGACCATGATTCACTGCACCGTCTGGTGCCTGTGACGGATCGCTGGCAGTGTTTGATACGGATGTTGTTGTTTCCCCATATTTTTCAGCTTCGGCATCTCATCTGTTTGTCAATGAAGACATGGATTCTACGGCCTGTTATTCTCTGGAGCCAGTTCCACCAATCTGTGACAAACCATCAATTTTGTCCATCAATCGATCAATCAATCGATATCGCGGCTCAGAGATTGTGCCGCTAGCTTCCGCAACCGCAAATTCTCGATAAGTACCAATTTTTGTTGGAAGCTCGGCGGATGCCGACATGTGTTGCTCCAGTGGCATCACCGGCGCCTTGCGGTGCCGCCGAAGATCCACGCGGTTGAGCGAGCGAGCTGCTGATTATGCAACGAGAAAGCGATGTCAATGCGCCACCCCCCTTCAATCAATGGCAAACACATGGGGGAAAGGAGGATAGGGATGAGCAACTAAAAAGGCGACGAAAGAGACTACCAACTTAGAGAGAGGTAGAAACGGGCGGCTCAACGCCGGAAAGACGAAAATAGCGAGCTATGCGAGAGAAAACGGGGGAAGCGGGAAAACGCAGGAAGTGCAGGAGAGCGACTCCGTTCGTTGACTGGCTGGCTGGCTGCCCGACTGGTTATCATCGTCGCCGAGTGTTCTTTTTTCTTATGCGGTTTGTAATGCGTGCGCACTTTTGTGCTGCGCCGACCAAGCGTATAATGGTCTCCATTCGGTCGGCGGGGAATCGGAACTGCCTCCTCGGGGCGACGGAGCAGGAGTAGGTGGAGAGAGGAACAAAAAAAAAGAAAGGAAAGTTGTAGCGAGGACGCGAGCGAAAGGTGCCTAAAATGGAAGCGAGGGCCTTTTCCCGCAAATTTAATTCCGCGCAGATGAGTTTCGACGGTTTTAGCTATCGCCAAAGCCGTTCTCCTGTGTCGCCTCGCATCGAACCCTGAGAGTCGTTTCCTGAGTCGAATGCTCCATCCTGGCATTCTCAACTCTGGGGCCGTCGTCGTTTTATTTTTCGCTGAAGGTGTTTTCGAATTCCTACCTTGTGCGAACTCTTTCCTTCCGTTCTCTAGCTGTCGTGTAATCTTGGAGCGACGGTTTCTATTCCACCGGTGCATGTGTTTCAAAAGTTGACAGCTTTCAAAACTTTGCTTTGCTTCGCTGAGCGAACGGATGAATGAATGGATGTTCGGCTGAGTGACTGACTGACAGTCGGAAATTGAAGCGTTTGTTTCAGACTGCGATACCGGTGACAATCGCTGGGAGAAAAATCAACATTTTTGTTGTTCTCTGGAATAACGACAAAACAAAGCCTTCCAAACTTTTGCGACGCTGCGTTGAAAATCCACGGTGGGAGCGCCAACAATCTTCTCGTGAACGATTCATGCATGAAAATATTATCAATCTCGATGATGACGAAAAATGGAGAGAACGGAATTGATTGCCGCGATTACATCGTACAGATCGACGACGCTTCCTCGCGCAGCGCCCTCGACCAATGTTGAGGAACATTCTGAGATTAGAGTATCGACTTACTTTTTCGCTGTCTGGTTTACTTTCTTTGAGCTGAACCCGGAATGATTCCTCATCTCGATTGTGATTAGTCGTCTGTCGACCCTGCTCCCCTAGCGGGAATCGTTTCCATCAATCCACTCGCGAGCGGCGCTGACAAAGGTGTGCGCGATTAATTGGAACAAGGAAACACTTTTTCGTGGGAAATCGACGAGAAAACAGCAGGAAACGTGCGAGGATTCATGGAAATCGCTGCGGTTGCACCTACATCCGTGAGGTTGCGGGCGTTTGCGAGTTACGTGAATTACGGGGTTCCCTTCAGCAGATACGATGCCGTTCGCCGGCGATCTATTAATCTGACTGAGAAGAAGATAATGATGATCCCTGAGAATAAACCGCAAGACGAAGCTCCTGACTGTTGCCGACTCAGCCTAATTGCCGCTGATGGTTCCACGTGCGGACTCGAAGTTGCAGCGCGTCAGTCCTTCGAGAACGCAATACCCAACACTTTGATGTCCAGCATCTAACGAAACCGCAGAACTTTTTCTAGAACCATTTTATTAACGGGGAGTGGGATTCGGGGAACCTCGAACTTAGATGACGCAGATTTGGAAGCCTACGATTCCTGCTCTTCCAAGTCCCGGCTGTGAAACCTCTGAGAAGGTTCGACTGGAGCGGAAACATCCGATCAGAGACGGCTCTTCTCTCCGATCTAGCGGAGTGGTCTGCTGCGGGGAATTTCCCGAGTTCTGTTCCGGAAGTTTTAAGCTAGTGGAAAAGTGATTCCACAACTTTTCCAACTACTGTAGATGGTTGGACCCTTCTCTCGCCGCAGAACTCTCCTATCTTGGAGATCGAATCATGGAGCAGAAGGCTATTGAGGCGGTATGTCATCGAGCCGAATCAGATCAATGAATTCCAGAAGCGTTTGCCTCTCATTGAGAACTTTCCGCGCTGTCTGGCCTTCGGGAGTTCATCTTGGATCTCACCAAGGTGGTTTTGTGGTGATCTATTGCAGCTGCTCTTGTCCGGCATGGCAGCTGCGGATGACCTCCTGTCCACCGTTGTGTTTGAAATTCTGATTCAGCCCGACGTTGTCGGCTGGAAGTCGGTGCTCGATTTTAATCGAAAACTTTTCCTATAGCTCATGATTAGGAATCAGAGTAGTTTCTTCGAAATTCAATCTGCAAAACGGCCCCGCCGCGATTTCCGAGCTATAGTCTCTTGAATCATGATTCGGAGTTGACCACCGTTCGAGCTCTCAATTATGCTCATGAAGGAGAACAATCATTTCTTTGTCACAAAATTCGTACCCAGAACCGATCCTCTAGCTCTCCGAGACTACGGCATCACAACGAGAGCTGGAATTACGACCCTACCACTCGCCTACTTGAATGGCGAAAGCTCATCCGAGGGTCTATTTGCCGTGGCTAGGATGAACGGAAGGGAACTATAATTCAACAGAGTCTGCCTCAGTGCAGATCTGAATAGAAAGTCCCGGATGGGCAAGTAATCAAGCGGCGACTCTCTTAGGTAGACTCACGTCCCCTCTCGGACCAGATGTTATCCAGCCTCCGATTGCTGTGCTGTTTGTTCCCAAGATAGAATCAACCGTAAACAGCACGATATTACCGGTGAATGAGGAAACGGGGAACGAAAAATGAGGGAAAAATGAAGGGACAAAAGGGGGAAAAGATTCAAGTAGACGACTACATGAAACTCCGAGCGAGGCGCAATCCGCTCGAGCGAAAACTTTGAAAGAAAATCAGATGAGAAAAACCTCATATATAGGCAGAACACCTCGGACTCATTCATGTTTCGCCAGAAAAAGCAGACTAGAAGGAGCGGCTTCGCGAGGGAGAACACAGCCCGGCGAGAATGTTTCTCAGATCCTGGCGACGACGAAGGAGTGTACGATCGAATGTGAAGCAAGCGATTTAGAGCAAAATCTCAACTTTCTTCGAGCACCTCTTTCCCCCCGGACAGAATCAAGAGCCGAGGAAACGAGCCTGTGGCGGCAGCTAAGGAATGTAAAGTCGGAGGGAGAGGCAATCGCGATGATTTTTATGCGCATCGGCCGTCGACTCCCCCGGCAGCGCCGCAGGGATAGGGAGGAAAATGAAGAGAGCTCGGGAAGGCAGAGTCGGAGCGGGAAGAGGAGGAAAAAGTGAGAGAGTTGGCTCACGCCTCCCCTACCGGAAGAAAGCGAATGCCGCCTCTCATAGAAGGCAAAAGAGATTCGAATGTAAAATGGAGCTTTGGAGTTGCGTGTTCGGAAGAAGGGAGGGAAAAAGAGGGGGCCTAGTGGCCGCACTGGGGTATCCGACAAGGGGGGGGGGGGGGAAGGCACAAGAGGACGGAGGAAGCGAACTTATTTGTGGCTGACTGGCTGCCTTTCGCCATTCTTTGCAGTTCCAGAGTGGCAGCACATTCGTTTTTATGGGGACGCGGAGGACGGGAGGGGACCATGGGAAGCTCGCGACCTAGCGCTTAGTTGGGGGTGAGAAGGGGACAGAGAGTAGGGACCAGGGTAGGTGGGGGAAGGGAACGGTACGGTACAAGCAGTCTCACTCTCGGAGGAGACGGCACGAAACTCTGCGTAGCCCTAGGCGTTCTGAAACAACCGCATAACCGCTAAAAACTCCGCGTTATGGACGGAGGCATGGAAGCAAACCGGGCCCGGTTTTGTCTCTTCTTCATAACTCTTACCTCGGCGGGAGCAGGAGGATGAGAGGGGGACGGGTGAGAGGGAGAGATAGAAGGGTGGAAGGGAGCGGGGCCCGGGGGGGAGAGTGTAGAAAAACTGAGTACGCAAACCGAGTTGGGAAATTCTGCGGAACGCTCCGGAGCGAAGTGGAGCGGGGATACCGGAGGACAACCATCGAAAAACGTGGAAATCATGATAGCGAGGCTGAGATCTGATCCATGGAGGCCGGAGAGACGGGATCGGAAAAGGAACGCTGATTTCACCTCGCGGTTTTCTCGTCCAAAGTCCGATGCCCTTCCATTCTGTCTCGAATCCACGGACGCGGCGACTGATAGAGTGAGTTCGATTCCTATTCGTTCGTGTTCGTAATGGCAATGATCGTTACTAGGATCGGGGAGAAGCCGATCGGTGTTTCGAATCCTAAAAACACGGTCATTCAGAGGAATCGGACAGCGAATCCGAGGAAAATGATAATGCTTTAGGTCGAGTAATGCAACCCATTCGCGAGTATGAAAATTTCGATTTCAGACATTGAAGAGTTCTCCCCGAGGTAAGACATTAACGCGATCACGATGGAGAATCGGAGGCTGTGAGAAAAAAACTGCGAGAGAGTGACCGACTTTTCGAGCAAAAGTCGAGTTTCGGCTGGAAACGTCGCCGAAACTGTCGCACTGCTGTTCCTAAAGCGGGTTGTCTTCTCACGGCGTTGGTTGGCTTTGCGCCATTTCGGGATTCAGAATTCCCTAGCGCTTCGCTGGCTCAAGTGGAGCTGGAATATCAGACCGATACGGACATCTGGAAAGCTCGGGTCACCGCAGAACCAGAGGAAGTCACACGGATCGCTCCGAATCGATGTGAACGAGCTGCTCTTCGTCGGAACTCATACTGATTCGAGACGAAAATTCCTGGTGGATACTAGCGGCATGCAGAGTGGTTGATGGAGACACTCGATCACTGACTCTCGACATGGAAGTTTTGTGTCAAAAGAACGGTGGCGGGACGACCGAGAGCCACTTGAGAATCGAGACAGAGTGAGAGAGCGTCAGTTCGAAACCGTCGAATCTGTAGAGAAGTTTCGGTTCTACATTCACAGTCTCAGCTTGTTCGCACACGAGAAGCGACCGAACTTCACAAAGCAATATCCATTGCTGGACTTATCCAAGATCAGGTTTACTCCAACAGCGCCAATCGCTTCGCCACCAATCACTGAAATCGTCATCGGAGGGGAAGCTTTCCGAAGCTTCTAGGGAACAAACAACTCTCTCATCGCTAGAAAACCAGTCCACGACTGACTTGGAAATCTGAGCTGGCGATCCGTAGCTTGGTAAAAGAACAAAGACAAAGGAGGGAGATTTCTCGCGCTGGATATCCCTTTGTGTGGTTCGGTCGCTTGTCATGTTCGAAAAAGCCGAGACTGTGAATGTAGATCTGAATCTCCACAGATTCGACAGTTTCAGACCAACGTTCTCTCACGCTGTCTCGATTCTAAAGTGGTTTTCAGTCGTCACCGATCTTCAGACACAGAACTTCCACTCACGAATCGAGTGTCCCCATCAACAACTCTTCCTGTCGCTAGTATCCACCAGGAATTTCCGTCTCGAATCAGTATTCTGCCGATGAAGAGACACTCATTCACATCGATTCGGAACAATCCGTGGGGCTTTCTCTGTTTTTGCGTTGATCAGGGCTCTCCAGGCGTCCGTCTCAGCCTGATATTCCAGCTCCACGTGAGCCAGCGTACTGCTGGGGGAATTCTGAATCTGGAAATGAGGGAAAGCCAACCAATGCTGTGCGGACGCCGCCAGCAATCGGAGCAGCAATGCGACAATTTCGGCGACTTTTTCGGCTGAAACTCGACTCTCGCTCTGAGATACGGTCGTGATCGAGGCTGTGGAGTTCTCGCGGCCGGCTCGGGCAAAAATCTCGCGAATTCGCGGTTTTCGCTGACCCGATTCCGGCAACGACTGTTGTGGCATTGAGATTAGGTTCGGATTCTTGGTGTCAAATCTGAAATGTGGGATCGCCTGAAATGGATCAAAGCCTCAGAACACTTCCATTGACCCATGATTCTGGACATCAGTGGAAGCACATGTTTAGATTTCCTTCTCGTAGCTTTCAACGCTCGGAGAATGCTGTGAACGAAACCGCTATTTACAGAGCGTGGAGACAATTTCTGTCAGCTCATATTTAGCAATGTTCGATCTCATTCCGAATGAGCCTAATAACTAAATAAGAAGCCTACAAAAATCTGTATAACTACAGTATGAGAATCTCGCTGAGAACAATCGATCTTCGGTATTTTGGAGCTTTGAATCTCAGAAAAAGTGGAAAAGCGAAATTCCTTCGGCTGAACACAACTTTTGAAAATGGAGACGATTCAAGAATTTATTTTGAGTTTAGTTTATAGCCTGAGATCATTTGTGAATCCAGAGCAATGGCGTCGTCTTCATCGAAAACCTCGATGAAGACCATGGCTTTTCGAAGAATTCCACTCCATGCAGCCTCCACTATCGCAATATTCTCCCAGAGCTCGAATTTCTGTGGAAGCAGACACTTTCCCTGAAGAACAAGTGTCACATCGAATCCAGGTCATGAACAAAGGACTTGGATTTGCTAGAGGAGACATGTTTCGAGTTTCGAACATTTCCCACTTAGAGTTCCATAGCCGAACTTCCGGCGTCGCGGTAGCGTGCGACCATGCTGGCAGTTATACCGAGTGCAGCGACAGCTTTCTCCGCGGCTACTTCCATGGCTCTTTTCTTGGTGAGCGACATGGTCGGGTAAGATTTAAAGGCCTCACTTCCAACAACGAGCATGCACAAGTACGCCTCTTCCGACGGGACGAAAATCACGTTGTACGCGGGCGCTTTCAGGCGATTATACCGACAGAAAACTTCTAGAGCGTTGCAAGGATCTTCGACTTCCTCGCCGGTTTTCTTCTTTGTCCAGTGAAACTTGTTCGCGGTGTCTTCCCGAGCTTTACAATACGGGGGAGGCGCGGACCCTCTCGATGATGATGCGGCGCTGGTGATCGGGGGGGTTCTGAACGGTGTTGCCTTCGGCTGAGAAGTCAGAGGCCGAGGTTTGGGCGGTGGTGGAAGAAGGTTGACGTGGGTGCCTGGGGGTCGGAGTCCTTCGGCGTAGGACTGAGCCCCATGCTCAGAAATCGTAGATTTCACAGGAATATCCTCAGCGATCGACTCCACTGTAACTTCGGTTTCGGCTTTCTGAGTTACTTGATTCGGGAATTCGATCTCGAGAACATCGAGGCTTTCGAACGTCGTTGATTGCGGAGGTACAGCCATCGGAGGAGAGTGTGGCGTGAACTCGGGGGCGTCTGGATCGAGGGAGCCCGAGCTTGACTTCGATTCGCACTCCGAGTCTACGAAATCTACTCCCGAGGCTTGAGATGCGGAGATGTCCTCACATTCGGCGAGTTTCAAGGCAGCCATCGTCGCAGCGAGAACGGAGGTGGTCGCAGCACTTGTCGAAGGAATCGTAGAAGGTGGCTCACAAGAGACTGCCGGAAGAGAAGGATGCGCGTCCTGCGATGCGGTAGTGCGAACTCGCCTAGCTTCGTCAAGTTTCCTCTTGATGCCCTGCGCGGAACGACAAGCTTCTGAGCTGAAAGTCGAATCTCTCGAAGCCGTACTCGTGCCCATGGAGTACTGGGACCCGTTGCACGTGGGGTTTGGTAAAGCGCTAGGAGAGAGCAGTGAAGTACTCGAACGCGACTGGTGCGGAATCGACTCCTGGGATTCTTCCACTTTGAATGAAATTTGTTGATCCGTATCCGGAGTCTCATCACCTATCGATCCTTGAGCTGAGACTGTATTATCGATGTTGTCCGAAGCAACAATGGTGGAATTGAGGGTTGATGAGTTGTCCTTGTTTCGAACCACGCTCGGAGGGAGATTCAAGCGCACACGTTCAACTAATCTCTTGGCGTCGGCTAGGGCCCTCAGTTCCTCGTTGAGTTCCTCGCCTTCGAAGACGTCCTCGGGGTCCACAAACTGTAAAGTTCATCAAGAGTGATCTTAGCAAAATTTTCAGACTTATTCTCAGATTTTCGCAGAGGGAGTATGGGGGAATCAATACGAATCGGAAATCTTACGAAAACCTCATTCAAACCCGAGTCTGCATCCGCCCATCGCATGATTAATTGACGACCTCGAATTATTGCATCTCTTATAGATAATCGGGAAAATATACAATATAATCAATGAAATTAACAATCGTTTCTGATTGATTTATTGAACGATTGTTAATTTAATTGATTATATTGTACATTTTTCCGATCATTCATGAGAGATGCAATAGTTCGAGGTCGTCACGCATTTTAGCCCAACTTTCCCGGCAATCTTCGCCCTTCTACGTCGTAAGTGCGCCAATTCTTCGCGTATATCGATAGTCAGAATGTCTTTTTCGCAGAAATCAAATATTTCTGACGGCATTCGTGAACGACGGTTTTGAAATCCGCCGCGAAGAGCCGAGGCTCGCGAGATCAGAATATGATTACGAGAGCACAAAGAGTAGCAAGAAGGATGCGTCCAACGAAAAAAAGAAAGAGATCAGGTGAACAGCCATGTCTCTCGGCAGGTTGGTGCTTCCTCGGCGAATGTATGTTTTCCACAACCATCTATTTCGAGATTGAGTTGAGATATTCAATTTGAAACGGAGGCACATCGGACCACGCTCCTCTCGGATTTGTTTTCTGAGACCGCGAGTGAAACCTGAGATTCCAGACGTCTATTCAAAAGCACGCGAAGAGATATTAGCCTGTCGCTCGCGCTTCCTCTGACAGCCAAGCGAAATCTCGTTATTTCGTCCTATGGAATCCCGTGTCGACAACTTCGCAGTTCGTCTCTCACGAAAATTGAAGCAGCAGAACAAACCAGCGTAATATTTCAAATCTCAAAATCCCGAAACCTGGCTACCGCAAGGACCCGAGCAGAAAAAAGTAGTTCCCAAAACACATCCAGAAATCATGCGGACTCAACGGGAATCCGCAGAAATCACCTGACCTCAGGGAAACAGAATCGGTGACTCGAAAACGGGCCTGCTCATGAGATCGTATCTCGATCCTAACACCGCGTAACTTCCTAGACTCACCGTGTAGTATCCACGCGCCGATCTTTTGATGTGTCGACTTCTGAGGAGGCTTTCAAGAATCAGAAGGTGAGTCTTGATGTCGAGGCTCGGGAAGTATTCCGCTAGCGACTTCAAACTAAGGTATCCGGACACACGACACGCATGTCTTGCTAAAAGGATCAATTCGTCGAGAGGTAGCTCACGGCACAGACTATTTTGCGACATTTTCACGTAGTTCACAGTCGCTTTATCCGAGGCAGAACTGCGGTCGGCACGGAACCAGTTCAAATTCGAAATCCGTTCCGCGAAACTTGGTCCACTTTTCTAATACTCAATTTCTTCGAGCCGACTCGAAACACACCTTTCACAACAGCGAATGACTACTTTGCCTGTCACTCGATCACAACGGCGCACTGAGTGGAGAGCGTCGCCGAAAGCTAAAGAAAAGCGCGCCAATAACAGAATCCGTTGTGCTCGTCGTAAGTTTGTTTTCGATGTTTGATTTCGTTCCAAGAGAGAGAACCGTTGCCTACTTCCGTCGCTTTAGTAATGTTTGGAATCGTGTTCGATGGGCTTCCAGATGACATTCCCGATCAGCCACACCACCCAAGTACGCGGCAGTACCCGAGACGAAGGGAAAATAGGTAGTTGAAGATCCTCTTCTCATCATCCCTTTGAGCTGCATCTTTGCCAGCTAGTTAGAGACCAATGAAATGTTCTGAACATCGTCATTTTCGTCTTCGGCGTTCTGATGAACCCTCGAGCCAGGACTCGGATCGAGCGCAAAGAATTCGTTGAGAACTCGAATTCAGATGGCCAAACTTGTTGGATGACAAGTTGCGAAACATACCAATCATCAAGCTGCTCATCGATTCCTGCGGTCGTACATGATTCAGAGGGAGGGGACCTTTACGATCGTCAGAGGAGTTTGTTACGTTGGTAAGCGCCGTCTGAACTTTGAAAGGCATTCAATGACTTCGTTGCTCGGATTCCTCAGTCGATCGTTGGGAATTCTTCCGGAACTCGATCCTAAGTCGGTGATGGCAAATGTCGCGGGAATCGAAAGCCGTCTGGAAGTGATCTTGGGAGCATCTTTGACGTCAAAACTTTGCGTTGAGGTATTATGTACGGGTTGCGCTACTTTGGGACTCCGTCGACGAAGTGCACAAACTCGGGAAACAAACGAAAGCGGCTTGTCGAAGTCGAAGCCAGAACGACAACAAGGAATTCTGAAAGCAAGAATGAGCTCCCTGGAGACTTCAACTCCGTCGGCGGTGGGAGCTGCTCTCGTTCAGTTGAATGTCGAGCATAGATCAATATTTCAGTGGTCTGGACTTTATTAACCGAGTCCCGATGCTCCCAACAAGCGGCGCATCCTATTAGCGATGCAGTTGGGGCGGTGGTTACGCCTCTCCAGGCTCGAAATACTCATTTAACCCTGTCCCATAGAAACCGGCTCTCACTTGCCTGAATCAATCACCATAAATCGTGAGGGTAATTAGCCATGATGAAGGTGAGGGGAAAAACTCGCCGCTATCTCGTGAGACCCTCGATCAACGCGATGATTAAGAGGACGGAGTCGTTGTTGCGGGACGAATCTACCTCCGTCCGTTTTGAGATTCTCGAAACTTCTGCGATCGAACTCCTCGAGCCATCCGCACTGTCTACGGTGCGGGACTGCAGTCAGCCCGATGTGCTACTGAATGGGTGAATGAGCACTCAAAATTTGTCAAGTTTCTTGAAATTTCGATGCAAATTTCTTGAGATGAAGCAGCGGAATTGAGCTTCCGGCTGCGCTGACCAAGTTTGAAGGCCTGAAATCTTCTACGGGTATCAACTCCAATGATTCGGGACGGTGGCGGTGATACTCGGGACTAACCCACGGCTTCTGGAGGTCCTGAACGACAATATATGAGCTGATTCAACCAACATGTCGTCCACGTAATAAGAGGTCACCACCCAGGCCTCAACAAAGTGGATACGTCCTCTTCCTCGGCCGCGGCACAGTCTCGTTGCTCCAGTGAGGACGAGAGGAGGGCTATTTTGACTACGACTGAATTAATGCCGCCAACGACTGTGTATTATAGACGAGTTTTCGGTCGTAGGGTTGGTCGTTTGGGTCGGTTGTGTATCCGTGTGTGAGTGTGTGTTAGTGTTCATTAGTGCGGGTCTTCGTCGTGGGACATTATTTGTACGGCGGGCGGCGCGCGTTCATACGATGGCAACATTTTGAGAGAAGCTGTGGCTAACCAGCCACAGCTCAGACCAAAACAGGGACCGAAAAGTTGCTGAAAAGTACGAAAAAGTGGTGAAAAAAACACAAACTTCGGCCTCCAACGTAGAAAGTCGAGATTCCAGGCTCCAACTGGCGCAGGTGCTCTAGAAGTAGAGGTGTTGATGGGCACGGCTACGGAACGTTTACACGACTTGAGTGAATCAGATGAATGTTTCACCGGCGGCGGGCAGCCCGGGAGTCACCTGACGACTCGCAATCTCATATAGGGCACGTTTCTCTTGTTGGGCACGAGCGAGTTGGACGCGTGCCTCCAAAGACTGGCCGAGGATTACAACGAGGTGTTTCGCGGGGGCCGGAACAGTAGTACCCCCTCGGCGAGAACCAGGAGGGAACAGGAGTATTTTCGTCATAGTCACCCACTGAGCCTGTCACCGTAGCGACGGGGAGTCCGAACGAGTCTAACGTGACTTAATATGTAAATTTTGAAACGAGCAGCGAAGTACGAGCTCGGGATTCACCGAAACACCTGGAATGGACTTTCGAAGAGATGAGCTCAACGTGCAATGTCGTTTCCTCCCGACAAAGTCCTAGAACGTTGCACGACTCTCGCGAGGGGACAAAAATGCATCCAAGTGGAGAAACATGGAACAGTGGGGGCCCAACATTTCTGGTTAGGACTTACGCGTGTCGGGTATGGCAGTTGGTTTTCCCCCATATCGACACAGCTCCAACGAACCGTGTCTTCGCTTGATTCTCCACAGTTTCAAAGACTAGTGTCGTTCCGTATCGCATGTACAGACTGGAGGCACAGCTGGCAGCAAAGCCTTCAGGACTTCGTATGCAAAGCCGTTCGAACGAAGCTCATTTCCAAGGGTGCCGATCGGAGTCCTCCTTACAGCGGGAAAGAGATTCCGAAAGAATTCTTTCCCGGTGAGTTTTTCGGAGGGAAAAACTCGCCGACGGAATCTCACTTTGTTCCTGTGCGCTTCCCAGAAAGTCGTCTCGCGGTCTCAAACAGTATTTGGAACGTTTCGCGGCTACACCCCGATGAGTTTTCCCGATTAGGTTGAAGTTTCGTTCAGCTCTGACTGAGTGAGGAAGCAACCGAAGAGAAAACTCCCTCTCTGGATCGAATGCGGGGAGTATCGTGTATCAATTCGTATCGAGAAGTCGCCAGATTCCGAACTTTCGCCGCTACGTCGAGCATTCTCGGCCCATTTCTCAGTATGAGTATGTTGCCACAACATGATGAGGAGTTTTGCTTGCTGACCAACGTCCTCGTTCTCACATACGCGTGGCTCATTTCGCCTCTATTCCCCACGTTTCCCTCGGTCTGCTGCCATCCGTCCGTGGTCTACTTCTCATCTAGCCTCCTCAGTTCCCTAGAGTTGTCAGCTATTCATTGGGCCTACGCTGATGCTTTGGCTCACTGGCTAAAGCTGAGCAACTTCACGCTCCTCAACACCCTTCATGGAGTTGGCAAGACTCAATCTCCAAGCGCTATAGATTTCTTTTTTACAATCACTTGCCTGAATCTTCCGACCGAGACTTCTGGTCTTCTTCACGGTCCGCTTCCGAGTGAGCAGCAGAACTCTCGTTTCCAGACAACAATGAGCGGTTTACCGAAGTGACATTATAAAACATTCGTTCATTTTCTGGAACCGTGGAAACCCGGTCACGAATCGTGACTCCTCATAACGGATTGCCGTTTCAAAGATCATCGAAGAAGACCAAGGGGAAATTCTCAAGCTTTCGCTCCCGATTCCTCCAGCCCGTCCAACTTCGGTCCCTCCTTTTCAAGCTGGGTTTCTTCAAAAAAAAACCAGCCACAATATCTTCTTAGAGCTATAGGATTGATTCTGACGCTCAAGCTATATCTCAAGCGGTCTGAGACAGTAGTAGAACGTACGAGCAACCAATCGAGCGAGCGAGCAGAGGTTCCCGCGGTCTTGGGAGAAAGTACATATTTGATCAGGGTTGGAAAACAACATTCGGATGTTTGCCTTTTGTTTCTTGGTTGGTTTCTTGTGAGCGAACTTTGTGTTGCAGCTCGCTTGTAACTGGGTTGCGGCCCCGCTTCAGCTCTGCTGTCCTCTATGTAGCCTCCCCTGTAAGCCGATTTTGAGCTCCTTACGGCCGGATGGCCAACTACCAAGGTCGCGAGCCGCAAAGCGCTGGTCGTCGAGGTCACTTACTCAAATTCTGCGTTTATCTCCCTCCATCCCTACTTTGGAACAAAAAGTAGACTTATGGACAGAAGCGAGGGCAGAAGCAGCGAAACCAACAAGAATATCCACAAAGTCGGGAGTTTTAGCTCTTTTCTCATATCTTCCATGCATGGAGAGAGAAAGAGAGAAACGACCCGAGTCTGATGCCCAGCCGGGACCCGAAGATTCGAGAGCTCGGCCTGAAACTCAAAAGCGAGGAAAACAGGCGCATAAGCACCAGCGATCGTGGAAGGAAACATCTTGTTCCGTCTGGCGAGGTTCTGACTTCTGTCCTTTCCAAAGAAAAATTGAATGATTTGAATTTTGTCGTGTTTCAAGCGAACCGAAGAACTCACCCCAAAGATCGAGCACTCGAACGCGGCTTTGCGTGATGCGGCCGAGTACTCAATGCTGCAGGAAGGAGGAAAAACGCTTCCGTGGTTTGAAAATGAGCGCAACCCGCTCAGGACCGCGCATGGTGTGTTCATCCTTATGCTCAACCGCCTGATTTCTACTTTTCTCAGTCATGACCCGAAGCAACTGTTGGCATCTCTCCAGAGCCGGCGTTCGGTCGCTGTGCCGTTCTTTCGCACTCACATCAGAGCGCTCCAAGCAACATTTCAAAGTAGGCTTTCATTGCGAAATGTGGGAGTGTTCAACTCTGAATCCCATCCAAGACAGATTTTGTACAGCTCGTCAGAATCTATCAAGATTCAATTAGGTAGGAAACAACGCACACGTTCTACCTATCACAGCAAAGTGAGTTTATTCGGAACCTCGATGAACTCAGAGTATGGATCTCGAGGGATCGTTCGGAAGCCGAAAGATATGACCTCGAGGAGTTCAGAATCTTACCCAAGACTCGTTCAAGACTCGATTCAGAGTGCGATCCGTCTTTGTCGATTGTTAACTAAAACTCCACAAAAGCGCCAACGCCGTCCCACTGAATGTTTGTCGAGATTTGTGAATCCCGGGTACCCGCTTCAAGTGTAGTTCAGAGCGATAGAGGAGCTCACGACTGATTGTCGCTGTCATAGTCTGCGTGTTTGTCCCAGCCAAATCAACGCTCACACAATGGCGTTGTTGACAGACGAGTCACTTAAAGCTTCGAATCTCGAGGAGTTGCAGTCATGGGGCAATCATTCAAATGAACTCGTTCCGATCCTTTCTAGAAAAGGTTTAGCGCGCTCGGCATCCAACCAATGCAGACTGAATCTAGACAATGGAGCGACGACTCGACTGCGTCCCATTCCAGAGTCCGACCGCCTCGGCAATTTCGTCATCGGGAGGAATCTTGTCGATGACTCGTAGAGAATGAATAATTCAAATCTCTCACTTCGAGAGTCGACGCGTTGGCTCCCATTCTTTCCAGACCGCTGCCTTACCACGACCGCAACCCAGATATGGACCTTTCGGTTTCGTGCCAGGAGGGAATCCGACTTGTCAACTTGAGGAGCTGGATTCTTGGGCGGCACGTCGCTAGTTCGATTCGCATTCTGAGTCTTTAAAAGGTCGGCTCCTTCCGCCATCACGTGAAAGGTTCCCACACTCATTACACCAAACCTCGGTACTGCCAGAATGGGGAGCCTTCCCCCGAGGGAAAGTATCAAGGAGTAATTGAGGATGAATTCTTCATCAAAACAGTGCTCCCGGATGAGCTGCCGCGATATGACTCGAGGGAAGCCGGAGTTTTCTCTTTTTCTCTTCCTCCTTTCCTGACGTCGGGAACCACGACGAGTGCTCGGGAATGTCGGCCAGTTTATCAGCGTTAGAAGCCAACGGGAAGAGGGAAAAGACGAGCTTTAAAGCGACTGCAGTCGCTACGACTTGAGCGAAAGCTCATCTTTCGTCAGAGGATTGACTTCAAAGACTGAAGGGCTTTGACTGCAAGCGCAGCTCCTGAGTGACTAGGGGCGAGGAGGGGCCATCAGAGAGCAATCGTGGAACACGGAAAGACTCTCGAAAGGGAACGGCACGTGGGATACGGCGGAAAATCCAAGAGTTCTTGGGGGAAGTATTCAGAACGCGCCTCGTAGGAGTCGGGAAGCTTATGGACTACGATAGTTCGAAGGGAACTTTTTGTCAATCCCCATCCATGATCATGACATGCATGGTAATACTTCGAAATTGAGCACATGAGAAACTTCCGGATATTGTCCATGAAGTAAACGTTCGGCTACAGTGGAAAAAGATGTCGTGAGAAAATCCGGCGGAAAACACTCGGAATCCGCGCTAAGTCAGCTAGTGAGAAGGCCGCGGCCATGTAGAGGGCCTGTGGCCGCACTAGCCCACCCACTTAAGATTTCATTTGGCGTCTGTGTACGTCTCGAAACCGTCTGAGAGTGACCCCGTTTGTGAAACGGACCAGAGACAGCACTGACGAAAAACTTGGCTTTTAGCCACTGAGAAGCCGTGCGTCGTCAAGAAAGGCCGTCTTGGAATCGGTCGCCGAGATCGTTCCGAGGATTCAAGAGGGAGCTTTCGGCAAAAAATGAGATAAATCCAGGCAGACGTCCACGGAGGTCGTTGACTTTCTGGCAAGACGGCGCAGCGTGTGCAAAGACAAACAACACAGTGATATTGGCCACAGCTGGAGGATACATTGTACCCGGTAGCAGAACAATGCCTTTGACAAGAAAGATCCGATGGAGCTCTGATCCGGAAACACTTGGAGTTCGGATGAAACTTTGTTCAAGAGTTCTGGAGCGAGATTACAAATACTTACAGAGTTTTCCCTCCGTTCTAGTTTACAATGTTAAATGGTTCCAGGAATCCTCGTCCGTATGTTTAGAGCCTGTAGATGTAACCCGTTCCGCTCGTCTGACCGCAGAGTGGACAGGGTCGAGTCCATTCCGGACGAGAACTCTTGGGGTGTCAATCGAGGCCACGTGTACACAATGTCGTGCGACGCCGCCATCGGTGCTTCCTCTCGTCGAAATTATGCCCACTGAAGCACCGTTAGAGTCCCGTGCCGAATGGAACTACATATTCCCGGGGCTTTCCGACATTTTTAATGGTTCATACTATACACGGATAACCGATGCAAAAGGACGTCGCTGATACTGTCCAAGGCTATGGCAAAGGCGCGGTCAAAGACTCTGCTCTTCTGTAGTTTCAGTCGGCAAGGTTGGCGGGCGCGGTCGACAACGGATATCATCGGACGTGTATGGAGTAGAGTACGTTTCGATGAGGGATTGTGTTACAGTGCATGGCCTCGCCACTGGCGCAACTTCCATAAAGGGCTGAGAGAGAAGGGCGAACCATCCAACGAAAGGAAGAAGGAACGAACGACAAACTGGGTTATTCTGATGCGATTTGCAGCCCGCCGATGCAATGGTCCCGAGTGGAACACACGGAAATCCTTTTGTCCCAAATCGCAGCCCGAACCGAACCCGCTCGGCTAGTCCTCCATACCGCCCCTGGTCCCGTCCTTGCGCTGTCCCTTTCTCCCCATTTTGGCTGCGACAGCGGCTCCAGTCGTCGTCGTCGTCCTCCTCGTCCAGGAGGCTGTCGTGGTCGTGGCCGGGCCATGTCCCCCTTTGATACTGACCTCGCTCGCCCTTTGTATCTAGTTCCATATTACTCTTTGTAAGAGTCTTATCGAGACCGTGATTCGCAGAGCGGATGGATGAATGTCCTCGAACTTTGTAGTCATAGAGCATGCGACCTGTTCAGCGAAGTCGACGACTTCACTTTCGTACCTAGCCAGAAGGACGCGTTATCGACGCAGGAGACTCGGGTATCGCACGGCCATCTCTAATGAGTCAACCAAGCTCAACGTTCCCGCCACCAGCGCTGGCAAGTTTCGATTTCGCAAGCTCGTCCAAATGTTGGCTGCTATTCTGAACACGATCTCTTGTTGCTAGGATTCATGGATCCGACGACCCAGGGGTTTCAAGGTCGAGCGGTTTGTTAGCTCGTATTTGCATCAAGTAGATCGCGGACGTGGATCACAGCCTTTCCACCTCGTCCGGTTGATCATGCGGAACGTGGAATGCTAAGCGAGGTGACCCCCATGAAGAGGATCTCACGCCAAAACAGGATGGGATCACGCCGGAATCAATTATTAGAGAGCTTCCGCTGAGCCGAAATTGTGCATCCTCGACAGAAGTTCTCGCCCTTAGTCTTTTGTTTTCGGTTTCCTCCGAATTCCAGATGTCTCTCACTAGGGATCTTGAAAACTCATGGTCGGATCGACTCCCGAACCCAACTTCTCAACATCCAGACGAGAAAAAGAATGAGATCGAGCTCGTTTCGGGACGGGAGTCGTCTTCTTCGAGTATTGGAGCGAGTTTGATCGAGTTGAAGGAGCGATAAGTTTCATCCGTCGGGGAATTTGTCATTTGATCCTCACAAAGAAGGGCTCCCGGTGCACGAAACGTTCTCCAATTTGTTGCTGATCGCCCGCCTTCTCGAAATGGGCTACGAACGGTAGATCCTGGAGTACCAACTCGTGTTTCGGATCATTTCACGACTTGTGAGTTTCGCTCGGGGATCGGCATGGAGAACAACAGGAGAAGGCAGGAGTACAAGACAGCGAGAAGGAGAAAACAAAACTCCAAAGCTAGACAACGGCGAACGGGATGAGCTGAAAAAAGGCGGCGGGGAGCAAATGAGCGAGTAGCAAAAGAGATTTTCGAAGGAGACCGGGAGTCAGTCCGACAGAGACAATAGGAAGATCCTGCGAGATGAGGACGCAAGAGAACTCGAACGAACCGTTGGAACAGCTACAAATAAGGGAACAAGCAAGTGGAAACAAGAAGTTTTCGCAGGAGAACGCGAGAGCCAACAAAACATGAGGAGAACGCTCCTGATCTGTCAGGCTGATACTATCGCATTTTGAATCGGCTCCTTATTGGCTCCTGAGGACCGAGTTTTTCGTTTTGAACGAATCTCATCTTGCTTCCCGCGCGAATCCCGAAGAAACACTGGAGAAGAGAGACACGACCGTCGAGCAAAAAGACGACAAGTAAGAACCCCACGACTGTTACCGAAGTCGGCAACGTTTGTGTGGCTAATGTGCACATCCCACATGGAGAGACTTCGTTCCTGCCAGTGTGGGGCATAATCATGATTATGATTATGATTGTAATCATAATCAAAATCATAGGACTCGCAAAATCATATCCACAGCTGTGATTATAATCATAATCATAATCATAATCACAGTCATTCCTGTGATTTTGCTGTAATCATAACCGTAATCATAGGCGCTCTAGTGAGAGCGGTGCAAAACTCTCTACAGCAAAACCTCGTTACAACGAACCGCAGGGGAGCAGCGAAATCCGTTCGTTGTAACGGGGTCGGCCAGTTTTTCAACCCTTCTCGACCTCCAATCCACCTCAGTTCATTTGAGTCGTCAACGAAAGACTCTCTGAAATCTCGCTTCCACAAGCTGCAGCGGAAATTTCGTGTGTTACGGATGCTCACAAGTGATCCGTAGTTCCTTTGCCCCCGCGTTCATCCCCTCAGGAGCTTGGACTTGAACTTTAGCATATAGTTCCCCGGTTGTTCGAGGGGCGGTTGCCTTGTGATCGAGAGCAATCAGAATATCGCGCACGATAATAGACTCTCAACTCATAGTGCGTCAAGAGTACAGCGCCGACAAGCCGTTCGGATACATTTTTGAACGTTTTCTCTCGCTGCTCTGATCGGAGCGACTTCATGGGTCATCGAAATTCGTTATAGAGAGTGATTTCCCCTCTGAAAACGCGTATTTTCGCTTCGTTGTTACGGGAAATTCGCTTTAACGAAATGGCGACCAGAGACCGGAGAGCCACGGATCGCAGTAATTGAAGCAAAAAATCGGGCAGGCAAACAATTTCGCATTCTCATCCTGTGATTACGGTTATGATTACGGCTGTGATTATGATTATGACTATGATTATAATCATAATCATGATCACAGAAATTTCGCCCTATGATTACAATCATAATCATAATCATAATCATTTTTGTGCCCAACACTGGTTCCTGCTCATGCTTTACTCTCTGAAGCAGCGATATGAGTTTTGCCGTAGTGAAAAAAAAAACGATATTTTTCATTCATTCATTCATGTGAGGTTTATTTGACAGGATCTGTATGCTTTATACAGCTCAAGATCTCTTGGGTCTACCTAGGTAAAAGTAAGATAACTATTTATCTCTTCGAAATGTAGTAAGAAGAGAGCAGCAACAATAGCTCGTAGCACCACCTAAAAACGGGCACGGCTAGTTCTGACGATCCAAGGAGGGGAAACGTTTGGATAGTTAGCTGCTTGTCTCGAAGGACCGAATCCTCCGATAACGAGCGCTGTCTCTTGTGAGATTTCCTCGGGAGTCGTCACGGAGCTCTGATTTAGATTCAAATGCCCTTCATAGAATCTCTCCGGTCGCGACGAAGCTTTCCTTTGCGCGCCCCTCGAGTTGTTAGCGGTCGGACGCGAAACCAGTCGTTGGCAGGGAGTAAAGATGAGAGAAACGGGCCGATATAAAGAGATGGGGAGAGTGAAATAGATAGGCAAGAGGATAGAGGAAGGGAGTCGGGGTCCTCAATTTCCGTTTGGGTGCGATTGCAAGCGGTCAGTTTCCTCTCTGAGAAGTCTCTACGGAGTGCTTTCGTTATTCTAATCGTGTACTTTTCTTCAGAAAAAAAGGAAATCCACTCGTTCCTCCCTCCTGCACATCGAGAGAAAAGAGGAAGACGACAAAGGGGAGCGACGACTGAAAGGAAAGAGCGAACGACGGAAGGAGGGGAGGCAGTCATACAGGAAACACAGCACGCCGCGCCGTTCCCGCAACGGTGCCCTCCACGCAAGAGTCCAACAGCACATTAAATTGAACGAGGCCAAGTCTTCGGGAGCTGAATGAACTTTGCGGCCGAGTTCCGGTGCGAATAAGTGGGAAAAGTAAATTTCAGGGAGGGAAGCCTACTATCTCGGTTTAGATGGCTTTGTATGATAGACTAGCGACGGCTTTACGGGACAGACTTCAGATGTAGAACAGCAAGTATGATAATTAGTTGCTAGCCACGTTCCGGATCTCGAATCTCGCACCGAGTGGCCGATTCTTCCTGAAACCGGAAACGAGGTGATTCGTTTCCCTGCGGCTATCGAGCAGATCGCAAGGAGTTCTGTGTCGAGGAATCATTTGGACGGACGTGGCAAATGAGGATAAAGTTCTCGTAGAACTCGGGACGATTGACGGGCAGGTTTTTCTGTTGAGAGCCAAGAGACCGACTCACGGGCACATCTCAGCGGACCATCCACACTCGACAAAACAAACGCATGGTACAAACGGATTCCTTCAGTGGACGAGGAACGGTTTTCGAATTTTCGAGAACTATTCCCTTCTCTTGAATTCGGAATAAATGAATAAATCCGCGCTCGTTGACGCATTCGGAGGTAGTTACGGTTTCTGGATGATTTTCTCCCGAGCCGTGCCACAGCAAGGCGTTGTGGATGATTTGGACATTTTCATGGCCCGAGCGGAGATGTGCTTTCCACCAGAAATCAGTCCCTTCTGCGAGTGTCGTGAAGGACAGATAAGATTCTCCCTCAAAAATAGAACAGTTCTCCAAACCTGTCAAAACCACCTGGAACATGGGCCACTTCTATTCCAAGGACCTAGTTTCTGGTCCTGTCACTGCGAACGTCCGCCGCTCTTGTGGAAATCTTCCGCCATATTCCTGAACCCAAGGTTCGGATGTCCTGAGCACTTCAACCAACTCTCTGCTGATTTTGTCGGAACGGGAACGGATGTGTGAGCTTGGTCTTCTCTAATCTCGGAGTTAGTTCCAAGTTTCCAGGGTCTCGGGCGGGGAAGAAAACGAAAACTCAAGGAAGCATTCGGAACACAATAATCGCAAATTTTCGAAAATCGTACACCTCGTGTAAGTTTCGTGTGGGGCTCTAAAAACCGAATCTCCTATGTTGCCGGCCGGAAAAAGAGGCAGTACGGGCAACTGGACGAAAACCTAGTAGACCGAGAACGAGTTGGAAAAGGAGAGAATACTGAGTTCTGGTAATTGTCAGTGACCTTTCCCGTCTCGTCTTCTCCGCGGCTAGCCAACGATCCGGTGTGTTTTAGTGGGAGCCGAGGAAAGTCAGCTAATCGAGCGAAAACGCCGGAATCAGCTGTAGAAAGAGCTTTCTCGACAACATCAACAACAACAAGAACGACGATGACGCCGGCGGCAGCGGTGCTCATTTAACGATCTCTCGGAGGCTCCCGTGCAGTTTCGAAGACGTTCGTAGACCTCGTGCAGTAAGCTCCCAGCTGTATGTAGGTGTTGGCAGGCCGGGCGAGAGACGGGCTGTGGCTGTGGTAATGCTATTCGAGCAGTAAGCTGAATTTCGACGTAAGCTTCTTTTCCTCGCCTTCATCCTATTAGACGGAACACAATTACCCAGCGAAACGATCGCAGGCCCGCTAGCACCTATCATCGCACTGTTTCAGGTTTGTTGTTCTCGGGATACGGAGTGAGAAAAGTGGCGGCCCCAGGGGCAGCCCTATATAAGATACAATAAACACAACGAAGTTAGTTAGTCTCAAGCTAGAGGCTTTCACTGGCGCAGTCGAAGGCGATCATGGTGGAGACACGTAGTAGCTCATCAGTCAAACCGAAGTCAAAGACCATTGCCGCACTAGGAACAACCGAGGCGGAGCGCGAAGCGTTCCGTAACCTTTGTCTCGGGCTAGTGGAAGAATGCGCCTCTCAAAACTTCCTGGAGGACGAGTGTCGGGTTGCCGCTTCTTATTTCAAGCTCGCGGGCTATCGGACGCGTTTGGTCAGGGAGCGTACGCAATTTGAGAGCGCGGACGGCTACATCGCTTCGGAAGAGTTAGAGCGTACTCTGCTCATGACATGCGAGCACCTTTATAACGCGTTGCCGACGACCCATTATCTGAGATCGAAGCCTACGCCGCCCCACTTCGAATATATACAGGTCAGTGGGAGTGAAGGTTCGCAAAAGAAATCAGAGAATCCGCCGAAGGTGTTCGGGTTCAAGGCACCGAGCGTAGCCCAGCTGGACGGTCGCAATCCTACCCGGTGGGCAGAGTGGAGGCTATCGTTCGATCGTGAGGTCCACGAGAACGCAAACCTTTCATCTGATCAAAAGTTTGATTACTTGGTCTCCTGCATAAAGGAGAGGAGCCCCGCGTCCGAAGTCGTGGCGAACTACCGCGGCGTTCGGGGCGGTTACGAGTTGGCATACCAAGATCTGATTCAAAGATTTGGTTCCGAGAAAAGACTCATCGAAAGTCATGTCAAAGCGTTGAGAGATTTGCCGAAAAAATTTTTAGTGAGGTCTGAATCGGATGTCACAGGCATGGAGAAAGTAAGGCAGGCAGCCCTGGGCCATGTGAATGCATTGCGCGCCCTAAAGGCTCCCGCATCGACCTACGAGATACTAGCTTTGGTTGGGGTACGAGAGGCCCTGCCGTTTGCCGTACTAGCGAGGTACTTCTCCGAGTACGACTCCTCTGATGAGGAAAACGAAGGAGTGGCAAAAGCTTCAAAGGTCGACACCATTTTGGACTTTCTCAAGAGAGAGATCAAAGCTCGTCGTCGTTCGTTGGACTCGCAGAAATCGAGACCGTCGTGGACTCCAAAAGGTGATTCCGAGAGGTCGAAAGACAGGCCTGAGGGCAAGAAACGGCCATTTCGGCGTTTCCCGGCGAAGAAAGAGCAGCAATCGACTCTTATTCAGGATATTCAGGAGGAAGTAGCCGAAACTTTGAGTCCTTTAAACGAATAAACAGGGGTCTTCCAGCGTCAACCCCGCAGTCAAGCAATGAGGCTGTTCTTTTCTGTTCCCCAAGGATTGCCCACCGCAAGGCGAAGGTGAACGGAAGAGATGCGACAGTAGTAATAGACAGCGGAGCTTCTATACCTGTCGTCAACGAATCCCATCTAAACGGGACGGTCAGTTTCAAGGGCAGAGAGGTCAAGTTGTTCGATTGGAGAGGCCAAGCGCATACTTTACACACGTGGGCCAATGTTCTCTTGGAATTGGATGGTATCAAGCAACACGTGGCGTGCTTGGTAGTCTCGGACGTCTCTTACGACATGCTGATTTCACGACCGTTGATGAAGTCTTTGAGAATGAACCTCCATTATGATGATCAGATCACTTATGGGGACATGAAGTTGCAGACAAAGAGAGAGACTGGGAACAGGCAGTTGCGCTCAGTCGATGACATAAAACACCTCTTCCCAGGCGTGGTGTGTAGTTCCGAGTACCCGCCACCGGTGAAATTTTTCACGGTACCTTTCAAACTGGTTTCGGATGCCCCTATACGTCGAAAGCCTTACGCACTCTCACGCGCTAAGCAAGAGTTTGTAAAGGAAGAGTTGGAAAAGTTGAAGCAAGACGTGGCAGCGTACGTGAAGTCGTGCGTGGTTTGCGGGAGGAATAAGGCAAAATTCCGGCCGAAGGTTGACAGCATGTGTCTAAGGTCGAATGATGGTCCGCCCATGCATACGATTCACCTCGATTTTGCTGAGTTGTCGAAAACCAGCGGTCCGGGAACGAAAACGCGTGCTTTTCTTGTCGCAATCGATCGCAACTCCAGATTCGCGGCGGCCCGCGCCGGGCGCGAGAATGCCGAGGCAGTCATCGATCTCTTGAGCCAGAAAGTTTTCGCAGGAACACGTGTTGTAGTATCAGATCACGCGAAAGTCTTCGAAAGCAAGAAACTCAAGGAGTGGGCTGGGCGTAACAACATTCGGCTCTCTCAAGGTACAGCTTATAATCCTCAATCGAACGGGCTAGCTGAGCGGTTAATACGTGACCTAAAAACATTCATGGCCATGTATCCCATGCACCCGGGTGGTTGGAAGAGGAGTTTGGAATCAGCGGTGCGGCACCATAATTATTCCCACTGCAGCACAATTGGATGTTCGCCGCTTTTCGCTTTGAAGAAACAAGTGCCGTATTTGCCCGCCGATGAAAGGTTGGGCATACGGGGAATTGTGCGTTTGAGTGAAAGGAGGAAATCTCCCGAAGAGGAGCGTGCCGTAAGACAAAGGCAGAAGCGACATTTCGATGGGAGACATTCTTCAAAGGTACCTAGTTTCGCCATCGGAGATTCGGTGTTTGTTCGAGTTGGCAACACATTGAAGTACGACGGCCCGTTCAAAGTCGTGAAAGTCGAAAAGTTTGATGGCATACCTAAGCGAATTTCGTATGAAGATGGGCAGCGCTGCATAAAGACCAGCGCTCTTAAGAGGGTTTTCAAGTTTTGTCCCAGGGGAGACAATTCTTTTAGGGGGGAGAGTGGCGGCCCCAGGGGCAGCCCTATATAAGATACAATAAACACAACGAAGTTAGTTAGTCTCAAGCTAGAGGCTTTCACTAGAAATAGTCTCGCTAATGCATCTCCGGGCGCGGCAAATAACCTCGCGTGTATTGCCTTCCCTATGAATGTGAATCGGCAAGACTCGCATGCAGTTACTGCGTGGATCGAAGCATGCGGGATTCCTGCGAATGACAAGCTAACGACAAGGAATCCTCTGCCGAGAAATGATAGGCAAGGTTGATTCTCTTTCAGTCGGGCGTGAAGATTACTCGGGCCGTTGTTGGTGTGCGACCGTTGCCAGCAGCTAGCGAACGAGCGGTCCATGTTTGTCCGCCGATGAGCTTTGTATGTGATCTCTGTTGTGACGCCTCTGTTTCTGTCTATTGGGCCGTGAACGCTTTGTTCGATGCCTCGACGGCGAAGATATCTTCAAGCCGATCCTTTTTTTTTTGCTGACGTTAACCTTTTTACCCGATGCTTGTTCTTCTCGGTTTTTCCCTGATTGCAGGGACTCGCTCCTCGTTCCCCGACAGGTAGTAAGTTCCGCATCCGTCGAGAACTCAATCCGTTCCCAGTTGTACTCGAGCTGAGCTGTCTTCGGGACCTCAGGCTGCCTCAGCCCTTCATCTCAGAAATTATCCCAGAAAGACCTCTTGCGGAAGTCAAGCGGCACTCGATTCGGATTCAGCGGGGAAGTAACAAAATCTCAGAAATTGTGTCTCCGGAAGCAGATTCAAATCAGCCGAGGGGACACAATCCAGCCACCGTTTTGGTGCCTTGGACAGAGTCCCTTCCGACGCACGCGGTTCTCATTTCGTTTGTTTGTTGCTCCCGCCTCTCTTTGATCAGCTGCTCTGTCGCAGCTCCTGGACTCAATGGCTAAGAGCCGTCCGGCAGAGCAGTTTTCCTCAGGCAGGCACGCAGGGCAGCACGTAAAGAGCCGTCGCAAAAACCTTGGACGTCTCTCACGAGAGACGATGCCTTATTACAGCCAGGTTTTTACTTAATGCAATCGGCCGGGGTTTCTTGCAGGCGACTCTATGTCACTGCAGCCATCCATCTCCTCAATCGTCACTCGGAAAGCATCTCCTTTAACAGACCGTTTGATCAGCGAGGTTTTTTGACGCGGAACGAGCCATCGATCGAGAATGCAGGCTGGGCTCAAGTCCTTCTCGGCTGCATCCGCGGGAAGGTGCACGAGAATAACTTCGTTCGTGGGTTTCGATTGATCCACTAATTCCCATGGCTGTGTTCGAGAGAGCAGCTGCTTACCGACAGATTGATCAGGAGTTGTGAGGGAATGGAGAACGCGGAGTGGGTGCCAACTTCGGCGCAGATTAGTGGAAGTTGGCGAGAAACAGTTTGCGATGATATAATGAAGTAATCGAACGCGAACTCTTGGAGCCGTTGAGCTGAATCCCTGAGCAAAAAATCTGATTATTGAAGTCAGCCTGGGCTCGCTAATGAAGCGCATTCTCGCCCCCTTCCCCCCCCCCAATCTCCCCGATATCGCCCTTGTTTCTCCCCTCAACTTCGCGTTCGCGTTCCACGAAGTCTACATTAACACCCCTGGAAGAGGATTTAGCTGCCGCCAACAATGCCGTATTTGCGACCAGGACCGAACGGTCTCCCCGGGAGCCGCGGTTCCGCTCTTTTTCTCTCTCTCTTTCTCTTACTTGATCGGAGTGGCGGAGGGGAACGGGGAGAACGAGCAGGGTTTTGGAGCGTCTCTCCGGGAGATGAACGGACCAGGTCGTGGAGAACTCTTGTGATTGGAATTTAGGGCAGCTCGAGATCTGGGGTCACACCACCTTCGATTATTCAGAGGGTCCGTCGCTTTTTGAAGGCGGGGTTGAAGACCTCCTTCGGTCATCAATTCAATTTTACGCAGCCGAGTATTCCTGACACGGAACGATGGATAGGAGATCACCCTTCCTTGGCCGAGGCCCATAAAATGCAGAGCCTTGATCCAGGAGGAAGGACTTCCTGGGAAAAGTTTTTGGCGCTGCATTAATTCGCAGTGCGGAACTTGTCTCCTGGCGGCTGTCCCACTCCGTGAGTCCAGCGCGCACTGACCGCTTCTGGCTCGCAAGAAATTCCGAGATGCTGTTCTCAACAACCTCGAATTTTCCATTGACATGAGACAAATGCAGATGTCAATACGCTCGCGTTTTGAGCGAATTGCGACCATTACATGAACACAGCATTAGGACAAGTCTACGTAGCATCTCATCAGTGACGGTTGAGGTAGCTCCGCGCAAAACTCTGGTTTGAAATTTCGGTCAGTAATCTTAGGAATCGGAAGCTCTCGGTGACTAGCTCCGGTCCTCGATTCTCGATCAACAACTCTTCCATTCTTTATATATGAGGTCAGTGCAAGAAGTGAACACCTCAAATTCGGGGAAATAGGTTTGATAGGGCAGATGGCAGCTGTTCGGTCCCAGATGGAGGGATTGGTCATCGTCGGATGACCGATAACGACGGATTCATTCTACTTTCAGCCCGGCCGAGGGAAAAAGCGATGGACGGAAGAACCGGCGGGAAAAATAACCGAGTGGAGCTTAGAGGGAAAATGACACTTCCGACCCAATACGTCTCCTAAGCCTATTGTTACATCACATGTTGCATTTAACCGTCAACACCTCACCGGGAACCATGACACTGTGGAAAATTGAAGAAGACTGCGGAGAGCGGGGATAACCCGAAGGGATATTGAAGGCGAGGCGAGGAGAAACCGGAGCTCGGGAGAAGAAAATGGATCACCCGCCGACGGCCGTGGTGAGCACAATGCGTTCTTGTCGATCATTACCTTCAACTTTCTGTGAAAGTTTCCCGTGTGCTTGCTACGAGTGTGCGAGTTTGCACCTGAATTCGATTCCGCAAATGCTGTACATATACGTTGAGTTGGGAGAGCATCTTTACTGGGTCGGACTTCGCTGACCGTCAGGAAGTGCAATGTTGTTGAGAGACGAGATCCCGCATCTTCTTCACTGTTTCGAGGTAGCTGTGAGAGTTGAAAAGATCTGTCCCTACGTGTGAAACATGATGGCCGTCGGCCATTCGGGAGAGAACCACTGAGGACACACGTTTCGAATTCGGAGAGCACCTGAATGTCCTGTTCGCGTGTGACCGTACACAGAAAAGGCTGACGGATGCATGCATGCATAATACGAACCAGCGAATGTCGACGCCTCAGACGTGGCGAGTGTCTACGCAGGCTTGCTCTGACTGCAAAAGACGTACGACCAGGACGCAGAGGAAGCGAAGGCGACATTCCAAGGAGGTTGCTGTCAGGAGAGCAACCGACGAGAGAGCCAAACGCTGTGGGAACAGGTGGACGAAGTCGGCTAGAATGTTGCTGATCCGGCTGTTGGGGCGTCACGTGAGAGAGAGAGTGAGAGACGCAAAAGTTCAGGCATGACTGTACTGGAAGCGGTCAGCTGGTCAGAGGGATAGGATGGAAACGAGTCGGCAAAGGATTCCGGTTCCCAGGAGGCAGGAACGGAAATGGAACGAGCCAAAATAAGTTGATAGAGGTATGACACCCAGCCCGAACGCACCATTTCGGCAATCCGACTAGGAAATGTTACCAAAAATCTCGGGGAAAGGGATGGGGTTCCGAACGAGACTTCTTAGAGCTTTTATAGTGCTCATCATCCCTTCCGATTCCTTCTTTGAGGCTTCTCTGACCTCCTCGGTTTCCACCAGACGACTTTGCTGCTACGACCGAGTATCCAGGCAACGAAGACAAACGATGTAAAACGTTCGCGCCAACAAAGCAAGACGTGGAGGCAGCGATCCGATCGCGCAGCTCAAGAGTTTGTCAACGCATTCCTTCAAGCCCGTCCGCCACTTATCTCGTTGGTTGGTCCACAAACTTTCCCGGAAAGTCTGAATTTTCGTAACCTTCGTAACTCATCGTTTCTAGCCTCTCGAATCAACGGGAGATTCTCATCCAGTTCCTTGGGGAGCTTCTTGAGGTTGGTATGTCATCGAACACTACATTTCCAACAGTTGGAAAAGAGACCTCACCTCCAAATCAAGTGTTTCGACACTCGCGAACTCTGTGTGCAGCTGCAGCACGTTTTCCACAGTGCTTCCACGTTTTCTTCCACCGCGCTGTTCTTTCACCGCCCTGCATCGGGGGCCGGAACAAAAGAGAATGTGGGAAAGCAGGAGAACATCGGGGCCGAGGGGACGACCGGGGGGTCGAATGGTTCTCCAGTCAGCAGCGTAGCCCCCAGGCACTATCTTTGCTGACGTAAGGCTTCGGTCCGTCTGCTGGTTTGCGCGCTCAAAGCTTACACGTTCGTTCCTGAAAAAGGAACTCGCGGCAGTGAACGGGAGCCGAGCACGATCGACAGAGCTTGCTCTGAGTTTTCTCCCGCAGCCGATGATAAGGAAAAAGTTACCTCGCGATTTATGATTCGCTTATCAGGCGAATACGATGGCGACATCGCTGAGCTTCTGGAAACTTATAAAGCACGCTGACACCAACCGCGCGGATATTTCAACATCTGTCTCTCCAATCTCCTTCCCGTCGTCGTCGTCATTGCTCCTCGAAGCCATCATTGTGAGTCGTGAAACATCCTGGAGAAAATCTTTACTTCTTCCTAAATTTTTGGACGTTCTCCCTTTTTGAGAATGGTCGAGCCTCTTCAAACCTCCCACATTCTTGATGCTCAGTGGAAAATTCGTGTTTGATCGAGTTTTGATCATTTTGTCGAATTTTCGCTCGATTCTCGGTAGTTTCCCGCTGGAACGTGAAGATCGGAAGGTTGGGGTACGCGGAAGGCTGATTCTCGTGTTCCCCGACCCGAATCAACGTTGAGAAGCCTCGCGATGAATATTCGAGGCCATCGCTGCTCGTGGGCGCACTCGCTAAGATTGTATAAGCCGCCTCGTGAGCGTCGCATTTAGCCTGCTGTAAGCTTTGCTTGATCCCCATTTCGAGGAGCTCTGGTTCCCAGTGCCTAAGAAAACTGGGCGGCGCGCTTGGGGCAAACTCTACCGAGAATCGAGCGATTCGCACGAGGCAGAAAACTACTGCTCTCGCAGCAGTACGCTGTGAGACGTGATAGATGATTCTCCGATGGGCAAACTCGGTGTAGCTCACTGCATGGAGACTTGAATCAACAAGATTTAACGTCGAATATTGGAACGTTGAATGAGAATTCGTTCGAGAGATCTTTGCTGATGAAGCATTCAGACGGCAGAAAACCTGCTTGTGCTTTTTTTCAGGTGCGGAGCTCATCGTGTGCTCCGAAGGGTATCTCCAGGGTGTTAACTCCAAGCTGCAACATTTTGGTCGCGTCGGTAATTTAGACCGCATTTCTGCAATTTCAATACCTCGCGGGCCAATTTTTTTTTGATGGGTATAACATCATGTCACTCTCAATCTAACTGAACTTAGTCGGATGGATTCCTCACCTCAAGATTCTTGAATTATTCCGAGTGAACGAATCACTTGATCGATTGGGATGTTGAGTTCGGTCTCCTTGACGTTCGGAGCAAATGACGTCATCACCCAAGAGTCAGAAATAGCCTATAGCTATTTGCGACCGAAGAACAGCTCGCAGTGTACTCCTCTGACGCCACATGGTCTCCCTTGGCCAATCCCTAGGGGTCATCTGAACTCATTGTGAGATCGAGTACTACGGAGTTTTGTTTACGAACTTGATCATACAACCCCGGTGGATACACTGATCCCGCGAAATGGGGCCGCGACTCGACGTGAATGCCAAACACTCCCACTCGTGAGAACCGCCCAAGTACGATACGTTTTGACTCATATCTAATTGTAAGTATTCGTCGCGGCGCAGACTCGCGAGCGAAATTTTCCAATACGTGCAATTATGTTGCATCGCAACTCGCCTCTACTGGTTTCCAGTTCATTGCCCGCTGATTCTCCACAACTACCGACGCAAGTCGAAATGCAGAATAGATCAATTTTATGCACCTGGTTGCGACTCTCGAATCGTCGCGAGGACGCAGCGTTTCCCTGAACTCGCGCAACCCTGAGAATTATTTGCTACGGATCGAGGGCCCTTCCCCCCCCCCCCCGCGAAAAATTCACAGCTCTGCTCAGAAATCGTGAGTGGGAAGGTTACGAAAACATGATCTGATATTCTTTCCTGTCTCATGCCTAATGCATGCCGGGATCACAGATGACACTTAACCTGGGCATTCGACTCGGCGATCTCCGTCTTCGTCTTGCTTTCAACTACATTCCATACGGTCGCATTTTGAGTGGGGAAGAGGGTGGATATCAATTTTCGAAGCAGGTGACCCAATCGGAGAGCGGGGGATATCTCAAGTACGGAAGATGCTGGACATATGGAATACCAAAATCTCAAACGATCGCAGCCATCGGTGCACGGTGAGTTGATAGAACACCGAATTTAGGAGTGATCTTGCGATTCCCTCCAGGGATCGCGCCTGATTTCGCAGACGCTCCCGGCGAGAATGTCAGCAGGCGAATGCTCGCTCTTCTCTCGCGACCGAAGCGTCCTACATTATGCTTATTCCGCCATAGGCACACAGCACTACGCAATATTTCTTGCAGACCAGAAAAGACAACCGAGCCAGCAGTTGCAACTCTCGCAAAAGTCGCGCAACAGCGAAGCAGAAAAACTGACTTCACAACTGTTGCTTGTCATTGCGAGATGTCTTGACGCCGCGCCGGCTGACGATGACACTGACTGACAACGCCGCGCCGCGGCGTTAACGCCGCCGTAGGCCACTCGCAGCGTGGTGGAGCTCATACTCTGGAATCCACCGGGACGCGGACGTCGTCTCAATATTGCACAACGTCAACCGAAAAAAGACGAATGGAAGTGTCTGTTCCCAAGACTTTTTTGAATTGAGAAACCCGATGAATATCAGAAGCGCTCTCCGAAGGTCGTGGGGATTCCGAGGAGAGCCAGCTACCGAGAGGAGCGATCCCGCGGCGCGGGTCAAACGTGCCCGACTCACGACATGTGGGTCCCGGGTTCGATCCCCGCCCGGGGCATTTGCATTTCTCAGGGGTCCGTCGACTGAAGCAATACCTAAACGGTGGTCCCGACGACGTTAAATAGAATTGGCTTGGAGGTTCAGCCAGGGAGAGATTATACATTCGGACCTGCTTGGAATTGGGACGAAGATGAAAATGAAGCATCACCCTGCGAGAGACCTCGGGACGAACCCACGGCACTGCCTGCGTTTGTTTTGCTCTACGCGCGTTTCCCATCCGAAACCAACTTGGATCAGATTCTTCGAGCTCATCCTATCTATCAAATGACACACACGACCGAGAGAAATTCAGAGCAAATATTTGTCCAAGAAGCTGGGCATTCCCGCAATGCTCCCGCGTCGCCGCTATTCTTTCTTTGCCTCGAGTCTGATGGGAAAACTTTGATGAAAGTAAACTTGAGAATCCATTTGAGATACACTAGATTTCGCTGACTCGGCCGGCTCCCGGTGAGAATCGCGCGAAATCCGAAAACGCGCTGGACTAAAACCGCGCGTCACCAGATGCGCGCCGACCAAAACCGCGCAAGTCAAAGGCGCGCGGGACAATTTTCGCTGCTCGCAAGAAGCGCGCGTGACGATTTGCGGTGCTCGCAAGAAGCGCGCACCACAATTCGCGCTGCTACCGAAAATCGCGCACTGCATTTTCCCCGCATGACAACATGCGCGCCTGTATGTGATTTTGCCGCTGCCAGCGGCTTCGAGCATGAATGAGTGACCTCTTGTCGAAGCCGGATCACAATAGCTTCCAGCTATCCTGTAGTCATGATTTCAACGTAGGACTCGATCGTCGCCAGCTCTCATAATCTCCACTCGGAACGCGCCAGATGTCGCTCGTCTGGAGAAATGCAGTGCGCGATTTTTGGTAACAGCGCGAATTGTGGTGCGCGCTCCTTGCGAGCAACGCAAATCGTCACGCGCGCTTTTTGCGAGCAGCGCAAATTGTCCTGCGCGCCTTTGACTTGCGCGGTTTTAGTCGGCGCGCATCTGGTCACGCGCGGTTTCAGTCCAGCGCGTTTTCGGATTTCGCGCGATTCTCACCGGGAGCCGACTCGGCCACACATTTGGTTGGCCAAGCGGGTCGCTATTCATTCAGAATCCCTGACAAAACAGATTTGGGACCGAGATTTCCGGAAAAATGCTCTTTCGTGGCCGAACTCCATCCGGTGGGCCAACTAAAAACACTCTTTTGGATTTTTGCACCGGTGTTTCGAGAAGCTGCGAGTTTACCCCTCGCCCGCATTGGGCAACGGCACTTGGTCCGTGAATTTCTCTCCCCGTTTTCCGGAGAAATCACCACGTTGATTCCATTCCGGGTCCGTTTTCGAAAACGGTAGCGGGAGCCCGACTTGTGAATAACTTACAAGATGGTGTTGAAAGTTTCGGAAGCGTTGTCGGTTGCGCCGCCGACGCTGACGACGCAACCGCAACCGTGACAGCAGTCTCGTCGGCATTTCTGCTCCGTGTCAGACGCGGCTCTACAAGGTGATCTCGAGTGAAAGCGAAGAGAAGTCCGCATCTGTGTTTTTTTTTTCCGAAAAACGCGGAATGGAGCGCCAGCGTAGGCGAGCCGGAGTTTCAGAAGAGTCCGGAGTGCCTGGTCGATTTGTCTCTCGTCTTCCCATTTCCAACCGATGGTCGGTCGTGGCGTCTCTTTTCCTCACCTTGTCCTCCTCCGTTCCCCTGTTATTCGATACAGCCAGTGCTCTCTCGCTGCCGCCAGTGTCGCTCGCTGTTGGTCGCATTGTGGTCAGCAGCGATCTCGGCCCTCTTTTCCCTCGGTCGTTCGGTCCTTTCCGGAGTCTTTCCCGCCATTGATCAGCTCAGCGGGACCCGGCGTCTAAAGCTAGGGTCCAGCAGTCGGTCAGCTCGTGTTGGCGGATGCTTTGACAGCATCAGGAAATTGCGTCCCTTGAAATCTGCGTTTCATGGATGCCGTGTTTGTTCGCCGATATGTCACCGGGACCGAGGCGGCCTGCTCTGCACTCGCCCTCCGTTCCGGGTGGAAATCTTGCTCGCTCGCGTATTTTTAGACATTTTCCGAACCATTCCGGTCGCGAAGCTTTAGAGAGTTCTCCGAAAACAACTTAAGAATCTCAGCGAATCCTAGAAAGAAAAGTTCGAGATTCCGAGAAATCCGTTCCGTTTATATGTACTCAGGATGAACTCCGCGATGTCGATACAAACTTTTCCACGAGCTGAGGGCGATGTAGGGAGCGTGCTCGCAATTTGACTCCTTAGTGTGGATCGTTGATCGGAGCGCAATGTTATCCTTTCTCTGAGAATGTAGCTCGTGGCAAGTTTTATCTTTCTTTTTTTAGTCTCGGGTCGGCGGCTTGAATCTTTGTTTATGGAAGCTCACTCCAGGGACGTTGACGGACATCATTTTGCAGCGCGTGCAACGGCGGCCGGTCGCTTCGTCGGGCGAGCGTTCGACGGCGGGTATCGGGTTGGATGGAGGCTTGTTCCTCTATCCCGTTTTCGAGCCTGTTCATCCACTCGTTCGCAAGCCATGACAAGAAGCTACTTGATCTTCGATGGCACGCCAGGGTCTCGTATTACAACGTCGTGTAATGGTGCTTCTCGCAGGAACGGTGGACACTTTCGCGCTCGTTGCTTCTCTTGCTCCCAAACACCCATATAGCCGTACACATAATGGAACACGGGCTACGACGATATTGTCCTTAATCGAGTGGCAGACGCCATTTTTCATTTTCCGCGACGTAGAACAACGTCAACGGCGAGATCAAAACGAGCAAGAGAATCGGACGGATCAGCGTCAATATCGAAGTCATAGCACCCTGAAATCCCGGATATAAGGAACGTCACAGATAAGGAACTTCCCACATGAGGAACCTCGCAGACAAGGAACGAGGTTCCTCATACGCAAGGTTCCTTACACGCGGGATTTTAGGGTACATTCCAAGGCGGGCGTGACGCACAAAATGGACAACCGGACGCTGGACTCTGTGCGTACCGAGACTAACTATCAGTGCCCCAAGAGCCGCTCCAGTTCGTTGAGTCGAAGATCGAGATTCGCTTTCCCTTTTAGCCCCTCGGATCTTCTCACGATTCCTTTGTCGAATCGTTCCGAGTGCCGTGCCCCTACGCTGGAATTCTTTCAACATGCCTGCACACTGGGCTCAAAACGATTGATTCCATGCAGGTCGCCGGAAGAGATACGAAGCCTTCCGGCTTGGTCCTTTTTTTCTCCTCAAGGCGGGAGAAAACTCCGAACCGATCGCTCGAGAGGAAGATATGGGAAACATTCGGCAGACCAAAGCAGTTGGTGGTCACTTCTTGCGCAGCTGTTCCGTCGTATGCGAGGCAGGGAGGCAGGCCGGCCCGTCAGACCGTCCGAGTATGAATGTACGGAGCCGAGACAGAGCGAGGGGCACTTTCGGACGGCTAAGCGAATGTGCAGCTGGGCGAGCTGCTGGCTAGAGGCGTTATCCGGCATTCGGCGTCCATCTTAGATTCTTTCTCGTTTTGTTTTGGGAACTCGAGCCCGAGGCCATAATTTCGTACGGCGCGTGACAGTCACATACATTCGGCGGACGACTGGCTAGCTGGTTGGCCGCTCGGCCGGCTCTAGAAGTAAAGCTCTCTTTTGTGCAATCCCGAAAGCATTCAGATTGCTTCGCCCGCTGAAATAAAATACTCGCGCGCACTTGCGGACTGCCGCCTCTCGGCTTCCTCCGCTTCCGAGTGGGATGCAAGCGGTAGGCCAACGCAATTTCAATCTGGTCCTCCGGCCGCGAGCTGCATTTGACGGTCTCGATAAATTTAGCCTTCGTCCACCGCGGTTCATTTTTCTCAGCGGCTGACATCGAACCCGCCTCAGCGGATCCACCCAAAATATAACCAGGCTCCGAGAGCTATCGATGAGCCTACTCTATGCTGCGAATTTGATCTATTCATCGCGTCCATCTCCATGACCGGACGTCCGCACCTATGGATTGGCCTGTCGGATGCGTTCGAGCACTCACATTCGGAACCTTGGACCTTGGGTTTTCTGCCGAAATATTCATTCACTTCGTTCAGGGTTCGTATCCTCGACTCGGTCGGGCTGACAATGTATCCGCTTCGAGCGTCATCTCGGGATCGTGGGGCTCCGAGGAAAGAGTGAGTTTCGAGGAATCGGGACGCGAAGGCTCGAGAGGTCAAAGGGGAAGGACAGTTAGCTTGCTCGGGCCTTGCTTCTGCTGCTTGCTAAATCGTGCGTAAGTTCAAAACTCTCGCAAGATGATCACCGGGAGAAAGATGGAGAGAAAGCGGGATAGACTGTGCACGGGGTGAGTCAGTTAGTTGGTTGGTTCGTCGCTGAAGCGTTCTGAAGGAACACGAACGTCTTCCTCATAATCGTGGTCATAGGCGACGCGGCGGCGGGCAGACGGGCGGGCTGAGGGAAGACATCGTCGTTTGTGACGTCATTGTCGACGGCAAGACATCTATGTTTCTCCTATGTTCCCGCTAAGCGTTCGCCGCCATGCTCGTCGTCTTCGCTGTCGATCTTCCGTTAGTCCCGAACTACGTATGTGCTCTCTAGGCCTCGGAATAGTGGCGGAAGTTTTTGCGTCGTTCACGCGCTCGCCAATGTTTTCATCGCCGGCATTCGAGGGACCCCTAATTGGACCTTCGGCGTGTCCAGGGCAGTCATAGAGACAAAAATGGATCGCCCCCGGTCGTGAAGGTCAACGCGCAATTTAGAACATCACCAACAAACTATTTGCGCGGTAGCTGACGAGTCCTAATTTAGCAGAGGCGCTCGGAAAATACTTCGAACGTTTTTGCTCCTTCGCCGGTTTGAGGCTGACCGCCCATCCCGACTAATCTGACCGCCGAATCGAAGCGGATGACCCTGCTGTTGTTGTCGTCGTCAGCGTTATCGTCTCTGCAGCCGCCGCCGCCGCCGCCATCGTTGTCGCCGATAATGTCTGCGGAGCAAAACTGGAGTAATTCCATTAGGTTCATAATCCTCGAAGTTTACTCTATTGGTCCTATAGGAGTCTCCCCTAATCCAGGATTAACTGCAGGGCCCGAATACCTAGGATTTAGAAGACCCGGACCGAAATCCCCGCTCTGCTGGTCGGGAGCGAACCTGACCGACTGACCGCCCGCTTACGGCCGTCGGGATTTCCCTTGAAATAATTCGGCGGAAAGAGCGAATCCGAACGTTTCAACATATACCTAGGTAAATATATGCCGGGAAATTTTCCCAACCCTTGACCTGATAAGCGTTTTCGGAAGCGTGGTCGTTTCATTCTGTTTCCTGCAATTCCATGTTCTGAGACTTTTCATCTGCTCTCAATCCACGACATCACAGGGAAAGCAATGTACTTTGTTAATAGATTCAATCCAATATCTGAAAGACCCTCATGGATCCCGGAATTCAGAAGGATGAGTCTCAGCGAGCTCTCAATCAAGAAGGCAGGGGACCGATTCTTGAGTCGTCCTTCAATTTACTAGAAAAATTCCAACCTCTGACCTAAACTCCTCTCACAAGCGCTCGATAGACGTGCGCTACGGAACTTTTTTGAAGGACCGCGAAAGAACCCTCAGTTGTGTTGCGACCAATGGCTTAGCCGGGTAGGGGGCCGAGGGGGGACGCCGACCTCTGGGGTGCAGAATAGTGACCTGGGGCCATGCTCACGAACCAAGATTTCGAATCCAAATTGGAGAAGCACAACTTGTGCGCCAAACACATGGGCATTTGTGTTTTCGCGGATGGGAAATACCGATTGCTGGTGATGGTAGGCTTACAAAACTGCGAAAGGCGGTTTCCCGCGGTGCGAAACCGCGAATTTCCCGCAGTTTTCGGACCGGTATTGAAAGTCGCTGCAATGTGTGAGAAACGATGTCCTTGGAAGTCTTTCAGCGACCTCGCTCGAAGCGGCCCACACACAAGTGGGTCTGACAATGAGTCGCGCGAATCAGCGCACAAGCCGATCCGTTTGGTGCCTTCTAACGGAGAAATTTTTCTGAGAATCGTAACCAAGTTCACCCTATCGTTGCCTCTCAGAGCTGGATAGAAAACAGCCTCACTCAGAGGCAGAGAACAGTAAATCTTCGAAAGTCGAGGGTACGTCCAGAATTCGCTTGTTCTTCGGGGTCGGGAGACTTAGCCGAAATGAGTCACGCTGCAATCAACGGGCAGATCCATTGACCATAGTCTTCGACCGTAACTTCCCATTTTGATCTTGAAAATGTTAATCATGGAACCCGTTTCTTCCATTCAGACTCCACACTTGTTGTAGGTTGTTCTACAGCAGAAGCTCGGGATCATGATCCGCGGAAACATGGGAACCAATCGCCTCGGAAGATTGAACTTTTCTGGAGTTAGGAAACAGGGTCCGGAAATCGCTAGCGACATGTGAATCGCGGTTTCACACTTTAGTGGTGTAACAAAATTACTATATAGATATTAAGCGAGTCTCGATTAAGTTCTTTCAGCGTTAGAATCTGCTTCAGAGGCGACCGTATTTTCACCAAGAACCCATCAGGAATTCAGATGACTCAGGATCCCACTCGGGTAAAAGCAAAGGGATCCGGTGGTTCGCGGACTCCCCAGATCCACAATCACATCGAATCACACGGATTGATGATATCGGGAACCACGCGGGGTTCTTGGAGGCTCATGAACGTCACACTGTGTTTAACGTGTTTGAGTTGGTCAACGCTCGCGGAAAAAACGACTTTTCAAAGAGGGAGACTGAAGAACGGAGGTTGTGCCAAGTCACCGGTCTGCTCTGAAAAGCTGGACCGGACGTGATTCTGTCATCGAATACACCTGGGTGCGGTTCTGATCAAGCTCAACAACACGAACGTCGGAATTAATCTCCGGATGACCTATTCGTTCCGAAAATCGCATCCACGTCCCAAGCATCGACCCTGATGAACTTCGTGTCCGATTGTCCGTGGAGTTCGTTGCCACGTCGTGTACCACGCGAGAGTAACGACTGAGGAATTCCGTGTCCGTGTGAGTCACTGGCCCAGGATGTGTTTCCGAGTCTGACTCGTAGCGAACTCGATAAGTACAGCATCCGAGAGCAAGAAAACAGCGCACACAATGACCTTGAGGGAACACTGCCCTACCGGTCATCGGACCGCGCCCGACCGCTGGGACCTTGATTCCCTAGTTCTCGTTTTGAAATATTGCGGCTCCGCGTTTTTTCGACACCACTGTCATCAATGTCGTATCATCGACTTTTCGTGGCGAGCGTAGAATCAATGAGAGTCTTTCCGCTACAATTGGAGCCCTTTCTTCTCTGACGCTGTCTGTGAAGAGAAAAAGCGAGTTTTTCCGGTTCCACTGAGTTTGAGTTTCCATTCGGCTGGGCGCTTCACCTGCCGAGATGTTCGTTGTCTTGTGTGTGGCGTTTTTGATCAGCCAAGTTGATGCCGGTAACTGGAACGACACCTGGTATCGGTATCAGAAAAGCAAACCGCATGGATTGACCGTGGTTTCAGTGAATCTCAATGTCCAGTCGATCAACCGGATCGATAGCCACGAGGGCTTCATCCAGATGGCGATGATCTTCCGCCAGGAATGGAAAGACCACAGGCTCACCCACACCGCTCAACGCCACTACGTTCCCCAGTACCAGACCGTCGACCGACATGACATCTGGGTTCCGGATACTTTCTTCCTCAACGAGATGGACTCGTATTCGCATTCGCTTCTTGAGGTATTCAACTCTTCCCTCGTCTTCTTCACTCTGCATTGGTTTGAAAAATTCATTGTCTCTCAGGTTTTTGAAAAGAGCACCACAGGCTAGTCTACATTTTCCTCTTCGTTAGTCTGGAGGTTTGAAGGTTGAGTTTTGAGGGAAGTTCTTGCTATTCCAGGATAACAGCATGGTCCGCGTTTTTCCGTCGGGCGACATTCTTCTCAGCAGAAAAATAACGCTGACGTTGAGGTGTCCTATGGACCTGTCGAACTTCCCTTTCGACACTCAGGTCTGCACTCTTTACGTGGCGAGCTACGGCCACACTAGGAATCTGATTGACTACCATTGGAACACCAGCCAACCAATACAGTTGACTCGCGAAACGCCGATACCGGAGTTTGAGCTCCGACAATATGACACGGAACAGTGTCATTCCCGAACCAGCACAGGAGAGTACTCCTGCATCCGAGCGGACTTCATGCTCAGAAGGAACTGGCGTTACCATCTGGTGCAGGTAACTTACCATGTGCCTCCATCACGGGATTCCCATTCCGCATCCATGGAACCGATCTTAAGTTTTTTGCGCAATGTAATAACATTGACACATAACGCAGTGACTCAATCCCCAGTGAGGGTCCAGAGGGTCCCGAATGGCAAAAACATGCGATTGGGAGTGCTCAAGTGTGCGAAACGAGATCAGTAGAAGCTGGCTGATTGAGAACTCTTTGAATATCTACCGTGTCGTGAATTCCTCCAGGAATTTCCGTTGGTTTTCTTCAAGGATTTCGTACGGGAGCAACGCGGACCCTGACATTTTGAGAGTTGGGATGCGGGCGGCTTCGCTATGGCGTCGATTCAGTTTCGACGCCTGAATTCCCTTCCTGTTGTGTGTCTGTGGTCGTCATCAAATGATTGCATCAATGATTCGACAACGACCATTCGTTCCGCTAACGGCTTGTCTCACTTTGAGACAATATTTCTCCATCCGTGGAGAACGTCTCGTTGATGTTGTACTTTCGAGTAGACGCCTTTCTATTCCGATTTGGCAACAATTGCGGAGTTCGCTATGAGCTGAGTTTGTTATAAAGAATGCATGTCGTCAACCGAGGCTTTTTGCGGGGTGCCGCGATGACAAGCTTTGCATCTTTCGATGCTAACGTCGCCGCGATTGGTGGTTTACAGGTATTCATACCAATCACAATGCTTGTGATCCTCGCGTGGCTCTCATTCTGGATCCGTCAATCGAGTGTGCGCATCACCATCCTTATGTTCGCCTTGGCTTTGGCTGTCATCGGCGTCACGACGCTCAACACCACGTTGCCGCATACGAACTATGTGAAGATGATCGACATCTTCACCGGTGTCGGGTGAGTCAGGTCGTACCGGAGGATCAGCTCACGGGAGTTTCTTCAAAGGAAAGGTCTCAGTAGATCTGTCCAGAGGAACAAACTCTCTGAGCGAATGCCGGAGGACAACGATCCGCTCTCATGGATTTTCTCTCTTGTAGGCTTACGTTCATTTTCGCGGCAATCGTTGAGTTCGTAATCGTTCTGAGACGCGTCCCCGACGATCTAGAGAAGGAAGACACCGAAGACAAGATCGATCTGACCGCTCGCGTGGTTTATCCCGCGAGTTACGCTGGATTCATCCTGCTCTTCTCTTTAAGCGCATTGCTGCGTTGAAGCAGAATCGAATGATATCTATATTTATTCCTCAACTGAACCAGTGCACTGGTGCTCTGAGCTTGAGTCGCGTCGGTTGCCGCGACTCTCATTCTGATCCGGGGAGAAACTGATTCAAATCTGAGAAATTACGTTTTCTTAATAAATCTTGATCGGTGCACCCTCCATGACTTCTTGCTCATCGAGATTGTTTGTCGAACGCGCCGCAGAACTCGAGAAAGAAATCACTCCTATACATGTCGATATTCAGGGAGGTGTTCCGAGGTTACCGCGACCATCGATTTCTATGGCAAAGTTCTAATTGTCGCGCCTCCGCGCATGCTTCTCTGCATCCATTTTGGAGGCTGACCGTCCAATGACTTATAGTATGAGGTGGTCTCCATCGATAATAGCTTCCCGGTATCAGACGAACGATCGGTATCGATGCATTATGCATTCTTGTTGATAGCTGCAAACGCTGATCACCACGTCCGAAGTTCCAGAGACCACTCGCGGGGATTGCTCGATGTTATTCTAGAAAGGTATCTCAGTGCAGAATGTTCGCCTGATGTGTCCTCGCAAGACGTTAGGCTCCCCTACCATAACTTCATGCATTTGCAGCACAGCTCCCGACTTTGATGTGCCACCATTCCGTCGCCCATCCCGAATCAATCGAACGACAATGACAGTGTTGATCCAAGCTAGTGACATTACCTTGCTGCAATCAAAGGAGAGACCGAAATCGATGCTTCCTTTCTGATCGCTACCATTGTTGTTCGCGCCGTTCACGTTATCGCGAACCACTCTCAAGAATTGCGAGAAGAATCTCAATACCGCATGTTTGCCCGCTGTCCCGTTGTTTGACGACATCTGCAACCTGCAATAATTCCATGCAATTCGTGACCAGCGTCCGAGTTTGATGGACCAGCATCGCGGATGAGTTGAGGACGAACTTGGGCCTTCCCGGACGAGTGCTTCACGGAATTCCGCCAAGTATGCATTCATCTCCACAAGTGAAGATCGAGCTCTGACTCAGCATTTCGACTGACTTGGTTCCAGTTCGAACACTACCTCTGAACATGAAGTTGATCCTTGCCGTGATATTAATCACGACGCTGTCACCCTCTTGCCACGGTCGACACAAACATTCTACCGACAGCTCAAATTTGGCGGAGAAACTGCAGGAAACAATTCAGAAATTGTTCTCTCTACACAGCTCCGCCAGTGCCCCAGTTCTCATAAACTTGAACTGTGATTTGGACCTGAAATTCATTAAGAACCTCGTGGCGTCGCATGTCTCTCCGGTACTCAATTTTTCCAGCGCGTACTCGACCTTCAATCATTCCCTCGAAACCATGGCAATGTATGCCAGAGTTTTCTCGGCGGGAACTAGTGATGATCGCTTCCACTTGGGACTGTATTGTAATCTACGTGACCCAAAAATAATTGGCGGATTGAAGTCAAACGTCATTCTGAGCGCTTTTCGATCGACTTTCTCACATTTGCTGATCCCGAACCACAGCCTGGCTTTCATGTGGATCTCTAACTCCAACAATCTGTGGGATCGGCCGCACTATCGCATGCTGACTCCGTTCACTCAAATCTATGCCCAATGGAACGAAAAAACCCGCGAGCTCAGACTCAAGACAACTGCAAGTTCCATAAAGAAACTCTACAATCGTTTCCTTCATATGCATGTGAACATAAGAGGAAATCTGCGGGATTTCAATTTAGAGGACCTGAAGTTCGGCAGAACTTCGGTGCGGAACCTCAACTTCCACCGGATTGCGATCACGAACTTGACGACGCTACTGATGATCGTCGAACTCCGTGAATCACGAGCGTCGAACGTATCCTTTTTCGTTCATTTCAAGAACTCCCGTATGGTCAGAAGGTTGAGACCGATCGACAAACACAAGTTCACTTCTTTCCATTCCCTGATCGCCATAGCCCGAGTGCCCTCTGTCAGCAGGGGGAAGCAGATGACTTTATCGATATTCCGACTAGATATCTGGATCCCGATAGCTTCGCAGGCTCTGATAGCGACGATTGTTCTGTACTTCGTAGAAAGAAACCATGGAACGATGTTTTTCCGACTGGTACTATGTGTGGTGTTCCCCGTGAGTTTCGACTTCCGCAAGAAATCCAAGGAGTTCCTCCTCATCGTTGGAACCTGGATCTTGCTCTTGCAGGTCATCGCCTGCGGTATCAAAGGGGACTTCACAGCTTCCATGCAAAGATTGCCCGATAAGCGAATAAAATCGGTTCGGACATGCCGACCCTCCTTCCTTGGATATCGTGACGAAGGCTCATACGGACTGATCTTCGGTTCGACCATGCCGGATTTCTTCAGACACGAGCTTCCCGCTCTTCTTCGAGGGATTCCTTTCTGCAAGAACGCGGATGGGTTCGGACCTGGGCGCGAAGCTTTCCTCCGCGATATACCCTTGTACTCTTTAGAGTCGCGGCAAGGAACGATGCCGAATACCGTTTTGTTTCTGCTTCGTGTGAGCTCCAGTCGTGATAAGGAGTCGCGGCCAGAGGATGACTTCACCCGAGCGTTGGACCTCCAGGGTATGTGTTGTTTCCGGCTGGCCCAGATAGGGTTGACCTACTCGCTGTTCAAACAAAAATACGAAATCGAACGCTGGAAAATTGAAACCAGATTCTTCAATGAAGAATTGAAGGCAGCCCTTAGCCTCCCGATCTCCCCAACTTACCACGAGAGACTGTGCTTCAGCGACACAGGTACCGCAGAGGATCGCTCGAAGAAACATGCCGGTCGGAGATGTTTCACTGAGGAAGAACTCCATCCCGACAAGGAACACGGAATAAGGTCTGAGGATTTAGATTTCCCCATACAGTTTTGCGCGGTACCGATTATGCTGAGCGTACTGTGCTTTTTGGCGGAGTCTCTGTACTGGTTCTGTCGAAAACACGTTTTTAACAAGCTTCGCCGCGCAAAAATCGGGGTCCGCAACATATCGCCGCCTATTTCAACTTAGACGAACGGAGTCATTCAAGCGGTAGATTAGATCTATGACGTTGAAGATGACGGGGTCCTCCACGGGGAAGAACAAAACCGGGTCACGTCGAGTTCCCCCGGTGACTGAATATCACGATGGGTTCTCGAGCCGGCTCTGTTCAGGCAAATCTACTCTCCGAGGAGCGAGAAGAGTCGTAGGCTTGAACTCACGAGATCCTAGAGTTCGATCAATGCGGCGAACGGTGACTCCACGTGCATCATGTATTCGAGATACCCCCGAGCATAGCACATTTTCAAAATAAAAATACGGAAGTCTGCACCAATATTGTCTAATGTTTGTAGGATTCGATGGGAACGGGGGAAAAATATTGTCATGTCGGATATCCGTCGTCGCAAGCGTCGTTGCATGTGGATTCGGCCGCCTGGCTCAGGTACCTCACTGCGGCTCTTGCGAGCTCCGATCTCAGAAGCTCATGATTCGAAGATTTGAGTGGTTTCAGGATACTCTACAATGGAGTGCAATCCTGAAGAGTTCACCTGATCGGGAACACGTATTCCGTACTCTGTCCACCATTTCCATATCCTGCGAAGTATGCCGGGGCGACAGATAACTAAGCGGGCGTGGGGGTCTCCGGGAGGTCTGAGAAAATTTCAGAGCCAGTGGAAGATCGCAGCAGTTTCACGTTTTGCATACACAGCTTCAACTCAAACGCAAATTTTTATCGGACCTGTATTGACTGGATCGCGCGAAATCGGCCATGGTCACAAATGCCCCCCCCCTCCCCGACAGCCATGCCTGTCCCATACACCCCCGTTACAGGGATCATCATCATGATTGATCTTTTGCCCAATGAAACGGTCTTGGCCCCCACCCCCCTCCCGACAGAAAATCCTGTATACGTGCCCGCCCGGAACCTTCGGATCATCGAAGAATAGAAGACTTTGATGAGACGTGGCAATGTAGCCACTGGATGCCCTTGAGATTTTTGATGGATGACATTCATTGCTCCCAGTCTCTGATATGAAAAGGCTCAGATGTTTCCGTCGACAAAACGACCGTCTGCGCAATCTCCGGATGTAACAATGGGTGCACATCAACGCAACTCTGTTGATGGCTGCCATCATTGATTGTAGCTATCAAACTTTTGCAAAACACTCACGGAAATTACTCATCACAATTCCGTGGAAAATGAGATCTTGATGCACAATATTTGCCGATTGTCCCATGGATGATGAAGGTCGTATGATGTCTTTCGAGAATGCATCGGCATGATTTATGATCATCGGCATACGACCAGGGAAGCACAGCGTCTCAGGTGGACGAGTGTACCCGTTGGTGAATCCGGACATAACCAAAAATCGTCTGAACCGCACTGTCCGAAGTTCCGCTGACATTGTTCTCATCTGTCGTCGAAATATTGAGTTGACATCGATTCAATTGTCCAAGTGCCTCGGTTTCAGCGTGAAGGCTCTTTCGAACCATGTGGGCGATTTATGCGGTGACACTGTTGCCAGCATTCTTCTTCACCAGCCAGGGCCGACCGGCAGAATCTAGCGACTTCTTGATGGTAGCAGTGCAGAAAACCATCCTGAAAATGTTCTCCTTATACAGGTCCAATGACGCTCCAGTGCTCATCAATTTGAACTGCAATCTTGACCCGAATTTCGCGAGGAGTCTCGTCGCGTCTCATTTCTCCCCCTTCTCCGGTCATTCTTCACCCCTCAAGAATTCACTCGATATCATGGCGACATACGCCAAAGTTTCCTCGACGAAGCCGGGACAGGATCGCTTCTACTTGGGACTATACTGCCATCTACGTCGTGCGAGAAGAGGGAAGGTGCCGACAGCGCCCCTCATCCTTGGCACCATTCGCTCTTCTTTTTCCCATTTGCTGATTCCAAGCCATAGTCTTGCATTGATGTGGATCTCTGACTTTCCGAACGTTTGGTCTCAACCGGATCTACGCATCTCGGCTCCGTTCACGCAAATATATGTCCAATGGAACGAGAAGACTCGCGAGCTCGCTCTTCAGACAACTATGAATCCCATGAAGAAGCTGTATAATCGTTTCCTTGATATGCATCTAAACACCGGACAAGATCTGCAGGATTTCAATTTAGAGGACCTGAAGTTTGGCAGAAGTTCGGTACGTAACCTCCACTTCCACCGGATCTCGATCACGAACTCAACGGCACTTCATACGATCGTTGAAGTCCGTGAATCGCGAGCTTCCAACGAATCTTTTTTCGTTTTCTTCAAAGAAACCGAACTCACGACAAGAAAATTGAGACGGATCAACAAACACAGGTTCACCTCCTACCACTCCTTGGTCGCCGTGGCGCGCATACCCTCGTTCAGCAGAGGAAAGCTGATTACACTTTCGATGTTTCGTCCTCATATTTTGATTCCGCTAGCTTCTCAAGCTCTAGCAGTGACTGTACTCTTGTCTTTCGTTAGAAAAAGATACAGAACCATGTTTCTTCGAATAGTTCTCCGTGTTGCGTCCCCAGTAGATTTCAACTCCCGCGCGAAGCGTAGAGGGCTCCTCCTCATCGTGGGAACCTGGATCCTGCTCTTGCAGGTCATCGGCTACGGTATCAGAGGCCACTCCACAGCTTCGATGCAGGGGTTGCCCGAAGATCGGATAAAATCGGTCCAGAAATGCCAACCCTCCTTCCTCGGGTATGATCAAGGAGGTCCGTACGGACTGACATTCGCTCCGACATTACCGAACTTCTTCAAGTACGAGCTCCCTGCTCTACTTCGGGGAACTGTGTTCTGTAAGAACGTCGATGGACTTGGGCCTCGGCGCGAGGAATTTCTCCGCGATATTCCCATGTATACCTTGGAATCAAGGGAGGAGACCACTCCGAGCAAAGTTTTGCTCATGTCACATGTAAGCCCAAGCCACGATGAGGACTACGGCTCAGGGGGTCATTCCGGCCAGCTCTTAGATCTTCAGGGATTGTGCTGTTTTCGGCTCGCTCAAGTAGGTTTGACCTACTCGCTCTTCGAAAAGAAACACGCAATTGAACGCTGGAAGAATGAGCTCAGATATTTCGACGACATGCTGCGGATAGCCCTGAGCGTACCGATATCTCCCACATATCATGAGAGAGTTTGCTTTAGCGATTCAGGTAATGCAGAGGACCGTTCGAAGAGCAATGTTGAGCGACGATGTTTCACGGAAGAAGACCTGCATCCCAATAAGGAACACGGGATAACAATGGACGATTTGGATTTCCCTTTGCGCGTCTGTGCGGGACTGATTCTACTGAGCATCATGTGCTTCCTGGCAGAGCTTTCGTACGGCCTCTGCTGGGAACACGTTGTCAACCAGTGTCGTGACCAAGAATCGAGATCTCAGCAGGTACCGCCTACATGTCCCTAGAGCGTGAATCGTTTACCGCGGATACTCCCGAGAGTGATTCAATTGCGGAAGTGATGAAAGTATACATAGTTGCTCACCAATATTTCCCCATTTCGGCAGCCTTCCATAAGAGATTGCCCCATCTTCTTGGCTACCCCACATGAGCTCTACCTCTCACCCCGAAGGTCAGGGACACAATTGACTTGCCTCGGAAATATTTCCAGACTCTTCCCATTAGCATTGTCCCAACAACATATCCGTGGTCGATCAACAAAGGTGAATGGCTTTGCCGTGAGTCAGTGTGCTCAGGAATCAATATGTGATCCTAATATGAGAGAGTAGTTTTCGTAGGTCTTCTCTGTTTACTTGGACAAAGAATTCAAGGAATACATCCCTAGACTTTTGTATGCCATTACGACGATGACTCCAGCAATCGCCGATGAGTTCGCTCGAAGTAAAAATAATGTTAAGCTTGAATATGGCTGCTGGGTCTCTATGGTCACCCTGACAAGGGAGGTTTGGAAGATGTAACACGCCGAAAAATCTGAAACTCCCGCGAAAAGTTCCTCCTAGGTGAGGGTAGAAGAAGTCTAGAATATTATCTGCGTATGGGCAGTTTGGAGGTCTAAACGGGAAGATCGAAAATCGGCCCTTTAACATAGAGTCTATGGGATCTATGGTCTACAGAGGAAAGAATGCTGCTGAATGAAGACGATAAGCTTTCCTTCCGTGTTATCCGGGGGATTTTACTTCGAATTTGACGCCAGAAGGCCACCTCTGTGAGTGGTTTTGACTTCTGCCGTCTGTTTACACAGCCTGCAGACGCGCTTTGAGCGGGAACGGTCTTCTCGCGCGCGAAACTTGTTGTTGTCCGGTTCACTGTGAGTTCGGAAGTAAAAACGGCACAGAAATTCGAAGATGTCGGCACGAGTGGAGTCAATTTTGGGTCTTCTGAGAATTAAGTTCAGCACCTTGCATTTGAGCGCCAGCGTAGGGCAAAATCCGCGCGAGATTGAACAGAGAATCGCCAACGCCGTGTTCGAAAGCCTCCAATCTTACGACCACGCGGAATCATTTGAAGTGGAGCAAAACGACGAAGTCACCAGCTGCGACTACCCTCAGGATGAGGACTTCATCCCCGTGTACGAAAGCTTCGGGGTCGATCGGGAGTTATTCTCGTTCGAGTACATTTCGAAAGTGATTGCTTACTTGGATGAGCTTCCCACGCATACCTGGTCAGGCTGGCTTCGATGTGCCCGCGATACCCTTCCCGAGCATCGGGGCGATGCTATTCGAAGTCGGGGATGCGTGTTCCGTTGCCAATTGCCGCGGCATAGCCTTCATTAGATGCGTGCATTCCAAGGCGGAGCTCTGCGTCGAGTGCTTATTTGTCAAATTGCATATTCATTGATCAAGTCCTGACGCCAAATTCGAAGTAAAATCCCCCGGATCACACGAAAGGAAAGCTTATCGTCTTCATTCAGCAGCATTCTTTCCTCTGTAGACCATCGATCCCATAGACTCTATGTTAAAGGGCCGATTTTCGATCTTTCCGTTAAGACCCTCAAACTGCCCATACGCAGATAATATTGTAGACTTCTTCTACCCTCACCTAGGAGGAACTTTTCGCGGAAGTTTCAGATTTTTCGGCGTGTTGCATCTTCCAAACCTCCCTTGTGAGTGTACTTTGGTTCGTTGATCCCTTGAATGGGCGGCTAATCAGTGGAAAGAGTTCGAGAAGCTCATCTCGTACTTTCAATGAGCTAACACAGGAAGGCTCCCGAGGAAACTCGAGGGCCTCAGCATCACTCCCGTATAACGAATGTCACCAAGTCGAATCGTCAGCATCGATAGACCTCAAAATCAGTCGAAGCGGGCTCTCGGCAAACGGCTTGCTTGTGAATTCTCTCAAACGACGCTCTCGAACTTTCGTGAAGCATCTGCACACACCTGAGACTCCTCCGTTTGCCCCGCGGATGCCCTCTGATTCTCTTCCCAGGCTCCGAGGACCAATGTCTCCGTTCCTCATCAAAGCCAGATTAAGAGCGGATTGAAATATGAGGATCAAGGCGGATGATGGCCGGCGGCGTTCGCGGCCAAAAGCCTTCCGAAGCTTCAATACGAAGGAACTGCCACAGACGGTTAGGTCCTCGAAAGCCCTCGAGCGGTGTTTCGACGGTTTAAAGAGTGTTATCCCGAGCAAATATTTGGCCGCTGCGAATGATTCGACCCCAGGCTGAGTGTTCGGGGTGAATATTCTCGTAATATGTGGACACTGTCGGCTGTCCGGCTGTTCGCTTGTTGGACTCGAGCTCCGCTCCTCGATCGAACGAGATTGGAAAGTTTTCGGTGAGGATTCTTCGGCTGTCAGAGCGCTTCTTCCGGGATTTGGGAACTCTTCGCGCTGGTTGAAGACTCAAGATTCAATAATTACAGTTTTCCTCGTTGTCTTCTTCTCCCTCGGTCTTTGGTTCGCGAGTTCCCGCTCCTACCGGTTCCGCTTGCGCATATCACCGGAACTGGGAGAGTACGATTCCGCGTGCGTAAGTCCGCATGCGTAAGTCGAGGTAGGTCGTGAAAGTCGGGCAGGTTTCAATTTCAGGAGAGTGATCAACTCGGGTGTAAGGATTGGTGTTCGGTGGCTCGGAATTTCGGGTAGGTCAGAGGGCATTCAGCTAGCAAGTTCAGGGTCGCCCGGCCAAGGGCTCAGAGTATTTCTATTCACTCTGCTTTTATAACAATGGTTCAAGTCTCTAGGAGCGGGTTCTCAGTCAGGGTCTCGTGCAACGGTTTTCGACCCACGCACCAGTGACATACATGGCCAGCTTCATCTGGTACGATTCTATTCGAGGAATAAGCAGCCGCAGGAGCTGCCGGAGTAAGGGTCGCCAATACCGCATGCTCGGCGCTCGGAGACCTGGTTAAGGGGGCAGGGCACTCAAAGTAGATGGATCTACATTTTGGGTTATATCTTTGAAGCGGTAGCACTCAGAAGAATTTCACAGAGTTCATAAGACGGATGAGGGTTCAAGCTATCTTTTGAAAAAGTTTCAAGCGATTTTTTTTCCACGGAGCAAGCTGTGGTTTGCGATTATTCGCAAACCGCGAATTTTCAGAATGGCGATTATTTGCGACCCCCAGTACCAACTCATCCATTCACGGCGGCGTCGTAAACGGAACGTATGGGGGAACTATGCTTGCGTCGGGAGTATCCTACTTAGCGTTGGTTGAGCTAATCACAGCGCATGTCCGAGCTACCACATTCACTCCACGACAGATCATGGGAAAGACATATGATGACGATTGAGACGTATGCGACTGGATACCAGACGCTCCCAAGCACGTCACGAGCGCGGAGCGAGTTGTTTTTCTCGAACGTTGTCGGGCGACTCCGGTCGATGGCGAACTTGACGACAATACCGAAGATGAAGATCAAACTGCAAGAAACAGATTCCCATTAGGATCCGGGGATGGAGCTGCCAGCCAGAGCCCACAAACGACGCCTCCCAAGCTCTCCGGACCTCAGCTCTGGACTAGTGATATCCAACCCAGTTCAAACAATGATGATGACTGATGGATCGGAACAATCCGGTCGGGAACTACCGGATTAACGCTTTGCGAGTGCTTTACCTGATGACGAGGAAGCTGTCAACCACTTTGAAATACGAAGTGGAGGGCAAGACAAAACTCAAACCACAATATCCGACGAGAGCGAGGGCAAAGACCACTGAAAGGAGTATCGCCCGTGCAGCCGCGTCTTGGACCCAGGCGGTCATGTATGCGAGAACGGCGAGCATCAAAACGGGCATGAAGACCTGCATGGGGAGTCCGAAGAGTCAATTCAACTGACAACCATCCTCGAGTGAGATTATGGGATGTTGGTTGCTCTCGAACTTTCAATGATCTCGGCGAAAGGCTCGAAATCAACAGAGGAGAACTTATCATCCGAGAATTTCAGCTTATCATCAGTTCAGAATCCTCAAATAAGAAATACCTTGAAAATGTAGGGGGACCAATTCCTACTCAGGGTGAAGCTGGCGATGAGGCAAGATTATTCGCCCGTGTTGGTTCTCGAAGTGCAGTAATCGGTCCTATATTCCGTCAACGCGAAATCTCGCAGATTCAAGTATTTACTGACTTGTACAGGGCTTGACTCCTTCCAAAGGTACAAGAGCTCTTCGGTTTTGTGACCATAAGGAGCAATTTTCATTGAGCATTCCTGCGTGTCGAACGGGAATTTCCGCAGATCCATCGGACACAGCAGTTTGAGTTGGATTCGCTTACTCATCAGAATCGCACCGTTCGGGAACACCCTCACAAGGCTGTTATCCTGAGAAGAGGAGAATTCGACTTTACTTCTTTCTAGCTCGGCTCTCCTTCAAATCGTGCCCGTCCCCTCAGGATCAAGATTGATACTCTATCCCTGGATTTCATGACTCTGGTTGAGGAAACGGTTATTTGTGCACTCACAGTCATCAGGTTGAAGTCGTAGCCGCTGACTTGATTGCTGAAGAAGGTGTCTGGTACCCAGATGTCGCTCCTACTCAGGGTCTTGTATGTCGAGTTTGGCGCGCTCGGGACCGGAGGATCATAAGCCAGCTTTGGATCGCGCCATAGCTCCCGGTAGGTGAGCTGCACGTCGTAGGTCATGTCATCGACGTTGACATTCCCAAAAGATCTGACGAACATGTTCACAAGAACCGTTGTCGGGTCTACTGGACGTTCTTTTTTGTAATTCGCCCATACTGTTGTCCAGTTGGCGGCCAACGATTCCGAGGCCACAAGGCATAGAACGATGAGTGCTGCTCTCATCGTTGCGTTTGCTGCTGCGCTGCCCAGCTGTCTTCTTGGTTTCCAGTTGAGTCTGTTTGAGTATCACTAATCACCTCATTGGGAGAGGAGATCGCGGTGACGAAAGCGGCGAGTGGCGCCGACAACAGGTGTCGTCGACTGTGGTGTTTCCTTGCTTTCAAAGATGATAAGTTAGATGAATTTTCAAATAATGGGATCGGATCTTCGGTGACATACGACCGAATACACCAATCATGACGACAAGTTGTCCGCTCATTGGTGCCTTTTGGGCTGAGACGGTTCTGCATCCGAAATGTCTTCTTTCACCAGCAAGTCTCAACTCACCTGACTCTGGTCCACTGGTTTCAATATGAGAAAACGGACCAACCAAGGCGTGACGCTTGTCTTTTCCAAACCGTCAGCCCGGGGTTGATTTCGCGGCACGACTCCTTTTCTTCATGAAACTTCGACGCTTCATGAAAACGAGATCCGAAATTGCAGATCGCAGCGTAGAACTTCGATGCCGGTTGTACCGGCGAAAACACCACCAAAACAGTCCTGGCCGCTCAAGCTTGCATCTTATAAACACGAATCAGTTACTATGCATTTCCCCGAGACAGGGAAACCGATGACGTAGTCATGTCTATTGCGACTCGTCTGCCATTCAGAGAATGTTACCTGACACCCGCAACTAAACGGTCGTCTTGATGCCGGTGATATTATCGAGCTAGGGGAGCAAAGTAACGGATTTAATACCATTTTTTTGCGCGGATCGCTGGTTGAGTAGTGGGCAAGGTGACACCATCAATGGTACAGTGTGGAGCGTGACCTCGATTTTTGCATGAAGTTTCATTTTGCATTTTGCGTTGAATTTGCATTACAACGCATTTGAAAATTGAGAGCAACATCTCATGGTCTGAGCGCCATTTGATCATCCCGTTGATCCCGTTTCGAAGCGTCCGTTTTTCGAGGTCATTTCGGACGGGACAGTGAATCTTCGTGTAGTCAGCGAAGAAGTATGTTTCAATGGAGAAGGGGAGGTATCCCCCGAAGTTTAGAACAAAGATTGTAAAGAGGAGGGGTGTGAGAGATCCTCCCTGCGGTACGGCAGAGAGGGCAGGGCGAGGGGCTAGGGTAGAGAGGCTGTCGACGATCTTGATGCGAAATGAGCGGTCCTTGAGATACCTTTTGCATCATTCGATCGTTCTAACAAGGAGACCGATACCAGACATCTTGTCGAGCACCTGCTGGTGATCCACCTTGTCGGAAGCCGACTTCAGGTCAAAATATCCAGCATGAGAGGGGATGAGCCAAGTCCTGAGACATGCAGAGAAGTTGAGTCCATGTAGATTCGAGAGGGACGAATCCATGCTGCCTTGGATCGTGGAGGTCATTGATCCGAAGGTGTCGTTGGCTGTGTCTGGTAAGAATTGTCTCAAAGACCTGGCATGCGATCACACATTGAGAAATAGTGCCAAATCCTTCGGACCACGTTCGTGGACTGGAGTCACAAGCCCGGTTTTGAAGAGATCGAGCAAATAACCATCTTCGTATGATCGCTGGAATATTATAACGGGGGCTCGCGGACGGAAAGTCGGAAGGTCTTGATAAAGATCGGGGGAATGTGATCGGGGGTGGTGGAATTCTTGCCGGAGAGCGACTTATGGTGGCTCAGGACTATGTCCTCATCAGAGAAGTCGATAGGGCGTTCCGGAAGCAGTATGCGGCATCTGGAGACAGGACGAGGGTGATCCACTCGTGTGATATTTGAAGCTGGGGCGAACGTCTTGGCGAAGTACATGCGAGGTACTCCGCCTCATCTTTTGATTGCGTTTAGGAGTGTGCTCGATCCTTCAGTGTGGGCAGAGGCTAGTGGCCTTCGCGCCTTGTGTTCGAGTATCTGTAGAAAGCTCTGGCATCCCGGAAGTCCAGTCTAAGCTCCTTCAGGGAACGTTGCCTGGGAACAGCCTTCTGGAGGCGTTCCGTTAGAGAAACCGAGTCGGGGTTTTAGTGATCAAGATTGGCTTTTGCGTGGGGACGAAGTCGAGAGTATTTTCGGAGTTGTGGGTCGGGAAATTGATGACTTGGAAGAGGTTAATGTATTCACAGCATTTGCGGAATAACCTTCCTTTGGAGGTGCTACCAGAGGGTACGAGGCACGTCCAATCTACCTTGGGGAAGTAGAAGTCGCCCATAGATGGAATCGGGGAGACGGCCTCGCAGAGCGCTGAGATCGTCTTGGTACATTCGATCGGGCGCTCTAAGCAAGTTTTGGAGTCTCCGGAATTCGATGGGTAAAAGCAGACTAGTCGTAAGCTCTGAGCAGGTCCTGATAAGTCTATAGCAACTTATTCACTCTTGGAGGTAGGAGGAATGATTGTGACCTGAGAAACTTCCGGAAGCAGGTCCTCAATGCAGTACTTTTGAGTCGGAGCTGGAGGTTGATCTCGTGCTTTTTTGTGATGAGGTTTTTTTCAGTCCCGTACTTTACGAATCATGAGATCGAAGGTCGGTTCAAGTAGCGGAGGCTCGCTGTCAGTTTCAATGGGTTCTTGCTCGGCCTGGACGGACCGGCATTCGACAGAGCGGAAGTTCTTGGCAACTGACAACAGAGGGTTATCAACGGAGACTTTCGTTTATGCTCTCGGTGTCCTTCTGACTCACGGAAGTAGAGCGGAAAAAGGGCCCAGAAAGTGGAGCTGAAGTGTGGAGCAGGAAGGTAGGCCCAGAAAGTGGAGCAGGAAGGTAGGCCCAGAAAGTGGAGCAAAAAGGTTCTCACACATCTTCCAATATTCCGAGCTTGTCCATTCGCCATCAACCGACATTTCAACTTTCTTCCAACAACAGTCTCCCGGACAGCCCTCGTAGGAAAGACTTCTCGGCTCTACGGATTTCACGGTTATTCCATATCTAGATCGATCTTAGATTCCGTTGTCAACACCAGAATTGTTTTCCCGTCGTATTCTGCTGTAGGGGCCAACGACTCGGATTTCACTGGTCTGGTCACCAAAAGTGAGGCACAACTCTTCTCGACGTCTCACAGATTTCGACCATAGGCTAATTTTCGATTTCCGAATAACACGGAACCGTGTGCCGGACAGACGCAAACCCTCAGTCAAGGCGACCAATGGTTTTCGTACTGTCTCCCGAGTTCTTGCTTTCATCCTTGATGTGGGCGCTTCCGATAGACTAGCACGATCGTCGTCGGAAGTTTTTCGTCTTCGACCGAGCATGGTGAAGGAGCACGACGGGGAATTACGGATAATTCGTTTCGTAGTGTGTTTTGCGAGGTGAGAAGCATGTGTAGCGTCAGCTGACAACAGCATGGAAAACGAAGAAGAAAAAGACCTCCAAACCAACAACAAGTAGACCCGTAAAGCAAGGCGGTTGAGTTCATACTATCTTACAGAATTGAGACTTACGATCGAGGGACTGATTTTCTGCGAATTTCACAAGGGTACCTTCTTTTCGAGAAAAATTCGCTCCCTCCCAGGAAAAATCCTGCAGACGCGCCTGAACGTTGGATAGAGGAGCCTAAGTCACGTTGATTCCGAGGAGAATCTGGATCGGAGGCGGAAGACTAGCCCTTGGGGGGACAACAGTCAAGCTTGATACGGAACCCCACTGGAGGTCATCGGAACTTTGCCTAGTTCCGTGAGCCACAACGAAGCAACCTTCTACAACGAGTTTCCCGTCACGGACAAATGTGGCCTCCTCGGACTGGATTGGATGTCTTCTTCTTCCTCGTTCTTTGATTCGCGATTTTCTGCTCGCGCGAGTCAACGAAACTGGGAGAGCAGGATTTCTCGTCCGTAAGTCGAGCTAAGTCGTGAAAGTCGTGCAGGTGTCAGTTTTAGGAGAGTGGCTAACTCGAGGGTTGCCGGGAGCAATTGCGCCTGACGAGAAGTTTGGCGGAGGCGTCGGGAACAAAGAAGAAGGATTTATTCTGCGGTGAACAAGTCATCATCGGTACATCATCAGAAGTTCACGAGCAAGCTGCAATCTACGTTAAGCCTTCACGCACACCTCAGCAGTCCGTCTCATCAGGGTGGAACCAGCAGCCACGGCAGCGGAATGCGTCTTCCTGCGCTAAATTACTGCACGTCCTTCGGCACACCAGCAGGGACTACATCCAACGACAGGGGCAGCGAACGACTCGCGGAACAGCAGCAGCGAAAGCTGCCGGAGCGAGGGTCGCTAATACCGCATGCTCGGCGCTCGGAGACCTCGTTAAGCTCAGCCGCGTGCTCGCCCGCCCGCCTGGCCGACCGACAGTATTCAGCCTCCAATAGCCGAAGCCGTACGCTCGGCTTTTGCACTTAATACCACCGACATTGTGTCAGTCGCTTGCTCGTCTTCACCTCGACCATTTGACTGCCGTCCGATACATTGTGTCGAGGTTTATCCACGCTGGATGCAATCACTCACGTTTGAAAGCCAACTCTACCATCCACGTCGGTCGTATACAAAACGTATGATGGAACTATGATTGCGTATCTTGGAGGATTATCTTACTGAGCTTTTATTGAACTCATCACAGCGCATGCTCGAGCTACCACATTCACTTCAAGACAGATCATAGGAAAGACATATGATGACGATTGAGACGTATGCGATTGGATACCAGACGCTCCCGAGCACGTCGCGAGCGCGGAGAGAGTCGTGTTTTTCGAACGTTCGCGGGCGACTCCAGTCGACGGAGAACTTGACAACAATACCGAAGATGAAGATCAAACTGCAACAAACAAACTACCATTAGGATACGGGGATATAACTCTCGGCCAGGGCCAATAAACGACGGGCTACCAGCTCCTCAGGCCTCAGCTATTGATCGGTGGTATCCATGTTCAAACAATGAATCATATAAGCATTGGAGATCTGCTGGAGTACTTCACCTGATGACGAGGAAGCTGTCGATCACTTTGAAATACGAAGTGGGGGGCAAGACAAAACTCAAACCGCAATATCCGACGAGAGCGAGGGCGAAGACCACCGAGAGGAGTATGGCCCTTGCAGCCGCGTCTTGGATCCAGGCGGTCATGTACGCGAGAACGGCGAGCATCAAAACCGGCATGAAGACCTACATGGAGAGTCCGAAGAGTTAATACAAGAACTGAGAACCATCCCCGAATGAGATCATGGCGTGTTTATTCCTCTCGAACTTTCAACGAATTTGGCGAGGGGCCCCGAATCAATTGAAGGGAACTTCTCACCCGAGAAGTTCAGCTTATTGTCAGTTCAGAACCCCCAGCGAGGAAATACCTTGAAAATGTAGGGGGACCAACTCCTACTCAGGGTGAAAGTGGCGATGACGCAAGAGTATTCGCCCGTGGTGGTTTTCGAAGGGCAGTAATCGGTCCTGTATTCGGTCAACGTGAATTCTCGCAAATTCAAGGATTTAGTGACTTGGACAGGGCTCGATTTCTTCCAAAGGTACGCGAGCTGCTCGATTGTGTGTCCATAACTAGCGATCTTTATCGAGCATTCCTGCGTGTCGAACGGGAATTTCCGCAGATTCATCGGGCAGGACAGTTTGAGTTGGATTCGTTTACTCATCAGAATCTCGCCGTTCGGATACACCCTCACAAGACTGTTATCCTGAAAAGAGAAGAATTCGGCTCGCTGTTTTCCGGCTCGACTCTCCCTCAGGATGCCAGGCTCCCCAAAATCAAGAGCGAACATCTATTTTGAGACTCCATGACTTTGGTTGGGGGAACGGTGTTTCTGTACTCACAGTCATCAGGTTGAATTCGTAGCCGCTGACTTGATTACTGAAGAACGTGTCTGGTACCCAGATGTCGCTTCTACTCAGGGTTTTGTACGTCGAGTTCGGCGCGCTCGGGACCGGAGGGTCATAGGCCAGCTTCGGGTCGCGCCATTGCTCCCGGTAGGTGAGCTGCACGTCGTAGGTCATGTCATCGACGTTGACATTTCCGAAAGATCTGACGAACATGTTCACAAAAACCATAGTCGGGTCTACTGGACGTTCTTTTTTGTAATTCGCCCATACTGTTGTCCAGTTGGCGGCTAACGATTCCGAGGCCACTAGACATAGAATGATGAGTGTCGCTTTCATCGTTGCGTTTGCTGTTGCGCACCCGAGCCACACTGTCCTATTGGTTTCCAGTTCTGTCTGTTTGAGTACGCCGCGCTCACCTCGTTGGGAGAGGAGATCGCGGTGACGGAACCGGCGAGTGACGCCGACAACAAGTGTCTAGCAACGACTGTGGTGTTTCCTCTCTTTCGAAGATAATGCGCGAGATGAATTCTCAAATAATAGAATCGGATCTCTGGTGACATCCGACCGATTGGGCCAATCATGACGGCAAGTTGTCCGCTGCTTGATGCGTTCTGGCCTGAGACGGTTCTTCATCCGAAATGTCTTCTTCCAACAACATTTCTCAACTCACTTGACTCTGATTCGCTGGTTCTGATTGGAGAGAAAAGACCGATCGGAGAACAAACTCGCGGTAGATGTACAAGTAGAGAGCCATTGTCGGCGAGTTGACGCCTAGAACACGGCCAGAAACTGGGCCGTAACGAAAATCGAGACGCGGGAACATCATCGATGGTGAACTACTGTTACTCTATCGAAGCGTAACGCTTGTCATGAACTTCTCCGTTGATTTTATGGCACCATTCCTTCTTTCAGGGCTCTATCGAGGTGAATGGACGCTTCATGAAAACGGTATTCGAAACTGCAGATCGCAGCGTAGAAATTTGATGCCCGTTGTACCGGCGAGAAGCACCACAAAGACGATCCCCGCCACTCAAGCTTGCATTCCATGAACACAAATCAGTTACTGTGTATTTCCCCGAGACAGGAAGACCGGTGACGTAGTCATGTCTATTGCGACCCGTCTGCCATTCAGAATGCTACCTGACACCGACAACTATACAGTAGTCTCGATGCTGGCGATATTATCGAGTCGAACGAGTAGAGAAACTGAGTGAACATTCATTCCTTGCGCGGAACGCTCAAAAATACCACGATAGCGATTCATTCACGGAAGCGGAGACATTTCTCGAGAGAACCCTCCACGAGCGAGGCGATAGCGAGAAAATACCCAGCCGCAATCTGTTCGTCTTCCCGGGGCCGTGCCTGGCTCCCCTTGCCGTCCTCGTTTGGCCTTCACCCGGACTACTCCCACACAGGTCACAGCAAAAAACTCCCAAGACGAACTTCCTGACTCGAGCCTCACTCTTCTCGAAGTTAGGTACCATTCTTGAAGGATGATAATTCGGTTCATTCGTTGAGCCAACTGTTGAATATGGACATTACGGAATGTCAACCGCTTCGGAAACAGTTCATTCAACTGAGGAGAAAGATGAATTCGACAAGAAAACTGATCAATTGGACAACGGGAACCGTGCGCGAGGCTGAGCGGTGGTCGAGCGCTGTCTCTGCACGGCTCGGTGAAAAAACGGAAGACCTTTTCTCGCATCACGACGATATAAACGAGTTCATCAACGGTTCAAACCGATTGGAGCAGTTTAAATCAATTGAGAGGAAGAAATAGAGAAAGGGAGTTGGCTGCTTCTTTTCTTTGCTGACTTCCTCGAACTGTGTCTTTGGATAACGATTCGTGATTCGATTTGTTGAGTTACCGATGAGTATCCACCTTGCTCCAGCATCTTGATATACCTATATCTGAATTCGCTCCACATACATCGGCAGTCAAGACGTGATCGAGGTATTCGATCTTGGCAACGGGCTCGAACCGGTGGCCGTCTATTTCAGCAGACCGTAGTGCTTAGAATTTTCCCGAATAACATTGTTTCAGAATAGCTCGCTCCGCTCAACCTTCCGAGGAATGAGCTCGGGATGTTGGGCGAACCTCGTAATTATTATGGGCGATCGATTTCGGGGCCATAGACTCAGGATTATCCGGCGGTCGTTCGAGAGGAAAACAGGGGAACACGACACTGTTTTCAGGTAAGCCTCGCCTGAACGCTACTGTCCTCGACTAAGTTTTATATGAGCCGAGAGTCACATTTGTCAACGAAATCGAGCTAGACCGGGATGTTTGGCGCGGAGCTCGAGAGTCGCCACCATAGTTCTCGTCATCTCCAGTCCTCGAGCGTATCCTCGAGCGTCGCAACTAGACTATGTACCTCATTCAACAAAAGATCGGAACTTCTCTGCAATCCCCGTATGCAGTCATTGAAGCAGAATTTTCTGCGGGCAGAACGATCGAGGACCGTCAGACCTAGAACCTCTCCCATGCGGCGGCATCACGCGCGGGAAGAATTTGCGCATCAGCAAGTTTTCTCGTGGAATTATTGATGGAAGACCATCTTGCCCCCCTCGCAGACTTTCAGCTCGGATGCGGGTGGGAAGTTCTGCTCGATGACGAATTCGCGTTGCCGTCCTTTCATTTTCATGATGAGATTCAAATGGTGTATTTATCGCCGCATCCGTATGTCCCGTTCAGTCAGCAGCAGTCGAACGGGTAGCAGAGTTCGATAATTAGGGGTGTTTTTTACTCCTCGAGGAAAGCGGAAAGAGAAAAAGGAAGCATCAGGATCAGGCTTTGGACGACGACCGAGTGAAAGGACCAATGTGCAAGCGAACGAACGAGCGAACGAACGAACGCGAAGGACGACCGCGCAAGAGGACGCACAGACGCGCACAGGAAACTCAACATTATTCATGGCGTGTGCGAGACCGCGTGCTGATGCGTGGAGAACACCGGATACTGATAATGCGTGCCTGATGAATGAAAGGCGCCCGCAACGCTGCCAAGGACGACTTCCAGCGGCTGACAGATGGATCATCTCCGCCAGCTGTTGGATGACAGAAGTTAGGAGAGGCGCGGAAAAACGGAAACCTCTCGAGGAGCAAAAGCTCTGGCTACGACTACCCCGGAACGCGAACGTCACGGCTAACAAATCTCACTCATAACTCAGCGCTAGCTCGACCCAATATCGATTCCGGCACGAGCCGATGCTTCTAAGCTGTACTCGTGCCCTTGGATGAGATGTTTTCCATTCTTTCGCTCGGCAAGCGCTTGATGTGAAATAAGTTTTGGGAAAAAGTGAGAGAACGGATTCTAGCGGCGATGTATGCTAGTCAACTCCTCTAGCGGCTCCGAACCGGTACAACTTTAGCATGTTCTGATATTATCCGGGCACATTCGGAATCCGTTTTCGACAGCCCGATTTGTTTCAAGGTCCTCTGATCTCGCGAACATTGTCGAAAATCGCTGCAAAGCCTGAACTGAGGAAAATGAATCGACCGACTCATCAGGTCTGATCGGGGCATCATTCCTGCACAGCTGCTGCGGTTTCAAAGGACCTTGAAACGATTCAACGCCAAGGAACAGGCTCCTGAAGATCTGGAATCCCGGTTTCGACGCACTTTCGCCGCCAGAAAATATGTGCGGACTCGAACGCCCACCCATAATGGAGAGTTATGGTTGTGTTGAAGTTTTCTGCCGAAACGCAATGATCTCCAGTGGGGGCGCGAGAGCTCTCGGAGAACTAGGCAATGCTCCGCTATCGCAGAGACCGAGCTTTACTTCCTGAACTGGCTCACTAGTTAACTTCATGATCGGAAACACTCGTTGCTTGATCCAATATATTCTGGTGGGGAATCGACTCCAGGTGCTCGCGAGTTTCAGCAACCGCAGCAGCGGTAGCAGTTCAGCGATTCGGCTGGCCTGTTTGCACCATGTGCGGTGGAGGCTCCGCGTGCTGTTATTTGAAGCAACGTTGGAGCGTGATTACACTTCCTGCCGGTCTGAGTAGGCTGCTGCTGAAAGAGGAAAGCCGTCCAGATAATACATGCCGGATCGGCTTATTGTGTGCGAATATCCATCTGCTGCCAAGATGGCAGACCGGCTACACTACTAACAGTTAGCGGCTGAAGGCGGCTGTAAGGCCCCGGCTTTAGCATGGGAACCGAGCTCTTAGAGTTTCCTTTTTCCGCTCGCCGTCGTCGTCGCTGCTGCTGCTCCCTCTCTTCTTGCGGCCAGCAGCACAATTCAGGGAGATGAGGAAAACGAGGATCAGCTCGGCGATAACTAATTGAAGGTAAACACTCAGGGATTTGTGGGGCTTTGAGTCAGATGGTCTTCCCTCAACCCCGCCGCCTGCAACGCAAAGTCTCTCTGTATCTTCCTCCGGCACAACCGCTGGAGAGCTTCCCTTCTCTCACTCCCTCCCGCGACGTTTCTTGGTCTACCGCTTTCTTCGCAACGTTCATCCCGAATGTATGTATGTAGTCGTCGTCGTCTTCTTGCTCGTGGGCTTCTGGAGCAATCCGGATTACGTCGCGTCGGCCATTCCAGGGAGCTTCACCAAGCTCGGCTCCACCAGTTCCCTCATATCGAGTTGATAGGAGGTCCCATTCAGTCAGACAGCCTCGATTTTTCAGCAAAAACCGGTCAAAAATGGGTAACATCTCCAAGATTTCAAGTATCTATGAATGATGAAAAAGAATCGGTTGTCTTGACAACATTCGTGACGGAATTTCGGAATGATAGACAACAGCTCCTCAGCCGTCAGAGATTGTTTCTGCGACTCGCTCTCCCGACCAAGTTTTCATTGTCGTCTCTCCGATCGGGAGGAGTCAGTTCGTTCAAAGAATCGTTTAGCTTGGACGACAAGAAGAAAGAGAAGAGCAACAACCGGGCAAGGAGAAGAACGCGGCAGTCAAAAAGAGGCGGCGCGGCGCTCCATCAGAAACAGGCCTGCGCGAGAAATCGGAAACCTAATCACGTATTCATTTTCCCCGAAGGTCACGGAGCTGAATATTTCAATAGCAGACGATTCGATCTCGTTTTCATACGCAACACGCTTTGGTTCGGGAAGAGCTCTAGATCGAATCAATTTGGGTATTGGGATCACCGCGCTGAAGGTTAGTTTCACTGTCTCCCATTAATCCAATGCTTGATAGTGAAAACGGATCCTGATCAGCTTTCGATCAATGGAACCTTTCGCCCTCATCAGCAGGACGAGTTCCCGTCTTCTTTCCGAAGGGGAGTTGTGGCGGTTGTTGACTGCGTCGCTACAACGGACGACGACTGATTGTGAGCTCGGAAGGCGACTCTCTCACTCCAAAGCGCATTGAAGAAGGTTGGTCCCGCTATCGCATCGTATTTGCGTGATCTGCCTCAATGAAAAAGTTCTCTCCACGAAGCACAGTAATAACACGTGACGATAATTCTGGCGGGGCGAGCTGTGTGCTCGCTCGATGCAGCGTCAGCTTGGCGTAGCAAGGCCACAGAGACTTTTCGCGGAGTGACACGAAAAGGAACCAACAGAGGAGACAGAAGTTCCCTGCGCCGAGAATAATGTGATTCGAATAAGCGGTAACGCGAGCCGCGGCGATTACTGCTGCTTGCTAACGACCGCCACAAAGGAAACACGGCCTGCACGTGTGGACGTCCTACAGAATAAAGTTTCACGATGCTCGGTCTGCACGGCCAGTTTAGGACGGCTGTTCTATCTGATGAGCTACGATTGTGCTGTCTGCTCAGCTCTCGTTGGATGTCTGGCCCCGCAGACTGTCACAAAGAGCTCGAGCGGGAAAAATTCATGGCATGATGACGGTTGTCGATATCTTCTCTACTCATTCAAACCGGAGTCCCACGGGGAACGCCCGGAAACACACGAAATCACTGGTTTCCTCCCTTGCCTCGGAAATTATTGGAGTCGCGGACAGAAGAGGATACATGGTGTTTATGGTGAAATTCCTAAACGAAACACACTCCATGGAACAAGTTCGTGTTCTGTCGCTTCGCTTTTTCGTCTTTTCGTCCTTTGATTGGTCAATTCTTGGCGAAGAATTTGAATCCCCGCAAAACTCAGGGATAAGCTCACGCTTCTCATGAGAAGCGCGACTTCAGGTTGGCACCATGATGGAGGCTTTCGCTAAAGATCATTAATCCGGGTCTTTGAGTCGATAGGGAAGTCCAGGAATCTTGAAATCGGCAAAGCCTAGCCAATGCATGAGAATAACCCCCAATACTGTCAGAACTATGAACAATGCGAACGATAGAAGTGCATAGAATTTGGGCGATTGCCCTTCTTTGGCAATTCCAAGGACGAACAATTGATTCGGTGTATCCGTTGATGCATCAGAAGGTGTTCCCGGCTCCATCTCACCAATTTGCGAGATTTAGGTAGAGCAGTTCCAACCCTACAGTTTTCCGGGGGCCCAAGGGCCCGACTCCGAAGGGTTACGAAACTTCGTTGTCTCGTTCATTCCAACCTGAGTCTGAGATCGTTTACAGAGAAGTAGGGATTTGAAAGTGGGCGTCAAATGCGTAGCCAGGATTCTTGTGGTACGAGACCATTAGGGTCTTGTGTAAGTTTTGGCAAGTTGCCATGGAACAAGGGAAGTTGATTGACATCATAAGATTCAAGAAACACACTTTCCCGATCCCCAACGAGAGGAAAACAGCGCAGTCCCACCGAGAGAGGAGTGGTCCACGGTTTCTGGACTCTTCCAGTGTTTCATCGAGCTGATTAACCCGCGGTTTCTTCGGTACTTTGGAGACGCATGAGATTGACGTTATTAAGGACGTCGAGCAGAACCTCTGTTCGGAAATATCGATGTCTCATGCCGAGATTCCAGTGAGCAAGAAGTAGCGCACCTAAAGCTTGCGCATCTAGGCATCTGGCGAGAACCAACTTGAGTTTCCAGCGGAGAGAGCTCAAGTCGCAATTAAGGTGGCTAGGTGAGCTCGTTCCCTGCCAGAGCAACCAACCCCGAAACTCAGTAGAGCCGCCGATCCCTCCGAGACCATTTGAATTCTCCGTAGTGCGATACCAACGCGGACCCGAGGTTCGCTTGTCTGCCCTGCTGTCCATCCGCACGCCTGCTTTCTCGACTCGCCGCCTGCCCGACCGACCGGCTCACTGGCAGCCCGTCTACGTGCTTGTAAATTGTACGACGACGGTTCACCGGGGACTCGTTGGACGAGAGAACTTCTGAGCCACATTGAATTCGTCTACCTCCACAGCGTTCCTCGCCAGCTCTTCTCCTCTCCGCCATGTTCTCTGAACGATGCCTGATCTCCCCGACTCGATAGTCCTATTTTCTCTTCAATCGCCGATGAAGGTATCTCAGATTCACAGACATCACACAGGGTGTCTGAACAGTCGAGCCAAATACCAGGACATTGGTCTGTTCAAGTGCATCTAGTCAGATTCGAATTTATACGAATTCCAAAGTCGTGGCGTGGAGAAAACAGAGAGTCGCGAGCCACGCGACGGCGAACCTCTCGTCGGTTGAATATTAGACACTGGAAAATTAGCGTCGCTTTTTTGTGAGCTCCGGCTTCTATGTCGTTTCCACAAGACGGACAAAGCTCCAAACATGTTGCGTAGAAGTTTCGAAACGTTCCGTCGTACGTCACAGGGACGCAGGACCTGAAAGAGTACTCATGCACAGCTCGGGATGTTAACACAAGCCAGTGTTGACACAGCGTAGTGTTGACACAGGGCAGTGTTCTTGCAGTGCCTGCGGACGAGTCTGGACACAGCGTTGTCCGCGATGTCCGAACCTTATCTGCTAATTCTGAGAAAACAAATGAAGTTCTCAAAAAATTTGAGCTCGGGCATCGGCGAGCCGCAATATTCCGGCAGGATTCGAGTTGCTCAGCACGCCACCTTCTCCCATGGTCACCAAAGTTTTCTCAAGACCTGTCCGTGGTGTTTGTCCGTTCCTTCGATTTCCAAAATATCTCGGAGCTTCGACCGACTTCGGTGGGGTTTGTTCGACCGCGTGACGTTCGTTGCGGAAAATTTCGGTCGAGCAAATGAGTTCAACTCTGATCAGATTCCTCCTGAGGTTCGGAAAAGGTTAGCAGGGAACGGCTCCTTGAGGAATGTTTTATCAACGAACGAGGACTAGACGTGCGTCGTCTGTGGCTTGTCCGCGAGGAGACGTAACCTCTGCACAACCCTCCTGTCACGTCCTGAGTGCAACATCCTCGTGAAATTAGGCCTCGTCCCGATGGCGGCAGCTAAACAGCCTAGGATTCAATCTGGTAAAGAGCCCTTACGCCGTCTTCGACGTGCTACTTGAGGGCCGTCACGGTTTCCCAGTTCGTCGATTGGAGCCGTTGGAATAATTCTCCTTAGTGGCACTCCAGATTCTGTTTATGCGCGGAACGGTGGCCGTTCAACGCCGTCGATTGTGAACTGGAGGATTTTGTCGTGGCTCGCCACAATCGTTGTTTGGGAGCGAGAAAGCACCACATAGAGGTCCCAGAGTCCTTTTCCTCGTGACCAATAACGACACAAATCGGATCAAACTGCAGTTATCAACAAACTTAAGGCGCGAGTCGGGGCCACCCACGCGACCAGAAATGTATCCAAGGAATACTGTTGAGAAAGCGACGTACTCACAGCCCTCCATGTGAGAAGGTGTGGGAATCGCGTGGGATTCCGATTCGTGAGCTGAAATGATTTGTTGGCGTAAACGGCCTATGAAATGGGAAGCAACAGGTGCTGTGGTTCCTTTCGCCGGTCTCGCCCGAGTGGCTACGCATTTGGAGCCTCCCGGAATGGCTGGGGAGACATTTCGATGAGCTCCGTGTTCAAGGAGAAGGATTCCGCGCCTCTTCCAAAAGCGTACGAACATCCTCTCTGCTCATCCTGTTGGCCTGGATCATAACGGCTCTGGGATGTCGACAAATTACACCTCAGCATTCTTCAGTACTGCTTCAATCAGCCACGACCCTCGAGACGTCATAACTTACATCTATAATGCCCATAGCTGACATTCCTGCAGGAGACCCACCTGAGGGACGACATGAGAAGCTGCTGGACGATATTTGATTTATTGACAACTGATGCCAATCATCTCATTTTCGAAAGATTGGGGAAGGTTCTCGGGCGGCGGTGACGCAATCTCATATGAGAGCCTGAAGACTCCAGTTGCTTAACGGCCAAGTCGTCAGTTCTGGAGTCGCTTGTTAGACGCTCTTATGAAACATAACATCGGATGGCTCTTCCGTAAGCAAACGAGTATCGCCCAGGAACCATGATCTATTGCGACGGACCGATTTCGATACAAGGAACAACTCTCTCGACTGCAGACGTCTCGTCTTATTTTGTGTTTCTTTCTCGCTCGCCGAGTACAGCTGTCTTAACTGCCTCGCCCTCGGTAGTCCAGAACTAGGACGAATACTCAATCTAGGTCTACACATATCGAGAGCCTCAGTCAACCCTCGTTTTCTGTCTACATTCGGTCTGGTGAATCCATTCACTTCCGTACTGCACGTCACCAGACGGCTGGAGTCAAATGGGTGAACGAAACCTTAGAAACGCAACGGACGGGCAGGCGGGCGGCCGGCAGAATAATGTGGCCATTGATGTCGTCGAGGCACTAAGAGGACAGACGATGAGGATGAGGATGGGCTCCTCCTCATTTCAAAAGATACCATGAGAAGCATCGTCAATGCGCTCCTTTGTCCTGAGAGAGCGAGCGAGCGGGCAGGCAAAAAAAGAAGCCACTTAGCAGGAATGGTTAGAAGGGAGTCTTTGCTTCGTTCGTCCGTTCCCCCCTCTCAAACCCCCCAAGCGTCCTCCACTTCCCTGTGTCTTCGCGTGCGATCCCTTAAATGGAGGGGACTCAATGTTTTTATGTGTCCCCACAAGAGAGCAAAGGCAGTGGGTAAATGGGCTGCCTGCCGTTGCCATCATCGACTTCGTCCTCCTTTCTTTCAGAACGTCAGTGGAAGTACTCACTTCACTCCAGTCGACAGCATGCCCGTTTGCCTTCGTTTTCCTCCCCGCCTTCTCCTTCTGCGGCGGCCCTATCACGTCGGAAAAACAGCGCGGCCACGTCAGGTAGGCGCATCCTGACGGAACGCGCGAGCTAGTCTCGCGAAACGTGGAGCCGCTTCCCGTTTTCTGCTCAAACCCTTCGGGACGCCGACCCTGATATCTTGATTCAACGTAATTTTGTCCTCGTCCCCGCAACTTCGAAGACAGAGCTGATTCCGTCTTCGGAACTCAACCATCCACGATTGAAGTTGTAAACATCGTGCGAGCTCTCTTAGATTTTCCACAGATTCCACTCAGGAAACCAAGTTTTCGATTTGGGCGCAATTTCGAATGATTCGCACATACAATCTCTATCCCTGCTGGAGATGCTCCACAAAATGCTGAACAACGAGCGCCTTCAAGAATCAGTTGAAGTCCTGAGGAAAGGTGATATCAAAGACGTTTGTAGACCCGGGTTTTGTGCGTGTATTGCCGATTCCTTGGAAAATGTCATCTCCTGCTCCGCAACCGCAAGATGCCCTCGTAAATTCGACATTTCGCGAAGACTTATCGAGAGAGAGGCAACATCCGTGATGGTTCGCCGACGACTAGAGGTATCAATTCCGTTCGGATCCGCCAATATGTGTGTAGGTGTCGGCGTCTTCGAAACGAAACTATAAATTCTGTACGCCATTGAAGAAATGGTTGTAGCGAGCAGCTATCAGGAAGACGTACGGTTAGCTGGCCTCTTTGCTATTGCTGAGCTGTGCCGGCCGTTCTCCGACCGCTTCTGCAAATCGTGTTGTCCGTCCTAGAGCTGCTCACTTGGTATTAGCCTCTTCCGTGTCCTGACCAGGTTTCCAAGAGTTCCCCATGATTCAACCTGGAAACACGACACGGCGAGGCGCTGTATCCTTGATCGACTGCACCCCAGAGTCGCGTGGTTCAGAGTGAATACTTCTCGACTTCGAGAGATATATATGTATATTTTCGAACGGCGTAATCCTAATAGATATCTGCTATTTTCTGTCGGAGGTTCCCGGATATCGGGGGATTTTTGAAGGGGATTATTTATCGTCGCAATAGCACTCAAAATCGCATAGTACGAGCATGAGCATTCCGCGAATCACTCACAATTCGCCTATGATGGACTCAGCGCTGCCGGCCACAATGACTTCGAGAGATGCCAAAGAATCAAAAGTATCCCCAAACAATTCAGAGACTTTCTGATGGCAGTTCCAGGCCGGAACACTTCTCGGCACCGGCGCTCCCCTCTAGGCCTGAGCGAGGCAACAGGATTCTTCGGAAGCGGGTATGCCGTGTGCTTTGTTCTGATGCTCGCTTTGTATGTGCTCCAAATTCAGATTAAGACGTCTTGCTGATCATTCAATGCTCCTCTGGAGGAGCGAAGCGAGTCCACAATCGAGTCATCATCTCAGGGACCTCACCTACCTACGGAGCATTTCAGCAGATTCGAACACCGCCTCACCATATTTTGGGCATCCCACGAAGATTCCGGGGTCTGGAATTGAACCCGGCTCTCTCGGGTGACGCGACTGGTCGCTATGGTGCCGTAGCCTCAACCCCGCGCTCTTGAAACGAGCGCTCTGACCGGTCTGCTGTGTGGGCCACCGTCAGCAATCAGCGAATAATACTCAACATTCATATCGAGCGCTGAGAAACCGGACGGTATGCGTTTCCGTTGCTACTCCCTTCCGTAAACGGAAACTTGCCGGACTTTCAGAAAGGTGCGCTCTACGGATATACGCAGAGAACTGTAGGAGAGCTCGGCAAGGCAACTGGCAACTGACAACGAGACGTACGAAACAGAGTTCCGAAACAGGACTCGTGATCGAACCAGAGGCGACTTCATTTGGCGCTGGACTTTTCCGAAGAGAAAATCATTTCAATCATTCCCGAGTCATTGTCAGACTTCCCTTATGGCTGTGATCAGTAGAAGTTTTATCTTGCCGCGTAAAGTTCTGGTACGACTCCTGCGAACGCTGTCCCGATAACGAAGAAGCGTATTACGACTCGCCTGATCGAGCCGATTGGTAATCAGTGTCAGAAGTAAGTATGAAAGAACGGAGTTAGTGTTGTCGCCGACGTCAAACACGCAAGATGATAAAGTGGAGCGCACAAATCACGGCTGCGTCCATTTGTCTCTCGTCGCACGGAGGAGACTCTCGATGTTGTGTTATTTATGTTATTCCTCACGGAACGAAGACTCGCCTCGGCTAATTTTGGTTCAACAGTGTTGAGTCAGTTTGCTGGGGTTCCCGATAGTCGGGAGCGAATTTATGTTGCCTATATTAATTTCTCATTTTATATCATGTGCGGGTCGTCATGACGACTTGAGGGAACGTACAGCGACAGATCATAATTCCGGATCGGCCCGAGTCATAATCAGCCCGGGACTTCTGACGTAAAATCCGAGAGAGAAAATCAGCGGTTAGGGTTTTTATCTCTCGAAATCGTTCCGGGACATTAATGGACCGTGCAGAGAAACAATCTCGTGGGATTCTGGGAAAAACTGGATTCAAGTTCCCCTCCATCCACTCATGAGCAACCATGAGACTCCCATTTTCGGGAAGGTCCAAGCTCGGGGTACCGTCACAACTGCAAAGGTCTAAGTTTTCCATTACATGAGTCGTGATGAATGTCCGAGCGGTCCTTTGAGTGGAACGCGACTTCCTGCTCAGTGAATGTGACCATCTTGATGAGGACCGAATGAAGTCACCACGACTGCCGAAGATCACGGGCATCCCAACCGTCGCGTCGTCGGTGGCCGAAACATTCATCAGAAGCGCCCACTTGAAGCAATGAAGAAACCTGGAGGATGGAATCGAGCGTAATCCGGAGATCCGTCGGAAGGGTGAATTCAGAAGAATCCTTCCCAGGAGCAATGTGCTTCTCGCATCGGTCCTGGTCTCATCTCAGGAGCCCCCACTGTGCATAAGTAAACGCGGGGGACGGAAGACCTCCGACTCTTGTACATATCTCAGACTCGGTGATATCCTCCAGGTGACAACTTTGTTTCGTTGTCAAGACGAGAGGAAAGAGGGCGATGGGAGGAACGGGAATGAGGGGAAGGGCGGAAAACCGGAGTTGGCAGGAATGGGGAGCTCCATGCCAACGGGGAAGCTGAACGATTCAAGCCCTACGGATGTTCGAAACAGCGAGAACGAAGAGAGATGATCATGGTTTTATGTCAGTCTAATATGGCAGCGACGAAAGTCTCCCGTTCGCGGGCACGCACTTAACGACATCGTCTCGTTCCGCCTGTCGGATCGTTGTACATATCGTTAACATATGAGCGACGCAAAAATGCGATGCCATACCACTGCTGCCACTCATTCTACTCGTCGACTGCGTTTTTATTCCTATCGCCTTCATAGGCGCGTTGCCTGCCTGCCTTCTCTCTGCGTCGTTCGCTTCTTGTCTCCGTCCCCCCTTCCATTCCCGTTTCGTTGCCTTCTTCGTTATGACCTGATTCTTTCTATCGCCTCCTTAGTTCTCCTGGAGCATCCCTATCGTTCCGCGTTCGCCTCAGAAAAATACTCAGGATCCGGAGCGGGCATGGGTCGACTCCGATCCGGACGATCGCGGGGGAAAGGTTGAGCCGGGGCTGGGTCTCTGGGTTCGCGTCCAGTTTGTCAAAGCGGGAGTTGGCCTTTGCGAACATGTGCGTATTCGTGTGAGCTCGAGTCCGGAGCACGCGGGGCGAGCAAACGATGACGAGCGATTAATCAGCGTCTTTAGAAGTCGTTTAGGCTTTCGGGCATCTGGTTTGTGCGCCTCAGGCACTTTCCACATACCAAGCCTTGTTGGAGCTAAGCTTGCGCAGCCTGGTTAGGAAACAGCGACTTCGGACGTTCGCTTGTCGGTGGCCCACAGTGCCCGCGCTCGTTGGTCCAACCGTCGTCCTCGTCGTCGTCATCGTCATCGCCCCGTCCTGGCCAACAGAGGCGACCGTTGCCAGCTGCTCGCTGGCGTCTGAAAGCAAATTGCTCCGCGATAAAGATGGACAACGTTCTCGGCCGTCTGCCTGGCCAGCCGCTTCCTTTTCACCCTATCAAGCAAGGAGCAAGCCGGCAAGAAGGCAACGGAGGGCTCTGCCTGCGTGACTTCGTGCCAACGTAGTCCATCAGCAAGCACTGATTAGCAACAACTTTTCCATTAACGGAATTGATTCTCAATCAAAGCATGTTGTCACCGAGGATCATAAGTATGTCTTGTCCGTCTTCTTGTGAAACAATGTGCGCACCAGGCGTACCGTCTTTGAGAAAAACCCACGACAGCGAACTGATCTTGACGGATACTAATTTTCAGGCGAACTTTCCATCAAAGATACATTCATGAGTCGAAAATTTCTCCGCACTCAACCGCGAGAGCTTGATTTTTTCTCGGATTCGATTGCTTCTGGAGGAGCCCTTCACTTTCGGTCGAGTACCGTTGGGCGTTATTCCGGATTGCGTCACGCGAACGCCATCTTCACGTTTGATCTCAGAATAGGGACCGTGCCCAAAGACACATTCGAACGGCAGGGAACAGAGGTCGTACAACAACAAGCAGCCCACGAGCAATCAGTTTCATGGGCAGACACGTCTGCGCTCGTGGCGTGGAGCAACGAGGGCGCGGCACAAATCCTCTCGTGTCCCGCGAGCCATCGCTGTTTGAGGGAGTTTCGGTGGGAGTCGGCGGCTACCCCAGATTGGGTCGTCAACGGAAAACGAGAGGACTCTCCTGTTTGATGGATTCGCTTCTCGCTCCACTGCTCAACAGCTATTCCGGGTAGTCATGGGTTCTCGAATGGAGCTTTGGAAACAAATATTCAAATGTCTTCTTGTGGCCCCCTCGAGGGAAACTCTCGATCGCCCATCTGCCATAAACTTCGCGATGTCTGTCGTTTCGCATTGTCTGGCAAGTTAATGAAGCCACGAAGTTCCTCGATGTTCATCCGAAAAAAGTCGAAGAGATGACAAATGCGAGGAAACGGAAGTTTCATGATTAGTATATGATCTGAATTTGAGATATGATTCTCGCAATCCATGCATTCAGATGATCCGAGAGATGACCTTCTCTCCAGGAGAGCCTCTTTTGAAGATGAACCTTCGAAGTGACTCTGCAAACGACAAAATCGCGAGGTGATTCTCTGATCTCGCTCGAATCACAGGAACCCGGATCGAGCTCTGTTCGCACTCCTGTGACGATTCCGCGAAATGCAGCCTCAGGACGGCGTTGTAGCGTCCTTCAGCAGTGTGTCTGAATCAGCTCGTTGCCTTAAGATGGATTCGTTGTTCATTACCGTTGTTGCTGTTTCAGGAGCTGTTGCAGACAGGCAGGCGTTTCCTGGAGTGTTCTTTCTCGCTGTCACTTGAGGCTAATCGGTACTCGAGGCTCGGTCAGTTGATGCGACCAACCACTACTCCCTCCAACACCGCAAGCTCTGATGTTGCCACAGTACGAATGCGAAGCACGCATCTGCTTGCAATTGCAAAGTGGCCAAATCCACTTGGAGCTGGAATCGGGTGCCGGGTGGGCGAGCTGTTCTTGTTCTTCTTTCTATTCAGCCGTCGCGCTCCGCGCTTCGGGGAAGGACCTGCGATAGTTTCGACGGTCGTGGTCTGGACACCACCAGTGACACATCTCCTCGCTGATCTTTCCGGGACGCGGCCTCACTCGTTACAACCCACGAATGCCGCGGCGGCTGCAGCCGTCGCCATTGCCGACGTGAACGCGGGGCCTATGTGGACGTCGTCGCCGTTGTTGTTGTTGTTATGAGGCTATTTCCATTTTTCAAACAGCCAGCAACGTCGTCTACGCTTACGCCTCGGAGACCATAAAGAGAGAGCCCACCCGGACGTTGATGACTCAGAACGATTGTGTACAAACAGCCATCCGGACAGCTAGCCGCTTGGGTGGGTGGGCGCGTGGTTCACAGATGCAGCAGAAGCAACCATGCGACGTGTATGTTCACACATACATTCGGCCCGCCGTTCGCCCCACCCCCGACAAACACGACCTCAATCTGTGATGGCGCGTTGTGAGACATCGCGTGGCTTGTTTTTCAGTCGACTCTGCGCGAAATCCGCGCGATATTAGTCTGCTGTGATCGAGGTCGTGAGATGACGGCATCGAGGTCAGAGCTCCCGCTCTTTGGGCTGATAACGGTACTGGTGACTGACGAATCCATCTCGCTGTGAACTCCGCTATCCTTCTGGACTTTATCCGAAATCTTCAGATTCCCTATCAGAGCGAGATCCGGCTTGAACCCGATTCTAACAGAGTTTATCGCAAATGCGAACAGGAACGGATATCTAGATAGATCCTAGGATTCGCATTGTTTGTATGGAGACATATAATATCAAACCTTCTACGCTTATCGTTCCGGAACCTTAACCGTAATTCATCAATGACGAACCGGCGACGCGACGCTTGTTAGTATGCAGCTCCATACATCGCGACCGTCGAAGCCGGCGGCAAATAAGAAATTGGCAGGATCCCCTTCTCGCTCATATGAAAATCATATCTCTTGGAAAAACGAAAGTAAAAGAGCAAAGGGTTCCGTTCCTCGCCGTCGATCTCTTCACATTCCTCTCGAGAAGCACGTTTCTTCGTCGTTCGCTTCCTCTTGCACGGTAACACACTCTGTCGTCTTCCGCATCCTTAACCCTAATTCTACTTAGATGAACGCAAGAATTTCCCTGACAGAAAATAGGTTTAATGCAGTCATGCGAAGACGCCTTCGCCTTCGTATTGCAGTTATCTTCTAAGTGCCTGTCTGCCATGGCGTGTTTGCTTACTCGCAAGACTTGTACTCTGAAAAATGTTGAGGAAAGGAATCCACCTCCTTCTCGTCTCTTTGTTCGTCTCAACGTAGCGTCAGTTCCCGTCGCTAATTCCAGTCCATGAGTGAAACATGTATTCCACTGCATGGGACGTTCGTGTGGGAAGCGTGTTCGATATCGCGACTTCAAAAATTCCCAAGCATGCGGGTCCAAAATGCAAACATCCTCGTCTCCTCGGCCGTCGCGCAAGATTCCTCCAGCCCGGTTGACGTCAGTTCGAGAGGGTCTCGAGTCCAAGCGTATGAGCTGACCTCTCGATGTGTGATAGAAAGCTCATGCTTTGATGTTCCATACGCGACGTGAAAGGAAGACCCATCTCTCGATGTGTAAAGGTCGGAGGGCTCAAAACTGTATCAGACTCTCACGGTCGCCCATGTAGACATTGGTCGGGTATGTTTACTGTGTTCAGTCTGGATCTTCCAGATCCAACGCAAATATGTATTCAGGGCATTACCCGGAGGAAAATAAACAGATGTGTGTGCGGAATAATCAGCATAGTGAATGGCTCACTACAGCGGATAGAGCAAGCTCCCAGCAAGCGGAAATCTGTTCGTAGCGTGCATAAGAGTTCTTGAGGTGTTTCCTCCCGCGGGGCGTTAAGGGAATACCTATGAGATACATTCTTGGTCGATCTTCCCAGATCTCAATCGGAGAACGCACTCGTTCCGCGGTCAAAAACGCTTCTCGCCTTCCATGAGGAGTGAGAGGAATATCTGACCGGATTCGAACCTTTGTCCGAAGTCTAGACGGCGAGGAACTCCTAAAACGGATTCGGGACTCCTCATTGAAACTGCTGAGGTTCAGAGGGGCGATCGAAAACTGTGTCTCCCTCCGAAGGGCTTCGAGAGTACAGAGTGGGATCATCAGTGAAATCACGCGCGGCGAGCGACGAGATTGAGCCGCGTACAATTGACCCAAGCGACGAAATGCCACAAATAACCCAGATAAGGACGAATACAGTTATTGTGCTTGCGGGAAGTGCTCGCCCGGGGCCCAGCCTCATAAGGGCAACTCAGATGGAAGCTCTGTAACCACAGCGCGTCCTCCTGGGAGGGGGCTCGAACATCGTCCTGGGATTTGCGCCCCGCAGCGTCACGCTCCATCAGCTCAGCGCTAAAGACCTCGTTAAGTAGTTGCGGGAAAATTGAGACATGTTAGGGCATGGATCCCTTGTTTTCGAGAAGGGTTTTGCAATCGAGATTTGTCGCTTCGATAAACACGAATTCACAGAGAGTCTCTGATGCATCGCGTGCTGATAGGACCCGTTCCCTGAACGTTCTCCTGCATCGACCTCCTCTTTCCCAGCATAGCTGTGATCTCTACGGTGGGTTGTCGAACGTGGAGACCAACGCTCCAGATTGGGAAGCTCTCGAAACAGCATCACGTGATTCAGAAGCATACGCTTTAAACTTTTCCGATTGAAAATTTCGATGCCGGTGAGTGCCAATGCGACGACAGTAGAACTCAATCCAGGTGAACATTCATGTGCGTGTGGAAGTTTGAAACTGCGTTATGAAACGAGCGAGTTCGGGTCGGTTGATGACGTTTTTGTGATGATGCAATTTTCCCTCGCGTCACGCGAGGGAAATTCCCGCGCAACTTGCCTGATGGAAGAGCGACGAGCGGGAGGCTACGATCATTAATCATGGTTAATGAACGAATTTTTGACTAACTTTGTCAACGATTCGCGCGTCGTTCCGAGAAAATCGCTCGTCCATAGATCATTCCTCGTTCGGCTCCCGGGAAGGAAGAGGGGAGAACACCGAGGATCTGGATCACGTTCGGAAAAGTGGCATTCCTCGCGATCGCTGCGAAGTTCCTCGCGGTTCACACTCTAGTTACTGATGATCTGAAGGCAGAGGACGGAGTTCAAACGCCGCCCTTGACGAGCACTGCTGCTTCTTCCTGAGAGGCGCGCGATTGTTGTTGGCACGACGTGCTTTGAACCCAATGCAGTTTGGAGAAAAAAAAGCTCCTCGGGTCCTGTGCTCTTCTCGCTTTTTCTCCACTCTGATAACAAAGCGTCGTCGACAATGAGTTTGAGATAAGAGACGAAGCCTCATTAATTTCCGTCTTTTAAACAGAAGCCGAGGTCGCGGCAGCGGTGGTAAAGACAACAACAACAACGACGACGACAGCGACAACGATGATAACAATGCCAACAACAACAGCAGAAGCAGCGGCGGTTGCTGCGGAAACAATTGTATAAATGCACGAGGATAAATAACGTTGAGGTTGTGAATGCAATCGCTGACTAAAAAAATCGGACTAGAATAAATCATTCCAGAAACACGAGAATCCGCGACCACCGAGAAATACTCGTAGGCAGATAGATAGACAGAAGTGTACGCCGACGCACCGGGAAAAATATTATTGCGCTGATAGAGGCATCTGATTAGCTGCGACGCTGCGGAGCAAAGCCGAGCCCAAGCTTTGATAGAATGATGTTCTAGTCTGGAGATGGATTTCCGCTGCTTATCTCAGTCGCAGCCGGGTGGGATGAAGGAATAATTTCGCTCTAGTTAGCATGGAAGCTTCCATCTCTGTCTTTCCCCATCCCTCCTAGTCCGACCAAGCGGCTTTGGAGCGGAAGATTCTGTTCGTGGGAGACAGCGAGGATTTAGAAAACGACTGCGCCTCTTCTAGCGGTGCAGAGCTATTCCAAGGCTGAATCTTACTCTTGGAGACGTTCGAGTGCAGCAGCACACAACATGATTAACTAATCCATAGGCCGGGGCGAATTATTTTCCCTGATTGCGAACGCACGCCGAATCTTAAACGGAGCGATATAGAAAGTCTGTTTCCGTGAGAAGCCCCGCGGTTTTCGGGAAACTGCGACAATGTCATTAAATCAAGTTCAGTGATACGCCCAGCCATCTATCAGGACTCCAAGAATAAATCCCAAGCGAGTTCCGATGTTCATACTCAGCTCAGAACGAAGTCGGCGATTCTGCGTCTCAAGACTTACGCGTATGAGAATTCATCCTCACCAGGCGAAACTCGGCCGCAAGAACACCTAAAGCGAAGGTTCTTGACTGAGCTCAATTCCGGAGGTCGGAAAGTTGTCGGGGACTCAAGACGAGTGAGAAAATTCAGCGCTTCAAAACGCCTCGAAAGCTTGAAGGTCGAAGCAGCGCGGCGTCAGCATAATTCGGTGGACTGGTTGGCATGTTATACGGTTAGCTTGATTCTACGCTCATTTGCGCGCATCTGAGAAAAGTTTCGCTGAGTTCGAAGCCGGATTAAACGCTGAGCGGGTAGGTTGTGAGCCTGCGAACGCTGTCGCAACTTCTGACTCAGTGAACGAGTGAGTGAGTGAGTGAGTGGATGAACCAGCGGAAACTCGAGTTTGAAATCAAGTACCTACCCACGTCAACCGAACAGGCTTCTCCAAACATTTCCGGCGCGTCGGAAATTCCGCGAGTTTGAGGAATTTATTGATCACCTGTGTACGTTGCGTATCGGTTCCGTACGGTGCTCGAATAGTTGTTCATCAGCGACGCGTAAGGTCTATCTAAGGCGTTTCCGAGCTTTGCATATTCGATAGGGTTGTTATTTTCGCAAGCGGAGCGCACGACGTCGCGACGGCGTTGCTCAAGCGAACTTGATCTAAAATGTTTGGAACGCTATTCTGACGCAGAATCGAGCCCGTGTTTCCGCTTGATGGAGCGCATGGATTCCAAGAGGTTTTCCCAAGCCTGTCTTCTCGAGAACGGCGACCCCGTTCCAGTGAGATTTGAGGCCGCGATCCCGAAACTACGATCGATGTCGCATCGCTGAGTGAGCTTTGAATTTCAGAGGATGTCTATCACGACCGTTGCAGAACTCGGGTTCAGCCGTTGCAGCTACCGCTAGATGCTTTTCAACGCAGAAGGCTTGAAGTGCAAAAGTTCAGTGACTTCCTCCATCGTTTCTAGTTGGGTGTCGCTCTCAACCGCAGGTGTCGAAAGCTGCACCTGCTCGATCATAAAGAGCTCGAGGGCAACGACTGTAAAAGATCACTCCCCTCCGTTCTTCGGAATCCTCGGTTCTTTGGTTCCTTAACAACAATAATATTCTTCTTCCCTTCCCAACTATAAAACGCAGTCGAGTGAAAACGAACGTTCAAATCTCTTCCAGCCTCAGAGCCTTGCCTCCTCACAGCTTGTCGCCCGTTCATCCGTTCCCTCCTCCTCCTGCTGCTGTTGTTGTACACCGGCAGCCAATCCGGCAGGAGTCGCTTGGTCGCATTGTGTCCTTTGCAAGCTCTGCATGCAGCGTCGGGCTTGAGAATGCGCACAATAGTCGACGTAACAAAGAGAACTTCAGAATCGAAGCCCTGACTTCCCATTCCATTGGAGCGTCGTGTCTGCCACGCTGCTCTATACGTATTCCTCTCTCGCCAATTTCCAGCGTCCGATAAGGGAGTCTCGTCCGAAGAGCTCGAGCTTCTTCGAGATCCTTCGTTCCTGATTCTCACGAGTTCCACTACCGGAGACCGGAAATCTGGGATAGTGATGGCTCTGAACTTTTCCACCTATCCACGGTATATTGATTCTGAGGTATTTCGATCGATGGTCGAATGAAATATCGAAGTTGCGGTCCCGCAATCAAAGTTGCGCTCCTAAACGAAGTCGCCTTCGAGGGTCGAAAAGATCAGTCAGAAGTTTTCGGTATCTTTGAATACACCAGAGTTACGTTTTTGTGATTGTGAGTGCACGGCTGGACGCGCTCTAAGCTCTCGGCCGAACTCCGCGTCAACGTTTCATTCTTTAGTTATCTCTGACCCGCATGAGTTCTGTCCACTGTCTGGTACAAATATTCGAACAATCCTCGCTCTCAAATCCCTTCTAATGAGCTGGATTCCAGCGAGGTGACCGCCGTCTTATCACTACGTTTGGTACGTTCAAGAAAAAATTTCTCGAGGGTCGCGCAGTGGAGCGCGAATGAAAACATCCTCTACATGCAATTGAATATTCACATCCTAGGTCATACTTTCATGATTCGGTTTCGATTGCGGTTTACTCCGTAGGCTTCGCGTCAAACTCAAAGCCACGCGAAGCAATGGCTCATTTTATTTGTGTGGCAAAGTTTTCTCCTTGCCCTTTCCGCAAGGAATCGTGACCCTTCGCGAAAGGGAAGAAGATCCGCGAGAGCAATGGACCTGAGAATTACACACCATATAGCCAGCCACACGACCGATGACGAAAACGAATGAAAAGATCGCTTGATAGCGAGCGCCCGGGAGGAAGAAAACGATTGCTTCCGGCCCACTACACCGGTGAGCCCTTTAGGGCCGAGACCTCTGCTTGTTCGCTCGCCCGCCGCCACCACCGCCCGCGCAAACGTCTTGTGGGTACTTGAATTGATGGCAGGGAGCTTTCCTTGCGTACGTCTCCGAACCCCATTCACCTTGCCACGGACTTTGATCCTACCAGCGCAAACTCAGGGAGTTTCGCTGGTAGCATTCTTCCTCGTATCCGCCTCGAAATTAGCTTGAAGGACAGCGATCCAACAGCGCGAAATAATTCCTCTATCGGAGGCTAAAACCTTTCGAAACTCTGTAAGACATTTCGTGAATTATGTTTCTAGGTTTCAAAGGTGCTCCCCTTCATTTCACGGGAACGCCGCGTGCGAGAGGTGTAGGAGTCGCTTGCGCAGAGGAAGCGCCTACTCCTCGTCTTGTTTCGTCATCCTGAGCACGAGAGACGATGCTTCCGTGCAGCCTGACCGCAATGATTTGTGGCGTTGAATCTCGATTCTAGGGATTTTCTCCAGGTTAACGAGTCGCGATGCTGCAGAATTATCTCGTAATTAAATCCGCACTTCGCGCGAATTACGCAAAGAATCTGCAAGTATATTGTCTCATTACGGCATCACATGACGGGTCTGATCCGTCATGCCTGTCGTGCTCGTCTTCTTCTCTTTTCCCCTCGACGATGTAGCGGCCCCGTCAAGAATTCCCCAGCGAGTGCGAAAAAACTTACATGTCAGTCATCAGTGCCTCCCTTGTTAATTGCCAGTCCCGCGGAAGCCTGCGTAAAAGAGCGAACGTCTCTATTAAGGTTTTCAAGCGTTTCGATTCTCTCGTTGAGGTCAAACGCTTCCGTAACGGGAGCAAACCGAACTCGTCTTCATAGAAAATTTGTGCGAAATTCATTGCGAGAAACGGTCTTCACACACGGAGCTCATCCCAGCGGATTGTTCAGGGAAACGAGATGTGAGACTCGATGCAGTTTTGTCTCTCACTGGATTAGTTCTTGATTCACTTGCGAGAAATTCCTCACTTACCATCCTCGAGCTATTACGTGGGGAAATTCCCGCACAATTAGTTCCTCACCGTGCTAGAGGCGAGCTCCCATCATTCGTATCCAATATCCTCAATGTTTCGAATCTCTGATTTTCCAGATGGATCCTCTGTGCTGCTGAAATTCCTCTCGCCGACGTGGCTGTGAGTAGCTTGGCTGCCTTGTAACGTTGTTCCTCGATCAAAGAGCGCCGGCGGCTCCTCCGCCGCCCGTGTTCTCTGTGGCCTTGAGAAGTGCAGGAAACCGGTCTTGGATATCATTGCCTACGGCGGCGGCGGCGCGAGAGAAAGGACTACTGCACTTTGATCCTTCGGCGTTCGTTTGTCATTCGTTCCATCCATCTTCGAAATCCTCCGAATTCAGTAGAGAGCTCTCCCCAATGTTGGCGTGAATGGCACTTGTGCTCATTGCTTCGAGGAACGGGCTACTCAAGCATTGAAGCAGAAAAGAGAAGACGAGCCTCCACTTCTATGTACAGCGGCGGGCGCGGCCAGATCAGACTCGATATCAAGGCCTACAGATCACAGTCATTATTTGTTATGCTACACGGAAAAGGTGCTCCTGCCCACGATTTCCTTTCCCCGTTTCCCTCAGGAGTCGGTCGATCATCCCAGATACGGAATCGTATTCGTTTCCTCGAACCCACTCGACGAAGACAGAAATACGGCTTTGCTCGTCCTCCTTTCCGTTTTTCCTTTTATTCCTCAATCAGAATAGTTGTGTTCCAATCTCGAAACTCTGAATCCCCGAGAGATTTCCCGATGGCGTGTGGCTCTCGGGCGTTAGCTTGAGCGAAGTTAATCCTCGGAAAGCGGAACTTCTTTTTCGACGCATCCCGAATTCGGTAGTCTCGGAGGAGCTCTTCAGTTGCTCGACTGGCTGTTCGCCCCGTCGTCCTGGCGTGCGGTCCCTATTCTCGTCTCCCTCTTTCTTCCCCGTTGTGTGTGCGTGTGTGTGTGTGTTGAGACGGCAGCTGGCGAGAACTAACAGTTGCTATTAGGAAAACGCCTGCAACTGCGCATTCCATACGGAACCCTGTCAGCGACAATCTGCCCCAACGAAGACTTCAACGAAACATCTCCCCAAGACCCGGTGTTGAGATTTTCGTCGACACGACAAAGTTGCGAATCTTTCTCAATCTAGGCTTAACTATTCATCTTCGGTTCCTATGCACCCACGTGCTTCCGCCGTCCCGCGTCCCCGATAAAACTGATCCTGGGAGAATGGGAGAATCCTTCATTTTATTGCGTTTTGGAAGTGACGCCTACGCACGGCGAGTTTCACGAAGCCCGCAAGAGCTGTCAGGTTGTGCCGCGCGGGTGTTAACAATCCCGACCGAGATAACAAGAATGACGGCGTCGAGTGAAAGATGTGAACATGAGAAGCGCTGTTTTGGAGCTGACGAAGCTATCCGGAGAGACGAAAATGAAGCAGTAGGTGTGTATTGAATTCGGCCCGAGCTCAGGAGCTCCTGAAAACTGAATAAATGCTCAAGTAATAGGGGAAGCAGACCGTCACGGAAAAATATCTTTATCCGGAATGCAAGCCGATTCAGGTGAGCTGATCATTCGAGATATCTTTCGTTCGGAGAGAAAAGAAGTCACAGAGCTACGGGAACTGAGACGAGTTTCCTGTAAAAAACTAACCTGCATCCGGGCAGGCCATAGCGCTCTAATTAAAAAGTTTCGTTTGAAAGCCGCTGCGGTCGCATAAATAATTTAATCCTCCTCGGAGAGCATGAAGGAGCAAACCAGAGGAAAACCAGAGAGGAGAACTGAAGAAGAGGCTTGCTCGCGCTGCGATTCCCGCGCGTTCCCCGTTTTCCCCGTCTCTCATTATTATCGTTCTCTTCATTCTCTCTTTCTCTCCCCTTCATCATCTCCCTGATTTTTCTCCCCATCCTGAATCCTTGTTCGCCCGCTCATCTTTTGTGTCGTCGACTAAAAATGCGCCTGCTCTAAAAATTGAATTAAGTTTTTCGAGCGCGCGCGAAGCTCTCCGTCCTCTTTCGCTTTTCTCCCTGATGGTGCCGCCGGCTCGGGTACCGCCAGTGGAAGGCGTTTTAGTAAAACGCGCATCCTCTTCCATTATCACAGGCTGGCGGCCGCGGGGGCCGGAGGTGGTGACGCACACTCGATGGTTTGCGAGCAACTGAAAGGAGCTTGGAATGTTACTTGCTATATCTGCTCATCCTCTTTTCCCTTCAGCTTCGCACACTGCGCTTCCGTTCGCCTCCCCACGGTGTGTTCGAATCCCTCCGTGCCTCTTTTCCATGGGTCCCCTCCCTCGGTCCCCTTCGCTCCTTCTCCGGGATTCGGGACCGTTATCCTGATTCAGACAGGGGCTCATGTAGCTTCAGAGCTGTTGTCGTACCTCCACTCCGTCTGCGGGAACGGATCGGAGACAAGTTGAAAGAAGCGATCCACATTCCTCTGCTTGTATCGACAGTTCATCGGAGTTTGTCAACTTTCCGCGTTTCTCACAACAAATCACCAACTGCCCGAGCGAAGAGTGGATCACATGTCCGAGCGGCTCTCTTCTGTCATTCTGTCGGTATCCAAGTTGCGCAGCGCCCGGGATGAGTCCATGGACAAATTTCGCGTGTCGAACTTTGTGTTGCGCATGTTCATGCGTCCAGCGGTTGACGGTTGACACTCGACGAGAGTTGGTCGGGACTCGAATCAGCGGTTCTTCCGAGCTGGGCCGTACGGGGTTATCCTTAAAACGAATACAACATTGTGGACATGAAAGGGTCATTCATCATTTCTCCACGATCGGAAGGGGCAGTACCGTTCTCTTTGGCATTGGAAAGGAGAAAACATCGTTGAACATGGTGGCTCAACGAGACCTATGTACGCAGAGGATCTTTCGTGTAAGATTTGTGATCCGGAGGTCCCAGTTCTTTTCAAACCTGCTCTCCGTTTCCGTGACGATTCCATTGGTTCGTGGAAATCTTTGAAGGATTCCCGCTTTTCCCAGCGTTCGTACGGCATTGTTGCGTTCGAGCTTGAAATCTGCTTGTGTTTTAGCAGTCCATCCAAGAAAGTTCTGCATTTGCGAATCCGAGCAGAGCACAAATGAAACATCCTGAATATTAAAGAGAGCGGCTTAGCTATGCTAACGAGCGCCTCCGTTCCCCATGAAGAAGTTGATGCTGCGTTTGACTAGAAAGAACGTTGACTCGATGTTGTTGAGTTTTCAGATGAGAGGATCGAACTTTTTAACAACCACGAAAATATCGTGAATTCCAATTTTACAACCAAATCAAGAGATCAGCAGCCGTGGAATCCTATCACTTTCTCTGGATCGAGACGGCGCATGAAGAGATTCTCAAAGCTCTGGCTCAAGAAGACGGAGCTTGAACCCAGAGGAGAGTGATTGCTTGATGATTTCAACGATGTCCAGTGAGGTTCTCCATCTCGATCTGAGTTTTTTGTTGCGCTGACGCGATACGGATTTCTGAGAGTCGCATCACGAAATCTCTGATGATTCATCGCGTCGGTTCCCATCTTTGGAAAAGTCGATCCGGCCTCAGTAGGAACTGTCCCGTTTCTAGTGCAGCGAGCCAATCCTCTCTAACCGCCGCCTCGAGCTTCCCTTCTCCTCACGTTCTCCTTTCGGTCGTTTCGTATGCGGCCGACGACAGCGGCTCTAGTAGGGCATTGTTCTTCAGTCGGTCGTGCGGTAACGCATTTATGTTAACGGACTTTCGGCTCTAATTTGATGCTTTGTTGCTGTTGCTTCCACTGTCAAGTGGGATGTCGCCTCTCTGTCGTAAATTGTATTGTTTGTGGATAAATTTGTTAGCGGTTCCGAAAAGCCCGAGCTCTCCTCGACGCTGCTAGTGGTCGCCTCCGTCCTTCTCCTCCTCCTTCCAGCGACTTGAGTATTGTCGGGTGTCTTTTATTTTTTTCTCACTTCCCTTATGTTTTCCCTCGCCGACCACCCGTCCATCGCACAAAGCCATCAATCTGGTCGGTCGCTCGGTTGGTCGGCGAGTGTGACGGAAACCACCGCATTGGTCGAGGTTTCTTCTCAGGCTTGATTGAATTGTTGTTTCTCATTATTTTGATCTGATTTGTCAAAATACACTTACTTAGTGTACACGTCAGTACTGACGACACGAGATGAAGGCGTATGAGACTCTCTCGTAGCTTCTCCTCCTCCCGACGGAAGCATTGATTTATCTGCGGACTCGAACTTACGTCTACGTCTACGAACACGTTGAGCATGGTTACCACGCAAGTCTCTGAGTGGGAAATTTCCCGACTTCGTGTCCTCATTTACCGTGTATTCGAGCGTTTTGTTATACTATAAATATGTATCCCGAAGTTTATGCTTCCTCGTAATTCGTCGTCGCCAGAAGCTTCATCGACGCTTCTAACCGGTTCCTTCTAAATCGTATCTCTCTCTCTCTTATAAAGTGGTCCACACTCATAAACCACGAGAAGTGAGGCTTTTACAACTTTTCCGAGGTTTCCCGAATCGCTGGAGTCTGCAGTGTTCTTCGGGCTTGAAAGCTTCTCGGAGTAGCTCTTATCCGCTCCATCTTTCGTCGACGTCTCTCTTCTATCATCCAGTCAGACCAGAACCGATGATATATCGAACGCGAATGGAAAAAGCGCAACGTGACCCCAACGAAAACGAAGTCAGTTGCTTTTGCCAAACTTGAAATTGTTCGCGGCGACTCCGGCTCCGTCACGTTGCTGCTCGGAGGATTTTCCACCAGGCTAACTTTAAATATCGCCGAGAAGGGCGACTTACTCCTCCTCGCCGCATCGCTCTCCTTGAACCGTTCCGTCACCTCCTTTCTGCGAAAACGTCCGAAACGTCCTTGACTCCACAATCGAAATCGTCATCTTGAGGTTTCGAGAGCCCTCGAAACCGGAACTCGGGTGAAACAAACCATTAAAATGTGGCACGCCCGGCGTGATATTGCCGAAAAAGAAAAACCGCAACGATGATATTGTCTTTTTCTCATCATCCGGCAGGCTGACGAGTCGCCCGGTCGGCTCGCCCGCTGGGGGGCACTGACGATCGCTGATGTTGATAATGTGGTGTCACACATATGCGCATATGTCCGGCCAAGCAGCTAAAGCAGTCTAGATAACCGTTAGTTGAGTTCTCGCAGGCCTTTGTGTTATTGCATGCATAAGCGATGAGTTGCAGTAGAATTCGCTTCCTTGGCCAACGGACATTTCAAGTTTCAGTTCGTGCGATGTCAACAAACGCTCCAGCCTAGAGCTTCCTTCACGCAGTGACTCTCGGTGCACTTTCCGAGCATTCGCACCCAACTTCACGGTGGACGGAGTCCCACCCACTCCCAACAACTTTTCGCGGCCTATTCAAGATGCAACAGTCCACGACTGTGGGAGTAGAAACGCAGTTTGGGCCTCTAAACACCTCAAGTGCCCTAATTTGCCCCGAAAACAGCAGCCAAGATCAAACTCTCGTCGAAGATTCCTGCTTCGGTCGATTTTGAAAAATTTGGCGAGACAAGGGGGATGAGGGACGGAGTTGCCGCTGGAGCCAACTCCATCCGAGAGCTGTATCCCAACCACGAGCTGCGAGGGATTCTTCCGATCGGAGAGAATATTTTGAGAATTTCGTGTCGCTCTCGTTTATCTTCTCCATGAAGTTCTCTTTCCCAAGGTAGCTGCTCGTCATTTATCATCCACCGTCCCTCCGGCAACCCTCTCATGCCAAACCCACCCGCGGTCTCTTTGATCTGGGAAATGTCAGATCGAAAGGCCATATTTTGAAGGAGTCAGACACCGTGCTGTCGGGAGCCGTCGCGTTGAATGTCAGGATGGAAAGGAATCCCATCTGACAATCTATTGCCCTTCGCAGCAATCAAAGTGAAAGGTCCTCAAGCGGCTGCGTGTAAGGTCCCGCAAGGCGTGGGAAGCCTTTGCTGCGATTCTGGTCAGAGCTGATAGGGCTTGCCGAAGCGTTTGTCGCAGAAGGGTCAGAGGTCTTGGGAATGAGAGCATGCTCCGATCGATCTCCCGACCGATCCGGTATCGAACCAAGTATTTACTTGGATACCTCAAAGTTTCGAGCTCAATACATTGTCTCCTCGGTTGCGGGCTGTGACGATCTGAGCCGGAACGAAACTGCCTCGGGGCTGAACGTGAACTGCAGCGCCAAGTGGTCGAAGTAGAGATCCAGCGGGGAAGCAGAGTGATAGCCGAAAAAAATATGAAAGAATCGTCGCCAGCTTAATTGAAGCAGCTGGTGGTCTTTCTTAGACCGACGGACTGACTGACTGCCTGTCTCCTTGGCTGCCAACCGACCTACCAGCCAAGCAACCTGAATGGGTGAACTGCCGAGTGCTTGCGAGTGTGTCGAGAGTAACGTGTGTGAGGTGGAGCTCGGATGGACCACTTCCAGAGCGAGCGAGCGAGCGAACGCGCGGCAAACGCAGTGACAAGCGAACAAAAGAGTGGACGTCTGTCAACTCCACAATGCCGAGTGCCGATTGCCAAAGGTGTCGTAGACTCTCGTTTCTTAATGGATTCCCTCTATCACTCCCGCCCCTAGCCCATGCCGTGCTTTCTTCATGACTCCCTTTCGATCTCCTTGGCGTGGCTCTTTTCCCGTAGACCGTTCCTCGCCCGCGTCTAAATCGTCACCAACCAACTCACCAGCTCTAGAGCACTCGTATCCTCTTTTCTAAGCAGGTTTGGTTCCGTTTCTGAAAAAGAAGACATTAAGAGCTTCACGGGAGAGGAGTTTTCCGAGGTAGACCTGAACTTCGACTAAACGCACCGCAGACTCCAAAACTTCGAGTCCCCGTTGGAAACCGAATCGAGAACGCTGCGGTTGGATTGCTGCGATGTCACCGAGCCAGGATTGAAAAACCTAATCCTCCATCCTAAGACACTGTTTTCACGAACCGAAACGAGAGAGCGTCCGGGAGCAGAGGGGCCGAGACTGAAAAAAAAAAATCAACAGTTAGCGGGTCCGGAGATTGGCGAAGGTCCAATACATTCAAAGTGTGAAACGGGCCCGAGGATTAATATTGTGAGGTCAGCGACATCGCCATACCCAGTAAGCGAAGCAACGACCCACGGAACGAACGAAAGACGGCGGCGACGACGACGCACCAGCCAACGATCGGATGTGGGGCGAGGAAGCAAAACTTTCGAAAAGCTCACACAGCTGCCAGATGTCGCCATAGAATTGGAACGTTGTGGAAAGCTTGTTCCCGCTCGCTCAGTCGCCCGAGCGCTGGCTGTCCCGCTCTCGAAATTGCGCTCGAAGTCGTTTCAAGCCTGAGAGAGCCGACAACCCTAGATCAAATGCGCGGCAAGGCCCGGCTGAGTTCCGCCACACGAAGGGCAATATCTCACAGCGGTTCGAATGAATTTCGGCAATTTCGTTTTGAATTATTCCAATCCGGAATAGCATACCGAGGCCACCAATGACCCCATCGCGAGAACTGGGAAAGAATGAGAACGCATCCAGGATGGAGGGAATTCCAGGATTCGGCCCCACCTGATTTTTTTTCCAACAGAACTTGAGGTTTCCTGATCCTCAGCTCCAGATCGATCAGATCGAAAACAAATCCACTGGCGGAGATGTTGCTCAGCAGAAGTAGATGATCTGAAGCACTTCCCGGTCCCGTGTTCGATTGCCTGGGTCTGGCGCAACACCGCTCGTGCCGAGTCGCTCAAACGTGCGTACGTGAAGCCGCGTTTTTCATTCGAACAAAAAACAAGGAAACACGGCACGTTGCATCGCAGTAGATGCAAACCAGGAGGAGAACGTCGGTAGACCGGCGCTCCAGGGGCACGAATAGCGCGGAAAAAACTGGCGGAGTTCTGCGAAGGCCGGGGGTGATCCGGAGGGAGACGCATGGCTGTGCAAGAGACGCAAAGGGCTGAAAATGGAACTTCTCTTTTCCCGGTATGCAGGACTATGAAAAGGACCCATGCGTTCCTGGAGGTTTGGAACAAGGGGCGGTGCCGAGAGACAGAGTAGAAACCTCACAAGGGGCTAGCAGAGGTAGGAGGATTCCATCAGAAGGCAGCGAATCCTGCGGGGGTTGTGCCCGAAAGCCGTTCTGAGCAGGGGATGTGATCTGGATCTCTCGAGCGGTAGGCGATACTTTATTTCAAAAAGCTCACTAGGGACTTCCGAAAGACGTTGCAGGAGTCGCTGTGTCTCTATGGGCACCGACATGGAATACGCATCGCTCCTTGAAGGAGAGCAACAGTTTCTCCCCGGCGCAATCCTGAAAACGAGATCTCCTTGCTCCCTTATAGCTTGCTTTCACATAAAACGGGACTTCGATGGCTCATTGCTTCTCAAGCCGTCCTTCCAGAGCTCTCGGTGTCACCCGAAAACTGAATTTCAGAAAACATGGCTGTGCGTAGGATAATGATTGGGACGCTCACTCGCAGACAGGAATAAGTTCGTTCTCTTCTAGACCTAATCTCATTGCAAAGCATGCTCATGACCTTGCCCACGACGAGACCTCGATCCATTCGAAATAGTCTGAGACAGGGGAAAGTGCGGTCGAATAGATTGGCGCTCCACTGTTCAGTTAGGCTTGGTTTGGTTCAAACCGATCAACCCGATAGAGTTCAGAAGCGTTGAACAGCAAGAACAAATATGGCAAGCGGGCGTTCGAAACAATGGTCAATGAACCGAGAAGTGAGGGTTACCGTTCTCAGACAACAGCCAAATGTTGCAGAGAAAAGCAGCATCTGTGGCGTCCGGCTCTCGTTGTGATGCAATCCAGACAGTGCCAACCTGGGCATGCCCCGAAGTTATGTTCGGAAATGCATTAAATGCCCCCAGGATGATATCTTCTTGACATTCTTTTCTTTGCTTCAGTTTTTGCGCTCATCGCCGATCAAATCGCGTAGGAACGAGCTAACGAGCTAACCACCAACATCTGCTGGCGGGGCCAACTTGTGAGGCAAAGAGCGTGATATGTGACTAACTTCAATGACAGAGAGCTTGAAAAATAAGGAACTTTTCAAACAGCGAAGCCATCGAGCTCCATGAATACGGGTCTCGATTCCGGATCAGCATTCCGCCGTCAGTACTGCTTATGGGTATCGGAACCCAGAATCAATATTTATCTGTTATCTCGGAGCTGCGCAGTGTTATCTAGAAATTCACTCCGTGGCAGATTCGTTTCCGGTGGGGCTGGTATCTCCTCTTGAGGAGTACAAAGAATGCAGATGCTCCCAGTTCCGGGTTTCCGCTGGTTAGCGGCGGCTTTCTTCAGGTGCAGTGGTCTTGAAATTCGAAGAAGTTCATATCTATCTGATTGCAGGGTGCGAGCGCCACCTAGTGGTCGTTCCCGGCAACATCCACAGCAGGTGCCGGCTTTTAGAAGCGCTAACAACAGGAATATTGATGGCAATTTCTCTAAACTACCCATCTGTCGTCACTGATGTAGAACATCGAGAACCGCATGCGGAAACCGGCAGGAGCGCAAGAAATCGAGAACTTCCGAGCGGGGAAAGAATCCGAAAGCTAGCCAGGACTCAGGGTTTGATTGAAGCTGTGATTGCAGGGTTCTAGTTTCAAAGCTCTGCGGGAAAGATAATCAACCGTTACGGTATTCCTCTCGACGGCAAAACGGCCATTGTGACTCGGCATATGAAGTTTTTGAGCTCCGTGTCCGAAACCCGGGTGCGACGGCTGATCGGAAGCCGCTCCAGACGAGATCTGAGGGGACCGAGAAACAGAAACATGCGAACAGATGGACGCAAGAATGAAAAGATGAAGACAGCACTGGCAACCGTTGTTCCCGGCGGGAACAAACATAAAACCCAGCCGCACCGGATGTAATAAAGTGAGCATATTTCAAAAGTCTCTCCAATAGCTCACCCCATGGTTTCCTTTGCTTGCTGGATAGAGCAACGAGCCGGCCTGTCATAAGAGGAAAGGAAAACTTTGCGATCAGGTTCTGTGCCATTCGGCTTGACAACGAATTTCTCCGTAAGAACTTTCCTGCCGCTTTTCAACAGCTTTCCACATGAAGCTTTTTTCCGTATTGTTCCCGTCCTTTTCTTCGAGAAAATTTGATGTACTACACCGGAAACCGCAGGAAACCCTCTCACGTAGATGAATGCTTCAAGTGTTCCTCTGGAGGGGGCAGCATAGAGCATCCTGTTACCAGCGAGCGGGACGACAGGATATTCATTTGCAGCCATGTAGTCAGATCCAAAATTTCGATAATCTCCTATTGATGCTGATGATCGTGTAGAGACTTCAAGCCCGAAAAGGGAGCCCGGAGAGAACCACAGTCAGGGGTCGCTCACGCGGGGGTCGTTTGTTAATGAGTCTTCAACGCATGGTAACGTGCGCTTAGGGATTTTAGTTCGTGTCTAATTTGTCTGGGTTCTTACAATGTGCTCCAAATCTGAACTCTGTTCGAGTTCCTGTATTCGAGTCTTTGACGGCACCTTGGAGCGTTGTGAGAGCCTGTTCCTCGGCTCCGGCCTTGAAAGAAGGAATTGAGAACTTTCCCAAAGTCTGATGACGGCTGAGGCAAAGCTGAAGTCATCAACTTGATTCGATGAGCGTAGCTGTTGCTAAAAAGCCGGGGGCTGCGGCGAATTCACGAGCTTCCAACGCAATTCATCTAGAAGGGAGGCGAGAAGCGGCATTCCGTAACAGGCTTGGCTCCTACTTCCGATAATCCGGGAACGAACACAGTCGCGCGTTTGAATGCTCGGAAACGAGTTGGGACGCTTGGATGGACCGCCTCCTCTTGAGGGATTTGATCTGATTCCCCGAAATCCCGAAGATTTCAGGAGAACATTAGAGGACGCCGAGCTCAGGAGTTTATTCGTTCAGACTCTGGTGATTAGATTGAGGATGGTGATGTTGAACTCTTTCATAGGGAATCGAATTGCTGTCATCTTCGGGAAGACGCGGCTGTCGGAAGGCATCTTATCCCAGTTGAATCATCCGCCCTCGAGCATCGATAACTTCATCTAGAGCGGACTCTCGAGTCAGCTAATAAGCATCTGATCTCATTGACAAAGTCGGCGCCAATCAGCGGGAGGGGGAAAAAATGGAAGCGAATTCAATAAAGCTTAGCTGGTCTCGATAAGCTCTTGAGACGCTTTCAGGTGCGGTCGTCACAGTGATCCGAACGTACGGCGAGGCTTTCAGTTGCAAGTTTTCGGCTGAATGGTGCTCTCCAAAGGAACACCGCGTTCAGCCGAATCGCCATGTTACTCCGATGCGCTTTTCGGATTTCGCCCGCGATCGCGGAAGTCGTCCATATCGGCCATGACTCTTGGTCGACGGCGAGTCAGCCCGGCAGCCAGCCACAGTTGGTAAGCCCAGCGAAGCTATTGCGGACGCAATTAACTCACGTTATTGATCGATCGTTTTCCTATAAGTCGAGGCCAGAAAGGTTGTACGGCAATCCCCTTGCTCATTGGCTAACGCGTTCCGACCCTTCCGCGATCCATTGAACCGAGCGTGCCTTCGTGCCCACCTCGTCGAATCGGACAAAGCTCCTGCTTCGAATCCAACAGACTCGCACCACGACGATGTTTCAGAATCCAATACGCAGCATTCCTTCTTTATTCACCAAACTCCGCTGCTCCTCTATGAACTTCTCTTCCACTTGTACAGCCATGTTTTCTACAAACCAAGGAAGAATCAGTGCAACGCGAGGGAGAAATCCGCATGTCATCCAGGAGGAATACACAGGAGGGGACCCAGGGTCCCCCTCGATTTCTGTCGAGAAAATTGCCACATGGCTGGCGCAATGTCCACTGTCCAAAACGTGCGTGGAGTGCGTCGCAGATGTGTTGGATACCTCTCACATATCGTGAGTTCCGGCACCGTGGCGGAGCGGTCAACGCGCTCGTTTCAAAGGCAGGGAACTATGGTCGTCGTCCCATGGCGACGCATGCTGCGGGCTCAATCGCAGCATCAAGCATGTTTTCTCGAGAAAAAGTATCCCAAATAGGCTAAAACCGTGTCTCACGATCCACGACTCATATACGACAAGCGCTTTCCTTCTGAAGCAGAGTCGTTCAAAGAAGTTTAGGCTCATGCAGTATCCGTCGGGACGAAGTCATGCGACTTTGAGGCGGGCCTGTCGCGCAATTTCACAGGATCTGCGGGCTACAGTCGAGCTTCCGCGGGTCGAATGAATGACGTCATTCTAGGTGGAATACTGAATGTTCAAGGGACGGGAAAGCAGCGCGTACAGTCAGAAATGGTGTGAAAAGGTCAGTTTAGCAAAGTTCTGAGTAAAACGAAACGTCCAAGATAACCTTCACCGACTTTTGCTTCGGCGGCAAAATCATTTATTGTCGTTCGAATCACTGCCGGTAGGATTCCTGGCCGACCCGCCGTGAGACGTGAATACCCGAAGTCAGAATACCTCCCCTTTTTCATCTTATCACTCGAAAAGTCTTGAATCCTTCCCTCGAATTTCCTCAAAATGGAGGTAACGAAGGAATCGGAAGGCCGCGCAACGATGCCGACGACACAGCAACGATATCAGGTAAGGCCATTGGCTCGAGCGAACATCCCCGGGCGATAAGGTGGACACCGTGGACACTCAGAGGAGTCCGCTAGTTCACAGGAGGTCATTGACCCATTTTACTGAGTGTCTCTTGCTAGCGTGAGGTTTGAAGGGAAATTCGAAGCGAATAATCCCGGCGAAATTTCGTGGGTACAAAAGGTCTCACAATCAGGGACGAATTTCCCGGCGCCGAAATGTCCGCTGCCAAAATTTCCAAGCCAAAACCTTTGTGGCTGAAATTTCCGGGGCCAGAGAGCCCTGCTCCGGCCTGCTGGTATGGTGATGCCCTTGGTTCCGGATCCGGGTTCTGATGCCGCATCGTTCGCTCATCCCTAAAGGTCCGACAAAAGCCTTCCGTGAGTTCCTGTTCGTCGCTGGCAGGCATGATGTGCTCTGCTTTGTTGTCGTCGTCAACTGATCGTTGATTTATCAATCAGTGAAGTGCATTCAATGCTGCGGCTGCTGCTGTGCTTCGGTGGGCAAGGGTACGAGTCTACTGTGTCTATTTTGAATGGAAGCTCTATCCGACAGAGTCCGTTTCTCTCGGCGACATCGTTGCCCCAGGCGCTGCCATCGTTAACTGACAGCGCTCGATGGAATATTCGCAGCGGAGGGACTTTCGCTCAGTCAGGTTCGCTCCGGGGCTTCTTGGAGAACAACTCTGTGGATTCCCCACCCAGCCACAAGCAAACTTCTTTCGAGATGAATCTCTCTCCGAACGCTTCCTCCGCAACAGAGGAAACTACCTCACACTACGACTCCTACAATGATTTTTAGGCATTTTCCGCCATATTCGTGATGCCGTATATCCGTTTGACTTCAACCTGAAGTTTGCGCCTTGAATTTGCGGCGAATTCATGATTCGCGTGTTTCTAGCGGATCCCCGGTCAAAACGTAAAATCTGATGGGAGGGTTGGATGGTACTAATGACCAGCTTCAACATCCGATGAAAGTCGCGGGAACGCAACTCTTGACTTTCCCTTCAAATGATCCCCAAACTTTCTCCTGAGCCGATTCCTCGACTTAATGAATGTAAGTTCCTCGACGCGCAAGCCACCAACTCACTCTCAGTGTTTCGGTGAAGCTGTCTTCGGGGTAAGAACCCTCAGAAGCTTCCAACCTCATGAATCTGGCAAAATGTCTGCACGTCACCTTGTAGGGAAGCGAAACCTAATCGTTCATCGGAAGCCTGGAAATACTTGAGTTCACCATTGAGGTGGCGGAGCTCATCAGTGTTGCGAGGTCTCGGTCGACGAGGAAGATAACGAATGAGGAAGAGACCACGACCGGCTTGCCCCCGAGGCTTCGATTGGTGCCAGACCAGTTTGCCCGGATCAGGATGTCCCCCATTTCCTGCATCGTAAAACGTGACGGCTCCCTGCTCTTCCTTCGCACCCGCTCAGCGTTGTATCCCGTATCCACCCGACGCTGCCTGCTGAGACCGCTGAGGAAATTCCCCTGTAAGACCTCGCGTCAGTAAAACTGTGACAACTGATATACACGAACCAAGTGCGTGGGTAACGACACAGACCAAGCTTGCCGGATCACGGCGATCGCTAGTTTTCGCTGATGACACCAGTGTTCGATTCGGCGTAACTTTCACGAGGACCACGTGAAAGTGTACCATCGTGGGAGAGTTGTGGCAGCAGGTCATTCTACGATTGGGCATAGCTTGCGCTGCGCCAGCACCGGAAGCGGGATTAAATCCCCTCTTTCGCGGGTCAAACGGAGCGTTTCGCGGTGTCGCCATAACCCGTAGGATCCAGGGCGCTTCGCAATGAAGCAGGCTTCATTCAAGTCTCTGTAACTTTTCACCGCAGCCGCGTGGAACTCAATTTGGCCATAGTAGGCGGGCGAAAGTCATGTTTGGGTTTCAAGCTCGGGTTCATATCGCATCGTGTCTCTCGACGACCCAAAACACGATCGCAATACTTCACACGTTGCGGCTCGAACATTTTTAGCGACGAAAAATTCACTGACCGGATTCCCAGCTGATGCGGACATTCAACAGGAAGCTCGTTGAACTCTCTCTCAGTGAGGACCTGATGTTTTCATTCAGCTTCTCTCGCATTGGTAGACGCCCAAATGCTTGGCGTACACCAAACAATGTTTTCCGAACGAAACTGGAGCGCGCACAGCCGGGATCAGCATCAAAACGCATCAGTTATATGAGAACAGGCTCAAGTTTTCCTCTCTCGCGACTTCTTGCTCTTGTTCTGCGCTTCTCCCTCCCGATTTTTTTTATTTCGTCCTTTGTTGGAGGAACTCAGATGACGCTAGTTTCGAGTGAATGAACGAAACGACAGTCAGCAGCTGTTACACCGATGTTCTTCTAGGGAGCGGCTGAGCGCAAAGCTGGAGCGGGCTGAATTCTGATTCTTAAATATTTTCTCTTAGTCTGCCGAACAAGCGGCTCTGCTCGAGCGATCGTCCCCTCCAACCATCAGGGCTTCTGCTCTCGCAGCTTGAAGAGATTTCCGAATTTGAGTTCGATCAGAGTGAAGGAGTTTAGTCCATATCTTTCGATGTAGGAGACCACGTCTCGAGAGTTGAGAGTTTCCACTTCGACGCCATTTCCCTGGAGAATCATGCAAGTCCTTTGCATCTATCATCGGAAGGAGCTGTGAGCGATGAATGTGGCGAATGTGTATGTGTGTTCTGAAATATGCTTCTTTGGGAGGTGATACAGCGAGCATGACGACCGTGTACGCGTCTCAGTATCTACTACTAACACGACATTCCTGGCGTTCGTGGCCGCTTCCGGAAGGCTCCTTTTCGGGTCGACATTGGAGCCCAGTAAGACTTGGAGTTGGCCTTTCGGCGATTTTTCAACTCCACAAGTTTTTCTCGATCCTTCCAAACATGGTATTAGTTTAGGGATGAGGGCTGGGAAAGCGAAAACTGTTTTTTTTTCTGTTCACTCATCTCATTCTTTTTTTTTTATCAGGAATCCATCGGAAGATAAAGATTTATTGCTTTGCTAAAAGGAGCGATCGAAGACGAAACCGAAGAGATATTTAGATAGAAAGCGGAAAAGAGGCAGAATTGGCCAAAACAGTGGAGGTGCGTGAGGAGACAGGAAAGCAATCCGGTTCACCTTCGCTCGGACCGGAATGGTCTGTGGCCCTGCAAGGGTAATGGAAATAGATAGAGCACGGAGGATAGATCTGTGTCTGTGCTTACCTTTTTCCTTTCCTGGCTTCTATCGTCTCGCTTTTCGGTCGCTTCTCCCCAGCAGGCGGACGGCTGAAACGTACCTAGTTGAAATGGTGTCTTCTTGTTAAAACTAGAGGAAAGACACGTCACGTCGTTAGCGAAGCTGGAAGCAGATAGATTTTATTCTTCGTTCTCGTCCGCTTGTAAAGCCGTTTGGCGACGAAGTTATGTGCATCTTCCAACACCCTCCCGTGCACATGACCGGTTCGCTCAATATAGGCCCAACCTTCCCGGCACTTGTTGAATTTCTGGGCCGCGAGTCATTCGTTGAGATATCCGCGATCATGTCCTCTGTCGGGATGTACTTGACCTTTACCACTCCTTCCGTTACCATGTCCCGGATAAAATCGCATCATCTTTCGGATTCTTTCCGGGTTGAGATGATCTAGCCTCCTGTACCACATTTCATACGTCCCCGAAGTTCTCTCTGCCGGCAAGCAACTTCCCGGACCAGTACGTCCCCGAAGTTCTCTCTGCCGACAAGCAACTTCCCGGACCAGTCCCTCCACTCACCCCCGGACCGTTATCACCAGTCTCCTTGTCTGCCCCCGGACTATTCGCACGAGTCTCCTGGCTCGCCCCCAGACCTGCAACCGTCCCCTCGCTCGCCTCCGGGCAGCTCCGTACCGGACTAGCTCCCAGGCGAGTCTCCAGACTTGCGGTCCCCGGGCGAGTCCCCAGACCTCGGCAAGTCCCCGGGCGACACCCCAGACTTGAGCGGATCCCCGGGTGAGCTCCAGGACTTTCCTGAACGTGTGACGATAGCGCGCTCAAAGTGCATTGCTCAAGGCGGTACAGACCAATGCTCGAGCAGATGGCGACGGCACACACAACGTCGCTCGCATCTCTCACCTCACATCGCTTTCCACAGAAAACGACGCGCAATCCTTTTTCAGAAAGCTATTTTACCGACATCACGTTGACGGTGAGCTGCGGTACGTACAGCACTCCTTGCAGCCGCGTTGGCTGTCTGATTCCGTTCACACACAGCTCGATCGTCACGTCGCCGGTGCCTTCACACCTCAAATTTTCATCATTAGCAGTGGCCACCGCCCGATTCTTGTGGTCTTGATTGAGAGCTACGAAAAGTTCTTTTTGCCACGTCATGTGCACGCTGGCACCTGAATCGACGAACCATTCTGAGGATCTAGACAACGATGATATATCCGAACACTTCAAGACTCGCTCGAACTGCGCTGTGGCGCTTTCAGATGCATCCTTCCCTGCTGTTTCATAGACCTTGGCCACTCTGCTTTGTTCTTCATCTGAACTGCATTCTATTCTTTTATGACCGGTTTTTCCGCACCTGAAACATTTTCCTCTGAACGGCGCACCCCCTCCTAGCCTGAAATTTTCCTTGTAGGTTACTCGCCTACCCGCGAGCGCACTCTCGCGCTTCTGGGAGTCGAGCCTTGTTGCTTCGCTTAGAAGTCTTTCTTTAACGAAGTCAGTAGTGATGTTATCGCGAGGGGATATGCTTTGAATCAGGGGAGTGAAGTCTTCGGGCAATTTCATCAAGATTAGCCCTGCTGAGAGGCAATCCTTCGCCTCACTGTCGATGGCTCTCAGGCGCTGTGCAGCAGTGACCTTTCGGTTGATTTAAGCCTCCATGTCCGGGCAGTCTTCGTAACGAACAGTCGTGAGCTCTTCCAGTAGCGCCACCTCTTGATACAAGCCTCGAGGTTGATATAATTTTTCAAGTAGTTGCCAGATCTCTCTTCCTGACTGTGCCTCTCGGATGGACGAAAAAAGGTTCGGTTTGATTCCCGAGACGATCGCTCCGCGGGCACGTTTGTTCTGTCGCTCATCATCATTCGAACCGTCAACGTACTCCCAAAGCTCGCAGTTGAAGAGATGAGCTTCCATAGCAAACCTCCAGTCCATGTAGTTCGACGCTCCCTCCAGCTTGTCGAACGACGATGGCACGGCGATGTTCGTCACCTGAGGCTTGGAGTTATCGCTCATTGAGCCGCTCGGCATCCTCACAACCACGTACTCATCCCCATTCCTTGGAAATTTCGACTGGACTGGGATCGACCCAAATGGACTGGGATCATTTCTCTTTCTTCTTCCTCTTGAGATTTCGCGATTTCAGAGGTCCTGCTCCTGTCGTCTCGCCTTTTGTGCCCACCGCTGCCACTTGGGGAGCTCGTATTGGTTGAAACAGCACCGTTCGCTGCCGCTGTCCACTTCCGTCTCGTTTCCATTCTCTTTCCTTCTTCTTTGCACTCAGCACAAGATCTTCCGATCACCGGTTGGAGAATCACAAAGTCACCGACGTTGTCTCGCTTAATTTCTCTTGTCTAGACGTATGGCGTTTGGCCTGGGCCCATAACCTGTTAAAACTAGAGGAAAGACACGTCACGTCGTTAGCGAAGCTGGAAGCAGATAGATTTTATTCTTCGTTCTCGTCCGCTTGTAAAGCCGTTTGGCGACGAAGTTATGTGCATCTTCCAACACTTCTGCGCCTACCCGATGAGCGCCTTTCGGCAGATTCTTGGATGCACCAGATAGGAATGCGCAGAAGTTCAGTTACCTATTCGATGGGATGACAGCCGTCATGCTTGAGTCATTACATCAAACTCCGGAGGCACGGAGAATCGAGTCGATTGTATCGGAGTTTCATCAGTCGGGCTCCTTTAGGCGAATGAATTTTACTCCGACGCGATCTGAGGATCTCGAAAGAATGCACGAACCTTCTTCCTCATAATATTCTGTGAATGCATCTAGAAGGATGGGCTTCTCCCGTGAACCGAAGCGGACAAAACCCCCTCGCGGTCCGCCATACTTCGCTGCAAATATTGTGCGGCATTCTTGTCCTCCAGGTTGTGTCGCGCAGGTTCGCGAGGTCATGCTTGAATCGGCGAGGTGCTCCAAAACGCTCTCAGATAAACCAAGGGGGCTCTGAGTAAATGATACACGAACTATAACCGGAATCAGTGCCGGTTCTCTCTGTCATCCTGAAAGCGTACGTCGCGACGCGTCGTTATCCTGAAAGGGTTTCTGTCAGATTCAGCGCTTCGGACAGCTTCATCAAATAGAAAGACCATGGGAGCTCGATCAGAGCGCACATTCCGATGGAAGTCAGGATTACAGCACCCGCTCTGGAACTATAGAAAAATATTCTCAAACTCGGATCCTACAGTAGGAATCCCAACAGTTCTACCGGTTCAAGAGGTATGCGAGGAGGGCTGCAGCGGTGGCTGTTGCAGGAGCTATCAGAAGCTTACAATGCTTGCGGACAGATGAAGGATATCAATTAGTTAGTCTCATTGAGCAGATGGGCGTGCTGCAGTTGGAAATTACTCCGGGGACAGCTCGGTCCTCTGGGAATATGTCTGAGAAGAAAACGATCACGGAGAGTACACCTGGCAACTTCATCGCTAGGAGCTAGAACCACCGAGTGGTGCAAGTAATTGACCGCGACGCTGACAGATACGTGCATTCTCGATTTTGTCGCGAGATCTCAAATTCCACGCTTTGATCCGCGGAAGAATGGCGCACAGTTGATCGGACATGGAACAGCTCCGCGAGGTAACAACTCGGTATAGGGGCGAGGAATCAACCCTCATAAGAGCTGGGTGTTGATTCTGTCGAAACCACATCAGGGCAGAAAACGACTATTTATACAAAAACTGGGATAAGTTCACGAAGCAGGGCCATGGAGCTATTTAGCGTCTCAATGTGGGATCTCTTCGAGAATTCGATCGATACAGGATATCCAAAGTATTGTGGAAAGCCGCAGCTCACGTGTTGCAATGCCATTCTTTCAATGCCGAAAAGATTACGCAGCTTGTGCAATCGAGGCAACGAGATGCGGGGAGATGGCCACTCGGCATACCGGACTCAAAGGTAGCAAATGAGTTTATTGAGAGCGAACACGGCTGGAGCCCCTTCGATGCCAGCAAGGTCATTGGCAGAATGATGTATTTCGAGGAGATCAAAAATCTTGACCAAAGTAAATGGCCAAGACGGATCTTATCGGCGATAAAACTCACGAAATCCAGAATGAGAACAATCGAGATACCGAAAGTCTTGGAAACGATGTTTCATCTGGAGAGCATTCCGTGAACAGATCGAAGAGAGCGTGGGGAATGAACCGGTTTCAAACCGGGGACAATGCATGGAATCCGAATCCACACCTGTTCTGTACCGGGGATTCTAGGCGACAAGAGGTCCTCTGACAGACACCTACGACACTACCCGGGGCAGCCGCCTTCTAGCTTTGACCAGAGCCGGCATACTGAATACAAGGGCATTGCTGCACAAACGGGAATCCATCCGTAGATCCTCTGTGTCCCCGATACGGGGGCCCGAAACTGCAAAGCACTTGGTTTTCGAATTTGAAGAGGAAGGAAGATCTGGGGAGGAAATCGCCCGACGTCAAGGTCCGCTATCGAACTCATCATATGCAACGACACCACGAAGGACAAAAGTCACCCTGTCAACATGGGAACGACAGAATAAGTGGTTTGCGGATGCAACACAATTCGCCCCTGAAATGGAAGGCCTCATGTGCGCGTATGGAAGGTCAATAAACATCTCATCCTATGCTATGAGCCTTTCTCTTAGTGAACGTTGCATTGATGCAGGATATCACTTCATTAAGAATATTATGATATTATTAAAACCGAGATTAACAAAATGAATAACATCAAGTAGATTACCAAGGGGAATCAACTGTATACGATTGTTCTCCGGGGCTGGATGAACTCATCCAAGGATGATATCAGACATACTTGAGGTTGAACACCTCTCTAGGGTTTTCGATCGACCTCGAGGAACAGGATGTGACTCCATCATCTATTTGAGGTTATTTCCCGTTCTAGGACAATATAAGACGAGTCCTGCAGTTATCCTAGCTTGCTCCAGGGCCGAGCTCTGAAGATCCATCCATCGGAATCTGATCGTCAATCAACTCAAACTCGGCATGATGCCGTGAAGATTTGCTAATTGTAAGTCGCTCGCCCGTTGCGTCAAGCGCGATAATAGTGTGGCGAACCATGAGTAGGTGTGCCCGTCCCGAGAGGTTCAGTTCAGTTTGTCACTCTCGTGATTCTGAATCGCAAGCCTGCACTCGGTCGGTCAAGCTGGCACACCAAACCGTTCCAGGAGAACTCGAGCAGCCAGGTGGTTGGCTGCTTGAACGGTCTTCCCGCTAACCAGGCAGTAGGGATGGAAAACGTACACAAAGGACATCGTTCGAATTAAATTTAGCTACTTGCTGAGTCCATGAAAGTACCCGTCCCCTGTTCTCCCTACCTTTCCTTTCTCTTCTCCACTCTTTTGTGCGCCCCTTCCCATCCCTCGACTTCTTGCCCCCCCCCCCCGGTTTACCTCGTTTGATCACCAGTTTCACCCGTTCCTTTCTCCCTCGTTCCATTGCCCTTGTTCGGTCCGTCGTCCCTCCGGGCTCCCCCGCATGTCCCTTCTCGCCGCGACTGACCACATTGTGGACGGCTCGAGCAGGCAAGTTAGACTGACCGAGAAGTAGATGAAAAGGTACGGGGACAAGGCGAAGGAGACGAAGCGGGGCTCTAAGCCGCAAACAAGGTTAAGTTAGTTACAAAAGACCGCTGCGTTTGGGCCCCAGACACTGAGGTAGGGGAGAACAAAGAGAAAAAAGAGGCAACTGGGGATGGGACAGGACAGGCAAGCTACGCACGAATCGGGACGAGAACACTAATGAATTGGCCACGCCAAACGAGTCCTCTTCTGAAAAGTCCGGCTCTTTATGTTTCGATGCCCACCATGAACTTTTGCGGAGCAATCTAACGACCTGACAAAGTTTTTTCACTTTTCACGGGACTTCCTGGTACAGTTTTTCTCAATTTTCCCGGGTCGTTCCTGGTCGTGGAAGAGATCTGTTCCTTTACCCGGAAAACGAAATATGCCGATGAATGACTCCACTATTGCCTGTTGGTTTCAGTGTTATGGCCTTTGCTTCTAGCCAAGAAAGTATTGTGTTCTCAAGCCTTTAACGGAGAAACATGATCCGCGTCATATGTAGAACATTTTTTAGGAGCGACTCATTCACCGAGACTTCGGTTACTTTCCTCGAAACCAGGCAGGGAAGAAGAAAATTCATGTTCAGTCGAACCCGCTTATAAGAGACCGCTCGAGATAATGAAAATCATCTCTCATAAGCGGTTTCTCTTACAAGCGGAGAATTTCTCTCCTATGGGAATGGAATCGGGAAATCCAAAACTGTCTCTCATGTGTGGGTTTCTCTTATATGCAGGTCACCTATAAGCGGGTTCGAGTGTAACTCGGATACGGCCAAACCTGCGCCTAAGTCCACCAACGACAGTGACTGCAGAGTATCTCCCATCAAAAACTCTGATGCTGAACGGATTGCCTTCAGTCGCATAACGTTCATTCCCTGTGTAGCTGGAATGGATGCTGCTCAATACTGTCGGTGTCCTTCAACGTTTGTCCTCACTCTCGCATGGTGCATTCGTCATGGGAAATCCGGCGGGTGTGCCAGTCGGATCGGAAATAAGTCGAGAACATGGAAAATTCCCTTTTGTGTGTTCTGGCCGCGAATCTACGCGAAATTCCGGATCGGAAGGGCGAATCCACGGGAATACAGAGGACGCGTAGGAGGATCCTTCCAGCGTATCGACGAAAAATCAATTTCACACCAGACGGCCCTTCGAACGGACAACGGACTCGTCGGATAATGCATGCATGACAGGAAAGGTTCACGTGGTCCCATATTCGTGGATTCCCATGAGGGAAATCCTCGTTCAATTCACAGTTTCAGAGTACTTTTCGCCGTTCTTCGTTCTTCGCGGGAGCTTTGCCCGCTGAGCTACGCAGAGTCGAGCAGCGGAAGAAGCATGTCCACCACATATCAAATGTCGCTCGCGCCTCGTATGACATCGTTTCAGAGCCCTATGAGGATCCCCTCGGAATAACAGAATGATCGTCTGGTGCGACGGGAAAACACAAGCATTCTCCCGAACTCGATGAAGAAGTGAGAAAACGTTCACCGCCGATTAACCTGACAGCACGCTCGGCACGTCGATCTTCACATTTTGAGTGATCGCGACGGAATCGCCGTTCATCGTAGTTGCATCTTGTCGTGACAGACGGCGCCAAAGCTGATACAATGCGCAACCAGCCTCACTTGAGTGGTTGGGCCGTCATGACGGCAGCGACGGAGTGATACCGAACAAGAAGGATAGAACCATGTGCGTCATATCCGTTCGGAATCCCGTTACGTCAGTTCAGTCGTAGAACGAATTCTTCTTCGGAATGTGGCCAAGTGTTTGTGTGTGAGTGTGCTTGATCAGAATTGAGGATGAGGGATTTAGAGTGATCCCAGAACCAACTGAAGTGACAACAGAAGGAGCAAACCCGGTGCACGGTCATCTTTCACGAGCGACAGGAACCGTTGGCTGGAGGTTGTAGCGATACAGGCGATGGAGCGAGCGGCAGCAGCTCATCCAGCAGCTTGGTGAGCCGCTGACGCCGAGATGGCTGCGATCACCAGTTATGATGTCCCACGGTGACCGGGTTATGGCAACATTGACGAACACGAAGACGGGGGACGGCTTCATGGGTTAAGCCCCATATCTAATCTGGAAAAATGGGGATTCCAGGCGAACGGTATGTATCTTCTCCTCAGTTATCAAATCCAAATCCAGGACTTAATGGGCGCAAGCTCCAATTTCTTTCTTCTTGAAACGAAGTTCATTTATCGATATACTATGGTTGCTCAATATCTGTACGCTAGGGCGATGCCCTGTCTGCGTCTCGCACTCTTAAATTCGCGCGGATGCTGGATAAATTGAGATCTCTATTCTCATCTCGCCACACATGACGGATGTCACCAACGTTGTCGGCAGTCTGCATGTCCGGGAGCTTTTGAGTTCTCGTTGGGCAATTGACATTCTAGAAAACACTTTTTAGACAAGCAAATCGGCGAGAGGGGTGGTAGCGCTCGACACCGCGAATAAGCTCGAAGCTTTACAAGTCGAGAGACTGCGAAGAGCTCAAAGCTCACGTGAAGTTCTAGCTGAGTTTGAGTTGCTGAACGGATCATTGATCGTGAATGATGAACAAAGAGCCAAGAGGAGGTGATTGCTGCGCCGATGAGCTCCAAAGTCAGCGTGGAGGGAAATTACTCTATGATGGTGGCTATGTGTATCGTTTCGAACGTGGTGGGGAAGACAAGAGCTCCTGGAGATGCGTTTGGGACAAATCTGAGCACTGCGAGAGCTGCCTATGGCAATTCACTGATGGTGGGTCACTGATCCAAATTAAGACAAGAAGACAACCACGCGTCCGACAAGGGCGATGCGGAGAAACGAACCTTAAGTGAGAACATCCGAAGGGAGGCCAAAACCGTTTTTAGTGCGAATAGGCACATTGTGGCTCAAGAAATCAAGCGCATGAACCTCAGCGTTCGAGCTGCTTCCTCACCGTCTATCCAGCAACTGAAACGCGTCGTTATACGGACACGTGCGGGTGAAGCACCACAATGCCCAAGAACGCTCGGTGAGCTCCCTGCGAATTTCCAAGTCGACCGAGAAGGACGTAAATTTCTGCCATATGATAATGAACTCGAGCCAGGAGACGACAGAACCCTCGACGGGAGGGTTCATGGTTCGCCTCGACGGGAGGCCTCCAGATGCTCGCAAACAGCGAGTTCTGGCTGATGGACGGCTCATTCGAAGTGACTCCAGAGTTCTTCTACCAACTCTACACGTTCAAGGCTCTTCACGAGAGGTATTGTGTGAGCGCTGTGTATTGCCTGTTGACATCGAAACGCAAGTCAACTTATCGCGATCTTCTGATCGTTCTCCAAGAGTTGATCCCTGTCGTCAAGGTCAAATACGCGATCATGAATTTCGAACAGGCTTTCATCGGTGCTTTCGGCGATTTTTTTCTAGATGTTCAAGTACGAAGCTGCAACTTCCATTTCGGACAGGCGGTTTGGAAACAAGTTCGAGAACTGCAAACAGTTCGGCAGCTTCGTATGAAATTGGCGTTGGCATTCGTTCCACCTGAAGAGGCAGATACGTCCTACGGCATTTTGATCGCCTCGGACATCTACCGGGAAAATGCCGAACCTCTATGAGAGCTTCGCTTATATTTTGAGAGGCCCTGGATTGGCCAGAACGTTACAAGACGGCGCAAGCAACCGATGTTCCCGATCGAACTCTGGAATTGCTATTATAGCGAAATTCCAGAGCTGCCTCCAACCACAACTGCTGTCGAAGGTTGGCACCATGGCTCTGGTTCTCTTCTGCAGTCCACAAACCCATCTATGTGGAAGCTCATCGAGGCTTTGAGACTCAACGGTGCGTTGAGTAGAACGAAATTTGAAAAACTAAATTCCGCACTCGAACCTGATCGCAAGAGGAAATGCTACAAAAATCGTCATGCGCATTCTTGCCATAACCATAACCATAATGACCATTGATGGAAGATGCTCACATAAGCCTCTTCTCGTGAAATTGCCGACAGTTCCGAAAAAGTCAAATTAGTTATCGTTGAAGTTCCTTCTGATCCCGGAGAATAGGAGACCCACGCCTTCTTCGAACCCTCAGGTGACTATCAACGCTTTCGAGAGCTGCCGGTGGAACCAGCCGGCTGCTAAACTCAAGTTTCAGTGATTCGAGTCCACCATAGTTCGCTCCGAACTCGGTAGATTGTAGACCAGTGGTTCTCAAAGTGGTCGATATGGACCCTTGGGGGTCGATGGCCGACCCCCGATTGAACGATGGTCGACCCCGATCGATCGATGATTTTGCGTTCGAGCCCAGCCCTCAAGATTCAAGAGGTCTTTCTGAAGCCAGTCTTACCGCTACGGTCCTCTCATTGCTCAGTATCGAGTCCCGGGGATGGACGGTCAGCCCTCAGGGGGTCGATGGGGAGGGCGACTTTTAGAACCACTGTTGTAGACGATCACAACTGCTCCCTCCCACGCGCGTCCAGAAGAGAGTTCTCGAACTTGCTGAAACACCAGGAACAATCAGGGGTGAGTTCGATTGGTATACCATTCTTAATCTAGTCCTATGAATTCGAATCTACCTCTGTGGCACCTCGGTTGTCCTCGATAGCCTCCGAGAGTATTCATTCGGTATCTCTAAATCATCGCTGAGCTGTGAGGAGCGTGACAGAGAAGATTCATGCATGCCATCTAAACTTGACAAAAACGTTCCTACGCGATTCTGAAATATTTCCGTTTCTTGGGAACTTCGTGGTCGTCTTTCCGTTAGGGAGTCAAATGAGCTGGAAAAGATTGATAGTTTCATGGAGGGTTGATTGTAGCTCGATCTCGACAGATGAAGATTGAGCGCTCGCATACACCGCGTCAGGCGAATTCGTAGTTCATCGCATCAAAGCTCGATTAGATCCGCCGTTCGTTGTTCGGAGACAGACGGCCACCATTTTCGTCAAGATCATGAACGAAGAACAGGAGTTCCGAAAGCTGTCCTATCTGATCAGAACGAGCTCAGGAGGGGACTGCTTGGGTTGTCAAGCTTGTCTGCGTTTCGATGTGGATGTCGAAAGTCTGTTCTATCTTATGCCCGACCATTGAGAATCTTCTTGATTCCAAGAACAGGATTTTTGACATCTGCAAGCGACAATCCCCGAACTTCATCTTGATGAACATTGGCACTACACGACACGTCGACCGCATTCGACTGAATCGATTCCAGCGAAGCATCCCATGTCGTGTACATGCTCGCTGCGTTATCGGTGATGAAGACGTGCATCTTCAAAGAATCAATTCTCCACTCGTGTAGAGTTCGCGTTTCTTCAACACGCACGCCGAAGTCGCACTGCATTGGAATTTTTCTGAAATAGCCCTGACAGCCTTTCCGTCGCGGAAACTGGATTTCATGAATTCATCATCCGAGGACGAGAAAAAATCGCTGCGCAGCGTATACAAGTCAAAGAATCGCTGATTCCGTCGTAGTTGTGGCTCATGCGGAGGTTCTCAGCCCTACCCGATGTCAACGGTTAATTTTTCAATCCATTCCCCGACCGTTGCCTTAATACACTTCACCGGCCCATTTCGTTTGACATTGAAAGACGATCTCCTCGGACAACTTTTCGGAGCATGCAATCGATTGAGTACCTTTCCGTTTCTTTCCTCGCCTTGCGGCACTCGTCGGAAAGCCGGTATTGATCGAATGGAATCCGTTTGTTACGAAGTAGATCATCAAACAGCAAACGAATATTTCTGCTGGAACAGTGCGGAGAGAAGGTTGGACACCTTGTGCCTCGTCGACTCGACGCCTGGATGCATTGAACGTGGGTGTCGACGGCTCATGCAGCTTCGTGGATGCGGGACGTGTGGCTGACGTTATCAAGGAGCAAACTGTGCTTATCAGACAGACCATTCCGTCCCCGCCGCATTCAGACGAGAGGTGTCCCAAATCCGAAGACCTGCTTCTACATTCACGAGCTCTAACCCTTGAGCTCCCCAGCAACCCTCGTGATGCGATTGGCTCCCTGGTTCCTGTTGCTACATCATACCATTTCGTGCTCAGCATGGCAGCCGGAACCCATGAGGCTGACAGCAAAAAATGTTGTGACCGAAGCTGAAACTTTCGCATCCCGCCGTGGAATCCCGCCAACAAAATTGCTCATTCTAGTCACCAACGCGTTGCTGTCTTACGAGAGCTTCAATCTTAATGCGAGCTTGCTCGTCCTGCCTTTCACTGAGGAGCAGTTTAAGAGGCCAGCGACGTCTGAAGTCCCTGATTTCCTTGATGTGTTGGCTGTCGACTTGAATGTGATCGTGATTTCGTCGCGTAGACCGCCGACGCTAGAGCCATTCCAAAATTTCAGACACAAATGTGTTCTGGATATCTCCCTTGTGGTAGATGTTTCCATCAAATTCTTGAGCACACTTGTTTGGAAGCTCGACGGAATGCGAAAACTGCGATGCGTGAACAATTTCGATCAGATGCTCTTCTGGAGAGCCGATGTCGCGCGAAGTTTCTGTCCAGAGACCCGAGACAGGTGTGAATTGAAGTCGTTCTTCTTCAGGGGGGTCCCCGACACTGACATTCCCAAAGTCTTCCTACGTGGTTCCATGGAATGCAATGAAACCGTTATTGATATATCCTTTCTCACAACCAAGAAAGCTCGCCACAACTACCAGCGGAGTGTACTGTACCACTATTCGGTATCATCGCAACATCTCATTGAATGTTATTCTCTCATTCGTTGGCGCGGAAACAGCATCGTGACCCTGCTCAAACCTTTCAGCCTAACGGTTTGGATCGTGACTCTGCTCAGTTCCCTGGTAGTGGCTAAAGCGATGTCCTGGTTGCACATAGACTGCTTCCTATCAAACTTCGTCGGAATTTGGATGAGATTCATCGCGGTGGTGAGCTACGACGCGAGAATCAGAAAGTTTTCTCAGCTGATGACCGTGGGATGCGCTTTATTTCTTTGTCTGTTACTAGCCCAAGTGTACAAGAACGATATCATGGTATATTTCTTGAACCCACAAGTGTTCAGTGACTGCGATCGGATGTATGATTGTCGTCATCTCAGCCACTGCTTTTCACGGCACTTCCTGTTGAAAAGTCTCTCAAACGAAACTTGCATGTGCAACCTCATCCCGAGACAAGTAGCCCTCATCCGGAGGCCCGTGCACAGGGAGCTGTTCGGTTCCGAGAAGAGAGCAAGAGGTATCCCACAAAGCTATAATCAGAGATACCTATTCCTCCAAACCTTCCACAGCATGGCGAATCTGGCACCTGGAGCCATCAAAGGGCAACTCATGCTCGTCTCGGCAAGGGCTAGCTCTACGCTCGCGCGTCTCTTCGCGACTGCTCTAGTGAGACCCGCGCGTTTCGACGCCACGGCTAGGGACTTGAAAAAGTTATTGCCGAGCGGTCCGATGGTCAACCTGAGTAATACCATCGAAGATATCCTCGGTGGCATGGCTAACTTCATCGACTTCGACACGACGTTGGATTTGTTTGATATGCAGAGCTTTCGATCTATTCAACCCATTTTCACGGTGAGTGTTCTTGTCGTCAGCGCTGCTTTTTGCGGCGAACTCGTCTTTATGAGGATGTCAGCTATTTCATCACGTCTGTCATTGTTCCCTGTTCGTATCAAACGATGGTTTTCGAAAACCGTCCGCGAGGGAAATGTTCATCGACATTAGAGCGCAGGAAGCATAGGAGGGTGTCTCAAGACATATCTTCATCGATCGTTGCCGAGCGCCCCCGTTCGCTCGAACAGCCCAGAGCGCTTGCTCGCTGAGCGGCTCTCACAGGGACCGCTATAGAGCAGTCTCGGTCGGTATCGAGCATTCAAACTGGAACGTGCGTCAGAGGGAGAAAGCCTCGGCTTCCACCGCCGGTTCCTGATTGTGTTTCTCGTCTCCGTCTTTAGAGCATGGACAGAATCGCGTTACCGGGGTTGAAGATTCGAGAATCGTCGGAAGTGTCTTCCATTGTGTTCAGTCCCCCCAAATCGCGACGGTCATCGTCCAGTGAAGTGTGAGCCACGAAAATTGCTGCCCACCTCGCCCGGTTCATGACAATCCCACGAGTACTCGAGAAACTTTGAGGAACGTCTGAGTATGGAACCAGCGAGAGTGATCAAAGTTTTCTGGATTGCATCAGGGCAGGATTGTTCGTCCGTAGCCTTGGGCGACCTGTTTGCATGGAATTTAAAAGCACCGCGCTGCTTGAATGAGACACGCCATGGAGTGAAGTACTGAATTTTCCTGCGACGTACATACTTTCGGTGAAAACCGACTTTGGCCTGTGGATCGATTGATGGCCGTGAATTTTCAAGCTTTTCTTGCAAAGCTAGCTGTAGCATGGGACGGAAGGCGATCGATAGCAATCGGTTCAGTTCCTAACCTCTCCTACAGTGAAGACGACAATCTCGGTCTTGGCCAACATCGAACGGCGCACTGCGAGTGGCACGTCGTCGAGATCTGACAGCGCTACTGTTCCCTCTCTACGTGACGGTCTCGAGAAATTTCTGATTGTGAGTTCCCCATCCGTGGACGGCATGTGAAATTCCTCATCGAGTCTGAGGTCTCCTGTGTCTCAGCCGTACTTCATCGCCCTCAAACAACAATTTGAACTTACAATGATACGATCTGTTTCACCGATTCTTCTGCTCCTACGAATCCTGCCTGCCATCACCGGTCCGCAAAGATCCATGAAGTTGAACGCAATGAATCTCGTGGCCGAAGCTGAAACTTTCGCTCTCCGTCTGGGAATCCAGCCGACGCAGCTGCTCATTCTGGAAACCACTTCTTTCTTGTCTCATGAGAGCCTCCATCTCAATGCGAGCTTGCTCGTTCTTCCTTTCTCCAGAGAGCAGTACAAAGTACCATGGAACGATCTGGAACCCCTCTTTCTCGATGTCTTGGCTGTCGACTTGAAAGTTGTTGTCATTTCCGGACGCCCACGACGAGCGCTCACCTTTGATCCATTCCAGAACTTTCGACACAAATGCATCCTCGACGTTTCCATCGAAACCGAGGTGGTGATCGAGTTCATGAGTATACTCACCTGGAAGTTGAGTGGGGAGCGCCGCCTCCACTGCGTCAAAAGCTTTGATCAAATACTCTTCTGGAGGCTGAGTGTCGAGGGGAACTTCTGCCCAGTTACCGTGGAGAAATGGTCTCTGACATCAGTCAGCTTCGTCAGGAGTCTCACGAACAATATTCCTCGTGTCATCCTGCGAGGATTCATGCAGTTTAACTCTACCATCATGAGAATATACTTTTTGGTGACTGAAGTGGCTACCACACACTACGACCGGAGCCTGCAGAACCGGTATTCTGTCTCAAAATTGGATACGATCGCCTGCTATTCGCTGATAAGCTTGCGGGAAAACAGTTTACTCGCCTTACTCCAGCCTTTCAGTCCTACGCTCTGGGCGCTCACCCTGCTCAGTACGCTTATAGTCGCGGGAGTAATGTCGTGGTTGAAGATAAATGACTTTCTGACGATCTTCGTTGGAATTTGGTTGAGCTTCATAGCGGTAGTTGACTGCGACGCAAAAATCCGGAAGTTTTCTCAGCTGATTGCGGTGAGCTCTGCTTCATTTCTGTGCCTTTTCCTGGCATTGATTTACAAGAACGACGTTATGACGTATTTTTTGAACCCACAAGTGTTCCATAACTGCCTCGAAATGTTCGATTGCCGTCATATGGCCATTTGCTATTCGCGGTACGTGCTGCGGGAAGACCTTTCGGACGGAGTTTGTTTGTGCAACCTCAATCCACGACAAATGACCCTTATCGGGAAACCGCTACACAAACGAGTGTTCGATGCTAAGGATCTTGAGACAATCCTGGAAGATATCTATACTCAGAACAAACTCTACCTCCAGGCTGAAAGAGTCGGTTATGGTAAATATTGGATTCAAGGACGCCCCGCCGGACAACTTCTGCTCGTTTCGCCGCGAGCGAGCTCGACGATCGAACGTCTATTCACATCTGGTATTGTGTCGACTGCTCGGTGGGACCTTTCGAAAGCTGAAGTTGACGACTCCTTGCGCACCGACTTCTTAGGCCAGGAGGAGAACCCTCCCATCACCTTGAGCGGCTTCACGGATTTTGACACGACAGTAGATTGGTTCGATATGAAAAGCTTCAATGCGATCCAGCCGATCTTCGCGGTGAGTGTCATCGTTTTCGGGACCGCGTTTTTCAGCGAGCTCGTCCTTGTCGGGGTTCGAGCGCTCTGCCCCCGTCCTCCATTCATTCTCGGTCGCGTCGGGCGAAAGTGTTCGAGCATCTTTCGATCGAGGAATTCATAGCATGTGGGTACTCGGCAGACAGCAGAAGACGGAAAGCTATAATTTTCCGGTGAAACATGTGCTGAAGTTCTGGACCCGAGTGAGCTGCGAAGATGCGTTCAATTTCGGGGGCGGGCGAAGAAACGCATCCGATTCTCCTAAAAGCGTCACATCTTGTGAATACGAACAGCATCGGGGGACCTTAATTTCGTGTAACCTAGAGGGATCCGGAGACTTTGAGCTGTGTAGTCTCACAGCCTGAGATCGGAACGAATTGCGAGATTGCGGCAGCGGTGGATGACAATTATTCGCATCTTGCCAAGTATATACCGTGTTCGTCTTCGGAGACATTTCGCGAATCTTCGACTTTGAAACGACTACTATGCACCGGGGGTACAGTGCGACTCGACTTCGGCATGTATCGGCTCTCTGCCGACTCCGTTTGTGTTGGGTGTGAAAAGAGCTGCTGCGGCGGCGGCGGCGGCGGTGATTCTTGCTTGTGTGACGTACACTCCAGGTCGGTGTGAACAATGATGAGTTGGGTCGCTAGGCGGAAATGTGGAGGCAGTGTCGGAAGATCAACGATGGACAAGCTACAAGTGACCAAGTTCGACGGTCACCGAGTCGACGCGGCCGTTCTGGCGCAGCCGTCTTGGCGCGGCCATTCTCGCGCAGCCGATTGGGCGCGACCCTGTTTGGCACAGCCGAGCTCACCAGGAAAGTGTCAAACGCTGAGTTTGAGTTTCGGGACCTGATTTCCAGAGTGAATGCGCAGGATGTTCTGGATTCACATGGCGTCATCGATTTTTTCCAAATACATACGGAATAGAAAATATCTTGGTCGAATGAGACTGATTCCCAATAGAAACCCCCGTAGACAGTGCGTTCAAGCCGACGCCAAAGGTAAACCTGAGGAACTCTACGACGCCCTACATCCGGGCTTCGCTAATATCTCCTCCTCCGCATGTATTTTTAGGAAATCATTAGATCACGTGAGTACGAGAGATCGTAAATGTGATCGTACGACGTGGCATGCAAGTCACTTGTAGCGATAAGTTCTTGTAAGGCATCTACTTCATCCAGAGGCAAGTGAGAAGAGACGAACTAGGTTACCTAACCTAACCTCGAGTAATTTCACGCTTGAACTACGCATATCACCACGCATCTCGTTCGGATTAGACAATCGGTCAAGACGGCAAGACCGCCACTCGCCACGCTCGCGCCAAAGTGGGTCGCGCCCGATCGGCCGCGCCAGTATGGGTCACGCCTAGGGCTGGGATCAGTAGCGTACCGAGGGGGGGGCCCAGGGGGCCATGGCCCCCCCCAAGATTTTCGTCCGGCCCATAGAGCTCCATGTTAATGATGATGATGATCATGTCTTGGCCCCCCCCAAGATGATGAAAAATTCGCTCTGGCCCCCCCCAAAAAAAAATCCTGGGTACGCCCCTGGCTGGGATCCTGTCGCGGATTGCGATTTTTTCGCGAATTTCGCGGCATTTTCGGGGGTGTCTCTCATAGAGCGTCTATGGGAGCCGCAAACTTCCGCGAATTCTCCCGCAAAATCCCGCGACAAAATCCCAGCCCTAGTCACGCCCAATCGGCTGCGCCAGAACGGCCGCGCCAAACTGTCCCTCATCGCAGCTATCCGGAGAGTACCTGCACCTCATTTTCGCGTGGGATACTGTTTGAGGCTTTGGGCAAACTGCTCAAAACTTTCTTCCGCGCCTGCTGAGAGCGGAGCAGCTCGACGCTGATTACAGCGCCATGTCAAGCATGGAAAAATAGGAAGAATTGGTTGCGTTTGTCGCAGGATCAAAGCGAGGTTATCAGCAGATAAATGGAGAAGGGTCGAAGCCAAGAGGATTCGGTGAGTGCTCAGTGACAGTTGGTGGGCCGACAGTGGAGCAGAACGTCACATGTACCTACAAACGCTGAGGATGGTTTTTAGACTACGAGGTTCTGCCGACGGGAAAGCCGCTCGTATCATGGAGCGGTGACGTCGTTCGTCGGATCGCAAGCGGTTCTATTCGAGTCTAGAGTCTTGTCGCTGAAGAACGTATTGATTCAACATTGACGATCGTCAATAGAATCGCTCGTAGGCACCATGACCTCCGTGGAGGGTCTTGTGAAACGATTTGACTTTGTGAAACCACGCCCGCTTTGACCGAGTCCCAGCGGATATCTCTAACAGAATGCGTGAAGTGCCCCCCGAATTCTACAAAATGACCTTGATTAACTTCCTCTCGAATAAAAGAAGCGTCTCAATCCACGGAGTCCTCATTGCCGTTCATAGCGTTCACAGGTCCTGATTCGAGGTTGCAGGTCGAACGGGTACACAGAAACGTGAGAGTTCGTCATACGAACAGTCCCTTATACAAAAGATCCTTTGTACGAAGAGTCCTTTATACGGAGAGTTCCTCATACGAAAAAATCCCTCATACGGGGAGTCCCTCCTGCGACTGTTACTTCTTCGGAGAATGGGACTCCTTACACGCGAAACTTCAGGTTGTTCCCCGAACTTTCAACCGATTGACGGCCCCAGAGCTCGCTCTCGAGGTCCGCGCCGTTAGACCCCTCGGAATCGATCGACGACATTTTTCCATTGATTTTCGATACAATCATCCGACAGGAGTCTTCGCCATATCTTCGCTTCCTCGACGACGACTGAGATAGCATGTCAAGGTTTGTGCTACCCGGGTTGCTGGGCGCTATTGGCTATTGATCATATTGTTTTTCCAGCGACGTGGACAACGTATCGATGCAGTGGCGAGCTTGTGCGCGGTGCCACCACGGGCGAATCTCTAAAATCAGGGGAATCGCTAACCCCTCAGTACCCGAAAAGGATTCAACAACAGAATGAGCCCAACACGAGAACGTATTCAGCTCCCGGAATAGGTTTGACACTTTCCGAAGCAACTTCCGGGGCGCCAGTCCTAGTAATCCCTGCTGCGCGGTTGGAGTCATTCATAGAAAAAAGGGGAGCATTCGCGAGAAACATACTCAGGTGCGCGAGACGCCTAATAACACGTAGACCTGTCTGTCATAGCAGTTCACCTTGATTCATGGGGAAGGCGTTTCGATCGAAGTCGTAGACTGGGCTGTCCAGGGGTGGGGAAAGTGCGGCTTGCGAGGTCCTCGGTCTCGTTTTCGCCATACCTCCATTGACCTTCGTATTGGTGTCGGACAGCCTCGCCGGCATCCTTGTTTTGGTGGTAACGAAAATTGAGCCGATCCAGCGGTCTCTTTCAGCGACTCGAGAAGCACGTTGAGAGAGGTTTTTTGTGACGACGGAGACGATTTGATTGTAAGACTGGATGGCTTCAAGTCGGGAAGACTGAGGCTGGTAAGGCTGGTAAATTGGTGCAAACAATACTCGGCAGTCCCTCGCAAGAAACATTCTAATCGACCATCGAAGTTGACCGATTCGGAGGCTCCGTTCCTTTTTAGCGAGCAGAAACTTTCACTTCGATTCTCGGTCGATGTGAGATCGTACATGAGGAAAGTACGGAAAATCTCAATTCTTCGAGGCCCTAGAGAGATCCCCGCGCGGTTCGAAAACTCGGAAGAAAAACATTCCGAAACACATCCGTCTCAGGTCATCGAGTCGGGAAGCATTGGAAAGCCATTTGTTGCGGCTTTCCAACGCGCCTAAGTTTCCGATAACTCTAGACTATTAACACCGGGGGCAAAACGCTTGGGCGTTCTCATGTCTCTTTACATATTCCCAGGAGTACTCACTGGGCTCCGAGTGCCGTCGTCACCCCCCGTCGCCGAAATCGAAGACTCTGTGGTATTCGTTCGTTTGTTTTTTTGAAGATCGTAGGAGCCATCCTAGATTCGGTTCAGTCTCGCGAGATCGCAACGGCCGCTCATATCGATTCGGGTCTTTTCTGTTAGGCGGGTGCCGAGCCGTAGCAGACGAAAAGGCGATGTCGGGGTATGGATTGGGGGTTGGATTTTCGAATCCGGAAAGACCACAAGCACGGCGAGGCCTTGCTGGCTCGATGATATCAGATGATCCCGAGCGTAGCGAGGGACAAGAACCAGCAAACGCGTCGATGCCCAACCGTCAAGTCGCCAATCCGGCGTGTTCTTGCTTTGTTGTTTTTCTTCGCAACCCGCCCATAAGAAGAACACCATCGAGAGTGACAGAGGAATTTTCTGATATCATATAAGCATGGAAATCTCCATGTGTATCATTGGGCTCGTAGTTCGCACTAAATGTGCGAGCACCGCGTCTGGTTGAATCGAGCACATAATAGAGCGAAGTATCGAGTTTCTCACTAACAATGAGTCAAGCAAGAAGGCGGCGAGAGTTGAGGACGAGTAAGTCGAGAATTGTGTTCAGGGATCCCCAACAACTTCTTATTATCATACGCTCGATAATTCTACAGTATTGAACAGGTTGATTGACAAGTTGAATGTTGCTAGCTGTTCACTCGTCGGCTTTTGGAAGGGTGTCCTCCGCGTGGAAGGCGACTCCAACGCGCGGCTTTTCAGCGCAAGACCGAAGATTCGGCGCGGCGCTGAAATCGGCTTCGCTCGGAAGAGCTGCGTTCGAATCGACTACGCTCAGATCAATCCCGCGCTAAAACAGATCCGCGTGTATATCAAAAACCTCGTCTTCTCCAACATGCTCTAGGAAAGCTCGCGTGGACACTTCGCCGAACCACTTCCATCTCCACTGTCCATCCGGAATCGCCCACCGTGACGATTCGCGACCCTTGGCTATCTACGCAGTGTGCTCTGGAAACGAAGCATAATGCTCAGCACACTCGAACTCGAATCCCCGAACGTTTCTGGACTCACATGCACCTCCAGACCAAATCTACTGCCTGCTTATACGGAGTCCACGTCGGAGACTCGAGAGCCTATCTGGTGCGTATGCCACGGCGCCCGACGCGACGGCCGCCAGATATCTCATTTTCTTCGTAGGTATACTCCTTTCAATTGCGAAGCGCCCGATTTTCGAGCTACATATCCCAATCGTGGATCGCCTTCCTCTCAGATGCACGTCACGCATTCCCTCTCCCGGCTGCCGAAAGCCAAGTAGGTAGCGAGACGCTTTCCAAAATCCACTGTCGATCACAGAGACACAGACGCCTTCCCGAGTCGATCTGAGATATTGGTCTTGGGGTCAAGTCGCTCGCTCCATCGATTCCGGCGTTTACGTGCGTGTGCTGCAATATCTATCAGCCCGGTCTCATTCGGTTGGTAGCATCTTCATCTAGGTGACAATTGTGAGAAACCGAGTTCCTCCTCTGTGAGCATCGTGTGATACTTTGGTGCGAGTCCGAGGTTTCCTGTGGCTAAGCCGTATTTCAGTGGAGTTCCGACGATAGTTTGACTTCCCAATGATACGATCATTTTCACTGATTCTTCTGCTCCTACAAATCTCTTCAGCCATCACTGGTCAGCAAAGATCCATGGAGTTGAACGCAATGAATCTCGTAGCCGAGGCTGAAACTTTCGCTCTCCGTCATGGGATCCAGCCGACGCAGCTGCTCATTCTGGAGACCACTTGCTTTCTGTGCCATGAGAGCTTCCGTCTCAATGCCAGCTTGCTCGTTCTTTCTTTCTCCAGAGAGCAGTACGAAGAACCAAGGAACCTACTGGATCCTCACTTCCTCGATGTGCTGGCTGTCGACTTGCGAGTCGTCGTTATTTCCGGGCGCCCGCGTCGACCGCTCATATTTGACCCATTTCAGAATTTTCGCCACAAATGCATCCTCGACGTTTCCATCGAAACAAAGGTGGTGATTGAGTTCCTGAGCACACTCACTTGGAAGTCGAGTGGGAAACGCTACCTTCACTGCGTCAAAAGTTTCGATCAAATGCTCTTCTGGAGGGTGAGTGTTGAGGGTGACTTATGCCCAGAAACCGTGGAAAAGTGGTCTTTGGCATCCGTCAGCTACTTCAGGGCTCTCGAGCACAATTGGCCTCGTGTTATCCTGCGAGGATCGATGCAATGTAATTCTACCATCCTCAAGGTATCCTTCTCGATGACTGAAGTGGCTAGCACACACTACGACCGGAGCCTGCAGAACCGATATTCTGTCTCAAAGTCAGATTCGTTCCCTTGCTATTCACTGATAAAATGGCGGGAAAACAGCTTACTTGCCCTACTCCAACCCTTCAGTCCTAAGCTCTGGGCTCTCACCCTGCTCAGTACGCTGATGGTCGCGGGAGTCATGTCGTGCTTGAAGATCAATGACTTTCAGACGATCATTGTTGGAATTTGGTTGAGATTCATAGCAGTGGTAGACTGCGACGCAAAAATCAAAAACTTTTCTCAGCTGATTGCGATGAACTCTGCTTCATTCCTCTGCCTTTTCCTAGCATTGATTTACAAGAACGACGTTATGACGTATTTTCTGAACCCACAAGTGTTCCATGACTGCCAAGAGATGTTTGATTGCCGTAATATGGCTATTTGCTATTCGCTGAACGTGCTACGGGAATCCTTTTCGGACGGAGTCTGTATGTGCAACCTCAATCCACGACAAATGACCCTCATCGGGAAACCGCTAAGTAAAGAAACATACGACGCCAAGGATCTTGACACAATCGTGAAAGACTTCTTCACCCAGAACAAACTTTACCTCCAGACGTACAGGGTCGGTTATGGTGAACATGGGATTGGAGGACGCCCCGCCGGACAACTCCTGCTCGCATCGCCGCGAGCGAGCTTGACGATCGAACGCCTTTTCACAAGTGTTATCGTGTCGATGGTTCACTTGGACCTTTCAAAAGCTGAAGTCGAGGACTCCTTGCGCAAGGACTTCACAGGCCAGAAGGAGAAGTCGTCCATCACCTTGAGCGGCTTCACGGATTTCAACACCACAGTTGATTGGTTCGATATGAGAAGCTTCAATGCGATCCGGCCCATCTTTGTGGTTAGTGTTCTCGTTCTCGGAACCGCCTTCTTCGGCGAGCTCACCCTCGTCGGAATTCGAGCTGTCTGCCCCCGTCTTTCATTCATTTCCGGTGAAGTCAGGCGACAGTGTTGGAGCATCGTTCGATTGAACAATCCGCCTGCTGAGAGCAGAGCAGCTCGACGCTGATGACAGCGTTTCTCGCGAGATCAAAGCGAGGCGATCAGCAGAGAAATGGAGGAGGGTCGAAGCCAAGAGGCTTCAGTGAGTGTTCACTGACAGTTGGTGGGTACCATCTCACGTGCCAGAAATCTCATATGCCAGAATCTTATATGCCAAAATCTCAGATGTCGGAATCTCATGTGCCAGAAATCTATCCTCTCCCACCGTGGACGCGGTCGGAGTGAGACTTCCACACAGGGGCAATGGAATCGCCATAATGGAATTGATGGGCTCGGAGTGGGAACAGATATCCTGAACTTAAGAATCCTCTGAGAAAGCGGTCCTGAGGGAATAAGAGCAGTCCGGTTGGAGCGAATCGAAGACGACTCTCATTAACGAAGTGAATCCGGATTCGGTTCCGGATTGATCCTCCGAAATTCCTTGGGCCCGAAGATTTGAATATCATTCAACCCTCATCCCTGGATGAGCCGTCGATATCTGGCTCGAATTGTGATTCAAGCAGAGCAATCTACATTGACCGCGGGAGGCATTCACCAGCAAAACGAAACTGGCGCGCCAACCATTACTTCCCGCCGCCAGCCGCCTCCAACGCGAACGCCCGCGCATCGCATCGCTTGAGGAAGACTTGCAGAACGTTCCAACGGTTCGCGAGCTTTGTAGGAACTCCAGGGTGAATCCATAGAAGCTTCGCTCTGAACGCGTCTACGGTGTGAGAGGGTAGATTTCTGGCGCATGGGATTCTGGCACATGAGATTCCAGCATCCGAGATTCTGGCATATGAGATTTCTGGCATTCGATAGCCAACGCAGTTGGTGGCTGACAAAGGAGCAGGACGACAGATGTACCTGCAAACGCAGAGGATGGTTTTTAGACTGCGAGGTTCTGCCGACGAGAAAGCCGGTCGTATCGACGAGCGGTGACGTCGTTCGTCGGATCGCAAGCGGTTCTATTCGAGTCGAGAGTCTTGTCGCTGAAGAACGTATCTTACTGAAGATGAAGAACGTATGATCTTAAATAACTTCCTCTTGAATAGAAGAAGCGTATCAATCCACGGGGTTCTCATTGCCGTTCATGGCGTTCACAGGTCGTGATTCGACGGTGCAGGTCTAAAGGGTGCACAGAATCGTGGAAGTCCGTCATACTGAAACTCCTTCATGTGGGAGGTCCTTCATACGGAGAGTCCTTTATACGGAAAGTTCCTCATACGAAAAATCCTCTACACGAAAAATCCCTCATGCGACTGACACTTCTTCGGAGAACGGGGCTCCTCATACGCGAAACTTCACGGTATTCCCTGAACTTTCAACCGATTGAAAACCCCGGAGCTTGCTTTCGAGGTCCGCGCCGTTAGACCCCTCGGAATCGATCGACGACATTTTTCCATGGATTTTCGATACAAGCATCCGACAAGAATTTCCGCCGTACCTTCGCTTCCACGACGACGACTGAGATAGCATGTCGAAGTTTGTGCTACCCGGGTTGCTAGGCGCTTTTGGCTATTGATCATAGTATTGTTTTTCCAGCGACTTGAACAACGTATCGTTGCAGTGGCGTGCCTGCGCGCGGTGCCGCCAAGGGCGAATATCTAAAAGACCATTGATAGGAAAAAGAGGAAGATTCGCGAGAGACAAACTAATGTTCCCGAGATGCCTAATAACTCCATTGACCTTCGTATTACTGTCGGGGAGCCTCGCCGGCATCCTTTTTTTTTTGAGACGATTGCAAGGCTGGATGGCTCACGGTAAATTGGTGCAAACAAAGCCGGGGAGTCCCTCGCAAGAATCATTCCGATCAAGAATTGAAGTTGATCGATTCGGAGGCTCCGTTCCTTCTAGCGAGCGGCATTCACTTTGATTCTCGGTCGATGTGAGATCGTAGCTGAGGAAAACACTGAGCAGAAAATCTCAATTCTCCGAGGTCCTCGAGAGATTCCCGTGCAGTTCGAAAACTCGGAAGAGAAAGATTGACAGAGAGAAAGATGTTTTCTGATATCATATAAGCATAGAAATCTTCATGTGTATATTTGGGCTTGTAGTTCGCACTGAATGTGCGAGCACCGCGTCTGGTTGAATCGATCACATAGTAGAGCTAAGTATTGAGTTTCTGACAGAGTGTGCAGCCGGAGTCGCACGATGTACATACTTTCTAGGGGGAACCATTCGGAACAGTCGATCAATTGATGGCCGTGGAGTTTCCAGCTCAGTTGCAGAGTCGGCTGTAACTCGGAACGGTATCGATCGACAGGGCTCCGTTCGATTCCGATCCTGATCTCCATTAGAGACGACCATTCTACATTCTTGGTCCACATCGCGCCGCGTGCCCTTCCCGGCTGGTGACGCGTGATCGAGGCCCGACATCGGGTAGAAGTCTCCTGGTAACAAACTCCCCCCTTCCATCCTTTCAATAGACAGTGGCGTAGCCAGCCTCGCTCATGTATGAAGCCTCATTGGGCTGATGAGGCTTCTGGAGCTGAAATCAGGGTGCTCGTATTTTCGAGAGGCGGCCAGAAAGACCCCCGTTGTATGCGCAGAAAAGTCCAGGGCGAGGGTTGCGGTGACATTGAGATCCTTGTAACTTTTTCCAGGCGACATGGGGGACGGTTCCGTCCTATAAGAAGGGAGGCACCATTCACAGAGAAACAGTACAGCGCGGTAAGAAGCAGGGATCTCCATGACGTTCCTACTGCACCAATCACGGACAGTGTCCATGGCGCTTTGCAGATGACCTCCCCGCCATTTTCTCGAAACAGTGCGGGTTTGAGATTTGCGGGGTGGATAGTTCGCGGTAGGATCGTTGCGGGGTAGGGAGGGAGGCTGTCGACCGACTTGATTTGGAAGCCATCCTATCGGAGGCAGACTGCAAGATGTTCAGGGGCATCTGACAAAAGCACGAACTCCACGATAGTGTTTTCTACAAAGTTTCAACCAAAACGGGGGCGAAACCCTCATACTGTCCGGTATTCATGGCAAAAAATGACACCGTAAACGAGTTCTTCCCATGGAGGGTAACCAGACCGCATTTTGTGTCAACTTCACCATACCTTCATGTAGTAATGGAGCTCTGTTATCATTATTGAAGGTACTGAGGGATATACGACAGTACAACTCGACCCCCCGTCAAGTCAAGCAAGAAGGCGGCGGGAGTGGAGGACGAGTATGTCGAGAATTGTTTGCTGAAATCGGCTTCGCTCGGAAGAGCTGCGTTCGAATCGACTACGTTCAGATCAATACCGCGCTGGAATTGATCCGCGCGCTCTTCAAAAACCTCGTCTTCTTCAACATCCTCCAGAAAAACTAGCATGGACACATCGCTGAACCACTTCCATCTCCACTGTCCATCCAGAATCGCCCACCGTGACGATTCACGACCGCTGGCGATCTACGCAGTGTGTTCTGAAACTAAAGCATAATGCTCCCTGCACACTCGGACTCGAAACCCCGAACGTGTCCGGACTCACATGCACCTCCAGAACAAATCTACTGCCTGCTCACATGCACTTCACGTCGGATACTCGAGAGCCTATCCGGTGCGTATGCCACGGCGACCGACGCGACGGCCGCCGGATAACACATTCCCTCCGTATGTATACTTCTTTCAAGGGCGAAGCACCCGATTTTTGAGCCGTTTCGATTTCAATTTTCCAATCGTAGATCGCCCTTCTCTCAGATGCACGTCACGCATTCCCTCTCCCCGCTGCCGAAAGCCGAGTGGGTAGCGAGACGCTTTCCAAAATCCACTGTCGATAACAGAAAGACAGACGCCTTTCCGAATCGATCTGATTGTGAGAAGGAGGTGTTGGAGCTAGGTCGCTGCCTTCATTGATTCCGGCTTTTCCTTGAGTGTACTGCTAGATCTATCAACCCAGTCTTATACGGTTGGTAGCATCTTTATCTAGGTGAAATTCGTGAAAAATTTCCGAGTTCCTCTTCTGTGAGCAGCGTGTAATGCTTTGGTGCGAGTTCGAGGTTTCCTGTGGCTAAGCCGTATTTCAGTGAAGTTCCGACGATAGTTCGACTTCCAAATGATACGATCATTTTCACTGATTCTTCTGCTCCTACGAATCTCTTCAGCCATCACCGATCAGCGAAGATATTCGGAGTTGAACGCAATTAATCTCGTGGCTGAAGCTGAAACTTTCGCTCTCCGTCGCGGGATCCAGCCGACGCAGCTGCTCATCCTAGAAACCACTTCTTTTCTGTGCCATGAGAGCTTCCGTCTCAATGCCAGCTTGCTCGTTCTTTCTTTTTCCATAGAGCAGCACAGAGTACCGGGGAGCCCTCTGGAACCTCAATTTCTTGATGTTTTGGTTGTCGACTTGAAGGTCGTAGTCATTTCCAGGCGCCCCACACGGGCGCTGACATATGATCCGTTCCAGAACTTTCGACACAAATGCATCCTTGACGTTTCCATCGAAGCTGAGGTGGTGATCGAGTTCATGAGCACCCTCACTTGGAAGTCGAGTGGGAAACGCTCCCTACACTGCGTCAGTAACTTCAATCAAATGCTCTTCTGGGGGGCGAGTGCGATTCAGAACTTCTGCCCAGAAACCCAAGAAAGGTGTTCTCTTATTTCTGCCAGCTTCCGCAGGAGTCTCACAAACAATATTCCCCGTGTTATCCTGCGAGGCTTCATGGAGTGCAACTCGACCATTATTAAGATATACTACTTGGTAACTAGAGTTGCTACAACAAACTACCACCGAAGCCTACAGAACCGATATTCTGTAGCCAAGTCAGACACGCTTGCCTGCTATTCGTTGATAAGCTGGCGAGAAAACAGCGTACTCGCCCTACTCCAACCTTTCAGTCCTGAGCTTTGGATTCTAACCCTGTTCAGTACGCTGATAGTGGCGGAAATCATGTCGGTGCTGAAGATGAACGACTTTGTGAACATCCTCGTTGGAATCTGGTTGAGGTTCATAGCGGTTGTGGACGCCGATGCGAAGGTCAGGAAGTTTTCTCAGTTGATTGCGATGAGCTCTGCTTCATTCCTCTGCCTTTTCCTGACACTGACTTACAAGAATGATGTCATGACGTATTTTTTGGACCCACAAGTGTTCCATGACTGCGGAAAGATGTTCGATTGCCGTCATATGGCTATTTGCTATTCTCGGAACGTGCTGCAGGAAGACCTTTCGGACGGAGTTTGTATGTGCAACCTCAATCCACGACAAATGACCCTCATTGGGAAACCGCTACGTAAAGAAAGGTTTGACGCTAGGGCCCTTGGGTCAGTCCTGAAAGAGATCTATACGCAGAACAAACTCTACCTCCAGACGTACAAGGTCGGCTTCGGTACATATTCGATTCACGGACGCCCCGCCGGACAGCTCCTGCTCGTTTCGCCGCGAGCGAGCTTGACGATCGATCGTCTTTTCACAACTGGTATTGTGTCGACGGCTCACTTGGACCTTTCGAAAGCTGAAGTCGAGAAGTCCTTGCGTATTGAATTCGCAGAGCCGAATGAGAACGTGTCCATTGCCTTGCGCGGCTTCACAGATTTTGACACGACTGTCGATCGGTTCAATATGAAGAGCTTCCACGCGATCCAGCCAATCTTCGCGGTTAGTGTATTGGCCCTAGGAACTGCGTTTTTCGGCGAGCTCATCCTCGTCGGCATTCGACCACTCTGGCCCCGTCTTGCAAACGTTGCCAGTCGAACCGGGCGGCGCAGGGAAGATACCGTTTAATTCACGATTCCATGCCCGAGCCACTGTCGGGCATAGAATCCTTCTCTCCATTGTCAACCTCAGAACATGGTGAGATATATTTTTGGCGCGAAGGCACTACAGTATTGGACCTAGGACCAGAACTACATAGAAGCAGCCACGTATGCGGGGGGGGGGGACTGATGGGGCTTTAGCACCCCTTGGGAATCATTCCAGCAGAAAATCATCTTCAATCATTGAACTGATATTCATAGGTTGCGATACCCCAGAGGAGAACGATGACTGCGACACACGAAACCTGGAGTTGGAGTGTGTGACCACGCAGGGCCAACCTACATGACTTGAGAGCAGAGGCTTCAGGCTTCGCCAGCCGTAGTGCCCGAATCCGAGCGTTGGAATCCGATTCAACTCTTTCGGGATCCAGCCGAAATCGACGTTGCCATCGTAGCTGTCTCCAGGTAGTACTGTCAGTAAGTCGTAGGATGGTAGGACCCCCGGCAATCCTCGGATATAAGGGTAGTTTTGGGTCTTCGACGCTATCGCTGATCGACATCATACGATCGGGAGAAGATTCTCAGGCTAAGAATAGGCCAAATAGAAGTTCGTATGGCTGCGAGTCGATATGGTTAACTTAGGCATGGCACGATGGATGCAGGGGGGATAGAACTCGATTAGATTAGCATCTCCTGCAGTCCACAAATCCTTACCCGACGAATTTCTGGTTCAGAATGAAGAGTTTCCGGAAGATTCAACCATTCTTTGGGCTGAGTATTCGCGTTCTCGCCGAGCTCATCAGCGCCGAAAGTCAAGCTGCCAAGATACCATAACACAGTCGGGGTGCCATCTGCAACGGATGAAACAAAGCTATCTATCATTCGATGACTGCGTCGTACAGCGGCAAGTTGCCTCCCGTGAACTACATACCCGTCTCCGATGGGAGATTTGGATGGGACCGTCGTCGAAGACATTCGCTGCACACTACGACATGATGAGACAGCAGGAACACTACAGTCCTAAAACAGGAGATCTTGAAGATGTCGTGGATGACTCAATTCCCAGCATTCGATCAATTTAGTACGACCGGCAAACCCGTTCATTCTCGAGTGATGAGGCAATCATCCGAGCCGAATGTCAGTCACTCCTTTACTTTCTCGACATTGAGGAATGTAGCAAGTCATATCCGATTATGCACCTTCGGTTGCTAGGTGCTTTTCATTATTGATCGTGATGTTTCTCCAGCGACGTGGAAAACACATCGTAAGTTTTGTCAATAGAGGACGTTCACTTGTGTTGTGAGAATCTAGCTAGCGAGAGGTGGAAGAAATCTTGTGTACCATCGAACCATAGACAACACATCTGAACCTTCGGTAGAAAGCACGTCCGCAACGTGCATGTAGCAAGAAACACATAGGTAGCACAGTGAGTCGGACGAGACCGCGAGACGAGGTCGGTCGTCGTCGCCGAAAATAAACGAATATCTGCGAACTTTGACTTGTTCTTTAGGATAAGGACAGGTCACCACACTTTGATATCGATGGAGTATACTCACCAGAGTCTGCGGAAGCCAATTCTTCGGCGCGAGACGAGAGTCGCAAAAGAGCAGTTCTGTCCAGTCCGTTGATCTGTCCAGTATTGACGGAGTTGATTCTGGAAGCTCGAAAATTGTGATCGGAGCCTTTTTTTTTCTGTGGATCCGTTGTTCTGGAATCTCTCCTACTTTCACGCGCCATTTCGCTGCATCTTCAGAGATGTGAACGGCTTGCCTTATTCTACCCTTCGCCCAGGTGTTCTGTTCCTCCGTAAAGCACAAGACTCCAATCCATATGTCTTCGCGTCTGCAATTCCGGTTGAATGCTCCTCTTGATAAAAACTGAGAATCGAACTTTCCACCCGGGAACTGAGCTTGAATGGGCATTGAACGTTTCTCTCGAACCAAGCATCAGGGTTTACGGATTCAACCAATCAAAAGAGGTAATACCTCGTTTCTCCGTCCGCTTCTGGGTCAAGTTCACAAAAACGAAATCCTGGTATCACTCGTGAACCCGCTGGTGTCAAGTGTAAAAAGTGTTATCGTTCTTCACGTTTTCACCCCGCGGGTGTCCTGCACGGTTGCTGAGGGAACTCCAACCGCTCGGAGGGATGAGTCGAGGCTGAGTGACTACAAGCCAGATCATCGACTAATTGACAATAGACGTTCCCGCGTTGATTCCAAGGATGAATCTCTATCAGAGCGGGAGCCGTCCTTGGAATGTCAAACGCTGGATTAGGAATCGACATCTCCTATCTAATTTTCATCCGAGCTTCACGGTTTAGCGTTCGGATCAATCGCGGATTCGCGCTTGATGATGGAATAGATGAACGCATAATACTGAGCGAAGAATTTCAAACGAGTCTCTCACTTCGTATCTACATCTTTCGTAAGGTTCGACTAGGTTTTTTCGGCGAACGCAATTTTCAGTTTCTAGAGCATGTCGGGCCAGCCATGAGGACAATTATGGAAAAGTAGAGAGGCGGGAGAGGGTTCGGCACGAGAGAAGATTGCAAAGCGGGAGGGCTAGCGTAAGGGGAAGGATCGGAATCGGAAAGGGGTTCTCAGACAGAAGGGACACGTTTTCGAAATCAAATAATGTGGATTGGAAGGGGCAGGGATTCTCGGTTGAAGCTCTGGCTAGGAAACGAAGTTGTGGATAGGATAGCTCCCTAACATCGCTCTCCCCGTCCGTTGGCTGACTGGCTTGCTCGCTGTTTGGCTCAAATCCAATTCAGCGGCATCGCTTTCTTGTCGTCCCATACGACGTCGTCTTCGCCGCCGCTGCCGCAGTCTCCGCTCGCGAACAGGGACGAGCAGACGGATGGACAACGATGAGAAGAGGGAGGAAAAATGAGCGGGAGCAAGAATGGGAGAGGGCACATTGGGAAACATGATGTCGCAAGAGTACAACCCCATGTACTAAGCTGGTAAAACAGCCCCGACAAAGGATGAAGGTACGAGGAGCGGAAAAAGAGTCGTTCGAGACAGAATGAAATGTCTGACTCTGGATCCCGGGCTCAGACAGAGGATCCCAGACGGGATCTGGGAATCCGTCTCCCAGGAGTAGCGATCATGTCAACATCAAGAATTATCCTGAGTCTTGACATTTGGCGTCACTCGAAGCCTTCCGTGTAACGAGTCGGCTTGGACACACAGCGGGATCTCTGATACGCATTCTCCAAAATGGACTCTCGGATAATTGTCTGGAATGATTTGCCCCCACTCTGCCGTATCCGCCCCGCCGGAAGTATTCCCGCGGACTCGAAAAATGCCTCAAATGAACAATCTCAATCTCAATCTCAATCTCAATCTCAATCTGGGTTTATTGGCAACCGGTCCCGAGGGACATAGGTCAATTATTGTATCATAGGTATTATTATACACAATCTTTGAAGAATACACATGATGGTAAGACTACCGCTATCTACATTGTAAAAAAAAACTACGTCGTCGACTTGTAGTTATCTAGTAACACCTTGGTAAGTCTGTTCTTGAACACATTGAAAGAAGGGGCATCTTTGACATTATCCGGTAGTTTGTTCCATGTATCAGGAAGGCGGTATCTAAGGCTGTGGTTAGCGATCATGGTTCTGAATTTGGGCACCCTGTAGTCATCGCGTGACCTGCTCGGCCTGTCGGGAAGTTTACAGAGAACTAGAGGTCCTGTTTGGGGGATCCTGGAGTTAACAACCTTGTGGGCCAGGAGTCCTGTCTTGAGAAAAGCCAAATCAGTGATCTTGAGGATCTTAAGTCTTGCGTAGTATATGGAGACAGAGGTGTCTCTACTGAGACCGAGAATAGCTCTAATGGCATCATTCTGTAAAACTTGAGCTGTGAGTATGACGTTCCTGTATGATCCTCCCCATAAGGTGATGCAGTAGGTAATTACTGGCTCAAACAAGGCGCGGTAGATTTGTATGAGGAGCTCAACGTTAGCTCCAGTTCTCCTGAGTCTGGCGAGGCAGGCAGAGGCAGCGTAACATCTACCGGAGATTGCTCGAATATGGGGTATCCATTTCATGTTCTCATGTAGTAAAAGACCAAGACATTTAACTGTGGCGTTAAAAGGTATAAGAGATCCACCGACACTAAGAGACATTAGTTTGGTGTTGATTCCTCTGTGAGGGTTGTGGAAGAGTACTAAGGCGGTTTTTGATGTGTTAACGACTAGTCCGAATCGATTAAGGTGAGCGATAGCAGTGTCGATACCCTCCGTAATCGACTCCGAGTCGACCACAGTGCCATCGCGAACCTGAACCTCGAAAAGGAGTGAAGTGTCGTCAGCGTAGACAACTGGGCGGCATCTGACAGAGGACTCGATGGTCCTGAGGGCGAAATTGAGATAAAGGATGAAACAAAATGGACCAAGTACTGATCCCTGCGGTGTACCAATTTTGATGTCACTGAGCTCTGATGAGAGGCCTCCCATGAGGACCCTCTGACGGCGACCACGCATGTACGACATGAACCAACGTATACAGGAGTCAGAGCAGCCGATCGCATTGAGCATATCTGCAAACCGATCGTGATGAAGACAGTCGAAGGCTTTAGCCAAGTCAAGGAAAACACCTAAACAGCAGCTGCCTCTCTCAATGGACGAGACTATTTCGTTCCATATGTGTGAGAGTGCAAGCTCTGTTGAGCTTCCCCTACGAAAACCAAACTGATTGTTACTAAAGAAATCTGTGTTGTCGAGGTAACGCTCCATCTGAAGTTTGACCAATCTCTCTAGTAATTTAGACCAGAACGATACTAAAGTGATGGGTCGATAGTTCCCTGCATCAGACCTTTCACCCTTGCCTTTGTAAAGCGGCAGGACAGAAGAAGTCTTGAGATCAATGGGAAACACTCCTTGTTTGATGGATGCGTTGAACACGGCGGCGAGAGGCTCCGAAAGGAAGAAGGCGAACTCGGCAACCAATTGACTCGGAACATCATCAAGTGCACCTCGAAGATCAGTCCTCATGTCTTTGATGGCCCGGCCCACGTCGTAAGCGTCCACAAGGCTAAGTGAGAAACGATCGCATCCCGTTCCAGCATGTCCACCACCGATGAGCTCAGGGAGGGGCTCATCCCGGAGTTCAGCGACCGTACGAATGCCAACATCGGCAAAATGCTCGTTGAGGGTGTCGATGATCGACTGAGGCTCCGTGTGTGTGATATCGGCTGTTTTGAGACACGTCGGGATCTCGGTGTGTCTATTGGCTCGTCCACACAGCTCGTTGACCAGCTTCCACAGTCGTGCCGGTTTGCATCTGAGCGACTCGAAAGTCTTCCTGTAATGCGCATCCCGGGTGTCTCTGAGTCGCCTCCTGTACTCACGGAGGCATCGATGATATTCACCGAGGAGCCATTTATCGCGGTGTGCCCGATAGCGACTTAGGAGTTTGTTGACCACAGATCTGAGCTGTCTAAGCTCATGAGTGAACCAGATTGAACTTGTACCAACGCCGTTGGCTCCGGACGTGATTCTGGGGAAGCTTTCATCGTATATCTCGAAAAGCCTGGAATTGAAGGCAGAGTACGTCTCATTAGCGTCCTCAGCCCTGCTGAGACTCGACCAGTCCTCAGCAGCTAATCTGTCGAGAAACCTTCTACGGCCCGGGCCATTGATGCGTCTCCGGGTATCGTATTGTGGGCGCAGAGGTACAGGACGGACCAAGGATCTGTCACCCGTAAGAGTGATGCTTACTGGAAAATGGTCAGAGAACGCAATCTCAAGCACCTGAGGGCAAACGTTGATGAACTTTTCACAGTTACCGATGGCAATGTGATCGATACATGAGCCGCGGGAACGGGCTCTGACGTTTGTGTTGAGTCGGGTGACTGATCGTATGGTATGTACCAGGCCCTTACTGGCTGTAAAGGAACAGTAGTTGATGCTACAGCTATCATTCAGGAGTAGATCAATGTTGGTGTCTCCTACAAGTATGATGGGAAGGGTATCGTTAGTCGGGATAAGATCATCTAGTACGTCGAGGAGCGAGTTAGTGCACTCCCGGCCCCGAGAGTAGACACCGAGAACGTATCCATCGAACCCTGGCCTCCGCAATCGGAGCCGGATAGCCTGGACGTCGTTATCAGATGTGCATCTGACCTCAGTGCCCACGAGGCCAACAGTGGGGTGAATATAGGCGGCTATACCGCCACCTCCTCCACCAGGTCTGCAGGACGCGACGCAACGAGGGTAGCCCGGCATGCAATGGACAGGGATATCATGATCGCTAAACCACGTTTCGCCGACTAGAACAACATCGTACCTAATATCAGCCTCATTGACAATAGCAGCCAGCTCTTCAATCCTGGCATTTCGTCTAAAATCTCTGGCATTAACATGAAGAATCGCCAGACTTGTGAATTGTTTGATGCGATGGGAATACTGAAGTGATCTACAACTTGAGCCTACCATATTTGTGCTGATGTGGCGAGGTGAAGCAACGGCTCAAGAGCCTTGATGAGCTGACGCAGGCATTTCCCGGCCTTGGGGCTGAATGTATTCAGAAGCGACAGGATTGGTCCCAGCGTCGATGTGAATGAACCGGTTCCGGGCGGGACTCTTTTTCCTCTGAGTCCGATCCTCTTCGGTTTGAGCTTGAAATCACGTGAACTAGACGTTTTCTTCTTGGTTGGCCTCTTCAAGGTGGCTAGCGTTTTGGGATTCCTCGACGGTATAGAAGTCGCCCGGGGCAGGTTGATCTGACCCTCGGAGCCGTCGGGTCTACTAACAACTATCGCTCGCACGGCAGAAGCGTAGCTCTTCGGCTCACTGGGTTGTATGGTGTTATCCGAGCCTTGTTCAGGGGGCTGATTTTGCAGCGAGGGAGACTCTACGATCTGGACGTTGGTGTTGACTGAGCTTTCCGCATGGATTCGTTTAATGAGACGAGATTCCATGATAGTCTTGCGTCTCTCGATCTCACAGGCACGGAGGGGACAGCGAGGTGAGTATGAGGCATGAGGACCCCTGCAATTTGCACACCGGGGGTCGTTTTTACATCCGTTTGCGAGGTGACCGGGACGGGCGCATCGATTGCAGGCAGTCTCATTTCTACAGTTGGTAGAGGAGTGGCCAAGACGTAGACATTTGTAGCAGGCAAGGGGGTTGCCAGCGTACATGACTACCTTGTGTCTAGAAAAGCCGAGGGTGATCTCCGACGGTGGGATTCCAGTGAATTGCAACTGCACCCGATCCGTTGGGAAACTTTTGAGCTCGTTGTTGATTCGCTTCTTGATGAATTCTCTCCTGACCGCAGTAACTCCAGTGTGGGACAATGCACCGAGAATTTCCTCGACAGTAAATCCACGGTCGACCCCAGAGATCCTGGTCCAACACTGGTTCAGCTCACTGCATCTTGCGACTATGGGATGATTGAGCAGCGTTTGGAGGGAGAGGAGGCCTTTCGCTTCTTCCACAGAGTCAGTGCGAGCGTATATGAATCCTGATCTGGATTCAGGCTTGAAAGAGGGGAACTGTCTCACGATTTCCGTACAAAGAGCCAATAGTCCGGAGGTAAATGCTAGAGGCTTCGATGGATTCTCCTCACCAGCCTTGAGTTCTGGCTTTCTTGTTATCACAACGGTGAATACACCTTTCGATTTGTCTAGGGCCCCCTTCCTGATGGCTTCTATCTGAGCGTTCGTCTTGCTGATTTTTCTGAGCGTATCTCTGCTGTAAACTGTGTTCCAAGGATTCTCACCATTGGAATCCACAGTCTGGGGCACCTGTTCATCTGTTGCCATCGCTGTTCCCGCGTCGGAGGACACATCAACACTGTTCAGATCAGTAGTTCCTGCATCCTGTATCACATCGGTGTGCATGGTATCGCAGATGCTCACAGTCGTCTTCGAAGTCGACTGAATGTCACGAGCGTTTTCCGTAGTCTTCGGAACAGCATTCGGGCCTAGCTCGGGGACAGCGCGTCTCAGTGTTTCACCGGGAATCTATGTTATGGGACGTATGTAGACGCCCTCGTCGGCAAGCTACCCAAGGATACGGAAATTTCGTTTCGGTCCCCCGATCACGGTCTTGCACAGATCCGAACACAATTCACACAGGGGCTGCTCGAGCCGGCAAAGAGTCGGAATGTCTACGGGTTGCACCAAATGTAGGGCCTGGAGCACTCGAAACACACGAAATTGCCTGGAGCCGTGTGAAACACAACTCATAGCAACGCGTAGCAGACGACAAAAAAATGAGATATAACGAATATTCGACAAAAGACAAAAATTCGTCATGGAAACAGGCGTTGGATTGAATTCAAGAAACGGCACATCGCGAGCGTGAACGCTATGCGTGAGAGGTTGTGCAACTCGGTCAGACGTGATCCGCGGTATTTGTTTATCCACGTTCGAATCGTTTGTTTGTTTGTTTATCCGCCGGGTTTGCGATGCGCGTTGCGTTCATTCAAGAGAAACAAAGTCGGTTGGGGAGAACCGATCGATCGCGGCAAAAAGAGCGAGGCTTCCAGACAGCAAAAGGGGCGAATCTTCCAAAATAATTTGCTCCTCAGACCGAGAGATTCCCAGAGACCTTGCTGATGAGAAAGAGGTGGACTTGGAGAATAGCGAACCGTTTCTAGGATGGAAGTCCTCCAGGACTCGTCGACTCCGTAGTGAACACATCACTAAAGGGAGAATAAGAACGGCGGATCTGAACTGACAAACGAGCTTTGCTGTTCGAGCGTGAATCGTCCTTGGAAGATTCGAATCTAACGTTAAATAAAGTGTTTTTCAAATGGTTTCGTGATGGCTCTAGCATTTGGTGTGAAAACGTTTCCCAGCGCTTCCATCTGCCGTGTTCCGCAATCATCGCTGGAACTCAAGCATCTCGTCATTGTTTTGAAAATAAACAAGAACCAACTCGGTTGGAGTGAAAAACAACACTGCGTGCTCGTTCAGCACGGCTTCCCCTTGCAATTGCTCTTGGTTCTCCCTTTTCCAGCCCTGAGGTCTCGTGTCATATCCTTCTTCATCCGCTTGAATTTTTCCTGCTCTCTAAGCCAGCTTATCTCCGATTATCTCACGAATAAGAACGAGTTATCCTAGGGAACGACAGACGAACCGGATCCCCAAGGGGCTGAGCTCGAATATGGTTCTGATGCTTAGGGTGCCACCCTCACTTCGATTGAATCAAATTTTTGGAATGTGATTGTAGCACTAGCACCAATGTAGGAGTGTTCAACCCTTTCGTCCACGACGATACAACGGAACTACGAAGAACAAGGTGACTGCCACTCGACCATAAATCCGGCGGAGTTCTCGGCACAACGACTATTAGCGAGTCGAGTAGAGCCTTCCGGCCAAGCGAGTTGAAGATAGAAAACGGCGGGCCGAGTATCCTAAAAGCATTGCTGAGTGTCTCGAATACTCAAAGCCCAGGAGAGCTCTTAGGCCAAGTTGCAACTCCAACGAGAAGCGAGAGCAATCTCGGTTCCGAGACTGACCGAGTAATAAGCGATGCCCGAGCCTCTCTAGCCTCGGGCGGCTCTCTTCAAGCGATCCGTCCAACCCTGGTGGTGCTTGAATTAAGAATACAAACTCTATACGAGAATCCTTTGTGGACATGGGGTCAAATAATTACTACAGACCCGATAGGACTGATTGAACGCACATGCTACGCTTCCAGGGAGGTGCATAATTCGAACCTTGTTGCTATTCCCGCTCACTCAGATTCATTCGCTGGATCAATCGGACCACAAGAGTTTGAGCATAATTCAACCTCGGATTAATCCCTCACTGAATTCCCCTACTTCCATGGTTCAGATCAGATTTGGTTTCGATTCAGCGTCTGTTCCCCGACTTGATACAGTACGTTCACGCGAAACGTTTCGAGATGTCTGTTGGATCGGAGTTCGAGAGTCATCCAGCGCCAGAATCGGAGGATGAGGCCCTTGAGAGCTGAGCAATTGAATACGGAATTCTACGACCGGTGACTCGAAGGCGCTTTTGGATACTCTCCCGCCGAGAAAGTCTGAGCTCTTGGATATCACCGGAGAGTTTCAGCACTTCCTCCAGCCTTTTGCAGCTCAGATTGTTCGAGGAATGGCTGAGTTAATAGGGTCTGTTCGATCAGCTCCCTCCAGTTGAAGTGCGCAATGGGTCAGCATTTTCGTCCGACCGAGCGGCCACTGCCAGGAAAAGAATCAGGAGGACATGGGGAGCAATTGGAGGACGCAAAGTTGGACGACGGTCCTAAATCTTCTTCCGTCACGTTTTACAGTTCAGGAAATGAGTGCAGGCCCCGAAGCCTACGGAGAATCGAAAACCGCCTGGGGGTGCAAACCATTGAAGTCCACTTTATGAAGCCAAGCCACGGCGGCAGCGAGAGAAGGGGACGACCAGGGGACGAATCTGGGGACTGACACAGGCACGACGAAGGCGGGATGAGGCTGCAGCTCGTAAATTGGAGCAAATGATCTGAGCCTGATGGAGAAACGAGCCATTGATTCTCCCGTGTCCACCTCTCGGCCACTCGTTAACTGTCCAATGGAGACGGGAGTCGGCAAGGAAGGATTTTTGTTGCCGCGGAAGTTTTTGCTCCGTTGTTCTCGGAGTCTGACTGATTCATCCGGACTTCGCTTAGTTCGGTTGTTTCCTGCCAGGACGGTCCATTGCGTGGCTGTATGCTCGCTTTGGAATTTCCTCAGGATACATCTTTGCTCGAGGATGTAATATGTGAATGTGCATGCGGAAGCATGGACGCTCGTGCATATTCGGCTCAATCCTGGCAAGTGGAAAATGATACAACCTCGACAATCCTAGTAGCTGAGGTTGAGGACGCCCGTGCCGCTTCCGAGGATGAACCGAGGCGGACAAGATACACGAGTCTGACCGTCAAGTTGGAAGGTCTATTCGGCTAGAGGGTGTTACGTTTGTCGGAAGGTTTATGTGGCACCCCCGGGAACCTTCTTGTTCCTTTTTTTCCGGATGAGCCAGCAAGTCGAGTCCAGGATGCACTCAGCTTCGATCGGCATTCGCCGATTCAGGCTCGCTGGACGAGAGACTGACCGTGCATTTATGCATGGATATCGCAGACAGAGCTTTGCATGGTTCGAATTGGAAACTTCATTCCTCGAGGCCGAGTTCCACGATGAGATTTTTTCAAATATCCGGCCAAAACCTCCAGAGTTCGTCGTCCGTGAATCGTCTGTTGTTCTTCCGCGTTTGAATACGGATCGCGAGAAATTCTGCGGGTTGTTTTCCAAGTCTCGAACGTCCTTGGATCACTGACAGGAGCCCTTCGCGATCCTCGAAGGAAATAACGGACCGTTTGGCCTGTGAAAGAGGTCTTGAATGACAGGACGACGATTGTTGTTACACGGAGCTTACCTTCTCCGGTTCTGGGGCAAGGGCTATCGCAAAAATAATCCCCACGGTTCAATGCGGTTGGTTACGCAGGAATGGGAGGTATCAATAAGAAGAGCAGGATCCTCTTCTCAGAGGTGATCACGGACAAGAATTACGTTTTGCTCGAATTTCTCCGTCGCCGTCTTCTTCTTCCTTTCTTTCTCCTATCCTTACGGCTGATTTGCTAGACAGCCAATTTCGATTGGGAATACTTTTCCTCTTCATGGTAAACGCCCACTCGAGATTGCCTTCGGGGAAATCTGACACGGATTCGTGGACTAGCTAGCTAGCGAGCTGCCTGCCAAGCTATCGGACAGCCACATCTAAATAGATAAAAGGCAAACTCAAGTTGCCCGCTGGACGGGAATAAACGCCGTTACCTCTGCGTGGATCGTGCCGAAAACGCGCGTGGTGGTGCGCAACCGACCGAGGAAGGACATAGGCTACCCGATTCCCCCCCAAAATGTCCTCCAACGCAAGAATCTTCAGAAAACCGAAACACTTCGTCGTCGGATGGCAAAGCATTCAACCATTCAAACAAACGCGCCGCGGGCGTCCGCTGGGCGTACCGCACCGGCCGCGGTATCGACCGCGTTAAGCCGCGCAGGCCTTGACAACGGTTGTTTTTCCGGATCACGAGTATTCCATGCGTGGGTAGCCTACTGTATACGAGAGTGCTGTTCTTGCCTTCATGCCCGAGCGCAGGCGTTCCAACCCGAGTCGAAGTACGTCCGCTGCACGGCCACACAGATTAAGCAGGCGTTCAAAAGCTGTCGGGGAACCTGTATTAGGTACACGAGGTTCCAGTTCTCAACGTTTAACGCTCCGTAGGAATTGTGCCTATGGACGAGCTCCGACGAATCGTGTTGTTGACGTTTAGGGACAGCTTCATCATACGAGCCGGAAGAAAAAGAGGAAATGAAAGCGCGAGATTTAATGTGGTCGAATGGAAAGGTCTCGGAGCTGCTCCAAGTTGAACGATTTTACGATTTTCGATCGTCCGGATACGTAAAGCCAATCCAGCCTTCGGAGCCAAAGACCGAGACATCGAACTTACGTCGACGAAAGTAAGACTCCGGGAGGATCAACGGCCGTCGGCATTTCCAGTGGGCCAAAGTCACTCCACTGCCAGACGACGCGCTTCCGCAGTTTCATTGCGGGTTACTCAGTGAGTCATACCCAACCTTGCACAGCTGCAAGCTACAGAAGTCAACAGTACCGTCGGCCCCGTCCAAAGAATCAATTTCCAGGACAGCCGAGCTCGATAGAAGCGTGATGTTCTCCTAATTGAAGTAACCTACTCGATGATGACATTAGGCCCCTGGCCGGAATTCACCGATGATCTGGATCCGGTTGTAGGACGTGCAACCCTGTGCTACAATCTGCAGTTGAGAGACTTCGACGGTACGCTCATGATGTCGACTACCTCTATACAGGAATCACTGTTGACAGTGATGACAGCTCCGTGCGGGACCAGTCGCGCTGGTTCGAAGGACAGCGAACAACAGGAACTACGACTTCGGGAGGATCTGACCGTTGATTGGAAAGAATCGAGGCAAGAACCTCTGAGCCGTTCGACCAAGACTGCGAAGACATCCGAACTCCGATCGACATGAAATTGGGCAAGTAGCTCTCGGCCATGCGATCCTAGCACAGCTTGGAAGCTGGTGGTGGGCCCCCTCCAGGAAGAAGACATGAAGGGAACTTAGGTTTACGGTTCAACAGCATAACCCAAAAGTTCGCGTCTCATGAAGGAATTCGAGTGAATTCACGGCAAATTCATGGCTGACTATTCCCTGATATTCGAATATCTCTGGACCCCTTCTGACTCGATAAACTCCTGTCACTCCAGACTCCTCCAAGCTCTTCAGAATGCTGGCCTCCGAGTACGTCGGTGACACTCCTCTTATTCTGCCCCTAATATTCGAATATCAGGCCCCTAGCGTTGAGGTGCTCATAAGTTCATATTAATGTCGTTTGTTAAAGCTCATATGAATGTCGTTTGTTAAAGCTCATATGAATGTCGAGTACTGTGACTCAGTCGAGGGCATCAAGTACAATCCCGAGTACGTCTACAAAGAGCACAAGCGCCCCCCCCCCCCCGTCCTTGCATCGTCCGGAATAGCAGCAACACTTCTGGGGGAGGGCGAACTGCGCGGCAGAGGCGCCGTTCCGCAACATTTCCGAGACTTCCAGCTGGAGGAGGCTGCTGCAAACAAGTGATCTTATCATATGAGACGAAGCGACAAAGGCCCATTGGAACGCTCTGGAAGCGCTTGATCGCATCTTGAGAGACTTTTGAAGTCAGCAACAACCCTTCGGCGCGGCTCTTATCCTACTGTCGGGTGATTTTCGGCAAACGTTACCAGTGATACCGCGCTCATCCCCTGCAGACGTGTTGAATGCGTGTTTTAAATCATCGCATTGATGGCGACACGTATGAACAAACAAATTGAACAAACACGTTTGTCAATACCCTCGAACGCAAGCCACGGGAAGAGTCAACCGGGGTGACTCTGATTGGTGGAAAGACAACAAACTGGATGAACGATTTCGAATACAAGTTGTACTTGACTTACTGAGATTTTCTTCCTTGCGAAGGATTATCGGACCATCAGGTACTACGGTCAACTACGGACCTCCCAAAATATACTCTTATTCGTAGCAATTAGGTAATTTGCAGTAGCAGAAAACGACGCCTTGCTCCTCCAGAACCTCAGGGGTCGCAGCGAAGCGCGACCAGGGACGCTAGTTCTGAATAGGAACCTCTTCTTGTTCGCCTAACATGCTTTGCTCAACCGCACCGACCCCGTAACACCGACCCGCTGGGATGAATCTCATGCGTTCGCCTACATTCAGGTCTCACGTATGCGAACGAACTCTCACGTTTACGTTCCTAGAATGACATTAGCCGCTAGAGTGCTCGCGTCTAGTTGAAAAAAGGTGGAGCCGAGATTCGGTTCGAGTATGTCCTAACAGATATCTATGCATGGAGGTAAGACAAGGAGATTCTGGAATACTGCCGCCGCGCTCATCGATCTGCCCTCAGGGGTCGACTTCGATAAGAATTATCCTGGATTTTGCAGCTCAGAATGCAATTAGAATCACGGTTGTCCATGAAGTTCATGAAGTCTCACGAATGTCTCGAGTCTAGTGGCCTTCGGCCTCACACTACCGACTTCGATTTTACTCGCGAATATCCGCTCGACCAGCAGGATCCGTTGTTTGCCGCTTCTATTTGTGGGTGGATGGAGTCTATTTGCGGCAAGAGTTCGGCTTGAAGCGCCGTTCCGTCCCTCCAAACGAACGAGGTAGGCAACTCAGTCCTGCGGTGCCCTGCTCAGCTCAACTCAGCAAACGAGGGGCTCAGATGTTTTCCTTCGGCTTCGATGGAGCGAATGGGTCAAACGGAGCACTTCGAGTGGAACTGCAGTTTGTCAAGGAAGTCGGCCGGTTGTCGTTGTCGCTGTCGTTCTCCAACTCCAGCTCAGGACCACTCAAGAGACTCTCTGATCAGTGTCGTCTGCGGTCAGCCAGCACCAGGAGAGGACGCACGCAATGAGTCGAGAACTGCTAAATCAACTTGTTTGCAATCAAATCGCGGGGCTCCTTCAAGTGTTCCGTATATAGAAAGGAGTCTACTGCGGGTAATGGAATCTCGTTTGGTAACGTCGCCGGGAAAGCCTTCGATGGAGCTCGCTGAACAATTGATGGCGAATTTTGGTCGAATCCTTCCGAAACAAGCGATTGATTCTGCAATCAATCTTTCCCCTACCAAAGTTCGTCGAATCTCTCCTCACAACAATCCACCAAAAAACGAATCTTTTGGCGGCGGATTCAATTCAAGTCGGAGAAATATCAGGTGCTTCCTCGAGTCAAGCGAGGAAGATGTTTCACTTGTGCTCAGCTCGTCTCGACCGTGTGCAAGCTTAGCTGGCGCCCGAACGGGCGCTCGACGCTTGATAGCTGCAATCTTCGCCTCGAATGAACAACATAAGCGGTCTCGCGAGACAGGAGGCAATACGACATTCAATTACTCATGCAAATGTGGCGAAATGCAGTAGAGTTAGCCGCGGGGGGCTGATGAGACGTCGGAAAGTTACATTGAGCGGATTCTAGCCAACCGAAGGACGGGATCGCTTCCGGTCGGGTGAAGACAGGACAAGTTTCGAGGATGTGCGAAATTCGTCTCAACCGCGTCCTACTCTGGCCGCACTGCAGAGATGGGCCAATTCATTATATTGAGAGCATGAGGACGCTCTCGTTCCAAGAACCTCCTCATCAGCATCCAACTTGAAGAGACAACTTCAGAAAAGCTCGAGAACGTTCTTGGAGCCGATGATTCCCAATTTATGAAGGCTTTCAGCATATATAGGCAATCGTCGGGGACTCCCGCCTCAATAATGCGGGCAGCCCTATCAAAATGTTTTCGCAAAGGTGGAAGAGGGATATTCTCCCAAGTTGATTGCCTCCATGATCCGAAAGGGGAATGAGTACAAGGCCGGTGGAAGGTTCCCGGAAGCCATCCTGTCCTCTCATTATTTCGGCATTTACTCTCTCGAAGGAAGTTCTCAGCTCGATCTCTCGATGCGAAAGATTCCTCTTGCCTCACTTCTCGTCTGCCAATGACGCCCCGAGGGACAATGACGTAACTCATTCAAAAATTGATACCGAACCGCGAGAAAAAAGCGAGGGAATCTTGATTCCGGTCTTGTTTCCGCGTCCGAGTAGCTGCGGAAACAAACCTCAGCTCGGTAGTGTTGCGGTACGAAGCATGGTGTGGTACTATTGTTATGTGTATGCAAGCAGAGTTATAAGTCATAACAATAAATTAGTCCCGGCCCCGACGTAGTCGCGTGCACAACGGTCTCGTCTATCTCCTCCCTTCTAGCTCGGTTAACAGGTAGTCTCTTCGGAACATTTGGTACGCGACTGGCGGCTTTGTTCCGGGCTGTTCGACGCACCGTCCTTGAAGCGGCCGAGCTTCTAATCAGGATCGATACTGACGTTTTGCAATCCGAGAGCAGAAAGTTAGACTTCCTCCTTTGGTTCGTTGCGAACTCGAGACGCTCACGCTTTACAGTCCAGTATATATCCTCCCGGCTAGTACAGCAAGGGGCTATAACCTCAACAACGAGTTTTTGTAGAACCCAGCACCTGATTCAGAGCAGTGGTTCTTGGTCCCTGATAGAGATGCGTCGAATCTGAGTTCCCGAGTCTTGGAATGCATCGCCCGGACACGCGTGAAAAGAGAAAACAAGCTTGGGAATCAATCCAGCGAGTTGGATGTTCGAGTGCATGAATGACTTTGAGAGGATATCCACTCGATAAGCTAACACGAATCGGCCGTGAACGGATGCTACGACACCTCGGTAACGGCACGACACCGCGAGTTTCAGTTGTGTGAATTTTCGAGCTGAACGTGATGCTAGACGCAGGTTTTGAAGCGGTACACTTCAAATCGATGCGTGACTTGGAAAAAGTATCTAATTCCCATTTCTCCGGAGAGAAGAAAATGGCATCGGAAAATGTCTTCCGCTTGAGCACTTTTTCCGAATCAGAGGTTGATCCTCCGAAAAATTGCTGTTGAGAGAAAACATTGTGGAGCCCACCTCCCCGAGATCTCGCATTCTCATGATATTCTCCATGGAATTCTGAGTCGTTCTGGACAGTTTCCGGTGTTTTTCAAAAAACTCGAGTCAGGCGCTTTCCCCAAATAACGCTTCGATTCCAAATCTTGGATCTGGCTTAAAAAAATTATATTTGCCACTGTAGCTCATACAAACGCGTTTGGCTCTTCCCGACGCTTGCAGCGCGTCTTCACCATTTTTTTCGTCAGATGCCACGGGAGTGTTAGGCTCGATCCCACTGACGGTGGAGTTTTGACGGAAGGTACGTCTTACCGGGCGTCAGCCATTGGCTTCTCCCGGATGTCGCAGTAACGGAAGTCAGTCAATACTCAATCGAGTGAAAAGTCAAGAGTTTTGATCCCGACTCAAACTAACTCGAGCTTTCGAATTGGGTTTCGTACCTTACAGTCAAACTTCAGATTTCCCATTCTCTCTACAGTAATTCCGAGGGCACGCGCTCCATTCTCTTCTATGAAAGACTCCGACGAAATCCCGCGTTGTGAAATCGTTCCAGACGCTCATCCCGATGCAATGCATCTCGATTCGTTATCTTTCACACTTGGAATTAACGTTTATTGCGATTTGTCTGGTGCGTCTGACTTCTCTCGATGTGCTATGAATGGACAAACATCGAAGTGGCATTGAGTAGCGCCAGGAAAGAGGCTTCATGATCTACGACGTGAGAGTGATGACTCAGACACGACGCCGGTTACCGACGCCCAGCTACGAAGCTAGATACCTTGTCGCAACAACAGAATTCCAGGCCAGTTTTCTGCAGCAAAAATACGGAGTCGCGTGTACCGTCTGTGATAGGTTTCGGTTCGCGCGCGATCTCCAAGACGCTCGCCCGATGCATGCGCGAACTTTGGAACACGAACTCTTGGCGAATACCACCTTGTGTATTCTTTTCACCATCAAGCAAAATACATACACCATTCCGAGCTCTGACTCGCCGTTTGCGTCAGACACTGATCCATAACATTGCATGAACCAGCGACCACGAACGTACTCTACGCCCTACGCCGAGCTCAACGAACTTTGGATACATTCCACGGCGTACCTTACGTCTGAAAGTCTACGGTCACCGACCGAAACGCCCCCGGTTTTTTTAATCTGCTGATGAGTACACATAATGCGACGATAATCGCCGTCAATTCATCTAGCGGATATTCCAGAAATCAACCTCGAGTACTCAGGACGATCTGCGGTGGATGACCGAATGTTCGGCACTTTTCTTCTGGAAACGAGAGGCTACATGGGACGGGGACAAGATGTTCAACTATGCTGTGGTGATGTCCCCCTCAACTATGCCGACTGAATTTTCCAGAACTGCCGATTTTTATGCATCTATTTTTGGCGACCGCATATTTTCCAGCTCATCCGAAGATTTAGTGGAGCCTTCGATCTGCTGGGGCTTACATCTGGGCTTACTCATGGTGGTGATGAGCGTGTTCGCTAGCTACGGTGGTCAGCGATCTCTTCCCAGCGTACTCTCTTGTGGAGATGTTTTTGAACACCACACTCGTTCCTTCCGTCCCGTCCAGACTGTTGACATGGTCGTTTTCGACCTGTCGACCTGTCAGGTACAACAACGTCCAGATCAACGAAGGGGCCTTGTCCGGATCATCCTTACGGCCAATCACGCGCCGCAGCGCTATTTCCCGCAGAGTTCCGAGTTCGATATCCGCGCGCTGACACGTCGTCTGGACATGTTCTGCGTCGGCTCGAACCTCGCCTCCCTCATCAAGACGAAGCAGGAGCAGCGGAAACGGGATCTGATGCATCGCGATTATGATTTTATGACCGCCGAAGCGGCGCAACGCGAAGAAGTCGAAGCCCAGCAGCGGGCGGCCGCGGCCGCCGCCAGACACACGGCGACGTTTTCTGCCCTCGAGGTCCACGGTAGCGACGAGCAGCTCGAGCAGCGACATCGCGTGCCGCCGTCTGCCGACCAAGAAGTGACCGAGCACCCCGGTGCCCCGGGCAAGAGGTCTGGCCCAGCATGGCTGTTTTAGGAGGCAACCGATCAGCGCCACCACCCCGACTGGGTCGACCGCAGAAACATCTGGGGCCGTAGTTCGCCGGCCAAGCAGCGACGGAGCCGCACCGTGGGGCGGGACTGAGGTCAGGTCCCTCGTGGCTGCCCCGAGATGTCGTTGCCATGTCGCCCGGCCAACGCCACGATCCCCCCTCTCCCGACTGACACGCCCACAGAAAACACACGTGATGGCACGCTTCATATTGTATTTCATTGCACTTTTAGGGCGAATACCCAGCTTGAGCATACACAATTGAACAATGCAACTGCCTAGTTACAACCTCTCATCTGGAATACTTAAAATACCGAGTTAAAGTCTCTGATCCTGAAAAAGACGCATACATGGTGACACACACCTGGAGTGCTACCTAGATAGACTCTCTGAGGATTAACATAACATACAGTCTCGCACATACTGTCGCCAACAGTCTGATTCCTAGATACTCATGTTGCACCAGCGAAAAGTTGATAACTGAATAAAGCTCTGATAGTTAACATGGCTGATAGTTACGGTTTTTTTGGCGCAGACCTGCGGCACAAAGCCAGGGTCTGTTCGAGAAATCGCGAGTGTAGCACGGTTTGCGAAAAACTTGCTGGGAGGCAGGTTCTGCCTTCCACGGTTGAGGGAAACTCACTCTCGCATGCGGGCCGAGGAGGTGATGTCGGTGTTAGTACACTGATTATAAAGGTGCTTTCTAACACCCCGAACATCTTCTTTGAACGATGCTGACGCCCAAGTGCCGATTTACATGAGTCCCGTCCAAACGCACTCACAGTTCGTCTACGAAAGTGCGCCGAAGGAAGTTGACCGCACGCTGAAACGAGATATCCGATTTTCGGCTGGGTTTATGTTTCAAGAGGACGGCAAACGTCCTGTCAAGTTGCGGTTTGACCCGCTAAATTAGCTGTCATTCATCCCTTGACCACAGAAACTTGAGATAACGACGCGAGCGATTCCTACGAGATAAATGGATAGCTCCCCCGAATCTACTAGTGGAAGAAGACCGCGGTCTTGTAAGTCGAAATGCAAACGATTACCTCCAACGAATCGTGAGGGAGATCAACAGCCCACCACGAAACGACGTCGGTGAGCTCGAGATTCTATGGTATTGTCGATCGTCCCTCACAAACTGCCAACCAGGTCTGACTCACAGAGCCTCCAAACTCTAGTGACGCTGCTCGAGATGAGGTTCAGCAACACCGAAATGACGAAGTCAACGTTCGGAAGAAACCCCTACACCAGTGTTTCTCATGCAAGATGGTCCCGGGCCTCACTTTTCTGGCGGGGAATCCGCCAAGCCCCTCAGCACTCGAAAATTAAACGAATTCAACACGTTCCTTTATTAGCACCGTCTTGATGGTGATGCCAAACTCCAATCGTTTCTCTTACATCATATGTGTATTGAGTCGATGTCCCAGCGTTCACTAGGATTTGATGTGCGCCGCGACACAGTCAACGATTACGAGAACATTCAATTTTATCTCTCTCATTCCACGGCTTTCTTGCTTCTCCAGTGGATTGTACTCCCAAGAACAGGATCTTCAACGCTTGGACACTATACATATGCGATTGGAATCGCAAGACGATGAGTTCCAAGTAAAGTTTCCGCGGATCCGCAGAATAACGTAACTCCGAATCGATGCAAGGGAGCCCCGAGCATGGGTGGAAGCGACCGTGTACATGCTCGAAGGACATCGCGAGTTGAATCAGAACTTTCCTCCATTGCATATTGTCAGGTATTCCTCGCGGGTCCTCCCTCGAGATCGCGGATACGATCGAGGTTCGCGTATTTTTGGAAATCCTAGTTCCAAGGTTCTTCACATTCCTTTACGCTCGAGCCTTTCCTCATCGGAGACGATTCTCTGCTCTAAGAAGTCGACGGAGTTTGAGACAGTTGACGACTGTAGAGCGGGACCCGGTGGACGTTCGAGAAGAGCAGATTGAGCTCATGGAGGCATACAATCGATAGTATGAGCCGGCCCCAACGCTCCGGGCCCCACCGAGAAATTCCCGGGCCCCATCGTTGAGAAACGCTGCCCTACACGGTCGCAAACGTCAATCACAGTCGCAATCACCCGATTCTATGCCGGAAACGGTTGCTTGTCCCGACGACCCAGTACCTGTCGTACCCACTGCTCCCCTGATTCCCAAGATTTCGCAAATCTCGTCCAAGACACCAAGATCCGTGGGCAGACACTCGACTCTGGCTCCTCCATTCCTAACGTTTCTACGCCGCCTTACACGTTCATCGACATTCTGATGAGACGCGTCCCTCTTCCGCCCGCTCGCGGTTATCCGAATCCCACTCGGTCTTCCTTTGCAGTTCCCTCAACAGTTCGGCACTTGGTCGCTTCTGAACCAAACCCGATGAACGAAGACTCTGTCTCCTCCACTCCCGCATGTTCTTCATCTGCTCCGCAAAATATCATACATTCGCCGCCATTCCGGCGAATACACATCGTCGCAACAGAACCATCATCGCATCGGGAGCTATTACTCTATTACTCTATTCAAGATACTGTTGGACAGCCGCACTACCGCGGCGCATCCTCCCGACCGATTGCCGCAGGTCTGCGCCACCCGACTGTGCAAGCGCACATTCAGCCTGGGCTGTTTTTGTCATCTTTTCCCGTTTTTCCGTTTTTTCATCTCTTTCTCATCAATAGTATCGAGGTACACATCTATAGAGGTATCACTTATTATCTCATGCACAGACAAAACGTTGAGGATCATCTACACATTGGACTAGTGGCCGCTATCGCCGCCCGCAGCCTACATCAGCAGATGGCCAAAGCAGGCCAAAAAGCGCCTGCGTGCTGCCGGTGGTTCCAAATACAAATCGCCGATATGGGCGGCGGTATTGACGTACTGAGGGAGCAAACGCGGCTCGGCTTGCTCCCTCAGCGCTTGCATGGCGTCAAAGGCCGTTTCATGGTCGTTGACCGCGCGGACGACGAGCCTGAAGAGAGCAGCGGCGTCAGCGTCTTCGGCGGCTCCGGCGGCGCCGTCGGTCGACGGAGCTGTTCTTACGATCTCCGGGGAGAGTTGCCGTCCCGGGGTTGGCAGCGGCGCCACGGTTGACGCTCCACTGGTGCTGGACTCGGACGAGTCCAGTCGAGGTGTTGACGTGGTAGTTGGGTTACGTTCAAGAGAGTTACCGACACACATTTCTTGGTGTTGTCAACGAGAACCACGTTTTGATTCGATCGGGTTGGCTCCGCCTGATTTTGGAAGGTGAACGGGCGACACCAATCGTATACGATCCCGATGAGCGACACGTCTCGGTAGTTTGATAGTGATTGTAGTTCCTTCAGGGTGACCATGTTAGTTTCCGAATGTGGCGCCGTCAATTTCCGCCAATCTGGAAATCTGGACTAAGGACGATCTCTTCACCTGTTCGACTCGTTCTGGATGGGCGATGATCGGTGGTTGGCATATGAGCTCACGGCTGTCACATGTAGGTCGCACGGATGGTCGGTCTTTCTGTATTTGACGCTTGCCGATTTCGGGGTCACGTTGGTCAGCCGATAGCAATGACCAAATTTGAAGAGTCCGTACCGTCGTAGAGGACAAAAACGAATGGTCTTCCTGCTCCACGGTGTTCTTTGGACTAGCTCCTCATCTCGGCTCTCATCCTGATTCGACCGTCAATGATACCTCCGCAGCAGTTTCTACCGACCCCTTTAATTGTGCACCCTCGCTCAGTTGGCAACGGATCCCTAAGGTCCCCAGCAAGCTTCCAGAGCTTCCGTATCCCCTCGAAACCCCGTTCAAAAGTTATGAAGCCTATTGCGTTCGACAATGAGCCGGTCGTCGAGGCCGGGAAAGCCTCCTCAACCCTCCAAAAGACAGAAAACAGAACAAGGTTGCCTGTGTCTTGAGTAAAATCATCATTTCTCTCGTCATGGATCAGTCTCCTCATCCTCAGAGGAAGAAATGCTTTCTTCCAACAAATTTTTCACCTTCTCGTTCGCCTGACTTTTCGTCGTCCGGGGCTGTCTCCTGAAACTGTTTATGAAGGGATCCGATGCCGCTAACATGTGATGAATAACATCCTCATTCATTGCTGATCTATCACATTTACGTGCGTGGAACAATCGGATTTGACGGAAAACTTTGTTCTGGGCCTCTTGAGCCTCTTCGCTCAATGAACCCAAGGGAGCGGTGCTTGAGCAATGATGGACGCGCCATGTATGACTGAATCTGTGCACCGTATTGCTCATCGGGAGGTGAGAATAGAGTCTGACGTAGAGTTGCGCATTTTCCGCTCAATATGAGTTGAATTTTGAGGCATTCATGGGGGAAGTTGCATTTATCGTGTCGAGGAGCACACCAAATCTTTCTATGAGCTCGACATCGAGTCGAGTGATGCTCGCCGTCAGCTGAGGATAAGAAAAGAAACGGCGAGATGTGTTTCCGTCATTCGAGCTCCCGAAACCCTGTTCCACTTTATCGACGTTGAGACCGACCTCCTTGAATCCATTTTGGATCGTCCGCTTCGTTTCCCTTTGGCATTCTTTAGCACCCAAGGAGCGGAACTCGTCGAAACCCATCCTATAGGCGATTTTGAGAAGCTCCTCCATAGCTTTGATCCGAGCATGCAAAGGCGAGAGCGCGATATGGGATTGCAGTACGACGCAGGGTTTCGAGTAGATTGCTTCCAAATCGTTCATCTCTTTCGGCCTCGCTCGGCACAATGGGCATTCAGAAAAGTATTTGGAGTCGTTCAAAGTTTGGATAACTTCGCCATCAATCATCAACAGGACCATCCTGAACTCCACGGAAAGTGATATCCCGTGCATGGAAAGCCTGAAGCACGTCAAATCAGAAACCTCTCCTTCGACACGCTCGACTTCAGAACGGATAAGTTCGAACGTCTCTTTGAGGAATTCAAACTTCAGAGGTCTGCAATAGCGAGTTGATGATAGGGTACGATTCTCCCAGTGAATAATTGTGCTGTCGGAACGGCTGAAGAGTCGCAGAGGTACCAATGAAGTCAGAAATAGGCTACTGTCCGTTGAAGTCTGGTCGGAAAATGCTTTCCTGTACTCACTATTAGGCTTTGCAACGGTTATTTAACCGCGGTTAATAACCGCAATAACCGCGAGAAATTCGCGGTTATTAACCGCAATAACCGCGACCAAATTGCGGTTTTAACCGCTTCTAACCGCGAGACATCGAGAGGATTCCGTAGTGCACTTCCGCAATTTCTAGAACAGAGGTTCGCAAACTTTTCCAGTGGCGGCATCAAGCGGCACCCCGAGCTCTTCAAAAAGTATGGTCAGACCGACCCGGGAATCTTTCCCATAGACTTCAAAGAGTCTGGTCAGACCGAGTTCGGAATCGCCCGTGACTCTCTGTCGTTTCACCCCGGGTCAATGCGGAATCAGCGGCAGCCCCGCCCTATGCTCAAGGAGCCTATCTCGCGGCACCGCGGCGATTTGGTGCCGGTGGCACACAGTTTGAGAACCCCTGCCCTAGAAGATCTGAGCTCCGAAAATTCCGGGAACAACTTAGGTGCCTGGAAATCATATGGGGTGTCTCCCTTCGGGGGAAAGCTTCCTCAGCTCCAGTTTTCACTGGAGTCTTGGTCGCGGTCTCAAAGGGTTTTGGGCTCGCTTCAGTTGTTTGGGCATGAGAACGAGGGTCCAATCACAGGTTCTGCTCAAAATTGCGTCTTGCAGCATGATACCGTATAACCGCGGTTATTTGCGGTTATAACCGCGGTTATTTGCCAAATTTTTGCGGTTAACTTCGATTGCGGTTATGAGTTTGCGGTTTTCGGTTAACCGTAACCGCGGTTATTCTGAAATACGGTTATTTGCAAAGCCTACTCACTATGTCCGGAGGACCCATCGTAGCCCCATTTGCAGAGCAGTGTCAACTCAGGATGGATGTTGGCGAAGCAGGTTTCCGGGAGGGATTGCAGGAGTCGCTCAGCTGTGTGCTCCAAGAGGTCCTTGAGCGATACAGAGGCCCGGTTCTCTGTGACTTCGCCGCTCTTTGGGTAGCACTGCTGCTTCACCTCGCGGACTCGATTGTATGCAGGAAAGATATCGACGTGACAGAACTCTAGCGTTGCGCGTATAATATTCTCGTACTGGCTCTTGCTCAAACTATTATCTGGAATGAGCGCCAGTACTTTCTCCGGAGTGAAGCTTGGGACGGTCACTGCTCGTCTGAGAAGTACAGGATCGATCTCGTCCTATATCTTCCGGATATTCCTCCGCTGCGTTCGGACTCCTGATTCTGTGAAGCTTTTTTCACGCCTTCCGCGCTTTTGAATTGTTGCGGTGGAGTTCCCTGACGTTCCGGAAGGTCCAGGTTGCCCGCTCATTGCCAAGGGAGCTGACACTCGCGTGACACCGGACGGCCCAGGTTTCTCGCCAACTGGGGATGCGACTACCGCTTCCCACTACGAGTTGTCCAACCATTCAGCGCTACGTCTCTTGAAATTCATGTGGGTGTGCCTCACTGCGGCCGATCGATCGTGAACGTTTGACAGAAAATGCTTCTGAAGAAATCGCCTCAGTTTACCTCGAAGTTCTCCATCGTTTCTCAATCCGGTGAACTTCTTCATCAAAGCCTCCATGGTCCTCTCCAAATTGTATTCATTCAAAGACACTGCGTTATACAGTTCGCGGTATGAAATTCTGAATGAAGTCATGGTACCTGTAGACAGCAAGACGTCGACATTATCCCATGCGCTATTTTGCTGTTGGCCGTCATCACCGAGAAGAACACGGTGGCTCGAAGAAAATCCACGGAGGTTTCTCCTCCATTGACTTGAAATGAATAGTCAGCGACAAGGAATGGGGAGGATATCTTGAGATTTTATTGCGAACGTTAAAGATTGCCGACATACCGATTAAACAAGGTTCACGGGGAGTAGGCTTTGTGGTTGAGAAACAGATGTTTTCCTCGGAATGAGGAGATTGCTACATCCATCAAGCAACCGTTGAAGATGTCACGATGTGCAGTTGGGTGACGGACATCCCAAGACACGTACTCTCCCATGGCATCCACGACCGGCTCATTGTCGAACGCAATAGGCGTCATAACTTTTGAAGGGGGGTTCCGAGGGGATACGAAATTTGTTCTGGAAGCTTGCTGGAGACCTTAAGGATCCAGTAATATTCGTTTAGGGACAGGGCAAAGCAGTGCCCGCTTGCTTTGCACGATTCTTGCAACTCGATCGAATCGACGACTCCGGAGCGGTTCGAGTTTTCACGAGAAATAGAACCGAAGCCATGGATTTAGGGGCTAAAAACAACTAGGTCGAAGTCATGGCCCATCATTCTATCCATACCCATGAGTACAGTCAGATTATTCGAAGTAAAAGTGAGGAAAATGCGATTCTAGAGTCAGAATGGATTTCAGCTCAGTGCGGTTCACGGCCACTGCAGCGCCCCCATGCGGCGGCTATTTTTGTCCGCGGCTGGGCCACTGTGCGGCGGAACTAACCTGATTCAAACCTTCCGTACATTTGTGATTCCGAACACAGACATTTTGGCCCCAGCGTTTTGGCCCCAGCGTTTTGGCCCCGGACGTTTCGGCCCCGAGACGTTGTGGCCCCGGACATTTTGGCCCCAACCATATGGGCCCCGACACGTTTTGGCCCCAAGACATTTTGGCCCCAGGACATTTTGGCCCCGGGGAACCGCTCTCCGCTTGTACATCGCGGCAGAGATTCTGCAGAAGACACTGCTTACAATTAGCTGAGGGCTGCGCCAACGAAGGAGAGAAAACACCGTGGCTGGAGGAGTACATTTCCCAGGATCGTGCTAGGAGACAGAAACTGATACGAGCAGAAGAAGCCCGACCAAGATTGTGATTGAGTCACTGAGCTGACGATATCCCCGTCACGAGCCCCGTGAAAAACTGTGGATAGACAAATATCAGTTTCACAGGAATGATCACCGTTTCACGCTGTGCCATCGAGAACGTCCATGATTATATTTATCCACAGGATTTGCATGGCATTGAGCGAGTTCGGCGTTCCCATCAAGGTCGATATTGCTATAAGTGACAGTGCGCTGATGGAAGTTGACAGCTGGAACCTGAGGGAGATGGGATTGTCTCTTATTCGAGAAGGCATCGACTTTGATCGGGACGAATCGAGTCCAATGGGACAACCAAGAAAGGCTTCGAAGAGAGCTTACCTCACGAAATTTTTGATGTTGTAGAAGATTGCTTTGCCCTCTTCGATCGCGGGTTCGGCGTCCCCATCAAGGTCGATATTGCTATAAGTGACAGTGCGCTGATGGAAGTTGACAGTCCAGTTGAGTCTGCTCGCGTCGAATCGGAGAAGCTTTCATCAAAGTCTTCAGCCGAACCATGTCCGAAGTGGGAATCGTGAGAAGATCTGCCGCCCCGGACTCAAATTGAAATACTCGACCCGAAGTATATCTGTTCCAGATGGCAGATGTTCCATACTTATTGAGGTACGGGGAAACACGTAGGTTTGTAGGTTTTTCGGGGGGACAAAAGAACCGCTCCATCACTTCGGACTAGAGATGATATCCGGGGCCAAAACGTCCGGGGCCAAAACATCATGTACCGGTGATTCCAGTGCTCAGAGACCGTTACTTTACCACCACACTACGTCCAGGCAACGATTAAAAGACCACGTCATCCTCACACTTCGGGCCGCCTCACATCATGTTACAACGAGTCCCCGCCGAGAGTCCTGATGTGCAACGGGAGGATAAACGACGGAGTCGCCAACACGCCATGACGGCGACTTGAGCTCTCGTTCGGCGACCTGGTCTCCGGGCATCTACGACTCGCCGCTCGTCACGCTCGTGGTTACTTCTGATTCGAACCGTTGCAACCACTGCCGCTGGAGACTCTAAATGACACCTAGATCACCGTCGCTAAGGTCGCCACCCACGTGTTTGCACTCGGCGATGAGTCGCCGGACGGCAGACTGAAGAGGACACCGAAATCGTGAACGACATCACTTCGTCGGCATCAATGACCCGAAAAAAACACACGTAACTCAGTCAGCGTCCAATGCCCAACACCGACACCGTCGTCCTCGAGTTGAGAACCACGGAAACCTCAGATCTACGATGCAAGAGACCACTGTCACCGACTTCGAAGGCCGCATGAGACAGCAGCAAGAGAGAAATCCAAGAAGTTGTTTAGTCAATGTCGACAGGTGTGGAGGCGCCCGCATCGACCGCGAACTCCGATGCGTGGGTGCGCCGCTTCCAAGAGCACGTGCCACTGGTGAACTGCTATTGGCAGCCGGGCGTCGTGCCCGGGGAGTTGGAGCGGTCCCGTGCCCGCGCGGAGAGGTTATGCACCGCGTCGCCCGCCAGCCGAGCGCCCTCTCCAGCGCCGTCTTCGGGCGCGCTGTCGGTCACGGTGCCGCTAGCAACGGCGACTAGCGGTCTCGATGTCGTCGAGGCCCTCCAGCGGGCCGTCGGGGAACCAATCGGCCACAGCATCTCTGCCGAAGAGGCCTTGCGGCGCCCCCTCGAGCGCCAACCAGACGGGCTGGGCTTGCTGGCCGCCTGTAACTTCAACTGCGTACGGGCGTTCCTGAGCTACCGGTACGAGCGCGCGTCCCCGCGGCGGCGCCGTCGCAGACGCCCGCCATGCCACCGGCACCGAAGCGGAAATCGACGCGGCGCTGGACGCTTTCCTCGACGCCGCCCCGTCGCGACGCCGGCGACGGCCGCGGAAGCAGCCCAGTTCCAGGAAGGCTGGGCCCCTGACTCCGACGCCCTCGCCGCGGCTATGGAGGGAAAGCACCAGTGACTCGCTGCGATCTGATCTTGGTAGCCAATTGGTCAATTGAACCAAGCGCCGTGAACGCGACGCCGGTCGATAGCGAGTCTGTCGTGAAGCCTTGAAAACGGTGTGTCCACAAATGAATGAGAAGCCCAAATCCAAGACGTCGCGACGTCCCTGATTCCATTTTTGCGAATATAACATGAGAAACGAAAAAATCCCAAAATCAAAAACATGCGGGCTGTTGAGGCTAACACTCTCAATGCAATTATCTCTGCAATTATCTCAATTTTGGGAATAATGGAAATACGACGTTCTGGATCTGGGCTCTACAAATGTAGCCGTCGGGTTCCAAGCGCCGCAGTCCAGCATGCCTCCGGCGATCGAATACCATTGATCCAACCTCGGGAGCTCCTATGCGGAGCTTCAAACTTCGGAAACCACGGCGGCAGGCCAAGGAGAGGTTACGTGGCTGATGGGCCCTTGAGGATGTTCCGACGCAGGAAACATTCCACCCCTCACTTCACACCGGAACCCGACACGGTAGGGTGAATGTACCAGTAATAGACCCCCTGACCAGTTTCCGCCCCGGGCGGCGCTCTCGAGGGGGCGGCATTTTGCTGATTTATGCCCTATAGCGGGTCGTTTTTTTGGTTGTCGCTCCGCGTCGGAGGCGCTTCCAGGGGGCGTCAGAGGTTCTGACCCCCCGACCAGTTATGGACCCCCCCTCCCTTCCAGAAATCGGTCGATATGACCTCCTGACCAGTTTTTGGGGGCGGGGGGGGGGGGGGGGGGAAAGTCCATAACTGGTAGGGGGTCCATGACTGGTCAGGGGGTCCATAACTGGTACATTTACCCCATCGTGATCACTGCGGGCAGGGCCGGATTTAAGGAATCACCGCCCCGAGGCTGGGTTAAATTTACCGCCCCATATCTGAGGAAAATGCCGCCCCACGTGGCAGGTCCAGATTCAATAATCTCAACGCGTTTTGAAGTTTGGGCATTCAGGTTCTCATGAGGCTCCATTGGGCGCTGCCTGATTCGCACTTCGCGTCCGAATTTTATATGACAAAATCTTTTCATCACCTCTTCATCTGGAGTCAGATTTGCCGCCCCTGTAAACGTGCCGCCCTAGGCTCTGGCCTAAACTGCCTAATGATAAATCCGGCCCTGACTACGGGTGGCTTTGACTGGCCGCAAGCTGGGTCACTCCCGTAGACAGCGCACGGGCTGGCGTCTGGCGCTTTTCGGTCAAAGCTTCAAGCCGCCTGGTACTTATCCGAAACACGCCCGGCGACTTGAACCACAAAATGCCAACACGCCAAGGGGGCGACTTGAGCGCGCATTTGGGTGCATTAACTTGCAGGCATCTGCTTCTTCGTGCCGCTCGCTACGCTTGCGGGTGGAGAGGATCCCAACTGCCCCAGCTGCAGCTATCACAGACCGATCAACAGCTCCGGCATCAGTTTTACTGAAGTCGCCATCCGCCTGTTTACGTTCAGCCATAAGTCGGCGGGCTTATTCCTAATAAGAACCCGATAATCTACCGGTATGTTCTCGGATGCCAGAATCTTGTATGCCAGAATGCCCCGCAGGATGTAAGATTGCCTTGATTCCGAAAATTCGAGAATTTTAACTAGATTTCTCCGTGATGTCATTCCGTTAGCTTCATGAGCGAAGCTGAAGGATGACTCAGCTTCGGAATGGGCATATTCCTGATTCTGAAGAATGGACTCCCGCAGTGTATGCTCCAGAACAGTGAGCATCGATAAAGCCCCATCGTATCTGATTCCGTCTTTATCAATATTCAGGGCACCGCTCCTCGGAATTAACAGGATCAGCGGTTCGCATCCGCACGTGCGAAACGGTCCATTGAAATGAGCGTAACCGTGGATCTTAAGGAAGCCGTTGTGTCCCAAGCCGACCGGGGAGCGAAAGAGAGTGCCTGGTTTCGTCGATGGCAAAACTTCAAGACCGATTCGAAGCTGAGGCCGTGGGAGTATCGGTTCCCACGTACAACACGGTGCGACCAACGCTCCACCGTCAACGGGCAAAACTACGCCCGGCTCTCCCGGCCTCCAGGAGCACCATCGATCTACAAGACCCGTGGACGAAAACTTCCAGTGGACAGGAGTTCCTCGTGATAAATGACGGAACCGATAAGAGGATCCTTGGGTTCACGACCGCAGAGCTGACCACAGTGCTCGCAAACGCTGCCACAGTATTCATGGATGGCATCTTCAAAATAGTGCCCAACATCTTCGAACAATTATACAGGGTGGTTGAACCTATTGCGAGATTTTGCCGCCTCATCGAGAGTCTTGTTTTCTGCGCGTGCATTCCAGACAGATTTCGTAGTCGGAGTTGTCCGGGCAATCGAAACTTGCTTCCCAACGGCTGAGATTAAGGGCTGTTCCTTCCACGTCAGACAATGTTTGTGCAGGAAATGGCAGCGGCTTGGGCTCACGCGGGATGAGTTCGACGACGATGACAATGTCCGAAGCGTGTTTCGCTCTATCAAAAGCCGAGCCCTCACGCAGGGGCGATCCGAGCCCAAGTACTGCGCGGTACGGACAGAAACGCCGCCCCCGAAAATGCGATTTTCCGCATTTTCGCACGCTGGATCATCGATTTCCTCCTTATCTCTCCCTCCAAACTTGTTATTTGGTGGTAAGAACTTATGATTGGAATTTCGATTGAGAGAATCGCTTCATACGGAAGGTTCCGGAAGTCGGAGCGGAGTGGATTCGATCCCAGTATTGGTTCCTAGGTATCGCACGCCGCGCGAGAAATTTTCGAAGTTGATTTTACCCTATGGAGCGCGGACGAGGTGCGTCTGAATACGTGTGTATCAACCCAACCGCGTAACCAGGGCCTCACGAATGCCGCCCCAACACCTGTGCCGCCCGGTGCGGGCCGCACCCCCCCCCCCCCCCCCTTGGTACGCCGCTGACCTCACGCCTCTGGATTTTATTGATGACGCGTGGCTGGAGATCAACGCTGAGAGTCCAGGACGAACCCATGCCGCCTACTATATATGCTCTTGAGAAGTTCAAGGAGTATGTGATACAGACCTGGCTAGAGAATCCAAACGTATCTCCAAGGGAAATGTGGAACCATTACCGCAACTTTGGGCAAAGAACAACCAACCAATTCGAAGGGTTGCATCATGCCATGAACCTTGCTGCGCGGAAGAAACACCTAAGCATATTTGAATTGATCAAGCGGCTTCAGCAGGAGGAAGCGAAATACAAAAGCGTCATCCTAAAACTTGAGATGGGTCAAGCGCCACCGCAAAAATGACCTGAGTCCTTAAGAATCAACAATACTCTCATGAGGCTCGTCGAACAGCTGGAAGCTGATATCATCAATCTATCAATCTATATTAATAAAAATCAAATTCTGTTTGTTTGTTTGTTTGTTTGTATGTATGACCGCTATGCAAATCGTCACGGATGGGCCTAACCATCCGGTATGGGGCTGGATAGTTTCATCGGCGTCCCCTCTAGGTCGCCATGCAGTTTTCATCCCGCTCTGGGCGCAGAGGCACAGTGGCGCCGTGGAGTTCAAGCGTGACCATAAGTATTTTTCGTCGCCGCGGATACACTGTGATATCGGCTGACCCTGTGCTCAGATCAGATTCATCCTTTGCTGTATCCGTGTAGGACCGGAGTTGCATCTCCGAGATCGGTCGAGTGATGCTTTCGAAGCCTTTGAGAGAAACGCCGGGCGACGCTTCGCGGTGCGGCGATATCGTTTGCGCCGGAACATCGAATGAGCGCTCTCTAGCGTGGTGTGTTCTATTTCAAACAAGAAAATTTAAACGGATTCGTAACGGCTTAGAAGTCAGAGACGTACCGTGGAGCTGATGAGATCAAGGGAGACGGAATATGATAGTGAAGACAAGCTCAGCGATCAACGACGAAGAACATCTCGGTCGAGACGCCATGAGTCAGAAGAACAACGTAAACTCCGAGTGGAGGAGCAACGACAGAGAACAGCTCGAGCGAGACACCAAGAGTCAGAAAAACAACGTGAACTCCGAGTGGAAAATCAACGGCGGAGAACATCCCAAGACGAATCGGAAGAACAACGCAATCTCAGACTGGAATACCAACGGCAGCAAATGGCGAAGGCGAGCCATGATGAAACGAATGAAGAACATGACCGACGACTGGCTGCTGATCGACCGAGAGCGCGCCACCGAACGAGCAGAACACGGCAAATCTCGAATTTGAAGTTGGCCGCATTCAATTATGATCCAAATATCGATGGTCTGCGAATCCAGCGATAGAAATTGGCGCAATGGATCAAATATGTGACTTCTATCGGGCCAGAACATTCGAAAAAGAGCCTCCAGGAACATGCTGCAAGAGTGGAACGGTAGAATTACCGAAGCTGGAACCCTCACCCCATGATCTACGATCTCTCATGTCTGCCCGAACATCGGAATCGAAGCATCTCCTGGCAAACATCAGAGGCTACGATTCGTGCTTCCAGGTGACATTGTCTGGGACGACAGTTCCCCTCCAATTCATCCCTACAACCTTCAAGAAACGGGGACAGATTCACCCCGAAGTCGGTTCTCTGCTGCCCCCCGATGGTGAAACGCCCAAATTACTGCAAGTTTATTTCACAGGAGAAGAAGAATCTCAAATAGATCAACGATGTTGTCTTATGCCAAACGCGCGACACGAGATCGTGTCCATACTGCAACGTCTATTCAACGAACACAACAGCCTCATTCGCGAATTCAAAACTCGGTTGGAGAGAATGCCGACGGATAGATACAAACTTATCATAAAAGCGAAAAAACACCGGTCGGTGAGCACGAAGGACGCTTCAATGCGCCAACGTTAAATGAGGTGGCTGTCGTCGCCCTGTTTCTCGCACGGTCAACTTTACGCTGCCCTCTCTCGAGTTGGATAGCCAAGGAATATTTCCCTATTCGCGCAGGAAGGAAAACACGGAATGTAGTTTACAAAGAAGTATTGTAGGAGGGATGATTATCTTGACTAATATCTCGACGAACGTCTCAAAAATCCAAACCTTCGAATTCATTTTTTCAACAATAAAAATATTAGGATGATCAAACGAACTCGCGAATCGAACCATTGTCGCCCGTCAAAGTCGGCAGGAAACTCTCTTCCAGGATTCATTGCCGATCTTCCAATTGATACAAAACCCCGTAGTAATCTTCCAACCCGCCCCGCATGACAGGTCGGAGGAGCCGTAATCGTCGAGTGGGGGAACGCGGGGCAGCTAAGAGGGCCGGCCGAAGGCCGGCAACTCTAGCCGGCCGGAGGCCGGCTAGTCAGTCAATATATCCATAATGTGGGACGGAATGTGTGAATCAGTGAAGAAAGCTATCTGTGAATATAACTGTATATGGCGGGCAGATCCGACCGTGATATGAAATAGCAATAAAGTTGAAGTGCTGGTCACCAATTCGCTCGGCTGACAATGGGTAAAGATCAGCCCGACTTTGACTACAGGATCGGCGATGAAAATCTTCGGCAACTAGACATTGTCAAAGACCTCGGAGTCCTGATAACCCCGTCGCTCAAGTTCGTGGAGCATGTTACTTACGTTGTGAAAAAGTTCTCCGTGATGTGCGTATGTATTAGGAGAGCTTCTATAGTGCGAGAGTCAGATGTATATTTGAGAATGTATAACTCCCATGTCCTCCCAAACATTCTATATTGTTGTGTTGTCCGGAACCCACTCAATGACTGTGATCTAGAGTCCCCTGAGAGAATGCAAAAACGCTTCGTAAAAAGAGTTGAGAAACGCTGCGATATTGATAAGGGGTCAATACAGATCCGAAGTATTGCTGATACCTTATGTGACGTCGATATAAGGTACCTAAGACAGGTGATCCGGAAAGGCGATCCTTTTGGTGAAATGTTCAACATATCTTTCAGTAATACGCGGAGTGGATTTCACTTCTCAACCAAAGAAGTTGCCAAAACTGAACGCGTAAACAATCTGTACTCGTGGAGAATAGCGTCTGTCATAAACACCCAACCCCATTTATTGAAGTAAATAAATGCGAGTCACCATGAAATGTGTGTGAAACTCTCTCAAGCTCCGCACGGTGTTTCAAACACGGCGGCTTCGACGGGGTGGAGGGCACCATTCTGGCATATGAGATTCTGGTGAATAAGATTCTGGCATAAAATATTCTGGCATCCGATACCTAACCGTGTGACTCCCGAACTGACCAGCTGGAGTGCTTGAGTCAAGAATGGGCTCTTCAAAACATTAGGATCGTCGGGCAGGTTTTGAGCACGAGACCGTGAATCACAAATATAATTTTGTCGATGCGGAGTCGGGTGCGCACACTCAGAACATCTGAAGACTTCAGGGATCGGCAAAGAGGAGGAATAAGTGCCAGTGAGGAACTCGTCGCTCCCAGCTCAACTCATATCAGGTGTGTAACAGCCTCAGTCGGGGGAACCTGGTTGGACTCTCTAGGAAGAGGGATCAGACGGGATGCTTCTTTTTCACTCTTTTATTGATCTCGCATCTCGCGACTTCAGCCTCTCCGGCTGGCCGAGATGCTTCCTTCACGAAGACTCTCTTTGATCTACTCTATGTTAACGCCTCGCTCTGCCGCTAGACGGCGCTATTCTCGCTAATTGCCGTTCTCGAGGGCTTCCAAGCCGCATCGATTTGTCACATCAGTGATTCTCTAACAGCGATCCTTTCCCGGGCGCTTACATTCGACCACCGCTACCCTCGATAGCCTCCTGGAATCGTAGCTAATTCCTATTTCACCCTTTTCCTACCAAACACTGACATACCTTCACCACCCGGATCGAACAGCCTTCTCAAAAACCTTCTCTGATATGATACATCGACTACCTCACTCAATATCCGCCTAACACTGATTTCATCTCCTAACCGTTCCACTCTCGATGATTGTCTTCCCGTCGCTTTCAACCGCACTCGTGCCTCAATCCAGTGCCTTCCTTCACGCTCCTGCGTTGAAATCACGATACCACTCACGCAAACCTTCTTTTTTCTCCATGGCTTCAAACTATGAACCTTCGACACATGCATTCTTGAACCTTTACGATGATCGATAATCTTGTGATTTCGTTGCGACTCTTCCGTCGATATTGATACTTCATGCGTTGGCTGCACTTCCCTCGCAACGGTGTTTCGATCTTCCACTGCCCCCGGAAAGACTGGTGATTCAAACCAGTTGCCAGATCGCTCGTTCTCGCTACCACCTTCAACCTCTACTTTTTCTTCTTCATTGACAACCTTCGACCGAACACGTTCCTCTGTTGCCAACCTTTCCTCGAACAATTTGCACTCACGCTCCGCGGCGTGCACTCCTTCGATCCATGACTCCAGCCACTCTTCATAAGAATCAAATCCACCTGTTTCCTCAAAGGTCCATTCCCTGACAGATTTCTGATAATCCCATTTCGACCACATCCGGTAAATTCAGTCTGCCAACAGAACCCATCGGTCATTGTCCCTCTCGTTGCGCTTTGCACACCAGTGCGTCATGTCTGCAAGACGTACAACTAGACATGGTTTCCGTAACTACGGCACTACGGGCCGTAGTTTACGGGCCGTAAACTACGGGCCGTATTTTTTTTCTACGGGTCTCTGATAATGCGTTCTTATTGTTGCTGAGGGCGAGCTCTACAATATCCCTAAAGACACCCATACTCTCACTGCAACCGTTTCCCCGAAAAATCGAATTTTCGAAATTTTCGGACTTGAAAATTTTCCCAAGAAAACGGTTCTCCCAATATATCTCGGAACAGCTTCAAGATAGGAGCCGAAGTCCGATGGACAATCTCATTGATCTCAATGGGATCTACAGGAAAGCTCAATATCTCTTTCCCCTAAGACCAACCGTTTCCCCGAAAAATCGAATTTTCAAAATTTTCGGACTTGCAAATTTTCCCAAGTGAACGGTTCTCCCAATTTATCTCGGAACAGCTTCAAGATAGGAGCCGAAGTCCAATGGACAATCTTATTGATCTCAATGAGATCTACAAGGAAGCTCAATATCTTTTCCCCTAAGGCCAACCGTTTTCCCGAAAAATCAAATTTTCGAAATTTTCGGACTTGAAAAATTCTCGAATTTCGAGAATTTCCAAGTCCAAAAATTTCCGAATCCGAGAATTTCGAAGATTTGATTTTACGGGAAAACGGTTGGCCTTAGGGGGAAAAGATATTGAGCTTTCTTGTAGATCTCATTGAGATCAATAAGATTGTCCATTGGACTTCGGCTCCCAGCTTGAAGCTGTTCCGAGATAAATTGGGAGAACCGTTGACGTGGGAAAATTTGCAAGTCCGAAAATTTTGAAAATTCGATTTTTCGGGGAAACGGTTGGTCTTAGGGGAAAAAGATATTGAGCTTTCTTGTAGATCTCATTGAGATCAATAAGATTACCCATCGGACTTCGGCTCCTATCTTGAAGCTGTTCCGAGATAAATTGGGAGAACCGTTTACTTGGGAAAATTTCCAAGTCCGAAAATCTCGAAGATTTGATTTTTTGGGAAAACGGTTGGCCTTAGGGGGAAAAGATATTGAGCTTTCTTGTAGATCTCATTGAGATCAATAAGATTGTCCATTGGACTTCGGCTCCTATCTTGAAGCTGTTCCGAGATATATTGGGAGAACCGTTTTCTTGGGAAAATTTTCAAGTCCGAAAATTTCGAAAATTCGATTTTTCGGGGAAACGGCTGCAGTTAGAGTATGGGTGTCTTTGGGGATATTGTAGAGCTCGCCCTCAGCAACAATAAAAACGCATTATCAGAGACCCGTAGAAAAAAAATACGGCCCGTAGTTTACGGCCCGTAGTGCCGTAGTTACGGAAACCATGTCTACGTACAACCAACTCGTTCGCTTCCGTCGTGGCTCTTCTGTTGAATCGAATCCTCCTCCGTCGCAACTTCTCTAGTTCCCTCTCAAGATCCTTCCTCACCTTCACCTTTTGCTCATACGTGAGCTCGTGCAACCATGGCATTTGCTTGATCGCGCTCTCACCTAGCGCCACTGATAATCTCTTCCATGAACCTTCGTCGTCTTCCTTCGATTTCCTCTTCGATTCCTTCTTGGAGATCCTCCCCAAGGCTTCCCGTGGCCGGTCCTCCACTGTCTCCAACCTCTTTCCTTCCGACTCGATCCTTGCTAGAACCTCCCGCCACGACCTCGTGGTTTCACCGTTGGCTTCATCCTTCACCTGCTCTTCCTCCTCTTTCGGGTCTTCCACTTGGGTTTTCCTACCCAGTACCTCTTCCAACCTCTTTTCCATCGCATTCATCCTCGTCGTCTGATGATCGTCCATCATCGTCTTCATCGTTTCAACCAATTCTTCATCTTGGCACTGACGATGAGGTTGCACTTTGCGTAACTTGCAATCCACTCAACCCAGAAATCCCACCGCTGCAATGTAACAGCCTCAGTCGGGGGAACCTGGTTGGACTCTCTAGGAAGAGGGATCACACGGGATGCTTCTTTTTCACTCTTTTATTGATCTCGCATCTCGCGACTTCAGCCTCTCCGGCTGGCCGAGATGCTTCCTTCACGAAGACTCTCTTTGATCTACTCTATGTTAACGCCTCGCTCTGCCGCTAGACGGCGCTATTCTCGCTAATTGCCGTTCTCGAGGGCTTCCAAGCCGCATCGATTTGTCACATCAGTGATTCTCTAACTGCGATCCTTTCCCGGGCGCTTACAGGTGGAATTCAGCTGACGTCAACGCTTGGCAGGCCGTGAGGCTTACGAGGCCATTCTCCATTCATTTTTCATTTCATGAACTCCTTTTTTTGAACATAAAGGGGGGGGGGGGGGTTGTACATAAAATTAATAGGGTCGATGTGTTCTAGAAATCACATCATGGCGAGGAAGTGACGACTGGACATCTGATGCTTCGATACCTTCGAGCGAATTCGCCAGGATCATGAGTCTTTCACAACGTCGCCGTCGGTGCGGGCGAGGGATCTGGTTTGGACTGTACATCGGCGATGCAGCCTGTTCTGCGTGACCATGAAGAATTGATGACCAACATCGAGTGACATAATTAGGGCCCGAAACTTCATGCACGTGCATATTAGGCATGCAAGATGCATATTTTGCAGAGGAAAAATGCACTCTGCATACAAAATATGCATTTCTCATGCCGAATATGCCACCTACATATTCGATATGCAGGGGCCGATTCGTCATGTATTTCACCATGTTTTCGATCGCCCGGGGATTTTCGCCCGCATCACTATGTCCCATGGCTGTGTTTGGTAAACAATGGAGTCAGGTCAGCTGAACCGTTCTAGAAAAACTGCGTTCCAGGAGCTACAAGAGGTCGTTCTCCCTCGGGCAGCTTCGAAGGCACGATCTCCTCTCCACTAATCGGAGAACTGCATTTCCGATCGATTATCTCGATCTCCATAGATATTTATGCTCGTGCTAGACTATCACAAGTCTCTTTCGAGACGATTTCTGAAGAATGTGCCTTCAGAAGCGTTGACAATCGAGAGCTTTTCCCATGAAACGAAATAGATGTTCGCAGCCGATAATCACTGATTGGGAGGGCAACCACGACACATTCACCACGCATGATAACAGCGCAGAATCAAATGTTGAGGTTTTGAGAGAATTCGATTCCGAGGTGGCAATTCTTCAAAAGACAGCCATGATTTGGAAATCGGTGATCGACTCTCGAGCCCGTATTCTTCTTATCGACGTTTCTTTCAAATCCTACGAAATGCGATTTTTTTTGGCACATAAAAGCACTTTTTTGCGTTGCATATGCATTGCATATTGCGTGCATATTTTGCATATTGCTAGCATATTTTGCATATTCTGCGCATATTTCGTGCATATTCTGCGCATATTTCGTGCATATTCTGCGCATATTTCGTGCCTATTCTGCGCATATTTCGTGCATATTCTGCGCATATTTCGTGCTCATTTTCTGCATATTTCTAGCATAAAGTTTCGGGCCCTAGACATAATGCGTCTGAGGGCTCCAGTGTCCTGTTGGCAAAGGACGTCTGAGAGGCGGGGAAGTGAGGGGAGCGTTGTTCTCTCGCGACGGCGCCAGCGGAGTCTATGCATGAATCTATTCTGAACAGAATCTATGAGTTCCTTGACAAGGTAGGGAAGCCACACTGGTGTACAATAGAGAAATTTCGAGACCACGAGAGAATCGTATAGAATTGCAAATGCGGTCTGCATATGCATTGAGCACTATGCGAACCGCATATGAAGATTGCACACTGCATATGCACCACGAGCTCACTACTTTTCCCCCGTATCCAAATGCACTATGCATTTTCGCATATTTTCCAACATATCCGCATATTCTACTTCATATCTTCATGAATATTTTCCTGTATATTATGCTATATATCGGCTCATTCTATGAGCATATTTTGGCGCATGAAGTCTCTAGCCCTAGTGATCAGAGTAATCATCGCACATCGCTCAAGACCTCCCTGTCCTGCGGCGACTGGCCCAGGCGGCGCACAGTGGGGAAGGAGTGGCAAAAAGTCCATTCTCGCGCCGGTATGATTGATTTCTCTCACAAGATGGTTCTCAGTCTCAGACATGATCTGAGTTTTCGCTCATCCAGGTCAAAATGGCATTTTCCGCGAGAGAGCCTCCAAATAGGAATCGATATAACCCGTTTTTCATGGGGTTTGATCAACCCCTTGCATCAACGCGCCCCATCGGCACGCGCCTGATTTCCGCTGATACGGCCCTCCCTGAAACTCACGCGACGAATTTTCCTGCCATGAAGAATTCCTTCAAAGCTATCATTAGAGGACGGCGCAGACTCTTCTTGGGGGACCATAACTTTCAGGAAGACAAAGCGCCGACTGTCGGGATTTTCATAGGAAACAGCAGAGACCCGTAGGAATTCTCGAGGTCTCTGAGCAGGGGAAATCCGAATTCCGATAGCGACCAAATCGCGCGGATCCGTAGCCATTTTCAGGAAAGATCCCTGAGCGGAATCAACGTGCGATGGCAAGCCGCGAGGAGAGCAAATGAAAGATTTTTCAAAACTTTGTCGTTGTGCTTGGAGGATAAAATCGCGGTAGATTTGGCAGATTCCACGGTATCCGAGGGTGGGTCTGTAAGTTCTGAATCAGAGGAGGAACCTTGTAGTGATCGCCGATCTGCAGGTCTATGACAACGATGTTGAGTAGTCGTTCTCCTTATGAACGGTGCTGCTAGAATCAACAACCACTTCTCCGCTGAGCGCGCTTGGCCGTGCATCTAGTGAGCGACACAACAAACCTTCTCGAAATATGATCGGACGTCCCAGGGAGAGCTACGGAGAAGGCAATGACAGATCTCGGAGAGCAAGAGTCCGCAAACTCCGCGATGAGACCGATCCCATGCTGCTTCAGCGGGCTGTGATATCTAGGAGATATCCCCCTGTGGAAGTCCCGGCTGTCCCGGAAACGAATCGGCTAAAACATATATCCCTCTCACAACCAAGTTCGAGAGGCAAAGAAACTAGGTTATCCGGGAAGAAATGGAGTGGTAGATAAATTCAGCTTGGTGCCATCAGCCGATCTCCTAAATCACACAGTACAAAGGCTCCTCATGTCGATGATCGATGCCGATCTAGCCGGCATGAGTCCGAAGTTGACAATCGTGCGCAAGTGGGGGTGTGATAGATCCTCGGGCCACAGTGAATACCAGCAGAGCTTCGAAAATCCAGCAGTTTCCGACGCGAGCATCTTCCTCTGCTGTCTCGTGCCACTAAGACTTCACGATGAAGAAGACAGCCCGAGGATCTACTGGACGGACCCCGGCCGTCATCTATACGGATTTGTCAGCCTACCAAAGTCGAGCTCAACAAGTAGACCAATTCGGTGATGAAGAACGAAACAAAGGGTAACAGCGGAAATCTAGGCTGCCCCATCTTCACAATCCGAGAGATGTCATTTCTCGTAATATTCGAGCTCATTTTCTCGATGATACAGTGCTGGACAAAATGACAACGAATGTCATTTTTGAGCGATTTTTTTCTCTGTGATTTTTAACGTGAAACGGTTGAATTGCGTTCTTGAATTGCATCTAAATAATGAGTCTACACAGAAAAATGAGATGTTTAGCTGCTATCGTTCTCCTTAAACAGGAGAAATGCACATTTTCGGCCCGGCGAAATGATAAGGACTCGTCACGTATCCCTATGAAAACGTGACACCTCGACCCGTAAACGATGCAGGGACAATATTTTGGAGAAGTTTCGAACATCTCAGGTCTCTCTGAACTCCTCAAGTCAAAGGACTCATCGACTGGAACTGGCGGCCATGGTAAAAGGCACTTCGTTATCAGAGAGTGAAAAACGGCCGATTTCCTACATGCGGCGTCAAGGAAAGTCAGTTCGAGATATTGTGAGCAAGTTGAGGAGTAAAACAGTGATTTATAACCTTCTTGCAAATCCGGAGACTTCTGGCACCGAAAAAAGTCCGGATAGGCCCGCTGCAATCACTGAACGACAGAAGAGAGGAATTCTGCGACACGCTTCAAACTCTTGCATGAGTTCTCAGCAGATACGGCTTGCTGCGAGGGTGACCGTAACAGCCCGTAGTGAAAGAAGACTGATCCTGAAAACCCGTTTTTGAAGCGAAAAAAACTGACCGCCGTTGTACTGCAATTTGTCCCTAGGTCCACCATATTTCGTGCCTCTATTTGCGTGCCGCTCACGCGGCCACGTTCAGCGGGCACCCGAAAGTCGCGGTCCGAGGTCGCGGGTACCCGCTCGGAACCGCGGGTAGCCGCGGATACCCGCAGTCCGCGGGTAAACCAATACTTGTTGGGAGGGGGGGTTGGAGGGAAAGCGGGTTCTTTCATCTTCCAGCGAGATAACGCCGCAGCTCACACCGCTCGTAAACTGAAAGAGTTCTTCGAACACGCGGAAATCAATGTTCTCGACTGGCCCGCGCGATCCCTAGACCTCAACATGATCGAAAATGTGTGGAGACACCTCTCCAGAGCTGTTTATCGCCAGTTCTCGGCAGCTGATGGGCTCAAAGCTGCGATTCGAGAGGAATGGTCGAAAATTCCTCAGGAATATTTCGAAAATTTATTCGAGTCGCTCCCGAGACGGATGACAGCTGTACTTGAAGCAAATGGGGAGTCAACAAAGTATTCGATCACATCACTGTTCATAAAAACTTCGGTAACTTGGTAAAAACTCGGCGGTCCTTATCATTTCACCGGACCCAAAATGTGCATTTCTCCTGTTTCAGGAGAGCGACAGCAGCTAAACATCTCATTTTTTTGTGGACTCATTTTCTAAGTGCAATTCAAGAACGCATAACCGTTTCACGATAAAAATTCCAGAGAAGAAAAAATCGCTGGAAAATGACATTCCTTATCATTTGTCCAGCACTGTAATTGGCGAGATGCTCCAAATGATCAACGAAACACCCACCAGAACCGTCCGATGGGAACGAGTTGAAGAAAATGTTTCAGAGGCCCGTCACTGCGGATCATGTGACCAAGTCTCCCTTGCGCGCAGGGATGAAATTCATGGAGTGTATCCCCAATATCGCATAACATCTCGAGGTCCGGCAGAAAAGGGTGCGCGAGGAAGTTCTGAAACGAGCGAAAGACGATAGAAAGGAGTAGATTCAGCACAAGCTCAAGGAGAGACTCGGTTTGAGATTGGGTATGGTGATGCAAGACAGCGGGAGCTCGAATGACGGCAATACATCGAGACGCTTCTTCGGCGAAGAGATCCGGGACGATACTGAATGTTATCCATTGTTCGCAGCAGCTTGACGAACCGAAAGTCCGTAAATTTTGTGTCGAGACGGCGAAACTATACGTGAACGAGCACAAACGCTGGACCATGCCTAACACAGTTCATGAAATTCTGATTCACTGTCGCCAAATCATAAGTGCAGCATCGCTGCCCATCGGGACGCTGAGCGAAGAGGCGCAAGAGGCTCAAAATAGAGTTTACCGAAGAGTTAGGTTGTTTCATACTCGTCACACCACTCGAGAGGCGACGAACGAGGAGGTGGTACCCATGATGTTGGCCGCGTCCGACCAGTACATCAGCAGTTTCAGGCAGGAGACGAAGCTCAATGTCGATTCGATGGATGGAAGCGTCCTGGAGCTCTCACAGCATATTGAAGACTCTGACACTGACACTGATTAGAAGAACGTTCACTTTCGAGTCGGTATCTTACCTCGTCGAGTCATAGAAAAATCAGCTATTCGGAGAACGAGAAGTCTTCCCAGGCAGCGCTGCTGGGACAGCTGAATCCGTTGCATTTCTGTGGGAAAATTCAATTGCGGTGGTTTGATCAGCTGGCTGGTATGATTTTTTTCTGGTCAGTATACAGGCCTCGAAGCCGAGAAAAAATTGGAGGAGAGCCCAGATTTAGGATGTCGATGTGCTTTCATGAGTTTCACCCTTAGACCCCGGAAAACGTGCCAAATCTATCACGAATCCATGTTCAAACCACGTCGACGAGAGTTTGAAAAATTTCCCCTCTGTTCCCCTTGCGACTTGCCATCTCACGTTGAATTCGTTCAGGGATCTCTTCTGCGAGTGGCTACCAATAAGCGCAATTTCGTCGTCATCGGAATCGGGGTTTTCTTCGCCCAAAGACATCTGGCATCCCTCCGATTCTCCGTTGTTTTTTACGAAGAGTTCTTACAGTCGGCGGTTTGTCATTCTGGCGGTTATCGTCCTCCGAGGAGAGGAGGGTACGCGCCCTCATCTGATGATAGATTCGAATCAGAATCGTAAGTCCGAAGATACTCGGGAGATCCCAGTCGACTGTTGTTGACCTCGAAGTCTAGAGTTGCGAAACAGTGCGATGGTACAGAGCAAACATGCCCATGGGGCTAGTTAGATGCACGAGGTTGATCACAATCCATGAAAACCTAGGGTTTAGCGATTTCCATTCAAAGAATCTATCGCGGGGGCAGCTGGGAGCAGCTGGTATGATTTTTTTTTGGTCAATATACAAGTCCCGGAGCGGAGGAAAAAATCGTGGAGAACCCGGGGAGAAGCCCGGATGACTCTGTTTGGGGCGTCAAACTAGATTTCCCTATATAAGCTCTCGAAGGGAAGGGAAAAATCGGCTCTCTGAGACGGAAATGCCTTTTCGACACGGGGGCGTGAAAGCTCAGATCATATTAGAGACTCAGGAGCGTCTTCTAGGAGAAATTGATTGACCGGCGCGATAATGGACTGTTTTCCACTCCTGGCCCACTCTGCAGCGTGTTTACAACTCACCCGGTAAGTCGCTGGGACTGAACTAAAAGAAAACAATACGATGCGCCAAAGATTCGAATTGAGAACGCATGCGAGAGTGAGGGGCAATGGATTAGGAAGGTTGAGAAACGCAGTCAGCATGTGCGGAACCGATGGCGAGTTGGAACTGCAGTAAATCAGTGCTTGACGAAGGGATTGTGTTTCCTCTTTCTCGAAACCTCTCAACCGCGTGGGGATCAAAGGAACATCTTCCCCAGAGCTTGAAGCAGAACCTTAGCGGTGAGCGCGTTTTCCGGAATAAGTTTTAGCAAGCGCTAGGCCTAGATCAGCTCGGCTCAGACCATCAGAACAAGAATAGCCAATGCTTCACATCATGGGCAGCGTCAACGCCCATGATGACATTGCATATCAGAGGGAAGATCGACGCCGATAGCGGCGAGCTCGCTCTCACCTTTAGTCGGAGGCAGGGAGAGATCCGACCGAGCTTTGTTTGGCGTGGAATCTGCGCCGAACTGTAACAACAATCAATGTAATTGAACAATCGAACTCCAATCCAGAAAACTCGACCTATGCCCACTTCCGAATCCGTAACAAGCAGTATCGATCCACTCTAACCCACTTCATTTTCTCCATCTCTCAGACGATCGGTGACGTTTCGCGAGCGTACGCTACGCCATAAGACCCGTAAATTTATAAGAGTACTGAGACTCCAGCTTTGCTCTCGTTGGATACGCTGTGGAGCCGGGAGGTCGAAAAAATCCTGGTCACCTCGGAGCAAATCGTCACAGATGGGTTCAATGAAGTTGACATCCCAGGTTTGCGGGGGTCTCTTGCTTCCCTCGCAAACAACTTCTTCGAGGTTCAAGTGGAGGCTCTCGCAATAATAAATCAACCATCATCCTATTGACGGCACAGAATACGAGGCCTCAAAAGTGATGACCGACTGCATGGAAGACTCTCCCTTTCATGCAAGTGAGCTTGGCAACCTCCTGTATCACGCATCTGGATGCCAGGCCTCGGGTATCCATTCAGCCGATACTCGACTCGCTTGAGGTTCCGAGCAGACAGGCGGGAAACTGGATCATTGATCCAGCCGAATCGAATGAATTGGACAGAGAGATTCGTTCCACAATGGAGTCGGATCTCAATATGCTACTCAAGGATGAAGTCTATCGAAAGTGCGAGGAGCAGGCGTATGACTTCTTCGAGTGTGTTTGGGCAAACTGGGTGTATGACAATGCCGAAATGTACCTCATGCCAGACCACGAGGTTGTTGTCGCACACTGGAAAAGGACCAATCCCCCTCTCCGCCGGATGGTTTTTAGTGCTGCCCGTTGACGAATCCGAGAAGCAGTCAATCACAAGGTGATCCAGTACACCTGCGCCGCGAAGCACGACCGAATCATCGAGTGCTACGGGAGCGAAGCGCGCTTCATAAATCATGTGAACCGTCATTTGGTTACGTCGGTCAATAGTGACGGTTTTTACTGGAGCGACCAGGACGAGATGTCTCGTCCGGAGTATCATGTTGCAAAAGACCGAGTCGTTTGGGACGACACCCCAAATGATCTAAAGTGTCTAGACAACAAGGACCTTGAGGAATTTCCTTATTTCTAACTTTATGGGTGTATATATGTGTATATATGTTAATACATGCAGTCATGCAGTTATTGTCGTCTTCTTATTGATTATTCATACTCTCATCTCTCAGTTTATCAGTTATGTCCTCAACCGTTGGTTGATACGGAGCATCCGGATCAATCATTCTCTCATACCTGTCATTACGGTTTTTACGTTTGGATAAACCATATTTATCTGCTGAAGGAGTTGAGTGATACGTACAAACTCTGTCACGTTCTGTTCAACTGACTTGCTTGGAGAGAATTTGAAGTTGGTGAATCGTGCCGCTACTGCCTGTTTCTGAGCACCGCTGAGTCTTGGGAATTTTTCGACGAGCCTGTCCCACATGGTCTTTGCTTTGATAGTTTCGATGTCATCGTGGAAGACATGGTTAGCCAAGATTGGACTAATGATATCGAAGAGTTTCATTCTTGCTTTTTGATTCCATAATTTGAATTCTGCATTTTTAGCTTTATCATCCGCTGTGAGGCTGGCTTCTTCTCTCTCGACCTGTGCAAGGGTTCCTTTGATCACCTCCCAAACTTTTGGGATGTTACTCAAATACACCGTTGCCATCTGTTTCCACAACCCATAATTTGAACCGTCTGCTACCAATTTGACTGGACATTCCGAGTCCTTAGAGTCCTTGGATTCTTTCTGGTCTCCATCCGTAGTGCCGCTTGTGCCAGGATTGTCTGTCCCCGGTTTAACCGCGGGTTTTGTATCAGTTGGATCTGGCATCGTTGCACTGGGAGCACTTGCTCTCTATCTACATCTATTTTTCTTTATACGTTTAACGGAGCTATTTGTATATTCAAGTTGTTCAGAATATTTGAGATTTGTATCTCACCGATTGGTGTAGAGTCGAACTCGTGCTTGATAACGTGTTGGAAGGTACAGGTTCTCACTCAGTCACTTAACGGAGACACACAGCTAAGACACACGGAGCTCTTGGTAGAGAGGAAGTCCAAGTCGTTTATTGTATCCAATGTAGTTGCTTATATAGTGAAGTTAAGTGAGGGGAAAACGTACGTGGGGCACCAAAGGAGCCTCACGGTAAGCGTCGTAGATAGTGCAGCAAGTAAGACAAGTCAGAGGCGAACGGGACACCCTTTTTCAACAGCGAGCTATCTTTCTCCGTTGTGAACACACCTAATAAATGGGGATGGTCGATTCACAGGATACCTGTCATTTGCATTCGATATACTCCAGATCCTCGAGGAGAATACATGACTAGTCGTGAGTCGTGACGGTCGAGCTGTGTCCTCCTCCCAAATCATTTCGCGGTAGTTAGATGTCAGCGTCCTCAACACGGCTCGCGACCGCGGGCAGGCTAGGGGTCTCATGGCTCAGGAAACATCTCATTTCAACGCTCCGGAAGAACTTACGCTGCATCTTTCCAAGAAGCGTCATCTTCCTCGCTTTCACCGGCTTCCAGATTGTTCAGCATTACAGCACCACGAGGTCGTGTTCGAGCCGATGCTCATCTTGCTAGACTTATTGTCACGGATTATTATAATTATATCACTACGAGAGGTCTGATTCGTGGAGAAGTTGACACTGAAGCCGAAACCAAGAGCTTCGGATACGCTGCGCTCAGACTCTACCCTGCAGCCGGACCGAGATCGGCCCGCTGGTGGCTGCATAACGAGCATGCATGTGTGCGTCGAGGGGATCGAGATCGATCACCGGTCGGGAGAGAGACAGCGGGAGGAAGAGACGGAGCGGCTGCCTGCTTTTATTCAAGGATTGCTTATGGAGTTCCATTCACGATATTTCCATTCGTAACACTTGTTGATCGATAGTTTCAATCCCATTTTCTTCGTTCAGACCGAGAGATCGGCAAAGAAATCCTAGAGCGGAGGATAATCATCTACAGTTTCAACTGTTTCCACAATCCCAACAGTTCAAATTCCACACCGTGTGGCATGATGTATTTAATGGGTCGATGGACACTACAGTACAACAAGCTCCCGCATACAGTACCTTGTGGGCAGCTTCTTTTCTAGGTTTTTCGGTTGTCCGGTTTTTGAGAAGCTACTTCCGATCTTGACGTTGAGCGTTCTGTCAGTCGGGAAGTCTGACATCCTTCGAAGTATTCTTGGACCGTTGTCCCTTGCTCGGAAGCACGGAAAGGAGTGAGTGATGGGGCATGGTCTCGAAGGCCGACTCAATCAGCGATCCTTCTGCCCACATTGATGGCGGTGGTGTTGATGAAATCCAGAAAACAATCGATTGTGGATTTGGTTCTACGGTGGGAAAATTGACGGTCAAAGATTAACCCTTGTTCTTCGGCATTGCGCCGGATTGCCCTACACACGATGCGATCCGGTTTCACACATCATCGAGGTCAGAGCAACAGGCCCTTCCAGAGTCGAGGGAGCGGCGGAAAATCAGGCTTAGCCGTTTGGTTATTCCCAGTACCGTCCAGAAAACGGCAGGAATAAGGTGAGGGCTCAGGCTTCGTTTGACTTCGAGCGCACGGAGTCCCTAATACACAACCAGCCGGTGCTCTTCCTACAAGATTTTTCCAACTTATTCTCTCCCATCCCTCACTCCTTTCCGAAATTGCTTCCGTCCTCTCATACTTTCCGAGAGCGAGCGAGACGGCCCTCTAACACTCATAGGGAACCAGGCAGTGCTGTTTTCGGAAAGTTTGTTCATCGAGCCTTCGGTTTGCTGAACGGAGCAGATCAATGATTCGAAGAAGTGGAGCACCATTGTATATTTTGATACTGAATATTATTGAAAAACCGAGCAGAACTGGATCCGACGGAAAATACATTTTATTTCTTCTGCTAAGGAAACATGGACGAGTCTTTAGGAATGAAACTTATCTAGCTGCCTACCTGAGATAAAATATTTAAATATGGTTAACTCAAAGCAGCCACACATTGCCGTAGCCGCCATCAATCAGTCCAGTCTGCAAGATTTCTACCAGCATCCGCTCCCTGAAATATTGCATATCGGCCTGGCCGAAATTGTGTTCGACTCCTCGCGCGGCGTAATCGGCAAATTTCAGCGCAAAAACGCCGCAGTCGTAGTCGTTGTTTTGTTGTGGAAGATTTTCCACCGTTTTGAGCTCCCAATTTTCCGGTTTGAGCTCTCCTCCCTTCTTCGCTCTCATCTCCTGCGAGAGATAAGAGAGAATATCTTGGAGGCATCTGTCGTTCCTGCCCCCGAGAGAGTCCAGGTACCTGATCTGTTTCCCGCAGAAGTTGACCACGACCAAGCACCAGTGTCCCGGAACGAAAATGGGGACAAGCAGCGTATCTAGGGCAAAGAGATCCACGTGCTTCGTCCACCGCGCAACTCCACTGTAATTCTTTTTCGTGAAGACGTCGTAGAAGTGGGTGTTCATTGCGTGGACCCTGGGCAGCGATGGCCTCGCTCGGTTCCGTTCCAAGATTAGCGCCAGGTAGGCATTCATAATGCGGTCGTTCAGTCTCCCGGAGCCACAAAGAGTCTTCAAGTCCGACTTTGTGACGGGCTCCCTGGCGATAGTCACAATCACCGCATCTTCCGGACCGCAAAGTGAGGTCCCGCACGCATCACTCAGTTTCTCTGTGGCGGCAGCTCGCGGAGAAATCGACACACGAGCTCTCTTCTGGTTTTCTTCCGGATCGTCGGAGGCCCTCTTCCGATTGCTGCTCGCAAGCGAGCTTTGCTCCGCAACGAAAATGGAACCGCGTTGAGACTCCATTTTGGATCACCTGAGATAGTTGAATGAAAGACGGTAGAACGAACGGAATGGATGTGCCAGAATGAGCATTACGAATTATTGGGGAGGCTTTTAAGCCTCAATCGGTCAGACACCCCGATTCTTTGAGCCGGAGAGAGCGTTTGGAGAGCCGAGAATCATGATTAGAGAGCGGCTCAATGTTCGCCTCTGAAGACATGGGGAACCATCGTTTTCGACAATGAGAGAACCCGGATGCGCCGCCCTCTCCGGCTGGGAATCGGCTCTGCAACCCCAGAGACCGCATATTTCAGTTTCAACGTGATGCATCTTCTAGGGAGAGGAAGAGTTCCGCGTTACGTGGTCTACTACACTCGACTCTCAGGGCACTCGAGTTATTGAACATTCTTGAGACAGTCTTGTTTGAACAACTGAAAGTCTCAACATGACGAAGCATGACCCCTCTCAACTCAACTGGCTCACTCAGTTTCATGGCTGAAGCTTGTTCTATGTTCAGAGATGTTGCGATGCGGGTGCGAGATTGTACAAGGAGATTCAAGTGAACATAATTGATCCTTTCCACAAATTTTGCTTTTAGCCTGCATCGTTCAGGAGCACCAAGTTTTCAAGCAATGCCGTGATTTGCGCTTGTATGGATCGTTCTCAGTGCTCTCTCAGCTGAAGCGGGAGTGCCATAGGTCATTAATCGTCACATGAGAATTTTCACTGGTCATCGTAGAGCTTCTCGGAGTTGGGATCTGACACGTGAAATAGCTTAGAATCAAGGCTGAAGCGTTCCGTCGGACGCCTCGCTCCCAAAGAGTTACCCTAAAATCCCGCGCATAAAGAACCCTTCAGATCGCTTTTCACCTAACGAACCCTTCAGATAACGAGCCTGGCGGATAGCGAATTCTTCAGATCACGAACCTGGCTGGCTATCTGAATGGTTAGCTATCTACTGGGTTCCTTATCTGAATGGATCGCTATCTGAGGGGTTCGTTCTCTGATGGAGTTTTCGGTTGCATTGTGAAAAAGGGTTTCGTATCTGCGGGACTTTAGGGTATACCGTTGAAGCCGATTTTCCATCGAGCTATCAACTATGAAGATATCGAGCTGGGAATCCCCGACCGGGCACTTCTAGACTCAAGGACCGTCTTTGAGAACCGGCTCGTGGCTAGTCGACACTATTCCGGCTTCCTGCATGGTATGAGCGAATTCCTCATCATGAATGTAATGGTAGTCTGAAAGTGCACAAGGAACGAAAGCTTCCAAAGGATCCTTCGCCGCAAAGCAAGCTTACATTTTGTTGAGCGAATTTTTTCAGGATCCATTGTGGGCTCAAACGGCTCATTGTACATCGGCCTCGAGCTGATCACGAATTTGCCTCGTCTGAAAATCCGGATCCGTTGTCAGGGAATTCGGCTAAAATGGTAATTCAGTTCAAAAATAGTTCTCGAGTCTTGATTTTTCGCGACCCCATAAGAACAGGGGAATGATAATCAGGCGCGTGTCGACCATGAGGCTGATGAGGCTGGAAAACCAGAGATCCCTGATCGTGGCATTCATTCTGGACTCTAAAGCAGCGGTTCCCAAACTTTTGAGACTCGCGTACCGCGTACCCCTTTGACCGCATCCTGGCGTTCGGCGTGCGCCCAGATCACCGAGCCACACAGAGAGGAGGAGGTTTTTCCTACATCTCCCTAATTTAGGCTTCCAAAATCGCCGCAGATATTCAATGTGTGCTGTCATTGAACGGAAAATTGGCACTCAATCCGAATATGGAGGACTGCGGTACTTGGCTAGGACAAGCGCGGATACTCTCGCGTACCCCTAGCATTGGCTCCGCGTACTTCTGGGGGTCCGTGTATCCCAGTTTGGGAACCACTGCTCAAGAGGAATGTGAAACTCGGCCGACTATCGGAAAGCTGTGCTCCTCCGTCACCGGATTGATGATGAAGTTCAAAGCTTGGAAAACATCCTGGCACCATGCGGTTGAAGTGCAACGAGTAGTTCGGGCTTATTAGTCGAGACTATCGATCCTCTGCGTAGCAGTCGATTCGAGAAAACTTGCCTTGATTCCGTTGGAAGGCTCAGAGTCCTGTTCTGGTCAGAGGTGCCCGCACATCCCAAATGCCGTTTGCCTGAATGGGTGCTATGTTCAAGTCGAACAAAGAGAGGGCGTCCAAGAGAGAATATGAGGTGTCGTTGTCGTGCGCGACGCGACATCGGCTCTCTTTATGCATTCGGCGATAAGCCTCATGAGAGCAACGCCTCTCCGACAGAGGCTGATCCAAATTCATTCTCAGCGCAACCAACTCATACGCTCGTCGGCAGGGGTGAATTTCTGCGGGGTTTCCGTCCTCCTTGACTTGGTTTTCGTTCCATTGATGAGGAGCCCGTTCATTTCGAGGAACTCCCTCATTGTCAGTGTTCGAGAGACTAGGATAGATGCAGAGCTGTGCGCCACGCCGGATGTACGCCGGCGCGCCGGCGCGCCGCGTCTGATTTCCCGCCGCCAGCCGCCGAGAAATTTTCGCGACGCGCCGCTGCGCCGCCGCCGCGAAATTTCCTCGGCGCAGCGCGACGCGTCGTGGCGAGCTGCGCGAATCGGGAGATCCTTTCACCGCCCGAGTTCATGATTTCTAAACCTGAAGATGATATTAAAATTTGTCAATCCGGGACAACTGAATTGCTGCAGATCATGAGTAACCAAACGCTCAAAACTTTAATGCCAGCTCGCGGCAGCTGTACCACAAGGCCTCAGGTTGAGGTTCTGTGGCACGCGCTACGAATCTCTGCTTCTCTGACGCGAAAGTTTGTGTGTCTGCCCTGTTTGTGTTGATAGAGTTATATGATAGAGATCTCTACGCTTATGTGAGCTCCAACTTGGGAGAATTGTGACAGAAGGAAAGCCTGGAGGATGACCATTGTGATGCGTAAGTCAGAGACAAGACGAAACATAATATAATAAAGACAAAAGGTTGACAGCACAGAATCGTGCTTTCCAATTCGGAATTTTAAACGAAGCATTGCTAATTTCCCTGTACATATGTATCTTCTACATGCAACTTCCTCTCTGAAGCCATTCCCATCATGACACTTTCCATTCGAAGAAAGATCAAAACTGGATGCGCGGCGCGCGCCACGCCGGCCGGCGCACGCCACGCCGGCGAACGCCGCGGCGCGCTGCGCCGCCACCTGTTTTCAGGTCCGCCGCCGCCGCCGAGGATTTTACCTCGGCGCACAGCTCTGGATAGATGTCAGAGTGCAAGCGGCGTGATCGGCGCTTGACAAGATGAAAACGATGTCTCAAATCCGATTCAATGTTTCAAGGTGTTCAAGGACAGTTTCTAGGATGGTTTCAGGAGTGAATCTAATGATTCTTACAACGATCACCCTGTTTCTGTCGATTTGAAAAGCAGGTCAACTTTTGAGGGCTGTAGAATAGGGTGGATCGAAAAAACTTTTTTTCTGAAATCGAGGATTCCCTAGTGCTGAAATCGTGTGGCTGGTGAGCGTGATTACTCAAAAAAAAACTGCACTCCGTGGCACCACATCGTCAGTCTGCGCATTCCACTCAAAATTTCGGTGTTTCATAGAGAAATGTCGAGAAATCGGAAATTTTCCCACAACGTCCCAGACATCCGCTGAAGCATTGCAACCCCAGAAAGGCTGCAAAAAGATGGTAGGATGTCTGCACGAGCCGCAGGCTGTCACTGGCGCAGCAGAAAACCTGAGAAAAAATGACAAACATTGCTACTTTCTCACGTAAATCCTTGAAACTTTGACTCAAATGCGCAGACTGAAGATGTTGTCCGACGCACGTCATTCTATTTCTGCTTGATAGCGACTACTGTCCACTTGATTTCAGCACTAGGGAATTCGCGATTTCGGAAAAAAAGTTTTTTCGATCCACCCTACTGTAGAATCGTACCAGGAGCAGCTGGAAGGTTCAATTTGGTTCCATTATGTAGCTTTTTTTCTCGGTTTCAAAATGCGACCAGGTAGAACTCATCTTGGGGTGATTCTAGAAGCGTTTCAAGTAAACGGAATAGTCATATCCCTCGTCATTCCCCGACTTTTGAGGTGGCCATTATTCCGAGGAGACGGCCCATTGGGACGGAGGACATATGCCACAATTCTTACCTCGGTGGGACCTAAAAGTTCCGCGGTAGCCCAACTCGATCGTCGCGGAACAGTTCTGAGACATGGCACGCACTAAGCCATCTTTTCATCGAACGAGAAGGTTCGGTCAATCGATGTTTCGACATCAATGTTTCACATCGAGCACAACTATCGCAATGTGAATATTCGAGCAATAAAAGTGATCTCTTTCATCTCTACAGCAGATGGGTTATTGGATGGATAGTATCAATGAATATCTCCGGATCTGACAGTAGGATCCTCATGCCATTCAAGTTGATCTGAACCCCTCAAGGTACTTCATCTAGAGCGTTTCGAATGATTGGAACTGATTGCGTTTTCCGGAGACTTTCGATCGAATCCACGGAGGTTTCGATGTGAGGAGTTCAGATTTGCTGGCAAACTATTCGATATTGATGGAAAACTTTTGCAAACGCTCTCCTCGAGCTACCGCCCCGGCCATCATGAGCTCCCGAGTATGGTCTGCCAAGTGTCCAGAAAAATGCAGCAGTTGTGCGAAAAAAACAATACGAAGTGGGTTTCTGCGAAAAACTTCTCTAGGAAGTGGGTCTACACCATTCCGCGGCGGGCGGTGTGAGCTCTGACGTTGACGCGTCCGAATGATGAGTTGTTTGGGTCTTTGTACTCGTAGCTGTAACTTCTTGCTCTCAACGTGTGCTACTTGCAAAAAAACCTCCGAAACGAAGTTTAAGGCAAGGCTAACTAAGGTAAGCTCGCTCAATAAACAGCTCTGTAGCGATCGGAGTCGTTACTGGTCAATAGATCGCTTGGCGCATGGAAGGCTAACGTTCACGCAATTCATGTCATGACGGACAGGGATAATAGAACGACTTCAGACTGGAATAAAGATATTAAGGAAACTTTTGAGCTTGAGAGGAATGCTGACAAACGAGCGATTCCGATGTCGGAACGCGAGGACACGCCGCGAGGCAGGCGTGGTTTGCTACATCGGTTGAAGGAAGTAGGCCCGGAAAGAAGTACAGGACAAATTTCAGGAAGATACGCGGGCCAATCCTCTAGGCCGGCGTACATGCGGTCAGCAGCGGGATTCAATTTGCGTCAATTCTCAATCTAATAAACCAATATCATCCATAAAAAAAATGAGGAGGGTAGGATGGGGAACATTTTCGAACATACAATGCGTACTTGAAGTACCGGAAGGATGCGACTCGAAGGAAGGGCTGTTCATGGTAAAAGACTCGAGTGATTTCGGGGCGGCCAAGACGATGGAACTCATAAGAAGACGCTATCGGTTCCCAAAACTGAGAGAGTGGACGAGGTGGGTTCCGGGGGTGCAAATGTGGTTGAATCGAACAAGGTCTCAAAGTCTGGGGAAATCCACATTTGAAGTGTCACATGGAAATCTGCCAGGAATGAATAATCACAGGCAAGTTGTCGGTGAAGTACAAAATAAAAATTGGGTTCCGGCTGCCGAATTTCAGAATCAAATTAGGGAGAATCTCGGAAACAGTCAGGATAGATTCAAGTTCTATAGCGATTTTAGGAAAACGGTTCATGTCAGGTTCTGGTTAGGTGACGTGGTTTTCGTTAAGCGGTTGTCACCTCATAGCGGGTTGCAAACGAAGTTGCAACGCAAGTAGCGTGGTCCTATGGCAGCGGTTCCCGATTGCTGGGCCCGGGGGCCCCAGGGGGCCCGGAGACGATTTTCGGAGCGCCCGAAGGTGATTTCGGAGGTCTCAGAGCCCGCTATGCAATATCCCCATCGAGGACTCCGAAAGCAAGAATCTGGAGGAACGTTGGTGCTTACAAGGAAGGTGCACAACCTCGACCTGGAGTTTCGCGGCCAAACTCGGACAGAGACACGGGCCGGGCACACTGATATCAGGGACCTTATCAGAATCGGTCAAATAAAAGAGGAAAGTGTGTACCTGCGATACAAAATTGGCCGAAATCGACGTTCCGGGGCACTTCTACGCTGAAAAGGCTGGAATGGCTACGAATGATGGAATTTCAAGTTTGTATTTCGCCGATTCCGAACACGTTTCCATTATGAGTGACATGAGCCCATGACTATCTGCAAGTTTGTTCGATAAATTCCAGGTTGAGGTCGTGCACCTTCCTTGTCAGTCACTTCAAGTTACCCGAAGCTCGCCGAGAGATCTATCCGGGATCTGGTTGCGTTCTCAACATCTTCTCCGCGAGTCCGCTCTTAGCACGCTGCTGACACTCAAAAACAAGTACCAGTCGCGTTTGGGTCTCGAGGCGGATATGAGAATCGCAATAAGTAAGACGAAGGACGAAGAATAACTATCAAGACAAATTTTATCATGCACGACCAAATCCGCGAGATATTTTCGAAAGACAAAATCGGGGGGGGGGGGGGGTGCCAGATGGTTAGGTCGCCCGGTGAGGGGGCCGGGCACGGAAACTAATTGGGAACCGCTGTCCTATGGCCATCGACCGTATTCTGCTGAATGATTCCTATGGCTTGGTAGAACTCGGCGAAAAGAATTATGCTTATACTGCTCACAGTCCAGGCGATGGCACCGCGCGAGGCGGAAAACGAAGATGAAGAGGACGACGACCGAGAAATACAGCCGATGGAAGTGGATTAGACAACCGTGGGAAGAAACGAACGATCTCCACGCATCGCTGGAAGTTTTCAAGGAGAGAACAACGACTCGACAGCATCAACGGAACAAAACGACAGCTATGTATCGAGTCAAGGGGATTTGGCAGCGAGAATAGATTCGGGTTCGGAAATACCTGAACCACAGGAGGTAGATAGAACCGAACAAGTTAGAAGGCAACAGCCAATTAGGAAGGCTAAAGTTCAGTACAAATATCCGAAGCAGTAGTGTCGAGGACAACTTTAGGTAGCGTTCGGCGAGCGGTAGGTATCGAGCGCGAGCAGAGAAGATATGAGAGACAAGTACAAACAAAAGCACTAGCACGAAGGTGGCGGCCGTGGTCGAGGAAGCTTCGGCTAATACGAAGACGGCGGCCGATTTAGATGCTGACGAAAGGTTCTACTCGGCGTTGCACTGCCAGGCCTGTCTTGGATTCGCGATTCCACCACTGCGCCAATGTAGCAACGGACATCTAGTGTGCGAGGAGTGTCGGGGCAGACTTCAACTGTGTGTGGTCTGCAGAATTGGACTGGAAATGAACTCTTCGCGCATCCTGGTGCTTGAACAGCTACAGGGAGACCTCGTCTCCAAGTGCGAGTTCGCGGACGGGGGTTGCAACTGGCGGCACGGCGGCAACACGAGCGACAGCGCGAGGCTCGAATGTGGCAGTGTCCGCTTCCGGAGATGGCATGCGGATGGCACGGAAATCATCTGCAAGTCGGCGGCCACTTAAAAAGGATCCATGCCGCTTGACAGACGGCGGCGGAAGAAGTGATCTGGCTGGAGGTGGCCCGATTCGGCACCGAGCCAACTCTCGGGTTGTGGTACTAGCGGATCGAAAAGCGAATGTTCATGGCGTCTGTGGTCCGAGGACTCCTACGCGAGGGTGTCGTGGTGGTGGTCAGGCTTGTTGGTGGTGATCAAGAGGCGAAGGAGTGCCAGGCGAGGATCATTGTCAACGGGGCTGGACAAGAATTACGGCTAACTTGTCCAGTGTTGGGAACAGAGGCAAACGCGGTTCGGCAGGCGCCAGAGGGGCATGGATTGGCCCTCCGTATGAACACGGCCGGACGTGTAGAGTTTCAGGTGCTTGTAGATCATTGCTTTTGAAGACCATCATAAGACCACCAGCTCGACAAAATCGTGAAATAAACTGCAGATGTAGAATGCAACCCGCTCGCTCGCGACTGATTACTCAGCAGAAATAGATATGCCAGATTGACTTAGAAGATCGATAGCTGCCAGGAGTCAGTGTCGGTAGCATGGTCGAATGTAGCGATCGGACTTGTCTCTGGTCAATAGATAGCTTGGCGCATGAAAGGCTAACGTGCATGTAGCCAAGAGAAGAGAGTGACTGACGCTGGAACAAGTGTGACCGCGGCAGTCAAGAGAGTAGTGAATCAAGAGTAGTACTGAGAGAGTGTGACGGTGGTCGCGATCTTGTTACGATCGGCGGCACTGTCAATGAATGGAAGAGTAAAGTAATGCATCCCTGCATAATGCTCCCTGCATGTGCATCCACTTGAAGAGAAAATACTCTGTCCCCAGCAGCCTGTTACAGCTCAATGGTTTCGCCCCTCGATCGAATTAATGTCGCTTTGACAACCAGCACAACACTGAATCATCCACTTCCCATTTATACCTGACAGCACTCGCTAGCAGAGCGAGGAGCTTCCGCAGCGGAAGCGAGTCTCAACGCTGGAAGGCCTCCATGATACTTTCTGAATGTATTCCTCATCTGTCATGGTTTTACTGTTCCCATCGTTGCTAACATCTGCAGCGGGAGAGGAGCATCGAGCGACGACGAAGACTGTCGCAGAGGAATTACGCGATGTCATCACAGAGATACACGACAGGCATCCCGAGTACATCCTGGTGTTTGATCTCGTCATAGCGGGCAGGAATTGCGAGCCAGTAAACGACTTGTGGGCCAACTTCAAATCACATCTATTCTTATCGACGGAGGACTTCGTTCTGAAACAAAATGACAGGGAAGTCATCCTCGCATTTGAACCAAGGGAGGAATGGAGCCGAGTGGACCCAATGAGTGTGTTCAGTAAGTGCGGGGACAAGAAGTGCCTTGAGGCCCTGCCCCAGTCAAACCTCAATCTTGAGAAACGAATCATCATCCAAGTCATGAATTTTCGACGAGTCATACAATTCATGACTGGAGGATCACTTAGAACGGCCATCGAAGGCATGCTCTGGTCGGGCTCTGGTATGAATACCTTCTTTTTGCGTCACCTTTCGTCTGTACTCATAGTTCGGAAATCCGATGGAGTATCTCTGCATTCGACAACAACCGCTCGTCGGAGCACGGTAGCTCTTCAGAATGTCATGTTCCTCCTGAATGTCCAAGAAACAACAGCTCTTGAACTGAGGAATCTGTTCTTCGTGCGGAAGCATCATCGTCCCAATTGGAGCAACGGAACCTTCAACATATGGTTTCTCGGAGTTGGTTTTCCGCCGGGACCTTTCGCCGACTCGATCAAGATCCGCAAATGCAATGCGGTGAGTAAATCAGAGTGATCTGTGATGAGGCATCCGAAGCCCATGATTTATCTGATAACTTCTCGTTGATCATGATAGAGGTTTTGATGATCCCTGTCTCTTGCAGGAATCAAAGAATTTCGTGTACGGCTATTCTTACGCAGCAGTTCGTCTGGCGGCTCCTGCACCATGGAAGAAGACAATAATGCGCGAAGTTATATTGTATCTGGAATATGCTCTCCCACTAACAGTGTCTTCTCTGATCGCTCTGCCGGTAATCCTGGTTTTCAGCCAGAGTTGCTCACTGGCCTCCGCGGTGAAGTTGCTCCCGACAGCGTTCCATCTCCTTAGTGGGAACCGTGATGCATCCCTGCTGAAGTCAACCCACCAGAGACTCCTGATCCTGTTGATAAGTGGCGTTATCGCGCTACTCATCCGTTTCCCCCCGACTGTTCTGAAAGGCGGGGCTGTGTCTTTAATGCATGACATCTGGTCGGGCTCTTCCAACTGTACGGTCAATGACTGTGAATTCGTTCTCGATCGAAAAGACTGGTTTGTAGCCCCAGGCAAAGCTGCCATTCACATACCGCAACACGAAAAAGTGTCTCCCGACAGGACGATTTCAATTGCCTTGAAGACGAAGAGATGCAGTGGTAAGGCCATTTCGATAGTCAACACGTTTGGCTTGACCAAACTGTTCTTCTTCACCAGCTTCTTCACTGTGTGCGATGCCGATCACCTACTGAAAAGCCACATCTCGCTCGGTCAGCTGTCTTTCGAACGAGTTCCCACCTCGAATCCGTCCCAAGCCCACTGTTCGGGCCACTTCGGGGAAAGAAGTCAAGTGGATCAGCACGGACTTGCGCAGATAACTCGCTTGACACTGGAGCAAGGCTTCTACGGACCCCAATACGACTACTTTTCGAGGACAGCGAACAATTACTACGAGGCACAATTTTGGCGTGGGGACGACAACGATCAGCGGTCTGTCAAACTACCCCGGGGCTCGATAACGCGCGACAACACTCTCGCTGCGGAGCAACGACTGATTTCACTCTATAAAAAATATGAAATGACAGCCAGAGTCCCTTCTGCGCAACCTATGCGCGTGGAAGACATGAATATTCTCTTCCTTGCTCATGTCACGATCCTTTTGACGATTGCGGGGGGCTTTGCATTGTCCATCATAGTCACCTGGTAAACGAGTTGGAAGCGTTCCGGCAGCTCGTGTTGATATTTTTCGGCGAACAAACGGACGAAAGCGAAGCGCAATGGATCCGACAGCTCGCTGCCGCTCCCGAGCCTCGCGGAACATCTTAACTTCCTTGAAGTTCAGATCACCTGGTGGAGGTCATCCTCATGCCTGGTGTCCCGTTTGAATCAAACTCAAACGTAGCTCTGCTCACGGAGCACCCATGGTAGAAAATTGGTCCCTATCATGGATTGTTAGGGATTGAAATTCACGCTGACATGAGCTCTGAGACGCTGACATGAGATATGCGCTAATAGGAGCTCAATGTTGCCGCTGGAGATGGAGTGTCCATCGTTGAATATTTCTTCTCTCCCGCTACGTCATTCCCCGCAACAAGTAGTGTTCGACTCTCTCTCTCCTTCTCTGAACTCGTGTGGATAATCATATGAATGAATAATCATGGAAAAAGTTCGTCCTCCTTGCTGGTTTTGGGTTTGCCAGAAATTGATTCGGCCAGAGATGGGGAGCACTAAATATTCCCCGTCCGAGATTCTCCGTCTACGTTGGACGGAGACCGGCTCTCGTCCGACCACGAGTACGAAGGGACCGATCTGGGACTCGGGAGTAGGTTTGGTGGGGCAGCTTTCGCTCGGGGAATCGTTCCCTGTAAGCCTCTAAGGCTGCGGTCGAGTTCTTATCGCACCGTACACACCGTATTAATCCGCCTTCTCTCCGAACGAGAATGTCATGATGGCAGACCCTGTGACACTGTTGACTCAAGCCTGACAACCCCATCGACGGCGCACAGTGGGCCGGCGGCGGCCAAAATTGTCAATGGAGTTCCCATTGAACTCTACGGCGAATTTTGGCCACCGCCCGCGCCGGCCCACTGTGCGGCGCAGTGCGCAGTTAGAGCGGCTTCTGTTCCGCCTCCGCGCATTCAAAGTTTCGGAGTTTCCATGGCTAATATCTCGGAAACTACAGGTTATCAGGTGGTTGACGCCGCTAGAGTTACTGTCTCAGAATCATGGGACCCATCGTTCTGGATGGTTTTCCGATGGCCTTTCCATTGGCCTTAGGGCTTTGGTGAGCCGTACCTCGCTCAGCACAATGTTCTCTACCCGATCTCGGCCGCTGACAAGAGCCCAACCGATTGCGCACGCCTTCCCCATAGTTTCTCTCCAAAGAATCACCCTGACCGGTCCCTAATTCTGGAAAACCGCATTGCTCACCATCTTGTATAGGAATGGATCAATAATAGTTGTAGGCCCGAAAAGTTCACAACGAAAATTGGCAGTCATTTATGAAACCTTGGATTCTACCCATACACCGTAAAATGGGTTCCAATCATAGATAGGGCTCGAGAGCAGCGCTATCAGATCTTTATTTGAGTGTACCCGACACCGGAAACTCAACCCCTCGCTTAAGGGATCGCCCTGCTCTGATTGCCCGCGAACCTATGCGATATCAAAAATGAACTCCGGATCCCGAGTACCCACAACAATTCACGGACCTCGACCGCACGCTAGGGATCCCGGTTTGTGTACAAAACGCTGAACCATCTTTTGCCCCACCCAGCTGAAAGGGCACTTCATGAAGACGGGGGAGGCACCCGCGGACGCTTTTAAAATGGCCGAAAGAGTCTTGAGACGGCACTCTTAGACCACTCGTTGTGAAATTCGGACGACAAGAAGCTCCAAGACCACTCAATCCGAAGCTTTTTCTGGTTCTCGCATCCGATCCTGGCACGCTTCGTTAAAATCCTTCAATGGATCCGATTGAAATCGAAGTCGAGCTCTACGAGATTGTTCAATTGGATTCCCCACCACCATCCCCACCGCCGCGCCACTTAGATGATGCCTTCGAATTCGAGGAAAATCCTCAACAAGACGAAGAGGGAGCTGGCGAAGCTCTGATTCTTGAGTTCCTGGACGAGGAAGATGAGTTCATTCACCTGGGTGCCCAACCACCTTTCCCGCCCCCATCCCCACCGCCGGCGCCGGTGCAAGCAGAAGAAGCCCTTGAGCCTGATGTCGACGGAGAGGCTGGGGACGATCTATTGGTAGCCGACGAACTGCTAGTTTTCGAACTTTTAGACGTGGAGGTTGAGGCCTCAGACCTCTCCGGGCACCTCACCCCTCCGCCATCTGACAATGAAGACGACGGGGGTGACATCCTTATGGAAGTAGAGGAACATGCGGACCGAGAACGACACATCGCGGGAGCGAACTTGGCTATCCTTGCGTGAATTTCTCGGTCAGGTACAGCGGGCCGTCGTAAGGCTCCAACTATGATTCATCCTGAGCAGAACAATACTCTTGTGTAATTGAATGATTTTCCTCCGAACTCTATCCCCAATAAAAAATATCGTATTGCATAATGGATGTGTGATTTTCAAAGGTTCCTGGTTCGCTGAACGTGGCGGGCCTCTCCGAAATCTGAAATCGGCACCGACTCTTTTGGATCTTTATTGCATTTGCTACATATGTCTGGGTCTCTGCACTGTTCGCAGCAACGTACCCTACGCCAGCAGTTACTCGAAACAGTTTCGGAACGAGACTGTTGCGTGCCCAAGCTTCGAGATCCTGGGCGCTCAACCAAATGTCGAATGCTCCAGAATAGACGGCCGCGCGAAGCTCCAGGCGAGTTATCATCCAGAGTCCAGGATCAAATCGAGAAGCGCAATGATCCGGAATAGTCGACAGGAGTGGCTCTATCTGTCTGCCCAGGTGACGTATAAGAATCGCGCGATTCTTATGCGCACGGAGCATCTGTCAGTGAGCAAGCATCGAGCTTGAGTTGGGCTCGCCGAAGAAGGGAGTTCTCATCCGCTCATAGGAGATACCCGGGAGACGACCGTCGATGCGCCGTGAGATGAATCTTCACCACGACGACAGCATCGCCCTCGGGGAGGAAGAAATGGAGGAAATGACTCTCGGTCAAGTTCTTCTAGGCCAGCTCAGGATTGGCGATCACGACCTCGGACAGACGACAGCCATACAACCCGTCTGGGACGGAACAGGGGTTAGCCCAGAAGGAACTCCTCGGACCCAGTATGTTGTTGCCAGGGGTTCTCGATCTAGACGGCTGCATTCGAGAGAAAGTCATCTACGGCCATGAGCTCCGCCCCCGTATTGACACGCGCATAGTTCGACATCGAAGCAGCGCCCCTTCATATGAGCAGTCGATCTCCAGAAGAAGTTAAGTCCATTTTTTCGAATTCGGGAATATCGATTTTTCGGGACTCTTCTTGGAAATGAACGTCATGTTGAGTCACCTCTTAACGGAGGATCCGTTTATGCGCTCACTTCCGGGTTGAAACCGTCACAACACGAGAACGCGTCACGCGCCGCGGTGCCCTTGGTTGCCGGAGAGTTTCCCGAGTCGCCATTTTGTGTTTTTCAAATGGATTTTCCGTGTTTTTCGAACCGTTTTTTCGTGTTCTTCAAACCGTTTTTTCGCGATGAACAAACCGTTCATCCGTGTTTTTCAAACCGTTTTTCCGTGTTCTTCGAACAGTTTCTCCGTGTTTTTCAAACCGTTTGTTCGTGTTTCAAGTCGCCATTCTCCGTGTTCCAAGTCTCTCTGCGTATGGAGTCTTCGACAGCAATATTTTGGGAAGTTTGAGTCCATGTGCGTCTGCCTCTTCCCAAAAAAGGAATCATCGTGAGAGAGAATCATCCCCGTCCAACCAAGGAACGGACGGTGAGAGGATGACTGTGGGAATATTTCCATAAACTGTTCATTTTGGAAGTGTGTAACATAAAATCGAAGTTTGAAGCTCGAAGTGCAGCGGCTCGCGACGACCATCAGAGAGAATTTTGAGAGGGTGAGGACCCTGCTCAAGTCATCAGTCGCGTGCCAATCGTGAAATGGTGGAGCTTGTTTGAATTCGAAAATTCCGGTTTGAACTCAACACAGGTCGCTTCATCGCTATTTTTCGTACATAGTGGCAGGCGCGAGGGATTGGTCATAAGAGAGCTTCATCTCCGAAAAATATAGCGCCGAACGGATCGAATTTCAGAAAATATGTTCGGAAGTCCCTCGTTCTTTGATTCAAAATTTTAGGAAGCTCGGATTCGCGGATTTGAATATTGGGAAACTATAGTGATAAAAGCTGTACTACAGTGGGGCTATACTATAGGGAAACTATAGTGATGGGTTGGAATCTGCTAGTTTCTAGCCATTTACAGAGCATTTGTGCTGTTTGTCAACACGAATGCTACTCTCATTGTGCTTTCTCCAGACGGCTTCATTTCATCCGAATTTCTGTCTCGAGTCATTGAGCCTCCGATAGCAAATAGCAATATCAAGCTCGATTAGGTTATTTAAGGACAGCTACCCACATTCGAACACGAAACGGTTTGTTTCCCTTTCTGACTTCGCGGTCTTTCATTTCTACAATACTCTTCTTGCAATAACGAGGATCCTCCGTTTTCTTCTTCCACTTCAGTGGGAAACACCTAATTTTTGGCATTAATGGCGGGCTTATGGCCCGGAAGCAATGCCTGCACCAGATTCAGGAAACGACCGTGAGTCCGACAGTCGGCGGTTTGTCTCCCTGAAAGTACTTGTCCCCCGAGAAGTGGAGGGTCTGACCCATCCTCTGACTATAGATTTGGAGAAATTCTTCATAGCAGAAAATTTGTCGCGTAAAGGGTACAGCCGGATAGGGGGGTGTTCTGGGCCACTTCCAAATGGCACGCGAAGAACATCTAAGAAGAAGACGTACCCCCGAAGAGAACCGGAATCTTAAAACGTCGATTGTGCGAAAACGAGATGAGCTAGAGAGTCGCGCTTTGTCGCATTGGAAAGCTGGCGAAAGAAGCTACAAAACCATGTCGCTGGAATCGCCCCGCCGCATTTGTTTCTATGCTTAAAAACGCGAAATCACGATCTTCCGCGACTTCACGTTGGTAAACCCTCTCAACCACGATAAAACCACTCGAGACGATTTTTCTCGACATCCTTGCTTCCCTACGAATGTGATCGCATCGATTCGGTTTGCAACTAGGTTGGTTATGAAAAGTATTTGAGGTTTTTCCACCGCAGACCCTAAATCTGCAGGCTATCAGCCTACAAGCATGCATTACCCATCGATCCCCCAATGGAGAACCACCATCGCTCTTTTCATCGTTGTCGTCTTCCGAAGAGATGCTGATCAATACTGCGATACTGAGCTCGCTTTTCAAGCGTCATCAATCGAGTTGGAGTTGACTTCGTTCCACGGTCGCCGGACTGCGTTCCAGCTCTTCGCTTTGATCTCATCTCCCAGAGACTTGGGGATGTAGCTCATCTCTCTCATGCGCATCACCACTTCGTCAAACATACTCTGGTCGGACATCAGACGCTTCCCGAAGCGGTTGTTCAAGTAGCCTGCGATCCGGAGCATCGTTCCGATTCTCGGCAGCAAGTTCTTGTCGACTCTATGGTCGAAAATGGCCGCGGCGGCCATCGCTTGATCAGCATCTCTTCGGAAGACGACAACGATGAAGAGAGCGGTGGTGGTTCTCCATTGGGGGATCGATGGGTAATGCATGCTTGTAGGCTGATAGCCCGCAGATTGAGGGTCTGCGGTGGAAAAACCTCAAATACTTTTCATAACCAACCTAGTTGCAAACCGAATCGATGCGATCACATTCGTAGGGAAGCGAGGATGTCGAGAAAAATCGCCTCGAGTGGCTTTATCGTGGTTGAGAGGGTTTACCGACGGGAAGTCGCGGAAGATGGTGATTCTGCGTTTTTAAGCATAGAAACAAATGCGGCGGGGCGATTCTAGCGACATGATTTTGTAGCTTCTTTCGCCAGCTTTCCAATGCGACAAAGCGCGACTCTCTAGCTCATCTCGTTTTCGCACAATCGACGTTTTAAGATTCCGGTTCTCTTCGGGGGTACGTCTTCTTCTTAGATCTTCTTCGCGTGCCATTTGGACTTGAGCGGCGATTCAGATGATCTGAGTGTGTCTGTGTGCTCCCCATGAGGGGGGCTTCTTGCCACCACATCCAATTTTGGAATCGGAGTCGTGGCCCAGAACGCCCCCCTATCCGGCTGTACCCTTTCGGGGAGGGTCGTCAGAAATTCCATGGAAACCGGGTTTCGTCGATTTCTATCCGGAGGATCTCTTGCGGGGCCAGCTGGTATGGATTTTTTTTTGGTCAGTACACAGGCCGCGGAGCCTGGAAGGATCCAGCAAGAACCCGGATGAGCCCGAATTACTCTGTTTGATGAATGAATCTGTATATCCATCTATGAGCTCCCATTGGGAAATGGGGAAGTCGGCTCCTTGAGACGGGAAATACCATTTTGACACGGAAGAGTGAACACCCAGATCATGTTTAAGACTCAGAACCATATTCTGAGAGAAATTAATCATGCCGCCTCGAGAATGGACTTTTTGCCACTCCGTGCCCAGTGTGCGCCGTCTCGGCGAGCAGCCGCAGGATGGAGAGGGTCTCAAGTCTCGAGTAGACCTGAGCTCCCTGGACACGGAGAAGGGTAATTGAATCCCCGTTTCCTCAGCCGTGAAATATGCTCCAACACGGAAAATGAGGTTTCTGCAGGTGTGAGCCCTCCCGAGCCTCGGGAGGAGCTGGAAGCCTACTCGTTCTTTACAACCGTTGGAACCCCGCCGAGAGTCGTGCGTCGATACTAGACATAAATTACCGAAGTTCGGAGTTCGAACCTCACATTTCCGAGATTCGGAATTTATCCTAAACTTCGTTATCACACGTGAAAGACACGATGGGACCGCGGGTCACGGTGAGGTATGACAGCGAAGCTGAGCAAGAAGCAGAGATATTCGCATCGCCATCTTCATGTACGACAGTGAAGTTTGGACCGGGTCGATATTGACCCCCTGGGGGTCGACGGGTAGGGCAACTTTGAGAACCACTGGTCTAAACTGCTGATTTTTCCGTGCTTCCCGTGACAGATGAAGGATCTTCGAGAATCAGGAGCCGATTCATGTTTCAGAATTATAGCGTCAGATATTCTCCGATACTGAGCCTGAACACAGAATGAACACACACCCACCACGTGGCTGAATCCGACTAATGTTGTTCCATTCCGGACAGTAATTTTACCGATCGCCTGTGGCGTTGCGGTCGATATCGATACCTGACATGTAGGTTAGATGGAAGTGTAGATACCGCTGAGCTGAGATCCTTCCGCGTTGGAGAATGTTCACCGTGCTGAGAGAACGTAGAATTGAATTTCCATTTTGGGAAAACGGAAAATCGATTTCCTAGGTCTAGGTCTTGGCCGATGTACGATGATAACTGTTATCACTGATCACTAGGGCTAAAGATATGCACACTGCGTATCCATCATGCAGTTTGCATGCAGCATATACGGTTTACATAGTGCATATGCCGTATGCGGACTGCATACGCACCACGAGTTCACTCCTTCTTCCCCCCAGATTTGGGTGCACCTGCACAACCGCAGTTCTTCCTGCATGTTTTGGTGCATATCCGTATCGCATACCCGCATATATTCTTTCATATCCACATATTTTTCAGTTCAGTTTCTACACCATTTCTATTGGGCGAGTGAGTTGCATAGGGGTACAATTTCATCAAGCGTCGCCGTCGTTTGTGCGAGAGGTTCTGGCCATACCAAAAAACAAAGGTGTTGTTGATGATGTCAGAGCGTGCGATTGGTTTTGAACGATAAGAGCTACCTCGCCTTGGGTTTATAGAGACGTCGAAGAAACGGTTCATATTTCCCGTTGTCTGCAGTTGCCTGAAGGAACACTTATCGGCGGGGCGATGAAGAGACAGTGCACTGGAAGAGGCGTTAATGGCGGCGGATTGGCCACAGCGGGTAGCGAAACGGCGCAGAAAACGCCGCCGAGCAGATTCCAACAGATGCACATCCATGTTGAGGACGGGGGTCTATACGGTTCAGCAGTAGGTCAAACGTGGGACTGTGAGTGATCGGTACAAGTGAATCATTATTACGGAATCCCCACTTGACCCAGGGAAAACACCGGTGTTCTCTTCACGGCCCGCAGCCGACCGGGATTTTCCGGGATTCCTTTTCGCCGCACGCCGTCAACCTTGAGAGTTTTTCCTCTCGTGTCCGGAGCACGCGGCTGGCCGGACAGTGTTCGTGCTGGATGTTGTCGCCACGCGCTTCGGGCGAGTGCGACAGTGTTTACGCTGGCTGGCGGCGGCGGGAGTTCGGAATCGCGACAAACATAACGGATCGGGCGGGGTTCATTTATTGAATCAGAAGACGTTGTGTATGAGTTTCATCGATTTACGGTGCTAAACATAATGGTTAATGGAGTCGTTTTCTCCGGTTCTAAGTAACCGACGAACCTTTCCGTCGACAGATAGAAGTCAGCTGAGCGGATGGCGAAGTATCTCATGATGACGTTGACGAGAAGATTCACCGACCGCAAGACCGCGTCAACTTGAGCTTGAAAGCTAAGATCAGCCGACATGAGTACATCCAAGTCGCGGACTTGTGGCTCAACCGGAAGGAGCTGTCCATTGATATGGTCGTCATGCGAGGATCCCTCAGACACTCGTACAGCGCATCCGGCCGGTGGAAGCGACATGATGTTTAACTGAGCCCAGGCTGCAATGGCTGCAATGGTGGCCAACCGATGGCCTGCTGCAGCAAGACACATTCCGAGCCGTCCGTGACCTCTATGTTGAGCTTGAGATCATCAGCAAATAGTTTGTGATGCACGGGAGCAGGGGGTCCACGACAAAGATCTCAGAGATTTTCCAACACATCTGCATATTGTTGCCTATATTTTGCTGCGTATCCGCATATTTCACGAGCATATTCTGGTGCATGAAGAGTCTACCCCAATGATCCTCTACCGGGGGCCCCTGTGCCCCAGGAAACCCTGGCGACTCCTCGGGGAGGGCTACCGGAGATTTTCCGGGATGACTCGGCCCACGGTCAAGGTTCACGTATGTCCAAGTTTTCTCCTCATGCAAAGAATTACCCGGGTTATCGCAGGTTTGTCAGAAGTGATTTGCGGCTGAAATTGACTCCACGCACGCCCAGGTTTCGCTACCTTTGTGCTGCAAACTCGAGCCCGAAGTTCGCACTGAGACCGAAATCTCCCAAACTTCTCGTATAAAATAAGGTGTTATAACGTCGGCACATCTGATGGTAATAACAATAAGATGTCATTCTGTGAATACGAGCGTCGTATTTTACAAAACTCGTAATAGCTGACAGGAAGTTCACGACGCTCTGTTATGAGTAGAGCGCGGATGTTCATGCATGGTGCATAAAATGCATGAAAATGCACAATTTTGATGCTGCGGGTCGGAAATGCATGAACCGATGTTTTGGGCATAAATCGCATATTTCGAGGATTCTGAGTAGCTCTCTCTCTCTACTTTCGGGATGGGCGTTCTGCATACAGTCCAAATCGGTGAGCGTTCGCACGCCAATGTTGCTCTGAGACAGTTGTCACACAGAGGTAACCGTGGTCTCAGACACCACTGATTCGAGCATCGTTGGGCACGGTGAAACCTCGAGAACTGTCTGTTTCTCCATATCTGGTTGGATACAGAAATCTGAGCTAGCACCGTCATTTTCAAGGAGTGTATTGCAGCTAAAAAAGTCCTTCTCCGTTTCCGAAAAAAAGTCAAAACCTCGACTCGTGCAACGCTGATATTTTACTACAGAAGCTCAACAACGGAACATTCCCAGCTTTTCTCGCAAATTATTCGAAGCGTCATGATGAGCATCGCCGACACTTTGCATGATGAGCATTGACGTCAAAGCTTCACGTTCGAGAATTCGAGGAAGATAATCGTCCCTCATTCACGCGCATTCGCAATCAGTGAAATTTCTGCATCGATGGCGACTGGTCTTCGGAATGGTCGGGCAGAAACATTGCAATTTATGAGCTCTACTTCGAGTCTTGGCAGAGTCAAACTTTGGAAGAGACTCCAATAAAGATGTACGATAAACGTGACCAGCAGTATATGATAAGATGAAGCGCATATATCGTGCATATTTCGGCTGTTAACTTTGCATATTTGCATGCATATTTTCACGTTTTTAGATGCATGAACATCCGCGCTCTAGTTATGAGCGCCAGGGGGGCCATTGCGGAAATGAGGTTGAGAACCACTGCTCTAGCCCTACTGATCACTGGGGCTAGAGACTTCAGACGCCAAAATATGCTCGTAAAATATGCAACAAAAAACGCTCGTAAAATATGCACCAAAATATGCTCGTAAAATATGTACCAAAATATGCACATGTGCGGTGAAATATGCAGATATGTAGTGAAATATGCGGGCATGCATGCTGCATACGCGGCATGCATAGTGCACTCAAATCTGGGGCGAAAAAGTAGTGAGCTCGTGGTGCACATACATAGTGCATAGGCATAATGCATGATGTAGCTTCTCATTTATAGCAGCCCCATGTTCGTTCAATATCATCTGTGTCTTAACGGCTGTGGCATCTCTTCTGCAACATCACAGTTGCATGAGGGTATTTTCCTCCTTTATCATTCCATGGAGCATGAGCATATGATGGTCTATTCTACTGTTGCCCTTTCGTTTGATTGGAGCATTTGACTCAATCGACGGGTGCATCAAGTCGACAAAACGTACATACATATCGTCGGCGAACTGGCATCTCTGGAAAAGCATCAACCAGGTTGTTAGGTCTAGCGTGATTGTTAATTGTCAAGATCGGCATGTTCAAAATCATACCTATCAGCTTAGACTTTGACTACGTTCGAAGTTACGGTCGTGCTAATCTCGGAGATTACACGTTTGTGATCGAACGGTACGAGTGGGTTGAAAGTCTCGACCCTCTGTGCGTCATCGTTATTACTAGAGCCCGGACCTTCATGCACCAAAAAACCCGGAAATATGCATGCATTTATGCGCTAAAAACAGTGGAATAATGCACTAAAAAATGAAAAATATGCTCTGATGAGGTACCTGGTCGCATCCTTCTATCAAACTTATTGAAGCTCTCACGAGCAAGAACGAGTCGGACGATCACCCACAAGGTTAGAACGATTGATATAAGGATGTTTTTCATTCGTTACAAAGTGCCACTGTGACATGTTCCAAATTGGTGAAGGAGAATCCCTGCCGACGTTCGTTTCACGTATGTTTCAACCTCAAAAACGAGCGTTCAACGTCAGCTGAGGTTCCAGGTGCGAATTTGAAGGAAGTAAGCTCTGATGCACTGAACCTGGGATTCGATCCAGTGGGTCAACTGCCGTTAAGTATTCCGGATACTTTTCTGAGCTCTTCGAAGTGAGGATTGCCAGCAAAACTGACGAACACTTGTTACGAACTGCTGCACCTGTAATACCTGGAGCTCTCTGAATGTCCTTCAGGAGGTCATCGAGATCGCTCATCGCTTCCGTTAGTGGCACACCCTTCCTCTCGAGCTTTTCAATGCCCGCGGGTAGACATCCGAAATGAGCGTGAATGAATGCGAGATCTGTTTTCAACTGCGCTTTTTTTGTGAGTTGCTGCACCACTTTGATGCTAGCAGCTTCGCTTTCGTCATTATTGTGGTCAAGTTCAGTCGGTGACCGCGATTTCTCTCAAAAAAAACTGTCGATTTATGCAGTTTCATGCATTATACCTCGTTTTATGCATTTCGGGTGCGGATTCCTTGAAATATGCATTCTCATGCATTTTATGCATTCTGCATGAAGGTCCGGGCTCTAGTTATTACACAGTACAATATCGAGGATGGCACCTTGTCGGGTGGGCGTACCCACGAGCAATGAGAGGCCGTCCTAAGAGCAGGATTCTAGGAACATGCTCTCCCAAGTGCTGCCGGATTGGTTCACAGCCGATCGAGTCAACCAGTTCATCACAGGAAGCTTGAGGTCACCCGCAATCACAATACGATTCTGGTCTGATACGAGCTTAGGGTCATCAATAGGATCGTACATTGTACAGCACAGCGCATTTGATGTGCCCGTCGGCGGGAAATAAACAGCTACCAAACGCATAAGGTTTCCATCAAATTCCACATTCGCAGACACGATCTCGGATCTGCAGGCAAAGCTGACCTTCGAGCAAGCGAGGTATTTCCGAATCATGATGAGTACTCCACCGGCATGCCCGTCTCGAAATCCCTTGAAGATCTCGGAATCTCCGTCTCCGGAGAGCTCAGCCGTGCTGACATCGCCTGACAGCCAAGTTTCTTCGCTTTCCTCTTCCTGAACCGTGAGTCAAGTCTTCGACGATAGCGAGTTCAATTCGTGTTGCGCCTGCGATTGATGCCAGTCTTCGTTTGTTACCCTTTCGAGGGTTGTGAGTACAGTAGACACAATGTCAGGTCTCGGAATTCCGAAGAATTCTTTCACGATCGTTCCATCAAACCAAAGATCCCAGTTCAGAGAACTTGATGCAGTTGAGGCAACTCCCCTCCAGAGATGCTTGGGTGTCGGTATGGCCGCACGCCATAGAAAGGTGTTCCGGCTCGCGGGCGTAGGATAACTTGCCGAAGAGCTGAGTCAAAGTCACGGGGTCCCGGTGATCCCGAATGAACATTCTTCCTTGAGAAAATCGCTACGTGTCTCCAAGTCGTCTTGAGACAAACTGATATCTAATTACATCAGCTCGGAACCACTGAATTCTCGCAGCGCGCCAAGTGCCCAACACAGTCACCAACCAAAGTTTCGAGTGACGCGGACAGAGAAATAACTCTTGGATAGTTTTATCCATCTGATACGGCAAGATTGGCCACTCTGCAACGGCGCCGGCTTGCTTACCATGGCTTCTAGTGATGTCACCTCCGCTTTGGATTCCTTTTTCTCCAATCCCTTCGATGCCGCAGCTCTGGGTGGAATGTGGGCTGCGGCCGCTTTGATTTGAGTAGACGATGAGCATCGTCTCTCTCTTGTCGGACGACCAAATTCATGGTCGATTCCGAGTGGCAGGCCTGCATCCACGGAAAATATCAGAGAAGCCCACACAAGCTATAACTATTATGCACATGAGAAACAAAGGCTGTATCTTCTGGAAACTGCGCATATTGAACTCCTCGATCATGGCGTCGAATCCGATGTACTGTGCCGACGCATTCCGGCGGAAATTTTCCGTGAATCTGTACAACGCACCCGACGGGCCGTGGGAGAATCTTTTCAAATCTGCGTCTCTGGGCTCGAATTGCGCGTTTGAAAGGAAGCCAGTAGCTATGAGACGGTCGATAATCGAGCTCGCTCGTGGCGCTACGAGAAGGATCTGTTGATCCTGGAATCCCGCAGGAGCCCGGAGTCGTACATATTTCTGGATGTGGAGAAGTTTTTGTCTCAGCCCTTCTCTCAATTCAGGCCGGATAGACGCGAACGGTTGCCCCCACAGAGGCTTTCGGACCATGGATTGTTGTTTTGGGTTAAGACCACAAACACATTCTCCACGGGTCAAATCCATCATGAGTCTGGACTCCAGATAGCAAGGGGCTGAGTTTCTGCAGTCCCTTATCGCCGGGCATCGCGAGTAAACTCGTGGATTCAGGAATGCTGACATAATTAAGTTGGCGTATGCTTGCGTGAGGAAGAAGCACAGCAGGAGAGCGGAGCTGGTGGCGATCAGATGCGAATATCTCCTAGAATTAGCATCGATGTCGACCGCCGATATGAAATTCAATATGATCCGAATCATCAGGCGGATTCTACTGGAACAGCCGACTTTCGAGATGAGCTCGGAAAGGACCAACACGCTCAGAAAAGTCAAGATCCAAACATCACGAGTGAACGGCTTCAGTAGAGCCGAAACATCCGTGTCTTGCCAACGGATCAGCGAGAAGCATTGCCGAGGGTTTGGCACTGCCGTTGAATATCGGAATAACATGCTGAAGCCGTGATGGTTGTCAACCAGTTTTGAGAGGGTGAACACTACCGGCATCGACGTAGAGTTACATCTCACCGCACTATGCAAGAGCACAACAGGATAGTCACGATAGAAGCGCGAAAATCCGAAGTTTCGCATCGAACACGTCTGCTCGTCCGCAGAGCAAGCTTGCATTGATTCGTTCGTTCTCCAGAAAACGATATGATCGAAAGTCTGAACGCAAACGAATTTCCGAAGTCCGGTCGTACCCCAGATCAATGTATGGAAGGGTGAAGCGGGGTCGCTGATCGGCTTTTTCCCTAGATTGATATGCAAGAGGAGTTTGTGTCTGAAGTTCTGGAATGCCACTGGTGCGAGCAGACGGAGCGACGAGACCACGATGACGTGTAAGTCCACAGCCAAAACATCCAGGTATATGGGGAGAACATCACCGCTTCCAATTTTCTCCCACTCCGTAGGATATCTCAAAGTGAGCAAACTCGCGCTAATATTCATCTTCTCGTCTTCCAACTCAGTGACAGTGTTCAGAATCAGTAGTCTGTTCGCGGTGATTCCACGCGCCGCGGCGAAGTTTTCGGCTTCATTCATGATTTCCGTCGCAGACCGCTCCCTCGGCGACACTGTCCCTGAGATACCTTCCGCGTGGAGAGTCAGGGAGAACATCAACAATCCAACTTCCATCTCACGTCATAACTGAGCGGAGTTCACTTGTTGAACTGGCGGGAGTTCAAAGAAGCTGCCAGGCACAACAATTCCCTGAAGCAATGGAATCAAGTCGGAAAGGAATTTCAAAGCTCTTCAGGGCACAACAATTGAGTTAATTGTCCACAGGAGACGCCCAACTCTGATGGTACTCCGATATTTCACGGTTCGAGTTGTAGCGCCTGTATATGAAGAACGAGTTGTGAACGAGCCTTTGGGGATGAGCAGTCGCTAGAGTGTTCGCGGCGATGTTGCTCAGGATCGATAGTGAATTTTCCCTTGTTCTGATGTTCCATATGCTGTCCTTGGTTCTTGGATCGCTTGAGCGCATACATTAGAGGACACTACGTCTTTGTCGGATCAGACCAAGTTTGCGGTCGCACGATACGCATCGTGCATTCGATGTACGGTGCTCATAAAGAGTCGCTTTTGATGACGTCACATGTCGATGCGGCAGCAGCGTGATGCGCCGCTGGTGGGATGGCTCCATGCATGGGCGTCAGGGCAGAATTGAGCTCCCAATCTTCCCGTTTGAGCTTTCCTCCCTTCTCCGCTCTCATCTCCTGCGAGAGATAAGAGAGAATATCTTGGAGGCATCTGTCGTTCCTGCCCCCGAGAGAGTCCAGGTACCTGATCTGTTTCCCGCAGAAGTTGACCACGACCAAGCACCAGTGTCCCGGAACGACAATGGGGACAAGCAGCGTATCTAGGGCGAAGAGATCCACGTGCTTGTATGGATCGTTCTCAGTGCTCTCTCAGCTGAAGCGGGAGTGCCATAGGTCATTAATCGTCACATGGGAATTTTCACTGGTCATTGTAGAGTTTCTCGGAGTTGAGATCTGACACGTTGAATAGCTGAGAATCAAGGCTGAAGCGTTCCGTCGGACGCCTCTCTCCCAGAGAGTTACCCTGGAATCCCGCGCGTAAAGAACCCTTCAGATCGCGAACTTTCCACCTATTCCACCCATGATGGAGTTTTCGGTTAAATTGGGGAAAAGGGTTTCGTATATGCGGGATTTTAGGGTATACCGTTGAAGCCGATTCCCCATTGAGCTATCAACTAGGAACCCTATGAAGATATCGAGCTGGGAATCTCCGAGCGGGCACTTCTAGACCCAAGGACCGTCTTTGAGAACCGGCTCGTCGCTAGTCGACACTATTCCTGTATGGTATGAGCGAATTCCTCATCATGAATGTAATGGTAGTCTGAAAGTGCACAAGGAACGAAAGCTTCCAAAACGATCCTTCGCCGCAAAGCAAGGTTACATTTTTCGGCAGATCATTCAATGTCGTCGATGCCACATTTTGTTGAGTAAGTTTTTTCAGGATCCATTGTGGGCTCAAACGGCTCATTGTACATCGGCCTCGAGCTGCTCACGAATTTCCCTCGTCTGAAAATCCGGATTCGTTGTCAGGGAATTCGGCTAAAATGGTAATTCAGTTCAAAAATCATAGGTCCTTCACTGAAGTGAGTGTACAAACGGAGGATTCCGACGTGACCAATGAGCACCGGGGCAAGGGTATCAATGGTGCTCCGAATCCGTTGCATCTTTGCCATGGGGCCTGACCAATGAGCACCGGAGCAAGGGTATCAATGGTGCTCCGAATCCGATACAGGTGCTCCGAATTTGTTACATCTTTGCCATGGGGCCTGAGCAATGAGCACCGGAGCAAGGGTATCAATGGCGCTCCGAATTCGTTACAGGTGCTCCGAAATCGTTACATCTTGGCCATGGGGCCTGACCAATGAGCACCGGAGCAAGGGTATCAATGGTGCTCCGAATTCGTTACAGGTGCTCCGAAATCGTTACATCTTGGCCATGGGGTCTGATCAAAGAGCACCAAACCGAAAGTATAAACGGAATCCTCCGTTAAAATAGTTCTCAAGTCTTGATTTTTCGCGACCCCATAAGAACAGGGGAATGATAATCAGGCGCGTGTCGACCATGAGGCTGATGAGATGAGGCTGGAAAACCAGAGATCCTTGATCGTGGCATTCATTCTGGACTCTAGAGCAGCGGTTCTCAAACTTTTGAGTCTCGCGTACCGCGTACCCCTTCGACCGCATCCTGGCGTTCGGCGTACGCCCAGATCACCGACCCACACAGAGAGGAGGGAGTTTTTCCTACATCTCCCTTATTTAGGCTTCCGAAATCGCCACAAATATTCAATGTGTGCTGTCATTGAACGAAAAATTGGAACTCAATCCGAATATAAAGGACTACGGTACTTGGCTAGGACAGCTCTTGAACTGAGGAATCTGTTCTTCGTGCGGAAGCATCATCGTACCAATTGGAGCAACGGAACGTTCAACATATGGTTTCTCGAAGTTGGTTTTCCGCCGGGACCTTTCATCGACTCGATCAAGATCCGCAAATGCAATGCGGTGAGTAAATCAGAGTGATCTGTGATGAGGCATCCGAAGCCCATGATTTATCTCATAACTTCTCGTTGATCATGATAGAGGTTTTGATGATCCCTGTCTCTTGCAGGAATCAAAGAATTTCGTGTACGGCTATTCTTACCCAGCAGTTCGTCTGGCGGCTCCTGCACCATGGAAGAAGACAATAATGCCAGAAGTTATATTGTATCTGAAATATGCTCTCCCACTAACAGTGTCTTCTCTGATCGCTCTGCCGGTAATCCCGGTTTTGAGCCAGAGTTGCCCACTGGCCTCCGCGGTGAAGTTGCTCCCGACAGCGTTCCATCTCCTTAGTGGGAACGGGGATGCATCCCTGCTGAAGTCAACCCACCAGAGACTCCTGATCCTGTTGATAAGTGGCGTTATCGCGCTACTCATCCGTTTCCCCCCGGCTCTTCTGAAAGGCAGAGCTGTGTCTTCAATGCATGACATCTGGTCGGGCTCCTCCAACTGTACGGTCAATCGTTTCAATCAATCAATTTAGTTTATTGCATGTAATTTTACACAGTATGGTTTTGTTCGGCGAGTTTCCCGAGTCCTGGGCTCGCTTCGCACTCGAGAGCGTGGTAGCGTGGACAGCCTTGTCCACATAGAGAGCATATACAGAATTCTGAAGGAGTATGGAAGCCATTCATCGTACAGAGGTGGTCATGATACCCGTGGACTAAATAGCGCGTGAAAACGTGGCGCTTCGCGAATTTAGGCGCACTCCACCAATTTCTTTTTAGTAGAATCGGGTCTTCGTTCAGGATTTCCCGAGCTCCGTCAAACTTCGTTCTCCATACGTCGATGAAGATCTGCAGGGCTGGCGTTGTTTCTGTTCTCACGGACTCCCTCATGACTTCTACGAAGGGTCGGTCCAGTCCAGCCAACACGTACACGTATCTGTTGAGCGAGTTCTTGGGCTTTCTGAAGACTCTCTTCATGTACGCACAAAAGCACTTTTCGAATGCCAGGAAGTTTTGCGTCGTGAGATGTCTCCACAGCCGCTTCATTCCGTAGCTCAACTTGGGCATCGCCTTGATGTAGAAGAGTTTCAGGGCAGTTTCCACAGACAAATGATATGGATCACCCGTCTCGGCGTACATGATGGCGATCGTTTTACAGCACGCTTCTTCGACGTGTTCTGTAAAACAGGTTCCGGTGGTTTGAAATCGTATCCCGAGATATTTCGCTGCGGATGTGAATTCTAGCGATTTTTCTTTCCATGTGATTCGGTCATGTCGACTCAGCGGGCCTCCCTTCCTTATCTTCATGACCACGGTTTTGCTCGGATTCAGTCGCAACCCTTCCTCTTCTAGGTCTTCTCCAACAATATTCAGCATTTTCTGGAGCTGATGACGGTTTCTGTGCATTATGATTATGTCATCTGCAAACATCGTGATCATTCCTGTCCGGAACTCTTCCAGGATTTTTCGTGGAAGGTCGGCTAGGAGTAGTGAGAATCCAGTGCAGCTCAGGGGGTCTCCTTGAGGTGTGCCTCTGTTCTGGGATGCTTCAACATACGATCCTCCGCCGACGTTGATTTGGAGTGTGTCGTCCTGGTAAAAGCTCTCGATAACTTTGAGCAATTGACCGTTTATGCCTGCTTTCTTGAACGCCTCAACCATCCGTTGCCGTGGAGCGAGATCAAAGGCCTTTTGACAGTCAATGAGGACGGCGTATGTTTGCCGCTCCTTGCTGTCAAGACCTCTCTCTATCTCGGACATGACGACATGCAAGGCGTCCTGCGTTCCGATTCCTCTTCGAAACCCGAATTGTTGCGGTGGTAGATGAGTCTCTACGAGGGGTTCGATACGCCTGATCACACCTTTGAAGAATATTTTCTTCAGCGTTGGCTCACTGGCAATTCCTCTGTAGAGATCTATGTTGTCTTTGGGGTCGGAGGGTTTCCCTTCGAAGAGAAGCGTGAGTCTTGCCGCGTGCCAGGACTTGGGTATTCTCCCGAGCTCTAAGATCGAGTTGAACAGTTCCGTGACCCGTTCGACCGTGATGAAGGCGGAGTCCCTCCTGAGGCCTAGATCTGTGAATATGACCCACAAACTCACCAGCATGAAACTATAATGCTTGTCGTGCTCCAGTTCACGTCTGCCCCGCTAGAGCACAAAGTTCTTTCCGAAAAAACACGGTCAGGTACTGTTCATTCCAGATAGACAGGGTCAAAGACAACACATGGGATGCCCCAACTGGTCGTCACATTTTGGACAGTGAGCAGTAGCAACAATTGAAGTGCACATGAAGCATCTGCTTGAAGGTTCAGTTCCTTTCCTACCATGTGCAATTGTTTCTCTCAACTCAAGCAGTCGCGCTGCATCAGTGAAGAAATGAATGTGTCAATGTACCCTAAAGTCTTGCGTATAACGAACCCGGTTTTCCGGAAAAGTGTCGATCGTATAAAGAACTTTTCGTATAAAGGACTTATCGTATAGAGGAATTTTCGTAAAAAGGACTTTTCCAATGAAGAACCAGTATGAGGGAAGAAGAGTTGCGGATTGTTTGCGGTGTTTTCGTCTGGCCAGTTGGAGGCACGTGCACGACTCACGTAAGGGCTCAGGGCACTGGCAATACTCTTCCCTTCTTCCGCTGACATTCTCCAACTGTGTCAGCGTTCTCTCAGAGACCGCGGCAGTTCAGTGCCGCCGGCACACAGTTTGAGAACCTCCGCTTTAGAGGACGAAGGTGATTCGGATGGGTTCTTCATAGCAGAGGGAAGGTGAGTGAGGCTTGCAGAGCCGAAAACTCTATCGCAGGCCGCTCTCTATCTAAACATCTTCTCTGAACAAATAAAAATGAATGTGCGTCTGTTCCACCTTGGTCATCCTGCATAGACTCCAGAAGTATTCATTCGTTAATTTTGAAACTTCTTGAGCTAATGGGGGACGTCGTGAAGAAGGTTTACAGACGTTTTCCACGTTTAACGAACATGGGTTTCGTACGTAATACCGAAAGTTTCTGATATTGTGGTTCTTCGTTGTATTCGGTCGTCGAGTGGAACATAGAACTTCATTGTTGAAGCATCCATGAGAAGGATCATGAGGGAACGGATTTTGATGTCGATAAGGAAGTCCACTTGGCGGACCGGCAACGCGACCAATGCCGGTATTTCTGCAGTAGGCGCCCGCCGAGTTAAACTGTGCCGCGACAACACGCCAACGCAGCGACTCGAGCGGGCATTTTGGACGATAGATTGAAGACATCTGCTTCACCGGAATCGTCAGGTCGTCGACCAGCACCACGCGAGGTGTCGTTGGAGTCTCAAGACCGACGGCAAGGAACGGTCGGAGGTCGGAGAGCGGGATTGGGGGTAAATTCGCCGACGGAAAACAGATCTTCTGCCGGAGCACGGTTAGGAGACTCACGACTTTTGGATTTACAGGATCTACGGGAGGTGACAGTGTCGGTGGAGTCCAGAGATTTGCAAAGAACGTCGGAGGGACGGGGGTCGTTCTTCCGTGAAGTTTTAGAACGACGGTGCGAGGGATGGGATGAAAATTCGGAGAGAAAAAACAGATCTTCTTCCGGAGCAGGGTTGGGCGACTCACGACTTCTGGAGTTGAAGAATCGAGGAGAGGTGACTGTGTCGAAGGAGCCCCAAGATCGACGGCAAGGAACGTCCGAGAGACGGGGGTCGTTCCTCCGTGATATCTTAGAACGACGTTTCGAGGATTGGGGTGAAAATGCGAAGATCAAAAGCAGATATTCATCCGTAGAACGGTTAGAAGACTCACGACACGTGGAGTTGCAGGATCGACGTGAGGTTACACTAGGAAGCAAACGGAAACGGGCTAAACCGGTGCGGGGGAATGAAACGAGTGACCAACGAATGAGCAGATTGGACACCGATCGTATACGGCATAGTAGACCTCGGTTGACCAAGAAGAGTCAGGAACGGAATTCACGGACGCAAGCTCAAAGGAACCGGATGAGTCGTCAGCGGGGTGGAATACATAGCGAGTTGAAATGTGCAATGCACTATGATCCCGATTACGATTATAGTGGTCATCCGAGTGTGGTTTCCGAGAAAATGGACACAGTGTGTGGGTTCTGTCTTGCGATCAGATTCGGGAATGAGACTGTGGGTTGTGTTGTGGAAAAGGGCAGGTGAGATTGCCCGACTTAGAGGTACCAGTCGAGCCGCTGGCATCGTTGATCGTTGGTCAGTCGAGGGAGTCGAAACATCCAGTGAACGAAGTCGGTGTCCGTTCTATAGACACCAACACGTTCCCTCTCTCATGATGAAGGATCACAGGGCGGGACTCAAGATATCAGACTGGTAAATCAAAGTCTTGTTATCGTATCAGTGAGTCCTCTCAACAATCCCGGGAAGATTGTGATCACTAGAGCTTGGAAGTTTAGGCAAACAAAATAGGCAAAATAGGCAATCAAAAAAGGCAAAATAGGCAAACAAAATAGGCAAAATAGGCAGACAAAAAGGCAAAATAGGCAGACAAAAGGCAAAATAGGCAGACAAAAGGGCAAAAGAGGCAGACTAAAAGGCGAGATAGGCAAGAACAAAAAACAGCAAACTCGATCGAAATGAGCATAGTCGGCGAGTAAAATTCGGGAAATCGACGCAATAGGTGTTGGAAATAGGCAAAATAGGCACGATCAAACACAAGCATAAGCGGTAGGACAGCCGAAAGTCTGTGCTCGCGCGCAGACAGCAGCGAGCGAAGGCTTGTCATCCGTCGCGGAGTCATCCTCGCATGAATCCGGGGTGGCATGCCGATCCGTATCTCTGATTGTGAGAAGCTTCGATGACCGTTTATAGCTGGTCGGCATGCGAAGAAGCGCCGATGCGACCAAGAATCTCCAAGTTGACACCACCTCCGACACCAGTACACGATTAAGACAATTCATGGTTCTCAAAAAAGAAAAGATGTGTCCAAGCTATAACGGAACGGAGCTTGGCGGCGAACACATCGAGAACTGTTGAGAATCGAGGCGACAAGTTCGGTTGGAGACATACCAAACTCGAGAAGAAGCATGCGATGGTGAATGAATCGGTCTCAAGCACGACGAGATGATACGGTGCGGGGGCGGATTCATGGCACTGATCACAGCTCTTCTCGGTTAAGCTGTTTTCAAGTGTTTTTCACTTTTTTTTCACACAAACTTTTACAAGTTCATCTCACGGAGCTTCCCGAGTACATGACTCGGAATCATTCACCTTCTGCCTGTGACCACCATCACTTGGTAACAGTGACTCCAGAATCACGATGCCTTTTGAAGCGAGAACCCAAGCCGAGAATCTAGCTCAAAAATCATCCGAGATTTCAAGGAGCATGTCACTTATGTTAGTTCGGGAGTGCATGCGTCCTTCATTCTGTGGATCTCTGCGACTCTAAGGAACACGATTGTTCTATTCTCCTGGCTTCCTAGCAGTCTCCCTTCTGAGAGTTTTTCCAGGATTTCCCCGAAATTCGCATATTTCGCCTGAGAATGCCTATTTTTTGTCTGAAAATGCTTATTTTTTGCCTGAAAATGTCTATTTTGCCTAAAATTGCCTATTTTGCCTAAGAATGCTTATTTTGCCTAAGAATGCCTATTTTGCCTGAAAATGCCTATTTCGCCTAAGAATGCCTATTTTGCCTAAGAATGCCTATTTTGCCTAAACTTCCAAGCTCTAGTGATCACACATCAAAAAACTCCACATTGTTGAAATAAACCGCAATTTTCAATAACCGATTGATCGTCAGTTGTGGACCACTTGGGTTTCCTCTGGGTCTTTCCTAGCGACGAAGCGCGAGCGGGAACGCTAGTCGCGAATAAGCCTCGTTGAGCGTGATTTATCGTTAGTGAAACTTACCTGCTATGAGATTCTGACGATCTTGAAAGCTGACCCTAGCTGACCACCGATTTTGGCGTTTTTCTTTTTTTCTACTATTTCCATGTTTCCCTGAAGTCTCCAGAGGCACCTGTCACAAAAACTGAAGAAATATTTTCTCCTCATATTTTTCAGAATGGCCAGATCGTCTGTGTGGTGGCCGCAGGAACCCGCTAAGACGTCCTTCAAATTTATCGTAGCGGGAATTTTCCGCCGTAGCATTTGGTCCGTGCGGGAATGAGCTGGTAACCATTCTACAGACCTTGGATGATAATACATCCACTTAGCGAACTCTGATCGCACTAAGTGCCCCGAAGTACGATCTGGCCGAATCTAGTGCGTTGCTAGTCAGTCGGCAAGCATCTGTTTCCGGATGAATCGTTAACGGGACCACGGACTCCCAACGATAGAAAAATATCCTCGTGCTGTCACGCGGTTTCTCGAGCTTGTTTCCTTTCATTATGCATTGTATCGTGAAAGTTGAAGCGGTGAGTCGCGGTGGATGTTTGCTTTGGCGTGAACTTCATACTTTATTGGGAACAACGCCAGCGCAAACACGATTCGCTGGTTTCCATTTGTAAACCCGCGACGGCATAGAACCGATATGACGAAAGAAATTTTTAGCGAAAACTTCGGGCCCCGCGAACAGGTATCACGCTCAAACCACGGCTCGGACTCCGGAGAATTCTTAGCGGAGAAAGCCGGAGCTTACCTCATGTATCCCTCAGTGCCCCCGGCAGCGAAAATCTCGGAAAAACCCGAAATACTCAGTCTTTCCCTCCATCGTGAAGTCTCAGTACGAATTTCGCTCTCTCACGATGACTGAGGCCTGCTGACCGCTCCTGCGATTGGCTCACACGACCTCCCCAAGCGGAACCAGACGCGGACCGGGTCAGGGGCTGCCGGCTTCTTGATTTAAGCTAAAGGTCCCCGCAGATCTCCACGGTTGAGGTCGCAAAGAATAGCCACGTGAGACAGCGGTTCCCTCGGAAGAACGTGACTAGCGTGGCATAACCGCCGCAATCTTGAGCGACTTCCCACGGCTCCTGTGGGTACTGGGCGGGAACCCATAGGGGAAACCCCGCGGTCGGTCTGTCGATGATCGCCGATTGCTTCTTAAGATCCCGCTTGAGTCGAGGCCCGTCCGTGGAGGTCGTGCCGTTTTATTCTGAACTAGCGTCCCTGATCGCGCTTCGCTGCTACCCCTGAGGTTCTGGAGGAGCAAGGCGTCGTTTTCTGCTACTGCAAATTACCCATTTGCTACGAATAAGAGCATATTTTGGGAGGTCCGTAGTTGACCGTAGTACCTGATAGTCCGATAGTCCTTCGCAAGGAAGAAAATCTCAGTTTGTCAAGTTCAACTTGTATTCGAAATCCTTCATCCAGTTTGTTGTCTTTCCACCGATCAGAGTCACCCCGGTTGACTCTTCCCGTGGCTTGCGTTCGAGGGTATTGACAAACGTGTTTGTTCAATTTGTTTGTTCATACGTATCGCCATAAATGCGATGATTTCAAACACGCATTCAACACGTGTGCAGGGGTTGAGCGCGGTACCACTGGTAACGTTCGGCGAAAATCATCCGACAATAGGATAAGAGCCGCGCCGAAGGGTTGTTGCTGACTTCTAAAGTCTCTCAAGATGCGATCAAGCGCTTCCAGAGCGTTCTAATGGGCCTTTGTCGCTTCGTCTCATATGATAAGATCACTTGTTTGCAGCAGCCTCCTCCAGCTGGAAGTCTCGGAAATGTTGCGAACCGGCGCCTCTGCCGCGCAGGTCGCCCTCCCCCAGAAGTGTTGCTGCTATTCCGGACGATGCAATGACGGGGGGGTGGGGGCGATTGTGCTCTTTGTAGACGTACTCGGGATTGTACTTGATGCACTCGACTGAGTCACAGTATTCGACATCGATATGAGCTTTAACAAACGACATTAATATGAGCTTATGAGCACCTCAATGCTAGGGGCCTGATATTCGAATATCAGGGGCAGAATAAGAGGAGTGCCACCGACGTACTCGGAGGCCAGCATTCTGAAGAGCTTGGAGGAGTCTGGAGTGACAGGAGTTTTTCGAGTCAAAAGGGGTCCAGAGATATTCGAATATCAGGGAATATGGTCAGCCATGAATTTGCCGTGAATTCACTCGAATTCCTTCATGAGACGCGAACTTTTGGGTTATGCTGTTGAACCGTAAACCTAAGTTCCCTTCATGTCTTCTTCCTGGAGGGGGCCCACCACCGGCTTCCAAGCTGTGCTAGGATCGCATGGCCGAGAGCTACTTGCCCAATTTCATGTCGATCGGAGTTCGGATGTCTTCGCAGTCTTGGTCGAAAGCTGTCCTTCGTACCAGCGCGACTGGTCCCGCACGGAGCTGTCATCGCTGTCAACAATGATTCCTGTATAGACGTAGTCGACATCATGAGCGTACCATCGAAGTCTCTCAACTGCAGATTGTAGCACAGGGTTGCACGTCCTACAACCGAATCCAGATCATCGGTGAATTCCGGCCAGGGGCCTAATGTCATCATCGAGTAGGTTACATCAATTAGAAGAACATTACGCTTCTATCGAGCTCGGCTGTCCTGGAAATTGATTCTTTGGACGGGGCCGACGGTACTGTTGACTTCTGTAGCTTGCAGCTGCGCAAGGTTGGGTATTACTCACTGAGTAACCCGCAATGAAACTGCGGAAGCGCGTCGTCTGGCAGTGGAGTGACTTTGGCCCACGGAAAAATGCCAACGGCCGTTGATCCCTCCGGAGTCTTACTTTCGTCGACGTAAGTTCCATGTCTCGGTCTTTGGCTCCGAAGGCTGGATTGGCTTTACGTATCCGGAAGATCGAAAATCGTAGAATCGTTCAACTTGGAGCAGCTCCGAGACCTTCCCATTCGACCACATTGAATCTCGCGCTTTCTTTTCTTCTTTTTCTTTCGGCTCGTACGATGAAGCTGTCCCTAAACGTCAACAACACGATTCGTTGGAGCTCGTCCATAGGCACAATTCCTACGGAGCCTTAAACGTTGAGAACTGGAACCTCGTGTACCTAATACAGGTTCCCCAACAGCAGCGGCCCCAATCTGTGTGGCCGTGCAGCGGACGTACTTCGACTCGGGTTAGAACGCTTGCGCTCGGGCATGAAGGCAAGAACAGCACTCTCGTATACAGTAGGCTACCCACGCATGGAATACTCGTGATCCGGAAAAACAACCGTTGTCAAGGCCTGCGCGGCTCAACACGGTCGACACCGCGGCCGGTGCGGTACGCGCAGCGGATGCTCGTGGCGCGTTTGTTTGAATGGTAAAATGCTTTGCCATCCGACGACGAAGTGTTTCGGTTTTCTGAAGATTCTTGCGTTGGAGGACATTTTGGTGGGGAATAGGGTAGCCTATGTCCTTCCTCGGTCGGTTGCGCACCACCACGCGCGTTTTCGGCACGATCCACGCAGAGGTGACGGCGTTTATTCCCGTCAAGCGGGCAACTTGAGTTTGCCTTTTATCTATTTAGATGTGGGCTTGCATTCGTTCTGTGATTGTTACTTCTTTCCCCCCACCGGAAAGAGGTGTGTTCAATCGTCGACCACACACCAAGTGAATGAAGGGCACTTTTTAATATATGATTACGCCCTGATAAGTGGGGACTCTTCAGGCGGTCGAATTACAAGTGGGCATTCTCTTAAAACGGACGCTCCCCAATGGACGGAACGGATTGGAAACTTCGGTTTAGAGTGCTAATGTTGGCATCAAAAACTGAAGAGCGCTCATTTTTTAGCGCTCATTTCCGGGAGCCTCTGCTGGGGCCTCCAACAGCATGCTAATCCAATAATATCGGTAAGCTTTCGGTGGTGGACCATCTTCGCGGAGGATATCTGGGATCACGACTAACGTTGTTCCGGCCTCAACCCCACAGAATGGGACGGTATTCCTGGCATCTCATCTAGGAACAGCGGAGGCTTTTGGGGTCAATGAGCATGCCGTCGCGTTACCTGACTCGGCTGTAGCTACCTGTAAGAACCGTAGCACAATACATAGCAGAAACCCTCGGATCAATTCTTTTAGCACGGGGGGAAGATGCATCCTCCGTTGAGATCTTTGCAACAAACGCTTTCCAGACAGATTCATGCGTCGGAACTATCCGCGTTCAACACTTTTGTTTCAAAGTGATGGCCGATCTCCCATTCCAGGTCTCGGTCCACCTTTCCGACGCAGGGTACAGGGTTTTCGGTTGAATTCCATAGGATCCTAAGAGAAGCCTCCGGATTTCATTCCGTAATCAATCACTCCCGTCATCTGAGATTCCGAGCCTGGAATCTTCGTATTTGTGAGATACCCAAGTTCTTATGGCGGTCCTGATTGATGCGCCATTTGGGAGGCCGGGTACACTCTTGCGGCCGCGGTCCGCCCGCGACTCCGAGCGGGTACTCAACGTCGCGCCGAGCAGAATAGGATTTTCTAAACAATCGGAGGAAGAGCGACATTCGCCGAGGAGTCGCAGGAAGAGAAGTTCGGGGTCGAACCGACGGCGGTTCCCGCCCAGTACCCACAGGAGCCGTGGGAAGTCGCTCAAGATTGCGGCGGTTATGCCACGCTAGTCACGTTCTTCCGAGGGAACCGCTGTCTCACGTGGCTATTCTTTGCGACCTCAACTGTGGAGATCTGCGGGGACCTTTAGCTTAAATCAAGAAGCCGGCAGCCCCTGACCCGGTCCGCGTCTGGTTCCGCTTGGGGAGGTCGTGTGAGCCAATCGCAGGAGCGGTCAGCAGGCCTCAGTCATCGTGAGAGAGCGAAATTCGTACTGAGACTTCACGATGGAGGGAAAGACTGAGTATTTTGGGTTTTTCCGAGATTTTCGCTGCCGGGGGGCACTGAGGGATACATGAGGTAAGCTCCGGCTTTCTCCGCTAAGAATTCTCCGGAGTCCGAGCCGTGGTTTGAGCGTGATACCTGTTCGCGGGGCCCGAAGTTTTCGCTAAAAATTTCTTTCGTCATATCGGTTCTATGCCGTCGCGGGTTTACAAATGGAAACCAGCGAATCGTGTTTGCGCTGGCGTTGTTCCCAATAAAGTATGAAGTTCACGCCAAAGCAAACATCCACCGCGACTCACCGCTTCAACTTTCACGATACAATGCATAATGAAAGGAAACAAGCTCGAGAAACCGCGTGACAGCACGAGGATATTTTTCTATCGTTGGGAGTCCGTGGTCCCGTTAACGATTCATCCGGAAACAGATGCTTGCCGACTGACTAGCAACGCACTAGATTCGGCCAGATCGTACTTCGGGGCACTTAGTGCGATCAGAGTTCGCTAAGTGGATGTATTATCATCCAAGGTCTGTAGAATGGTTACCAGCTCATTCCCGCACGGACCAAATGCTACGGCGGAAAATTCCCGCTACGATAAATTTGAAGGACGTCTTAGCGGGTTCCTGCGGCCACCACACAGACGATCTGGCCATTCTGAAAAATATGAGGAGAAAATATTTCTTCAGTTTTTGTGACAGGTGCCTCTGGAGACTTCAGGGAAACATGGAAATAGTAGAAAAAAAAAAAAACGCCAAAATCGGTGGTCAGCTAGGGTCAGCTTTCAAGATCGTCAGAATCTCATAGCAGGTAAGTTTCACTAACGATAAATCACGCTCAACGAGGCTTATTCGCGACTAGCGTTCCCGCTCGCGCTTCGTCGCTAGGAAAGACCCAGAGGAAACCCAAGTGGTCCACAACTGACGATCAATCGGTTATTGAAAATTGCGGTTTATTTCAACAATGTGGAGTTTTTTGATGTGTGATCACTAGAGCTTGGAAGTTTAGGCAAAATAGGCATTCTTAGGCAAAATAGGCATTCTTAGGCGAAATAGGCATTTTCAGGCAAAATAGGCATTCTTAGGCAAAATAAGCATTCTTAGGCAAAATAGGCAATTTTAGGCAAAATAGACATTTTCAGGCAAAAAATAAGCATTTTCAGACAAAAAATAGGCATTCTCAGGCGAAATATGCGAATTTCGGGGAAATCCTGGAAAAACTCTCAGAAGGGAGACTGCTAGGAAGCCAGGAGAATAGAACAATCGTGTTCCTTAGAGTCGCAGAGATCCACAGAATGAAGGACGCATGCACTCCCGAACTAACATAAGTGACATGCTCCTTGAAATCTCGGATGATTTTTGAGCTAGATTCTCGGCTTGGGTTCTCGCTTCAAAAGGCATCGTGATTCTGGAGTCACTGTTACCAAGTGATGGTGGTCACAGGCAGAAGGTGAATGATTCCGAGTCATGTACTCGGGAAGCTCCGTGAGATGAACTTGTAAAAGTTTGTGTGAAAAAAAAGTGAAAAACACTTGAAAACAGCTTAACCGAGAAGAGCTGTGATCAGTGCCATGAATCCGCCCCCGCACCGTATCATCTCGTCGTGCTTGAGACCGATTCATTCACCATCGCATGCTTCTTCTCGAGTTTGGTATGTCTCCAACCGAACTTGTCGCCTCGATTCTCAACAGTTCTCGATGTGTTCGCCGCCAAGCTCCGTTCCGTTATAGCTTGGACACATCTTTTCTTTTTTGAGAACCATGAATTGTCTTAATCGTGTACTGGTGTCGGAGGTGGTGTCAACTTGGAGATTCTTGGTCGCATCGGCGCTTCTTCGCATGCCGACCAGCTATAAACGGTCATCGAAGCTTCTCACAATCAGAGATACGGATCGGCATGCCACCCCGGATTCATGCGAGGATGACTCCGCGACGGATGACAAGCCTTCGCTCGCTGCTGTCTGCGCGCGAGCACAGACTTTCGGCTGTCCTACCGCTTATGCTTGTGTTTGATCGTGCCTATTTTGCCTATTTCCAACACCTATTGCGTCGATTTCCCGAATTTTACTCGCCGACTATGCTCATTTCGATCGAGTTTGCTGTTTTTTGTTCTTGCCTATCTCGCCTTTTAGTCTGCCTCTTTTGCCATTTTGTCTGCCTATTTTGCCTTTTGTCTGCCTATTTTGCCTTTTTGTCTGCCTATTTTGCCTATTTTGTTTGCCTATTTTGCCTTTTTTGATTGCCTATTTTGCCTATTTTGTTTGCCTAAACTTCCAAGCTCTAGTGATCACAATCTTCCCGGGATTGTTGAGAGGACTCACTGATACGATAACAAGACTTTGATTTACCAGTCTGATATCTTGAGTCCCGCCCTGTGATCCTTCAGCATAAGGGAGAGAACGTGTTGGTGTCTATAGAACGGACACCGACTTCGTTCACTGGATGTTTCGACTCCCTCGACTGACCAGCAGGGATGGGGGACATTACATTTCGAAGTAATTGAAATTCCCAATTACTAATTCCCCTCAGAGAATATGAGTTCAATTACAATTACCAATTACTTTCATCAGCAGTAATTATTTACTTTTAATTACATTACTTTTTGCAATTACTTTCCAATTACTTTTCAATTACTGCAGTGCACAACTTAAAATATTCAACGCCCGAGGCTTCTCGCTGGCGAGGAGGAGGAAATTTCAAGTCAATCGCACCAAAAAAAAACAAGAAGTCATGTCTGGCTACGATTCCAGGAGTGTTTTGAACCCTCATCTCTCATCTTCGAAAAGCGCGGACCAAAGGTCTTATCATCACAAAAAAGAGAAAACTTGTCTCCGAATGAGCTATTTCACGGGTGAGGGAGAATATCGAGTATTGAACGTTGAGGAACTTTCCGCGAGGCGACTCCTCACTCGACACGTGCTTGCGGCGACCGAAAATGCTCCGCATGGACAATATAGAGAAGTAATTGAAAAGTAATTGGAGATCCGCCGAATCACTTGGGGGAAGTAATTAATTACTAAGTACAAATTACTCTCGAAATCACTGTGATTGACTCAATTACTAATTACGATTGAAACGTAATTGGAGAGTAATTTGTAATCAAATCTCCAATTACCCCCCATCCCTGCTGACCAGCGATCAACGATGCCAGCGGCACAGCCCACAGTCTCATTCCCGAATCTGATCGCACGACAGAACCCACACACTGTGTCCATTTCCCCGAAAACCACACTCGGATGACCACTATAATCGTAATTGGGATCATAGTGCATTGCAACACATTCCAACTCGCCTTGCATTCCATCCCGCAGACGAGTCATCCGGCTCTTTTGACCTTGCGTCCGTGATTTCCGTTCCTGAATCGTCTCGCTTAACCGAGCTCTACTATGCCGTATACGATCAGTCTCCAATCTGCTCATTCGTTGGTCGCTCGTTTCATTCCCCCGCACCGCTTTAGCCCGTTTCCGTTTGCTTCCTAGTGTAACCTCCCGTCGATCCTGCAACTTCACGTGTTGTGAGTCGTCTAACCGTTCTCCGGATGACGTGCAAGTGTAGTTTGAGTGCGGCAGGGGTCGCCCGGTGTGTTCAAACTTCTCGATAACCGTGAGCTGAACTTCATTGATGCACTCGTAACAATGAGTTGACTCGATTCTCGATCGCGCCGTCGCTTCTCGCGCCGTTTGGAGTATCATTCAACCATAGGAACACATGGACGTGCGGCGAACCGCGAGCTTGGAATCAGCCCGAAGAAAATTATCAATGGCATGATGCTGAGCGAACGGACTGATGGTAGGGGATCGCAGAATCCGGAGAATTGTAGGGACCAATATCCAGGACTGAATGCTGCAGGTAACCGCATCCTAATTCCCCAACGTTGCTTTTCGTGCAGACGAAAGCTCTTCGAGAGCCTCGTCCCCCTCCTGCGTAATTCATTCTCGGAGCTTATTCAATAGATTCAACAAATGAGGCCAACCTAGCTCATTCGCACTCAATGTGAGGAAGAAAGTCGGTTCGTCAAATTGCCGGAGTATCGCGAATAAACCCTTCTCTCTTGTCGACCACTAGTGCACGGAGTTGGGTGTTATACTGACGTACTCTCTTTTTCGTGGCACTCATCTTCGGATTAACAAGTTTGCTGGACGCAAGATATGCTGAGATAGCGCGAGAAGAACTGCTTCTTTGGATGGGCCGTTAGGAATTTCAAATTTCGGAGTCCGCCCAAATTGTGTGAAAGACCCTGCTGGTATAGAGCCGAACCGCGGATAATCAGTGTTGCAGTGACGTACATTCTTTTTCGTGGCAATCATTACGAATAACCAATTTCGTTGGACGCAAGATACGCTGAGACAGCTCGAAGATAACTGCAGCTTCAGACGGACCGTTAGGAATTTCTTTCGGATTCCACCGACATTCTGTCAAAGCGTGGAGGCCGATTTCAGCGCAGAGCAATTTCAGCGCAGAGCCGATTTCAGCGCAGAGCCGATTTCAGCGCAGAGCCGATTGCAGCGCTGGGCCGACTTCAGCGCGGGGCCGATTTCAGCGCGGAGCCGATCTCAGCGCAGGGCCCATTTTAGCGCAGGGCCGATTTCAGCGCACAGAGGGCGTCTCACACAAACGGTGTGATACGAAATGCAACCGTTCGATGTGAATGACTGCTTCGAGACAGGAGTCTTGAACTCCCTCGGTAAGTATGTCAGTGGCTCGTTGAGACTTTGACGGGGCCGGAGGGATCAGAAAACTCCCCGAGCGTAGCGAGGGGCACTCGCCAACGATCCTCCGAAGGATTTCAACACCGAAAACACATGAAGCTATGGTACCGCATGCTTGGCTGTGGTGCTTGGATACGACGGCGCTTCGCGCTGAAATCGGCCTTGCGCTGAGATCGGCTCTGCGCTGACATTGGGCCTGCGCTGAGATCGGCTCTGCGCTGAAATCGGCCCCGCGCTGAGATCGTCCCTGCGCTGAAATTGTCCCTGCGCTGAAATCGACCCTGCGCTGAAATCGGCCTGCGCTGAGATTGGCCCGCACCCTGTCAAAGACCTAGTGGGAAATTTCATCGTGATTTCTTTCATTCGTCCGGGGCTCAGAAGTCTCTGGGCTGTGAGGTCCATACTCTTTGAGAGATTCAATGCGAAAGATTCAGAGGCAAGGTGGGGACCGGTCCGATTAGAAGCGCGAGGGATTGTGTTCTGTACACCATCGTAACCGAAGACCTTTCAATCTTGTGGCGAAAAGTGCGGAAAGGAGCAACCCATTGCCAAATGAGGGGTCTCTTCTCGTGATATCGGCGATTCCGAGGGGGTTTCTTCCGAGGAACCCTTCCCCGAATTCTAGTTTCAGACAGAGACCTGAAGAAAAGTGACACTGCCTCCCCAAGGACCTTCGGGAATCTCTCATGCCCCCCGGGGGTGCCAGTGGTTGAAACCATCTACAACAGCGGTTCCCAAAGTAGGGGGGCGTGGAAAAATTCTCGGGGGGGGCGTGGCGTATTTTCCCCGTGTAAGCACTTCAGTACTACAGATGGGAGCCGAAATATAATTTCGACATGGAGAGAAACCCTGGTCAAATCCTCCTCTATGCTCTACTTCCCGCCTGAAATTCGAGAGAAGTCTCGACAATCGATTTCGCCGGCGCGTTCTCTGTGTTGTTTTCGGGGAACTCCCTCCCGTGTTCATTGCAATGGCCTCCATCAGTTTCGAGCTTCCTGTTGACGCTCTTCCCTGAGGGTGAAGGGATCACCGATGTTCACAGGAAGCGAGGAAGGGCGTTGTTTACGATAATAGAAACAGACCCGAACCAAAGTCAAACTTCGTTGCGGCGCGGCGACTGGATATGGAAGTTCTGAAACATTTTTTGACAGCATAGAGCAGCGGTTCCCAAACTGTGAGGCGCAGGGACTTTCCTGGTGAGGCGCGAAAATATATTCGGAGGAAAAAATCCGGGATGACATTGCCAAACGGTTCGAACTTCATCCCATATCCCGACCAGCGCGGAAGGTTGAGACTACCATACAACGGATGATGGGTAGATATGGCGCGAGAGTGTCATGATTTCCTATGGATGGGCATGGCAGTTTGCACGCCCGCGACGAGATCCATCGATAAGTTGCTGCGCGCGTCCGCTCACTTTTCCTACTACCAAATGCGGGAAACCGCATACCGACGGCGAGCCTCGTGCATCTCGACTTCTGTGCAAAAATGGCTCTCATTATATGAGTCTTGAGCGCTTCGTGAATTTTCGCTGTTTTTGGTGGGGTTTGGAGAAGCCCACTTCGAAATGTGGGAGGTTGATTGCAGCTATCAGCATACGGTGAGGCGCGTCTACTAGGACTACTGACAAGTGGGGCGTCGTCAAGAAAAGTTTGGGAACCGCTGCACTAGACGATGTCAGATCCATGGGGGCCGATTACGCTATGAGAGAAGGAGCAACTCTCAAGCGGATGGTTTCCAACTCAGTCAGTCAGCCAAGAATGAAATCGTCTACCATGGCATAGCGAGCGAGCAACGCGCACCGTCTCTTTGAGAGAGGAATCCGAAGACGTCATTCTAGGCGAGGATGAATTTCCTGTCAAACAACCGACGCATACTGACTCGATCCGAGAGCAACGATCGTGTGCGGGAATACCAACAGGATTTTGATGGATGTGACGAGGCGTGAGATGTTGGTGGAGTTCGAAATCCAGACTGAGAACCCTTAGCGATGCCGACCAGTATACAGAACGATACAATTTTTGTATCGAATAGATCCTCACAGGGATCATTCGGAATGCGGAGTGTGTCGGTCATACATATGAGCCATCGCGCCCATCAACCGATACCTTTCAAATTCGAGTGTGATCATGCATAACCATCAGCCCGTCATGGAAATTGAACAAGAGCTCCGAAGAAAGCTTCCGCTGCGTGGATATCTTTTGAACTTGATTGGGAACTTCCGAGAGATCCGCGAGCTTCTTTGAGTGTGAGCGAGAAAGGCATTTGGAGCTCGAGGAATATCGAGCACCTCGATGAATTTCTGGCGAAGCCCAACCCACCAAGAAGGACTAACTCTTCTTATGATACATTTTATTGATATCATTATCCACACGAGTTCAGAGAGAGAGAGAGAAAGAGTCGAACATCACTCGTTGCGGCAAATGACGTGACGGAAGAGGAGAAATATTCAACGACGGACTTTTCATCTTCAGGGGCAACGTTCGCGCTCCCATTAGCGCATATCTACATCACCTCGATATCTGATTCGAGTTTCAAGAGGTCATGTCAGCATGAATTTCAAACCTTAACAATCCATGATAGGGACCAATTTTCCACCATGGGCGCTATATTCCGTGAGCAGAGCTACGTTTGAGTTTGATTCAAACGGGACGCCAGGCATGTGGGTGACCTTCACTCGGTGACTTGAACTTCGAGGAGGTTGAGATGTTCCGCGACGCTCGGCAGCGGCAGCGAGCTTCGAGTCACAGTGCAACGCGAAGCTGTTGGATCCATCACGCCTCGCTTTCGTCCGTTAGTTCGCCGAAAAATATCAACACGAGCTGCCAGAACGCTTCCAACTCGTTCACCAGGTGACTATGATGGATAATGCAAAAACCCACCGCAATCGTCAAAAGGATCGTGAGATGAGCAATGAAGAGAATATTCATCTCTTCCAGGCGCATAGGTCCGACAGAAGGAACTCTGGCTGTCATTTCATATTTTTTATAGAGTGAAATCAGTCGTGGCTCCGCAGCGAGAGTGTTGTCTCGCGTTATCGAGCCCCGGGATAGACCCCGCTGATCTTTGTCGTCGCCAAACCAAAATTGTGCCTCGTCGGGATTGTTCGGTGTCTTCGAAAAGTAGTCGTATTGGGGTCCGTAGAAGCCTTGCTCCAGTGTCAAGCGAGTTATCTGAGCAAGTCTGTGCTGATCCACTTGACTTCTTTCCCCGAAGTGGCCCGAACAGTGGGCTTGGGACGGATTCGAGCTGGGAACTCGTTCGAAAGGAATCGGGAGGGGCGAGATGTAGCTTTTCAGTAGGTGATCGGCCTCACACATAGTGAGGAAGCTGGTGAAGAAGAACCGTTTGGTCAAGCCATACGTGTTGACGATTGAAATCGCCTTACCACTGCATCTCCTCGTCTTCAAGCCAATGGAAATCGTCTGGTCGGGTGATACTTCCCTTTCGTGTTGCGGTATGTGAATGGGACCCTTCCCTGAGGCTACAAACCAGTCTTTCCGATCGAGAATCAATTCACAGTCATTGACCGTGCAGTTGGAAGAGCCCGACCAGGTGTCATGCATGAATGACACAGCCTTGCCTTTCAGAACAGTCGGGGGATAACGGACGAGTAGCGCGATCACGCCACTTATCAGCAGGATCAGGAGTTTCTGGTGGGTTGACTTCAGCAAGGATTCATCACAGTTCCCACTAAGGAGATGGAACGCTGTCGGGAGCAACTTCAACGCGGAGGCCCGTGAGCAACTCTGGCTCAAAACCAGGATCACCGGCAGAGCGATCAGAGATGACACTGTTAGTGGGAGAGCATATTTCAGATACAATATAACCTCGGGCATTATGGACTTCTTCCATGGTGCAGGAGCCGCCAGACGAACTGCTGCGTAAGAATAGCCGTACACGAAATTCTTTGATTCCTGCAAGAGACAGGGATCGTCAAAACCTCTATCATGATCAACGAGAAGTTATCAGATAAATCATGGGCTTCAGATGCCTTATCACAAATCAAACTGATTTACTCACCGCATCGCATTTGCGGATCTTGATCGAGTCGACGAAAGGCCCCGGCGGAAAACCAACTCCGAAGAACCATATGTTGAAGGTTCCGTTGCTCCAATTTGGACGATGATCATTCTCAACGAAGAACAGATTCCTCAGTGCAAGAGCTGTTGTTTCTTGGACATCCAGGAGGAACATGACATTCTGAAGAGCTACTATGCTCCGACGAGCGGTTGTTGTTGAATGCAGAGATACTCCATCGGATTTCCGCACGATAAGGACAGATGAAAGGTGACGCAAAAAGAAGGTGTTCATACCAGAGCCCGACAAGAGCATGCCTCCGATGGCCGTCCTGAGTGATTCTCCTGTCATGAATGTGCTGTCTCGTCGATTGTTCATGACTTGGATGATGATTCGTTTCTCAAGATTGAGGTTTGACTGGGGCAAGGCCTCGAGGCACTTCTTGTCGCCGCACTTACTGTACACGCTCATTGGGTCCACTCGGCTCCGTTCCGCCCTCGGTTCACATGCGAGGACGACTTCCCTGTCATTTTGTTTCAGAACGAAGTCTTTCGTCGATAAGAATAGATGTGATCTGAAGTTAGGCCACAAGTCGTTCACTGGCTCGCAATTCCTGCCCGCTACGACGAGGTGAAACACCAGGATGTACTGGGGATGCCTGTCGTGTATCTCTGTGATGACATCGCGTAATTCTTGTGCGACAGTCTTTGCCGTCGCTTGATGCTCCTCTGCCGCTGCGAATGCTAGCAACGGTGAGAAGTGTAAAATCATGAAAGATGAGAAATACATTCAGAGAATATCATGGAGGCTTCCTAGCGTTCCTCTACTGAAACTCCTCGTTCTGCTAGCGAGTGATATCAGGTAAACATTGGAAACGGACGGATCGGTGTTGTGCTGGTTGTCAAAGAAACATTCATTCAATCAAGGGACAAATCCATGGAGCTTTTTATCGAACGAGCCAACCCTCATCAGCCTGACCCGAAACATCGTTTGATGGGATTTCTTTCCAAGTAGCACACGTTGAGAGCAAGAAGCTTCAGCTACATGTACAAAGACCCACACAACTCATCAGCCTCATTCGGACGCGTCAACGTCAGAGCTCACACCGCCCGCACTGGACTGTCGTTCCGTTTGTCCCGTGAAGCCCCAAAGAACGTCATTTTCTCCTCTGATTCGGGGAAGATCGATCCTGAACGAAGGAATGACGACGCGAATATCATTCACGCTTGGATCGAAATGAGCTCCCCTTAGGTCGGCCGCTCGCAGACATTCTGGAAAGATTGCTGGGGAAAATGATTCGAAAACCAGGCTTCATTTGAAACAGCGGATCCAGTCGATATCCCACTCTCTGCATTTCTTTGTCCGCGTTTGGTCAAGAATCTAAAGCAACAATGCTGCAGCAAAATTCGTCTCATCTCGATCCATGCTTGACGGTCATGAATGAGGAGATTTTGAATCGTCTCCAGCTTCTCCCAGGTGGACAGATGAGTCCAGAAATGATGGAAAACACTGGTTCGGACGAGCGATCGAACATCGACCGACGTGGGTATGTGGACGCAAGACCAACCTGAACTGGTGAATGCGGTTGTTCCGTTCCTTCTGGAGTTGAAATGTTTCTCTCCCCCGATTCCGAGACGCGACAGTGGATTTCTCTCGAATCATAGATCATAATCGATCGGCTCGATGTGTCTCGTGCGGAATCCGAGGGATGATCCAAATAACAGCCTGACGGAACAAGCGCTGGGGAACTGCGTTCACTTAAATTGGTGTGAACGAGCTTCACAGAAAGAGAAGAATTTCGTTTTCGGCGTCAAACCAGAGAGTCTTCAGAGCGAAGAAGCGAATTGGGAATATCGGGAGCAATCACGCTCAAGATCGTCGTTTCTTTGGAGTGAGATTTAGTCGTCCATGTAGTAACTTCGTGGTCATCCCCTATCGCTTGCTCGCAGAACGCTGAAACTTGCGGCCGTGATTCTTTCCTGCAGCCGTACGCTATATCAATGATTTCCACTCGAGGGATTCCCCCTGCTTGCTCTCGTATCCAAGGGGACCGCAAGAGACGTGCCCAAAATTTTCCGGACGGAGAGGAAGGCCTTTGACTCGGTTCTCCCTAGCGTAGTGGCTGCCAAACTCAGCGCTTACGGCTTCCCTCACAACATGTGCACCCTTCTTGAGAGCTTCATGGTTGGGCCGACGCATATTTCTCCGCGCTCGCCGCCGACTCACGGGTGCCATAGCGGCCATTGCTCGAGTTCGCCATTTACTGACCACAAATACGCTTCTTCAGATATATACCACGCGATCTTCTCATCACGCCTTAGCTACTGCTCGGCTGCTTCCGGACTAACATAAGCAGCAAGAAACATATTGAGCGCATTGCCATACTTCAAAAAAGAGCGAAACGTCTCGTAGCTAAGAAGGGGCCACGCGAGCACACCGCTTTGTTTACGGAATTCAGTGTCCTCCCGTATCCCCAACTTATAAAGGTCGCAGTTTGTCAGTTCATCCATAAAACATTGAACGGATCTGCCCCTTCTCACATCATCGCGCTGGTCCCTACCAGCTCAGTCACGAGAGGTAGCAGTACCCGGTTGCTCATTCCCCATCGGGGACCGGCCTCCGTTTACAATACGTCAACTGTATCTAGGGACCCCGTTATATGGAACGCCCTCCCGGGCCAGCTTACGATCCGATAATTCTAGTCGACTCCCCAAGCTCTTGACTGAGCATTTTACCAGTCAATAGTGTGAATGTTAATATGTAATTTGTGCCTGCCCAAGCGAGCTTCGCTCTTAGGGTCTCCTAATCAAAGTTGGCAATAAATCAAATATCAAAAACGAATATCAAGTCGTTTATTGGGAGAACTACTCCCAGAGCCAAGGATATGCTGTACAAGTGACCGGCACCGAGTTCCCTGGCTTAATGCTTTGTGAGGAGACCGCACAGTGCTTCAAGCCGGAAAAGAATCATTCCACGATCGCGATCACTCTTGTGATGACCAGAAAATTTGCTCCGTGTCTGCCCAAATGCTAGCGTACTTCGTTTCGGAGGAATTCAACCCGCAAAACCGATATCAGAGTTTACGGGTCGAAACATCCTAATAACCCTAGATTCCGGGCTATTTTACTCAGGAAAAACACCGATCGCGAACACTCTGGAGATGGGCTCGAGGTAGCATAGAAATCGCGCGCCACAGAGCCAACCGCCAGACGATTGTATGGAGGATCACCTTTGTCAGCTCAGCTGTATCGGGGACTGCAACGATTCAATTCCAATTCAATTCTTTGTATTCAAAAGGGGTGGCTATGGATAGACGTCTCGAAACAATGTCACTCATCGGAATACGAAAGAAAGATGCCACTTTTCAAAAATTATTAGCTTATTAGCGAACCAATACGCCATGAGAAGGTGTTACGCACCTACTCAGTTCTGGAAATCGCCTTGGATCTGATTGTACATTTGCTTCTACATCTATTCCTACGTATGTCGATAAAATGGTGTATATCACCACGGGCTAGAATCCCACGAACCATTCGTGCATCTTGTTCTCGAAGTACCGACGGGACAAGTGGAAGGACAATAGTTCCTCTTGGAATTGCGCATCGGAGGTGTAGGCGCCTGAGAGAGTAGTTCTGAATGATCTCGATGGCCTCTATATATCTCAACTTATATGTATAGTAGCCACACGGGGGAGCAATACAAAAATTTTGACAGGGCGAGTGACTGATAGAGCCCCATGTATAACTCGGGTCATCTGACGACGAAGCAACGGAAGATTGAGTTAACTAGCGATCGAGAAGCTGCTTACGAGCCCCATTATGGGCTGCTCGAAGTCGAGGCTAGGCGTGATAATTATGCCGAGATCCCGATTACTGTTGATGACGGGAAGTTCAGCGCCGTCGATGCTGAAGGTATGCGGGTATAGGCTCCGAGTCGATGTGCCCGGAACAGCGCATTTACTTGACGGGAGAATCATCTGGTTTTCTTTTGAACATCGGAATGAATATGTCGCAGTTTTGGAACGAAATCCCCACATTCTCCTAGCATATCAGTCTCACTTTTGTCGATGTCGAAAATGTTCATTGTCGATGTTTGTTGACAATAATCACAAGATCGAGTTTCAGCTCTCTGTCACCCAGGGCCGGCGTAACCCAAAACGGCGCCCCGGGCGAGGAAAGATCGAGCGCCCCTCGTTGCTCAACGATAGCGAGAATCATGGTCGCAACTAGCTAGTAGCCTAGCAGCGGCACCAAACAGGATATATGGCGCTTGAATACGAGCAAGAGCGTGACTAGCGCAACCGATTGTGGGTGAGAACGATTCGGGCGGAAGAGTAAAGTTTTGCGAGCTTTATCGGCAGCGAGCGCAGAAAGTACATTACATTCAGGTTTCTGTCAGCGATTGTCAACAGCTTATGGGGAAGCGCAGAACGAGTTGTGACGGTTTGGCGCTCAGCGTGAAGAATGACTGTGAGCGGCTTCGAATCCGACCGCATTCTAGCGCGAAAGAGATTCGCGCCAGGGTTAAAACTGCGCATTTTTCGAAGTCCGAAATTCGCTTGCGCTCGCCAACAGGAAGCCGGACGCGGGGAATTTTCTCATCTTCGCCTGTCAGGCGCATAGGGTGCACTGATTTTTTTCTGCCCTCAGTGCTAGGTACTTGAAAGCGGCAAGCTGCCCTTCTGAGGCGGGGGCGCTTCTACACTGGAAACGTTCCGATCCTTGGAGACATTTCGTACCGGAGACGGCCTGACTGACGGCGCCCCTGGGCGCCGCGGGCGACCGCGCTGGTCGCCTCCCCCTAACGCCGGCCCTGCTTCCACCACTACAGCGGGAACCTTGGCGCCACGTGAAGAGCGGAGAAGACCCTGCCGCGTCTTAGAGATCGCATGTGAATCGAAGGGAATCGCATGGCGATCGCATACGATGGACGCAGCCCACGGTCTTGCGGCAGGAGAGCTGACTCGAACCCTGCCGTCTTCGCCACCTCCTGAATCCGTATCCTAGCTCGCTACAACGAAGCTTGGCCAAGCTTGGTCTAGACTGTCGAAGCTGAAAGCCTCCTCCACATAAGTCGCTGTCTGCTTGATCTCTACGAATGCTGTTCTTCAAGCTTGAAACTCCCTCAGATCAACCAAACTTCCCAAGTCTTCGTTCTCCGGAGACCGCAAGGCCGTTCAAGAGTCCTCTCGGGCGTCAAACTGTTCTCCCGCCTTCCAAAGTGGCCACCAGCAGCGGACGTCAGAATCTTGACTGGGCGACATGCTGCCGTATTTCTCCATAGCTATATCGTTTCTTGTCTCACAAGGGAACCTTCTCTAATGGAAAGTTCGAGATCGAATCGGTAGGGGTCAGGAAATGTTGCCCCTGATGAAGGATGATCGCAGCCGAAGTTTCACGTCCTGACCGCCACACCACAAAAAGTACTGGCGGTTTCAAAATCGCGGTTTTCATCGCTCTACAATCATTTGTGATATATCAATTTTCAGCGCCGATCTTCAAGAATATGATCAAATACGCATGGTATAAGGCGGGATATCTCACAGACGATCCAGACAGATTCGAGACTCCGATTCAGTTTTGCTTCGATTCAGTGGGGTCGAATCCATGCAACACTTGCGGTGTCTTCGCGTTCTTGAGATGTGCTTATTGCCAAGAGTGCTTTTGTCTGAACCATTCTGTAATCGAGATCTTGCATAATAGATGCGTTTGAGGTTTCCTTCACTCAAATCGGAACTCCCTTCGTCAATAGAATCAGTTCCAGGACGTGATCCGGCTCCGTTGAGAATTTCCCGTAGAGCTCCATATTAAAATCGGGATTTTGAAACCGCCAGTACTTTTTGTGGTGTGGCGGTCAGGACGTGAAACTTCGGCTGCGATCATCCTTCACCAGGGGCAACATTTCCTGACCCCTACCGATTCGATCTCGAACTTTCCATTAGAGAAGGTTCCCTTGTCAGGTATGCACGGAGGCCCCGAGCTGTGCGTTATAGCAGTATATGCCGAAATCCGTGAAATGAGTGCTGAAATGGATGATGCCTTCGTATTCATCAGACGAGGATAGAAGACTTGAAAAATAACCTCCCTCAGAAGTTCCGAGCGTGAGGATCTACGTCTTCCCACTAGCTTATTGGGAATTGTGAGGAACCTTCTCTCGAGCAACCAGTGACGCCTCTCGGATTTCAATGCATATAGCTGAACGGAGCTCTTCCCTCCCATCGATGAATCAATGTCTCTTCGTTCCAATTATAGCATTGGGGTCATTGGTTGACCCCTCAAGTTCAAAACTTCGAAAACAGTTTAGGAGGCGCTTGAATTCACTGAGCTACTTCCACTGTTTCTACTCTTGCAGGGATCGATGGAACATGTTGTAGAGCTGGAGGAGTTTGAGAGATCGCTCGTAGTTACGGTGTAAAGGAGCAGCCCGGGTGAAATTGAGATTCACACTGCACTGTTTATTATGATACTCGTCTGATACCTATCTCGGAGATGCGAGGAATTTGGAAACGCGAATCTCGGGTCCCTTGACATATTGGATTATTGACAGAACATGGTTCTCAATCTCCAGATCATGATATACCTATGCACGTAACAGAGGGAAGCTAAATGTATATACATTTATACATGAGAATACGTTTTTACGGCCAATACACATTGCCATAACCTTCAGCCAGGATCTTCGTCTGCACTAATTCAAACAACATTCGCCGTCTGAAATATGGGATATCCGCCTGGCTGAAGTTGTGTTCGACATCTCTTGCGGCGTAATCGGCGTATTTCAGTGCGAAGACGCCGCAATCGTAGTCGTTATTCTGTTGTGGGATGCCACCGACCGTCTTCAGATTCCAACGCGCGTGGTCGATGCTGTCGTTTTTCTTCGCCTTCATCTCCAGTGAGAGATAAAGAAGAACATAGAACAGGCATCCTGGGTTCTGTCCCCCGAAGGAGTCGAGATACCTAATTTGCTTCCCTCGGAAGTCCACTACCACCATGCTCCAGTGGCACGCCGTGTGGATCGGCATGAGGAACATATCGAACGCGAAAATATCGACGTTCTTTGTCCATCGCTGGACCGACTTGTAGCCTCCGGTGCTGAACTTCGTGTAGAAGTGTGTGTCGAAAGCGTACACTGAAGGAAGCGCTGGTGTCGCCTCATTTCGCTTTCTGATGAGGGCGAGGTAAGCGTTCATGACTCGGTCGTTGAGCCGGTTGACGCCGCGAAGAGTCTCCAGATCTCCCCGCGACACTTCTTCCCTCGCGATTCTGACCACGACATCGTCCTTGGACACGGCCAGCACGGCGAAGCAGGCAGCTTCCATCTCTCTCGAGATCTCCGGAATCCTCGGGAAGTTCAAGATTCTGGCTCTTTTCGTCATCTCCTCCGCCCCGTCTGGACTTGCCTGCCGCTTCCTGCTCGCACAGTGGTTCTGTTGGGTCGTTGAGAATCCGGTACGCTCGACGCTGGAGCCCATTCTGAAGTTCAAGAGGAAGGTATGTTTGAAGCGACACAAGAGATGTTACTCTTACACTGTACTGCACTGTTGTGTTTCGATTGTATGAAATCAGAAGCTTCTAACTGGATTTCATGACCCCGCCTCGTTCGTCTACGCCTACAGCTGAATCAATCCTCTCGCCGTGAAGAACCGTTGTCTGACATGAGAGCATCAGGCCCGCCATGCGAGAGGCATAACGGGTGGTCCGATTCCTGCCCAATACGCGCATTTCGGACTTCTACGAGGCTACTGCGGTGGGAAGATGCAAAAAGGCGGCTCGAAGAGAGTTCTCGAACTTTGGTTCCTGATGAGATGATGTTTAGATGAATAGGGTGTGAACAGCGACTGATTACCTTGGGGGCAAGATCCGCGATTCAAAGTAACCTCATCATCCCTGGAGTACGATCAAAACGAAATCAAAGCCTCCAATCGAGAGCCGTAACCCGTATCCTTTCTATGGTTTCGTTTCGAGCAATTCGATCATCTATGCGAACGGTAATTGCAGTGGCTTCGCGACCCCGAAAACTCTGAAGCGCAGGACGCAAGACTGTATCAACAGAAGAACGCGATGAGCTAACCACCCATGGTGTGGTTAGCCAGCGGTGCCGGCTGTACTAGTCGCCCTGTCCGGTGACTTTGATGCCGCGACGGTGTTTTTCGTCGTCTTCCTGGAGCCGAAATCACTTCGACTGACAAGATTGACTGCATCTTCGCAACTCAATTCGGAGGGAAGTGACGACACAACACCGATGCTTTTGATTCCAGTCGTAATGAAGGGTGTGAAACCAGGTTGCTCAGTGAGCGGTCGAGCTCGTGCATGGGCGATCGCGATCACGGATCTCAACATGAAAAATCGAAATCCTCAATTACGTTTCCCAGATACCAGGGATAGTGAAAGCTCAACACTCTCTGCTACTTCGAGCGTGCGAAAGTTGCGTCCGAGGAAACAAATGGGAACAAGTGCGAAACCCTGATGTCTACGACCCTGGAAATGCCAACTCAAACATAATGTTCACTCAATTTGTGAGAGCTGTTTTCGAGGCTGCCGGAGAGAGCCGAAATGGCACATTTTTTCGCCACGGGATATCGACAGAACGATGTCACGGTTCCAGGTTCAAATATGGCGCACGACCCCGGCACGAGAAGGCGAAGCTTCTGCACTGCTTTCTATTCAAATCGACAACTTGAATTCCCGAGCCATCGATGGTTTTGGGGCGTGAAAGCCATGGATATGAACACTGCCAGCACCTTGTTACCGATTCAGTAGCTAGGAACCCCGATCCACGTCAAACTTATAAATTGAATAGGACCGCGGAAGTTTGAAAGATGTAGCTGCTTTCAGTTCCACGATGACCTTGGCTACCCCTCCGCGTCCCTCGCTCTATGCAGGAAGAATCGTGGTTTCTGGGAACCAAGGGGCCGCAATGCCAGAAGCCATGCACGCTGCCACCAATGATCAAGAAGGAGGAATCAAATGCTCAGCACCCTCTGGTAAACTGAGACTCAGTTAGTCTGCTTGCTCGAAACGTACCTGCTAACTGCGACCACCACATTTCCAGATTCGGAAGCGCTTGATTGCCCGGTTTCCAACAGAGCTTCGATACGGTCTTTGGGAAGTCCGTGCACAAACTGTCATGGGAGCGCCACTTGTAAAGCGGGGACACCATATCAGTGTATGTTCACGTCATGAAGAAACGCGACACCAGAGCGAAGCAGAGGGTGGTCAAGCGCAGATTTCCTCGGGAGTCAGTATTGACATGGGTCGTTTGATTCGAGTCGAGAAGCATTCTCATTGCATACAACCAGCGGACAAATATGGCTACAAAGGCTCTGCTAGAAATGAATGTCAGCCTGACCGCTCCTGAGAGCTGATTGATTCTTTATTGATCATCTCCTTGTTGTACTTACATTCCAAACATCACCGAAGACCCGTTCACTGGGGCGATTGCTCAGCTGGCTAAATGTGGCTTCGAATAACGTAGAATCACGTACAACAACGCTGAGCAGGCTTATTGGGCCAGTTTCTTGAAAGCAAACCCAGTCATACCGAATGTTTCACCTATGCCTATCCTCTGGTCAAGTTGACAAAGACTCTTTGGCCCCCTAGAAAACGATATGATCGCGATACAGTTAAATTCGCGAATGCGGTCGGCGAATCGAAACGACGCTGAGGCATACGAGAATGCTCGCTTCGACCTCTCTACAGAGACGGCTCTTCGTCGGAATTCCTTCTCGAACAACACCAGCGTGGGCAGACACCGTCGTGAAGTCATGAAAACGTGCATCGATACAGACAAGGAACATGACCTACGAACACGGACAAACATTCGGGTATTACAGAGATATTTTCGATAGGTAGCACTCCCCCAAGCTTAGCGGGGAATTTCACCACAAGCAAGCCCGCGACCATCGTCATGGTCTTGGTGACCAGACTCCCGCATCTTACTAGGGTCATGGGCCCGGTTGCAAATGTCACGCAAGCATGAGCGAAATTCTCAGCTGTGGTCACAAGATTCGTGGGATCCTGTCTTTCTGTCCAACAATCGTCAATACATCGGTCAGAGAAGAGCTGAAAGCAAATCACCTGAGCAACCCTATTGGGGGCTAACGGTGGGCGATGATGATCTTTGTAGTGGGTTCTATGGAATAGACGAGGCTGTTTGGGTTTGGAGGGACGGTTGCTCTTACACCTACGCAGCATGAAAGGGATACCATCGATGCGTCAAGATCCGTCAGGAACCAGATGGGTGTCATTCTGTGTCTAACATTGACTTCCGGAAATGCCTGAACAAAGCTTTTCCTTCATGGATATTCTTGATGTTTCAGAATTGGGGAGGCTCCGTTCCGCGACTTGTGGTGAAAACGATCGAGTCCCCACGCAGTGCTGTGTTTGCTCAGCCCACTCTCAGATTGCTCAGTTCGGATCGAGCGGAACCGCTTCGCCTCATGATCAGCGTCTCTGCGCTGAAGACGGTCGCTTCTCCGAGGGAGTCCTATGGCTACACGTGGGAGCGTTAGCAGGCGCGTAGCCAGAATTTTCCCTGGGGCAGAGCTGAACTCTTTCCCTAAGAGGACACCCTTGTGAAATTCTCCAAAAATTGGTTGCTCGACCACAGTGGCGGATCTAGCCTCGACGGCACCCGGGGCAGACCACCGAGAAAGCGCCCCCAAGCCCGATTTTCCGTGGGAAAAACTCAAGTTTCAGGACCTAGCGATGTCTCTTTGCAAGCCAGAAGTAATTTATTTAGGAGTATCGCAAGTTTTTGCATTGTTTACATGTTATCACAAGATCAGAACCCCGATTTCGCGCCCCCCTGGAAGCTGCCCCGCCTGCCCCCCCCCTAGATCCGCTTGACCAGAAACCTCAACTTGGATAGTATGAAGCAAGGGGTCCTGGGGGGGAGGGACATGTATCGATTTCAGCGCAAATGTAGGTAATGGAGGTTTTCAATATCTGAGGGGAAATCAGACGACATTCCGGTCGGAGATCGAAGTCATCCAGACGACAGGTACATCATGGAATCCGCTCCGAGTTCACAAAGTCCGGCGAGCGTGAAACACGGGAATGCTCTCGGAAAATTATGGAATTTGACGAAGCGCATTCAGGCAAATCGAGTCGAATAGCTACTGTTTCAAATGGATCTTTGCCTCTGGCGGTGCATTTAGATGACACATAGTCGCGTCTCCGGTGACGAATTCATCCAGGGGCTTCTGGAGAGCTGGGCAGTTGGGTTGCCTGGATATGACATTCATTGACATGCTTGTCCAAAATACTTCTACGTGCTTGCATCCGTTCATCATCATGGCTTAGGCACTGAGAGCGGGGAAGATCTTTTCGCAACTTGATGATTCTAGTTGGTATATTTTCTAGATCAGTGTTTCTCAACCTTTTTTGAGCTATTCCCTCCGTCACAGGCCTGGAATATTCTCATGCTCCCTCCCCTCTCCCTATCGATGGAAATAACTGCGAGAATGTCACACAATGACTCATTCTATTACACTCCGTTTGTATATTATGTAAACCGTTGATCACCGCACTCTTCGATATTAGTGTCTCTGACTCTTGACGAGAAATGTTGAATGAAAACCAGCTTCAAGTGGGCGAGCTCGACTCCATTTTTAACCTTTCATCTACAGCTCATCCATTTGCGGGAGCAATGGGAGAATTGGTTCCACATTGAAGTATTTGGGATTTCGCCATGAACACCGAAAAACTCTGCATGCCCCCAAAAGTGAGCACTTGCCCCGGTTCAGAATCACTGCTCTAGATCAGTGGTTCCCAAACTTTTTTTCTCGTGGAACCCCTGGAGGGGTTCCGCCATGTTATCTCTATGGGAAGCCTAGCAGCTCGTGGAACCCAAAGGTTCCATGGAACCCAGTTTGAAAACCACTGCTCTAGATGATCGACGGCGAAGTTCGCAACACACACACAATCGAGAATTCAGAGATCCATCTTGCAGATCACTTGAATTAACAAAAAAGAGAAGAAAAGCCTTCCCACGACAAGAGATGATCGATGGTCACGTAATTCTTGTGAAATGATGATTAGAACGAAAACTGTCGTTTTTGACCTGCTTCTCCAGGCATTCAATGTCTCCGCTTCGACTTGACGAATCTCTCAGAACCCAGAAAAATGGGCGGATGTATGAGTTGTCATTTTTCGAGGAACCTAGATTCGGTTTTCGGACTATTGATCAGTTTCTTCTCGCAGGGCGAATGCGTCTCCGGTGAGGTCCGGTTCGCTAGATTTTGAAGTTTCCCTTGACCGCTTGCCAAAAGGTCTCGGGAAAAAATTAGCGACTCTCACAACGACGACCTGGACGCGAAATCTATTATATCCACTTGGTTCAGAAATCAAGATGATCGCGGTGAGATTCTCTCTCTAAATCTCCTTTATCCATGGGAAAATTGCAGAAATTGACAAACTGACGGCCAAAACAATATCCAGTGGGAAATCCCCCACTCAATCGAACCACTCGGTTCATGTATCACATTCGCATTCATATTTTCACCGGGTATGGACCTTACAGCATGTTGTCACATTTTGGGGTCTGCACGCTCCTCCGCACTTCCGCTATCCGCATCGCACGAGCAGCTCGTTGTTCGTCGCGCACCTGCAGGGAACAAAGTTTTAGAATGTGTGGGCTTTGTAAAGAGTCGTGGCATGTTTCCTGCGCCGCATATTGCAAGGTTCAACACTAGAGGTTCCTCCTTCAAGCCTATGAGGGATTGGATTGTGCTGTACTCAACCTTGGAGCCACGTAGATGAATCAAAATCTTATCTTATACAAATATGAAACTCACCCATCAGGTCCTGCCTAACGATATCCGATTCCAGCTTGAAATTGGAGAGGCAAACAGCGCGCAACCGATTCCAACCGTTGACGACATTCACAGCCTGGCACGTTTGGTCGGTGCGGAAGTTCTATCTGGCGCCGGCGGCGTGGCTTTCGTACTGGGCCTTTGGGAGGGTCCATAGAATGAGAACTGGGAGATATAGCGCTTATGACCAGATCCTCTTTCCGATCGCTGTAACTCCGCTGTGCACGATAGCTCGAGATTAACGGATTCTCTCGTGTATTCCGCATCGAAGTAGCTCGTGTCGCAGTCCGATGCTAACGCCGGCACGAACGGAGGTGTGACTTCTTTCGCGAGCAGTTTCGTCCATGAGACATCGCGAAAGAATGCATGCTGCTTGATGTCGCTCGCGCGGCGCTTGCCTCCACCGAGACGCTTTTCTGGGCTCTTGGTAAGCAAACCGCTCACAAGAGATTTCGCATCCGCACTGAAAGTTGCAGGCATCTTGATTTGCTTTTTGCGTATCATCAGATTCTGCAAATCGGCGATAGGGTGGTCGAATGGATATTGACCGGTCATCATTTTATGCATGACCACCCCGAGGCACCACCAGTCTACGGCGTGGTCGTAACCCTTGCCCTCCAGGGCTTCGGGCGCGAAATACGACGGGGTACCACACAACGTTGACGTAGTCTCGCCTGGAAACAAGAGATGGCATGATCAGCCGTGGAAATGGTGGTTGCTACGTCCTCGACGCCAAGTACACGATGGAGTTTGAGGTGGGAATAAATGGTCGAAGCGACTCACCGAAGTCGACGCCGGCCTTGCTCAGACCGAAGTCCGTGATTTTCACGTGACCATCTCTGTCGATCAGCAAATTTTCTAGTTTGAGGTCTCGATAGATAATTTTTTCCCGATGTAGATGTTCGAGCCCCAACACTATTTCAGCCGCGTAGAAGCGAGCGCTTTCCTCGCTGAGGACCTTGCCCTGAGGGAAATTACGGCAAGATTAGGACTCCATGGAATAAAACGAATCAAGATTCGGGGATCTGGTCGAAGATTGTTCGGTGATGGGATACAACTTACCCACAGATGGGTATACATGTCCCCGCCGCAAGCATAGTCCATGGCCATGAAAAGCTTATCCACGCTTTGAAAAGCATATCTAAGCTGCGTGAGGAACGGATGTCTCGCTTTCTGGAGGATGTGACACTCCGAGAGGGCTTGGAGAATATGTGTTTCATCCTCTGCATCCTGGAAAATGAGATGAGAACCGTCAAACTGACTACCACATCCGCCTGGCTTGGTCACTGCTCGATGAGATTCAACCACCATCTGGTTTATGATATTCAGAGAAATGTACGAACCGGTTTCCGAACTATCTTGATGGCGCAGAGTTCTTCTGAAGACCTCTGTCGGCAGAGTAGAACTTTTCCAAATGCTCCTTTCCCCAAAACTCGGAGAAGCTCGAAATCATCGATCGTCATGTAATAATCGGAGTAGGCCAGGGGCGATCCATCAGCCCGAGTGTACGTACTTTCCGACGGACAGACCGAGTTTGTGGAAGCTGTCCTCTTTCGTCGGATTTTGGGTTTCCTGTCTTCCGCTGGAGTATTCTGGCCTCCTCCCTAAACCATGTTATATTTTGTTAATTGGAAGTGAACCTGTCAACTCAATTGAGCTTTGTTCTGGTGCAGACGCCATCGAAGCCGAAGAATGTTGTGCTCGACCCAGAAAGAAGGGTCTCAAGAGAGAAAACGAAATTGACTCGGCTCACTGCAAGCTCCGTCCTAGAAGAAAGTCGTATTCGAGCAACCTTGGAGCTTCCTCTAACTAACTTTCGAAGCGGAAGATCTAGGCTATCAAGCTAAGCATTGGCTGCCAGGCTGACGTTCCTCTCGAGTGGAAACTGTGATCTTGTCTCTCGGAGTCCGTGCACAGACCGCGTGCATTCACGAAGAACCACGGCACAAGCCGAACAGTCTTCCAAGTCAAAGACTAATGAATTTCGGGGACCCGAACACTGATCGTGAGTTCATGCATCAACTTGGGACAAAAGCCGCCCGGAACCAATTTCTCAAATCGTAGAGTCTCCCAAACCCAAAGCTTGCTGCACGAAAGATCCTGGAGTTCTCGTCAAACGGCTGGTTCCGATTTCAGGGGACCACACTCGGGCTCTCCTGTGCAAGCTAGTGGTCGGGGAGAGCTCCGGGAACAAATACAATATAATGTTGCGCCAAAGAAATCCGGATTCAGACATGAATGTATTCGAAACGCTAACAGGTTAGCGAATATCCATATTTCGACAATTTCGCGCGGCACGCGGCAGACGGCTTCTCTAGGATGGCGTCATCGGGGCCTCTGACTCGGGAATCATTCGAATCAGATTTTAGAACGGAGGACTAGGAAGAATCAGGACGGAGGAAGTGAATCCCTGACTTGTGAGTCAACGCAAAAAACTCACCCCGTAGGCTCCCCACAGGAATCGGCAGACTAGGCCTCGTGAAGTCTTCGGAATTTCCGTTCCCATTATGAATTCCTTATTTGCACTCCTTATTGTTAGAACTGGTTTGATGGACTGATTTTTCACGGAGTTGGTCGAGAGACACAGTTCACGACTTACAGCCGAACACAAGTGCTCCAGATCTGCGTCGGAAGTTCTGAACCTATCTCTCGTGCGAGAGAACCTTTGAAGTTCTCGCCACAAGCCTCCTCCCTCCGGCGGGGCTTCGGACACGGGGTATCCCAGGTTCTGGCGGATGATGTCGAATGGTTCTGGCCACAACGACCTGCCGCGGAGATTTCAGAGCAATAGACGAGCCGTCAACTTTCTCGACGTGGTCTAATTCGTCAATCGGAGGGCTCAAGCGCGGTGGATCATGACTTCCATCTTTCCGCTTGCTGTCATCGGAAGTACCTATTGATTTCCACCGTCGAGAAAACCGCCCTGGCACTTGACAGCGACTGCAGACGTTCTGAAGTCTATTTATGAGAGAACTTCCATGATTGTTTCCCTCAGGATCACGGCACAGCATGCTCATAGCCGCTTATCAGCTGCATAGTTGGAAGATTCGGATCGAAAACTTCATCCTCTGGTGCGTACGAGCGGAGACAGTTGATGATGGGAGCCGCCGATTTATCCGCGGTTCATGCGCTCATTCGGAACAGTCAGCCACGGCTCCGCAGATGAACACAAGAGATGCCCTCGTTGGAGCTGGGCCTATGAAACGGAATTTCGAAATGCCGGATGGCTCATAACATCGCAGATCTCGGTCTCAGATGCTGAGTACCCAAGATAAAATGCGATGGAGCGATTCCAGGGATAGCCCGTGGATCAGGGAATGCCCAACTCAAACCCAGGCGGGCCACATGCCTCAGTTGACGAATCATTTGCACGGAAACTTACAGAATGTTGGTGCATTGAGGCCGGATTGCAACTCGCTCCCGCGTATATTTTTGTCCCCCCAGAGATGATTTCTTCCTACAAACCTGTCTCCTCCGGCAATGCACCAGACGTGCACGTCCCTGCCCCCTCGTCGCGTGGCTCAAAACAACTTCAAGCACTTTCCGCACAAGCCAGAATCGCATGTTAACTCTGACATGATCCCGTGGGCCGCAGGTTGAGCCCAAATGATAAAGACAGCACATCACTACCCACCTGCGGAACACCTGCAAGAAAACGAGCAATGGTAGCCGGGTGCACGCCACGTCAAGTCGGCCACTACGACATCCCGGCCACTACGACAGCTGGGCCACTGCGACAACTCGGCATTAGAGTCAAGCCGGCCACTACGTCAACTCGGCCACCGCGTGGGTATGGAGGTTGGCTTAGGTCAAGTCAGATTACTATATGTTCGTGGTGGCCGACTTGTCGCAGTGGCCGGGTTGTCCCCATGGCCGGTATGACGCGTACCGATCCAGAACGCCTCGAAGAGAGAACCTTCCATATGGGGAACCTTCCGTATGATGAACCCCACGAACGACGAACCTTCCGCACGAGCAGCCTCACGTATGACAAGCCTTCCGAGAGAAGAACTTCGCGTATAACCGACTATACATACCAAAGTATGGTCTTTTTACGCGAGGTTCTTCAAACGGGAGGTTCGTCATACTTGAGTCTGTCCTTTTGGAAGGTTCGTCACGCGTGGAGTCATTTCTGGTTTTCGGGGTTTCTTGTACACGCGAGGTTGGGGCATAATGAATTGTTCATCCGATATCATTGACTAGCAGCATCTCAGGTCCAGAATCTATGACAGCTCTAATAGTCATTTTCTGCCTTGAGGTTGATGAATGTTTTCGCTCTCATCGCTTTCGCGACTTCTTGCGTTTCTCCTCCGCCTCGAGTGCGGGACATTCCCAGATGTGGTATTGTGTGCATCAGGCGCTGCAAAATCTGTACGTGCACACATCCGCACTCCCGAAGCAATCTCGAGCTGACGGGCCACCGAGGCAAAACTCTTTGTGTAGCCCATGAACTGAGACACGAAACGCCAGGGAGCGGCCGATTCATCCAGCCTCCTTCCAGGCTCAATGCCACATTGCGGGTATATGCCCCAACCAAATCCATTCTGCAAGTCGTGTGTATCACCCTGGCGGGTATGATTGGTGTCGGAACAGCGCGGGGTAGCTATGCGGCAGCTGTTTCTCATTTTTCTGCCATAGAGCGAGCGTTTTCAACGTCTTGTAGGGCAGTGGTTCCCAAACTTTTGAGTCCCGCGTACCCCTTCAGCCGCATTCTGGCCGTCGGCGTACCCCCGAATCAACCACCTGCGCAGACAGGAGGTTGTTTCCCGACATTTTTCACATCTGAGCTCTCAGAAACGCCCGAAATATTCTATGTGTGCTGTCATTGAACGGAAAGTTGTTGTGATCTCGGGACTTGAGACCCGATATCTATGTTTACGATCCTTGCTCGAGACCATTAGAAGTCCTCTCGCGTACCCCCATGAGCCGCTCCGCGTACCCCTGGGGGTACGAGTACCCCAGTTTGGGAACCACTGTTGTAGGGGACACTGATGCACCGCACGGGAGTCGTATGGGTATCGTCCTTCCTGCCGATTCCAACGTGGATTTTCGGTTTTGAGTTGATCAATGAACCATTCCACTCGGATCACTAAGGGAGAATGCTTCATCACGTATTCGCCATCTTCGAGTCGCTCTCGAGACCCCTCGAAACGCGCAGAATGTCCTACGATTAGAAGAGATACGTACAGAACCGCGACCGATGAGACAAAAACGCTCCCAGGCACTCCTACCAGATCCGGCGCTCTGAAGTCTTGTTCTCGCGATTTCTCAATGAGTACCTCTACGAACCATCAGAAAATATTGTGCTTCCGAGCTTAAAATCTCGCGATGTTTTGATCCGAGATGGTTCCGAGGAGGAACTCATACTGGAGTCGCGAGAACGGGGCTTTTCAGCGCCAGAGCTCGTAGACGTCAAAGATTTTGACAGGGGCTCATAGCTTATGTAGGAACATTTTGGATTCCGGAAGGGTTTACGTTGGAACCTCTCAACCAGAAGTCCTCCATTTGTGAGGGGAACTTGAAGAGGCGGCTGCGGCACCACCCTACGGGTTGCCTCAGTTTCCAGCAAGCGAGGGACGACGCCTCCATGAGGTTGATTCAGCCGGACGGATCTCATCCGCAGATTCTTCAAATCCCTAATATCAGATACCTAAGTGAGCAGAAGTAAGATCATTCCTACGGGGAGTTTTACTGTTTTCATTTCGACAGCAACTGTTCGAACAATTTTCCCACAACGATATCCATCTACCTCACAGGGGCTAAATGGGAGGGCGGGAGTTGACAAATGTGCATGATGAATATCGTTCTAAAACTTGAGAACATTACTGTAACCTCCAGCCAGAATCTTCAGAGCGAAAACGCCGCCATCAGTATGAGCGTCAGTATGGGAGTCCGTAGGAGCTAAAAGATTGAACCCAAACATGCAGGCACATTGCGGCTCAAGGTTTGCGCCAGTTTCTCGTATCCCAACCATCTCAACAACCGAGAGTCCGATCTCATGAAATAACGCAGACATTGGATCGACCCCAAAAGATATAGCAATTCACCAGCGGGATCTCAACAATGGGGCTCTACAGCCACTAGCTTTCATTCGCACGATTATTACGAAATGCGCTTCTCTGACTAGGGCTTGCGCGCACTGGTAGTCCCGGCATGGCTGTTTTTGGGGTTCTCAGAAATCACGATTCATACGAGGAGGATAGGATGAGCAGAGGTGGCTGTGGTGATCATGGAAAAAAAAACTCTCTAGATCTCGAGCAACAGTAACTTCGCCCGACTGAACCTGTGAACCTTGTGTGGATCCAGGAGGTCTGGAATTGATTCATTCATTCATGCAGTCACTAGCCGTTCCAACATGCACACATTTCCAACTACATCGGATAGCCCCTATCAGGCAAAGTGTGACTGTTGCTTATTTGTCGGATTCCGGGATTCGGGTAACCTATCCTTGCGCTAAGTGCTCGGAAATTTGATGAGATGTATCTGAAATGCTGCATGTCGGCGGTACCGCTGCCGGATTGGCGGAAACTGACGAGCGCGTGATGCTTCATGGATCGCGGTCTGCGTGGTTGGAGTATGGAATCAGGCACCGGCGCAGACTGATGAGAGGGGGTCGTGGAACAGAGCTTGAGAACACGGGATTCTAACAGCAAAGATCAGTTGAAGCTCACATCTCCCCTAACGCTCACGACTCGGATCAACACCTAACACAAGATGGGCTTCAGCGTCGACAAAACCGAATTCTCAACGACTCAACAGAGCGGTCCCGCGAAGAGGAAGCGCGGAGCGACTCCCGACGCCGCAGAAGAGGGAAGTAGTCTCGCGTGCAGATTTGGAGACCCTTTGCTGCTCCAACCGGCTCAATGAACGGATTGTGAACGCGTATCTCGGTCTGATCCAGATGCGCAATGAGGCGACACCGGCGGCGCTCCCATCGGTGTTCACCTTCAACAACAACTTCTATGGGAAGTATAGCACCGATGGTCACCAGTCGGTGCAGCGTTGGACCAAGAACGTGGTTATCTTCGCGTTCGAAATGCTCCTCATCCCGATCCGTACGGCGTGACATTGGAGCATGGTTGTGGTCGACTTCCGGGGAGGATAAATGAGGTATCTAGACTCTCTCGGAAGTCCGGACCCAGGATGCTATTTCAGTACTCTCCATTATATCTCGAAGGAGATGAGGGCGAAGACGAACGACGAACTCGACCTGGTCCGTAGGGATCTCAAGACGGTCGATGGAATCCCACAGCAACATAACGACTACTATTGCGGCATTTTCGCGCTCAAGTTCGCCGACTACGCCGCACTAGATGTCGAGCATAACTCCAGCCAGGCAGATATTCCATATTTCAGAGCGCGAATGCTTTTTGGAATCGTGCAGTCGGGTATGCTGGCTTAAAGATATACTAATGTTTTCAAGTTTTAGAGCTTCCTATATTCATCATGTACATATATCGATTTTCACCCGCCGCTCATAGGCAGATAGGTATCCCAGTGTTGTAGGGGAATTGTTCGATTGATCTCTGTCGAAATAAAAACAGTAGAGCTGCCTCTTGAAGATGACCTGATTGATGACCTACTGATTCACCTTATTCTTTTGAATGGTCACGAATGTTTCATAGGTCGGGCATTTTCTTTTTAGCAGGAACCCCGAGAGGGATCGACATATTGTCGGATATGCCTGTCTACCATAGACACTCAAGTTGAATCTTTGGCTCCATTTGTCGGGCACACTTCTTTCAGCAGACACCTCGGAGGGGGCTGAAAAATAGTCGGACATGCCCTATTAGAAGGAATACGGTAGGTATCTGAAACTAGGAGCTCGAAGAATACACGGATGAGATCCATGCGCCTGATTCAACATCGAGAATGTGTCGGTTGGTGACGCAGCGGCGACCGAGTTTCCCTCGCAAAGAGAAGACATCTCCGGAAGAGTGTCAATGGAGGCCCTTCGTGATGAGAATGGTCCAGGACGAGCTTTTGGGCCATCTTCGATATCTTCGATTTCCACGAGATCTGGCGCTCAAAGGTTTCGTTCTCGCGATGTCAGTATGAGTACCTCCAGATGCCATCTACGAACCATCTCTGGAAACATCGCGCGATTTCAAGCTCGGAATCACAAGGTTTTTCGATCTTAGACGGTTCCGAGGAGGTACTCACAGTGAAATCGCAAGAACGAGGCTTTTGAGCGCCGGACCTTGCAAGAGCGACTGCGAGCTTTTTTGTCCGCTTCGTCTCGTCTCCATGGCTCTCGAGAGCAACTTCAATACGGCGAATCTATGCATCATCGATATTAACCAAAAATGATCCGGGGAAGAAGCAAAAATGTCGAGTTTTTGCGGCTGGAAACCTCAGAGAACCCCGAAAACTTCACACCACTGAAAGAACATCAGAAAGGTCGCGGGCTGTCTGCCAAAAGAACCAACCAAAAGATTGCCAAATACCAAAAGAAACGTCTCTTTATCATTCATTAGCCTGGCTCTTGAGTTTCTTGAGCGTGATATTCTACTTCCGCAGCAAAGAATCGACTTTTTCCCAGCAATTTCAACCCGATCCCGGACCGAGAATAGCGCGATTTTGCAGCGCTCCTAAACATTTCTCAAACTTCACCAACCGGAAGTTTTCAGCGCTACCCGACCTATTTCGATTTGGAAGGGGAATCGAACCGCGTGAAAATATCGCCATTTTCCAACGGGGCCCAGGATCGACCCTGATTCCGCTGAACCCTTTCGAATGCGCGGATCTCGGATCCGTGTAATCGTCGAATCAGGATCCTCAAGTAAGATCCGCTGTCTGCCCTTCGAGTCATCGTGAGCGAAATTGAAATCGTGATTCGCTGTCATTCTCGAGAGTTGAAATTTCGTGAGGGGGATTCAGTTTTATTCGGGACTATTGATTAGTGATTAGAGTCACAGCTATTGATCAGGAATTCAGTTCGTCTGTGGAGACTGGGAATCCATGGCCCAGACTCCGAAGCTGAACGCAGGGTGGAAGCGGTTTCGTGGTCGAACCTGCGTATAGGTTCTCGAATATACTGTACTGTGCCGGAAGAGTCCACCTTTTCGTGAAAATACCTGAAACGTGGCTCACCAGAAGTTGTCGATTGGGCGAAAAACTCCAGGGAGAAGATTTCTCAGGAATCGTAAGGAACGCTCTGCCAGCTGGTTAGCTGGACGAAAACTACTCATCCGAGGGGAGCCACATCGCCATACACGAAAGACTGGTTGCGAGAATTCTCATGGAAATCGACCAAGGAGAGGAGTTCTGAACATGACCGTGCTTGAAGACGTGCCGGAGAAAGATGAGCTTGTCTTTTCAGAGTAAAGGCCGAGGCAACTGTGGTATCGGGATTTATCGAGTCTAGTTCAAGATCAATACAGTGTGTTCGAGTTTTGATCCGGGTTCTGAAACAGAATTCACAGGGAGAAGCCAACCAGTAATCTCCAGGAGAGTTGAATACAGGACAGAGCCCGAAACTTACGTATTTCATCGGAGAATTCAAATTTTCCGTTATGTTATCTTAAGCTTCAGTTATGGATTCCTTAATCGAACAATTCTCCGACACTGTCGCCTGACGTTAACGGAAATGAGTGAAAGACGGGGGCAGAGTGCTCGAATTCCCACGAGGGTGAGCTCGCCGAAGAACGCGGTTCCGAGAACGAGAACACTCACCACGAAGATTGGCCGGAGCGCATTGAAGCTTTTCATATCGAACCAATCAACTGTGGTGTTAAAATCCGTGAAGCCGCTCAAGTTGATGGACGACTTCTCTTTCTGTCCTCTGAAGTCCTTGCGCAAGGACTCCTCGACTTCAGCTTTTGAAAGGTCCAAGTGAGCCATCGACACAATACCACTTGTGAAAAGGCGTTCGATCGTCAAGCTCGCTCGCGGCGGCACGAGAAGGAGTTGTCCGGCCGGACGTTCTTCAATCCATTGTTTACCATAACCGACCCTGTACGTCTGGAGGTAAAGTTTGTTCTGGGTGAAGAAGTCTTTCACGATTGTCTCAAGATCCTTGGCGTCGTATGTTTCTTTGCTTAGCGGTTTCCCGATGAGGGTCATTTGTCGTGGATTGAGGTTGCACATACAGACTCCGTCCGAAAAGGATTCCCGTAGCACGTTCAACGAATAGCAAATAGCCATATTACGGCAATCAAACAGCTCTTGGCAGTCATGGAACACTTGTGGGTTCAGAAAATACGTCATAACGTCGTTCTTGTAAATCAATGCTAGGAAAAGGCAGAGGAATGAAGCAGAGCTCACCGCAATCAGCTGAGAAAACTTTCTGATTTTTGCGTCGCAGTCTACCACTGCTATGAATCTCAACCAAATTCCAACAATGATCGTCTGAAAGTCATTGATCTTCAAGCACGACATGACTCCCGCGACCATCAGCGTACTGAGCACGGTGAGGGCCCAGAGCTTAGGACTGAAAGGTTGGAGTAGGGCAAGTAAGCTGTTTTCCCGCCATCTTATCAGTGAATAGCAAGGGAACGAATCTGACTTTGAGACAGAATATCGGTTCTGCAGGCTCCGGTCGTAGTGTGTGCTAGCCACTTCAGTCATCAAGTAGGATACCTTGAGGATGGTAGAATTACACTGCATCGATCCTCGCAGGATTACACGAGGCCAATTGTGCTCGAGAGCCCTGAAGTAGCTGACGGATGCCAGAGACCACTTTTCCACGGTTTCTGGGCAGAAGTTACCCTCAACACTCACCCTCCAGAAGAGCACTTGATCGAAACTTTTGACGCAGTGAAGGTAGCGTTTCCCACTCGACTTCCAAGTGAGTGTGCTCATGAACTCAATCACCACCTTTGCTTCGATGGAAACGTCGAGGATGCATTTGTGGCGAAAATTCTGGAATGGGTCAAATATGAGCGGTCGTCGCGGTCGTTGCGGGCGCCCGGAAATAACAATGACTCTCAAGTCGACAGCCAGCACATCGAGGAAGTGGGGATCCAGTAGGCTCCCTGGTTCTTCGTACTGCTCTCTGGAGAAAGAAAGAACGAGCAAGCTGGCATTGATACGGAAGCTCTCATGGCACAGAAAGGAAGTGGTTTCTAGAATGAGCAGCTGCGTCGGCTGGATCCCATGACGGAGAGCGAAAGATTCAGCTTCGGCCACGAGATTCATTGCGTTCAACTTCATGGATCTTTGCGGACCGGTGATGCCAGAAGGAACTCGTAGGAGCAGAAGAATCAGTGAAAGTGATCGTATCATTGTAAGTTCAGATTGTTGTTGGAGGGCGATGAAGTACGGCTGAGACACAGGAGACCTCAGACTCGATGAGGAGTATCACACGCCGTTCACGGATGGGGAACTGAATTTTTTTTCAAAACTTTCACGGAGAGAGGCAACAATAGCGATGTCAAATCTTGAAGACGTGTCACTCGCAGCGCGCAGTTCGATGTCGGCCAAGACCGAGATGGTCGTCTTCACTAGAGGAGAGGTCCGGAACTGAACGGAGTGCTATCGATTGCTACCTTCCCATGCTACAGCTAGCTTTGCGAGAATAGCTGGAAAATCCACGGCCATCAATCGATCCACTGGCCCAAGTCGGTTTCCTCCGAGAGTATGTACGCAGTAGCGTTCGTGAGGGTGACGGGGCGAAGTCCGCGCCGGGCGGCATTCTCAGCGGGCGGCATGTCGGCTTCTTTGAATCTCGTTTTCTGTCCATTGGAGAGCACCTGACTTGACAAGAGTTATTTCGAGACGGTCTCAGCCCTTGATTTCCAGGGTCCGAAGTTTTCCAGGCAACACCCGTATCGTTCAAATCACGGAGGATTTCTTGGCCCTCATCTCCAGCGGCGCACAGTGGGCAGGCAGCGCCAAGAAATACATGTAGTGTCGAGCCTATACTCGATGGCGGTTTCCGCTGGGGCGCTACCAGACATGGTTCAGGTCAGCTGGACCGGATTCTCTGTCCAGCTCATTTTGTTGGTTTGTCCTCATCGAGCGTTTGAGGAGGGGGGATGGGTTCCTCACAGTCTCCCGGAAACTCGTGGCCCACGAGTCGTGGGATTTAACGCGGCATGAGCCGGTCTAGGTGGGCCGCGATTCGACACGCGAAAGATGCAACTCTTTCAGTTGCAAACTCAAATGACAGATGGCTTGTGCGGTTCGGCGGGACTTGACCGAATTAGAGACACTTCAGATGATTTCCGATTTGTCGACTCCGGTGAAGCGATTCTTGTCAAGTTCTACGGAAGGAGACGAGAAACAGATTCACAAACCGGAGGTCGAGTTCCGAGGCTTCCTTCTTCCGACGTTCCCGTTTGAATGCTTGATACCGAGCGGTCCACGTGAAAGTCAGTTCGGTGAGCAAGCGCTCGGGGTTGTTCGGGCGAACGGAGGCGCACGGAAACGATCGGTGAAGGTTTGTTTCAAAAACCCTCTCTTGCTTCTTTCGCTCTAACGTCGAATAGCATTCCCCCTGTGGATAGTTTTCGAACCCGATCGTTTGAAGTGGACGAGGAGAAATTAGGGACGTGATAAAATAGCTGACATCCTGATGAAGAACAGCTCGCCGCAGAAAGAAACGCTGACGACAAGAACACTCACAGTGAAAATGGCCGAATAGATCAAAAGCTATCCATATCGAACAAATCCAATGTTGTGTTGAAGTCGATGAAGTTGACCATGCGACCGAGGATGTCCTCCATTGAATCGTTCAGGTTGACCATCGGAGAACTCTTGAATAGCCTATTCACGTCCCCAGCCGTGGCGTGGAAACCCGCGGGTTTCACTAGAGCAGTCGCGAAGAGACGCGACCGTAGAGCTAGCCCTTGCCGAGACGAGCAAGAGTTGCCATTTGATGGCTCTAGGTCACGATGCTGTTTCCGCGCCAACGAATGAGAGGATCACATGCACTCAGTTGTCGCGATGATACCGAATAGTGGTATAGCAGACTCCACTGGTAGCTGTAGCGTGTTTTCTTGGTTGTGAGAAGAGATGTTCCAATGACGGTTTCATTTCATTTCATGGAACCAAGTATGAAGACTCGAGATAGTGTCGGGAACCCTCTCAACACGAACGACTCCAACTCACACCAGTCTTGGGTCTCTGGACAGAAACTTTGCGGGACATCGACTCTGCAGAAGAGCATCTGATCAAAATTGCTCACGCATCGCAGTCTTCTTATTCCGTCAAGCTTCCAAACGAGTGTGCTCAAGAATTTGATCAGTACATCGGTTACGAGGGAGATATCCAAAACACATTTGTGTCTGAAATCCAGGAATGGCTGTAGTGTCTGCGATCTACGGAACGGAATTCCGATCACTTTCGAGTCGACAGCCAACACATCGAGGAAATCAGGGACTTCAGAAGTCGGTGCCCTCTCAAACTGCTCCTTACAATTAGTGAAAGGCAGAACGAGCAAGCTCGCATTGAGATTGAAGCTCTCGTAAGACAGTAACGCGCTGATTTCTAGATAGTTCTAGATTTCTAGATAAGTTCTAGATAAGGCAACTTTAGGCAACTTTGTTGGCCGGATTCCACGGCGTGATGCGAGAGTTTCAGCTTCGGTCACAACATTTTTTGCAGTCAGCCTCATGGATTCCGGCTGCTATGCTGAGCACGAAATGGTAAGATGTAGCCACAGAAACCAGGGAGAAATCGCATCACGAGGGTTTCTGGTGAGTCCAAGGATGAGAGCTCCTAAATGTAGAGATAGGTCTTCAGATTTGGAATACCCCCTCTTATAAATGCGATGGGGACGGAACGGCCTGTCTGGAAAGCGAGGATTGCTCCTTGATAACGTCAGCCACACGTCCCGCATTCATGAAGCTGCATGAGCCGTCGACGCCAAATTTCAATGCATCAAGGCGTCGAATCGACGACGCACAAGGTGTCCGACCTTCTCTCCGCACTATTCTCGCAGAAATATTCATTTGCTGTTTGATGATCTACTTCGTACCAAACGGAGTCCATTCGATCGATACCGGCTCTCCGTCGAGTGCCCCAAGGCGAGAAAAGAAGCAGGAAGGTACTCAATCGACTGCTTGCTCCGAAAATTTGCCGAGAAGATCGTCACTCAACGTGAATCGGAATGGACCGGTGAACTTGTGTATCAAGGCAACGGGTGAAGAATCAATTAATAAATTAACTGCTGACATCATTTGCGCATGATCCACAGCTACGACGAAATCAGCGAAGCTTTTACTTGTATATGGAGCGCAGCGAGTTTTTCCATCCTTGAATAATGCGTTCATGAATCCAGTTTCCGCGACTAGGGCTATTTCAGAACCATTCCAACTCAGTGCGATTTCAGCGGGCGTGTTGAAGAAACGCGAACTCTACACAAGTGGAAAATTGATTCTCGGAATGCGCGTCTTCCTCACCGATAACGCAGCGAGCACGTACACGACATGGAATGCTTCGCTGGAATCGATTCAGTCGGATGCGACTGACGTGTCATGTAGTGCCAATGTTCAACAAAATGAAGTTCGGGGATTGTCGCTTGCAGATGCCAAATATCCTGTTCTTGGGATCCAGAACATTCTCAATGACCGGGCATGTGAGAATGCAGGCTTTCGACATCCGCTACGAAACGCAGATAAGCCTGACAACCCAAGCAGCCCCCTTCCTGAGCTCGTTCTAATCAGATAGGACGGCCGTCGGAATTCATGTTTTTCGTTCATGATCCTGACGAAAATGGCGGCCTTCTATCTCCGAACAACGAACGGCAGATCTAATCGAGCTTTGATGCGATGAACTACGAATTTGCCCGATGTCGTGTATGCGTGCGCTCAATCTCCATCTGTCGAGAGCGAGACGGAGTTTCCAAGCTTACAAAGCTCAAGCTCATCTCCAGGGAGGGAGTCTTGATGTAAGTCAATCGATCGAGACTTCGCGATCCTTCGGTTGGGGCACTCGATGCGTACAGATCAATTCGTTACTTTCCGAACACCGACGACCACAGGGAAATCCATTTTAAAAAAAACCGGGAGCGTTTCGGTCGGTGACCGTAGACTTTCAGACGTAAGGTACGTCGTGGAATGTATCCAAAGTTCGTTGAGCTCGGCGTAGGGCGTAGAGTACGTTTGTGGTCGCTGGTTAATGCAATGGTATGGATCAGTGTCTGAGGCAAACGGCGAGTCAGAGCTCGGAATGGTGTATGTATTTTGGTTGATGGTGAAAAGAATACACAAGGTGGTATTCGCCAAGAGTTCGAGTTCCAAAATTGGCGCATGCATCGGGCGGGCGTCTTGGAGATCGCGCGTGAACCAAAACCCATCACAGACGGTACACGCAACTCCGTATTTTTGCTGCAGAAAACTGGCCTGGAATTCTGTTGTTGCGACAAGGTATCTGGCTTCGTAGCTGGGCGTCGGTAACCGGCGTCGTGTCTGAGTCATCACTCTCACGTCGTAGATCATGAAGCCGCTTCCTCTCGGCGCCACCCAATGCCACTTCTGATGTTTGTCCATCCATGGCACATCAAGAGAAGTCAGACACACCAGACGAATCGCAATAAACGATGATTCAACATGTGGAAGATAACGTATCGAGATGCATGGCATCGGGATGGGCGTCTGGAACGATTTCACAACGCGGGATTTTGTCGGAGTCTTTCATAGAAGAGAATGGAGCGCGTTCACTCGGAATCACTGCAGAAAGAATGACAAATATGAAGTTTGACTGTAAGGTACTAAACCCAATTGGAAAGCTTAAGTTAGTTTGAGTCGGAAGTCGGAAGCAAAACTCTTGACTTTTCACTCGACTGAGTATAGACTGACTTCCGTTACTGCGACTTCCGAGAGAAGCCAATGGCTGACGCCCGGTAAGACGTACCTTCCGTCAATATAACCCATTCTAGTTGTGACACCATCGCCACGCTTGCATCACTGTGAGTGATCCGATTTTCTGAAAATCGCACCTTACAAGACCACGAGAACGTAGCTTTCGGTGTTTTTTTTTGCTTCATCTATAACTTGTAATTTAGAGAAAAATTCAATTGCTACTACCCAAGATTCTAAGTCATACAGACTTCACTGTATCTCCCCATGAGAAGGAAGTCGGCAGATGGACAGCTCCAAGATGGCGGCTCATGTGAATACTCTTGGAGGGGGTCTCGCTGATAGATTCGCATGGAAACGTGCAACGAGCGATGTCGTCGCTGGAAGGTCTCTGCCGGCTTATTCTCACTATCTATGGCAACTGGAACAGCCAAGTGAGTGAACAGATCCTCGCCGTATGCAATAATCTACATCCAAATAACATAGAGTGTTATCAACGGAGCATGGTATACTCCTCAGGTCGGCATGGTTGCCTGCGTTCTGATGAGCTCCGCGACAAATGACGCCTGCAGGAAGGAATTTCAATGCATTAATAGCGAACTGCCGTGGGTCAGCCCTCCCTATTATATGGGGGACTTCGACGCAATGATGCTTGGCGAATGGCGCATAGCTTCCCGAGATTCGAATCCATGGTTGCCGTTTTCATCACGCCCAGGCTCTCGTTACGAGGGCAGGTACGGCGCCAATCAATCTCGTAAGAGGAGTTAGTGAGCCGGGGAACGTTCTGGAGAGATTCTTGACGTGCTGCGCGCTTCTCCTCCTACCTCCTGGCGACATGGGACTGGCATTCGATGAGATAAATAAATAAATAAAGATGCCATCGTTGTCGACCCATAAGTAAGGACAGCGTCCAGAATGGTTTCTCTCTGCAACCAATCTCCGTCATTCGGGCCGCTGAAAGACGGCGTAGGATTGTAGTGGCCTCATTGTACGGGCCTCAGAGCCGATGCCGCACGAATAATGCGGTCGAGAGGAGAAATGAGCGGTCACGATGCAGGCTTGAAAGTCGAGACCCATGGAGTGCCCTGGAAGCTGATTCGTAAGTGTCTTAGACGGAGAATTTCGATGAAATTTCCATGCCAGGAGCATGCTAATATCAAGCTGTAATCCTGCGCTCAATCTAGTGGAATAAAGACCTGGCGGAGGTGAGGAACTCATCTTCTGACTGTGACTGTGAGCTGATTCTCCGCATTATATTGACCTCTGCTTGGAATATCTGATGCGTAACTTCCGTCCAGGATTTCGTTCTCCAAGCTGCCATGAATCATGTGCTGACAGAAGGAATTCACGGTGGGTTGGAAGATCTGATAGTGCTTCACATACATCACTCAAATACGATGCTTACCGTAATGTGACAGTTGAGGAAATGCAAACATCTGACACCAGGGATAAAACTCCTTGAAGCCCATTGTTGGCTTCATGCTCAAGAAAATTGTCTCGTTCGCCGATTCATCTCGTACACGTGAACAGCGCTGCTATTAATTTCATTTGACGCCGAACCAGCTGACTTTGGCTCGTCAATCTCGGAAACATCAAGTCTAGATCGATTCTTCTCTAAATCATCCGTGTACTAAAAAAACCGGGGCCGTTTCGGTCAGTGACCGTAGACTTTCTGACGTGAGGTACGTCGCGGAATGTATCCAAAAATCGTTGGGCCCGGCGAAGGGCGTGGAGCACGTTTGTGGTCGCTGGTCAATGCAATGGTATGGATCAATGTCAAATGCAAACGGCGAGTCAGAGCTCGGAATGGTGTAAGTATTTGAGTTGCTGATAAAAAGATTACATGCCTTCGTCGTAGATCATAAAGCCTCTCCCACTCGGTGGCACTCAATGCCACTTCTGCTGTTTGTCCATCCATACTGAATCGAGAGAAGTCAGAAATACGAGACAAATCGCAATTGAAGGATGATTCAAAATGTGAAAGATAACGATGAGGGATGCATTGCATTGAGATGGGCGTCTGGAAAGATTTCAAAACGCGGGAATTCGCCCGAGTCTTTCATAGAAGAGAACGGAGCACGTTCGCTCCGAATCACTACAGAAGGAATGAGGAATCGGAAGTTTGACTGTAAGGTACGAAAAGCAGTTGAAAAGCTCGGGTCAGTTCGGGTCGGAAGCACCAATCTTAGCTTTTCACTTGACTGAGTATTGACTGGCTTCCGTTACTGTGACTTCCGGTGAGAATCAATGGCTAGCGCCCGGTAAGACGTACCTTCCGTCGAAAATTTGTTTGTCCTCGACGAACTCTCACGCGATTCATCGGATGTAAACATTTCTCCCTCCACATTGTACAGGAACATCCCAGGAAGAACATTAGCTAGAGGATCAGGCACAATGATCCATATCGAGTTTTGCGGAGAGCATTTCATGTGGAAAAAGGCTGTTCTCCGACGTTTGTCTGATTATTTGTGTCTCAGCCCTTGATGAAGGTCCACGCGACCGATTAGATCGATATGATCACTCTCCTACGTTGCAACGCGCAGTGGAGGAGCTTCCCGGGTAGTTCGAGGGCGATAGAAATCGGTCGCTGAGAGTCATGTGAGGTTAACCTGAGAGCTTTCTGTATCAAAAATGAGGGCATTTTTCGTCGTGTGTCTGTCCCTTCGTGTCTTGCGCTCATGAAACGTCTGCGAGCTTGATCAGATCGACGAGACCCTTATCTGCGTTGTGGAGGAAAGGACACAGGTCATATAAAGTAGAACCCGGTTATAACGGACTCGGATATAGCGGATACTCGGATGCAACGGAGAGTTTGGTTAGGCCCCGGCCGTGCGTCTATCTTCTTCCATATTCAAAAGAACGGATACAGCGGACGAGCTTAATCCGGACACTCGGTTATTACGAACCGATTCTGCGGTCCGATGCCCAACTTCCTCATGGTAATCAAGACGGTTACAACGTACTCATTCCAGTGCCGAGTCGGCAACGATTGGATCTTCGAATTGCTCGAAACGTTGCGTGCAGATGTGCCCCTTTTGCCAATTGTACACGCTATTTGTGAAGATCATCTCTCGGCATTGATCGTTTTCGGAATAGTTTGATGTCATTCACGACTGTATGATCGGATAAGACGGACCTCGGATATAACGGACGATTTTCCACGGTCCCTTGGAAGAAGCTTTTTTTTCGCTATACGATTGATCGATCGACGATTCCGGGGGCAATCCGACCCTTCGTTTCAGAGCTTACAGAGGTTTCTCATGGTTCTTACAATCAGTGACCATTCTCTTTGGAGCGTGAGGGGAAGTTTCGGGGACGGTCAGACCATCTTCTTTCCTACAGGCACGATTTGTGGTCGATCTGACTGTAGATTTCGGAAACTATGGATATGATCCCGCAGTAGTTCCGGCGATACGTTTCGGATCCCGTCTAGCAGATCAACGGCCGGCCAGACCATTAGGACTAAGGAGATTATATGGGGTCGATCTGACCATACTTCCCGGAGTCTTTGGAGATGATCTAGAGTCGGCCAGACCATATTTTTCGGAGCCTATAGGGATGATTCGAGGTTGATCTGACTGATCTTCTAGGATCCTATGGGGATGCACTCGGGATCAATCTGGCAATGGTTCCTGGAGCTCATGGGATAGATCTGCGGCCAGTAAGATCAAACGTTTCGGATTTCATGGAAATAATACGGAGTCGTGACCGAGCCATGATACGAATTGAAATCGATTTTTGGAAGAATTTCGTCGCTGGGCTCGAGGGTTAGCTTGTCGTTTCTTGACGGCGCTCTTGAACGATCAGCCAAAAACATTGAGTCGGATTCAAGATATTGTCTTCATCTTATCAAGCGCCGATCACGCCGCATGCACTCTGACATCCATTCTAGGTGCGTCTCGAACACTGGGAGAGTTCCTCGAAATGAACGGGCCGCTCATCAATGGGACGAAAACCAAGTCTATGAGAACGGAAACCTCGCAGAAATTCACCCCTGCCGACGAGCGGATGAGTCGGTTGCGCTGAGAACGGATTTGGATCTGCCTCTGCCGGAGAGGCGTTGCTCTCATGAGGCGTATCGCCGAACGCGCACGGAGAGCCGATGTCGCGTTGCGCACGACAACGACACCTCGTATTCTCTCTTCCGGACGCCCTCTCCTTGTTCGACTCGAACATAGCACCCATTCAGGCAAACGGCATTGGGAATGTGCGGGCACCTCTGACCAGAACAGGACTCTGAGCCTCCCAACGGATCAAGGCAAGTTTTCTCAAATCGACTGCTACGAAGAGGCTCGATAGTTTCGACTAAGCCCGAACTACCCGTTGCACTCCAACCGCATGGTGCCAGGCTGTTTTCCAAGCTTGGAACTTCATCATCAATCCGGTGACGGAGAAGCACAGCTTTCCGATAGTCTGCCGAGTTGCACATTCCTCTAGAGCAGTGGTTCCCAAACTGGGGTACATGGACCCCCAGGGGTAGGTGGAGCAAATGCTAGGGGTACGCGAGAGAATTCCCGCTTGTCCCAGCCAAGTACCGTAGTCCTTCATATTAGGATTTAGTGCCAATTTTTCGTTCAATGACAGCACACATTGAATATCTATGTTGATTCGGAAGCCGAGATGAGAAATATGTTGGAAAATGTACGTGGCTCGGTGATCTGGGCGTACGCCGAACGCGAGGATGCGGTCGAAGGGGTACGCGAGACTCAAAAGTTTGGGAACCACTGCGTCAGAGTCTAGAATGAGTGCAACGATTAGGAATCTCTGGTGCTCCAGCCTCATCAGCCTCATGGTAGATAAGCGCCTGATTATCATCCCCGTGTACTTCTCGGGTCTCGAAAAATCAAGACTTGAGAACTATTTTTGAGCTGAATGATGATTTGAACCGAGTTCCCTGACAACAGAACTGGATTTTCAGACGAGACAAATTCGTAAGCAACTCGAAGCCGATGTACAATGAGGCGCTCTAGCCCACAATGGATCCCGAAAGAATTCGCTGAACAACATGTGGCATCGACGACATCGAATGATCTGCCGAAAAATGTAAGATCGCTTTGCGCCGGAGGATCACTTTGGAAGCTTTCGTTCTTTGTGCACTCTCAGACTACCCATACATTCATGATGAGAAATTCGCTCATGCCATGCAGGAAGCAGGAATAGTGTCGACTAGCGACGAGCCGGGTCTCAAAGACGGTTCTTGGGTCTAGAAATGCCCGCTCGGATATTTCCAGCTCGATATCTTCATAGGGTTCCTAGTCTATAGCTCGATAGGGAATCGGCTCCAACGGTATACCCTAAAATCCCGCAGATACAGAAAAAAAATTCCTCCGAGAATTCGACCGGAAACTCCATCAGAAAACGAATCCCTCAGATAGCGAACCTTCCAGATGACGAACCGGGCAGATAGCGAAACTTCCAGCTAACGAGCCCGGAAGATAGCAAACCATTCAGATAACCAGCGAAGTTCGTTATCTGAGGCGTTTGCTATCGTCAAGATTCGTTATCCGAAGGGTTCGCTATCTGCCAGGTTCGTTGTCTGATGGGTTCGTCATGTGAAAAGTTCGTCACGTGCCAAATCTCAACCCCGAGAAGCTCTACAATGACCAGTGAAATTCACATTTGACGAGGAATGATCCACGGCACTTGCGGTTCACCTGAAGGAGCACTGAGAACGATCCATACAAGCGGGAATCACGACATTGCTTGAAAACTTTGTGCAGCTGAACGATGTAGGCCACAAGCAAGATTTGTGAAAAGGATTAATTAGGTTCACTTGAATCTCCCTGTACAATCTCGCACCCGCATCGCAACAGCTCTGAACATAGAACAAGCTTCAGCCACGAAACTGACAATGAGTGAGCCAGTTGAGTTGAAAGGGGTCATGCCTCGTCATGTTGAGACTTTCAGTTGTTCAAACAAGACTGTCTCAAGAATGTTGAATAACTCGAGTGCCCTGAGAGTGGAGCGTAAAAGACCACGTCACGCGGAACTCTTCCTCTCCCTCGAAGATGCATCACGTTGAAACTGAAAGATGTGGTCTCTGAGGTTGCAGAGCCGATTCCCAGCCGGAGAGGGCGGCGCATCCGGGTTCTCTCATTGTCGAAAACGATGGTTCTCCATGTCTTCAGCGGCGAGCATTGAGCCGCTCTCTAATCATGATTCTCTGCTCTCCAAACGCTCTCTCCGGCTCAAAGTATCGGGGTGTCTGACCGACTGAGGCTTAAAAGCCTCCCCAATAATTCGTAATGCTCATTCTGGCACATCCATCCCGTTCGTTCTACCGTCTTTCATTCAACTATCTCAGGTGATCCGAAATGGAGTCTCAAAGCGGTGTCATCTTCGTCGCGGAGCAGAGCTCGCTTGCGAGCGGCAATCGGAAGAGAGTCTCCGAAGATCCCGAAGAAAAACACAAGAGAGCCCGTGTTTCGATTGCCGCCACAAAGGAACTGAGTGATGAGTGCAGGACCTCACTGTGCAGTCTGGAAGATGCGGTGGTCGTGACCATCGCCAAGGAGCCCGTCACGAAGTCGGACTTGGAAACTCTCCGTGGCTGCGAGAGACTAAACGACCGCATCGTGAATGCCTACCTGGCGCTGATTGTAAAACGGAACCGAGCGAGGCCATCGCTGCCCAGGGTCCATGCAATGAACACCCACTTCTACGAGGTCTTCACGAAGAAGAATTACAGTGGGGTTGCGCGGTGGACGAAGCACGTGGATCTCTTCGCCCTGGATACACTGCTTATCCCCATATTCGTTCCGGGACACTGGTGCATGGTCGTGGTGAACTTCTGTGGGAAACAGATCAGGTACCTGGACTCTCGCGGGGGCAGGAACGACAGATGCCTCCAGGATATTCTCTCTTATCTCTCGCAGGAGATGAGAGCGAAGAAGGGAGAAGAGCTCAAACCGGAAGATTGGGAACTCAAAACGGTGGAAAATCTTCCACAACAACATAACGACTACGACTGCGGCGTTTTTGCGCTGAAATTTGCCGATTACGCCGCGCGAGGAGTCGAACACAATTTCGGCCAGGCCGATATGCAATATTTCAGGCAGCGGATGCTGGTAGAAATCTTGCAGACTGGACTGATTGACTGCGGCTACGGCAATGTGTGGCTGCTTTGAGTTTATCATATTTAGTATTTTATGTCAGGTAGGTAGCTAGAAAAGTTTCATTCCTGTAGATTCGCCCATATTTTCGTAGCAATAAAAGTGAAAAGTGTTCTTCATCGGATTCAGTTCTGCTCTATTTTTGAATAACATTGAGTAATAATATAGTCGCAGATAAGGTTTCGAGGGATTTTCCGCCTGCCGTGACTAGAATTAGGGATGGATCACTCAGCCATTTCAGCCAATAAAGATCCACTGTTCCCAGTTCTTACAATATGAGCACGCCTTGCAGCAAAACTTCCCTAAAAAAAACCCGGTGAGGTAGTTCAGTCTTCGACTGAACTGTTAGTTGCGTGGGACACGTTCCTTGGTCGGAGTTCATGTTTGGGGTGGTGAACTTTGTCAGCGGCGCAGTGACATCAATAATCAGCGAACGGTCTTAGAATCAAATTTGTAATTCGGTGTGTTCGTCATCAAGATTGGCGTTTGATATGCGCGCCAACCTAAATCAAGGGGCAGTTAATGGAGAGGCTGTTCCATGGGTGTGCAGTTGGCGATCCTGAATCATCGTTGTTCGCTGATCTTTTCATCACGCGCATGAAGAAATCGAGAGCCGTGTTTCCTCTTAAGAGTACAAGCTAATATTGGTCTCATGGCTGTTATAGGGTGATGGAGCAGCCCGTTTTACAATGTCTCTTTTTAAGCGTTCAAAATCACTACGTTATACAGTCATTCTTCAAACCAACCTCTGATTTATTGACTTCTTACAAAGATTGGTTTGTTGTAAGTAAAATAGCTGATATGGGTCATGTATTCCCGAATGGCGATATTTTTGCTGCACATCAAATCGATGGAAGTTTGATTGAGCGTTGTGACTCCATCTAGATTGTTGTCTGATGCCATTCCGAATCATTGTTCATGAAGGACAATAGTTCATACCTCTTGGACTCAATCTTGAAATCATGATTGAAATCCCAACATAAAAGTATTGCTCGATTCGCGTCGTCCGGTCTCAAGACTGGACTCTGGCTCCGTAGAAACTCTCGTACGTGCGTCTGAGCCACACTGGGATTGATGTTCAGAACCACGATTGTGACGCGTCGACCATGGAGTAGGACTTCGGCATAACAGAAATCCGCAACGTCATTATCAGTGAGGGAGGGCTGCGCCAATCGCGTCGAACCCTCCAGCATCGAGTCTTTGACATATATTGCGACATCCCCCGTTTTCGAGGGACGTTTGTCCTGTGCCAGTGAGGGATAGCCCTCGATCTCGAATGAAGTGTTGTTCGAGAGCCAAGTTTCTGTTAAACATAAGATACTCGCTTTCATCAAAACTGAATCTGACACGAGATCTTGGACATGGGCCGCAATACTGTGTACATTGAAATTTAGGAGGAACCATGCATCGTCCTTGAATAAGTCGAGCAGGGCATGATCGCGTGTTAGGAATCTGAGTATGATTGTCCAATCGTTGTTATTCGCTTCCTGATTGCGACAGAGTTGGTGAATGTTGGGGAGTAGCGTGATAGAAATTGTAATCGATGTTACGGTTTACTAGGGGGAAGGGTTCCGGAAGGGTTCGGGAGGATCCGAGCGGTTCCAGCGGCTCTCGGTTCCCCGGAAGCGCAACCCCATAGTGCACTGGGAGGTGGGAAAGCCCCGGAAATGCGTGAAAATCCATAACTGCGAGCAATCCGTGTTCGAGTCGAGTACTGTGTTGATCGATCAGTCCCCGGGAAAGTGTCGCGGTTCGCGGAGTGGACCCTCTGGTGAGAGGTCAGGAAGAATTCCGAGCGATTGGTAGCGGTTCCCGGGGTGCAAGCCCTTTGTGCACTGAGGCCCAGACCATGAAGGAGCAGTTGAAGACCGCTCGCGCGTCCCTTCCATGAGCCGCACGGAATGGTAATCATAAAACCAATCAAATGCAAGACAAGATCCAGTCGACATTTCGTTGCATCTGACTGAACATATATCAGTAGTCAAGGAGATGCTTCTGGTGTTCTCCATGTCGAATGAGTCGTCTGCCCGCGTGTTGACATAAGATCAAACAACGTTGACGAAGTAACCGGAAACTGGCCTCCGCAAAAGTGCGCGCCAATAAAATCATCGCATCGCGCGCAAAAATCCCACCCAATGAAATCATCGCATCGCGCCTACGACTTCCGTCACAAGGCTCTCACTCTCTTTCCCAGATCAGCGATCCTAAGAACGTGTCCCACGTTAAAACGTCCAAGTCTCGCTCGTCTCGCGGCTCAGTATAAGAAGGCCTGCGATTCGCCGCGGTTGAGTCCCGTGTACGCCCTGAACACAAACGTCTACGGGCGCCCAAAAGGGAAGCGACCTCAAGAAACAGGTGCGGTGGACGAGAAATGTAGACATCGCCTGACAGGTAGGCATCGAAGTGCTCCCCGAAGACCTCTACAGAGCCCTTTTTGGCGGGAAACCGCCTCTAAGTTCGGCGAGGGTACACGCGGATCGTAGATTGGTTTCGCGGTAATCTCGGAGACGGTGAAGTCGATAAAAGTCCGGTCAGGAGGTTAAGACGAGGACGTGGTGGGGAACCTACAGACGTTAGAAAGAAATTTAAGGGAATGATTCTCGTGGCGTAATGTCAAGTTTCCGGGAAATCACACCGATAAGTGTGGAACTTCGTTATTCGGAAAAGGATTCAGGACGGTTAGGAGACTGAAAGGTTCAACTTCAACAACGGAGTCCAAGTCAGGGGTTCTGTCACGGTCGGTTGAAGCGGGCGGGACACGGAATTCAATCTTGGGCTCAGAAGGATGAGGTCTTCGGTGTGAAGAGGGGCATAAGCAAGGCCCGTAAGCGAAGAGATATTGGGCCATTGACAAGGAGTTGAAAACAGAAATTCTTGCTCCTGTTTACCACGTTCCCACACCCGCTTTACAGCTCACGAAGATTGGTCCGACACCGGATGGAAGCCTTCCGCCACTAAAGATCGTCAAACTCACCTTAGCGGCCCTACAACCGCTGACGCAAAAAAAAATTAGTGACGGTTCTGATCGTGATCTACGATATTCAACCAGATTCTGACATAAATTGCGCGGACGGTCAGACCCGCCGACGCCAACTCCTAACGTTGGTCGATCCCACTGAAAAGTCCGTCCCAGTCACTCTGTGGCAGCTCTTCGCCGGAACCGTAAACGACATGGAAGGCCTCTGTGCTCTGTTCCAAAATGTCGAGATACGAGACTTCAGGGGAAAACGGGGTTTGTCTTCTACCCCGTCGACCCTTATAACCGTCACTACCTCAAACGACAGCAAGGAAACGACGGACCATACCACCTGGTGGTCCGAGAAAGGAATACACACCGAATTCCACGACATAGAAATTCAACCCACGACTCTGCTCAACTCGGATAAATAAACGCGACACACCGCTCCCGTTCCTTGTGCATGTTCGTCGTTCACCATTGTCCCTCAACCCTCTCGTTCCCGTTTCGTTCCTACTGTTCATCCCGTTCGTGTCACAGCCGTCTCTACCGATCGAAGTTCCGCGGGCGGGGGTTTCCCGTCACCCCCAACGGTAGTGTCGGAGACACTACCAGCTTTAAGTTTTTTGGTCCCACTCGCAAGCCCTCTGCCTGCCATCTTCAACTCTTCGGGTCTCCCCCGATGCTCTGAGCGTTGTTTCTGTAATCCCGTTGGACAAGTGAAGGGGCTCTCGAGCTGCCTTCTGCAGCTAACGGCCAATGTCCTTGTGTCTTCCTCGTCGAAGACATTTGAGAGATTGGCCGGATGGAAGTTCGAGGAGTTCCTCGAGTCACAGGATTTCTTTAACAAGAGTCAATTCGTGACCAACTTCAGGTATCTGGTGTCACAATTCACCACAGTGAGTCCTCCTTCACGACGCATATAGATGCAACAGAGCGATCCTGGCGGTACAGACAATAGAGTCCCCGCACCTTCTCTCTGTCTCAACTGCGCTTCGGCTCTTCGACATCAAAATTGCCCCGGTTGCTACGTTCGGAGAAGAGGTTATCTGGTCGAACCTTTCTGTCAGGAAACTCGAGGCTTTCGATAAGCTGAAAACGCTGTTCCTGGAGCGAGTCTTGGGGGTCCACCCGTCGACGAAGAACAGACTTGTCCTCCTGCAGACGGGTGCGTCCACTCTGACTGAGGACATCCTGAAGAGACACCAACTTCCCGAGACAGACGCCTACAGATTCTGCAGGAGGAAGTGCGAGGAGAAGTTCGACGACACCAACGATAATTTTCACGCTACAGGGGCAATGCACAACGATGCCTGGAAAGGACCAGGCAGAACAAACAGACACATTGGACCAGATTTGCCGTCCATGGTTTTCATCATGTCTTATGTGAAACTCTGGGCCTCCATGAACCGACTTCGAATTGTGCATGTGAAAGATGTTCGGCACACTGTTCCATCTATCGCGCGAGAGAATGTAGACACTCCAAATCGCTCACTGACCTCCAAGAGCAAGGCAGGGAACCAATGTGATATATGAGACTATATATTATGGGAACTTATATATGTTGCTCAATACGAGTGAATAAACATGCTGAATGAATCTCAAGTCGATTCGGCTTTCGAAGCGCACGATCAACAGAGTTGGCTTTAGCACACACATGGCACGAGAATGAATAGACGGTGGATGATGTTTATCGTCGCCTGGCAGCGTTTCTGGGCGTGGCTAAGGCATTCGACTACCTCGATATCTCCCTTTTCGCCGATATGCTTAAAGAACTGGGCTGCTCGCCGATGACGGTGAGTTGGTTCAGTTCTAGTCTGAACGGAAAAGCTCAAGTGGTTTGAGTTGGACAACGGAGGTCTGCCGCGCGTAGACTGAGCATCGGTACGCCTTCTAAGGCCATGGCCTACCGAACTCCGGTACTCGAAATTCTCGCGCCACAGGCCTTAGGAGCCTCTCTACGGTGTTCCCTGACCCCAACCCCCTTGATACCGTCCTCCCCCCGACTCCATCCTTGCAGGACAGATATGTTTCCAAATGGTAAGCTCCTGAGTTTGGCCCCTGTGAGCTCATGGAGCCGTCCGTAGATGCCGGTCCATTATAAGCGTGGTTTCTGGCGCGGGCATGCCTGCGGACGGGAATTCGTGAAGTGTCTATTATAACCGAGTTTCTCTTATATACGAGTCTTTTATAAGCGGGTTTTATTAACATGAAGATCTGTGAGAGCCAAAATGGGGAAATCGGAAAGGTCTCTTATGTGCGGTTTTCTTTTATGAATATGGTCGACTGTACCTCAACTTCGTACACAAAGCTATCGAGAGGGATCTCAAGTGCCGCTTCATCGTCTATGCCCACGATACAACTCTGTTCTTCCATGTGCCGACTTAACTAGAAGACGACGAACTCGCAAACGCTGGAAGGTGTATAGGCGGAGCTATAGGCCATTTCGACAGATTTGGTCTCGTTGTCAACTCTTAAAAACTGCTTTAGTCCCTTTTCGCAACTCTCAGAGGAAACTGATCACAGATGGGCTCAGAGTGGAGGTACGGGCTGAAAGCCTTCCTCTCGCCCCGTCGGCACGTTGCCTTGGTGTCGTGCTCGACGCGGGCATGAGATGGTGAACACATCTGAATTCCATTTCCGGATAGTGTTGTGCTGTCTCTGCCTCCCTGGCGCGTCCCCGGAAGACTGACGCCAACACCAGTCTTCTAGCCCAGACCTAAAACGTTATTCTAACCCGTGCTGACTTATGGAATAGCGCTTTGGGGCAGCTCGTGAAATTTTGCTAGCTCTATCGGCATCGGAAGCAGAAAGCACATCAGGGTCAGTCCCTCTGTCAGCGAGGTCACCAGCTCATGAAGCTCAGAACGGGCTGCAACGATCTGACGATCAGCGTGAAAAATGGCTTCGGACAGCTTCGAGTTCGGCCGCTGTATTCTGGGGTGCAAGCGATTCACGCCAGCGCTGAAACGCGCATTTTTCGACGCCCCGAATCCGCCTGCGTCCGCCAGCAGGGAACTCAAGGCTGAGAGTTGTTTCGTCCCCGCCACTCAGACGCATATGATGCGAGGAGGAGCTTGTTTATTCAATCTGATTAATTCCTACAATGAGTAGACAGAAAGCACACAGGTCTGACTACCAGGCGCATATGATGGATTCATTTTTCGATTCGACAAGCTGCCCCTCTGAGGTGGGAGCGTCTTTATTAGCGATCGAATCCTACGGGCGGCCTTTCAGGGGATCTTCTACATCTGTCAACAGCAAACGTCGCACAGGACCATGCCCGGTTAGCATCCGCATATTTCTACGCTCTGTTCCAAGCTTTCGAGGAAACATGAATGAAATGAAACATCTCGCGTGAATATCCGGTATCTCTCTGGTATGGAAATTTTTGCAAAACCTCTCGGCCCGCGGTGGATTCCCGACTTTCAACTTGGCCCGCAGCGAAAATCCTGTGAGGTCAATCCATGTGTCGAATGGGTTGATCAATTTATTCATCGACCGTGTAGAACAGGGAGTAAACAGAAAGTTCAATCGGGGCTTGGATGGCGAAAGTTTGGAAAAACAAGTGCTGCTCATTGACATACACAGTGTTAACCGAATCACGGCGATCCGCGAGACCCCGAATTTCGAGACGGAGACACCGTGTGTGCCTTATAATAAGACATGTCTTCTATTCTTTCTTGGGTCTAATATGGGAGGGGGGAAACACGCCAGATCACAACTCGAACACACAGTATTGATCTTAAACTTGATACATCCCGAGATTACAGTTGCCTCGGCCTTCACACTGAAACGACAAGCTCATCTTTCTCCGGCACGTCTTCTGACAGCGTGATGTTAAGAATTCTTTTTCCGCCTCTCGTTGGTCAATTTCCAAGAGAGTTTCCGCACCTAGTTCTCCGTATTCGGCGATATGGCTCTCCTCAACTGAGCAGTTCTTGTCCAGGTGACCAGCTCGCAAAGCGTTCCTCGGAAATCTTCTTCCATGAGTCTTTCACCCAAGTGATAATCTCCGGTACACCCGGAGGACAGGGAAATTCCCACGCTCGATCCGCTGCATACGCTTTTCGACGTATTCATTCGCTTCGGAACGAATAAAACTAGGGAATCGTAACTGCTCCAAAGTAGGTGGATCGTAAGGTCTGTCTCATGTCTGTAGATATCCCGTCACACCGGCTGAGATCATGATCTAGTCAATCGACATGCTCGCAAGGAATGCTGCTTTCCTTTCTGTGGCGCAGCCGTCGCGCTGAGGTTCCTGATTCTCCCTTCTCCGGCGCATTCTCGGGATATGCCTTTTATTCGAGATATTGATCATTTTTGGGATGTCGCTCATATTCGGGATATGGCTTGTATTGCCGTAATGTTCGAAGAAAATGGGGGGTCTCACTTTCAGGTTCGCTCGTGTTCTCTAAGTCTGCTCTGCTCATTCGGATGTAGGATGATAAGGAAAATATTTGCGGTTGGATTGGCTCTCGTTGGGGTGATCCGTGAACTTGATTTCTCATCTCAGTCCGTGCACATCTCGTTCAGCAATCGTCGCCAGAAGCCTAGGTTCAAAATTTCGCAAATCAGTCCAGTAATTGAAATGAGCACGCAGACCGCCAAGATAGGATCTAACTTGCGGAAACTCTGTAGATTGAACTCCCCGACTGAGTAATTGACTTAGGAAATTGTCCAATCGACGCACAGTGGGAAATTTGGCCGAAATAGGATGACTTAAGTGAATGTCTGAGTTGAGCCCCCAAAACCCATGCATCGTGTACACTGATGGCTCAAAATCCGGCTGATCAGAAATTTCAGGTCACGTAAGTTCTAGAGAGTCGTGAAAGTCGGCGAAACTTCGGCGAAACTTCGGCGAAAATAGGCAAACTTCCCGGGTCTGAAAATGCACTGTCCCCAAGTGTCCCCCCGGAACTTTTTTTTTTAAAATGACCGCCTTCTAGTCCTCTTTCGGATGGAACGGAGAAATCTTGCGGAAGTTTGCGGAATCGAGCGTACGGTCAACTTCTAAGAGGTCCGGAAAACTCGATCAAGCGGTGGTCATCCTCATCCCAGAAGAGTGACACTCAGCCAACTTCACGCCAGAACCCACGTTCATTTGCTGAATGGACTCTCGTTACGACGAAGACCGTTGAAACGAATTTCTGGATGATATAAGGAAGTTGAGGTTGGCTAGCTTAGCTATGATCCCGTTGCAACGGGATCATCTCGACGACAGTCCTCGAGACTTAGAAGTTGACCGTACCCTCGATTCCGCAAACTTCCGCAAGATTTCTCTGTTCCATCCGAAAGAGGACTGGAAGGCGGTCATTTTAAAAAAAAAAGTTCCGGGGGGACACTTGGGGACAGTGCATTTTCAGACCCGGGAAGTTTGCCTATTTTCGCCGAAGTTTCGCCGACTTTCACGACTCTCTAGAACTTACGTGACCTGAAATTTCTGATCAGCCGGATTTTGAGCCATCAGTGTACACGATGCATGGGCTTTGGGGGCTCAACTCAGACATTCACTTAAGTCATCCTATTTCGGCCAAATTTCCCACTGTGCGACGTGAGCTTCGTGAGATCATCGCGTCGTAGAACTGGCCGGTCACTGACTCAAATCGCCTCACATCAGCCTCGTCCGGTTCGAAACGAGCACTCGACAGAATTCCGACGGCCATCAATCTATCAATCAAGGAACTTGGTCTCGACGGAGTCAAAACGAGTTGGCCGCTGCCCCGGGACTTACGGGTCTCATGCTTCTGAATATACAGAGAGTTTCGGCTTGGAATGGGCGGTATCTGCGTTTTTTTGTGCAATGGCTTTCCAACAATGTTTTGTTGTTCCCCATCGAGACTGCAGAGACACACGCCAAAACCTAAATCGTGAATAATGCGAGATCTTAAATAACATGAAGCGATGTATCGGCAATCATGATAAGTCGAGCATTTAGGGAGAAGGCGCGGATCGAGAAATGAGGACATGATGAAATTACTGTAAATCTGCATGACAAACAAGCACAGCAGTAAAGCAGAGCTGCTGAACATCAGCTGAGAATATCGGCGTATTTCAGGGCCGAGATCGATTGGTGGGATGAAGTTTATCAGTAGCATACAAAACGTGACGATGTAATTTCTAGAGCTGGAACGAGAAACGAATTTCGAAACGATCAGTGCGCTCGAAAGAATCGAAATCCACACAGACACTGAGAATGGGCATAGGCCATAGCATTCTAAATGATTTGATGCTATCAGAGAGTATCGCGATACCATGCTCTGCTGATATGGATAGTTGAGGTTCCTGGTCAAATGGAATCTGGCTTTAAATGAGGTGGCGTTACACTGCATGGTGAGCGTCAGGAATATCTGCGGTGTCTCACCGTAGAAGAATTTCTCGATATCGATTCGATTCAACGCACATGCTTTTGCGCTTAGAGAACAAGAGTTTATCGACTCATTGGCTCTCCAATAGAACAAGCAGTCGAAACTATGAATACAGAGGAATCTTTGGGTGTGGTCGTTGTACCAGAAAAGAGAGCTGAAAGTAGGGAGAGTGTCCTCCACCACACGCCTATGGGGGATGATGATTTGTAATAGCAGTTTGTGGCGGAAATTCTGGAAAGCAATCTCTGTTGTTGAAACAGTGGGTGTTATCACGACGATCTTCAAGTTGATACGCAACACCCTGATATATAACGAAGTAACATCCATTTCTGAGAAACTGAAAGGAGGCAAAACGTTCCTCAGTACGAGTAGGCTGGCGTTGATATTCATGCTGTCCTTCACTAAACGGCTTCCGGTATCAAGGATGAGCAGCTGTGTGGGAAGGATGCCGCGCTCGAAAGCGAACCTCTCAGCTCCAACCATCACGTTCATGGCAGTCCGTTCTTTACGCGCGGGATCTGGTATCCCCACCACTGTTAAGCACAATACAGCAGCGACTGAAATGAAGTACAACATTGCTCGCTCAGAAATCGCATGCAGCTTTGCGTCGAGTTGAAGCCGACTGCGCCAGAAGCTTCACCCAGCGTGAATGAACCAGATTTATTTCTCAGAGAAGTGAGTCCGTTCGAATTCCATCTGGGAAATGATATTTGCCCTGTATACTTAATCCAGCAGCAGAGAAGACGAGCCCTGAATCCGAACTCGGAGATTGATATTTTCCTGGGAAGACTCTGTGAACTTAATCGAGATAAGTGCACTGAATTCTCGTTACCATGCTTTTCCTACATGAGACCGAGAAGTCGACGCTGGCGGAATTTGAAATTCTTCCCGCTGATCATACTTCGAGCCATGGTTTATCTAATGAGCTCCAGGGAATATGTGAACAAAGTCGGAGAACAGGAGTCACATCGACCGAAGTTTTTGCTGATGAAACCCCGCTTCGGAGGATAATAAATCATATTCCACACACGAGCATGAAACCAGAAGTCCGTTCTAGCAGGATCCAGCATGAATACGCCTCTCGTCAATCGTATCTGACAAGGAGGTCTCACAACCTCGACCTGGAAGTTCTCGTTCAAAAACAGAGGGAGTCACGGGTTAGGTACCCTGATACTGGGAGAGTTATCAAAATCAGCTGTATGAATAGAAAAAAATCGTCGCTTTGGTCCAAGGTTGGCTAAAAATTGACGATTCAGGGCATCTTGATGCCGATAAGTAGAGCTCGTGGGTTCATGCAAATTGCATAAAATGCATGAGAATGCATATTTCGGTACTTCAGTGACCAAATTGCATTGAATAAGGGTTTATGCATAATATTGCATAAATCGTGAGTTCGAGTGATGAGAATGTCCCGAACTCATCTGTCGACGTCCATATCCCCGAGGAATTCGTCGCGTTGCACATCGCATCGCTGGTTCGCAAGCGGCTGTGCGGGGAATGCCAAGGTGCAGGTTCGGAATTCGGAGATTCGGGATCTGGAAGTTTGAAATGAGGTACCACGCGAGAAGCATACAGAAGAGCTTCCAGAGTGGGAAATGGGCGATCAGCGTGGAAACTGTGAAAGGTCGGTCCTCACGGAGTTGTTTTCGGGAGATTCTCTCTTATTCTAAGGAGCTTCCGAGCAACTCTGCATCATCCTGAGGCAGAATCCTCCGCATGCGGTCTCAACGCATGTGGTCTCCCCCTGAAGGTGCGTTGCCGCTTACGACTGATTCTGAAAGCATTAAAAAATCGGATTGAAACAGAGCGTAAAGTTTCAACATTGAGAGCGAGTTTCGCACATGGTGGAGCACCCTCGGCAGCAGGTTTTTGGAGATCTGTACGTAACTGGAAAGGAATTGTTTACGGTTTAGGAGTTTGCCTCAGTCAATAACTCCGAACGTCTCAAACCATCTTTCGCGAGTTCGAATTATTGAGAAATCGGCCAATCGGTCTCTCTTCTCGAGCGATCGGTATGCCGCACCCGCTCTGGAACCCACGTGTCTGGAACTGAATGCGTTGTTCGAACATGGTGCAGCAGACGGCGATTTCAGGTCACTTGCCGAGCTCCCAAGAGGCGACTTCTTGGGACCTTCAATTCAATAACAGTGATCCAAAAGCGTATGATGCATCGAAATTGATATTCCCGCATTCTAGTGCGGTGGCTTTCCATTACGGTTTACCCGCAGCATCGACCTGTCATGTGCAGCCATGCCGCACCCTCTGGGGACGCGTTCAGAATGTTGAACAGACAGCGCCATCCATCGGGAGCTCTTTCAGGAGATCCTATCTCAGGATGCCGACTGGAGTTCACACCGTGAAGGACGACGGATGGTCCTGGGAGGTCGTTTTTGCGAGCAACTCAATTTGAACGATATTCGAGCACATTTTTGGCGACAGACATGCGCCCTTCAGATGGATATGGATGGATAATGAGTCAAGCATTCGGGAAGGAGACGCGGATCTAGGAATGAGGACATGCATGAGAAAAAAAAGATGCACAAAATACTGTGGATCTGCTTGACAAAGAGGCACAGAAACAACGCGGAGCTGCTGACTATCAGCTGAGGATGTCGACACAGCTCGGCGTCGATATCGATTGCTGCGATGATGCTCATTAGGAGCTTACTCAATGTGCTGATGTGACTGCCTGCGACAAGAGGGAAACTAATTTCGAGACGACCAGCGTTGTCGACAAAATCAAGAGCCATACGGTCCCTGAAAACGGCTCCAACAAAGTCGTTTCTATCTGAATCTTAACGATATAGAATTACGCAAACGACGCACCCGAGTCAAAGCTGATTGTCCTCTCGAAAGAATCTAAATGCTCACTTCGAAATCATGGCATCCAATGAAGCGTGACGTTGCGATGGTGGAAGGCACCGACCTTTTCGCACAGCGGGTATGACATGAAACCATCACTATTGCAACGATCGAAGGTATTTGACAGTGCGCGCGCGAGCATGAATCCACCCGCGAATCTCCATCGACCGACACGAGGCACGTATGTTCCGTTCTGAAAATCATTGTCTGACATAAGAGTTTCGTCTCCTGAAGTTCTACAAGATATGCAGAGCCTCGATCTGAAACGCCGTTTTCCCACCTCCTCAGGATGAATGTTGGGAACTGTGAATTTGGTCAGACCGCAAGTCTTTGATTCAGAATGGTTCTTGTCATCCATGGCGATTTCCCGAAGAAGAGATGTCAAGATCCAAAACCTCGCGTCTCCACCTACGGGTCGCTCATTCAACGCTATTATCGGTCGAATTATCGAGATGTTGTTTCTGTCGTGATGATGGACCTGGGCCACTCAATGTGAGAGGTCCGCACAAAATTGAGACACACTCACCGATGGGATAGCTCATTCCGCTGCGTTCTATTTTGATGAAAATGTGTCCTATCTCGGGGCTCGCCGCGCAAACAACATGTAGGGCACCTTTCATCAGAGACGGACAAGACGATGAATCTGTCGTTCAGGAATGGGGCCAAAGTTTCCGAGGAGCATCAAGAATCGAGGAACAAAGCTGACCTTGGAGTTTCCCATACCCGTCTTTGGAGACATCTCGTGGCGATCACGGATATATGCAATGTGCATCGAGTGCTGGATATGGGAGATCGATTCGGATGAACGACAGGGACTTTCCTGGTAATGTAAGCGCGTCGCTGTCGGTTCCCAGTCCTTCTCCGCACAGAATATGGGATTCGTATGTCGGATCGGAGCTAATTTCACATCGATCGTATCGACAACGCAGAAGATAATGGCCTTCGCAGACGGCTAGATTCAGGTTGACGGGTCGGGAGGCCCCGCTGGACGTGGCAAATTTCCATGCTTCTCCGAGCCCATGACATTGAAGAAGTCGAGGAAGAGAACAGCTCGCTCCATGCTCTGTGGAATCGCAGCGGAAGCTGAGACGAAGGCGCGGCGATAGTCGTTCAAAGATGACGGTAGAGCTGCGCCTCACCGGGGCCGCTATGGATAAGCGATCGGTGAGTCGGTTTTGAGTTCTGGTCCGCTTTATCACTCGTGAAGTGTGGCTGAAGCTCCCGGCAGCTCCATCGATAGTGGCCCGAGTATGGGAAAAGTTCATGAGTTTGAGCAGGACTTCCTACAACACCTCCTAGCACCCTTCGGGGACGCCCAGGATAGTGGTGTACAGGAGAGATCGCGGCAGCCAGGAAGAAGCGCGTCAAGCCCCACCAGCAGGGGAACTGAAGCAGCAGGCAACCAGCTCTAGTTGAGAGAGCCCTTAGAGGTGCTAAAGCAATGAAGAAGAAGTTGCATGGGCTCGAAGAGAGGAGTGAGGCAAATTTTCAGTTTCCAGTTATGTATATGATGAAGACACCAGCTTCAAGAGCGTGTGCGCAGTAGTGGGCGAGGCTCTACAGAGGATCAGTGGAGGCATGAGCCAGTGGCATATACAGAGGGGGGGCGATGGGGCGATCGCCCCCCCCATAATTTTTCCTTCCCATGTTAAAGTCCTATACCTCCGAGTCCGGAGTGTCGAATCGCCCCACCCATAACATAGGGTCGCCCCCCCCCCCAAAACCAAATCCTGGATACGCCACTGGCATGAGCCAAGGTATAGATGGGATATCCGCGGAAATTATCAAGATTCTCACGAAATACGCATTCGCAGCTCTGACAGGGGGAATCATGAACGAAGGGTTCGTCCCTGGAAGAGTGATGATAGCGAGGTTCGTGCTGCTCCCAGCGCCCGGAGAACCTACCGGCGATTTCTCGTCGTTCATGCCACCCTGTCTTGTAAGAACGGCAAGAAAAGCCGTGGGAATCGACGTTACACATGCACTACCTGCCTTAGATTCCTCTGGTCATTCTGGAATACGAGGTAAGAAGATACTCCCTACTGGGCTTCCCATACCGATGAGGAGTTCAGCCTGATTCAACATCGGAGGACCTCGGGAGGACGATGGAAATCCTGAGAACAGAGGAGGACAACGAGAATTGCTCACAGTGATCTGCGGATACGGAACAATGCAACCTTCAGCTGGAAGGGATCCTATGATATGTGTTTGTGAGAGATCGAAAATCCAATCCGAATCCGATTCATTAGTATGGGATTCCAAGGATTCATTCATCATACCATAGCATACATCTCTCTCTTTCTGTCGGCATGAGAGGTGGGACGCAGTTCCGGTAAGTTTTGGGAACCCTGCGCCAGACAATAGTGTCGACGTCGAACTGAAAGCATACTCATCATAGGGCGGGAGTCGAAGAGCTCGCGTGGAATGTCTCTCAATCAACAATCACCACCAGCACACAGTGGATCCAACGCGGTGCTAGTCGGGGACTACTCTCGGGTCGGGTTTCAGGACTCATTACCAAAGCTTGGAAGTTTAGGGAAAGTGAAGCAAAAAATGCAAAGTACCTAGGCAAGCAAAAAAAAAAACAGGAAAACGCCTAATTCGCTTCTTTTGCGTGAGAATGTCTATTCGCCTAAAAATGGCCATTTTGCCTAAACCTCCAAGCTCTACCTATAACCTGTTGTCCATGACGACTTGCAACCAGGCCGACTCTTCCTTCCCCGCCGACTCGCGGCATTCTTTTACTGGTCATCTCGCGTGTCTCCGCCGTGCGCGGAATCGTCTTCGCGGCTAAGGGCGAATAGCGGCGGCCCGAGCATGGATGAGCTGATCCACATGTACACACATATGTCCCGGCATGTTTCTCAGCGGATTCTTTGCGAAACTCTAGGACTGTACAACTCGACTAGATAACCTGATAAACTCTTCAGGCATGCGCCGAAACCGGATTCCCACCCTCAAATTTCGCCACGCATCCGAATACCGCGTCTGCCTTATGATAAGAGATGTCTTGCATTTCTTTCGAGTCGAATAGGGCTGGGGGGATGTCTCAATTTGGGAATATATCTTTTACATGTTGAACTTCTCCAAAGATCGATGATTGGCTTTGCCCTGTGAATTTCCTTCCGAAAGATTGAGTTTACGCTGGATCACGGCTTGGACACACTGTATTGTTCTTGAACTCGACACAATAGATCCCGAGGTTACAGTTTCCTCGGCCTTCACTCTGAAACGACGAGCTCATCTTTCTACAACAGGTCTTTGGGCAGCGTCATGTTTAGAACTCCTTGTTCTGCCTCCCGTCGGTGAATTTCCAAGTGAATCGCTGAGGTTCCTGATTCTCCAGCTCCAGCTGATCCTCGGGATATGCTTTTGTTCAGGATATTAAACATTCTCGGGATGTCGCCTACATTCCGGATACGGCTTTTATTGCCGGAATGTTCAGAAAAGACGGGAGGGGGAGTCTGACTTCCAGCGTATACCTCATTATGGGGCAAACACGGTACGACGCACAGATAACATGTCAGCCTATCGTGGAACGTATTGAAGAGGACCACGTTGCCGGGCGGAGGTATCCCGCTTCCCCGCGCCCTCCATCAGCGAGAGCAGTTAATCTCTCCGACTGCAGCCCCTCCAGTGCCAATGGGACCAGCGCTTGGGTAGAATGAAGAGATGTTCTAGAGTCATAGCCTTTCCGGGCTTTCCCAAGTCATCCCACTGGAAGAAGTCTTCAGACGGTGTGTATATTCACGGGCTTATCGATTGATTAATCGACCGAGTAGAGCAGAGAGTAGACGGAGATTTAAACCGAAGCTTGAATGGAGAAGGCTTGAAACAAGTGGCACTGCTCACCGACGTACACAGTATCAACGAGCGGTGAGTGATCGAACAGATTTCGGGCAGTCTGCAAGAACCCAAAGTCCAAGATGAAGATGCTACAGAGGAATTGCGCTCGTGTTCTCTTAAGCCGGCTCTGCCAAGTCGGATGTAGGATAACTCCTACAATAGCTGCGGTTGGATCGGCCCTCGTTGGAGTGATTCAAGAGCTTGATTTCTCATTTCAGTCCATGCAATTTTCGTTCTGCCCTCGTCGCCAGAAGCCTAAGTACCAAATTTCGCAAATCAGTCCAGAAATTGAGATGAGCACGCAAACAGCCAAGATAGGATCTAACTTGCGGAAACTGTGTAGATTGAATCGCCCGACTGAGGATTCGAAACTCAAGAAACTGTCTAATCGATGTGAGCTGTTAAAGAACAAAGCGTTGAAGAACTGGCCGGACTGTGCCTCAAATCGCTTCACATCAGCCTGGTTCGGTTCGAATCGAGCACTCGACAGAATTCCGACGGCCATCAGACGATCAATCAAGGAGCTTGGTCTCGACGGAACCAAAACGAGTTGGCCGCTGTCCTTCGACCTACGGGTCTCATACTTCTGAAAGTACATGAAGCTTCGTCTGAGAATCGGTGGTTTCACCGCTGCTCGGTGCAATGGCTTTCCAACCATGGTTTGTTGTTTCCTATCGAGACTGCAGAGACATACGCCATAACTTAAATCGAAAAAAATGCGAGATCTTGAATAACATGAAGGGGCGTATGCGCAATCATTAAAAACGGAGCATTTGGGGAGGAGTCGCGGATCTAGAAATGAGGACATGATGAAATTACTGTAAATCTGCATGACAAAGAAGCACAGCACTAAAGCGGAGCTGCTGAACATCAGCTGAGAATATCGGCGTATATCAGAACCGATATCGATTGCTGAGATGAAGTTTATCAGTAGTTCACTCAACGTGACGATGTAACCTCTAGAGCTGGAACGGGACACGAATTTCGAAACGATCAGCGCGCTCGAAAGGATCGAAATCCACACAGTCACTGAGAATGGCTCCAGCAGAGTCGAAACATCAGTTTCTCGCCGTCGCATTAGGCCATAGCAGTCTAAATGATCTGCTGCCATCAGAGCGTATCGCCATAACATGCTCTGCTGATATGTATAGCCGAGGTTTCTTGTCAATAAGAACTTCGCTCTATATGAGGTGGCGTTACAGTCCATGATGATCGTCAAGAGTGTCCTGGGTGTGTGTTGGAGAAAGTATTTCTCGACATCGATTAGATTCAACGCGCAAGCTTTTGCGTTCAGAGAACAGGAGCTCATCGACTCATGGGCTCTCCAATAGAACAAGCGGTCGAAACTATGAATACAGAGGAATCTTTGGGTATGGTCGTTGTACCAGAAAAGAGAACTGAAAGTAGTTAGAGTATCCTCCACCACACTCCTCTGAGAGATGATGATTTGCAATAGCAGTTTGTGGCGGAAATTCTGGAAAGCAATCTCTGTTGTTGAAACAGTGGGTGTTATCACGACAATCTTCAAGTTGATACTCAACACGTCGACGTATAACGGAGTGACATCAAGTTTTGAGAAACTCAAAGCTTGCAAATTGTTCCTTAGTACGAGTAGGCTTGCGTTGATGTTCATGCTGTCCTCCACCAAACGGCTCCCGGTATCGAGGATGAGCAGCTGTGTGGGAAGGATGCCGCGCTCGGAAGCGAACCTCTCAGCTTCAACCATCACGTTCATGGCGTTCCGTTCTTTCCGCGCCGAATGTGGTATCCCCACCACTGCTAAGCACAAGGCTGCAGCGGCTGAAATGAAGTAGAGCATGGCTCGCGGCTTAAGTCTCAACCAAGTTCTAGGATTCCACGAAGTGCTGCTGAAACCTGCTCCGGCCCGGATCCATCTTATACTCGAACTGGCGAAGACTGCCGGGAGACTCTGACGAAACAAATCTGCGCAAAATATCACGGCGAAACGGATGCAGATCCGAGCCCGATCTCTTCCCTTGAAATTCTAGGGGTTTCTGGCGACGTGAAAATGGCGAACATCAGCTCGGTGACACTCAGAATTCATCAAAGAGATCGGAGTTTGTCGTTTTGGTCGCATCGGCAGCACGACATCACGACGTGTCAACACGCATCGGACAATATCAGAAATCGGATCCAGCTTTGTATGGAGTCGAAGCGGACTGCAACGGAAGCTGCACCTAGCGGGAATGAACCAGTTCGATTTGTGAGAGAAGTGAGTCTGTTTAAATTTAATCAGAACAGTGGTATTTGTCCTGTATGCTTATTCCGGCTGCGGAAAGGACGAGCCCTGAATCCGAAACATGAGATTGATCTTTCGCTGGGATGCCACTCTGGACTTGATCAAGGTGAGTGCACTGGATTCTCTTCGCGCTTTACATGCTTTTCCTAGATGAGACCGAGAAGTAGACTGACGCGGCATTTGAAATTCTTCCCGCTATTCTCACTTCGAGCCGTGGTTTATCTAATGGGTTCCAGGGAATATGTGGAGAAGGTCGGAAAACAGTAGTCGAATCGACGAAAGTTGTTGATGCTGGAGCCTGCTTCGGAGGGTGATAAATTATATTCCACACACGCATGAAACCAGAAGTCCGCTCCAACAGGAATGAATCCGCCCCTCGTCAATCGTATCTGATGAGGAAATGCACAATCTCAACCTGGAGTGTCTCGTTAAAGCCTAGGAGAGTCACGGATTAGGTATCTTGATGCTGGGAACGTTATCAGAATCAGCGATATAAATGAGGGGCAATTGGCGTTGTGATCCAAGGTCGGCTGAAAACGACGAGACAGTGCAACCTCACGCTAAAAAGTTCGGAATGGCTGTAGTGACGGAATTTTCCGTCTGTATTTTGCTGGTTTTGAAATGGTGTCCCGTGGGAGGGGCACAAACCCATGACTGGCCCCCAGTTTGGTCGAGAAATTTCAGGTTGAGGTCGTGCGCCTTCCTTACGAGTTGCGGGAACTTACAATTGGTCGACGAACTGTTTTACATCATAGAGAGAGCAATCGGCGTCAACAAGACGTTGCAGCATGATGGGGAAACCCAGGAACGGAGCGGAGCTGATGACTATCAGTTATATGAATATGGAAAGGCAATTCGAGAGAATTCGATGCCATCGGATTGCGGTTATGGATAGCTGAGTCTGATAGTCATCGATGGAGAATCAGATTGAATGGGTGATGCACTCCATCGTGGTCGACAGGATCATCCTCATTAGGTCAATTAAGGAAGAAATCTCGTTGAATTTCGACTTCTGTGAGATTTTTGGAAAACAGTCGATTCCAAGTGGCAAGGTCCTTCGGCAAATTCGTCTGTGGGGAACTAACCGGAGCTGATATGTATGCGCTCTCGCATGAACGAGATAACTCATCTTCATTCTGTTCGCCGCAGGGACATAGCCAGGAATTTTCCTGAGGGAGGTCTGACGTTATTCTCACGGAGGTCCCCTCCTGATATTCGCCAAGAATCGGTTGCTCGACCAGAAACCTCAACTGGGACAGTACCGGCAAACGGAGCGCTATTAGTCAGTCTCTCGCGTGGATCAACATTGCAAGGTGCTGAATGGCGTTTCGGGTACGCATAATGACGATCGCCCCTCCGCGATGCCCCGGGGACCCGATCTAAACACGTCCGTTCGCACCTTTGAAACGGCGATCTACGGGGCCGTGAATTGTTCACGGATCGCGAATTTCGCGGTACAGTGGACTCCGCTTAAACGAGACACCGAATAATCAGGGAATCCGCTTATTCGGGCCAAAATGGCCAGGCCCGATGTGCCTCGAATGAGCGGAGTCCACTGTATTCTCTTGTCCATTGCCTATGGAGTGTCTATGGGGGCCACAAAATTCCGTGAACGTACTGCGAATGGGGGACTTCATATCCCGGGAAATCGTCGGCCTTCCAATTGAAAGGAAGACTGAAACGGACCGTTCACATTGGACTTCGAGAGCATCTTTCTTCTCCAAGTTTGAGTGGAGCCAAGACGAGCGAAGATCGAGATACGATGTTCGATCAGACAGCGGAAAGATCTCATGTTCACGAGTCGCGATGATTATTGCTCGATCCTTTGTATCAATATGAAACTTCCCCTCCGATACTGATGGTCGCGTTTACCTTCGCGCTAGCGTTCTTTGATAAGCTCATCCTCTCGATCGGAGAAGAATTACTTTTGCTCGCTCTAAGGACATGTCTCTCTTCCGGCTCTAAGTTGGAGGGAGTCATCCTCTTCTGTCCAGAGCCCCATCCTATATAGGCGGAGGAGCAGCGGTCGGCGCTTGAGCTGATGTGAGTGGCCGAGTAATCCTCGTTTTCAACTTACCTCGGATTTCCTGTAGAAAAGCCTGACTGTTGCCGAAAAAGCCTGAAAAAGCCGTCAGTGCAAAGTGGTTTTCCACCTTGGCACCGGTAATGGCTTCGTAATCTACTTGAAGAATGAGAAGGAGCATCCCGGGAATAAACGGTGCAGCTAATGGAATGAAGACTTGTTCTCGAATCGACGTTTTCTCGTTTGTCGTCAGCCCAGCCAACGCTGACTCACGACGGACTAATCCGTCGAGTGAACGCCGCTGCTGGAACAGATGAATGCACCTCAAACTGAGAGAATTCCCAATGGCGATCAGAAACCGAGTTTGAAAGAAGAAATCGTACACGCTGTCTTGGCGGATTACATGGCTCGATGGCCGCCTGCATTCCATTCATAGCGTGGCTCAGCGTCGATTTCTTTGGGAAAGCCTTGTGAATCATGAAGTCGCTGCAAGCGTCAACCATGCTCGCCGACGCATCATATGTAGGAGCCACCTTTGGTGCAGTTCCAGGGATCGTGGAACCCCACCATCAAGAGTATTGGATCTGTTGCTGTGATTCTAACCTCTCTGACAAAGTGATTTCTCGACCGACAATCAGTGGACCTGGGGTTGTTCGAAAGCACCTCAAGTGCATTTTAGCCTGGTCGGCTTCAAGAGCCGCTAATGCGCATCCTTTCCGTACGGCAGCCGATCGTCTGATCCGCTCATGCGAATTTTTTTTAGTGAACTCCATAGACGGGTCATCGGCGGTCGTGGCGACGTGCAAACGTGCCCGACTCAAAACATGTAGGTCTCGGGTCCGATCCCCGCCCGAGGCGTCTGCACTTCCCAGGGGTCCGTCGACTGAAGCAATACCTAAACGGTGGTCCAGGCGACGGTAAAGAAAATTGACTGAGAGTTTCAGCCAGGGAAAAAATTATTACATACATACATCGAATCGTGGAGACGAGCGACTCTCCAGTTTCATAAGATGTTTCTACAGAATGATTCTGGACATGCATGTAATGTGCGTGATCGGTTATGGTATGAAAGTGATCTAAAGTCTGTGGATTCGGGAATGGGGAGTTTTCTGGCTAAGTTCATCCTCGACGAAAACACCGCTCTATTCAAGCTTTGTGCGAACTGTTTCAAGGTTTGCAAATTCTGTAAGATCCCGAGTATGAGTAAGAGTAATGTGTAATGTGTATCGATATCCGTGCAAGCCGCAGAGTCTACCGAATTGGATCCCTTGACTGACCGTTTCATTTCACCTCGGATCCCCTCTATGCAGATTCCCCGTTTGCGTCACGACGGTTGTTATGGTATCGTGGGTCAGATCATAAACGTGCCCGTCGATGTGAACACCATGGCAACAAGCTTTCCCCGTTTCCTCGATGACGACTACGCTTTCAACGTTAATTTGAAGAAGGACCCGATTCACAAATTTCCGTACAGTGGAACCCCGTTAGTGCGGTCCCCATTCGTAGGGACTCCCCGTTAAGAGGGACGTGATGCTTCTTTCCCGGTCCTATACCCTCCATGATGATTTCACCCCGTTAGTGCGGCCACGCACTGTCTACCCCGTTAGGAGGGACTCAAGCCTCCGGTCGCGCTGAGTTCCTTGTACTTAGGGTTCTACTGTATATCAGTGGACTTGTCCAGAAGAGGGTCGTGGATGCGTGGCTCATTGTCAGATTTTTAGTCGAACAGCCTCTCCACAAGCATTATAACATCACACATTCGTCTGTTTTCAGAAGTGGAGGTGGACATAGGCTACCGTCAGACCTCCGCAGAAGCCTCACGACGCCGTGATCTCAAGACAACCAAAAAACTCCGATCTTCTTTTTCCGGGAACACCGGCTTTCGAGTCGCGCGCCACGGTGCAGCCGCGCTGTTTACGTGTGCGCCACCAGCCGGCAACCGGCAACATACCGTGGCTTCGTTCTTTCGCCGGCACCGGCATTCCGTTACGTGCGTGCTTGCGTTCTGTCGCGCGCGTTTTGTCGTCCCGAGCTGTAGTTCGTGTCCCGGCGAGAACGGATTCGCTCGTTCCGACGCAAATGGAAGCTCTGACAGTGTGACGACCAACAAGTAAAAGTGTCATCCTAACTGCAAACGACTCCATCGGGCCCTTTCTGCGTGCTGTTCATTCCTTCCTCACAATGAGCTTTGCCGGTTCTTCATCACATTGGAAACTTCTGTCGCGGAGATAATGCTGCAGACTGCTCCCTCTGCCGGAACAGAGCTTGGAACCGATGATCGGGGAATTCCGCTTTGAGTGGCGTTCATTCTGTGTTCAAAATTATTGACAGCGACATCACTAACTATTCTGGGCTCTGACGCGATCCCGTTCGGCCTCAGACTCCTGCAGTCGACGGCGAAGTTCTCTTGCAGCGTGTCCCATCACAGCCATCTGTGACTCCAAGTCATTTTTATCCGCTTCCAGTCTTGCGACTTCCATCCCCGCGGATTTCTTTTCGTATTTGGAGGTATTGGAAACACGGAATTGCTCGAAGAGCCCAATCAGCTTTGCGTCCATTGCTTCTCTCGCGTCCTGAATTCTGGCTGCATCACCCATTTTCAATGATGTGTCGAAGAGTGCTTGGATTTCGGAGAGGACCTGTTCGTGGAGCCTTTCAAAACTATGTGCATCTTGTGGCTCCCAATCAATCTTCTGAGAAATTCGACTTTCATACAAGCTTAGACACTTGGAGACAACAGCGGCGTTTGAGGCGCTGACTGTAGCATCGTACAGAGTCTGAGGGGTTGGCAGCTGGTCGCTGTGCAAACGCTCCGAGTAAACTCTAGCGTGAACGAAGAAGTCTCGAAGAGTGATGTCCCTGCCGTTGATCATCTTAGGTCGCAAATTCTCAGGTTTGAGCAGATCTTCGACGAACTCTCGCAGGCAGTTGACGAAAATAACTTTCATTTCTGGAAGATTTTGAAGTTGAAACCGTTAGGTTCACTACCGAGGACATTTCTCAACTATGGGACGTGGCAGTCAACTCCACGGCCGAAATACTGCCGCACGATGCAAGCATTGATTCCTCTGGATTTCTTGAAACCTCACCATGAATTTTTCCATAGAAATCTTTCGCTGTATCGACCACGTTTCCTGGGTGGGGCATCAGATAGCAGCGAACAGATTTGAAGCTGCGACTGATATTTTTCCGGGAGTCGTTCAAGGCTCTGCCGGCATGGAGTTCATCGAGTTTCCTGTCGAATCAATGGAACGAGGCTCAGAATTCGATATCAGAAGAGTGACGTTCAAAAAGTGACCCATTTCCCATCGCTCTAACGCATAGTACCGGTCAACCCTTAGACCAAGAGAAGACGCGGAAAACTGACCGGTATCGCCCCGTTTGCCGGCTTATGAACTTCCCGAAGAAGATTTCTCGGCAATCGGTCCTGTGGAACTCGACAGCTATGTGCAAGTATCAACTGGTGAAGGTGGCTCGAAGTCCATGATCAGCTGGATCCCACGCGAAGATCCACTATCAAGTACTGCTCGAGATCTCTGAAATCGGTGCACTTTTCGAGAGCTCCTCAGAGCTCAACTTTATGAGAGAATCTCCCAAGTCATCGTCGTGGTTCCCAAGACTTCAAAGATGCTCGACATCAAAGTCATCGATCGAACCTGAACTTTTCCACTGCCAACTGGACATGCCGGAGACCACTCTTTCGGTACAGTGAACCCCCGTTTTATGCGGTTTCCGCAGCCGCATAAAACCAATTTTACCGCATAAAACGGGGGTCGGCCAGAAAACGCCAGAATTCCTTTCCAGACCTCGTGTTGATGGTCCGGGAGCCTGCAGTGAGCAATCTCGAGCGATATTTTGAGCTTTTCATGAATTCAGACTTTCTCAACCCAATCGATACTTCGTTGAAGTCGATTGCCGATGCTGCTTGGCGTCTCTTCGCACCTCTTTGGGTGGATTCGTCGCGTTCTCGGTAGCGACTGCAATCCGATCACGATCAGGATACAAATGTGGTCACACATTCTTTCCGGTCGCACTGAGTACGTTCGAGATCAGAAGATGCCCATCTTCATGTTCCTTGGAGTTGTAAACGACTGCCGGCAGAAGCGTTGGGAGCTCCATCGAGTGTGTGTCTTGAAGTGCAAGGCGAACCTTCGCTTGAAGTGAATGGGAACGACCGCCACGAAGAGACCAGGAGTCGAAGAAGCTACGAATGCAACGAGAGTGAAGCGTCAGGGACGTGCTCTCAGCATTGCAGATAAATTGCAGATCCTTGCTGACAGGGGGCTTCAGGATGATGTTCTCAAGACGGCAATGGCAAATCCTAGATCAGTGTTTCTCAAGGGAGATGGTCCCGGGCCCCACTTCTCCGGCGGGGAGTCCGCAAAGCCCCACAGCACTCGAAAATTCAACGACCACTAAACATATCCCTTTATCAGCACCCTCTCAGTGATGATTCGAAACTATAATCGTTTCTCATACATCATATATATTGTCAAATTTCCAGCGTTCACTGGGATTTGATGTGCACCGTGACACAGTCAACGATCACGGGAAGATTCAATTTTACCTCTCTCATTTGACGGCTTTCTTGCTTCTTCAGTCAATTGTGCCCCAGGAACAAGAGCTTCAATGCTTCAACCCAACACATGCGATTGGAATCGATCGACCATGGGTACCAAGTAGGGCAAAAATAGAAGTGGGGTAATCCGCAGAATAACGTAAATTTGATGAGATGCAAGGGAGCTGCGAGCATACTTGGAAGCGACCGTGTACATGCTCGAGAGACATTGCGAGTCATACCAGAACTTTCTTTGCGGATCCTCCCCCGGGTCCGCGGATCCGGTCGAAGTTCGCGGATCTTTTGAAACCCTTAGGTTCTTTATATATATTTTCGCTCGAGCCGTTCCCCATCAGCGACCATACTCTGCCCTAGGAAGTCGACGGAGTTCGAGACAGCTGACGAATATGAAGCGCGAACCGGTGGACGTTCGAGAGAACAGACTGAGCACATGGAGGCATCGAATCGACAGTATGAGCTGGCCTCAACGCTCCAGGCCCCACAAAAAAATCCTCAGGCCCCACCGGTGGGGCCGGGGCCCCACGTTGAGAAACGCTGTCCTAGATAATTATTACGTAGTTATGACATAGGTGTCAGTAAAATGAATGATTACATTTCCGCCGGCTCTCGATTATCTGAAACAATTCACTACCACTCACACGCAACTCGTTTCTAGAACTCTTCCTTTAACAGCGCTTTCAGGACCAGGGAAGATTTGCAGTCGACTCCAAGGAAGACCCGATGGGGCTAAGGAAGTCTGAATGCATTCAGAGCTCGGAATATCGCTGGAGATTACTCACTGTAGCCTGCCGGACTATCAACTCGAAGTCTGGAAAGCAATTCTGGCGTTTTCTGGCCGACCCCCGTTTTATGCGGTAAAATTCGTTTCATGCGGATGCGGAAACCGCATAAAAGGGGGTTCACTGTATAACAGTTTCTGGCTGAGAATGCGCTGTGAGACTAATGAGCCGTTTGAACCCTTACTGTCGACCCGGGCCGGCTGTCAAGGCTCCTGATGATTTGATGGAATCCAAGCCTGGGCACAGGATTTCGAAAAATTCATGCCGATTCTAGCGGAAACCCGACTCGTAGGAAGCGCGATCGGATATCCAAATCTCTGCACGTCTCCACTACAATCGATGGCTCGCCACAACCTGAGTTCTACTCGCATGGGTCCCTCGCTCAACTAGGTCTCTCCGCTTCGCTTGTGCCGACCCGTTGAGAGTCGTGCTTGATTGGCCAGACTGGTACCACTGCAGGACACTCACTCTGAGAGAAGATCGCTCCCACCTTCCCAGCCATACGGTTTCTCTTCCGGATAGGACCAGTCTCTCACGAGGAATATGAGATCTTGGAACGGCTCCCCAATATGCTCCCTTGTTGACGTATCGCTTTGCGAAACGAGACGTCCGAATTCCGAGAACATCTCCAAATTGTTAATGTCATCCCCTTGGATGTTTTGTTTGACATTGAAGATCTGTATCGACGACAGCAAAACACTCAGCGAGAAAATTGTGGTGCATTCTCGAATGGTCGTGTCCGTGTCGTAAATTCCCTGACTGTCGATCAGGACAACGGCTATGTCTTCCCCTGAAGGCATTTTGAGCTGGAATGGAAGATCATGTTGGGATTATAGGATCTGGGGTAGAACGTCGACTAAGGTTACGGAATTTTTGACGAATCACTGTGCTCTCTGTCAGGGTGGCTTCTGAGATCTATCATGTTCGTAGTACACCAAGCTGAGAGGGATCACCGTACCTTGAAAACTTCAGGCCAAATCAGTACGCCGATAGTGACTCTTTTCCTAGACGAACGCCAATCGAAACCTTGCAGACTGGTCTTCTCATCAAGCCAGTGCTCTTTGCCCCCCGCTCGGAGAAATCTGATGATGCAATGGATTGATTTTCAACTTTCCAGGCAGAATAAAGGCCGGCGCTTCATTCGAATTCCCCGTTTCACCGAGCGAAATGTTATGCCGGATAATCTGCATCTTGGATTTTCAGCTCGATGTCGAAGAATCACATCTAGAGACCCACCGGATAATGATGTTTAGAAGGAAACTCTTTCCCTGCCGGAAGCGTCCTGCAATCGCGACGACGACCACCCTGAGGTCCTTAAGATCATCCGTCAGCAGAGCTAGCAGTTGGTCTCCGTCAAACCGTGAGTCCTCACTGCGATTCGGGTTGAAAACACTTATCGGATCCATCATCTCGGGATCAGGGTGGAGTGACCGCGAGTCCTACTCTGTTCCCTAGCCGGCTGAGGGAAAGATGAAAGTGCCCTAGAAGGTGAGGGAAGTACTGCGCTCAAAGTTCTTGATCGGCTGTCTGGAATAACCGGAGCTTACTTTTTCCCTGTTGAATTTGAGCGCCTGATGATAAACACATTTGAACCACGTTAGATTGCCTGACACATTCGAATTACGCTGGTGCAGTCGGGAGACAGTTCAACGCAGAATTGAACAAAGCCCCGGAATCACGAGGATGTCAGAGAACTTCTGAGCTTGACGGAAACTTCTGAGCCTTGCAAGACGAGAGTTCAAAATCCTTCTACTCTCTATCCAGTGCCGGCTTACTCATCCAGCAGCCCGAAAACAACCTAAGATATAAAATAAGGTTCGGATATGAGTCACCTGGATTACTCTCTCGCTTGATAGCAACCCGTCAAACAACACGATGGCTCCCTCGAATGGTGACTGGGCCATAGTGAGCGATGAGTCGGCTGCGGTCACGGAGGCGGCGCCAAAGGCGAAGAGTTAACGCACGAGCAACCGTGCGAGGGAGATGGAGTCTGGAAGCCACCGCTGCTCACCACCGGTAGGGACTCTCGGAAGTTCGACCAAAGTCGGAATCGTCTGGAGGAGACCACCATGTCGGAGACTTGTCAGCAGCCTGTTCGCGTATTTTCTCTCGATAACGAATTCCAGGAGCCAGATCTAGAGAGCCTCCTGTGCAACGATAGACAATAATGTAGACTGACGGATTGAGGTTGGCGATGCTTTGGCGATCATCTCGCAATACTTCCGAATAAAGACTGAAGGAGCGTTCAGCACCAACACTCGCCACCGGAACGCTGACATGAGACAAATCAACGCAATTCGAGAAAGCCTCGGGGATCGTAGGGCTGAGGCAAGCTAAAACTCTACAGGATGACTGAAGTGGCCGAGGTCCTCTATTGAACTATAAAAACTCAGGGCTCCGCCTTCGCCGAACTGTACCCTTCGAACCAGGGATTATGATCGAAGACAAATTCAGGAGCCGGTGCAATAATCCGGAGATGGCTATTCAATCGAAGATGCCGCAGCAATGGTTCTGTGGGTTTTCTTTCAAACTGAGCAAACGTGGAACCTAGCGGATGTAAGGACTTTGTTTGCAATTAAGATGTTTGGAAATGCATTTATTGGATGGTGCGTTTGGAGCGCGCCAGGACGCGACATTTCTCAATTTTCTCTTGCCTCGACTGTGTCCGATCCACGAAAGGGGATGAAGTGCGCTTTGAATTGTCCAAGAAATGAGAGTCATCGACGAGAAACTCAACTCAGACGGAAATTCCCGGATACTGCAGTCATCGCTGGGAACGCCGAAAATCGCGGAGGACGACAAGGAGCGTGGCGGACTTCGGAAGCCTTGGTTTCTCGTAGAAACATCAGCTCTCAAGAAACCACACACCGTTTCCTGTTCCTTCGTTGAGCCTGCGCAATAGCAAGTCGCATTGCATCTTCGCTTCTTTTCGCCTGTTCTTGGATAGCTCTTGTTTCCGCTTGAGAGATCGCTAATCTTCCCTGAAGTTCTCCGCTTTCATCGCCAAGCTGAGTGATTCTGATCTTGAGCTCTTGCTGCTCCTTGCGAAGGTATTCGGTCTTGGCGGCGAACTGCAACTTGTCATAGGCTGCAGAGTTGGCGTGTTTGAAGTGATCTTTTGCGTGAGCGATACGCTTCTTGAGATCGTCAGCGGCCGCCGAGGTCACAACTGAATCGCCCATCTTCGTTGATCGATTGAAAAGTGCTGTAACTTCGTTGAAAACAGAGTCGTGCAGTTCCTCGAAGCGAGCTGGCTCCTCCGGATGGTTTGTGATAAGGTCTGCCACTCGAGTTCGATATTTTTCGAAGCAATCATTCACAACTGCAGTGTTCGTGGCGTTGACCGTCGCGTCATACAAGGTCCTCGGAGTTGGCAATTCCTCGCTGCGCATTTCGCGTACGTAACGCTCCACGAAAACAAGGAAATCGCCAACTGTCAGATCTTTGCCATGCACTCTCTTCGGCTTGAGGGTGCTCGGCCGGAAAATGTCCTCGATGAATGATTTTATGTACTTCGCAAAATTCGGCTTCATATCTGTGGGTGAATCGAGAGCAATCGTTGACATGAGTCGATTAAGTCAGGTACCTGATTAGATTAGCATGCGCCATCATTATTCAGCTACCTGAAACTCGTCCCCGGAATTCAGACGTAGTATCGACTTTCCGTCCGGGATGTGGCATCAGGAAGCACTTGTAGGATTCGAAGCAGTTCTTGATGCTCGTACGCATCGTTCCCAGTTCGCCTCGGACATCGGTTTTTTGGAGCTCCCTGCGAATGGCAAGAAGAGGGATGAATCGAGGAAGAATGTTCGGAGAGCTGTTAAGATTTTTGAGATACTGCAGTAATGGGAGTCAAACCATCCGCCGCAGCAACGTCTCTCCCCAGACGAGCATCGAAATCTATTACGGCGGATGGACAAAGGAGTTTCGCTCGAGAACGCTCAAGACTCGGAGTACATGGAGTCGTTCACCCGTAGGAGATCTCTTCAACGGATTCCGAATAGATCAGTGGTTCTCGACCCTAATTTCTCTGTGGTCCCTTGATAGATTATTACCAAAACTCACTCGTCCAGGATTTGTTGACCTCCCTGCCACCCGTAAGGGTTCTCCCCCGGATAGGCCCAGTCCCTCACCAAGAATATGAGATCTTGGAACGGTTTCCGCGTGTGGTCCGAATTCCCATCCGAGCTTCCAGAACAAACTAGACGGCCGTATTCAGTGAAGAGTTGCAAATGGCTCAGATCGTCGCCCTGGATGTTTTGCTTGATGTTGAATATCTGTATCGACGAGAGCAAGACGCTCAGCGAAAATATCGTCGTGCACTCTCTGATGGTCGAGTCGGTATCGAAAACTCCTTGGGTGTCCAGCAAAATCACGACCAATTCCTCTCCGGAGGCATCTTTTATCTGAAAGATAGCATGGTCGTCAAGTCATTCAATCTCGCCTGGACGTCGACCCCTGTACTACAGAATGTGCCGTACGACGGCACCGTAGTCCGTGCCGTGGTACGGCTTCGGCAGTGCCGTAGTTCCGTAGGACGGCAGCCCACGTCTAATCTCGACGAACGAACAAGATTTAAGAGCCGTGAGCTATAGCTACGGTCGACCAATTGACAACTGAATCGTTGGACTGTTGTCTTGCGAGTCCGGCATCGAACCTTGAAAATTTCAGGCCAGATGAGAACCCCGACTGTGACTCGTTTCCTCGTGTGTCGCCAATCGAAACCTCCAAGTCCATCCTGAGCTTCTTCCTCGAACCAGCCCGTCGCACCTTTCGCTCTCAAAAATCTTCGAATGCAGCGTGAAGAATGAACGGCAAATGAAAGAAGCAATGATCCATCGTGGGTCTGAGATAGCTATTGCGAGGCTCCGATGGGAATTTATGTTCCTACTCACTTTATGATGAGGTTCATGAGAAAACTTTTTCCTTGCCGGAAACGCCCGGCAATGGCGATGACGACAACTTTCTCATTCAGAATGTCACCCGTCAGCAAGTCTTCCACAGCGGAAGCATAGTCCGCGGTGTTTTCTCCCGGCTGGAAGATACATATCGGGGCGCGCATCTCCGATCAAACGGGCAAATCAATATCGTACAAAAACGAAGGCTCTCGAGCGTGAACACACCAAGCTGGCAGTCTCTTTTGTGTGCTACGGTCAATGATATTCAAAAGCGTAGCCGAGAGCAAGATGTCTTCCCTTCCTCTCATTTCTCCGTTTGCACTTTCGGGAATCGACAAGAGGAGCCCAAGTGGGGGCTTCCCGATGTATTCGGAGCAAACTGGCCGCCAACGATCACCACACGAAACAATATAGCTGTATACTTTTCAAAGGAGGGTCTGTTCCGTCGAACTCCGGCTACAGAATGGGATCAGAGACCCGTGACAGGTTCCGAACCTCCGGCAAGGAGATGGAGGGACTTCGCTCGGCGGAGCTTTGAATTCGAATTACGCTGGTGGAGTCAGAGGATGTCTGAGCTTGACGAAAACTGAGTCGTGTGGGACGAGACTTGGAAATCCTCCTACTCTCTATCCAGAACCGGCTTACTCATCGAGCAGCCCGAAAACAACCTAAGATATAAAATAAGGTTCGGATATGAGTCACCTGAATTACTCTCTCGCTTGATATCGACCCGGTCAACAACACGATAGCTTCTACGAATGGTGGGTGGGCCATAGTGAGCGATGAGTCGGCTGCGGTCACGGAGGCGGCGCGGGCGCCGGAGGGAGAGAGTTTACGTTTAAGCAACCGTGCGAGGGAGATGGAGTCTGGAAGCCACCGCTGCTCACCACCGGTAGGGACTCTCGAAAGTTCGCCCAAAGTCGGAATCGTCTGGGGGAGATCACCATGTCGGAGACGTGTCAGCAGCCTGTTCGCGTATTTTCTCTCGATAACGAATTCCAGGAGCCAGATCTAGAGAGCCTCCTGTGCAACGATGATGTCCGGAACCTGAGAGTAATCGTGATTTCAGTGGCTGGTCGTTTCCGCCAGGGCAAGAGCCTCTTGCTCAACTTCATCATAAGGTGCAAGTCGTTCGCATCCCCTTTAAGATTCTGTGTAGTGAGCCGAGCTACTGATTCGAATGATTTGACCAACCCGGCGAGATTACAGGTACCTCAGAGCTGGCTGCAAGTTCGATTGGTCATCGGGGATGAGCGATGAGCTTCAGGGCTTTGAGTGGAAGAACACGCGACACCGGGTCACCAACGGTGTTTTGATTTGGCCTGAAGTCTCCAGAGTGAGTGATGCGTTTGTCACGAATAAATTTTCGACTGGAGTTTCCATGATACTCAGTCATCGGCCGGCTGGTCGTCGGTTGTAGGCAAGGAAATGGGTGGCAGAGGTCCTAAGGCAGTGGCGGATCCAGGAATGGCTCGAGGGGGGGGCGGTTTCAGATTTTTGGTGTCCCAAGCGTATTTTTCCACCCTAATCATGCGGTTTTATATTGAATTGTTCGTTCGATATTTGTTGAGTACAAATATTTATCTATTTCTGGAAACATTCATGAAATTCCCACTTCTGATTAGTACAGTCCGCCTGGGAAACCCGACTCGAGGGGGGGGCGATCGCCCGGTCGCCCCCCCCCTGGATCCGCCACTGTCCTAAGGAAGGTCGGGAAATTATCGATGTCGAATTTTACGAGCTTGTCGCGTTTCTTCACAGCTAACATTGCCCAGCGGCGAGGTGGTGGCCGTAGTCTTGATGGACACTCAGGGCGTTTTCGACACCGAAACCACTCTCGAAGATAGCACGTCGATCTTCTCATTCAGCGTGCTCCTGGCATCGGTTCAGATTTTCAACTTGAAGCAGCAGATCAATGGCGACGATCTGAGCCACCTGGAGCTGTTTTCCGAATACGGGAAGCTCTGTCTGCATAACTCGGGCGATATTGGAACAACCTCGAAGATCTTCCAAGACGTCGTTTTCTTGATCAGGGATTGGTCTTACGCATCAAGCGTGCCATACGGATGGGCGGGAGGGAAACGGGTTCTCGAAGAGTAAGATCGATCTTCAAGAGCTGTTGGCAGCTGATCGTGAGTAACGATTCTCGGGCTTCTCGCGACCTTACTTTTTTGCCCAAAAGTATTTTTTTCGCTATTTCGCAGAGAACTGGACAAAGCCGGGCTAGTCGGAGAACTCCAGTCCATGCGAAGAAATATCAAGAACAGCTTCGAGTCCTACCGTTGTTTTTTGATGCCCTATCCAGGAGATACAGTGAACACTTGTGCAGCGTTCCGAGGAAACTTCAGAGGTAGGTTTCATTGTGCATCCGGATGTGTACGGTGAAAAAGTCATCCGCTTCGATGGCGAACTTCGAACTATCGGTTTCGTTTCAGAAATAGATATGGACTTTCTCCTGAACATGGAGATGTTTCTTCGAGGTTTGGTGACGCCGGAAAACCTCGTCCCGAAGAAGATCAACGGCACCTGTGTGACTCTACAGGAATGGTGTTCGCATCTTGGCGTGTACGGCAGGCACTTGAGGAGCGCTAGTCTTCCGGTTCCAAAGACGCTCTTTGAAGCGACAATGGACGCGACGAACACTACGGTTCTTAAGACATGCACGGACTCCTATTTCAATCAAATGGTACAGTTGCTCGGACAGGATTGTTACGAAGAACACGTTCTGCGCGGGAAACACAGAGAAATTTCTGAGGAAACGGTCGCAATCTTCAGGGGTTCACTCAAAATGGGTGATCGAAAACTGTGGAAGGCGCTGGAAGTCGAGTTGACCAAGAAGCTGACAAGCTTGTTCGAGAATCACTTCTTGAAAGTGAATAAGAATCGTCTGAAGATCCAGCAGATCGAACTGGATCTGGCGGCTCAGAACCGCGAGTGGGAGCTTATTCGGGAGCGAGCGAAGGTTCAGAAAACAAACAACGAAGACATGCACAACAGAATCGCTCAGCTGGAAGCCGAAGCACTTATCGCGCGACAGAAGCTCGAGGCCGCGAGGGTTGAATGTGAAGCTCAGCTAAAAGCGGCCAAGAAGAAGAAGAATTGGCTCACATCGTTAACCGGACTGGTGCTTGACGTGGTTGCGAGCGTTGCAGGTGGTATGCTTCAACGAATGGCGTCTTCGGCGATCGATGCCGACAAGCAATCTTCGAGATGGAGAAAAAAATAAAGGGCTCATAATTTCCATGTCCATCGCTCTCACCCTGTCGTGATAGTGCCCCGCCTTCAAGTCGTCTTCGTTTTCGAAACGTATCCAATTCCCTTCCCGAGCTCGGCTGCGTTCGTACCAAACACACCGTTCTCGGTTGAATCTTTACTTCTGCTGCCGTTGCTAGCTCAAGTCGACGATCTTTGCCCGGCAATGGGCCCTCGATTTCATCAAACATTTTAAAAAACACGGTGACGACTCCGCGATCCATTACTTCCTTCCCTAACAAAACTCCCGTGTCGTAGAGCTTCCCTTTCGGCAACACTGTCAACACGACGCTGTCGAATCCCATTCCATCCATGTCCGCATCTCGAGAATTAGCGGCTCTCGAGGCGATCTGATCGGGCGGAACTATTCCGGTTTGGAAGGGGAATCAAACGGTGTGATAATGGAGGAGGGTGCCCGTTTATAGGATAGTGCCGAATACGGGATATGTTGCAGTTTGAGCTCAATAGAGGCATCGAGGTGAACTACGACCCCTCCGCTGGACTCTCCTTGCATTCATACGGACAATGTCCATTGATTGGCATAATTTTGGACGAGTCGCTATCTGGGAGTTTATTTTCACTGATACCGATTCTAGTGTCACGTATGTTAGGTGGGGAGCTGGCGCCCCGATAGTTCCTGCACGTCAACCTCTGAAGCCTGCTCTACGATGCGCAGCATCCACATTCTGTTCGCGACTGGAGTTTCGAACGGGGTCACACAAATCATCGAAAATTTCACGAAGACCCCAATATGGGATACCTGAGGTGCCCTAATATGGGATACCTGAGGTGCCTTGATACCGGATACCTGCTCGATATTGTGAATCCTCTCGAGAGCTTCGATCGCCAATCCGTTCTGATCGTGATCTACATATGCGTCTCCGGTCAGAGAGACGGGGAGCAATCCCCATCTGAACCGTTGAAGCATCATGCTTCCCGAAAGAATGCCGCTCCATCTCGGAACAGACACTGGGAAGGAGTAGATTCTTCTTTCATAGCCTCGAGAAGCCCAAAGAAGGATTTGGCTTGGACATAATTGAGCTCGGGTTGGATTTCGTGAGGTGCTTCACTGTATGCAAACCCGATTCTTAGGACCTCCGTCGAAGCCTTGTCTATCGAAACGGCCGCGGCCATATTGTTTTTCTTAAATTGTTTGAGGGGCCTCTGAATGGGACGATCGCTATGTTTTTTCATGCGCCCTTAGCGACGACTTGTCGTTACGAGCGCAAGTGCTTCCGAGCACCCTCGGTTCTTGAGACTTGTTGCTGTTGGTGCGAGAGTACTTGGGAATCCGTGGAACTTCTCCCGCTACAAGATCCCAACACGTGCACTCCCGGCCAGTCCGGGTCCCGGGTGGCCTCCGGTTCCGGCTCAGATTAGGTATGATCAGATGCTAATCTCAGCCCAAAGCCTACAAAAATCTCGTCGCCGACGCCCTTCGACGCAACCACGCTTCGGCTCAGTATTCAGACCGCATAAGGTCCCAGTGAACGCTCCAGGTCCCGTAGCGAAGCCCCCAGCAAATCGCCATGGTTCTCGCTCAGGACGATCTGATAGAGTTCTAATCGACCCGACCACGCAAGCCGAATTCCTCAACAGGAACACGACGTGTTCCGTGTTGATTTCTCCAAAAACCATGCGCTAGGTAAGGTCAGAGCATCCGTCGTGAAATCCCAGCAGTGCCGACATCCCAGCACTCGCATGCCATGAAATCTGAAATCGGACTTCAAACTCATTGATTTGGATCCGACCGTTCCGCCGTCAGCGGTTAGTCATTGATTTAGCGGCGGATTGAATACTACTCCGAGGAACCGCGCTTCAAACTTCTCGGGTCTGACGATTCTCGCTCGTCTTTGCTGTCGTGAAAAATCTCAACCAAAACTCAGCGAATTCTGGCGCTATACAAGAAAAATCGATTAGGAGCAGTACAACGAACTTGGCGCTGTCCATTTCTATCAAGTTCCAGCTCCGTAGGTTATGAAGCGCCTCAAACCGGATTGGCAATCAGAAGATTTCTGGCCCTCTACCCGTCGTGTCAATGTTTTGTTTGCGACAACGCCAGATCTTTCGTGAGAGCAGCTACCGACCTGAAGAAACTGTTTCACTCGATCAACGATCGTGACACCAGGGACATTCTCCAGGGGCGAGCGATTGATTGGCTGTTCAATTGCGCTCGCGCGAGCTGGCACGGAGGTTTCTTTGAAAGGCATGCCGGGGTCGTCAAATCGGCACTGTACAAAACGCTGGGAAAGAGTCTGATCGGATTCGAAGAATTCCGCACTATCCTTGGAGAACTTATTGCAATCGTGAACAGTCGTCCACTCTCGTACGAGTCGAACGATGCAGCCGGTCCAACTCCGATCACCCCCACTCACTTCCTGCGTGGAGGACCTCCTGTCCTTCCCATTTCGGGAATCGTGCCGATTGATAGGCTCGCCAGCGATGAAAGTGTCACCCCGAGAGAACTCCGAGGAGTCGTGGAACATCGTACCACCTACTTCAAAAACTTGTCATCGAGATGGTTGCGTGAATACTTGCTGCTATTGCGGACAGCGAATTTCACGAAAGGCCGCGTTTAAAAGCCAATCTCAATCAACGATGTTTGTCTCCTCAAGGATGATAATATTCCGCGAGTCAAATGGCAACTGGTCCGTGTGATTGAGCAACACCCAGGTCGTGACAAAAATGTTCGTTCCTACACAATCCGTTTTGGGAACGGGAAAACCACCCGAAGAGCCGCTCAGGTCCTGTAACCCCTGGAGGTTAATTCGGAGGAAGCTACATCTTAAGCCGCATCAGTACCGGTCGTATCATCTCAGAGCCCATCTCGTGGGACATCCCAATAACCAAACGATCCTTTAACCCCATTGCTAGAGAAATGAGCTCTCATACTCTTAACTTTGTTCAAAGGTAGATCAATGTTCAGGCTAGTCGAATGCATCGCCAGCCCAGGAACCTCTTAAAATAGAAATGTGTTATTGTGTCAAAGTTGCTACTCATAGTTTGTCATTGCGCTTGAACTCTCGTCCGAATCGGAGCTGTCCGAATCGGAGTAATTGTCGCCTTCTGGTATTGGTAACTGGGAAGCAAATGCGTCGGGCGGGAATGTCGAGAGATTCAAGCGATGCCGCTCGTGATTTGAATAGATGCTCCATGTGTCGCCTGCGCGTTGCACAGACGCGCTTGTCTAAATTACAATAAATAAACAGTTGGGGAGTTGTACGCAAAGAACAACCGACGTGTTCTGCTTGTCACCTGGAAACTAGTTAAAATCCGTGCCATTCCCCACAGGTTCTACCTAAGCTGCTGATTGCGATAGTCTTCAATCGACCAGCTTGGGGGATGCCTTGGGAGGGATTGTTCCTTCCGGGTCGCAAGCACGGGTCAAGATAATTCGCGATGTGGGAACTAAGTACGTTCATTTCGTTGTCCCACGTCTTCAATTCCTCATCCGATCAGTAAGGCTCCGTTCCATGAACTCGTAGTGGAGCTTGCTAAGGGTCCCTAAAAAGTCTGAAATCCGCGCGGGAGCAACACTTCGGGTGAGCGCTCATTCTGTGGATTCCTATTGTAGTGGGAAATACACGAAGAGAAGAAGTCGTCATGAAAAAGACGACCCGTCGGCGTCGGAGAGAGGATCGCGCGGTGGAACCGCGAGATGACGCGGAACAGCGGTGAAGCAAGCACAAAGAGATACATCGCAGACGGGGACTAGAGGAGAGAGACGTGTTCGTTGCCCCGGTGGAATAAAAAGGAGCCGAATGTCTCTTTCGGCTGCTTGGCATGCCGTCTGAACGAGCGGGCCTCATCTCTGTAATCGTCGACTACGACACCCACCCCAGCTGTCTGAGTGAGGCGGCCGTCTGCCTGTTTGTCCGTCTTTCGGTCTCTAGGAACAACAGCTGCCGCAGTCGCACACCCGAATGTCATCTCGTTCCCTCGCCGTCTCGCACCCCGCCAGATAGTGAAATTGCAACAACGAGAAAAATCTCGACTCGCTCCCGCAGTCAGCCACCCACACGACAGCAGACACGATATTGAATTGAAGTGCTCGCTTATAGGACGCAGTGTAGGAGTGAACATAAGCTCCCCAAACTTTTCCGCAAATCTTTGAACATAAGATACGAGCGTTCCCTCCCGCGGTTTCATGCCGTTACCACGTCGCGTCGACTCTCCTCCGTGGAGTGGTACTGCATCCAATGTTCTCATAAATCAGCACAGAGCAGGGAATAAATCGATTCCTAGGGTGAAGATTATGGGCACGATTTCAGGTCCATATGGCGCCAGAACTGTCGGAACAGCGTCGATTTTGGCACGGCATTACTCAGGAGTCGCAGTGATCGACTACGTCGGGGTTCCCCATTCCGGGATCAAACTCGGACTTGAAGGACAATAACCGAGGAGTGCATCTCTGAATCCTGGCGAACCTGGGTTCTTAGAGGGAAAACCGTCCTCCCGTTTCGAAGCGTCCAGCTCTGGATTCTTCAACGTCTACCCGTGGTCCAAGTCAACTGATCCTCTGGAACCTCGCCGACCCAATCGAAACCTACAGAATGTCGAACTCCGAAGCAATCACAGCCACAGATTTGAGTCTACATTGATTTTTTCCTTTCCCGTCACGCCAACCCTGCTCCTGCAAGGAGAACATGAACCATCTGAGCACCTGCGCCCCCACTTGGCTGAGCTTACTGCTTCACCCCCGACTCGAAAAATACTTCAGCATCGAATTTACGGATCCAGTTTCTTAGCAGTCGATCCGAGCCTCTCAGCATCGTCTCATGAGAACCCCGAACAGTTGGGCCCTACAGGTCACGAGAGTCCTGAACTCATGTTGCGACGATAATCAGCTGCGGAAGATGTCCATGGAAACGATTATTCCCCGCTCGGATCGCGGAAACTTTCCAGCTCTCATGGTTCGGAAGCTCGACGAAAAATCGTTTTCTTCCAACAATCGTTTCAAGTCTTCGGAAATCAGGCTTTTCGACCGCTGAATTCCGACGACTCAGGCTCCTGAGGCGAAGTTCGGGCTTTTCAGGAGGAAATCGGACTTATTGGGCATTCCAGGGCGATTCCAGGCATCCAGGCGAGATTCGGGCTTTTAGAAAGATTTCAAACTTCATTTTGCAATATCTAGGCTGAGGCGCAGTTCTCACGTCCTGGGCGGCCGAAATCGGAGTCTCCACGTGAAACTTGAGCATTTCAGGCCGAAACTAGGCCCCGATTCAGGGGATTTGAGTTTTCTGATCGTTTCAGTTGATTTAGAACCTTTCGCTTGAACTTCGTAGCACAAATCACAAGCTTGTTCGTGAGCTGATAGTGAAACCTTGCATGCACGACATCGTGTATACATTGAATGGCTGAGCCCGGCAGCATCAGTTGGCTCAACCTGAGCCGCCCCCTCTGCGCGTTGGCGTGTACGGTTGTCTGGTCAATGAGTACCCATGACGATGATATCAGCGAATGAGAATCCTCACGGATTGCCCTCATGCGTTCCTCACCGGCTCTTGCCGGACTTCGGAACGTAAATATTCAAAAAGGAAACTTTGCAACCGCACACAATTCAGTCAGGTAGACAATAGTAGTCAGGTAGAGTCGCACGTCGAGATTCTTTCTCATCTTGGACGGGATCTCTCAAGAGGTGACTCTCGACCGCTTGGAGCGAAGAGCTATCATAGTGCCTCTTTCGTAAACTTGTCTCTGCCGTTTTGGATATGAAGTGCGTTCGACGATTAGGAAAAATACTCGCTAAGATAACAGCTGAGAAGCAGTTGCCTCTGGAACTATAGAAAGTTATTCTATGATGCAAGATGTGCAAAGAAGGTTCTCGCGAAATTGACGCAGAATGTCACCTGCTAGTGATGACGGCCTTGTTCCACGTGTTATTTGCTCACATTCTAAACTGTTTCGCTCATTATTTCTGTCCGCCTGATCATACCCTGAGTTGAAATGCCCGACGATTCTTCTTTCGAACGGCACTTGTGGCTACCGGAGCGACATCGGGTGGACTGTGTAATAAAGCTCGACTAGGAGAAACCGCTACTTGAGAGCGCTTCTGCGCGACCCGGATAACGGACTCGCTCCCTTCTAAACTGCGCGGAACAGAACCTAATCCGGATCAAACTATTCCGGGATCAGCGCGGGTTACCCAGGAGCTTTCGGAAACGAGAATGACACGCTGCTAGCACCCATTTCGCGACCCAAGACATGACCGCAGCGGCAGCATGACGCGGCAAGTTCCGGGCGTTTCCAAGTGGAGGAGCGCCAATACTTCGAGCCTGCTCGCAACACGGCGCTCTCGCCACAGAATCCGCCATCCAATATGCGCGATTCCCGGTGGATGATGTGAATTGAAAGCTGGCTGTCGTCACGGAGACGTTTCAACGCAATCGCAAATCTGGAGAGCTGAAATCGCTAGTTTCGCTAGCGATTCCTGCGTTGAGCGACGGTGCATGATCGTTGACACATGGTGAACTCTGGAGACCTTAGAAGTTCTCACCGATGGGCGGCAGCACAGTGAGCGAGTTGAGTAGCGCTCGAACTCTGCGTCGCTGCTTTACAGACACTTGACGCCCGACACGCTTATGGCTGATTCATTCCACGTGACATTTGCAGCTTCAGTTCTGTCAGGTTTGCCTTGTTCTTTTCTGGAACTTCAATTGAACAGCGTCGATTTTGGAGCCGCTTGGAGGTCGCAGTCTCGCTACCCCAAATACGTTCGGCTATAAACTAGCTATTTGAATTTGAGTTTGAGATTAGCTATCGGGAATGTTTCCCAGCAGATGATCAGTTCAAGTTCGAGATCGGATCCCGACGGGATCAGAAGCGATGTATCCTAGGCCATTGTTTGAACTTGACGGCGATGAACAGAATCATTCCAGTGGATTCGTCGCAAATAACAATCAGTCGAGGCGCTAATTCACTTTAGTCACAGACTACTTGATAATTTATTCACTATATACTCTGCAACGACTTCCATGGGCGCGTCCTGCCATTTCAGAAGCGTGGATTTTGGAGTTGAGATCTGATCACCGTTCAGTCTATCAACAAGAGTCACACAAACGATCGCCGCTCGCAGTCCAAGGTGATTGCAGAACGCACTGAACATCGCGGCCTCCATTTCAATGTTGACTACGCCAAGTCGTTTGAGATTCTGGAGGAACTCCATCTTGTCTCCCTCCGAGTACTCACAAATGGCGCCATCCAACCTCCCTTGAGCCTCGTAGAAGTCACTAGTGCCCATAGTCTTTCCTGGAACAACTTTCACATCGGGGATTGAGGCACTTGATTCGATTATATCCTGAGCGAGATCCTGATTCAACACACAAGGGCGTTTCACGATTTTCCCGAGAATTCTGAAATCATAGCTCTCTTCCAGCGTGTCACTTAGTGCTCCTGTGCTCACGACCACTGAACCGGGTGGCACTCCGATACCGCCAGACGTCCCCAGGCGAAAGAACGTCACATCTTTGCAGTTCGCGTATTCAAGCAACTTCACGATTTCGTGGAGCGCCACCACAAATGACGGCGATCCAATGCCGTGACTGCAGGCAAGCACAGGGCCAACCTTGAACATCGCATACCGTTGGCCCTTGGCTGCGAGGTCCTCTAGAGGTTCATCCCGTCCGAGCTTTTTCTGTAGGAGACGTGCGAACGTCTCCATCCTGTGGCTGGTGCCCCCGAGACAGACGAAGCGAACGTCTCCGAATTCATCGCAGAGCTCGGCCCGGCTTTTGGAGATCCCCAGATGATAGAGGCAGTCGGCTCCATGAGTTAGGTGCGCATTCCGAGTGAGCGGCATCGCGGACCAGGAATGAACGATCGCGAGTTTGGGATGATATGACTACGGTTGTTAGGAGGGCCGGTCCTCTGAAATGTTATCAAGCATCTGCCGTAAGCGCTCTCCTCCACGCAAGCCGCCTCGAACCAGTCAGCAAGGCGGCATCTCTTCTTTTATCAAGACAGTGGATAAGCGCTGACCAAAGTATTGTTAGGCAACCCTCTATTAGATTGTGAGGTCGGAAGCTGACCCTGCTCGAGCTCGCCTTGAAATCAACCGATGAATAACAACGATCCCGATTCTCTCCGAATGAGCTGGAAAGCAGACTTGGGTCGGAATCGTAAATCTGATTGCCCTCACGTGACGTCGAATCGGATTTGAGTCGGAATACAGGAAACCAACTGGGAAGGATTGCTAGGAGGGACCACAGGCCACAGGTTTTTTGATGAGCGGTGTTTACGTGTACCTTTGGTAGCCTTCAACGGAAACGAAGTACTCGAATCCGCACATAGTATGTAGAATATGAATCGTATATATATATAGCGCCACAATCAGTCTATCGCTTCGATACGTCGGTTTCATTATGCACAACATTGAAGAAAAGAACTTCGATGTTTCAATGCTGAGGTTATTGCGCAGTGCAATAGACCTGCTGATCCCCTGTCGTCAATCGGATCGTCGATACGTATCTGAAGCGAACGGTGAACTGGATGCGGACCGAATCGTTTACTAGGTTATCACACGATGACCTAGCATTCAGGATCGATAATGCTCCTACTGGGAGGACGAGCCCGAAGCGGCTTCGGGGTCGATAGCCGGTTTTCCGTCGGAAAGGTGTAATTTCTTTCGAGAATCGCTGCGGAAAGCCACCAGCGCTACCAAGCCGGTGTGCGTCCGCCGAGGAGGACAAGTGATGCCTCGGGTTCACGGAAGACGAACTCTTGAATGAATGCCTCACTGAAAGCACCGTAATCTGTTTAAGCTCCGGCTAAAGCATAGAAAGTGTCTATTCCTCTTCAGCGAGCATTAAGTTTTTGCACTATCCACCTCCATCAGCATCATGGGCGTGTCCCCCATTAAGGGTCGTCTCTTGCAGAATGGAACCATGCATGGATGTTGCGTTGCGCCGTGCACGTCCAAAGATAGCAGGCTGAGAGAGGAAGCTCGCTCAGATCCGCTGAGGCTTTTTCTCCAAGCATCACTTAGACGCAGTCGCCGCCCCCCGCAGGCGCCGGCTCGATGCTAGCAGAGAGGCGAGCAGTATCATCCGGTGGACACCAAGGCCTTGAACAGAGAATCCGATCCAAATGTATCAACCTCAGAACCTCGCCGCTGTAGTGTGCGAGAGCTGGCTCGAGCTTCGAGGGAACGAATCCAGGCTTTTCCGGATCCGTATCGCAGGCTTGGGCTATTTTCGTGCGCTGGTTCTCGTTGGTCGGGGTCGATTAGGTCATGAATGTGGTCATAGTCAAGAACAGACCTTTGTGTCAACTTCTTACGGCAGACATGTGCCAGAATACTGCCCTGGAATCTGAGAATTACCGAGGAGCCCAGAGTCGTTATGAATTCGCACGGATGGCGGGTTCTTCACGCCGACGGATCCACGCGAAATGGAACCCCAACCCATAAGAAGCCACGCAGGAGCAGCGTTGATGAAAAAATGCTCGCAACGAATTTTCGAGCGGAGGAGCAAGTAAAAAAAGAGACAATTCCAAATCATTCCCGGAACTTCTCCGAACGCTTCAATCAAGTTCATGAGTTTCTGGTAGGGATCGATCCTATCGGGATCAGGACGCCCGTCCGTTCTCCCTGGATCGCAGGTTTCGATATGGTTGGCGGTCCAATGTGGACTGTAGCAGGCATGAAGTCGACCGATCTCTAATGGACCACATGAGCTTTTTTAAACTTTATTCGAATCCTTCGAATTTCAACCTCCTCGAAACATCCAGATGAAGGTAACGGCCGCGCACTCGGAACGAATCTTCCGATGTATTGATTCAATGACGTCACGCAAAGATCTTCCGTGACACTGAGCGACGCTATCAACAATTTCGAGTGATTGCAATAACAGTTGGCTTCCCGGTGGGTTGTAGCGAGCGTTATTCACAATCGCCTTCCTTCAGCTCCTTTGGATGGGCTCCTTCGCAGACGGCGAAACACTTGTTGATATAAGTTTCTCCGTTCCAACAAACCGACTCAGTGTCAACGATTCCACAAGTGCAGGAATTGCTCCGGTCTGTAATAGAAAATGAGGGTCGAGATTCTCATCTGTCCTGAAGTCATGCGTATAAGGTATCCTTTCCGTGACCATCGGATGGTTCAGAACTCTGCTTGACTCATGGACAGTCCATGATGACGGTCGGACGATCTACAATGGAAAATTTCCAGATGAGGTGTTTCACATCGTTCGAGCAGAGTTCTGTACGCGAACGGAAAAAAAAAGTTCTCTAGCGGGAATCCCGGGTGTAACAGAATGGTGTGATCTGGAACGAAAGATGAAGTTGCCAGAACGAGCATTGGCCACCTCGCAGTCAGTCCTGAATCTTGTACGATATGCGAGTTTCTGAGAATCAATTGAAGTTACAATACCTAGCAAAGTGTCCGAGGCATCTAGCCGTTGCTGCATCACCAAGCCCCCCATGCAAACTGAAAGGATCAGGATCTTGAGAAACATACTTTACCCAAAGGGCAGTTTTGCTCAGCACAGACGGAAGCTGTCGCTGGTGGTCTGGGCAAATCTGATGAAGCTTACAGAGCCGCAGTGTCGGTCGAACGTTCCATGTGACAGCTCTTGGCACCTGTACTCCGGCAGGCACCAATTACGCTTCCGAGTTCAACGTCGCGGTATAGATGATCCTTGCCAATTAATTGGTAACAATGGCTTGTGAACAATCGCTCGACGAAGGCAGCATGATTGTCATATTTGATCATCGAAAATAACCTCTCAATCAGCAGTCAGCTCGAAGTTAGTTTCCATATTCGCAACGTCGCACAGTGGGCCAGCGGCGGACAACACTATTTTCCCCGCTTTTTCGCAGCTGATTCCATCTGATTCGACTCCGTGTTAGGGGGGAGGGTCGCAAAACGCGAAATTACAGGGGGTCTCCGCTGTCATTGGTGAAAATACGATTCCATCCCTGACTCCAACGACTTTCGACATGCGAATCTTGGGAAGGCGCGCGTCCGTCTCTGGTATTTTCGTGTCAAATATCACCAGAGGAAACAGAAGATTCTTCTCCGAACGCTCCGATCGACGTTCTGAGGGCCTTGCTGGTGCCATCGGAAGGCAGAAGCTCAGACTGATATTTTCAAACCAACTATTGGCGCTCAATGCACATTGCGGCATGTTAAGGGGATAGCACTGTTTTTTTCTAAAACTCAGGTGCTGCAGGTGCGCGCACCCTAAAATTTGTTCTAGAACCTCACTTCCGACTCGAAGCCTCATTTTCCAAAGCAGCTGGGAAAATTAATTTGGAGGTTGCGCCCGCCCGCGCGCGTGCTCTTGTCCGCCGCTGGCCCACTGTGCGTCGTAGTGTTGTATTGTCGAACAACAGGGATTGTTGGCCTCTCCAGGAGCGGTGTCTCGGTCAACAATAACGGATGTGTAGGTCGGACCGGCCATCGCGGCTCCACTGACTAGCGTGCTCATTGCACTCCACCGAGTATCTATACCACGTCGTCTTGCTCTTACGATTCTTGTTTTCCGCAGTTTTTCATTCAATTGAGGTTATTATCAAGCAACTGTCTCGTGATCGCATCGAGTGGCGTGGTATTTTGAGCCTGCGCCCCCACAATACCCTCATACACAGACAGTCGCATTGACATCATAGAAGCTAGTATTGTACAAAAGAGATCACACAAATCAGGAATCGTCCCACGAATGGTCTGCCGATTCCAAAACTGTCCAAGCATGGATAACTCGGACCCAAGACGACCGCAGGTTTCGCTCCCGGATCAGCCCCAGGAAACGATACAATAGCTCGTAACTCATTTACGGAGGTTCGGATACGCTCCTGTATATGGGGACCACGCAACTCGATCAAATCTTGATTCCACGGTGTAGCGTTCCATCGACTGAAGCAACCAACCCCCCCCCCCCCCCCCCCCTGAGCTCGCTTCCGAGTAGCTTCTACAGTTCCGGCGGATGTAAATCCGGCATTCATCGGTCATGATGAAGGCCTCTGGACCCCTGCACTTGACGGTGCTGAACTTCGGTGGCACAAGTGGATTCGGGATGTCGATGCCCCAAGTCCAACGGATCTCATCGAAGTTCAAAAGAGCTCCGAATGTGAAAATCAGGAATTCGGGGGTTGATCGCGTAGAAAACAATTTTCACAGCTCACAAACTTCCTTTTCAGGGCGGCTCAGTTGTCAATCCTGCCGCGATACATTTCGGGGAATCACTGTAGCAAACCAACGAATACATGAACGATTACAAGCGGGTAGAACATGTTACCGCGGGCTCATGAATCGACAGGAAAGACGTGAATTTTCCGAGTATGCCCGGAACCACCTCATAGCTCGACCGAAACTTCAGGGATCCATCCCGACGATCTGATCAGAAATCATTAGAGAGCGCAAAACAGTTCAAGACGAGATTGCCAAGCTTCCCCGGTGCTTATTTCCAGCACTTTGAGCAAGTACATCATCTGAAGTCTCACTATTTTGAAGTGGGGTCAACCTCGGCTTCCTACTCCTCATTCGTTCGCAGTGTACGACGTGAACATCACTCCGGAGGAGAGCGTCAGCTTCAATCATAAAGTGTGAATCAATGTGAATGAGTGGATGAGTTGTGAATGAGTGGATCACAACTTCAGATTCGATTGCGGCTGCGAATTGCGAACCGAAGCTTCGCGGTGTCCGTTTTGCGCGACGTGATCGCTGCTTGGTATTCGGGATCGCCACACTCGTAGCACCATCGGAGAGCTCGTCCTCGAGGGCGAGGGCAACAAAGAGCTCCATCGCGATAATCTCCAATATCTGGTAGAGATTTCTCCGACCTAAACACGAATGACTTTCGGCCTTGAGGATCCGCGATTGAATTTCTGATCCCAGTCTCGTGTCGCATACAATATCTCGTGGAAATAACTTCAATGAAGATACCAACTCGTGTGTACGCTGCAGTCAAGACGATTCTGATTCTCCGGGACAACATGATCAACGATGCGCTAACAATAACTCCTTGTACGCTGAAAAGTAGCCTCCAGAATCTACTATCAGGGGCTCAAGGCTGCTTTTTTGAGCGATTCGGCAGATTGAATACAAGTGACCTATGCTCACAGAGCCTCGGAGATGTGGTACCCATCATTCCAACTTCAATAGGCTCGAAAGCCTCAGCACCGAAAGATGTTTTTTTTCCGATAGCTGAGAGAACAATAACCCCGCATACGATTTTTGCAGGATATAAGATGGAGCATCTGTCCCCTATATTTTCCCAGGGGGTATCGGGAGCATCGCTTCGGGCGAAGAAGGTATCAAGATCATTTGACTTGTTTCAACCGTCGGCTCGGCTCTCGGCTCGTTCCCGGAGATTTCACTCTCTGGGATCGCGGGCTCGGATGGATTTTGAGTGGTTGGAAACCAACCACTCCATTACCACTCTCAATGGATTCATTGATGGACATGCTGCAGTCGACTGCGCTCATTTGGGGCGCCGGATTATCGACGCGAGAGGTTATTCGGGCCAAAAAAGGGATTTCCGAATATTTCGATTGGAAACGGTTTTGATTCCGGTTGATCGGGTGACCTGGATCCGGTCGCGATGATATATTCTCAAGAATCTTGTTTCCTAGGTAACAGAATGTGGCTAATTCCTGGAATAATTGCGATGGGATGAATCGTGAAGATTGATCGCAGAGCGCCTCATCGGTTCTCCGCTTCCAGCGCTTTGACTCCGCTGAGCTTCATGTAAACTAGAACGAGAACCCCGCATGTGTGTAGACGTAGACTGTCGCTGCTTCGGAAAGAACAACCCATTGGGTAGCCACTTCTTGGCATGCCTTCTCAGATCGACCGAGGGAATCATTCTCCTGGAGTGTTTTATGGTTTGTGGTGCTGGAGCCGTCCAGTAAGCTTCAGGCGTCGCCGCCGTTTGCAATCATCTGGATCATGGTTCTCCAGCTTACGCTTAATCGGGCCAGAATAGCCATTCTCTATGTGCTTCAATCGAGCGGTGTCGACTCTACTTCGATTTGAACAATCGAGAAACTTCTAATCTCAGGGATTCTGCGCTGCACTCTCAAGTGTCATGTCGGTCGGTGTTCGACATGGTACGATGCATTTACAGTCCCCGGAGATCGAGGGGTACTGAGGAAGTTTCAGAGCCCGGCAGTGATGCAGTCGGTTCCGTTCGATTGGGGCTTCTTACTACAGCACGGTACCCCAGAATGCAGCTTTTTCGATCGAGGTTTCGAGATGTCAACGAGCCAATTGGGAACCCTACATGTAGATCCGTTCGAAGCAGCCACCAACACGCACGAGTGTTCGTTATCATACGGATTGCTGCGCGGTCGCAGTACATGCACTGGAAACCGAGTGGGCGTTCTGCGCACAATTTCGGTACATTCCATCACGATCATTCGCTCGCGACCGATCCAGACGATCCGATTGATAAGGACTGAGGACCAATTAACCACGGCGTTCCCCATCACAACAGTCCGGTATTCGGATTCAACGCCGAATGAAAGATCGCAACGACAGTTTGAGGTATCGAGAAACAGTCCATGAGGAAATCTCGGGGAGAACTCCCGTCATGTGCGTGAAGAACGACGGGTAGAAGCGCCGGAGTGAGTAGGTGATGCTGGCACGGTCGTGAGCTTCCCGATAGACCCGTCTCGTCCATCTTTGAATCAACTTTCATCTACCTCAACTTCTAGCATCATTCCAACGGCAGAAGGTTTCCCGGGTATCATCTATCTAACGATAAATGCATGCTGATCGTTTGCGCGATTCAAGTCTATCAACTCAGTAAGCCCACACTGGTTCCGATCGCGAGACCCAGTCGGTTGCAGTCGAACGCGGAGATTCGAGACATGCCGGAACCAAGCTTCGCTGTCATTGTTATTCTGACGGCACGTGGACGTAACGATGAAGGATCGGTTTCGTTAGGCAGACGATCGAGCGCGCGAACAAAGAGAGCCGCTGTCGAGGAGGCTCGCAGCAAACGAAGGACGATCATTCGAAACCGAACCGTGCAGAGTATAGCATCGGGCTTCGCGTTCACCCGGATCAGTGTGGAGCTCCAGTTCAACGGCGATCATTCTTTCCGTAGATCGCATTCGGTGAGCTTGAAAATTTGACACATGCCTGGGCGTTCGGCCTCAACTTGATTCAGTGTTAAGGAATCTTCCTCGAAATGATCTGTGATCCTCTCGTCTATCGTTCAAATGCAGTGTCATTTTCAGGTGTCATCCTGTTGGTGGAAGATCATGAAAAAGAATAAACGAGCAAACGGGATTGGTTCGCGATATGTATTTGTATTCATTGATCTGCCTGTTTCGTTGCATCACATCGGAGAGCTCTCCGTTTGTGAGGATAATGTTCGACTGTCTCCTCGTGGGTGCCAAAGAGGGTCCCTTAGATTATAGGAAGAGGAACTCGCAAGCAAAGGCGTGAATTGCAACACATGGCAACTCACCGGACAATGCAATGCGTAAAGCAACTGAGAAAGCTTTCTTACCCTCCTAACCTAACCATACTTCTCTGTCCTCTTGTCTCCGAGAGGATAATCTTCTCTGACGGATCCGTTAACCTGGAGAAGATTTGTTCCAACGGTGCTTTCTCTGTCAAGCCAGATTACCGTGTCTGAATCGGTGAAGAGTTTGATTTCTGCTCTTCATCGATATTTCGTCTGGCTACAAATTTTGAGCTCACAACCAGTGTATGAGAATCATGCTGATGTCAGGGTGATGGCGAAGAAAACCCCAAGCCTGGAGCCACCTGGCTCGACGTCTGTTTCTGCTCTGACTGAGCATTCCAGAGGTCGGTCGACCGCGAAACAGACAGAAATAGGCGAGAAGCGATCTATGACCACGGAAAATGAAGCTTCGGTGACTGCCATTGTGTTAGTTCAGCGTCTAGCTGATGTTTTACCTATCCCGACGGACTCACACCCGTGAACACGGGAGCCGACTGATCCTAGTGCAATACGCAACTCGATATTCTTTTGAGCTCGCACCGGTCAACCTCGAGTACAGTTTTGAATTCTCCCAGGGACATTCTAGTTTTTCCTAGTTTCCTAGTTATGCAGCATCTGCGGAGCATTATACCTTCATCGTCCAGGTTCGGTAATATCGGCAATTCCCTCCTCCCAGTACACGTCAATCGAAAGCCATGTCATCACGAGACACAGTGGCGTGACCGAAAATTCTGAAGAAAGTAAAGCATCTAGACAACCGCTGGCATTTCAGCCTCTCAGTCTGCGCAAAATGCGTCTGAGATTCGGACTCGCACAGTTCCTTCGATCACTCGATCGATTTCTGTAATAGCTTGATGTCGAATTCACGAGGACTTCGCGTAATACTAAACTAGCGGCGTTGGTTCGGACTCGTGGCTTCAGCGGAGGCTCACTCTTGACGATGAGAGGGGAGAATCAATCAACAATGCTTCCAGTCTCTCACAGTCTGCATCTGCATTTTGAATTTTCCCGCTTATCGACGCACGCTGCTGAACACAGCACAATGCTGCGGGAATCCCTTGCCACAACTGATGTTGACAGCAGGATCAGTCACGCATCGTGCTCGGTTCAGCGTTGCTGTTCACGAATGCTCTGTTGCTCTGATTTCAGTTTCTGACCGAGCTGTGCCGGATCGAGCGGATAAAGTTTCGTGCGCGGGAATCCACGGTCTGATTAAATCTTCGTTGAATTGTTTGAAATGAGGACAGCGGCGACACTCGCGGCTTTCGATCGAGGCGACGAACAAATCAACTCGTTAGTGAGCAAGACCGTTCCTGTCAGAGAGTGCTTGGTTTACTACGATCGAAATACTCAGATGATGACCGACGAGTGGGACACGCTCTCGAGCAAGGAAAGCTTCCCAATGAAAGACCCTCTTTTGTCGGATTCTAAATACTGCAGCATGTTCAGCGAAGGCATCATCCGCGATGACGACGTAATATTCAAGAACAACGATGGAATGCTTGAGATCTGCGATCTGAGAAGCGGTGAACGGAAGAAAACATTTCCAGATGTGCCACTCACAGACTTCTCATATATACGATCAGAAAACGCTCGAGTTTACGTGAATGACGATCACCGGATATTTGAAGTGACACCGGAATACGATTTGGAGCTCGTCGCAACCGCTGAAGTCGACATCGAGGATTTCTGCGTCATTTTCCACGATGACAACGAGTTTCGATTCGCGGTGCTCGCGGCCGAGGGCGAAATCCATTTCTTGGAAAAGAATCAGACCGGCGCTGTAAGAACCATGTTGAAACACGAAATACCGGGAGCGTTCGAAATCCTTGGAAAATTCCGAGGCGATCTGTTCATCCGGACTTTGAATCCCGGAACGTTCTACAATGACAATTCCATCAGTATCATAAACGACAGCTGCGAAGAAGGTCTCATCACAATCGATGAACACTGCCTCGGTGCTCAAGTAGTAGGGGACAAAATTTATGTGAAACACGGGACCTCAGTCAGTGTTATCGACATAAAGACCCGATCTGTTATCCGGAAAACTACGGAGTGCCTTGAAGCTAATTGTTATCTAATAAAGAGATGTTACAGCTGAACGATGTTCCTCAAGGCTCGATTTGGTTCTCAATCTGTTTTCCGATTCTGCTACGCTTCTTCCGAGAAAGAAAAACTCTCATAGCCGGAAACTCCATTCCTCTTCTTATTCTATTCAACAACGCGAGTTCTTCGAGGACAAGCCTATTTGAGTAGTTTCAGGATTATCTGAGCGAATATTCGGAAAACAGACGCATCATGCGCGAGCACATCATCACCTGCGCCATACATGAGTTCAAGCAGAGTGCTACCAGCGTACATAGAGAGCGTTGCAAGCTGGTCTTTCTGCTGAGTAACCAACAGTATCGAGCTTCCACCCAACAAGGATTGTTTTCCCTCGCACGAGAGCCTTCAGGTTCTTGGAAATGACATTGACCTTAGCTCAACTCTTACATCCTCTCACATAAGATGATATTAGGGAGTGTTTTTGAAAGAACTCCCACCATATGGCATGCTGATCCACGACTGCGTGGAATCGAGATGGACTTATGCAGAGCAAAAGCCATGTGTAAGCGAGGAGTCCGGATTTATGCGCTGCGGATGCTTGCTCCGATTTTTCACTAAGCCGAAAACAAGTTTGTTTTCATTCGGCAATATCGAAAATGGCCGAATCCCGAAAACGAAGCTCTGCCGCAAAAGCTGAAGCTACAAATGAACAAGAAGGAGGCGAAACTCATGGCAAGAGTAGCGAACGGCCGGAAAGACGCGACCGAGTCGTGAGTTGGGCCTCCACGTGTTCTCGACGCCCAATATTCAGAAGCATGCACAGGTTTCGTGGTGTGGCCAAGAGTGCTTCGCCGCGACCCAGCGCCGACTCAAGGGCCGTGTCTCTTATCGTTGTGCGTGAGGCACGCATCAGCATCTAATGCTGTGCACGTCCGCTCAATTCAATCACATGTTCGTCGTGCCTTGAACTAGCTTCTGAGAAATTGTCTTTGCAGGGCGCAGCACGCCGGAACCGACCGTCACGCCTTAGGGCTAGAAACGAACTCTGGCTGAATCGAGGCGATGTTGTGCAGTCGCGGGATGGGAAAAGATACAAAGTCTTGCGAGAACTCGGCAGGGGGGCCTTCGGTGCAGTGAGTTCCTCTGGATCCAGCGTCGAACAGAAGAAATCAGATGAGCGGATCTTGAGATCTCGTGAGCACATTTTGCTCAGCTTTCCGAACGTTTTCCAGGTGTTTCGTGTCAGGGACTCCGCTTACCGCACCCTCGCTTTGAAAATCCTCCGGAAAACAAGCTCCACAGAACACGAGGTGAGCGAAGACTCCGTCGATGTACGCTAGGATCTCGGACGACACTCTCCTGAAAAGACAGAGCCCCGCAGTGTAATCATGAGCTAGCACGTTGCCACTCGACGGCTGCCCTACCATCGCGCATACTCTTCAGGTGACATTCTCCAAGATGATTTCGGATGATTTCATTGGACACGATCACATCGTGCACATCTTCGATGTCTTCGAAACCACTCAAGGGAGCATGTGCATCCTCATGGAGTACCTGCCGTTATCGCTGCAAGAGTTCATAGCCATTCACCCTTCGTTGGAGCTCCATTTCATTCGAGTCATCACGGCAGGCGTTCTGCTCGGGCTGTACGCATTGAAGCAGCTGCATCTGATCCATGCCGACATCAAGCCAAACAACATAATGCTGTTATTTTCGGATCGCTGCATACGAGCAAAGGTTCTCGCCTCATTCGATCGGAGCCATCAATCGGATGTAGTTGTGGATCCCATGATCGAGTGCCTCTCATTTTGTACGAGTCGGGTCGCTGCAATCTGCGGGTCTGCGACCATCAGGAAAACTGAACTCACTTTCTTCTATGCATTCAGATTATCGATTTCGGCATTTGCGAGCTGACAACGGAAGGTCCGCACGTGGGACTCTACATTCAAGCAAAGTGGGTAATCAGAAAGATTATTCAGGTCTATGATACTATAATCTTCCAAAGCTCCTGTCAAGATCTGGGGAACCTTCTTCAAAATTGAAACCTGACTTCGGTTCTCGACACTTGCCTCACATGATTGTTTCCACAGGCCCTACCGAGCGCCCGAAGTTTTTCTTGGATACGAAGTGACACATGCAATCGATATTTGGTCTATGGGGGTGTGTGTGGCTGAGATGTGCATCGGAGGATTCCTATTTGATCACGAAGACACTGTCACGGCATTTCGGTACGGAATCATCACGTTTATTCAGAAGGAGAATCGAAGTGATTGATCTCGTTCACTTGCTCAAATGTTCGGGAGCGACCCGACGACTCCCTCGTTCAGATTCTGGTCAAGTCTGCCAACCGGTCGAAGTCAGAGGGATGATGACGAGAGCTAGAAAATCTAATCGAGAAACGCTCCGACCTGATAATTCGAACTCCCTCAGGAGTATTGTTTGGCAAGTCGGTATTGATGACATATCGTACATAGAGGATGCTCCGAATAGAGATAGATTTTTCGAACAAGCTGAGGACGGCTGTCTAGTATACTCATATGGGAGCATCCCGGATAATGCAGCGAAACTGGATCGAATCCTCATGGTGAGTCTGCACGACAAGGAGATGATTTGCTATGTTCCCAAGGCAAGCCTTGATACCAGGAGGTCCTCCGACTCGCTATATTCCCACAGCGGAAGCTGGATCGTTATAGGACACTCAGCCAGCCCGCACGGGTTGAATTCGCCAATTTCGTGGTCAGAATGGTTTGTTTCGATCATCGGTCTCGCATCCCTGTCGAGGAAGCTCTCCTACAGAATTTCATCACGATGAACGACATCCCGGCGACGCGTATCCATAATCCAAATAGGTACATACATCTGAGCATGCTGCATCGATCTTGTCCGACCCTCCATGAAACTACGAAACAGCTGGAAAGATTGGTGAGCATCCAAATCAGTTATCCATCGTTGTGGAGCGATTCCTCACAGAGTTTTCAGTAGTCGGGTAATTTATTTTATGCTTGAACGGTGTGGGCCCACGAAAACGTCGTACTTTTCCAGGCTGGCGGATATACCCACGCAAAAAAAACACGCGTGCCGACTGATCCATCAGCCGAATCTACCCTGAGCGATTCTACCCTGACGCCCCAGCCGGCAACGAAGCGATTGAAAGCAAGACATGACAAATACAAATCTGACCCGAATGTTTGCGATTTCTAGTGAACGCACTGAACTCAAAATCAGATTCGATTGTTTTGTTCAAGCTTGGCCATCGAAACGTACAGGGGAATACACTTCTCCACATCCAAGACTAGGTCCGCTACATCGCAAAGCATCAGAGCGTCTCGCATGCAATTCCGAGTTTCGAATGATGTCATGCCCTTTTCTTTTGCGGTTGCATGACTACGCTCCAGTATCTCACGTTCTCGAGCCATGGGCGGAGCATGTAAACATGGAGAAAGCCTGAGCCACGGAACGTAGATCGTAACGGCGCCTAATAATTCATCGCCGCGGACAATGCAGGGCAAACGAACCAACACAGATTATTATTCAACGTTAACGAATGCGACGATACCGCATCACCCTACCGACGCGTCGCGACGTAACAGAAAGCCGTCAGCCGTAGCTAGAGAGCTCTGCTGACAATCATGGATCGTCAGCTTAGGATTATCTCCGGATCGGGATTGCATCCCATTGTTCCGAATCGCTTTCGGGTTTGATCAAGCTTCAAACGTGAGATATTTCTCTTGACCGCTGGAATCGGATGTTTTGATTAGCCGGGGAATGACGGTAGACCCACATTCGTGCCCAAGGCTCGAGAACCACGAGGGAATTTTCCAGTTCCGGTGTTCAGATTCTGGGGAAGTGGCAAGAACGAAAGTTGCCGATCCGGAACGAACGATGCGGATTTTCCATTTCTCGTGACCGAAGCTCCAGCGTGCGAGAATCATTGCCGAAACATTAAGAATCAGTTTCGGTTTCTGAGATAGCCCAGAATGCACGGGACGGGGCGATAGATGGACTAGACCTCACACAAGAATGAAAACAAGAGCTTGTTCATGGCATGATACATTTATTGTGGCAGCGATGGAAAATCCTTGTTCCTTGTAAGCTGGCATATATGAATGAGGACAGGCGAGCGGACAGAACAGTCTGAAGTTTCCAGAACATCAACTCGTTCTCTTGAAGTCTGTGCACGCGTAAGTACTCGGTTTCTGTGCCGACTCTACCGGTCGCGCTGGTCCTCAGGATTTCACAGTCGTCAAACACCGTCCGAACGTATATTGCCCTTCCTGCGCGCCCGCACAATGGGCAGAACAGGGGTTCAGGAATGTTCTTCCGCGGTAACACACACTTCGAACTTCGTCCGGGCAATCACATCTCCCGTCCGGAGGCTGGGTTGCTGAAAGTCGGACTCATTCCATTCAACCAGATCGTTTTCGGTACAAAACGGTTGATCGTTTCGCTTTGGAACACTGCGTGGATTATATCATATTTCGAAAAGTATCCTCCGGTTCTTTCGTTCGGATCCACCTACCGGTTGAACGAGCCCACGACGAGTGGATCGCCACGAGGAAGAGCAGCAGAAGAATGAGGTTCATGTTCGGGTTCATAAAAAGTGACTCCCTCACGTCAGTTTGTCGACTGGATCTGTCTCCCCTTGCTCGGCGGCACTTCACCTCTCAGCTCGGCTGTCTCGTCAATCTCTACACGGGCCGTGTCATGCCGAATGGCTTTCTCGCACCTTCGAGAAGACTGGACTCTCAGCGCTGCGTCGTAGATGTTGTTTCCGCCTCCATTTAGCGCATCATGGGTCATCACACGTTAGATTCGAGGCCGCTTTAGGCCTCTTCAATCAGCCAATCTACTTTGTTGACAGTATTGCGGCTGCGGAGTAAACCACTCCATGGATCACCGTTCGGAGGGATGGATCTACCCGTCACCTTGTTTTTTACGTTTCGAGCGTCTCTTGCGTAACATCCTCCCTCACAACAAAAGATGGAAATATTCAGGCGATTTCCATCGAGGCATTTGTGCAAACTCTCCCCGACAGGTGCGAAGGTGCGGATCCACCTTCGGAAAAATATTCCGATGAAAAGATTCGGGAGGAATCCCATGTCTCGGACGAACGAAAGTTATGGATCCTTTCGGATGGCCATGGGTGATCCCATTGCCCATTAACACCGAAGATAACTTCATCGAGGTGGCTGCAGAACTCGAATCGCTCTGGACGAGGTACGTCTGTACGCACCTCGAAGACCGAAACTTGGATTCAGGAGCTTCTGCAACCCTCCAGCCATCGGAAATCGGCTCCGAGCTCTGTTTCCGAAGAAAAAACTCAATGGAAGTCCAACCGTTCCTGTATGATACGCTGTTGACCCTCAAGAGAACTCGACCTACATGTGGACCCCGCGTGCGATCCGCTGGAGTGAAATCAATGACTGTGATTCGAATTCTCCAATATGCTTCCTGAAGCGTCGCAATCAATTTCAACTTGAGCTCAATAGCCGACGGACGGATCGCACTCGGTCGAACCCGCTTCCTCGGGAAGATGCACGATGCTGGATCACTCTCGATGCTAGATCATCGTCGTTGTTTCATCGCACCCTATGACTATGATTCATACGAGGGCCATACCGATTGAATTGCCGAGCCGAATTCGATGACAGCGGAAAGATAAATGCTTCTAATTGTCGACACCACGTGTCAATATCACGACCGCGAGTCCGGGAATCGGTGCGAGGCAATCGTAGCCTTGCTTGGTTGACCTTCTGTTAACAATAGGCTCGTAGGCCCGCTGCGGAAACCGCCATCGTTAGCTCAGTATCACTTCGTTTGGTGGCAAGTCACTGGTTGGTTCATGTCGACGTTATGGAAGGTTTCTATGTTCTGTCCCTGGTTCTCCTGACTTCACACGGTGAGTTCATTCCGATTCCTCCTTAATCCGCCCCAAGACGGCTCTAGCAGCTTTGACCAGCGTCGAAATCACGAAAAACTTCGAGAGCTGAATCGGTTACTCGTTACAGTCCAAGCCCAGAACGCGAACAATGGTTCGGTTATTCAACCTCAGGTAAGAAAAGAGAGTTCCTATGATGGACCTTGGTCGTGATCTCGAACACAACTTGCTCCCGGAGATCAGAGTGGAAAAAAAACGACGACTTGAACCGAGGTCTGCGTTTCGCTCATTTCTCGAGAACATTCCAGCCTAACCCTAACGTCAACGGCGGCTCCAATAATTATGGAATGTACAGTCCGGAAACAATCTGCTCGCAAGGGCCCGGAATGATGCAGGGACAGCCCGTCTATCAGCAAGTGAGTTTTCCGTGGAGGCATGGCTGTCGAACCGGGATCGAGCTCGGGAAGTGAAGCTCTGAAAAGGACGAACTTTCCTGCCGAAGCCCAAAGTTCTGTTCTCCATGTATTGCAGGGCGGATTCTCATCAAGTGGTCAGCAGCACAATCCGTGCACAGTAACTTGCCAGAACCATGAGGTTGCTTGGATGGTCGCGAAGCCCCATGGGGCCCCCTGCAGGCTTCCAAGCGACCCGGAGGGCGAAAGGTACACACTACTCGGTCTTGAATGAAATTGAGTGAAATATCGCGTCCATGATGGTGGTGCAGGTTTTATGTTTCGGATGCCAGAGCGTTCCGATGGCGGTTGAAGTTCTCTTAAGAAACTTGATCTCAACTACATCTGCAGGTACTGCCTCAATCAAGTCTGTGTTGCCTACAACGCGTCGCTCAACGACTATTGCCGGGGAGCATTGAACGTTAACACTAATTCTCCTTCCTACGTTGCACTCGTGAGTACGATTTCTTCGCGGAACGCGAGACGTATGGACGTTTTTCGAGACGAGAAGTCCATTTCGCTCAGCGAAAAGCCTCAAATTTCTGATCGATGCTGTTACAGATGCCTTACGGGTGCACCGTGGCGTGTCTGGACAAGAGCATACCAACTGTTGTGCAAGTCCAATTCGCAAATGGGATGGCCTGTCAAGTACACGTAAGCGATAGTGATCTTTCCAAATGAGTTATGTCGCCCGTGATGGAGCGCACTGCTGTAGCCTTGAAATGTGATAGTCAGCGGGGGGGCCAGCTACTTCTGTGCTCTCAGCCCGTGATAATTGGCCCTCGTGGCACCAGTCCTGACGCCGCGCCGCTTCTAGATCGCACGGTAGGCTCCACGTGATCAAACTCCTAGATCACGAAAGCTCACTTCGATTTTGGCATTCCCACAGACACCGAACAGAAGGATCGCTCACGGCTATTGCATGAACGGCGCCTGTTCCACCGTGACTTACAAGAATCAAGGGGGAGGATTTCTCGATGGTCTGCTTGATCCGCGTCTGGGCGCCTATCCCATGCAAGGCCAATGGAACGGTCAGCAGGGGAACTATCCATCAGGGAATTATCCGGCAGGGAATTATCCGATGCAGGGTTATTACAACCCGTTCCAGAGCCTTTTCGGAGGCATGTTCGGCGGAGGTCGGCGCTAACCAATGTCAATGAGTATATATCATCACAACCGATGTGCTCTAAAATCAGGAATTTTCTCCGACGAGAATTTCTGACAATTTGTCCGGATCAACGCCTAGTCGACGAATAAAACGAAGGCTGACGATACAGGCACTCTCTGCACTCCCCCTCGAAGCGTTCGATAATTCCGGAACTTGATTTTGCGATCCTCCTTTCGTGAGAGCTTAGGCATATCTCCTCATCAATAGCCACGAGGGCAGCTCAAGGGAAGAAACCACCATGATGAAACCATCGCCGCTTGATACTCATACATTCTAGATAAGCTTCTAAGGAGCTTCTAATAAGTGAATTTAACGCAAACCACCGTTCATACGCAACCGATACGCTTCCGGAACTCAACATCCTCTTGTGGCCCACGTTATGCACGTTTTCGGATCTCTTTCTGAATTCTGTCGTTCTGAGGAACCCCCGCCTCATGTTTTCTCGTTCTGAGGAACCCCCGCCTCATGTTTTCTCGTTCTGAGAGAATCCCACTCGAGCTCCCATGAGGAACAAGGTGCTCCTCGTGTTATCGTATGTATGTTCCGCTCTGCCCCTGTTTCCTTTTGTGATCTCTGTACCGTTCAAGGCTCGATTTCGGCTCAACTCGATAATCCCGAGGCTCTCTCAAACCAGCGGCGACGCCGACGGTGTCTCATGAATATCAGGCCGTTCGTGATCTATGGGACTTCATATCCATCCATTCGTGGAGTTTCATATCGTCTCCCGGGATTCGCGGTTGCAGACTCCGAGCCTCCTCGTCTCTCCGCGAGATCCAAGAATTATTTATTGGAACGTCTGATGCTGACCCCAGAAGAATCCGGACTTTCCTGTCTCGTTTCTGGCAGGTATCATCTGTGAAAATGGAAAACTGCAATCCTTCTCGAAGCTCCAGCGTCCAGTATTGAAATCAGACCAATATCGGAGAGCCGACGGGCTCATGGTAGTCTCAGAACTTCCGCACGGGTATATGATCCATCCATTTCATATGATCCAGCCTCGCCCCTTGGCGGCGGCGAAATTGTGATTTTTCGATATAGCGAATTAGAAGTCAAGTTACTTGTCCTCGACCCAAAAATCGTCAGTTGGAAACACGGATGCGCGGCTTCTCGTCAGGACCGACTTTTTTCCCGGTGCCGGGACCGTAGTCCGATGACCGAGACAGGGCTTCTACACGTATGACACTCTCCGATGGTAGTCTTCCGAGCTGCGCTCTCGCGCTACATGGGTTCATGGGCGCTGCTCTGGGCGACCGAGAACTGATAGCCAGAAACTTGATCACGATGTCATTCGTATGGATGAAGGTTCAATCGTCTTGATCGGAATTTCCGTATCTATCTCCGGCGTAACTATGGGGATTGCTTAGTTCTTCGAAAGTCGAATCCTTCGAAAACTCCTCAGTCGGCGAATGGCTCCCATCGAAGGTGATGCACGAGGATGCCGATGCCTGTCTCTGGTATCCTGACAAGAAACACGAAATTCAGGCCGTCAATAGAGTGGAGGGAACATTTTACCAGGAAGCCAATCCATCGTCCTGCCTCGAAACAGAAAAGGAGCGCTCCTTGGGATTGATATTTTTTGATTCGACGATCAGAATGTTGTCGGAAAAACAATCGCGAGAGCTCAAGTCGGGACGCGGACAACAGCGATCCAATTCATAAAATGGGGCTCCAAAGCCGCATCCCAGCCGCATCGCCAGCGGGAAGCTTTTATCGTTGTGCGGAAATAGAGGTTCCCATTGCGAGCTGACACTGACGCCAACATCCCGTGTGTGTGTGTGTTGAACACTGACAAGTAAACCTTCATTTATGGTATGACGCAAAGCCGGTCCGGAGCGATTCCATACGGTTCGTTTGTCAAAAAATACCTGCAGGGGATTGTTCACAGAAGTGAACATCGAAACGGAGGATTCCGTCAATGAGGGGAAGAAAACTCCCCGGAGATATAGACGCTGAATGGAATGGGCAGGGTTTTTCAGAATTAGTAAACAAATTTATTATTTCAAGATCATGATGTTGTATCATGGGACATGGAAGAATGACAAAGGTAGTTCGTAGTTTAGTTTTAAGCTTGCCCGTTTGTGTTTAGTAAGGGGAAGGTCAAAATTTATGGCAGGAGCAGGCGCGTATGCAGGATTTTCCCTGGGAGGGGACTAATTTTTTTTCATCAAGGGGGTACTTGGTTTAATTAAGACTTTTTGAAGGATGTTTCTAACTCCCTAGAAATATGGACGCTGAATGGAAGTAGGCTCTGTGTCGTGCACATCGGGCCTCAACTTGAGGCGTCGGAGGATGCCATGGTGATGTCGGGCGACTCCAGGATCAGGAAGGTTTGCGGAGCAGGCGGCCTCTGGCCGCCTGGAGATTTTGTGGCGTCGGGGGCGTCGGGGGCGTCGGGGGCGTCGGGGGCGTCGGGGGCGTCAATGTTGTTGACGAATCCGGATTGCTCATCTCAGCGCATTATACATATATCGTAATTATAGAAGAAGGAGACGGCTATGAGATCCCCGGATTCATTTTGTCTCGTGTGCCTCAACTTGAGGCGTCCGAGAATGCCATGGTAATGTCGGGCGACTTCAGGGACAGGAAGGATTCTGTGCTGTCCGGGACATCGTCGCCATCGAGGAAAGCGGTTTGGAAATCACTCGTGACGAGAATTGTCTAATAGTTTAGGACTTAGTTAAGCCATAGTGTGATTAAGACGTAGAAGAACGGCATGGTAATATCGGGCGAGTCCAGGACAAGGTTCCGGGGTTAGCCCGGTTAGAAAGTTGAGGAAGCAACGGGGTTTGAACCATGGTAGTTGCATTCCAGACAAGGCACGGTACAAGGATCGGTGAGACCGCGAGGCCATCGCGGGCCACGGAGTTTTATGGGTAAAAGTTGAAGCCATCACAATTTGAGGTGTAATGGTGGCGGTTTGGAATTGCTTGCGGAGGCGAGTTTCCGGGAGCAACACTGGATGCTACTTGTGGTGTGCCGCCACAACCGTCCGGGAAAAGAGCCTGGGGCTAGTGTGAATCGAGAGAGCTCCCCTGTCGAGCGCAACAGCAAGAGGTCGAGCAATGAGCGGAAAAGGCTTCGTGGTCGCAACACATCAAGAGTAGCAGTGACTTGCTGAGCTTGAGTTTGCCTCGCATCTACTGCGTGAAGCGGGCAGCTGGTATTGTCAGCACCATGTAGAAACACCATGACGAAGCACCCTTGGCAGTGGAGTCCATGCTGAAGGTGCATATATTCATTGCATTAGCCGGTGGCCAAAGAAAATTCGTGGCAAAGCAAGCATGTCGGTCGGAGCACCACGTCGGAGCACCCTCGGTAGTAGAAACCATGCTGGCTTAGAATATTAACGGAATCCTCCGTTCAAAAAAATTGTGGCAGAGCAAGCATGTCGGTCGGAGCACCATGTCGGAGCACCATGCCAGAGCACCCCAGGTAGTAGTAGCCATGCTTGCTGAGAATATTAACGGACTCCTCCGTTAAAAGAAAGTTACAGTTCCGGCTATGGTTGAAATTTGGAGATCTGGGAGCGATTTTCAAAAAGCTCTAATTAGATCGGAGTCATGTTGCGTTCCTTCCAGGACGCCATAACTCGGCATCTTCTTGCGCGATTTTGGAAAATTTTTGTTTGCCTGGAAGCTGGGAAAAATACGCATCGGTCCCGACCCCTCCCGCTTGAATCGGGCGTTTTCCCGACGTCAAAAATGAGGACGAAGTTCCATCATTTTCCGAGACGACGGAAGAGTGCATTCCGATATTCGAAGCGTATCCTGCTGCCGGTAAACTATGTGATCAGCGTTCCGAGCGTTTTGAGTCTGACCTTTCCTACTCCAAGCGTCCTCGACCCTCCGCTGAAACGGCGGACTAGAGCCGACTAGCCGTAGTTCGTATGGCGCGACCCCCTAGGACAGGGGAGAGTCTAAAGGCTAGCTTCGCTCAGATCGTCGAGGATCACTGTTCCCGATGCAACGACGTCTCTTTCATCAGATGCGCGCATTGCGAAAGGAGTCTATGCCGCATGCGTTCTGTTCGGAACTTTACCTGGATTGTATACTAAATTGATAATGTGTGATCAGGTTTTGGACGTAGTTCGAGGTGAAAGAACCGGATGAATAAAGGTCGGAGGGCGCTGAAGGTTTCACTTTGTTTGCCAATGGGTCTTCTGTCTCCAAATTTCCATCCTCTTCCCCGAAATTATTCATCGCGCCAAGATTGGCCAGGATTCCTCTCGTTGAAAGTTTCGAAAAATGATTCGGTGGCGAGTAGCGCCGTTCTGGAAAGAACGCAACATGACTCCGATCGAATTACAGCTTTTTAAAAATCGCTCCCAAATCTCCAAACAACCATAGCCGGAGCTGTAACTTCCTTTCATGTTTTTTTTGGCAAACGAACCGGATAGAATCGCTCCGGAACGGCTCTGCGTCATACCATAACTGAAGGTTTACTTGTGAGATGCCGGGAAACTCCATGACCATCTCCGAGATTCTCGGCCGGGAACGAGATTCGAACCGACGACCTGCCGCTCGCAAAACGTCAACATGGTTATGCAAATCTGCACATGACATGCAGACCGATCAGATCACTCGGCTATCCCAGCTGCCCGAACCTTTCCAGAACATCCGTCAAAACCTCTTACTAAACATCGTTCTGGACACACCGGTGTTCGTCGAGGGCTTCCCTATCACCGTCACGACACTATTTTGGTAATCTGACAGGACGCACGAATTCCAGTGCGTCAACAGTTTCGACCTAGGTAGTTATTTTCTGAGGGCTGATTCGTCGTTTCGCGTGGAAACCGAGGAAGAGTGCTCCGTTAACTTACTAGCGCTCGAAAGGATGAACGAATATGAAATATGGTAGTCTGCAATGCGATCAATCACTGAACAGCGTTCTTCACCCAAAACTGGCCGATAGCGTATTCGAGCAAAGTATGCTGAACCGATGCTCAGTATGGGAGACCGATTCGATGAACTGCTTTTCCCTGATTCGTTGATGAGGGCGACTGCGACGGCTCTGATCGAGGCTTTCAAATGTAACGTTTGGGTGCTAACAGTCATCTGATCTTTCACTTCGCAAAATTGATCTCATCTCTTACCCTGGACTGTTTCTCTCAAACGCTGATACGAATCTGGTCAAGTCACATCGCGGCCAGGAGAGTACACGTTCCAGCTCCACCATATCCTTCTTTGATCCCCGCATGCTCCTTATTCATCCTATGTCTCTTCATTGAGCGTGTCCATAACGACTTTATCAGTTGACAACAGGGTTGAAATACAATTGTCGCCTCTTAGCCGTCTACTACGAAGAACATGCGCTGCTCTCGGAGCTCTGGAAGGAGCGATGTCGTTGCAATCTCAATGAAGAACGGAGATTCCGCGTCGGGAAACCGCTATACCGCAATTTTGGATGGAGGTATATGTCCATCATCCATCGCTCACGGGATCACCCCATCTACAGGGTGTGTACTTTAAGCTGCAACATCTTCGGCCCCTCCGTGTTTTGGTCCGTTACTCGGTCAATTCTTGTCCGATCGGGGCCGATCCGATCTTTTTTTTGATCGAAAGCTCCAAGCAAGACGCGTCTTTTTGTTTTTTATTTTTTGGAATCGGTTGAGAATTGCGATCTCCAGAGCCGGTCAAAGCTGACCCATTTCTTCCTCACTTCCCCCTGAAAGAACCGTTCGCCAAATGGTCAATTCTCAACCGATTTTAAAAATAAAAAACGAAAAGAATCCTCTTTCACCCAGCAACACCACGCGGCAGATCGAGAATCGGTTGCGAACTGGAGGAATAACAGCCAGTTCAAAAGACCACAAAGTTGAGCCCGTCTGAGCCCCGTTCCATGCAGGCTCTTCGTGAATCTTCAGGGTACACGGGATCAGCGTCGGGTGATTCTTCAGTTGGAAAAAAGTCATCAGATCGACCCGGCAGCTTGATTTTCGGATTTCTCAGCTGAAAACAAGAAACTCTGCCATTTGAGAGTTTCCGAGTCGGTTCTCCTGGAGATTCACGAAGAGCTCGCATGGAACGGGGCTCAGACGGGTCTTTTGAACTGGCTGTTATTCCTCCAGTTCGCAACCGATTCTCGATCTGCCGCGAGCGTGGTGTTGCTGTGTGAAAGAGGATTCTTCCCCGATCGGACAAGAATTGGCCGAGTAACGGACCAAAACACGGAGGGGCCGAAGATGTTGCAGCTTGAAGTACACACCCTGTACTTTTTTTTTTAAAACGGGTGTTGTTTATTACGTAGCTTAGATCTCACTGATCCACCAGGGCGAGACCCAGCTCGTGGATTAACACAGAACACAACGTACCCTTGTAGGAGGAGGGAGGGAGAAAATACTGACTTCTAAGTATACAGCTTTCAGAAACTAGATTCAAATCCTACTGTTAAGCTTGTTTTCGACATTACATATTCCTTTATCTTCTTCTTCATTTTGGGAGTCTTATCGATTGCCGAAATGTTTGTGATGTCATCATTGTTGTTACCGTAGAATCTCATGTATCTGTCAAGGTAAAATCTATCTGACCTAACTAGACGATTTCGAGACGGGCGGAAGACTGGGAGTCTTCTGCGACGTTCACGCTCGTATTTTAGAGCATCCAAAACTTCCTGAGTTTTACAGTAGACTCCCGATAATTCGCGTTTTTTGGGAGTCACTTTTAGGAAACTCGCGCGAATTGCGAATTATCGGGAGTAGCCAAAACTAGAGCTTATCGACGATACGCTAATACATTCTGAATATTGAGATGAGCCCGATAAAGTTAGAAAGCTCCACAAAGTTCTTATCGGCCGACAATGTGATATTTCAACGATTTGGGAACTATTGAGGAGGAGGGAATTCCTGCAAAATTGGCGATCACCTGCCCTGCGTTCACCGAGGGCGCAGGATTTACTCCCTTCGACGTACATTTGAACGTGGCGACTTCACTCTCCCCTTTGCGCATGGAAGACAGGCTCTTTGGCCTCACAGGACTCTCACCGACGTCCAAGAAAATCTCGCACGTCAGCTCGACCTCAGTTCCGAATCATCATCGCGGGAAGGGGGAGGGGAGCCTCCTCCTGGAGATTCTCGAAGACTCCGGAAGAACGTTCGCATTGCCAACGTACAAGTTGGTGGAGACGGCCGAACGCAGTTCCCTCCACCGCATTTAGCTGCGGTCATAACTTTACCGGCTCTGGGTATCCGAATTTCGAGGGAACATGATCTGATGAGCGCGAATTAATGGTGATTCCCATGAGCGAATTGCGAATAATGAAGATTTCCGCGAAATATCGGATGCTTCAATATAGAGCCTATGAGCGAATTGACGAAACTACTCAGAAAGTCACCGCGAATTGCGAATTATCGGAGTTTCCGAATTATCGGGGGTGCGAATAATCGGTAGTCTACTGTAGCTCTTTTCCTGGTGATACATTCTACCAGCAATGATTGCACGAAAAGATCTCTCAGCGGGCTGATTCCCGCAGCTTTGTAAAGATCGCCAGCAGACCTTCTCGGTCCGGCACGCATGATTCGCCTAACGACACAGTTTTGTATTTTGACGACTTCGTTCAGCGGAATGTCGTACGCAGAATAGTCTGCCAGCAATCCATATCTCTGGTGAGCCTCGAAGATGGCCTTATATGCAATGACAGTCGACCTACGGCTCAAGATGCAATTGAGGGGTGCACGTCAACTGGGCCCCGACGTCAACTGGGCCCCGACGTGTTACTGGGCCCCGGTGTCAACTGGGACCCGGCGTCAACTGGTCCCCAGAACTAGGGAAGCACTATGGTCATTTTAGCGAGTCGAGAGCATCGGTCCCTCAGACCCGGGGCCTACTTGATGCCGGGGCCCAGTTGACGTACACCCGCAATTGAGTCTCGCCAGCGTCGCAGTGGCCACTCTCAGTTTTCCTATGTTCTCCTTGATGTGCTCTTTCCAGCTCAATTCGTCATCCAACATGACTCCCAAGTACTTTCCAGACCTCGCGCATACGATCTTGTCGCAGTCTCAAAAAAATCTATCACAGTCCACCTTGTGTACTCCGATTGCTGGCCTATCAACTGATGCGCACAGGCTAAAGGCCATGTAAAATGACTTCCTCGCGTTGAGTAAAAGCCCATTATCGCGCGACCACCGCTCGACTTTACACATCTCGCTTTCAAGAAGCTTGTAGTCAATCTCTTTTCGGAAGCTAAACAGTAGGCATGTATCGTCCGCATAGCTCTGGAATCTTACTATCTCATTGCCTTAACTCAATAGGTCGTTAATGTACATGACAAAAAATAGCGAACTTAAAGAACCGCCTTGCGGGACACCAAATAACACATCAGCCCGGTCTGACAACGCCGAATCTTCACACTTGAGCCTCTGACCTCGATCTGTCGAGTAGCTTCTGATGAGTTCGAGCGCTCGTTCGTCGATCCCCATACACTCCATCTTGCGCTGCAGCCGATCATGTGGAACACAGTCGAACGCCGACGTGTAGTCGAGCATAACGGCGACAGAAATTCTCCCTTCTTCAAACCCCTCTATGACATACTTCTGAAGTGCCAGGATTGCATCCTGGGTGTTTCTTCCTCGTCTGAATCCAAATTATCCGTCATAGAGGATTCGATTGTTCTCCAGATGGCATGAGATGCAGCTCGCCATTGCCTTCTCAATAACTTTGTTGAAAACACTCAGCAGCGAGATTGGGCGATAATTGCCGAGGTCCTCTGAGCTTCCTTTCTTGTGAACTAGAATTGTGATGGCATTTTTGAGAATTCTTGGATACCGGCCTGTTTTGAAAACCGAGCTCACGATGTGTCGTAACACCGTCGAGAAGAATTCCAGGTTGTACTTCAGGGTTTGTGCCATGAATCCATCTTCTCCAGGTGCCTTGTTGTTTTTTAGAGACTTGCTGATGCTTTCAATCTCTACATGGGATTATTCGGGAAACACCTTCAGCCTGTGTTTCATACTGTACTTTGGTAGTGCCTTTGCCTGATCCGTCATGCCCACTCTCTTCCCGACTCTCAATCCGAGCTGTGTGAAGTGTTCGTTCGCCTGGTTCAGCAGTGACTTTTCGGGTTGTTCTCCAGCGAGCCAAGTCGGCAGTCGTTTTACGCATCGTTTCCCCCTTAGCTGTTCATTTATCATCTTCCAGGCGCCTCTCGGGTTGTCAGTGATTTCGATACGTACCCTGAAGTATGCCTTCTCTGCCATCTTGAGTTTCTGTCGAACATCGTTTCTATATCGTCCGTAATGCTCTCTGAATATAGCGTTGTCTGGGTTGTTCTTCTGGATGCACCACAGTTGATCTCTCTTTTGTATGCAGGTCAGCAGGTTCTTAGATATCCAGGGCTTAAATGGGGTTACGTTCCACCTGGCGATCTCGACAGTCGAGCTCGACTCACAGCAGCGCTCCACATCTCTCAGAAGTCTCTCTGTGAGCAGGTCAGGATCAGTTTCAGCTAAATATTCATTAATGTTTATGCCAGTCAGTTCTTTGCTGAACTTCTTCCAGTCCGTTCGTCTTCGAGAGACACGACTCAAAGGCGGTTTCTTGTGGACCACATGCTGTACATCGCAAACTATCATTTTCTGGTCTGACAAGTCTTCCACATCAACAATCTCAGTTCTTACACTGTCCGCGTTCCTCTCCCTTACGAATATGTGATCTATAGCTGTTTCAGAGGTGGCTGTTACTCTAGTTGGGCCATTTATCATACTCATAAAACCCAGGGGGCTCAATTTGTTTACGTAATTGGCAGCATCGCCTGACGGTTCCACAATGTTGATGTTGGCGTCTGTCATCCAGAAGCAGTCTCTGTTGGCCTTAACTTTCCCCAGTATTTCGTCCAGCTCGACTTCTATGAAAGCATCTATATTTGATACGCCGCGAGATGGTGAGCGATAGGCACCGACAACCTCAAAGGAATACCCTTGTGCCTCGATGCTCACGATGCAGGCATCCACGTTTCTGTCATGATTGTAAACCAGCTGGCTTTCGTAGCTCTCATTCACGAATATCGCAACTCCACCCGACGCATTTTTGTTTTGACAGCTGGAGTAAGAGTTGTATCCCTCAATGAAATACAGGTGTTTCTCATGCTCATATATCCACGTTTCCGTTAATACAAGTATTATCGTCAAGCTTTCTCCTCCCTCCTCCTTCTCTCTATCACTTCCCTTGTCTTGCACTCCAACAGATGGCGAAAAACGTACATCAATTAAACGAACGCCTCTGATCATGTTAATACATCCGAACTAATCCATTACTCACTCATAACATTGTGAATACATTCTATTATCTCAGCTGCATCTCTATCTGTGATGTGTTGTAACATTCGAGGCTCGATTTCTTGATCACGAACTGAGATGCTCCGGTTATCGATTCCTCCTGGAAGTCTTCGGTGCCGTTTCAAGTAGTTTTCCTTTTCTGTTCCCAAGCTGTCCAACATTTTCTACCAGGTTAGCCGTTGGGCTTTCTTGTCTGATCGAGCCTTCATCAATCAAGCGGTCTCTGAGGTTGTAGACGTCTTTCAGTGATCTTAGAGCTATCCTTTCTGCTCCTTCTTCTCTGCTCTTCATCATTTCCACCGTCTGGTTGCTGGTCATGGGTCGGCAGAAAGCCCACGCTGCGTCTTTCTTCATCATAGTTGCTGTTCTCAAGAGCTCGGTCAGGGACGTGCTTAGATGATATCTCACTTCTATTTTACCCGAGCCCCCAATACCCAAATTTTCCAATGAGGTGTCTGGGGCAGCGCGTATTTTGTTGAACACTTCTTGGGCGTCAGTTTTGCTTCCAAGCTGCACGAGCACAGGGCTGTTAGTCTCGCTCCCAGTCGATGAGCCATTATGACCTTTTGACGAACTGAGGTTTTGGAGAAAATCTTCGACACTAGCGTCTCAGTCGTTTGTCTCGTTTCACCTGCGTTTCCTGGGACTCCATACAGCATGATGTTTTTGGATTTCATGTGTTGATCAAGCATATCCGATTGCAGTTTGAGATTCGACACTTCCGTTCTCAGTTCGGCATTCTCCGTCTCTAGTTGTTTGACTTTCTCCTGTACCTCGGGAATCACTTTGAGCATGGCTCGCATGTTCAGCATCTCATCCATCAGCTTAGCCTCGTCTTGCAGCGTTCGCTGACTTAGAGCTTTCATTTCGCTAAGTAGGTTTTTCATCAGTTTGTCCATGTTCAGTCTTCTGTTTTATGGGCGTGTTTTTATTGGTACTGTTGCTATTTTCGACGTTTTTTTCACCGTATGCGCTCTAGCAGATGTCTGTCATACGGAACGAGACAACGGAACTGGAACAAAACAACGGAACTGTACGTGGAACTTGCAGCGCTACAGCCGGCTGCATGTTCCACGCGAATCGGGACAGCTCATGCTGGTTCCGATGAGACCGAGTGCGATCATCGACCGCTTTTTCCCAGCGGATATAATATCCTGTTGGAAGTTTGAGCACACTCCGGAGGAAGTTCTTCGCAGTGGTTCCCCAGTCTACCACGATTCTATTCCAGTGATTGTGCTCCGGTCTTCGTATTAAACTTCCAGGGATTCTAATATGAGAGCTGAGCTAGTGGAGGTCCCATTTACTAGCACGTCCCCCCCCCCCCCCCCCCCCCCCCCCCCCCGGTAATTATCGTCCCATGTTAATTCCCTATTCCGCGGTGTCCGGAGTATCCAGTCGCCCCCCCCCTAAACATAGAGCCGCCCGCTACCCCAAAAGAATCCTGGCTACGCCACTGATTCAGACTGCGGCCTGGAAAGAGTTCTGTTGTCACCACGAGCGGTTATGTCCGTGATTACGGTGTTGTATCGACCAAAAGCTGAAGACAACCGCGCTCAGTTCAATTGCGCGTAAATCGGCCGCGCTGAAATCTAGTGCGCGGAAAATCGTTGCGCTGAGATCAACTGCGTGGAAATCGGCCGCGCTCAAATCTAGTGCGCGGAAATCAGCTGCGCTGAGATCAACTGCGCGGTATTCGGCCGCGCTGATTTCAACTTCGCTGGAATCGACCATGCGCTGAATTCAATCCGCGCTGAAATCAACTGACACATACGGATACTCTTGGGTACTATCCTAACATACACAACTATCTTCAGCAAACTTCGGGAAATTCGCACAACGGAGTAGAATTCATATTCATCCGACCCGAGCGGGCGCTCGTTCCGAGTGCGCATCGGTTCATCGTTCTCGCGTTCTGTACCCTGTACGTCGGGCGTTGGGCTAGGGAGCGTATGTGGACCTCCCCTATTTCTATTGTTCAGCAGTGATCTTCGCCATGAAATGGCTCCAGGTGTTTGTCACTTCCCCTATGCAGACGATCTTAAGATTTCTGCCGACGTCTCTGTCCCTGGCCGCCGCGAAGCGCTTCAATTGACTCTTGACAACATCGACGCATGGGCCCAACGCTGGAAGTTGTTAATCTCCTCCCACAAATCTGCAACCATGCATCTCCTCCACAAGAACTATCACGAGTACCAACTGCTTGGTGAAGTCATCCCGATTGTCCATAACATCGAAGATCTCGGTGTATTGTTCACTGACGAGATGAAACCTGAACAAAATTCATTCGCTGCTCTTGCACGAGCTGGCCGCGTCGCAAATTTTGTGCTGCGAGCCTTCTCTTGTAATGTCCCCGATGTTTACATCCGAGCTTACCGCATGCTAGTTCTCTCATCACTTATGTACGGGGCTCAAATCTGGCGCCCTTGGTTACGTGGCACTCTGTTGGCCTTTGATCGATTCCAAAACAATTTTGTCAATTTTTTGGTGTAATGTTGAGCGCGAGTAAATTCAAACTTGCCCGAACCTTATTCTTTACAGTACAACCTCGATTATTTCAACTTCGATTATTCCAACCATTTGTATTTCAACTTCGATTATTCCAACCATTTGTATTTCAACTTCGATTATTCCAACCATTTGTATTTCAACTTCGATTATTTCAACCATTTGTATTTCAACTCAGTGGAACGTGCCGAAAAAGATCGTCTGATCGGATTCATCGACCTGAGTCTCTCTATCTTACATTTTGGAAACGACGGCAGATGTTTGTCTCGACTAATTCTCACACTCCGACAAGTAGCTGACAATTCTTACGACAAGTGGAACTGAACACACGTGTTTTCGTGCGCTCCTGTTCCACCACTGCTTACCGCAACCCCAGCAACTGCACCCTACTGTCTTCGTTATTCACGGAACCCTTGATCTCTGAACTCTCCAGCTGCGGAATTTCTTTTCGTCTGCTTCAGCCTCCCGCCGGTAGATTCGCCGGGTAATCATTTCCAACCCGTCCTCTTCGGAGCAGACGGCGCCTGCGTCCGACGACGACGTCATACAGTCCCCGGCGGGATCGGCGACCATCCTTAAGAAGCGATCCATGGAGAGTACGCCATAAGCCCGCATTGTTTACACCCATGAACGCATTGTTAGCGGGAGAGCAGCCAAGACTCAGCGGCCGCGCTGGCGGGCTGCCGCTCGCCTTAAGTCGCCAGTCAACATCTCTTCCTCTCTTGCTACTCTCTTCGAGGGAATGCGTCATATGAACAACTCCAATATTGCGGCACGGGTATCGAATTCAGGTTATTGAGGGTACGTTCAAATCGAGAGTGACGCAACGGGTAGTTTATTTGAGGGGGGGGTTGGGTTTGATCGCATTCCGTCGGATTCAAGAATTAACGATGCTTCGCGGCTTGAGGCTTGGTCCGAAAGAGCGCCTAGACGCCCGTGCACTGTCCACGGGACTTGAAAAATCCAACCCGCAATCGAATCGCCAGCCGCCTAAGAGAAAACAACCCACTTGACCTTCTTAATTCTCACCACCCGTTGGTCATCGAGGTCTGTCGTGCGTACCTGCCGCGCAGAACCCTCGAGGGCGAGTTGGCCGTTAGAGTTAGGGGGCGGCGAAATGGAGCGAGCGGCAGCTCGCCAGCGCAACCGCTGAATGTCGGCTCCTCTCCCGCTGACAATGCGTTCATGCATGTAAACAATGCGGGCTTATGGCGCACTCCCGATCCATGTCAGCGGTGTCCGCGACATCGACGACATCAGCTGGTGTGAACACCAATCCCCCGTCTAAGAATCCGCGGCGCGACAGTGCTGCCATGGATGATGACGACTCTCCGGTTGGAGACGAAGGCGGGGAGTTTGAATTCCAAGGACGGAAAAAACTTCGGTTTTATCAGAGGAAGAGGGCCGTCATCTTCTCTGGCGACATTAAGGACTTCACGACAGCATCCATGGCTGCAGCTGGCATAATGAAGGGCAAAGTTACGGAGACCCGCATGACGAGAAACGGCGAGCTCGTCGTTGAGGTCGACTCCGATGAAGACGCCAGGATTCTTTCGAGCCTGACGTCCCTCGGAGGCGTTAGCGTCACGCCAAGGGAGTCCAAGCCGCTAGTGATCTCGAAGGGAACCCTCTTCGGAGTTCACCGGTCGCTATCAGAGCCGGTCATCGTTGAGTCCTTGAAGAGAGTGGGTGTTTCTGAGGCCGTCAGAGTCAAGGCGCGCGACTCTCGACTCGGTGCTTTCGTCACAACGGACAGAGTGATTCTTACTTTCCGCGACGGTGTGGCGATACCCGAGCAGGTGTGCTTGGGGATCACCGTTCACGCGGTTGTTGCCCACTATGAACCGCTACAGTGCTACAAATGCAACAGATTCGGGCATGTCTCAAAGATCTGTAAGGTTGACGCCGACGTCTGCTGCCGCCGATGCTCACAGCCAGGCCACCTGTCGAAAGACTGCTCAAACGCCGAGCTTTGTATCAACTGTGAGGGCCCTCATTCGTCTAAGTCTGGGAACTGTCCGGTGCGTAGGGAGATCCTCGAGAGTTGGCGTCGTTCTACGTTGAAAGGTAGCAGTCCTGAAGACGCAGCCGTGCCGCTGGTTACCAGCGCTCCGGGCGTCAACGCCCATGAAGTGTTCCGCCTCGGCCGAAGCTACGCTGGAGTTGTTCGCAACGGTGTGCGTGTGCCGCCGCCTGAGCCGCCTAAGAGATCGACCCCGATTCCGCTACCTCGCACGGGTGCTGCGAGCCATGGGGCGAACCCACCTCGGGTTTCGCCCACACTGGGCATCGACATCGACGCCCTGACGTCGCAGATCAGCAATAACGTTCTTAAAACTGTTATTCTGAAGATTACCGTTCTAATCGACGAGATAGTGACTCAGGTTGTGGCCAAAATCATGCCGAAGTTCGTTCAGCAGATGATCGCCACGTTACGATGCGCGTTCCCGTCCACATCGACGGCGGCGGTTGCCCCCGCTCCCGCCTTTAACTTCGAGGCTTTGGCCCGGGACGCCGCGGCCGAGGCTGGAGGCCTCGAATCCACCAGATCCAACAATGAACGACGATGATCTCTCAGAGGAGTCTAGCACTCCCGCCTCACCGATCTCATTGAACGCACAACACGTGTGCCCTCTGTGTAGTTTCGTTTCGGTAAGCGAAAAATGTCCCAGGATTCACACTAGTCGCAAACACCCGTCGCACCGTTCTGCTCCAACCACCGCGACGAGTGGCTCTTCTCCCATCCCAGATAACGGGCCCTCAACTTCATCCGCCTCCGTTACGGCCGCACCGGCCATTCCTCAGTCTGCTCCGGAGTCTCTCACCTCCATCGTTGAGCGCATCCATCTTTACCGGAAGCAGTCCAAGCTCATCTCGATCATTCCTCGTAGCATAAGGACCACCGTCGCGGGGGAGCTCATTGAAGTTCTTAACACAGTATGCGTATCCAACGACCTCTCGGCCTGGTCCTCACTGTTTAGTTTCGCCACCTCAGTTCTCACGATTCCTCTTGATAAAGTTCATGGCAGATCGCTAACTGCTCTGATCCGTGACAACCTTAACCGCTTCCACCGGGAGAAAACCCTCCCAGCCCGCCCACCTTCGACAGCTCGCGCCCGCAGGCGCTCTGCCGTCTCTCGCCCAGGCACAACTGCCCGTTTGGTCCAGCTCAAGTTAGCTCAAGGTGATGTATCTGCCGCCGCGCGCACTCTCCTTTCGACAGACGTCACAGCCCCACCTGATGATGAAACCCGTCAGATCCTAGAGTTGAAGCATCCTGATATGCCTTCATCGGCTTCTTACCCTCCCAGGCCTCGTCCGCCCGCACCAGTCGACGAAATCAGGCTCTCTGAGGCAGAAGTTCGCGAGGCCGTTCTCAGTTTTCCAAATAGCTCTAGTGGAGGCCCGGATGGACTCCGTCCCCGCCACCTCAAGGACCTCATCTCTAAGGATAGTGCCTCCTGTCCCTTGCTTGCCGCCCTGACGAAGTTTTGTTCCCTAGCCGTCAACGGCAAGGTACCTGAGTTCGCTCTTGATACGTTCTACGGGGCTGATCTCTTGGCGCTCCACAAGAAAGATGGAGGAATCAGGCCGATAGCAGTTGGCAATACGCTAAGACGCCTCGTCGGGAAGGTGGCCGTCCGCAAGTTCGTCGAGCCCATCCGAGACCATGTTTCTCCCACTCAGCTTGGCTTCGCCGTAAAGGGAGGCTGCGAGGCGGCGGTCCACGCTGCGACAAGTTATCTCGAAGTGAACAAAGACACCGGCAAGATCCTCATCAAGTTGGACTTCGCTAACGCTTTCAACACGCTCCGGAGGGACCTCATTCTGGCGTCGATCAATGCTGATTTCCCCAAACTCTACCCGATGATCCACCAGGCCTACAGACTCCCGTCCAAGCTTTTCTGGGAAAATCAGGTGATCCTCTCGAAGAATGGAGTTCAGCAGGGTGACCCGTGCGGGCCCGCCCTCTTCTGTATCGCGCTCCATCGGCTGCTGTCATCCTTGCAATCGGAGTTCAGGCCCTGGTTCCTGGACGACGGCACGCTGGGGGGCCCCCTAGATTCTGTGCTTTCTGACATTCAGAAGGTGAAGGAGTTTGCGGGTGCCTCGGGCTTGGAGCTTAACGATGTCAAGTGCGAGTTGATTGTTCTCTCAGAGAGTCCCTCTGTACGGGCCGATTGCCTTCAGGCTGTCCGCCATCTTCTTCCAAATCTTCGACTGCTGCAAACCTCCGAGCTGGAGCTACTGGGTGCACCTCTGAACCACTCATCCCTGGAGGGAGTTCTTTCGAGGAAGTTAGCGTTATTGGATCTCTGGTGCTCTCGGCTGCCAACCCTCGACGCCCACCCAGCTCTGTTCCTTTTCCGATGCAGTCTCTCGGCTCCACGCCTTATCTACGTGCTCCGATGCTCGGACACAGACGCCTTCCCAGACTCCTTACGTCGTTTTGACGAGAAGATGCGCCGCTGCTTGACCGAGGTTCTGAACCTGAACCTCTCCTCTGACAACTCCTGGAAACAGGCTCCGTTGCCAGTGTCTTCCGGCGGCTTGGGCGTCCGTTCGGTCACTGATCTGGCAGCCAGCGCTCACCTGGGCTCTCTGTGCCAATTCAGAGACCTGGCTTCAGGCTTCTCACCAGCGGACGTCGCAGCCCATCTTGGATCTCGGTTGGGAAATTTGTCACGACGATTCGAGACCCGATGGGGCACCTTCCCGGAGGAGATTACCCAGGCCAGCCTGGACGGCATCGTCACCGCGACCAGACGGGCGGAACTGCTTCGAGATGCAATGGACGTCCGGGAAAAGGCTAGACTCAACGCCGCTTTCCACCCGAGTAGCGGTAAATGGCTCAATGCGGTTCCCTCCCCACCGATCGGCACGATGCTGGACAACAACACCCTCCGCATCGCTGCAGGTCTTCGGTTGGGGTTGGCAATTTGCTCCCCTCACCTCTGCGCTCGCTGCAATTCAGTGGTCTCTCCTCTAGGTCACCACGGCCTTAGCTGTTCTCGGAGCAGCGGCCGACACCCACGACACAGAGCTCTCAATACCGTCATCTCATGCGCGCTTCGGTCTGCCGGGATCGCCAACGAACTGGAGCCCCCGGGCCTGTCACGAAACTCAGCTCTACGTCCGGACGGTCTCACCCTTTCCTCGTGGAGGGCCGGGAAATCGCTTGTCTGGGACGCCACTGTCTGGGACACAGTCGCTCCGTCACACCTGCCCTGCGCAGCTCGCGAGGCTGGTGCGGTTGCCGCTCTTGCCGAGAAGAACAAACTCTCGAAGTATCGCGAGCTTGAGAACCGCTTCGTGGTCCAGCCTGTGGCTATCGAGACTCTCGGAGTCTTGGGCCAATCAACGGAGGCCTTCCTCATGGATTTGGGAAGACGCATCGAGATAGAATCGGGGGACAGGCGGGCAGCCGAGTTCTTGCTCCAGAGAATTGCGATCGAGGTTCAAAAAGGCAAAAGCGCGGCGGTCAATGGAACGCTTCCATCCGGGGAGCAGCTAGCCGGCATTGGCTAGCCATATGTATCCATCCCAATATAATAAATTATTCTGCTGTAAAAAAAAAAAAAAAAAGTAGCTGACGATCGAAAAATCGAGATATTCGTCGCAATCTCAGCCGAAGCTGGTCGTAGACTGCTTCTGTCGTCGTCGTGAAACACTGTTATCTGGCTACACGATGATAACAGAATCAACATTCAAACAGAGTTGGCTGCCATTCTCGAGTACTCTCGAGTCTTTCTTATCTTCCGAGAAGTCCAAGAATGAGCCCTGCAAGTCTGATGGATGTTTCGCGGCACTTCGATGAATGTTCGTCATCGGAAGTGTCATCAGATGAGCTCGATGCGACATCAAAATGAGGATTTTTCGTCGCATGAGCATCATTCGAGTTTGGAATCGATCAGTCGCTGTGGAACACCAGCCGAAGCCGTATCCAAGCACCATGTCCGAGAGGAAACCAAAGAAAGTGTTGACTCTTCAACAGAAGGCCAAAATCATCGAAGATCTAAGGGACGGCGCCTCCGGGTCAGCGTTAGCAGATGAGTGTGGAGTGACCAGGTCGACAATCTCTCACTTGAAGAAGAATTCTGAAAGCATCATAGAGTTTATAAACGCTTGCCACGAACAAGATTGAACGGCAGATATCAAATCGATGAAGAAGCCGAAAAATGAGATTTTGGAAGCTGCACTCTTCAAGTGGTTCACTCAGAAGCGCTCGCTTGGATTCCCGGTGTCGGGCTTCATTCTGCGGGAAAAAGCTCTCCACTTCAACTCAACGCTCGGAGGTGATCCCGACTTCAAAGCTAGCGAAGGTTGGTTGGACAAGTTCAAGGCACGCCACGGAATCCGTGAAATCGGAATCCAAGGGGAAAGGATGTCGTTAGACGCAGCCGCGGCGGAATCGTTTATCGACAGCTTCAGGGAGTTTGTTGAGGCCGCGGAGTACGACCCGGAATTCATCTACAATGCCGATGAGACAGGACTGTTCTACAAGGCGCTTCCCAGCAAATCTTTGGTGTCACGTCGTGAGCAAACGGCGCCATGCCACAAGTCTAGCAAGGAACGGGTCACGGTGATGGTGTGTGCCAACGCAACTGGGAGTCACAGGATTCCAATGTTTCTAATCGGAAGATCAAGGAACCCGAGATGTTTCAGGAACGAAAAGCTCCCATTGGTGTACAGAAGCCAGTCCAAGGCATGGATGACACGAGATATTTTCACCGATTGGTATGATAACACGTTTATTCCGCAAGTGAAGAAGAATCAGGAGATCACGGGCAGACGGGGCAAAATCTTGCTCATTCTTGACAACGCACCGTGCCATCCCTCAACTGAGTCACTCCGGAGGGACGAAGGATTCTTCAGCGTGTTATATCTGCCTCCGGACGTCACATCCATTCTTCAGCCCATGGATCAGTGTGTGATCGAAATTCTCAAACGAGCATATCGTAAGAATCTCGTTTCTCGTCTCTTTTCATTGGACGACGCTTATCACGAGACGATGAGGAACTTCTCAAAGTTTGTCAATCTGAAGGACGCTTGCTACATGCTCGCCGAAGCATGGGAGTCCGTGAGACCCGAGACTTTGAAGAATGCTTGGAATAAACTCATGAAGGGGATCGCCGATCGCGGTTCGTCATCACAAACGGGAGGTATGGAACTGAGTTACATCGGAGAGACAATCCGGAACATTGAGGGATTTGAAGAGTGTGACACGCAGAATGTCGAAGAGTGGCTGCGATGCGATGCATCAATCGGAGGCTGCCCCATCCTGAGCGACGATGAAATTATCAACGAAATAACACACATTCCTGACGATGAGATGGAGATCGAAGAAGAGAACATCCCTCCACCTCCAACGGCTACGAAAGCCTATGAAGCCATCGACGTAGCGCTGAGGTGGCTTGAAAGGCAAGAATGTTGCGAAGAGCACGATCTGATTCGACTGGCGCATCTTCGGCAACAGGCCGCATCAAAGATAGTCAAAAGGCCGCGGTTAGCGTGAACTGTATGAAATTCCTCTGAAAAAATTACACTCTTTCTGAAAGATCTCTTAGAATAAAGTCCTTCATCCCCACAACCAATATATCCCAGATCATCTTGACTCGTTCAGCCTCTGAACTCGTTTTCTGATTCAGAAATCTGTACCAAGGTTCCAACACATGCTTATTTTCGCCCACCCTCGATTATTTCAACTTTCGATCATTTCAACATCTTTCTGCATCCATTAGTTGAAATAATCGAGGTTGTACTGTAACTCAACCCTTGAACCTTTCTTCGCATATCGTGTCACAAACACCCGTTCTGGCCGCCTCTTCCTTATTCCTCGAGTCAAAAACAACATAGTTCAAAACTGCCTTAGATGGCGACTTTCTAAACGTCTCAATGACAGGCCAAATGAGATTGTAATTCCCTTCCCTCCGCTGTTAGTAGGTCAATGATCAATAACCCGTGTGTGTTACCAACACCGGTTAAGACATCAGCTCACAAGAGGAGCAATTCATGGTTTTCACTACTATCGACCCATCACTTTGGTATCGTTCTGGTCTAAATTACTGGAGAGATTGGTCAAACTTCAGATGGAGCGTTACCTCGACAGCATAGATTTCTTAGTAACAATCAGTTTGGTTTTCGTAGGGGGAACTCAACAGAGCTTGCTCTCTCACACATATGGAATGAAATAGTTAGGTCCATTGAGAAAGGCAGCTGCTGTTTAGGCGTTTTCCTTGACTTGGCTAAAGCCTTCGACTGTCTTCATCACGATTGATTCGCAGATATGCTCAACGTTATCGGCTGCTCTGACTCCTGTATACGTTGGTTCATGTCGTACATGCGAGGCCGCCGTCAGAAGGTCCTCATGGGAGGCCTCTCATCAGAGCTCAGTGATATCCAAATTGGTACACCGCAGGGATCAGTACTCGGTCCATTTTGTTTCATCCTTTATCTCAACTTCGCCCTCAGGACCATTGAGTCCTCTGTCAGATGTCGCCCGGTTGTCTACGCTGACGACACTTCACTCCTTTTCGAGGTTAAGGTTCGCGATGGGACTGTGGTCGACTCTGAGTCGATTGCGGAGGGTATCGACACTGCCATCTCTCACCTAAATCGGTTTGGACTAGTCGTTAACACATCAGAAACCGCCTTAGTACTTTTCCACAACTCGCACAGATGAACCAACACCAAACTCATGTCTCTTAGTGTTGGTGGATCTCTTCTACCTTTCAGCGCCACAGTTAGATGTCTTGGTCCTTTCTTGCATGAGAACATGAAATGGATACCCCATATTCGTGCAATCTCCGGTAGATGTTACGCTGCCTCCGCCTGCCTCGCCAGACTTAGGAGAACTGGAGCTAACGTTAGGCTCCTCATTCAAATCTATCGCGCCTAGTTTGAGCCGATACTTACCTACTGTATCACCTTATGGGGTGGATCATACAAGAACGTCATTCTCACTGCTCAAGTTTGACAGAACGATGCCATTAGAGCTATTCTCGGTCTCAGAAGAGACACCTCTGTCTCCATATACTACGCAATACTTAAGATTCTCAAGATCACTGATATTGCATGTCTCAAGACAGGACTCCTGGCTCACAGAGTTGTGAACTCCAGAATCCCCCAAGCCGGATCTCTGGTTATCTGTAAACTTCCTGACAGGCCCAGCGGGTCACGCGACGTCTACAGGGTACCCGAATTCAGAACCATGATCGCTAACCACAGCCTTAGGTGCCGCCTTCCAGATACTTGGAACAAACTACCTGATAATGTCAAAGATGCCCCCTCTTTCAATGTATTCAAGAGTAGACTCACCAAATTGTTGCTAGATAATCACAAGTCGACGGCGTAGTCTTTCAAATGTAGATAGCGGTAGCCTTACTATCATGTGTATTCTTCCAAGATTGTGTATAATAATACAATTAGTACAATATTCGACCCATGTCCCTCGGGACCGGTTGGCAATAAACCCAGATTGAGATTGAAGCCAAGCCGCCCGCCAGTCGGCACGACCAACTCCGTCGGCGGTCTACGGACGATAGAGCAGTGTGGTGAACGTAAAATAACCATACTTCTTCTCTCGGGTCTTAACCCAGAATGCGTTCGAGCAACTCGCTGCTTCGAACAGATTCGGAGGCTACTCTCGGGGTTCCCCACCTTTGGGATGCAGTCTGCCATTGCGGACGTCATCATGCAAAAATTTGGAACGCTTTACGTACTGCCGCCCCACCAGATTTCTGAACTTGAGATTTCCTATAATGATACTCTCCGAGTCATCCATTGGAAGGTGACGATATAGCTACCAGAAGGTGACTGCTACTTTTTGGAAGGAAATGGTTGCGAGCAATGCCTGTCGACCTCAATCAGCTCACGCGTCAAGAAATTCATCAACTCCAGGCATCAGTTCCCGCTACGAATTTCAAGAACGACGCGAGACGACTGTTGAAAAAATACAAGAATCTGCTGAAAAGGGGAATCGGCTGCATCCCCAACATCGAGGCAAAACTTGAGTTGATAGTGTTGGGCAGCCGCCAAATAATTCAAATTCTATAGTAGCGTCTTAGAGAAGGAGCAGACGTAAAAGAAAAGAATAAACATGAAACCGGCAGTGTGTGATCGACCTCCCACCGGAAAACATCGCTCTCCTTCTAGAGTAGTGCATGAAAACATGACAGGGGCGACGAGGATTGCCAATGAACTCACAAGACGACAGTGAAGTGCTAAAGAACATTCTGCTCAAGTGATTCGTCAACGAAGCATCGAAGAAGAAAGAACTCGTGCAACGTGAAAAAATGGCGAGCTTTACTGAAGAAGACGTGCAACGTATCGTGGCCGCAGCAGTAAAACAGGCTCTCGACGAAGTTTCGAAACAGCCCAACAGCATCTCCGGACACACGATAATGGACCACCTCAACACAAGAACTCCACGTTTCACCTTCAATGCAGAAAAAGGCCACACGTTCGAGAAGTGGTACGACCGATACTCGCCGATTCTCGAGTCCGAAGGTAAAGCTCTATTCAAATCCGACAAAGTGCGATTGGTGATAAGCAAGCTCAACACAACTGATGTAAGTTCCGCTTCTCTATCAGTTCAACTGGAACAATCTCCGAAGTTCATCCACTCATGAGATATTCTGGTGCGAATTTATTTGTGCTGTGTGTAGTTTCGTTGTACTCGCGCTTACACTCTTCCGCAATTCTCGGCCATGGTCTCTTTTTAGAGCCCGTGTTCAGCTTACATCGGATTCGGTTTACCAGAGTCTGATCAAGCCTCTCATTCAAGCCATTCGAAGACGGACAATTGATTGCCGTGAAGCATAATTGGATTCGCCTTCCATCTAGATAATTTTTCAGACGTTTTGCATTCAAGGCCGAGTATTGATCCGCTAAGATGATCCGAACACTTTCTCCTTTTGTCGTTCTGTCGATGAGTTTGATGAATTCGTTCGTGGTCTGGTTCTTCGATGTCGAGATGAAGGCCTTTCTTGTGAAGTGATCTACTACTACGTGCATGTATCTTTTCGTTGAATTATTTCCAGCAAATCCGCCTATGGTATCAATCGACATGATCTCATACGGCCTACTCGCTGGTCCGAGTTTGGATAGTTTCCCAATGGGTCTTCCTGTTCTGCTTTTGTTCATGATACAAATTTCGCAACTCTTGCAGAGGTTCTCTAGTATTTTATCCATATTACGGAAGTAGTAGTGCGGCCGTAACTTCTCCGCCAGGTGATATTTTCCTATGTTCCCGTAGGCTTCGTGAATCTTTTTGATTAGCTCATTTCCAAACTCTCCCGACACGAGTATCCTTTTCTTGCTTCCTGAACATTTGAAACTAATATCGTTCTCTTGTATCACATCCTTTGAGCGGTTTGGTACCGCGAGCCAGAATTCCCGTGAGCCAGAATTCTCATGAGCCAGAATTCTCGTGAGCCAGAATTCTCGAGAGCCAGAAATCTCACGAGCCAGACAATCCTCCCTCTCTAATCGGGGGGAAGGGCTGATTCAATGTGAGGCAGCGAAGCTTCTCTGTGTCACGCTCTCTGCTATGGCCAAGCCCGTGTCGCAGACGAGCCATATCTCTGCTTGAACAGACAAGGCTGCGGAATCGGTGTTTTTACCATATATTCTTGGTTTCCGTGGATTCACATATGTGTTCTGTTGATAGCGATGATGATTCCAAAGTTTGACTTCTCCCTTGGTCAGCGGGGATCACTTGTGTATCAAGGCTTTGTGCGATCGTACTCGATTCATGGAGGAGCTATACGGAAGAGTATGTCGACTAGGGTTTCGAGACTAGGCTCTAATTGAAGACCTGTGAGAGGGATTATCATTTGGTTTCCACAGCGGACACGGAACACAGAAGCTTAGCTAACTTCTGCCTGATCAGCCCTCTCCTTGAATTCGAGAGGGAGGGCTGTCTGGCTCGTGAGAATTCTGGCTCATGAGATTTCTGGCTCTCGAGAATTCTGGCTCGCGAGAATTCTGGCTCATGAGACGACACGCTTTGAGCTTCGCATCCATTTCACATTTCTTTTTTGGTCAGCGATAATCTGGCTCAACTTTACGAGATTTACAACCTTCAGAACGTCGTCAGAATTCTCGAACGATTCCAAAACTGGATTTCTAGAGAGGGAGTCTGCTTCTATATTGTCCGCGCCTCTACCGTACCGGATAGTGAAAGTATATTGCGACAGGTAAAACACCATATCGCCTAGATATTCATCCGTACGAGCTTCCACTTTTAAAGTTTCGAGCGGTTTATGATCTGTGATCACTGTGAAGTCTCTCCCTATAAGCCAATGCTGCCAGTATATGATAGCTTGTTTTATGGCCAGGCATTCGAGATGGATAGCCTTCCGTTTTTTTTCAGTCGCAGTGAGGCGTCTCGAAAAGTAAGCGACTGGATGCAAAGTAGCATCGTCATGGGGTTGTTTCAGGATTGCTCCTAAACCCTCTCCACTAGCATCCGTGTAAATGACAACTGGTCTTTTGTAATCATAGATCCTCAGTATTGGGCTCGAGCAAAGGTACCTTTTTACATTTTGGAACGCTTATTCGCACTCTTCGGTCCACCGAAAGAGTACTCCTTTTTGCAACAGGTTATGAAGGGGTTCTAGTTCTTGGCTGGCGTTCTTTAGGTATTTGTGGTAGAAATTTATCTTCCCCAAGAGCTGACGGATATTCTTCCGCGTCTTGTGTCTTTCGAACTCGCGTATCGCCTTGAGATTATCGTTCGCAGGCCTTTTACCATTGTACTCGATTATATGTCCCAAATACTTGACAGATTTTTGCGCAAAACTGCATTTGCTCAGTTTGAGTTTGAACCCTTCTTTCCTGATTGCGTCCATCAGTTTCTCCAATTGCTTTAAATGTTCCCCATAGGTCTCTGAGAAGACGAGGATATCATCAATGTAGTTAATGCAGAAGGCATCTAATTTGTTCCTTCGGATCAGACTCGATAGAGTTTTTTGGAATATTGCGGGGGAAACTTTGAGACCAAAGGGTAAACAGTTCCACTCAAAATGACCGTTTTGGGTTACAAAGCCAGTCTTTCTGCTCGACGGAGTAAAAGCCACGTTCCTGAAAAGGGTCCTCGGCCTCCCGAGGAATGCCAAAAATAGGCTCACGTACGCCCTCGCAGGCACGGGACCGTTCATAGAGGACCTGGTCAATCACTTCGCCCTCGGATCTAGCGGAGCGCTGGCTGAGTTTAGGCGGTTATATTCTAACAAGATGCGAGAGATCCCCCGGGAGTTTTACAAAACCGCCGCTATGACGACTTTTGAGTGGAGAGGGCCACTCCAGGAGCTACGCCACCTGAAAACACGGCTCGCCGTCCACGGATTCCATAGCAAGATGTGCCAGAGGATCGGCTTTCATCAACCGGGCGGAGACTGCCTTTGCATACATTGCGGGTTGGCGTGCCCCCTCTATCACTTCCAAAGCTGTCCTAACGCGCCGAGTCTCAATCGACTCGGCAACATTTAAGTTATGCTATTTTTTGAACGTTCGAATACCAGATTGGTGAAATAAAAACATATATATATATATAAAGCCAGTCTTTCCGCCGTCTTTTTCATTCAGAGGGATTGACCAAAATGCAGAATTGATATCGAGAGTAGAGAACCATTTGCATCGTCCCGCTTTGACTATAATATCCTCGATCCGAGGGAACGGCTGAGGCTCTTCAATTACCAGTCGATTCAGCTCTCTAAAATCTATACAGAGCCTCGTTCGTCGTCCATCTTCTTTTTTGTAAGCTAGCGTTACTGGGGATGCGAATGCGGAGCTCGACTCTCGAATCAGTCCCTTAGACAGCAGTTCCTAAATCTGAGAGTCGATTTCCATTTGGTCAGGAATTGAGCACCGATAGGGCTTCTTCGCAACATACTTGTCCTCGCGCAATCTGATCTCTGCTACACAGTTTTTAATGCTTCCCACATCGAACTTCTCCTTCGCAAAAACGTCTCAGAATCGTTTCACCATGTCGCTGAGCATGGCTCTCTTTTCCTCTGATAGGTGCTCTATGTTTTTCCTCGCTAGCTTCGTCTCACAACATTCACTCGCAAGTGCCATGATTCCTTCTCTAGCGATTCTTTCATCGTCAATCCTCTGCGAGACTCTAAAGTTTTCATCTTGGATCAGTCTGAACTTTCTGATTGCATCCAGTCCCAGCAGGAGATCATATGAAAAGTTGCTGTTGCGATTAACGTAAACATCTAGATTTCTCTCTACGCCGCCAATTCGCAATCTAATTCTCGCCCGGCCTCTAACAAAGTTCGTTCCACCAATAGTTTTGAAGATACGCCTTTCTTTGTGAATCTCAGTTTTCAATTCTTTCAGCAATTCCTCGTTCACTAATGTTGCGGTTGCCCCACTATCGTATATAGCTTTCACACTTTTCTTTCCATCGATAAGTACCTTCAGTTTGATCAGGGAAACGAACTCCTCCGGGCGCTTCAGTTTTTTTCCTCGTCCGTCTCCTCGTTGTAGTCCTCTTGCACATTTACCCTCAACTTTTCGTCTTGTGTGTTCTTGTTACGGCATCTGTCGACGGGGTGGAAACGTCCGGGGAAGCCTCTTCTTTCACATATTGGACATGGCTTCTTCTCCACCGTTTTCTCTTGATTCTGCTTCACTTTGAGAAATGTATTCATTGTCCCTTGTTCTGCCAAGCTTGGTTTTCCAGCTCCTTTCACGAAACTTTTCTTCGGATTTATATCGAATTGCCTCAACTTGTTCATGAGATCATCTGTCGTTTCGATCTCTTCCCGATCTAATTTTTCCTGGATGTAGTTGGGCAAGCCGAGGACGATCAAGTTTATCCTACTGACATCCGTAGACTCGCCTTCTGTCTCAAGAATCATCCTCTCTTTCTTCAGTGCGTATTCGATCACTGAACCAGCCAGGTATTTGTAGCTGTGGGCTTGCCGGATTTTCGACCATCCTTTGTCAGCGAACACCCTCAGAAACGATGTTTACCAGGCGACCCATGAATCATCGCTGATCTTAATCACGTTGCTCCTGTACCATTCGAGGGCTCCGTCTTCAACGAAGAGTTCCAGACATTTGAGCTTCTTCTCGCTGGTGTTGACCTCGTGTCGTGCGCACTCAGATTCGAAGTTCTTAAGCTTCTCCGCAGCTCTTTGCCGACCTGAGAACTTCTCCAACGAAAATTTTTTCTCGATATCCGACTTCCGGAATTCCTTCGTCTGGTTCTTCAGATTGAGTTTAGAGAGAATGTCTTCCAGGGAAGTCTCGGTGGATTTATTCGTTTCATCGGTCTTCCGTCGCGGTACGATTTCTTCCAGGAAACAGTCACAAAAACAGAAGTTGTCTGCCTCGTCGATGTATTGACTGCGTACCGGGTCCTTCAGTACCAGCTTCAGATTTCTGAATTGCCCGGGTTTTTCCATCTGTTTAACTGCATTTCTCACCACTGGGAGCGCCAAGAGATCTTTGTGGTGGTCCTCGATCTGGACTTTCGCCGGGAAACGATATACGGTGTCTTCGTCGATGTGTTTAGTAAGAGGCTAGTGCTGGAACCAGACTGACTAACTTCTTTATTCGTAAGTCTTATATACTACCCACGGCTGCCATTTGCTCCATGCCTTTTGCTCCATGTCGTCGGTCGTAAGACCGTTTCTGACTCTTCCGGGTGAGGTCTTCTTCGTGCGCGGAGAACCTAGTTTCCTGGAGTTGAACTTTTCCCTTGATTCCCAACCTCTCGTCTGCCGGGAAACTCGGCACTTCCTTATTGAGAGCGAACCAGGGCGAGCACCCTATGGTGCTACACCGCGAGCGGTTGTGATGTCTCACCGCCGCTGCCAACGCAACCCTCCAACCGCCTCGTATATTAGAGTAGATCGAGATGAAAGTTTCCAGGTCGCGTATCAGACGTTCGGCGAGACCATTTCCTTGAGGATGAAACGGACTACCCACCTGGAGCTCTATGCCCATTTCTTGGGCCCAGTCTCGCAACCGATGACTCTCGAATACTTTTGCGTGATCAGACACGATAACCCGAGTGTTCTGGAAAACCCTTTGGCTGAAGAGTGATATTATCGCTTCAGCGTTCTCCTTCCCAGCTTTGGCTGCTGCGAATCGTGTGTGACGATCGATTGCTACGACGAAAGCTCTTGTGTTTGAACCATATTGACTGGCTTTCGTGAGTTCCGCGAAATCAACGTGCACCGAGTGCATCGGAGGCAAATCATTGCTTCGAAGGCACAAGCGATCGGCCTTTTGCCGGAACTTCGCTTTGAACTTCTGACAGGAGGGGCAAGTCTTGACGTACTGGGTGATTTCTGACCTCATTTTCGGCCAACGGAACCTTTTTGAGATTTTCATGAAGGTACGCCACGCACCATCATGCCCACCAGAGTCGATCGAGTCGTGGTATTGCTCCAGGATGTTGTTCCTCTCCTCTGGAGGTACAAAGAACTTCCCGTCCGCTTCAGGCGCTGTCAGCAATAACACCGCTTCTGACTCCTGCGGTAACCGGGAAAGGGCATCCGCGTGACCTATGGTTTTCCCCGGTCTATGTACGACAGTGAAATCCAGCTCGTTGAGTTCGTGGATCCAACGCGCTGTACTACCCTTCGGTTCCTTAGTGGTCAACAATTCTTTCAGAGCGCTGTGATCGGTGCGAAGCTCAAATTTCTGCTCGTCTAGGTACGTGCGGAAATACTCAGTCGCTTTCAAGACAGCCAACATCTCCTTCTCATATGTGGAGTAATTCTTTTCAGCTTTTGCGAATGTGTACGAGTGATATCCAATGACTCGTTCCTTATCGCCTTCATCTTCCTGGGTCAACACCCCTCCGGTGCCCAAATCCGAGGCATCCGTCGTTAGTATGAACGGTTTTGCGAAGTCGGGAAGGGACAAAACGGGGTTTTCCGTGATTTTTGCTTTGAGCAAGTCAAATGCCTCTTGCTGTCCCGTAGACCACTCGAACGTCGCGTCTTTCACCGTGAGCTTGGACAGCGGTCGCGCTATCTTGGAATAGTCTTTTATAAAGGCTCGAAAGTGACCGCAAAGGCCGAGGAAACGTTGGACCTGTTTCACGTTGACCGGCTCTTTGAGTCCCCTGACCTTCTCTACGGACTCCTCCTTTGTAGATTTCGTTTTTCCGTCGATATTTCGTCCTAGAAACACCACTTGCGACTTGAACAGCACTGATTTCTTCAGATTGACTTCCAACTTTGCCTCGTTTAAGCTCCTGAAGACTTTTTCCAAGTGTTTCTCATGCTGAGAATGATTCTTCGAGAAAATGATGATATCGTCGATGTACCAGCGGCAGTAAGCGCCATGTGGTCGAAGAACATGGTCCATCATTTTCTGGAAATATTTCGGTGAATTCTTCCAACCGAATGGATTTACATTGTACTCGAAAGTTCCGAAGGCCGTGACGAACGCTGAATATTTTTTGGTGTCCTCCGTGAGCGGTTGCCGCCAAAATCCTTTCAGCAGGTCAACTGTCGAGAATAACCGGCAACCTCCCGTTTCTGCGATAATATCATCGATGTTCGGGAGTGGCCAGCTTATGAGCTCCGTCTGATCGTTCACGAATCTATAATCGGTACATAATCTCCAAGTTCCATTCGGCTTGGGAACCATTAAGATCGGACTGGCGAAAGGCGAAGAAGATTCTCGGATGACTCCGTTTTCTAGCATGCTGTCCAACTCTTTTTTGACGGCCTCCTGTTTTGCTCTCGATAACTTGTACGGCTTCCTGCATATTGGCACGTCCGACTTCAGGCGGAAAGGGACCTCAAAGAACTCGACTGGTGGCGGATATTCCGATGAGCACACGACGTTTGGGAAAACCTTGGCTATGTCGTCTATGTTTCTTATTAAGCTCACTTGTTCCCTCGACCGCATCCTCGGTCCCCGCGAAACACCGAAAGTGATCGTGTCATCAAACAGCAAGTTCAGTTTCATCTGTCTCATTAGGGGCCGTGAAATAAGCAGGTCATATGAGATGTTGTCCACGACGAGACAGGTAGTCTCTTGCCTGTGGGGCCCGAGCTGTAGGGAAACTGTGGTCCATTGATCGAGCGTGGACGACTTGTTCCTCCAACCATAGACTGTCACTTTCTCTCCGCTGAACACCTTTCCTTCTTTCACCAATTTTGCATTGATTATGGAAACGGAAGCTCCATTGTCTACTACCGCCGTTATCGGTTGTCCTTCTAGCAAAGCATCGGTTTTCGCTATCCGTTCTGAGCAAAAGAGCAAAGTCCTTTTTTGCGACTCCGGGGCAAGAACTGAAGAGCCCCCTTTTATTAGTTTAAATCATTCTCAAGGTCTTCACCCTCCTGAAGCATCGACGTATGCTTTTTGGGTCCTCGCGTGAATGATTTTTTCCCTGATTTCGAGTTTCTTTCAATTCTCATCGGGCTACGCTTTTCGCTTCTCTCCTCGTTTGTCTTCCGTGGAATCACTGATTCTTTGGTTGACGCATTTTGGCTGCGACGGCGGGCAAGCATTTCTTCCTTCAAGAAGCGGAATAAGTTGTCGAAACATGGCTCCGAGAAGTCGTCTGCGCTATGTTCGAGGAGGAACTTGACTCTGAGGGTCGTCGGGAGTGCTTCTCGGATGCCGATGATTGCAAGGGACTGATATGTGGCCGGGTCAGTCTTCAAAGCTTTGAGCGCGTTGACGTGACCCCAGGCTGACTGGTATAGATTTTCCAGCCGACGGAAATCGTCTTCGTTCGCAACTCTAAGTTTTCTGTCGAGATCACGAAGGCCACGTAGATGTTCACACTTGACGTCACTCACCGAGCTGTAGTGTTCCCGGAGATTCTCCCAAGCTAGTTCGTAAGCGTTCTCGACGCCTGCATAGTTGACCACAATTCTGTGTGCGAAAGTGCCTTTCTTGATGTTCGTCAACAGATGGGAGAACTCAAGTTCCCCGGGTAGGTCTGTGTTCGAGTGAACCTCTTTCTCGAAGATGATTTTCCACCACACCCAGGTTGAATTCTTGCCGTCAAACTCCGGAACCTTAGGTTTTTTGTTCTTCGGCGTGACCTTTGAACCGTCTCCCGCTCCCACTTCTGCTCTGTTCATTCCTTGAACGTGTTCGAGGTGGATCGGGATCGGTCTCTTTCTAAGAGAATGATCTTCTGGAATTGCCTCGTAGAGCCTTTCGGCCGTCATCAGGCAACGATGATCCAAACCCTCTGCCTCTGCAAATTCTTCTGCGGCTTCCGGCTGTGGCTGAAGATCGTTGTTTCTCATGTTCGCAAGCATAGTTCTGTATTGCACCAGCTTCACGTATGCAGAAACACATACGCTTGGATTTTCGAAAAAACCTTCTAGCTTTGTTCGATCCATGATTGTAGTACAGAGAGACGCTATGGTCTCTTGTTGGGCCTTGGCCTGACTCGCGGAATGGCGGGTATTCGGCATGGCGACTGCGCCAGTGAGAGGCTAGTGCTGGAACCAGACTGACTAACTTCTTTATTCGTAAGTCTTATATACTACCCACGGCTGCCGCCCATATATTTTATCGATTCTAGGCATTTCACTTTCGAATCATCGTTTGCCAGCTTCACTACCACATGGATCGATACTCTGGCTTCCATGGCGTTCTTGGACTGAGTTTTTCCACAATTTTCGATTTATAATTCTTTCTTCTTCTGTAGTGGACGACTTCTCGATGCTCGTTCTTAAATAAAGTTTTATTATCAGCTTTAATCTCTTCATTGGACACTGAGCTGTGACCTGGGATCTGTTAAACATATGATCTTCCAGAAATACACTCTAGATTACCTTAAATAGAGAATCGAAAATTCACGTCCTCAGTCGCTCGGTCTTGACTGTTCATGTAAACAATCGTTTGGAGGCGTGGCGCCGGCAGCGCCACTACGAAGCATGGGCGGGAAAATTACATAGACACCCATGCTTAAGAAAACCGCTCATAAGAAACTGAGCGTGGAAGGCAGTTTCTCACGGAGTGAGAGGGAGGGAAGCGATCCTTTCGGTCGAGAAGACGAACATGCGCGCACGTTTGCGTTAGAGCGCAAGTGGGATGCACCTCCTCATGGAGGAAAATTCGGGGATGAGCGCGGAGTTCTACGCAATTGAGACCTTAATTGGCAACAAGATTCTCGAACGTCGAACTCCGATTAAGGTCACAGATTTCTTCCGCTGAGTTAGAGGTAGTGTCTCGAGGGAACTCTCTCCGATCTGAATGGTAAATTAAGGGAATAAAGGGAATGTCTTTCAACGAAATACCGTGATCTACTCGTGAGACGCACGTAGGTCGATTCTCGGGCGAAAAAACGGCAGGAATGTGCCAGAAAAACCCACCTCGGATATAAGAGAAAACCGGATATAAGAGACTTTTTTCGATTTCCCGAGGAGTCTCTTATAAGCGGGTTCGACTGTAGGACATGAGCAGCGCATCGAGCGTGGGACGGCGACTGTATCAGGGAGATCTCACCCAGACCAACCCATGCGTTGGCAGCCAATTCCTGTCCAACGGGAGCTTCATTCTCTGAGTCCGAACAATCCGAGCCTTTAGGCGTACCTCCAGCAGGTGACGGGCTTCTAGCGTCCGGGTCGCTATCCTCATCGTCAGCATTGCTGCTTTCTCCAATCTGCAAGATCTCGCGGTTAGATGGTGCGGTTCTATCTTTCTCTAAATGGATAGTGTATTCAAGCAAACTAAGGACGGAGATGAGCCTTCAGAAGAGTGATATTGTCACGCACCTCTCCAGTGTCCTCAAGAGAGGACACTGGAACTTTCTTCTCCGCTCTCCGGATGATCGTGGTCGTTTGCGGCACGATCCTCGACGGAGCCGTTATCAGTAACACACGCCGCGATTTTGGCCATCGGGATACTGAATGAAGCGAATATTTCACTAATCGAGCTCGCGATTCTATCATGGGAATGCGTGCCTCGGAAACGTTTACAAGCAAGCGGTGCCGATTGGCGCTTGTAGTCATGGTCGATCCAATGGATCGTCATTCCCAGAAAGCTTCGCTTTCCCCCGGACCAGATATCCGCTATAGTCGGAAGCCATTCAACCTTTCCGATAACGTCGCTCAATTGACTTCGATAAACTTCCATTGCTCAGTCCAGACGATGGCCAAGCGTGCGCCGGCTCATGAGTTTCAACCCTTTCTGCTTGAATCGGAGCTTATACAATAGCTCCTGAAACGACTCCTGTTCCACAACAGACAGCGGAACCATCGATCCCATGATGAAGTTGACGAGACAGGCCTCAAATCTCTTCTGCAGCGTAGACCGAACGTTTCGCAATCTCGTTTCACTGATTCTTGCTGGGTTTCGCGCGACGAATGCCTGTCGCTTGTTCGCGAGCCACTCCGTAAAAACCGCACAAGATGCCGGTTCGTGGTGCTTGCGAAGGTGGGATATCAAGTTGGACGTCCGATGAATCGAGACTTTTATCCTGGTACGCTCAGTCGTCGTCCTCCCGCAGGATTTGCAAACCGCCGTGATAGTTCTCGTCCTTCGTATTTCGTCTCCTATAACTGTTGGGTCTTGACTGAACGGGCGAAAAAACGGGCTCTTTGGTGCGTGGCGCACTGACAACGTCAACTTGCACGGCGGATTTTAGTAGGATCCGGCCATTCTCACGATTTTTCAGGAGTTTCGAAGATGGAACTTAGCTGCACTCGAAGCCTTCGGCTGCTATGTATGTTTTCTTCCATGAACGCATCCGCGATGTCATGTACCGTTCCGACGTTCGTCGCGGCGCTTCCAAAATCTGGTTTCGAATGACAACCTCCGCGCACACGCTCCCTTCACCTCCCCGAGTGTTCGGTCCAGGGCTCCAACTTCATCCAAGAGCATGGCGAATGCGGCAAAACTGGTGTCAGTCCCCAGATCCTCCGACAGCACTTTTCAACCAGGGATGGGCACTTGCGTAATCATGATTACGATTTTGATTATGATTTTTGCCAAAAATTATGATTATCTGATAAGAGTATGATTGTGATTATGGTTATGAGGACAGGGTGATTGTGAATATGATCACGATTATGAATATTCATAATCATAATCATTTTGTAATCACAATCACTCTGTAATCATAATCGTAATCAAAATAATAGAATAATCATAATCATAATCATAGGGTCGTCATGAACAGCCTCTCGCAGCTTGTAAAGTCGCCTACACGTCCTGCCGGTGGGAACATCTTGGACTTACTGCTAACAAATTGTGTGGATATTGTGACCAATCTCACGGTCTCCCCGTCTCCTGTTAAGTCGGATCATCTCGCTCTCTTTTTCAACCTTGAACTCATGTTTTCGTCTCCTCGATCTGCCCAAAGTAGGCTAGATTTCAAGAATGCTGACTATGATTCAATCGGAGCTACGCTTTACGCCACTAATTGGACTCAGCTCTTCTCCAACGTCTCTACCGTTGATCAGATGTATGGAAGACTGCTTGAGCTTCTTCATTTCCTCATCTCTGTCAACGTTCCACTGACTCGTCCCTCGAGGATGTCTGCTGTCGATAGACATATCGACAAACTCCTGGAAGATCTGGCTGCTGCCTCTGATCCTGATGAGGCTGCAAGGATTCAGAAATCTCTTCAGAGAGCATCTCGGCGACAACGTATCCTGAAGGAATCGAGGTTATCTTTCAAGGACCCGAAGTCCTTCTTTCGATATGCGAACGGACGCCTGAAGAACAATGATGGGATTGGAACCATCCAGTTGGAGACTGGAGTGCTCACGGATGAGGTGGAGAAGGCTGATGCCTTCACTGCGTTCTTTTCATCTGTTCACACTTCTCATCCGGATGCCTCTGTACTCCCTCGAGAGACCTCCCTCACGGCTTCCGAACTTGTCTTCCCAATTGAAGAAGTTGAACTGGCGCTAAGGCATCTTCCACCCAAGCAGTCCCTTACTCCTGAAGACATACCGCCGTTGTTCTATAAGAATCTAGCTGGGCCTCTTGCTGAGCCATTGCATCTCATATTTACCCGCTCTTACCCGGATGGTGAGGTTCCCGACTTGTCCCGTTGCACCCTGGTCACTCCGGTTAACAAAAAGGGGGATCGAAAGCGTCTTGAGAACTACCGACCCATTGCGCAGGCAGTCATTCCCTGCCTCATCATGGAAAAGCTAATTGTCTCACAGATGCGAACCCATCTCAACTCGGCTGAGCTTCTGGACCCACATCAACATGGCTTCACAGTCGGTCGTTCCACTGAATCGCAGTTGTTGGACATGGTCTATGACTGGTCCTCATTTCTTAATCGTCGTAGTGCTGTACATTGTGTTTACTTCGACTTTTCGAAGGCGTTCGATAAATGCTCGCACTCCCTTCTACTTATGACTATGATTATGATTTTGCTTCTGAAAAATCATGTTCATGATCATATCTTGATTTTTCTCGTTATCATAATATATATAACAACGTTTATTCACTCATATTGAGTAGCTTTGGTTAGTAGAAGGGTTAGTTTATATGAACATAAGATGTATGTAAGAATGTCACAATCACAATCTCGACTCAGCCAGTTGGCTCAGAGACGGTACAAACGGACATTTCAAAGCATGGTAGACAGAACAATGCTCGCCGCATCGGCGACAGATGCATGTAGGACAGGGATCGTGGTATCCATTTGTTGTGCAAACATTATGATGGAACCCATGTACTGACATCCTCGTCAGAACATGTCGGTTGGTTCTGTTTCCGTCTTTCCAGGTTTGGTTCAACATGGCCGGCGTCTGGAAGAAGTCGGGGTCGACCTCATCGAACTTGGTTTCCCATGACCGAAGAACCTGTGTGTACGCAGCGGTTATAGGGAGCTTGAATCGCTTTCTGAGGTCCTCCATGAGGAGCGTCGTGTCCGCAAGCAAGTATGTGAGTCTGTTGCGAGCGGTGCGGTGAAGGCAAAGAGCCCGCTTGAGAAAGGATGCTTTCATACGGTTCATGTCTTCGAGATTTTTCGGAGACAAGTGCTCCCAGACCAATTCTACGCCGAAAGATGCGGTCGGTAAAATCTTGATCTCGTTATCATAATCAAATCTCGATTTTTCCAAAATCATAATCATAATCAGATCACGTTTTGATTTTCTTTATAATCCAAATCATATTCATATTCGTAATCACCTAGATGCCCATCCCTGTTTTCAACCATCAATTCCCAGATAATTCTGTGATTTCACTTATGATTACGATCGTAATCTAAGGAATCATGTGATTATGATTATAATCACAGAGATGATTATTATTTCGCCGATTCTGTGATTATGATTATAATCATAATATGATTAATATGATTATAATCATAATATGATTAATATGATTATAATCATAATATGATTAATATGATTATAATCATAATATGATTATAATAATATAATGATCAATAATATCGATAATCAATGATATAATGATCAATAATATCGATAATCAATGATATAATGATCAATAATATAGATAATCAATAATGATTATAATCATATTATGATATTATCATGATCATGATGATAATCATAATTATGATTATGCTCATATCTGCTGTACATTCAAATAATAGGGAGTGTTGCCAGGACCGTATTTCCCATCAGGCCAAATAGGCCCGGGCCTAGGGCGGCTAATTCCGGGGGGGGGGGGCGGCAGGATTTAGAGGGGAGTCGCGAATCTCCCGATCTCTCATCCGATTTCCTCCAGCTCGGTCTCCAGCTTTTCTTAAGTCGATCCCGTATCGATCTCTCGATCGACCGAAAAAACAACGATTTCCGTGATAGTCGGCTCAGACATAAGCTCGCTCGAAACTCAGCATTCGCTGTGAACGAGCATAGTCATATTTGATCAGTCACATTAGGGGGAAGAATCGTCTTCTCGTTGGAGAAACTCGTACTCATATTTTGGTGGTTCCCTCCTCTTCGAAGGTGGAAGAGGAGGGGAGGGAAAGGAGTTCCGGAGAGGGGGGGGCGGCAAATTCTTCGTGCCTAGGGGCGGCGAGTTCCTAAATGCGGCCCTGAGTGTTTCTATTTACGTCTGTCACTCATCAACGTTCGACGTCCCAGATCCTTCCAAGAATTGAGGACTGTCGATGGCGTGGTTTGTGAAACCTATCAAGAGGCCTGTCTTAAACTGCATCTAACATAACATAACATAACATAACATGGCTCTTTATTCAATGATAAAAGGATGTTGCTAGCGCTGCCGGGTGCAGCGCCAGGAGAAAAGGTTTCGAACAATGTTGGTACGAGCCGCGATAACCGGCCGTATGGAAACGGCGGATCTAATGTAAGCCTGTTTTTTCGAACGATGAAGAACTTGGCCACGATGGGCGATCGGAGTATGCGGGCTTTGGCTCGGGCATCGGCGGCCTTGTGGAGATCGACAGTAGTAGGCAACTCCGCGAGAAATGGCGCGCCTTGGGACACAACCCTCAGGGACGCGTCGGACACAGCGCACCCGCGACAAATCAGAGTATTCTCCGCCATAATATTATCGACATGTTCGCCTTCGGGTCCGATGTATTTGTGGGAGAACTACAAGGATCACATGAGTGAGGACATCTTGCTTCAGGCACGGAGATCAAGGAATGATCCGAATATGGCGCCAACGGCGAATATATACAACGACGCATTGGTACAAATTGACTATCACCAACAAACCTCTGAGTCAGGTGGGAATACCAGACCCCGATCGCTTGATGAGGAGTTTGGACGATCGTGACGTGAGCCGAGAGACAGAATATGACCCGGAAGAACTGGGTCGGTACGTTGCCATAAATTTCCCGAAGTTACGAACAGAACCACGTAGGCTATGTATATGATGTGATATCTGAAGTGATTTCCAGACAGAGTGGTGACATTGGTTTATTAGATTGAGACTTGGTTGGTCTAGTGAGAAGATTTGCTAGGGATCTAGCCGCTCAGGGAGCTTATCTCCCCCTGGGCCCCACACTGGGTCACACCTCCGGCTATGAGTCTCGCATTTCCTCTCTGACCTTCTATTGATATGCGCTGCCTGATGAATGACCTAGGTACATTGGAGAGCTTAAGCGCCGGAAGGCAGCAGCTCCGTCAATAAACCGATACCTGAATCTGAATCTGAGGCTGCCCGCCGATCCCCGTCTCTGGCAACAATTATTTTGCCGATATCCTTGACGAACGCAAGGGCATCCCCACCCCAGATCCCGGTTGACTGGATCACAAAAGGAACAAATATGAAGTCCCTCGAGAGAGACTGATATTTCACGCGCTTGTCGTGTTCGCCTCTTGCAGCCACCGCACGTTCGTTCCGGGCCAGTCCGCGAAAACCGGGTGCGAAGGAATCTTTGACTGTGACGTCCCATATGACCCGCTTACCGCGAGACCATGGCTCTAGCGTAAGGCCATCCGGGCGGAGAGCGTCATCGGGCGAAAGATGTTGTGGCTCCTTAGAGCAAGGGGTCCCAGCCTGGCGGGTGGTCGGCCATAGGGACGCGAGCAAGATGGCGGCCATCGGACGGTTTCGAGGGAGAGCGGAAGGATTGGGTACACCAGTGGTTCTCAACCTTTTTTCCACCGAGGCCCCCCTGGCGCTCATGACAAAGCGTCGTGGCCCCCCTCTGAGAGCCATCACGAGTTTTGTGAAACACAACGCTCGTATTCACAAAATCTATCTTATCCTCGTTGGCATCAGATGTTCCGACGTGATTATACCTTATTTTATACGAAGTGTTTGGAAGATTTCGGTCTCAATACGAACTTTGGGCTTGAGCTGCAACACGAAGAGCGCGAATCCGGGGCGTGAGTGAAGTCAACTTCAGCCGCAAATCACCTCTATGACAAACCTGCGATCGCGCGAGTGATATTTCGCTCAAGGAGAGAGCTTGGACATACGTGGTGAACCTTGACAGGTGGCCTTGACTTGGTGGCCGAGTCATCCCGAAAAATCTCCCGCGCTCCCGGATGAGGTACGCTTCATTAGGGCATGGGACTATGCAGAGGCTTGGACTTCACTGACGAAAAACATTCAAAGAGCTTGCTTCTGGGAAGAGAGTGAGAGTGAGTGTGAGTGTAAGAGAATTACGAAAGGGAGCAGATTGGCATTGTTGAAACCATTCGTGGACGAGAAAGGCCTCATCAGGTGCCGTTCACGCTTAGAAAAGTCCGAAAACTTGAATTTTGACGAAAAATATCCAATCATCATGGATGGAAAAAATAAATTCGTACAGCGTCTGATGGGTTGGATCCACGCTGGAAAGTGCCTTCACGCACAAGGGATCTCTACAAACCTTCATCATGTACGGTCGGAATACTTCGTCTTGAAAGCGAGGAGCTCTTTGAACAAGGTTCTGCGTTCCTGCGCCGTATGCGCCAAATTCAGAGCGAAAGCAGCTTCGGAGGAGGTTCCTCCGTTGCCACCGTTTCGGATTGATGAAACAGCGCCGTTCACTATTACCGGTGTGGACTTCGCGGGTCCTATTTACATCAGGAATTCCGAAGGGGCAAAAGTAAAAAGTTACATAGTTCTTTTCGTGTGTGCAGTCTCAAGAGGAGTCCACCTGGAACTAACTCCAGACCTGACCACGTACGAATTCATGCTCTGCCTAAGGAAGTTTATGAGTCGTTTTCCATCAGTGTCGAAATTTGTGTCAGATAACGCGAGCACGTTCAAAAGAACGGCGAAAGAATTACGGTTTTTCATATCTCAGATTTCTAAACCTGAACTTCAATCGTTGCTCGGAGAACACCACGTAGAGTGGGAATTCATTGCCGATAGAGCACCGGTTCAAGGGGCTTGGTGGGAGCGTACTGTGCAACTGGTGAAAAGACCGCTGCGAAAAGTTCTAGGGACCAGTATCCCTGGTTTTCGGGAGTTGGAATCGATTTTAGCAGAAATAGAGCTATGCATAAACTTGAGACCCATCACAGCATTGCCATCGGAAATATGCACAGTGAGAGCATTGTGCCCTGCAGATCTGATCTGGAGGTATCATTCAAAAACCAGATTTCCGGATTCATCGAAAATGGCCAAATGTAGCATAAAAGATGAGTCGATTCTATTGTCAAAGGCATGGCGCAGACAACAAACGGTCCTGAAGGGTTTCTGGAAACGATTTCAAGTAGACTATCTGCAACAGCTTCGGTCGGCTCATGAACGAGAGCCGAAAAAAGGAAATAACTTGAAAGTCGGAGATATTTGCCTTCTGAGTGACCCGAGCCCGAATAGAAGTTTTTGGCCGTTGTGCCGTATCATCAATCTATTCGGGGGAGAACGGACAGACCTCCGTCAAAGATCTTGCATGATCAAACTGGGAAATGGCAAAGTGGTGAAACGCTCTATTTCTTCGTTATATCCGTTGAGATTTGAGTAGGTATCGAAAGCGAAGGCTTTCTCGGGGGAGGGAGCCGCGTCGAAAAGGCTGAAATGTAGGAGTGGAGGAGCCTATTACCGCCGCCGCAACACCGTAAGCAACGCGCCACCTCGCGAGATCGCTGGCTTCAACGATTGCCACTTACTCTTTTCATTCTTTCTTATCCAATTATTCTCAATCTATCAGACATCTTCAAGGTCCCGGGGAGTGTGTGACGGACTGGTCCCCGCCTCAGGAATTCATCATTGAATAGGAGCCATCCATGTTCGAATACTCGAATAAAAGTTAGTCGCTGTCCGACGACGACGACGCCGGGCTGAAATATAAGCCCACGTCTCAGTCAGTCGACGTCGATCCTTTGAACAGCACGTTGATTCTTTTCGCTCCAGTTTGATACTTCAATAGCTGGAGATCTACGTAGCCCTACGATCCATTAAGTCGTGGGCGACAGGGCCCAGGGGCCCCCGGTTGAGAATCACTGGGCTACACCAACGTCAGGGAGAGCCCGCGCGATTCTAACTGCGCACGATTCTTTGAAGCCGTTGGTTCCGACGCAGTTATCTTGCGCGACGCATCAGAGATATACATATTGTGCAGGGATCCCTGCGAGGTGTGGCAGGAATGTGAAGTCAGTTTGAAAGTTGACATCAGGTGAGCTACCGTCGTTTCAATTAGTCTTGATTTTCCTCGGGAGTTCATTATAATTTTATTCACTTCACCTCGCGCGTAGGAAGAACGTCTACGATGACGAAGTTCACGTATAATCAGTGGCGTAGCCAGGATTTCCCCAAGGTAAGGGCTAACCCCTTGTAAGACTCTCAGCAATCGGTGCCGCGACCAGGAACCTCATCTCAGATGGTATGTGCAAAGGGGTTCTGGGGGGGGGAACTGACCCGCTCAGGGTTCACCAGTATCGATTGAACTGGAGGCGTCCAACTCGTAATCAACGCCTCCGTCGCGGAGAAAACTTCATCCGATGTTACTAGTCTTCTTGATCTCTCAGGTCAATGTGTTATACGCTGCTCAATTTTTGATCATTTTACATTCATATGGTGAAACCCCGTAAGACGAACCCCGCGGGACCTGGAAATTCGTTCGTTGTAAGCTTGTGGGATTGTAGCTGATTCTTAGGAAGCTATCCTATCTAGGAAGGAGGACACGCGGACTTCAGGGAGTCGGAATACCGACTTGTGTGCGCGGCAGCAAACCGTCTGCTGCCGTCATTTATTTACACAACTGGACGCGGTGATATTTGAAATCTCTGACATTCGTTGTAACGGTTATCCGTTATAACAAGAGTCATCTATCATTATTTCCTATGGCAGCGTGGCCAAATAGGCGCACAAAACCTCGTCGTTGTATCGAGGATTGCGTTGAAATGGAGTTCGTTGTAACGCGGTTTCAATGTATCAGCTTCCACCGTTCGCTTTCGGAGAAACGCCGTTAAAGAACCCTCATCTTCGAGCAGCGCAGGCTCTCCCGAAAGGTGGTGCAGCCAATTCTTCCCCTCTCCCCCGAAACCGTCCGATGGCCACCATCTTGCTCGCGACCCTATGGCCAAGCACCGCCTGGCGTAGTGCGCGCGATAGGAGGTCGTTTATGGCCACGTGCCGTGCAAGTCGGCCCGATGCCAGTTTGTTGCAGCTGAGTCTGTGCAAAGCCTTGCGTTTGATGGTGGAGCCGCAGACGCACGAGCATTTCTCAACAAGAGGAAGGCCGAGCCTGAGTCCAACCGCTCGGATGAAGTCGACGTCGGAGAGCAAAGTCCCTAGGTTAGGACTACCATAGGCAGGGCTTGGAGCCACCACCCAGATTCCGGGAACACCGCGTTGCTCAAACGTATTGATTCAATATCCGAGGCGGCATGCTTGAGAGCCGGAGCTCAGTCATTATTGTCTCGTGGGCCAGTTTTGCCCAAATGGCCTGTCTTGTGCGGTCTTTTAACGGAGGATTCCGTTTTATGGTTTGCTTCGAGGTGACGGGGTTTCTTACGGAAGTGATATGGTTTCGAACTGTTCCCTTCCCCCATATTTGTTGCTGTCTCTACCGCGCGTTCTGCGTGGCGCGTCTTGACTTTCAAAGACGACGAAGTTATGCATTGATTGAAGAAGCTGTTTCTGGTATACGTGTGTTTGTCTCGTGTTGTGTTGGGTGCACTGTGAAACTCTCATAGTTCTGACCCGAATTTGCTATGGGAAAAGTATCGCTCAGGTCTAGCGCATACTTCCGATCTGACCACGGAATCCTCCGTTCTTGAATTCACTTTAGTGAATACCTGGGAATTTTTCCTCTGGGCTCGCGCCATAAGCTGAAACGAGATCGGCTGTCGCCACATCCCGGAAAAAGACCCGGTCCGCTGAGGCTCCGAGGAGGTCGGGAACCTCGGGCTCGGCTGCATGGCATGACGAGACGATAGCAGGAAGCGCGGTCAGTGAAGGCGTTGGGATACCCATGCCACCGAGGGAGAGCAAGCTGTTTGAGAGCATCGCCGGATAGGGAAATTTTCAAGAGTTGGTCATCTGGTCGTTCCAGAAGCGCTCTCGCCCGGTATGCTGGGCAGGTTCGTAGCAGATAGGCGAGTTTTGGCACGCCTGCAGGGCGCGGGTCCACTTCCCAGAAAACCTACTTCCCAGAAAACCTACTTCCCAGAAAACCCACTTCCCAGAAAAAATCGCTCATTTCCCCGAAAGCCCACTTCCCCGAAAACCTCTCTCTCTCTCAATTCGAGAGGAGCCAGAACCGAGCTACCCTTCTATGCCGCTAAAACTTCGTTCCGGGTTTCTCTGTCGACCGTGCCAATTGACCGAGGTCTTGGTGTCGAGGAGACGCACCTCGACATAGTTCACCTCGAGTTTTCGTTACCGTGAAGCGTGGCGGGTACTGATGAAGTCCATGATTAACAGTATTCGATTGGATCACGTTTGCCACGCTCTACGCATAGATTCACTACCTGGTTTTCATCTGGAAATGATGAAGAGGCCTTTGTTCTAGAGATTCCAATGGATGCGTACGCCATCCATTTGTGAAAGATGATGCTAGCGCCCATAATTCCGTGTGAAGCCAGTCCATTGAGTCTATCGGAGGCGACAACGTTAGGAAGTGGGACAGGTGTATGAGGTCGGGGTGCGTCTCCTCGACACCACGAGCTCGATCAATCGAAACCGTCAACAAAGATACCCTGATCAAAGACATACCGGCATAGAAGGGTAGCTCGGTTCTGGCTCCTCTCGAATTCAAAGAGAAAGGTTTTCGGGGGAGTGAGCTTTCGGGGAAATGAGCGATTTTTTCTGGGAAGTGGGTTTTCTGGGAAGTGGGTTTTCTGGGAAGTAGGTTTTCTGGGAAGTGGGTACGCACCTCCTGCAGCTCTCTGCATGATGAACGTGGCGACGTGGCTGAAGATAGTACCATATATATGGCGCTTTTCGCATCTAGCGCTTCGGGAATCGCGGATTCAAATAGAGGAGTGCCAAGGATGTCAACGTCCGCCTCCTCGCGTAGCAAGCGGCAGCCCGGCAGGGTAGACGAGACCTGTTGAGGCCCTCGTGCACGTTCCGCTGATGACAACCCGCGAACGAAGACCTCGCATTTCGCTGGTTGTACACGGAGACAGTGCACATCGCAATTCTCTTCGATGCGTCAAATATCGGCGAGTATCGTTCGCGGATCCTGGCTGCTGTTCGTGACATCGTCGTGATACGCCACAACGACGTCGCAAAACAGCAACGGAGAGAGTACGTCGCCCTGCTGACAGCCGGTCTGGGTCTCGATCCTCGTATTTCCGAAGAAGATCGGTGAAGGCTGGCTGTAGGATTGGCGGATGAACTGCATGCGTGTCTCAAATCGTCTGTTCTATGGAGACACGTGAAAAATTGACTTTGAAAATGACTCGACATAGGAAACGGTACAATGACGGCCAATGAAACCACAGGATGTATCCCTCTGTCCTCAACGTTTCGTACTATAATAAGTATCAACGGGGAACGAGCTGATTCGGTGCTGCCACACATCAAACAGAACTACACGGACCACCGGTGGTTAAGTGAACGAGCAATGTTAGCGGCCAGAAATATTGACGTGAACGTCACAAACACCGAGATTCAAAGTAGAATTCCAGGTACCACCATGACTAGGGCTGCGAAGTTCAGGCACTAAAAATCTACGAATAGATAGGCAAAAAGGCACACAAAATTGCGGAAAAAGGCACTCAAATCAGGCAGGAAAGGCATGATAGGCTCGTCGTTGGCGACTTCCGTGAACGTATAATTCCAACTCCCCTTCCAATGTCAGAGCAAATGTTGAAAAAGGCACTCAAAATAGGCAGGAAAGGAATGAAAGGCTCGACCCCGGCGACTTCTGTGCACGTATAATTCCAGTTTCTCTTCCAATGTGAGAGCGAAATGGGGGGTCGAACGATGTTCGAGTTCTCTATGAGGAATGATCACCGTCGACGTGCAAGAAGCCTTGACAGATATGTACTACACAGGCGCTATCCGGCGGGGCGCTCTTGCTAGAATTACGCGACTCTGGACTCGAGAGAAAACTCCGGGAGACAAGAATCTTTAATAGAATCAGTTCGGGGTCACCTTGGAAGCTCAGAAACCCTTGGAAGTACCGGGAATCGATGAGGAAACTTGCACGATAGGCACTCGAGCCCCAAAAACCAAAATACGCAAAAGCAGTGAAAACTTTCTGATAAAGATAGGCACAGACATTTATGGCAAAGTGCCGGAACTTCTCAGCCCTAACCATGACCTACATATCTATCGATAGGGTTCAGGACAGTGATGAAGCTGTACATTACCCGACAGAGTTCCTGAATTCATTAGATTTGCCCGATATACCCCCTCATGACCTACTTTTGAAAAGTAAGGTACCAGTAATTTGTTTACGGAACATCAATCCACCACGGCTGTGTAACGGTACGAGACCACAACCCCCAAGGGAAACCATGGAACATCAGACGGAAAAACATGAAAACCGTCAAAAGAACTCTCGCTGAATACCATCAAATACTACCCGCAGGTATATAATTGAAGATCATAATTCTGATCTCAATATCCCCGACATAGACCAAGACACGGTCCCAGAACCCACAAAAAAGAAACGTCGATTCCTGAAGGATATAACTGATCGAACGACAGGCGGCCTCGTGATGGGCAGAGTAACAGGAAAAACTCCCCTGGAGCAGTGGATGAATGACACAGCATCAGGTCACCTATTCACGTTCACGATCCAAGACGAGGCCGCCGAAATGAAAATCGTCGTCGCAACCCCAAAAGTCCAAGACCTATTTGAAACAATCAAACCGGGCCTCTGTTACGAGGTTTCCTTTTTTGAAACGAAACCACGGAACCCGAAGTTCAGAGGTCTAAGTCCGTTCCAGATACACCTCCGCAAGGTATCTCCCATTCCCTAAAACAGACATCGAATTTCCACGGTTGATACAAATAGTGAACCCAAATACGTCTCCAAATTCTAGATCTAACAAGTCCAGAGTGCAGATCTTTCACCACTGATGGTCACTTCAGTCAAACTGAAAGACCTGAGAAGAAAGAACCAGAAGACTGAAAAGAAATGAATCTCGAAGAAAACAACACGGTTTCGATCCAAGCAATAATCCACGACATATGATACAACCCCCACGTTTCATTCGCTGTGGGGACGGTTCCACAAAACTGAAACAGAACGTCCGACTGGTAGACGCCTCGTTGAAAATCGTAACGCTGGGGATGTGGAGGGATTTCGTGGGCGTCCTCGGCGACAAGGAGGGCACCCCGGTGACCCTCCAAAATCTACGTATTTGGGATTCGTACGACCGACGAACCTTGCGCGACCCAATACCGACTCAATGAACGACCCACCGTTTTTCACCGGCAACTTTGTCTCCCAATGCCATTCAACATTGACGACACTACATTTCCGAAGTTTCCCATCCGATCACCACGACCAGAACCACAACAGCCATTTCGTACCTGTGGTACGAAACCACCGGGGGAATGTGTTGAAATCAATGACCTTCTCACGGAATCAATCATGAGACCTAGATCACGAAAAACTAAAACAACAAATGAACTGCGTACCCGACAGGAGGTCCCGAGGTCTCCAAAGCACTCGAAAAACGGTTGTTCACGAAACCCATTTTCACCTCCCATTCATCTTTATTTTAGATTCGAACACTTTATTTGGAATAAATTTACGATGTACAAATAAAGGATGTTGTACTCTAGTTGGTGCATGGATCATTGCGTGAATTTTCTTGTGACACGCCAAGGGAAGAAAGATTCAACTAGATGACTCTTGGCTCTGACTTTTGGTCTGACTATGAGCCCTCTCCGGGCAGAGATGGTTGTTACGAACAATCTATCACAGATCCCAGGACGTTTGATGATGGAATCAAAGGTTTTCATATCAATCTTCTTGATCGAATCACTCAACGTGTTGATCGACCTTGTACCAAGTTTGCAGCGTAGACAGACGCGGCGTACGATATATATATGGAGTTTGTCAAGCTTCCCCATAAGGAGCTGGTGGCGGGGGAATCACACAACAGAAGCATACAGGGTGTTCGTTCTAAGCAGTGGCGTATAAAGGGGGGGCCCAGGAGGCCATGCCCCCCCCCCCCCGAAATTTTTGTCCGGCCCATAGAGCTCCATGTTGAAGCTTATCGTCATCCTCTGTTGGCCCCCCAAACTGGGGCAAAAATGTTCTTGGCCCCCCCCCCCCCCCCCCCCCCCCCCCCCACAAAAAAAAATCCTGTGTACGCCTGTTGGTAGATAACAATCAGCAGTGCCGGTTTGCCCTCTCACTCCCACGTCGAGTGGAGGGTCTGTAGCATAGTAAATAAACAAAGAGTCTTATACATGACTCTCTAGAAAGAAGGTGTTGTCCGTCATAGATCCTTACATGGCGCAGTAAGACAAAAGAAAAGAACCAGTGACTGAAGAGGAAAACCAGTGACAACTACTGGAAAACGATGGACAAGAAGAAAACTCGGCAACCAGAAGCGTTCCGAGCGGTTCAAGGATCGGACAACAGTGAAGCGTGGAAGGACTTCAAGGAAGCCTTCACCGATTACGCTTTGGTGGAAGAAATATATGCTCAAACTCCGGCAAAACAGGTAGCGATTTTCCGTGCTTGTTTCGGCGACCACAATCGACAGCTGCTGAGAAGTTTGAACCTGGGTGCAATCTTACCAGGTGATGGAATAAGCGTCGACAGCCCATGCAATACCTTGAAAGGGATCATCAGGCAATTGGACACAAAATTTGCTCCGCACGGAAATATCCATTTCCACAGACACGTATTTACTAAGATGCGTCAAAGTGAAAGCGAATCGGTTTCAGATTTCTTCGACCGCATCATGAAAGCAGTGAAACCATGCAAATTCTCGGACGAGATAGAACTGACAATCAATCAATTGATTTGCGGCACCAACTTGGAGCAAGCAAGAAGGATGATCTTCGAAGCGGAACAAAACAAGAAATGGACGCTGGAAGAGGTGTTGATAGTGATGAGAAGAGCGGAGGCTAATAACGAGCATCTGCCTGAATTCAGGAAGAAGGAAGCAGAGGACAAAGCCATGCAGCTATCATCTCGAAAGAGGTTCGTGAAATCAACAGGGCCAGTCTTGAAACGATGGAACCGTGGGAACAGAACGGGCAACGCGGGAGCTTCCAATCGAATGCGGCAGAAGAATCAACTGTGCACGTTCTGTGGAAGCCATCATCAACCCAGGCAGTGTCCAGCCTACGGCTATAGATGCCAAAGCTGTGGGAAAGCCAATCACTTCGAGCTGGCATGCAAATCAGAAAATGCTCAACGTTTATATCGAGTGCAAGGCGATGAAACTGAAGAACCGTTTGGAGAACAAGAAGACGACCGCTACACCACCGAGGAAGAAGAAGAGATAGGATACGCCGTATCCGATTCGGCAGATAAGAGACAGGGAGGAAAGAAATTCTTCGCGTGGCTCAGCCTTCCAGCAGGACAAAGACTGAAGGCACAAATCGACTCAGGCGCCACGGTATCGGCGATGAGTTTGAAGACGTACCAAACCGTCCTGAGCGCGAATGGAGCAGCGCGAAAACTCGACGGCGCAAGAGCTACAGTTCTCAAAGCATACAACAATGCCAGAATGAAGTCATTAGGAGAGTTCACGCTCAGCTGCCAATACGATCAGCAGCATCACACCATTCCGTTTCAAGTGTTCCGCGAGAATGTAGACACTCTGCTTTCCGGTCAGATGAGCCTAGAAATGGGAATCATGAAACTTCACAGCAAGGTTGAGAGAATCCACAGAGCAGAGGAAGTTGGAACAACGGCCGAAATTCTCGAGGAATATCCAGACATTTTCAAAGGATTGGGCCGCATGCAGCCGCCCGTGAAAATTGAAGTCGATGAAATGGTGAAGCCAAAGCAAGCCGCTCCAAGGAGGCCAGCAATAGCAACCAGAGAAGCGTTCATCGAAAGAATCAAGAAAATGGAGAGAGATGGAGTAATTGAAAAAGTCAGCCATCCTACGGAGTGGATATCCAACTCGGTGGTGGTACCGAAGCCAGATGGCAGTGTACGCATCACGCTCGATCCGGCAGAGTTGAATAAGGCCATCAGACGTCCTCGATATGCGATGCCCACATTGGAGGATCATTTGCCGCTGCTCGCGAACGCGAAATGGTTCACCATTTGTGATGCCAAAGATGGGTTCTTCCAATTAGAACTACACGAGGACAGCAGGGACTTAGTGACATTTTGGAGCCCGATCGGACGATACAGATACTTGAGGATGCCCCAAGGCATCGCTTCAGCGCCCGAAGAGTATCAACGGCGACAAGTCCAAGCCTACGAAAATCTCAAAGGAGTACTTGTCATAGCTGACGACACTCTGGTATACGGAGTCGGAGACAACGACGAGGAGGCAAGAAAGGACCATGATCACAACCTGCGAGCCTTATTCCAGAGAGCCAGAGAAATCGGGCTGAAATTCAACAAGCAGAAATTACAGCTATGTCTTCGCGAAGTCCGTTACATGGGCCACATAATCTCCAATCGAGGAGTCAGACCAGATCCCAACAAGATAAGGGCCATAGCAGAATTGAAGCGACCGGAAGACGCGAAGGCGGTAGAACGGTTCCTTGGTATGGTAAACTACCACATCCAATTCATACCGAAGTTATCGGAGCTTACCACGCCCTTGCGAGAGACAATCAAGAGGGGGAACAGGTTCGCATGGATGGAATCCCAAGAACGGGCATTCGAGGAAATAAAGAAGCGACTCGCAGGCTCGCCGACCTTGGCATACTACGATGTCACGAAACCTGTCACCATACAGACAGACAGCTCAGATGAAGGTGTTGGCGCAGTGATGCTCCAAGACGGCAAGCCAATCTGCTATCATTCGCACGCATTATCCCAAGCGGAAAAAGGCTACGTGGCGATGGAAAAGGAAACGTTGGCAATTGTCTCCAGCTGTCTTCGCTGGGATCACCTATTATACGGCAAGAGGGATGTGACAGTCGAGACAGATCACAAGCCTCTGGTGCGCATCTTTGAAAAACCACTGGAGGCATGTCCCAGGCGACTCCGAAGGATGAGACTAACGTTACAGAGGTACGATTTCAAGGTGAAATACATACCAGGGTCGACGAATATCATCGCCGACACGTTGAGTCGTGCACCTCTTCGAGACCCAAGTGTGGTACCGGTGACTGAGACACTCTATCGAATGGAGCTAGAGAATATCAGAATCCATGACGGATGCACCGTGTCAGATCCAGTTCTTGAAGAGATCAGACAACACACGGCTCAAGACAGCGAATGCCTGCGACTGATTCGGGCATTGCAGAAGAAAACAACGATCTTGAAAGACAAGATGCTTGCAAGTTTTTGGGCAGTGAAAGACGAAATCAGAGCCGAAGACGGCATGATATTCGTGGGCACAGCATGCTTCATACCGAAAAGCATGCGGAGAGACATGTTGCAACGCAGCCATCGCTCGCACCTTGGTTTCGACGCGACGTTCCGCAGAGCCAAAGGAGCGATATTTTGGCCAGGGATGAAAAATGACATAAGGACCATGGTTGAAACATGTCAGATATGCCAGACGTACAGCTACAAACAGCCAAGCGAGACACTGATCAGCGGAGAAATACCAAGACATTCCTGGGATATAGTACATCAGGATGTGTTCGAATGGGAGGATAAGCAGTTCGTTGTCACGGTGGACGGCTATAGCGACTATTTCCATATCGACGCTCTGGGAAGAACGGCCAACGCAAGGCAGCTCATGGAGGTCACGAAGCGACTTTTCGCCACCTTCGGTCGCCCCCGGCAGTTCAGAACGGACAGTGATCCAAGATATCTCTCTGACGTGTTTCAGGGGTTCCTGAATCGGTGGAAAACGCGGCATCACGTGAGTTCACCGCACTTTCATTCAAGTAATGGAAAGGCAGAATCAGCAGTCAAGATCGCAAAGAGACTCGTCAAGAAAACGCTGTGGGAGAAATCGGACCTGGAGCTAGCGCTGCTCGAGTGGCGGAACACGCCACAGAAAGACGGACCGTCACCAGCGCAGAAGTTTCTGTGCAGAACAACTCGATCTATTCTGCCAACCACCAACAGGAACCTGCGACCAAAAGTCATACAACAGGTGGAACGGCAAATCGCCACCAGGAGAGAAGAACAGAAAAAACATCATGACAACGGAACGATCGATTTGCCATCGTTGCAAGTTGGAGAGCGGGTTCGCATTCAGCCAATCGGCTACGCGAAAACATGGGACGTCGGCACAGTGGTCCGGGCGTTGAATGGTAGGACTTACGAGGTACGACAGGAAAACGGCAACCTAGTTGTGCGCAATCGAAGATTACTGAGGAAGGCGCCAGAACCACAGGTTGTGACAATGTCTATGTGGGGCGACCACCGGTTGCCAGCAAGCCGTTGTTCCCATCGATACCGTTCCCTGAAGTCAGAAGGCCAAGTGCGACGGAGCATTCTACACAGGAAAAGGCAAACTCACCCGAGAAGAGAACATGGAGATCTCCGGCAGCAAATCGGATATCGAAGAAATACCGAGATGAAACGAAATCACAGGATGTGTCGACAACCAGAAGCGGTAGATTGGTAATTCGACCATCAAGATTTGGGTTCTAGTCAGACGAAAACGTGAAGTTGATGGACAAAGTGGTTCTTGTAACTGGTGTTTGGTCTTTGTCCTCGGCAGCACAAAGTCGGGCTCGGGAGTCAAAGTGTGTCGACAGTAACCAGAGAAAGTTGAGCCGAATCGCAAGATAGTTTGAGAGGCAAGATAGTATTGGTGATTGGTATCTGTCCTTGGCTTCTTGGGAGGTGGTTCAATGATCATATACCGTAGGATGTCAATTATATTCGTGATATGCGGCAGTCTGTCTTAACAATAATTGTGGAATAATAGTAATCGACAAAGGTCGGAGATGTTGGTAGATAACAATCAGCAGTGCCGGTTTGCCCTCTCACTCCCACGTCGAGTGGAGGGTCTGTAGCATAGTAAATAAACAAAGAGTCTTATACATGACTCTCTAGAAAGAAGGTGTTGTCCGTCATAGATCCTTACAACGCCCCTGGTTCTAAGGTGGGACTCGGTGGGACCTACCACTGTTTCCGCGATTACTCAGCCGGGGTTGCTCCGATTCGGGCGATCTTTTTTTCGTTGGATAGCTCTAAGCAAGAGCTTCCCAACGGAAAAGATTTTTTAACGGATTTCTTTAACGGATTTATTTCGGATGCAGTTTTTAGATCTATAGAGAACTCTAAGAATATCGACCTCGAGAAGGGAACGTCCCTCATGCATCCCATGCGGATCCGTCCCGAACTTTCAAGGAGGCCGAACTCGGAAACTTCTCTAGCACAAAAGTTTCTCCTCTTGACCCTAACTATCCGATGCACAGGTTGCGGGGTCGATTTGGTGACTTCTTTTTCCCACTGGATTCCGATCCCGTGGGAACAACTCGTGTTCCCGAACTCGTGTTCTGAGCTGGGAACGTCCGAAGAATCTCGCGAATCATGCAGGAATGGAATCCGGATCAGAAAACAGCACGGACTTTCGGAGAATCGCTCGTTTCATTCAACATAACGATTCCGTACCTATCATGGATAACAAACTCATGATGAGTGGATGAAAGATGACTGGGTGAGAAGAATGGATGAAGAAATGCACCGCTATGATGATTGGTGACTCTTCTTCCGCAAGTGACGCTTTCGCCACTGCCGAGCTGCCCGCTCCACGATCTCTTTCGAGTAGCCGAAGAGCTCAATGATCTTCGCTTCGGGTACGCCTCACTCCAGTGCACTGATGATCGTTACCTTCTGCCGTCTCCGGTCCGCGAGGCTGGTGCTGGCGCCTGAGTTAAGTTTCTCTTCCATCCTTCAATTATCACTGATCTTCGTCGTCGTTCGATCTCAAATGGTTCGCGGCTTTCGGAATCGCGAGCCGCTATGTAGCCAGCATAATTCGTTCGAAATCCGGAAACAGATAAGCTTGACCGTAGACAACATGTGGGAGAAGGAAATGGAAATGAAGACATCCCTAGCGGGGTACAGAAACTTCGAGGTTATAGGAGGATCCAGAGAAGTGAAGTACGATGATTGGCGAGGCAGCGCGCTGCTAGCGTTAGCAAGAGCAGGAGCCTTGCATACAAGCACCTACAGAGTACGCTTCACACCGGGTGCCCGTCAACTGGGCCCCCGGCGTCAACTGGGCCCCCGGCGTCAACTGGGCCCCGCAGTCAACTGGGCCCCGCAGTCAACTGGGCCCCGGCGTCAACTGGGCCCTTGCGTCAACGTGAGCGATCCCGGCGAGATGAACCCAGAGCCGAGCGGTGTCGTAGGTACTTGAGTGTAGAAGACTCGATCCGAGCTGAGAGCATTATATGTATGGTATATACAATACAATACAAAGGTTTATTGCAGAGCCTGAGCACCTAAGTGCCATATGACCGATTATAGAGTAAAATAATTTGAATAATTACATCTATGATTATTTGGGACCACAAATAGCTTTTCTTGTGTTGTTGCTATCTAACTCACTGACATGAGTTTGTCTTTGAGTTTACGCTTGAGCTGGTGGTGAGGAGATGACATACGCAGATCCTGAGGCAGACCATTCCAGATTTTGGGAAGGTAACAGCCAATACTCTGTTCCGTGCTAACGAATCTGCAGTTTGGTCGGCTACAGGCAAATGAGGGCCCAGATCCAAAACGTCGTAATTCCATTCTTTGCAAAATCGAGTTTCTTGCAGATTCTTGTAGCCATGAGAGTAGGTTACTTATCAATATTCACGGATTTCGTCGAAAGACTCTTTTTCCCATGTTGAGTGGGAATGAAAAATGGGGTCCAGATCCAAAACGTCGCAATTCCAATTTTCCCTCGGAATCAAAACGTCGTAACTCCAATTTTCCCTGAGAATCAAAACGTCGCAACTCCAATCCTCTTCCAGGATCAAAACGTCGCAACTTTATTCCGTTCACAGATCGGAAATTGAAGGGCATTCGGAGTGTGCTACCCCGATGCCTTGTAAACCTTGTTTCAGCTGTAGACTTTCAGCCGAATCTTGAGCCTCAGCTGAAGTTTGAAGTCTCGGGAACATGCGCGACACTCTACGCATCTCGTGTGTCAGACTCTTGGGTCGAGAACGACGCCATCAGCTGATGTCGTAGACCACATAGCGTTGATTCTCTGGCTATCAGCGAGAAAAATTGATGGAACACCTCTTGACCGAACATGAGTTCTGAAGAAGGCCACCGAGTTGTCTCCGATGCAAGTTCCGATGCAGAAAGCCGGCCTGTCGTTCCCAGTGATCCGAGAGTCAGCAGGAAACGAGGACGGTTCCCCGAACGCTGGAAGAGGAGCGTAGAAAAGAGGCAGGCGATCGGAAGTGATGGGTCGGGTCCCTCGATTGTGTGCAATCATATCGGGGATCATTGGTGCAGAATCCGGACGCTGCTCAAGGCGGATCTAACCGAACACCATGATGCACTGTACAACCAAGAAACCAAATTTTTACAAGATGCATACCTGACAAACTACATCGATATACAACCGGTACAGAGACATAAGGGCGCAGCAATCGCCAACGAGCGCAAGCATTCTGCAACCTACCATCTGAAAAGTTATGATGGAACGACACGCCGTGTTTGCCTCGCAAGTTTCTGTGGAGTCTTCAGAGTCTCATCCCGACGAGTCTAGCGCTTAGCAGTGCACTTGCGTGAAAAAGGTTGCAGTCGACCGGAGTTGCGGGGAGGACCGCGAAAATTCGTCGCGGTTCAAACCATATGGGACTCGGTGGCGCGGCACATAGAAAGTTTCAAATGTGTTCCCAGCCACTACGGGCGCACAAAAACTCCAAACCGCTAGTATCTTCCACCGTCATTGTCGATCCGGCGAATGTGGCTCATGTTCAAGGAATCTGAATCTGGCGATGCTCTCTTGTCAGAGTGAACCTATGAGCAGTATCGTTTCGTCTTCACCACATGCTTTAACTTCAGAGAAGGAATCCCACGAGAAGACGTTGAAATCAAACTGAGTGTCCTGAAAGAGGAGTGGACCGGCAAGAGGACGGCTATCGTTAAGATGCCGAAGACCCATGCCCAATACCTCCTCAAGAGAGGGAAACTCACTGTCGGCTGGGCAAGATGTGAGGCACGCGTGACGGCCTTCGAGACTGGAAGCTGCTGCTTCAACTGTCAGCAGTTCGGACACTATGCCAGGGAGTGTAGGGAAGAGAAACAGGAAGCGAGGCGATGCTACAAGTGTGGGGAAATCGATCACATCGCGAAGGATTGCACTTCAGCAATGAAGTGCTACACCTGCGGGGGAGAAGATCACAGAGCGGACTCGATCCGGTGTCCGGAAAGGAGAGCCGCGCAGCAAGCCGATGCCCAGCCCCCTGACGCACCAATGAGGAAGAGCAGGAAGAACAAGAGGAGCGGCCAAGAAGTGGACAACTTCGGAGACGATGGGACGGAAGCAGCTGGAACCCGCAGCGAAGTAGAAGACATGGAAACAACGGAAGCACAAGGAGGGCAGCAATTAAGAACACAACATGTTCAAGATACTGCAGATCAATCTTAATAGGTCGCGAGATGCCCACAACACTCTAGAGCAGACGCTGGAGATGTCAGGGTACGACCTGGCTATCATCAGTGAGCCCAACAAGAGCAGGGTGTCGGGCAATCGCTGGGAGACCGATTCGCGGAAGGATGCTGCGATCTGGACGACGAAAATGACGCAGAGAAGGGTCATCGGAAGAGGACGAGAGAACGGATTCGTCTGGATTGAGATGGATGCAGCGTGCATCTATAGCTGCTACATTTCCCCAAACGTGCCGAAAGAAGTATTCGTCGACTTCGTACAGAGGCTGGAAACAAGCATTGAAGGTAGAGAGAGAAGAAAGCAAGTGGTCGTTGCGGGAGATCTCAACGCGTGGTCACAAGAGTGGGGGAGTCGTTTCAATGACGAGAGAGGAGAGATCATCTCGGAGATGGCAACAAGACGGAGACTCATCCTAGCCAATGACGGCGTAAGCCCGACCTGGCGCAGGGGGTCCCAGGAATCATACCTAGATCTGACCTTCTACAAAGAAGAGCCGAGGTGCACGATGAGGGAGTGGAGGGTGCTCAGCGAGGAGACTCTGAGCGACCATCGCTATATCTCCCTCGCGCTGGATATAAGTGGAGAGGAGAGCGAGAGAGGGAGAGAAGCTCCAAGATGGAAGTGGAACCCCAGAACACTCGACATGGACAAAGTGAAAGAGTTCTTCGATAGGGAAGAGACCCATGAAGTACCAGCGGACACGCCCGAACGGCTAGTGGCCATGCTTAAAAAAGCATGCGAGACAGCCAGGAAAGGCGATCCGACTGGGTGTTCAGGGCGAAGACGGCCGATGTACTGGTGGACCAAAGAAATAGGAAAAGCGAGGAGGGAATGCGTGAAGTTGCACCGACGGGCCTATCGTAGACGAACACGGCCCGAGGAGGCTGCGGGGGCGGATGCTGAATACAAGGCGAAGAAGAAGGAGCTCCGGAAACTCATTAGGAGGAGTAAGGAGAGATGTTGGCAGAATCTGTGTGAGGATGTGGAACGCGACCCTCATGGTCGGGCGTACCAGATCGTGCGGCTGAAGATTGGAGGCGGGGCGCCGGAGCCCGCACCGAACCTAGTACGGGACGTGATCGCTAGACTCTTCCCTGAACGGGCGAAGCAGCAATGGGTGTTTGACGACGGAGAAGACTTTGGATTCGAGGAAGTGGACAGCACAGAGGTCAGCCGAGCAGCAGACAGGATCTCTGTGGGGAAGGCACCCGGGTTGGACGGCGTTCCTCCCGAGGTTGCTAGAGCCTAGATGAAGGCCAAGCCGGAAGACTTCGCAACGATGGCAAACACGCTACTGAGGGAGGGGATATTCCCCGTGCGCTGGAAGGCAGCACGACTTGTACTGCTGCCGAAGCCCAACAAGGCACCAGATGACCCTGCTGGCTATAGGCCACTCTGTCTCCTGGACACCGCCGGGAAGCCGTTTGAGACCATAGTGACGATGAGGCTCACCAAAGAACTGGATGACAAAGGAGCGCTCTCAACAAACCAGTTCGGATTCAGGGCGGGCAGATCCACCCTGGATGCCGTTCAGGAAGTCATGCGACTGGCGGAGGAGGAGAAGCTCAAGACTTGGAGGACCCGACGGCTCACACTGCTCATCCTGCTCGATGTGAGGAACGCTTTTAATTCTATGCCGTGGGAGGTGGTGATGGAAGCACTGAAAAGGGCGGAAATCTCATCCTACCTTCGCAGAATCATCGGCAATCACTTACAAGACTGAACGATCGTGACGTCAAGAGGCGAGGAATTTGAAATGACGACCGGTGTCCCGCAAGGTTCGATCCTTGGACCCACATTATGGAACATTGCGTACGATGGAGTGCTGCGCATGGAAATGCCGGAAGGGGTACAGACATTAGCTTATGCTGATGATTTGGCCATCCTCGTGAAGGCGAAGGACGAAGAGCACTTGGTGAGGGCTGCGAACGACGCCATGGAGAGGGTTTCGCGGTGGATGGAATCGAACCATCTAGCCCCTGCGCCCGAGAAGACCGAGGCTACATTGCTGATCGGCCGAAAGAGGTGCAAAGAGCTCAAGGGTCTCTGCATCAGAGAGTACGAGTTCCAACCGCAGGCTCAAGTGAAGTACCTTGGTGTCATACTAGATCGGGGCATGACCTTCACCCCGCACATTCAGGAGGCCCTAGGGAAAACCCAGAGAACGGTGGCAGCTTTGAGGAGACTGATGCCGAGAATGAGAGGAGTTGGAGAGGGGAAGAGACGGCTACTGGCAACGGTGGCCACGTCAGTTGCCCTTTACGCCGCGCCCGTCTGGGTGAAAGCACTCGACAGGAAACGGAACGTGAACAGAATGCTCAGTGTACAAAGGATGATGGCGATCGGAGTGTGTCGAGCCTACCGTACGGCGGAAACACAGGGGGTCCTGGTCATAGCCCGGCAAATACCATGGAGTCTCCTAGCACAAGAGAGATTCCTGCGGTATCAAGACCGAAAGCAGGTCGATCCCACCTTGAGACGGACAAAGAGGCAACGGAGGAACGAAACAATCGAGAGATGGAACGAGTCATGGAGGCAGGAAGCCGAAAGAGGTCGCTGGAAACGACGCCTAATCCCAAACCTCACGGATTGGGTTGGCAGGAACCACGGCACGACGACCTACTATTTGACTCAGATCCTGACGGGTCATGGCTGTTTTGAACAGTACCTCCATCGGATAGGCAAAGCCGCCAACCCAGAGTGCCCCCGCTGCCAGACCGGCGAGGAGGACTCTGCTGAGCATACGCTGACCGAATGCGCGTTCTTCGGCTACGAGCGAAAAAAGATGATGGAGAAGACCGGACCGCTGGACGACCCAGGAGACGTAGTCGCGGCGATGCTAGAAGACGAGGGCAAGTGGAATGCCGTTGAGGAATTCGCTTGCGAGGTGATGCTCACCAAGGAAGTTCTCGGTCGAGAACGGGAGCGCAGGTCCCAACGGACTGAAGGAAGACAACGAAGGAACCGCTGGGAGGAAGACAAACCGGGTCTCCCCTGAAGGAATGCTCTAACAAGTGGCCGGGGGAGATTTTTTTGATATGGCATGCAAACTGTATATATGCGTGAAACGATACTGTACAGGCAATGCAATAAACTAGCCAGCCAGGGGCCCTCGTACTGGCTGGTCAAATGGAAAAAAAAACATGCTTTAACTTGGGGTTCGGATCTCCCTGAGCTAACGTCTTACCAGTGGCGGCGCCAGCACGAGGCCATGAGGGCAAGTGCCTCGTGGTATCAGGATGTATGAGGCCGGCCTCATGAAACGAGATTTATCCGGGTTGAATTTAAGACCCAGCCATCAGTGTAGTATTGAAGCTTCAAAATTACTTATGTTTTTCTAACCTGATATCATATATCACACTTGAGTATCTATGACCAGTATCAATAATGTGTAAGAATGAGGAGTTTATTTCCAAAAGGAGTTGAGTCCATTCCTCCAGTTTTGAGTAAATCGCGTTTGGATACCGATGAAGCATCAGGCGCGCAGACGAGAATGAATTTCCGGGATGGGATAGGCGGGAGTACGATGATCACCATGTGACTTCGCTCGCCTATCTGAGAGAGCTGTCTGGCGTGTCGTCTCATGAGCCAGAATTCTCGCGAGCCAGAATTCTCGCGAGCCGGAATTCTCGAGAGCCAGAAATCTCATGAGCCAGAATTCTCACGAGCCAGACAGCCCTCCCTCTCGAATCCAAGAAGAGGGCTGATCAGGCAGAAGTTAGCTAAGCTTCTGTGTTTCGTCTCCGCTGTGGAAACCAAATGATAATCCCTCTCACAGTTCTTCAATTAGAGCCTAGTCTCGAAACCCTAGTCGACATACTCTTCCATATAGCTCCTTCATGAATCGAGTACGATCGCACAAAGCCTTGATACACAAGTGATCCCCGCTGACCAAGAGAAAAGTCAAACTTCGGAATCAAAATCGCTATCAACAGAACACATATGTGAATTCACGGAAACCAAGAATATATGGTAAAAACACCGATTCCGCAGCCCTGTCTATAGAGGTGAAGATTCAAGCAGAGATATGGCTCGTCTGCGACACGGGCTTGGTCATAGCAGAGAATGTGACACAGAGAAGCTTCGCTACCTCACATTGAATCATCCCTTCCCCCCGATTAGAGAGGGAGGATTGTCTGGCTCGTGAGATTTCTGGCTCTCGAGAATTCTGGCTCATGAGAATTCTGGCTCACTGGAATTCTGGCTCGCGGTACCAAACCCTGTCTGGCGGGAGCACGGGCAGTAGGATCGTCTGGACCTAACGCCTTTTGGGTATGAACTTTGGAAATATACACTCAAAGTAAGGTTCCTTCGCGTTAAATCGCTGGTATAATCATGGATGAATGAAGAGAACCCCAGAACAGGTACTGAAGATCACAGAAAATCAGTTTTTCTTACCACAATATCCCAGACGAAACATTTTGGGCCTAAACTCGCGGAGGCTCCAGTGTCGCCGGAATTGATCCGATCACCGAGAACTTTTTTTTGAACAATAATTCTGTGGACCAGAGGTATCTGTTGGCGTCAGTGTCAGCGATAAAATTTGCTGTTTTGGCGTATTTTTCTGCGGAAACGGAGAGCAAAATGGGCGAATATCACGGAACCGAGCTTTGCATAGGATTCAGGACGCGATTCAGAAGCCATTCAGAACCCCAGAATTGGGAAAAATGGAATAAACTCCTTCTGGAACTCAGCTTCTCGAATAGGTCTGTATCATCAATATACGACGACAACAACGTTTGGCCTCGTAAAAAAATTGGGCTGGCGCCGCCACTGCGTCTTATCTCCGACATTAACTAAGGATCCATTTCGTAAGTGCTTGCGAGTCCTCGTAGAGGTTCGGTTAGTTCAAATCAATCTAGGTTTTGGACTATCTTCAGGATTCGACGACCATTCTCCACATACTCGTTCCGTCTGCCAGGTGCTTCCTGGCCGCCAATGTACCTCTCCAGCTGTGCTTCTCTATTATGTTGAGCGCTGCGTAGGCCTTCGATGAACTCGAACAGTCCAGGGTGATCAACTCCGAACTGTGCCTGGATGGTTCGATGGAAGGCCTCAGCGAAGTTGTTGGCTCGCTAGTCGCCGCTCAGTGTTCTTTCGTAAACATTCCACATGGATATGGGAAAAAGTGCACGTCGTCGAAGAGGCCCGCCCTGCCCCTAGTTGTCCTCAAGATAATCCAAAATAGGCTGCAATTCATCTGGCAGCACGGCCTGTAGCTCGCTCAGAGCGTCGTCGATGCGCTCCGGCGGAATGAATGCCAGAATGGCAATCATCTTCGTCCGTAGCGCGAAGGAGGGGCGTAGCAAGGATTTTTCCTGGGGGAGGGCTAATCTTCTTGACTCAAGGGGGTACCCTTGTGAAATTCTCTCAAAATCGGTCGCTTGACCAGAAACCTCAATTTAGATGGTATGAACCAAAGGATCCTGGGGAGGGGCTAAAGCCCGCTCAGCCCACCCCTGGCTACGCGCCTGGCGCGAAGTCGGCCTCTGGCGATATATTTTGCTCAAGCCTTGCGCGGCCACCCTCCTCTTGATGTTCTGCGTAAGGTGAAAAAAAGCAGCCGTGTATATCAGCCGATGGAAAAGAGGCTCCGAATGAGTTCATCAGAGCTTTTTCGTAATCCATGGAGCTTGCCGCGGTTGCCTAGTTCGGCCATTCGGCTCTCAGCATATCGAGCATCTACAATACAGAAACGAAAACTCAGTGAATCGCGGAATATAAACGCATCACATATGAGGAGCTCATTTTCGAACCGCGTTAAGTCCATTTTCGCCGATTTCCAGTTTTCAACGGGAATGGAGTCCCCTTGCATTGTGCCTCATGAAAGAATATCAATTCATGGGAACTCGCATGCGTTCCACTTCAAAATGACTGGGAAAAATTCAACTTCTGTATGCGCTCAATGGTTCATCGGTAGTAGAAACGCGGTTTACTCGGAATCGAAAAGATGGACTTAACGCGATTCGAAAATGAGCCCCTCATATGCATTCAGAGTGACATCCCAAATCAACTCACAATCAGGGCTCACATTGCGATACCTGGCTTCCGATTTATTCGGTATGAGCACGTAGCAAATGGGGGTTACCAAATGCGGTCGCTGCACAAGGATGACGAATACTTGCGAAAACAGCTGGGGTGCAACGCTGAAGGTTCCATCAACAAAAAACTTGGAACACCGGCCGATCCACTCAGCGCCATATCTTCTCTGCCCAAAATCAGGATTCTGCGGGGATCATCAGGTCCGGAGTCTCCCAGCAGGAACCTTTCGAATTACCCTGGGCTGTTTTCATGAACGCGGAACTTCTCAGGGTTTTAATAGACAATTCGTCATTGTTGGCATCGAGAAGTATCGAGGAGGGTTTCCGCAAGGCAAGACGAAACAAATAGGAAATCTCTGAATGGTTACCTACGTCACCACCAATGACGGCGCGGTAGCGAGCGACACAATCAGATTCAGATCCTAATGCGAGAACGAAGAAGTGAACGACGAGCAAGACCCGAGTACGAAGCACTGCGGGACTGACTCCACTCAGCTCGCGTTTAGCGACCGCGCTTTCCACAGCATGCTGTCCTATCATGGGATTGCATACTGAAGTATCTCACTCTCATGAAGGGAATCATTGAGTAATGAGTAATTAGGAATCACCTCAATCCTTACCGCCCTGGAATATCTGCCGTCCTCGTGAAGCTGCTGTGTTCCGAAATCCGGCTCTCGTGGAATCATTCCCTCAAGAACTTGCCGCCCAAGGCTAAAGCCTCCTTCAGCCTACTGGAAAATCCGCCTCTGAGTAGAGAGACCCATGAAAGACGTTTCACGGGCGCTTTGACTTTCGTCACATAACATGCAAGAGCACGATATACGCAGATTTATGGACACACAGGATGGTCGACTTGTCGGGTCCAACCCAGGAGCTTGCGACGGTTAGCTTGCCCTGGAAACATTCCAATGATTCAGATGGGTTGGAATCAGTAGCGTATCCAGCTAGAAGCTAACGATGCTATAGCTTCGTCGGACTCAAAATTTTTGAAGCTAGCTTCGTCCATTTTCGAGAGTCCACTACCGCCATTCTCAGTGTGGAGCTCCTTGATTTTTACCCAACGGAGACCAACCTTCTGCAAGGATGGGAATGTTCCCCCCTCCTTGATAACCAGAACTCATTTCATCCGAAATTCTGCTCGGGGGTGGTGGTTCCCAATGGCTCCTGAGATGGGGAAAGGGGAAAGAGGGGATTAGCTTCGTCGCGAAAAAAGTCTGGCTACGCCACTGGTTGGAATACATCGCTATTATGACACAGTCACGAGAGTCGATGACGATCGTGTCGTCCTCGGCCAGAACACAGATGGCATTTCTCTGTTTGTTGTTTTACAGACGGTGGCTCCACCGCTAGGTCGTCCCGGGCCTCCATGTTCCTTCGTGGTACATCTATTCGATGACCTTCCCAGGTGGGTGATCTAGTTGTCTCTAGGTGACACTATTGGCTCTGTTCAACCATAGGTCTACAGGATCCCAAATCATGGATGTGGCTTTGTTTCTTGTCGGGCAGTGTTATTGTCGTCAACTAGGGACACAAATCAACCTAGAACTCGCCGAGGCCAGGGAGGCATAATGGTTAAAGAAACGCTATGAAACACCAATTCAAAACTCATTAGAGAGGAACTGGAAGGAAGCAATGCCTGAAGGCGCGTTCACAGTACGTCATCTCGGATGCGCATCTACAGTGACTCTAACAGCACCTATGGGCTGCAACGGAGGAGTGGGCATTTAAAACCGTGGCGTTGGATGCGCAGCCAAACACAGAGTTGGACAGCGAGGCATTCTGTATCTAGTGTGCATCACGGAATCCAAGTTAAAGGAAACTGCGTCGCGACTGGAACCGACAGGATGGTTGTTCTGACGAGGCGCTTCGTGGCAACGAAAGATGGCATTACAGTGGCAAAACTTCCAGGTGCCGAGGTTTCTGGAAGCCTATCGGGGACAGGAATGCTTGTGGAACAACCTCTGTCAAAACTAGCACAAGAACAACAGACCAGAAGAAGCCGTCCAAAGGATGCTGGAAGCGCTCAACTACCCGGGCCTCAGGGCAGCGGATGAGAAGCTGGAGATTGGCACCATCGGAACCCGGCATGCTGTAGAGTTCGGGAAGATCATAGCTTCCGAAAAGGGTGGGGCAAGGGTGGCCGACCTCTACACGCCTCGACTCAGAAGGTACGCAAAATCCCACAGGGTTTCGAAGCCCTGGATGATGCGTTCCCATTCTGTTTTGGAGGCTGGCACCTGTGGAGGAAATGCGCCAAGGAATACCCTTATACCTTATCTTTACAGACATTCGACCCAAGTTCCGTGACTTTCGCTGATGAATAGGGCTGAGAAGTTATGGCATTATAAAATGGGAAAATAGGCAGGCAAAAAAGCAGTCCAAAACCTGGAAAAAGGCAGTAAAAATAGGCAGAATGGGCAACAAAGGCACGACCTCGTTCGTTTATCTCAATCGGTATGAAGCGTTTGATGAACCGTATGGGATAATTCATTTCAGTTTGTAGCGCGATAAATCCGATGAACAGGGTTGCGCGTCGAGGCCAAGCAATGGCTTTGCTTTCCGCTGGTTCACTCGAAACTCAGATTACAAGGAAGCTACAAAAAGCTGCAGGTAGAGGCACCATCTTGAGAGGGAGAGGGCTCCTATCGGGCGGCTTACTAATCGCCGAGCTGCATGAAGTAGCGGGCAACTGGCAGGGGCGTACACAGGATTTTTTTGGGTTGGGGGGGGGGGGGGGGGCTGCAAGAACATTCTCGCCCTATCTTAGGGAGGGCTTCAACATGGAGCTTTATGGGCAAGGGAAAAATCTTGGAGGGCCATGGACCCTTGAGCCCCCCTCTCGGTACGCTACTTGCAACTGGGCTTAATGAAGTTGCGGCGGCGCCGGAGAGGATTTGGGGAAAATCAGGCGGCACATTGCGACCCCGAGAGAAAATTGTCATCCTGAATTCCCTGAAAGCCGCCTCTATTGCAGAAAGGCGCATACTCGGGCGAATGAAGGATGGGAATCTCTCTTATGCTGAATTCAAAGCCGATATCGAAGTGGCGACAGAACTGGCAACTTCGAGGCTAAAACCCAGAAACCGGCTCCTCCTACACTCGGAAGAGATTGAGAGGGAGACCATACTCCGGAGAGAAGCCAACCGATCCTATAGAGCCGCCAGAAAGACTGGCTCGGGAGAGGAGGAAGCTCTACGGGCCTACCGAAAGCAGCAACAGAGGGTCAGAGAGGCGGTGGAGCGAGCACAGAAGGAAAGGGAAAGAAAAACGCTCTCGTTCGCGCTCAACGCTCCACGCCAAGAGAAGAGTCGCCGATTCTGGCGGATCGTAAACCGTCTCAGGAGAGGGAATAAACAAACCGTGAGGAAACTCAAGTCTGACACGGGGGTGGAGATACCACCGACCCAGATTGAGAGCCATCTCACGAGCGTTGCCCAGAAAATCTTCGGAGGGCGGAAACCCGAAGAAGAAAATCTGGAAAGGCTCAGAGTGAACGAAATCATCATCAGTGACGAGGATGTTGACACAGCGATCGCTACCACTTCCAAATCATCCGCCATGGGTCTAGACAAGATATCGGCCGGAGTGATTAAAGATTTCGGTGCCATCGGCCGACGACAGATCACAGACCTGTTCAACAGAATTTTGAATGGAACTGAAGACGTACCGACCGACTGGAGAGACGGGAGAGTAACTATGATCGAGAAGCAGAACTCGGTCAGAGGAAACCTACTCACGTATCGACCGATTACAGTTTCCCCCGTATTATACCGGTTATTCACCAAGATCTTGGGAAACAAGATCATGAGTTGGATCGAAGACAATAACGTCATGGGCGAAATGCAATCCGGATTCAGAAGGGACAGGCGAGGAGAGGACAACATCTTTATCCTCACCAGTGCCATAGAGCTGTCGCGAGCCCAAAACACAGGCATGGTATGTGCCTTCTTGGACTGTACGGCAGCCTACGACCGGATTTGTAGAGAGAAGCTATGGAAGACCCTGAGAGACTTGGGAATGGACTACTCATGGGTCAATCTTCTCCAACGTTTGTACTCCAGAAACAGATGCAAACTGTATCATGGAGAAGACAGCTCCGATTGGGTGGAGACATCGGAAGGCCTGAGGCAGGGCTGTCCTTGAAGTCCAACCTTATTTATGCTCTACATTAATAATCTTGAACCAAAGTTGCAAGAAAGCAAATGCGGTTTCAGGGTCAGGACGAAAGGCAATTTCTGGAACGTTAAGGAGAGAAAATTCTTTAAGATTCCGGGAATGCTTTTTGCCGACGACCTTATCCTTATCGGACAGGATTATGAGGAGGCAGAGAAGCTATTGGCCATCACGACCGAATTTGGAAACGAAATGGATCTAAACTTCAACCCTTCGAAAAGCGCCATAGTGGTGTTCTCCAGACCGACTGTGGGGGACACAAGGGAACTGGAGATTCAAGGGAAGAAGATGCCTGTCTGCCGAACATACAAATACTTGGGAATCACGTTTTCCGACTCACTCAATTATCTCGATTGCCAGGAAACAATCTTGAAAGAGAAAGCCGGAAGAGTCCTGAACCAGATGCATGCACAAACGCTCTGGGGTTTCAACAGATTTGAAATCTCGAGACTGATGTGGAAATCAGTGGCTGTTTCAGCCCTTACGTATGCTAATGCGGTAACAGTGATGCCCAAAACTCTACAGAAGAAATTAACGACATTCCAAAATGCGGCTGGAAGATATGCTCTTGGTATCTCCGCCACAATGGTCGCTAACGAGTTCGTTAGCGGGGAACTGGGATGGTCCTCTTTCAGAGCGAGGGAAGCTCAAAGTAAGGCCCGTTACTTCGCCAGAGTCAGGTCCATGCCTGAGCACAGATGGCCAAAAGCCATAATGCTCATGGCGGACCTCCTAGGAGTCAAGACAAAGGCCATCACGGAAGTTGAACACTTAAACCGGGAGTTCCACCTGCAGGAAATCCAGATGAAATTCTCGGAGGATGGCAGACCGTTAATGGGCAGTTTCTACTCTACTGTCAAGAAGAAGATAAAGGAGATAGAAACCGAGAAATGGAGAGAAGCGATGAACTCCAAATCTAGCCTGTCTCTCTACCGGAAACACACGACAGAACGTGGAATGAGAGGACATATCTACGACAACAGCCGTGGCTCCGCATTACTCGCCCTATGCAGAGCTGGTATGCTCAATACAAGGGGAAGGAGAGACGACTCCGCCGAAAGTCGAGACGACACGTGTATCAGGTGCGGGATGGTACCCGAGACACTGAGTCACATAATCTTCGAGTGCAATGAAAAATACTTCGAGGAGGAAGAACTACACCTTCGGCTAGGATTCACCGAAGGCCAACCTTCCAATCTAATCGACCAAACCAAGAGGATCCTGGAGAACTGGGAGAAAGAAAGCTGTAATATCCGATGAGCGAAGCTCACCTCTGAAACGAAAGAGTCATGTATTATGAGGATAATAAAACCAATACCAATACCAATGAGACAGCGAGGCAAAATCCGCCGCCTATCAAAAATTTGCCGCCCATGGAAAATCTGCCGCCGCAAGCGACGATGCTTACTTATTTTCCACCAACCGACGCACAAAGTAGAACCTGATTTTCAAATCGAACGCATGTGAATAGCTTGTGGACACCAAAGAAAAGGATCAACTCTCGAGGCGGATCCTCGTAAAGGTCATTGAATAGATGGCATTCGGAGGGCAAGGGTTGAGATCATCTGGTGAGGTGTTTGGAGTATGACCTGGCCCAGGGAAACATGAGTTTAGTGACCGAAACGAGCTGGACCAACGCGGATGGGAGCGAAGAAAACGTTTCTCTGCCTGATTCCAGTTTCGTGCGACCCGATCTGCTCTCGCGGAGATCGACTCGGACGCTACCCCAAGCACGTCACCACGAAAACAGATGCGAGACTGCAGAGGCACCGACCCATCAGATAACCGCAACTCAACCCATAAGAACCCAAAGTTTGTCCGGGAGATTCCTTGGGTGTGCAACGCGATACACTTTCTCGAGGCCAAGGTCCCGGATTCACGTTGCATTTCGTCAAGACCTCTTGGAAAGGAAAGGTCAAGTCATACGATTTGTTCCAGCGGAGTTAGAAATGCCAAACAGGCATCCGAACCTTTTTAGTTTCGCCTAGGGTGCCCTGAGGGTTCAACCACGCATAGGAGGGAACGGTACGCCTCATTCAATTGTCTCCTGCAAGTCCAAGCATGTTTATCAGGTTCGGGCTCAAACCCACAGTCTTCATGGAGAGTGCTCTGAACGTTCATCGTTTGCAACGATTGTCATTCTCGTCGCAAGCATTGTGAAAGTTCATGAATAAGTGAACGCCGAAACGGAGGATTCCATCGATGAGTAGAACGCACGCATTGCACTGCGAGCGCCCGGCAATGCAGTCGGCATCACCAGTACAATGCCTGTTGTCTTGAGGGTGCGCACATTCCTCACGCTGCATGTTGCTTCTCCGGCCGCACTGCTCGGAGGGAAACTCCAACTGAATCCGCCTCGTCGAATTCTCGAACTCTGGAGTTGTTTTTCTTACTCTCTCCCTTTTCGAAATTCAGTTGCCGGATACTCGCCATTGAGCACATTTCCTCACACAACATCTTCCTTTTGTTTCGACTGGGCTCGTATTTCTCCACTGCTCTCGTTCGATACCTACCCACCGCTCGCCGCACGCGATTTTCGATACTCGTCCTCAACACTGCTACTTCGGATATTTGTACTGGAATCTAGCCTTCCCAATTGGCTGTCGCATCCTAATTGGTTCGGTTCTATCCACCTCTGGTGATTCCACTCAGGGGCGGCCGAAGGGGTGTGCGAGCAGTGCCGTCGCACAGGGCGCCAGCCCGGTGGGGGCGCCATTCTGGGGAAATGCTATCTCGGCGACCCATCGAAACATTATTGCGACACCTCGTCGAGGATTCTCGTGTGTTATCACTAGTGATTGAAATGATAGCAGGTAAAAAGGCGTTCAGGAATGCCGAAATCGGTACGGAAATGTGATGAAGAGACACTCGGAATCAGCTAAAAAGCGGAAGGAAAACGACTTCACGGCGATCAGGGAGTATCGCGCTCTGAATTAATCGTTCGGCTCATCCCTGTTATTTATGGAATTCGAGTGAGGCATCGCGTTGTTTGGAGTCGGACGACGCCTTAGATCAGAAAGCAGATCTTTATACATACAGCGGAAACGATCTCTTCAAGCCCACACTAACCAGAGGAGCAAACTTGAAACAGAAATCCTTGGTAACTGTGGGGCCCTCTACACAGGAACTTGAATTTCCCCCTCTCGGAACGTGTTCGATTTGCAGAATGGTTTCTAATCCGACATCACCTTGAAGAATCCCGCTGAAGTACGCGACAGCATTTCAAGCAGCCCAGAAAGTCAGTAAGATCTTTGGATTTTTATGCAGTGATGAGCGCCTCGGGGTAGAAATTGGCCACACGCCGATAAGAATCCGGGAATAGGCAAACTTCCGTGATATTTTCGAAAAAAGCACTTCTAGACATCTTAAGGCATCTTTCTGACCTCATCTGAGCGAATGGGATGAGGTGAGGAAGCGAGAGAGGGAGGGGGGCACTCTCCGGCAGTTCGCACAGGGCGCCAACTACCCTAAGGCCGGCCCTGATTCCACTATTGCCGATTTTAAATCTATTTTCGGCGGTGAATTCTCTTGAATCGATACATAGCTGTCGTTCTGTTCCGTTGATGTTGTCGATGTGTCATTCGATCCCGTCGCCGCTCCTTCCGTTGACGATGTCGGGTCGTTGTGCTGTTCTCGGAAACTTCCAGCGATGAGCGGAGATCGTTCGTTTCTCCCAACGCACTATGGGCTGAAATGGCGTTTTAGGTGGAAAAAATTATTTTCTGCTTGTTTTGGTCTCATTTCTTCCTGGAATGGGCGGCACATGAGGTCAGAACACGGAAAGATCATAATCAATTTTGTTCTACCCCCTTTTTCCCTCCTCTCACCCCCCTTTCTGATGGAATGGAAGCGGCCGAAACCAATGACTGCTCACTATAGCAGCAGGCGGGGAGATAACGATGTGAGACGAATTATTTATTATACATAAGAATGTGAGCCTCTATTCTGAGTCGGAGAGGAATCAGTGAGATTTCTACGCGAGCTTCGCGAATAACGAGCGCCGATCTTGTCACAACGTCTGCTGATTTCCTGCTTAAAGTCGAATATTCGAATAAACTGGGCTTTCTCGAGACCCTCCTCGGCCAGCAAAGCCATCATAATGGATTCTGTATCTCTTCCGTGACGAGCAGCTATCCAATGTTCGAAAAATAGCCGACGAGGGACTCGAATCGAGATGCCTACAACAGACCGATGTATGTAGATAAGCGCAATTTTCCGCGAATTTTCAGCAAATTTCCGCAAATTTCCGCAAGATTGTGCGAGTTGTCCCTGAACAAGGAAGGCCTAAGGTACCTCTAGCCAAAAAATCAAGATGGGGAAACGCGGGGAAACTATTCTTCCTGGCCCTCGACTGGGGCTGATTTTGCAAGATTTGGAAGAAGCTTTAGCCCACCAGAAAGAAATATAGAAAACTCTCCAGAGGTCCGAAAAATGACTTCACTGTGTTCATTTGGAAGCACTCTAACTCACTAGTACATTTTTGTTCCATTTTCGAAACTTCCTCCACTGATTCGTTTGAAACCAAGTCCCGAGTGTCATTGGCGCTAGATTCGCAGTGGCGATTTTGGCGCCACTCCACGTGCTCTCTGCACGTGAAGCGGACGTGCACGGGCGAAAAAAAATCAGTTTTCCAGCCTCCAGGTGGCCGGGAACATGTTCGCCGGTCCAGGAAAGCGAAACCCGTCATGACTTTTTTCCACCTAAAACGCCCTATTCAGCCCATAGTGCGCCGGAGCCCAATTTTTGGTTTGTTCTTCATCGACAACTTGTTCGTGATAATTCATTCTTGACAGATATCCATGTAACACTTGAAATGGGGATGCCCCCAGACTTTGACACATTGTTCGATTCAACCACATTTTTACCCCCGGAACCCACCTCGTCCAGTCGCTGTGGTCTCCCTTCTGACATAGAGATCGCAATAACCTCGCTATTTCCTTATTCATTCGTTCCACCCTTCCATTTGACCTGGCATACAGGCCAGGGTGAACACTGGTGAAAATATGACTCGTGATCAAATATGATCTCGTTCAGAAATGTCTCGAAACCCTTCTACGTAAATGCTGTGCGATGGTCCGAAAAGAGCCCCGCTTGTTTCGGACCCATCCAGGCGCGTACGCAGGATTTTTCTCTGGGGGGGGCTAATTTTTTTTAGCAAGGGGGTACCCTTGTGAAATTCTCAGAAAATCAGTGCCTCGATCGGAAGTCTCAACTTAGATAGTATGAACTGAACAGGTCTGGGGGGGAAGGGGGACTAAAGCCCCATCAGCCCCACCCTGTATACGCGCCTGGACCCATCGGAAGCAGGGAAGTTCGAGGCTACACGTGTCTTGAAAAGAGGGTAACAGGTTAGCACCTACGTCATTCTTCCTCTACTCCGGGACCATGTATTTCTAATCGCTGATCCTCTTGCGGTCATCCTCAACATGTCAGTTTCTTGGTAGACTACGTGACGCCAAGGTTATTCCTCTCTACAAAAAAAAGGGGATCGTGACTTAGCCTCCAGTTATCGTCCCATCTCACTTGTCGACTGCTTTTCCAAAGTCTTCGAAATGGGAGTCAGAAGCAGCATCCATTGGTACCTCGAGGCAAGAGGTTTCTCTTCGTTCTCACAGTTCGGGTTCCGACCCAGGGTGTCAACCGAGCTGGCACTCGCTGGAATGCACGGCCCAATCGTCTCTCAGCTGGTTAAGGGACGTTTGGTGCTTGGCATCCTTCTTGATGTTGCAGCTGCGTTCAACAGCATAAGGCAGCGCTTCCCAAAGTAGGGGGGCACGCCCCCCCCAGGGGGGCGTGGAAAAATTCTCGGGAGGGCGTGGCGTATTTTCCCCGTGTCAGCATTTCAGTACTACAGATGGAAACCGAAATATAATTTTGGAAATGTAGAGAAACCCTGGTCAAATCCTCCTCTGTGCTCTACTTCCCGCCTGAAATTCGAGAGAAGTCTCGACAATCGATTTCGCCGGCGCGTTTTCCCAGGCTCATCTCTGTGTTGTTTTCGGGAAACTCCCTCCCGTGTTCATTGCAATGTCCTCCATCAGTTTCGAGCTTCCTGTTGACGCTCCTCCCTGAGGGTTGAGGGATCATCGATGTTCACAGGAAGCGAGGAAGGGCGTTGTTTACGATAATAGAAACAGACCCGCACCAAAGTCAAACTTCGTTGCGGCGCGGCGACTGGATATTGAAGTTCTGAAACATTCTTTGACAGCATAGAGAGGTGGAAGATAAAAATACCAGCAGAAAACATGATTCCGATAAAGTTATAATAATGCAAATGCGCGATTTTTGTTGTGGTCATTCTCGCGGCGATTTTCAGGTGAGGAATAATCTTCTGGAGGGATTAGGTGGGGGGCATGCCCATTCCCCAGGCGGGCGAAGGGGGGCGCGGGACGGAAAAGTTTGGGAACCGCTGGCATAAGGCATCCCTACTTCCTTGAAATGCTCAAGTTTCTCGGCATTGATGACACTGTCGTCAACTGGTTTGGCTCATATCTTGTTGCCAGGCGACAGTCAGTTGAGGTAGTTTGTTAGGCCCGCCTAGAAATCATTCAAATACCAGATTCAAAACATTCGACTCTATCCATGTCGTCTGCAATAAAAGAGTCCAACGGCAGTTGGCGCTCAGTTTCCGAAGAGAACACACGTCTTCTCATTTATACCAGCAGATCCAGGTCCAGTTCGACATCGAAAAGCAAGAAAACTACAACAGTGGCGACGAAGATCCTTATTGTGAACTCACGTGACTCCAGTGCCTAGTGCCTAACGAAAAGGACTAAACCACAAAGTGCGGACTCGTGATTCAAACCAACCGAAGATGTCGTTCACCCTCGAACAAGTTCAACAGATCGTTTCCACGGCAGTCAGAGAAGCCATGCAAACTCTGCCGAAGCAACAAACACCGGTTTCCGCTCATACCATCATGGACCACATAAATTCGAGAATTCCCAAGTTCACTTTCAAACCAGAGAATGGTCACACCTTCGAGAAATGGTATGAACGATATTCTCCCATCCTCGAATCTGAGGGAGGCGCGTTGTCCAAGAGCGATAAAACCCGATTCATCATCAGCAAGCTTAATGTTAGTGAGTACGATACTTTCGTCAACTACATTAAACCGAAGAAAATTAGTGACCTGAAACCAGAAGAAGTTACCCAACAGCTCAACAAGCTGTTCTCGATCTCAACCAGCCTATTCAAGAGACGAATGAAATCTCTTCGAATCAAGAGATCTGGTCGCTCTCTGAAAGAACTGATGGGAACAATCAATGAAGCCGCCGATGACGCAGAGTGGGGCGACATAACCCTCGACAAAATGAAACAATACATTTTGATGCTGTCCTTTATGAACCCCGAAGACAACGACGTCCGCGCCAGAGAAGCACGACTCATGGAAGACGACGACGACGAATATAGTTTCCCTGAGATCATAGACGATCTGGAACATTTCGAGCAGCTCAAGAAAGATCTCGCTCCGGCATCAACAAGCCGATTTGAGGTCAACGAGGTTCAACGAAAACCCATGAGGAGAAACTCCCAAGCGAAAGATGAGCAAAAACCATCTACGAGCGGAATCAGGAAACCGTGCTATAGGTGCGCGAAAACCAATCATCATTCTGGAGAATGCAGGCACAAAACTTCCACTTGTACGAAGTGCTCGAAAATAGGTCATATTGCTCCAGCTTGCCTATCACGACAAAAGGCTAACGCCGCAGTTGACCGAAATATCCATCAAGTTCGAATGAGATCGAATAACGTGAGCCGATTCACCAAACAAGTAGCGATCAACGGTCACACATTCAGCCTCACGCTAGATACCGGCGCCGAAGTGACTCTGATTTCACGGAGGATCTGGTCTCAGCTCGAACAACCGACGCTCCGTTCGCCAACAGTCAGTCTAACATTGGCCGACGGCAGAGCACTGGAAGTCATCGGAACTCTGCGCTGTGACGTCAGCATGAACGGTATCGAATTTCAAGCCGAATGCCACGTTACTGAGAGGTGCGAACTTCTAGGGTTGGATTGGATTCAGAAAGACCCTGAATTGAAGAAGTTTTTGCAGACTCAAACTCGATCGCAAACATCAAAGTCGATCAGCGCAATAACTGAAAACACCGAAAGCGAAGTTGAGAAACTCAAACGAAATCTCAAACGCAGCTTTCAACCAGTTTTCGATGGAAGCCTGGGGAGGTGTACAACCTTCCAAGCGAGTTTCAAAATCAAGGAAAACTCCACACCGACCTTCAAAAAGGCACGCCCAGTTGCCTACGCGCTACTTCCGAAAATCACAACAGAAATCGAGAGACTCGTAAATGAAGAAGTCCTCGAACCGACAACTCACTCTCAATTTGCGGCACCCGTTGTAATCGTCCAAAAGAAAGATGGAACGATCCGGTTGTGTGCGGATTATTCGACTGGATTGAATAATTCGATTGAAGATGACACTTATCCATTGCCTACGTCAGATGATCTGTTCGCGAAACTGAACGGTGGCAAATACTTCAGTCAACTGGACCTTGCAGAAGCCTACCTGCAGATACCTGTCGAGGAAAACTCACAGGAACTCCTCACGATAAACACGGTGAAGGGATTGTTCAAAGTGAAACGATTGCCCTACGGAGTGAAAACAGCTCCAAGCCAGTTCCAAAGATACATGGACGTTCTCACCAATGATTTGCCCGGTACAACCGCGTACCTCGATGACATCTTGGTCACGAGTTCAACTATTGAAGAGCATAAAAATCGACTTTTCAAAATCTTCGAACGTCTCGCAGAACACGGCTTCAGAGTTCGCGAAGACAAATGCTCGTTCCTTCAAACTCAAGTAAAGTTTTTGGGTTTCATCCTCAACAAAGACGGACGAAAACCTGATCCCGAGAAAACGAAAGCAATCGTAGAGATGCCTTCGCCCACGAACATCTCCGAACTTCGCGCAGCGCTGGGTATGATTACCTTCTACAGTCAGTTCATCCCAGACATGAAAACGCTAAAAGAACCAATGAACAGGCTCCTAAAAAAGGACGTGAAGTTCGAATGGTCACGCGAATGCGAGGAAAACTTCCATCGGATGAAAGAGTACCTTCAATCCGACTTACTCCTAACCCATTACGACACGAGTCTACCGATCATCATCAGTGCTGATTCAAGCCAGAGTGCTATCGGAGCGGTCATATTACACGAAATGCCCGATACAACGAAGAAAGCGATCATGCATGTGTCGCGATCCCTCTCCGACACAGAACGGAACTACAGCCAGATAGAAAAAGAAGCGCTTGCTCTAGTCTACGCTGTCAAAAAGTTTCACAAGTTCATCTACGGTCGCCGTTTCATCCTCAATACGGATCACAAGCCGTTATTATCGATATTCGGCTCAAAAAACGGAATATCTGCGCACTCTGCAAATAGACTCCAGCGATGGGCAGTCATCTTATTGGATTATCCATTCGAGATCCGATACAAGAAGACAACCGAATTCGGCGAAGCAGATGCGCTGTCACGACTCATCTCCAAACAACAAAGCAACCTCGACAGCAGTGCTGAGCTGCCCGATAAAGTCATAGCCAGTGTTGAGCTAGACACCGAAGAAACTCTCGACGAAAGCATCGCTCCGCTTCCGGTAACCCGAGACGAAATCAAAACGTTGACGGAAACCGATCCAGTCCTTTCGCGAGCAAAGAAATTCATCAACAGCACATGGCCGAAAATTCAACGTGATGATGCGCTTTTCGCTCTATACTCCAGACGTACTGAATTGAGCATCACGGATGGAATCATCGTATTTCGAGATCGAGCCGTGATACCCAGCAAGCTCCAAAACAAAGTGTTGATCACACTTCACGTCGGGCACCCCGGAGAAACTAGAATGAAAGCTCTGGCAAGGTCATACGTTTACTGGCCGAACATTGACAAGCACATCCAAGATTTCGTTAGAACTTGTGACGAATGTCAACTCGCCAGCAAAAATCCAATCAAAGTGCCACTATCTCCATGGGAACGTCCCTCTGGACCCTGGAAACGCATCCACGCTGATTTTGCCGGACCCGCAAACAATACATATTATCTCATCGTTGTTGATTCTTTCTCAAATTGGCCGGAAATTGTACCCATGAGAAAAATCACTTCAGCCAACAACATCGAAGCTTTTGAGAACATATTCGCACAACATGGAGTTCCAGAAGAAATCGTCACTGACAATGGAACCCAATTCACAGCTCATGACTTCAAAGAATTCTGCCGAAGAAACGACATCAAGAAATCATTTTCTGCAGCGAACTTTCCACAGAGTAACGGTCGCGCAGAACGCATGGTGGACACGTTCAAGAGAACACTTGCAAAGATGCAACATGATGGTAGCGTCCCGGCAAATATCCGAACATTTCTGAGGACCTACCGCACCATACCATCGCAGGCGTTAGACGGGAAAACGCCCGCAGAAATGTTCACCGGAAGAAAATTTCGCACAAATCTCGACATGATGCGACCAGAACCGACAAAAATCGTTGCTTCAGTTCAGGCTTCAAAGCACCAAGCTCAAATGAAAAGCTACTTCGACAAGCACCACGGCACTCAAGAAAAAAGTTTCAAGCCGAACGAGCCCGTATATGTCCGTATGCAGAAGCAAAACAAGCAATACTGGTCGCACGGAACAATCCAGCGAGGCGAAAATGTTATGTATGATGTTGAAGTCAACAACCAAATCACTGCACGCCATGCAAACCAACTAAGAAAACGGTATGTGTCCAATCAACGCCGCAACGAAAGTGTGTACGATGGTTTGATGTTAGCATTCGAGATACCACTGCCGAAAAGGAGGGCTACGACTTCACGGAGGGAGGAGACCACCACGGTAAAAGAAACGCTGCAAACTCCGATCGCGGCATCTCCCTTCACTCCGATTTTGAAAAAAATGGAAACCCTCTGCGAAACCATCCGAAAAATGGAAAGGCAACCGGTGTCTTCCGAAGAAAAAGACGTTCTGATGGAATCCATCAGAGCCCTTGAAGAGCAAGTCGGGGAATCCGACCCTGAAATCAGAGCGATCCTTGAAGAAACCCAGCGTGTAATGGGAGCAACCGACGCGAAAATCGACCAAGTCTCAATTCACCTCCAAAACATGTCAATCCAAGATAAACCGAGAGACTCGCCTCCTCAGTCAAGCAGCAAGGAATCCACCAAAAATGTCCAACCAAGCCTGGCTGACGAAATCGCAGACGTCGAATCACGGAATGAACAAATAAGTGCGACATGTGCTCCAGCTCGCAATGATCCTGAACAAAATCAATCGACCACCACTAGCAATGTGCCCATAAGTGCACATGCTGAGTCTCACAAAACGCCGACCCAAGTGTCCCAAAAAGAGAAAGCGGACAACGATTCGAAAGAGCGAAACCAGGAGGCTCTAACATCCTCATTCACGACTAGACGACAGCTCTTCCAGCAAGACTCATCTACCGGAATACATGGGAATCTTGACCCCGAGCACTCCATTTTCGACGGGCAAGACGAAGCAGATTTCGCGTCCCCGGAAGAAAATCGCCTACTTCCCCTGAAGAGGAGCAGAAAACATCCTTCTTTTCTCGACGTGACTCACACTAGATCGCCGCGTTACAAATCTCGAAAAGTAGGATCGATGTACTCCTAGAAGAATGTCTATATTTCCTTTTCATTTTCAATTGTAAGGGAGGTGTTAGGCCCGCCTAGAAATCATTCAAATACCAGATTCAAAACATTCGACTCTATCCATGTCGTCTGCAATAAAAGAGTCCAACGGCAGTTGGCGCTCAGTTTCCAAAGAGAACACACGTCTTCTCATTTATACCAGCAGATCCAGGTCCAGTTCGACATCGAAAAGCAAGAAAACTACAACATAGTTGATATACGTTCAGATTGGATTGATATTGACCTTGGTACACCCAACGGGTCCATTCTTGATCCGTTCATGTTTGTGGTTTTCATGGACTTCGTTCTGTCCAAACTCAATGACATTGGAGCTTGTGAGGTCATCTGATATGCGGACGACACAACATGTCTCTTCGACGTGGATCCTGACAAACTCGATGCTGATTTCGCTGCCATTTCATATGCTCTTGTGGATATCATCAGAGTCTCCTCGGATTTTAGACTTGAAATCGATGAGTCCAAAACTGATGCTCTACTTTTCAGGGCTTCCCGCAGGAAGCTACAGGTTCCAACGATCAGCGTCGGCGGTGGTCAAATTCAACCTGCTGGAACCGTAAGATGTCTTGGTTTGATCTTTCATGAGCGGTTGAGCTTGCTTGTTCATATCAGTTTCATCACTCCGAAATGTTATCCCGTTATTGCCATGCTCCGAAGAGTCAGAGCCGTGGGTTTTCCCGCAGAATGCTTGAGTCTCATGTACGAAGCACTCCTCAAGCCAATCCTGGCTTACGGCATCTCCATCAGGGGTTGCAGCTACGGTGTTGTTCACAAGAGGGCACAAATCGCTCAGAATGATGCGGTTCGATCCAATACGGGGATCAGACGTTCCGAATCCGCTAGTGTCGCTTTCCGTAACCTCGGCGGGCTCAGATTAAGCGATCTTCATTACATTGCCGTAGCCCGTCTCGCATACAAGGTCTCATATTCCATCGCCCCCATGGAGTCCTCCCGCCCCTCGTCTCCCGGTCCGCCCGGTCGACAAGACGCCCCACAGTTTTCGTCACTCCATCGGCACGGCAGACTTTCTGTCGGATGTCACTTTCGTACCAGATACCGGTCATTTGGGGCTCCGTCCCTCGCTGCATCCGAGTCCTCACACCCAGCAAGAGATTCGTCAAAGAACTTATCAAGTTTGTTGGGACAATCAACATTGATGGAAATGATTTGTGGTAGATCATAGAGTTATATATTTCGAATAATAATGCGAGTGTTAAGCTGTCCAAAAGATTCGCCACACCGGCAATAAACCACGTGTTTCAGTTCAGTTCTTCCGTGCATAAATGAAAAGAGTATGCTACCGCTTTTCAGTTCATTTCATTTCATTTTTCATTTCATATCGCCTTTATTTACCAAAAGGGTGGGGTTTTGAAATACGACCATGCTCAGACGGATTTCTCGAAGATCAAGGAGGGGATATCTCCATCACTTATAAGTTTAGATATTCTACATGCATGTTGCCCTAGCACGCAATCCGTTTTAGCCCTCTGAAGTGGTAGAACAGAAACACGTGAGCGAAGGTTGCTGCGTTTGATATCAAATATGTCGTTGAGGACGCCTGCGCGATCCAGTATAGGAATAGAGCTGATGTTGGCTTCACGCAGCAGCATATCAATAGAGTGTAAGCTAAGAGATGACTTGTTTACGCCACATCGCCAGCAAAGTCTCTTAACAAACAAGTTTTGAAGGCGTCTGAGAGCATCCATGTGCTTACAAAGATAGGGTACCTAGGCTGGCGATACATACATCATTTTTGGTATCACAACAGTGCTAAACATTCTTATATACACTTCGGGGTTGTTCTTGAAAGTGAGGCATCGGAAGATACAGTTGATCGAAATGCTGACAGATTTGGCCATATCGTGTATATGGTCGGTGAAATCAAGTTTGGGAGACATGAGGACGCCGAGATCTCTCGTGGTACGGGTGTGTGGCACGGGGTTGTTGTCGATGGTGTACTGAAGGTCCTCATGACCGTTTTTCAACACAACACATTTTCCCGAAGATAGAGTCATCCCGTTTTCGACACACCAGCGATGCATCCCGGAGACAGCCTCCAGGAGTACGTTGTAATCATCATGGGAGAGAATAGGCATATATGTCTTGCGGTCATCAGCGTATTGGAGATAGCGAACTGATCTGGGAGAGTAACATGAGATATCGAGAACGAACATCGTATACATATTTGCAGAGATGCAGGCACCTTGGGGGACCCCTGATGGGGCACCTGTGCGTCGGCTGAGGTATCCATCCACTCGAACTTGAAAATGACGGTCAGCAGGGCCGCATTTACCTACTAGGCAAAGTAGGCCATTGCCTGCGACGGCAAATCTCTATAGGCGGCAAATTTTTCTGCCGAAATTATCTGTATATCTATCCTAAACTATAATGGGCTACAGTGTGGACCAAAAAAAGTTGTCAAAAAGCCATAAGCTCAACATATGACATTTCGGGACGGAGCGGCCGACGAAAGAATCAGATCCCGGGTTCGAATTCGGTCTAGGACTCCTAAAAGAGTTCCTTGAAGAAGATTTACCTGCCGGCTACCTTCGGCGATGCGGTCGCTGACTATCGACTACGTCCGTGCATGCGACAACGACGTCGGCGAAGTCGGGGACCGCTCGGCCGCTTCATGTCCACGTTACAACGAAGCAGGGGACCGGCTGGCTGCACCCGGGGCATTGTGGACGGTGCCATCGGCGCTGAGGTCCGTGCCAAAAATGAGGGGGATCGGCCGGGCGCGTCAGGGTCTTCGCGGACGGCAACGTCGGCGTCAGGGCTCCGCTTTGAGGGCCCTTCGCAATTCGCAACCTAAACAAACTAAATTCCCAACAATTCTCACAGCTCTGGATGCGCCCAACTAACAGGCATCACGAAATGCGCGGTTCGACAGCCGGATTGCACCAGGCGGGCGGGGACATCGTGGACGGCGACATCGACGCCCGGGTTTCGTTTTAGGGGCCCTTCGCCATTCGGTCGCGTCAGGTTCGTGCAACACTCGAGGTGGGAACCGATCGGCCGCGTCAGGGACATCGCGGACGGCGGCACCGGCGCCAGGGGTCCGCTTGAGGGGCTCTCACCATTCGGCCGCTTCAGGTCCATGCAACAATCTAGGCGGGGACCGGACGGACGCGTCAGGGCCACCGCGGACGGCGACATTGCCGCCAGCTACCTCTCGGTGACTTGCGGTAACGCGGTCGTTGTCCATCCACAACGCCTGTGGCCGCAACTCCGTGCAGCAAAGAAGTCGGGGCCGGTTGGCCGCGTCGGGGACGGCGACATCGGTCGCGGCGCCAGCGCTCCGATTGAGGGGCCACTCGCAATTTGGCCGCGTCAGGTTCGTGCAACAATCCAGGCGGGGACCGGTCGGCCACGTCAGAGGCATCACGGACGGTGGCATCGGCGCCAGGGCTTTGCTTGGGGAGCCCTCCGTCATTCGGCTGCGTCAGGTCCGTGCAACAATCGAGACAGGCACCGGTCGGCCGCGTCGGGGGCATCGTGGACGGCCGCATCGGTCGCGGCACCGGCGCTCCGATTGAGAGGCCCTTCGCAATTCGGCCGCGTCAGGTCCGTGCAACAATCAGGGCGGGGACCGGTCGGCCGCCTCAGGGGCATCGCGGACGGCGACATCTGCGCCAGGGCTCCGCTTGAGGGGCCTTTTGCAGTTCGCGAGCACCAGGGGCGTTGCAGACGGCGGCATCGGCGCCAAGGCTCCGATTGAGGGGTCTTTCGGCATCCGGCCGCGTCAGGTCCGTGAAACAATCAAGGCGGGGACCGGTCGGCCGAGGGGATATCGCGGGCGGCGACATCGGCGCCAGGGATCCGCTTGCGGGGCCCTTCGCAATTCGCCACCTAAACAAACCAAATTCCAAACAGCTCTCACAGCTTCGGATGCGCCTAACTAACAGGGATCAGGAAACGCGCGATCCGGCAGCAGGACCGCACGAGACGGCCGCCTGGTTGTAACTGTTCGAGTTTGCACACACAGACAAGACGAGATGGTTTGGCGGATGCCTGCACAGTAGTTTATTTAGCCGAATCAGTCCTTTATATATGAAACCGTCACCGTACGTAGGGGAGGGTCGAAATGACCCGTAGTTACCTCAGAGGCCTCTTAGGGCCTCTTGGATCTTAGCTTCAGTCACCATGAAGCTTTCTAACTAAAATATCTCGTGAACACGGCTTAGAGAATAATTCTCAACACACCCCCGTTCGCTGAGCTGTGTCACTTGAAGATTCGTACAGCACATCGGTCATGCCTCCAGCATTGAATTTTGACATTCATAGATCTGCTCATTTGTATGTCACCTCAAATTTTATCAATAAATGTCCAGGTTGTATCTGCTCAGCGAGGTATTCATCATTCTGCACTGCAGTCTTGAAGTTGAAACATCTGAGACCCTCTGAATTGTAAACCATGGCTGTTCTTCGGAATGGCAAGCGCACAGGAGACGACGTCATCGAGACCGTTATTGTTCCTTCCGAATTTTCACACCGCCGAATGGAGAACGAGAGCACGGCAAGGGAAAGCAGCGAAGAAATGGAGAGCAGCGAAGAAACCGACTCAAGTTTCAGTCCTACGACGGATTCTGAGATCTCAAGACAACACACCGAAACGGACGAGCCAGACATGACGATGAGCCCTGCCGTAGAAGAAACTCAGCTCGTTGAATTGGGTAACGTGTCGCCCGAGGAAGAGGTCGTCTTTTCGCGAGGTGCCACCATGCGAAGCGTTTCACGTGGTCGTCGTTTGCATCGTTCAGGTGCCTGCCTGAGCTTCCTTGCGAAGGTTTTGTTGGTTGTGTTGCTCCTATTCATCATTGGCGGGATCGTCGTGTGCATTGCGAAGCTATTTCTCATGATGGGTATGTTATTCTTTGTGCTGCAATTTCTTTGAGGAATAGGTTTTATCTGGGTTCTTCGCATAGTTGTTAGAGTGAAATAAACTCTTTTAGATGATATTCGTCTCGTCATTGGAGCTGAGCGTTTTATGGAACCGACCGCAGCCAGTCCTCATCATGAAGTTGAAGGATCTCTCGACGAGTCCTCGACGCCGATCCTGCCAACATCCTCCACAGTCACCTCCGCAACCGGATTCTGGATTTCCCGTCGCAGGGCTTTAGATCTCTCAGGTCCCACCTATCGTTTCGCCTTCAGCGACGTTCTTTGTCGCCCGTCGCTGGTGTCGATGGTCTGCTCGTCCCCCTTGCTGCGATCCTGCATCATTCGAGAGTTCGGACAGGAACCTGTTGATGTTCTGAAGGCGATCCACGTTGCCGTTGACGTGATCAGGGACATCATTGAGCCAGACAGTGACGCTTTTGCCATTTGCGACGATGGTAATTGGTTCATGTCGTTGAACTGAGACAGCAGAGGGGTTCACAGTTAACTGGATTTAGCAGATTTTGTTTATCTTGTCATAATAAATCTCGCTCCATCAACTTCACATTCGTTATGTATTCATTTTGACACTCTTCACTGAACTTATCTATCGCTGTGGGTTTTATCGTGGGTTACTGTTGCCAGTGGGGGTCCCCTTCGGGGGGCCCCCCAAAAAAAAAAAAAATTTATCCATCTATTCTCTTGGCTCAATTTCTTCAACTGTATCCTGGTATGGGTTCGTTTGATTGACGATTGATACGGGGTTTATGCGCTCATATCCTTGTTGCCTTCTCATCTGGAGTATCATGCGAGTGAATAATGCAATGATTAGTATTATGTGAGCCACAGCCAGGAAACCCGTAAATATTTTCCAGGTTTGGCATTTTTCTATGATCAATGGGGTCGGTGGCTTCCTTTGTTTCTTGAAATCAGACCATGCCTGCGTTCCACCCAGAGTTGGGCCGTTCTCTCTGACACATGGTGTCGAATCACTGGCATGCGATTCACATTCGTCTTCGCTGTCTTGGCAGTGAATCGAGAAGTAATCCTCGGATATCTCAAAAATGTTACACGGCTTGTTTTCGAGCCGACATTCATCACCACAGTCCTCGTAAGAAAAGAACGCCACTGTCCACCCAATTGTTAGCGTAAGGATGATGTATGTTACTGTTCCTGCCATTCTCATGCCCTTAGTGCTTTTAAACCAATCAAATCCCTGAGATGAAGGTAAACTGACCTGTTCGCGGCTTTCGTTAAAATATCGCTTTTCTGATCGGCGGAGGCGACGTACTCGACGAGTATGTTCCCGTTCTCGTAGTGGTCTCTAAGGAATAATAGCCGGATCTCTAGATGTTTTGTTCTGCGATACAGAATTGGGTTTTTGATTAATTTGATGGCTGAGGTGTTATCAATTCTGATCGGAATGCGCTCCTGGATGTCGATTTCGGACAGCAGTTTCTTCACCCAGAGCAGGCTTTTGAGGGCCTCAGCTGCGCTACAGAATTCTGCCTCCGTCGACGACTGAGCGACGCTCCCTTGCTTTGTCGACGACCAAATTACGGCGCCTCCCTGCCGCTCAACGAAAACTCCCGAGACCGATTTTCTGGTCTCAACATCGTTCGCGAAATCTGAGTCGGAGTAGACAACCGTTGGTAGCTGTTCATCCGAGCGGTATGTGATACCGAGTGACGGACACGATTTCAAGTATCTGAGAACACGGAGAGCCGCCTTCCAGTGCTGTTGCGTGCATCGATCGAAGTACCGTGCCAGATAGGACACGACAAAGGCCAAATCTACCCTTGTTCCAGTACACAAATACAGCAAACTTCCGATTAACTGCTTGTATTCTGTAACATTGCTAATTTCATCATCTGGTATCGAATAGATTGACGGGTCACATGGAGTTGATACTGGTTTCGCATCTTCCATCCCAAAACGCTTTACTATTTCTTTAGCATAGCGAGTTTGGTGTAGATGGATAGAATGATCCCTTCCGACTTCGATTTCTACACCTAGGAAGTATGACAGCGGTTTGTAGGTGATTTTGAGTTCTGACTCCAGTGATTTGAAAAATTCTTCTACAAATTCGATCGATTTGCATGCTAGTATACCGTCATCGACATAGACAACTATAATTGCTCGGTATTCTCCGTTTCTGTAGTAAATGCAAGAATCAGTCTTTGACTGAGTGAAGTCCCGAGCCAGGAGGATTGATCTCATCTTCTGATTGAATGCGTGGCTTGACTGTTTCAGGCCGTAAATTGCCCTGCTTAACTTCAGCACCTTGTTGGTCTTGTCTGAATATCCTTTCGGCGGCTTGAGATAAACCTCATCGTCCAGCGGCGCAGTCAGGAAAGCCTTCGCTACGTCAAATTGGTAGAGAATTAATTTTTCGGCTGCTGCCACACTAAGAATACATCTGATGGCCTCATGACGCGCCACGGGGCTGAATAACTGGTCAGCCGAGTAGTTTTCTCCGCAGACTTGATGAAAACCACGCGCAACTAATCTGGCTCGAAACGTTGCTTTACCAGATTTGGGACAAATCTTCTTCTTGAATACCCATTTGGTATCCACCGTCCGCATGCCTGATGGCAATTCAACCTCTGACCAAACATTCATTTTGGTCATCGCATCAAGCTCTTCCTTGATAGCAGCTATCCAGAATTTCTTTTCATTTCCCGCGATAGCCTCTTCGTAACTACCTGGCTCTCTCTCTCTATCATTCTTCTGCGAGCCCGCCTCTGTTTTGTTTTTGAACGATGTGGAGAGGGCGAGAATCTCAGCTGGCTCAACATCGCTCATCAACACATTGGCTTCTGCATCGATCCATTCATGTTCAAGTATCGAAAAACTTTTGCATTCCAATTGGGCAATTGCAGCTTGAGCTGACTCCTCTTGATCATCATCTTCGGGACCATTTGCCCTTGCCCGATTCATTTGTTCATTGTTTTCGTTTTCTGTTTCAGACTCGTTTTGATTTGGTTCGGCAGGCTGAGTTGGATTGTCAGGTGTTTTCAGTTCCAATAGAGGTTTTTCTTTGAAGGTTATATCTTTTGTGACGAAAATTTTCTGCACCCCCGGCACCCATGCACGATAGTCTAGGCCAAGTCCAGAGTATCCCATTAACTTTGCAGGTACTCGCTTCCTATCGAATTTCTTTTGTTTTGGATCGTGGATATCTATCCAGCAGTCTGCTCCAAATGGTCTCATTTGTCCGAGGTATGGCTTAGACTTGTACATGATTTCATATGCCGAAATGTTGAGTGCGTCATGGATGCTGGTAATATTCAGAACATCCGAACAGAAATGAATGGCTTCTGGCCATAGGAATTTCTTGTCAATCAAGCCTGCCGCAATCATAACGGTTCTTGCGAGGTTTACAATCGTTCGATTGCCTCGTTCCGAAATGCCATTTTGCATCGGAGTATATGGGCTACTGAAAGTCTGGTCCGCGCCAATTTTCTTGAAAATCTCTCTTACTCCTGCGCTGATGAACTCACCCCCGCCATCCGAGTGGAATCTCCTGACGTTCTTGCCAGTTAAATTGTAGAACCATGCTACGTAATGCTCAATTGACTCCAAGGTTTGATCTTTTGTCTTCAAGAAGTAAACCTTTCGGAATTTTGAGAATTCATCAGTTATCATCAAAAAATGTCAGGAGTTTCCAATGGAGGGAATGTTTGGTGAGCACAAATCTGCATGAACGGTTCCTACTTCCTTTGCTTTGCCTTCAAAGGGTCTGCTATGATAAGTAGCTCTAGTTTGTTTGCCCTCAATGCAATTTTCACATTGATTCAGATCATCGGTGAATTCTATTTTCTTGAGTGACAACAACTTCTTCAGTTGATTTTTGTTCACGTGTGCGAACAAGTTATGGGCCTCTCGTAGGCTCACCGGCTCACTCTGACTGAAGAAATCTTCCTCCTCGTTCTCATCAGAATGAGGCTCAGCTTGAAAAACCTGACCATGGTCGTTTGCTTTGAGCTGGTATAGTCCACCGCTCAGGGTTACCCTCACACTAGCATCATTTTTCTTGATCTGCAGATCCTGCTTGTTGATTCTTACTTCGTATCCATCTTTCGCGATGCAGGCAATGGACAAGAGATTGAGTCGCATCTTAGGTACATAGAGTACATTCTTCAGTTCGATCTTCATTCTTTTCTTTTCATCTCCAACGTGCAAGATGATCGTGCCCTGCCCGAAAACCCGCAGGCGGTGAGCACTTCCAACCTTGACTTCCGGAATGTTGGAATGATTGGAGAAGAACGTGAACCATTTCTTCGAATTTGTCACTGAATGGGTGGCACCACTGTCGAGAACAAAAACGTTTGTTTCACGTTTGGATTCCGCCACATTAACTATAAATGCGTCAGCATACGATGCTGCTTCCACCACATGAGCTCTCGATTGATTTTGAGGACGTCTTGGTTTTCGACATTGGTTCTTCATGTGACCTTTCTGGCCACAATTATAGCATTTGATTTCGGATCTGCTTTCATTCTTCTGTACAAAAGAATGACGAGAATAGTTTCTGTTCTCTTGCATTTGATGTCTTCGCGCGTGATAACCTTGATTCCTTCTATAGCCTCCTCTTTGGGGCCTGCGCTGACCACTGACATTCATTTGTGCAAAGAGAGCATTTACATCATTGCTTTCCTTATCCTTGCGATATGCCTCTGCTTGTATCAACTCCAAGAGATTAGTGATCAGCTTTTCGGTTTCAGGCTTGGTTGACCAAGCGATGCGCATGGGTTCCCAATCTTTGGGAAGCGCAGCCAGCAGTCTTGAACACTTAATTTCATTGCTCACTGTGACATCAATTTCTGATAGGTCGTCCATTAATTTTCGATAGGCTTCAACATTTTCTATCACGGAGCGGGAATTTGAGAAACGGAATGACATGAATTCGGCCAAAGCTGATTCCTTCAAGGCTCCCGCTTTCTTTATGAAGTGATCACTGACTTTACTCCATATTTCAGCGGCTGTAGCCTTATCAGCTTGACCATAGAAAAGATACGGAAAGAGACCGGAATCAATTGCCCGAAGAAGGGCCATTTTAGCCTTGGGATCTGCCTTATTGAATCTGTCAATGATTAGCTGCTGTTCAGTCGTTGGAGTTGTATTCTTGGGTATCTCTGGGAGTTTCAATTCTCCCTTGGTCACAAGCCAAAGATCCTTGTCTTGTTGTAAATAGATAGGCATTAGGGTCTTGAAAGAAATGATATTGTGGCCATCACGTGCCAGGGCGACTGGGCAAGCACCCAGCTTAACGTCGTTGTTAGTGGCCATCGTCCCTGGCGCGAGTTACTCTTGTCACAGAAGGGAATCACTCACTGATGCTAGGTTTCTAGTATTCAAAACTTGATTTCACTGAGTTGACTTACTCGAGGTTCTTCGTGCTGATAACGTGTTCGAGTTTGCACACACAGACAAGACGAGATGGTTTGGCGGATGCCTGCACAGTAGTTTATTTAGCCGAATCAGTCCTTTATATATGAAACCGTCACCGTACGTAGGGGAGGGTCGAAATGACCCGTAGTTACCTCAGAGGCCTCTTAGGGCCTCTTGGATCTTAGCTTCAGTCACCATGAAGCTTTCTAACTAAAATATCTCGTGAACACGGCTTAGAGAATAATTCTCAACACACCCCCGTTCGCTGAGCTGTGTCACTTGAAGATTCGTACAGCACATCGGTCATGCCTCCAGCATTGAATTTTGACATTCATAGATCTGCTCATTTGTATGTCACCTCAAATTTTATCAATAAATGTCCAGGTTGTATCTGCTCAGCGAGGTATTCATCATTCTGCACTGCAGTCTTGAAGTTGAAACATCTGAGACCCTCTGAATTGTAAACCATGGCTGTTCTTCGGAATGGCAAGCGCACAGGAGACGACGTCATCGAGACCGTTATTGTTCCTTCCGAATTTTCACACCGCCGAATGGAGAACGAGAGCACGGCAAGGGAAAGCAGCGAAGAAATGGAGAGCAGCGAAGAAACCGACTCAAGTTTCAGTCCTACGACGGATTCTGAGATCTCAAGACAACACACCGAAACGGACGAGCCAGACATGACGATGAGCCCTGCCGTAGAAGAAACTCAGCTCGTTGAATTGGGTAACGTGTCGCCCGAGGAAGAGGTCGTCTTTTCGCGAGGTGCCACCATGCGAAGCGTTTCACGTGGTCGTCGTTTGCATCGTTCAGGTGCCTGCCTGAGCTTCCTTGCGAAGGTTTTGTTGGTTGTGTTGCTCCTATTCATCATTGGCGGGATCGTCGTGTGCATTGCGAAGCTATTTCTCATGATGGGTATGTTATTCTTTGTGCTGCAATTTCTTTGAGGAATAGGTTTTATCTGGGTTCTTCGCATAGTTGTTAGAGTGAAATAAACTCTTTTAGATGATATTCGTCTCGTCATTGGAGCTGAGCGTTTTATGGAACCGACCGCAGCCAGTCCTCATCATGAAGTTGAAGGATCTCTCGACGAGTCCTCGACGCCGATCCTGCCAACATCCTCCACAGTCACCTCCGCAACCGGATTCTGGATTTCCCGTCGCAGGGCTTTAGATCTCTCAGGTCCCACCTATCGTTTCGCCTTCAGCGACGTTCTTTGTCGCCCGTCGCTGGTGTCGATGGTCTGCTCGTCCCCCTTGCTGCGATCCTGCATCATTCGAGAGTTCGGACAGGAACCTGTTGATGTTCTGAAGGCGATCCACGTTGCCGTTGACGTGATCAGGGACATCATTGAGCCAGACAGTGACGCTTTTGCCATTTGCGACGATGGTAATTGGTTCATGTCGTTGAACTGAGACAGCAGAGGGGTTCACAGTTAACTGGATTTAGCAGATTTTGTTTATCTTGTCATAATAAATCTCGCTCCATCAACTTCACATTCGTTATGTATTCATTTTGACACTCTTCACTGAACTTATCTATCGCTGTGGGTTTTATCGTGGGTTACTGTTGCCAGTGGGGGTCCCCTTCGGGGGGCCCCCCAAAAAAAAAAAAAAAAAATTTATCCATCTATTCTCTTGGCTCAATTTCTTCAACTGTATCCTGGTATGGGTTCGTTTGATTGACGATTGATACGGGGTTTATGCGCTCATATCCTTGTTGCCTTCTCATCTGGAGTATCATGCGAGTGAATAATGCAATGATTAGTATTATGTGAGCCACAGCCAGGAAACCCGTAAATATTTTCCAGGTTTGGCATTTTTCTATGATCAATGGGGTCGGTGGCTTCCTTTGTTTCTTGAAATCAGACCATGCCTGCGTTCCACCCAGAGTTGGGCCGTTCTCTCTGACACATGGTGTCGAATCACTGGCATGCGATTCACATTCGTCTTCGCTGTCTTGGCAGTGAATCGAGAAGTAATCCTCGGATATCTCAAAAATGTTACACGGCTTGTTTTCGAGCCGACATTCATCACCACAGTCCTCGTAAGAAAAGAACGCCACTGTCCACCCAATTGTTAGCGTAAGGATGATGTATGTTACTGTTCCTGCCATTCTCATGCCCTTAGTGCTTTTAAACCAATCAAATCCCTGAGATGAAGGTAAACTGACCTGTTCGCGGCTTTCGTTAAAATATCGCTTTTCTGATCGGCGGAGGCGACGTACTCGACGAGTATGTTCCCGTTCTCGTAGTGGTCTCTAAGGAATAATAGCCGGATCTCTAGATGTTTTGTTCTGCGATACAGAATTGGGTTTTTGATTAATTTGATGGCTGAGGTGTTATCAATTCTGATCGGAATGCGCTCCTGGATGTCGATTTCGGACAGCAGTTTCTTCACCCAGAGCAGGCTTTTGAGGGCCTCAGCTGCGCTACAGAATTCTGCCTCCGTCGACGACTGAGCGACGCTCCCTTGCTTTGTCGACGACCAAATTACGGCGCCTCCCTGCCGCTCAACGAAAACTCCCGAGACCGATTTTCTGGTCTCAACATCGTTCGCGAAATCTGAGTCGGAGTAGACAACCGTTGGTAGCTGTTCATCCGAGCGGTATGTGATACCGAGTGACGGACACGATTTCAAGTATCTGAGAACACGGAGAGCCGCCTTCCAGTGCTGTTGCGTGCATCGATCGAAGTACCGTGCCAGATAGGACACGACAAAGGCCAAATCTACCCTTGTTCCAGTACACAAATACAGCAAACTTCCGATTAACTGCTTGTATTCTGTAACATTGCTAATTTCATCATCTGGTATCGAATAGATTGACGGGTCACATGGAGTTGATACTGGTTTCGCATCTTCCATCCCAAAACGCTTTACTATTTCTTTAGCATAGCGAGTTTGGTGTAGATGGATAGAATGATCCCTTCCGACTTCGATTTCTACACCTAGGAAGTATGACAGCGGTTTGTAGGTGATTTTGAGTTCTGACTCCAGTGATTTGAAAAATTCTTCTACAAATTCGATCGATTTGCATGCTAGTATACCGTCATCGACATAGACAACTATAATTGCTCGGTATTCTCCGTTTCTGTAGTAAATGCAAGAATCAGTCTTTGACTGAGTGAAGTCCCGAGCCAGGAGGATTGATCTCATCTTCTGATTGAATGCGTGGCTTGACTGTTTCAGGCCGTAAATTGCCCTGCTTAACTTCAGCACCTTGTTGGTCTTGTCTGAATATCCTTTCGGCGGCTTGAGATAAACCTCATCGTCCAGCGGCGCAGTCAGGAAAGCCTTCGCTACGTCAAATTGGTAGAGAATTAATTTTTCGGCTGCTGCCACACTAAGAATACATCTGATGGCCTCATGACGCGCCACGGGGCTGAATAACTGGTCAGCCGAGTAGTTTTCTCCGCAGACTTGATGAAAACCACGCGCAACTAATCTGGCTCGAAACGTTGCTTTACCAGATTTGGGACAAATCTTCTTCTTGAATACCCATTTGGTATCCACCGTCCGCATGCCTGATGGCAATTCAACCTCTGACCAAACATTCATTTTGGTCATCGCATCAAGCTCTTCCTTGATAGCAGCTATCCAGAATTTCTTTTCATTTCCCGCGATAGCCTCTTCGTAACTACCTGGCTCTCTCTCTCTATCATTCTTCTGCGAGCCCGCCTCTGTTTTGTTTTTGAACGATGTGGAGAGGGCGAGAATCTCAGCTGGCTCAACATCGCTCATCAACACATTGGCTTCTGCATCGATCCATTCATGTTCAAGTATCGAAAAACTTTTGCATTCCAATTGGGCAATTGCAGCTTGAGCTGACTCCTCTTGATCATCATCTTCGGGACCATTTGCCCTTGCCCGATTCATTTGTTCATTGTTTTCGTTTTCTGTTTCAGACTCGTTTTGATTTGGTTCGGCAGGCTGAGTTGGATTGTCAGGTGTTTTCAGTTCCAATAGAGGTTTTTCTTTGAAGGTTATATCTTTTGTGACGAAAATTTTCTGCACCCCCGGCACCCATGCACGATAGTCTAGGCCAAGTCCAGAGTATCCCATTAACTTTGCAGGTACTCGCTTCCTATCGAATTTCTTTTGTTTTGGATCGTGGATATCTATCCAGCAGTCTGCTCCAAATGGTCTCATTTGTCCGAGGTATGGCTTAGACTTGTACATGATTTCATATGCCGAAATGTTGAGTGCGTCATGGATGCTGGTAATATTCAGAACATCCGAACAGAAATGAATGGCTTCTGGCCATAGGAATTTCTTGTCAATCAAGCCTGCCGCAATCATAACGGTTCTTGCGAGGTTTACAATCGTTCGATTGCCTCGTTCCGAAATGCCATTTTGCATCGGAGTATATGGGCTACTGAAAGTCTGGTCCGCGCCAATTTTCTTGAAAATCTCTCTTACTCCTGCGCTGATGAACTCACCCCCGCCATCCGAGTGGAATCTCCTGACGTTCTTGCCAGTTAAATTGTAGAACCATGCTACGTAATGCTCAATTGACTCCAAGGTTTGATCTTTTGTCTTCAAGAAGTAAACCTTTCGGAATTTTGAGAATTCATCAGTTATCATCAAAAAATGTCAGGAGTTTCCAATGGAGGGAATGTTTGGTGAGCACAAATCTGAACGGTTCCTACTTCCTTTGCTTTGCCTTCAAAGGGTCTGCTATGATAAGTAGCTCTAGTTTGTTTGCCCTCAATGCAATTTTCACATTGATTCAGATCATCGGTGAATTCTATTTTCTTGAGTGACAACAACTTCTTCAGTTGATTTTTGTTCACGTGTGCGAACAAGTTATGGGCCTCTCGTAGGCTCACCGGCTCACTCTGACTGAAGAAATCTTCCTCCTCGTTCTCATCAGAATGAGGCTCAGCTTGAAAAACCTGACCATGGTCGTTTGCTTTGAGCTGGTATAGTCCACCGCTCAGGGTTACCCTCACACTAGCATCATTTTTCTTGATCTGCAGATCCTGCTTGTTGATTCTTACTTCGTATCCATCTTTCGCGATGCAGGCAATGGACAAGAGATTGAGTCGCATCTTAGGTACATAGAGTACATTCTTCAGTTCGATCTTCATTCTTTTCTTTTCATCTCCAACGTGCAAGATGATCGTGCCCTGCCCGAAAACCCGCAGGCGGTGAGCACTTCCAACCTTGACTTCCGGAATGTTGGAATGATTGGAGAAGAACGTGAACCATTTCTTCGAATTTGTCACTGAATGGGTGGCACCACTGTCGAGAACAAAAACGTTTGTTTCACGTTTGGATTCCGCCACATTAACTATAAATGCGTCAGCATACGATGCTGCTTCCACCACATGAGCTCTCGATTGATTTTGAGGACGTCTTGGTTTTCGACATTGGTTCTTCATGTGACCTTTCTGGCCACAATTATAGCATTTGATTTCGGATCTGCTTTCATTCTTCTGTACAAAAGAATGACGAGAATAGTTTCTGTTCTCTTGCATTTGATGTCTTCGCGCGTGATAACCTTGATTCCTTCTATAGCCTCCTCTTTGGGGCCTGCGCTGACCACTGACATTCATTTGTGCAAAGAGAGCATTTACATCATTGCTTTCCTTATCCTTGCGATATGCCTCTGCTTGTATCAACTCCAAGAGATTAGTGATCAGCTTTTCGGTTTCAGGCTTGGTTGACCAAGCGATGCGCATGGGTTCCCAATCTTTGGGAAGCGCAGCCAGCAGTCTTGAACACTTAATTTCATTGCTCACTGTGACATCAATTTCTGATAGGTCGTCCATTAATTTTCGATAGGCTTCAACATTTTCTATCACGGAGCGGGAATTTGAGAAACGGAATGACATGAATTCGGCCAAAGCTGATTCCTTCAAGGCTCCCGCTTTCTTTATGAAGTGATCACTGACTTTACTCCATATTTCAGCGGCTGTAGCCTTATCAGCTTGACCATAGAAAAGATACGGAAAGAGACCGGAATCAATTGCCCGAAGAAGGGCCATTTTAGCCTTGGGATCTGCCTTATTGAATCTGTCAATGATTAGCTGCTGTTCAGTCGTTGGAGTTGTATTCTTGGGTATCTCTGGGAGTTTCAATTCTCCCTTGGTCACAAGCCAAAGATCCTTGTCTTGTTGTAAATAGATAGGCATTAGGGTCTTGAAAGAAATGATATTGTGGCCATCACGTGCCAGGGCGACTGGGCAAGCACCCAGCTTAACGTCGTTGTTAGTGGCCATCGTCCCTGGCGCGAGTTACTCTTGTCACAGAAGGGAATCACTCACTGATGCTAGGTTTCTAGTATTCAAAACTTGATTTCACTGAGTTGACTTACTCGAGGTTCTTCGTGCTGATAACGTGTTCGAGTTTGCACACACAGACAAGACGAGATGGTTTGGCGGATGCCTGCACAGTAGTTTATTTAGCCGAATCAGTCCTTTATATATGAAACCGTCACCGTACGTAGGGGAGGGTCGAAATGACCCGTAGTTACCTCAGAGGCCTCTTAGGGCCTCTTGGATCTTAGCTTCAGTCACCATGAAGCTTTCTAACTAAAATATCTCGTGAACACGGCTTAGAGAATAATTCTCAACAGTAACCTATAAGCCACCCCTTGTTGATAGAAATCACCCCTTGTGTTTTCAAAATGACCTTATCTCGATGAACTCACTGTAAGCAGCAGGTGAACCGTAAAAAAAGAGGCAAAGTGAAGTGTACCCATAGGCGACAAATTGTGGTGTGCCTATAGGCGGCAAAATCCTAAATGCGGCCCTGACGGTCAGTAAGGGAATCCCTCAACCAGCGGACAGTTTTTGGGTGGATGCCTATGATGTCAAGTTTCCGGAGCAAGAGCGAGTGATCGATACGGTCAAAAGCTGATTTCTGATCGTAGTACGAAGCAATGAAACGGAGATCGTACGTTTATGAAGATGGCCCATTCATTGACCATCGCTGTCAGTTAAGTTGTGGAGCACAGTTGCTCGCTGTCCTTCCTCACAACGTGCTACAGTGACTCGCGGGATGGACGATGGGTATGTTCGACCCCTCTGGCTCCCCAGAATTGCTTTCCTGGTTAGAAATTGTCCGCGTGCTTTCACGGATCGAAGGACAACTGAATGAAGACAGACATCCCGCGACAATTTTTCTCAGAGAATGTTTCGATTATCGGGTAATTGTTGCTTAGACTCAACGTGGCGATAGCAGTGGGTTGACTTGCTTTCCGAAGAGTCCGTTCACTCGCGTTCCACGTCCGAGATAATCCGCGTGAGTACATGGAGCGGCGCTGAGGCTTTTGACTCCTGTAAACGGTACACTTTCCAATAAGTATCGACTGTGTAACGATGTTATTATGTTGATTATGAATCAGTCGTCCTACGGAAATCTCAAGATAAAGACGCACACGTAACGCTTTCAGACTTGTTTACCTGGGCACTCGTTCACGCGGTACAACCGTCCTTTCCCGCTGTCATCCGCGTGGTCGCCTCTGTTTTCGTGATTATTCGTGTCATGGTTGGCTTCAGCCATGATGCTCTTTTCCGTCGTAGTTCCCGTAGTCAATAATCTTCCCCTACAACTTGCTTCTGTTGTAGCGGGTTGGGCGGTGGGGCCGGCTTGCCCCTCTGGCTCCGTTACATTGCGCTCCACGTCAGGAGTTGTCTGCGTGCTTCCATGGATCGAACCTGTGGCTTCACTGCTCCTGAAATACGCAATTGCGGTAGCTGTCGCATGAGGTTTCGTCAGAATTCGCGGCACCACGAAACCTAGCAGAAGAATCGGATCCAAATAAGCTCCGTGACGTACCTCGGTAAACGTTTTCGCCGATGCTGTCCATTCGAGGTCTCCATAAGCGTTTGCGCAGCCTTTTTTCAGGAACCGCCGATTGAGCTCATGCACGGTCTCGTCGTCGGCGTCAGTCGTAATAATCGTGTTGGTGGTTATCGATAGCATGAGTTTCTCGGCATATTCTCGAGTTTGCAAATTTTGGAACATTATGGCGGAACCTCCGCAATCTTTAAGTTTCTCCGTGAAGTCGGGCCGGAGGCCCAGAGTCACGCTTTTGCACGATTCGTCAATGAGGGTGACGTTCCTCTCTGCTCTCGTACGGCCGTCTTGGCAGTTGATGTGATGTATCGGGCCCACTTCGAAGAGCACCGCGAGAAGATCGACGACAGCGCTCAGTTCATTTCCGTAACTTTTAGTAATTGACAGCATATTTGTATGTAGCGGGGGTAGTGCGTCCTCCGGGAGGCTGATTACTTTGCTCCACTGGAAAATTTTCCGAACTCTTAGGTTGGCTCCGACAACATGTGACGAACTCCGGTCACACACGGTATCACCATGACTCAGTAGATTCGCCCGATTCAGTTCAATGATTCACGTACCTTACTTAGGGTTAACTCGTATGCATGATCCGCAGGCCTGATGCGCCTGGTTTCCCTCCTTGATTTTGAACATGTTGAACCGAAAGCAACTTCCCACTCTGACCGTTTCGTAGACTTGCTTAGCCATTTCGTCCCACGCGGTTACGTTTATCTTTCCGGTCTCATCCTGGATCATAAAACGGAACACACTCAGGGTATCGTTCTCACAGGGTCGCTGGCGAAGAGTTGTCTTTGAACACACCCTTCCGTCCAGGGATTTTCCGATCCTATTTGGTCGTGGTGTGTAGATGTGTTCGGAACCGCCTGCGGATAACGCGAAAAACGAATGCGCTTTAGTCAGGCATCGCTAGTTAGGCTGTTTTGTCACGGGTATCGCTTCATCCAAACAATCATTGGTACTGTTCTAAAGTAGGCCCAGCGACTTAAACCACGAAAGGCCAACACGCCACGGCGGGACTTGAGCGCGTATTGGGTGCGGTAGCTGGCAGGCAGCTTTTTGTTCGTGCCGCTCGCTACGCTCGCGGGCAAAGAGGAATCCGGCTGGTCCAGCTGCAACACTCACGGACCCATGAACAGCTCCAGCATCCGTTTCACTCAACCCGCCATCCGCGTGTTTACCATCCGCCATAAGTCGCCGGGTGTATTTTAGAACAGAACCCAATCATTCAATGTAAAACGCCGACTTCTGCTCACGTGATTTATCTTTTTCTGGCTTCTTCGGCTGCTTGACTACAGCTTTAACGCTTTCGGGGGTTGTCGAGATCGCGACGATGGCCGATCGCGACGATTCCGAGGAGTTGGTTCTATCGAACACAGCTATGAGTGAAGGAACGGCTCCTAGTAAATCAGCGGGACCCTCTCCGTCGACTTCGGACATCAAAAAGTCTGGAGAAGCCATAGTATCACCTTCATGAGAAAGCAACCGCCATTTTCACTTTTGCTGCTGGCTGTTTGACTTCCGGTTGTCGTGCCTCGGTTCCTACTGGTGCTGTATACGTTTGCGCTGCTTCAGCGGAGGCTTTGAAAATAGTTCGTCAGAAAATGGGTAGGTCGACGTACGCGACACCAAACTCGAACGAAAACTTCGACGCTGACCTCTCGCGCTACACTGGGTTTTGATGGACGCCGCCCCCTTGATTTGTTTGCCTTTCGTTCGCTGCACTCGCCTCAGCACAATAGCATTTGTGGTACGATACTACGATTTGTGGCGCGCAGCCTTTTTCGAGAACACACTGTGTCATCATTTTCCTCCCTTGCATGTAACAACCCCATTATGAGCGGTGTGCACCCATGAGCCAGAAAACCCATGAGCTAGAAACCCATGAGCTAGAAAACCCATGAGCTAGAAAACCCATCAGCTAGAAAGCCCATGAGCCAGAAAATTTGTGGTGTGCTCTCTGAGCTGGCGAAGCTTCTATGGACGGCGTCGACACGAGCCATTGTCAGCTGGACCGCATGCCATGCTTGATTGCTTTCTCGGTGGATCTCCTTCGGCATTTCAACCCACACCGTCCTCTCGTCCTTCGGGAGATGGAGTTATCGGTCTCTGATGATGCGTGAGTCGACACTGCATCTTGACCACTTCTGGAACTGCTCAAGTTTATCTTTCCAAACGCACTGTGCCAACAGATGGGAACTTATTTGGGAAATCCGTAATCAGTGGCTGGCGAAGCTGTGCCTAGATATCCTCTCCCATTGCAATTATAGCGTTGCATTCCATCTTTCATTTCTCTCGCCCCTCATTCATCATTCGGAGCTGCGTGGAATGAATATAAGATTATGCTCCAATTTTAATGAAACAGTCATTCCGATACTGCTCCTGTTGTCCCATCTGTGGGGATGCATTGGGGTCTTCGCCTCCAATAGGAGAGTGACGTTTGATCATCTTGTGATGCACGTACAGGTGCTCAGCGGTGCGGATAGTCCTGAGAGATGCACTCCGTAAGCCGGAGTGCGACTCTGATGAACGTCAAAGCAGCGAAATCTTTGACGAAGTCCACAGTCTACCGGGTCGTGTTGACGCTACGCATAGAAGCTTCGGTGGCTCAGAGAGCACCCCACAAATTTTCTGGCTCATGGGTTTTCTAGCTAATGGGTTTTCTAGCTCACGGGTTTTCTGGCTCATGGGCGGTAATCTTATGAGCGATTACCTTCGGCTGACAGAATCCATCTGCAGTGATGAACGCCGCCTTCTCCATCGCCTTTCTTGTCATTGGTCTCTGAAAATACCCCCACGCCAAATCGAACGTTGAATACATGTTGTTCCCTCCAATCTATTCAAGAATATCGTCAATCAACGGTAACGGATAATTTATTTTGACTGTTTGCGGGTTTAGCTTGCGATAATCGAACACCACACGGCAGCCGCCATCCGCAGCAGTTTTCACCAGCAGTACTGGACTCGCATATGCCGACTGAGAGGGTTCAATCATTCCGGCTCTTTTCATCTGATCCAGAATATCTTGGAGTTCCTCTCTCTCCTTCGCTGACAGTCGATATGGTTTGCTTCTGACCGGCTTACTTCCCCTCAACCTCTCCGTGCCTGGGGGCGGCAAATTCCTGAATGCGGCCCTCCACAAGATACAGGGTATGGTTATTCCTTTGCAGTAGGGTACGTACACAGAGTGCCAACTGGGGCGAAACTCAATATTCGCGAAAAAACGCCACCCGTCCGCAACCGGTTTGTCTCAGGTGCCAACCGGAGGAACACGAAAAACCGCACACCGATAACACGAAAATGCCGCCCCCTTTGCACTGCCCCCTTCCTCGCCCTGTAGCTGCGCCACTGTTCCCTCGCATGAATAATTCACTGGACGGAATGCTGGAAATTGATAGAGCTCATTTAGTGGGTACTTGCCATCATGTAATCAATCTGGAAGTGCCGCGCGTTCGAACGGAAGAATGCTCTTCGCCAGTGACTACAGTGTACTTTCAACGCTCGCCCGCCTGCAAATCTGCCGCGCGTTCGAACTAATGGCGGAAATGTGCACTCGAATCTGAACTATAAATGTGCATCATGCACTGAAATATGCCCGACGAATTCGCGGGAACGTCCGAATCGACCACCTAAAAAACGAGCATGTGTCTCAGAATATGGAATCGGAGAACATGTTTGTCGGAGGAGACATGGACGCCCGTCATCCCAGGTGGAAGCACCGCTTCCTGAGTCGAGGACCGTCTTGGTCGCGCCGTTTGCCGCCGCCGGACTCGATTTCTGCGGACCGTTCTACGCGCTCATCCGGGATGCAATGGAGAAGATCTACATGGCAGTTTTCTCGTGTACGTCTACTTGAGCAATACATCTGGAAGTTGTGCCATCCATGAGCACGATTCAGACTCATCTGGCGCTGCGCCGATTCCTGGCATTGTATCCCGCCTGCCGCGGCTTCATCTCTGACAACGCTCGACAGTTCCAGAAGGCTGCGACGGATGTCGAGAGGGTTTTCAATACCGTGCGAGCACCAGAAACCCGCGAGCTTCTTGCAAGCAGGAGTGTGGAATGGAAGTTCAATACGCCGAAAGCCGCGTGGGAGGGCGGCCTGTTCGAGAGAGTCGTCGGCACGGTGAAAACCGCACTCGCTAAAACACTCGGCCGCAGCCTCATCGGTTATGAGGAATTCAGGACCGTCGTCGCTGAGCTGACTGCGATTATAAATGAGAGACCGCTCACTTACGCACCATCTGACGCCGATGAGCCGCTCCCGCTGTCACCGGCTCACTTTCTCCGTGGAGGACCGCACGCGGCTCCATTGGCCTCAATACTTCCGCTCGATCGACTAGGACCGGACGGAGCTTTGCCCGGAGATGAGTTGAGACGACAGCATGTGGCCAGAACGACAGTCTCCAAGGCGCTCTCGGTAAGGTGGTATCGTGAGTATCTCCTGCAGCTTCGATCCGCAAATCGTGTCCGAGGTGGACTTCAGCAACCGCTGGAGGTCGGTGAAGTTTGTATGTTGCGGGACGACAATCTGCCTCGTGTTCGTTGGATTCTAGTGAGGATCGAGCAAGCTCATGTTGGCAGGGACGGAAACGTGCGCACCTACACAGTACGGTTCCCGAATGGTACGGTGACTCGACGCGCTGCCCCGCTTCTGTACAGACTGGAGCTCCGCGAGCCTGCGGGGTCCACTTCGGCTGCGCCTGCAGCGCCGGGATCGTGGAGAGTTTTTTTTTCGACAGATCGAGTCAGAGTATGTTCATAATGTAAATTGATCTAAATCATGTAATACTCGAGAAAGAAGAAAAAAAAAGGATTGGCCTGTTTTTCCGGGGCGAGGGTCAAATATTCCAAACCGCGTCTTTTAATCAAAGAGAACTTGCAATATGAGATTCAACTGTGATTCGATTTGAACACCAATACCGAGCATATGCAACTTTGTGGCACCAAAATAAACAGAGAGCGGAAAAACGCTCAAGAGTTAACAACCTGATCCCACGGTGTTTTCCGTTGTTCTCCCGTTGAAAAAGCGAGAGAAATAAGCCGTCAGCATCTCAACTGTTCGACTGACGAAGCTCACGCCATCCCCTATCTCGATTACAAGTTGTAACACCATTGTCAGCGATAATGGGTTGTCGTTTCAGAGAGCGTCGAAGGAAATCAAGGCGATCTACGATCACATTCGCGATGGGAAAGTAAAGAAAATGCTGGCCAATAACTTCATATCATGGCGATTCAACACTCCGACGTGCAGCTGAGCAGGGGGATTTTTTGAAAGGATGATACAATGCGTGAAGAGGCCACTCCGCAAAATCTTGGGAACGGCCGTTCCGCATTCCCGAGATCTCGAAATAATCCTCAGTGGCATCGCAGCGATGATCAACCGAAGGCCCATCACGGTCGTCCCTTCCGACGCCAATGAACCTCAAGCGCTCAGCTCATTCGATCTTCTGTCAGCTACCGAGGAGACCTTCATGCCGCACCACGACTTGCAACCCCACACGCGGGCCGATCGAGATAAAGCCATCCTCGCGAAGAGACATGAATACCAACAAAGACTTCGCTACGCGTTTTGAAAAAGGTACCAAAGAGAGTATCTCCAATACCTCAAAACAGCTCACAAACAGCCAAACTCAGAGGTCAGGTCTCTGCAGATCGGAGACTTCTGCTTACTCGAGGACCCGGCAAGCAGCCGAGCCCTCTGGCCGTTATGCAGAGTGATCGCGTTTCCAGAAGACGTCGAACCAGCCAACTCCACATCATGCACCGTAAAAACGGCTAAGGGTCAAATTCTCAAGCGCCCCATCAAGAAAGTGTATCCTATAGAAAAATCAGTTAAATAACGTCCAAGTCTACATACCGGCTCAAAAGAAAACAACTAATCACCTTACAAAGAGCAACATTTATTCTGCCCTGAGAACTGCAAAAGCAAAACATAGAATTTTTTTTTGCCTCCGCGGCGATCTCCGCACAGCTTTACTCTAACCACCCCGGCTCGCCATGCCCATGCAACGTCGAAGAAGCGGGCAATTTTCAACCCCCGTGGCGGTCAGGCCGCCACATCGTTGATACCTGATGAGAGCGCCTTCACGGGATCGTTCTGCACCCGCTCGTAAAATGTTGTAAGCATCGCGAGACAAAGAATCATGAATCGCTTTCCGCGAAGAATCGTGCAGAGCGCACAGCGCAGAATACAAGTCGGCGTCCAAAGCGACTTCATGACGCTCAAGGCGAAGAAGGAGGTCTCGTATGTGAGCGTGCACTGGGGCTTCTACATATAGTCAATACACCTTCACTTAATGTCACACCCTCAGTCGTTCATTACTTCGGGTATCTTCAATCACTCATTCATTCAATCGTACACACTCGCTACGTGATCACACACTCATTCATCAACACTCTACTACTCTCGATTGACTACTCGTCTCTCGTCTGCAATCATCTTGCAACTCTCATTCTCTCTTCTTTCTCCGCTGTTTAGCTTCAGAATGAAGAGAAATACCGCGATGCCGCAGACGCACGCGGTTACAAGCCCGTAGGTTTCGTCTCGATTATAGGCTCCAACAAAAAACCTATAAGGCAAGATCCACCTAATTCCAGAGCGAGTGGTCCGATTTCCTCCCAACCCGGCATCGTAAAGAATTCGACTGCAACGAAGTAATCCGAGAGTTGTGAACGGCTGGTCTCGTGACTGTCTCTGATTCCGTCTCCTCCGTCGCTTCTTCCAATTGATCTGAACTTCGAGCTTTGCTGACCTCGCTTCCGCGTAGACTGGTGCCTGGCTGAAGGATTGTTCGTCATAAAATTTATAAAGGAGGATGTCGGAGCAGAGCCCCAAAGGGGATTTCTCGAAAATGCAAGGCATTCTGCAAAATCAAAAAGAAAGAGATATATCAGGCAGGGAAGCGAAGCAGCTCTCCGTCGATCAATAACGAAAAATGAATAATCACACATCTACCACGTACCTCAACCGTCGGTCCTGGTCACCAAGGGTAACACCGTCACAGCTCGAGGCAGCAAACGTCCAAACACGTCGAAGTTGAAAAACAACAGGGAACGGGTCGACGGAAAAACGGCGCAATCGGTCGGGCTGGAACCACGAATGCCACGAGCCAAGCCAAGAGAGCGCGCGCCACGAAGGAGAGAGACACGCGGAATCCTCCCCATCTCGATGCCATCCGAGCTCCAATGTCAACTCGAAATTCGCCTCCAGAACCAGGAGAAACCAGTGTTTTCACTCTTCTCATAGTTCGGTCGCCACACCCCAGAACGGCAGGCAGTAGACAAGATGAGAATTGACATACGCATCATAGAGGAGTTTTCCCCTCCTATGGCCGGCAATATCACACAGGTTCTTCAGCAAATAAATTGCTCTAGTCAGCTTTTTGCTGATTCCATCAACATGCAGTTTTCAGTTTAGTCTCTCGTCTACAGTCTGTAACATGAAATTATCGACACCCGGTTTTTCCCGTTTTCCTGAGCTACTGAATAAATTAAGTCGCACTAGTGCCGAGGGAAGCTTATTCTTGACTGGATTCTGCAGTTTCAATCAGTAGAAGTCCATAATCTGCACATTCGGAGTCAAAAAGTGAAAATTCCCGAAATGTCGTGTAACACGAAATTATCGACACCCACGAATGCGTGCTTCTTGCAAGTTCCACATCGGACCTTCCAGACGGTATTGGCGGGGAAGTCAAGGGAATGCGGTCAAAGTTCGTCAGTGTTCCATCCATCACCTTTGTGGTCCGTTTTGTGTACGATCTTCGCTTCATCAAATATGGGAAGAAAGCCGGGTTTGACCCCACAAGAGCGGATCCGCGTGGATCAATTGCACGGCGCTGGTCTCAGCGCGAGAGCTATCGGGCGAGAATTGGGAAGAACAGCGGATGTGGAGTTGCGATACTTGAGATTGGGTGTCAACTATGCAAGAAGAAGCTACAAAACCGGGGAAACCAAGCTCACAGATCGTCAGAAGCGCAAAATTGTCAATGATGCGAGCAACCAAACCACATCCTGTGCCCTGATCAAGCACTCGGATGATCTGCCGGTGCACAGACAGACAGTTTGGCGAACTCTGAAGGCCGCAGAGCACATCAAATTCAAGAAGAGGCAAGGCAAGTCGCCGTTGACGAAGAAGCACAAGGAAGAAAGATTGAAACGGGCTCGTGAGTGGATGTCGTGGACCGTAGAATGGGACAAAGTGGTCTCCAGCGACGAGAAAAAGTTCAACTTGGATGGTCCAGATGGTTTCAAGTTCTACTATCACGATCTCCGCAAGGAACCCCGGTTTTCCTCGAAGAGGCAGTCGGGGGGCGGCTCTGTCATGGTATGGGGGGCCGTTACCCGTCGCGGTACTTTCGATCTGGTCTTCATCGACACCACAATGATGGGAGAAGACTACAAAGACCTTCTCCAAATCCATCTGAAGCCGCAAGCTTTGGAAAAAATCGGCGAGGACTTTGTTTTTCAGCAAGATTGTGCATCGGTTCACACGGCGAAGGTGGTGAAGCAGTGGTTTGCGCGCGAAGAAGTGAATGTTTTGGACTGGCCGTCGAAGAGTCCAGACCTGAATATCATAGAAAATTTGTGGGGAGCCTTAGTTCGGCTCGTTTGTGCCAATGGGAAGCAATACAGCTCGCGAGAGGAGCTGAAAACTTCGATCATCTCGGCCTGGGCGAAGATCGGGGAACGGAAGATTAAACCGTTGTATGATTCCCTCCCGAAACGTATTTTCGAAGTTATCATGGCCAGAAGAGGCAGCACAAAGTATTAGTGACCGAGATCAGGTCCGATTTTCGGTTCTTTGAATCAGAATTCCAGCTGTCGATAATTTCATGTTACACGCAATTTCCGTTATTCACAGTTTTCGCCCTCGAACCTCTAAGTTATCAAGTCCCGCGCACGCGGATGCTATTCCCTTGTAATAAAATAGGATTTCATGGTCTTAGCAACTTCGTTATCAACCCTTGACTCGGGAAATCCGGGAAACTCGGGTGTCGATAATTTCGTGTTACAGACTGTATTGTGCAGCCCAGGAACCTGGCATTTTTGACTCTATCGATCTGAACTCCCTCCAGAGCAACATTCAGATAGATAGTGTCTCTCGATCTCGCCGAAAAAGTCATGTCCTGAGTCTTTTGAGCATTTAGCTTGAGCAAGTTCGTTTTACACCATGCAGCTATTTGAGTCAGATCCCGCTGCACGATCCTCTCCAACTCGGAAGGCGAGTCACAAATATATACCAGTGTCGTATCATCCGCAAAGATGGTCGTGGTAACCTGGCACACAGCTGGCAGATCGTTAATGACAACCAGGAAACCCAGCGGTCCGAAAATGCTGCCCTGCGGTAGGCCAAGTTTAACAGGGATGAAAGAGCTCTGTGTGTTTCTACTCTTGTACTCTCTGATGCCTGTTCGACATATACGAGCTTATCAGATCTAGAGCTTCCCTCTGTAGTCCATACGCTTCCATCTTTGCTTCCAGAATTTCTTTCCGTACAGAGTCAAATGCCTTACACATGTCTATCATGAGCATTCCACACGTTTTCCCTTTATCGACTGCCTCTCTTATACTTTCGATTGCCTTGCACACCGCATGATTCGTTCCTCTTTTCTCCGATAGCCGAATTGATGGGTCTAGGACATTTCATTTAAAAACATGGCGGCGCTGAAATGTAAACAAATCATGACCGGGATGCCTTTAGCGGAGAGGCTCTCAGGACCTGAAACAGCCGAGCTCATGATGGGAGGGGTGGCGGTCAAGTGTTCGCATGTTGTGATCGCATGAGCAGACGCTTTCAGAGGGAAAGGAGCTCACGGAAGCGGAGTTTGGCGCAAGAGGAGGACCGTTTCGAGTGTTTTAAACCTAACCTAACCTTTCGGATCTATGTCAGATGAACAACTCCCAAGATGGCGGCGGGGGCATAAAATGAAGTTCAAGCCGTAAACTTGGCTCTCAAATCCAACCCGCTGTGTTCAAACCCGACCCACTTAGGACTGCCAATCGATCACATGGCTTTCAATTCGAAAATATCGTCAAAAAACGGAATTCGCTTCCACGGCCGCCATCGTTGAGTTGTTCATCTGACGCATCCCCAACCTTTCCTGCTCGAAGCATTTGCTTCGATGTGCGCTGAAGTGGCCGACAAGAGCAAACTTGCGTGCAGTCCTATGAGCGTACACCTCCTCTCCCTCGAATTCGTCTGCAAGGTACCACGTCAACATGCGAACACTTGGCCGCCTCCCCTCGGATTAGCCCCTATTGCTGCCGAATATCCTTGCCGAGCAAGGCTGCTCCGTGGATTTCTCCGCTTCATTCTTCCACCTGATCAAGGTGCTGCTTGTCCTATTCAGCGAACTTCCCGATAGGCAATCCTGGAAATCATAATCAGATCCTGGTTGAAAACTTCTCGCCCATCCAGACTCTCGGTTCTATGACCGTCTATTTGAGAATCGGGCTGCTTCTCCGCTATTCAAGAGCCGTCAAGATTCAGAATCGTGAGCGCTGTGCCCTGCCATTCTCTCCCAGTCGAATTGGCTGCCCTTTCCCGCGAGCCGCGAGCGACCGATCTATGATGATGATGATGATCTGTTTACATTTCTGCGCCGCCATGTTTTTAGATGAAATGTCCGTTTCCCCGAGGCAAGGAGTCTAGGCCAGCGGTTCCCAAAGTAGGGCCCCCTGCCACGCCCCCCCTGGGGGGGCGTGGAACGATTTTCGGGGCGGCCTGGCGCATTATCCCAGTATCAGCGTTTCAATACTATGGATGGAAACCGAAACATAATCTTGAAGTGAAGAGAAACCCTGGTCGAATCCTCCTCTAGGCCCCACTTCTTGCCCGAAATTCGAAAGAAGTCTCGACAGGGGGGGCGCGGGACGAAAAAGTTTGGGAACCGCTGGTCTAGGCCATCGTCCCGCATAACAAACGAAGAGCAGACGACGAGCAGCGAGGATGAACGCATTCCGGCGGAGGCGGGCGGTCGGGGGCACGGGGAAAACGTCGCCCTCCCCGAGAGCGAGCCCGCTATGTCAGCGGAGAAATCCCAGCGGTGTCCAGCGTTCTTGCGGTGGACTGTAGGTAGCACGCGCCCCGCGAAACAGGTTCATAGTTGATCTTGATGGATTCCGTGGAGCGAACAAGCTGCAGGAAGCGGGTTACGGAGAAGGAGGTTAATCCTTCAATAGTAGAGCCTGGAATCCCCGGGTGGCATACCACGCTGGCGATTAGTGAGGAACCTGTGGGGGCTCTAACCAAGCCTTTGGGAAGATCTTCATCAGGTGAAGATCGACCCTTAACCTGGCTGCTCCATCGCTCGTCGAAAATCCAGAGGTTCTTTCAGTGCAGGTTTGTGACCGGATGGGACCCTGCAGCAACCGATCGGGGGGGCACTTCTGAGGCCACAACTGGACGCGTTAGGCGAGTTTGGAAGCTGAGAGCCAGGCTCTACCATCGAATAATTAGCCTCCTTCTCCGTCACCCGCTTCCTGCAGCTAGTCCGAACCGCGGAATCCATCAAGATCAACTATGAACCTGTGTCGCAGGTCGCAGGGCGCGCGCTACCTACAGTCCACCGCAAGAACGCTGCATACCGCCGCGATTTCTCCGCTGACATCTCGGGGATAGCGACATTTTCTCCGTGCCCCCGACCGCCCGCCTCCGACGGAATGCGTTCATCCTTACTGCTCGTCGTCTGCTTTTCGTTTGTTGTGCGGGACGATGGGGGTCTAGAGTCTAGGCAATAAGGACAAGGACCCGAGGTACTTGGGCAGTAGACGCCCGGCGACTTACCGGCAGTGGCGTAGCCAGGATTTTTTTTGGGGGGGGCGGTTCTATGTTATGAGGGGGGGCGGTTGGATACTCCGGACACCGCGGTATAGGGAATTAACATGGGACGGAAAAATTACGGGGGGGGCGATCGCCCGATCGCCCCCCCCCTCGCTACGCCACTGCTTACCGGTGCTTGTTGGAAGGCGCCGCACGGGCGACTTGCTGGTCTATGGAGGGGAGAGGGCATAGGAGTGGTCGGTTGGAGAGGAGGGAGCCGCGCGAAAACAGGTACGAGAGATCGCTTGGAGGATGGCTTCGAAGGGATCCTGGCCCGCGAGATGCTTTCTCCACATTGTTATCTCTTGCTCTTTGCGATGCTAGTTTAGCTAGGAAAAGTGAGAACAACTGGCTACGAGTTCACACAATGCGCTGGCGCGCCGCTAGCTGACACTGCTGGATGTGTGCAGTCGTCTGCTATCGACGGACACAATTTATTTTGAATTATATTATGAATTCCCGGCGGGAATATTATAACATCCTCTCTTCTCAGGGGGTTGACTTATTCGTTGTTCCTCGACCGTGGCAGTGACAAGTGGCGTCGTCCTGCGAGTGCGTACGTTTCCGCCGAATATCTGGAATTAGGAAGCGGAATTCTCGACGATCTTCGGACCGTCACATCTCCACCCGCGTTCTGCGATGGTCCAGCTCGCGTTGCCTCCGTCAATGGCTGGACGTTGTTCGCGACCGCGTCTGGCTGGGCTGGAGCTGGCTCGTCGTTAGATGCCTGTTGAACCGTCAACACATCTCCGGACGACTCGAGACGCGGGGGCACTGCAGACGTCGGGATATTTGCTGGAAGGGGGCCAAGGGGTATGTTAGCGTCGGGAATCTCCTGCAGCTTACGGGGACGGAGTAACTTGCGGTTCCGTCGGAACTGTCGCCCCGTCTCGGTGCGCACCACATATGACCTGGGGTATGCTGTGATGCCGATGACAGTCGCCGGAATCCATTCGCGAGTTGCGACCTGCATCCAGACCTGTTGCCCGATTGTGAGGGGCGGAAGCTCGTGAGTCGTTCGATCGAAATATTCCTTGGCGGCGTCTGCGTTTTTCGCTAACGACTCCTTTCGTCTACTCCAAAGCCCGGATCGTTGATTCTCCAAGGCTGCTTTCGGAACGGGCGTCATGTTGCGGATCGTTCTCCCGTTTGACAACTCTGCTGGAGAAATGCCGTCCTTCGCTGGTGTGGTTCTAAGGCTGAGTAGCGCCATATCCATGTCGCCGCCCTCCTCGAGCGTCTTCCCCATAACAGCCTTCAGCGTCTGTATCGTGCGCTCCACGAGACCGTTGGCCTGCGCATGTGTCGGCGAGCTGGTTCTCAGTTCAATGTCCCAAACGCGTAGCTTTTGATGAAACTGCTCACTCGAAAACGGTGGACCATTGTCCGAGATCATCAACTGAGGCACGCCGTGAATGGTCCACCATCGCGACAGAGTTTTGATTACTGAGCCGGCATTGGTGGAGTGCATCTTCTCCACCAGAAAATCTTTCGAGAAGTAGTCCACGACAACGATGTGCGGATCCCCTCCAAGATGGAACAGGTCCACCCCAACCATTTGCCATGGGTATGCAGGCGGAGGAAACGGCATTAATGGTTCTTTGCTATTGGCCCTAGCATGTCGCTGGCAATGCCGGCAGGAGTCAACCAAATCTCGAATGTCCGCCGTCATGTTCGGCCAGTAAACCGTCGTTCGCGCCTGCCTCAGCATCCGCTCATGACCCTGATGAGCACCGTGGAGATGCCCCAGGATGAGCTGTCTGGAGCCTTGAGGAATGACCAGCCTCTGCGCTCTGTATATAAGGTCGTCCTCGACTGTGAGTTCTTCCTTACATTCCCAGAACGGTCTTGCGGCAGGGTCCACTGATGATTTGTGATGAGGCCATCCCTCGGCAAGATATCTCGCGACTTGGATCAGCTGTGGGTCCTGCAAGGTCCCTGCTCGTATGGTAGACCTGCGAGTCTGCGAGAGTGAGGTCATGGCGTGAATTTCGACCGCGCGCGCCTCTAGCTCAGGCGTGTCGATCCTCTCATCGCTGGGAGCTCGCGACAGGGCGTCGGCAATATACATGTATTTGCCGGGCACGTACGTGAGCTGAAAATCGTAACGGAGCAGACGCATTAACATTTTCTGGAGTCTGGGGCTGATGAGTGCGAAATTTTTCTTCACAATGCTGACCAGGGGACGGTGATCGGTTTCAATGTTTACCTTCGCCCCATGAATGTAAAAGTGGAAACGTTCGCATGCGAATACTATCGCCAAAAGCTCTTTCTCGATTTGTGCGTAGTTTTCCTGGGTGGGAGTAAGGCTGAGTGACGCGTATGCTACCGGTTTCCCATCCTGGATGAGGGCGGCGCCGAGACCATATGATGAGGCGTCGACGCTCAGAGTCGTGGTTTTGCTTGGATCGAAGTGGGTAAGAACCGGCGCATTTGTGAGATCATCTTTTAGTTGCTGGAACGCCCTTTGAGCATCGTCGGACCAATTGAACTCTCCGTCTGACTTGAGGAGAGCTCTCAACGGGGCGGACTTCTGAGCACAGTTGGGGATGAATTTTGCTACGTAATTGACGACTCCCAGGAAACGACGGACCTCCTTTGCGTCTTTCGGCGCAGTCATAGCCTGGAGTGCAGCCACGCGACTTTGTGGCACTGCGATCCCGTCCTGTCCGATCTCATGACCAATGAATCGTACAGCTGGGCGGCAATATTGGAGCTTACTTCGCTTGAGCTTGAGCCCAACTTTTCGACATCTATCAAAGAAGTTCTGTAGATTGTCGTCGTGCTCTTCCTTCGTTGCTCCGTATATCAGGAAGTCGTCGACACAGCTTAAGACACCGGGAAGATCGGCGAACCTGGCGTGAACGACCTCTGAGAATCGCTCTGACGCGTCGACGATTCCAAAAGGCAATCTCTTGAACTGGAAGTTGCCCCATTGCGTTGAGAATGTGCACAAGTCACTCGCTTTCTTGTCCAGTGGGAGATGCCAAAACGCCGAGTCGCCGTCGACGACCGTGTAGAATTTTGCACCACCGAGTGTAGCGAAGATCTCGTCTGCTCTTGGCATTGGGAAGTTTTTTCTTCGAAGATGGGGGTTTATGTATCGTGGGTCGAGACACAACCTCAGGCCTCCGTCCTGCTTTGAAACTACAACCATGGGCAGAACGTATTCCGTCGGTCTTGTGACCCTCTCAATCACTCCCCGTGCTTCCATCAGCTTCAGCTGGGCATGTATCTTGTGCTTGATGCGAATAGGGGCCCTGCGTGCCGGAAATATCTTTGGCGGAGGTTTCTGATTCTCCTTGAAGCTCAGGGATTGGGTTGCAGAGATGATGCCCAACTTCCCGTCGAACAGGTCCTCGTTCGCCTCAATGATTGCGGGTGTTCTTTCCTCGACAGCCTGTATTGCCGAGGGTTCCACACGCGGTCTCTGAACCAGCTGCATGCCGACGCATTCCGGGAATCCCAGGATCGGTGGACCCGGCGTGTGCACGATGAAGAACTTCACGCGGTGTTGTTTCGGGTCTCCCGGAATCTTGCAAGTCAATTCACAAGTACCGGCCGTCTCAATTTGATGGTTAGAGTATGAAATAAGAGATCGGTGCGTTTGGTTGAGGGTCGGGCGTAGGGGAAGAGCATTGAAGTTCTGCAGTGGTAGAACCGAGACTTGAGCGCCGATGTCGAGCTTGAACTTCGTGGGAGTTCGACTTTTTTCAACGATGAGCTCTTGCCACCACGCGTTGCGTGATGTACTTCTCCCGCTAGTATCAGCGATTTCGTCGAGATGCATGGAGAATATGCGTAATTCGTCGCAATTGATGCTCTCGTCCGATGTTGCAGGTTGCTCAGTCTGAGCGATGTCGTGGATCTTCCTCTGGCACACGTTGGAGTAATGCCCCAACTTTTTGCAGTTCAGGCAGCGGATCGACGCCGCACGACACCTCCCGTCTGGATGGAACCGACATCCAGCCTTACAGATGATTTTAGGGGGTTGTCGCGACGAGTCCTTGCGTTGAGTTCTGACATGATCGATCATCGAGGCTGCTCCTGTTTGCACGTTTGAGCTGCTGATCTGAGATTCGATTTCTCGTGAATTCAGGAAATCGCGACAAAGCTGTAGGGCACGCTGCGTAGTCGTCGCCTCTTTGCCGTGGTGAAGGACGTGTTGTTTCGCCTGCGGGCTGTCTAGGCCGATTATGAAGAGTGAAGTTAGGAGGGATGGTAGGCATGAAGTGCAGAAACTACATTCGTCGGCTTTGCGTTCCAGATCTTCAAGGAATACCTCTAGGGAGCGCCCCCTTTGCCGGATGTTGAATAGTTCATACCTGCTTTGCGTGAGGTTTATTTCTTCCTTAAATGCGTCTGTGATGAGTGCCAGCACGTCTTTGACAGTTGATGTCTCCACCACCTTTGCTTTCACGGACCTCTCGTATTCCCGCACTCCTATGTCCCCGACAGTCGCTAGGAAGGTAGCGATCTGGGCTCCTGGGGTCTTCTTCTGTAGTTCCACGGCATCGGCAAACCATTCAAATCGTCTCTTCCACAACTTCCACGAAACGTAGCGGTTCTGATCGGTGGCAACCGCGAACTCCGTGGGAGGCTTTATCAGCGGCGAAGGCATGCTTGCTGCACAAATATGGCGATTTGTGCTCACTGTTCACGATGGGTTCACTTATTCTGACACCATGTTATCTCTTGCTCTTTGCGATGCTAGTTTAGCTAGGAAAAGTGAGAACAACTGGCTACGAGTTCACACAATGCGCTGGCGCGCCGCTAGCTGACACTGCTGGATGTGTGCAGTCGTCTGCTATCGACGGACACAATTTATTTTGAATTATATTATGAATTCCCGGCGGGAATATTATAACACACATGAACTCGATGAGGTACGAATTCAGATGGGAACGACGCGTCCCTCGATGCCTCTTGTTGCACCACTTCATGGAACCCCAGAGCCGTTCGATCGTCTGCGTGTGCACCTTGGTTTCCGGGTTGACGAAATTGTAGTGATGGTTTACAGTTTCGTGATCGAAGCCGGCAGCAATGAGGTCGCGAGTTCGGTAGCCGCGCCAACTATCGGAATAGATGCTCGAGCCGGGCTCGATGTATTGCAAAATTGCCCGAAAGAGTGTAGCCGCGGATCGATCCGGAACAGTGGTCGCAAAGCATTGATTCGTTGCCCGACACACGCCGCCGAAAACCCACTGCTGCGGGAGCACCCTTCCAACATGATTCTTCCGTTTCGCGAACATGCTCTCATCAATCTCAACGATCTCACCAGGACCGCCAATCTTCAGAGGGGGTCGTTTCACAACTTGTTCGAAGCACACTTCGCGCAGAGCGTTGTTCCAAGCAACAACCGTATGACGATTCAGACCAAGTTATTCCACGCACCACTTCGCGTGTCCGCTCCTTTGCCCACCCATAGATGAATCGAACCACGGTTACCAGGGGCAATTTTGTGTTCTCTAGCCACGTTCCAGCGCGAACTGAGGTTTCTTGAGCACAGGCGGAACAACGAAATCGCAGTTTTGCTGCTGGTGTTCAATCTCATCAGATGTTGTCGTTCACATTTCACAAAACGGGCCAGAACACCTTTTTCCTGCAGGAACTCAAGCGCAGCGGGCTCAGAATTTGGAAGACGAAACATGATTTCTCAATCCGTGAGGAAGCACAGAAAACAAAACAACGGAAATCTCTTTATTGCGCATATCCCTAATTTAAATGACCACCGTTCCCTAGGTACGTGAATCCGAACGTCCTCACTTTCCGGCTTCTGCTAGTCCGTGTCCCTCGCTACGCTCGGGATCCCTTCATAACACCGAGCCAGGGAGGGCAAGAAATAAGCAACCGCAGAGCCATACATTACGCAGCCCCTGCTGCCCCGGTGCTCGACGTCCCCGGCTTCCAGTGTTCTCGTCGTCCCCTGGCAGTTTGAAAAAGCGCGCCGCTCTGGCTCGCCAGTCCGGGAGGCGGCCATAAGCCCGCCGTGTTTACATCGAGGCGCCATTTTGAAGAGAGAAAGGGATATGAATTATAGAGTCGCAGCGAGCTAACCGGACCTAGTTTTAAGGTAGCCGCGGGGCTCGAAGCCAGCGCATGGGCTAGGAAAGGTTAGGTTAGGTTAGGAACGCTCAAAACGGAGTCGATTTAGCCAATTCGGCGTTCGATTCCTCTTCCCTCTCCCTCTTCAAGACGGCGCCTCGATGTAAACACGGCGGGCTTGTGGCCTAGACTCGCCAGTCCGCGGTGTGCCCGTCTCAAGGGGAGTACGCCATAAGCCCGCATTGTTTACATGCATGAACGCATTGTCAGCGGGAGAGGAGCCGACATTCAGCGGTTGCGCTGGCTAGGTGCCGCTCGCTCCAACTCGCCCTCGAGAGTTCTGCGCGGCGGGTACGCGCGACAGAACTCGGTGACCAACGGGTAATGAGAATTGAGAAGGTTAAGTGGGTTCTTTTCTCTTTGGCGGCTGGCGATTCGATGGCGGGTTGGATTTCCGAGTCCCATGGACAGTGCACGGGCTGGCGTCTGGGGGCTATTCCGGATCAAGCCTCGAGCCGCAAAGCATCGGTGATTCTTGAATCCGACGGAATGCGATCAAACCCAACCCCCCTCCAATAAACTACCCGTTGCGACACTCTCGATTTGAACGTACCCTCAATAATCTGGATTTGAAACCCGTGCCGCAATATTGGAGTTATTCATATAACGCATGCCATCGAAGAGAATAGCAAGAGAGGAAGAGATGTTGACTGGCGAGTTGAGGCCCGCCAGCGCGCCCGCTGAGTCTTGGCTGCTCTCCCGCTAACAATCCGTTCATTCGCGTAAACAATGCGGGCTTATGGCGTACTCTCGGCTCAAGTCGCCGGGCAGCTACTACACAAGAACCGGACCCAATGTTTGCAAACTCTTCACATTGATGGATGCATTCTGTTTACATTTTCATGAAAGGGCGGTCGAAGGGGACGGTGTATTTTGTCGTAGGAGTCCGCTGCTTTGGCTGGTGGTGAGTTATGTTATTATGTTGCGAGATTCAGGCTGAGACTCCATGGCTGGGAGCGTTCTGCGCGGCGGCCTGTAGGTTTCTGATTGCTCGCACCGTCGACACAGGTCACCGTTGAGCGGATAAAAGTTGGGAACGACGCAACGGAAGGAACAAGAGCGATGGATGCACGGTTTTTGACATTTACGTCTAGGAATGGATGGCTCGATCTTATGACGACCTCATGTCGCCTCAGAATGGCTGCATAACTAGGCTTGCATAACGGGCCTCGACTGCGTTCGGAAGTGGGTTCTGAATGGTAGGAGATGTTGGCCGATAAGCGGAGTTTCCGGAAACAGAAGCATATCGAATTGTATGTGAATGATGGAGTCGGTTTGAATGGGGACACGCGAGCTTATTCGTGGGAAAGATGGTCTGACAACGACGCATTCGTGCCCAAATATTGATCGTTGTCTTTGGGAGAAAATGTGCGACTCAGCGCAGCACAGTCGCGGCTCGCAATGCTTCCGCCGAAACAGCGCATATATCGCAGCTACTCCGACAAAATACACGAGCATGGCCGACCGCCTGCCCATGAAAACGTAAACAGAATGCGTCCATCAATGTAAACAGTTTATAAACATTGGGTCCCTATTGGGGTCTACGTCATAGGACCGCCGGCTAAGATGGCGGACACGGTTTTCGACCGCCGTTCCGGCGGCTGCTAGGCTTCGAATCCCGGTGGCAGGTGGAGCGCGGAGCACATCGGGTTGGCCGTGAAGCGTCCTAAACCATCCACATCGCATCCCCACTTGGTAGTGGGGCTCACTGACTCATTCTCGAGCGTTTTAAACCTAACCTAACCTGTCCTACTCCAGACGTTCATTGCGACCCTCCGCTAGAACGGCGGAGAGGAGCAGACTAGCCGGCGGTCCTATGACGCAATCCCCCCTATTGCCGTTTCCCGAGGCAAGCGAGATTCCGTTTGATCATCTTTTTGTGAGGGTTTGCTGTGTGCGAAGCATTTTCCTCACCACGACGTATCGCTTTTCAGTACAGCCGCGTCCTTAACACCGTACGTGATCACCAAAATCAATCGACGTGCCAGCACCCTGAGCTGAAGGCACCGTCACAGGAAGTTCGCAGGAGTACTCGAGGCAGGAGTACACCCCGGGAACGCCGGTAACACCCGTCCGAAAGACCGCACCGGTTCAAGTCAATCGTGAGTAGGGTTCGGAAGCGTAGTACGGAATAAGGTACCTTATTGAGGACTAAGGTACCTTATTCCGTACCACCTTAGTACGGAAGTACGGTGATCCATTGATGCTATGGGAAACCTTAGTACCTTACTAAGGTGATAAGCCTCGAACCTTAGTACGGAAATACGGTTATCCATTGATGCATCGGGAAACCTTAGTACCTTACTAAGGTGATAAGGTTCGAACCTTAGTACGGAAGTACGGTTATCTCTAGATGCTATGGGAAACCTTAGTACCTTACTAAGGTCAACCTTAGTAAGGTCCTAAGGTTTCGCATAACCTTAGTGTCTCACTACGGTAAGGTTATCCGAAACCTTAGCACCTTCCTAAGGTTAACCTTAGTAAGGTACTAAGGTTTCCCATAGCATCTATCTGATCTATCTCATAGCATCTAAATGTCCTCTTCCTTCTGACTCCCTCACTTCCATTGCCTCCGTTCTTGACTATCATGTAACGTCATCGTTCAGAATCAACTACATCGACCCTATGTCTCTGCCATCGATGTGCAAGGGTATGAAGATTGACTTCTCTCGTTGTCATTCCGAAGTACCTTCCAAGGTTATCGTAACTGCTATTCCGCTTCTCGTTATACCTATAGCTTTCATTTTTAATCTCTCTCTACGACTCTCAACCTTTCCTACTGCCTTCAAGCATGCTACTGTCGTGCCCATCTATAAAGGCAAGGGCGACCCGACAATGCCTGATAATTACCGCCCTATCAGTATTACCTCCTTTCTATCCAAATTGTTCGAGAAGTGCGTTCACAAGCAACTCTCATCCTATATTGAGTCCACTGGCATCTTCTCAGATCACCAACATGGCTTCGTTAGGGGTCGTCCTACTGAGACTGCACTGTTAGACATAACTCAGTTTGTGTTGGACGGCTGGAACTCTAATCACCAAGTCATCGCTCTCTTTCTCGATCTAACCAAGGCATTCGATTGCCTAGACCACGCTATCCTATTGGAGTCCCTCTCGAAATTCGGCGTTCACCAAGATTCGCTAAACTGGATCGAGTCGTATCTTAAGGACCGAACTTTCTGTGTCACAACAAAATCTCGATATTCAGAGACCTGTCTGATCAACAAGGGTGTCCCTCAAGGATCTATCCTTGGACCATTTTTTTTTCATCGTGTACATCAATTCCCTCCTAAAATCTGTCAACTCGCTCTCACCGAAACTCGCCGCGGTTTCTTTCGCTGATGATACTACACTCCTATTCCGCCTGGACCCTAAAGAGCCTGAGCGGGAAGTCTCTAGGCTTAATGACCTGCTTGTTGAAGTCTTCTCGTTTTTCTGCCTTCTCCGGCTTTCTATCAACACTAACAAAACAAAACTCATGTGCTTCAGACGGAAGAGAACTAGGCAGGTCATTGCCGATGATCTCATCGTGCTAAATGGAAATCCGTTGAACTTTGTTTCCTCGACGACTTGTCTTGGAGTCATCCTCGATTCTGATCTGTCCTGCTTTGCCCATGCCGCTAAGCTGCGCAATACTATCGCTTCTCAATGCTATTGCCTCCACAGGCTCAGAAGACTCGGTTTTCCCCGATCTATCCTCATACGTGTGTTCCGAGCTCTTGTAAATAGCTCTATCCTCTACTGCATAGTTCTTTGGTACCCACTTGCACGAGCTGAGTCCAGGGCTATGGTTCAGGTCGCCCAGAACTGTGGTCTCAGAGCAATCTTTGGAACCTCTGTCAAATCCTCAATCTCGTCAACTTTCCTCCGCTTAGGCATTTACAAGGTCAACGTGCTGTTTGAATATCGTGTGTCACTTCTCTCCTTCCTGTCCACTCATGGTATGCTTGTCCCTACCCTATCGTGCAGTGATAAACTCAGACGCACAGGCAGAGACTCCCGTAGGCTGCTGGTCGAGTTGCCAAATGTGTCGTATGAAACCTCTAAATTAGCGCCACTCTACATCCTCGGTTCAAAATGGAATGGTCTTCCGCTCGATATTCGAAGCTGCGAATATGTGTCTGCCTTCAGAGGCAAGCTTAGATCTCTTCTCTCTAATACTTAAATGTCAATCACAGTGTAAATGAGCAGCCCATGGCTTGCGGGCTTTAAGCCCAGTCGAAGTTTATCAATAAATGAAATGAAATCTATAGATAACCGTACTTCCGTACTAAGGTTCGAACCTTACCACCTTAATAAGGTACTAAGGTTTCCCATAGCATCAATGGATAACCGTACTTCCGTACTAAGGTTCGAACCTTAGCACCTTAGTAAGGTACTAAGGTTTCCCATAGCATCAATGGATAACCGTACTTCCGTACTAAGGTAGTACGGAATAAGGTACCTTAGTTCTCAATAAGGTACCTTATTCCGTACTACGCTTCCGAACCCTAATCGTGAGGTAAGGGCTGCTTTCTGGTCAGGTAGCTCCGAATCGCTCGTTGAGTCAGGCCGACCCACTAAAAGTATCCACGTTATTCACGTTTAAAGTGAATCTAAGAACAATAAAAGTATTTGATTGATCTATTCATTCATTTATTCATCATTTTCAGACGATAATGAGCAATAACCGAACCAACTTTTCCGTCGAATCCCTCATGGCGGGATCATCCAGAGAGAATAGTGACAGCGAAACGATAGCACGAGCAAGAAGAAACGTACGTACCGTATAGTCTTTAATACACGGACGGCTCGTCTACTTTTTCAAAATTCCGAAACCTGCCCGTGTATTAGAGCCTGCTCGTCTATCAGAGTACTGTTCCTCTATTAGAGGTTTTACGGTAATTTGATTGCATGCATGCGCCTGTGCTGTTTTCACCAAACTGAGTCCTCTTGCACTGTCGTCTTTATTTTCAAGCTCTGCTCTTTTCTAGATGTCTGCGAGGAGAACAGCCTGGTGGGTGCGGAATCATGTGACTGTACCACGGGCTAGGCCCGCCGCAGACACGTAATAGAAAGCACTGTTAATATTGTCTGTTAAATAAGTTCTCGTCATTTGTTGTTAAGAAGAACAGAACGCATATCCTGCGTCCAGTTCGGTCCTCGGAGGAAGGTTCGATTGAGGGATAGGTGTCCCTTCCGCTTCGCCTCAGGCCGCCTAGCCCGACACGCAATGATCAACGACACGTCGTGGCCGGCACGTCGTGTTCCAAGGAACCGATGCACCTTTCGGCGAACGATGAGCTCCGTCCGGACGGAATCTTCTTCACCAGTCTTCTCCTTTACTACTACGACCGCGTCGATTGTTGAGCTGTTCGCTTGCGCGGTCAGGAACTCACAGTTCGCTTGTAGGCCCTCTCGATCCTTGCTTTCTGCTTGGAGAACTTGTGAAGAAAAGTCGATTATCTGACGGATCCCTCGACAAATACGGTCCTCACCATCAAATCCCTGTTAGGGTGTGATACGGTTGTCCGCATTGTCACCCCTCATTGTTATGAAGCGATGTTTGGTGTGGAGGTTTTTGCTGGCTCGAAAATCTCCTCAGATTTTCCCAGTAACCACCTCTTTATTCCGCACGTGTCTCTGGACAGGGCCCGTAGCTGACTCTACTACCCCCACATGCACGTACCTCGCATGCTTCGTACCCCCTATCCATCCTGCGAGCTCCGCTCACTGACACCGCCGAATATTCGGACCAACTGCTTATTAAGATGTATTTTTTCCGTGAGAATCTGAATAACGTCATAAGCTTACTGCCAAGGATCCTGTCCTATCGCCCGTATCTTCTATCGCATTGGAATATGTTCAATGGCAATTTGAGGGACCTCGATTGTTGTTTAGTTGGAATGAAAGAGCTGCGCTCTAGATAGATTTTGGCTCCCGCGAATGACTCTCAACTCATTGTAATCTTGAGTTTGCTGGGTTCAACTGTGTATCGACTGCTCGCGGGTGGACGACATCCGCACTCTCTGTCTCTCTCGTCTTCACGGTGTTGTGATGTCTCTCTGTGTTCCAGTCTGTGTCTTCCCAAACTACATCGGACCAATCGTTTGATTCGGGCTCCGTGCTACGAGGGGTAATTATTCCTTCATTCCAATCAGTGTTCTAACTCTGGTTAGCGAAGAGTGTGCGGACTCCTTTCATCGCACGTGTCTGGAGTCTGGAGCTGCTCAAAATATTTTCCGGTTCGTCTTACCCCGCGACCGCCGCGGGATCATTTAACAGAAGCTATGTACTGGAAGGCTCGTTATGAAGAGTTGGTGAGTAAACTTGCGAATTTCTCTCTCATTGGAGACAATAGAATATCGTATTTTCTATCTGATTAAACGTTCAGGATCGTCTTGGCTTAGTTCATTAACGGATCTTTCATTCCGGCGGTTTTTCAGAGAGCTCAAAAACAACGAGACGATTGCTATTGGCAGAGGAGAAACCGAGAGCAACAAGATAGAATCGAGGCTCTCGTGGCAGAGAAGTCTGTCCTCGAGGAACAAAAAGAAACCTGGAGGCCGCAGCGGCGACCTGCATATGCAAGCGGGCAGGACAATAACGATGATCGTATCCCCCCCCCCCCTTTGAATGATTCTTCTCGGAAGCAATTCAGTTTTTAGTTCGATTTGGCGGGCCGACTTCCTCGGAGATGGTTTCCATGGTTCCCATCTCCTACTTACGGCGAATGCCGGGGAACTTGTCAAAGTCGGCCATGGCCGCAACCCTTCCGCGCAAACCTTTCCGCGACCCCCACCCCTTTATGAGAATAAAGAGAAGAATATATGGAGGCGACCAACAGCGACCTCAAAAAGGTGAGGCCACAAGGGCCGAATCCTAAAGGGGAGAGAGACCGCCAACAAACCGGAGCGGCGAGGAAGGAGCCAAAAGCTCAACCGGAATCGTCCACGCCGCAGAGGAAGGCGGCCAAAGGAGAAGAGAGCACTGAGCTCTCTCAAATCCCTAAACATCATCTTGGCCAGCCACTGCTTCTGGTAAAAAATCACCCGGCGGGACGGGTATCCTTGTACGTTCCGAAATAGGTGGTATGAACTGGACGAAGAACGGGGAAGATTACATTGCAATAGGCGCTGAGCTCAACGGCCAACGCTGGACCATAATCTCGGTGTACCTGGCCATCACCGATCTGAAGTCGAATAGAAACCAATTCGAGAGAATTGGCGAGATCATTCGGGGAACAGTATCGGACAACTCCAAGTTACTGATAGGGGGTGATATGAATGGCCACCTACAGCAATTGGACGGCAGAATCGACGGCCGAGGCAAGCTCCTCGTTGAGCTGGCCAACGAACACGGTCCCAAAATTCTCAACCTGTCGGAGAAATGTCGACGGAAGGTCACCCGAAGACGGGGTGGTATTTCATCTACGCTCGACTATGTAGTTTGCAACACATCCGCATTTGGGGATGTTATAGACATGCACATAGACGAGAACAAACAAGTTCTTCATCGGAGTGACCTTACAAGTTGGTAAGGGAAGGAGGAAGAGCCAACCCAAGAAGGCGCGAGCAGAAGTGGTACGGCGGAAAAAAGCAACGGAAACGGTATCGGAGCAACTAACGACTCGGACTCGAGCCTCGGGATCGACCGTGTATGGGGATCTGATAGACACCGTGAAAACTGCAATCACCAACGTCACCGAGGTCGTGAAGCTGAACGCGAAACAGCATCTGTTTTCTGCCGAATTATCCCGCCTGACGAAATACAGACGAGAGCAGTGTCGAGTCTGGAGGAGGGCACGGCAGACGGGAGAGGACACTGTCGAAGCGAGACAGCGGTACAGATCGGCTCAAGAAGCAGTTCGAACCGAAGTCAATCGCCTGCTTTCCATTCGCGATCGGAAGATGTACGATTAAGTAATGAACGCACCCCGACCAGCCAGAGCGAGAGCTTTCTGGAGCTATGTCAAAAGGAACGAGAGAAAGACACCTGAGGGGGGACGAGTAGTAGATGAGTGCGGGACGATTATTCAAAGCCAGGATATGAAAAACCACCTTACGAAAGTTGCTAACAGCCTACTGGAAGCGGCAGGTGATAGCAACGGAGCTATCACGTGCACATTTCTCTCGAGACCGCCGGTAGAAGTCCTCGTTACCGGATCCGAGATAAAAGCCACTCTGGCGAAAATGTCTCCAACATCAGCAACGGGGCCAGACAAAATACCAGCGAGGATCCTCAAAGAGTTGGAAGGCGCTGGATACGAAAACATATCCAGTGAATTCAACCGCATTCTGGACGGAAGTCATAGTGTCCCGACGGAATGGAGGAAGGGTAGGGTCTCCCTCATTGAAAAACCGAATTCAAAGAAGGGGGACCCAACCACATACCGACCCATAACGGTATCGGACGTCCTGTATCGAGTATTCAACAAAATATTGGGAAAACATATACAAGAATGGGCGGAAGAGACCAAACAGCTGTCAGAGATGCACAATAGGTTCAGGAGACATCGGCGAGGTGAGGATACCGTCTTCATCCTGACTTCCGCGATAGAGAGTGTTAGGCCCGCCTAGAAATCATTCAAATACTAGATTCAAAACATTCGACTCTATCCATGTCGTCTGCAATAAACGAGTAAAACGCCAGTTGGCGCTCAGTTTCCAGAGAGAACACACGCCTTCTCATTCATCCCAGCAGACCCAGGTCCAGTTCGACATCGAAAAGCAAGAAAACTACAACAGTGGCGACGAAGATCCTTATTGTGAACTCACGTGACTCCAGTGCCTAGTGCCTAACGAAAAGGACTAAACCACAAAGTGCGGACTCGTGATTCAAACCAACCGAAGATGTCGTTCACCCTCGAACAAGTTCAACAGATCGTTTCCACGGCAGTCAGAGAAGCCATGCAAACTCTGCCGAAGCAACAAACACCGGTTTCCGCTCATACCATCATGGACCACATAAATTCAAGAGTTCCCAAGTTCACGTTCAAACCAGAGAATGGTCACACCTTCGAGAAATGGTATGAACGATATTCCCCCATCCTCGAATCTGAGGGAGGCGCTTTGTCCAAAAGCGATAAAACCCGATTCATCATCAGCAAGCTTAATGTTAGTGAGTACGATACTTTCGTCAACTACATTAAACCGAAGAAAATTAGTGACCTGAAACCAGAAGAAGTGACCCAACAGCTCAACAAGCTGTTCTCGATCTCAACCAGCCTATTCAAGAGACGAATGAAATCTCTTCGAATCAAGAGATCTGGTCGCTCTCTGAAAGAACTGATGGGAACAATCAATGAAGCCGCCGATGACGCAGAGTGGGGCGACATAACCCTCGACAAAATGAAACAATACATTTTGATGCTGTCCTTGATGAACCCCGAAGACAACGACGTCCGCGCCAGAGCAGCACGACTCATGGAAGACGACGACGACGAATATAGTTTCCCTGAGATCATAGACGATCTGGAACATTTCGAGCAGCTCAAGAAAGATCTCGCTCCGGCATCAACAAGCCGATTTGAGGTCAACGAGGTTCAACGAAAACCCATGAGGAGAAACTCCCAAGCAAAAGATGAGCAAAAACCATCTACGAGCGGAATCAGGAAACCGTGCTATAGGTGCGCGAGAACCAATCATCATTCTGGAGAATGCAGGCACAAAACTTCCACTTGTACGAAGTGCTCGAAAATAGGTCATATTGCTCCAGCTTGCCTATCACGACAACAGGCTAACGCCGCAGTTGACCGAAATATCCATCAAGTTCGAATGAGATCGAATAACGTGAGCCGATTCACCAAACAAGTAGCGATCAACGGTCACACATTTAGCCTCACGCTAGATACCGGCGCCGAAGTGACTCTGATTTCACGGAGGATCTGGTCTCAGCTCGAACAACCGACGCTCCGTTCGCCAACAGTCAGTCTAACATTGGCCGACGGCAGAGCACTGGAAGTCATCGGAACTCTGCGCTGTGACGTCAGCATGAACGGTATCAAATTTCAAGCCGAATGCCACGTTACTGAGAGGTGCGAACTTCTAGGGTTGGATTGGATTCAGAAAGACCCTGAATTGAAGAAGTTTCTGCAGGCCCAAACTCAATCGCAAACATCAAAGTCGATCAGCGCAATAACTGAAAACACCGAAAGCGAAGTTGAGAACCTCAAACGAAATCTCAAACGCAGCTTTCAACCAGTTTTCGATGGAAGCCTGGGGAGGTGTACAACCTTCCAAGCGAGTTTCAAAATCAAGGAAAACTCCACACCGACTTTCAAGAAGGCACGCCCAGTTGCCTACGCGCTACTCCCGAAAATCACAACGGAAATCGAGAGACTCGTAAATGAAGAAGTCCTCGAACCGATAACTCATTCTCAATTTGCGGCACCCGTTGTAATCGTCCAAAAGAAAGATGGAACGATCCGGTTGTGTGCGGATTATTCGACTGGATTGAATAATTCGATTGAAGACGACACTTATCCATTGCCTACGTCAGATGATCTGTTCGCAAAACTGAACGGTGGCAAATACTTCAGTCAACTGGACCTTGCAGAAGCCTATCTTCAGATACCTGTCGAGGAACCCTCACAGGAACTCCTCACGATAAACACGGTAAAGGGATTGTTCAAAGTGAAACGATTGCCCTACGGAGTGAAAACAGCTCCAAGCCAGTTCCAGAGATACATGGATATTCTCACCAATGATCTGCCCGGTACAACCGCGTACCTCGATGACATCTTGGTCACGAGTTCAACTATTGAAGAGCATAAAAATCGACTTTTCAAAATCTTCGAACGTCTCGCAGAACACGGCTTCAGAGTTCGCGAAGACAAATGCTCGTTCCTTCAAACTCAAGTAAAGTTTTTGGGTTTCATCCTCAACAAAGACGGACGAAAACCTGATCCCGAGAAAACGAAAGCAATCGTAGAGATGCCTTCGCCCACGAACATCTCCGAACTTCGCGCAGCGCTGGGTATGATTACCTTCTACAGTCAATTCATCCCAGACATGAAAACGCTGAAAGAACCAATGAACAGGCTCCTAAAAAAGGACGTGAAGTTCGAATGGTCACGCGAATGCGAGGAAAACTTCCATAGGATGAAAGAGTACCTTCAATCCGACTTACTCCTAACCCATTACGACACGAGTCTACCGATCATCATCAGTGCTGATTCAAGCCAGAGTGCTATCGGAGCGGTCATATTACACGAAATGCCCGATACAACGAAGAAAGCGATCATGCATGTGTCGCGATCCCTCTCCGACACAGAACGAAACTACAGCCAGATAGAAAAAGAAGCGCTTGCTCTAGTCTACGCTGTCAAAAAGTTTCACAAGTTCATCTACGGTCGCCGTTTCATCCTCAATACGGATCACAAGCCGTTATTATCGATATTCGGTTCAAAAAACGGAAGATCTGCGCACTCTGCAAATAGACTCCAGCGATGGGCAGTCATCTTATTGGATTATCAATTCGAGATCCGATACAAGAAGACAACCGAATTCGGCGAAGCAGATGCGCTGTCACGACTCATCTCCAAACAACAAAGCAACCTCGACAGCAGTGCTGAGCTGCCTGATAAAGTCATAGCCAGTGTTGAGCTAGACACCGAAGAAACTCTTGACGAAAGCATCGCTCCGCTTCCGGTAACCCGAGACGAAATCAGAACGTTGACGGAAACCGATCCAGTCCTTTCGCGAGCAAAGAAATTCATCAACAGCACATGGCAGAAAATTCAACGTGATGATGCGCTTTTCGCTCTATACTCCAGACGTACTGAATTGAGCATCACGGATGGAATCATCGTATTTCGAGATCGAGCCGTGATACCCAGCAAGCTCCAAAACAAAGTGTTGATCACACTTCACGTCGGGCACCCCGGAGAAACTAGAATGAAAGCTCTGGCAAGGTCATACGTTTACTGGCCGAACATTGACAAGCACATTCAAGATTTCGTTAGAACTTGTGACGAATGTCAACTCGCCAGCAAAAATCCAATCAAAGTGCCTCTATCTCCATGGGAACGTCCCACTGGACCCTGGAAACGCATCCACGCTGATTTTGCCGGACCCGCGAACAATACATATTATCTCATCGTTGTTGATTCTTTCTCAAATTGGCCGGAAATTGTACCCATGAGAAAAATCACTTCAGCCAACACCATCGAAGCTTTTGAGAACTTATTCGCACAACATGGAGTTCCAGAAGAAATCGTCACTGACAATGGAACCCAGTTCACAGCCCATGACTTCAAAGAATTCTGCCGAAGAAACGACATCAAGAAATCATTTTCTGCAGCGAACTTTCCACAGAGTAACGGTCGCGCAGAACGCATGGTGGACACGTTCAAGAGAACACTCGCAAAGATGCAACATGATGGTAGCGTCCCTGCAAATATCCGAACATTTCTGAGGACCTATCGCACCATACCATCGCAGGCGTTAGACGGGAGAACGCCCGCAGAAATGTTCACCGGAAGAAAATTTCGCACAAATCTCGACATGATGCGACCAGAACCGACAAAAGTCGTTGCTTCAGTTCAGGCTTCAAAGCACCAAGCTCAAATGAAAAGCTACTTCGACAAACACCACGGCACTCAAGAAAGAAGTTTCAAGCCAAACGAGCCCGTATATGCCCGTATGCAGAAGCAAAACAAGCAATACTGGTCGCACGGAACAATCCAGCGAGGCGAAAATGTCATGTATGATGTTGAAGTCAACAACCAAATCACCGCACGCCATGCAAACCAACTAAGAAAACGGTATGTGCCCAATCAACGCCGCAACGAAAGTGTGTACGATGGTTTGATGTTAGCCTTCGAGATACCACTGCCGAAGAGGAGGGATACGACTTCACGGAGGGAGGAGACCACCACGGTAAAAGAAACGCTGCAAACTCCGATCGCGGCATCTCCCTTCACTCCGATTTTGAAAAAAATGGAAACCCTCTGCGAAACCATCCAAAAAATGGAAAGGCAACCGGTGTCTTCCGAAGAAAAAGACGTTCTGATGGAATCCATCAGAGCCCTTGAAGAGCAAGTCGGGGAATCCGACCCTGAAATCAGAGCGATCCTTGAAGAAACCCAGCGTGTAATGGGAGCAACCGATGCGAAAATCGACCAAGTCTCAATTCACCTCCAAAACATGTCAATCCAAGATAAACCGAGAGACTCGCCTCCTCAGTCAAGCAGCAAGGAATTCACCAAAAATGTCCAACCAAGCCTGGCTGACGAAATCGCAGACGTCGAATCACGGAATGAACAAATAGGTGCGACATGTGATCCAGCTCGCAAGGATCCTGAACAAAATCAATCGACCACCACTAGCAATGAGCCCATGAGTGCACATGCTGAGTCTCACAAAACGCCGACCCAAGTGTCCCAAAGAGAGAAAGCGGACAACGATTCGAAAGAGCGAAACCAGGAGGCTCTGACATCCTCATTCACGACTAGACGACAGCTCTTCCAGCAAGACTCATCTACCGGAATACATGAGAATCTTGACCCTGAACCACTCGAGCAATCCATTTTCGACGGGCAAGACGAAGCAGATTTCGCGTCCCCGGAAGAAAATCGCCTACTTCCCCTGAAGAGGAGCAGAAAACATCCTTCTTTCCTCGACGTGACTCACACTAGATCGCCGCGTTACAAATCTCGAAAAGTAGGATCGATGTACTCCTAGAAGAATGTCTATATTTCCTTTTCATTTTCAATTGTAAGGGAGGTGTTAGGCCCGCCTAGAAATCATTCAAATACTAGATTCAAAACATTCGACTCTATCCATGTCGTCTGCAATAAACGAGTAAACGCCAGTTGGCGCTCAGTTTCCAGAGAGAACACACGCCTTCTCATTCATCCCAGCAGACCCAGGTCCAGTTCGACATCGAAAAGCAAGAAAACTACAACAGAGAGCGCTAGGGAGCAAAAGATCGGTCTCATTTACGTGTTTCTCGACGCCACCAAAGCATACGACCGGGTAGATCGGCATAGGCTGTGGCCAACCCTTGGAGAAAGAGGAATGGGCTCAGGACTTATCGAGCTCATCAGACACATGTACGAAGAAACATATATCTTCGTTAAACATGGAACAGACGTGTGTGCGGCCCGGTCGGGGAATAAAACGGAAAAAAAGCCGTTTAATTTGCCTGGAGAAGGCAGTGTGGGTGTGTGAGGAAAGCAGAATAGCTACAGACCAAGAGGAGGTAAGGAATATTACCAAATGCCTCAAGTTACATGTGCTCATGCGAGAAAAGCGTGCGGGAAGCGGAGGCGGCAGCAGGCCAGAATTGTGCCTGTTAAGGGGGTGCTTTTACTCTATCAGATTGATGACACGGTAGTGTGGAATTAGCGCTCACGCCTGTGCTTCATTCTCACTTGTGGAATGCTGCTGTGTTCTGGCTGTCATAACGGTATGTGTCGACAACCTGTCTGCACATACCGCTTGAGGAGATGGAGCGCGTTTATTTAAATGCAAGGGTTGATGATTAATTTACATGAACGATATGATAACATCCTTTTTTTTCACAATGAACAAGCTAGAAAGATACGAGGGGTGTCTAGGAACTCGGCCGTTGGCGGCCGTTGTGTTCGAAATCGTTGTTGAATATTCTTCGGTTTGGAACTGGAATCCTGCTCGAAACCCTGAGCGATTGGCGTGTGCTATCAGGATTCGTTCCTGTATGTACTGCAGGAGAGGCAATCTGTTGGCGTGTGCCTGCAGGTTGCGTGCATTGCGTGAAGGCCGTCGTCACCACGACTGCTGGCTGGGCACTGGTGTCGCGGACGGGCGGAGGTTGATCGCCAACTCTTTTGTCAACTCTGATGTCCTTCCTATTTCGCCTGACCACGAGCCCCGATTGCATGCGGATGAGGTACGCGCGCGGCGCATCCAAACGTCGCACCACTACTCCCGGCTCCCAGTTCCGACAGGCCTTCCTAACCAAAACCCGCTGATTACTAGTCAGGGGTGGAAGATCGGACGTGGAGCGATCATAGTAATGCTTCGACCGTGATGCTGCCTTCTCGAGGGCTCGTCGGCGTGTGTTCCATCTTGGGGAAGACTCAGTCTGGAGTGCGTTTTCAGACATTGGCATGCGCGTTCTTAATATTCGGCCGTTGGACAATTCGGCAGGTGAGAGGCCGTCGTCAGCAGGAGTTGTGCGTAGGGCCAATAAGGCTTCGATGATGGGCGTTCCGGACCGCTCAGCCTTGATGATAGTGGCTTTCACAGTCTGTATTGTTCTTTCGATTTGTCCATTGGCCGAAGGGTGTCCGGGCGAGACTGGTTTGAGCTCTATGTCCCAGTATTTGCAGAAACTTTGGAACTCGGCACTGTTGAAAGGTGGTCCGTTGTCACTAACAAAACGGACGGGCGCGCCATGCAGCAATATGATGTCCTCGAATGCTTTGGCAACCGCCTGGGCCGTGGTAGAATGCATCTTCCTTACGATAACGTCCTTGCTGAAGTAGTCTACGACTACCAGGAAAACTCCTCGGCTGAGGTGCATGAAGTCGGCAGCAACTGTGTGCCATGGGGACGGTGGCGGCGGTGTCGGCTGCAATGGTTCACGTGGATTTGCTCGCATGTACAGCTGGCACTGGTCGCACTTCTCAACGACTCCTCGGATTGCGGCAGACATTCCTGGCCAGAAAACGCTGCCTCGTGCCTGCCGTAACATTCTCTCTTCGCCCTGGTGGGCAGCATGAAGGCCCGCCAAAACGGATTGTCTCTCGGAGACAGGAACAACAAGTCGCTGTCCCCTGTACAGCAATCCGTCGCTGACGTGCAGCTCGTCTCGGTACTGCCAGAAAGGTCCGGCAGCTGCGCCGGCACTGCGCCTGTGGCCGGGCCACCCTTGAACTGTAAGATCGCGGGCCACAGCCGTGGATGGGTCACTGTCTGTTGCGACCTTCAGGCGTTCCTTTCTGTCGGCAGAGATGACGAGGGATGCGAGGACCGTTGCTCCGGCCTGCTCCATCTCCGGTGTCGCGAACTCCGTGGCTGCTGGAGAACGCGAGAGTGTATCCGCGATGTACATGAATCTGCCTGGGACGTAGCGAAGTGTGAATGAATATCGCAAAAGCCTTAGCACCATCTTTTGAACTCTCGGGCTGAGGATGGAAATATCCTTCTTGACAATACTCTCTAACGGACGGTGATCGGACTCGATTGTAACATGACATCCCAGAATGTAGAAGCGGAATTGCTCACAGGCAAAAACAACAGCGAGGAGCTCTTTCTCGAGTTGGGCGTATCGCTGTTGGGTGGGGGTGAGACTCGCAGATGTGAAGGCGATTGGTCTTCCCTCCTGTAGCAGGACAGCGCCCATGCCAAAGGAGCTCGCGTCCGTTGATATGGTGAGCGGAAGCGCGGGGTCGATGTGCTGCAACACAGGTGCCGTTGCGATAGCCTGCTTGAGATCCTCGAAAGCGTGCTGCTGCGCGTCATTCCACTGAAATTTGCCGATGTCGGATCTGGTGAGCAGTCGTAGAGGGGCGGTGCGGGAGGCAGCGTTTGGGATGTATTTTTGTACATAGTTGACCATTCCTAGGAACCGTCTCACCTCTGTGGGGGTTTCGGGCCTCTTGATTTGCGTGATGGCGGCAACCCGATCGTTGAGGATCCGAATTCCGTCGGTGCTGATGCTGTGACCGAGGAATCGCACTGTGGATCTGGCAAGCTGTAACTTCTCAGGTTTGAGTTTTAGTCCAACCTGACGACACCTGAGGAGGAACCTCGAGAGGTTCGCGTCATGCTCGGCGCGGGTTCGGCCGTGAATTAGGAAATCATCGACGCAACTTACAACCCCCTCTAGGTCAGAGAAGAAACGATGCACAACTTCGCTGAAACGCTCAGATGCGTCAACGATTCCGAATGGGAGACGCCTGAACCTGAAGTTCCCGAACTGGGTTGATATTGTGCATAGATCACTCGATGGATCGTCAAGAGGGAGCTGGTAGAATGCTGAAGCGGCGTCAACCACCGTGAAGACGCACGCTCCACCTAGACTTGCGAAGATTTGTTCGGTTTTCGGCAAAGGGAACTTCATTCGCAGGATGTGTGGGTTTATCCATCTTGGATCTATGCAGAGGCGGATTGCGCCATCAGGCTTCAATACTGTGACGACTGGCAGGGCGTACGGCGTTGCCTTTGTGCTTCGCTCGAGGATTCCGAGCTTGACCATCTGTGCGAGTTGGTTCCTGACTTGGTCTCTGAACCGCATCGGAATCCGTCTTGGCGGGAATTTCTTCGGCGGTGGCGGCTTCGGGATCGTGATTGTTTGCGTTGCGTCGATGCATCCGATTGTGGAAGTGTCAAAAACGTCGGCGAACTCGGCGATGGTCTTCGACTTAGCGTCGTCGACCTCGACGCCTTGAATAGCATCAACACGACATCGTCTTATAAGCTGGAGTGTCTTGCATGCAGGCAAACCAAGAATAGGCGGGGCCGATGTCTTGATGACGTAGAACTTCAGACGGTGTGGTTGAGCGTTCCGCGTGACGCTGACCGGCAATTCGCACAAGCCGTCGATGTGGAGCTCGTGGTTGGTGTACGATACCACGCGCCTGCTGGTGGGTAGAAGGGGCGGCCGTGCGCGCAGGGAATTGAAGACTTGGCGCGGTAGAACGGAGCACTCGGCACCGGTGTCAAGCTTGAAGTTGACGCGGTGTGGCGGGTCACCCAGGAGAAGTTTCGACCACCATGTGTTTGGGTCGTCATTGACTCTGCGAACACCCTCAAGCTCGTGGATGCGTAGCGAGTCAAGCCTGAGATCGTCGATCATCTCATCGTCCGAGGCCTCGTCATTCAGCGCGTTGACCATCCTGCAGACGTTCGCGAAGTGTCCTCTACGTTGGCATTTGAGGCACTTCACAGAAGGTGCCCTGCACTTGCCGCCAGGGTGAGTGAAACACCCATCTTTGCAGATTGGAGATCTCTTTGATGAATCTGCCTGATGCTCGCGAGGCTGCCGCCGTTCGCGGGGAGGGTTTCGCCGGCTGGATATCTGATCGACGACCGATGTGCTCTGTTGCTGGGTTGGTGCGTTCATCGAAATTTGGTTCTCGATCTTCTTTGTAGCAACGAATGCTTTGGCCTTGAGGAGCATGTCGTTTGTAGAGCATGGACCCTTGATCGCAATAAGATGTTTACGCAGCTTCCTGTCCCCGACGCCGTTGATGAAAGTCGTTGCTACCAGCGACTCGGCACATTTTTCGCAAAAGTCGCACTCTTTGACCTTGTCTCTGAGATGTACCATGTACGGGTCGAGTTCGCGGTCACCCTGTTTGTCGTTTAGGAACTCGAATCTCGACTGGGCGGTGTTGAGCTGGGATTTGAAGTGCGCCTCGACAGCATTGAGAACCGCCTCGTAGCCGTCATCTGGCTTGACGGAGGACTGAATGTGGGCATCGAATATTTCTGCTAACTGCTCACCGGCGTGGATTAGGACGTGGCTGCGTTGCTCCGCTGGGTCCAGAGGGGCAAGTCCCGCTGCAAGGGCGAAACGGCGGAACGCGGTCGCCCACCGCTTCCAGGCTGAGTACCGGCAACTCGATGCTGCTGTCTCGAACTTTGCCGGCGCTGGGAGTTGGATCGTGGAGGATGTCTTGGGCGGCATCTTGGGTCACTGAGCTTCTGACACCATGTTAAGGGGGTGCTTTTACTCTATCAGATTGATGACACGGTAGTGTGGAATTAGCGCTCACGCCTGTGCTTCATTCTCACTTGTGGAATGCTGCTGTGTTCTGGCTGTCATAACGGTATGTGTCGACAACCTGTCTGCACATACCGCTTGAGGAGATGGAGCGCGTTTATTTAAATGCAAGGGTTGATGATTAATTTACATGAACGATATGATAACAGTGCCTACTGTGCTTGGAAGCATAGATTGCTCCAGGCAGCCGCCCAAAATGCAGCAGGAATGGCTGCACGTATAAAGCAACTCGAGGAAAACCTGTGAAAACAGGTCGAGCTGACCGCTCCGGCAGTGGAAGGCCGCGGTCAAGCCCTCAACCAGCTCGCCGCAGCATTGGCACGGCAAGCAGAGGCTGGGAAAACAGCTGAGAAACCAGCACCGAAAGAGTCGCAGAATAGCGAAGAAATGGAAGAGGAGGTTCAGGCGGACCCCACCCGACTTGCTACTGTCATAATCTCAGAACCGCCTCGAACGGTCCCAATCCGGCTTCACATTCCACTGCGCGCGCGTTCTATTGATGTCAGCTGGCCAGGTGTCACCCGTCAGACTCTCCGCCGATTAAAGGAGAGAAGACCTCTTCTCCCGCGCAAATTTATGCCCACAGAAACTCTCGCGTGCCAAAATCCCTGAAGCTTTTCTCTCATGGAACTTTCGATTCTAGAAACCGTTAATACTCGTACGAAGTTCCTATTTAGGGCACGAATTCCCGCTTGAAACGTGTTCATCATGGGGCGTTCCCTTGCTCCAGATGATCCCAAGCTCCTTGTCCAATACATGCCCGTCTGATAGAGACTGCCCGTTTATTTTTTTGGAACTTCAGAAACCTGTCCGTTTATTAGGGCCTGCCCGTCTATTGGAGACTGCTCGTCTATTTTTTCAAACTTCAAAAACCTGCCCGTTTATTAGGGCCTGCCCGTCTATTGGAGACTGCTCGTCTATTAGAGATTTTACGGTATTCCTAGAAATTGGAATGTTTTATAACAGAAGTGCAGATTTTAGGCCATGGAAAGGATAACACCTGGCGGAAGACATAATTCGGAGATTAGAAAATATCGTCACAAACCAGAAAGTGATTTCGCTCACATGGATGAGCCCCCCAGAAAAGGGAGAAACATCAGAGCCCGCCAGGGAAGTTAATAGATTAGTGGAACAATGGCTAGAAAAAACGCCAGAAAAGTGCAGCCTCTTCAATATGAGAGGTATGTACCTTCACAGCTCGACGTTCCAAAATGAGCATGTCACCAGAAACGGTGTCCACGAGACTGGAAAACGAATAGTCTCGTGGTATATTGAGTCGATGCCGCTCGATAAGAGAGCCCAGGACGAACTCCGCGCGAATATGCGGAGAATGAGAGCCAAGGTCTCAGAAAGAGAGGCTGGATAGAAGCCGGAAACCCTCAACAGAAACGAGAGGGGCACAAACCATCCCGGTAGAGGGAGAGGTTTCGGTCGAGGTAACGGTCCGGGCAGCGGAACAGCGGGCCAGGACTATTTTCCATTACAGGGAGCCATCAGAGGACCCGCCCCTATGAGGGGGATGCCAGAATGGGCAAGGGGATCCAGAGGAGGGGCGAGAAACCAGCCTTACCGCCAAGGACCGGCTACACATGGAGGAAGAAGGGGTGATGACAGAAACAGTCTCCCCCTGGAACCACGAGCTCGAAGACGGATAGAATAAATCCGAGACGACGAGGAAAGAAAAACAGAATTGTAAATAAATATGAAATAAACGTCGCAGAGGGCTCGGAGCGAGAATTTAGAATAGCTGTTCTCAATATCAGGGGGGACGAGATGTGACAAAATGGACCAATATGGTCAGTTAAGTCTTCCCAGGAAACGAAGGGGCTAGCGAATCAACCAGCGGGGGAATTATCCTGGTGAATGAGACATGGTTTATAAACGACGAAGCCCCACCACACATACCCGAGTATGAATGGGTAGGGAGCAATAGAACCGACATCGGCGAGAGAAACGCAAAAGCGGGAGTGGGAATTCTCATTCCATGCGAGCTCGGCCAAAAGCTAACGGACAGGATTGGGCGAGACTATGCAGCCGCCAGAATTAAGATAGAAACTGACGAATGGCTAATCATATCAGTATACGTGGCCCATGAAAAAGGGAGACAAAATGCTAGATTATTTGAAGAATTGACAGAATTGATGAATGCTCATATAGCTCAATTCGCAAAACAGGAAGATGCCAGAGGATGGCTCCTGAAAAACTTCAGCCAGAATGGGCTGATGATAGCGAATTTGTCTGACAGGTGCCAAGGTCGATACACGCGGGAAAGCGTTGTGATTGATTACATTCTATGTAACGTCAACGCGTGGGAGAAACTCGAACGAATGGAAGTTGACGAAGATAGGATACGCACACGGATATCCGATTATAATTTGAAGGGCTCATTCACAAAACACGATAAGTCCATTTCTTCGATTTCGAGGAAATCGACTCTTCCTCCTGAACGGTGTTTCGATAGCGTAGGATTGCGATGAAACTTCTAGCGGGGTGGGCGTTGAGATTGGGAGCACGATGGGATCCATCTCCGAAATCAGTGAGCCCTCTGGGGATGGCGGGGGCGGGGAGGTCCTCTGGACTTATCGTGTTTTGGAAATGAATGATAAAATTGTCCTCCAAATGAACAGTTACCGAAATTGAAATCATCGACATTTTGGAAAGAGTCAGTTACGGGAGCGCCAAGTCGCCGACAATCGAAAATGTCCGAGTCAACTCTACTCTCGTGGAACATTTTTGAGTCTTGTGAAGGTGTAGCAGCGACATCCTTATCATGCGATGTCATCGCCTCGGACCTCTGATGTCGAAGGTTTCTCGAGCACAGTGTCAGATCTTGAGGCAGCTCTGTCATGGATCCACAACGAGATGCAACCCATGCTCGCAAGAGGAAGCGCAACCCATGCTCGCAAGCGGAAGCGCAACCCAAGTTCTTGGGCAAGCAACCAGCGAAAAGAGGCTTTACACAGCGGCACGGGGAAGATCCCGAGTATAACGTGCAGTCACGCTGGAAATTCCACGATTTGCCAGGCCCGTCGACTTACAGAGGACGACTTGCAGTTCACGCATTCAAGGATGTTCCAAGACCACGACAAGGTTCGTCAGGATGCGTTCATTGCTTTTCTCGTGCGTCTTGAAACGATGAAACGACGGAGACCTAGGTCCGAGAATTGCTCATTTTAGAGCAATGTTGGCACTTCATGGATCGATCGCAAGAGGGCCGCGACCACACTTCGAATACCGCGAAGAGATTCTTGACATTCGCGAGCGCCTTCTCCTCCTGTCTTCGGACATTTCCAGGGGTCTGGAGCATCGGTGGACTCATCGTGTTTTGAGAATGAATCACCGTGGGACTCGTCGTGTTTTGAAAGGAAACTCGCATCTCTATCCTGATTTCCGAGCCGAAATCGGGCCGATGGCTCGGATCTGAGACCGTCATGAGATCCGGGGCAGAATTCTGAGCCGATATCAGTCGAAATCCTGAAATCGGGAAAAATGGACCTATCGTGTTTTGTGAATGAGCCCTTCATTTACTCTCAGCTGTGTTCAGAACGGGCAAAGAACGAAATGAGAGAATCAAACGGAGAAACCAATCAAGGAGAGTTGCAATAGTGGACAAGAACAGGGTCACCATGGCAACAACAGAGTCAATCACATCGCAACTGGTCGGAAATTTACCAGAATCATATGAATTCCTGAGAAATACTTATCAAGTGCACCAAGAAAATTAAGGTGAATGATGAATACCCGGTCATTAACGGGGAAATCTCTAGGATGATCAAAGAAAAGAAACAACTTCACAAACAGCGTAATACAGCCAGAAAGTGGGGAGACGAGAATGAACTGCGGAGAATAGCGGTGGAATTCGAAGAGGTTCAGGATAGAATATACGAGGAGGTTGGCAGAGAAACATCTGGACGCAACATGGAATTATACAACCGGATTATCAAGGCACCGAGAGAACAGAGAGCAAAACGTTTTTGGAAATACTTCCGCAAAGAGGACAGAAAAAATCAGAAGTGGATATGCCCAGCGGATGAACTCGGCCAAGACATCCCAGGTGAGAGAATGAAACCATATTTGACGGATGTGCTGAGAACACTACTCGAGAGCGAGAAATTGAGTGAGGGGGCGCCGACGAACACTGGTTGCCCCGACATGCTACATGCGTCTGAGTTATCCATCAGCGCACAGATGGTGGAAGACGCGATCGGAAAAATATCTACAGATTCCGCGAAAGGACTAGATGAAATCCCCGCAAATGTGATCAAATCTATCGGTATGGCCGGCCACGAATATCTGGCCCGAATGTTCACCGCGATAGCGAATGGAACACAACCAATCCCAGCAGAATGGCGAAAAGGGAGAGAAACATTACTACCAAAACCAAATTCCAAGAAAAAGGATCTCAACACGTATCGGCCGCTGACGATATCGAGCATCCTGTACCGAGTATTCGCTAGAATCCTGTGCAAAGAGATCCAGAATTGGATGGAAAACAATGGAATCCTGGGTGAGATGCAACACGGTTTCAGGAAAGACCGGAGAGGAGATGATTGCATTTTCATACTCACCTCCGCGATAGAGGTTGCTAGGAAGGAGAAAACCGGACTGGTGACATGCTTCCTGGATTGCACTCGAGCGTATGACAGAATAGTCAGAGCCCAACTGTGGGAAGTGCTGGAGAGGAAAGGGATGCCCAAATCCCTACTGGGAATTGTTCAGTCCTTATATAGAGACAACGAAGTGTTGCTACAATATGGCACAAATACAGTAGGACCCGGTTATAACGGACTTCAAGGGACCGTTGAAAATCGTACGTTATATCCGAGGTCCATCTTATCCGACCATGAGACCAATTCGACCAAAAGAAAATCCCTTAAAAAACGTTCATACAGTCGTGAATGACATCAAAGTATTCCAGAAATGAACAATGCCGTGAGATAATCTTCACTAATGGCGTCAACAATTGACGAAACGCGCACATCTGCACGCAACGGTTCGAGCGATTCGATGATCCAATCGCTGCCGACTCTCGGCACCGGGATGAGTCCGTTGTAACCGTCTTGATGACCATAAGGAAGTTGGGGATCGGACCGCAGAATCGGTCCGTAATAACCGAGTGTCTGTAGTAAGCGAGTCCGCTGTATCCGTTCTTTTCAATATGGAAGAAGATAGGCGCACGGCCGGGGCCTACGCAAACTGTCCGTTGAATGCGAGTATCCGCTATATCCGAGTCCATTATAACCGGGTTCTACTGTACTTCGGAAACGATCCCAAGCGAAGAGGGACTCAGGCAGGGATGTCCAATGAGTCCAGTATTATTTATACTTTACATATCAGACCTGGAAAGAAGGTTGGAACAAACCAAAGCTGGTTTCAAAGTCCGAACGAAGGGAAATATATTCGATCTGCGACAGCCGAAACACTTCAATATCAGTGGTTTACTATTCGCTGATGATCTCGTACTCATGGCACAATCCAAGTTCAAGTTCAAGTTCAAATCGCTTTTATTTCAAGGGTTTGCTTCTATATGAGAGGAAGGCCGGGGGGCCTTCCGCCCTGAAAAGTCGTGCCAATCGCCATGCGAAGCAATTGGAAATGTTATCATAACGCGCTGAGAATCCATGGCAAGTATGGAAAAAATGCTCGAAGTTGTTTCAGAAATCGGAGAGGAAATGGGACCCCAACTCAACCCGGACAAGAGTGCCATTGTGCAATTCGCAGAAGTGAGAGATGCAAGCACAGGGAGGATACTCAAAATACAAGAACAGGTGATACCAGTATTAAATGAATACAAATATCTGGGTATCACTCTGTGTACGAGTAAGAACTACCTCCGGGAGCAAGAGAAAATATGGGAGGCGAAAGCGGAAAAAGTCATCAGACAAATGCACGCGAAATCGCTGTGGAGATTTAATCGGTTTGAAGTAACCAGAATCCAATGGAAAAGCACGGCAGTCCCAGCATTAACATACGCTAATTCTGTTACAACGATGTCCGCGAAACTGCGGAGACGGCTCGAGAACCCGCAAAGGGAAGCAGGACGATGGGCCCTAGGACAGCCGAATTCGAACACCGCCGTGGAATTAATCGACGGAGAATTGGGGTGGTCCACCTTCGAGGCGCGAGAAACGAAAGCAAAACTCATGTACGCAGCTAGAGTAAGCGAAATGGCAGAAGGCAGGTGGCCAAGAGCGATCCATAGTATGCTCGAGATCACTAAAATGAAAACCTCCCTGAGTAAAAGAACCATGGAGGTCAAGAAAAGATTCAAATGTAAAGAACTGAGAGAATTATCGACAAATCATGCGAAAATAAGTCTCGGGAGCTACAAGAAATATTTAGAAGAAAATCTGAAGAACAAACTGGACGTAGAATGGAGAAAGGGTATGTCGGAGAAGAGAACTCTTGCCCGATATCGAGGATTCAAGAAAGAACGAGGGATCATCGAACACATCTACGATAATAGCAAAGGTGGTCGACTGCTAGCGAATGCGAGAGCAGGATGTCTACAGACCAGGAAATATAGGTCGAGATACTCAACCATCGAAGCGACTTGCCAAAGATGCGGTAAGGAAGACGAGACGATGGAACATGTCCTTCTAGAATGCAAAGAAATCCCTGATGCAGAGTGTACGATACAGAAAAGATTAGGACTACACGAAGAGAGCACAGCCAAAATGATAAGCGACACGAACAGAATACTTGGAAGATGGGAAGGGAAGAAAGACCCGGGCCATGCGTCGTGAAGGAAGAATATCCACATCAAAGATCAGCTGAGCAATCGCCCCGACATACGGGTCTTCGGTTATATTTGGAATTTAAATACAACAAAGAAGATGGTCAATAAACAATCAATCAATTAGTAAGAGTTTACGTAGGAGTCAGCTTACCCTTGCGATGGGTGAATTGGACCAACCAGGGCCGTCACGCAGACGAGTGCGGAGAGCGAACTCTACGCAACGAGTTGCGAAAACGTGGCTGATAACGTGTTGCGACCAGAACCGAAGGCTGGATCGAAAAGTAGTCGGGATCACTAGCTCAGAGGTTAGGAGTGACTACGCTGGAGGTACGCAAGGAACGAAGGCCTGCACCACAGTGAATTTTATTTGGAAATAGACCTCTTATATACCTACTGGGGTCGTACTCTCCCAATGGTGACCCAGATGAGTAATCTAGCCGGGAGCATAAGTAGCCAGATGGTCGGCTGTCTGAGCACGGAGCTGGGGTTCAGTCCCCATCTCCGTACTCTAGTCTACATGACAGCTGGGCTATCAGCGGTTTCCTGACAGCTCGTGTGGGAACCCCGCTTTCTTTGTACTAGGCACGCGTCTTCTGTCTAGACGCCGTGAGTCACTCCCGTGAGTCATACTACCTAGCTCTAGTGGGATCTGAGCCCGACAGTCTTACACCATTATCTCCAACAGTAACCGACCGCCCATGAGCACGACGGTACAACTGCACAAATCGCCGGCGTCGTCGTTTGATACTGGCTGCTGCAGGGTGTTTGCCATGTAGTTCGTGTTGAGCTTGGAATCAGGAATCCCAAGTGCTCACTAGCTCAGGGCAAAATGTATCGACTACTTAGGCACGAAGCAGTCACGGGTTTCGGCAGAACACACGAGAGTACTGAATGAACAGTGAACAGTAGTTCATTGAAGATCTGAACAGGGTTTATGAAGCGAGTCTATGGAAAGGGTATTGCGTCTGCGTAGAGCAACCGTTTGGGTGGTAATGGATTCTAGATGCAGGACTGCTGAGGTCGATGGGTGCTTATTGTGTTGACGAAGACTGGCGCCTTGCGCCCCCGATCCGGCGGTGGGATCATGAGAAGATTCACATATGAGCACACATCGATCACCCGCTCTGATTCTCGAGTTTCGACGATCTAGACGTAATATTTGTTCGGGGTTTCTGTCTCAACAGTTCGATCCAGTTGACTGTTCGTTAATTGCAAATTGCAACTCCCCCAGTTCTCGCGCATCGCTCATTCTGTGCAAGAACCTGATAGCCGTCGATGAGTCTATGTATATACAGCGCCGGGAATCTGGGAAGCCATAGGTTGGGGAATTCCCGACCGCATATCGTATACAGAATCATAATTTCACTCGGCACACGGGAAAAATCAATATGGGGAGGGTTGACGGCACCTAAAGGTTCCAAAGAACATTCTTCAGCGGAACCGGTGAAATCTCCCGCATAACCCAGAAGTTCAAAGGAACCAAAGTTGAGAAAGGCTGCCGTGGATATTGCTTGGGTGCTTACCATGCGTGTTTACTGAAGCCGTCAGTTCATATCAGCAGCGGCGGCAGCGGTCAATTGCCGACCAATGAAGGAGTGACTAGGATAGGATATTTATTGATCTTCCAGACGGACAAATGAGCCCTTTCATCTCAGGAGCGAATTGTTTCGTTGCTTGCAAGATGAGCGCAAAAGCGGAGGCTGTAGACACAGTCGTCCGAAATCTTTACATGAATATCCCTCCCTTACGTAGTCCTACGGACTCCTCGGTTCAATGTCATTGAACCGAGAACCAGGGTCCGTAGGACTACGTAAGGGGCGGATATCGCTACAGAGGTCTTCGACGGTTGTCTGTATTGCCTTCACTTTTGCAATCATCCTACAAGTTGTCACTGTCATCAACGGGGTAGACAGCTCTGATGTGAAAACTGGCTGCGCCAGCGATACCACAGGTTCCAAGCCAGTGAGTGAAACAGAAAAATCGATATGCGGATGAAAAACAATTCACAAAATGAAAAATGAATGGGTTCATATGTGCATGAGGAGAATCAATAATTATCCTATCCTGTCCCGATGGCAATCCTTCATTGGTCAGTAATTTACCACGACCACCGCTGCTGATATGAACTGGCAGCCTTAGTTACCAAGCATTGCAAACAACCGAATAGTCAAGGAACCAAGCAATGTCTACGCCAGCGTTTCCCAAACTAGGTTCTTCGGAACTTGGAGGGTATCGCGGAAGACTTTTTCCCACTTGAAGGCATGAATCTGGCGCCGCACAGTGGGGTATTTTGGCCCGGGGTGATCAAAAATATTTCCCGGTCTAGAAGTCTGGATATTCCTTTTGTACTGTGTACTACGAGTCTCTCCAAGGATTTTGTACGAATCGGAATTTCCAGAATCGTGATTTTTTAATTTTTTCCGATTTTTCCGTCTTACCGATTTTCGAAAATTGCGAGATATTGATGAAAAGTCAGGAATGGCTGATGTGAAGGCTGCTCTGTCGACAAGATGTCCGCTATCAGCTCCCGTTTGATGCCCCATGCATCGTTTGCAAAACATGCCGTTTTCGAACATGGGAGTCTATGGGCGGGCATGAAATCTGCATGTAGAATCGAAACGGGATAACATCGGATGGGGTCGTCCATGGGGCGAATGTAGGCCCGTCACCAAGCTACAAGATGCGACGCGCACGGAATCTGGAAATCCGCATAAGCGAAATATCGCAGAAACAAGTAAATAGCCAGCTCGTCAAGCGCTGATGTGTTCTGATACTGCCCGAAGTGCTCGCACCGGTGTTCCGCTGTCTTCAACATGCAAAGCGATCCGCATGTTTGATCATAACAACTCCCTTGTGGAATCTAACGGCATGGAGAGATCCGGCACGTTGCCTTCTTTTGCTCGAGTTTCACCCGCGAAGATGTACAGGCTGTCCCCGCTCAACGCTGTCGATTTATTTGCGGGACAAGAGTGATGAGGGATGTTAATAGTTTCCAAATCGGATCGAAAGGATCTACCTGGACACATTCGTCGCCGTTAAACTCAAAATTGAGGCAATTGTAACGTTCAGCTTCCGTTCAAAGATCCTATATTAGATATCCTATATCCTGAGATCCTATATCCTATCTATCCGTTCAAATTCCTATATTCAAAGAGAGGTCATTCGGAAGTTGAGTGTTCCTCGACAATCGGCAGCGCGGCGCTCGCACGAACCTAGCCAACGTCCCCTATATGACCTTGCAGCGAAACTGTCACAGCACATCTGCGGCACTCTCCTGAAGCTTGCTTTGTAAACATTTGCTGACTGAGACGTCGCGTAGGTCTCCCGATTGCCTCTGGTTGGCCGATTGGTCTCCGTCGTGATTCAAACTGGAGCCGAGTCTTGGGATGAGGAACTTTTGAATGACGAATTATCAAGTCTACCAAGGGATCGATAATTGAGGGATGAATAAAGTATTCCCGTCACTAAACTAAGCGTTTGTACGGGGAACGTGGAACGCTTTCCCCGATTCACGCTGAACGGGGACCCCTGTATCCCTCTGACGCATGCCATTTCTTGCGACGAACAAATGGCAGTTATCACACTCATCCCAGTTTGTTTCTTTTCCTGGCAGAATGCACCATTCGCCTTACCAGGCGCTTGACGGGCTGGCTATATTCTTGCTCCTGCCATATTTCGCTTATGCGGATTTCTACAGATTCCGTGCGCGTCGCATCTTGTAGCTGGGTGACAGGCCTACATTCGCTCCATGGAGGACCCCATCCGATGTTGCCCCGTTTCGATTCTACAGGCAGATTTCATGCCCGCCCATAGACTCCCATGTTGTGGCCGGTTTTCGGAAACGGCATGTTTTGCGAACGATGCATGGGGCGTCTAACGGGAACTTATAGCGGACATCTTTTCGACAGAGCAGCTTCCACATCAGCCAGTCCTGTCTCGATTTTCTTCCATAATTCGCAATTTTCAAAAATCGGCAAAACGGAAAAATCGAAAGAAAATGAAAAAATTACGATTCTGGAAATTCCAATTCGTACAAAATCATTGGAGAGACTCGTAATATCCAGCACAAAATGAATATCCACACTCCTAGACCGGGAAATATTTTTGATCACTCCGGGCCAAAATACCCTACTGTGCGCCGTCCGAAGTTGGCACTCTATAGCGGACGAACGGAATAGCGGAGGTCCGATTAGAGCGGAGGAACGGAATAGCGGAGGTTCGATTAGAGCGGAGGGAACGGAATAGCGGTGAGAATAGCTACGCTCGCGGGCAATGCGATAAGCCTCCGCTGTTCGAAGACCTCCGCTATTCCGTTCCGCTGTTCGCGGACCTCCGCTGTTCGAGGACCTCCGCTATTCCGTTTGTCCGCTATAGAGTGATGCTCCCGCGCCGTCCGAATGACCGATGATTCACAAAGCGAGGACTTATGCTAGATCCTATCCGAAAGTGAGAAGGGACAAACAAAACCTCAGGTGTTCCGCGAAGCTCTCCGCGGAACTCCAGGAAAAATCGACAAAGGCTGATCGACGCGATTCACGAGGAAGGAGTCGAGCTAATCAGACGATTCTAGACGAGCCGCTGTAAGTTTAACTTCGTTCACCTCCTGAGCACCACAGGTGACGAGCGTTTCCTTGCGGAGTGGCACGTTTACCATCATCATGAGATCTCATTCCATAAATATGCTCAACAAGGGAAACATTGGTCGACTCGTACAATCTCGAAGAATCTTCTCTAGCTATCTTTTCCATGTACCGTATTTCTTCTAATTGAAGGGCACTGCTCTAACAGAAGGGCACGCTCCTATTAGCGGGCACCCCTGAGAGAATCGAATTTATTAACGGGCATGATCTTTTTGCCGGGCATGCTCTAATGAGCGGGCACCTGTTGGACAATCGAAATATCTGACAGGCATGCTCTTTTTGCCGGGCACCCTCAGAATCCGAAAGCGATGTGTCAGTTCTACATATGACAGAGGAAAACTAGGTTCGAACTCAAGCCATGTTCCGTTTGCGGTGGTCACAGCTAAGAGTTCGACCAGGGTAAACTTGTGAAACTCCGTAAACATGACCCTCACGATGGAAACATGGAGGAGGCAATCAAAGTCAACAAATGTGTCCCGCTGTCCTGCTCACTGAGAGCTACCCCTCGAAGTTGAGGAGTAGCTTGGTTGAGCAGGCAGTTCAGCTTGTCTGGTAACTTAAGCTTGAGATTCGACTTGTCGTCCTCCGGTGTTCGTTCTCCAGAAGCCGCCGACTCGATCGACCTTGAAAACAGACGGGCATGCCCTTTTTGCCGCGCATGCTCTAATTAGCGGGCACCTATTGGGAAATCGAAATATTTAAAGGGCATGCTCTTTTTGCCGGGCATGCTCTAATTAGCGGGCACCCATTGGACAATCGAAACATTCGACGGGCATGCCCTTCAATAAGAAGAAATACGGTACATAGTTCGGAGCTTTTCGGAAGGGGTGGGCAGAAAAAAAAATTGACAACACAGTGATACCAAAACGGCCGTCACTCCGCCCTTTTTTCCGGCATTGGAACCAACGAAGCTAAAGACCACGTTGCCGTAGATTCGTGCCAGCGTGTTTGTCCTCGAGAGTACTTATCTGAAGAAAGGTTCAAAATGTGCGATCAGAGTGATGAAGAGTCAGTTGGGTGGCCGCTGCTGGACACCGTTCGCGTCAAACGCGAACTCATCGAAGAAGGTGTAGAAGTCTTCAATAGACCAAGTCAACTCGTCAAAAAAAAACGGACCAGCAGAATTGTTGAAGATAACTAAATTGCGGGATCCAGCTCCATGAAACCGAAAAAAACCATCCTTGTTGAGCCATCTGATCAACCATCATCGGCAAACCTTAAGCGAAGCAGTTCTGTGGTGGTAGCGAAAAAAAGTGCGCCCACAAAAATCATTAGGAATGATGCGGATGATACCAGGAGGGAAGCCAAGGAGAATAGCCCAACAACTGCTCCAAGCAAGCCCAAAGCGAGCGCATCCTCGGTGACGATGGAGCTCCCGTGTCAAACCGCGAATCCCAGGAAAGCGCAAGTGCAGCTTTTGAAGCTGAGTGAGCTGACGCTTGGTTTACGGAGAGAACGAATTCAAGTAAGGATCCTTGTCAAGGAACCCATTAAGCTGTGGGAAAATTCCTGCCGCAGAAAAAATTTTCTCAGCAAATGTTGCGGATGGTTCTACAAGCGCTCGTTTGGTGTGTTTCGGCTCCGATCGTGAGAAATTCTTCGATCTATTGCAACAGGATCATGACGTCGAGATTATCAACTTTCAATGTCGCTTGGCCGACAAGCGATTCCCGACCACGGCCTCGCAATTTGAACTGCTCCTCCAACCAAACACGATCATCAAGAGCCGCGATCGTCGCTTACTCGGCGTGCAAACGCCGCAGATCATTTACAGTACTCTGGCAGCGGTCCCCACAGCAGCGCATGCATCCGCCCAAAGTCTCACATGATCCAGGATTCGAATCTGTGCGTCCCAGGTTAGAAGGGTACGGAGTGTCCAACAAGAATGACGAAGCATGAATCATGATAATTTCACCAACTGTATTTCTCGAGCTTGTCGTCACACCACTGCGAGTTGCCGTGGAGTTTTGATGGGCTACGATGGCCTCATAGCTGAGCTTCAAGACCCCGATACGACACGAACTCGATTTGGACGTCTGGATATGGACAAAGATTCGTTTTCACCATTCAATCACAGGGTAGGCTTCCATCCAGCCAGCTCTGGACTTCATTTTCGGTCCACATCCTGGCCCAGCCCAGAACACAGCGGAGAATATAGCAGCTTTTGCAGCAACGACTCCCTGTGGTCGCATTTTATTACCTGATTTCACATCTGTCCACTCGCTATCCAGCCGTCGAGAACAATGTTCACAGCAGCTCCTTATTCCGGAACGTAAACTATTCCAATACTGACTAAGTTTTGACCGATCTGTCACACCGGCGAACTCCGAGGTGGAAGCATAAGCATATCTTTGGTCAGATCACAGCCCACAAAACCTCCCCGAAACCTTTCGGTATCGCATCGGGTCGTGGTGCAATACACGTGCAAGAATCGGGATTCGGAGAATCCTAGTGAGAGAAGCAGCGTCGAAAGCCATTCTTAATTAACCCAGAAGCTGCCGAATCTTTTGAAAGGAAGGGAGCTTGGTTGCTCCAGTTGACAGTGCCAACCATCTGAGCGTCAAGAGAGGGACGCAGGGCTCATCGGTAGACGTGAGCGGAAGTGAATTCCGCCGCTGCATCTTCCAAATGTCGGAAAGCCGTTGCCGAAAACTCCCTGAATTGGTTCTGATTTGATACGTGGAACCAGAACTTGACGACACCGACACTCGAGGAGTAGAACGTCGGAATTAGAGCTAGTCGGAGATGCGGCGCGCCGCGGCGCAGCTCACTTGGCTAGCATCGTCTGGTATGCGACAAAATCATCCGTAGATTCACGGAACTCCGGGAGGAAAATTGCAACAGGAATAATTCATATCAGGAACGGCTGTTGAGCTTGGGTTGGAAGGTTAAGAAACTCATGAAATCGGCGACGACCCGCTCGGGCGGGTAAGGTATGGAACTGATGCCGAATGGGTTGATTAACACTAACACGTCTTGGACAGCGGCGTGTCGAGCCTGGCGAGGTTTGGAGAGAACGATCCTAATAGGGGTAAGATCTAGATTTCACGATGCTATCTAATCTGATATCCGATCCCTCCATTGTACAACAGCGTTTATTGTCCCTCGAAGTACCTGTGGTGAATACATATATGAACATATGAAAACAATTCTCACGGTTGCCCGTCAGGCTACAGACCACCCGATAACTTGCCCGCGTCATCATCCTGAATCACGTCATTCAAGATAGCCCTGAGGCCGATTCGAGCTCGACGAATTTAATTGGCGGAGCGCCTGCTCTGCTCACAAATCGCATCGGGAAGCCTGGAAGCGGGGGAGAATGCCGCCGTCGTACGGAGCAACCTCTGCGTTTTCGACTCCGGGATGAACTTCGAAATGCTGCAAAATCTTCGCGGCGTATATCATGGTGCTCAGGATTGAAATTTCTTGGCCAAGGCAGCTTCGCTTACCGCGTGAAAACACAGCAACGTTCGGGCCGTTCCTGAAGGCGCCCTTTTCGTCCAGAAAGCGGCTCGGATCGAAAACGAGATAGTTTCTGAAGTTTTTTCATCGTAACCCTCTGAATGGAAGATCAGGGTGAGCGGGAGGCCCGCGGGAATCACGTAGTTTCCAATGTATGTTGATGTCGTCGAGCATCGCTGCACCATCGGGATGGGCGGCGAAATTCGGAGACCTTCGTGGACCACAGCTTTCAGGAATTCCAGTTTCGCGAGGTGATCATAGGTCATCTCCGACGAACCCACGAACGACTCGATCTCTTCGAAAGCCCTCTGTTGATACCGAGGAATTAGAGCAAGATGAGCGAGCACTGTCATGCTGCTATGTTGAGTCGTTGTAGTCGTAGCCAGCATATTGAAGAAAGCGACCTCTCTCAAGTCGGAATGGATTTCATCTTCTCTTTTTTTCACGCGCGACACAGCGTCGATGTAGTTTTGGCCTCACCTTCGTCATGGGCTTTGGTCTTCAAAATTCTCAGCAACAGCTCTTTGTACACTCTGCTGAAGGCTTTTGTCTGCCAAACCCGGGGGAAGACCAGAGGACTCTCCTTGGATGTAACCAGCCTGGTCTTCTCGAGCGACACGCCCTTGCAAGAGATTGTGTGTCCGAGGTACGACACCGATGATTTCATTAGGTTGCACTTCGTCGTATTTAGCACCAGGCCGACGTCCGCGCAGCTCCGGATCACTCCTTCGAGTCTCCTGCGATGCTCTTCTTCAGTATCCGCCCAGACCAGCGGTTCCCGATTGGTGGGCCCTGGCCCCCTGGGGGGCCCGGAGACGATTTTCGGGGGGCCCGAAGGTGATTTTGGAGGTCTCAGAGCCCGCTATGCACTATCCCCATCGAGGACTCCGAGAGCAAGAATCTGGAGGAACGTTGGTGCTCACAAGGAAGCTGCACAACCTCGACCTGGAGTTTCGCGGCCAAACTCGGACAGAGACTTGGGTCGGGGACACTGATACCGGAGGCTACGGCTCCGATGTTGTTTGGACCCGCCTACGGAACAGCAGAGTCTCGGGACTCTGTTCGATAAGTTCGATGATAAGTTATTCCGTATACTATGCCTTAATGGAGACATATCGCATTTCGTTGAGATCAAACCTACGGTACTCAGAAATAAGATAAGTATCTCTCCACTGGCCGTCCCCCGCACAGACACTGTCCGTCACACATTCGCATGGAGGCTAGTCAGTAGGTATAATCGCGAAGGAATACCAACCTATTTGAAATACCTTTATACAAAATAAAGAGACTATTGATTGATTGATTGATTGATATCAGGGACCTCATCATAATCGGCTAAATAAAAGAGGAAAAAGTGTAACTGCGATTCAAAACTGGCCAAAATCGACGCTCCGGGGCACTTCTACGGTGAAAAGGCTGGAATGGCTACGAATGATGGAATTTCAAGTTTGTATTTCGCCGATTCCGGACACGTTTCCAGTATGAGTGACATGAGCCCATGACTATCTGCAAGTTTGGTCGAGAAATTCCGGGTTGAGGCCGTGCACCTCCCCTGTCAGTCACTTCAAGTTACCCGAAGCTCGCCGAGAGAGCTAATCGGGTTCTAGTTGCGTTCTCAACATCTTATCTGTGCGAGTCCACTCTCAGCACGCTGGTGACACTCAAAAACAAGTACCAGTCGCTTTTGGGTCCCGAGGCGGATATGAGGATCGCAATAAGTAAGACGGAGGCGCAGATAGAAAACATTGTCATGTAGAAGCGAGAGCATGCCGCTCATCAACGACAATTATGACCTCGAGTAACTATCAAGACAAATATCATGCACGACCAAATCCGCACGATATCTTCAAAAGGCAAAATCAGGGGGGGGGCAGATGGTCAGGTCGCCCGGTGAGGGGACCGGGCACGGAAACTAATCGGGAATCGCTGGCCCAGACGATGATATCGTCCACCACAGCGGCGACGCCAGGCATGTCATTGAAGATCTCATCCGTGAGTCTTTGGAATTCGTCTGAGGCACACGATATTCCGTACGGCATCCGAAGGAATCTGAAACGACCCCATTGAGTTATGAAGGTACACAGAACTGAACTCCGCTTGTCCAACGCAATTTGCCAGAAGGCTTCCTTTGCGTCAAGCGCAGTGGCGTAGCGGGGGGGGGGGGGGGGGGGGTCCGCTCTCGAGGGGGCGGCATTCTGATGATTTATACCCTATAGCGGGTCATTTTTTTGGTTGTCGCTCCGCGTCGGAGGCGCTTCCAGGGGGCGGCATTTTCCGGATTTTCCGAATTTTTCAAAGTCCGCCCCGGGCGGCACTTAGGCACGCTACGCCGCTGGTCAAGCGTGCTGAAATACTTCGCTCCACTCATCTGTGCTGAGATCTGCTTGAATCTTTTCATGGGTGATGGCTTCGCTCAATTGCTCCGTGTAGATGCGTAGGATCGAGGCAGAGCCTCAATTTTCCGTTGTCCTCCTTGACCAGAACGATGTTGCTGACGAACTCTGTCGGCTTACGGACTTCTCTGATGATGCCTCGCTCAATCATGCGTTTCAATTCGTCTTTGGCAGCTTGTTGGAAAGCCACCGGAATCGGGCGGCAGGTGTTGTCCACGGGAACATAGTCTGGCTTTAGAACTATCTGACAGAGATGATCCCTTACCTTGCCTTCACGTGTGAACGCTCCAGGGTACTTCCGCATGTGTCTTTCCAAGAGGGGTTCCGTCGCCGCCTCGAGGCCGTTGCGCTCCGCTCTCTGCCGCACAGCGTCGATCCGAGCGATGATTTTTAACGCCTCCGCGGCATCGCCTGAGAGTGTCGGATGAACCTTCATGTCTAACACAAAAAATTCTTCGATCTGTCGCACTCTACGGTACTCGATTGGGAATTCCATTGCATGCCGACACGGATACCGGTCGCCGGAGTAGCTGCACGAGCGGGTCCCGACCGTCCGCAGCCGCACGCCGGGGTTCTCTGACATGAGTTCGTTGGCGAGCGCCATTGGTAGGCACGAGACCTCAGCGCCGGTGTCGAGCTTGCATTCAACTTGGAACTCTCCAAATGCAACGTTCGCTTCCCATCTTTCCGCGCTCTTCTTGCCGATCCCGACCACTGTTTTGATGGCACTGGCCTCGAAGTCAGATTCCGATTGGCTCTGGTCATCTTCTTGGAGCATCCACACCTTGTTATTTTGTTGCGTGGCATTGTGTTGACTCTGACCCCGGCAGTGGCGGATCCAGGAGGGGGGCGGGCGATTGCCGATCGGGCAATCGCCCCCCCCCCCCTCGAGTCCGGTCTCCCAGGCCGAATGTACATATCAGAAGAGAAAATTTCATGAATCTTAACAGAAATAGATAAATATTTGTACTAAACAATTATGAAACATACAATTCAATATTCAACCGCATCATCAGGGTGGAAAAATACTCCCAGAACACCGAGAATCTGAAACCGCCCCCCCCCTCGAGCCATTTCTGGATCCGCCACTGGACCCCTGTTGATTCGGCTGAACGGAACTTGGGTCGGAACTACCAAATGGAAAACGGGTTGATAGTGTCAAGCTGCTCGTGCCGAGTCACACAACTTTCTCCAACACTTCTTCTCTGTCGTGTCGGCACGGCGGAATTTATTTGGAAAGGGTTTTTGTAGCGCGATCTTTCAAACGTACAGACTGACATGAGATATTTATCACACCCCCCGAAACGCTTGGCGTTTCACCGATTTACAATGGTTTCATGTACACGGTATCACAAGATTTGAACCTGGACAACATGCATCGGGATCCTACTAAACTAGAACTAAAACGGATCTCGACTTCTGTCGAACTGGCTGTGGGGTTGGATGAACAAGTTAACTTACTTCGATTATTGCTACAGAATTTTCTATTGCGGTGACTGGGGCCGACGCTGAACAACTACGCGATCAACATCTTCCACATTTCGGGTTCCATTGATTTTGCCCACTGGAGAGCAAGCATAGAATCCGCGTAGGAACTGACACTCTCAAAGTGAACACGCAGACGCTGGATCAAACAATTCTCCAGGCGAACTGCGATGAGAGCAGCAAGCAGCTCAAGCACTCTTCACGGTGCCCTGAACTCGACTTCCAGTGAAGATAGTTGGCCCGCCAATCACCCATCCGAGTTTGCTTGGGTGAGCCACAATGTCGTCCGTCACGGTTTTCGGCTGCTCACACCTCTGGATGATGTTATACATCTGGTCCATTCCGATGAGAATTGCTGGCGGGGACTCGTTCCACTCTCCGAGGTATGAGCGGTCGGCGATTCGATGAACTTTATCGAAAAGCTCAATAGCTTGAGATACGTGAGCTGGACGGCGGTTTGGTGGGTGAACGCCGAAATCATACTCCATTGCTCGTACCTCGGCAACCTCCTCATCGTCGGACGGGCTTGCGAGTCTGATATTGAAGATCTGGGCTCCTCGAATCGTGTGAGTGCTTGCGAACGCCTGAAGGTTCAGATCCCTCGCTCCAACTGGGGACTCACGGAGCATCTTGCGTAAGCTCGGGTGCATGAAGGTGCGGGTGCTGCCGGGATCGAAGAAAACACGGATTGGAATCCGGAGTCCGGCGTTCACAACGTACGCCGATGCCGTCCAGAGCAAAGCATCGTCACCCGCTTCCGCAGCGCCCGTTACTCCCGTGACTGCACTGCTGATTGTCACTGGCCCCTCGGGGTGCATCGAAGAGTAGTGTTCGTTCGATTTACACTTTGCACAAGGAGATCTGGGACCGCGACACTCGCTGGGGCTAACATGCGCGTTCCCGAAACACCTTTCACAACGGCGTTGGACGGCGAGCAACTCCTTTCGTTCATCAAGGGAAAGGTCGGCCGAGCACCTCGAGGTATTGTGCTCGGTTGTCCTGCAAAAGAGGCAGGGACGCGGTCGGAAACGCTCGTCACTCGGATGGTTCACTTTCGGCGCTGCAGCAGCTATGGTACTTTTCGGAGGGTAGTGGCTGGTTCTCTGGTTGGCACCCCGATCTCCACTGTCCTTGGTGTCACCTAGACGATTAGTTTCATCGAACAACCTGTTCGTTTCCCAGTCTCTGATGCGGATTCTGAGGAAGTCAATCATTTTTCTCACTTCGCTCACAGCGTTGTCAACAAAGGCATCCGGCGCGCTGGAATCAGCAGACGAGTCGTTGACATTTGTCTCAGCAGACGATTCAGCGGTAATTCGCTTGGTGGCCTCTAGAAGTTTCTCTTCCATCCGACGCTCATCCTTGTACTCTTGACGCATGCGCGCCGGAAGCGCAGCCTCCAACGCTGACTTCAACGACGGCGCGAACGCGGCGAGCGGGATGCTGTTGGCTGCCAGCGTTGCGATGTTCGATTGCACGGTCGTCACCAGCTTGCGAAGCGCGGGAAGGTCTTGATGTTTCGGAATTCGGGGAAGGTTCCGCAAAATTGAGAGAAGCCGCTCGGTCTCATTTTCCACGCGTCCGTAATTCTCATCGAGTAGTTGTAGATCTACTTCGTAATTAGCATCAATGAGCTCCAAGGAATGCACGATCTCCTTTGGCTCACCACTGACGAATCTCCGCAGTGTCATGAGGCGTTCAATGGGCAAGCTCTCGGGACGCTTATCCACGAAACATCTGAATTGCGTTATGAACGCTCGGTACTTCAGACGATCGCCAGTGAACACCTCCGGCGAGATGTCGAGCTTTCTCGGAAGCCGAGCCGGAGCGGCGGCCACTGTCGGCATCTGCGGGCAACTCGAGGCGGCGGCATCGCTGCCACTGCTTGCCTGTTGCGGGGTCCCCTGGTTCACGGAGGCTCTTGGGGGGACGTTCAGGGTTGACTCAAACGGGAGACCGAAACGCACACGACGAACTCCCTCCGGTGTTCCGTAGAACGTGTTGCCGGTTGAAATGTCAGCGAGCACCTCACGAGCCCGGTTAGCCGCTGCCGAGATCGATGCGGTGGATCGGTGGACCTCAATCTCGAAGTTCTCCGCCTCGGTGATCTCCCTCATTAGATCATCATCGTCGTTGATGAGATCCAACAGTCCTTCGTTGAGCTCACGGATCCGGATGAGATGCATGTTCACAAGAGCGAGCATCACCTCCGGTCGGCAGTTGTCTGGGAACCTCGGGCTTTCGGAATCCAAATTTTCGACTCGGGCGATGTCATCGCGCAATTGATTACGTCGGATCGTCCGCTGCTGGCGAAGCTTCTTCAACTTCCTCTTGATTTCAGCGGTTTCGCCAACCGCGGCTGGGTTCTCGCCTTTTGACAACGAATCTGGCATCTTGCAGGGTTGAAGTCGGCCTGCACGGATGGAACGGGAACGGAATCACTCTCGGTTTCTTCAGGATCGGGTGTCACGGCTCCTGAATTGAGACGTAGAGTGAATCCTGGCACGTTGCAGGGTTGAAAGTCGGCCTGCTTGGATGAAACGGGAATGGAATCACTCGGCTTCCTCAGGATCGGATGTCACGGCTCCTGGGTTGAGTCGTAGAGTGAATCCTGGCACGGCACCAAAATGTTGATTCGGCTGAACGGAACTTGGGTCGGAACTACCAAATGGAAAACGGGTTGATAGTGTCAAGCTGCTCGTGCCGAGTCACACAACTTTCTCCAACACTTCTTCTCTGTCGTGTCGGCACGGCGGAATTTATTTGGAAAGGGTTTTTGTAGCGCGATCTTTCAAACGTACAGACTGACATGAGATATTTATCAACCCCGGACCGTCCGATTGTATTCCACATTATTCCGCTCTCTCGGGCCGGTTTTCGATATTTCGTCCTTCGACTGGCGGTTTCGCACGGGACAGACACGTTTGAAGTGGTCGTATCCTTGACAGCCTTAACAAACCCGCGCTCTGCTTCTCTCTTGTTTCGACCTGTCACTAGCGCCCACGCCATAAGCGCCGAAGGTGCTACTCTCCTGTCCGAAGCTACTAGACCGGATCAAACTCGCCGACTTAGCACCCAGCTCGAATGATCGGCACTTTCCAATGATCTTATCCAGCTCCAGCTCCTGTGTGTCGCATAGCAACTTTCTCTGCAACGCCGGGTCGCGCACTCCAATCACGATCCGCGATCGCATCAGTCTGTCGGTCAGCGTGCCAAACTTGCAGTCCTGTGCTGCCTTGCGTACGCGCTCAAAGAAGGCGTCGAACGGCTGAAAAATTCTTCCGGCTGCTGGTCTTTCTCACGGTTCCTGTAGTCACAGATTATTTCGACTGACGCCTCGCCGACGTGCTTTTCCAATTTACCCTCGTACGGCTTCGACGAGTCTTTTTCTTCGTCGGCGCACAGTGGCCAATTTACCCGAAATAGGTGGACAAAATTAGAGGTCGGAATTCCGGATATGTGAATGTTGGATGATGTTCTAAGATGGCCCAAACTCCCCGAGGCACAATCACTTCTGAACCCGAATCGTTTTTTCGATCCGAAGCAGCTAGCGCAACATGAAAGAAAAAAGGTGTCCGACGACCCCCATTTTCGTTATTCATCTTCTCCCCGGACAATGAAATAGACCAGCAAGTTTCTTGCGAGAAAGATCGATTCTATCACTCTCTCTAATGCAGGAATGAGTCACTGAGACACCCAACTGGTCAGTATTCCACTTCCTTGCATCCGATTTTGGATCGTACAAAAATGGGAAATTCCATCGAAAATCGTCAGTTTTGAAGTTCTCCAAAAAGCATCACTTTTGTGGTGCAGGCCGCACCACGTTTTTTTGCTAATCGTCATCGGCTCGAAGGCGGTCTGCCACATGTGCGCTGTATAGAAGTCATTCGGTCAGTCTCTTGGCAACGCTGGTGAAGAGAGGTGGTTCGGAGCTCATACAAGAGCCACCAAACATGGGAGAGCCTCAGACTGACACCAGGTTGGATAGGGCCTTGTCCGTGCAACTCTCGTGCGTTCTCTACAACACTAGGTCGTTTTGTGGTATCGGAGACCCTAAAATGTCTCCAAACTGTCTGAAATCCGAGAAATAAGCGTCGGAAACATTTTATAAGTGTCGGATTGGGCTTCAGGGACTCAAAAAAACCAGAAATAGCTTTCCAATAATTTTGTCCGCCTATTTCGGGAAAATTGGCCACTGTGCGGCGCCGGCCGCACGGGCCCATTCTCTGGCACGCTTTCCGAGTGCGTCCGAGAATGCGTCCCTCTGGAACTCCGAACTTTCACTGCTGATTTCGCTCGCCGCGTATATTTTCCAATCTCTCTTGAAGGCGAGCCAGGCATCGTAGCGATGCTCAGCATCCGGGTCGAAGGGAGCCGGCTGCCGCGCTAGGATGAGGTTCACCGGGGGATTCTGGCTCGCTCCGGCCGCTGGCGGGATCACCGGCGAATTCGCCGCACCTCTCAACCTGACTGACATGTACGTTTATTATTGGGAGAGAGTATGGTCTTGATTGTTATCCGTATCTGATGTCACTACAGCTAGCTTAAGCCGTTCGTGGTTGCACTGCGTTTCCTGAACCGACGGTCCGACAGAATACGCATTCAGCATAGAAGCTTCGCTGATCTCCGGTGAGAATCTGTTTCGAGGGGCCCAGTGGGTTTTCGTTCTAATGGGTTTTCGTTCCTATGGGTTTTCGGCCTGATGGGCTGTCGCCTCCGATTTCAGCTCGTCCACTGTCCGTGCTTGAGAGCGGCGCTGACTTGTCATGTGGGAGTTTCGAATGACGAAAAGGTCGCGTTTCAAAACTCACACAAGTGAAAATGCACATACTCCAGACACCGGAAGCCGATCTCGACAACGAAATAACTCGAAACTCTGAACAACGCCTCAACGTTGGACGGTTGGATTCATCATTGTTCGACGATTCGTCGGGCGGTACGGATGTCTTCCTTGGTTCTTGAATTCAAAAGTGGAAACTCTCAAAGACGTTTCGAGGAACAGTGCTGCTCTCGATCGTGCCTGTTGAATCGTTGTTGAATTCGTTGAGACATGCATCAAAAAGGCTGTCGAGTGAGAACACGACTATGCTACTTGCCGATCTCGCTCTGGAGGTAAATACTGACATCCGAGAATTTTGGAATCAATTTCTCAACATATCTCCGCAAGCCAGTTTATGATGAAGCTTGCGGTAATTCTCGTCGTTCTAGCCAATGTTGAATAAGATTGGAGCTCAACGAGGGTAATTCGCAAAATTACTCTATGATCATCTCTCCGTGCGGATACTTCAGCGAAGAAGCGTCTCTTCCCGGTTGGCGAGATGAGCGGAGGGAAATGTCTGACTTACAATTAGACGGCGAATTGCAAGGAGTCTCAGATCGGGTATCGACGGACGGAAACGAACGTCTGAGCAATACATTCATTCAACGCAGAAATCTGACTCCACGACAACTCCTGAGTTCCAAAACAACACGACGGAGGAGCCAGACGCCGAGAACATAGGAGAGAATGAAACATTGGAAGCCCAGGGACCACTTGATCTCTACGGATAAATAAGCCGGAAATTTCCGGGCCACAGTGGAAAAATCGGCCAACCCAGGAGCTGATCATTCGACATCACGAGAAGTGGCAGGCTTTACCCGGGAGTCTTCTCAGCGCGCTAGACCAGGGGTTCTCAAACTGTGTGCCACCGGCACCAAACTGCCGCGGTGTGCCGCGGCACCATTGGTAGGCTCCTTGGGCATGAGGCGGGGCTGCCGGTGATTCCGGATTGACGCGGGGTGCAACGACAGAGAGTCACGGGCGATTCCGAACTCGGTCTGACCAGACTTTTGAGGTGTTTGGGAGAAATTTCCAGGTCGGTCTGACCATACTTTTTGAAGAGCTCGGGGTGCCGCCACCGGAAAAGTTTGAGAACCTCTGCGCTAGACTATATGCGGGTCACAAGCGTACCCGCAAAACGTCTTTTCAGCCGCGCACGTCACTTCCGGAGATATGTACTCACAGGAATCCTTCGATGACAAAAGATTCTCAAACTTCCTGATCTTGAGAGATTTCTACATCAAGACCGAGCCTTGGGAAAACTTCAATAAGCTCAATGAAATTATCGCGGTAGCCAGTGGACTTCATGAGTCGGTGGAGACATTTTCGTGATAAAATTCCGAGAGGTCTGAAGGTCTCTTTGAGTTTGCTGTTTCCCAGACGAAAAATCCCCTCCGGCGAAGGCTGATCCATGTGCCAGCAAACAAACCTCCTACTCAGACCGCGCAGAAAAGCGCAGGATAAGCAAAGGCGGGTGTGAGGTACAGACATCGGGGCACATCTTGATGGAAGGTCAGGTTCTCTTCGCTCAGTGGCGTCTCGATCAGGCTCTCCAAAACGATCCTTCGCTCTCGATCCTGTGGTCACTAGCACTAGATCAAAGAAGACAAGCAGTTGCAATGCGTACAAAGCGGGAGCAGTTGCTCGTGCAGAGGTTTCCCTTGCACTGGTCTTCAACTCGGTACCACCGCATGTTTATTGGGTGCCTTATATATCTTCCAGCTAGCCACTGTCTCAGTGGTGTCAATCAGTGTACAGAAAAGTCTGGCACAACACCAGCGGAACAATAGGCGATTACCGCACACAGAAGAAAACACTGTGATTACGAGAACAATGGAAACACTGAAAGTAAAATGGGATGGTCATCTTCCGAAAGTAATTTGAAGTGACCTTGGTGCTGAAAAGCTGTTGACGAAAATAACAATCACAGAATATCTTGGACGATATTCAACAATCTCCCCCGTTTTCTAGACAGCTTTTCTTTTGAACATTTGGGATAATTGCCTTCACCCTACCTAACAAAAATGTGGGTATCAAAACGTGCGTCTTGGAACGCGCAGGTGATGCGCTTCTCCTCTCTGCTGCTCAATTCACTCGTAGTCTCGATAACACGAAGCCAGATGTGGGTCATCCAGCCAGTCGTCTTCTTCGTCGACGTCGTAGTGGTAATCTGAGTCGTCATCGCTTGAACTTGGGATGCCTACGGTGGGACCATCTGAATCAGAATCGTAGATCACGATGGGCTCATCTTTTGTTGTAGCTTGATCCTCTTTGATTACGATGGGATTGTCTCTTGAAGTTTCGATGTCGTCCTTGATGACGATCGGTTCCTCATTTGTAGTCGCTTCCTTTTCCTTGATGACAATTGGTTCATCGTTCGACGAGCTCTGCTTCGATTCACGAGCTTCTGGTTGTCTTTTCGAGTCAGGAGTCGTTAGACGGGTCAACATTAGAGAACGCTCGGAGGTGCGATGGTTGAAATCGGATATTTTTCTGTTGAGTTTGGCTTCGAGGAATTTTTCAGGTCAATGGATGTGCATGAACATCCAGAGATCCAAACTCTCTCTACGGGAAAGAGTTTCTCGAGAGTTTGATCCAATTGATTTCAACGAACTCCAGTTCATTCTCTTTGAGATGCCAGATAATCGCAGACGTGGTCGCTGGACTAAACCCGCAAGGCCAGATTTCACTCGTGGTGCGTTCACCGAGTATCGAATGCAGAACCCTGGATCCGACAGCTCGGCTGAACTCTTCAACATGAGCGAAATAGGCAGAGCTATCAATGAAGTGTCTCGAGGGACGGAAAGTCCAGTTCGTAGTTGGTGGCCACCCACCTCCCTTTTCGGGAAGTGTAAAACCGTCAGCATCGTTGTGTTCATGTTCATGTTTCTTTTGGCACTCGTCATTGGCACTGGTAAGCTGATATTGTTGTGAAGATTTGATTTTAATCGTCCATCTCCCAGTGCCTTGATTTTGAGTGGCCATGCTGATAGCGGTTTCCTCGGTTTTCAGGTGTGATGCTCCATTGGAGCTTGACACAAATTCCAAATTCAGCCAGTGTTCTGATTGAGAGAGTGACTTGTTCTACCGATATGACTGAGGTATTATCCCTCATGGAGGTAACCACCATCGCTCCGTCAGAAGAGTCGAGCGCTGCAGAGGAAGAGACGAAAGGGATCACTGAGGCATTCGAAGTGATCAACCTGTCGTCATATTTATGCCGCGAAGTTGGCAGAGGATATTTCTGTTTCTCTGCTGATGCAGGAGTCTGCGTGTGGGGACAGGGCCGTGTTCCAATCAGAGGTTCTGTCCACGTTCGCCCCTCTAGGGGGGACTCCCTCATAGACTACTGCGCTGACAAGAAGCGATATGATGTAATAAAGTGATTTCTTTGTTGAGTACTTTCTGAGTGAGTGTGTTTTCCTGTTTTCACCAGATGAGTGCAGAGGAGAAGTAGTTCCATTATTCTTCTATGTCCTGGGCTGTTTCCTGATAAACTTCACGGTTGGAGTGACCAGGTAGAAGTTCATATCTTCTGTTTCTAATATCCTTAACAATCAGTGATATTACTCTTAGAACGATGTACGCCATCGTTAGGCAGGACATAGCAATTGACGCGATCTTCCACTTTAAGCACTCGTCAGATTTTCTGGGAGTTGGGTGATGCTTATGCTTTTCGAAATCAGGCCAGATGTCGCTTCCACCTAGCGGGGGCGCGTTCGGCCGCAGACAGACTTCCGTTGGAGATGCGTTTTCTTCACAAACGCCTTCCGATACAGTACATCGGTTTACGAAGTAGTCTGGATTAATTTCGACAATCGTGCAACTTGCATTGTAATGAATGCAGTCTGGGTTACAGTCGGAGTATTTGAAGAAGGGGCATGCAGGATTGGTTAGTAGAATCAGGATGATAATTACGAGCATGGTTTTAGACCACATAGCTCCCTGATTCTTCGGAATACGACCTTAATTAAAGGCTTCGTTAAAATGTCGGCGGCTTGGTTAATTGTCGAGGTATGGGTCAGCTCAATCTCTCCCCTTTCAACTAATTCTTTGATGAAATGATATCGAATTGAGATATGTTTAGTTCTCTTGTGAAATTGAGAGTTCTTGATCAGTTGAATCGTTGAGAGATTGTCGATCTGTAGAACGGGAGTAACCGGATGACCCAATTCACTCAGTGGTGAATGCCCGGCATCTCGAAAACCCGCCATCTCGAAAACCCGCTATCTCGAAAAAAATACCCGGGAGCTCGAAAACCCGGGAGCTCGAAAACTCTCTCCCCAAAAGTGGCTTTGGCTCGAGCTCAGCGAACCTTCTATGCCAGGGCTCATGAGAGCCGGTCTCGGTGAGACCGTTGGTCGTCAATCGGGAATTGTGATGGTACGGAGGACATTTCCCGGCTCTTTTCTGGGAGGCGGTTGGCGTTGTCGCTGGCGGTAGGATGGCGGGTTGGATTTCCGAAATCCTGAAGACAGTGCACGGGCCTGGCATTGATTGTAGCGCTTTCGTAACGCACCATTTTGCCGCCTCCGGTCGTGCGGGCGTCAATCCACAGCTCATTCACTGTATTCCGTTAGTGTTCCATGATAGGACTTCGAATATGCTCATTCCGAAGTACGCACAGCCAATCACCTAACCTAGGCTCTCATAAGCCCTGGCATAGAAGGTTCGCTGAGCTCGAACGAAAGCCGCTTTTGGGGAGAGAGCTTTCGAGCTCCCGGGTTTTCGAGCTCCCGGGTATTTTTTTCGAGATGGCGGGTTTTCGAGATAGCGGGTTTTCGAGATGCCGGACCCTAACCCACTCAGTAACTGTTTCAGCCAGAGAGCCGACTTGCATGCAGAACACGCGCTTACTAGCTCAGCTTCGCACGAGCTCAGCGTCGTGTGTGGTTGGCGGGAGCTTCCCCAGAGTATGGCTCCCCCGTAACGTTTGAATATTTCTCCGCTGGTTGATCTCCTTGTTTCAACGTCACCTGCGAAATCCGAGTCACAAAATGCTTGAAATTCTAGAGCATTGTTGCCTCCAAAATGGATTCCGTAGTTCGAGGTGTCTTTCAAATATTTCAACACTCTCAACGCAGCAGTCCAGTGTTTCTTCGTGTACTTGTCGAGATATCTTGACAAGTAGCCCACGGCGAAGGAAATGTCGAATCTCGTACAGACGGACAGATACATGAGAGATCCTATGATTTGTCTGTACGGATATTCTTGATCCGATTCCTCGCTCGTAGTATCCGAATAGATAGCATTGTCCATCGGCGTAGCCACTGGTTTACTGTTGCTCATACCAAATCTCTCGATTACCTCAAGAGCATACTTTTGTTGGAACATACAGATGCCTCCCTCGGGAGTGCGTCTGAACTGTATGCCGAGAAAGTACGAGAGGGGTTGGTATGTTATCTCAAGTTTCTCTTGAAGCCGCTTTATGGATTGTTCGATAATTTGCTTTGAACTTCCAGCCACCAAAACGTCATCGACGTATACGCAGAAAATGAGACGATCCTTGCCATTACTCATAAAAATGCAAGGGTCAGCTTTTGACTGAATACAATTCTGAGCCAGGAGTAGCTCCTTCATTTTCTCGTGGAACATTTTCGGTGACTGTTTCAATCCGTACAAGGCTTTCTTGAGTCTGCATACTTTATTCTTTCCGACTTCGAAACCAGGCGGTTGTGTCATGTAAACCGTCTCATGAAGATCTGCACAGAGAAACGCAGTCTTCACATCAAACTGGTATAGCTCAAGCTTTTCTTCAGCTGCTATACTCAGGATTACTCTTAGACTATCGAACCGTACAACTGGGCAGAATATTTCGTTATAATGAATTCCCTTTTGTTGAGAGTAGCCCTTGGCCACAAGTCGAGCTTTGTATCTAGACAGGGAACCGGTTTCTGATGTCTTGATCCGGTAGAGCCATCGGCAACCAACAGGTTTCTGTGATGGCATCGGATCGACCAATTCCCAGGTTCCCATGTCCATGAGAGACTTCATCTCAGCCTCCATCGCATTCTTCCAATGTTCTCTGTCCGGCGATTCCATAGCTTCTTCGTAGCTCTGTGGCTCGATCAACAATTGACCGCCATCGCTGTTTGTTTGTACAAGGCTAGCTTCATAGCGTTCAGGTCTTTTTAGCTTGGTTCGATCTCTAAGAACTCTGGTGTTCGATTCGTCAGTTTCAAGCACGGCTGCTGGTTCATTGACACTAGCAGCTTGTACATCAGATGATTCATTTGGTACAGACGGATTATTTTCATCCGTTGGATCGTCTACTTCGATGAGCTCTTCCTGTTCTTCCGTTGACGTAAAGATTCCCAATTTTGGGAACACTACATTTTTCGACACTCGAATAGCATTGTTATCTGGATTCCATACCTTACAGCCTCTGCCTTGATCAACGTAGCCAACGAGTACTGCTGGCAAACCTCGGTTATCAAGTTTCCTACGTTTTGGAACTTCATTGAGCACAAAGCACTTGGTTCCAATAGGATGCAGTCTGGCTAGGTAGGGTTTCCTTTTAAGCAAGGTTTCATAAGCAGATAACTGGGTTTCTTCACAAATGGTCACCATATTGAGAATCTTAGCACAGCTAGAGATTATTTCGGCCCAGAGAAATTTTGGTAGATTTGTTTCGATGAGAATAGTTCTGGTGAGATCCAGCAGCGTTCTGTTCAAACGCTCCGCTACCCCATTCTGCTCCGCTGTGTAAGCACAGCTGAACGTCTGGGTCGCGCCGATATCAGCCAGTATCTTTCTTACTTTTTCATTTTTAAATTCTGAACCTTGATCTGAATGGAATTGCTTTATATCGTGACCAACATTGTTTCGAAACCACTCAATGAATTGCTATATCAAGTCGGGGGTTTGATCTTTCGTCTTGAGGAAGTACACTTTTCTGAACTTGCTAAACTCATCGCTGATAGTCAGGAAGTGCTTGGAGCCTCCCAAAGACTTTTCAGATAGACTACACAGGTCAGCACTTACATAACCTGCGGACCGAGCTTTCGACCGTTTAGGTCGAGATCTGTATGAGGCCCGATGCTGTTTGCCTTGAATACAGGCTTCACAAGCATCCATGTCGTCCTGGTATTTGATGCCTTCACGAGCTAGAATGGTTTTAATCTTTTCTTTTCCGATATGCGCTAGCGTCTTGTGGGCGAGCATCAGGCTCAAGCTTCCACGTGCTCCTTGACTTACGTCTAATGCGAAGCACTCACCATTCTTTTGACCCATATCCACCTCTGGGATATTAGCTCTCAACACAAATAAATCGTTGATCCGGTCGGCCGTAATATTTACGTTTTCATTAGACACGTGTAAACCGGTTGCATCAATGGATACTTTGTATCCGTCGTCAGTGAGTTTGCTGACTGAAATGAGGTTCCTTCTCATACGTTTAACGTAGAGGACCTCCTTGAGCTCAAGAATACTGGTATGATCATTGTTGTGAACAGCCAAATGAACGGTGCCCGTTCCCCCTGCCTGCAGAGTTCCGGTACCACCGAGTCTGACTTCCCGGGGGTTCACAAACTTTTCATACGAGACAAACCAACGTTTGTCAAATACAATGTGGTGACTCGAGCCAGAGTCAGCCACGAACTCATATTCATCTTTGCCGTGGTCGTTGCTGCAGAGGGCCAGTAACGCTTCAACGTTATTAACAGCAACCTTCTTCCGGTTATTCTTTTTCGGCTTAGATCGGCATTGCCACTTCGTGTGACCCTTTTGGCCGCAGTTGTAACAAGTTACTACGGTTTCATGATTGGTCACATGAGTGTCTTGTCTGCGATTCCAATTTGATCGCTTAGACTTGCCGGCACTTCTATTAAATCGGTTCTGGCGAAAGCCGCGTTTTTGAATCTTCATTCGCGAGAAAAGGGCTTCGGTTTGATTCACATCAGAACCAGCCTCTTTTCGCCTGTTAGATTCAGCAATGATCAACTCATAGAGGCTTGAGGGGAGTATGGCAGATTCTTCTCTTGCTCCCCAAGCTAGTTTCAATCCCTCCCAGCTGGACGGTAGGCTGCCTACCAATTTTGCACATTTCATCGTTTTATCAATCGTGGTTCCCTGCTCTTCGAGTTTGAAAATGATCTGCTTGAAACGATTCAGGTTTTGCTCTACAGAATCAGATGCGATGTATTTGTAATTGGTGAAGTTTGTCATTGCTTGCTGCTTTAGAATACCGCTTTGACCAATGAACGATTTCTGAATGGATTTCCAAATAGTAGAAGCTGATTGAGCAGAGACCGTACCATAGAATTGATTGAGAACGATATTGGGATGGATTGAGCTTATGAGGATCAACTTTGCCATTTCATCACCGATTTTGAAGTTCTTGGATTTCTGGGACGTTTTATCTTCGTCTGGAGTTAAAGTACCGCTGGTTGCCTCCCAGGCATGCTGTTCTCCGCGTAGGAGGAACTCCATCACGGTTTTCCAAGACAGATAATTCGAACCATCCTCAAGTAGAATTTCGGGGCTCTTTCCACGGGGACGACCAAGTAGAGGTACAGGACTTTCTTTCACGGTTGCATCGGGGGATTGGCTCGCAGCTGGCGCTGGATCCGCTCCAACACCCGATGCTCCCTTGTTGTCCGGCATAGTGACCTCAACGGGGTCTGACAGGATGTCTAGAAGTTTGGCGAACAGGTTACTTACGTTTTAGTGAGCTGATTAAGACAAAGTCGTCGTGGTGATAACGCTGATGGAAGGTCAGGTTCTCTTCGCTCAGTGGCGTCTCGATCAGGCTCTCCAAAACGATCCTTCGCTCTCGATCCTGTGGTCACTAGCACTAGATCAAAGAAGACAAGCAGTTGCAATGCGTACAAAGCGGGAGCAGTTGCTCGTGCAGAGGTTTCCCTTGCACTGGTCTTCAACTCGGTACCACCGCATGTTTATTGGGTGCCTTATATATCTTCCAGCTAGCCACTGTCTCAGTGGTGTCAATCAGTGTACAGAAAAGTCTGGCACAACACCAGCGGAACAATAGGCGATTACCGCACACAGAAGAAAACACTGTGATTACGAGAACAATGGAAACACTGAAAGTAAAATGGGATGGTCATCTTCCGAAAGTAATTTGAAGTGACCTTGGTGCTGAAAAGCTGTTGACGAAAATAACAATCACAGAATATCTTGGACGATATTCAACACATCTCAGCCAAGTTTCGAAACCGGGAGAGCCGTCTTAGCTAGTTATGGTTGTGACCCTTATTCTTGCGTCGAGTACAGGAAATCTTCATCGGATATCAACATGCGTGTCTAAGGCGATAGCCCCCATAAAAGCTGGGCACGGAGGCAGTTCGTGCGCGTAGGAGATTCCGACAGGAGAGAATGTAAGATGTTTTTTCGAGTACTGACGTCTGACCGTGACGGACGTGTTTTCGAGCTGTCCTGCAGTGTTTTGCCATTCTCGGAGAGCATTCACCTGTGCTTCACATCTCGCACCGCAATCGACTCCTCGCGGAGTCAGGATTGTCTTGCAGAACAAGGTTTCCAGCACAAGAGTATCTGAAGCAGTTCCTCGAAGATCTTCACTTACGATCCCTGCTGACAGCTGTTAAAGACCTCCCGGTCCGCAATCAGAACTGTCATTCTGAGCTTGAAAGGAAGCCCGCGAAGAGATTCCCTTGGAGCAAACGAACAAGATTGCTTCCAAACGGTCACTGGCGGAGTCGGAGTTGGTAACACCTCCGCAAGATCGAACGAGCTCGAAGAAGTTCAACATGGGCTCAACAGGTGAGCCCGGCGTGACACTCCAACCGAGCCAGCCAAGGATCCACTGCATGCTATGCGGCACGGAATCCAATGGCAGTTCGGACACATCGAGAAGATGCGCGGGATGTCACAGCTATTTCCACATAGCCTGCCTTTCGAAGTCCAGCGCCGCAATAGCCGCGGAGCACACGGCGCTGTACAGATGCCGGCTCTGTAGAGTACCAGATCCGCTGGGAGCGGGAGCCCTGATGAGAATTCAGGCTATGCTCGAATCCTGCGATGGCCCCCTCGCCGACGCGCTAGCGTTCGCGTTTAACAGGAGCAGACATTTTGAGCAGGAAGTCATTGAGCTCCGCGCAAGGCTGGATTCACTGGAGAGAACCCCAGTCTCCCAACAGCAGCGTATGGATGACACCGCGACGCCACTGCTGAATACCCAGCAAGCACCAACGACTCAGCCGATCCGGAAAAGAGTTCTTCTCTTCGGTGACGCCTCAGTTAAGAAGATCCGTGCTCAACTTCGAGCCCAAATCTCCAGCCATCATCAGCTCACAGTTCTCAACATGCAGAACAAGAGCGGCCGCGAGATGATTGAGGAGGCAAAAGCCAACATTCTGAAGCACCCTGAGTGCCAGACTGGAGTTTTCTTCCACCCAGGGCCCGGTGACTGCCTACAATTGGAAGGCAGGGAGCTTCTTGCGGCAATAGCAGATTTCGCGAACTGGCTGAAGAGTCAAGCAGGAGGCGCGCCGCTGACTGTATACTCGGTACCAGTGTTGCACGCCGAGTGCAAATCTGCCAATGATGCTCTGTCAGCCCTGGCCGAAACAAAGGCTATCAACTACCAAGCGCTCACACGCGCTCAACAGCCGATGATCATCAAAGCAGCACCGGTGTACGACGACGACACCGCGGCTACGGTGGCAAAGGTTGCGGCGCGGAACGTCTCGGCTTTTCTTGGAGTCCCTTTCACGAGGAAGGTGACGACAAAGGAGAAACCTCCGAACCCGAAGCCAGACGTCAAGAAATCGACAAAGAATCCACCAACCCGAGCCACGATCGAGGTTCCTCCGGAGATTCCACGCCTTTGCCAATACCTCGAAGAAGCCTTCCAGCGACTCGAGGAGATGAGATCCCGGCCTCGGCGCCCTCCCAACAGACGTCGACCGAACCTCAACACGGAGAGTCGGGAGCGACGCCCGTCGCGCGGACAACGCTCGCGCAATATCTAAAGGTGTGTCAGTGGAACTGCGAGGGTATCGAGACAATGATGAAGCTCCTACAACCGTCGGATTTTAGCCAATTCGATCTGGTCCTCCTCACCGAAACGTTTGCCACGCAATCATTCGACGTTGACGGATTCTACAGCCATCATTGCTCAGCGACCAAACCCCCTCTTGGCCGTCCATACGGCGGCGTCTCCCTCCTGGCCGGCCCCCGTCTATGGAGATCAAAATTATTGATGGCGGAAGACGATACCATCATCTTGCAGTGCCCCAATCTCACATTCATAGGTATATACAGCAGCCGCGGGAGAGACTCAACGATGGATCTGCTCGAGAAGATCGGGGCAGCCTTGGCCCGCACCCGTGACGATTTACCTATCCTCCTGGCGGGAGATCTCAACTGCCGCCTAGACGAGTCCCCGAGCTCAGATCGCACCTCCGCGACTCTAAGAACCCTTGAGGCGCTTGGATTTCGCGTGTGCTCGGACCCAGCCGTTCCGACGTACTTCGCGGACAGTCAAGGTCCCGGATCCGACCCACGAAGGCCAGGAAGTTCAACAATCGACTTGTTCGCGATCCGAGGGCACTCGACTTCAGTCCAGTTCGATGGTTATCCCCACTGTTCAAACATGCTGGGACTCAGGAAACATGTCCCAGTCTGCGTCACCCTCTCGCTCCAAGCTGAAGTGCCGAAAATTTCCAAGCCCGCTCTTTCCAAGTACGTCGTCACACCTTGGCTACTGACATCTCTAACAACGTATGATCCGCACAGCTTGGCGCTGATGCCAGTGAACGACCTGTCGATCCTTCTAACGAAGACACTGGTCAATGCCACCATGCCGCGGAGAACTTCCAAGAGGAGATCACCGCCGTGGTTCGATGCGGACTGTTACACGACTCGTCGCAACTTACTCAAACTTCTCAGGGACTCAGCACACAGTGAATCCTCCAAGAGGCACTACTGTGAACAGCGTCGCTTCTATAGAAGCCTGCTGAACGAGAGAAGGAGAGCATTCGCGGAGAAGGAAGAGCGTCAAATGATCCTAAGAGCCCGAGAGACCCCGTACATATACCTCAGACAACCAGTGAGCTTCAGAAGCTGCCCGGTACCTGCCGACGAGCTCTTGAGCCACTTCCGGCAGATGTTCCAAACGTCTTGGACCATCCCTGATGTCATTCCTGAGACTGCTAGCGCTCTAGCCGGCAACACGCTTTCGATTTCTCTCCGTCAAATTTCACAGTTTTTTGGTGTAAATACTCTGACAGGGAACGCGATGTTGTTCAGACAGCCTCGTGCTGTGACCCCAAAACGGAGGGCTCCTCCGGAGACCGAGGAGCCCGGAAATCGTCTGCTCTCGTGTCAACAAACACACGTGGAAAATCGACCGGCGAGTTTTTTTACGATTTATCGTGAAAAAAAAGTGTTGTGCGAGTGAAAACCGTGTAGAGTTAGTGCCTAGATCTGTCTCTACACGAGGGAAAAAAATAAATAAAAAAAAAACCCGGACTGATCGACCCTGCAAGGTTTGGAGCCGTGAACATCATGAATCCAATAAAATGCGTTTGCGAGGCATGCGCGAAATCAGCTCCTGAAAGTGGAGCTTACAATAACTGCTGCCTCGTCAGCCATTTGCGAGCGAAACTGGCAGAAACAGTTTCAAACAAACAAATGGCTGATTCCGCGGCCTTGAGGGATCAGATCAGAGCCGAACATGCGGAGAACGAAGTTCTCAAAAAAAACCAGCAAGTCACGGATTTGGAAAAGCAAATCCAAGAACTGCAGAAAAAAATAGCTAGCCTGCAAAACAAACTGGAAGAAGCAGAGGAAGCTTCGAAAAAAAGTGAGGTGGAGGTAGCGGCAGAAGAAGCTGCCCAAGCCGTTAACCGGATGGATATCGGCGAGGAAGATCTCCAGCGAACGAAGACTGGATGTCCGTGTGTGCTCCTATACTCGGACAAAGGTCTTCGCAAGCTGAAGCTCAACCGACCCGAATCCGACCTCTACGCACACTTCGCAGGTAAAGCCGTATTCGGGCAATTCGTTTGCCTAGCTGAAATGAAAGTAGATACAGCAATTTCAGCTTCAAAAAAATTCCTAGAGCAGAATGATGATCAGAAAGTGCACATCATCCGCCACCTGGGAATCGACGACCTGACAACCCACGCCGAAAGTGGGGTCAGCGCCGCCGAAGTCGCAAAAAAAATAATCGGACCACTGGCAGAACTCAGAAAAGATCCTCGAATTCTTTCTGTGTCGTGGTGCACGATAATCGAACACGGTAACAATAAAACGATTGAAGCCGTCAATAACGAAGTGATGAACCTCAATGAGGTGAAAAACTCTAGCGTTAATGTATTGGACTTGAGGCAAATCTCGAGAGATCCGAGAAACATTAACGCTCTGAGCCCAGACGACCCCCTCACGTTCCGCTCCTACCTCATCGGCAACAAGATTGCCTTCAACCGATTGAAGCGAGCGATTGAGGAACTGCTACGCATCAACCAAGAGGCTTATGAGAACATCGCGGTTGAGAGAGAACAGCTCCTTCGAACTCTTAAGATGAGTATCGAAGAGAAAAAAAAGAAAGCCAAGCTCGTAGCAGAAAAAAAGACACTTCTCGAGGAGGCGGTGGCCAAAACAGCCCCTCAAGAATGCCCAACCTGCAGCGGAGGTAAGAAACGAGAAAAGTCGAGTCCGCAAACCCCCCCTCAGGTTCATTTCAGGCACAATGAACGGACCAGATCCCCCAGAAGATCTGTGGAAAGCACACCAAAGCGGAGGAAGGAACGCTCCATAGACGCTTTCCCGAGGTCCCGCTACACCTGGCGGAGGGAACCCGAACAACCACAGCCAGGAACCAGTAGCGAGGGTGCCGGCAGAGGACGAGCTAACAGCAATCGTGGCAGCAAGAAGCCGCATGTTTAGCGAATCCGAACGCCCACATCGCCCGTCCGACCGACCAAAACAACACTCGAAAAATAAACTTCGGAAAATGGTTGAGTCGAATACTCTAACAATTTGTGTATTGAATATGAATGGCACTAAATTCAACAAGAGCAAATGGGCGGCGCTTGAGAGAGACGTGCTTTCGAGTAGGAGAACTAATATCATGCTTCTATCAGAGACTCGTCTCATGAACGATGAACAGTGTCCCCCGATCGGAGGATACCAATACAGCTTTAGCAACCGCCAAGAAACGAATTACAAGTATCCGCACGGCGGCGTTGGAATCCTGACCTCCACCGACCTAGAACTGAGCTGGTCGGAAAAAGGAAACGATTGGGTAGCTCAAGCGTGCATAGTGGGCAAGCAAAGATGGATAATAATTTCCTTCTATATAGCACATGACAATAAGGATAAGAACAGAACTACGTTCGAATCCATGAGAAAGATGATTTACGACAAATGTAGTGAAAAAGACTGCATTGTTCTAGGGGGCGACGCTAACGCCCACATAGAAGAACTCGACGGTAGAAGGAATCACCGTGGGGACCTACTCGAGGGCTTCGCCTCAGAGTGTGGACTCTCGATTCTGAACAAGTCGGACAAATGCGAAGGAAGATTCACTAGAGGAACGTCAGCTATCGACTACATACTGGTGAACAACCGTACGCTCGAAATAGTAGACTGTATGCGAATAGACGAAACGAGGGAGGTCACGGCAATCAGTGACCACAACCTTCTGACTCTTAAATGCAACAATCCATACACGAGAACAGCAGCCACAGCAGGGACTGGCATTCGATACAATTTCGGAAAAGCGACCCAGCTGATCGGCAGAGAGCTCGAGAGAAAAAAAGCAACAGGCAACGTAACATACGATGACCTGAAAAGAACTATACTGCGAGGTTTGCGGCTCAATAGCAAACCGACGCAGGTAACTGAGTACCCGCTGGTGTCTTCCCGGCGGATCTCAGAGCTCGAACGCATCCGCAAAGAAAAAAATAAACAATGGCGTATGTCTCGGGTTCTATTTGGATATATCCCCCGCCGACTTGAGTGATGGAGAAGCAGCGGCGGCGCGCCGTCGTGTTGGCGGCGAGGCAGAGGCCGGGCGGCGCGCGAATTCAAGCGCAACAGAGGGACTCGCGCAGGCGACAAGCCTATCGCGGCCTGGATTGCTGATCCCTTCAAATGAAAACCTCACTTCGATGACTCGCACCCGCGTGGGAAAGCCGCTCGGGTCCTCGAATCTCAAATGCTACAGAGGGATTCGCGCAGGCCTCAGGGCTGTCGTGAGTCTGGATTGTCGATCCCCTCGAATGAAAACTTCACATCGATGGCTTGCACCAGCATGGGAACGCTGCTAGCGTTGCCCGCGTGCGCCAGTCTTCGTGCCGGCGCTGTCAGTTCTCGGGTCTGGATTGTCGACCCCGTCGAATGAAAATCCAGATAGTATGTGGGAAAACCGTGCGTCGGTGTAGCAGTGTTGGGAGTTTTGTTTTGATCCGGTCGGTCCTCTCCTTTTCCTCCTCTCCCCTCGTCGCCAACTCGCCAGTGCGGCGCCTTGAGCAGCGGCTCTAGCAGACGCGGGGGATATATCCAAAAAATTCCGTCTCGTCGATCAGGGACAGACGACCAAACGAATGCGGCGAAAACAGCGTATCGAGCAGCGCAGCAAGCGGTGAGAGAGGAAGTGGAAAGAGAAATCTATGCTCGAGATGTTCGAGCTATGATTCAAATCCAGAACGCTCCAAGAGGAGAGCGCTGCAAGAGGTTCTGGAAGCTTGTCAATAAAGCCAAACCGAGAACCGCGAAAGCAGCAAAAATAAAAAATACGGAGGGACAACCGATTGACGATTCGGCCCTTCCACAACACCTCACCCTGGTGGCTGAGGAGACCCTCGAAGCCGTTCGCGTAACGGAGACCACGGAGATCGAAGTGCGACTCCGTGGACCCTGCGGCATAATAACAGACTGCGACGAAATAAGAGCTATCCTGGGCGGAGTTAAATCGAACTCAGCCAAAGGATTCGACCAAATCCCAGCTAGCGTAATCAAGGAAATGGATGAATATGGCCTTGAATACATAGCCGAGATAATCAATAATATAGCCGACGGGGAGCAACCGATACCCGCCGACTGGCAACAAAATAGAGTGACCATGATCGAGAAACCGAACTCAAAAAAGGGAAGATTGAACACGTATCGCCCAATAACGGTCTCGTCCGTCCTCTATCGCATATTCGCGAAGATCCTCATAAACAGAATCCAGAAATGGATCGAGAGGGAAAAGATCCTTGGGGAAATGCAGAACGGCTTCCGACCCAAGAGAAGAGGGGACGATAATTTGTTCATCCTCACTTCAGCAATCGAGATATCGAGGAAACAAAAAACAGGACTGATCTGTGCGTTCCTCGACGCGACGAAGGCATACGACAGAATCGATCGAGAAAAGCTCTGGTCCACTCTCCTGCAACAAGGAATGGACCGGGGATGGGTCGATATCCTCAAAGCCTTGTATGCCTCTAATAAGATGAAAATAATCGAAAGAGGCATAGAGTCCGAGTGGGTTAAAACAGACAGAGGACTCAAGCAAGGCTGTCCGCTATCTAGCGTGTTGTTCATGCTTTACATAGCTGACCTGGAAAAGAAACTCCTGCGCACGAAAGCTGGGTTTCTGGTCAGGACAAAAAGATGGCAATGGAACTTGAATGAAAAAACCACGTTCAAGATCCTTGGGCTGCTATTCGCCGACGACATCGTGCTCATGGCCACAAACAGAAGTGAGATGGAGAGACTCCTCAAAGCTACAAGTGACTTTGCGGACGAATACGACATCAGCTTCAACCCGACAAAGAGCGCGGTCGTCGTCTTCTCGGCAAGTAGAGAAACAAGCAGCAACGGGCTACTGGTACAGGGCAAATCAGTACCAGTGGCTAACGAATACAAATACCTAGGCATCGTACTGTCGAACACCAAAAACTACCTGGCTAAGCAGGAGGAGATTTGGGACAGTAAGTCTACGCAAGCATTACACCGAATGCACGCGACATCAATCTGGGGCTTCAATCGATTTGAAGTCTCAAAAACTCAATGGAAAGCGACAGCGGTACCGCAATTGACATACGCTAATTCGGTCACTGTTACCACCGGGAAGATACTCGAAAAATTCGAGAAACGACAACGCGACGCGGGCAGATGGGCCCTAGCACTTCCCAGGAGTAAAGTCGCCAAGGAATTCATAACTGGCGAACTCGGCTGGTCCTCCTTTGAAGCGAGGGAAGCTCAGAGTAAAATCAGGTACATGAAAAGAGTCGAAGTCATGCCGCAGGAGCGGTGGCCAAAAGCCCTCCTAGACATGATGCCGATTGTGGGAATCTTCACGAAAGCATGGAGACGGACAGAGCTGCTGAAACACCAATGTGACTGCGGCCCAATCGAAGTCGTGTACTCAGACAGAGGCGAACCGTGCTTGAACACTTTCAATTCTCAGATAAAAAAGAGAATTAGAGAAAAACAGGAAGACCGCTGGAAGCATGACATGTTGCTAAAGTCCAGCCTGGAAGTCTACAGACAAGGTAAAAAGAGCCTTGGAATCAAGACTTTCCTCTACGGCAATAGGAGAGGAGACGTCCTCCTGGCAATGGCAAGAGCCGGTATGCTACCGATGAAAAGCCATAGAAACGAAGACCCACTAGAAAGCAGAACTTGCTTCAAATGCGGCGTATACGAAGAAACAGTGAAACACATCATCTTCGAGTGCAACGACGCATATTACACGGGCGAAGATTTCCTCTCAAGACTGGGCCTCCAGGAGGAAATGAAGGACCCCTCGCTCGTGTGCAAAACCAAACTAATCCTAGAAAACGAGGGAGAAGGAGGCCGACGATTTGCTTAACAGCGCCTGACATGAAAGGCTGATACGTTGGAATTGTAACTGACAACGAAAACATATCTGGATCAATAAACTACCATACCATACCATACCAACTCCACGGCTCTGGAACGTGCGAAGCGAGCCGCCGCGTGCCCGAACTGCAACAAACGCTTGACAAGGACGAGCGGTCGAGTCAAATAAGTCGAGTGCGGCAAGTAGGTCCATCTACTGTGTCCGCCCTCCAGCCGAAGACTCCGATGCCGCGGCGGACGTAGACGTGGATGACGATGACCCCAAGGAGTTATTGTTCATCGAAATGGAATCTGCCAGCAAGGCACTCCGAGATCTCACTCAGGAGGTAAGGGAACTACACTCTAAGGTCGAGGAGATCCCCATTCTCGAAGCCAAGATCTCACGCTCTCATCCGCAACATCGCGACTGGGAGTCTCACCCAGAACACCCAGCACGACCCGTGGCCGGCCATAGGGCCGCGAGCAAAATGGCTGCCAGCGGACGGTTTCGAGGGAGAGGGGAAGGGTTGGCTGAACGGGAGGCGGCCATAAGCCCGCCGTGTTTACATCGAGGCGCCATTTTGAAGAGGGAAAGGGATATGAATTATAGAGTCGCAGCGAGCCAACCGGACCTAGTCATAAGGTAGCCGCGGGCCTCGAAGCCAGCGCATGGGCTAGGAAAGGTTAGGTTAGGTTAGGAACGCTCAAAACTGAGTCGATTTAGCCAATTCGGCGTTCGATTCCTCTTCCCTCTCCCTCTTCAAGATGGCGCCTCGATGTAAACACGGCGGGCTTGTGGCCTAGACCCGGCTGAACGGGTTAGCGCCAAGTGGTAGTATTCAAAATGGCGCGTGGCAGACGAATTCGAGGATGAGGAGGTTCGAGAGGGCTGTTCTGCTCTTGCACGTCGCTGTAGCGTGACGTCGAAGCGAACGCATCGAGTAGGAAAGGTTAGGTTAGGTTTAAAACGCTCGAAGCTGAGTCACTGAACCCCCGTAGCAGGTGAGATCGCAGAGCGCCTCCGTTCGTGAACCTCCTCTCCCTCTAGAATCTCGGCCTCGATACTACCACAACACTACCACTTGACGTAGACCCGGCTGAACCACCTCTCGGGAGAGCCTACGCTACTCGAATGACGATCGAGGGTTCGTTGAAGCCACTGGGCGCGAAACGGCACGGTGGAAGCTGCTATGAGTTTTCGCAGAGAATATTGATCCGAAATCGAGCAGCGTGTTACACATTGACCTGAGAAATAAAGAAGACGAGCAACATCAAATGAAGTTTCTCCGCATTGAATGAAGTTTCTGATGTGGTGCTTCCAGAAGTTCCTCCTACGCGCGAGGTAGGGTTAATAACATTATGATGAATTCGGAAGATAATCGAGGCGAATTATGAGGACAGAATCTCAACCGATGTTGGTTTTCCAACCAACTTCAAATCCCTTCCAGGTCTCATCGCGATTCCTGCACAATATGTATAGATATCTCTGACGGATCCCGCAAGATAACTGCGTCGGGACCAACGGCTTCAAAGAATCGTGCGCAGTTAGGATCGCGAGGGCTCTCCCTGACGTTGGTGCTGCAGATTCTTCCCCTCTCCCTCGGATTCGGAATCACGCCGCCATCTTGGTCGCGGCCCTATGACCGAGCACCGCGCGACCGATCCCTGAGTCGACCCGGCCGCGGTCGCACCGGCCCTTCCCCCGCGGCACAGCGCCTAACCTGCGCTCCCGATCGCGTCCAACAGCCGCTGATCGGAATCCCCGACAACCAATTTCAAATAATGGCGACAGCCGAACCGCTTTCTCCAGAGCGGCCCGGCAGCAAAACAAACATCCCTCATGCGCGGTCTCCACCGGCAGAGAATAATCGTGGCGTAAATAGGAACCGGCAATCTCAACGGGAATGCGTCAAACGGTCGCAATCAAGCTGGCGGACTTCCTCGATTGCCCGCCGTTTTAGCGGGAGCCCGAAGCCAGCGCATATGAGTCTACGTCAGATGAACGACTCCCAAGATGGCGGCTCATGAGAGAAAGGGAGGTTTGGGAAAGGGCTTTGGAAGCCCAAGTTCCGAGTGCGAAGCCGCTTACTGTTGTCGAGGCACGGAAGAGCGCCTTTGGATTCAATATGTTTGAATTGCTGTTGAAAATCAAATCAGTGCTCTACTTCCGTGTTCTTGGAGTTAGTTATGATTGGAGCTGATGCTGGAACAATCATCGATAACATGGAATCAAATAATCAAAGACACAGACAGTGGGAATCCGTGAATCCACGCATCTGCTGATCCATGAGTTCAGAACTTACGAGGGTGCCGGTCCGTTAACCACGAGGATCGGCACCAATACGAGATTACGGAGTCATCTACAGTAGACTCCCGATAATAATTCGCGTTTTTTGGGAGTCACTTTTAGGAAACTCGCGCGAATTGCGAATTATCGGGAGTAGCCAAAACTAGAGTTCATTGACGATTCGCCAATACAGTCGACTCCGCTTAATAAGGGCTCCGGATAATCGGGGCGACCGCTTATTAGGGCCAAAAGCGAGATTCCCGAATATTTCAATAGAAAATGCTTCGGTTATTCGGGTTTTCACTCCGCTTAATTAGGATTTTTCGGACCCCAAAAGATGAAAATATTCTCAAAAATCGATTTTTCGGCGACTGCTTCTGGATTAATTCCTTGTTCGGCGCGATGGAATCTATCGAGAATGTTTGCAAAGCGCGTCGAGGTGTCGCTTCCTGTGTCCAATGTCTGAACAATGTGACGTTCCCTACGCGGGCGCTAATTGTAAGATAGATACAGTTATGGTGTTATGGAACTGTGTCATTTATCTTTCTTCCAGTCGTTCCTTCGCATGCGAGAAAGACGGAGTATTTCGTCCTTCCAGGCTCTTGATCGGTCACCAACGACCATGTTTTTTCGAGCGACCGTTTCATCGGGGCAACCGCCTAATTGGGCCAAAACGGTGTTTCCTGACGCGTCCCGATTAAGCGGAGTCGATTGTATATTCTAAAGATTGAGATGACCCTGATGAAGTTGGAAAGTTCCACAAAGTTCTTATCGGCCGACGATGTGGTATTTCAACAACCTGGGAGGTTAAAAGGGGGGAATTCCTGCAAAATTGGCGATCACCTGCCCCGCCTTCACCGAGGGCGCAGGATTCACACTCTCCGACATGCATTTGAACGTGGTGGCTTCACCCTCCACTTTGCGCGTGGAAGACAGGCTGTTTGGCCTCACATGTCTTCTCACCGACGTCCCAGCGAATCTCGCACGGCAGCTCGACCTCAGTTCCGGATCGTCATCGGGGGGAAGGAGGAGGGAAGCATCCACCTGGAGACTCTCGAAGGCTCCGGAAGAACGTTCGCATCACCAAGGTACAAGCAGATAGAGACGGCCGAACGCAGTTCCCTTCATCGCATTCAGCTGCGGTTATGACTTTTCCGGCTCTGGGAACCAAAATTGCGAAGGAACATGATCTGATGAGCGCGAATTAATGGTGATTCCCATGCTCGAATTGCGAATAATGGAGGTTTCCGCGGACTATCGGATGCTTCAATAGCGACTAGAAAGTGCAATATTGTGGGATCGACAGCTCGAGGCGTGATCCAGAGAAGACCGAATCACGGCCGAGCAAGAGGAGTGTTAGGATGGTTTCGAATCCCCACCCTCATACTTCCAGCAGAACGGCAGCATAATGTAAATAAACGTCACTTGGCTTTCGCCGGTCGTCCAGTGAACAACGCCTTCTTGATCTCTCAACTCACGCATGCCTTAGCTCAACAAGGACAGAGGGAACGGAAAAGAGCGAGTGCATCCAGAGAACAGGGGGCGCTGGAAGAACAACGGCACTTGGCGTGCGAGTACGACGACGACCCACCACCTTCCGAGTCTCGAATAAATTGAGTGTTTGATTGTGACCATACTTGACGTCCTCCCTTGCATCCTACAAACGCTGGAGAGTGCGGACCGATCTACCTCGAAGAACCTGTTTTGTGACAGTTTGATCTAAACCTGATGAACGAGACAGGTTCGGTTCAGCTGCCTACGACTGTCTGTCGTCTGCATGTTTATTCTTAATCTTACAAGGCTGCCGCCGTATCATCTCAAGGCGGGAGCATTCCAAACAGAACCCACCGAGAAGACATCCGAAGACCTCACAACCGTCATGGGACTCGAGCACTCACCCAAGAAGTCGGTACCAGCTACAAGGTCAGGCACTCAGTATGGGCTGGTCGGGGCAGCGAATAACAACCCCGCGGTAGAAAACCCAGCAGAAGTTCCCGCGGTGGAACAGCCAGTCGTACAACCCGAACGACGGACGGAACCACCAAGGGACCCGCCGTCAGACGCTAACCCTAACCAGCGTGATAGGCAAGACCCACCAGCCCAGACCGAACAGCTAGCCGCGAGACCAGTAGCGTACCGAGGGGGGGGCCCAGGGGGCCATGGCCCCCCCCAAGATTTCAGATAGCACCGTCGTGGTCGGACATCCTCACCGCTTCAAAGAAGAGCTTTCACAATGTCACCGGAACGAATTTTTGGAGACTGAATTGTGTACGGAGTGCGGAACGATCATCAAACGAGGCACGCTCGACGCCAACGTGTCGTACAACATAACAACGAGAGGGAGGGCAGGGGTGAGAAAACGGAGAATAGACTTGCACCGTCCAGCTGATCGTAGGCAGTCCAGCTGCTTGTCAGAGCAACTTGCCCGACGAAGTTTCCGTGACTCGTTCTCCTGTCTCTGTGGCGAATATCATCAGGAAAATGGGAAAGCATCAACGCGCTTTGACGTCCTTTTTCCGGAAGACAACGGTGGACGACACAGCAGCTCGAGTTCCGCCGGGGGCTCAAAATTCCGATCTAGCGCAGAGCCCGTATGATACGGTTGGCACTCCTGGTAATCCCGTAGCAGGCGAACTTGAGCCAATTGATATCTCTCTCAATCCACAATCAGGAAGTAATCAGGAGATAGATCCTGAGATCCAGTCAGCTCCGAAGAGATTCAAATCAGTGTTCCAAGCTACGGACATAGGCAAGTTCGTAGGCACCGGCAGACCCCTCAGCGACGATCAGAAATATGAGGCTCTGGTCTCCACTTGGACGCCCGATGAAAACTACAAATTCCCTGATGTTCTTCAGGGTGGAAGAGCGAGACGTTTCCAAGCTCACTACCTTAAGGCGTGGAAGTGGCTGGCTTACAGCGAGGTAGGGGACGGTGGTGCGTTTTGCAAAATCTGCGTGCTATTCGCTAAAACCGTTTCTATTCATGGGGGTTGCCGAGTGCTTGGTATTCTTATTTCTTCCCCTCTGAATAAGTACAAGAAGGCAGTTGAAACTTTTAGAGGGCACGAGCAAGCTAAACATCACATCGATGCGAGCGTCGATGCGGAGAACTTCATAAAGTGGTTCGAGCAAAGAGCTACACGGGATGTCAGGAACATCGCTGACGCGGGCAGGAAGAAGCAGGTCATGGAGAATCGGGAGAAGCTCTTTTCGATTGTCAAAACCGTGATCCTTTGTGGGGAACAAGGCTTGGCACTGAGAGGCCACAGGGAGGACGGGAATCCGTCAGAAAAGCCCGCACAAAATGACGGAAACTTCAGAGCCCTGTTGAGATTTCGAGTGGACGCAGGCGACTCTGTTTTACGAGACCATCCCCTCCATGCAGGTCAGAACGCGACGTACATCAGCCCGAAGATTCAGAATGAAATTATCAACTGCATTGGGAAAATTTTCCGAAAGAAAATTGTGGCAGAGGTGTCCGAATCCGGTTGTTTTTCTGTGCTTGCTGACGAGACACGAGATACGAGCAGGAGCGATCAGTTCACCATCTGTCTCCGCTATGTCACTTCAAGGAACAATCATAAAGTTGTTGTCGAGAACTTCCTGATGTTCTGCGAAGTATCCGACAGAACGGGCAGTGGTCTAGCGAAACTCATTCTGGATGAACTCACGGCCGAGGGCATCGACATTTCGAAGATGAGAGGACAAGGCTACGATGGCTGTAGTGCGATGAGTGGAGAATTCAAGGGGGTTCAGGCTCAGATTAAGAGCGTAGTACCTCAGGCGCTGTATTTGCACTGCGCCAGCCATTGTCTCAACCTTGCCATGGCTCACTCATCGCAGAATGTGATGATGAGGAACACTGTCGGCACGGTTGCAAACGTGTGTTCCTTCATCTCGAATTCATCCATCCGCATCGCCAGCCTCGAAAACCAGATAAAGCATCACGGCGACACTTCTGGAGCTCATCGTCTGAAGCCGTTGTGTGCGACGAGATGGGTCGAAAGCCACAAAGCTTTCATAACCTTCAAGGAGATGTTTGTACCCATTGTAGGCGCTCTGGAAGAAATATCGACTGACCGCAGGGATGCAAGTGAACGCGCTGGGGAGTTGCTTTCGGCGATGTGCAAGTGCGAATTTGTTGTAGCCTTGTTCGTCTTAGAGAGCTTCTCGTCGCTCGTACTCCCCCTTTCAGTAAAGCTCCAATGCCCCGAGCTCGATATACTCAGTTCGCTTGAGACCGTCGATAGTATGGTAGCGGTCTTGCAGCAACGGAGGAGAAATGCTGAGACAGAGTTCGCAGAAATCTTCGGTGAAGTGAGCGCAATATGTTCCAAACTAGACATCGAAGTGCGATTGCCACGATTGTGCCGCAGCCAGAGAAATCGAGAGAACCACCCCTCCCAGTCGACTGAAGAATATTTCAGAGTAGCGCTATATGTTCAATATCTGGATCATCTTATTGAAGAGATGGCTCGTCTTTTCGAGGATTGTAGAAAAGAGGCTCTAAAGATTCAACACCTAGTGCCGAGATTCATCGAGGGGACCGACTTCAGCAGCCTGGAACATCTCATAGACTTCTACAAAAACGATCTTAACTGTAGTCGAAGCACTCTCAAAGGGGAATACGAGCGATGGAAATTGAAGTGGGTGAAACTTCCGAGAGACGAACGACCGGGAAGCGCGTTGGAAGCGCTGAATCAATGTCCCGAGCAAGATTATCCGAAGATCTCTAGGCTGCTCCACATATTTGCGACACTCCCGGTGACCACTGCGACTCCCGAACGCACTTTCAGCGTGCTCAAGTTACTTAAGACATACATTAGAAGCACCATGAAAGAAGAAAGACTCAATGGTCTCACCGCCATGAAGATCCACCGGGATTTCCCGATCGATGAAGCGGAGGTCGTAGACCTGCTCGCCGCAAATTCCCGAAGGCTGAACCTTATTCTCTGAAGTTAGAGGAATAAGTTTTCGCCTTGAGCTCATATTGTGCATGCCAGTAAATTGAGCACTACGCTCTCGCTTGTGGAGAATGACGGAAGCTTTGACTCATGACTTACCATATATTTTGCAACGATTTCAAAGCCTATGCAACGATTCAGACCTAACGTAGATCAAATCCGAGAATCGACACTCATTCATGATCATCATCACTTTGGCCCCCCCCAAGAAAAAAAGCTCGGTACGCCCCTGCGCGAGACCGAACAGCTAGCCGCGAGACCGAAAACCACCGGCGAGACAACCAAAGACCCCGATCCAGACGAGATTGCAGCCATTGCCCGCGTCATGAAGAACCTCAGGGTCCACACACCGGAGGAAGCCCCACCGTTCGACGGTGCCGATGACGGCACAACGTGGCTACAAGACTTCAACCGCATCGCCAGGGTGAACCAGTACGACGACGCCGAAAAACTGGCAATCGTTTCGTTCAGTTTGACCGGAGTCGCCGTCGACACACAAGCGGGAAGATGCAGACCTGGACCAGCTTCGAAGAAGCCTTCTCGAAACGTTTCATTGACGCGGGAAAAGGAAGGTACTCGCGCTGAGAGACCTGAGTGCGCTGATCCACCACAAAGGCGACTCGTTCTCGAATCACTTGGAGCTGTGCCTCAAGTTGTGCAAACGGGTCAACCAAGAGATGTCGTTCGACGAGACCTTCCAAAGGGAGATCACGACCTTCCCCGAGGAGAGAGCGCTGATTCTCGTGGCAGGCAAGCCAAAATCCGTCTAGGAGCTCCGCGAGAACCTGCGCGAGCTCGACGCCACGCTGCCGTTCCTGAACAATACAGCAGCGGCTCAAACGGCAGCCATCAAGGTGGTCAACAGATCAAGATCGCCCCACCGACCGGCCTCCTCAGACTATTACAGGCAACGCTCCGCGTCGCCCTACCGAAAGTTCGAGAGACCGAGCGGGAGAACCGACACACCGGCCAAACGTACGTACCCCCGGCAACAACCATCGTCCAGGCCGAGAAGCCCCTCCCAGGCCAGACGCGAGCCAGCAGCCCAACCAGAGTCAGGACCCTTCGCCGACGGAGCTCACTTCACCGGAGACCGGAGAAACTTCGAGAACTACCCGGTCTGCAACTGGTGCGACTCGGTCGGGCATGTCATGAAGTACTGCCGCAACAAGAAAAACGGTGTCCCACCCCGAAAACCGGCCCAACAACGCCAAAATCAGCCATCGGGAAACTAATCCGTCCCCCCTTCGGGGGCGGAGGGCGCAGCGACCATCCGAAGGAACAGAGTACAAATCCACGTAAAAGGACACGGCCCCACCGATGCTCTAGTCGACCTCGGAGCCGACGTGTCGGCCGTCCGAACGGAGTTCCTCCAGAAAAACAAACTCCGCTTCGAAATCAACAAGTCCTGCCGCCTCAGCTGCGTGGATGGATCTCCAATCGTTCCGAGGGGTCTATGCGTCATTATGGTCAATCTCAATAAATCCGATAGTTTTATTCCGTATGAGTTTGTCATCCTGGATTCAATTACAGAAAACGTGGTTCTCGGGGAAGATTTCCTTCGAACCTACCGGGGCGAGCATAGATCTAAACACGGACACACTCATGCTTAAGAGGAGTCGTTACGAGAAAAAGTTCGATCCAAATCCAAAGAATCAAGAGGAACTTATCAAGTTGGGGCTCTCTAACGTGAAAAAAAATGACGGAACAACCGAAACGTCGGGACTAGGGCTCTGCGCCGCCAATAATGTGACCATCGAGCCCAGACAAATGACCAATATTTCAGCCCTAACAAAAACGGACAATAATAATCAAAAAATTGAATTCATAGCTGAGCCCACCCGAGCGCTTCTAGAAAATAAATGTGTAACATTCCCGACGACAATTCTCGATGTCAGAAACGGGAAAACATTTCTCTACGTCGAAAACCCGTCGAGCGAAAAAGTGACGGTTCCTCGTGGCATGCGTATCGGTACACTCTCAGAAGCACAAGACATTCAAAAACACAGTAAGCGAACACCTTAAGAACATCCCGTGCCACGAAACAATGTGCCATCACGAACAGACAAGAAGCTCTCGCCAAGCATAATAAAACAAGTCGAAACGCGAATCGATTCGCGCCTTCCAAACCCCCAAAGAACAACCATCGTAAACATCTTAAAACGATTCCCAGGCTTGTTTACAGAAAAAGACGCACCACCACGACAGACCCACCTGGTTTCCCACACGATCAACACGGAAAACCACGCACCCATAGGAAGTAGATACAATAAACGCTATGCCCCCGCGGAGAGAAACATCATTGCCTGAGAAGTCAAAACAATGGTTGACCATGGGATTGTGGGAATTTTTTCAATTTTTCTTCTGAGTGGTTTAATTGTAACCATACTTGACGTCCTTCCTTGCATCCTACAATATGAAGCAATATGGAATGAAAATACAATGGAAGATGCAATATGAAGCAATATGGAATGAAAATACAATGGAAGATGCAATATGAAGCAATATGGAATGAAAATACAATGGAAGATGCAATATGAAGCAATATGGAATGAAAATACAATGGAAGATGCAATATGAAGCAATATGGAATGAAAATACAATGGAAGATGCAATATGAAGCAATATGAATGCAATATGGAATGAATCTGCGATAGAAGATGGAAGCTTTAGTCATTCATTCGCCATAAAAATGCCAAAGATTTGCTTTATTCAAGATGAGACTGTTTCTAGCCATGTGCATCGTATGAGACGCGTGGCTTCATTGTCCAATACGCGAGATTTTAACGAGCCAGTTACATTCTCGAATATGAAAGCTTCATCTAGGTAGTTGCCATGAAAGTTCAATAAAATGCAGCATGAAAAGGTCATAACGTGTGTTATCTGTGGGCGTGTCGGTCGGGAGGGGCGGGAGAGGGGGATCGTGGCGTTCGCCGGGCGACATGGCAACGACAACTCGGGGTACCTCGAGCCTGCGGGCGACCCAGTCGGGGCGGCGGCGCTGAACGGTTGTCTCCCAAATCAGCCATGCTGGGCCAGAATTTTTGCCCGGGGCAACGGGCTGCTCGGTCACTTCTTGGTCGGCAAACGGCGGCACGCGATGCTGCTGCTCGAGCTGTTCGTCGTTACCGCGAACTTCGAGGGCAGACAACGTTTTCGTCGGCGCCGTTGGGACACGTAGTCGTAGACTAATTCGTAGCTAAATTCAAACTGCACCAGCTGCAGTTGTCACGGACCGATGAAAAGCTCCGGATTCAGTTTCACTGAACCCGCCAACCGCGTGTTAACGTTCCGCCACAAGTCGGCGGGCGCCAACCGAAAGACAATCCAAAAACCACCCGAACAACAGCCACACGCCCGGCCATTTTCCCCGGCCCCCCAAGTCTCTCCGCCTAATACGAGTCAGCCACCGGCGGATGGTCTCCCCGTCGCTAGTGTCCACATACAGGAGAAATAGGTGTTTGTATCAAACACTAGCGTACCCGGTTTCCGGCTTCCTTCCGGTTTCGGGCTTGTTTGTGGGGGTGCTGTAAGGGTTTTCGGACGTGTTGTTTTCTGAGCAACGTCGTTGTATATTATTGGTATGATGAATTTCGCGGATTGGTATTTTGGTTAAGGTTTTTATTTGCGGTTCTGAATGAAAGTGGACCATGTGGACAATCTTCGATATGTTCCATCTGTGCTTCCAGAAATCGTGGTCGGTATATTCATTAGTATCCTGCTGATGATACTGATGTACCGGATCCGGCGGGTACCGGCGGGCTTGTTGCGTTCGGTGCGGGGGACGGGTTTCAGGTCATCGAAATGATTCCAATCAGGATGTGTTTGTGGTGATCAATGTTATTTCAGCTGAATCGTTGGTTGTTCCATTTCTAGTTTTGTCTGATGGTGTATCGATGGATGAACTCACTAATTTTGGGCCGAGGCTTAGAGTTCTTCATAATCTGTCTGGCATCCGTGGTTTTTGAACCACTCTTGGAGATGTCTCACGGCGTCGTCTTGCCCTTTGGTGTCGATTATAGTGTTGGTGGTTGTGGATAGGATGATTTTGTTATTATATTCTCGAACTGGTAAGTTTTGGAAAAGGACGGCTTCTCCATCGAAATCGTTTCGCTCGTCAGTGTATTCTGGCCACAATCCGAGGGTGATCATTTTGCCGGATTCATCGACGAGTGTTGCGTTCCTCTTCCGTCTCGATTTGCCATCTTGGCAATTTATGATTTGTATCGGGCCGACTTCAAATAGAATCGCGAGGAGGTCGACCATCGCGTTGCACTCTTTTTTTCAAGATCGATTATGGATAGTGGTTGAGTGTTGAGGGGTGGCAATGTATTATACTTTGTGGTAGAGTGGTGATGGTGCTACACTGGAAATGAGAATTGTATTTTTTGTAATTTTTTTGGATTCAGTCGGTGACGATTGTATATTATGCTTTCTTAAGTCATGGGGTTACCTTTGTGAGTTCGCATGCATGGTCACTCATACTGTATTGACGGTTTGCGGGGTCGATTTCCTTGACTTTGGCCATGCTGATCGCGTAACAGTCGCCGACTTTCACCGTGGCATAGAGGCGCGATGCTATGCCGTCCCATGCAGTGACTCCTACGCTCCCGCTGAAGCAGTGACTGAAGACGCAGAGGTCTCGGTTGCGCTGTCTCAACGTGGTTTTGGAGCTGATGCGTCCGTGTACACGGGCAGCAGCGATTTTGTCCGGTTCTAGTTCGGCGATTGTTACGATTTTGGGCACCTGGGTTGGTGGTGTGCACCCATGAGCCAGAAAACCCATGAGCTAGAAAACCCATCAGCTAGAAAGCCCATCAGCTAGAAAACCCATGAGCCAGAAAATTCGTGTTGTGCTCTCTGAGCTGGCGAAGCTTCTACGCACGGCGCGGCGTTGACTCGACCCATTGTCAGCCGGGCCGCATGCTTGATTTCTTTCTCGGTAGATCTCCTTCGGCATTTCAACTCACACCGTCCTCTCGTCCTTCGGGAGATGGAGTTGTCGGTCTCTGATGATGCGTGAGTCGACACTGCATCTTGACCACTTCTGGAACTGCTGAAGTTTATCTTTCCAAACGCACAGTGCCAAAAGATGGGAACTTATTTGGGAAATCCGTAATCAGTGGCTGGCGAAGCTGTGCCTAGATATCCTCTCCGATTGCAATCATAGCGTTGCATTCCATCTTTCATTTCTCTCGCCCCTCATTCATCATTCGCAGCTGTGTGGAATGAATATAAGATTAAGCTCCAATTCTAATGGAGCAGTCATTCCGATGCTGCTCCTGTTTTCCCATCTGTGGGGTTGCATTGGGGTCTTCGCCTCCAATAGGAGAGTGACGTTTGATCATGTTGTGATGCACGTACAGGTGCTCAGCGGTGCGGATAGTTCTGAGCGATGCACTCCGTAAGCTGGAGTGCGACTCTGATGAACGTCAAAGCAGCAAAATCTTTGACGAAGTCCACGGTCTACCGGGTCGTGTCGACGCTACGCATAGAAGCTTCGCTGGCTCACAGAGCGCCCCACAAATTTTCTGGCTCATGGGTTTTCTAGCTAATGGGTTTTCTGGCTCATGGGTTTTCTAGCTCATGGGTTTTCTAGCTCACGGGTTTCCTGGCTCATGGGCGGTAATCAAAGCAACTATATACTCACAGGGATTGGTGCTGGAGAAACGGTTCCTATCCCACGAATACCACTCAGCCCATCCGAACTCCCATTTTCATTCAAACGACTTCAACTTCCTGTGAAAATTGCTTATGCTATGACTATTAACAAGTCACAAGGTCAAACGATTCAGGTCTGCGGTCCGAACTCGGAAGCGCAATGTTTCTCTCATGGCCACCTCTACGTCGCCCTTTCCCGCGTTCCTTCATCAAACAACCTATACATCTACGCACCGGAAGAAACTACACGCAACATCGTCCACAAGATCCTACTTTGACCACCACCTCCCCAACCCCTGACACCTCGACTACCACGTGGCGAAGCACGGGTAGCTGCGCTAGTTATAAATAAATCAGGACGTCCGTAGGCGCGCACATAAGTCAAAGCATCCTGGGCATATTCATGCATATGACGCGGACTTCCAGTGAAAGTTGCGGGCAGAAAGACTCTACGACCCAAATCCTGAGGATTTACGCTACCATCAGCAGCGACAGCGTCACGTAGTTGGTTGTAGTTCTCAGCACGTAGTTGGGTCTGATTCAAGCGAATGAAGCGCAGTCTTTCAAACTCGATCTTTAAGTACATATCAACGGCGAATCGATAATAGACCTGACCGCATTTCCGGATGTGGCAGTCTGCATTGTCACGAGTCATCAGCCGATACGCATCGAAATTCATCGAACTAATCTTCTTGCTGTCCGGTGTCACTTGGAGAGTAAGGGGGTCACGCATACGAAGATTGAAATGGTAGCCGTCTTCGCCCTGCCAGAACAAAATCGGGTACTGGAGCGCGTCGTAGGCCCGATTCGTTTCCGAAATTCGATGAGGGGGACCATGGCTACGATGAATTACGATATCACGGCCATGGAATTCCGTCCCGACCATAAGGACGGCAACGTCATTCGTGGACGGCGCGTTAAACCGCCCAGCATGCTCGCCGGACGGAGTCCTATCGGGGCGTATAACGACTACGTATTCATCCGTGGGCATTTCCGTCTCTAGGGCAGTCCGGAATATGCGAACCCACTGGTTATGAGTATGGAAAAAATCCTGCAACGCAAGCACAAGGTCTTGCCTCGTCCCGCTGTTGAACTGAGAGCGCTGGGAGGCTTCGTCATCTCTGTTGCCCATGAAGTAAGTTTGAAGAAACGTCGGCTCGGTTTCCGGAAGCGGCAATAATGGGCCGATTTGGTGGTAAACTCGACCCTGAACTTTGAACGTCGGCATGAAGTTGTCCCGGATAATTCTAGTAACACCGGATGACGTCATTCGAAAGCAAGAGTTGTACTTACGAATATTGCTGACGAAGTGCTTGGAGTACGGGGTCTCTTCAGCAACTAAAGATGCCAGAGGATCGGGTGGCGGATGCAACAACGGCAGGTCTACTCAACCGTTCAGGCAGCAAAGAGCTTTAGGTTCCCCCGGAAACTGGGCACGACATTGTCCATTCGCCCGATGCACACCCGCGAATGCGCTGAATAATCATACCGAGCTGAGCAGGTGAAAGCAGCACGTGTCAGATTCCTCGTTGGTCGACATCTCGGCCTCAAACGCGATTCCATCCCGAAACTCACGGTTCGTGGCGACTCCGGACCACCGTGCTGAAGCTCGTCAGCTACAGCATGGACAGGCACCTATAAAGCCGAAAGTCAACATCAACGTTACAACAACTACAGCGTCTCGGGCTCACTTCAAACGACATGTGCCCGCATACAGCAAGCGCTGAATCCAACTACGCGGGCGTCACTCACCGGTGAGCGCCGAGGTCTTATTGGTTGTTGCCCACTTTGGCCGGGACGTACCTGCTGAGCTTCAGCTATCGTTCCAGACACTGAGAGCTGTTCTCCAGTGCTGACCGCAGGCTGAACTCTGTGCTATAAGCATGAGGTTAGCCACAGCATCAGAAGCCACGTTAAGCTGACGGCGAACATGATGCAATGAACGGCGCAACGACAACTTACCTTCCGAGGTGTGAGAATGTTTCCTCTGTGTTGTCGACTTGACTATCGAGGGGAGGACGGCGTGCCACGACACCACGTGGGAGCGGGTTCCTTCCGGACACAGGAGGTTCTCCCTCAGAGCTAGGTGCACGTTGAACTCTGCATTATGAACATTCCCGTCACGGAGCCGAAAGAAGACACGTTGATCCGATGGTATCAACATAAACCCAGAACACAGAAGCAGCCACTACGCAACAACAACCTACCTGTCACGCTGAACGACAGATTCCGCTAAGGTGGAAGGGGCTTGAATATCAATGGCGAGACGGAGCGTCGCGGCAGCACGTCTGCCTTGTTTCATTTTTTTCGCATGCGGCGTGGAGCTAGTGGCGGATCCAGGGGGGGGGGGGCGATAAGGCGACCCCCCTCGAGTCTGGGATCCCGGGCGGAATATACAAATCAGCAGGACGAATTTCATCAATTGTGTAAGAATTAGATGAATGTTTGTAAGTAAATTGTCGAACAAACAATTCAATATTCAACCGCATAATTGAAGAGGGAAAAATACTCCGGGGACACTGAAAATTTTGCAACCGCCCCCCCCTCGAGGCATTCCTGGATCCGCCCCTGCGTGGAGCGACCAAGATTTGAACGTTCTCGGCCAGACATGATGGTTCCTCAACACAGCAACAACGGGCCAAAGTGAACCTTCCCAGAAGCACACACCTGCGAGTTCCACAGAACAACCTGGGTGACCGTAGGAAACGCCAGGACATGAGCATTCAACAGTTGATCAGGGAGCGAGCGGCTTGAAATTGATCAGGGAGCAAGCGGCTGGGAAAACACACCGAAGCGCCTAACAGCACGAACGCGGCGCGGCGGCCGAGGGCGCACATTTCGAATGACGGTTTTCACGACCAGAAGGAAGACAAAGTGTTCGACTTTTTTGGAGGTTGCGGCCTCCAGAGGGTATCCTTGAGGATCCTAGGTAGCCTAAAACCATCCTCGGCGAGTTTGGCGGCTCTGGCCGAAGTTTTCGCGGGATCCGAGTCCTGGTTTGGGCGTTAGCTTTGCACGAATGAGCGTCCTCAAGTTCTTCTTTATTTAGTAAGATCGACGCATCTATCAACGCCGCTCACATGTACAACTACCTACTCAAGAACAGAATCAAGCCCAAATGGGCTGTCCAAACTAAACCGATGTACGACTCCTACTCCTCATTCGTAATTGCCGTGACCGAGCTCGCATTCGAGGCCCTTTTCGACAGGAATCGAACACTGGGTCTGTGGAACGGTGGCACTCTCGTCAGGGAATACTGTGCCCGGAAGGATTTCACGGTATCGTCACGTTACCCTGCTTTATGACGACAAACTCGATAAATCAACGAATCAAATCGGACAGCTCGAATCTCCAGCGGAAACGGAACGGAAACCGAACATAACCAACGGTCCGCGGATCAGCGCAGTAGCCGATCGCAAGATCCACCCTCTCCTACCCCGCCAGGCAACCCTGGACTTTCAACAAATATTTCGTGCGTATCCCTGAACGCCCGCTCCATCATGAACCCATCCGCCTGTGACTCACTCCGCCTCTTCTGTAACGAACTTTGCATCTACGTCGTTCTCATCTCTGACACGTGGGCGACCGAGGATCTCTCTTCTGCAGAATTATCTCTCGGCGGTCAGTTTTAAGTGTTACGCAGGGACCGTCCAGGCGACCAACGCGGGGGCGGCGTGTGCATTCTCGTGCACTCCTGTTACGCACTGTACTGTCGGGAAAGGAAGACTCGGTTGTTCTGGGGGACTTCCTTCGAGCCCGGCGCCGTGACCCGGCCTCCGCGTGCGTACTCTGACTTGCTCTTTTCGTGAATGGCGCTGGCGCCGTCCGAGGACGGCGCCTTGGAGAGGGAGCCTGTCGCACACAAAGAGCCAGCCACGTTGGGTCTGGGCCCGAAGTAGAGCCTGGAAGTTCAGGCATTATTCATTTTCGACCCTCCATCTATTCCTAAGAATCGATGGATAAATTGATGATTCGTGCATCATTGATCCATCGGCATTGTCGACTTCCGATCATCCATTCCATGAATTGATGGAGACTGATTGATGAATAATGCCTGAACTTCCAGACTCTAGCCCGAAGCATTGTTTATTGACATTCTCTCTCTTATTTTGAGTTGGCATTTCGCCACACTCTCGGCCAAATTCTCAAACTTCGATAACTATAGCAGCGACATTATTCCAGCATTACATTCGGTGATCGGGTTGATACATTTGAGAATTTCCGTCAGGTCAACGAGGCGAGAAGTGCAAGCAAATTTTTTTTTCTGTTTCCTCCGAGATCAGAACGCGCATCGTTCCCCGGCAGCTGACTCGTTCGGTTCCTGTGTCTAGCTGACTTCCAGCGGGAATAATAGTTGAATAGGACGGTTGAGTACTTGGCCCGTTGCGGTTCTGATCAAGCATGATCGTTCCAGACAATCTGTGCGCCCTCCGCCCGGAAGGCTCAAGATCCTGCAAAGTGGCCAATGCGACCTGGACGGGCTTGAGTCTTTCAGCAGGCACACGTCGCCCTCCCGAAGCGGTCGGCGCTGGACGGGTGCGCGAATGTGCGCTAATCTGAGATACTGAAGGTACTCAGTTCTAAATCTTCGATGAAAAGAGGCAATGACCGACTGTTGGCGTTGCCATCGCTTTGAGTACACGATCGAATCGGCTGCCTCTTGGGTCAATGGACGCGCTCCCATCTCTGGTAGAGAGATTCTGGATCGGTCACCGAATAGTAAGTCCGCGGGACATAGCGCATTGATTTCGTTTGGGTCAACCTGTAGTGACGTGAGTGGTCGCCTATTTACCATCAGTTCTATGTCCGACAAAATGGTTTCTAATTCTCTAAACGAGATAACGTTTTTCCCCAGGACTCTCCTTAGAGGACGTTTGACCGTTTGAACGAGGCGTTCGTAGAATCCCCCTTGCCAAGGGGCTCTTGCTGTGATGAATTCCCACACCATCTCCGCGTTCGCTAAGTGCTGTTGCACCTCCGGAGTTCGAAGATTCTCGTATATGAACTTCAGCTCTTCAGCTGCTCTTTGGAACGTGAGACCGTTGTCTGATATTATTTTCACCGTTGATCCGAAGCGATTGATGAACTTCCTGAGTGATAACAGGAATTCGTAAGTCGTCATGTCTGGCACGAGATTTAAGTAGACCGCCCTCGTAGTGGTGCAGACAAGGAGACAGATGTAGCTTTCTCTCAATTCGCCATCTCTCGACCTTTAGCTTATGGGCCCCGCAAAGTCGCAGCCGCAGACCGAAAACGGAGGTGCCGTGTCCAAGCGAAAATCTGGTAGAGGTGGAATAGGCTCCTGTGCCGCGTCCGCGCGGAATTTCATGCACACCATGCAATCCTTCAAGACGCTTCTAACCGCTCTGCGAGCTGATAGAATGTAGGATCTGCTTCTCAAGCTACTGAGTGCAGCCGCAACTCCGCCAACGTGGAAGCATCGTCTTTCGTGGAAAAATTTTATGAAGAGTCTAACCGCTTGAGACTCCCCTGGTAGAATAATCGGGTATTTCTCGTCGTAGCTTATCTCTCCAGATGTCTCCAGCCGAGATCGGCATCTCAGCAGACCGCCGTCGTCCACAAACGGACTTAACTTGAGAAGTCGGCTTTCTTTTGGCAAATCTTTGCATTGAGAACTTAGTCTATTGCGTTGTGTGCCCCGTGAAGTTTCAGTGTATCTGTTAAAGCTTCCCGGGCTTTCCCCGTGGTTTTAAGCCAGAACTACGAACTTCAACAAAAAGGTTGAGAACCACTGACCTAGCGGTCATACCTAATTGTAAGGGGAAGGAAGACCCAACGGAATGGCGAGGAATAGCAAAAAGGAACATACTATCGAAGAGAAAGTTGCAGTAGGGAAGCACTTGGAGCAGAGGATCGCAAAGGCCAGGCGGGCCTTCGGTTCCATACCCAAGCCCTATGAACTCACATTAGAAATCGCGATCAGGTTATTCGAGATCAAGGTCGCCCCCACAGCGTCGCACAGTGGGCCCGCGGCGGTGGCCAAAATTCGCCGTAGAGTTCAATGGGAACTCCATTGACAATTTTGGCCGCCGCCGGCCCACTGTGCGTCGTAGTGGTTACAAATCATGTGGGACGAGTTGACAGAGACACGCTCCGAAAGCATCGATAAACTGAAGGCGGCTTTCCTCAAAATCGCGCTGAAAGTACACCGGTCGTCGAGAAATTGCTTGACGTACTTGCTAGCAGGTATTCCTCGAGTCGAGGGCCTCAACTCACTGCGGAGCTGGGAGTGAAATGCAAGCGTCGGCACCGTCTAACTCGGGGAGCCATGCATGGCTTCCATCTCCTGATATATTTTCTGGTAGAAAGGTTGGCATGAGATCGGAGATCCCTGCGTTTTTAGATTGTGTGACGATAGATGCGAAGAAGACCATATATACAGATGCCCTCAGGCGGTAACATTTAATTGGCAAGAGACAGACGGGGAGATGTGACATGTTTTACATCACACCTACACCATGCACATAGAAAAAATGCGTTTCGAACAGAAAATTCTCCCTGGGACCGTTCGCCACGAACGTAGATGCTCGCGATCTAGCCACGATCCTGTCACGCCTCGAGACAGAGGATAATATTCCGTTCAAAACGCTTGCGGGATCACCCGTATTGGTGGCTCTCATTGAGCATTACACCAACGACACTGTTTCTCTGTCGCCTCAGACGGTGAAATCTATCGTCATGAAATCATCATTGTTATGTCCCGAGCGGGGATGGTCTGGCTTGGATGTTGCGGGTTGGAGGTTTCCGGGGGAATCGACGCGAGTGAGCAACGCTGGAAGCCAGCGCGCTGTCTTGCGGGGGGTTGGGATGGTTAGGGGCGAGCGAGCGAAGAGAGCGAGCAGCCCTGGAAGCCAGTGCAGAGGAGAGTAGGTGGGCGTAATTTATGGGTCTGTGGCATCCTGAGACCTTGCAGTGGGAATCAGGATGACCCACGCGGATCAGCAGGGCCGGGCCAGCTGGGTCTGCGGCATCCTGAGACCTTGCAGTGGGAATCAGGATGACCCACGCGGACCAGCAGGGCCGGGCCAGCAGGGTCCGCGGCATCTTGAGACCTTGCAGTTGGAATCAGGATGACCCACGCGGGCCAGCAGGGCCGGGCCAGCTGGGTCTGCGGCATCCTAAGACCTTGCAGTGGGAATCAGGATGACCCACGCGGACCAGCAGGGCCTGCGGCATCCTGAGACCAGCGCAATGCTGACAAGTAAACCTTACGATATCGGTATGGCGCGAAGCCGGTCCGGACCGATTCTATCCGGTTTGTAAAAAAGAAAAAACATGAAAAAAAGTTACAGTTCCGGCTGACGTTGAAATTTGGAGTTTCAAGAGCGATATCCGAGAAAGCTCTAATTCGATCGGAGTCATGTTGCGTTGATTTCAAAACGCCATAACTCAGCACCCTCCTGAGCGATTTTGGAAAACTTTTTTTTTGCCTGAAAGCTGTAGGAAATACGCATCGTTTTCGACCTCTCCCGCTTGAATCGGGCGTTTCCCCGACGTTCGAGAAGAGGACGAAATTCCATCCATTCCCGAGACGACTATGCGGGAAAGTAAGGAGTAATTCGTCGATTCGGATCCCTTTATTGACGTCTCACGTCCAGTCATCTAGCATTCACATAAATGGGAAGAAGAAAACATCCAGAGGCTGAATCATGCCCGTGCATCCTCCCGGAATGAGTCCTTTCATGAGCTGGAAGCCTTCGGGTGTGCAGGAATCGGAGAGTACATCGTCCCTGTTAGCCGCCCACGAATCTACCAGGAGAAGAACTTTTTTCCGATCCCCGGGTATGCTCGGCCACATCACTTCGGTGTAGAACCGTCGCAAATCGTCCTTGTTCATATTTGCTGTTCTACCAGCATATGATCTGATATTCGCAGGATCAGCGGGTTTGGAGGCAGGGAATTTCGCGGTTGGCTCGGAGATCAGAACGTACCAAGCGGTCGATTTTCCGAGTGTTTCTGATTGGTTCGCTACGGACGAGTGTGCGCGTTCGTCTCAATTTGGTTCGATCGTTTCTAAGAGGACCAAGAGAAACATTGGTGTCTCGGGAATGGATGGAATTTCGTCCTCTTCTTGAACGTCGGGGAAACGCCCGATTCAAGCGGGAGAGGTCGAAAGCGATGCGTATTTCCTACATCTTTCAGGCAGAAAAAAGTTTTCCAAAATCGCTCAGGAGGGTGCCGAGTTATGGCGTTTTGAAATCAACGCAACATGACTCCGATCGGATTAGAGCTTTCTCGGATATCGCTCTTAAAACTCCAAATTTCAACGTCAGCCGGAACTGTAACTTTTTTCATGTTTTTTCTTTTTTACAAACCGGATAGAATCGGTCCGGACCGGCTTCGCGACATACCGATATCGTGAGGTTTACTTGTGAGAGCCCAGCAGCAGCAGAGCGACGGTGGAGCGCTACATAGGTGGCACTGGTGCTGTTTCCGTCATAGCGGTTTCTTGGTTCTGTTCTAAAATACGCCCGGCGACTTATGGCAGACTGTAAACACGCGGATGGCGGGTTGAGTGAAACGAATGCCGGAGCTGTTCGTCGGTCCGTGAGTGCTGCAGATGGAGCAGCCGGATTCCTCTCTGCCCGCGAGCGTAGCGAGAGCGGCACGAACAAGCAGCTGCCTGCCAGCTACGGCACCCAATAGGCGCTCAAGGCGCCGCCGTGGAGTGTTGGCGTTTTGTGGTTTAAGTCGCTGGGCGCATTTCAGAACAGTACCGGCTTCTTCCCTTCCAAGATTTTGAAATAAACGCATGAGTGCGCAGTATGCTTTCATATCCTCCGTGTACGTTTCGTTTCAACATGCCAGTGACAATTTTCGATTTGCCCACGACTGAATCTGCGGCCGTGGTCTTCTTGCGAGAAAAAGCCATTCTTGCTCGGAGGCTCAGTTGCAGCTTAGGTCATGAGCTCGTTCTCAAAATCAATAGTGATCGTACTTTTTGGTGGTGCACACAATGTCAGAAAAAGACTGGACTCCGTTCGAACTCGTTTCTAGATCAAACTCGGTTGCCGCTCGTTAGTGTCATCCGGTCCCTCTACGCGTGGGCAAACGAGACAGCGACTATTTCGTGGTGTGAGACTCAGTTGGGAATGAGTGCTAAGACTGTGTGTATGTGGAATGAGAACCTGCGCGATCTCTGTTGCCGTTCTCTCAGGCGCCAGCAACGGGGAAGGATTGGGGGTCCGGGTTATATCGTTGAGATCGACGAGAGCTTATTTTCGAAGCGAAAAAACAATGCTGGCCGCGTGCTCCCCCAACAGTGGGTTTTCGGCGGTATTTGTCGTGAAACGAAGAAATGCTTCATAAAGCTCGTCCCGGACCGTACTGCCTCCACGCTGCTCGCTGCTATCATGGAGCATATTGAGCCCGGATCGATTATTCACAGTGATTGCTGGAGGGGATACCAGACCGCCGCTCTCAAAAAGGGTGGTTATCACCACCTCACGGTGAATCACAAATAAAATTTCGTGAACCCCGTGACTGGGATTCACACCCAGTGTATCGAACGCCTGTGGGGATCGGCGAAGTGGCGGAATAAGAGACACCGCGGAACTGCGCGTTCGCAGTTGGACTCATATTTGGAGGAGTTTATGTGGCGTCACAATCTTGACGGCGCACCGGCCTTTGAGGCCTTGTTAGCTGCCATCGCAGCAAACTGTCCTCAAATCATCAGGTCCCCAGGGGTTCCAGCACTCATCGATCATAATTACGCGACGCCGGAGCTCTAGACAGGTATGTTTGTGTTGACGTTACCCTCTCTCAACCTCCTCTCCCACCCGTCAAGTCCGGAGACGGCAATAGGGCCCCAATGTTTACATCGAGGCGCTATTTTGAAGAGGGAGAGGGATATGAATTATAGAGTCTGATCGAGGTAAGCGGACCTAGTCGTGAGGTAGCTGCGGGGCTCGAAGCCAGCGCATGGCCTAGGACAAGTTAGGTTAGGTTAGAAACGCTCAAAACTGAATCGATTAACTCAATTGGTCGGTGGATTCATCTTCCCTTTCCCTCTTCAAGATGGCTCCTCGATGTAAACATTGGGGCCTTATTGCCTATACCCGTCAAGTCGGCATTTCAGCGTGTTTCCGGTTTGTTGTTTTTGTGTCCAACCCGCCTATTCCAAAAATACCGTGCTAATCGTTCGCTACCTTCGTTATCTAGGCGGATACAACCTTTGGCGCAGTCGACAGGATAGCCCCCAGTTTCGAGAGGCAGAAATCAAGAGCCTGGTGACCCTCCGGAAAGTTTTCACGCCCACCGGGGCTAGGATCCGGCCGGCGACAGGAAGAGACCCCACCGAGGAAGTGCTACTTAGGCTGAAGTCCGGATAGCAGAAGGCGGATTTCAAAGATCAGGCTTTACGTCCTCCCGCTCAACAAGCGGATTCGCTTTGCGATGCAGAAGGAGTTCTTCCACTCGACGAGCGCGTCGTGGTCCCGGTTTCATTGAGATGTCGTTGTTGAGCAAGTTGAACGAGGCCCACCCCGGGGTAGTGAGGATGATGAAGTCGTTGGCGCGGGCCCATATCTTCTGGCTAGGCGCGTCTTCATAGGTTGAGCGAGTAGTTGAGGCGTGCGCGCACTGCGCGCAGCAGACGCCGGAGCCGATCGAGGTCCCCCTTGCACCGTGGCCAAACCTGACAGGCCCGTGGGTGCGAGTCCACCACGATTTCGCGGAGCCGCGGAAGGGGCTCGCATTGTAATCGCTCACTCCAAATATGTGGATGCGGTTTTCATGAAGCCAGCTTCGGGAGAGGTCCTCGTCAAATATCTCAGAGCCTTGTTCAGGCACTTCGGGTGACCAGAAACCTTGGTCTCTAATAATGGTTCTCAGTTCGTTTCAGGAGACCTGGCGCAGCTCTGTGCGGACGAACACGTCGCCTTACGCTCCACATGGTCAGGCTGAGAAGATGGTCGGCACGCTCAAACGATCTTTGGAGGCTTCGAACCAGGCCGCGCTGGACAAAGCCACGGCGGCCTACAGCGGGCCAGCGGCCTACAGCCAACTGTTGTTCGAAATTACGAATTGGAATCCCGCCGAGTCCGCTACCATGAGATAACGTCACATGTCAGTGCCGTCAGTGAATCAAGTCGATTTCGGCCATCCAATGAAGCACCAAGCACAGGGCTCTGCCTCCGCGTTTCGGAACAAATCTTAAAGTTCATCTTTCAAGTTGAAAGTGGTCAAATATTTAGAAGCTGCCGAGAAGTCTCACGTCAGCCGCATCAGAGTTCAGGGACGGGTGTCGAAAAAGGAGGAACTCTCGACGGTGAAATCCAAAATGATGAGGCTTAAAGGTGATGGACGTCCGCTGAAAGGTGAGACGGTTGAGGAAAAGGTGCATTCTCTCATCGGTCACAGCCCATGATCCCGATACCCGCAATCCCGACAACCATGATCCCGATACCCGCGATCCCGACAGCCTTAATCCCGATACCCGCGATCCCGACAGCCTTAATCCCGATACCCGCGAGCCCGACTATTCTTCCGTGCCGATCAAATCGGATGAAGCTTCTACACCGGGTCTATGGTTACGACGAGCTCGACTCATTCTCGAGTCTAGGCCACACAAGCCCGCCGGGTTTACATCGCAGACTACGCTCGTGGTGGAGGATAATGGCTTCGAGGCGGCCCAAAACCTGTACCGAAAAGCGCCAAGACGCCAGTCCGTGCACTGTCTACGGGAGTTCAAAAATCCAACCCGCCATCCTACCGCCAACGACAACGCCAGCCGCCTAACAGGACCCGGCACAGAAGCTTCATTCGATTTGATCGGCACGGAAGAATAGTCGGGCTCGCGGGTATCGGGATTATGGCTGTCGGGATCGCGGGTATCGGGATTATGGCTGTCGGGATCGCGGGTATCGGGATCAGGGCTGTCGGGATCGCGGGTGCACACGCTTTCGGTCATCATCGAACAGTGGTCGAAACAGGTCAGGATTACGCGTGCAATGGTCCAGAAATACGCAAAAAGTATCTCTTCCGACGATTTCCATGCCAGGGAGGGCTGACTGGAGAAGTTTTTGCACCGTCACGAGCTCTCTTGTCGCCGTTCGACAACCCTATATCAGAAGATACCGACGGATTATGAAGCGAAGTTGATCCGCTTCATCCGTCATGTCGCCAGAATCCGAGAGGAGCATTCGTACGTCACATGAAACTGTCGTCTTCTTGGATGCGTCGAATAGCTTGACCGTTTGTGCTCGCAGCTCGAAGGACGTGCCAGTCATGCTCACCGCAAGATCGGATGGTTTCAAGGTGGCTGTACGAAACTCGTGCAGCCCGCTGATGTTTCGTGGAATGCGCCTTTCAGAGTGAGGATTCCTCGACAGTACGAGGAATGGATGGTGTGGCGGACGGATTCGGAAGAAAGTGAAAACACAGAGTCTTGGGCACTTTCGGAACTGATCCGCTCACGTGTTCGATTCGCACTCCGACAATCGATAGAGTCGCGAGTGGTCGACTCTGGGTCAAAGAGACGGGGTCTCTAAGACCGATGGATTGAGCTAGTCTACCGACGAGTTCGGTTTGTGACTGATAGGCTAATTTGTCGTTTTCTTTACGGCCTGCCGTGGGCTTGTGTACCGTAGCTCGCTAGAGAACAACAACAACTGATTCTCACTCGCAGGAGCGTGCACAGGATTTTTTTTGGGGGGGGGGGGGGGGGCCAAGGGCACTTTGTCAGGGTTTTTGTGGGGGCCAACAGATGATGATGATGATGATCCTTCCCATAGGACCCTCAGGGCAGGATCGGAATTTCGGAGGGGCCATGGCCCCCTCGGCCCCCCCCCTGGGCACGCCTCTGCTCACTCGGCACAAAGATGTGTGCGGCGACGTGCGGTCTGGCCTGCACCGTGCGATGCCGCCTGACGGCTCGTCGCCCGTGACGTCACTCGAGTAGAGTGGCGACGAATTTATTAGAGTATGCGAATCGAACCCTGTATCGGAGTGTCCGTTACTTCATTGCCCGTCGGTTGCCCTGCTCGGGCTCCCGTCGGGTGATTGACTGGTTGATGAAGAAATAAAATAAACATCTCAAACTTGTTTTTAACTAGCTACCCCGTCTCTCTCTTCGCTCTCTTGTTAGTTCTCCTGTCCATTCGAGCTAGCCTAGTACTCTCATTCGAGCAATTTTATATCAGGTGGCCTGTCTGGGGGCCTGGAGGCCCTCTTTACCCAGGCCTCCTGTCCATCAGACTTATGCAGAAAGCATCATAAAATTGCGAATACAATCGCGAATAAACAACTATTATTTTGTAGCAGGCTCGAGTGAAGAATTAGAGTCCTCATTCGAGCAATTCCTATAAGGTGGCCTGTTTTGGGGGCCTGGAGGCCCTCCTTACCCAGGCCTCCAGTCCCACGTGGCCTGTGAGCCTTTCGCTCTCTACCCGGGGCTATACCCATATAAGGTGGGTCGTGATGGCCATCCACCGTGAAGGCGTGAACGAGCCCTCTGATTACGATCTTCTAACGAAAGCTAGTTTGTACGTTGTTTATCGCGGATACCATCCATTAAATGTGAGTCGATTTTACCTACTACAGTGCTTCAACAATTTTACTCTTAGCAAGGCCAAACGCGAACAGACCTAACAACTCACCTTTTTTTTCCGGGGCGCAGGTCACCAGATGGAACATCGTTGTGTCGGAGGAAGCTGGAGCCAGCCTCAAAGGATTGAAGCAATTGGTTCTCTCCTGGACGTCGACAGGAGGAATGCCGATAGTGAACAAGTTCCGGATCGTGTACGAGTTAGCAAAGTCGCGGATCAAAATTAACAAAAGCAAGCTCCTGTGCAAGCGGAAGGAGGCCCATTGGCACATCCTCGTGTGGTTTGACAAACCCACGAAACAACGAGATGTTTGCCAGACGTTCAACGTCGTCTCCGCAAACGTTTCTGAGTTCCGCTACCCGGCAGTTTGGAACGATTTCTTCGACGACTACCCTCCACATCTCACCTCGTCTTGGTCTCGCGGAACTGAGAACGAAAGCGTCCACGAGAGCCGCTCGCCATCCCGGATGTCAAAGATCCTAAATCCTTGTGTAAATTGAATATCATACCGCTAAACATCTCTCCCAATCAAATGATGCCGCCACGAGCCGGCTTGAACGAAACAATAAATCCTCTCCCACAGAACGTGCAGTGAGAGCAGTTAGAGATCGGTTTCCCGAACGAACGGCCGTGTTTTCATTCTTCCAGCATCAGATAGAGAATCTAGGAAATTCGATCGCCCGAACGTTTACACCGGAGGACCGATGAGCGATTGGCACGAAATCGATCACGGTCATCAGATTCCTCGGCCTCTTCGACGCCAACCGTCAACGTGCCGGCGGGGGTCGCGACCATGAGCATGGCCGTCGTCGAAAGCCTCCAGCATCTTCTGACTGCGGGGATCAGGTTCAGCAGTTCGGCTGACGAAGCATTGGCTTTCATCCGGAATCAGCCGAATGGCTCAGCCCTTCTGGCGGCGTGTAACTTCCCGTCGATTCTGGCGTTTCTTCGATACCACTACGAGCACGCCGCAGTGCAATCGTCAGTGGCAACAGCTGGCGTGACTTCGCCGCCGACACTGGAAGCTGTGGTTGTGACTCCTCCCTCAACGCCGTCTTCACCAGGCGTGACTCCGCCGCCCATTTTGGAAACAGCCTGCGTGAATTTGCCGCTACGAGACGCATTAACGCCAACTCTAGCGTTCGATGATGCAATCGAAGAAGCTGTCATCGAATCATTCGAAGATGTTGATGCTATCGACGAAGCTGGAGTTGACGCCGCCATCGGAGCCGTCCTCCATGCTGCGGAGCACCGAATTCCGGCTGTGCAAGACGTCCAACATGAGGAAGACACCTGGGCTGTCTTCAATGAATCGTGCGGTTTTCTGAGGTTTGAAAGTCAGCAATGAATCTTCTCTGTTGCCTTTTCTTTCTGCTCTTTCCTTCTGCTCCTTTTCTTCTCTCTTCTGTGATAAAAAATACACAAAACTTTTTGGGAACCACTCTGCCTGCGGCAGAGGTCGGTGCCTCCACGTGGCGGTTCCCGGGCAATGACGACCGATTACGGTCGTTAGCAAAATCCGACATCTTAGCAGAGACGAGACGTTCGAAAATTAGCCGCGCTCAACATGCCACACGGATGAACAGCCAGAGTTGGTCGTCGACGTGGAGGCAGCAGTTCAGGCTTTGCTCCAGGCGATGTAGATGGAGCTCGAAGTCGCACGTATCTGACTCGACCAGGGCCGACAGCGATAACTGGCGACGGATGCTCTTAAGGAAGCCCCATCCGAACTCGCCGACTTCATCGTCTACGAACGAAGGCAGTGCCGAGTGGAAACCCCACAGCTGGTGTGTTATTCTTCAATGGCCTGGAAGTGTGTGTTGTTCTCCGAGGAGCGAGTTGAGCAACCGTCAGAAGTATATGCAATTCAGGGGGTTTCACTGCCCTTGGTATTTAAGGAGGATTTGAGACGTTCGTTAAGGTTTATTATCATATATGTATCGAACACTTGTTGCTAATTGTCCACGTTCATAAATAAAGAAGTCGATGAGTTCAGGTAAAACGAGGTGGTGTTCATTGTGAGGGTCAGTCTGGTGGAGTCTGGAGATTGTGTTGCGATTGAAGTTGGTTAAGGTTGGCTTTTCAATGCACAGTTCTCCTGTATTAAGGTTATTCGCAGTTTTTGGATTGGAATGCTTCGGCACTGGTGTGTTTGTGCCATTACTGGAGCTGTTCGAGTAGCTTGTCTTGTGGTTGATGGTCACATAGGGTGGGCTGCGTTTTTATCGGTGAGTGGACCGATTAGCTCCTGCAACTGAATCTTCTGATTTTCGACAGTCGTCTGGAGGTCTGCGTTTTGTCGAAAACCGCTTGCAGTTCTGCTTGCAGAGAGCTCACTTTTCGCGTGAGCTTCTGTTGGATCCCCTGGAGCGTGGCAATGTCCGCAAGCCTGCGCGGTAGTTGTTCCAGTGACTGGAGTTTTTCCCCTTTGGAGTGGAGGATATGTTCAGCTGATCGAGATGGATTTCTTTCCATTCATAGCCCTCGACCTTTTTTTTGTTAGATACTCGATATGATTCTGTTGGGCAGAATCACGGTCCTGTGTCCTGTTGCAGCTGTTGAGTGGGAGAATCGAGGGCAGGCCCGGCATCCACGTACGGCGATGTAGGGCTGTACTCCGGCGTCCAGTCGTCGTCGGTGAGAGTTACTGGTGATTTTGGCTTGGTGGTTATGAAGGTCCGCTCGAGGTCTGCAGGTTTATAATCGTGCGGGGCGATTTTGAGTTGCTCGGTTTCCACATGTCCTAGGCTGCTCAGGGCAGCGTCAGCTAGGCCTTTTTGTTGTGTGCGCACATGTGTGCTGTCAGACCTGTGTCATCGATGAGTTTGTATGACAGTTGCTGGTGAAAATTTCTTAGCTGGCTTTGGAATTCCGGCCATAGGCGATCTGCAACTTTGTTTCTAACGCCTTGGCAATGGGATGTAGTTCTTGTAGTTCATGAACGTATAGCCTGAATGGCGAACCTGCGGCATGTTGTATAGGAAACGGGCAGGAGTCTTGGTGCGGGATGAGCATATCCAATACAAAGCGTTGAAAACGAGATTAGAAGCGGGAATAGCTGCCAAGAAATTACATTGTTAGTCAAGCAAGGATTGAGCTATTGGACCTGCAGGTGATATACCGTATTTTCTCTAATTGAGGGGCAGCCCTTCTATATTTTCAACGTCCCCAAAAGCGCCCGTTTATTGGAGGGAGCCCGTATATTAGAGGGAGCCTCTCTATTTTTTCGTGCAGCGAGACTACAACTGAAAATGAGAAAGGCGCTGCAGAATCGCATAGCGATGGAAGGAATTTGGAATTCATGCAAGGAAGGATTAGGAATCGGTTACGTAAGATCAAGCCTGAGAGGCTTCATTTTTTACTGTTTTTCTTCAGATACACACTTTACCTAGGTGTACAGACCACAACTTTCATAACGTTACTTAAGAGTATCACATGTGTGTCATTTGTGACAGCACACTGATGAGTTCGTCCTCAGTGTCCGAGAAATCAACCTCGCTGCTTGAAGTGGCGACCGTGCTTGAACTGGCAACTTGTGATTCAGGATCCTCTCCCGTTTCTCGAGCTCTGCGGAGGTTTTCGAGTCCAGAAGGGATTGCTCCATCAGCTCGAAAACAAACGATTTCAGAGTCCTCTGAACCATCGAGGGCTATGGTCATACCGCAATTTTTGAATGATTTCGCAATCAGGTCCTTTGGGAGAGCTTTCCATGCTTCGGATATCCAACGAAGATATTCTGGCATCGGTGGTGCCGTCGCATTTCCTGATTTCGTCAACCTCTTCTCTCCATTTACCATCCAGTTCTCGTAACTTTGCCGAATTTTCGCCTTGAGAGAGCATTCCAGTTCACATCAGGTGCCTGGATAAATTTCGTGCAACCGCCGGGTACCATTGCGGTGTCCAATTGAATATGACGCGTTGATCGCCAAACCGCAATGAGTCCACTTTCGTCGATTTCTGGATTATTATGGAAATCGAATCTGGATCGTGTCCCGTACCTTATGCGGCTGTCGGTTCTATGACATTCGTCCTTCTTCCGCAAGAAAACAGCGAATCAAAATCATGCTGACCATAGACTCACAGCGTCGCCTGGGAGATAGAATCGTACTTTTCTCGAAACTGAAAAAATGGACTTATTGCGGTTTGGCGATCAACGTGTCATATCGTTTAGGACCTTCTTCGTATCCTGGCTGAAATGGCACCGAAACTGATCCCACACTAGTAATCTCTTGCCGAAGAGTGAGCACCCAAATATTTTCCGCAGGTGGACTGAAGTAGTTTCATCGTTCATCCGAGTTGAGCCGGCCCAGCATAGTTCTTAGTCGTTCCTGAACTCGTCCACGATTTTCGGATCGGGGCGCTTACGGTTTAAAAGAACAAAGGGTTTGCAACAGAGCTGTGCTCTGCGCCATGAAACCGCCGGCGCGCCGACTCGCCGCGGTTCAATTTCCGCCGCTAGCCGCCCCCAAGTTTGGTCAGCGCGCCGCCAGGGCGCCGCTGCCAGATTTTCCCGGCGGCGCGCTGGCGGCAGGCGCATCAAGCAAGAGATTCTCCATAGAAGCGGGGGTCAAGGGGCCCTGCGTGTGGATGTCAATCGCGTATGACGAAGAATATGGCTATAGAAGCGAGTGTAACAGACACGCGGGGATCAGATGGACAGCTCCAAGACCCCATGAGAAGGACGCGAAGCTCGTCCAGCATCTCTCAGTGCGATGAGAGGGCGGCGGCACCACGCCATGGCGCGCCGCAGCGAACGCCGCCGCCATGACTTTTTACGCCCGCCGCCGCCGCTGTCGAAAAACCCCACGGCACACAGCTCTGGTTTGCACTTATAACCATCAGAACGAGCTGTCAACATCACTGTTATGCGCGCTTTTTCATGTCCGGTGCCTAAAACAGGCACGTCCTTTGCCCCCTTCTGACAGATCGTCAGACTGTTCGACGCATCCAAGAAGATGCCAGTCTCATCGGCGGCGTATACGTAGGCGTAATTATTCTGTTCTTGTAGCTTCGCAACGTGAAGTATGAACTTGACAATAGCGTTCTGGTATTCGGTCGGTGGTTTCTGACAGGTCGTCGTCTGTCTGCGTAAGGAAAAACCGTTTCAGCACATGAACTTGTCGAGCCAACCTGAGCTCGCCTCGAACTCATGAGGTCCGATGCTTCTCGCGTATTGTTGAATCATCGCACGGGTGACACGCAACTGCTTGGCGCGGCTGTCGTGTATATACAGTAGGACCCGCTTATTACGGACTCGGATATAACGGATCCTCGGATACAACGGACAGTTTGGTCCGGTCCCGGCCGAACGCCTATCTCCTCCCATATTGAAAAAAACGGATACAGCGGACTCGCTTAATACGGACACTCGGTTAATACGGACCGATTCTGCGGTCCGAACTCCACTTCCCTATGGTAATCGAGACGGTTACAACGGACTCGTTCCGGATGTGCACGTTTTGCCGACTGTCGACGCGCCAATTCCAATCACAGCAGAAAGATCGCCAGGCTCGTTCGAAGTGGTTCGAATCGAATTGCAAAACAATGTCTGAGAAACGCAAGCGCATCGCTGTCGATATTGAAACGAAACTGTCTATTATCGAGGAGATAAACAGTGGGAAAAAACAAGCGGAAGTTTGCGAGGACAGATCGCTCTCGAAGCAGACAGTGAGCACGATTTGGAAAAATCGTGAGAAGATCCGAGAGATTTCCAGGAAAGTTTAGTCAGTGGCAGGAAACGAGTCCGTTCAGCGACTTACGAGGATGTTGAAGAAGCGCTGCTGAAGTGGTTCACCGCAATGAGGTCTCAAAACGTCCCAATCGGCGGACTGCTGCTCCGCGAGAAAGCGGAAATTCTAGCAAGTAAGCTTGGTTATGAATCTCTCAAGATCAGCAATGGTTGGATAGATCGTTTCAAGAAGAGACATGGAATCGTCTTCCGTGAACTCTGTGGAGAAGCAGCATCTGTTGACGAAGCTGTGGTTGCTCAGTGGACAGAAAACGTTCTTCCGAAGTTACTCGCTCCTTTCCGCCCCGAAAATATCTTCAATGCAGATGAAACCGGTCTGTTTTATCGCTTGTTACCCGAAAAATCGATGTGTTTCAAGGGGGATGTTTGCTCAGGCGGCAAGAAGAGCAAAGAGAGGCTGACCGTTCTGGTTGCTGCAAACTTGAACGGTTCCGAAAAATTGCCCCTACTCGTCATAGGAAAATATGAGAGACCTCGTTGCTTCAAGAACGTCAAGAGTCTGCCCACCGATTACTCCTTCAATAAGAAGGCATGGATGACGTCTCGCATCTTCACCGACTGGCTTTTGAAACTGAATGATCGCTTCAAACGAGAGCGTCGACACGTGTTGATGATTGTGGATAACTGTCCTGCCCATCCCAGAATTGAAAAACTGGAATTCATCACTTTAGCCTTCCTGCCACCGAACGCAACATCTCGAATACAGCCGTGCGACATGGGAATAATTAAGAGTCTCAAGGTTCATTACAGGAGTCTGCTTTGTCGACGTTTGATATCGAGTCTGGAGAAGAATGTCGACTTTGAAGTTAACGTTCTGGTGGCGATGCAACTGTTAGTATCGTCTTGGAATCGTGTGTCTCAGAGCACAATTGCTAACTGTTTCGGCCATGCCGGTTTCTCGGTCAGTTTGTGCCACGGAGACGGAACCCTAGAAGTATCGGTCCCAGAACTGGTCGAAGAAGCATAAAGAACAGTGCTTTTGCTCAGAAAAAGCTGCTAGATATAGAAACGTTTGTAAGAAACAGTGGAGCTCCCACAAAGCAGATAAGCATTCGCGATTTCCTAATTTAATCATCCAATAAAGAGTGAGATATTTGTGAAGATCTTCCCTCGGTATAGATCAATATTACATAGTTTCATGGCATTCACGACTGTACGAACGGTTTTTACGAGCTTTTTCTGGTCGAAACAGTCTCATAACTGGATAAGACGGACCTCGGATATAACGGACGATTTTCACCGGTCCCTTGAAGTCCGTTATAAGCGGGTTCTACTGTATTCTAGAACCTTCTTCTCGAGAAATCGGTTGACAACAGAACGGCCGGCACCTTTCAATCTCATACTGGTGGCCTTCAGTCTGGAAAGTTCCTTCCTCTGCGAAACCCAGAGCTGAACTCGACTTCGGCTCACTCGAAACTTCTTCGAAGCTTGGTTTTTCGAGAAGTTCTCGGCAAATTGCACGACCTCCAGCTTGAATTTTACCGGATACGACTTTCGTTTGCCATCGTTGATTCCTTCCTGTTGATCCGGTCTGCTGGGCTCCATTCTGTCGCAAAAAGCCAGCGTAGGCTGATCCGAAACCTGACAATGTAGGGAACAATCTACACCAGTGATTCTCAACCTTTTTTCCATGGTGCACCCCCAAACTAACGCGATAAGAATCATAACCCCCCCCTCCCGAAACGAGTTTTCAATGATAGCATAGGCGAGTTGAATGCCGATGATCGCGATACATTGTATACCGAGTTGTGGATATGGAATCGAATAACGAGATGACCAGAAGCGGCGGAATAATTATCAGTGAGAACTTTGCTTCTGTGATGGGCTGCACAGATATTGGATTGGCGGCGGAATATTTGACAGCTTCAACCTCGAATCACCTCACATGCAAATCAATCGATGCCTCTTCTTTGCAAGGAGATCGTTCACGGCGCTGAAACAGGTTTCACTAAGCACGGCAAGGCAAAATGAGTTGCCATTCGTCGTGCGAGAGTACTCGATTTGGGATACTTCTTCGAGAGCTCCTTGTTGAGCCGCATCAGGACACCCAGCTTCTTGAAAAGTCGTTTTACGGCGTCATCTTCTTCAATTCAGGCAATCCCCTCCTGGAAACTCGATTCGACATGGCAGCGATCCACCAAGAGAGGCTGCCTCATCAACGCAGGATTCTGGAGTTCCTTGATGCCCACGCACCTACCTCCTGAAGGACCCTCGCGAATCTCCCGTGCACCCCGGGGGTGCACTGGCACCCCCTTTGAGAATCACTGATCTACACGGAATCCTGGTTTTCAAACGCGCTGAGAGCCCGCGCACTGAAAGGCACTGCGATCGAGAAGTGCACGTTTGGTGCAGCGTCTGGAGTCTCGATGACTGACATTTGGGACTCGATACATATTGAAGCGGTTTGCTAGCGGGTGGAGCGATTCAATAGGGAGATTAGAGGGCGTCCGTATATTAGAGGGTGCCCGTTCATTAGAGGGTGCCCCTATATATTTTCAACTTCCCCGAAAGTGCCCGTTTATTGGAGGGAGCCCGTATATTAGAACGTGCCCTTCAATTAGAGAAAATACGGTATGTTTAATAATTGAATCAATTGAGTAGAGCGCGCTTGGCCGGCCGGGGCCGCCGGAGAGTACAGCACACGGAGGTGCCTCTTCGGAGCGAGCCGTTTCGAGGCTCGCGCCAGCAGTGCGATGATCGCAGCTGAGTGTGTGGGACAAGCGAGTTTTGACGCCAAAAACGATCGTTCGATGAGAAGCACGTAGGATCACGTGGTTTGGCTTTGCTCTTTCCCGAAAGTGGACGAAATCGCCCTGCCGGATAGGTTGTAGAGTCACAGGACCAGAAGTCGTCCAAGTCTGCCGATCATTCGGTGCTCGGAAACATCTCTCTGGGTCGGTGTCTCCAGGACCGAATGCGAAATGGAGAAGCGGGAGAATTTCGAGGAGGTTTGCGCGCTTGTGACTGAGTGAGCGGAAGCCAGGTGCCATGCATCGAGAGTGCTTAGGGCTGGACAATAAGTTCGGTGGTCTCACGTATCACTTAGGTCGACGGACTGACTCAGTTTGAGCGGTCTCAACCTAACCTAACCTTTCCTAACCCATGAGCTGGCTTCGGGTGCCCGCTAAAACGGCGGGCAATCGAGGAAGCCCGCCATCTTGATTGCGACCGTTTGACGCATTCCCAATCGAACAGGAAACAATGTTTCGTTCCACTGTCAGTGGGCCAGAAGCGTTCGAAACCTCTTCAGACGGAGAGTTGAAAGCCACGCTATCCCAGATTACGCTCGGGGTTGATGGAAAGTCGGTTGACGCTTCGTGATATTGTAGGAAATGTGTAACGGAGTTGCAAAGAGTGAAATTGTGAAATACGTGAGCAAATGTATTTCATGTACGTAACGCACTGACTGAGAGGAATCCATATCCATCCATATCCATACACTAAATAAAGGGCGCATGTCTGTCGCCAAAAATGTGCTCGAATATCGTTCAAATTGAGGTGCTCGCAAGAACGACCATCCAGGACCATCCGTCGTCCTCCTTGGTGGGAACTTCAGTCGGCATCCTGAGTAAGGATCTCCTGAAAAAGCTCCCGATGGATGGCGCTGTCTGTTCAACATTCTGAGCGCGTCCTTAGAGGGCGCGGCATCACTGCCCATGACAAGTCGCTGCTGCGGGATGCCACCGCACTAGAATGCGGCAATATCGATTCCGATGCATGATACACGGTTGGATCACTGTTGTTAAATTGAACGTCCCAATCAGTCGCCTCTTGGGACCACGGCACGTGGCATGAAATTGCCGTCTGCTGCACCATCTCCGAACAACGCATTCAGTTCCAGCCACGTGGGTTCCACAGCGGGTGCGGTATACCGATCGTTCGAAAAAAGAGAACGATGTGCCGATTCATCAACAATGATGATGATATGAGAAGTGTCTGAGAGTGTATGAGAGGTTTGAAGTTATTGACTAATAACGCAAACTTCTCCACCGCAAACGAGTCCTTGCCAGTTACGTGCAGATCTCTGTTGCAGGTCTCTGTTGCCAGTTACGTGCAGATCCCTGTTTCTGTTTCAATCCGATTTTTGATGAGTCACCCGCGTTAATGTGCACAAGCCATTGGCGAAACCCATGGAGAGGAGACACCCATCCTTGCTCCCGCCGTGATCCCCGGCATTTGAGGAGCTCATTTTCGAACCGCGTTAAGTCCATTTTCGCCGATTTCCAGTTTTCAACGGGAATGTGGTCTCCGTTGCATTAGGCCTCATGAAAGAATATCAGTTCATGGGAACTCGCATGCGTTCCACTTCAAAATTATTGGGAAAGATTCAACTTCTGTATGCGCTCAATGGCTCAGCGGCAGTAGAAACGCGATCTACTGGGAATCGAAAAAATGGACTTAACGCGGTTTGAAAATGAGCTCCTCATTTGTCCGAAGGTGTTCCGCCATTGGAGCGCGTGATATTCCACCTCTGGAGCCGCACACGGTACCGCTGGAGCGACGCACGGTACTTTTCAATCTGTGGGGACCGCGTCTGAGGAGCTTCCTCTTCAAGTCAAAACACCACACCATATTCCAGATATCGATTGAATTCCACACACTGTCAAGCCTGCTCATGATTTCCGTTGAGTTCCCTCTTAGCAGCGCCTCGACAGCAGCACCAGCCGCCGGAGCGGCCGAAGGCCGCGGAGGTGGCTGGTGAATAATATAAGTTCCGGGCTGTGAAGGCTCTGCATCGGTCTCTCATGTTGTCATTCTTTCCAAAATCGGTTTCAGCGCATGGAATATTTCCTTTTCCGCACGGGATCTTGGATCAAACTTGGATCGCTGAGATGCGAGCACGGTCCGGACCATTTGAAAAAATAAACGGGCACTCTCCAATTAGCGAGCACTCTCTAATTAGCGGGTACGTCGCCGAGGTGTAGAAAAATCAACGGGCATGCCCGCTTATTAGAGTGAATACGGTATAGAAGGCGGCTTCGTCTAATGTCTAACTATGTCTGATCGTTCGCTACCTTCGTTATCTGGGGAGACACAACAATCATGGATAGAGCATTGTCCTCAATGAGGTGTGTCAGAAAAATATCCCGATGCTTGCTCATTTTCTTGTAGCTAGATATCTGAAGCACCAAATGATACCCCGTTTGCACAAGTTACGTCCATGGCACACGACAACTATCTCGTTGAAGGCAGAGCACTTGACCCAGTTCTACAAGTTACTGAAAGTTGTTTTACGAAACACTGCAAGGCCAACGAAGCAACCCTTTCTTTCAGTGACTTGGATCATCGATAGACTATAAAAGCACAGTACGGGTATAGAATAAACACTCTGGTAGTTCGCGTTCACGACTCTCGTTCCTTTATTCAGTTTCAACGCTTTCATCGGTAGTGGCTCCCTCCTCGTTACTTCTCCTAGTGCATAAACTGAGCAATTTGTGACCTGAGCTAGTGCGATTTCCAACACACCGTTATCAGCACGATCTGCTGATAGTGCTCACAATCTGAACTCTAAATTTCAACAATCAGTGATACCAAAGGAGAACTAGCGCAAGCAGAAAGCATCGCAGTATTCCTAGTGCCCAACAGCAGTGAACCGCGTCCAGCTCCGCCCAGCCAAACAACAGCCGCCAACCAGGAGCCGCGATGGCTTTCAGCTTCAACGCCACAGTCAAGGGAAGTGAATATGCCCAACAATTCAGACAAGGAAACCGGATAATATTGAGAGATGATGGGAAGAACTTCCACGGCTAGAAAGCATTGATGCCGATTTACCTCCAATCAGTAGAATATGCTTGGGAAGTCATCAATGGAGACATTGATCCCATCAAGAAACCAGCAGATCAGGAAAAGTTCAACACAGGAAACAAAAACGGTCGTGAAGTCATCTTCAGCACGCTACAACCGAACACCGTGCTAAGGCTTTTCTTCGAGGATTCTTTCTACGTGACGGAAAAAGACGCCTATGAAAGAATCGTCAACAAGTTCGTTGGTCAAAGCGCTGTATTCGCAGATATCGCAGTATCAAAATTCATCAACTTCAGGTTCAATCAGAATGTCTCAGTAACAGAGAATCTGGCTGAATTTCAAAACATCATCTATGAGCTTCAGGAAACAAAAGCTGGCATTACTGCTCAAGGATACGCATCAAGATTAGTCAGCGCTTTACCATCCAGCTGGGATTCATTCAAGATGTCATGGGGAACCAAGGATGAGAGTACGAAGCTATTGGATAACCTCGTGGAAATGATTCTCGCAGAAGACGCCCGACGAAGAGCAAACAACTCGCAGGGCAACTCAACTGCCCTGGCTGCCAGAGCCGGTGGTAGGAGGCCCTTCCGTGGGGGCAAGTACCATCGTTCAAGGACAGACAGGAGGACACAACAGGGGTCTTTCCAGCAGACCACTGAAATCATGTGTTGGAATCGCAACGAGAAGGGACACAAGGCATTCCAGTGCAAGAAAAGGAAAACAAACAGAAACAGAAGAGGACCAAGGGCACATGTCGCTGAGGCACACAACGTCGAAGATCATCCTACCCAAGAGGAGGGAATGGAGGTAACGGATGAAATGGATTATCTCATCGACAGTGGAGCAAGCTGCCATATCGTGAATAGCAAAGATCAGTTCGTGAAGTACGTCCCACTCGAACAATCCCGGGAAGTGCGTCTCGGCGATTCCTCAACCGTAAGAGCACTCGGGAAAGGAACCGTCGTGATCACAGTTCGGTGTGGTGATCGAATGATTGATCTGCTTCTAGAGAACACCCTATATGTTCCAAAGATGACCTTCAGCTTGATTTCCCTAGGTCAGCTTCTAGATGAAGGATTCCGATGCACCGTCCGAAGCGATGGCATGATTCTATCAAAGGGAAGACACCGAATCATCGCCGGACGAGAGAGCGCGCTATACAAATTGAGGGCCATCACAAAGAGGCAAGTGTTGAACGCAGCTGCGGCTAGCGATGTCGATTCGAGTCCAATCAGTCTGAAGCAAGTGCACAACACTTTGGCCCACGTTCATAAGGAGAAAAGTGAGACTCCTTAGAACAGGAATCCCATTCGTAGACGATTTCAAAGAGTGTCCATCATGCATCAAGGGCAAACAACATAAGTCCTCATACCGAACAAGACCATCGGCAATAGGAGTCATCCACGGAGATCTGTGTAGTCCAACTCCCCATCGCTTGGAGGCGCCAATCACTTTCTCACACTCATGGATGAGTACTCAAAATTTCGCAAAGTGTATTTCCTGAAGACCAAGGACCAGGCAGCAGAATGCATCCAATCATACATCACTTGGTTCAGAAATCAGACAAGAAAGAACATCACACGCCTTCATACCGATCGAGGACTGGAGTTCCTGAATCAAGACGTCGCCGATAAGCTCAACGAGATAGGAGCCGAGCAGACAACTTCATGCTCAAGAACACCTCAACAGAACGGGATGATAGAACGATCAAATCGAACATTAGTGGAATTGGCTCGGACAATCTTGATTGACAACAATCTAAGCAAGAATTTATGGGCAGAAGCAATCCAGTTCTGCACGCAAATTCTCAACGCAATCACTTTTCATGAGATAGAGAACAAGTCCGCCTATGAAATTATCTATGGACGCCCACCATATTATGGTGATATTCATCCATTCGGTTCTGAATGCTATATTTTAGATCAAAGACCAAATCGTAAGAAGTTTGATCCCAAAAGTACTAGAGGTATCTTAGTAGGTCTCAGCGAAGGTTCAGTTGGGTACCGCGTCCTCATCCCAGGCACGCGTATCATTCAAACATCTTACAATGTTCGATTTCCCAGGAAAAGTCCTTTATCGCACTCCAGTGTCCCGAAGTCTTCAGACAATGTCGAGAAACCTGGATCCAGCACTGCAGCACAGCAAAGCACAGAGAGGACGGACTCCCTCAATGACGATAACGGAGATGCATCAGAGAATGAAGGACGGGACGAACAAGTGAACGAAGAAGGTGGAGTAGACAGCAGTCCAGAATATCCAGAAGCAGAGCAAGCGTTTGTCGATGGACAGCAAGGCTAATCAATCGAGCAGCGGCCGCGCGAACGGTCGATGCAGCAGCAGCGCCAGCCTGATCAGCGACTAGACATCCAGTCGCTGCAGCCCTCCCCAGAGGAGCAGCGCGACCAGAGTCAGAGGCGCGAGACGGCTGAGCAGCAGCAGCGCTCACCGCCGCCGCACAGTGGTTCAGAAAGGGCGGAAAGCGGAAAAAACTCACAATTGTGGTGAAAATCGTTGAATAATGCTGGATCTCTATCGTTTTGTTCATTTTGGTAGCCTACGGACGATAAAATCATAGAAAATTATAGTTGTCAGAAACTCGCGAGTACGCCTGCTAGTCAAGCGAAGCCTATGGGGCCTCCGGTAACCATATCCCGCTTATAAAACGCAAACGGGCAAAAACGGGCAGCCAATTCTTGTTTTGAGGTGCTCCTGAGTGTGTTCGGAACCGGACGCCGCAAACCCGACCTTGGCGCTGCGTGGCGCTGACAACTTATTGGCAATTTACCATGGCTAACTCCTACAATTCTGGAAAAAGGTCCGGAACCTCAGAAAAAAACCTTTTCCTGGATATCTATGTGGCCGAAGTTCTCGATACTTATGTATAGCATGGGGTTCCGTCCATGTTTCAGCCTCCGCTGCAGGGAAAACCAAGCTTTCCATCAATGTTGCTCGAAGGACAGTTTTGGCGACTCCATGGGATTCGAGCTTCTGGCTATCTGCATGAACAGATGAGACGAGGAAAATGGGACTCAAATGAATTTTAGACACCCTCAATCATCTAGGAACCATCCCCAGTACTCAGAATACCGAGTTTCTTCCATTCGAAAAAATGACTTTTTTCCGCCTCTGAACCACTGTGCGCCGCAGCGGCAGCGCGGATTGATGGAGCAAATGTCTACCAACAACGAGTTGCCTCAACCAAGCACAAGCACTTAAGTGAGTGGCACAGAGAGAGCAGTCAAAAAGAGAGGAAAGCGAGGTGGTCGAGGACAGAAACTGATAGAATCAAGTCCAAGAGAACGTATGGTGTTGAGAGATAGATCAAAGCTAAAACCACCACTGAGATACGAGGATGAATTCATGGCAAGTGCGACTACTTCCAACAGTAGTGCCGCGAACTTGCAAGATACTCCTCAAACATTCGAACAAGCCATGAGTTCGCCACATCGCGATCAATGGATGGAAGCGATGACAGCAGAACTAAACAGCATGGCTGTCCTTTCCGTATGGAGTTTAGTCAAGTTGCCTCCTGGGAAGAGAAGTCTAGGATGCAGATGGGTTTATAAGATCAAGTATCTACCATCGGGAGCAATTGACAAATTCCGAGCTCGTCTTGTCCTGAAGGGTTTCCAGCAGCGCGCAGATCTCTCAGAATTCAGATTACTATACAGCCCGGTTGCAAAGTATGAAACAATCAGAGCAATCTTATGTATTGCAGCAAAAGAGAAACTTCCAGTATTTCAATTCGACGTTAGGTCCAGATTCTCATTCGGTCTCAAGGCTGTTAGAGAGAAGGATGAATCCGTAAAGATGAATGTAAGATATTGCATAGGTACAACTCTATAGAACAAACTCTTTTTTGTTTCTCACCCTGATACGCCGTGGATCCAACTATCGACAATATGGTTGCCAACGTCCCTGCCGTCATGAAAATTTTCATCCTGACTCCAAACCGAACTTTTGGCGGTCCGGACTGTACTTCAACCATGCCGGCAAAATCACTCACTCCCACGACAGAGTTGGGATCCGAGTTCTCATCAAACCGAGAATGCGCCGTTGAGAATATTTCCGTAACGGGCCTGGTTCGAAGGGATGTCGGTCGCCTCACAAAGTTGTTCATGGCACAACGGCAAGTGAACCACTAACAAGACAATTTCAAGAAAAAAGGAACGAAGATTCACGTAACATGAGATCGCGAGAAAACGCGATGCGTCTTGAGATAGCAACAGAAGCACTATGTCGTTGGCCTTCCCAAGACCTCTCTTTTATAAGCAAATGTACGCAGAGCGCACGTTTTAGACAATGATGATGAGTTGTGCACATGTATAGCAAATCTTGATGATTGTTATTGTTCGAATTGACGATTACCCACGGGAGAAGAACTGATTCAGGAGATATGCACGTGTACAGAAGAGTCGCAAGCAGGTGGAGAATGTCAGGAAAATATCCCGATGCTTGCTTATTTTCTTGTAGCTGAATAGTTAATGCACCAAATGATACCACGTCCGCACAAGTTACGTCCATGGCACACTGCAATTATCTTGTTGAAAGCAGAGCACTTGACCCAGTTCTACAAGTTACTGAAAGTTGTTTTTACGAAACACTGCAAGGCCAACGAAGCAACCCTTTCTTTCAGTGACTGGTATCATCGATAGACTATAAAAGCACAGTACGGGTATAGAATAAACACTCTGGTAGTCCGTGTTCACGACACCCGTCTCTTTATTCAGTTCCGAAGGTTTCATCAGCGTGGCTCCCTCCTCGTTACTTCTCCTAGTGCAGAATCTGAGCAATTTGTGACCTGAGCTAGTGCGATTTGCCAACACATACGTAATATACAGATGCATATGCAAGTGCATACGTAATATGCAGATTCATATGCAACTGCTTATTTCTAGGAATTCTCTGCATATTCCCCGCATATTCTGCATATTCCCCGCATATTCTGCATATTCCGCGCATATCGAGTGCATGTAGCGTGCATATGGCTTGCATATTCCGCATATTCCGCGCATATCGAGTGCATATTGCGTGCATGTTTCCGTGCATGTCGCTTGCATATGCTCGTGCATATATGATAGTTGCGGGCCCTACTTATCACCGTTTCCGCATATCCATTGTTAAACTAGCTATGCATATTGTCAGAGGCACTGAAGCATAAAGTAGCTATAGCTCATGAATTCCGTCAGGGCTAACCTAGGCAAACCTCAGTGTCCAGAAGTTCCATTTAGCCTTGCACTGCCCTTCCTAATTCTAGTATATAAGGGAGATATACTTCAATAAAGATCATGCTGTGTGTTGTCTATCCGCAGTCACTCTGTCCAAGCGAGTCTTCATTTGTGTTCTGTTCCAGCTAACTCTCCACTGAGTCAACGAAGGAAATTTCAGTTTCTCGATTTCTTGTCGACGCGTGCTCTCATCACACCCTCGATAACACCGTCATCGTATCAGTTGATAACGATAGAACAGTTGAAGATAGGTCTTGTTCCTAAAAGTTTCGAGGTTACGCTGGCGAACTTGATCAATGAGAATAGGGATGTAGTGGCAACATCGATGCCAGAGGTAGGACGAACCAGATGGGGAGAGTTCGACATAGACGAGGTAGAAGGTAGTCATCCCATCGGATGTAAGCCATACCGATTAGCAATCCCAGAAAAAGAAGCCTTAAGAAAAATCTTGGATGAAATGGAAGATGCAAAAATGATTGCCCCATCCCAGTCCCGTACGCAAGTCCGGTTTTGTTGGTTCGGAAGGCAGATAACAGTTGGCGGATGGTTATCGACTATTGCAAGCTGAACGCGTAGAAGGTTCGGATGAACTTTCCATTACCATTAATCGACGAAATACTGGACGAGATCGGCGGACGCAACATGTACTCAACGTTCGACCTGGCCTGGGGGTATTGCCAGATACCGATGTCAGAAAAGGCGGCAAGGAAGGCAGCGTTCGTCGCGCCAGAGGGACATTTCGAACCAAGAGTGATGATGATCGCACCGGCGAAGTTTCAGGAGCTGATGACTAAGGTCAAACAGCTGGTGGGAACCAAGCAGACATTCCCATACCTGGACGACATGATCACAGCGTCGGACAATTATCACGAACACCTCAAACAGATCGAGGAAATCTTGAAGGCGTTGGGGAAAGCAGGATTGACGATTCGGATCGAGAAGTGCAAATTTTTCCAGCAATCGGTTCAGTTCTTGGGATTCACAATCTCGAAGGAAGGAGTTCGACCAGGGAAGAAGGCACACGCGGTGCGTGACTTCAAGACACCAACGGATGCGCATGAACTGAGGAGGTTCTTGCGTCATATTTCAGGAGGCTCGTGGAGAACTATGCCGCTATAGCCAGCCCGCTGACAGCGTTGACGAGGAAGGATGCGAAATTCGAATGGACCGAGGAATGCGATAGGGCCATACGCAGGCTGAAGAATTGCATCATGAAGGGAGCATTGAATCGATTCGAGCCGGGGAGACCGACGGAGTTGCACACGGATGCATCACTGGTTGGATTGGGCGCTATTCTCAGGCAGGAAAAAGATGGAAAGTGGAGGATGGTGTACGCGATAAGTAGAGCTAAGCGCTATCGGACACGGAAAAGAAGTACCATTCAACGAAGCCGGAACAACTGGCGGTGGTTTGTAGTATGGAAAGATTCAGTCATTACTTGTACGGTCAGAAGTTCGTGGTAGTAAGTGATTGTAGCGCGGTAGCGGCGCTCAAAGCGAAGAATGGTTCAGCGCAGCCGGATAGATGGTTGAACAGGATCGCCGAATTCGATTTCGAAGTAAGGCATCGACCTGGAACTTCGATGAGTCACGTCGATGCGCTGAGTTGCGTACCAGTCGAAGAAGCCGAGGAAGAAAGCGTCGGAGAGGTGAAGGAAGAATTGCCAACGGATCTGAGAGAGGTGCAGGTTCAGCTGGTTGAGACAGAGGGAAGTGCGATACGAGCGATGCAATTGGGAGATGAAGACTGCAGGAGACGAATGGAAATTCTGGAGAAAGAAGAGCAGGAGAGATCAGGGTGTGAACGAGGATTGGTTGGAGGATTCTGCCTGGTCGGAGGAGTTTTGTACGAGGAAGTCGGCGATGAAAGGAGATTCGTAGTACCAAAGTGTGGCAGGAAATATATGTTGATAAAGAACCATGATAAGGCAGGCCACTTTGGGAAGGATAAGACGCTGGAATTGTTAAGAAGGAGATGTTGGTTCCCAAACATGAAGAAATATACGGAGTTCCATTTGAAAGCGTGTCTGGATTGTATGGTAAACAAGGAGAGGAGCGGACGGTTGGAAGGGTTGACAAACGTCATCCGACCGGAGCGGCGACCTTCAGTTTTCAGTTCTCATGTCTACTTTATTGCAAAGGGTTTTAATTTCGAGAAAATATTCTGTGATCATTTGGGACCGTTAATAAAATCAAATAGAAAAGAGCATATTTTGGCAGTAATTGATGGGCTGACGAAATTCATTTTGCTCGAGGCGGTGGTTGGAACGGGAGCCGACGAAGTCGTCAAATTCTTGCGGAAGGTCTTCGACACGTACGGAGTACCGGCGAAGATGGTGACAGATCGGGGATCTGCATTCATGGCGGAGAAGGTTCAGAACTTCCTGTCGGAGAAAGGAGTGATTCATATTCCGATCAGTACTCAGCACCCGAATGCGAACGGGCAAATCGAACGAATGAACAAGGCGATCGCGAGGTTGTTGGGGTCTCGGTGCGAAAAGGAGGATAAGAGTGATTGGGCAGCGAAGCTAAGGGAAGCTCAGAAGTGGCTCAATCGAACGATGTCAAGAAGTCTGGGGAAATCCCCGTTCGAGGTGTTGCATGGATACCTGCCGAGAGAAAACAGTTACGAGGGATTGATCGAAGAAGCCCAGAGCGTGGTTTGGAAACCAGCGGAGCAAGTTCAAGAAGAGATAAGGGGACAGCTCAGGGAGAGTCAGGATCGGTACAAGCATTACAGCGATCGGAAGAAACGACCGCATGTTCGATACTCAGTTGGGGATGTAGTCTTCGTAAAGCGGTTACCAGTACAGACCGGGGAACCAACTAAACAGAAATATCGTGGACCAATGACCATTACCAAAGTTCTAGCCAAAGATTTTTACTAGCTATTCCAGGTGGACGAGTCACGAAACTACGTTTGTACCGCTCATAGTTCACAGTTGAAATGGTACAGGCCTCATGAACCAGACGGAGAAGACGAGACTACGGACGAGGAGGATTAAAACATCGAGACGGAAGATCAGATCATGGATTGGAGGGAGACAACGGCGGTCAAACCTCCTGAAAAGCGATTCGATGGAAGCTTTCGAGAGCCCATGGCGGAGGCTTCAACGTCATCTGCGGGAAGCAGCAATGATACATCAGCTGACAGCGTGGGAGCGGAGTTGGAGCCATCAGAGCAAGATCAACACGAAAGTGCAAGTAGAGGTTTCGATCTAAATTCAGCAATGATAGAGTCACCACCGGAAGATAGAGTAGTACAGATACAGCGTAGGCAACCATTGAGGCAGGCTAAGTTGAAACCCAGTACATTTAAATATCCGAAGTAGAGCTGCCGAGGACGTCAGCTGTAGGTAGCGTGGCCGAGCATAGGTAGGGAGAGAGACCGATTCATAATATTGATAAGCGCGGAAGAATGCAAACATCGGCGTACGCCTACCCGCCTACCGCTAGGGGGCGCAGGTGGAAGATAAGCTAGAGGAAGCGAGGAGAAAAGGTCTTTTCAATCAAAGTCATCGGACAGAGCAGTCGCAATGTCAAGCTGCGCAGCATGCGGAGTTCATGGACACGAAGCTGGCACCTCACGGTGTCGAGCCGGAGCGGCAATCTGCGTGCGGTGTGGCCGAATCGGGCACTTCGGAAGAGTTTGTCGGGTGGATTCCCGGAACGAAGAACGTCGGGAGCCAGCAACGGAAAGCGGAGCTCAAAGCGCGGAGACGAGCGAAGAGCGAGGCGAGGGACCGGTCCAAGATGGGGTGACCGAGGGGACCTCTCGGAGGTTAAGGAGAGGCTACTCAGGGAGCTTGAGTGTCCAATCTGCCGTGGAGTGATGCTGGGCAATATCTGGACGTGTAGGAACGGCCACGTGATCTGCGAGGCCTGCGTAAGTCAGGTGCCGGCTTGTTCGGAGTGCGGCGTGGCATGGGCGGATGCGGTAAGGAACCGGCCAATGGAACGGATGGCAACGTTCGTGAAGGTTTCCTGCGACAACGACGCGAGAGGCTGCCCAGTGAGATTGCAGGCGAGTCGAATCGCCGGGCACGAGTTGACATGCGTCTTCAGGGAGTACGCATGCCCAGGCCGAGTCCAGCTTGCGTGCAGATGGATGAGAGCGAAAGCTCAAGCGTTGGCGCATGTGCAGACTAAGCATCCGGCGAGGCTGACAGCAGTCGGTGAGGTCTTGAGCCTCAATGACTTCCTGGAGAGACGATCACTTTGGAGCACTTGTCGGCTATGGCATCAAGAAGAGACGTAAGCCAACTTCGCAGTGAGAAGTGTGAATGAGTCGGGCACGTGGAGCGTGCACATGCTGATTACGACAGAAGAGGGAGACAACGACTATCAGAGCCGAATCCAGGTCAACACGGCAAGCACGAGCATCGTGAAGTGCGAGACAGCGCCGAAATTCGGGCAACCGTGCACCGAGCTCAGGCAGCGGGGCTTCGGGCTCTGCTTTCGAGGAGACGAGCTAGGAAGGTATCCTCTCTGAAGGAACTTTTCGAATCCGAGCGGACGTGAGGAAACGGACCGCAGGCTGAGACGTTCATCCGAAGCAAAGGAAAAGAAGCATACATCGATATAGTTGAATGAAGATACGTTGATGTAAGCTCGGCCTAGAGTAATCGTTTAGTAGGTAATCAGCATTGGGTTTCTGTGGCATCCATCTATTGTTCTTAGTTCTGGTCGGTACGGATGCCCGCCACGCATCCCAGACACACCCCGAATCCGGGGGTGTAGAGAGGTCCAGAGAGTAGAAGATGACTACACGAGAATAAAGAGTGTCCAACCACAAGTGCCTTGTAGTGCAGGATAGAACATTGGCGACGAAGACGAACCTACGAAAATGCCGACGGACGAAGAAAGGAAACGCAAGTTGCCCAAATTCAACTCCAAAGAAGATGATTGGGAGAGTTACAGGATTCTAGTCGAGCTGATACTAGAAGAAAAAGGCATCGCGGAGGATCGCAAGAAAAAGCTATAGGTTTTCACTAAAGTGAAAGCGATCACGGAGGATTCCGTCATTCGGATGGGGAAATATACAGTGGATTGCCGCAATCTGGGTTATTGAATCGGATGTAGCATGATGGATTATGAGAAAATCACAAAGTACCGAGACGCACTTAATTATTACGTATGCGGTGCAGTATAGTCCACAGCTACAGTACAGAAATACCTGGACTAATGCGAGTGGTCGAAACCGCAGTGGTCGGGTTCTCGTATGTCGACTCATCTTATCACGAAGGCCAAAAGGATTCAAAAGCAATAAAAAAAACTGAATTCATGCATTCATTCATTCATACGTTCTGTTTCTTTTTTCGTCGCCGGCGTGCCAACCGAGAGATGCATCTCTACGGAACTATCCGATGTTCGAAGTTTCGCATGCTCTTGAAGCAAGAGCTTTTCTGCGGTAGGTACCCGGGAGTAGGGATGTACCCCTCGTCACTCGGTCGCCTGATTCAGAGATCTGCTCCGATCGCTCTGCAATCTCCCTCGTCAAAGAAAGTCGGGAAAAAAGCCACTGCCACAGTGGCACTCTTTTCGTGACATCCGGTCGCGGGGAGCCGCGCCATAAAACGGAATCCTCCGTTAAAACTGCCGCCCCATGTAGCAGGTCCAGAATCAATATTCTCATCGCGTTATGAAATTTGGGCATCCAGAATTTCATGGGGCTCGATTGGGCGCTGCTTAATTCGCACTTTGCGTCTGAATTTCGTATGCCAAAAGCTTCTTACCGCCTCTTCATCTGGAGTCAGATTTGCCGCCCCTGTGAATGTGCCGCCCCACGCTCTAGCCTGAACTGCCTAATTGTAAATCCGGCCCTGCCTACGGGAGAGCAGGTCACAAAGTCGGTGGTGGGCTCTGACAGAAAACTTGAATGAACATGACAGGAAGAACGCCATGATTGGGAGTTTGTTCAGTGCTCTCCTCGAGGGAGTATGTCTGTCTCGGTAAAACGCTGGTGGCTGTTGGTGGGCATTTAAAAATGGGGGGCGTCAACAGCTCATTCTTCCGGAAAGTGGTGGCGAATCCTGAGGCTCCCATTTAATCCCAGTTTCATCGTGTACGACAACCTGTATTGAGAAAATTTCAGCCGAAGATATCATGAAATTACCTCTAGATTATCGTCGTGAATATACACGAGCTCACACATATGTTGCACGGCCAAAGAGGGGAGGGAAACTCTTCGTCAAGAACAGTTTCCGAGAACTGATTCGCCCGGTATCTGGGCTTCTTTCTGCAGGATTTCCGCTTGCGAGGAGCCTTCAAGTCTTGTTTTTTGGGGGAGGACCTCCCTTTCTTTACGTAAGTGTCGGATCACCGCTGAATCACCGCGCAGAGAGGCACAAACTGCTCCCCGCGCGCAGAGTCCACACGGATCGCGAAAGTAAACACGCAGGGGGAGAGGGAAGTGGCGGCGACCGCTGATGTGCGAGCAGCCGGCGCGGCGCCTGAAGTGATTCATATTTGGCGCCGATACCGCTGCTTCCGTCGGCTCTTTTCGTGACATCCGGTCGCGGGGAGCCGCGCCATAAAACGGAATCCTCCGTTAAAAGCTGGAACTTATTGAAGCTTGTGGGAGTGAAACGTTTCGATTAATCAACACGCTACTGCAGCCGAAAACAGCTAAGGAAGCGACTTTCACGGAGATTCTGGACGCGCTGGACAAGTATTTCGAGCCGCAGCGATCAGTGACCATGAGCCGGTATGACTTCATGTCTCGAAAACAGAAACATGGAGAATCAATGACCGACTATTTGAAGGAACTGAAGCGGTTGGCAATACCGTGCAAGTTCGCAGAGGCATTCGATGAACGGTTACGGGACCAGGTCATCGTTGGAGTCCTAGACGAAAATTTGATCAAGAGGCTTCTGTCGGAGCCTAAGCTGGACACTTTCCAAAAAGCTGTGGATATCGCATTGAACCAGTGGCGTATCTAGCCAAAGTGCCGCCCGGGGCGGATCTAGAAAAATTCGGAAAATGCCGCCCCCTGGAAGCGCCTCCGACGTGGAGCGACAACCAAAAGAAAAAAAAAACGACCCGCTGTAGGGCATAAATCAGCAAAATGCCGCCCCCTCGAGAGTGCCGCCCGGGGCGGACCGCCCCCCCCGCCCCCCCCTAGCTACGCCACTGCATTGAACACTGAGTTTGCAACGCATACAGCAAAACGGGTCAAGGAAAAGCAGAATGAAATGCAAAGAAGTGAAGATGTGAATCAGATCAGAGTCAGACGGCAACTGTCGCAGCCGCAGCGCCGAAGAGCCCAACAAGCGGGACCAAACAAGTGTTTCTGCTGTGGGGAAAATGGTCATTTCCGCACGGAATGCAACGGACGCGACAGATTCTGTTCGAACTGTGGAAGAAAAGGACATATGGACAAGGTATGCCGGCTCGGCCAAAGAAGACCGATGCATGTGAACGAGACCCACGAGGAAGGTGACCAAACTTCCAGCTCAGAAAGGTACGACTCTGAAATCAGTGCCAATCTCCTCAATGTCGGCGAGGACGACGACTATGTGCCACCCCATTTCGAACAGGTCGAAATTCAGAACAAGAGGTTGGTTCTGTTGTGCGATACAGGTTCAGCATTCACGTTGGTACCGAAAAAATTCCATCAAAGCCTGGCCAAACCACCTCCAGTGAAGCCCTTCTCGAATCCGGTTAGGTCATACACCCAACAGAGCATTTCAATTCTAGGAGTGACAACCTATGAAGCAGTTCATGCCGGAAGAACGAGGAAGGTGCGGGCGCTGGTGGTCAACGAGGGAAAACCGCTGATGGGAAGAAACTGGCTGAAAACATTTGAAATCTACCGCAAAAGCTCAGGAGAAGAAGTAAATGCAATGAACGGTGGGTTGCCGCAATTGCTAAGGGAATACGCAGATGTGTTTTCAGAAGAGCTCGGCCGCTTCAAGGGACCACAGTTGAAGCTGGAGCTTGTGGATGGTGCTGTGCCGCCATTTAACAAGGCGCGATCGGTACCCTTTTCGAAGAGACGGCAAGCTGAAGAGGCGCTGGAAAAAATGGTGAAGAGCGGCGTGTTGAGACCAGTTAGATTCGCCGAGGCAGCAGCGCCGGTTGTATACGCGCCGAAAGGCACGGATGCAGTGAGAGTTTGCGCAGACTTACGAACCACAGCAAACAAGGTGACAAAACTCGAGCAATACCCGCTGCCGCGTGCGGAAGACTTGTTCGCGTCGATGGATATCACCGCGGAGACGAAGTTCACAAAGCTGGACCTGAGGGACGCATACAGCCAGTTTGAAATGCATCCTGACTCTCGATGGCTGACGACAATCAATACGCACAAGGGACTCTTCGAATACAACAGAATCCCAAACGGCGTTTCTTCAGCACCGGCGTTCTTCCAGAGAACACTGGAGGCGGTCCTGGCAGGGATTCCGGGTACGGGATGCAGGCTGGACGACATCCTTGTGTCGGGGCCGCTCGACACCCATCTGCAGCGACTGGAGGAGGTCTTAAAGCGCATGCGGAGATACGGACTGCGATTGGGAAGACAGAAGTGTCAGTTCATGCAGTCCGCAGTTGAGTTCCTTGGCCATCGACTGGACTCGAACGGACTCAGCCCGTTGGACAGCAAGGTGAAAGCCATAGAAGAGGCGGAGTGCATCCGGAACAAGGGGAAGGCGACGTTCTGGGTGAGGACCAAAGGAGGAAAAGAACGACTGGCTCACAGGGACCATATCAGGGGACGTCGAGAAAACCCAGGTAGTCAGAGTAAGACAACCTCACTCGAATCCCCGCTCTGGGGCCAGTTCACGAGCGAGGAGTCGAGAACCGAAGACGTCGGCGACACAGCAAATGAGACAGAGGAAACCATCGCTGAGCAGCTACCGTCGACACCACGAGCCCCGAATAGTGAAGACGGGCAAGACAAAGTATCCGAAGACGGGCAAGACAAAGTATCCGAAGACGGGCAAGACGAAGTATCCGAAGACGGGCAAGACAAAATATCCGAAGACGGGCAAGACAAAGTATCCGGAGACGGGCAAGACGAAGTATTCGAAGACGCAACAGATGAAATTGTTAGAGCGGAAAAAGCTGAGATAGTTTCGGATAGTATAGCCTGTTCGAGAGAGAGACGAATAATCAAAAAGCCAAAGAGGTATGGCGATTCTTAAGTTGTAAACATTGTAATCTAATCCAAGTAACTTTAATTGTGCGAAAAAAAAAGGAAAGGAAAGTATCTCAACACTCCTTGTGGGGAGGGGGTGTGGCATCCATCTATTGTTCTTAGTTCTGGTCGGTACGGATGCCCGCCACGCATCCCAGACACACCCCGAATCCGGGGGTGTAGAGATGTCCAGAGAGTAGAAGATGACTACACGAGAATAAAGAGTGTCCAACCACAAGTGCCTTGTAGTGCAGGATAGAACAGTTTCATTAAGTTAGCGTAGAATAGGAATTAGCTACGATGCCAGGAGGCTATCTAGGGTAGCGGTGGTCGAATGTAAGCGCCCATAGAGATGTAGATCTCCTCGTAAGTACGTGATAGCGCCGATCTCATGCAGGATCTTCGACGCCGAGCTGTTTGTGAGCGACCAACTCGATCTCGGACCCTCTCCAGCATATTCCAGCAAAACATGAGCAACGAGCGGGAAAGTTCTCATTCGACCGTCAGCAACACCACTGCGTTACCCAGCCGCAACGATCTCCAAACGGTCGTTGTTGATCACCAGAACGAGCCAGTCATCGTCGGTCAGACAGGCTTCTTGTCTGAAGTCCAGGTCCCTCGCGCAAAACTTCAACTTGGCGTGAAGATGAAATCCGCGTTGACCGCAGGTACGCTGCTGACCGCGATTTAGATGATCGCGTCGTCCGTGCGTCAAGGTATTTATTTGAATGACCTTTCCTTTTGTGATCCCTTGAGACCACGTGTATCTCTGCTTAGCCTCGCATTCCATCCCCCCAGCGGTGCTTGCGCGCAGCCATCCAGAGCTGTTAATGATAAGGGACCTCATTTCAAAGCATCCCGCGCTTGCCGTTCAGTCGACAGAAATCAGCAATCACGTGCCGACTCTCAACATTTGGGAGCGTGTTCGGCCACAGGGTGATGGCCTTCCGTATTACGATGTTGATCTGGAAAGGCTCAAGGACGTGGATCCACAGGAAGGGGATCGCGAAGTTTTGAAACATGAGTTCCGAAGATTTGTGACTTCGACTTCCACACCGCCCGCGCCTGAGAACGTCACAGCCCCTCCTCCGCCTGTTACAACCGCACGGACTGTTGGAACAGTCATTGATTTCTCCGATTACGGGTAACATCTCGGCGAAGCACTGGGTTTGCTCGAACGCGCCGTTTTGTGTGTGTAATTTGGCGCCGCTCAATTCCAGTGCGCCTCTACAGAGGGCGCACTGGTAGCCAAAAACATGGATTATTTCAAAAACATGGACTCCATAATTGAAAACTTCTGCAAGAAATGTGAGACCTGCATCAAAAACAAAACAAGATGCGGTCGCCCGATCGGAAAACTATCCAAACTCGGTCCACCAAGAGAGCCGTACGAGATAATGTCCATCGACACCATTGGATGCTTCGCCGGAAACAGATCACCGAAGAAGTACATGCATCTGGCGCTCTGGCGCTCTTGGAAGTATAGCTGATGATGGCAAGCTTTGCTGAACATTCTCTCCGCTGGCACACTGGTCGGCCGCAGGGTTGCAAGGACTTCTGCAATTTCGGCTGGTAGAACTATGCATCCCTGTCGATGAAGCTCCACCGTGGTTTGTGTGAAATAACTTAAGCTGTTGTGTACATATTTGAAAAGCGCGCGTTAGAGAGCGCGCAATAGAGCAGATAAGTTTCGGAATAAAAAATCAAGTGTGTGTGTAAGGACCAAGCCCGAGCTGTTATTCTTCAGCTAGTTAGAAAGTTCCCAAAATTCCACAACTGCGAGCGTCTAGTTAACCGAACAAATCCTCATAACTTCAAAATCTAACATGCTGCCGTGACCAGGATACGTTCGAATCGACATCGCAGTGCGTGAAGTTCATCGCCATGGCTCTCACGGATCCGCCAGAGGATACCCCCGGAACATCAGAGTCCGAAAATGTGAAGAAACTCCTCAAGAAATTCAGATGCGCGCGTACGATCCGCCGGAATCAGGCGAAGTCTGATGTCGAAAGTGTCCAGAACATCGATTCAGAAAGCCCGACCTTCCCCGACGGCATGACGCCTCAGCGGCTCCTGCAAGTCATGACGCAGCATCTCGCGCGCGTCAAGGAACTCGATGAACAAATCTCTGCGCTCTTGGACGGGGAGCCGCTGGTGAGCGAACTGACATCATCCGAGCAATTTCATTGTGAGATGGAACGATTCTTGGCTTCAATCGTGGTCGTGATCAAGCGGATGAATTCTCAACCCAGCGGGCTCGAGACGTTTTACGATACCCCCCAGGCAACCCGTACAGTGCGTTTCAGACCGGTCCTCAGCTCTACGCTGGGTGCTCCGCCGACCAGTCCGTTCATTCCCAGAGCCGGCACGAGTCCGACAGCTTCGATTCCCGCGGAAACGGAGAACGCGGAGGCACAGAACCGCGAGCCGCCCGTAGCCTCCGGGGGGTGTTCTTCCCGACACCCAAACGAGTTCACCCACGACAACCGACCACAACTCGTCCCGTTGTCCTGCAGACATCTCGATCGCGCGGCGCAAAGAAATCCTCGCCAGCCGGCAAAGGTGTGAGAAGTGCCTAAAACCTAAACACAACATCTCCAACCAGTGCCGTGGCCCCAGTTCACCATGTTCCGGATGTGGATCCCGATTGCACTACACCTCGATGCATACCGACGGCTCCAGCGAGACGACAGTCAATCTCGTCCAAAGCGATGCAGAGATCACGACTGCTGCTCTCGTCCAGACCGCAAGCGGGATGAGCTCAGACGGTGGTGCTCTGTTGTACACCGCATGTGCTTACGTGATCAACGGCGGAGTGCGCATTCCCACTCGAGTGTTCGTGGACCCGGGGAGTGCCCTCACGGTCGTCTCGCCTGCCTGGCGTGCAATACTCCGTGTGGCTCCGATCGCTATCCGCGACCTCACCATTCAAACATTCGCATCGACGCTCCCGAGCAGCAAGGTCCCGCTCTTCAACATTCGCATCGCAAGCACGAGGGGAGGCTCACCGATCGAGATCCTCGCGTATGAATATCAGTTCGGAGTCGACCCAACGAACACCGTTTCGGGAGCCGTGCTGCAGGCGCTCAGAGCGTTCGATAAGAAGAGGCCGCTGGCCGATCGAACTCACGTCGGAGAATGGTCTCCAACCGCGCCTGCGTTGCTCATCGGCATGAATCAGATGCACAAGATCATGCACCGCCTGCCACCAGAACCCGTCATCGAAGAAATCTCGGCTCAATCTACGGAGTTGGGATGGATCATCGGTGGTCCTCTTCCGAGCGGGCGGAACCACGTCAAGGGAGAAATCACTGTGGTGCACGTAGTCTGTTGTACCACACCACTCTCCGCGACTACACCTGCTGAGGCTCTGGACACGTTGTGGAACCTCGAGGCACTTGGATTTTCGGACCCTCCTTCAAATCCGCAATTGTCTGCGGATGACGAGGAGGCCGTCCGTCAGTCCCGTTCTGGTCTGTCCTGCGACGCTAAGCGATATTCGGTCCGCTTCCCGAAAAGACCGAGCATAAGCAGCTTGCTAAACAATCTAGTGGCCGCCCGAGCGATGAGAGTTCTCGCCAAGGTTTTCCGGTTCTATCATTTGACACGTAGAAAACCCCTCCCGTCCGCTTCATCCTTGTACCGCGAAGCGGAGACATTGCTCATCCGATGGTGCCAGTCGAAATACCTTCGCGGGGAGATCCAAGCGGTTCGCTCCGGCGAGAGAGTTCCCAGCTCTTCCAAGCTAGCAGCCTTCAAGTTGTTCGTCGGAAATGACAATCTACTGCGAGCCAAGACTCGTCTCACCGCAACGCCTGTGCTCACCTTTGACGGAAAAAATCCTGTCATCGTTACGGGCGAGTCGCGACTCGCAAAGTTACTCATACTGGATGCTCATCGCATTAATGCGCATTTTGGCGTGAACACCATCCTCAACCACCTGCGCAAGAGGTTCTGGATCACCCGCGGACGCCAAGTTATCAAAGCAATATTGTCCCGCTGTGTTACGTGTCGCCGTCGTCAGGGAAGACCAGCTACGCAAATCGAAGCTCCTCTGCCCGAGACTCGAACCATGTTGTGTGCCCCATTCAGCGTGGCAGGGGTCGATTTTGCGGACCGTTTGTCACTCGCCAGCGAGGCGAGTTTGTCAAGACTTACGTCGCGTTGTTCACTTGTACCAGCACGCGTGGCGTACACTTGGAAGCGGTTCCGAGCATGTCAACTCCACAGACCCATCTAGCGCTTCGGCGTTTTCTCTCGATCTACCCAGCATGTAAGCACTTCATCTCTGATAATGGGCGAAGCTTCGCAAAGGCTGCCACCGAAATCAAGCGCGTCTTCAGCTCAACAAGAAGTCCTGAGGTCGAGGAAGTCCTCAACGGCCGCTCCGTGGATTGGAGCTTCAACACTCCCCACTCGAGTTGGGAGGGGGGTTTTTTCGAACGCCTCATAGGAATCCTGAAGTCCTCTCTTGCGAAGACGTTGGGAAAAAGTCTGATCGGCGATGAAGAATTTCGTACGATCTTGTGCGAGCTTGCCGCTACAATCAACGATAGGCCGATCACGCATGTTCCCGCCGAAGCTGATGTCCCCGCTGCTCTAACGCCGGCTGATTTTCTCAGAGGTGGACCTCACCTCCCTGCGTTGGCCCCGCTGATTCCCGTCGATCGCCTCCGCGGAGACGAAGTCGTCTCCGGCGAGGACCTAAGAAAGGCGTACCTAACAAAAACAAATCATTTCAGAGATATTTCAGTTCGCTGGTTCCGCGAGTATCTACTCCTGCTTCGATCGGCGGCCACTACCGGAGGTCGGAGGGCGCGGCCGATTGCCGTTGGTGACGTTTGCCTGCTCCGTGATGACAAGCTACCCCGTGTGCGTTGGCGTTTGGTTCGTATCGTGGAAGCGCATCGTGGCCGCGATGGAGAGATCCGGACTTACGGAGTGAGGTTCCCGAACCGTAGAGTCTCGCGACGATCGGCCCCGCTCCTGTACCCGTTGGAGCTGAACGTCACTGAAAATGATCGTCCCGGCGCTTCTGAGGAATCGCGGCCTGCGAACCCGTCATCATAGGTGCCACGAGTCTGGCCAGGAGACTCTATTGTCAGTTTGAAATGTCGAAACTCTTCCGAAACCAATATAGCCTCCCCTTCTTAAAGTGAGTTCTTAAAATTGTAAATTGTACATTGAAACTGAGAAACGAAAGACGTTTCCGCGGGGAGTGTGAAATAACTTAAGCTGTTGTGTACATATTTGAAAACCGCGCGTTAGAGAGCGCGCAATAGAGCAGAGAAGTTTCGGAATAAAAAATCAAGTGTGTGTGTAAGAGGACCAAGCCCGAGCTGTTATCCTTCAGCTAGTTAGAGAGTTCCCAGAATTCCACAACTGCGAGCGTCTAGTTAACCGAACAAATCCTCATAACTTCAAAATCTAACAGGGGTGTATCTTGTCTTCCCGAATCTCGTATGAATGACTCCATGAAACATTCCAATCTGGAGCGCCTGAATTGTCAATCGCTTGCGAGTGAGCCCAACGCGGGAAGCACTCGTTACGATCTTCACACGGAAAACATTCTGTGTAACAAGTTCTTGATTGGCACTCTCAAGATTTATGTTTTATTGTATCATCACTTCAAAGACTGCACCGATCTCTTCGCAGGGTAACCAACGAACGCCTAGGTGATTCAGTGGATCAGGAGATTTCAGGAAAGACGTCGAGGACGTGAAAATTTTCGCGCCGAGACTGATGAGATCATCTCACCAGTCATACGTCAGGCGCGAATTCATCAGCTCGAACGCTCCACAACGATCGAAGAAATCTCCGCCCAAATCGGCCTCCGCTCAAATGTCTACGGGATATCCTATTGATTCCAGCCGCCCAAACATGCCCTCCGCTCAAATGTGCCTTCCGCTCGGATAGGCCTTCGCTCAAATTGGCTGCAACGATTCTCAAGGCATACGAAGTTTTGGAGGCATACGAAATCTTTCCGGATAGGAGGAATCATTCCTCCTATCAGGAAAGACTCTTCCTCAAATGGACTTGAGCGATTCCATTTATACGATGGTTCGATTTCGCCTACGTGCGGTTCGGGAGAAGAGATTTCGCTACTCTGGGTACGGTTTTTCTTTCCTTCCCGACGCCGCAGGAAATGTCCCGGCAGTCGCTACGCAAAAGATTGGTGTACTGACTTGCTTCATCTTTTTGCGCGTGCAATCGCAAAAAGAAGTCTCGTGCTCTGCACAAAGACACACGGGGTCTCGCGGCATGTAACGGTTTCACAGGAAATGAATCTACGGTGCACAGGCTCCGAAACTACGGGATATGCAGTCCTGGTACGGAAATTCGACTCGGATTCGGATCTACTGGTGCAAAATCTATCAAAAAGTACGGAAAATCGAATTTCCGTACTTCAGGTACGGAAAATAGAAGTTTCGTACTTCAGGTACGGAAAGTAGAATTTCCGTTCTTTGGGTACGGGAAATCGGATTGCCACACTTTTGGTACGGAAAATCGAATTTCCGTACTCCGTACTACGGAAAATGATGCCTAGCTGAAACCTGAAACCCCCAGTCAAACAGTCGTCATATTTTTGACGGGGAAAACACTTTTACTTAACATAAAAGGATTGGTATAAGATTATTGCTCATTTATCACAGACGCGATTCGCCAAGCAAAATGCCCCTGCACTCGATTCGTCTTCGCTCTTGAGTGCGGCGATAGAACGAAACCTCTCCTGGACGAGGTTGCACTGACAATGAGTTCAAAAAATTCATCAAACAAGCTTTCGTCCTTCATCAGTTTTCTCAATGTAACGATATCGATTTTGTTTAAGAGATCAATGATATCTACAGTTTCTAGTGATCCTCTCTCGAGGTGGCATCGGAACTCCACTTTTCTAAGGAACCTGCGCTGTACCTTTCTTAGTCTGTCAATGTCACCCTTCGAGATCGGATTTTACACGGCGCTCGCGTATATCATGATAGGAATGACGTGCGATGTAAACAATTTGATGTAGGCAGATGGAGCACTGAGGGAGAAGGCACGCATAATCCAAGCGCCCACCAGGGATGCCCTCCTCACCACGTCAGAAACGTGGACGCAGAATCTGAGATCTTCGGTCATTTGCACTCCTAGGTCCCTAACCGAGGATACTTCAGCTATCTGTCTCGCGCCCAAGTAGTATGGGTACCGAGCGTTTTTGGCCCCCATGTGGAGCACCGAGCATTTGTGCGTAGACAGACTCAAGCCCATATCTAGCGACCATCGCGTAAAATCGTCTAGAGCGCTCTGCAGTGTGGCTCTTTCGCTCACGTTATTCACCGTCGAAACCATCTTGACGTCATCGGCATATATGAACAATTGGATCGGCTCTCGTACCACATGTTTCACCTGATCGATAAAAAAACGTAGCGTTCAACCTTCGGTTGAACCTCACGGTTCCGCAGAAATGCGGAAATAGGGAAGAGGGGGGAAGCAGTGAAACAACTACGAGAGGGAAGAGACAAAGACAGAATTTGGGGGCATCGTTTTATTGAATTCAGGTTCCTCCAGGAGGGTGTACTGAAGGGCGTCAGTGGAGGGGTCTTGATCGAAGTCGGGTGTGTGTCACGTGGATGTGGGAGGTCCTACAGAAACCGAGAGGTGGCGAGAGGTTAGACCATCGAGGTACTCAGAACAGAAAAATAGTAAATTCTTGTATATGTTTGAGAGACCGATCTCACCCCACAGTCTTTCCGAGATTATGATCTCGGGGGCCATCGGAGCGACATCTTGGAGGCCACCGTCGGCGTCGTCGACACCGAGGTTCGTTTCGCGTGGGAGAAACCAGAGATTCTTTTGTTCGAGTCAACGTTGAATTCGACGACTTTCTGGTTGTAGTGTGTAATGTGTTTTGAATTGTAGATTCCATGGGCATCAACCAGTGTCCGTTAACATATGAGTTGGATGGAGGGCTAGGAGGGAATCCTTTCGAGGAGACGGTGGATGAAATTCGTGGAGTCAAGACATCGATGGTTTTGGTGAAACGGTGAAATGTGTTTCACCTTATTCATTTTGGAAATTTGATGGTTTTACATTCGTGACCATATGGATCGGTGGAAATAGTTCTATATGTAGGTATCGGACACACCAGGTTTGAGGAAGACAAAAAGTTTTTGGACCAATTGTGGGGATATTGGTCCGGTGTAATTTTAAAATAGTAGCAGAGTAGTAGTCGTACCTAGTAGAGGTAGTGACGTAGGGTTGAAGGTAGGATTGAACGGGTAGGTGATCCCGATGTGGTGAGGTCTCGGCTCCAAAGCGTGTCCGGTGTCCAGGTTTGCGGGAATCGAGAGTCTGAGTTTTCCGTTTGGGTGGAGGGAGGAGACCCACGGTCTCCTCGTGGGACTCTTGAACAGAGTATGAGGGATCTATTGAATCCCTCGTTGTTCTGGTCAATTGAGTGGTGTTAAACGAGATGTCAATGATGAGGTGCCGATGGGTTGGAATCGGAGATGATAAGACTCGTAAGGTCGTAGGATTCAGGATGGATAATCGTAGTGTCCAGGAGATTTGATTCCTCGGATATAGGTTTTTCGGTCGAGGTCTTTGTTTTCCCGGGATGAAGGTAGCTTCCAGGAGTGCGACTTCCCTTGTTGCCCGACTGGGCCTGAAGAGAATCTGGATCCGACACTTTTCGGTCTGTTTCACTCGTCCACCGTACTGTTTATAACAAGTGAATTAGTGTTTGTGCACTTGTACCGACGCGTAATTTTGATTCTCGATCGAGTTCTCAATATCCACAGAACAGAGATGGTTTATCAGGTCCACAGTTTCCGGTATATACTCTGACAGTTCTTCTGTCGGGTCGTTAGCCACCCAAAGTAAAATATGCACGTGTGGACTACATCTGTGCTGAAACTCCACTCGTGAGGAGTAGTCTATGACTGCGTACTGACCAAATGGAGAGTGCCTCGTCGACTGTAGAAGGCACATGATGGTATTGACCAACTTCCAAAAATAAATGCAGCAGGTCACAGCATCATCACTGACGAGGGAAGATCGGTAACTCGCCGAAAACTTCAAGGGGTCATCAACATCCTCCTCAGTTCCACTCCTGACTAAGTGCAAGATATTCAAAATATGAGTCTACTCTTTGGCACTCATCGTCAGGAAGAATGATGGCTTTCCTAACTTTCGAATCATCGCGAAAATATATTTTTTCCTGGATAACCAATACTGCACAGAGTTCGGGATAGATTTGAGGAACGCGAAGTTATTCTGTACACAGTACTCTAAAAATCCTCTATCTTCGATCATCTGACGAGTGATTTTACTCAAGTCACCACTGCACCGGTATGTGGCATGTAACCCACTCGCTACTCTCAATCGCATTATTTTCGCAGTCATGTACAGAATATGCTCTGGAGTGGCTCACTAGTGAGAGCACCCGCCGCCGGATGGAGCCCGCGTAGTGTCCGCCGAAGCTTTCAGCTCGTCGAAGGCAATCAGTCCTCACAGAGAACTGGAACATCATTCGGGTCCCATTTTGCTCTCACATTGGAAGAGAAATCGGGATCGGACGTCCACAGAAGTCGCCGATGACGAGCCTATCATGTCTTTCCTGCCTATTTTGAGTGCCTTTTTCAGCAATTTTGTATGTTTTTTACCTGCCTATTTGTGGATTTCTCAGTGTCTGAATTTCGCAGCCCTAGTTATCAGATATGGAATTCTTCGATTCGAGCCGGACTTATGATTTATTACAATACAATACTTTTGATTCATAACAATACAATACTCAAGATTTATCAAAATATATACAAGACTATTTTGTGCTCCAACAGTCACAGTTCCCCTCGGCATTCAAAAGATGCTTTTGCATGTCGGTGGATTGAATTCGCCGAACTTGTTCAGCTGATACATGCAGGCGACCAACAAGAAGCTGGCGTACCATACGAGCAAAACCAAGCCGAACGTCCGACTCATTTCCCATCGACACGCGCAAGCAATGGCCGGAACGAAGAGAGCTGTGAACAGAACGCAGACGCCTCCATATATCAGCCCTGGGCTGTTAATCTCGATGACGGTGCCGGGCTTTATCATCGTCGTTTGCAGAAGCCACGGCAGGCCCAGAGCGACCAGCACTTCGAAGATATCAGTTCCAAGAAGATAACTGATCGCCATGTCGCCGGAGCCTTTGCGCACAACGATGATTGAGGAAAACACATCCGGAAGCGAGTTGAACATGCACAAGAAGGTTAAGCCCAGAGCACCCTCCTGAATGCCCAGGGTGAACCCAATGATGGCCAGCATCCAGACCAGTATGTATGAGCATACCAAGATCAGGATGCAGGACATCACTATGCTCACAATGTAGCCGTGCTTGCACTTCGATGCGTAGCGTTCAAGTACCAGCCAGGAGATGACGGAGGAGAAGGGGCGCAGGATCACGGCGACCACACTTCTCCAACCCGACGCCTCGGAGTCGATCTCGGGTTTGTCCATCGTGGCTGCGGTTCCGATGTCTATGATGACGTCGTTCTTGTCCTCGACGGCTCCGTCTTCGTTTTTCGGGGATCCTGACCGGCCTCGGAAGCAAGACCCCAGTTTGGGGCCGAAGACCATGGCGATCACGTACACAGCGTATATGGCGAGGCAGGTGGCTGCCTCCGACCACTCGACCTTGTTGTCCATCAAGACGCCAAGAACGACAGCCATCGCCACGAAGTAGTACAGGCAGGACCTAAGAACCGACCAAGCGTTCAGCCGGACAGTCCTTCCTGCACACAGAGCGGCGATGCCCATCACTCCGGCAGTCTTGAAGACTCCGGATCCCATGGTCGTTGAAAGGCCGAGGTCTGACTCTGCCACGTTGATCGCCAGGAACGAAGAGAGCAGTGGTGTAATGGATCCAAAGGCCGCCATAAGGGTGCCTCCCGCAATGTCGGGGTTCCATCCCAGCCTCTCGGTCAGGATTTCGAGGGCCGGGACGAAATAATCCGAGCAAATGACGTATATTAAGAGCACCATGATGACGGCCACGGCCATGTGCACTGCCACACCTCCTCGAGACCGTGCTTCTGGGCCGATGAGCGGTTGGGGAAAGCCTTCGATTGCGGCCGTCGTGCACTCCAGTGCGGTCGCGTTGACCACGGCCGCAGCCGTCGGTCGGATGGTTAGCACCAGAAAGCAGGCACACAATGCGAGAGCGAGGAGTTGCTTCTCCATGGTAGGTTCCAGGCGCGTAGAGTTGAATGCTCGCACAAGATCGAACCTGAAACGAAGCATTCTACTCGAGGTGAGCCTTTTATACGCCGAGGTCTTCAGAGGGCGACGAAGGTACATCCGATCTCTCTCCTCTTGTGAGACGCGCTAATCACCAGAGGCATTCCTCGCCGAGTTTGATTGCAACAAAACCCCTCAGGGTAGCCCACATCGGCACCAGGTGGTTGATGATACACAACGACCGAATGTATGCCGGGGGGATCTGTGGGTTGGGCATATTCGAAAATTACTGAATTGAATTAACGGTTACAGGAAGCCAGGGAGAGATTCATCCTGATCCAATTTCATGGCATGGTGTGACATGTTGTAATTGTCGACGAAGGCTTCCGCGGCTGGCTGAGTATTCTGTTAGGAAGCTGCCGACCGCTGAGAGAGCGTCAAAGATCACGTCCATGTTACCAACCTTGGATCTTCGACGACCAACCCCATAAGATTCATTTGTCGAGGGAGCGGGAGGGTTCGCTCATGCAGATCCCTCGAGCCTAGCCACTGCCACAGTCAAAGAGATCCAGGATCCGCTCCCAACTGACAATTCACAATGTCCTCTATCATCGCCATCCCGGAACAATTTCATCGGGGTTGAAGGTTACTATTGGAGTTTCTGTTACTGTCCACGTCGCTCTGGGGCCAAGGAAGCCCTTCAGTTTGCGAGTCATATTTGCTGGAGCTCCCCGTCTCCTGTGCAACTGTGGTCGACACACTCCTGACAAGGGAGGTCCGCGAACTGTCCGACTCCGGTTCGAAGCAGATAGGGCGCGATCGGTAGGCCTGCTAGAGACATGAAAAACGGCTGATGAAACGTTTCCCCATTGGCCGTCTCTTTTGAAACCAGGAATTCAACATGGCTCCTATAGGGATGATTCTTTGGGGATTTGTGAGAGCCAAGGTCGAGCGAGCTCTGGATATCGTTGCGGAGGGCTTCCGGTACCGAGCCCAGTCTTGAAAATCGCGCAACGCGACGGTGGTTCCACCAACGAGGGACCAAAAAGAAAACAAACTGTGAGGTTTCACATCAATGGAAATTATACTACTTAGAGAAATTCGCCATGAGCCCCAATGGGAAGCTTGCAAAAGACGGCCTATGGGGAAAAGTTTCATCAGCCGTTTTTCATGTCTCCAGTAGACCAACCGATCGCGCCCTATCTGCTTCGAATCGGAGTCGGACAGTTCACTGACCTCCCTTGTGAGTCGTGAAAATTTGACAGTATTCAGCTTTTTCTTCAAACCAGGCTTCAGGTCTCGGGTGGAGCCAGCGAGCGTTCCTCATGTGTAGTTGTAAACCACCTTCTCCTTCACGCTCCGTGCGTTTGCGGAACGCTCCATAACTCTAGAATCTCCGTTCTGATCTTCGTCGATCCCGGGAGCTCAATAAAGCTCATGACTCCGTCATGGCCAACATTTAGCGAGACTCTTCATAGTCTCAAACTTCAAAGTCAAGGAAGGCATCTCGCTCTACAATGTGTCCGAGCCTATGCAAGGTACATTGGATGCTAGATGGTATTTGAATATGCTCCTGAAGCGGCGGATATCTGGTTCGACCTGATACTCTTGGAGGAACTGAAGGAAACGCAGGTTCTATCGCCGAGGATATGCGAACAGTGATTGCGATCGGAATGGTGCTTGTCAGTCGGATCTGCTTCTACCAAGGATTGTTTCGTCCAAAAACGCTACGCAAGCCTGCTCCACTTGGAATTCTTACAGGTGATCGCGGACATCCATCCTGGTTTGTATCCTGTCCATGGGTGTCCGCGAACGTCAACGCTGAGGTCAAGTGGTGCGAGTCTGAGGATCCCGGATTCACCTCAACGACGGAAGAAGAAAAAATTCGTTTTGTGAGTTCAATACAAAGTGTTCTGAGAATCTAGTAAAAAGTGTACTGGATTGAGCGGCTGAAAGCTGAAGCAGATCTATGCGAGCCTTCAAAGATTCGTCAGCCGCGAAGCGATTCTGTTTGTCGATCCGGTCGTAAGTTCGTCTATCGTGGATGTTAGCCCGGAGTGTTTTTTCTTGTTTGATCAAGCATCGCTTCTCTGGCGCCTCACCATGCTGAGACCGTAGCCACTCGGATATTGAGCAAATAGAGTAATCGTAATCTACTTTCTAGAGGAGCATTGGCTCACAGAGCTCATCCTGATAATCACGAGCTAGTTCTAACCCTCATCTCACATCGGAATCCGTCACGAATATCGAAACCACTGTGAGTGGCTCCGGTTGGCCGCAAGCTGGACCCCCAGCATGCGAAGAATACCTAGCACGCCCAGATGCATGATTACCGTACACTGCCGACTTCGTGGGTGCAGGGTCGGTTCAGCCCGACGAAACTTAACCGCCTGGCAGTTTTGACGCGAAAGCGTCTCTGCTGAGGGTACCGAAAGCTGGTACTTCGTCATCTATCGTCACATTCTTGTAACAAAGTAATAGGCTCAAACGACGTCCAGGGTGGACTGAATACGTCTCGGTTCCCTCGGACGGGTGTTAAATTTCCGGAAGATTCTCCATTTCCACTTCTGTGGCGCTCACAGTTCGAGAAGGGGGTCTCTGGTGATGATTCATCGACTCTGGTCTTCCAAAAATAAATGCAGCAGGTCACAGCATCATCACTGACGGGGGAAGACCGGTAACTCGCCGAAAACTTCAAGGGGTCATCAACATCCTCCTCAATTCCACTCCTGACTTAGTGCAAGATATTCAAAAGATGAGTCCACCGAGTCTCGTTGGCACTCATCGTCAGGAAGAATGATGGCTTTCCTAACTGTCGAATCATCGCGAAAATATATTTTTTCCTGGATAACCAATACTGCAAAGAGTTCGGGATAGATTTGAGGAACGCGAAGTTATTCTGTACACAGTACTCTAAAAATCCTCCATCTTCGATCATCTGACGAGTGATTTTACTCAAGTCACCACTGCACCGGTATGTGGCATGTAACCCACTCGCTACTCTCAATCGCATTATTTTCGCAGTCATGTACACAATATGCTCTGGAGTGGCCCCTCGTCTATCTCGTCGCCTGATCTCACTCGTCGTGATCTGGAACGGTGTCACTCTTACACCTTGACGAAACTGCCTAGCGACTCCATAGTAGATGACTGGAAACACCAACTCTTCCGCATGTTCATCAGAGATTATACTCAGTGGATTCGATTCTTGTCCCGGCGCTATGTTGAGACACTTCTCTTCGCTCCACAGAAGAGACTGTTGCTTCGCCACAACGAGCTCACAATCATTATTACCATCGACTTCCTCGATCTCCTATTGCTCCGATTCCTCGTGGACATTGTCGACCCAACCCCAATTTACTTCAATTTCATAAAATCTATACAGAGGAGTCGTCAGAAGATGACTTGACCAAATTTTAATGCTTTCCTTTGTGACTAGGCCAGAATAAGCCGAACTTTTATGAATGATGTGTTTCTTCAACGAAACACTAAAAGCGTAATCATTTGCTAAATCCCTCGGCAGACTCAAAACCATCGTCTGCACGTCTACCGGAACATTGATAATCTGTCCCGTAATTTTGTACGTCCCTGATTCTACACGGTTCCTTGCACGTTTGGTACCCGGGGGACCTCCGTCTGCAACTGTCGTTGCTCGAGATATTCCGCGGCCCGCGACTACCTCATTCTCTTGGTACTGCCAACAGCTCCACCGAACGTTCCTCGCTAACGAGGCATCACTACCACGAGACTCGTCAAGCTTCTCCGCTATGAAACTCGCCGAGTTGGACTTCGTTGTCGAAGTCAACGAAGGACTTCCAACTCGGGCTCATGTCCTTGACCGAACAACGAAGTCCCACAATTTCCTCCGCTTTCCTCGACAAGACACAACTCTCTGAAACGTGATCCGGTAACCGTAAAAAGTAGCCTATTACGACCGCCCCGGCATCCCGACACATTTCGCCGAGACCGCAATACCAGAGCTTGTGCCCTTCATAGAGAAAACCCGTCACTTAGAAATCAGCTAACTTCGTTGTTTTATTTCTGACACCACCCCCTCCGGGTGTCCGCGAAGCCGCATTTCTGCGGCAAAAATAGGAACAATGTTCCCCCGAGCAGAGTGCCCTGGGGCATCTGGTAGACGCGTTCGCGGATCTCGACAAAGATTCTCGGATTCTCACTTTGAAGTTTCTATCACGAAGGAACTCAGAAATCCATGCAAGGAGTTTTCCGCCGACGCCTTTCGCAGGAAGGATTGACAAGAGAAGGTCGTGGGGCATTGTTTCGAAGGCGTTTTTGAAATCGGTGTAAATCACATCCACCGAGTTCCCCCGGTTGAGTTCGTTCGCGACTAAGTTCGTGAACAGCAGCAGGCTGTCCGTCGTGGAACACCCTCTTCTGTAGGCAAACTGTCTTGGAGGTAACGATTCCTGATCTTCAGCGTTCTTCAGTATCCTGTTGCATATCAGCTTTTCGAGGATTTTGCATGTGACAGGGATCAAATATACTGGTCTCTTGTTCAGAGGGTCCGTCCAAGAGCCTCGCTTATGAACGGGTGCGACCCAAGCGCTCTTGTAGAGACGAGGTAGATTGGCTTCGTCTGAAGATCTTCGGAAAATGATACTCAAGGGTTTCGCTAGACCACAGGCAGTCTTCTTGAAGAATCCAGCTGGAAGCCCCTCCGGGCTGTTACTCCACTTGGCCTTCGTTTCTTTTATCGCAGACATAATCGCCTCCTCGCCGACGTCTACGTCCTCGGCAACGGCTATGTCGTTTGGCTGCAGAACCAGCGTCGACGAGGGAACGATAACAGGTGCAGTCCTGTACGTGTTCTCGAAAAGCTCACACAGAAGGTCTGCCTTTCCATTTTCATCATATGCTTTTATTACCAAGCTTTGGTGTATGTAAGTAGTTAATTGACTGAACGTGTGACTAGGTCAAATCCCAATTGAACAAGTGGGCATTGCAACATATGTACAGGTGGTAAATATCACATTTCGTCCCACAAAGGGAACTGCTACACAATTCGTTGGGTTCGTGAAATCCGGGTCGATTGCAAAGCAGGTGGTGGAACCCATGGGAAGCTCCTCTGGTGATTCGGTGTCGTGTTTTGCAAAGAGCATCTTTCCAGAAGGTTTGCGTCATAGCAGGGGTGGCGAGGAAGGCTGGATCGACGTTCATTAGTTTCCTGAGCCAAATCTCTCGATGTGCGTTGAACTCCGGGGTGGCGGGGAGTCGGAATTTTTTCCAGATCTGCTCCGTGAAGAGATCGGTATCCGCCATCCAATAAACAAGTCGATTTTTCGTCGATCGATGTACGCCAAGTGCAAGTTTCAAGTAACTCGCCTTAAACTTGTCCAGCAGTTCGAAGTGATTTCGTCTGAGTCTCACCCACATTAGTTGGATACCGTAGTAGGCGGTTGGAGCGAGTTTGAGATCGAATAGGCTGATGGCTGTTTTGAGTGAGAGCCTTTGAGGCGAGGGTATTGATGTGAACGCTAGTTTCGCTTTTCGGATCCGTCCGTTCAGATGATTGGAACATGCAATCCCATTCGGACAAAGTTCTATTCCCAGATACGTGAATCGGCGTACTTTCTCGATGTCGGCACCGTTGAGTCTGAACGTATCGCCCTGAGACTTCGGACCCCCTGTGCCAAACTTCATCGCCTTGGTTTTATCAGTGTTCACTACGAGACCGTTCTCACGGCAGTATGATTCCAGGGTTCTCATTGCCCGCTTGAGATGGATTCTCGAGTGAGAGTAGAGGACACAGTCGTCCGCGAACATAAGAACGTGAACCAGGTCGTTTTCCAGTCTGATCGCGTGGGGAAGATCGCTCAAGAGCACAGCAAAAAACTGCGGACTACAGTTGTCGCCCTGGGCGACACCTGTTGTCTGGGGGAAGGGCGGCAAGGTAGTAACTCCATCGTCCAGTGAGACAGTTCCCTCTTGTAGCATTGAGGCGATGAGTCTGAGAAATTTACCGTCGACTCCCGCGGTGGCCAGTTTTCTCGAAGGTCTGCCTTTCCCTCGTCGTCCAGAATTCTTGACCCGTCAGGGGCGACCAGCAGTGCAAGATCGTCCCTCAGTCTAAGACGTGATGCAGCATACAGACAAACAGTCTTCTCAGTGGGTCGTTTTCAGCGTGAGGTGCTGGCTTTCGCACCGCTGTCCCCCTGTTCAGTTTGGATCTCCCCTGGCTCACTCATCTGCCTGCGGAGACCGACTTTTCGTCATTTCCACGACGTGTCCTCTGACCCTCATTGTCAGCTGAAGTCGGTGGTGGATCCTCAGCCACCACGTCGTCCCTGTGCTTGGCCCTGTTTTCGTGAAGTTTTCGTGCAGGGTTCTCTGACTTCGTTTTTCTCCGCTTGTCAACTTGCACGATTTTCGCTTTCAAAGCCTCGTTCTCCCTTCTGAGTAGGACAAGCTCACGATTCGCTTGGCTGAGTTGAGTTCTCAACGAAGCATTGTCGCGATCTTCATCGTCGCTTTCGTTGCACTTTGGTTTCTTCGGTTCGATGGTAGCGGAGTCTACGTTTCTTCTCCCAATCTTCTCGGTGATCAGGTCTAAGTCGTCGATGCGGTCTTCGAGCAAGTTCACACGGCATTCCGCAGCGCCTTTTTCCAGACTCAACTTCAGAAGATCCGTCCGGATGCTTTTCTCCATCAAGTCGAGTCTCGCGCACACGGGACATTTCTCTCCCCGAGGGAGTCGTCGGTGAACACACAGACACACAGAACAGCTCTCAGTTTGTTCAGACCTCCTCTGCCTTGACTCCGAAGTTCCACTTGAGTTGATCGGATCATCTTGATCGAACGTCTGATTCAAAATCTCGGAGTGACTCCGACTGTCTCTCAGCGCACTGTTTACTGTTGTTGTCATGTATTGATTCTGTTGAGACACTCGGTTGGGTTTTGGCGGCGTCTGGTATATTCTTGATGTCATCCCCGAGACGCAGATTTCGCACCTGAATTCGCTTATTTCTCCCTGATTTTTCAACTGGGAAAGTACTGCACTTGACACACACTTTCTATGGGTTCTCGAGTGGCACCGATCGCAGGGAATCGGCTTGCAGTTTCCTGGGAAGCTTCCGTTGCACGCGGCACACGTTCCACGGTTCTTGTCGTCTTTGGAACCTCCACTCATCGTTTCTGTTCGATGTCCTTGCTTGTCACTGGTCGAAGAATGCTCTTCTGAAGATTCTCGCCGATTCCGGGTGTGCCACTTCGCTGAACTGTTCCAATTTCGCGCGGAATTCGTGGAAATCGCGGAAGCAGATCGGAATTCGACCGGTCCCACCAAATCCCACACACTTCTCGTCATATACAGGCTCGAAGAAACGACAACCGAAGAAGAAGTCAGGGACTCCATCATGACCGAATTGAAGTGCCCCGAGGGAAGCCTCAAGGTGGAGAAGATTCGTGTCACAGAGACAGGCGGAATCAAAACCCACAGCGTGCTGGTTAGAATGGATCGCAAGGAAGCAGCCCAGATACTCAGACTGGGGGCCTGCAAGATCGGGTGCGAAATACTGCGCGGTCCGGTCGTGGATCAGCCCTCCGAGATGTAACCGATTCCAAGAGATCGGACATAGGTCCTTCGAGTGCAAGAACGAGGCTTCTCAAGAGAGAGAGAGTGTTTCCGATGCGACAAACCATGACATCTTAGCAAAGACTGCCAGAAGGATTCATCTACCCTTCACTGCAGAAAATGCGGAACTGATGGCCACTCGCTGCACTCGACCGCATGCCCTTCCTTCAGAAGCGCACTCGCGGCCGCGAGACAAGCAGAAAAAGAAAAAGTAGCTCCCAAGAAGAGAGGTGAGACCTGAAACTACCACTGCAGAGGCTAACCCCCGCGAATCACCGGCGACCGCTGAAGCAAACGGACAGTGGATAACAGTCCAAGGAAGTAAGAAAAGCATCACCAAAAATGATTGAGGTACGACAAATAAACCTTAATCGCAGCATGCCTGCGCACCTGGAGATGAAGAGGAAAGTGACGAAAGAAAAGCACGACATCTGCATTATCTCGGAGCCAAACATCAGAGCCTCGATTAACAAACAGAAGAAAGACCAAGGTTGGATAACAGACAATGAACACCGCGTGGTTATATGGTGGACGGGAAACAACCGGGCCTTCAGGGTTGAGGAGATGTTCGCGGAGAGAGGGCTTGCATGGACGACCCTGACAGGCGACCTACTCTTCGCAGCGGTATACTCTTCCCCGAGCGATCCCATCGAGAATTTCCTCAATTGCCTCGACCGGCTACAAGAAGTAACAATGGATAACGAAAATATTTCACGGATCATCGCCGGCGACTTCAACGCCTGGTCAACCCTGTGGGGATCAAGAGAAACCAGAAGCAGAGGACGATATACCGAAGACTGGATAGCTACGCAAGTCATGCAGCCCCTCAACGATGGCATAGAACCAACGTATAGGAGAGGCGCGCAGGAAGCTCACATCGATCTCACGATCACGAGCTCGGGGACGAGGACAGCCGGATGGCGGGTCCTGAAAACCCAGGAGTCCCACATTGATCACCTGTACATCGAATATGTTGTTCACACAGATAACGACGCAAGCCTTGTGGCTGAAGAAAAGGAGGGGTGGAAATGGGAACATCTCAACAAAGTGATCTTCCAAAAGACCTGGAGCACTGCAGCCTTAGAAGTAGACGAACACCAAATAGTCGATCCCCTGGCATTGGCTGATATTCTGGAGAAGACGTGCGAAGCGGCAGCCCCACGGCAAAGGTCACAGAATGCCACAAGAAGACCAGTCTATTGGTGGAACGAAGAAATCGCAGCCGCGCGCCGAGACTGCCTATCAAGCCGAAGAAGATATACCCGAGCGAAAGCCAGACTGGAACACTTCCCGGAACAATTCGAGGTAGCACTCCACCTCTACCAGCAAGCAAATAAGGCATATCACCGAGAGATAACAGTCAGCAGGAGGAAGGCGTGGAGATCCTTGTGCGAGATGGTCAGAAACGACATCTGGGGACTCCCTTACAAAATAGTGCGTGAAAAGTTCGGACGAAAAAGACTCGAGCTGCCCCCTGAAAAAAAATCTTGGGGGGTCAGTACCTGCGGTACTAACGTGAGGTTTTGCGGGAAAACGTCTACGAGAGAAGCGTTCTTGGGGATCATTATCGAGGATATCATAGGTTTTCAAACTATCGAAACAGTTTATCAAGAAAAATAAAAATCATAGTTCATAAAACTGTGGAAAAAGAGCAGAGGAATCGAGGTCGATTCCTCTGTTTTTCTTGTTCTCTGCTCATTGCGGGGGCAGACGCAGTTCAAGGAAGTCGACTTCGCCGCCTTCGATGGTCCATCAGTTCTCGATTCGGTTCTTGTCTTGAGCCGTCGTGGCGTCCTCCGGGTCGATGATGGTTCCTGGCGTCGTCGACAGTGTCTTCTATTCGTTGTACTTCCTTGTTTCTACCTGGCGAAGTACCGCGACTTGGCCCTCTAGCAGGTCGAGCTTGCAAACATGAGGTTCCCACAGAGTGAGAGTAACTATAGTTTGCGTGTCGTCCACCGAGCGCACGTTTTCCTTCTCTTCATGCCACTCTGGCCTTTAACGTCGTTCGGCGGCTGAGCTTCATATACGACGGCTACCAGGTCGTCGGGTATGTTGGGGTCCACGAAGAGCAGGTCGCGGATGCTAGTGCTTGTGAAAGTGAGCAGTGGAAGGTCTCCTTCGTCGATGGCGTCAATTCTCGTATTCTAGGAAGGCGAATATACTGAGATTACATTCGGGGGAGAATACAGATTATTATTCAACACGGCAGCTTGAGCGACCAGGCTTACTTTCGTGAATTCAAGCTCGCATCTCTGAGCCGTCTGTCGATAGTTCGGATTCTGTGTTTTGGTTTTGTACAATGAGAAACGGTAGCATGCGCCAAGACGGATATTTTCGTACACAGCGCGGGCATGTCGGTCTTCAACTAGCAACCAAATCTCTGCGAACTCGTCGGTTTCGCTGCAAGTCGACTTTTCGTCTTTGGTCGAACCATTTCGAATTCCGAAATGCTGTACACAGACAGATACACAGTTAACCTCGTTGTTTGGGGCAGGTCCTCCCGTCGTGTCTCATGGCTTCCTAGGCTCAAGCCCGCGAAGTCTCATCATGTTTCGCCGATCCGATCGCTTGCAATTTTTGGCCTACGTTCGATCACCTCGACATTGAACGCCTCGTAGAAATTCGATTCCCAACATCCTGTCCGCGAGTCAGACGAGATTTTTCCACTCATAATCCAGAAAATCTGTCTTTTGCCGCGTAATCACTCATCTACCGTCCATTCAGACAAGACCGTGCGCGGTGCTCCTGGCCGCCCCGGAGATGAGGATCATATACGCCAAGGAATAGCTGAGTTTTATGCGGCCCCCTCGGAGAAATATCCATATTCATGCGAGAAAATGCATGTCACGGGAGGGGTTCGATAACGCTCAAGCTAGCGACTCAGAGACAGCTCTGGCGACCCTTCGACCGCTCAGGGGCTTGCGCCGTAACGAAGGGTTCCTACCACAGCACTTAGAACTCGTTTCACGCCTTCCAGACGGAATCTGGAACCGGTTCTGAGCCCTTACTTTCGTTACATAAGCGTCACATGGATGACGAAGTACTATCAATCTGCACCCGAGGTGCCGGGAAAGACGTTTTCCCGTCAAAAGGCGAGAGCAGTAGCGGAGCTCTTCCCAACAGGAGAAACCTTCGTCCGAGAGACCATTGACGTCCCAGCCGGTACCATACCGAAGGTGAGTCCCCATGAGATCGATGTTGCAGCGAACAGACTAACGGCGGGAAAGGCCCCGGGGATCGACCGTATTCCTCCCGAAGCGTTCGGGGCCTTCTTCAAAGCCTTCCCAAAGACATCCGCCAGGATGATCGACGGGATCCTGGAAAGAGGGGTCTTCCCGCACAAATGGAAGTCAGCGAAATTAGTTCTCATCCCAAAGCCGGGTAAAAAAGACGCATATAGACTTATATGCCTCTTGAGCACCTAAGCGAGGGCATCCGAGACCATTATCAACAGGAGGCTACAGGACGAACTTGAGGAGAAAAACATGCTCTCCGATAGGCAGTACGGATTTCGCAGTGGACGATCAACCCTGATGGCGATCGAAGACGTAACTAACAACCTCGATCATGGCCGCTTCGGGGTTCGCCGAAATATGGCACTTCTTATCCTACTGGATATACAGAATGCCTTCAACTCGGTCGAGTGGAGGGTCATTCTCCAGGCACTACAGGACAAGGGGGTGTCCGGATATCTTAGACGAATCATCGCATCTTATCTCCAAGATCGATCGATCAAAGAGGAAGAAAATGAATATTGCGTGTCAGCCGGAGTCCCGCAGGGCTCGCTCCTCGGACCAACACTGTGGAATGTGGCCTATGATGGAGTCCTGAGAATCAGAATGCCGACGGGAGTCAAATTGTTCGCATACGCGGACGACCTGGCCGTCCTGGTTGAGGCAAAAGAAGTCGACGACATCGAGAGGCTTGGCAACTTTGCCGTCGAACACATCTCAATTTGGATGCGGGCCCACGCCCATGGGCTGGCGCCCGAAAAAACGGAGGCCACTTGGTTGATAGAAAAGAACATCGCCCGCCAGCCGGGCATCACAGTCGAAGGACACATCGTAAGCATTGCGAAATCGGCCAAGTACCTGGGGGTACACCTCGAGCCCGGCTTGTGCGGAATGGCTCACATCAGAGCCGTGACCGCGAAAGCCTCCAAGGCTGCCATAGAAATCTCCAGAATCTTACCATGCACCCACGGCGCGACGGAAAACCAACGGCGAATGCTTGCAGCAGTGGCGGAGTCTATCTGCCTCAATGCGGCGCCGGTCTGGGCCTCAAGGGCCATGAAGCGAGTGACGAACATGAGAGCGCTACTCAGAACACAAAGGAAAATGGCATCAGAATCTGCAGGTGCTACAGAACGGTCTCTACGGAAGCCGTTCTGGTCCTCAAAAAAACGGTCCCGTGGACCATCGTTCTGGAAGAACGAATCGAGATGTATGAGAGGGCGAAGATCTACAATCAACCACCAGGAGACACGGAGCAGGAGCACCCGACCCGGAACGATGAAGAAATACGACAGGACAGCCTTGACAAGTGGCAGACTGAATGGGAGACTAGTGAGAAAGGAGCCTGGACTCGAGCATGCATCCCTGATGTCCGGGAATGGTATGGACGGGACCATGGCAGCCTCACGTACTTTACAGCTCAAATGCCGTCTGGACATGTGGACTTCCAGACATACCTTAAGAAGATACGAAAAGCCGACACAGGAATGTTGCGACAACAACCAGGTGGACGATGTCGATCACACAGTGCTCCGGTGCACAGCCCCCGCGGAGGCTCGAGGAGACCTCGTGGCACAGAGCGTGCCAGAATTGGTCCAGCGAATGCTCCGGAGCGAGGAACAGTGGGAAAATATCACAAAGAGGATCCAATCCATCATGCTCGAGAAACAAAAGAAGCGCAGGCTAGAGGAAACAGGGCCAACAGCAGCAACACCGGTGGCGGCTATCATGCCGCGCTCGCAGAGCTCGATCTAAAAGCCTCGGAAGGTGCATACGAGATGGACGAGTAAGGGCATTCCCTAATGGGGTGCCGCGAAACCCCCATCTCCACATACATATGTGAGTCATCGTGTACGCCGAAGTGAAAAGCGAGCCCTCCACCCCCGAAGTAATAATCATCAGTGCCGGGGATGGTGTAGAGCGGAGCGAAGTACAGTAAGGAATTCGTTCCGGAAAACGGTTCGTTGTGCGGAGTGTTCGTTATGCGAAACGCCCTTCAGCATTAGATCCTATGGGAATCGAAATAATTGGTTCCGAGGCGGGATTGAGAATACTTTCGGTACACGAAGGTTAATCTTATTTCCTCGTTCTCATCTAATGCTTCTTGTTTCGTTTAGAACCAATTTTCCTGACAAATCACAACGTCGGAAAAAAATTCTCGAAGCGTTTTAGGTGCAGTTTCAATTTCAGAGAAGCTTTGAAATGACTTGCGACAGAATTTTCGAAAATGTCAACGGCTCTGCGTGCCTCTGGGGGGATTTCAGAAGTCGACAAAATCTCCCTGATCTCTCAATCAGCAATGGTTCTCGGCAGCAAAACACAATGCCAACGGCGTCTCAGATAATCTATTGATAGATAGCCGCTTAAGAGCCACAATTGGGGTGCGAAAATAGAATTCTTGAGCGCATGCGAGATTCGATAGAACGGTTCGTTATGCGGATCACGGGTTCGTTATACGGATTATTGGTGTTTATTTTCGAAGTTCGTTATGCGGATCGTTCGTTTTGCGAGGCGTTCGTTAAGCGGTGCCTTACTGTACTTCTCCTGAGGAACACACGCGCCCTCGATCGCGTTCGCCGGCGGGAACCTATTGTTCATCTCAGAGCAGACGACTTTTGCCAAGTTTCTGCCACTAATGCTATTTGCCAATGGCTGAGACAATTCTCGTTTGCGAACTGCTCTCCGAAGGGGGATTTCCAGTGTCTGTCATATGGTTTCGATCGTAGTCTAGAGCATTCCCCGTTTGTCCTCGCCGGTCCGCGTGGTTGCCTCTAATGATCTTTGATTTCGTCTTTCGCCTCCATCGGCATTCCTGGACTAAAACGATGTTGAAAGATTTGGTGAATTCGGCTTTGCGAGAACATCCATCATACACAATTACTGTTAGAATATTTTGGATATTCAACCCGTTTAACTGTTTCCCGACCCCGTATTCACTGTTTCACTTCCTGTTCTTTGGTTGCCTAAAGAAGAGAAGGACCAGACCCTCAGTGCACTAATCACTTTGATCCTATCAGAAGCTGCTCGGAGGGAGTCAGAACACCCCGAGGCTCCCGTCGTCGCACAGTGGGCCAAAACGCCGAAATAGGGGGACAAAAGTCAAGTCTGAAGCTTGATTCCAAATACATATGTTGGAATAGGTTCTCAGATGGCTAGAACTCGGAAAGCCACATTTTTCATGGACCGAACCCGTCCCGTGGTTCGTTTAACGGCTACGCAATACGGACGGAAAAACCTCCCAGAGACCGACTTTTTTCGGCCTCTATTTTCACAGCAGAAACCAACTCAGAATACGGGGCTTCTCTCGGACAGAATCGATTTCATCGACTACTATACTCTTGAAATGAGCCACAGGATCACTCATCCGAGCGAAATTCTGTTTCCGACAACCTATGGTGGGTTCGTGAAAATGATGAAGTTTTCAGCAAAAAACGGCGAACTAAACGAGCCTGGAAATACACGGGGTCGGTCTGGGCCCCTCTAGGGATATGTCGCATAAGATAGGCCATGGTGTCTAGTTCATGAAACAACTCGCAGACCTTTGCGGGTTTTTGCGGGAAAAAAGTACCAAGCTAATTTCGGAAATCAATAAATAGCTCTTTCCGGACCCTTTGCATGGGCATTGAAAGCTCTCGGTTCGAAACACGTCTGGAATGATACTGTTAGGCGTCCGAACTGATGGTCTGGAAGGTCTCCATCGTGATGTCCGCCACCGCTGACACGATAACCTCGGTCCATCAGGTGCATCGCGTTAGAAACGAGAGCTCTCAAACAAGCTTCGTATGTGACTTTGTGAGGTCAGTTGAAAGAGGCTCAGGAGTCCTATCCACTGCCGATTTAGACTTTCCTTACCCAAAAGAGTCGGAAAAAGTGAAAAAATAACTTTGTCCACCTATTTAGGCATTTTTGCCCGCTGTGCGTCGCAATGATTTCCAGGACCAACAAACGATACAACAAGTGGCAGGAATAATTCAACCGGAAAACATCGCAGCAGTCCGAAACTCAACAAGCTTAGACTTCCAGGAACATGTCACATCAGGCATCTTCACGCACCATGAGGAGCACAAGTCACGACGATCTCTTGCACTTACTGCAAGAAGCAGGGACATAACGAAAAGAACTGCTTCGCTAAACGAAATGCGAAGAAAAATTCTTCCCCTTCAGCTCACATCACTGAGTGCTACGCAACTCTGACAATGAGTGATGAATCTTGGGATCTAGAGACAAGATGCTTTGGAGACTCTCAGGAATGAATCCTCGACTCTGCTTGCACCAACCACATTGTCGATGACCGTCAACTGTTCAGCTCGTACAAAGCCGAAGAGAACATCCGGAACGTGAGGCTAGGCGGTGCCCGGACACTCCAAATCAAAGGTTCAGGTACTGTTAAAATCACGGTTCTCAATGGCAGCGAACGATCTAACATCACTCTCCACAACACGCTGTTTGTTCCGAGCATAGGGAAACGCTTTCTATCCCTCAGCAAGCTAGCTAGCGACAACTTTGCAATCAACATTATTCCCAATGCAATCACCCTCAAGAAGGATGGTTTTAAGCTAAGTGCACCCATCAAGCAGGGACTATACCTATGTCCTCCAGGTCCAGCCTGCTGCCCAAGCAGTTGCACTCCACCTCCCTTCGGGAAGCGCATGAAGCTCTTGCCCATGTAGACATTGATAAGGTGAGAGGGATCCTCAACTAAATGCAAATTGACTACCTTAATGACTTCACTTCATGCACTGCTTCTGTTCGCGGCAAGCAAACCAGAAACAAAAATTTTCCTAGGTCACCGAATGCCGTCGCCAAATTTACCGGTTCTATTCATGGCGATCTAGTTGACATCGGTATTGAATCCTACAGGAACTCTCGATACTACCTCTCCCTCACAGATGAGTTCTCAAAATACAGAAAGGTGTATCTCCTCCAGAGCAAGGATCAAACTGCAGAATGCATCAAATTGTATTCTAAGTGGTACCACAACCTAACGGCAACGAACATCGAACGTCTCCACACTGATGGTGGACTTGAGTTTGACGATGCTGAAGTTCGCGACTTCCTTGAAAGCATTGGAGCCGAATTCACCAAGAGTGCAGCATATAGACCACAGCAGAACGGAATCAGCGAAAGAACTCAACGCACGCTGAACTTCCTCGTCAGGACCCTTCTCAATGCTACTGGTCTCCAATTCGGTCTTTGGGATGAGTGCCTGAACTATTGCACTCAAGTACTCCATGCAGTACCCATTCATAAAACCTTGCAGATATCAGCTCACGAAATCATGCACAAGAAACGGCCCAACCTTGCCATGCTCCACCCGTTCGGCACACTCTGCTACATGTATGACAACAATGCGGCGAACAAACTCTCAGCGGAGAGCAATCCCGGGAGATTCGGACTCAGAGTCGGAACTCTGAACCCAGTCACAGGCTGCCGGGTTTGGATCCCCGGGCAGGCGCGTATGCAGGATTTTTTCTGGGAGGGGGCTCATTTTTTTTAACAAGGGGGTACCCTTGTTAAATTCTCAGAAAATCAGTCCCTCGATCAGAAGACTCAACTTATTGTTAGATAGTATGAACTGAAAAGGTCTGCCCCCCCCCCCTGTATACGCGCCTGTTCCCGGGACACGTATAGTGAAAAGCTCAAAAGATGTCGTATTTCCAAAACCCTACGTTTTTCCTAACACAGAGCAGGAAAGTGAGCCCGCGAACCATGATGCCGAACAAACAAGTGAACAACCGACGGATGCTGCAACTCCAGAAAAACCCGAAGAGGAGAGAAATAGTAACCGACAGAAGACGCCGGTACCAGCAATACCGCTGGAGCAGGTACCATGGTGGAAGCAGTGCCTCCAGAAGATTCTCCACAGCAGCAACAGCCGTCGACAGCAGGCCGCAAGAAGGACGACGACAAACCAGAACCGGCATGGTTCTATGTAATAGATCAACATTAAAGCCTCCTGACAGGTATGACCCTTCTGCATACCAAGTTGATTCTGAATATTCAGACGATCCCAAAAGCTACAGGGAAGCATTGGAGTCGGCTGACAGACTGAAGTGGATTGCTGCAATGCAAGAGGAGATGAACTCTCTAGAATCGATGAAAGTCTGGACTCCAGAAGAACTTCCTCCTGGACATAGTGTGATTGGCAACAAGTGGGTATTCCGCCGCAAACGGAATGCCAATGGCCAAGTATGCAGATGGAAAGCAAGACTCTGCATGCGAGGGGACTCCCAAGAGTTTCAACGGGACTACTTCGACATCTTCGCTCCTGTATCTAGGTATGACTCATGCAGAATGCTGTTAAACATTGCCGCCCAATTCAAATCACTTGTATACCAGTTTGACGTAAAAACAGCCTTCCTCTATGGGAAGCTTGATGAGCAGCTGTACACCCATTACCCTGACGGATGTGGTGGCAAGAAGAGAGGGACACTTCGACTCCTTCGCAATGTCTATGGATTGAAACAGTCGAACCGTTGCTGGTTCACAAAAATCCAAGGCATTCTGACAAAACTCAAATTCTCTCCTTGTGACCAGGACCCTTGTGTTTTCATCCACAAAGGTGGTAAGAAATGGTACATCGCTCTGTATGTCGATGATGGGCTGGTAATTGGTGAGTCAGAAGATACCATTCTAGAGTTTCTTGCTGAACTAGGTAAGGATCTTCAAATAGCCTCCAAGAAAGCTGACTTATTCTTAGGTATAGCTATAACTGTGAACCCTGATCATAGCATATTCCTTTCCCAGGAGCACAACGTAAATGAACTCGTTAATAAGTTCGAATTGAAGCATTCCAGACCAGCGAAAGTCCCAATAACGAAGGAGTGTCTAGCTGAAGACTCATCTGAGCCAGTTGACACCACGTCATATCGCCAGCTGATTGGTTCGCTCCTTTTCATCGGCATGGCCACAAGGCCGGACGTATCGTTTGCGATTTCGTTTCTGTCGAGGTATTTAGACAAACCAACCAAGAAACTGTGGGACGCTTTAATCCGAGTTTTTCTGTACCTCAAAGGTACCGCCAAGTATGGCCTGCTGTACCGACATGAAAAATTCCAATACTACTCCGATGCTGACTGGGCCAACTGCACCAGCACTCGCAAAAGCATGACAGGTGTCACAAACCTACCTGCTGAAACCCCGGAAGAACGACACTCAAGGATAGAATGTAACGGCCGCGACCGTCCTCCAGTTCAGAACTCAGTTTGCTCAGACTTGCGAGCTACGCTTGCCCTTGACCTTCCGCTTGGTCGGTCCTTGAAGTTTCACTGTTGCACGTACCAGATGTTGACAGCTGACCCCCGGTCAGCGTCGTCTGCTGTGCCCTATCTGAGTCTGAGTTCCGCGGAAGAGGCGTTGGCACTCATTTATTGAGCCGAAGGCCGGCTGGAGCCGGCCGCGGCCCGGCGTCGGTGCGCTGCCATGAGTAGGCTGGCAGGGGCGTCGCGAATCTTGACCACAGTGAGGGAGCTGTTCATTGAGGCAAGCCGTCAGCTTACTCAACCTAGCACGGTAACGCAGAGCTCGCCTCTGAAAGTTGCAGGCCGTCGCCGATTGCTTGTAGGAGAAGGTGGTGGAGGGGCGGGGTGGTTCCGTTTCGCCGGACTTGCAGCCCATGCAAGGGACTGCAATGTCGGATGCTCCCTTAGCTTGGCGCTTGCCGGCGAGAGGCTCCTTCGTGTTTCTGTGGCCACACAGATGGAGCGACATTCGCGAGTTCGCGTTGTTCACGGTGTCGAGACGTCGCACAGTGATCGAAGCTAAAAAGGGGAAAACTATCACGGTACAGGCCAGCTGCTTTTCTGGATGCGTCATGGCTCGGCGTATCATCCACCATCGGTTTCGGTACTTGCATCCATAGTTCTGGCATTTCTGGAGGCGAAAAACCTCTGGAACACACCGATGTCGACGGTGTCTAGTCAAAGCCCCCAGCCGCCCGAGTTCCTTGGGTCCATATCGACATGGGCTTTCACGTCGAATAGATCGTCCTCCTTGCTTTGAGGATCCTCGTATTTTTGGGATCGAAGCACCCGACCTCGAGGGAAGCCTTCATGGAGATCGATTTGAGTCCTGTCTTCCGCGCGATTAGCAGAATCATTCCTTTGCGCTCAGTACATACCAAGCTCGAACTTCAAAACAGCTGACCTGGGAGAGCCCCAACATATTCTCGCAGATCCACATGTTTGCCCTTCGGTGTTGGGGGCAACGCGTCGCAAATCCATGTGAGGATCTGCGGTCGCCAGCTACATGTGCATGACATCGATTGGTCAGTTGGCTTCTTCGATGAGCATCGCTTCGGCTTCTCCGTGTTGCTCTCACTCAACAAAGGGGAGTCCACGCGCGAGTTCTCGTTCTTCAGGCTGTCGAGGCGTCGTCACCGCAACTTCGGAGGTGCCGCTCTATTAGCACGATTTCTAGGATTGCTGGTGTTGCGCTCCATTGCGTCAGCGAGTTCACGACGGTTCAAAACTTCAACGCGTTCGATAAGGGTTTCTCCCGTCGCGATCACCCACAGGCTCTTGATCAGCAGTTTCAGTAGCTTCAAAAAGTGGACGAAGCTCAATTCGGAGCGGCCGCCAGCGCGCCCTGTGACGTCATTTCCGGAGTTTTCTTCAGTCAATAACTGGAGTTCCTCCGAAAAGTTTGCAGCGAAAATTAGTTGTCATCCATGAGACCTCTGAATCTACCCACACATTGGATTCCAGAGCTATCGCGGCTCTCCTTCTGGCACTTGCCATAGACTCCAACGTGACAGACACAGCCCGTCTAAGCCGTTTATTTGTTGTGTGGATGTGGATATTATTTTCCCTTTATAGTCCGCGGACTCCTACCTAAGTATCATCTGGAATCAGCTCTTTCTATTATAGTATCGTTCACTTTCCTTGAGAGTGCCAGCCGAGTGCGCTGACACACAGCGCCACCCGGTGGACTCTCTCTGTACCATGCTGAGACCGCTATCTGCCTGTGCGCGTTGGCGCGGACGTGCAGTTAGCCACACTCCCGCCAACCACATGGTGGTTTGGGATACGAATTTTCCTGAATATATTATCATTGACACTTCTCACTATTCTTCGATCTTAATACACTGGATCTTGCTTGAGCACATCTGACATTACATTGCATTTCAATAAATTCAATATTTCAAGAACACTCTGGACGTTTTCCTTTTCACTATGATCCTAGCTAGACGAGAGAAGTGTGCGGGCTTCGACATTCGACGCGTGCTAGAAGTTCGAACTGTTTTGCTTCCGGCGACCAAGTGCGGGGTTCAGATTACGGGTTTCCGAGCGCGACATTATGGCGACGCGTCGTGTTCCCTTCGAGACTCCGCCTTGCGGGCGAATTCGCCATGGTCCCCATGCATAAAACCCTCGGCTTGATCCAAGCCTTTCATTCTGTTTCGTGAGTTCAGCCGTCACCGCGATGTCCGTTCACCGCCACGAACAAGTGCAGCCCGGCCGTGATGCCTTACATTCCTACGCGACTTCTCCGTGTGGGATCTGTGATCGACCTGATCTGATGACTAACTATTGAGTGACAAGACCAACGTAACCAGCGTACACACTTGTGCCTGTATTGCAGAACTCTGACTCTCTTTCTTATATTAGGGGTCCCAATAAAGAATGTCCGGTTTCTCGTCATTCAAACTTTGGCGCGCTCGGGAAAAGAGAGGAGCGGTCTGCTCGCCGCTACCTTTGCTGATTGTTGTTATTCGGTCTTCCCTGAGTCTAACGCGCCAACCGCCGATTGGGTCTCTCGTCAAAAAATTTTCGATCTGAGGTGTTGAAATGGAGCTATGCCGAAAGGACTTTCGAGTAATTTTCCTATTCAAGTTCAAACTCGGTGATACCGCTGCGCATACAGTTGCCGAGTTGTGCACGGCTTTCGGGCCATCCTGTGTGTGCATCAAGACGGTCGAAAGATGGTTCCGAAAATTTCGTACCGGAGACTCCAGCCTCGAAGATGCTCCTATCGAAGGGAGACCCGTGGAGATTGATGACGCTCTGATAATCTCTGAGTTGGAAGAAAATCCCGCTCTGAGCACTGTGAAGCTGTCGGAGAGGCTAGGAGTGAGTGAGGAAACCATCAGAACGCACCTGCACAAGATGGGCCGCGTCTGGAAGCTTGGAAAGTGGGTTCCGCACGATTTGACGTTAGGGCAGAGGAACCTTCGATTGACCATATGCCTGTCGCTGCTCCAACGTCAATCTGCCTGCAGTTTTTTGAACCGAATCGTCACCGGCGATGAGAAGTGGGTTGAATTCGACAACGAAACTCGACCACACTACTGGGTACCCAAAGGAACTGCCACGCCCGCGCGACCCAAGCAGGAAACCAACAGAAAAAAGCTCCTACTGTGCGTGTGGTGGAATTGCAAAAGAATCGTGCATCATGAGTTCCTGAATCCTGGCGAATCGGTCACCGCGGATGTCTACTCAGCTCAGCTAGAGCGGGTGCAAAGTGCGTTGCTGCAGAAGCAACCCAGCCTGGTCAACAGGTGGGGCGTAATTCTCCAACATGACAACGCAAGGCCCCACATCGCCCGTGCGACCCGGGAGACCATCCAACGGTTGAATTGGGAGGTTCTTCCGCACCCGCCGTATTCTCCCGACCTAGCACCATCCGACTACCACCTATTCCTCAATTTACAAAATTACCTCAAAGGCAAACAATTCGACTCGGAAGACCGCCTGAAAAGCGAAGTCTCGTCATTCTTCGATCGGCAGGATGAGAATTTTTTCGACAAAGGAATCTCTGCTCTGGTTGAAAGATGGTCAACATGTGTAGCTTCCGAGGGCGACTACTTTTGTTAATAAATATTTGGTACAGCTGACGTTTTTAGCGCTTTTGTTATCATTGAAAAAACCGGACATTCTTTTCTGGGACCCCTAATATTTACATCCCCAGTGACGTTTTCCTCTCATGACATGCAGGGTTCCATGCGCTCACAGATCCTTGCCCGAGTGCTGTTGGGGTTGTCCCCCGACCTCCGTCGCCTCCCCCGGGAGGCCCTCTATAGTCTCGCGAGGGACTTGTATGCACGCCTGAACGAAGAAGAACGCTACGTGTTTCGCGACGCGTCCAAGAAGGTGCGACTCAGTGGTTGTGCCCGTGCCGCCCACATGGCCGTTTGTGCGGTTTCAGACGTATTGCCGATCGGTCCGAGGCTCCTCGAGATACTCAATTCCCCGCCCCTGGGTGAGTTAACCGCTTGTTAGCCCTTACTTTATCAGTTTGATATCACACCTGCTTTGCCTCTCCGATCCGCTTCCGAGCTGACCATTTCCCCTGTTTCAGCCTCCAACGTCAGGCCAGCGAGCCACCGAGCACCAGCGCCGAGCCGCACCTGGAAGCCCAGCCGAGCACCAGCGTAGAGCCGCCCCCGCGAGACGAGTCAGCCGTCCAGTCCGTTCCACCCAGATCTCGGTCCCCAACACCCCCGCCGCCTCCGGGGCGCGTTCAGGTCCTAGACGGCCCGATGTTCAACTCCCGCGGGAAGATGCCGTTCCGTCGTCCTGACGGTACCTGGATTTTAACCAGAGTCTACCGCGATATCCTCCCGCGCGAGGTGCGCTTTGCCCCCAAACCCAAGAAGCCGGAATAAACATCACTCGTCTTGTGTTGTCTTCATGTTTTGACTTTTTATTCATCGTACTCATCAATACTCCACAGGTGGCAGGTTAGCTCTCTTTCTTAAAACATTCCGATGTCAAGGCGATAGAGTAGCTGAATAGGTCTCTTCAGCGTTTTCCCGTCGCTCAGTTTGATGATACATGTTCGCCTCCGATCATCGGATCCCTCCCGGCCAGCGAAAGATAGCACGCGTGCCATTGGCCAGTATGAGCGAGCCGGTGCTGGATCGTCAATTGACACTACATATCCCACTTGAATTGATCTGCTTCGCACCGGTCTGCGTTCCACTGCCGTTCTCAATTGTATCAGGTACTCTTTCCGAAATTGTGCCAGAACGCGTTCATGACTTGTTCTTGGTGCTGCCAACGTTCGGCCAGAACATTCGCTGATGCGTTCTCACTCGTTTCGAGTACATCTTTCAACTCCGGCAGCGATGGTTGAGTTTGGTTTCCGTACATCAGATCTGACGGTCTCATTGGTAACATTTCGTCCGGGTTGTTGCTCACTCAGGTTAACGGCCTATCGTTTACGATTTTCTCTATGTCCGTCAATACTGTTTCTAGTTCTCGGAATGGCAAAATATTTCTACCTAGAATTCTTCTCAGCGGATCTTTGATGATTTTGACCGTTCGTTCTACGAAGCCTGCTCTCCACGGGCTACGCGCCGTGTCGAATTCGCACGTTATCCGATTCTTGTTGAGAAAACTTCTTGTATACGCGGATCTTTCCAAGTGGAACAGAATTTTCACTTCCTTCGCTGCTCTCTTGAAAGCCGCGGCATTATCTGAGAAAAAGCATTTCACTGTTGGGTTCCGGTTGTAGAACCGTCTCATTGCCAACAGGAATTCATACGTGGAGAGATTTCGCACCAGTTCCAATCTCACGGCTCTCGATACTGAGCACACGAACAGCATGATATATGCTGGAACTTTTTCTCCCATTTCTGGCAGTTCTGGAGTCGGTTCCATTCCAGCCTTTGCCCGGTACTTTGCACAGATCTTGCAGCCCGAGATCGCTTTTTTAGCCGCCTTGCGCGCTCTGGTAATCAGAAATCGCGCTCTTACTCGCTGCAGAATTCCGGGAATGCTGCCTGCATGCATGCAAACCTCTTGATGTATGAATCTCATGTACAAATCCACCAGATCATTTTCTCCAGGCAGAATGATAGGATTTATTGTTTCGAAATCTACGTTCTCCATGGTAGCCAGCCTTGATTTAAATCGAATGATTCCTTGATCATCCAGGAATGGATTGAATTAGTACAATTCGCTGTTTTTCGACATGTCCGACAAGCCTGATTTCAATTCGACGGAGAAACTTCTCCTCTGAATATTTTTTATTAACATTCTTTCGGCATTCACATACTCCTCTGGAAAAATGGTAGTCGTCCACCGCGTCGGTTTCCGCTCGTAGGTCCTCCACCTTCTGACGGGTACATGACAACTCAACGCCGACAACTCAACGCCAACAACTCAACGCCGCCATCTGAACGCCGAATGACTTAACGCCAAGACAACTCAGCGCCAGGACAGCTCTACGCCGTATAACTCTACGCCGTATAACTCTACGCCGGATAACTCTACGCTGGATAACTCTACGCCGGATAACTCTACGCCGGATAACTCTGCGCCGGAGTTATCGAGGAGATGGATACACATCGCGTTTCAATAAATTCGATTCTTCCGCGGGCACCGAGTGTGGAGAGGAGTTCGAGGAATCGAGTACACAGCGTAAACAAATTTCCTTCGACGCCGTGTTGTGTTACAGAGGCGGTCACACGCGATCCGATTCACCTGAATTTTAACGTTGATTTCTGTAAAATGGCTTCGTCTTCCAGCACTTTAGTTTCGCAACGAGGGAATCCAAAAAAAGTGTACGAGGGCCATCTATATGTTCAAGACAAGCGGAGCAAGGATGGTTCAACTCAGTTTTGGCGTTGTCATGCGGTCGGAGCTTGCAAGGCTCGACTTCATACATCAATTATGACAGGTGAAGTTGTGAGGGTCATCAACGAGCACAGCGATGAGCCCAGTCCATCCCAAATCGAAGTGGCAAGGAGAACGAACGAGTTGAAACGTCGTGCGATTGTTAGTCAGGAACGACCGCTTCAACTGATTGAAAGCGTTTTCGAAGATTCAACACAGGCTGCGAAATTATCCCTTCCCAATTGTGAAACGCTGTCACGCATTGTCAATCGTGCCAGGAAGGCGGCAGTGAGACCACCGGCAATCCCCCTAACTCGAGCAGAAATTGTCATACCGCCAGAGTACGCGGTCTACGAACATGAGCCAGGCCACTTCGAACAGTTCCTAATGGGAGACACTGGTAAGACTGTGAAAGTAGTGCCACTTTCGACCTCTCTGATATCCAGGAATATATACGTTGGATTTCGACACATGCCCTGAATCACTAGCTATCACCCGTTCTTTCTCAAACAGGCGAAGGTGACGAGAAGCGAATCCTTTTGTTCGGCCGAGCATCCGTTGGGGAGTGGATCGGGCTAGTGCGAAAAATTTACGTTGATGGAACGTTCAGTTTAGCACCCGGCTGCTTCTTCCAAATCGTGGTTGTTCTCGCCGACCGTGGAGGTTATGTGATCCCAGTTTGTTACGCAGTATTGCCGAACAAAACGGAAGACTCATATTCTCGTATGATTCAACTCATAAGACGCGCCTGGCCTGCTTTCAACCCACAAGCGGTGTCGACGGATTTCGAGAAGGGGCTCTTAAATGCATTCACAGAAGCTTTTCCCACCGCCGAGTTGCACGGCTGCCTGTTTCATCTCGTGAAGAATCTGAAAGGCAAACTGTCTGACTTACATCTGATGACGCGCTACCGGAACGAAAGTAACTTCGCGCTGAGTGCTCGCATGATAGCGGCCCTCGCATTTGTGCCCCCAATCCACCTCGACAACGCCATAGCTGAGCTCGCGGTTAGCCTACCCCAGGATCTGATGCCGGTCTTAAAGTACTTTGAGGACACTTATGTGGGATCCCTTCTGCACTTATTACCTGATGGCAGCGTCGTTCGAAGAGACCCCATGTTTCCGATCAGCATGTGGTCGGTCTATGAAAGGACCCTAGATGGCGACTCCCGCACAAACAACTTTGCAGAAGCTGCCCACCGCAGACTGCAGACAGAGTTCGGAGTCGACCACCCGGACCTTTGGCGTTTCATCAGGGGGCTGAAGAAAGTTCAGCATCATCGAGATATGCTCGTTGCCAGATTTCTGGCAGGAAACCCACCAACCGCCAAGAGGAAGAAGTACGTTGACGCTGATCGGAGGCTGTTGCAACTGGTAACTAATTTTGCAGACAATACCATCGTTGGCTTCCTGCAGGGAGTTGCGCGAAATTTTGTCATGGACTCCTAACGTTACTAGAAAAGATGTCTTGTAGATCATGTAAAATAACCATAATTTAAGAGAAGTCAACAATAAATAATAAGCCATCTCACGAGGCCGTCACATTGTGCTCATGGTTGAGCTTTTGGCGACCGTGTAAGATGCCAACGGAAGAGCTGAAATCTGTTTTCTCTTGATACACTCTCTAACAAAACTTCGTGAGAATTGAGAGAGACGACGATTCGAGCCTCGATAGGTCCCGCGTGGTTTCATCCGGCGTAGAGTTATCCGGCGTAGAGTTATCCGGCGTAGAGTTATACGGCGTAGAGTTATACGGCGTAGAGCTGTCCTGGCGCTGAGTTGTCTTGGCGTCAAGTCATTCGGCGTTCAGATGGCGGCGTTAAGTTGTTGGCGTTGAGTTGTCGGCGTTGAGTTGTCATGTACCCCCTTCTGACATACGCCAGCACTCTCACCGTTTTCGGCCAAGACGACATTCTTTTAATTACTATCGGTTCGACCGCCGCGGCGACTACTCCAACAAAACATTCTGATTTCCTTCCATTCGAAATTCTGACTCGCAATCGATTGGGTGCAGGATGTGCGATTCCGGTTTCCGTCCCGACCTGAGCCATTTCGGCCCCTGCAGCCAGAACTCTCGCAACTCTTCTGTTTCCAACGCAGAAGCTCTTGAAACCAGATCGGCTGGATTTTCTGCCGATCGCACGTACCGCCATTGATCGACCTCTGAATTGTTCTGAATCTCCTTCACCCGATTTTCAATGAACGTTTTCCATCGATCAGGCTTGTCTCGAATCCACGCCAGGACACCGGCGTTGTCGCACCAGAAGTGCACCGCGGTGACTGGCTGAATCATTTCCTCTTTATTCTTTTTTGCTAGCCGAACTCCAATTATCGCTCCCAGCAATTCCATCCGATGGATCGACCAGTCACCTTTCAGCGGTGCCACCCTTCGGGCTAGCATCGGTGAAAATGTGTAGCTCGCGAGCACTCCTGGCCCCGGATTCGCTTGCTCCGCAGAGTTTCCTTTCGACGCGTATTTTGGTCATGTTTTCTAGCCGACTCGTAACCGCCTGGTATTCTTCCAGGTCGGCCCCCTCGATCGCATCATCCCAATCCAGTTTCCTCTTCCAATATCATTGCAGCAGTTGCTTCAGACCTAACGAGATCGGCGAAACCAGCCTAAGCGGATCAAAAATCCGGCTCAAACCTCTGAGCACAGTTCGCTTGGATGGCGGTTGCTTCTCGAAAAATTCGATCGTCTTGTGCACATCCGTGTGCAGCGTATCGAGTATTTGGTTCCATCGAACACCAAGAAACTTGAAGTTCGCGTCTTCGAATGTCACTGCTGCCCCCGGATACTTTTGTTTTATAAATATTCCCAGCTCCGCGGAGTTCGTTGCCCACTTCTTCAACGGAAAACATCCTGCATCGAAAACCTCTCGAAGCGTCGTCGCTACCGATTTCCCGTGCTCGACGTTTCTAGCGCCTGCCATCGAATCGTCGACATAGAAATATTCTTTGACAAATTCCAACAATTCGGCATCCTTGGGCCTCCTTTTTATTTTGTTCTCCAGATGCAATCTGATGGTCGCGCAATGCAAGGAAGGCGCGCTCACGAGGCCGAACGACAGCCGACACGATTGCAATTCTTTGATCGGGGCTCTTCGATTTGAACTAATACCCAACGGCCACAGAAACCGTAGGAATTCCCTTTGCTCCGGTACTATCTCGTTTTGCAAATATGCTTTCTCGATATCCGCGGTTATCACGACCTCTAATTGTCGGAAATTCAATATTACGGATATCAGATCGGCGATTTTTCCCCCTTGGAATAGCACGTCGTTCAGCCCGGCTTCGTCCTCTGACCTTGCGCTCGCATCATTGAACAGTCTTACTTTCAGCTTTCCCTCCGCTCCCCATGTTTTTTGATGACTGCCAGCAGCGGCAGGTAGTGTGCTTGTTCTCCCGGCTGCGGTGGCGTCGTGATTTCGATGAATCCCTGGCTCAGCAAGTCCTGAATTTCCGCGTCGGCCGCTTCGAGGAGCTTTGGGTTTTTTTCTTGCTTGTGCCAAAGAAAAGTTCTCTGCCGACGTTCCGTCAACTCGCGGTTGTTTCAAAGCGTATTCAAATTTGGTTTAAATGGTAACTGAATAATGTAACTCCCATTGGAATCTCGTTTCGTGGTTTCCCTGCAGAATTGAAACCCGGTACGGAAAAATGCCCAACTCCCTATTCCTTAACATAGAACTAAGGCAGTTCTTCCGTGGCGATCTTCAATTTCATGACTTCCTCAGTCGACGCTTCGTCGCTCTCTTTTGTGCTTGGCCCGAAGGCCAGCAGCTCAATTTCCCACAAGAACGAGATATCCTCTGTATTAAGTTGGAATGTATTCCTAGCCGATTCAGGAGACTAGCCTAGCTAGGAAGAAGGACCGCGAGGTGGATTATTGGGAGTCTGCATCAAGACTGACAGCTGCGCTCTGTTGTGTGCGGACGTTTATTTTCGAACACAACGGCGGGAATATTCAACCCGTAACAACTCTCCCCTCCTTGGGAAATATTTACATTATTAAGATTGTGCTACGAACAATTTACCATTTGTATCACAAGTATATTTATGAACCGGCAGAATAACGTTTAGGCGGCTTCCCAGCTGTAGACCTGGCAGAACGGCGAACCGTTTCTCGTGCTTCGATCTGAGGCGTTTCGAATCGTGTTTCTTGTTCTTCTTGCTCGATGTTCACTGTTGTAGTCTCATCTTGAGCGTCCTCGAATGACTCCTCCGAGTCCTCGAACAAAGTCTCACTGACTTGACCACTGACCGTTGGATTCTGAGATGTAGGTGTCTGCGGCGGGCTTGCGTCGTCGTCGAACAGTAGCGCTGGATGTAGAGATTCGTTAGAAGTATCATTTGGCTTTATAATTTCATGAAGGGTCTGACCTGGTCCCATACGGCGCAGTTGATTGAAGTGACGCTTTGAGGTTCGACCAGAAGATTCAACGAGAGCGGCTTTGCGTCCACAGAGCTTCACTATGACTCCCTGTGACCACTTTTGCCGACCGCCGTACATCCGGGCCATGACTTTGTCTCCCAGCTTGAACTTGCTTCTTTCAATCGGCTCGAAGGTTTCCCTTGGCTTTTCCCGTAGCAAGTCGAGAAGGGAACGTATTTGTCTACCGAGCATGAGTTCTGCTGGTGTCTTCTTCGTAGCTGAATTCGGAACGATTCGATGTCGAAATAGGAACCTTTGAAGAGCAGTATGAAGGTCTTTCTCCCCCTCGGCTTTGAGTTTCTTCAGCGCTTGCTTTGTAGTTTGTACATAGCGTTCAATTTGTCCGTTGCTGGCAGGGTGATAGGGAGGTGAAGTTCTGTGCAGGATTCGGTTTAATCTACAGAAATCGTCGAACATTTCCGAAACGAAACCTGGATCGTTATCGGTGACGATGACCTTCGGTAAACCAAATCGAGCGAATACCTCTCGTAGATGCCTTAGAGTAACTTCGGATGTTTTTGAACTTGTGATGAAAACCTCCAACCATTTCGAATATGCGTCAATCACGAGAAACAAGTACTGACCATCTATGGGGCCTGCATAATCGCAATGGAGGCGCTCCATGGGTTCTTCACACGGCTGCCATGGGTGGAAGGTTTTCCGCGGGTTTTTCGCGTTCTCAGCGCAGGGAACACATTGTTGAGCAAGTTTCTCGATGTCAATGTTGATCGTGTCCCACCAGATGTATCTTCGGGCCAGTTCCTTCATTTTGTCCGAACCAAAATGACCGTCATGAAGGATTTTCAGAACCTCGGCTCGACAGGCGAGTGGAACCACGACGCGGTGTCCACGAAATATAACGCCTCTTGTTACTGATAACTCTGAAAGGTCAACTCTCCACCTTAATTTTGGCATGGCATTCAGACCTTGAAGCCAATTCAGGATCGGGCGCAGAATTTCGCACTTTCGAGTACGCTCAGCGATTTGAATCATATCAAGAGGAACTTGGTCCGTCAGTTCAACGAGCAGGACGTCGTTGATTTCTTGAGTTGTGGTGAAGTCTTCACTGCGAACGGGAAGTCTCGAAAGCATGTCTGCGTTCCCATGCTCTTTCGTGTTCCGGTAGACGATATCGTAGCTGAAAGACTGCAGGAACATGCTGTAGTTAACCATTCTCATCGCAGCTAGGGGTGGTAACGCCTTCGAAGGTGACAGAATGGAAACGAGGGGTTTGCTATCGGTAATCAGTGTGAATCTTCTTCCGAACAAATAATAGAAGAAACGACTTATCCCCTCTTTGATTCCCAAAGCTTCTTTCTCAAGTTGCGTATAGCGCTTCTCGGTTTCTGTCAAGGTTCTTGAATAATATGCGATGGGTCTCTCTGATCCGTCGGCGAATCGATTCGATAACACGGCCGAAATTCCGTAAGATGAAGCATCAGTTGCCAACAACAGAGCCTTCTTCGGGTCGAACGGCACCAACACTCTTGGCGAACACATCTCGGACTTCACTGCTTCGAATGCTCGATCCATTTGAGAAGTCCAAGTGAATCGTTGAGGTGCATCGTTCTTGAATGCCTGGTACAGCGGATAGGCCAGATCGGCGAGCTGCGGTGCAAATGATGAGTAAAATTGTATCATTCCGATAAAGCTCTTTAGCTCGGACACGGATTTCGGTTGAGGTGCATTCTTGAAACTTGAGATCTTGTCGTCGCATTTGTGGATCTCCTGATGTTTCAGGCGGAACCCACAGAATTGAATTTCTTCTGCAAAGAAGCAACACTTCGAGAGGTTGAGACGAATGTTATGTTCGTCAAGACGCTTCAGAACAGCGTCCAAACGCTTGAGATGATCCTCGTCAGTGGATGCTGAAATCACGATGTCGTCTATTACGACCTCCACTCCTTGGATTCCGGCGAGGATTCCTTCCATGAAGCGCTGCCAGATTGCTGGAGCGGAAGCCAGGCCATTGCACATCCGCTTGAATCTGAACAAGCCTCGATGGGTATTGATTGTGAGGTACTTGCGATCTTCCTCACGAATTGGCATGTGTAGGAAAGCGTTGGATATATCCAGCTTCGAGAACCGTTTACCGACTCCAATGTTGTCCAGGGCGTGACGAATGTTCTTCAACGGATGATCGTCGACGATGAGAAACTGGTTCAATCCGATTTTGAAATCACCGCAAATCCTTGCTTTCTTCGTAGCGATGTCCCCCTTGCCTCGTAGAGCTATGACGGCTGGATGTGCCCATTCACTCGCGTTTACCTTCTCGATGATGTCGAACCGTTCGAGATGATCAAGTTCAGCATCGACTAAAGGAAGCAGCGCGTGTGGCACTGGTCGGGGACGAAAATATGCTGGCTTTGGATTTTCTTTCAGATGGATCGAAGCCTCGGTGTTAGGAATTTTCCCGATGCCTTCTTCTGAGAGTTTCGGGTACTTTTGGAGAATTTTTCTTGCTTCTTCTTCGTAGTTCTTCTCGGGTTGGTTGCACACGTTCACGCTTAGAAGTTTCTCATCAAAACTTCGAAGCCACGACCTTCCGAATAATGCAGGGAAATCCGGAATATCGATCAAGTAGAGTTTGAGGTTTCGTTGTAGATTATTGTAAGAAACGAACACATCTGCGAAGCATTTCGGCTCAAAACACTCACGAGTAGCAGATCGAAGTTTCACGTCGTTTTTGTGAAGTTTTGCATTCGGGAACAGTTGCATGAACTTCTGGTACTCCATCGTGGAAACACCGCTGCCACTGTCGATCTCCATCCGGACATTTCGATCCCACAATTGTACATCTACCTCGATTGGTTCTTTTCCATCCACTTCATCGACGATGTGAAACGGAATAACTTCGAGCAGATGGTGGTTTTGGCTTTTTCTGCAGACGGAAGCCATATGCCCGACAGTGCGGTAGTTGCCACATTCCGCGTTCTTGTGACGGCAGTTAGGAGCTAGGTGGTTGGGGTTTCCACACCTGTAACATCTGGGGCTTGTAGTTTGCCCTCGAGCATCTGATGAGTTCTTGATTTTTCGAACGAGCTTCTTGTTGCTGACGTTCCGATTTCCGATGTGAAGCTTGTGAACATCAGTGCTTGTAGGGGCATGACCCTGTCCGTTACGGACAGCAGAAGCTGTTTTTCTAGCATTCAGAAGCTCTTCAGTTTTCGTGAACACCTCGGCGAGATCCTTCGAACATGCGCATTTAACGAGGATTGCTTGCTGGATGCTTTGATCGGACAGTCCTCCGATAAACTGTTCGATCAAGTTCATTTGTAACTCATCGCCTGTCCACTTGCAAACGCGACCTGATGTTCTGACTCTCGCCTCGTAATCTTCAAGGGACTCACCAGAAGTTTGGCGAATCTGACGAAACGAAAGTCGAGATGTCCAAAGATTCTCACTTGGTTCGTAGATTTTTCTCAACAACTCGGTGATTTGCGCGTAGCTGAGATCTTCCGGTTTCTTGTCTGATGGCACTTTGTCGAAAAATCTTTTGAACGCTTCAGGACCCATGAATGCAAGGATGGCGCACTGTTTGTCGTTCTCCGATGTCTTCTTTTCGTAACGAAGATAGTTTTCTAGGCGACACAGCCATGATGAAAACTTTTCCGAGCGCGGCAAAAAGTGTTGGAACGTAGGATTCACTGAATTCGACATGTTCGCTTGAAGTCACGTCAAGATTCGTGGGTTTTTTTCTCACTTCGTCGCCAGTTATTAAGTTGGAATGTATTCCTAGCCGATTCAGGAGACTAGCCTAGCTAGGAAGAAGGACCGCGAGGTGGATTATTGGGAGTCTGCATCAAGACTGACAGCTGCGCTCTGTCGTGTGCGGACGTTTATTTTCGAACACAACGGCGGGAATATTCAACCCGTAACACTCTGGATCGAATTTCGCCTTGATCGCCGCGGCGAGAGACACAGCCGTTTCCCTCGGCCAGTTCGCCTTTTCGCACCACGACTCCTTCTTTGTTTGAACCACTTCCTCCAACATTGGGTGCATCTGAATCTCTTGATGCCTCCCGGCTCCAGAAACGAAATATCCGAACGCCGTTTCTATGGCCAAATAGCCCTCTATCTTCTTTATCGTTGTTCCCAGAATCAGTGGCAGCGCCAGCCGCTCTTCTTTGGGACGCTTGAGCTACCGCCGAAGCATCGAAGAAGGGCGAGGGGGGAGAAGGGGGGAGACTCTGGGTATCCATAGCTGTTTGAGTGAGACCAGAGAAGACTGTGCCGCAACATTATATCTTTATCGTATGAGCAGTATCAAAGCAGCGATAACCTCCGCTGATCTGAATCAATGTTCACAAGCGTGCCACAATGATGGCGAATCAACCTCTCTGTCCGGAACGTACGTCGCCCATCATTCGATTATAACTTCTTCACAGCGCGAAAGACGCTCTACGGTCTTTCATTTCTGCAAACGCATTCACGACCTTTTCTGGATCGTTGCCGAGATCATCCGTGAGGTCCTTCTCAATTGACAACACGGCCAAAGCAGACAGCCTTTCGTCCTTCATTGTACTTCGGAGGTATGACTTGATCCTTCGCAGTACACTGAATTTTCTCTTTCATGGAGCGCTCGCGACTGGTAAGGTTGACTATGATATTACTCTAGAATATCCTCAGTTGTTGGCTCCAGTCAAACCCGTCTCCTTCTCTCCACTTGAAACCATCTGGTTTCGCGAAGAGCGCCATGAGTCAGGCATCCGCTATCGGCTACTCTCCGTTCGAGAAACGACAACTATTCCAAGATCTTTCCGGCTCCAATCTAGCCAAGGAGCTGTCGGCTGTGTTTTTTCAATAAACCATTAACCCTCATGGAGTACAGTTGAAAATGCTTTTCATTACAATCTGTTGCTGCCTGCTCGCCCTTTCGCTCCAGCAGAATGGATTCGAATACAGTGACTGTGGTCCGGATTGCCGAGAAGCAAAAAATGTGCTGTACAATCAGTGAAGTCAGCAGAAACTATTTCCCCTGCGTTTGCATGGAGGACGGATCCAAGTGTCGCGCCATCGCTTACGATTTCGATGCCTGCACGTTTCACGAGATTCTTCGAACGTTCCCAGCGCAGAACACGAGCTGAACGGGATCGGAATCCAGTGAAAAAAAAGTCACCAAATCGACCCGGAAACCTGTGCATCGGATAGTTAGGGTCAAGAGGAGAAACTTTTGTGCCGGAGAAGTTTCCGAGTTCGGCAACCTTGAAAGTTCGGGACGGATCCGCATGGAATGCATGAGGGACGTCGATTGGCGAAGCTTCCCTTCTCGAGGTCGATATTCTTCGAGTTTTCCATGAATCAAAAAACTGGCCCGTGCATCCGAAAGAGGACTTCAAAAGGTTCCGAATGCGACCCGAACGGGCTCGATCGGTTGAGAATTGACGAAACGCGAGCCACTTCGATGCAAACAGAGAGTGATGGTCGCGCAAGAAATGTTTAATGGCGTCAAAATGTGTGTTCGGATTGATATAAATCCCAATAATCGTCGTTGGCACGCCATTCAATCGCATGCTTGCGATTAGGCTTTGCAACGGTTATTTAACCGCGGTTAATAACCGCAATAACCGCAAGAAATTCGCGGTTATTAACCGCAATAACCGCGACCAAATTGCGGTTTTAACCGCTTTTAACCGCGAGACATCGAGAGGGGAGGAAGATTCCGCAGTGCACTTCCGCGATTTCTAGAACAGAGGTTCGCAAACATTTCCAGGGGCGGCATCACAAGGCACCCCGAGCTTTTCAAAAAGTATGGTCAGACCGACCCGGGAATTTCTCCCATAGACTTCAAAGAGTCTGGTCAGACCGACCCGGGAATTTCTCCCATAGACTTCAAAGAGTCTGGTCTGACCGAGTTCGGAATCGCCCGTGACTCTCTGTCGTTTCACCCCGGGTCAATCCGGAATCAGCGGCAGCCCCGCCCTATGCTCAAGGAGCCTATCTCGCGGAACCGCGGCGATTTGGTGCCGGTGGCACACAGTTTGAGAACCCCTGCCCTAGAAGATCTGAGTTCCGAAAATTCCGGGAACAACTTAGGCGCCTGGAAATCATATGGGTGTGTCTCCCTTTGGGGGAAGCTTTCTCACCTCCACTTTCACTGGAGTCTTGGTCGCGGTCTCAAAGGTTTTTGGGCTCGCTTCAGTTGTTTGGGCATGAGAACGAGGGTCCAATCACAGGTTCTGCTCAAAATTGCCTTCGCCTCAAAGTTAACTTCGATTGCGGTTATGAGTTTGCGGTTTTCGGTTAACCGTAACCGCGGTTATTCTGAAATGCGGTTATTTGCAAAGCCTACGTGCGATACAGAGATCACCTGTTTCATGCTCGCTCAACCGAGGCCGCGCTGTTTCCCGTATTTCTGGCTCAGATGATGTTCGCCGTTCATAATCCTTTGTATCTTTGGATCATGATCAAATAAATGATACATTATAACTGGAATTCATGGAATTTCAGAGATATTGGTCCAAAGTCGGTCTTGTACCATGGAAATCATTGGCTCCGGATGACTCTTGAGTTATAGAGAAATGCTTTAGTGGAAATGGATGTACCGAATCCTTTGTTAATGCTTTCACCGTAAGGTGAAACACCTGTGAATTTTTTGAACAGTATCTATATCGATATCAGTTTATCAAGATATTGTAAGATCGTGAACTGACAACTATTTATTGCTGGGACAACGCGGATTCACAGTTGCAACCGTTACTGCTGCTGGTCGTAGAGCAAGTGACGTCGTGCAAGTTCTCTGGACATTGCACGTTTTGTGTATCTACCCTGTCTACTCTCGCCATACGGTGATGGCGCCCTGTTCTGAAAGCTAGAGCTATTCTGAGGCCCCGGAGCTAGAACTAACAGAAAGTGCGTTCCCACATAACCCCTCTACCAATGAAGAACCGACCCGGTTCTTGCTACACTACGTCGTCTCCTCGCCGAGATATTGCGGTCGGGCTCGGTTCCTTCGGGGGTATCGTCTCTCAGGGTGCTGCGCCGGCGCGTTCGCATCTTGCTGTGTCGGTCCGCTGCTTCGGTTGCTGACTTCGTTCTTTGCTTGAGTGCTCGAGGTACCTGTGGTTGTTAGATCGATGCGCTGCTCGTTCGCGGAGTCTCGCGGCGCCGACGGAATGAAAGTCTTGAGCCGTATCGAGTGTACTGGCTGTTCCTTCGACCTCGGTCCCGGCAGGGTAGCGTCGAGTTCGGCCCGTATTCGGAATGTCTCCGGGCCAACTTGCTCGATGATTTTGAACGGTCCGAAGAATTTCATCTGTAACTTATCGGATTGTCCGAGTTTCCGATAAGGTACGCTGAGCAGGACCCTGTCGTTGACTTTGAATTTCGTGGTCCTTCGGTCGCGATCGTACTGTGCTTTGTTGATGTCCTTCTCTCTGTCCGCTAGGTTCTTCGCTAGTTCCCTCGCTTCGTGTACCCGCCGCTGCAGCCGGTCTGCGTAGTCGTTTGCTTGAGCGGTTTTTAGTGTTGGGGTTGTCGGCAGTTGGGTGTCGAAGATCGAGGCTGCCTCTCGGCCGTGAACTAGAAAGAACGGGGAGAATTTTGTAGATTTTTGCGGGGCGGTATTATAGGCGTGGACGATGAATGGTATGAAGTCGTCCCAATCGGACTTATTCTCGCTAACGAGTTTGCTGAGGCTGTCTTCGATTGTACGATGGGATCTCTCGACCAGGCCATTCGTTGCCGGGTGGTAAGCGCTCGTCTTCCTGTGGGATGTCCCGAATCTTCTGTTGATGTGATCGACTGTTTCTGAAAGGAACACCTTTCCTCGGTCGCTTATCAATACTCTGGGCGCTCCGTGTTGCAGGATCACGTTTTCTACGAGGAAATCGGACACCTGTTCTGCGGATCCGTCTGGGAGGGCTTTGGCGATTAGGTATTTCGTTAGGTGACATATGGCTGTAGCAACGACGCGGTTACCCTTGCTGTATTGATTGAACGAGACGAGGTCTACTCCGACTGTGTGGAACGGCGTTGTCGGTGTTTCCATGTGTTGCAGCTGGCCCGTCTTTTCGATCTTTGGTTTCTTTTCTTGGCATTTGCGGCATCTCTTCACGTATGACTCGGCATCCCGGTATGCTGACGGCCAGTAGTACTTCTGCCGTATGTCTTAGCAATTCCGAGATGTCCCGCTTCTCTGGCGGAGTGAGCCGCTTCGAGTGCCTCGGCTCGCATGCTGCAAGGTAGAATGAGTAGTAGCGTCTCGCCTGTCCTTGAGAAGTTCCTTTTGTAGAGTATTCCGGTTATTGTTTCGAAAGTGCTGGAGCGCTTGGCGAGATCTCGTATTCGATCGAGTGATGGGTCCTCCTGTTGTGCTCGAGCGAGGTCGCGGAGGGACATCGAGTTGATGGCTGGTGTCTGGTCGATGCTGGGTCTGGAAGCTGGATCGTCGTTAGTTTGGCTGTATCTGGCTGAGCTGGATCCGACGGTCGCTGCTTTGGATTCGCCTGGAGATCCGCATGTCGTCTCAGGGTATCTTGAGAGACAGTCGGCGTCGAGGTGTTTCCTTCCTTGTTTGTAGACCACGGTGATATCGAACTCTTGAAGCTGGAGCGCCCACCTGGCTAATCGACCTGTAAGGTTTTTGGAAGTCATTAGCCAACATAGTGCATGGTGGTCTGTGATCACCGTTACCGGTCTTCCGTGGACGTAGGGCCGGAACTTCTTTACAGCCCAGACGACGGCGAGTCCTTCTTGATCGGTTGTCGAGTACCTGCTCTCCGGCCCCGAGAGTGTTCTGCTTGCGTAAGCGATGACTCTTTCGATTCCGGTGTCGTCCACTTGTGCCAGGATTGCCCCGATGCCGTATTTGCAGGCGTCAGTCCTGATGATTGATGGTTTTTTCTCATCGAAATGGCTGAGCAGTGGCGGCTGTACCAGTTTTTCTTTCAAAGTTTCGAATGCTTTTTGGTGATCTTCGTTCCAGTTGAATTTGGTCCCGTCTTTAAGAAGGTTGTTGAGTGGGGCTGCTATTTTTGAGAAATTTTCCATGAATTTTCTGTAGTAGGAGCATAGTCCAAGGAAACTTCTCACCGCTTTTGCGTCGATTGGTCTTGGGAAGGATCGGATGGCGTTCGTCTTCGCTGGATCTGGCCGCACGCCGTGTTTCGAGATCAGGTGGCCCAGTAGCGAGATCTTTGTGGCACCGAAAGAGCACTTCTTGATATTCAGCGATAGGTTGGCTAGGTCGAGACAACGTAATACTTCCCTCAGCCTCTCGTTGTGCTCCTCCAAGGTTCTCCCGAAGACGCAGATATCGTCGAGGTAAACCAGGCATTGTTTCCATTTTTGTCCCCGGAGTACGTTGTCCATGAGTCTTTCGAATGTCGCCGGCCCGTTGGATAGGCCGAACGGAAGGACGCAGAATTCGAACAACCCGTCCGAGGTGGAAAAAGCGGTCTTTTCGCGGTCTTTCTCCTCGAGCGGGCACTGAAAGTAACCAGATTTTAAGTCGAGCGAGGAGAGGTAGCTAGAACCCGCTAAGCAATCGAGTGCATCATCAATTCGCGGTAGCGGGTATGCGTCGCGTTTGGTGATCTTGTTGAGCTCGCGGTAGTCGATGCAAAACCGGGTTTCCCCGTTTTTCTTCTTCACTAGTACCACGGGGCTGTTCCAAGGGCTTGCAGATGGCCTTATGGTCCCTTGTTGTTGCATCTTCTTCACTTCTGAGGCAATGTAGTCTCTCTCAGTCGTCGAGTAGCGTCTGTTGTACCGTGCTCTTACGGGTGCGTGATCCTCGGTGTTGATGCTGTGTTTGACTACGTGCGTTTGCCGCGGCGGGTCGTCTTTCCTTGGAATCAGATGCGGGAAAGCGGTGATGATGTTCCTAATCTCTTCCCTTTTGACGGTTGGAAGTGATTTGCTTATGGCTGCGTCGATTTCTTCCGCGGCGTGAGCGGCATCTCTTTTTCCGTCCTGTTCGCTAGATTCGGAATGCATGTTGATGGCGGCGACTGTGGTGTTGACTGGGACGTCTACCGCTGTGGCGTTTGCGATGTGCATTCCCCTTGGTATGACGACTCTGCTCTCCGTGTGGTTTTCGATCCAAGTATATGTGCTGTTGTGTCGAACTGAGACTATAGCTGGAGCTGTTAACAAGTTCTTCTTTCCCAACACCGCGGCCGTCGGTTCCAATATGAATGTGCCTCCTTTCGCGGTTGTGTCTATAGCTACCAGCTTACAAGGCCTACATTCGCCCGGACCTATGATACCCGAGTTACTAGCCACTAGCTTGAGAATTGTCCCCTGGCTTCCGCGACTCGTGCGCGAACCTGTTCCGCGCGCGTCCTCTGGATTGTTTTGGGTTTGATTGTACTCGTTCTCCGTTGACGTCAAGTGGTTGATCGCCAAAATTTTGGAGCCTTCGTCTTCTACATCGTTCTGTTTTTGAAACCCGTCCCTATTCTGAAGCGAGACGCGCATGTTTGCTAGATCTATGCAAGCGCCAACTTTTTTTCCAAAAGTCTAGGCCAAGGATAACTTCGTTGCTTAGCGACCTAAAGACTGCGAACTCGCACGGGAAATAGCTGCTATTTTTATTCACAGAGATTTTTAATTGGCAGGAGCCTTCTATCGGAACTTTTGAGCCGTCTGCTACGCGCACGAATCGCGGTTGGGGTCGGCTGAAGCTGTCGGCTAGATCGAATTTTACATGTTTGGGAATAGAGCTAGATCGGATTGCTGAGATGTCGGCTCCTAAGTCTACCAACGCTAGTGTCGGGCCTCTGTCTTTGAAGTAGAGCTGGATCTTGTTCCCGTGAATGAGTGGTGCGACGTATGAGTCTTCACGGGAGTGGGACTCTAACGTCGCGCCGCGTTTCCCGCCGGCTTACGAAAGAAACGGACCGCTGGTGTTCCGTTGAGCTTGTTCCGACAATGGGATCTCACATGGCCGATGTTGTTGCAGTGGTTGCACAGGACACGTCCGTCCGGCAATCGCCTGTTCCCTATGAGGAATCCCTCGTCATCGACCCAGATGAGCTGCGGATGCTCGATGATGTTCGCGGCGTGGGCTGGAACTACTTTCCAATAACTTAGATTTATTTTTGTGCCGAGGCTGGGTCGATTACTTGCCGGGTCGTTTTGCGGAAACGGGCTCGAGGATCTGTTCGTTCTCGGAACTCGTCCGTTGCTCTGCGAGCGGTTGAACGATCGGTGGAAGGCTGGCTGGCTGTTGCGGGATGAGGAGCGGGATCGGTTGGCGCTGTTGTCCCGGCTGTAGCGGAATCGGGAGGTGGCTCGTGATCGTCGGATCTCGTTGATTGCGAGTCCGGCTTGCTCTTCTTTTTGTTTGTTGCAGGACGGGATCAGTTTGTCGAGCCAGGTGAGATGGCTTCTGAGCTCGCTCATGGTCTTGGGCTTAACCATGGCCATCGTCCGTACGTCTTCGGGTTTCAGCGTCTGTAAACACCTGCCAATGATGCGCTCCTCGGCCATCGAGGGATCGTAGTCTTGGCAGAGCTGAATTACCGTCTCTAGGTGTGGGATGAACCTGGTTGAGTCGTCCTTCACGAGGCTTTCCAACCGCCTGATCGCTTCCTGTCGCTTGCCAGCTTTATGGACGAATCGGTCTTCGAAAACGCATTCGGATTCCTTCCACGATGACCAGAGGGAATTGGATCGTTCGTACCACTTCAGAGCGTCGCCTGTAAGGGAGAATGGAACACGTTTCAACCTGGCGTCGTCGTCGGATCCGTTGAAATCGGCCGTCCGGTTGAAACTCCGAATCCACGCGGCGGCGTCGGAAGTGGTCGAGCCGTTGAACTGTGGGTAGTCCAACTTCTTCTCTTTGTTGCTTGGCGATTTTTCTGCGAGTTGGAGCTGAATATTCAGCATGAGCGAGAGCAGTTCTGGAATCGACATGTTAGCGGGGTCGGTGTTGGTGGGACCTACGCTGGGGGAATTGTACGGAACTGAAGTGGGTTTATTCGAATCTCGTGTGATGGGCGGTTCTCTTGCCGTGGCTGGGAATTCATACTTCCTCTCCTGTGCTGGTTCGGGGTGGCCTTGATTTCCGGGGCTAGAGCGTGCTGACGGCGTGGACGTGCATGGTCCTGTCGTTAGGCCTAAGGGTTCGCCGTGGCTGGAGCTATGTTCTGCGAGATCATCGGTTGCGGGATCGTGGGTTGCGGGATCTTCTCGGGCGGGATCTTCCAGGGCGGCATCCTGGTGGTCCTCCGTTTGGTCGATCGGAGCGGTGAACTGCGATTCGTCCTCGCTTTGCGATGCGGGGCCCTTCGGCGTGGACTTCCTCGCGCGGCGCGCCGCGGCGCGCCTCGCACGCTTACTGGTATTCGGTGAATGCTGGACCGGCATGCTGGTGCGGGGATCCTCCACTGATCTCCACCACTTTGTAAGATCGTGAACTGACAACTATTTATTGCTGGGACAACGCGGATTCACAGTTGCAACCGTTACTGCTGCTGGTCGTAGAGCAAGTGACGTCGTGCAAGTTCTCTGGACATTGCACGTTTTGTGTATCTACCCTCTCTACTCTCGCCATACGGTGATGGCGCGCTGTTCTGAAAGCTAGAGCTATTCTGAGGCCCCGGAGCTAGAACTTACAGAAAGTGCGTTCCCACAATATAGTGTACATACGAGGCAGGAGAGACCGCACCCTGTTTGAGCTCCGGACTGGAGCCAAATTTCATAAGCAGATAGATCTCAGTTTCCCAAACGAAAATTGCTGGCGCCGCCACTGCTCTTATGAGATTGCCGAATCGGAGATGCCGCAACTGTCCCCTTCTTCGCTGGAGATTGCAGTTTGTAGGCAAAGACTTGCTCTTTTAAATGACAGCGAAATCGTCTCTCGAGCCCACTGATGCTCAAACCGTGGCCCGCGAGGCCATTTCTGGTGGCCCGTGACGCCTGAACCCCATTTAAGAGTATGCTTTCTTTTGTACGTACATTTCGCGGAGGCAGCATATTCCAAGCTGCGGTCGGGATAGAATTCCATCTCAAAACGGAGGAAATTCTTCGATCGTCGCATCTGACGATGTCAGGGAAAGAATACCAAGGTGTCGCTTGACAGGAGGTGTCCGGAGAATTCGACGCTCAAACGAGTCAAAGCACCGAGTGTTGAGAAGCTTTCTCCACGCGCTACCGTTACCGCTGCCGATTGGAGATTCTCTTCAACGGGATGTCGGTGGTGGTCTGAAGACATGCGAGAGGCCGCCCGTAAAAGTCGCGATATTCGAATGGAAATATTTCGTCGGAATCACTGAAAGGAGAACAGTTGTACAGATTCGGACCCTCCTCCTTAAGAGTTGCGAACAAGCATGCTCCGCAAGAGAGCTTATCATGAGCAAGCAGCAATCCTGCACTTGGGAGCTCTTCTCCGTCTGTCAACAGCAAACTTTGAACAATCCTTGGAAACCTTGAAATTAGTCTCGGATTCCCTTCTCGTTGCCGATAAAAATCAATATGCGTCACCCACATATTCCTGTGCAATTTTGCCAACTCTCGAAGGAGTATGAATGAAATGGAATATCATGCGTGAATTCCGGGCACTCCTGTGGTATGGGAATTTGTGCAAAACCTTCTGGCCCGCGGTGGATCTTCGACTTGCGATTTGGCCCGCGGTGGAAATCCCGTGAACATTACTGCTCCAGCCTCATCCAAACGCGCACGGCGCGGCGCCGGCGCGGCGTCCTGAAGACCGTATCTCTATTCGACGGGCACCCTCAGACCAATTGAAAATATAAACGGGCACTCTCCAATATACGGGCACTCTCTATTTGACGGGCACGTTTTGGAAGATCGACAAAAAGACGGGCATGCCCGTCAATTAGAACTTCACCACAGTTTTCGTCTATCGTTGTTGAACGTAAGCCTACAGAGCCATGCTTTCTCGCAACTGGCGCGCCAGGAGAAGGCAGCCCCTGTTTTTTTTTATCCATGGACCCCCTTTTCCCGCTGTTGACTCCCATGGATATCCGCGTACCCCATAATTATGCTTGGGGACCCCCAGGGATCCATTTTCCGATTCGGGGACCCCCCGAGCCGTGGAATGGACCTCTGGCGGTCCATATGGACCACTTTGAGACCTTTTGCTGTAGATGCTCCTCGTGGGAAGGAGCGGTGACCAGAATGTCGTCCATCACGCACTCACATCCTGGGATCCCTGCTAGAGCTCCCTTGATGAAGCGTTGCCAAATAGCAGAGGCATTTGAGAGTCCATTTGCCATACGGTTGAAGCAGTACAGCCCCCGATGTGTGTCGATAACAAGATAATACCGGTCACTTTCGCGGACGAGGAGGTGTAGGAAAGCTGAGAAGACATCAAGCTTCGAGAGGGGGTTCCCATCACCTATGTTATCCAATGCATGTCGAATGTTCTTGAGAGGATGATCGTCTATTCTGATGAAACGATTGATTCCTTCTTTGAAGTTTCCACAGAGTCTGACCTTGGTTCCTTTTGCACTGCGCACCACAACCATTGGACGGCCCCATTCACTCGTGTTGACTTTTGAGATGACTTTGAGATGAGTTCCAACCGGGCTTCACTGTCTGGAACGCATCCGATCCCTGGTTTGGTGAGGCCCTCGAATTCTTGAAGCAGTTGCCTCGCCTTGGCTTCATAGATTTTCGCTGATCCCCAGCTCTCAGTTGCAATCGATTGGACGGCTGTTTCGAATTTCTGGCCACCCGACTCGAATGTAAACTTCTCCGCCCAGTGTAACGGGAGCCGTAAAAGCCAGTTTTGGCCGATCGATCCAGGGAAAGCGTCATCCCCCATGAAGTAGAACCGTAGCTGTTGCTCTTGATTCTCGTACAACACGTTCACTTCTGCAAATGAATGAGGCTGGAGGCTCATTCATTTGCTCGCTACCGGCGGGACTATGAATAGGCCTCGCCGGTAGCGCTTCTCAAACGAATATCATTTTCGTAGAGTTTGTGCTCCGGTGAGATTCTTCGAAACTTCCCAAGTGAGAGCGTTGAAATTCCTGAGCTGGTATCAATTTCCATCACCAACGGATTCCGTTCGATGCTAATATCAACGAAAATCGGGTCTCTCGGATCCACGTATCTGAACGGAATTTCATCGAGATACTTCTGACGTGATGATTGGGTTTTTCGACATACCCTTTTCAGATGGCCCATAACTCCGCATCCCGAACAAGTCACTTTGACACGCGGGTGCCAAGTGACCTTTGTCGCTGCATCTTTAGCAAGACGGATCAAAGGATTTCTGATTTGATGTCGTTTCTGTGGTGGATTTCTTGACAAATTGTTGTTTGAGTTTGGAGCGAGTGAACTGTGAGGAGAGTTTGTTCACTGCTGTTAATAATTTTTCCCTTGCTGAACCTCTCAGCCAATTTCATTTAACGTCGCCAGGACCACCGTTTAGGTACTGCTTCAGTCGACGGACCCCTGGGAAGTGCAAATGCCTCGGGCGGGGATCGATTTCGAGACCCAGATGTCTTGAGTCGGGCCCGTTTGCACGTCGCCATTGCCGTTCACTGCTGTTTGCGAGGATGGGGCTCCGTCGTGGATGACGACAGTCGCCTTCCGAACTGACAGGCACGTGCTCGCGACGAGCGAAACTTCAGCGAGTTTCGTGAAGTCTCCCTCTTTGATGAGAATCTTCTGCATAGTCAATCGATCCTCTAGACCAGCGTTTCCCAACCTCTTTTGCTCCGCGGAACCCTCGGGGAGGGGCAACCCAGTCTGCGGAACCCTCACCTCGAATTTTCCCCTCTCTCTCTCTTTCTTTTCTCCACTAGGATGCTAGTCTATATGAGAATATCGTTGTAAATGAAGCATATTTGTAATTGATTTGAATGCATTTTTCCCCTTTGTCACGCTTCGATGCCAAGACATTTGGGCAATGCCGTTTTTTTTCAAACTCCTGAGAGCGTGACCAGTTTTGAGCGGCGGTAATCCGAGCAATCGACGAGAAATGACCCGTGTCACACGGAAAATTCGTGCGAATCGCGCTGAAATACCGTGTGCGAATAGCGAATTATCGGAATGTCCAACATGGAGCCTATAGGCGAATCAACCGAAATTCTGAAAGAATCAGTGCGAATAGCGAATAAGCGGGGGACCCCGAATAGCGGGGGTGCGAATTATAGGGATTCTACTGTACCGGCAAGTCTTCGCACCAAATGCGCGCTCAAGGCGCCACCGTGGCGTGTTGGCGTTTTGTGGTTCAAGTCGCTGGGCGCATATCAGAACAGTACCGATCTAACCTAAGACAAGCTATACATACACTGGGACGTCGAACCAGCGACCGCGCTGTCGACCCACGGCTGTCTCTTCTACGGAAGGCAAGCCTTCATATCTGATTAGCTGACGAACATAGAAACTGGTCAACAAAACCGGGCAAGCTTTCCCGCACGAGCACCACGGAAGCAGCATCGCCCACAGGGTTCATCAAAAACACCTGAAACTTCTCGACACAATATCGAACTAAAGCAACACCAGCATCTAGGTATACTCAGCGAACAGATGACTGCGAATTGACCAAAAGCAAAGCGGCACACAGCAAACCATTGACTCCTTGACCGACTCCAACACCCCGCAACATCAAACAAAAAACACACCGATTCACACCTCAAAACCGGGGGCGGATCCAGGATTTGCTCGAGGGGGGGGGCTTCGGCGCACCTAGCGAATCTCGTGTACTGGCGACGCGGGAATTACAAAATATATTCGGCGAGGTGAAAGTTCGATTTACGGTTTATTCGACACAAAGGCATATTTGGATTCGATATGATATTTCAACAATGATTTATAACACAAATCTCAGCCGACGCTCCTGTTTCGATCCGAACCTGTCCATGATCGACTCGAAATTAAAGGCTCGATCCCGATGTATGTTCATGAGTGCCATGCCGGTCAGTCTGTCCTTCTTCATAATTGTTCTTAAGCGAGTCTTCAAACGTCTCAGGGTGGTTCAGGACCGTTCCGCTGAAGCAACACTCACTGGCAGCGTCGCCAGGATCTTGAGTAGCAAATGAGCAATGGGATATATTTCCTTACAATCAGAGGCTGAATCCAGCGAAGGTCGCGCATCTGCGGGCCGGCTCTCCGCGTTTCAAACTCACCCGGTTTGAAACGGTCTCCGAGATCTTGGAGGACTTCGTTAATTAAAGGAATTTAAACGGAAACTCTGTAGAAGTCCTCAGAACATTCCGCGTCGTGGTTCGAACGATGCACCCGTGATCTCGGTCTCCGCGGCATACCGGGATGGTTATCGAGCTCTGAGGCTGAGGATGTTGTCGTGGCCAAGATAGCAGCGAAATGCGAAGCAGCGTCTTCACATGTGGATTTGTCTCGGTCATACGTATCCGAAGCTGGTTGGATGCTGAATTTTGAAGCTGGAACATCGAGGGTTTTGGCACCACACTTTGGCACCACTTGCGCCACTACACACACTGTTCATTGTTATTTCTCTCTTGGTATGGCGGCGCTGCATGCGCGTGAGAAGGAAGACTCTGCATGCATAGAATCTCTGACGGATGATAATTGACAGTCCCCCCGTGAAACCTGGAGGGTTTCGCAACTATGACATGGACCTCGTCATTACAACAGTATCTTAACTTATTCCACAAGCGCTAACAGGATCACAAAAATTTCGCAAGTCTGTGAACATCATCACAAATATACAGATTGCTTTCGTTTCCTCTATTTCTCTAAGTCGTTCTTGGAACCTCGTCAGACTGGCTGTGAGACAGCGTCGGCGGCAACGTGTCTTCCTGATAGACCTCGAGCGGCACCAATAATTGCGCTGCGCGCCTGGAGACCGAACCGTTCCCAAAACAAACCGTTTAGGCAGTAGATTATCCCCCACCCGGATCAAACGTCTTCATTTGGGTCACACAACGAGCGATCTCGGATTGCATCTCGGGACATATGACTTGGTCCCATGCCAGATCGGCCGACCACAGTTTCTGAATGAATCTCCTGCCTCTCAACGTGAAAGGTGATAGAAGACCAAACGGATCGTACACAGAAGCCACCAAACTCAATACCAAGCGTTTGGTGTACCTCCAATGGACCCTTGCTCGCTCACCGACCTCGGTGAGATCGAACCTCAGAATGTCTGCAGCCGGAGACCATGATATTCCGAGGACCTTGAAGACCCTACTCGTAGCTCCCCGCATGGCCGTCACCTCGGCCTGATCAGTCGAAAGATGATTCGCCTTTCGATTCGAATTCAGATCTGTTGGACGGGAAACCTCTCATAGGTATCTTTCAGGAATGTTCAGCTCCCTGTTTTTCGTATCTGGCCTCCAAACTCTTACTGAGTCATCCTATGTCCCCCCAGATGACTCAGACTATAATCTAGTTTAATGATTCTCCCAGCTGTGAGGGAGCCGGGGTTCAAGAGCAAACCCCGGTTCCGTCCTATCTTCACATAAATCCTGTACGAAAGCGGGCTGCAACCCTGCTTTCTCAGTCTCCCACAGCTTCATATATAGTGACTCATATCGCTAGGTAGGCGGGGACTACGGTCCCCTTTTCGATCCCTACGCATCTCCGTGTTTTCTCGGACTCGTCCTGCCGACTCGCTAGTGGCTTCGCCTTCCTTCAGCTCCTCGATCCAGTCAGGCTCAACACGTTATCAGCAGCTCAACTGCACGACGACGTCCAGCAACTTCGCGGTACTTCTGCGAATAGGGTGAGCTGTCTCTAGTTATTTCTAACTAGTCTCGCGGCTCAACGCTGCAGTGTCAGGTATCAACTCCTACGCGGCTAATGAAAAGCGCTCCTGAGTCGACCAGTTCGCCTACTCTAAGCGATTACGAACTTCCTGACTCCCCCACGCACGACCTCATGGCCCAGGTCGGCGACGCAAGCATGTCTGGTACAAAACCAACCCCGGTGTGCTGTGTCACTCTTGCAGAAGATGGTAGGAACTACCTGGCGTGGACCGCTTCAATAACGGCGGTTCTTCGAAACAATGGCGACGCCTACAAGGTCGTCATTGGCGACATAAAATTCACCGACGCCAAATATGCGACTGCTAATGCTCTCGCCAAGGCAATTTTGCTGAATTCGATCGCTAAAACCCTTATTGCTACCTACTTCAGTATTGTCACTGCTGATCTCTCCGCCCGCGACATCTGGGTTAACTTATCCAATCGTTTCGCGCGAACGGACGGCATTGCCAGAGATGCCGCTCTTACTCAATTCTTTGCTTTCCGGTATAATCCGGCCAAATCCGCCACCAAAAATATTGACCTCTTCCAGCAAATCATGCAACGCATCTCTCTTGCGGCTGCACAAATTGATGAAAAGAGTGCATGCCAAAGATTGCTACAATCTATGCCTTCCTCTGGGGAAAACTTGAGGATTTTCTGGAGCATCAAATCTGATGTCGACCAGACCTTAACCAATCTATACGCCTTTTTGCGCGGAGACGCCATGCGCCGTGACATGACTCAACAGAATGACCCCTCCGCCATGTTCTCTAGACTCTCCTTGCGTTCGAATCCTGATCGCTCCCGTTCCAATAACGCCCGAAATCAATACGACGATCGTCGCGTCCCCAACAATACAATGCTCCCAATCGCTCCTTTCAATCTTCTCGTTCTGCGAACGCTACAAACAACAAGTTCGCACGTTCCCACCGCTCCAACGGTCCTCGCAATCCGAACAATGCGACATCGAATCGTCGCTCAGCTCAATCTGCTCCTCCCTAAATACCGTATTTATTCTAATTGACGGGCACCCTCTAATTGACGGGCACGTTTTTGAGGATCGAGGAAATAGACGGGCCCCCTCCAATAGACGGGCACCCTCTAATATACGGGCACCAAAGTCATTTTTTAGCCAGGAAGTTCCTTGTCAAGATGACATCAGAATCATCCCTGGACCATTTCAGAGAGATTCTCACACATTGACCGAAGTGGAAAAAGGGGAATTGAGACTTCTGATAGATGACTGAATCAGAGATGCTGCAACTGTCACCTTCTTCGGGGGAAATTGCATTTTGTAGACGAGGACTCGCTCTCTGAAACACCACCAAAATCCTCTCTCTAGCCCCCTCCGAACGTGCGCGGCGTCTTCTTCGGAATTCCTCAGATTTTACATGCATCCACTCGCAGAGCGTATCTCTATTTGACGGGCACCCTCTGACCAATCGAGAATATAAACGGGCACTCTCTAATATACGGGCAGCCTCTAATTGACGGGCACGTTTCGGAGGATCGAAAAATAGACGGGCATGCCCGTCAATTAGAATAAATACGGTAAGTTCAACCAACTCATGGCGTTTCGACTGACAAGAGGAGTGCTGAACATGGTACAAACCGATTGAGCTGAAACCTGGCCCAGAAGATACCCCACCTGAGTCTAGCATAACCCCAGAATATTAGCTGCGTATGGCCACTTTGGCGGTCGCAGCGCAGCATCAAAATATTAAACATTAGGCATATGGGGCAATTGGAACAATTGGACTATGGGGCCTGTGAGGAAAACGCTATATTGACCATTCCCGTTGAAGGCTTCCGCTTTGAACTTGACGCGTAAACTCCATCTCTATGAGTAGTTTCGGCTCCTACTGCCCACTCGGCGAATCACGTGGTCTCGCTGGGAGCGCTTTAGGGGGTTCCCTACTGAAATCACAATTTTCCATGGTTGTGACGATCAGTGGCGGATCCAGAGGGGGGGGGGGGCGATCGGGCGATCGCCCCCCCCCCTCGAGTCCGGTCTTCCAGGCGGAATGTACGGATCAGAAGAGAAACTTTCATGAATCTATTCAGAAATAGATAAATGTTTGTACTAAACAATTATGAAACAAACGATTCAATATTCAACCGCAACTTCAGGGTGTGAAAATACACCCGGAACACCGAAAATCTGAAACCGCCCTCGAGCCATTCCTGGATCCGCCACTGGTGACGATACGGGTGATATAGTATCACTAATCGAGAGAACAGCCACAAACCGCGCATATCATAGCAGATCGCCATTGAACTTCGTTGTTTCTTCTTCGATCGTTGAATGAATACATATCGAGAGAATAATGTTCCTTTTCATGGAAGCGACTCATTGCCAGCGGATTCTCCTGGAGTTGGTGCAGAATCTCAGAGCAAAGATGGTCCCACAATTATAGCCTGCGGGATCAGAATCGAATTCTCACTTCTCCTGGAATAATATTCCAGGAGAAGCCATCCTGGAATCGAATCACCATCCCAGCGATTCGATTGGAGTCGCTGGAATTCGCCATTGAAACGGAAAACGAGTTTTAACGTAGGACTACGTTCTAGGGATCTATTTCAGCGATTTTGAGAGAGGATATGTGCCGCGGAGATGACGCACCTTATGACGTCGTTCTAGCGCTAGTTTCGGAATGGTTTTTATGGATTGTTGGCTCCCAGTTTATCGAACAGCCGCTCCATAATACTTATGCCACGAAAATCGAAATAGATGCCCCCAGAGAAGAAGCTGACCGGCTACAGAATATACGCGGATCGTAATCATCGCGAGCGCTACACATATGCCGATGAGGGCGACGGTGGGCAGGTGTCGCAGCCAGTCGAGTCGTCCTCAGAACCGCGGTCTTTCCAGCTGTTCCGGGACAAGTGGGTCACGAAGGGGATCTTCTGCCAGGTTCAGAAAAGCTGGCTCTTCGAATTGTGCTACTGCACGTCGGACCGGCGTTGCCGCCGGTGGGAGGCCAATTTTGGTCAAAAACGTTGGGCTCATCATTGCCGCACGACGGAGTTCTTCTTGAGCCTCCCTGAGGGCGTGCGCTTGGTCCAACGCTTCTTGCTGTTGAAAAAGGAACTTCCGTTCTCGTTCAGCTAGCCGCCGTAGAATCCTCCCTCGAGTCCTTAGTGATCCCTGGCTTGTGGCCGACTCAATCTTGGGCTGCAAGCGTTCCTCTTCAGAATAACACCCACATTCTTCCAGTACGATCGGGTTCTCACGACAACAACCCGGAGCTCTCCTGGCGTACATTTTCCGCTGGTACTTACAGAGGACGGTGACTCTTCACAACTGACGATTTTTGGCGTTCAATGATTAGGAGACACGGATGCCTCAAGTAGACTTCGCGAAGCGACGACTACGAATGGGAATGGTCCGTCCCTTTTTATGCAAAATGAGGCGTCGACGGAATGACAATTGGAACTATAGAAACTTCCTGAGTAACAATGCTTAACCCCAATGTCAAATACATCACGCTTGTATATAAAAATATTTATTTGCAAGGTAAACTTTTTTGAGAGGGGGTTGCTTGTTGAATCTTGGAAGAGATAATTGATGAATGAGACCTGCGACGGAAGGCATAGTCAGAAAAAGTTGTTCAATATATGTACTGCTACGGAACGTGTGTGCGCAACTCGAAGGTGCTCCCGGGTTTTGGTCAGTTTTTGGCCCGTGTTCTCGATAAGAACTGAAGGAAATGGGTGGACCAGCTGCCATCAAGACCAGGGCCAAGGCAGGAAACTCTACTGAAGCGGAATACTGCGGAAAATGTAACAAAAAGCTTCACGGCAACTCCATAGCGGTCCGATGCGTCGGATGTCAACATTGGTTCCACGGAGCGTGCTGCTCCCCAGCGATCGGCCGGAAAAATATTGAACAGTACAAGAATAAGCCGTTCATCTGTACCGCATGCAATAACCCCAGCCGATTGGAAGGCTCGATCGTGATTCCCGATGTGGTTCCGACTGGGCTCTGGCAGTCAGTTCAAGATGATGGAGCTCTAGATGGCCGGTGTTCGATGTGTTTACAAACACGGAATCGTCTTGAGGCGCTAGAGCGAATCGTCGAAAAACTCAGTGGCAACGTTGTTGAAGTTGAGAAAAGTGTTCAGTTCTGGTTAAATTCCCTAGAGGATAAGCTGAAGCTGATTGAGGTCGGTATCAGAGAACTCAAAACACTGAAGAAGGATGGCAGCGAGGTTCAGTCGAGAAATTTTGACCCATTTTCCACGGATGTTATCGTTGCCAACATCCCTGAGGTAGTCAACGAGAGCACACTGGAACTCGGAGCCCACATTGCGGCGGAGCTGGACCCTGAGAGCAGATCCGCTGTTACCGCGGCTAAGCGGCTTCCCTCCAATGCCAGCACGCCGGGCTTGATACGCATGTCTCTCTGTTCCAGGAATATGAGAGAAAAACTGGTACGGAAATCCAGAGAACGGAGACTCATTGTTAGCCTGCGACCAAGGAAAGCAACAGAAGCAGCCCTCCCGCTCGAGACCCAACAGTACTCGAGCCACAGAAGTCGGAACAATTCATGGAGATGTCTGCAGCGCGACTGAAATGTCGCTGGGAGGCCACAAGCATTTTCTATGCCTCACAGACGAATTCTCCAAGTTCCGCAAGGTGTACTTCCTCAAGGCCAAGAGTGAAGTGGCAGAATGCATCTGACAATACACAGCATGGTATCGCAATCTCTTCGGAAAAGAGATTCGGAGGCTGCATACTGATTGCGGGGGAGAGTTTCTTAAGGGGGTTGTTCCCTGAAAAAATCGATTTTTCCGTCACCTTGGGCGGATTTCTGTTCTATGCATATTCTGATAGAGCGGGCCCTTGAGAATCTGCGGGAGAAGATTCGGAGCCGAACGAGCTGCGGATGAACGCATTTTCCCAGATCACTCTCCTCAAGTGTGAGCTTTTGGGCGCTGCAGCTTCTCATACTGACCTTGGACATCGGTCTTATAAGAAATTAGGCTGTCGGCAGTACCCGACTGTCCACATTAGGAGTAGCTTCATCACGTACGACGCCATGAGGATTCCGAAATTCGAGAAAACCATCGAAATTCAGACCCAACTGCCGTTTAGTGTGTGCGCACTGTTTGAACGGGTGGAGCGGCAAAGTCGATCGCGCTCACTCCCACCTGACGGTGAACCTGCATGCCGAAAAGCGCAATATTGGCCCGTCGACACCTGCGCACTGTGAATCCGGAGAGCAGATCGAGCTGAAAACGAGGAAACGACCCGGAACTCGTTGCGCTGAGAGTGGGTGGCCGGAGTCAGGCTACCGTGCTCCGACGGAAAAAAAACTTCGTAGTCTTCGAAAGTGCCGCCCAATGTTGGTATCTCGAGAATATTGTCCCACGAGCTCATTGCAACTTATTTGATCAAAATCCATCCACGGATCCGAGCCCTATGTCGTTTCAAAACTTTGGCTACGTTTTCCTCGTTTCGTGAAAATCGCATCGCGGCCGATCTTGGAAACCGGTTCCACAAAAAAGTACGCGGCCGATTGGCTTCAAATTTTTATGAGAATCACAGCATGCTTAGAGCCTTCCGTGTATCTGTCGGAGTTGGGAATATTCCGAAAAGTTTCCGGGAACGACGCCATCAAAATCGAGTCTGAGGTCAGAAAACGCGATTTTTCCCGTGTTCGAAATTCTCAAGCATATGGAAAATTCTGTGCGAGTCTGATTCTGATCCCAGACAGATACCGGTGTACCTCTATCCTTACCCTACAATCCTGAATAGAGCCCGTGAAAATCGTGCGGCTAGATTTTTCTTGAATCGGTTTCGCCCGAACCCATGGTTTTTCGCTATTTTCTAGAAGAAGACGAAGTTTTCGGACCTCTTTTTTTTTTTGAAGGGATACTCGATGCTGGCCTTTCTGTTGGTGGTACTGGATCATTCCTGCGCAAAGGCCTTGAGAATTTTTCGATTTCAGGGAACAACCCCCTTAACGCCGATGTTAGGAAACTGGTCGCAGAAATCAGATTCGACTTCACACAGGGTAATCCACGAGACCCAACTCAGAATGGCCTTTCTGAAATCAGCAACGAAATATTAGTTGATCTTGCCCGAACAATGCTAATTGACAGTGGTCTTCCGAAAAGTCTTTGGGCGGAGAGTGTCGCTTTCGCAAATGAGATTTGTAACTGTATCACAATCAATTCTGTCACAAATACTACAGCATTCGAAATTTTCTACAAGCGACCACCGTACCTTGGCAAACTTCATAGTTTCGGGACGAAATGCACTTTCTTAGATCAACGACCAGGCCGTAAGAAGTTCGATCCAAAGGGTCTTGTGGGTCATCTCGTTGGTTGTGGAGAGCTCGTATACGGTTACCGAATTTGGATCCCCGGATCGCACCATCATCGTTACCAAGCACGTGCGATTTCCGAAGAAAAATCCAATCGCAAAGCACTTGAAAACGCAACTGCCGTCCAACCCGGACGATTCACAGATATTCGAAGAGAACTCCCCAGCTGATGCCATGCAACAGAACAACGAAGCTTCACCAGAAACAACAATAGAAGAAACCGACACATCCACTCAACGGCTCCAAAATGGAGAGAGAGAAAGCAACCAACCATCATCAGTGGAACAGCCAGCAACATCGAACCAACCCAGCGGCGCGCAGCCAACTGCGCCAGAAGACCAGCTGACTCCTGAACAACAAACTTCAACTTCACGGAATACGTCAACTGCTGGGCAAGTAGATAGCGCTAGACCTAAACGTGAAAGGAAAGTGTATCAAGTGAATCCTGAGAGGCTAGCTAGTCTGAGAGATCGATCAAAGTTAAAACCGAGAGTGCAGCTCTGCTCAGCGCCAGCTGTTCACAGCAGGGTTGGGCGTATTCGTATTCGCAAATACGAATACGAATACAGATACGAATACAGATGTGAATACGGTCACGAATACGAATACGCCGTATTCGTATTTTCCCCTGTATTCGTTAGTCAGTATTCGTATAAGTGAATACGAATATCCAGGTATTCGCATATTAGTTGTGGATACGGTTACGAATACGAATACAAATACGGATAAGGCGTTGCCGAATGCGTCCAGAATCGCCCCTACAGACGTAGGGAAGTCTCACCAGACTGGCCCCGTATTCATCCCCGTGATGGATTTGGATTTCGGGTTGGATCGGAAGATACGAATACAGATGAGAATACAGGGAGAAATACGAACACCAATATGAATACGGCATATTCGTATTCATATTCGTATTCGTAACCGTATTCACATCTGTATTTGTATCTGTATTCGTATTCGTAATCGTATTTGCGAATACGAATACGCCCAACCCTGGTTCACAGTAGCTGCGCGGTGCAGAGCATAAGAACTCCGGAAACTTATGAGGAGGCTATCCTTCCACCACAGAAGGAGGGTTGGCTTCGTTCGATCCAAGACGAGCTATCTGCTATGGTGAATCTGGGTGTTTGGGAGGAAGTTGATCCTCCTCCCGCTGTCAGCTTAACATCCTCGAAATGGGTGTTCAAGGTGAAGACCAAGAAGGATGGGTCCTTGGATAAATTGAAGAGCAGATTAGTTTTGAGGGGGTTCACACAACGTCCCGGATCAGATTTTAACGAGGTATATTGTTGCGACTAGAACCGAAGGCTGGATCGAAGAGTAGTCGGGATCACTAGCTCAGAGGTTAGGAGTGACAACGCTGGAGGTACGCAAGGAACGAAGGCCTGCACCACAGTAAATTTTATTTGGAAATGGACCTCTTATATACCTAGTAGGGTCGTACTCTCCCAATGGTGACCCAGATGAGTAATCTAGCTGGGAGCATAAGTAGCCAGATGGTCAGCTGTCTGAGCACGGAGCTGGGGTACAGTCCCCATCTCCGTACTCTAGTCTACATGACAGCTGTACGGCCGGAGGGGTTCTCTGACAGCTTAACTAGTGTGGGAACCCCGCTTCCTTTGTACTAGGCACGCGTCCTCTGTCTAGACGCCGTGAGTCACTCTCGTGAGTCACACTACCTAGCTCTAGTGGGATCTGAGCCCGACAGTCTTACACCATTATCTCCGACATCCCCTCTGACTGTCGAGTCCGAAGATCCAGGATTAAATATCAGTTAATTTGTACCTAGAACTCTGTGCATCAGGTGTGAGCCCCAATTCAATCACCCGTGCTTGAGGAGTCGGTTACAATTGATTCGCCTGGCTTTCTCGGAATACCTAGACAGAGTATATGTAGTATATGCGCCCGAAAAGACAGAAAAGCCTGGATTTACAGAGGGCTGATGAAGAAGAAGAAGTTAGAAGCTAGAGTCGATCGAAAGAGAACTTTCGAAGAGCCGGAGACGCGCAGCGGTGGCGCTGCGACAGCTCACGCTCAAGGAAGAGCGGGAGAGAGAAAATGGAACTTTTTACCTCAAATTTGACAGGAAAATATATAGCCATTGACACTTTGAGTGGACGAATCACATTCTCTGTGTCACAACTGAGCGTTCCATGTTCCCCTCTCACAGAGAACTGTGATGGATTGATGAATAAATGAGGTTTTTCATTTCCTCAAGAAGGAAGAAGTTATTTTAGGTTAGGTTTTGGGGGCCGGCGCAAAGTCAGAGAGAGGGCACGACGTCGGAATTCCCGACGAGTAAAGTATAAAGGGTGGAGGCGAGCCATGAGGCAATGCTATGCCCCTAGAGGCAGTGATGCAGCTAAGAAGTGGAAGATCCGTGAAGAGTGCGGAGCCCGTTCGCCGCCGAGGTTCCCAGACAGGACCTGTTGCCAGCAATTGTTCCAGCGCAAGCACCCAAAGCAGCCGAACAAGGGAGCGATTCCGAGGTGCGAAGGACAACGAAGGATCGCCGTCAGGAGCAAGGACCAGCAGCAGCGACGAAAGGGCATCGATGAGGACTCAGCGAAATCAGCCGACAGAGCCGGAGGTCATCAGACTGGAGGATCTGCGCAGAGGAATCACCACGGCTTCAAGGCAGCGCGTGGCAGGACAAGAAGAAGAGACCAGGGAGCGTCCGGATTGGCTCAGTCTTTGGAACGACACAAGCGATCAGGAAATCGTCACCGAGTGGGTCCGAGAAGGCACTCCCAGGGCCGCATCTGTGGAAGGAGGAGGCAACTGTCCGAGCAGAGGGTATAGTCAGCCCGGAAGCCTTGCCACAGCAGCGGACAGCTCGAACATTGGCTGCGGAGCCATGTGTGGTCGTTGGTTGACGAGAGCCATTTTCATGGCCATGATCGTCGTCTCGTTCTTCATTATCGGCTTGGTGCTTGGTAAGTTGGTTGCGGTGCAGACGATCATTTGTTGTCGATTACTAAGAAGCAGTTGATTAATGTGCATTATTGGTCTCTGTCCAAGGAGTGTTTCTTCCGGGAGGAGGTCCTCCCAAGGCAGCAGGGAGCGGCAGCATCGATGTGGTGACAAAGCTGTCAGTGGCAGCGGAAACCACCAGGAGCACCACGGAGCGATGGGCGTTCGGAAGTACCGTGCCGATTGTGAATGCAACGGTGGCTCCGGTCAGGACGCGATTGATTGCGACGAATGATGGCGGCAGTGGCGCCGTCCCTGAAGTCGTGAAATCTCCGGCGAGGACTGGGATAAAGATGTCGCTTAAAGGCTATGCGTGTCGCGTCGAGGGGACGCGTCTTGTGTGCTATTCCCCAGTGTCGCGACGATGCGCCGTGCTGTTGGAAGAAAGGGACGAGAGACCCGACGAAATAGTGGCCGTCCGGGGAGGTCACACCTCGCTAGGGGTATGCAAGGAGTACATTGTGTTCACCGAGATATAAGAATTCTATGAGATACATGTTGAGAGTTGTAAATCGATTATTTCGGGGAGAAATAAAGCATATGTGTGGATGAGAGCAGTATATGGTTGTGATTATTGAAGTCATTGATTTAGCTTTGGGGCCAATCTCGGGGTGTTTGTTGATGCAGATGCGATTGAAGTTGGCTAATTTTTCGCTTCAGCGCACAGTTTTCTTTTACGAGGGCTATTTGAAGCTTTCTGGAGCGGATGGCTTCGGCACTGGTCTGTTCGTGCCAGGATTGTAGCTGATCGAGCAGCTCATCCTGTGGTTGATGGTCACACAGGGTAGGTTGCCTTTGATCTGCGGGGTGATCTCTCAGTTGTTGTAGTTGGTTTCTTTGGTTTTCGATGGTTGTCTGAAGGTCCGCATTCTGGGCGTTGAGTCCGTCCACCTCGGATTGCAGGGAGTTCACCTTCCGTGTGAGACTTTGCTGGATCTCCCGAAGTGTCTTGATCTGTGCCGTCTTGGTGGGCAGCTCCTCTTCCAGCGATTGGAGCTTTTCCTCTCGCAGATGGATTATATGTTTTAGTTGGTAGGTGTAACACTCCAACCATTCAAGTTTTTCGACTTTTTTTGTCAGGTATTCGATGTGATCCTGTTTGGCAGAATCACGATCCTGCTGAAGCTGCTGGGGGGGGTAGTCATATTGGGCTTCAGCGTCGACGTACGGCGACGTAGGGCTGTAGACCGGCTCCCAGTCGTCGTCGGCGAGAGGAGCTGGAGATTTGGGCCTTGTGGCCTGGAGCTCTTTCTCAAGATCGGCTAGTTTGTTTTCGAGGCGGGCTATTTTAATCTGTTCCGTCTCCACGTATTCAAGACTGCTGAGGGCGGTTTCAGCGAGATTGCGCCGACGCTTGCACATATGTGCGGCCTGTACGTCGGCATCTATGAGGTTGTATGATAATTGTTGGTAAAAGTTTCGCAGGTTGCTTTGGAACTTGGGCCATAATTTGTCGGCGATTCTGTTAGCTAGCGCTCTGTCAATGGAGTGCAATTCCTGCAGCTCAATGACGTAAAGCCAGAAGGGGCGTACCCTTGGCATGATTGTAGCGGGAGTTTGATATGGTGTGGGAGAAACGGGAGGAAGGTGGATGCGGGTTGAGCAAGACCAAACGAAAGCGTTGAAAAACGAGAACAGAACCGGGGAATACCTGCCGAGAAATCACATTGTTAGTCAAGCAAGGATTGATGCTATTGGACATGCAGGACAAATGTAATCTTTATAATTGAATTGATTTGAGAGCGCGCCAGGCTGGTTTCGGCCGCCGGAGAGCACAGCACACGGAGGTGCCTCTCCGGAGCGAGCCGCCGCCGCGCCGCGCGCGATGTCATACAAGGCAGGCATGACCAGGCATGATTTTTGGCGCCAAAAAGAAACGAGCGTCCGATGAGAAGCACGGAAGATCGTCTGGCGTGGATTTTGCTCTATCCCAAAAGCGGGCGGAATTGCCCTATTGGATGGCTATAAGTAGAGGCAGAGGACCAGAAGAGGTCCAATTCTGTCCGAGGAGGCTCTCCGCATTGATATCGATCTAGTGAGCGGAAGCCAGATTACATGCTTCGAGAGTGTTTAGGGTTGAGCAATGAGCTCGGTGGTCGGTTGATAAGGCGATTCGGGGCCTGGGATAGGGGAATGATTTGTGAACTGATCATAACTGTTGCGATTGTTTGACATCATGCAGAGGACTGTAAGTCCTAGAAAGGAAACTAGCGCAATGAGAGCGCCAGCGCTTGCCAAAGCAAGGTGAAGAATTTTGTGATCTGTGATGTCATCCGGGAGAACCGGAGCCTCAGTAGTAACTGGAGTCTCAGTAGGAATTGGGGTCTCAGTAGTAATTGGGGGTTGAGGAGTAGTCGGGTTCACCGGGACATCTGGGTAGTAGACAGATCTGTAGGTTTGCCAGATCGCCTCACCGCCAACTGGTGGCAATCCGGGTCGGAGACAAACCACCGAGGCTGATGCTTCTGAATAGCACTCGGAAGGAGATTTGATGCAGTTGTTTAGAAAGACGGCAGATTGCCGTTGGATCGAGCAACTGATGTTTAGAGAAATACAATCGGTGTCGCAGTCTTCGAAGCGAAAGTAGTTCGGAGACGCCGCTAGAGATGTCGTTGAGAGAAGAACGACAACTATGAGCACGATTGTTTGAATGGCCATGGTTGTTGACCAATAAGCTGTCGGTTCCTTTCGTGAGCGATTCGGTTGAGCGGTTTCGTTAAACCGTCGCTTAGATTTTCGGAAGTTTTTACGTAGCGATACTCGACTTGTTTACGCTCGTAGAGTTCACGGACAAAGAGGACTCTGACCTCTATGTGCTTTGTTCTTTTGTGGAAAACTGGATTGGAGATCAGTTTCAGAGCACTTTGGTTGTCCGAATAAACTACCGGATGAATAGGAATCTTTAGTTCGTGAAAGAGGGTACGAAGCCAGAGGCACGACTTAGAACAGTCGGCGATGGCAAAGAATTCACTCTCGGTAGAGGAAAGAGTAACCGAACGTTGTTGTTGAGAGGACCACAAGATAGGGCCGTCGGCCAAGGTGGCGATGGTGCCACTTACTGAGCGTCGAGTAACTTTGCAGCTGGCGAAGTCCGCGTCAGAGTACAGCCGGAGTGATTCGACCAAAGAGGTGGAGGGGTCTCCCGAGTAGCGGATTGACAAGTCTGAAGTAGCCTGCAAGTAACGCAGAACTTTGAGCGCGGCTTGCCAGTGCTGTTCAGAATAATTGTCAAGGAAACGAGAGAGATAGCCCACCACGAAGGCAATATCCGGACGAGTACAGATACAAAGGTACATGAGAGCACCTATTAGCTGACGATACGGACGATCAGTTGGGCGCGGACCATCTGCGGGCGGAATATCATAAATTCCGGGGTCCGCAGGAATGGACAGCGCTCTGCAGTTGTCTAGATGAAAACGACGAAGTATATCGCGGATATACTTGGACTGATTGAGCCAGATGTTATGATTACTGTCGATGTACACGTGCATTCCGAGAAAAAGATTTAACTGAGATATCTTGATTTTGAAATGCTTACCAAGGTTGTTGAGAGTTTTTGCAACAAGATGGTCGTGTGTGGAGGCAATAATACTGTTGGAAAATAAGGCTCAAATTGACTGATTTCTAGCTCAGAGATAAGAGTTATACTGTGAGAGGGATGCCACGAATAAACACGAAACGTTCACGTTCGTCGGTGCAACCAGAGTGATCTTTATTCCACGAATACTGCTTTTATAGTTCAGTGTTCACACAGACGGAAGACTGAAAGGGTTGATGTCTGACCTACATAACTAGACTGGGCTTCCGGAAGTTAAACACAAACACTGTCCAGGAAGTGGACGGACCGTTGACCAAAACACTGAAGTTGCACATAGAACAGTTCCGTGGATATCATAGCTTGGTTTCCGTGATCAGAGTGAGGGCTATCTGATATTTTATCAACATTCTCCACCTAGGCTGAACTCTGATCAAGGAAGGAACAAAAAAATGCGTTTTCCACGCCTTTTCCAAGTGCTACACGGGTGCAGTTTTTCTCCCGTGTTCCATCGTTATCGATTTTCCTTATCGGAGGCCTTCCGAATTTCCTAAGCTAAGTTTATTCTCAAGTGGAGGGCACGTGCTTATCTAGCCAGACTTTGTGCAGCCACGCAAGACAATGCACATCGTATGGAGCTCTCACTCTCTGATATACTCTATATAAGCAGGTGCACAGCCCATCTCTTCTGTGGATAGCCTCCCCTTCTAAACCTCCGTGCCTCTGATTCTTCCATTTCGAAACTTTTTCTATCTTGCCGTGTCACCTTTGGTTGACGCTTCCGGTGTGGGAGTGGAGGACTGCTGCGCCTTTTGCTTCCTCCATCTCCAAACAATTCTAGTCAACTATTCTAGTCATCTACAATCTTTTTCTGTTTCCACCCCTTTTGGTGGAAATTATCCACAAGTCTTTTCCTTGTGACCCCTCTTTTTTTTGTGCCGAAGCCGATGCTACTTGTGTGAAAAAGAAGAAAGCTGCCCCATCGATGAACTTCTCCGTACGTAAAAGGACAGCCCGAGGATCCATTTTTGATCGCCAACCCTGCACTCCTGTTTTGAGCAAACCAGCAATGACGAGTTTCACTTCCAACATCGGTCACTCCAGCCCGCAGCAAAGCTCCAGGAACTCTCCCGATCCCTTACCACCAGCAGATGACCCCTCAATCCCTCATCACGTGAGTGCAGCAGCAGTACAGGAAGGAAACGCACAGGCCGACGTTCAATTCTCCGCCAAACTCCGAGTGGGCTTACGTTTCAAGATCTTCATCATGATTGGAGCATTGATCACGACGGGTGCAGTGATTTTAAACAGTATTACCAACGGGATACTCCTAAGTGAAAGGAGTAGACCGTTTGAGTCCCCCATCGCTCCTATTCCAAAAATTGACCTACCTACGTCACAGTTGACATCGCCCGTTTTCAAAGTGTGGGAGCGTGATCAGCCCCAAAAGGATGGTGCCCCGTATGTCGACTTCGCATTGCAAGAAAGATTCCGCAAGGCTGTCAAATCTTCCGATCAACTTCCTAACCAGCAATCCGAAACTGTGGATGCGATCATGCCCGTGAAGCAGCCTTTTTATCGTCAGTCAGAGCCTGAGGAAGTGGTCACGACAATGAAGCATGAAGAAAGACGATCAGTTCCATCCACGACATCAGCTCCATCGACGACTACGGAATCCCCAACCACTACTCAGAAAATCCAACTCGCAACCTCGGCTCCCGACGAGCACTTTCCAATCCCTTTCAACAGCTTCGCTTGTAACATACTAGACCAGCACTGGGTTTGCTCCAAGTCTGGTTCATCTTTTTGTGTATTTTTCAAAAATGCAGTCCCGTCATCTCGATCCATCGTTGTAGCTCCGATCACTTCTACTATTGCCACCAAGGATCCGATGGACAAAGCACTGTACGATTTTAAATGCAAAGGAAAGGTTCATGTCCATTTCGTGAGGACTTCGCTTGTAGACTCTTAGCCCTTTCTTTCGATTCCCTTGATTGCTTTGAAGTTGGGTTCTTCTACTTCTTTTAAACCTGGCTTCGCGTTTGTTCGATTTGTAATAAAATTAAGGCGCATCTTAAGCTCACGTTTCTCATCGAGAATCATTCTGTCCTTTTTCTTGAAGGCATTCTCTTCACAATTATACTAAGAAATATCCTCTACAGTTTCTTGGTATGGCGAGTCTAGGCTAGCGGGCAGGGATGAATATTCTCTTCGTCTCATTTTTCTCTTAATCATGGTGGCAACGATAACCACAATCGTTATCAAGACGCCAACGGAGATGAGAATGACTATCCGTTTGGCTCTCGATCTTGGTGGTGCCGGAGGAGGCAATGTGGTCGAGGCCGGTGATTCCGTCGTTGGCTGCGGAGATGAAGACGTGGGAGCGACCGTCGTTGACGCGTTCCTCTTCTCAAAGTCTTCCCAGATCTCCTCACCGCCAGAGGGCGCTCCATCTGGTCTTAGGCACACCACCGTCGGAGAAGCGAGCATCTCACAGGCGATCTCGGCTTGGAAACAATGACAAACGAAAAACTGTTTCGATTGCTCCGAGATTGTGCAACTGAATTTCTTTGCCTGGCATTGCACATCGCAATCCGTGTACTTGAAGAATGAGTCGACAGTGTTGAGTGAGAGCAAGAGAAATGTGAGTGCTGCGAGGATCATGGTCAGTTCTCAATCCTTCGCTACTGGTTGAATTCCAATCTCTTCTCTCAGCTTCTGGAATCGAGTTTTATCAATTGGTTTAGTGAATGCGTCACTCAGATTCTCGAGGCTTGGAATGTAGGATATCTCTAGCTTCTTCTGCTCCACCTTCTCTTGAATCCAGAAATATTTCACCTCCATATGCCTTGTATTTCTACTTTGCTGAGACTCATTCACCAACCTCAATGCTGCCTGATTATCTATGCGAATCTTTGGTACTTCGGGATAGCCTAGCTCACTGACGAGTCGATGGAACCAGATTGCTACTTTGCCGAACTCTGCTGCTGCAATGGTTTCTGATTCGCATGTTGAAAGAGCAATGGTTGGCTGTTTTCGACTCGCCCAGAAGAGAGGGCCACCACTGGAAACTATAACCATTCCGGTGGTTGACTTCCTCGTCCTTGGGCATGCTGCGTAATCACTATCACAGAAGAATTTGAAAGCGCCATCCTTGTTTCCATCATAATGAATCCCGTAATTTCGAGTCGCATTGAGGTATCTCAGGAGACGCTTCGCGCTATTCCAGAGATGCTTTGTGGGACAGTGCAAGTATCTTGAAAGATAAGAGACTCCGAATGATATATCTGGTCTCGTGCCCTGTGCTAGGTAATTTATCGATCCCACAAGCTCTCGATAAGGAACATTTTCCACTTTCTCTGAGTCCTCAACGGAGTAGATGCACTTATCAACTGGTGTGGCAACTGGTTTGGAATTCAGCATATTGTAATTCTGCAATCCCAGAAAGTAACTCAATGGTGCATACTTGATTTCTAATTTCTTTTTCAGCTTCCCAAGAAACTCAAGAATGACCTTCTCACTCACGCCCATGATGATTCCGTCATCAACGTATAAAGCAATCGTAATCTTATCAGAGTTTTTGCTATGAAACACACAATAGTCAGCACTATTCTGTTCAAGCGACAACTCTGAGAATATGGATTTGATCTTCAAGTGGAACATCCTGTTTGACTGCCGCAGTCCGTAGATGGATTTCTTGAGTCTACAAACTCTTCCGGTCTTGTCCTGGAATCCAGGGGGCTGATTCATGAAGATTACTGGCTCTTCTAACTCAGCATAGAGAAATGCTGTCTTCACATCGAACTGATATGTGACTAATCTTTCTTTTGCTGCGATATTCAAGATTGTACGGATTGTTTCAAATTTTGCTACTGGAGAATAAAGCTCATTGAATTCTTCCCCGGCGCGTTGAAGAAACCCCTTGATCACAAGACGAGACCGAAACTTTTCGATGGCACCTGTTGGTCCACGTTTCACTTTATAGATCCAGCGGCATGGCAAACTTCGTTTACCGGGTGGTAGCTCCACCAGAGTCCAAACATCCAGAGAATCCATGCTTTGGATCTCCTCCTTCATCGATTCCAACCATGATTCTCTGTCAGGTGAACTCATTGCTTCTTCATACGTTTTGGGCTCATCTGGCAAATTGCTCCCACTGCTATTGACCGCAGCGGCATTTGCCTCATATCCATATCGTTGAACTGGTTTGAGTGTTGATCGGTCTCTAAGAGTCATTCGTCTGCTCTCTTGAGCTGGCTCAGTCTGCTTTCTACTCTTTGCTCTACTGCCTCTTTTCTTTCGTTGATTGCTAGAAGTTTCATTCGCCTGACCTTTCTGCTCACCGCTACCTGACTTCCCTTCACCTTCAGAACCTAACGGCTGCTCCACCGACCCGCGTTGCTGCTGCTGCTGCTCTGAATCCTGCTGCTGCTCGCTCTGGCGCTGTCGTTGACTCATGGCGCGCTGCTCTTCAGATGAAGGCTGCTGCTGCTGTGAATATGACTGCTGTTCTGAGCGGCGCTGCTGGGATTCTAGTGCGCGCTGCTGCATACTAGTCGACGGGAGCTGCCGTTCGGCTGATGATGGATTTTCTGGTGATTCCTGGTTCACTTCTTCGTTCTCGTTGTTAGCTGATTCCTCACTTTCTTCTGGGTTGTTGTCCGGTGCACTATCTGGTCTTTCATTGAGGGAGTCCGCCTCGTTGTTGCTGTTGCCTGGAGCTGTTTCGGGCCCGTTGTTTGATGCTCCACCGTCTGAAGGATCTTGTACACTGGAGTGCTTGAGAGGACCTTCTCTGAGGAATCGAATATTGTTAGATACTCTGACTAATCTTGTGCCAGGTATGAGGACCCTGTATCCGAGGACACCATCATTCAGACCAACTAGAATTGCTTCGACACTTCTGTCCGCGAATTTCTTTCTTTTCGGATCTTGATCGAGGAGGAAACATTTTGTTCCGAACGGGTGCACTTTCCCTAGATAGGGTTTCCTGCGATAGATTATTTCGTAAGCCGATTTGTTTTCTATTTTGTTGATTGTGATCGCATTTAGAATTTGGTTGCTGAAGTTGATTGCTTCGGACCACAGTGTTTTGTTCAGTCCGCTGTCGATCAAGATTGTCCGTGCCAGATCCAGGAGGGATCTGTTGGATCTTTCGCTGATTCCATTCTGCTGAGGTGTCCTAGAATTCGAGGTCGTATGCACCGCCCCTGTGTGTCTGATGATATCATCGATCTCCTGGTTGAGAAATTCAAGTCCACGATCCGTGTGAAGTCTGGTGATGTTCTTTCCAGTTTGCGTCAAAAACCACTGAACATAGTCTCTGATGCATGAGGCTGTCTGATCTTTGGTTTTCAAGAAGAACACTCTACGGAATTTCGAGTACTCATCCGTCAGTACTAGGAAGTGGTTATGACTGTGGATTGATGGAGGTGTTGGACTGCAGAGATCTCCGTGGATGACACCTATGGCTGATGCTCTAGCCTCCTGAGGCTTCGTTCTGTATGAGGATTTTGTTTGCTTGCCCCTGATGCATGATGTGCAGTCAGTCAGATCGTCAACAAAGGGTATTCCGGTTCTAAGGAGTACTTGCCGAACTTTCTCCTTGTGTACGTGCGCCAGTGCTCGGTGTGCCTCCTTCAGACTGATTGGACTCTCTTCAGCGATGTCCATTGCCGCCATGGCATGCGCTGACTTCGAAACACTGGCTCTCAGTTTGTAGAGCGCTCTATCACGTCCGGCGAACACTTTTGTCCTTCCTTTGGACAAGATCATCCCTTCGCTACGGACAGTACACCGGAACCCTGAATCTAGAAGTTGACCTAAGGAAATCAAACAGCAGTACATCTTAGGTACATGAAGTGTCTTCTCTAGCCGCAACTTCACTTTTCTGTCACCACATTGAACAGTGATCTCGATCGTTCCTTCTCCATGTGCTCTGATGGTCGAGGAATCACCGAGATGCACTTCCCGGGGTGGTTCAAGTGGTACGTACTCAATGAAATAGCTCTTGCTGTTCATAATGTGACATGTTGCTCCTGAATCGATTAGCAAAGAGATGTCATCCGTTACCTCTAATCCCTCTTCTAGAGTCGGATGATGGTTGACGGCTAGCACTTCTGCGACTTGCGCATGTGTCTTCTGTTGACGGTTGTTCGGCCTTCTTTTTGAGCGGCATTGGAACGCTTTGTGTCCTCTCTTGTTGCAGTTCCAGCAGATGATCTCAGTTGTTCTTTGATATGACTGACTCTGGCTTCTCCTCATGTTTGTTCTTGTGTGTGACTGGCCTCCACGGAATGGCCGACGTCCACCGACTCTGGCTGCTAGAGCTGTTGTATTGCCCTGAGGATCACGCATGGTTCTTCGAGCTTCTTCCGCGTAGATCATTTCCACAAGATCAGCGTAATCCTTTTGCTTCGGGTTCTTGAGTGCCCATCCTTGCTTGAATGGTTCCCAGCTCTGTGGTAGTGATCCCACAAGCCTGGAGGTCATGGCTTTGGCGTTGATTCCTGAATTAGTCTCTTGTAATTCGTAGATGATGGCTTGGTAAACGTTAAGATTGTCGGACACTGATTTGTTGTTGTTCCATCTGAAGTTCGAGAATTTTTCGATCGCTATGTCTGCGAAGATGTCACTTTTGCCGGTGTATCTATCGTTGATACGTTCCCAGGCATCCTTCGCTGTCACGAAGACTGAATCTTCAAAGAACATTCTCATCACTGTATTTTGTTGAAGAGAGTTGAAGATAATTTCACGAGCATTTTGATTGCCGATTATGTAATTTTCCTTATCGTCTTGTTTGGTGGGATCAAGTCTGCCGATGATGACATCCCAGGCATACTTTGCCGATTGGAGGTTAACTGGGAGGATGGACTTCCAGGCGAGGTAGTTCCTACCGTCGTCTCGCAAGATGACCCGGTTCTTCTTCGTGTGGGTCTCACTGGACTCCGCCATGGCTGCTTGTTGTCTGTGGCGTAACACACTACAACTCTTCACTACACTCTTTTCACTGATAAGTTCACTCTAAGTTCCTGATAGTTGGAGCACTAGGCACAGCTGGTCGTGCTGATAACGGTTTTATGTTGGAAAATAAGGCTCAAATTGACTGATTTCTAGCTCAGAGATAAGAGTTATACTGTGAGAGGGATGCCACGAATAAACACGAAACGTTCACGTTCGTCGGTGCAACCAGAGTGATCTTTATTCCACGAATACTGCTTTTATAGTTCAGTGTTCACACAGACGGAAGACTGAAAGGGTTGATGTCTGACCTACATAACTAGACTGGGCTTCCGGAAGTTAAACACAAACACTGTCCAGGAAGTGGACGGACCGTTGACCAAAACACTGAAGTTGCGCATAGAACAGTTCCGTGGATATCATAGCTTGGTTTCCGTGATCAGAGTGAGGGCTATCTGATATTTTATCAACAAATACCATCATCGACATAAATGGCAATCAAAATGAGCTCACCATTTGAACCATGCCAGTGAAATAGGCAATGATCAGCCTGGCTCTGAGTAAAACTTAGATTTCGCAAAACATTTGCAAGTTTGCGATTGAAGCAGCGCGGTGCTTGCTTCAAGCCATAAAGACTTTTCTGAAGAAGGCAAACTCTGTTGGTATTGTCAGCGAAACCAGGTGGTTGAGTCATATAGATTTCTTCCTCGAGATCACCGTAGAGAAATGCAGTGGTGATATCGAATTGACGGAGGTGAAGGTGCTTTGCCGCACTCACCGCGAGGAGGGTTCGGACGGTGTCCAACCTTGCAACTGGGGCAAATAACTCCTGATAGTCGTTTTCCGTCTGACTGAAACCACGTACCACAAGGCGGGCACGGTACCTGTCAATCTCATTTTCAGCCGTGCGCTTAATTCGGAAGACCCAACGGCATGAGATGGGGCGTTTGTGCTTTGGAGGAGGCACTAGGGTCCAAACACCATGTGCACGAAGAGCGGCAATTTCTTCAGCCATTGCAGAACGCCAATGTTCTGCTTCAGGACTAGCTAATGCCTGGGCGAGAGTTTGCGGCTCAGAAGACGAAGACTCAGCAGTCTGAGCTTACCTGAGCCGGTTTGCGTGTGAAACCAAGTGAGAAATTGTTAGATAAGTTGAGGAACTTGGTCCTTAGATTGAAAAAGGAAAATTTGATTGAACTTGGAGAATTGATCATGAAGGTTCATGAAATATCGTTCTCCTTTGAGACCTTTAGTTGACATTGGACCACATAGATCGGTTGATATGTATCCCAGGGACCGTGGCGCAGCCGAAGCGGGTTTCGAATGATACGAAACGCGATTCAGCTTACCTTCTATACAGGCAGTACAGGTTATCTGGTCCCTTTTAAAGGGTATCCCCTCTCGAGCTAAGAATTGTTCTACTTGGCGTTTATTAACATGTCCAAGCATTTCATGAGCACCCTGCAGGGTTAGATTTTGTGACGTAGCAAGCAAGCATTCGGCAAAAATGGGAACTGTCACAGCAGTAGCTCGGAGGGCAAAAAGACCCTCGTCCACGGGAACTTCGAGAGTAGCTAAGTCTCGGTTCAGGTGAAGGGAGGTCTTAGTGGCTTTGATAGACCAATTGTCGTTCATCAGGCTGGCCATGCTGAGCAAATTGCGTCGCATCTCGGGAACATACAGTACATCCCGGAGGTGAATCAGTAGTTCACCACCGGGAGTATTCACCGTTAGCAGGATTTCACCATCCCCAAGGGCGTTCAGCCGTTGGCTGCCACCGACTTTAACAGGTCGGGGCTTAGGAAACTCTAGATAGTTTCGGAAAAAGTGAAGATCTCTGCAGATATTGTGAGATGCGCCCGAATCAATAAGCCAGACAGATGAATCAAGATTTTCATGAGCAGCAGAGGCAATATAAACCTCAACATCGGAACCAAAAGGGTCCGCTGTTTCAGCGACATAAGCCGAAGGACGAGAGGTACGCCCCCGATTGGGTTGGCGTCCGCGTGGAGCTCTGGGTGAACCGCGAGGTTGAGAGTTCGTAGTGGGGCGCCATGTATTGGTCGGAGCAGATGGACTAGAGAACTGCGAGGGTTTTCTAGAGGAGGAGTTATAGCGAGTCTGAGGGGTACGAGTTCCGTACGAATTGTTGGGTCTCGGAGCATTATGCGAGAAGCGCTGTTGGGGAGGTCTATTGTTGGGTTGATTGCGACGGAAGTTAGGCTGGGGTTGGGAGCGGAAGTTTGGGTTCATGCTCGGAGGACGTCTGTCAGAGCGGATGGAGAGGCGAGAGAAGTGAGCGGATGGATCCGTCTGAGCAGCATTCTCTCGGCGCATAGCTTCATCACGGAGAAGAGAATAGAGGGTTGGCAGCGTCTGGTCTTCATCGGCTTTAACACTCCAGAAGAGACGGAGACTTTCCCAAGAAGAGGGAAGACACTGCAGCAAACGCTGACAGGCAGTCTTCTCATCAACGGAAGCACCGCAAAGAGCGATACGCTGCATAATTTGTTGAAACGCATCGATATTTTTGGTAGCAGGTTTAGAGGGATTATAGCGGAACGAGAAGAAAGAGTTTAGAGCTGAATCTCTGGCGATTCCGCTATTCCGAGCAAAACGAGAGGACAGTGGTGTCCAGAGATCACGAGCACTTAAATCTGCCGTGAGTACACTGAAGTAGGTTGCAATCAAGATCGGAGGAATAGAGTTCATGAGGATGGTTTTTGCCAGAGCATTGGCGGCGGGGTAGACAGCATCTTTTTGTTTGATGGCGCCTTCAACAACATTGTAGGCGTCAGAGTGATTCTGAAGAATTGTTGTCACCAGAGCAGACCACGCGAGGTAATTTCGCCCATCGTCAGCAAGGGTGATGCTGCATGAAAGGGTAAATTTCGAACCAGATACGCTTGCTGGAGGCGGCTGAACCGGACCCGAAGGATTAACCGGTTTCTTTGGGTCAACCGGCGTTTTCGGGTCAACCGCTGTTTTTGGGTCAACCGGTGTTTTCGGATCAGCCGGAGTTTTCGGATCTGCCGGAGTACCCGGAGGTTTCGGAGTAGCCGGAGGGACGACGGGAGGAACGGGATCGGCCATTAAACCGTTCATTGGAGACTCAAAGAGCTCGTAGTCGTCAAGACTAAACGGAGCGTCAGTCTCTGGAGCACTTGTCATGAGCCGAAAACTACCTGACTGCAGCTGTATGAGCTGGACAACTAGTAAAAATTTACGTAGGAGTCAGCTTACTTTTGCGATGGGTGAGTTGGACCAACCAGGGTCGTCACGCAACCGAGTGCGGAGAGCGGACTCTACGCGACGAGTTGCGAGAACGTGGCTGATAACGTGTTGCGACTAGAACCGAAGGCTGGATCGAAGAGTAGTCGGGATCACTAGCTCAGAGGTTAGGAGTGACAACGCTGGAGGTACGCAAGGAACGAAGGCCTGCACCACAGTAAATTTTATTTGGAAATGGACCTCTTATATACCTAGTAGGGTCGTACTCTCCCAATGGTGACCCAGATGAGTAATCTAGCTGGGAGCATAAGTAGCCAGATGGTCAGCTGTCTGAGCACGGAGCTGGGGTACAGTCCCCATCTCCGTACTCTAGTCTACATGACAGCTGTACGGCCGGAGGGGTTCTCTGACAGCTTAACTAGTGTGGGAACCCCGCTTCCTTTGTACTAGGCACGCGTCCTCTGTCTAGACGCCGTGAGTCACTCTCGTGAGTCACACGACCTAGCTCTAGTGGGATCTGAGCCCGACAGTCTTACACCATTATCTCCAACATATATTCTCCTGTCATTCGATTTGAGGTTCTTCGTCTGATCCTGAATCACGCAATGAGACAGAACTTGGCTATTCTTCAAGCCGACGTTCAGAATGCGTGAGTGAGGAGCTCATTTTCGAACCGCGTTAAGTCCATTTTCGCCGATTTCCAGTTTTCAACGGGAATAGAGTCCCCCTTGCATTGTGCCTCATGAAAGAATATCAATTCATGGGAACTCGCATGCGTTCCACTTCAAAATGACTGGGAAAATTCAACTCCTGCATGCGCTCAATGGTTCATCGGCAGTAGAAACGCGATTTACTCGAAATCGAAGGAATGGACTTGACGCGATTCGAAAATGAGCTCCTCATATGTCACCCCCGGAAGGATATCCTGTCAAGGATGGAAAAGTTCTACTGCTCAGAAAAGCTCTTTATGGAAGCAAACAGGGAAGTCTCTGTTTCTACCGGAAGCTAAGATCGGTTCTTGAATCACTCGGACTGACGGCTTCGGAGGTAGACCCTTGTGTTTTCCATGGACCTAAAGAACAAGCTCTGACTGTTTCCTCGTATGTCGACGATCTAGTTGTGATCGGAAAGACCGACAAAACAGTCATCGAGTTTCTAGAAAAAGTGAAACAGAGCCTTGAACTTCAATACGGAGAAATGGACTATTTTCTCGGTCTGGAAGGCAAGAGAACCGATAAAGGTTTGTTTCTGAGTCAAGAAAAATATGCCAAGGAGGTGCTTGAAAGGTTTGGCATGACTTAGTGTGAGCCAGTCTCATGCCCATTGCTGAGAGACATCTATTCCGAGGACACAACAGAAGTAGTTGATTTTCCGTAGAGAGGCCGCAGGCTCTTCGCAGTACCTTGTGCAGGTCACTCGCCCAGACCTTGCATTCAGTGTCAACTATCTTTCAAGAACGCTTGAGAAACCGCCACAAAGATCATGGAATCACGTCAAGCGTGTCTTAAGATATCTGAAAGTTACGGCGGACTACGGAATCTGCTACGAGAATAATGGAGATGAAAAGTATCAGTATTATACTGATAGTGATTACGCGTCTTGTCCCAAAACAAGACGGTCGGTGAGCGGTTATATAGCCACCAGCCGGCCGGCGGCCGGCTGGAGCGGGCCGCGCTCCGCGCGGCCCCCAGGGGTCGACCGCGCTTCGCGCGGTCGCTTGTCCCCCCCGCCGGCACCGGTTTCAGAAGCAGGGTCCAAGTGTGCGAGCTCATTGAGATGACTCGCGCTGTAAGGCCGGGCGCAAGCACGCGGCTCAGACTTCGTCGTCTTCTACGACGTCAGAACTCTCCGCCGCCCCTGACGCAAAGTAGATCCGCATTGGAGATGGCCGGAAAATCTGACCGATGAGATTTCCGTGCGAGTATGGGGTCGTCGGCGACGGGAGCTCCGAGTCGAACAACTCGACTCCGTTTTCGGTGCATTTTGTAAAACTTTTTGCCACTGTCACGCTTTATTAGTAAGTATGATGATGATGATGGCAAACAATGGTCCGATTCAATGGAGCAGCACGCTTCAGAAGTCGACTTCGCTCTCCTCATCAGAGGCTGAGTTACAAGCAGCCACATCACCGGCGCAGAACGTAATGTTTTTAAGCCGCCTTGCTGCAGAATTCGGGTACAGGAATACCCCGGATAGTACGGCTTCGATTTGTACGGATTCGCTATAGTACGGTTATTTTCCCCATACTATGACACACCCTCCTGGATCCATTACGCGTCCTAGAAGCGACGCGAACAGTTTCATCTTTATTGATGAGGATCTCAATCCAGAGCCCATCAATGTGTCTGCATGATCACACTAATTTGAGCCCCCAGGAAGCCGTGATCGCGAATGAAGAGGACTTCTTGGAGAAGAACGAGGAATCTCGCACTGATTCGGAGCATTCTACCCTCTGTTCCTCTGCGTCCAAGTCCTCTGAGACGCTCAGGAAGCGTCTGAATTTTCCATCAGCCTTGCCATGTATCTAATACCCCGATTAGTACGGTTTCGGATAGTACGGTTTGGCTTGGAACGGACCTACCGTACTAATCGGGGTATTCCTGTACACCGCAACACCGAACCTCTACATGGATAACCAGAGCGCTATTCATCTCATTACACAGCCCGACAAAAAAAAAAGTCATGACACAGAGAAGGTGAGATCAGTTTCGGGGTATTTCGAGGTCGTAGATTCCGAATCTGGTCGCAGAAATACTCTGTCTGATCGTATAAGCGAGTGATTTCGATTTTCGTGTTTCATTATTGATTGAATTTTTTTTCTCCGCTCTACGACGAGCTAGATTCATGAAAATTTTATGGCAAGTCGACCACTAGGGGAACTATCTCTGGTAAAATTTTCGTGAAGTTCGGTGCTCTGGTCCCCGAGATATGTATAGGTAATCGAAGTTCAATTTCGACGGAGAAATGACGGATACCCGGCTCTTCTCCGGCTGATAGCAGGAAAACTATAGCCCAAACAGCCGATTCCTTTGAGTGTCCCGTAGTTCCCGAAATCACGAACATTTTGAGACAAAGTTGAGCCCGATCGGATCAGCCGTTCACTTTTTATCGGCAAAAAACCGGGTACTGTTGCTTGAGGCTACCGCAGTTCACAAGGCGCCGATTCGGCGCCGTGAGTGCCAGCCGCCCTGGATGACAGATGGGGAGAGGAGGCGGAGAGAGGACAACCTAAAGCAAGCAAAATGGAGCGCGTTTATTGCGGAGGAAACACATCCCGTATCAATTGGAGGATACGCTCGAAGGGGTCTTGCCCCTGCAAGGTAGCATGCCAAAGCGCAGCATGCGGGAGCGAAAAACACCGTAAATGGCGAGTTTCACGGCGGCCGTACGGCGGCAAAGAGAGAGGGAAAAAGAAAGCGACAACAAACGGCCGAGCCAGCCGCAGCCCCCCAGCACGGGCTGGTGCTCGGTGCAATCAAAGGCCCCCCCGAGCGAAGCGAGGGACGCGAGCAGCTCGCGCCTGCTAGTTCGTGTCCCTCGCTTCGCTCGGGGGCCTTTGATTGCACCGAGCACCAGCCCGTGCTGGAGGGCTGCGGCTGGCCCATTGGCGAAAAACAGCCCGAAAAAGGAGCCGAAGTGCCGCGCGGGGTGGCGCTCTAAAGCTCGGAACACCATAGATCCGAGTTTTAGGGGGCATTCCGGCTCCTTTTTCGGGCAGTTTTTCGCCAATGGGCTTCGGTTTTTTGCCGATAAAAAGTGAAAGGCTGGTCCGATCGGGCTCAACTCTGTCTCAAAATGTTTCTAATTTCGAGACCTACTAGACACCCAAGGGAATCGGCTGTATGGGTTATAGTTTTCCTGCTATCAGCCGGAGAAGAGCCAGGTTTCCGTCATTTTTCCGTCAAAATTGAACTTCGATTACCTATATCTCAGGGACCAGTGCACCGAACTTCACGAAAATTTTACCAGAGATAGTTCCCCTAGTGGTCGACCTGCCATGAAATTTTCATGCATCTAGCTGGTCGCAGAGCGGAGAAAAAATCCAATCATAATAAGATCCAATCAATAATAAAACACGAAAATCGAAATTACTCGCCTATACGATCAGATAGAGCATTTCTGCGACCAGATTCGGAATCTACGACCTCGAAATACCCCGAGACTGATCTCACCTTCTCTGTGTCATTTTTGCTGTCGGGCAGTGTTATGAACGACAACTTCCATAAACACAGCAAACACATTGCTGTCAGGTCTTTCTTCGTGAAACAGGCGTTCGAAGAAAAGAAGTTGACGTTAGAATACGTACCGAGCGATCAGAATATCGCAGATATCATGACAAAACCAAATTCTAAGGCTACACTGTTTCATCTGAGAGAGCTTGCTGGTATCAGACCAATTCCTAAATAATCACATGTCTTTACAGAATGTGGGCTGTGATCATCTTCGCTTCCTTGCTCAGTCAATCGACGAATGCGTACTTCAACTACTCGGTTGACTGTCCGGGGAGTGCGTCTCAACACTTTTCAGTTGTACAATCACAGAGTTCAGCCCCACATATTTCATTCGAGAATGTCATGAAAGGAATGCAGTCTGCCAGATGATGTGGTCAAGAAAAGTGCCCTGCCTCAGATACAATGAGAAGGTCCTTGGAGGTGAAGATATCTGGAACGATTATAATGCCAATGCACATAGAAATGTGACCTTTGCACGACCAGCGAGCACCACAAGTGTGCCAAGCACAGAAGTCCCAACGACAACAGGCAATCCTGCAAGCAGCACATCGTCTACCACAGTTTCGCCGAGTCCTACTCCCATCCCAAGTGTATTGCCTCCACTGCTTGAAACAAATATGATAATATTTGTTTCAAGCAGTGGAGGCAATTCTCAGTCTTATCGGACTGAGCGGAATCGGATTGTTTGCTCATCTGGCAACCAGATTTTATCAGAGACGAACAGCCTACTCTGAATTGAATGATGAATCTGAAACTTTTGAATCTGAGCTTTTGTCTTGTTGGCTTGCCAACAATGTAGAGCCAGTTGAAGCAACAGCCGTTGACGACTCCTCGAGAGTCCACGAGGTTGAGCGGGTCCAAGATGATTCGAGAAACGAATCGACAGTCCTCTGGCTGGTCGACAAGATCGGAGTTAATTCTGTTGTTGATGTCCAGAGGTCGGTCGTTGGATCGCTCACGGGTTGTTGTATGATGGTTGCAGTGGACGTTGGATCCGGACTCAGAATATTCGTCATGGTTGTCGCTGCTTCCGGGTTCGAGTCGGTCGTAGTGGTTATCGTCGTTGTCGGAGTCGAATGAAAATTCGATGAGATCATTGGGGGCGGCGTCGATAAGGTCACCGGGAAGTCGGGCTGAGTGGGATTCGGCGGTACGGCAGGCGTCGACATGATTTCCGTTTGGTCTACTGGCACGACGGACGGGACCTTGAGCAGATAACAATAGCTCAGTAGGGCTAAACAAATGAAAATATGGTCACTATGAGATATTATTCAGTGAAGATTATATCAGGCAAGTAGCCACAGTGTGAACTTACAAAGCACGAGCGATATGGCTGCTCCGGTTCCAAGCGTGGTTGCGGTTTCACGAAGTGGGTGTCGTTTGCGATTCTTGAGGATTGACTTGGGAATGGAACCCAACTCAATTTGCCTTGATGACACGGCAGTCTTCGAGCGCTTCGGACATGAAATCGACGGGATTGTTCTCAGAAATTCTGAGATCCCCGGGTTCTCCATCGAGGGACACATTCTCGAATGTATCATCCTATTCTAACTCAGGCTCAATTATCCCTTGAAGATCAATGCAAACGTCGGACAAGCTTCTTGGGACAGTGTCCGACGCGGATCGAGAAGGAACTTCCGACCCGTCTTCGTCCGAGATTGATGACTTTGCGGTTCATTGACTGGACCGGTCAGATTCACTATACGGATTCTCCAGTTCATCCGCAATCCATTCGGTGTCAGATAATTGATCCGTTGATGATCTTGGGATTCTGCGAACCGCCGGCTCACTTGTGCTTCGTGAGAGACCGAGATTTCTGAACACATGATGTGGTCGTGTTTTGCAGAGATCCTCGGTTGGATCCATCCGTGGATCAAGCTCATTCCAACACAGGCACAAAAGATAAGGCCGTGTGTCCCAACTGCCGCGATAACTGAGAGATATCTGACTATACCTCATAAATTCCACGTCGGTAATCCTCTAGCGATCCGGCCGATGGGCACGTCTCAGCATGTGGTCCGCAAACGCAACTTCACGTGGGGTAAAATTCAGAACGGGCAATGAAAACCTACGATTTTCTCGTTCCCTGATGAGTTCTGACATGGTGCGTCTAGGGACTCCGAACAAGCTCATGGCGGAAATAGTTGTGAACGTGAAAACAAAGCATTCACTGAAAATTAGCAGATCACACCGGAGGAAGATCCCCGTGGAAGATGCAAAACGAATTCGGACACATGCACGTTTTGTTCGCCAGAAGCAGTCGACAAAATGAGAAGACGGTGGAGTCGAATTACAAAACAGCGACACATTTATTCAAGCAACTCTTTCAGAACAAGTTTGGCTTGGCGAGACCGAGAAATGAGTTTTGCTTCCATTTCCTCGAGAGCCTGCTTCCTGTACGATTCCTTGAATGAGTCGTCCTTCTTGCTCCATATGATGGAGGCAATTTTTCGGGCTGTGTAGAGATCATCAAGTTCCAGTTGATAGTATATGTGGGTAGTGAACTGTTTGAATCCTATGGCTTTTCGAATGGCAAACAGTTCGAGGTCACACAAAAGCCTCTCGAGTTCACGATAATAGTACTTCCTGGATGATTGATCGAAATCGGCTCGAACTGCAGCCGAAATCGAATGCTCAGGCTCCGAGTCTGAGGTACTGGCTGCACTTCCACTTAAATCATTGTACTCCATTGATGCAGATACCAGCTGCATCAAATGCACCTTCGAGCGGACGAAGTTCACTTACGGAAGTTTTGTGTTCCCGGGATGCACAGCATTTTTAGCTTGTAATGTGTGAACCCTCCTCCGCCATTGGGGGAGAATGTAGAAAAGAATGTCGTCAGACGAACCACACATATTACTGAAGGTAGCCAAGCGAGAAAACAATGAACTAAGAAACAATAGCTTTCTCTTCAGTGTTTGTAATCGGCTAGACAAAAGAAGCGCTTGGTTACGCATGTATTGTTTATTCAGTGGGTCACCAGGTCAGTGTCATATGATTGCCCCATACGATTGTTAGTGTTACCACGAACGGGGGAGCTGACCTTCAATTCGATATATAAGCACTCAAGTTTCTCAATAAAATTTAGTCCGCAGTTTGTATTCACCAACTACGCGTCGTCACTCGTTTCACTTGCAGCTAGCTTCCCAGCTCAGTAGCAGCACCAGTGTTCAACGGCAACAGGCGACTCTGTCGAACTCCTCATCGCTCAGTGACCGGAGAGCAAAGTGATAAATTGACTTTCAGGCCCTCGTTTTCCCTACACTTTCTTCTGTGTCTTATGACTGCCTTGGTGCTGATCTGCCATTGAAACGAACGGTCTTCACGTTACGATACCGTGTGTTGACCGTGATGGAGCACATCGCGAAACCCACCAGGTCGGCCTCAAACAACCAATTGAGAAGTTCTGATTCCGACCAGCGCTCATCCACCGAGAGTGATGGCGAGTATGATCCTCTCACGATCCGTCACCGTCGGGAAATCCGAAATCAAGCCTTACGGAGGATTCGCAGACGAGCAGTGCGCGAAGAGCAGCCTGGTTCCTTGACCTCGGTCAACGAGCCCGTGCGACGCCGACGCCGGGGAAGAGCACCACAGCTCGCTGGGTCTGCACTGGAGCAGCGTGCGCCGCCCGAGTTTTCCTTGGGCCCTATGAGCGCTACATGTCAGGAATGCGGGGCCAAGCATTTCGAAGTCGAAGTCAAACCGCATCATCCGGACATTTTCAGTGATGGCTGCGACCTGGGACGGGTGAACATCCGAAAATTCGATGATTTCCCACAGTTCCTCAAGAAGCTATTCGTTATCAATCCTCAACTCCCCGAGCCTCTTCGACATCAGCATCGTAATTTCCATGACTACATCATGAAGTTGATTCCGCCTCGGCGATGGCCTCTACGGGGGCCAAATCGCAACACCGCCCGGCCATGGACCATTTCGCTACAGAAAACATGATTAAATTTACCATAGAATAGGCCCGTTACATCCGGCAGCTGGCGGTTCTCGACAATACGGTCAGATATACATACTTGACACCGAGCAAGCAACTGAGCAACGACTACAGGCGCAAGAAAACCGTCGATGTGATGCGGATGTAATGAAAACGCTGCGTTCATTACTGGCCACGTCCAATCCTTATGCGAAAGCTTTCAAAATGATGAGTGAGATTGAGGCGGCCGAGAAGCGCTTGGCTGAGCAAGAGCAACGTTTGCCCCCCGTGTTGAGAATGGTTTTCGAAGCTACCTGTCTCCGTGGCTTGTGTTAGGGTCCAAACAGCGAAACCACGGTTTCTTCTTCGTTCACGGTTTATTGTGATCGACTTCTCTGGCGGTTCGTCACACACATTCCGCTTCATCATCCAAACTCATGTTTCATGCCTCATACTCCCAGCAACGATCAAACGACTACGAGGGACTGGTCACCCCGGTCTGCTCTGGCGTTACGCAAGGTTCCATCCTTGGACCCTTCCTGTGGAACATAGCCTATGACGGGGCCCTCAGACTCCCTCTCCCTCCTGGTTGCACGACGTGGACCCTCAGATCCTTCAACTCCACGCCAACGAAACCCTCGCGCGGATTTCCGCCTGGATGTCGCGGCGCGGGCTGAAAAAGGCTCCGCAGAAATCAACGGCAATCTTCCTAAACGGACGAAAATCGCAACCGCGAGTCAACATCAACCTCGACGGCCACACCATCGAGATATGCCGCACGGCCAAGTATCTCGGGGTGTTGCTAGACTCGGCCCTCACTGGCAACGCGCGGATCGATTACGCAGCTCAGAAAACGGGGACCGCAATCCGCGCGCTCACCCGGCTCTTCCGAAGAGTCCGTGGAGCGAACGACTTCCGAAGGAAAATTCTCGCCTCCGCGGCAGACAGCGTAATGCTGTATGCAGCTCCTTTGTGGGCACACCGCACGGGCACGGGGAGAGTACGCAAACTACTAGACAAGACTCAGAGGCCACTGTGCATCGGTATCTCCCGTTCGAATCGAACGGCTTTCACGGCCGCGCTCCAAGTCATCTCAGGTCAGATGCCGTACGACCTCAGGGCGAGAATCCTGGAGTACGGCTTCATGGCAGAGAACGGCTCCGAGGAGGAGGGCTTCACCAAGCAGGTCGCCCTGCTAGAGTGGCGGTCCCGCTGGAGCGCTATCCGCTCTCCATCTCCAGGTGCCTGGACGGCACAGATCATCCCAGACATCGCCGCATGGATCAACAGAAAGCACGGCACGCTCACCTACCCTCTAGCGCAAATGCTCACCGGGCACGGCTCATTCGCACATTACTTGGCACGCATCCGGCGCCTTGCATCTGGTATCTGTCCCCTCTGCGATAGTGGCGAGGACGACACGGCACAGCACGCGTTCGAAAGATGTCAAGACATGGGCTTCCTCCGAACAGAGTTCAGAGCAACCTCAACCTTCGGCGACCAGCCAATCAGCTGCAAGAGCCTGGTGAGCTTCATGCTGCTCGGAAGAGGGGAATGGACCGCGGCGGCCCGTCTGGCTTCCAGCGTCATCAGCTACAAAGACCGCACACTCAGACCGTTGCTGGCAGCGAGGGCGGGGAACCGCTATAGCGAGCCCGCCCGAGCGGGCAGAGGCTGAGCCAACTAGGGCACGGCGTAGATAAGAATAACAAAGAAACTCATGTATATATGGATGGTCTACGCCGACCCGTGGGGAAGGCGTGGCCCCACGGGCTCCAGCGGGGGGGGGGGGGGGGGTGAGATACCCCTGGTGGATGCACCGAACGAATATCTCCTGTGGAAGCGAAGGCGGGGGATCCGCTATAGCGAGCCCGCCGAGCGGAAACAGTCAAGCCAAAGAAATCATCCCGCCCTGCGTCGCAGGACATCGACACGCACAAGACCGGTGGCCCGCTTCAAAATGACCGCCAAACGCTAGTCTTTCATCGCAGGCTATACACCTGAAATGGACTCAAGACCCGACGGTCTCTCCAGTCTCCGCACAAGGAGGTAAGAGGGTTACCTGAAGTAATGCCTCTAGAAGGCGGGGCCAGGTCTCCGCACCCAGTCTTTACCTGGGTCAACAGAGCATACGGGTTTTAGTGGGTATTCACTCAGAAATGAGTGCGAGTCCCACCTAACCCCGAGCACAGCGAGTGTTAACATCCCCGCTGGCTCGGGGGAGTGCGTAAATGCATTTCTCCCACACCTCTATAAAAAACAAAAAAAAAGCCACCGGAAGAGATCACGCCTTGTGAGTAGCGAGCCACCGTACCCGCGTCACTTCCAATCTACCGTGACATCCACAGCGGAGCAGCCGACTGCCGTCATTATCCACCCAATCCTTAATTTTCAGATCGGTGTTCTCCCGGCTCTGGTAAACTCGGTATTTTGACACTGACAAAGAATACTACGAGGTCATACCTCGAGCGGACACGGGAAGAGCGTATGTAACGAGCCACATGAAGAACGCACAATTACCGCAGCATACCAGGGTAGACTTGCAGTGGATACCCTTTTTCCGAATTCAGAGACCTATTCCGTTCCTCCCCGTCTACCGTCATGTACTCCTCTTCTGGCTATCTAGCATCATTTGAGGAGCTCATTTTTGAACCGCGTTAAGTCCATTTTCGCCGATTTCCAGTTTTCAACGGGAATGTGGTCTCCGTTGCATTAGGCCTCATGAAAGAATATCAGTTCATGGGAACTCGCATGCGTTTCGTTTCAAAATTATTGGGAAAGATTCAACTTCTGTATGCGCTCAATGGCTCAGCGGCAGTAGAAAGGCGATCTACTCGAAATCGAAAGAATGGACTCAACGCGGTTTGAAAATGAGCTCCTCATTTGATGACCCCAGATTACCGTGCGCAATCAAAGAGAATCACCCAACCGTACGAGTAGCTACAGTGCTCACGGTTCTAGTGAAACGTAACGCGAGAAACCCAACGTCTTACGACGTCGAACCGTGCTCCCGCGCGATGATAAGCAGCCTCGAGGAGGGTACTTGGTCGAAGATCTTGCTGGTTCTTGTCGTTCACCGCCTGCGATTCCATGAGATCCGTACGGACAATAGTTTGGTCCTGGTGATGACCTCGATGACCTGGATTCAGAATTGAATTCTTAATAAAGTCGCCCTGAGTGTTGTGGGGTAACCTGCACCCATTCATGTAACGCCTCAAAAAGAAATATTATGCGCGCAAGACATCAGGAATCCCATGAGCTTCTTCCGCGGATACGAGGCGACAAGCTCTTCGAGCCGCAAGCTCCGATCGCGGTACATGCGCTTCGGGCGGCTCGCGCGACCCTGCGCTTCGGTGTTTGTGACTACGAATTCAGTTCTGGCTTGCTCCACTCTGAGAGTTTTGAGCAACTTAACAACTGAAGGATGGACAACACTCAGCCTACCCGCGGAATTCGAGTGCCAACCTTCCACCTCATTCGTGGTTCGGCTCATGCCATTCGAGGCTGCTGTGTAGAGGTTGCACCATTCGATTTTTATACGCGGAGGGTTTCTATCTCGTCCAATCCAGGTTGATTCGAAATAATTGATAAACTTTCGCAGGAGCTCCTCATTGAGGATCACAAACTGTGATTTCAACAGAGTAGCAAATGCCATCCGCACATCGGACTCCGGCACATAAGCTAGGGCACAAAACATTCTAAACCTCAGAGCAAAATCGAATGAACCCAAGTATTTCTCTCGGAGTGCCTCATCGTCTTGGATATGCCTCCAAATGCATTGATTGAAATGGAAGGCGCACCCTAGAATACCAGCGGATGGGAATGTTCTCTCCACTTCGTTCATCATACTCAGCTCGAAATCGACATGCACTGCCTGGGGCTCAAACCCATCCACCGCGGCACTGATAACCTCTAGCAACCGACGATAGGTATATACTAGCACTTTTCCCAGGGAGCAGCGCAAAGAGCGCGGGCACAGTATTGCCTTCGTCGAGCCGGACGTGAACCAAATAAAGCTGGTTGAAAGCGGGTGGGCAAACGCTAAAAGTTCCGTCCATGAGCCACTCTGGGCATTCTTGAAGTAACTTGACGTTCCGCTTCGTAGCAAACACGATTATGCGCTCCTTGTCACCCTCTCCGGAGTCGAAGTACAGGAAGGGCTCGCCGCTCGTTGTGACCTGTGAAGTTTCCAGCCATCTTCAGAATCATGAAATCTCCTTGAAGACGAGTTACTTATCGAGTTGGAAAAAGCTTTTTGGAAGGAACAGCACAAGAAATGACGAATCTGCTACCTTAAGAGCTTCGGGGATCTTGACTTCATCGCGCTTCGATGCCATGCTCTCGTCTCGAGGTGCCTGATTCCTTCTTGCATAGTCGGCTTGCCGCCTCATGAGTCGCAAATTTGGTAAGCGTCCGCGTACGGCCTCAGTGCGAACGCTCAAAACTACATCCGACACCAGGATCGACGACGGAAGCTCCTCCCGAGAGTTCTTTGCCGCATGCTTCAGCTTGTTCAGCTTGACTCGCAACGCGAGTTTCAAAGGGTCCGGCGCATGACTATGTTGCGGGTCCCCCTGTTATGGAAGTATCATGTTTCCGAGCGTTTTCAACTTGAGAAGTACCCTGAGATGCACAGACCTCGCCTCACCTCGTGCTTGTCGCCCTCCGTGACCACCCGGGCGTTGCACTTCTCGCTAGCACATCGCCATGAAGTCTTGGTCCCGTTCACGCGATCCTTACGAAACGCACAGCCGTTCACAACTAACAGGGGCTTGCCCCGAATAGAGCTGACATAATTCAATGGCATTGCGATGAAAAAGCAAACACGTGTTGAAAATGGAAGAGGTAGCCGAAAACGCGACACCCGGCTCCTATATTCCGTTCGCGGAAACGACGATCGCTCCGTCGACATCGAACACTTGCATTTCGTATCACACCCTTCGTGTGAGACGTCTTCTGTGCGCTGAAATCGGCCCTGCGCTGAGATCGGCCCCGCGCTGAAATCGGCCCCGCGCTGAAATCGGCCCTGCGCTGAAATTGGCCTCCACGGAAACGGCAGCTGGAGGACCACCGGGTAGGAGGATCGTTCTACCATCAACATACATATATCGGCAGTCCGAGGAATATGGAATAGAGCTATCGGGACGCAATGTCCATCATGGCACACCACGGGAAACCCGATCTGTTCTTGACGATGACCTGTAATCCGAAGTGGCCCGAAATTCAGAATAATCTGTTCCCAGGACAGACCGCAGCTGATCGCCCAAACATTGTTTCCGGCGTCTTTGAACTGAGATTGAATGAGCTTTACAACGATCTGTTCAAATTACACATATACGGTAGAGTTATCGCGTACGCAAGCGTCACAGAGTGGCAGAAACGTGGTTCACCCCACGCCCATATGCTATTGATTTTAGAACCCACTTCCAAACCCCGCACAGATGTGGAGACGATGTGGACAAGTTCTGCTGCGGCGAGATCCCCAATCCACTAACTGAACCCAGGCTGTACGGGGCTGTAAAATCGTTCATGATTCATCGGCGCTGCGGTGTCGGCTCCAATGCTCCTTGCATGAAAGATGGCGAGTGCAGCAAAAAAATTCCGAAGAAGTTGACTCAGATCACAACGATCAATATCGACGGATACCCCGAACTCCGTCGACGAAAGTATCAGCTCACGAGCGATGAGGAGGTCCATACCGATGAATCCGTTGTCCCTTACAGCCATTACTTGCTTTTGAAATTCAATGCTCACATCAACGTTGAGATTTGCGGCTGGATATCCACCGTTAAGTACCTCTATAAATATGTTTATAAGGGTTCGTATAAAGCGAGTTTGGTGATATCAGATACCACCGGTGTGGACGAAATCCGGAACTACCTGAATGCCCGATATGTCTGTCCGCTAGAGGCTATGCACCGAATACTAGGCTATGAGCTTCAACGTGAATCGCACGCAGTTTATCGTCTCGCTGTCCATCTACCCGACCAACAAGCCATCGTCTTCCAGCAGGGCCGTGAGCACGAAGCAATCCAGAATGCAAGACTCACATTTACCACCTTGACAGCTTTCTTCAAACTCAATGCCGAGTCCGCTGCTTCTACCGGAAGCCTTCCGCAAAACGTTCCTTCAATGCAAATCGAGTCCCGCAACTATCTCTACGGCGAATTCCCACAACATTACGTTTTCGATGCCAACGAAGGCCGGAAATGTAGACAGAGAACTTCGAAACCGATAATCGGTCGTATGTACACAGTGAAACCCAAAGATGTTGGGAGATACGCGATGAGGATGCTCCTCCTGAATTGCCAAGGAGCTGTGTCCTTCGAAGACCTCAGAACGATCAATGGGCAATTGTACCCTACATTCCAAGCAGCTGCGTTAGCCGGCGGTTTACTCGAGGACGACCGGTATTTCCGGGACAGCTTGTTGGGGGCAGCCACCTTCCAAATGCCCGCAGCCCTGAGAACCTACTTCGTAGCTCTTCTGCAGGGTGGGGCAAAAGTCGTTATCGGATTTGTTTTTCGAATCGCGCGCCAACCAAGATGGCGGCAATGTTGACATGGGGCGCGCTGTGACCGGCTAGGCTTGAAGTTTCACCATGGAGGTGGAAGAGCGGATCGAGCTCATTAAACTGTACTACAGGGGCGGTGAATCCATCACGCAACGTTTACGTGACTTCAACAAGAAACACGGTCACCGAAGCGCGCCTACGGAACGAAGTCTTTGGTTCAAAAGTTCGAGTCGACCAGCTCAGTTGTTGATGTTCCAAGACCGGGGCGCCCGAAAACTGTTCGTTCCGACAAAAACATCGAAGCTATGGCGGAAAGTGTGAGCCTTGACCCGAGCACATCGAGTCGACGTCGCACAGTGGGCCCCACAGTGGGCCGGCAGCGGTCTAAAATGGCCGCGCGGCGGTGGCGCTGCAGTCGCCGTGATTCGAGGTGAAGGAAACTCGATTGTCAAGTGAAAATCAATTTTGCGAGACAATTCTCCCACATTCGGCCAATAAATCTCGGTAATGGATGGAGGGTTGCCCTACGGAGTTCGTCCATTGATTAATCTGAACCTTGGCTGATGCGTTTGAGATTTTTCCGGCGTGAAGGTGCGCAGCTTGGAAGCAATGCATCTCAGACTCATGCAAGAAACGTGCAAAGCGAACGGGCGGGGCGTTGCGGTGTGCCGGTTCGAGCTTTTTATGATTTTTCAAGCACCCAGCGAGGCCCCCGAAGAAATTTCGTATCCCCCTGAATCCCCCTTCCGAAAATACTGGGTCTCTATCACGATCGAACCCGTGAATCGTCGGGTCCGATTCGTCTTCTCTGGCTCTTAGAGGCCCCGGACTTCCTGAAGGGGGACTTAGGGGGACACGAAATTTCCGCTTCCACGAAATCACGGCTCGCAGGGGAGGGCGTACGGAAACGGGGCTATGAATGCAACAGACGCGATAGACTTAAGTAATCATGGGCAATATAGTCAATGGGATGTTCGTTCCATCATTTCCCATCAAGGGAAGCTGTTTTAGCCGTCGGCGACAGCACCTTCTCGTTCACGGCGAGGGTCGAGAGCGTCCTCCTAACGGCTTTTTCCGGAGCGCGCGCGAATCATCTTTCAGGCTTCCGCTGTCCGTGAGCTGCCTCAGGTAGGTCGAGAGGTGTGGAGTGGAGACTTGCAAGTGAAGGGAAGAGAATGTAGGCAACTTCAAGGAGTCCTTGCGGCTTGGGTGGATCGTGTCTCGTGTCAGCCCGCCTGCGTGCTACGGTTTCCAGGTCGCTTGCCTCTTTGGCATCCAATAGTTGAGATGTAGGGGTAGAATTTAGAGAAGCCCAAGGAGTCATTGGCGGCTGAGCGCTTCAGCTCGGTCGCTGGCGAGGTTTTCCTGGGAGATTTCTTCTCTAGCCTCCAAGAGCTGAGGTTTGGGAGATAGCATCCAGGAAAGCCCAGCAAGTCCTTGGCGGTTGATCGCTTGAGAGTGGTCTTTAGCTGAGGTTGCCTTGCGGATTTTCTCGCTGGCCTCCAAGAAATGAGGTGAAGGGGATAGAATCCAGGCAAACTTGTGAAATCCTTGGAGGGTGATCTCGTTGACGAGGTTGCAAACGAGGCGATTCCAGGTAGATATTCAGTTTTGGAGTTCGAAAGGTTCAGGTTCAAGAGGCTAAGATAGAGTGAACCCCAATAAGTCTTGGGGCGTGAGCTCTCATCCGAACTCGTTCAGGTCGATGTTCATCTGAGAACCTCCGAGAGTTGAGGTTGACGAGGATCGTATAGAATAAACTATATTTTTTTTTGCGGGTTGACATCTCTCCCGAACTTGTTCAGGTCAATTTTCATTTGGTAACCTCGGGGCGTCGAGGTTGAAGTGGACAGGATCTCGTAAACCCCCATAAGTCTGGCGGGTTGAGATCTCTTCCGAAGTTGTTCACGTAGATTTTGATTTAGGAACCGCCGAGCGTCGCGGTTGAAGTGGACAGGATCTCGTAAACCCCCATAAGTCTGGCGGGTTGAGATCAGAGCCGTGCGCCACGCCGAATTTTCGGCGCCGGCGGCGGACCACAGAAAACGGCGGCGCGCCGTCTTGCGCCGGGATGGCGCCGTGGCGCGGCCGCGCCGTCCTACGCCGGGATTGCGCCGTGGCGCGATCGCGCCGTTGCAGGGCTGCGCCGCCCCTTGGATAGTTGAAATTCACACGGATGGGAACGCGCAGCAGCAAATATCTATTCTAGAAAGCAACCAAGACAAATATCTTGGGCACATCGGTCTGCGTTCGATGAATGCGTCGAACATCTCCGTGAATTCTACGTATCGTTCGTCATTGCCGTTGAAATTCGGTAATTTGATACTGTTGGCGAGCAGTCTTCGAGAGCCCCGACGCCGGTTGTCTTGATGTTAGAATTCTCAGCAGCGTCGAAACTGGGGCTCGGATGATCTGTGGCTCGATGAGCCGCTTGGGTTCAACGACTGAGATCTCGGTTCATCTTCTATCGAAACATAGTCAGCGATGTTGAGATCATCCTGAGGAGCCGAGAACATGGAGCTGCGGATGTCGTCATTCCGAACACCTGCATCATGGTGACCACCATCATGCATCGAATTATAGATGTAAATGGCACATTTATAGGAACAGATCTCACACAAGAGAACGTAAGCATTGTATCGTATGCCGTTCCTTCAATAAAGCACATAGTCAATCAATCAAACCGATGGACAGATTAGCGAATGCCTCGTTCAGCGTCGGTTCAGGATGAATTTGTTCTCCTTGCCGCGATATGAGCTGTTGCATGTTGTCTGAGGGGTAACTCATGAAATCGTCTTGTGGAGGAACCGACATCCTTCTATCAGTGGCTTCAGAATCGAACTGAGTTGAAGGATCTGGAACTTCTAGCTTCCAGAAGGAGTTTTCGATCTGCTGTCAGAGACCTTCGCTGGGAGAGGTGTATTCGAATTCGAATTTTCGAACCAGAGCTGCGATGAGGTCGGGTCGCCAGCCTCTCGGCAATGTCGCATCGCGTTAGGCCTAGCGGTAGCCGAGAGGGAGGTGGATGTTGGAAAACGGTAAACCGACGTTTTCCAAACTCAAACTTCAGGTTCGGGGCGCATTGGTGGTGGCGCACGGCGCGGGCCCGCCGAGCAGCGCAAGTCGGGGCTCGGCGGCGTGGCGCGCCGGCGAAAATTCGGCGCGGCGCACGGCTCTGGTTGAGATCTCTTCCGAAGTTGTTCACGTAGATTTTGATTTGGGAACCGCCGAGCGTCTAGGTTGAAGAGTATAACATTGAGCAAACCCCAATAAGTCTTGCGGGTTGATCTCTGCAGCTAGTCTGGTTCCTCGTGTTGTCAACTAGCTTAAACTCAAGGACCTCAAAGAGTCGAGGTTGCCGAGGTTTCCCCTCGAAGTCCCATCTACCCCACTCAACTTTCCATCTTTCTCTATTGCTTCTCGAGTTCTCAAACTTCCTTCCGCATTCATTTCCGAACGAACTTCATAAACTCGCTCCGAGTTCTTGTTGAGATCTTTATACCTCCGTTGTTGTTTGTTTCCCGTTGATTGTTCGTTGTTGCCCGTTCTTCGTTGTTGTCTGTTTCTCGTTGCTTGTTGCCTAGCTTTTTCGTCGTTGCTTGTTGCTTGTTGCCTGTTGCTTGTTGCCTAGTTTCTTTCGTTGCTTGTTGCCTAGTTTCTTTCGTTGCTTGTTGCTTGTTGCCTAGTTTCTTTCGTTGCTTGTTGCTTGTTGCCTGTTGTTCGTTGCTTGTTGCCTAGTTTCTTTCGTTGCTTGTTGCTGTTTTTCCGGGCAGTCTTTTGCTGACCCTCTGTTTGCCGCTGTGATAAAGGATTCTGTGATAAATATTTTTGTGTGATATAACGCTTTAATTTCTTCTATGGATATGCCCGCAATTGATCGAGCCGGTGAGAGCTTTTTCCGCTGTGCTGGATCCAAATATAGTACAGAAGTTTGGACCGATCGGAGAGGTCAATACCAGAGCGAAGGAGCCGGAGGGGTTGCCGACTTCAACCTTCCACGTGATAGCTCGGACCAGATGTGAAAGGCTTTTAAGCGTGGGCTGCAAATTTCGCAAGGCGTGAGTACACCGAAAGCCGTGCCAGCATGGCGCTCAGATCGAACCCGTTCATATTCGCCACTTTCCCGTCGTATTCAGCCATCTGTTGTGTATTCCAGGCCGCATCTGTGTTCGGTGCAGGGGAAGATTGGCAACGATGGAACGATCGTCCGGCTGGTTGGGGTGCACACCCACGAGCCGGAGCTCCGAGGTCACGCGGTCCGGGTCCGTGAAACGCGCAATGAGTGGCTGACGGAGATACAGTCGACTCCCCTTGGGAGCGTCACGAACATCATCAAGGATCACCGGCGCCCGCTTCCATCTGAAGTTGCCTCCGAAATCGCGACAGTCTCCCATCTTCGAAGTGGTCAACGCCATGCAAGCATAGTGACACCCCGATTGATTTCTACTTTGAGAGCTCTACACGATGAGATAATGAGCCACAGCATGCCAATTTATACACAAGCTCTGACCACGGAACCTTTACTAAGCTTCTACTGCCCGGAGCACGACTCCCTCCTCATTACCCTTTACAGTCAGCTACAGCTCCTCCGAGAGGTTTCCGTTCTGCACGCAGATGGCACCTTTAAGGTCGTTCCGCAGAAGCTTTGCGACCAACTGTTTTGTATACACGGCAACTGGAACGGCCATGTTAGTTCACGTTTTTTCTCCCGGGGAGCTTCAAGCTCACGTGCCTCGGCGAGCCCAGGCGCTCGAGGCCCTATCCATCCCTCGAACTGATTTTTCTTCTGATATTTTTCAGGTCGCATTGGTCGCTTGCGTCTTCATGCACCGCCGGATCACCGCCGCCTATCGCGAGGTTCTTCAGCTGCTGAAACGGGAACTACCGGGTCTCACCATCCCGGCCTACATGGGAGACTTCGAGCACGCGATGAGACCCGCAGTAGCTCTCGAGTTTCCGGAAGCCAGGATCTGGGGATGTTTTTTTCACTATACACAAGCTCTAGTCAAATACGCGAGTGCCCCGAGGGTGGGCCTCGCGAAAGAACTCCGACGCCCGGGTCGCATTCGAGCTAAGTTCTTATGCTTTACCACCCTAGCATTGCTCCCACCAGAGGAAATTTATACAGCTTTCGATTTTTTTCCCAACGTGCACTCCAAGTGGACCATCGCTTCCGTCCCTTTCTTAACTACATGAGGACGTTTTGGTTGCAGGGAATCGGCGTTTCCAGGATGTCCGTGTACAGAGCACCATGCAGGACCAACAACAATGTGGAGTCGGCCAACGCCGTTTTGAAGCGCAGGGTTAGAGTTAAGGGCTCCATCTGGAATCTAGTTGGTGAGTCACGGTTTGCGTGTTCTATGCTCCTCACGACGTGATGAACTTTCTGAGCTCACATTCAGGTTTATCTATGTACAGCCGTCATCGTGGAGATCTTCCAAGATGTCGCGCACGACAACGGATGTGCAGCCCGCGGCGTTGCGCACATCAACTCCAGGCCATCACGCGTGACAATCGAGAATGAGATAAGGATTACTGAGGCATGGTATCTCCTCGATAATGGACTCATCACTCCTATGGACTTCATCAGGCGTCTGCGGGAAAGGAGAGGCGGTCGTAAGTGATCCTCTGACGCCGTTTCATCGCGCGGTAGAATCTGGTCAGAAAGCTCTGAAGAGATACTGACGAAGTTGCTACCACTCTTTCAGCACCCACCGCCGGCGACATCTCGGACGATGAAGAAAACGACCCGGCGGCAGCGATCCCGATAGTAGTGCACGATCACGGCTACTCGAGAGATTGAAAGAGAGCCTCTACTATTGAAGGATTAACCTCCTTCTCCGTCACCCGCTTTTTGCAGCTAGTCCGATCCGCGGAATCCATCAAGATCAACTATGAACCTGTGTCCAGGGCGCGCGCTACCTACAGTCCACCGCAGGAACGCTGCATACCGCCGCGATTTTTCCGCTGACATAGCGGGCTCGCTCTCGGGGATAGCGACATTTTCTCTGTGCCCCCGACCGCCCGCCTCCGACGGAATGCGTTCATCCTTACTGCTCGTCGTCTTCGTTTGTTGTGCGGGACGACCCTTCAAACAGTGCTGAGGCGCAGGCAAACGACTGGAGAAGAAAGAAGCATGAACTTGAATGAAAACACTGCATGGCCACAAGAATCATCGGGTCTAGGACATTTCCTCGAAAAAAAATGGCCGCCTCGCCGTCAATTGAGCGGGCGAATCTGGAGAGGCGTCGATTCGAGCATTGAGAGAGTCAGCGGCGGGCTTCTGCAGCATGTAAGGTGCTCCTCACGTCTGGCAGCCGCCATGTTCGCGAGCGTCTCACTGATTGTGAGTTGTGGAAGCTGTGATGCAGTTTCTCCCAAGCTCTGTCGGCCTGAATCCTCCTGACAATGGAAATGTCGCTCAAGGGATAACGTTGCACACTAAGGCACGCAGCAGGGGCACGAGTCGCTCTGATGGCCGTTTCGGAAGAGAGGGGGAACCTTTTCAGAAGAGCCGAAATTCTGCAGTCACTGATCGCGAGCGGGGTCTCCAGCATTCGCGTTGATATGCGTGATTGCAAGTGCAATATTCCTTACTCATTTCAATCAAACCGAATTTCAGTGGAATGGAAAGAAGCGCGCTTTCCTCGTCTCAGAAGAATGGGCTTGACAACACGTCGCGCAAACTCCAACGAATATTCCCAACGAGCAGCTTTCTACAAACGAGGCTCCCATTGATTGCGGGAGGTCGAAATTTCCGGTTCAGCAAATCAAAAGTTCGAAGAAAATCCTCAGATCACTTCGATATCCATCAATCTCGCTACCGGCTCAAACAGAAACGCTTCTTCTCGTTGAAAGCTGGTCTAAAAGATTCCCAGGGAAAGTTTGATCTGTTTCTTTCCTCATTGTCAGTCCTAAGGTACCCTGTATGAGCAGCCGGAACTCTGCGATTCCTCTTCTGACGAGATGTCGACGAATACTAGAATCTATTGTACACGTCGCCCCAAATTTGTGGCGGAGACCGCGCATCATATCAGATCCTTCCTGTCAAATAAAGCGTCCTCATTATGTATTACCGAAAAGCATTCTTGCCTTCAGCTCAGGGGGCGAGCAGGAAAATCCTCCAGGTAGAGTCCCGAAGAATGACATCCTGGACGGAATATTCTCACGGAGAAATTGACGGACGGAATGCAACTCGAGATTCGGAAAACTTGGGATGGGGAGCTTCGCTTCGCAAGAATACCAACGACCTTTGGCCTCACAGGGCTTCACAGACGTCCCAGAAAATCTTGCATTTCAGCTCGACCTCAGTTCCGAACTGTCATGGGGGGGGGAAGGGGGCGTTCTCCTGAAGGTTCCCGAAGACTCCGGAAGAACCTTCGCATTCACGACGTACAAGTTGATGGAGACGAACGAACGCAGTTCCCTCCACCGCATTCAGCTGCGGTCATAACTTTCTCAGGCTCAAGAAACCAACATTGCGAGGAAACATGATCTGATGAGCGTGAATCGATGGTGATTCCCATGCGCGAATCGCGAATAATGGAGATTTACGCGAAATATCGGATGCTTCAATATAGAGCCTATGAGCGAATTGACGAAGCTTCTCAGAAAATTGCCGCGAATTGCGAATTATCGGGGGTGCGGATTATCGGGAATCTACTGTATTGCATCTCGATTTTCACTGGGAATGAAACCGGGGAAATTCATATTCAGCTGCGATCTCTCCGTCCGGAGGTTGGAAGAACATATGGCGCTGAGGCGATTTTGGGCTATCAACAGCGTATCTTCATCTTTGGTCGGTGTTGTATCTGAAGAGATCAAAATCCGGGAATGTCCTAGGTAGCATGAGGCACTTTCCAGGTGCTCAAACGGCTGTCCAACAGCTGAGAAGCATTCGCCTGCGGCTCCGGGAGTGCAGGATAACTCCTGTGGCAAAAGATCGCCAGAATGACGAACTTTTTTGATCCCATGGGGCGCTGACAAAGACCGCAGTGGCGGTGCCAGCATGGAGCTATACCCGCTCCAGCTTCCCGAAATTCTCTGGAACCCATCTAATATTGATAACAGTTTGTCGGAATGTCCTCGGTATTTTTGATTGGAATAAAGATATGTAGGTCCGGCGACATCCGACTCCCAAAAAAACTATTTGCAATCTCTACTTCGCCCAATCGTCAATATATAGTATACATACGAGTCAAAACAGACCGAACCAGGTTCAAGCTCCAGACCGGAGCGAAAAAATCACCGGATTCCAGCTTCCCAAATGAAAAATGCTAGCGCTGCCACTGCAAAGACTCCCCTCGAATATGCGTTGGAAATCGCGTGAAAATTTTGGTCCAGTGCGAGGAGCCTTCGCTTACGGATTGATGCTCAAAAGCGACGACAGCGACAACAAGCGCCGGAATGAAAGAAGTTACGAGGATCCCTCCGAGGTAGCGCGCCAAGTTCCGGCCACCATAGCAGCCGCCGCGCTGAACTACACTGTGAGTAACCGGGAAAACCGTCGCGGTCTCGATCTCGTTATGGAGCAATTTGCTCGTTCTTTCCTCCCTTGCGAGGGCACTAAATTCGGCATCACACTTTGGTGTGACCGTAGCGGTGCTTATCTAACAGATGGATCGACGGGAACAGCGGACTACTTCTTCCATCGTGACAGTGAAACTAATGATGGACGTTTTCTATATCTCAGATGCAAGGAGCGTTATACGTAAGTCGATCCCGAAAGAAGGTCAAAGATTTACTCCCTCCGTCCCAAAATCGGAGGCCCGGATTATCGGAACTCATCGACATAACTTATCTCCGCCGAATCATCCGAAACGAGAGAAGATTTGATGAACTTTTTGACTTGTCAGCTAGCAGCTCGAGAAGGGGTTCCGTCTTGCGCGCCAGAGAGCTTTCCAGGTCAATGATGGTCTCCCATATCTTTCCTTGGACAATCTCATCCAGGGTTAATTGATCAAACCCTGCTGCGTGATGTCGTTGTTTCTGTATTTATGTACGCTCTCAACTAAAACATTATATCATTCCCATTTTCGAATAAAATGGTGTTCACGTCAAAAAATTAAGGCGGCCATCATCAATTTCGACATGATGAAATGATATACTCGAAGAACACACTCTGTAGATTGTAGGATTCAAATTTGGAAATTATCGAATATCTGAAAAGCATCGAAAAAGCTCGAGTATGTTGGCTAATTCGCTCACGTCGGAACAAGCATCGTGGTGCTGTCCCAAAATAGTGGTGCCAATCGACTTTTGGGGCGCGGATTGAGGGGAGAACGGCGAGTTCCGGAATAATTGAGCGATGTCTGCAAAGACTACTCTATGATGGTCCTGCGATCCGAATTCTAGGATGTCAGGACCCTCGGGACTCTCAGAAATGACGCGGAACCAAGGCCAGTCCGCGAGCTTCTTGTAGGAAGAGCTCCAGAGCTGGGAGTGCTCCCTCGATCTACTTGTAACCTCCTCTCTCGTCCGTTAATTGTGAATGAAGTTCTCCGGTCTGTCTATCTCGATTGTACATGAGGACCTCATTCATTCTACCATGCAGGGAGTCCGATTCCATTCCATTAACACAGGGTAGGGCCAGGGGCGTGCACAGGATTTTTTTTTGGGGGGGCCAAGGGCACTTTGTCAGGGTTTTGGCAGGGGGGGCAACAGATGATGATGATGATCCCTCCCGTAGGACTCTATGGGCAGGATCGAAATTTTGGGGGGGGCCATGGCCCCCTCGGCCCCCCCCCCTGGGCACGCCCCTGGGGAGGGCACCGAATGTGTTAGAATTCACAAATGGCACCACTATTTTGGGACAAGAATTTGACCGCAAACGGCACCAGTATTTTGGAACGGAGGGAGTATTAGAAAGATAAGCAATGAGAGGACATCCGTCTCGGTCGAGACGTGTCAACTAGCAGTGCCCATAATCCGCAGGGTCGCGGACTTCAATGCAGACCTTAAAAAAAAAACATCGCGTTACAGGAAGGACATATTTTGCAAAGTACGTGCCAAGATAGCGGTCCCGAGTGGCCAGCTAGTGTACGTCAAGAAACAGCACAACCATGCACCGGAGTACGGCGGTCGCGGATATGAGGTGTACGCTTCCAGAGGAGCTTGGATTAGGGCCCTGCGTGAAAATCCAGCGCTGAAACCGATGGATGCAGTGTATTCTGAACGACGGAAGTGAGTATCGGAACGGATTTGGAATAGCCCGGTCGAGACATACTATATCGATATCCCTGAGGAGGCTCCTCAAAAGTTCGTGAGCTAAGCAGCGGAGTTTCAGGCTCGACATCGAAGTAGCGTCAGAAATCATCCCAGTCTCCCAAGGGCGAACTGCGCGAAGGCAAGCTGAGCAGGGAAGACCCCCTAAAGTGGTCAACCTGGAAGAGCTACACATGGCCATCGAGACACAGGAAATCCAGAAGTACACCGCCACGCAAGACAACGAGCGGCTATTGAGTTTTCGTTGCCCGATACACAATAGCCTTGTCATCTCAACGCGTCGTCAACTGGAACTTCTAAGAACAGCTACAGTGATCCAAGCAGATGCAACCTACAAGACCGTTCCTACCGGCTTGTGCTATCAACTCTTCACCATCCACGGAAACTGGCAAGGCCATGTAAGCAATGTTTCTCGAACTTTCACGCCGTTCTGAACATTCATGTACTCTCAAATCCGTATAGTGTGGTAAGTCTTGTTCTGACTCCTGTTCCTTATATTTCCAGGTGGGACTGGTAGCTGTGGCTCTCATGTGGGCGCGTTCGGCCGAGGCGTACCGAGAGGTGTTCCAAGTCATCAAAAAGGAGGTTCCCGGACTCATTGTTCTCAGATACATGGGCGACTTCGATGCTGCGATGAGGGGAGCAGTGGCGTATCTAGCCAAAGTGCCGCCCGGGGCGGATCTAGAAAAATTCGAAGAATGCCGCCCCCTGGAAGCGCCTACGACGTGGAGCGACAACCAAAAAAAAAAAAACGACCCGCTGTAGGGCATAAATCAGCAAAATGCCGCCCCCTCGAGAGTGCCGCCCGGGGCGGACCGCCCCCCCCCGCCCCCCCCTAGCTACGCCACTGGAGGGGAGCCGTCCGGGCTGAATTCCCTGGCATTCACACCTACGGCTGTCTCTTCCACTATGCACAATGTATCGTGAGGTATGCCAGCAGGCCGGAAGTGGGACTTGCAACAAGCATCAGGAATTCAAACTCGGTGCATTCGAAGCTTCTGTCTTGCTGTTCCCTCCCACTGCTCCCCGCACAATATATCAGGGAGGTGTTTGAAGAGTGTGCGAAGGAAGCTGAAGCTGTAGACAGTCGTGTGAGTATAGGAGATATCGTGCAGAGCACATTAAGCTTGAAATCATGTGACCGTCAACCCTGTTGGCAGATCAAAGACACCAAGTTCATTTCCAGTTCAAAGCAGTTGTCGAATACATCCGTCAGCAGTGGCTTGGTATCGATGGTCCGGAGCAACTTTCCCTTTTCCGAGCGCCGTGTCGAACGAACAACGCGGTGGAGTCCAACAACACGCTCCTGGCGTCGTGGCTCAAATGCCATGGACCGACATGGGAACTGATCGGTGAATATATCTCGGATATACTATATTTCCCATGGTTTTGATCTACCTCCGGAGATGTTTTGTATCAATCGACGCCGTCTCACAAACTCGATTCTCGTTGTAGCTGCCATCTGCAAGCTTTCCCAAGACGTCCCAGTCGACAAGAGATCCCGTGATAAAGGCCACGTTAACATCAGATCTGTTCCGGGAGTCCAAACGCGAATCAACAACGCCCTAATACAGATGAACTGGGACCGATTGGCTACTGGGTATATCAGCCCGAAGATGTTCATTGACAGAGTTGAATTCCGAGTTGGTGGCTGTAAGTTCTCGAGCCGATTCATCATGTGCATTCTCATATATTTCCAACACCGCCTGATTGGTAGTTTCTTAATCTGCGGCTGTCTTACTCTTCAACTTCATTTCACAGCTCGTGACAAGCGAGAAAAGCGGTCGAGGAACAAGGATTCGGAAGCTCACGTGGATGACAATAAGGTTGCCCGTCATGTCACGCTCTGGGGGAAGAAACGGTCTGCAAAAGGAGCTCTACAGCATCATCAGACGTCGGGGGTTGAAAACTGGATGAAGATAGACGAGACAGTTGCAGCGGGAGCGACGGAAGATCGCGTATTAGGAAGAATCATCCACGACCACTCGGAAAATCTACCGACTCCAATAGACCACGATTACTCGCTTGCGCCATTGAATCTCCCCTTCCACTCAGACCACGATTATCTCCGAGGTCCACCAAAGGCGGAAGAGCACGAGAGGAATCAATATCCAGGGGATGAAACAAGTCCATCCTGTGAGAACTACCAGGTGTCCGAGCTAGGAGAAGATCAATGTAATCAGCTTCTTGAACTCCAAGAGCTACAGTCCAGTGACGAGGACCAAGTAGACTCTCCCGCCGATGGTCCCCAAGTTCCACCAATGTCTCAGAATATGCTCAGTGTCATCAAAGAGGAACTCAGGAAACCTCCAAATCAGACACTCGTGAAAATCTCGAACTTCTCTGTCACAAGGATCGACCTGGAGACTTTAATCGGGCTGAATTGGCTGAACGATACCATCATAGATGCGTATATGGATCTGATCGTCAGACGCAACGCGAGCCAACCCTTCTCCCTCAAGGTGTACGCGTATAGCTCCTTCTTCCTCAAAGTCTACAACGGACGGCTTCAATACAACACTGTTGCTCGCTGGACGAAGGATATCGACATCTTCTCTCAAGATCTTCTGATGTTCCCCGTCCACTCTGATAACCACTGGTCCATGGCGATCGTTGACTTGCGATTCAAAGAGATTAAGTTTATGGATTCTCTGGGTCGCCAGAACATCGAAGTGCAACAGAACCTACTGTGTTACTTGGAGGCCGAGATGGCCGAAAAGCTGGGATACTTGCTCGACGTGGACGAATGGGATCTCCCGATAATTCTCGATCTCCCTCAGCAGCACAACGCATCCGACTGTGGAGTGTTTGCCCTAAAGTATGCAGACTACGAGGCTCGAAATGCCCAGATGAATTTCACACAAAGCGACATGCCTTACTTCAGATCCCGAATTATGTACGAAACCAGCCACCTCCGCGGCCTTCGGCCGCTCCGGTGGCTGGCGAGGCGTTCGTTTCGGGGATGTAACTCCAGGGTAGGACTGGACGGGCTCGGATTCCCGATGAATGTAATGAGTTTTGGGAACTATTTAAAAATTGAACATAGAGATTGGACGTGAACACAGGGCGGTGGCAGGTTTGATAGTTTGTCATGCAATCTAGTCGTTTCGGAATTGAGAATGATGATCAACAGTTTATTCAAGGTTTCATTGAGATGAATTCGATGTTTTTCACACGTTGGTTAGAGATTTCTCTAAACGCTGAATACTGCGGATTGGTGTTGAGGTGTGCGCTCATTTCGTTTGCCGAACGTGGGCAGCGCGACTGGGTTCCGGTAGATGAAACAACTCCCGCGATATCCCATCCAGGCGCGGAGGAAGGCTTCCATATTCTGATGAAAGTCGGACTTCGGCTTGCGGCGATTGCCAACATTGTGAGCAAGCGGTTTTCTCCTTCGGCAGTGAATTGAGCTGAGCAGTAGGGTGGAGCGAAAAAACTTTTTTTCCGAAATCGAGGATTCCCTAGTGCTGAAATCGTGTGGCTGGTGAGCGTGATTACTCAAAAAAAAACTGCACTCCGTGGCACCACATCTTCAGTCTGCGCATTCCACTCGAAATTTCGGTGTTTCATAGAGAATTGTCGAGAAATCGGAAATCTTCCCACAACGTCCCAGACATCCGCTGAAGCATTGCAACCCCAGAAAGGCTGCAAAAAGATGGTAGGATGCCTGCACGAGCCGCAGGCTGTCACTGGCGCAGCAGAAAACCGGAGAAAAAATGACAAACATTGCTACTTTTTCACGTAAAGCCTTGAAACTTTGACTCAAATGCGCAGACTGAAGATGTTGTCCGACGCACCTAATTTTTTTTCTGTTTGATACCGACTACTGTCCACACGATTTCAGCACTAGGGAATTCGCGATTTCGGAAAAAAAGTTTTTTCGATCCACCCTACTGAGCAGTCTTGTCGTTATGTCGTGAGGTATTCGGCAGGAACCTTGGTTTTCGGCCTGGCTGAAAGGAATAAATCTTCGTGCTCTTCCCGCTTTTGATGGAATTTCTCCTCTCGTCACCTCTCGTCAGTACGGTATCGACGATTGATCGACGATCGGGATGCCTGTCTCTTCAGTATTTTAGGAGTGATCGTCGCTGTCCTCGGGATCGATACCGAAGAACAAAACTTCACCCTCATGTTCCCGAACTTCAGGCGAGTTCTTTGAAAAGAACATCGGCAGAAAACATCATGGATCCGATCGACTGCGTTTTCCTTCCCAAGTCGGCGCTTGGGCTCTGAAATCCTTCACCATGTTGGTCACCCACGATGCCCCTCTAGTAGAGTCCACGCGGACTCGCTCGAGAAAGCCCTTACGAAAGCTCCCTCCTCGAACGCAGTTCTCTACATAGCACTGGGAATCAGGGGCGTGCACAGGATTTTTTTTCGGGGGGGGGCCAAGGGCTTTTCGTCAGGGTTTTGGGGGGGGGGGCCAACAGATGATGATGATGATCCTTCCCATAGGACTCTATGGGCAGGATCGGAATTTTGGGGGGGCCGTGGCCCCCTCGGCCCCCCCCCCCTGGGCACGCCCCTGCTGGGAATACTGAGGCATGCAGGGCACATGTGTTGCATACTTCCGAGATCATGCGCTTCGGCGTAGCGGTGATCGAGGTACCTTGCCACGCCTATGATCGTTCGTTGTCTTTGGAGGCTTGTTGCAGCATGGGATCTGCGGTGTGCAAGAACATCGGTTGAGCGTATTTGTTCTTTCTCGACCTCCAGTTGACGTGCTTGCAGAATATCGCGTCGCTCGGTGTTGGCAGTCCGATCCGCGATGGGTTCTGTCTCAGTACGGGAGACCCGTTGAATTCGACGCTGCCGTGCGTTAGCTAGTCCGTCATTGGCCGTCCCTTCGTGCGGTCTCCGAACTCGGTTGCGTCTTGTTTGCTCCCTATTCAATCTTCGACGTTGTCGCGCAGTATGAGTTCGAACTGGGGCATAGTAAAACTCTGCGGATGGGACACCTTGTCGAAACGACTGATTGTGAGTTGAGATGTCGTTTTCTAGTGAGAAGCCCATGGACAGGATAATTGTAGAGCTGAGATTCAGGAGGCCACAACTCCAAACTCAGAAGGGGCACAACTTTATCTGACCCACAACTGGTTCTTAGGCTGGTTATCAGGGGAGTCTCGATTCATTTCTCCCGGAATCGACTGATTTTAAGGATTCGAGAAACGGAATCCAATTTGAACCTCGGCTCTTCCATGTGCTCATCGTGCGAAGGACGGTATATCGTGCACCGGGATGCGAGGGATTCTCACGCGAAGTTGGGGTGGTCACTGGTGACGATAGTCTTGATGCTTGACCTTGTTCTTGTTCTTCGGAGCTCCCGCTTGCCCTCGAAGGCTTTACTAATAACTCTAGCGGCAGGGAGCAGGCCGTGATTTCCACCCTCCAGGAACATCGGACGGAACAGTCGGTCGGCGATTGGCCCGAGGTCCCCAGTAAAATCTCCTGTAATATGGCGGGAGAGCGCCAGCCGGGACATCATAGTCATTCGTCCTCCGTCGAGACGCACGCCAAGAGAGTTGATGATCGCTTCGCTGATGCCAATTCTGTGGACAATATGTATAAGACATCATGACTGCTTCAGGAGACTGAAACTGCTCTTCATTTCACGATGGGTGGAAGCGGGGGCGGCAATTCTTCAATCCGAATCTTCGTCATGGAGGCAATGCTGCAGATGAGTCGCGTTCTTGTTGGAGTTTCACCTGGATCCAACGTCGGGTTCCAGGCTCTCCTATGACGAAGGTGCGCTAGCCGGGACCTCATAGTGGAGTTTCGTCGAGATGCACACAGTGGGGCACGATGCTTAACTCGACAATGCCGACTTCTGCGCGCTTGAGGATTGCTGAGTCCAGGCCACAAATCCGCCATCCTACCGCCAGCGACAACGCCAGCCGCGCAACAGAAAAGATCCGCGGCGTCTACTATGGAAACTGCGGTGTGCAGCTTCGTCTCCTTTCGCCAATCTGTGCGCTGCTTTGTCAACATTCGACTTTTCGCTAATTGATCGAACTGTGGAGCCACCTATCGGGGATTTCTGGTACTTTTTTGCGTTCGAGACCGGCGAAGAATAATATTGCGAATCCGCTTGTTCTTCGCCGGAGTCCTCCTGTTTTCTAGGAGGAGCTTTCTCAGGGCTGGAAAGGATTACTGCGCTTCTCAAAACTTAGGACTTCGCGAGCGCTGAGGCGAAGTTCTGTACACAGACGGACGGACATAGGTAGCGGTTTTCTCAGTGGGGGATACTTCAATCCACGCTGCTATCGACCGGATATGGGAAGAACTGGGTCTGAATCTCGCATCGGAGAAACCTCAAACCCTTCAACAACGGATCTTCTGAAGAACGGTCTCTTTCAAGACCAAAAAACGGCCTTTTTCAAGGCCAACAAAAAGGACAAGATCAGCCTCTCTTCGTTCGCTCGAGGTCGAACCTGTGACATTCATTGATATAATTCACAAGATACTTCACTTCGCTTTCAGGGATGACTGAGACTTAACCCGAGAGGCTCCATGATGCCGGACACAAGACAAAAGCCACATTTGGCACCGATAAGCGTCGTTTCATCGAACAGACGCAGCTTATTGTCAGAGTGTCGCGTGTCCGCGTGTTCTCTGCGAGGTAGACAACCATAGGGCAGATCAGGTCCAGGAAAAACGAGGACTCATCCTTCCGCAGGACTGCGTTGACTTTTCCGCAGAGCCATCCGCCTCAACAGTTTGAAACGTCTTCACCTATGACCCGTGTCCTACGGCACAGGACTACAGCTTCCCGCTCCTGGGGCTCAACGACGGATACTCTAATTTGGATGTCGGAGTCGTCGCCAAGTTCCGGAGTGCGAAAAATTCGTCGAAGCTCGCATGGTTGGAATTTACATGTTCGAAAGTGCACTTCACTTGCCTCACCCCGATCTTGCGGACAGGCGCTAAGCCAGGTTTTTATCTTGGGGCGTCCAAGACCATTTTCGCCTTATCTTGGTTGGGGCGGGGTGAAGGACGATGCTGATAGCTCCAAAATGTAACCTTATGGGCGAGACAAAAATCTTAGGGGAGGAGCAAGGCCCCGTGCCTACGCTCGTGCTTGAAGACAAAAGTAGTCGGCCCACATATGAGGATGATTATCTCATTCGTTCGTGCGCTCACCGGTTCGCTCGCGGAAAACCCAGCGACGACGTATTTTTTCTGTCGCTCAGACGATTAGGAAATAGACACCCCATCGAAATTGAATGTGAGAACGTGTACGAAACGTGACAGCAGCTACACTCCGCGACAATAGTATAACCCACCCCGATTTCTTCGCGATTTCCATTCAAAGTGTGCTCTGATTTTTGTGAGCTTGATGTGGGATTTTGAGCAGCTCCACGCATGAACTTGGGGCGATAAATCCGGCGATCTGCGCGAAGGCCGCCTATTTAAAATTCAAATATACAATTTCAAGGTGCGTCAATAGTATAACCCAGTCATTTTTTTTTTCTAGAAAACATATTTATTCCAGCAGGAGCGGTGTCAAACTGATCTCTTAGTACTTCGTCGGTCCTCCTCGCATTTCCAGAACCGAGATCATTCGATTTGGCAACGATTTATACAAATCCCGAACCGAGTTTTGGGGTAGAGCATCCCATTCGGCTGTCAGGGCTTCCTTGAGCTCCGCGACCGTCTGAAACTGTCTCCCGCCACGGAAGACAGCACGTGAAAGGCTGCTCCACAAGTTCTCGATGATATTCAGATCGGGCGAGCACGCAGGCCATTCCAAAACTCCAATTAAATCGTCTTCAAAGTGTTCTTTCACAATCTTCGCTGTATGAACTGCCGCATTATCTTGTTGGAAGATGAAAATTGGGTCGCAGATCTTTTCGGCGTGCTTCCCCAGTTGATCCTTCAAGAGTTCGATGTAACCTCGACTGTTCAATCGATTGTCTATGAAGACCAAATCAGTCTTTCCATGATATCCAATACCCGCCCACACCATTACGCCACCACCACCCTTCTGACGTCGACTGAGGATGATTTCTTCTTTCCTGAGATCATGGAAATAATACGAATTGCCGTCCGGACCGTCCAGATTGAATCGTTTTTCATCAGAGAACAGAACTCGGCGCCATTGATCGGGTCATCTGACGTGTTTGCGAGCGAAGGACGACCTTTCTTCTTTATGCCGTGAAGAGAGCGGGGGTTTGCGCTTCAATTTCTTCCGCTTGAGGGTCTCGCATGAGGCAAGGTATCTTTGAACGTTACGAACTTTAGTTTGGACCTTCGATTCCGCAAGAATTTCACGACAGGTGAGGAGACTGTTCGAGGCAATCCTCGAAATTGCCCTCTTTTCGCGCAATGACATCGCCGGGGGTCGACCACGTGCTTTCTTCGTGCCATATTCTGATGGATTTCTCAAGTAATTGGCAATCACTCGCCTGCTCCGCTCGACTGAACGCAAAATCTCCGACTGCGACTTGCCATCACGGTTGAGGTTTGAAATTATCCGTTTTTCAGCTTCACTGAGCTTACGACCACGCGGCATGGCTGCTATCACCTCACAATGATTCAAGTCAACGAGGAAGAAGGAAAAAAAACAATTCTAGCCATTTGGATACACCTCTGCCGATGATCGACGACGAAGCGATCAACTGGGTTATACTTTTGACGCACCTGAAAATGACTTTTTTGGATTTGAAGAGGGCAGACATTTCGCTGATTGCCTGATCCACCGTCTGAAATTCATGTCCAGAGCTGTTCGAAATTCCACCACGAGCTCGGAAAAATCGGAGTGCGTTCTTGATGGGAATCGTGAAATAATTAGGGTGGGTTATACTATTGTCGCGGAGTGTAGTTTGGTAGAGATTCTCCGCTAGAGGGACGTCCCAATCTCCGCCTCAGAAATCGTTCTGTGCCAGAGCATCTCGCCGACCTGTTTCGGAATCGGGTTGAAGTATTCTCGGTGAACTTTAGGGCGGCGATCAGTAGCCATACGCGATGTCGTTCGCCGCTCAGCACCCTCGCATGTCTCTTCGCTCATCCACATCGCTCGGCGCTCCTCTCCCCTTGTTTACATCGGTCGGTGCTCCTCTCCCCTTCCAATCGAACTGCCAGGCAGCCATTTTTAACGGAGGATTCCGTTTTATGGCTCGCTCAGCGCTTTTCCGGAACCAATTCGCGAACGGATGTGGGCGTGGCCAGTGGGTGCGTCATTGGCGCTGAGTATGTTCCACCAGCTCTTTTTCCAGCGCTTCTTTCTGTTGTTTTCGTGGTGTGGTGGTGCGAACTGCGTGTTGAGTGACGTGAGCCGTTGGGTGAGTGAGTTCTGGCCAATGCTTTCGCAGTAAGCGCGGCAGCCGCGCCTTCCGTGGGAGAGTGGGCGAGAGCGTGCGGTGTTGCGTTGGATGCTGCTGCCGGCTCGGTGTCGTTGTGCGCTGCGGTTGACGCTTGACATGTTTGGGCAGACCTGCGATTCGTTCACCGTGTGGTTCTGGCGGGTTCTGGCGGCGTGGTTTCTGGCGGTGTCGATGGTTTGTGAACTCCGAGGGGTTTTGAATTCCGGTTTTTAGACCATTGTAGATGTCTTTTCATCGAGTTCAGAAGAGTAGTTAACATGTGACGTGGATCTACGCTCTCGGTGGCAGTTTTGCCAGCTAGAAGATAGAAGAGACATGCGGGCTGTTGGGGGTCGAGTTATGGGGAAAGATTGTCGCGAAGGGCTTGTTTCGTCGAGTGACGCTGCTGGTGTGTTCCGAATCATTTTTATGTTCACGTTTCTTGAATTTACCATCGGAGTTGAGCGGAGAAGTAGTTCAAGAAGGTCGAGGACAGAGTTTTCTGATGTTGTGTTTTGAGAAGGTTTCGTCGTTGACGTTCTTTGTTGGTGGTGTTCTTTTTTCTCAGGTGTTGCGGGTTGTTGTTTTTCAAGACTGAAGTGTGTGTCGTGAGCAGGGCGCATGCCGAATTGAGCGGACGTGCCATCTGCGCGGAGTCCGAATTGAGCGAAAGGCCGATTTCAGCGGAGAGCCGATCTTAGCGGAGAGCCAATTTTAGCGAAGGGCCGAATACAGCGGAGTGACGATTTGCGCGGAACACCCATTTGCGCGAGGGGGCCGATTTGAGCGTTCCTACCCGCTGCCTCAACTGACAGAAAGAGCCACAAGCTGCGGCGACGGTACTGAGCGGTGCTAAGCACGCTTTTGCTCTCCAGGCCTCACTGAAGCCGTGCCGCTCGCTACGCTCACGGAGAGTCTTGACTTCGCTTGCCCGCGACGCCAAGTGCTCAGGAGAAGAATCAATTGAGCAAACATTCCGTCAATTCCAAACGGAACTCGTGGTCGGCTCGGCTTTGCAGTTCACTAGTAGTCTAGTAGGCAAGCAGTTAGGATCAATCAGCAGTTGCATGCATAGCGATCACGAAATTGCGAGCGAGTTAGGTTGAATCAGTCGGACTTCAGGAGCTACTCACGTCGTGCTCGTCATTTCTCGTCAAAATTCGAGCGGGGCATCCTTTCACGACGCAACGCCAAGCCACGGAGCCTTTCGACTCATAATCCTTCCGAAACAGGTAGTTTTCAACTACCAACAAAGGCCGGTTACGACTAGGCTTTGCACGCGGGTTTTTTGTGGGTTTGATTGAAAGCTGCGTCATGCACGCTGGTTCGATTCAAGCGATATCGCTTGGGTCGCATCGTGTAGCCACCCTTCGGGGCTGCGTGAAACCCACCCTATTTTCCCCTGTGTCATGGAATCGCAAGACTCTGACAAGTAAACGTTCTCTCCTTAGAATCGGGGATGACGGCATACGATATACCATCCGAAAGGTCTTATCATGTGTGATCACCGTGTGACATATTAGCGTCAGGCGGGGATGCGTTCACGAGTCATGGGCTATGAAGTTAGCATTGGACCCTATGGAATTCTGTTCTGGGTGGATCTATCTCATCAACTGATGCTCGGAATGGATTGAGACTATGAGATTGGCGTTCCGAGGCAAGTGATCACAAGTCACACGGTGAGTACACATGATAAGACCTTTCGAATGGTATATCGTATGCTGTCATCCCCGATTCTAAGGAGGGAACGTTTACTTGTGAGGCACTTTGACCTTCTGAAACCCGCAATTGCGGTCCTAGGACCTTAATTATTGCGGGTTTCAGGAGAAATCTTGATCCAGAATCTTGCGAGTTCATGGTGGGAGGAAAAGTAGGGTGGGTTTCACGCAGCGCCGAAGGGTGGCTACAGGATGCGCTCCAAGCGATATCGCTTGAATCGAACCAGCGTGCATGACGCAGCTTTCAATCAAACCCGCAAAAAACCCGCGTGCAAAGCCTCGTTACGACTCGAATTCACGAACTTGAGCACCATCATTCCCAGCACTCAAACCCACGTGCCGAGCCTATCGCTAATGGAAATTCATTCTTCCGGCGGAAGAGAAAAAAGTTCACTGGTTCCCTAGGTACCACAGCGGTGTCACCGCCACATCTCGCTCGCTGAAATTGGTATCCGCTCTGATCGGGCTCTCGCTGAAATCGGCCATCCGCTGCAATCGGCCCTCCGCTGAAATCGGCCCTCCGCTGAAATCGGCCCTCCGCTGAAATCGGCCCTCCGCTGAAATCGGCCCTCCGCTGAAATCGGCCCTCCGCTCAAATTGGTCTTCCGCTCAAATTGGTCTTTCGCTCAAATGTCGCCTTCGCTCAAATTTGTCTCCGCTCTAACAGGATGCTGCGGTGAGCAGAGCTGTGCGCCGTGGACTTTTTCGCGGCGGCGGCGGCGCACGCGAAAAGAGGCGGCGCGCCGCAGCGAGAGCCCGCCGCCCTCCGTGGTGCCGCACAAGCTGTGGTTTGAGGAGGAAATATCCTTTGGGGTCAAGTCCTGCCATTGTCGCCGGTGAGAATGGAAACAACGGAAATTCGTGGACGGGAGAGCCCTTCTGAATAAAAACGTCAATGGGACTCGAATTAAGTTTTACCGAATCAGATTCACCGTCTCTCGGGTCATTCTTGACATCTGTGCATCTGGCACTGAGATCTCAGGATTCTGCCAAGATTGTTTGCGCCCAGGGTGCTGTTGCGCCCAGGCCGAGATTTTTTCCCGCGCCCATTCTTCGAAGATTCGTGGCATCACCTCTTTCTTCGGCAGATTAACGGGCTCACACAGCGCCTAAGCCGTTAGCGGAGAGCAAGGAGGAAGCAGCGGGCAATGTGAGTCGTGCTGACGGTGTGTACCCGGTATCCCGAAAACCCGGTATCCCGAAAGGTGAAAAGAAGGGCGTCGGTATGGAGGTTGGATTTTTCTTTTAATACTGTCCATCAGGGATCGCGGGTATTCAGGATAACGTGTTCCGAGATACCGGATTTCGGGATGGCGGGGTTCTGGGGCTCTTCATTTCGCCGTTCGGGATACCGGGTTTTCGGGATAGCGGGCTGTAACCGTGCTGACTCTTGAAACAAACGAGATCTCGACAAATCAGCAGAGGCACCATTCCGGAATGGCGGAAATACTCGCCAGATAGGATGGCGCGCCGCCGAGATCGCGCGCGGCGACGGAGCGCCGGCGCGCTGCTGAAGAATCGCGGCGACCGGCGGCGGGCTTCGGGGGACGGCGACGCGGCGCGGCACACACCTCTGGTCGTGAGCCATGTCGTGGCATTAGCGGAGTGTCGCGAGTTAGCAGAGGCTTGTCTCGGTGTTCCGGCGGCCGTAGATTCCCACCCAGTTCAGACGTAGAAAAACTTTATGGTTTCAGTGGCAGAGCTCGATGGCACTGGGTTGTGTGGGCAAGTTGTTGAAGAATTCATGGGAGCGGCAATATTCTTGTGGAGTGTGTGTTCTTTGAGTTCGTTGTGATCCGCCAATAAGTTTCAGCGTGTTTGATTGACGGGATGGCTGAGTGACGTGGATGGGATGACCAGTTTATGAAAATCTGCATAGAAATTGTTTTGAACCAGTAGTTAATGAGGTTTCATGATCGATTCGCTAAACTCAATGCTGTTCATTTGATGATGCCGCCGTAATTTCGTTAGAGTTCCTTATTTGCATTGTCTTGCTTTTTATATTATTTGGATACGTTGGGCTCAGGTATTTTTTTTCAGCTTTCGTTGTGTGGCATTTATGAGATTTGTTAGAACTTTCCCGCTCGAATAAACCCTGTCTTCTGAGTGACAGCTGATCGAAACTTCGCTTTGCTCATTTGTTCGATTTTTTTAGGTTTTGCTTTCTTCAGTTCCGAATCGAGGAGGTCAAACTAGATTTTTTCCGAGTTTCTTGTCGACTTGCGGTTTTACTTGACGATGAGTACTTTGCGCGCAGACGCTCACATTGGTTAACAACGGAATCCTCCGTTCTCGATTTCACTGTGTGAAACCGTGTGATTTTTTTCGAGGAAACGGCCGGCGCCCATTCTAACTGCGCACGATTCTCCAAAGCCGCTGGTCCCGACGCAGTTATCCTGCGGGATCCGTCAGAGACATATTGTACAGGAATCCCGATGAGGCGGCACGAGATCGATTATTATCGATTCTCAGGGGGCCCAGAGGCGATTCCCGAATATGAGAGGCGAGATTGGATACTATGGGAGGATTCGAGCATCTCAATATCTATGTACTATATCATAGCGCCTGACTACGCGCAAATCAATATATGAGGAGCTCATTTTCGAACCGCCTCAAGTCCGTTTCCGCCGATTTCCAGTTTTCAGCGGGAAGGGAGTCCCCGTTACATTGTACTTCATGAAAGAATATCAATTCATGGGAACTCGCATGCGTTCCACTTCAAGATTGTTGAGACGCGACTGCCCTTCGGTGGTTCGCGTGCTCTCGGAGACCGTGAAATCTTGAGACTGTGCGGAGCCGATCCTGAGCTCATTAGCGGGAGCATCCCAGAAGGCATTCACGCTCCGCACACGACTTGGGATTCACAAGATGCAGCACTGGGATTCTAGCTAAGAGATCGAACCCCAGTGCTTACCCTGAGACAACAATCTGTAGACATAGGGTGCCATGTAGGTATAGCCATTTAGTTAGGTCCCTTCTTTCCACCGCAGTGTCTAGATCCCTTTATAAACCACAGCATAGACATGAATAAACTACTGTCCACTATCAACGTCTTCAGTACGAGTCTTCAGATCTCTGCCTAGAGAAGAGCAAGTGCCTGTGCATGTTCCTGACTAGCTAGTGTGCGCCTGAGTTGCCAACAGCTCACAACTCAACACGTTATCAGCTCGTTTTGGCTCAACACCTCATCGACCGCAATTTAACACTCCGCGGTGTTAGTCCAGGATCGTGCTTCCTTCTCCAGGACAGGAAGTAAGTATCTAGCTCGTACAAGTGGGCAGTCACTTTCTGGCTGCGTGCTTCCCAATCCCCCTCATGAGTTCCTCCTCTCGAAGTGACTCCAGTGAGTTCATTTACTTGCCATCTCCCTCAGTCACGATCGACATGCCGGGAGACAACAATCCTCACTACTTTCCCCAGGCTGTTGGAGCGCCTTTGTCGGCGGATGCACCGACGGCCTCCACCAGCTCTTCCAAACTCAGCAACCTATCCCATGTACGCCTTGATTCGGCTGGAAAAAATTACGTCGCTTGGAAGACAGTAATTGAAGTTTTGCTGACTTCCGAAGGCAAATGTTATGAAGCCGCCATGGGCACCTTGCCCATCACCGACCCCGAATATACGAAATGGAACGTTCTTGCGCGCAGCATGCTTCTGAATCAAATGGAGCTTTCTTTAATCCAGTTGAAATTTAACCAAGGCATCGCAAAGCAAACCGCTGCTCAAGTATACAAGAGTATCATGGAAGAATTCGAAAATGTTACGCAACTCAACCAGCAGACAGCGATGAAACGCATTTTCACGTACAGTTTTGACCCTGCCAAAACACCAGTTCAAAACGTACGACGGTTTCGACAGCTGGTCGCGGATGCGCTCATGGCCGGAGCAAAAACTAACGATTCGATGTTGGTTCCGTGCTTACTGCAAGCTCTTCCGCCCGGTTGGGTCTTTCTCAAGCAAACTTGGGGTCTACAACCAGCAGATTCACAAACGATCACAAATCTCTATGCGCTCATCGAAAGCGAACAGATTCGCCTTCTCGCGGAAGCTCAGACTTCTCGCGTCAATCAAAACAACAATCCCGCCGTTTATTACTCCCAAATCCAACCTCCCCAACAATACCAATACGGCTATCAACCCTCTCGACCCCGCCACTCTCGGCATCAGTTCCGACCACAACAATACGCTCCACGTACACCTTTCTACAACCCACGTCCATCCTTCACCCCAAACTATCGCGCAAACAGTCAACAGTACCAACAACCCCAACCCCAACAGTACCAGCAATACCAACAATTCACCCCACGAGCACATTACACCCAGCCCCAACACACATTTCCCCAGCGCCCGTCCTACAACCCTCGCGGTGGCTATCCGCCCCGTCAGAACGGGCCCCGGAGCCAGAATCCGTCTCGCCGAGGAAACCAGCGAGGCAACTCCTACAATCCTTGAGCCTATCTGGCCGAAACTCCTTCAAATTCCGACCACTTCGAAGCGCAAGCCTTCATTGTTTCCGTTCCACAACCAGGTTCAGCTTCACACCTTCATTGGGTCCTTGACTCAGGTGCAAGCAACCATTTCTCCCACAATCGCGAAGCATTTTTCGACTATAAGCAACTAACAACCCCTCTAACCGTTCGGGTTGGCGGCACCCAGACACTTCAAGCAATTGGAACAGGCACAATCCTGCTTGAAGTAAATACCACCCTTGATCGAGTAGTTGTGCGCCTTGATCACGCGCTATTCTGCCCAGATCTACGAAAGAATTTGATCTCTTTGTCTGCGCTGCTCTCTGACGGCTGGTCCGTCAATGCGTCTGCGTCGGCATTCCTACTTTCGAATGAATCACATCAAATTGCCGTCCATCCCAATAACGGTCTATACGTACTCGATGCTTCACCTAAAATCCCCTGCAGCGAGCCTGAAGCATATGTCTCAGTGCTCCAAAAGAATCCGACACTCCAGCAGGCTCATGAAGCCCTCGGCCACATTAACAAAAAAGCAGTCCAGAAAGTTCTCCAAAAACACGGACTCCGCTTTCAACAACAGCATGTTGACTGCGAAGCCTGCATTCGTGGTAAACTGAATCGTGCTTCATACCGAAGCAAGCCCACCTCGATGACTCCGGCTTGACTAGGGCAGATGGTCCACACTGACCTCAGTGGACCCTTTCCCCCCGTCTCTTGGTGGTGCTAGGTATATTATGAACGTACATGAGCAATTCTCCCGCTTCAACAAGTTATATCTCTTGAAAGAAAAGAGTGAAGCGGCAGACCTGTTAAGAGATTACTTAACATGGTTCCATAATCAAACAGGCACAAACGTGAAAGCCTTGTTAACTGACGGAGGAAAAGAATTTCAAAATAATACTCTAAAAGAAGCGCTAAGAAAGATAGGGGCAGAACACCTCACGAGCCACCCCTACGCTCATGAAATGAATGGTGTCTCTGAGCGGCATAATCAAACAATAACCAAACTTGCGAGAACAATGATGATAGCGGCTAGGCTCCCCAAAACTTTCTGGGCTGAAGCCTGTGTGTGTGCAACACACTTACTGAATATAACAAACATATGTCCGACAACGGGTAAATCGGCATATGAGACAATTTACAAAGAGCCGCCAAATATTTCGAACTTACATCCCTTCGGTACGCCTTGTTATGTTTATGACCATACGCCGAAAACGAGTAAATGGGATGATAAAGCCATGTACGGAATTCTCGTCGGCTACGCCGGACGCCTTGACGGGTTCCGAGTCTGGATACCAGCACTGAAAAAGCTGTGGCATTCGAAAAATGTGCGTTTCCTCACGCTCCAGACATTACCGAAAACGACATTAAAACTTACTGAGATAGATTTCCTCAGCAATAATGAAAATGAACGCCGCAATGATATAGATACGAATTGTTCCCTCCAGTCAGATCAGTTAACAGATGACGAAAACGAACCAGAAGAAGAGCGTCAACCAGCTGCACCAGCAGCCGCTCAGTTTTCGCCCCAAGATGAGTCCGACAATGACTCGGGCGATCTCGAGGAAGATCCCTCACCCGTAGGTACTTCCCCTCTCATGCGCTTGCGGCAACGAGCTGCACTGAAACGTCCCAAGCGTTATGAGATCGAATATGTAGCAATCGAAGAACCTCGAAACTTTCAAGAAGCAATCGCTTCTCCTTACGCCGCGCAATGGCGTCAAGCAATGAAAGATGAACTCGACTCAATGAAATCACACAAAGTGTGGAGTCTGGTTCCAAAGCCAAGAAACAAGAAACCCATCTCAGTACGTTGGGTATACCGATATCGACCCCACAAAGAAACTGATTCAGAAAAATTTCGCGCTCGTCTCGTCGCGAGGGGATTTTCGCAAGAAAAATTTGTCGATTTCGATGAATTATTTGCCCCAGTTGCACGTTGGTCAACACTTCGATTCATGCTTGCCATGTGTGCCGCCCGAAAAATGCACTCTCGGCAATTCGACATCTCCGTTGCCTTCCTCTATGGAGATATCGACCGAGAACTCTACTGCCAACAACCAATCGGCTTCTCCGATGGCACCGGCCGCGTGTGCAAACTACACAAAAGTTTGTACGGGCTCAAACAAAGCCCGCGGGCCTTCCATGCGAAATTCACTCAAATCCTGACCAACCTGCATCTGCAACGCAGCAATGCTGATCCCTGCCTCTTTTTCCGACACGGACCGTCCTCGACACTTACCCTCCTTTCAATTTATGTCGACGACTGTCTCGTGCTCTCAACAAGCGAACAAGAACTGGAAACTCTTCTTCGCGACATCGCAAAAACTTTCAAAATCAAAATCTCGCCTCTGAGTCTGTTTCTCGGCACCAAAATCCATGTTGACAAATTCCACAACGTATGGCTGAGTCAAAAACATTACGCGCTAGCCATTCTCAAGCGTTTCAACATGGAAAACTGCCGGCCAATCTCTGTTCCGGCAGATCCCTCGATTTACTCCGATGAACCGGCCTCAACTCGGCGACAGGAGCGGCCCTACAGGTGTCTCGTCGGATCTCTACAATTCTTATCTCAATGCACCCGTCCCGACTTGACATTCATTGTTTCATACCTGAGCCGCTTCCTCGACAGCTATACAGAACAACATTGGAACGCTGGGCTGAGAGTTCTCCGCTATTTGCAGGAAACTGCCGACCTCTCAATTGTGTACTCCGGAGGAGCCTACGCCCAGCTCCAAGAATCTTTCCGCATCTATACCGACGCTGACTACGCCGCCTCGAAAGATTCTCGACGCTCAGTAAGCGGTTCGGTCACTGTGTTCAACGGTGGTCCGATCTTGTGGTTCAGTCGTCAACAGAAAAGCGTTTCCTTGTCCACAACTGAAAGCGAGTTCGTCAGCGCCACCGAGGGAGCCAAAGACGCTCTCTGGCTGCTTCAAATTTTCAAGGAATTACGCCTCCAGTTGAAACCTACTATCTTTGTCGATAACCAAAGTGCTTTGAGGTTAATCAAAAACCCAGAATTTCACTCCAAGACCAAGCACATTGACACAAGGCTCAAGTTCATTCGCGAAACTTTCGAGCGTAATCAGATCTCATATTCATATATCAGCACTTTCGACCAACTCGGAGATTTGTTCACGAAACCCTTGGGCCGTCAAATTTTCTCGAGACTTGTCCACAAGCTCAATCTCCGACAATGGACTCCAAACCCATAAAAATCACCATCGCCTTCACTCTGCTGTTCCATGCATCCCTGGCAAGCCAATACTATTTCGACTATTCCGATTGCCCATGCTGGAATATTACAGCAACTCAAGACCCCTGTGTGATTCTCTACAATTTCGATCTCGGTCAATACGGCGATTTCCAAACACTCTGCGTCGATTCCGACGTCCGCTGCCTCCAAAGCGCAGGAAAATATGCCGTCTGCCTTCGACCCGATCATCCACCTGTTGGCGGAGAAATACTCTGGCCAACCTATAAACAGAGATTCCCACCTCCAACACCGAAGCCTCAACCCTTCTGCGGAACCCACCCTACCTATCCGCTCTACGCTTCCATCACCTTCAACGGAATCCTGCTTCTAACTCTCATCTGTGCTGCACTCTACAAACGACGACTTTCAACGTCAGGGGAGAGCAACCCGTTAGCTTCCCCCAACGCTTCCCCAACCTCTTCGTTAGTTACTGTCAATATTGAATAGCATCGAACAACCTTCCCATCCTCACAACTAAGATTCCTTCTAATAACGCAGATTACTCATGACACTCGATGCAAACTTTCCTCTTTATTAGCCACCTTATTCCTTATTATCCACTTGTTAGACATGTTACTCTGTTCGATTCATATCGTTTCACACAAATTCTCTTTTTTGACATCATATCTCAACAAACGTATCCGATCCGGCGCAAAAATCGATATCCAGATCCTCAACTCGCCCTGCAGTAACAACATCTGGATGTACCGCCTGGATGGACCGCAATTGCACACAAATCGAGCGTGCAAGCGATTGACAGATGAATCGCCGATCTATCACAACGCAACTGAAACCGCGCAGATCAATTCTTCGGCTTCTCCCACCGGGAACCCGTCTTGGTGACCATGGGACTACCGGTCTCCAATCGTCACTTTCATGCGGATCCATCGCAGGCTTTGCCTCAAAAATAATGACGCAAATGATTAAAATGATGATCACCAGGACTATCCAAAAACTCCATTTCGATACAAACTTGTACCGAAACAGGCCTTGACAGCAATCAACGCTCAACAAATCGTCGTTCACCATGGGTCCATTGTAAGGCTCTCCGTCTTCACCATTCACGAGCTGAACCAATTCATCCAGAGCCTCATCACCATTAAGCATCCGTGGCTGTGCAGCAAACTCTGCTTCCACAGTCTTCACAATGGAATCATCTGAAGGTTTGCTGCCCATTTCAACCTCCTCTTCAGGCATCCAACACTGTGCACCGGTCGTACGTCTGACGATGGCGTTTTCCTCACCAAATGCTGTGGATTGCGCTCCGGCACCTGCGGGCGGACTCAGCACTTCCACGTGTTCCTCGGTCATAATCCCCGACGACACACCTTTTTCCTCGGAACGCGCAGCTACTGACGGCGGCATTCTGGAAATCTTCTTCAACGCCTCCCTAGCGTTGTAGCGTTCCTCCCGTGAACTCCTTGCCTTCATTCCAGTGCGCCGTACCTCCTTGTCTGAATCACCAAATTTCTTGTTCCGCACTACGTTCAGGAGACATCACACCGACGAACATCAACCGCTCTGCACGTAACCAACCGACATCCGCTTACCGACGCCCACATCAACCCTCTTTGTCGTTCTCAACTTCTCCAACAGCCTCCGCGCAGGGGAGAGAAAAATCAACCGCCGAAGCGAATATGATGCGCCGAGCCTGTCATCGAAACCTGAGACAAATCTCAACTAGCTTCTTCAGCCCAGAGATCCAAGCAAAAATAATCCCGTCAGCAGATCAACGACTAGACGACAAACAACCGGATCAAGATCAGCTTCAGGAAATACCCAAAACACTGTATCGATGTATATCCTATAGGTACCCATAACTTTCTTCCATAGAGAGCTTTCACGGTCAGGGGACGTGTTGAGACGCGACTGCCCTTCGGTGGTTCGCGTACTCTCGGAGACCGTGAAATCTTGAGACTGTGCGGAGCCGATCCTGAGCTCATTAGCGGGAGCATCCCAGAAGGCATTCACGCTCCGCACACGACTTGAGATGCACAAGATGCAGCACTGGGATTCTAGCTAAGAGATCGACCCCCAGTGCTTACCCTGAGACAACAATCTGTAGACATAGGGTGCCATGTAGGTATAGCCATTTAGTTAGGTCCCTTCTTTCCACCGCAGTGTCTAGATCCCTTTATAAACCACAGCATAGACATGAATAAACTACTGTCCACTATCAACGTCTTCAGTACGAGTCTTCAGATCTCTGCCTAGAGAAGAGCAAGTGCCTGTGCATGTTCCTGACTAGCTAGTGTGCGCCTGAGTTGCCAACAGCTCACAACTCAACAAAGATGACTGAGAAAAATTCAACTTCTGTATGCGCTCAATGGTTCATTGGCAATAGAAACGCGATCTACTCGAAATCGAAAAAATGGACTTGACGCGGTTCGAAAATGAGCTCCACATATCAGCTCCAGGTATTCCTGCAGGCACGAAGTTGAATCGGTTGGTGGGTTGTTGGTCTTTGGCCAAAATTGAAGTTCGGAGAGCAGTTCCGACGCATGGCGCCAGGTCGCGGGCTGTTCCGGTGACCTTTCGACTGACCTGAGAGCATTTTTCTGCAAAAGTTTGTGGGAAGAGCTCAGGCAGTTCAGGTCCTTGCAATCGAGTCACATATTTTCGAACGGAGCGCAACTCTCAGAATTTCGGGTGGGAATTTCGATTTTGTGGTAGAGTCCCAGGCTCGCTATCTGGAACCTTCTTAAGCTCTCAATCTCACGCCTCCCGAAGCTCTCAGGCCGCCGAGTCGCTCGCCGTGCAGCACCTCACGGTACCGCCGGCCGCCCGCCTGACCGGCAGCGTTTGCAATGCATCCATCTCTTTTGTTTACGGTACAGATGTCGCATACCCCATACCCAGTCAGGCCACCCGACTTATCGCCAAAGGGGCAGATGAAGCAGATTAGGTGGCAGTGGCGGATCCAGGAATGGCTCGAGGGGGGGGGCGGTTTCAGATTTTCGGTGTTCCGGGTGTATTTTTACACCCTGAAGTTGCGGTTGAATATTGAATTGTTTGTTTCATAATTGTTTAGTACAAACATTTATCTATCTCTGAAAAGATTCATGAAAGTTTCTCTTCTGATCCGTACATTCCGCCTGGGAGACCGGACTCGAGGGGGGGGCGATCGCCCGATCGCCCCCCCCCCCCCCCCCCTGGATCCGCCACTGTTAGGTGGGTATACCCGATTTGAGGCTTTCAGGGGACCCTACGCATGGAAAGTCACGCTGAAATCGGCTGAATCCCGCTATGAACTCCTCTTCCCCGAAGAATGAACGTTGGCGTCAGATTGCGAGATGGCCGCCGAGATGCCACGGTCAGGCGGCAGCACACAGTGAGCCGTTTAGGGACCGAGATTATGGGGAAAAGGCCGAAAATACGCAAAAAAAAACCAGCGGTGATTCAGTCAGTAACTGAATCGTGTATTCCGTAGGACTACGTCGTCAGGTTGATTCTCCACCGCATCAAACGATACCATCGCTGATGTCCGAACAGACGAACGCCCAAGGAATTTTCAGGGAGCGTTGAGGTGGTTGATTTGAACGGAGCATGTTCTCGAGCGTATGCCAGAGATTTGTATATAGGACGCATCAACCGAGTGATTGAAAACGAGGTCACAGTTGTTATAATGTATTGAAGCCCTTTTTGAGAAATTCATGGATTCTACACACGTAGATTCAAGATGGGGAGTCGCTCAGAACTGAAGTATAAGGTTGTACATGATCAGAAGCGTTACAGAGTACGCTCTCAAACGGGAGGTATTCCTGTGGGGAGTCACTCATGGTTGACAGTAACCGTATGCACCGAGCGCACATTCCCATGCTGCTCCATTATCGATGGCATGCTATTGGAATCCAACGAAAAGTGGTTTATGATGGCTGAAATAACTAACATGATTTATACATTCTGTGATTTGGAGCTTTCTGACGAATACCAGATCGATGGTGGTTTGTTTATTCGTTGTTGATTCGCTGGGATTATTCGCAAGGGTCAAGCCGAATTCCATTTCCATGAAGGAGAACAATTGCGTTCTCTTCGACTCAACCTTCACATTGAAATTGAAATCCCCGCATACAAGAACAGGTCGGTTTTCGTCGTGCAAGTTTAACAGGTTCCCAAGTTTCAGAAGGAAAGTTTGCATTTGTTGCCAAGAAGCGTTGGGATTTATATACAGTGTATTGATGGCAGTTAGACGCCCCTTGAGTATCAAGTTTGCCAAACACAACTCACCTGCATCATCGTCTGAAACACATGGTTGCTCCAAGTTTGTTGGATAATGCAGCAGTGGTGATTTTTTATAGACTGCTGTTAGGCTTACACTAGACCCTGATTAAAAACACGATGGTCACCGTTGACAAGCGCTGCTGCTCATGTTTATGATTGAGGCGCCAACACTCGGCTGCGCTTTCGTGTGTGTGCTTCGATGCAGCTGCGCGGGTTATTGAAACTCGTTGCTGGAGAATGAAGTATTATATTACTTATATCACAATGTAACAATTGCGACGCCTCCAGTTTTAGTTGGGCGGCTGTTCTGTGCGAGCAAGTGATAGCCTTCGAGTTCTATGGATGTTCCGTTGGGAATTCTACATTCGGTCAGGCAAAGGATTGTTGCTTTCATCAGTACAACATCGGATACAAGATCCGGAAAATGCGCACCCAGTCTCTGGACATTGAAATTGAGCGAAATTTCAGAATCCCCATGGAATAGTCGGAGGAGCTCGTGATCTCGGGTGATAAATTTGTGATTGCTCAATCGGTGCAACTCAGTTCGTAGTTGGGACAGAGTTGGTTACATGACAGGTGTTGCGTGGTAAAAGCAGAAATCATCAGTTTTGTTGATGAGATATTAGCCGTCAATGCTTGTAACACGCGATAATGCAACGTGAACTATTTGTTGTTGTAAGCCTCGATGATAGTCGAAGACGACTTGATCGAATGTACCGCCTTGAGATTTATGAGTGGTCAGAGCGCACGCAGGAACGAGTGGGAAATTGCGGCGGCGACATTCGATGGTCCGATCATTGCTTACTGCGAATGTTGCCGTCTGCCGGGGAACCTTTTCTGGGGATTTCTCTGACTGGAACCTCAGTGAGATAGACCTTGCAGCGGTTTTTTACCGCGGTAACCGCACTTTTTTGCGGTTATTGATCGCAAGATAACCGCAACTGATCGCGGTAATTTACCGCAATTTGAAAGCCCCCCGCGGCAGCCGGGGGGCACTGGATTCTGTCGCTAGGGGCGGGAAGGAATGAGTCATGCGATTTCATCAGATCTCTGAGACCCGGCGACCCATCCGGTCATTCACCAACGGAACGATTTAAGCACGCGGCGAATCTATGGCAGCAGTCGCCGCTCATGTACTGGAAAGTCGTGGATATCCCGCACAAAAGCATATGCGACAAATAGGAGACAAGCGCGACAAAATCATCTCTCGTCACGGGCGATATAAGACGCCTAAACGCTTCGCCCTGGTACATGAGCCATTGTGGAACGCAGCGTTTGATGTAAACTTGCGTTCAAGAGCCCAGCCTGATTCTTCTCAAATCGAGCGGGAGCGCGGGAAGAACTCATCTTCATCAATGCCCATGAGGAACCTTAACGTTGGAAGGCATTGCCTGAGCATTTGGATCCGATTTATCGCTCAGGCATGTGGTGTTCGTTGGAACCAGCGGACGTCTCTGCTGACCGCTTCATTCGTCTCAAGTTGGAGGTTCGTTCCTTCGATTACTCTTAAGGTTCCGCGGCGAGCTGCTCATTTTTGACACTACCTCAAGAAGGCTCGAAAATGCTGGAATAGCGTTATCAATGTGCACACAAGGAGATGCGTGAGCTCAACGTAGATACGGATAGTCCCGGCAGGGCGCAGGAGTAGGAGCTGCGAGCTCATATACGAACAACCCATTTGCGGTTATTTGCGGTGATTACCCGCGGTTTTCGGGTTGCGGCTGCTATCCGCTGAGCGGTCCGCTAGCGCGCGTATTTCATCCACTACACTTCGGCCACACTATCAGTGTCATGTCCTCATGACAACCCAACAGAACGAAAAACTTATCTGTACCTGCACCCTGTTCGTTTCGGACTACCTGACACTTGCAGATTTGCCTGTACAGTCGACCACGCTTATAAGAGACTGCTCGGGAAATCGGAGAAAGTCTCTTATACGCGGTTTTTCTCTTTTAACCGAGGTGAATAGATCTCTAAGCCTTCCGAACTCAGGTACTCGAAATTCCCGCGCCACAGGCCCTAGGAGCCTCTCTCAGGTGTTCCTTAACCACAACTCCCTTGATATCACCCTCCCCCCGGCTCCATCCTTTTTTTTTTATAGAGTTCTGGGAGATGTAAACTGGGCACGGGGTTGTGTGGGACTCAAACTCATAACTGAGTCAATACCCACTAAAACCCTCATCCTCTGTTGGCCCAGATTGGGCGGAGATCCCCGGAACTGCCTTCGGGAGGCACTACTTCAGGGAGTCTCTCTTACCTTCCCCTCACAGTGACTGCTGGGCCTCCTGGGCCACAGGTCATCCCTGATGTCCTGGCTTTTGAATCGGGCGGGCTCGCTCTAGCGGTTCCCCCGCCCTCGTTCCTCCTTGATCACTACACCCTGCGCTATTAGTCTTGATTCGGCTTTCTTTCGACCTGGGCGGGCTCGCTCTAGCGGTTCCCCGCCCAAGTTTCCGTCCTGGTTGGAGATGGTCATCATCATCAGCTTTGGGAGTCCGTCTGGATCCGTAACGCTGGCTGGGGCGGTGGGCTCGTCTCCGTGCTTGTCTCCTGTCTGTCCTGGCTCGGGCGGGCTCGCTCTAGCGGTTCCCCCGCCCTGTTGACTGTTGGCCTCCCTGGGCCGTTGGTAGTATGGGCTTTGAGGCTCCGGTCCTTGAACGAGATGACGGCTGCCGCGAACCTGCTGACGTCCGTCCATGCCTGCTGGCTCCATCCTTGCAGGACAGATATGTTTCCAAATGGTAAGCTCCTGAGTTTGGCCCCTGTGAGCTCATGGAACCGTCCGTAGATGTCGGTCCATTATAAGCGAGGTTTCTGGCGCGGGCATGCCTGGGGACGGGAATTCGTGAAGTGTCTCTTATAACCGAGTTTTTCTCAAGGTCTACAACTATCAAACCGGATTTTTTTTGAAAAAACAATTATTTTTCACAGGAAACACAGCAGACCGATTTTATTCGAAATAATTCCCTTCGCTAGCCACACAAGACTCCCATCTTTCCAGGAGTTTTCGTATCCCTCGGCGGAAGAATTCCTCGGGTTTTGAGCGGAACCAATCTTCGACCCATTTTCCCACTTCTGCGAAATTGGCGATGCGCTGCTCCGACAGGGCATGTCCCAGTGATGCGAACACATGGTAGTCAGATGGGGCAAGGTCTGGGGAGTACAGCGGGTGGGGTAAGATTTCCCAGCCGAGTTCAGCGAGTACTTCTTTCGTCGCAACTGCTCTGCGAGCCGATGCAGTGTCATGGAGCAGGATTTTTCCCTCGTGTCTCTCGTGCGACTCCGGACGTCTCGCGAGCAGAGCTGAGGTCAAATCTCTGAGTTATTGTTGGTAACCGGCCTGGTAAACGGTTGCGTCCGGTCGGAGCTGTTCGTCGTACAGCAGACCTTTTTGATCCCAGATCAGACAAAGCATGGTCCTTTTTCCTAGCGATTTGGCCTCGAAGTCGCCGGAACCGCTCCACTACGGTCAACCCAACCTCTGGCGCAGCTAGGATTATTGAAGAAGATTCACTTTTCATCTCCGGTCACAATCCGGGGCACGAAAGGCCCCCTTTCGTACCTGGCGATAAGCACTTCACAAGTGGTTCTTCGCCGCATTTGCTGGCTTTCGGTCAATTCATAAGGGACCCATTTCCCCGACTTCAAAATTTTTTTCAGCGCTCTCAGACGTTTCCAAATGCATTGGTGAGTCACCACGAGCTGTGTCGGAAGCGTTTGTGGAGTCTGGGCACAGTTTCGTTCGAGCAAAGTCTCGAGTTATCCGTCTTCGAACGTTTTCGGTGGTCTTCCATGGGCCTGGTGAGACAGTTCGAACTTACCGGCTTGAACCGTTCGAAGCTCTGTGTGCGGCTCAGAGCATGGAAGCCGCAAGCCTCCACAACCATTTGGTGCGCCTCCTCCGGTCTTTCGTGCGAGAAGTAACAGAACAAGAGATTTCCCCGCTGGAAGTCATTTTCTGGCACGTACCCAGCCATTTTCCACGGCAACCATCAAAAACCCAGGAGCAAAAAGTGGCGGGTTTGTGTGTTGGAGTAGGTGGTCGGATACCGAAACAATAACATTGGCTGGATACCAGCGCGATTTGCAGACCACAGAGGCGGTGGTGGCATTTTTGAAAAAAAATCCGGTTTGATAGTTGTAGACCTTATATACCAGTCTCTTATAAGCGGGTTTTATTAACATGAAGATCTATGAGAGCCAAAATGGGGAAATCGCAAAGGTCTCTTATGTGCGGTTTTCTCTTATAAGCGTGTCCCTTATGAGCGTGGTCGAGTGTACCTCGCTCGCAAAGCTTAGCTGCCTCCGACGTTAAGTGGATGTAGACATTGCCTGTTATCTGACATCTGATTCGGCCACACTATCGGATCAATGTCCTCATCGATCCACTAACTATACATAGATATCACCACAAAAACAAATAGCGCGAGTTTTCATTTCGGGTACTTCCCCTTGAACCGAGCTTCTCTTGTCGGTCTCCTGGCGAGTTCTGGATCCCGTTGACTGAACTGTCGACCTGTTAGCGGGGTTGACCGTCTTTCCACACTTGTGCCCTTTCCGGGGCCTGGCTTTTCCTTCGGAGCCTGTAGGTATTGCTTTCTTTCTTCATGTCCTCCGTTTGTCTCTTGGTCTGTCGCCTCCTGATTTTACACACACATCGAGTCGTCCTCACTTTCATGGATGGCCCTGTTGGATCGACGTCTTCGTCGCCCGTTTCCAACTTCCAGCCTTCGAGCAGAGTTGACAACTCATCCATCGGTGTTGCGGTTTGGAACGTTTCTTCTTGCATGGTGACATCTCCATCCTCCTCAAACGTTTCGTTGTCCCCCCGCTCTCGAAATCTTGCCTCTGACCCCGGGACTGTCGCTCGATGTTCGCTTTCGTCGGTCTGTTCGTCCACTTGCGGCTCCGTAACTATCGAAATCTGTGACGCTTCCTTCTTGGCCGGCTCGGTCGCCGCTACCCTCATTGCTCGATCTGCTGTTTCAATTTCATCTCCCTCTGCCTCTGGAAACTCGGAATCATCTGCGGTTAGTGGGACAACATCTGAACCGAAAACCCTATACCATCGCATTTGAGAGCAGTGTGCAGTGCTAGAATAGCTTCTACCGAGACCTAACTGTATGAGTCTATGTATAGGTATCGTTCGGCAGTACCTCCGTCACGACAAGAGGCCCTCTGGACTTCGGTTGCAGTTTCACCGGAACATCAGTATGGACTGGCAGTCTCGAGACCAGGACCACGTCTCCAACCGCGTAACGGATTCGGTGTTCTCTCCTCTTCCTGTCGTAGTATCTTGCATACTCTTTCTGGCTCTCGAGAAATCGTTTTCGGATCTCCTCCTGAAGCTTCGCCGCGGGGTACCAAACTTTGTCTTGCTCATTTTTTACAACTTGTGAGAATCCGTCGAGTCGTGGTATGTGTTGTAAACTGTCAGCGGCCTATCTTCTACACGGAAAACACGCTGATCCGCGGATATCTCTCTTTATTCACTTTCGCTTCCACGGCGCGACTCGATGCGTGCGCGCTCCCGCGCTCTGTCTTCTCGTTACGCTTTCTCTCTCTACATTTGAACGTAAACAATTGGCATGCGTTCTGCGACGGATTCTAAGGAGGGCTTCTAAGCTACCTATATTCCCATCAATCGGCCATACTGACTAGCGACGACCTCGTCGCAGCTACCTGAATTAAATTATTTTTGGGCTCGATCCACCTATATGAAGTCTTTCGACAATTGCTTTTTAAGGAATGACGTATCACAATTATTTGCTCGGATCGAAAATTACTCTTGGCTTGGGAATTCTCGTAGACCTTCGAAGCGTTGGTGTACTTGGGACCAGGGGCGTACACAGGATTTTTTTTTTGGGGGGCCAAGAACATTTTTGCCCCAGTTTGGGGGGGGCCAACAGAGGATGACGATAAGCTTCAACATGGAGCTCTATGGGCCGGACAAGAATTTTGGGGGGGGGGCATGGCCCCCTGGGCCCCCCCCCCCTATATACGCCACTGCTTGGGACTGGGGCTGGATTCTCTGGCTGGACTGGAGATGGTGTAGCGTCACGTTGGTTGATCTGTCCGCCGTTCGTTTCGGAGCTGGGCTGTGGCGGCTCCATGATTGAGTCCTCAAACTCTTCTGACTCCGATTCACCTGAAACGACATTCGTTAACACACTCTCCCCGCCCCCCAAGAGATGTTCATCGATTTCCCCCTGCCCTTCCGACTCGCTCGACTGACTGATCTCGCTGTTCTCGTTCGATGCGCTGACGTTGGTGTTCTGGCTGTAAAGGCGTAGCTGGCTGGCGTGAGCCGTTGTGGCGTATGGGTTTTCATCGTCCAATGGAACCACTGCGTACGTATCGAAGGTGAGAGCTCTGGTCACCATCAGCGGACCTCGAAACAAGGGATCCAACTTTCGCGACGCCCCGTCCGCTTTCCGCGGTGGCGCGCTGAACCACACGATGTTACCTGCCCGGAAGCGATCGGCTGCCACATGACGCTTGTTATAGTACTTCTTGGCTTCCTGGAACGCTTGCCTCAGTTTGGATCTGGCTGCCTCTCGGAGTTCTTTTGGATCGTCGGCTTTCAGAACTGACAGGTGTGGAATGGCGTTGAGCAATCGATCTGGAATCTCTGGATTGAATCCGCAGAGCATTCTTATCGGCGTTTCTCCCGTTGCGCGGTTAACAGAAGTGTTGAGCAACGATTGCACCTTTTTTATGAGTCGGTCCCATGTACCAGCTTCTCCGGCGTGGAGTAACTTCGCGAGCAGCGGAGTTAGCACTCCGTAGGCTCTCTCGACTTGTCCGTTTCCCGATGGACGGCGGGGGCAGTTGAGGTGTGCCCTCACGTTGAGTCGTAACAAGAATTGTCGGAATTCCTTGCTTGTGAAGGCTGACCCGCGGTCTGATGTGATTTTCGCTGGCACTCCCCAATCGGACATGAATTCTTCGAGGGCTGTGATGGACTCTTTCGCGGATGTGTTTTTCACCGCCTCGATGTAAGTGAATTTTGTTAAGCGGTCGACGATCACGAGTGCATGGGTATTCTTCGCAAAGGTCGTGGGGTACGGTCCCACATGGTCGATGTGCACCCATTCGAACGGACGTTCAGGGATCGGGATGTCTTGTAGGAATCCAGGCTATCTGCCGTTGTTTCTTCTGTGTGCCAGGCACGGAATGCATCTCGCGATATGGTTTCTGATGTAGCGATTCATTTTCGGAAACCAGCATGTACGGGCGATGATCTCTTTGGTTCTTGCTCTTCCGAAATGACCCTGGAGGTCGTGGGCTCGCTAGACCACCGCCTTGCGTTGACTGTCAGGTACCACAAACAAGCGTCGGTCGCCTTGCTTCCTATAGATACAGCCACCACAAATCTCGAAATCTCTCACAGCGCTCATCTCTGCGGCTGATCGTTTGTTCTCTGTTTTTTTTTAAAATGGCGATCTCCCGTCTCATCTCGGCGTCGCCCTCCTGTACTGCACGGACTTCGTCAGTAAAGGTCAAGGGTCTGGATTCAAATGACGCGAATGAGCTCACCGGGGCACTGGCTACCCATTCGTCGATAAGGTTCTCTTCTGATTTCGAAGCGAACTCTTGGGCTTGGCCACAATAGATCTTCTCGACAGCCGACGACGGATCCTCCACGGGATTTCTTGAGAGCGCATCCACGTGAGCCTTTCGGGCTCCCGATCGGTGCTCCACGGTGAAGCGGAATTCTTGTATGAGTGCGCACCAGCGCGCCAGCTGGGGGCTTCGGGTCGGTTGTGAGTTGATACTCAACAATGCCTGACAATCTGTAACGAGTTTGAACTGTCGGCCGATGAGAAAGGGTCGAAATTTCTCAAGCGAATAGGCGATCGCAAGGAGCTCTAGGCGGGATGAATGGTAAGAAGACTCCGCGGAGTTGCACTTGCGAGAAGTGCAGCGGACAAGCTGTAGTTTGTGGTCTTTATCTTGCTGGAAAAGCATGCCAGCGAGCCCTATAGCCGAGGCGTCCGCATGGAGCTCGGTCGGGCGCTCGGGATCGGCGGCTCTTTCATGATGGACTTCAATGTCTCGAACGCGTCTCGTTGAATGTCGCCCCAAACGAATTCCGTCTTGGTTGACGTGAGTGCACTCAGCGGTGCGGCGACGTATGCGTAGCGCGGGATGAATCGGCGGAAAAACCCGCTCAGGCCCAGGAACTGTCGGATTTGCGTTGCGTTCGTAGGGGTTGGGAACTTATCCATCGCCTGTAACATGTCTTCTGTCGGCATGACTCTACCCTCTTTGATCACGAGCCCCATGAAGGTGACTTCTTGAAAACCGAACCGACACTTCGATGGATTCAGAGTGAGTTTAGCCCGTCGGAGATTCTCGAAAACCTCTCGCAGCGTAACCATGAGCTGCTCGAAGCTTCCTCCGTTGACCAGCACATCATCGAAGAAGTAGAAGCATCGCTTCTCCCTTCTCAGCGGTCCCAGCACGAGGGAGACAAGGTGGTTGAAAATGGCCGGGCCATTTTTCCATCCGAACGGCATACGGTTGAATTCCCCGCTTGAATCTGGGGTCGTGAACGCGGTGTAAGGCCGTGAGCCTAGCGTGAGCGGAACTTGAAGAAATCCCTGTTTGAAGTCGAGCTGCGCAAACCAGCGCGCGGTTGACATGTCCATCAGTTCATTCTCCTTCGGGAGGGGCCAATGCAAGTCGAGCGAGCAGTCGTTAAGGCGGCGTACATCGATTACTACTCTCTTATTAGGGGTCTTACCGGGAGTTAGGCGTGTGACAACGAACGCCGGACTGGCGAACGGACTTCTCGTATCCGAAGCGATCCCGGTATTCTCCCATTCCTGAATCTGGTTCTCCATGAACTCACGGTCTTCGGATGCGAGGCGGTACGGCTTGGCTCGCTTTGGAAACCGGTCGGGTTCCAATTGAATTTCCGCTTCGACGAGATCGGTACAGCCCAGCTCCTGCAAGTTGAACGCAAAACGTCGGAGAACTCGTTGACGAGGGTAAGGACTTGAGATTTTTGGTGTTCTAACAATGATGGTCCAAGGTTGATCTCTTTCATGAAGATATACCTACGGCATCCTACGACTTTCAACGGAGAACTCCGTTTATAGGCGCGTTGGCCACGGGACGGAAGTGGCTGTTGTTTTTACCCTCTCCGTGTAAGTGTGCGCTAGCAGTTCGCGCTGTGTGCTGCGCGCTGTGCTGCTGCCGTGGCCAGCTCGCTCCATGCGGCGCAGACAAAAGCGAAGCCTTCTAGTGAAGAGACATGCAATCTCGTTGGTTCGTGTTTCCCCTGACAATGAGTTGGTCCACGGCGTCGCCGAAAGCCAATGCTTTACCTCTGATCCCTCAGCGCGTCTGTAGCGTCCATCGTGATTTAGGCTCGTCCGTTACCGTGAAGCGGCAGCCTGCAGCTGCGGTACCCTGCCACAACTGACGTTGTTACGCTTGAAGGTCTGCCACCAGCTTCTCGAGCATGGCAAGCGTACCTGCGTATTGCCTCAAGCATTCCGTCGACAATATGAACAGGCACCAAGGTACATGCTGAGATTGCGATTCCCCATAAGCTGGAGCAAGTAATGTTTCGCTGCGCATCAAATATGATTTGCAGTGTGCATTGTGCATGGCTTCAATCCTACTCATGCCGGCGTCGTATGCTCATTCTTAATGACGTCTGTTTTGTGACTCGGCCGTATTGGTAGCTATCCGAGGTGAACGAAGTCGCCAGGAATTGCGCGTATCCAGTTTGAATTCGAACAATCGGAAAAGTAACAGCGGCGGCACTGCTCTGAACGACGGCAGCAACCCAAGCGCACACATTCGCACCCATGCTGTAGTCGAAGAATCAGAAACCGCTTCGATCATCATTTGGCCGTCCTGCGATCGTGTTCTGTTTGCCGGGTCTACGAAAAAATTCCGCGGCGAAAATCCCGCGACGATAATCCCGCGGCGAAAATCCCGCCGCGAAAAAATTCCGCGGGAAAAAAATTCCGCGGGAAGAAATTCCGCGGAAAAAATTCCGCGGGACAAAATTCCGCCGGGAAGAATCCCGCGAGAAAAAATTCCGCGAAAAAAATTCCGCGAGAAAAAATCCCGCGAAAAAAAATCCCGCGAAAAAAATTCCGCGAAAAAAATCCGCGGGCAAGAACTCAACGAGCAGGAACCTCGCGAGCGTGAGTCCCGGGGATGACGGCCGTGAGGTCGAACTTGACTTGCAAGAGGATATGTACTCACTGCGGAACCCAATTCATCAGAAAATATCTACAGACGTGGATCGTCGAGCTGCACTCCCGCTTTAAGCTCGATGATCAGCAGCCCGAGCCGTTTAATAAAGTGCATCATTCATTCATTGTGAGCCTCATCTCTCCTCAGAGAATACACGAACGAAGGTACCTGATTGGCGTCGATGAAAGAACGCGAGTTTTCGTCTACGTGAAGATCTTCGTGCCCAGGAATACTCTTGCAGATCAGCGCCCGCCTCTATACTGTTGTCAAGTCTCCATTGAGTCATAACTCGAATGCTGTGACTTCTAGGAGTTCGCTTCTACGCTCCCGAGCTTGGGTCCATGCAACATCGAAATATTTCGTAATTCCAGACAGAAATGTCGATGTGCATATTCGACTGGAGCCCAGACGAATGTGTCGATGTGCATCGAAAGCATTGAGTTTCCGGTGCGAACTTGATCTACAAGATCCCATCCGAACGATTCTTGGCGACAGTTCGGAAGGATTCATCCTCAGTGCTGGTTGTGACCATGGAGTTCCCGAGTAACAAACGGATGAACAACAAGTTTGCTGACGAAGGCTACCTGTATCACTTCGATGGTATGTCAACGGACGGCATCACGACTTTCTGGCGGTGTGAGAAAAAAGGCTTGTGCATGGCCAGAGTGCACACGATCGGTCAAGTCGTCACGAAAAAACTCCATGAGCACACGCATGATTGTGATATAGCTCGTGTGCATGTCAATCAAGCTGTTGCCAAAATGAAAGCTTTGGCAATAGAAAGTGAAGCCAACACGTCTGGAGTTATCAACGCGGCAATGGAGTCCCTGGATGATTGTGTCCTGGGTGTCATGCCGAATATCACGGCTCTCAAGAAAACGGTGCAGAACGTCCGGAAACGCTCTTCGAGCACACTGCCGCCTCCCATCTCTCTCGAAGATCTGATCATACCAGAAGAGTTCTCAAATTATGAAGTATCTCCAAGTGTGACCGAAAAATTCCTTCTCGGTGATACAGGACCGTCCAAAGACCGTATCTTAGTTTTCGGAAGGGAGAGGAGCCTGAGAATACTCCAAAGCAGCTCAACCTGGTATGTAGACGGTACGTTCTCGATCACACCAACTTTGTTCTACCAAGTCTACGTGATCCTGTGCGAGCATTACGATGGCGTGCACCCGATGTTGTACGCTCTATTGCCAAACAAGACGCAGCATACGTACACGCGGTTGTTCGGGATGATAAAATCGTGGGACGATCGGATCAGCCCCTCGACAATTCATTGTGATTATGAGCTCGCGGCGATAAATGCAATCCGGGCGATCTTCCCGAGCACCGAGATAGCAGGTTGCTATTTTCACCTCGTAGGCAATATGAAGAACCAAGTCGTCTCACATGGTTTGCTCGCGAATTACAACAGCGAGCCGAAATTCGCTTGCGATGCGAGAATGATAGTTGCCATCGCTTTCGTGCCACCCGAGAGGGTCGAAGATGCTTTCGAAGCTCTCGAAGATTATCTACCGGAGGCTCTCCAACCGGTTCTGCATTGGTTTGAGGACTCGTATATCGGACGGCCACAACGCCGCGGACGGCGCTCGAATCCGAGATTCCCGAATTCGATTTGGAGCGTGTACAGGAGGACGCTCGAGGGACGATCTCGCACCAACAATCATGCAGAGGCCGCCAATCGGCGGCTCCAAACGGAGTTCGGCGAGGATCATCCACATTTATGGCGGTTCATCGACAAGTTGAAGACCATCCAGAGGGGGCGTGACTTGTATTTCGAGTCTCTCGTAGGCGCACAGGCCGTTCGAACTAGACGTCGGTCTTACACGGAATACGACAGCCGAATACTGAAACATGTTAAAAGTTTTGAAACCTTTTCTATGCTGGATTATTTGAAGGGCGTCGTGTACGCATACACGTCAACAAGATGAGACGATCGTTTCTTCCACATTTACAGCTCAGATATCAATAAATTTGAGATGCTTCAGATCAGCTTCAGACAAGGTGTCCATGTCTTGGGCCATGATTCTTTGATATTCAATAAGGGCAGATTGATTTCACAATATCGGGTGGTCCGACATAGAGCGTAGGGAGATTGTTCATCGGCGACAAAATTCAGCCTAGGGCTTGACAGCTACGGGGAGCACATTCGCCGAGCGTATTCATCGGTGTCACAGACAGATTTTTATCAATTTCAGATAAAACTCTATTCATGAAATTTTGAGCCGCGGAATTTTTTCGCCGCGGGATTTCCGCCAACGGGATTTTTTCGCCGCGGGATTTTCGCCTACGGGATTTTCGCGCCGCGGGATTTTTTCTCGGCGGGATTTTCGCGGCGGGATTTTCGCCGCGGAATTTCCGTCGCGGGATTTTCGCCGCGGAATTTTTTCGTAGACCCCTGTTTGCCAGTTCACGAGCTTTCTTCGGACGGATCATGCAAGGAATCACGAAACATCTTTGAAATAACCCTACGCAATCCGAAGCAGTTCTTTCATACGGCGGCGCCGGCGCTTCAGCCATCAGATTCGCCGCATGCTGGCTCTGAGTTCATCCAAGAGCAACAATTCAGCGTGAGCAGTCTGACCCTATGTTCATTGTCAGCAGAGCATACTTGACAGATGCGGCCAATTGATAACCGGGACAAGGAACAGGATGATGTTCTGCCTTGCAGACACAGACTCATTGGTAGCTTAGCTGATCCGGCGGCATAGGTTGCCAAGAACAACAGCGGCCCTCGAAGACCTCAGAGCAAAGATGCAAGGGCTCAAGGAAAGCAGAGAAGCGATGAACGTGCCCGATGCATGATCACAAGGGTGGCAAAACCCTTGCCAGTGCTCCGCGCATCTTACACGACCCCTGGCGTCTCATTCAAAGTGCCACTCGGGGCGGGTCAGTATGCTTTCGCCGCCGCCCCCGTCCGCCCGTAATCGAAGTATCCTGGAGAGCCCCTAATGTTTTCAGAAGAAGTTTTCTGACATCGTGGACCGAAATTATTGTTTACCAACTTCAGCTTCGAAGAGCTTCGTTCACATTATGTCACACCGATACCAATCGTGAGGAATGTTCGCAACGCTTAAAAAAACGCTTATTTGGCTTAAAGAGGCCGAGACGAAAGTTTTGAATGGATACCAGGATGCGGAATGTTGTATGATGTGTATGTTGGATCTGCTGCTGAACTCCTGTAGAAGCCGCAGCTGAGACCCGCGTGGTTCGCTTGAACCTTTGTCACGAGTTTGCTTCGCCATGGTTGAAAACGGAGTTCTCCGTTAGGGCTTTCACTCTCCGAGTGAAAGGCACGAGATTTTTTTATGACACTCCGTGCTACCTGTTTGTTTGTCTGGTACGCCAGTCGAGGAGTCTGTTGGCAACTCAGCCTCATTGAATTCATCTTCCGGCAGCACCTTGCAGCTACCTAGACACTCTCCGGCGCGAACGATCATATTCTCGGCGCGATTGTTTTCGATAGGCAGCTGTACCAATCCGTCTGTATCGCTGTGATACACGAAATCACGATCCGGGGTGCGAACGACGACTGCCGACACCGGTTCGGTTCGGGCCTCAACCATTGCGGCCATTCCCGGCCGAATCTCGACCTCGCCCGCGGTCGAACGCTACCCGCGCGTCGGATCCTCTCCAACGTAGACTTCGGCGGACCCACGAAAAACTCCTCGTCCACCCGCAACAACGTTAGGTGGGGCAGGTTCAAGAACGTACGTCCAACACACAAATCCTCCGGGATTGCGTGGTCGGGCACAACCAAGGCCTCCACCTCGGACGCCGTTCCCTCGTCCACCTGTAACGATTCGAAGACGACTCTCCCAATGGTATGAGTCGCGGGCGTAGATACATCCCCAGTGCCGTATATCGGAGTTGATTCCAAAATGATGCGAACGTTCATCTCGTTTACCTTGCTAGCTCTCACGAGAACTGCCGAGCAGCCTGTGTCCATAAGTCCCTGAATTTTGAACCTACCGTTGACGACGCACTCCTTCAGATATTGGTCAACTGAGAGTGCTCCGTTCGCACTTGTCGTGTAGTTTTCGCGTCTGCGAGCTCCTGACGCGTTCTCTCGCGGACAATCGCGACGATCGTGCCCGGTCATGCCGCATCCCCAACAAACGGGCTGCGCGACCGTCGGGCTCTCGAACCGAGGCGGGCGGTCTCTGAACGCCTTCGCCGGCGCCTGCCGGTCCATCCTCGGAGGCAAGACGCCATTTGGGCTCCTTTCCGCCCTGGTCTGCGGTAATGCAGGGACACGACGATTCTCCCTCTCCAAGGGTCGTGATCCCGGGGCTCAAACGGTGGTATATGAAAAGAGCGCAGCTGAAAAAGAGCGCAGGCCCGCGAAGTGGCACGAAGGACTCCTCACCGTCATCCCTAAAGGGAAGGGCAATCCGGTCTCACCAAGCTCCTGGAGAGGGATTGCCAGAAAGAGCGTCTGCTACAAACTCCTCGCTACGCTCCTCACGACGCGAATGTCGGAATTCATGGAGGCACTTGAGGTTTTCCCGGAAGAGCAGCACGGGTTTCGGCGTGAGCGGTCAACAGCATCAGCGACACGGATCCTGCTCAGTGACATCTGGCGGGTGACTGACCGAACGAGACAGTCCCTGACCGCGGTCTTCATTGACTTTCGGGCCGCGTTCGATCGTTGCCCAAGGGACAAGGTGTTGGCGGTCATGGCCGAGATGGGAACTCCGAGGAACGTTCTCCTCCTCCTGCAGTCAATACTTCAAGAGAACAGCATCGTGATTGATGATGGGGTCTCCTATCTTCCCTCCTTCCAACAGACAACAGGACTAGCCCAAGGCGATAATCTCAGTCCGATTCTGTACTGTGCACTGGCAAAAGACCTGCCAAGAGATATCTATGGAGGCCGGCAAGCGGTCAAGGTCATAATGTATGCCGACGACCTCGTGATCTTCTCCCGCAGCCCTGAGCACGTCCAAAACGCACTCAACAGACTACAGCGTGCAGTCTCCAACATCGGCCTGGAGGTGAATCTTGAAAAGACGGCAGCAATGAGGTTCAGAAGAGGAGGCCCAGTCCCATCCTCCGCTTCGCTCACGTTCGCCGGGAAGGCCATCACATACGTGAATAACTTTGAGTACTTGGGATTGTCATTGTCAACCACAGGGCGCTGCTGGAACGAGCACGTCAGGCGTCGATGTCAGAAGGCATACATGGCCATGACTTCGATCCGTACGCCGCACTTGTTGTCGCTGAGTACGGCCATCAAACTGTTCGAGATCAAGATTTTACCGACCGCATCTTTCGGCGTAGAATTGGTCTGGGAGCACTTGTCTCCGAAAAATCTCGAAGACATGAACCGTATGAAAGCATCCTTTCTCAAGCGGGCTCTTTGCCCTCACCGCACCGCTCGCAACAGACTCACATACTTGCTTGCGGACACGACGCTCCTCATGGAGGACCTCAGAAAGCGATTCAAGCTCCCTATAACCGCTGCGTACACACAGGTTCTTCGGTCATGGGAAACCAAGTTCGATGAGGTCGACCCCGACTTCTTCCAGACGCCGGCCATGTTGAACCAAACCTGGAAAGACGGAAACAGAACCAACCGACATGTTCTGACGAGGATGTCAGTACATGGGTTCCATCATAATGTTTGCACAACAAATGGATACCACGATCCCTGTCCTACATGCATCTGTCGCCGATGCGGCGAGCATTGTTCTGTCTACCATGCTTTGAAATGTCCGTTTGTACCGTCTCTGAGCCAACTGGCTGAGTCGAGATTGTGATTGTGACATTCTTACATACATCTTATGTTCATATAAACTAACCCTTCTACTAACCAAAGCTACTCAATATGAGTGAATAAACGTTGTTATATAAAAAGAGCGCAGGCCGAAAAAGAGCGCGAGTAGAATTCGAGCGCATGTTGAAAAAGCGCGCGAGTAGAATTTGAGCGCAGGTAAAATATGAGCGCAGGTAGAATTTGAGCGCAGGTAGAATTTGAGCGCAGGCCGAAAAAGAGCGCGAGTAGAATTCGAGCGCATGTTGAAAAAGCGCGCGAGTAGAATTTGAGCGCAGGTAAAATATGAGCGCAGGTAGAATTTGAGCGCAGGTCGAATGTGAGCGCAGATAGAATTCGAGCGCAGGTAGATCTTGGGCGCGGGTAGATTTTGAGCGCAGCTTCATAGTCCGCATCCGAATTGAGCGCACGTATGAATTGAGCGCAGGACTAAATTGGGAGGGTTCCTCCATTATCAAAAAGAGGAGTTACTAGTCGAAGTGAGGCGGCTCCAAGGAACCACGAGAGCTGGAGTCGAAGTCGTGCTCTGTCATCACTGAGCATTGAATCTTTCTCAGATTCGTAAAGCCGGGTTCAAGTTCCGAGAGAAAGTTGAGGGGGCCGGAGGCAACGAGCGACACATTGAGGACCAAGGATATCACTGATGGGCGCTGCTGATCTGGCATGCTCCGTGCCTCACGTGGAGAGCATGTACGGGATGTGGGCACAAAAGAAGATGAGGTCCGCAGTCGTTCCAACTCGGTTAGTCATCATCGGATCGTTTGTCATGAATGCCAACTTGAAACAGCCTTGCCTACATGGGGTGTCGGCTGACCAAGGATAGCATCGGCCGGCATACGGTGACATCGATAATCAGATGACTAGCTGCGGAAGAATTCGGTCATTGTCGGTTTTCTTCCAACCTCTGGGCCATCTTAAAGAACATGATCCCGATTATCAATTGAAATCGGAGCTCAGTCACTCTGTTGGATAGAAAAGGGGGTTGCGTTTTCAAGATTGTAGGCGCTGTTTTCACGAAGGAACGTTCAATTCCTCTTGCGCTCAATATATACGTGCGCTCAATTTGGATGCGCGCTATGAATCTGCGCTCAAGATCTACCTGCGCTCAAATTCTACCTGCGCTCAAAATCTACCTGCGCTCACATTCGACCCGCGCTCAAATTCTACCTGCGCTCATATTTTACCTGCGCTCAAGATCTACCTGCGCTCACATTCTACCTGCGCTCAAATTCTACCTGCGCTCATATTTTACCTGCGCTCTTTTTTGCCTGCGCTCAAATTAACGACCACGTTCCAGAAGAGACACTCCAAACACAACTTCAAATGTTGAGTTACGTATTCCCTCATCTTGGGAAACCAATCGAACTCTCTCATGAGCCCAATCGTCTTCTCGCGTCCGAAGTGTCCCGCCTTGTCGTGTGCAACAACCACTAAATATCGCCTGAGATGCTTGGGAATGACGAATAACGCTTTGCCGTTTTCCTCCTTGTACAAGACACCGTTCTTCAGTTGAAATCCTTCGACAATGCTTCGCTCCTTGACGCTTCGCTCGGACTTCATCTTCTGCAGGATTCTGACCCTCTCTTTGATTTCTGCATCCACTGCCTGCACCATCACGATCTCGTTGTAGTTGAACATTTCGTTGCGCTGAGTGACCACCCGATGAATCTTGATCACGTCTGACTTCACGCCCGTTGGTAAATCCTCTTCTTCGCCATCTTGAAAATCGTTCATCGGCATCCGGCTGAGAGCATCAACGTGTTCCATCGAGGTTCCGACCCGATGTTTCACCTCGAAGTTAAACTCCGCGATCTTGTTGAACCATCTCGCCAATTGCGGAGTGCCATTCAGGGACTTCAGCGCTGCTACTGCGCTGCAGTCTGACACAATAGTAAACTTGATCACGTGCAGATAGTGTCTCAGACGCGTAAGAGCCCACACGACAGCCAATTGTTCCAGCTTCGTGGAGTGATAGTTAACCTCGGACTCGGACAACTTCCGGCTCACTGCACAAATCATGTGAAACTTTCCGTCAAACTTCTGTAGCAGAATTGCTCCCAAGCCCAGCGTGCTCGCATCGACGTGTAACTGCGTCTCTTTGGTCGGATCGGATCTTTTTAGGATCGGCTCCCTACTCAGCATGTCCTTAAGACTCCTGAAAGCCTCCTCGCACCGCTCGTTCCACTCGAACCCTCTCGATTTCCTCGACAACGCTGTTAGCGGCTCTGCAATCGACGCGTAGTTCCGAACAAATCTTCGGAAAAATCCCGTCAGCCCGAGAAACATTCTGACTTCGTGAACATTCTTTGGTTTCGGAAAGTCTTGGACTGCCGCTGCTTTCCTCGATCCTGGCTGAACTCCTTCTTTCGAAACTTTGAATCCCGAAAATTCCACAGTCTCCATGAAAAACTTGCACTTGCTTAGCTTGATCGTGAGTCCCGCTTTCCTGAGCGCTTCCAAGATGTCCTCGATCTGTTTCTTGTGCTCTTGATAATCATCAGCTGCCGCAATCAAGTCATCAAGGAATGGATGAACTTGTTCGTTGCCTGTCATAGCTCTCACTTTCATCATCAGCTCCTGGAAGCAACTGGGAGCCCCGGTGAGTCCCATGAGGAGAACCGTTGGTTGATAATGACCGTCAGGGGTAACGAAAGCTGCTTTTCCCGCTGCTTCTTTTGCCATGGGGATCTGGAAATATCCCCATGTCCCCATGCAAGATCCAGTGTTGAGTAGATTTTCCGTCCACCCGTTTCATCCAACACATCTTCGACTAACGGGAGAGGATAGTTTTTTTCTTTTAACGTCTGTGCGTTTAGCTTGCGAAAATCGATTACCATCCGCCACGAATTGTCGGGCTTGCGCACCAACATCGTAGGCGACGCGTATGCCGAATGTGACTCTGTTATCATGTTGGCCTCCTTCATCTGCAGTAAGATCTCTTTCAATGCCGCTTTCTCCATGACCGACATGGGAAATGGTTTGCTTCGCACCGGTCCGCTTCCCGGAATTTTTTTGATGTTGAATTCCGTTAAGTTCGTGCGCCCAAGCTCCTTCATCGATGTGGCCACTACGCTACGATACTTGTTCAACAACTCCCATAAGGCTAGCCGATACCTCGGAGGAGTGTTTTTGTCAACCTGGATACTTTCGAGTCGGATCTGCTGTGTCGCTGTGGTCTCAGTCTTGAGCACCCTCGGATTCTGCATTTGCGCCTTGAAGTATTCGTCGTTATCATCTACCCGGCGACCTCTCGCTATTACGGTTCCTTCCCTCAGTAGTATATCGTTTTCTCCGTAGTTCGCCACCGGCATCACACAACCATCCTGGGTGATTTCGTGCAAGGTTTCGAAGTTCGATTCACTCTTGACGAACAGAACTCCTCTTCGTTTGTCTGTCGTCTCAGCCCTCACGAAATTGATCGATCTCGCCTTTAGATTCACCTTCGACGTCACAGTCAGGTTCAAGTTTTCTTCGTTCAATCTTGACAGCGTCGTGACCACACGCGGGTCATCTCTGCCTAGAACTGCCTTCGCGATCTTCGCCAATCCCTCTTTCTCGAGCAACCAGGTGTTTCCACAACACGCGACCGTCACGATGCCCCCGTTTGGAACCGTTTTCCCGATGAGAACTTGCGGATGTTTCCACATTTCGGAGGGGACTGTTCAAAGCCTCAGGTTCAGGCACTTAAAGATGAGCACTCGGAGTCAAGAAAGAATCCACACCAGTATTTATTGAAGACCAGCCCCCTCCGCGGCCTTCGGCCGCTCCGGCGGCTGGTGCTGCTGTCGAGGCGCTGCTCAGAGAAAACTCAACGGAAATCATGAGCAGGTTTGACAGTGTGTGGAATTCAATCTATATCGAGAATATGGTGTGGTGTTTTCACTTGAATAGGAAGCTCCTCAGGCGCGGTCCCCACAGATTGAAAAGTACCGTGCGTCGCTCCAGAGGTGCCGTGTTCGGCTCCAGGGGTGGAATATCACGCGGTCCAACGGCGGAACACCTTCGGACAAACGCCGCGGATAACGGCTCTCTGCTTCTTCAAACCGCTTGATACGCTGAGTTCTACGCTCACTGGGATTGAGAGCACCGAGGGTACCATGGCGTGCTTGCAGTTGCTCGCGTCCGAATTCCGTCGTCGGGGGACTCCAGAGGTGCAATATCACGCGGGCCACTGGCGGTTCACCGTCGAAGAAGTGGTGACGGAACACGGCGGTGGCACTGACGGGTGTCTCCCCTTCGAGACTTCTATCCGCGAATTTTCCAAAACGACGCAAGTAAGTACCTCTGAACTTACGTTGCAGCCTACTCGAGATGATGGTCCCGAACAATCGCTGTTCGGACGAGTGATTCTTAACGCGTTGAAAACGGAAAGTTCCAACACGGATTGTGAGAGCGAGTTTGCGATCGAACGGAAAGTTTCAGCATCGAGAGCCAGTTTCGCAGATGGTGCAGCACCCTCGGCAGCAGGTTTTTAGAGATCAGCACGTATTTGGCGAGGAATCGTTCGCGGTAAAGGTCTTTGCCTTACAATTAGTCCATAACTCCGAACGTCTCATACTATCTTTCGTGAGTTCGAATTATTGAGAAATCGGGCAATCGGTCTCTTTCCCTGATCGATCGGTGCACCGCACCCGCTCTGGAACCCAAGTGGCCTGAGCTTGATGCGTTGTTCGGAGACGGTGCAGCAGACGGCGATTTCACACCACGCGCCGAGCCACCCGGAGGCGACTAATTGGGACGCTCGATTCAATAACAGTGATTCAACCGTGTATCATGCATTGAACTTGATATTGCCGCATTCTAGTGCGGTGGAATTCTCTCCCGATTGACCCGCAGCATCGACCTGTCATCAGCAATCATGCCGCACCCTCTGGGGACGCACTCAGATTGTTGAACAGACAGCGCCATCCATCGGAAGCTCTTTCAGAAGATCCTATTTCAGGATGCCGAATGAATTTCACGCCGTGGAGGACGACGGACGGTCTTGGGAGGTCGTTCTTGCGAGCATCCCAATTTGAACCATATTCGAGCACATTTTTGGCGACAGACATGCGCGCTTTATTTAGTGTATGGATACGAAAGTTCCTTTTATAAGATTCCGTCACCGTACCTAGGAGAGGGCTACGGTAACCGTGAGGCTCCGCTGGGCCTCAAGGGGCCTCCCATGTTAACTGCCTAAAGTCAAATCTAACGAAGTCCTAAGAACCACGACTCAGAGAATATTACAATTTCAACACACCCCCGTTCGCTGAGTCGGGTGTTTTTGGATATTTTGAATTGAACGCTCATTTTGACAATTGCGGAGTTCATGTAATCGAGGGACTTCAAGTTGAGTATCTGAGAACACTTAGTACATAATGTCCTAGTATGTGGAGTTATCGTTTGACATTCGGATGGCCGCTGGCATTGCGGTGTTCATGACATTCGCTTCGATTTCGGGAGCACCTCTAGGTGTTTCATGACACATAATAAAAGGGTTGAATCCTGATCTCAAAATTCATTCTTGCTTTGTCTCTGTTACCGACGAGCAATGGCTCCGATTCCCGCTGTTTTGAGATCCGGACGATGCACCGGAGATGACGCTGAAGAGAGAGAGCCCTGTAATCGAGTCCGCCGACGAACGAAGCGCAACGAGAGGGAATCGACGCCAGTGTGTCCCGAAACCGATCTCTCCGAGTCGGAAAGCACAACGACCACGGAGAGCGCGAACCGAGTCTCAACGGATTTTGATTCTACGACGTCCGCCGAAGAAGTCACAACCGCTCCTTCCGCTCTAGAGATGTCGGACACCGAAGAAACGGAGCTGTTTAGCGTATCGTGTCTTGAAACGAGCCCGGCTGTAGTTCAAGTGGTGCGTCCCTCAGAGCTGAATGTGCCCCACGATCGCCCAGCTGTGATGTCACGTCGGTCCAGGATGAGTGGTTTCCGTGTCGCGGTCATGATCGGAATGGCAGCAGTTGGAATCGGAATCGTGGTGTCAACAGTGTTGTTTTGTCTCAAGATGGCGTTTATGATCGGTATGTTTTTCTTGCTGAGGTTGTTTCTTGAATAAAGCAATTCGTTTTGACGATTTTTGATGTCCTTTCCGTTGTTCTAGAGAGTATTATGATGACCGCCACCGTTGAGCATGGTTTCTCTCGTCACGTCACGTTCCCGAAAAGTCCTTCTGAACCGCCGGCCACTCCATCGTTCGAAGTCTCCACCGCACCGACTGGATCCACTGTTGCCATCAGCACTGTGGGAAGTCACGACGCAGTCTGGGAGTCAGCACGTTATGGGACATCATTCAAGTTCATCATGGCAAGCCTGACCTGTCGTCCGTCAACCGGGTCAGTGGTTTGTATGGACCGTCGCAACGGAATGTGCATTTCTCGCGGGTTTGGACATCCACAGCGGGAATTCCTCCGCGCGTTCAAAATCACCGATGAAGTCGCATCCAAGCTGATGCAGATTGGTGCTGACGAGTTTGTCACCTGCACACTCGATAATTATTTTATCACTAAGGATTGATCAGATCGCTGTCTCTGTGATGCATTAAATCCCAAATAAAATCGATAATTGAGTTGAATGAGTCCTGTTTTCAATTATGTCTGTAGGCTCTGTGTTCTGTGATGCATTGAGAAGTAAGAGAGGCCTCATAAACGTCGTCTATCTAACATGGTTTTGCTCTTGCTAAACATTATTGAGTATGTCGAGTATATGTTGGGGACAGAAACGGGTAGCCTAATGCTCAGCTTCATCCATTTCATCGACAGTTCGTTGATAGGGGTTATCTTCATTTGTTGCTGGCATCGGTCGGTAGTCATTTCGCCTTATTCTGGTTATTATCGAGCAAGTTATGAGAATCGAGAAGATTAAGAAGTTCGTGCCTCCAAGCACAGCCGAGAATATTTTCCATGCGTTGCAATTGCTTGGCTCTACGGGCTTCGGAGGCAGTTTATGTTTCTCAAAGACAGCCCAAGTATCGATTCCTCCAACCGTCGGCGCATCGCGTTTGATGCATGGCACCGAGTTGCTCGCCACGGATTCACATTTCTCAACTGTGTCTTGGCATTCCACAGAGAAAAAGGTTTCAGTTATCTCGTAAATATTACGGGGCCGGTTATTCGATGCGCAAAGACCTCTACAGTCTTCATACGAGTAAAAAGAATGAGATGGCATAGCCGCCGTTACGAGCAGGAAACATCGTATTGTTGCTGTTAGGGTCGTCATGCCTCCTGACTCTGAAGCCCTATAAGCTTTCTCAGGTGCAAGAAAATCGGTCGACTGGTCGCCTTTGTTAGTATATCGGCTTTCTGGGATGCAGAGGCGACCGGTTCGACCTGAATTTTACCCTTCTCGTAGTTGTCACGGAGAAACAGGAATCTCAACTCGATGTGTTTGGTCCTACTTGATCAAGTCAATCGCTCCGGCGTTGTCTATCCGCAGAGGGGTGTTTTCAGCAATTCCCAGTTCTCCTAGTAGCTTTTTCGTCCAGAGGATGCTCTTCAGCGCTTCTGAAGCAGCGTAGAACTCTGCCTCCACGGAGCTGACTGCAATGTTGCTCTGTCGGGTTGACGACCAGATGATGGCTCCTCCCTGTCTCTCCAAGAAAACACCTGAAATGGACTTTCTCAACTCCTTGTCGTTGCCGAGATCCGAGTCCGAGTAAGCCACTGTAGGCAAACGCACACCGCTGCGGTACGTGATGCCGAGCGATGGGCAGGATCCGAGATACTTCAGGACTCGCATTCCGGCTCTCCAATGTTTCGCTGTACTTTTATCGAAAAATCTCGCCAGATAGCCGACGATGAATGCTATGTCGCAGCGGCTTCCAGTCGCGAGATAGAGCAGCGCACCAACAAGTTGCTTGTATCGAGTTTCATCTGCTGGCTCAGATTCGTCAATTGAATATATGTCAGTATCGCACGGGGTGGACACAGGAACTGCGCGCTCCATTCCAAAACGCTGGAGTATCTCGTGAACATATCTCGTCTGGTGAAGGTGAATAGAGTGGTCAGCATTGACCGTTATCTCAATTCCCAAGAAACATTTGAGTGGTTGGTGGGTTATGTCCACCTCTTCCGCCAGAGACTCGATGAAATCTTTTATCAGTTCTTCGGATTTGCTCACGATCAATCCGTCCTCGACATAAAGGCAAATTATGGTTCGTTCCTGTCCGTTTTTATAGTAAATGCAAGAATCTGACCTGCTTTGTTGGAAGCCTCGCTGGAGAAGAATGTTTTTCATCTTTTGATGAAAGGCGAAGCTTGACTGTTTCAATCCGTAGATTGCCTTGTTCAGACGCAAGACACAGTTTGACTCGTCTGGGAAACCTTTTGGCTTTTTGAGGAAGATGTCCTCATCGAGAGATGCAGTCAAGAACGCGCAGACAATGTCGAATTGGTAAGTGACCAATTTTTCGGCAGCTGCAATGCTCAAGACGCAACGAATTGCCTCCTGCCTCGCAACCGGACTGAAGATCTTGTTGACATCGTAATCTTCAGTTTCTCGTTGCGAAAACCCCTGGGCAACAAGTCTTGCCTTGTATTTTGACTTTCCAATTAGAGGATCTCGTTTGATCTTGAAAATCCATTTTGACCCAATCGCATTTCTACCAGGAGGAAGAGGTGTCAGCTCCCAGACGTTCTGACGACGCATTGAGTCCAATTCATGTTCTATGGCGTCAATCCAGAAATGTCTGTCTTCTACGCTAATGGCTTCCTCATAATTTTGAGGTTCTTCTCCAGTTCTCAACTTTCGCGCCTCCCCGGTCTTTGAACGAGTGGAGAGGGCGAAAGCGGAGGCGCATTCTCGCCGACCAGCCGCATGCATCTCTCTTGCTGCATCCCCAGTGAGATGCGTGACAGTCAAAACTTGGTGCTCTTCATCGTTTTCATTTTCCACATCCTCATTTTCGGCTCCTCCATTATTTGAGTTCGAGTTCGTTTCATTCACGCCATTCATTTCAGAGAGCTGGTTTGGCTGTGACCTTTCGCCGGGTTTCATCTCATTTCTTCGCTCAAGTAGTGGTTTGGCCTTAAAAGTGACATCCTTCGACCTAATAATACGCATTGTGTTTGGAATCCAAACTCTATATCCTAAGCCAAATTCTGAATAGCCAACCAATCTTGCAGGTATCCTACGTTTATCCAATTTCCTTTTACTTGGGTTGTTTTCATCAACAAATCACTCCGTTCCGAATGCACGCAGTTTCCCGAGGTATGGTTTTGATTTATGAAAGATTTCATACGCCGATATTCCCAACGTCGCATGAATAGTTGTTGCATTGAGAATATCTTTGCAATAATTTACGGCTTCACTCCATAGATAGCGCTTCTCGTAAAGACCTGCGTGGATCAAGACGGTTCTAGCCAAGTTCACTCCCCCACATCCCTTCACTCCCCTGAAGGAATGCTCTAACAAGTGGCCGGGGGAGATTTTGATATGGCATGCAAACTGTATATATGCGTGAAACGATACTGTACAGGCAATGCAATAAACTAGCCAGCCAGGGGCCCTCGTACTGGCTGGTCAAATGGAAAAAAAAGCCAAGTTCACTATCGTTCTGTTTCCGCGTTCCGAAATTCCATTCTGTTGCTTAGTATATGGATTACTGAACGATTGATCGGCCCCGATATCATCAAGGATCTTTTTAACCTCACTATTTGCAAACTCGCCGCCAAAATCCGAGTGCAACCGTCGAAGGTCCTTTCCCGTGATGTTCTTCCACCATTTGGTGTACTGTCAGATGCAATCAATAGCGTCACTTTTATTTTTTAAGAAGAACACACTGCGGTAGCGGGAGAATTCATCCGTAAGCATGAGGAAATGCTTCGAATTGCCAATGGATGGCACACTTGGGGAGCAGAGATCAGCATGTATCGTACCGATCTCTTTAGCCTTAGATTCGAGAGGGCGGCTATGATAGCTAGCCCGTGGCTGCTTCCCCTGGATACAGTCGTCACATTGATCAAAGTCAGTGATGTACTGAATTCCAGCCAACTCGAGAACCTTTTTAACGTTTTCTCTGTTGACGTCTCCTAGGACATTATGAGCGTCTCTCAGGCTCACAGGTCTTTCTTGACCATTTGCATCCGAGCCTTGCTCAACAGTCATTGGTTTGGCTTGAGTGCTACTCTCAAAAACCTCGCCACGATCGATCGAAGATGTTTCAGCGCTTAGGAGATATAACCCTCCTTTCATTGGTACCTTTACGCACTGGCTCTGATTTTGTATCTGTAAATCCTGACGGTCAATGGTAACCTGATAACCATCATCGACCAAGCAGCTTATTGACACTAGTCACGAAGTTCGATGGTCGACCTTTCTTCTCCATTTCCGACAGTGAGGGTGATGGTGCCCTGCCCGTAAACCCGCAGGCAATGATGGCTTCCCACCTTCACTTCCCGGGTGTCAGAACGTTTCGTAAAGGTCGTGAACAATTTCTTCGAATTGCACACATGATTCGTTGCCCCACTGTCGACGATGAAATCATTGGGTTTCGACTTTAGCCCTTGTCGGCTAACCATCAAGGCAACTGAATAGTTGGCTCTTGCAGATCTGTTCGGTTGAGGTTTTCTGGGTCGTCGACACTGCTTCTTCATGTGCCCCCTTTGGCCGCAATTGAAGCACTTAATTTCATATCTGCTTTCGCTTTTCTGTTCAAAAGAGCGACGAGAATTACTGTGCTTATGGGCATTGCTACTCTGATGGTAGTTGTGGAAATTAGGACCTTTGCGTCCATGAAAATGACGTGGCTGATTGCGAGCACGACTGACATTCATCTCAGCAAAGAGTGCTGTGGCATTATCGGTCTCATCGTTTTGCTCCATTCTGAAAGCCTCACCCCTGATCAAATCCATGAGGTTTGTTAGGAGCTTCTCTGATTCAGCTTTTGTTGACCATGCGATACGCATAGGTTCCCACTGTTTGGGAAGCGCCTCAAGTAATCTGGCGCACTTCATGTCGTTTCCCAGAGTCACTCCAACCTCCGTGAGATTGTTATCTAATTCCGTATACATTTCCAAATTCTGAGTTACAGTTTTGTTCCTATTGAACTTAAAGGACATGAATTTCGCGGCTGCAGCTTCTTTCAAGATTCCAGTTTTCTTGGCGAAATGGGCCTGGATTTTGGTCCAAATTTCATAGCATCGAATGGTTGTCGTTTCACCGTAAAAGACTCGACCGGATAGTTTTGGGTCAATTGCCGAAATGAGAATGATTCTTGCCTTCGAATTAGCATTGTCAAAACGGGTTTGTTGTTTCGTTTGATCAGCGGTGGGGGTTTGTCCAGTAGGTATCTCAGGCGGCTTGAGTTCACCCTTTGTGGCAAGCCACACATCGGCACCAGCATCCTGAAGATACATGGGGATCAATTCCTTCCACGCAATGAAATCGCGGCCCGACTCTCCCAAAGTCACTGGGCAGACAGCGGCCTTGCCGGCTCCACTCTCCGAGGTCATCACAATCGGTGAGGACGGGAGGAACTCAACGGGGGAAAAGTATGTAGCTAACCAGCTAATTTTTCTCACCGATCACAGAGCTTAGTCGTGCTGATAACGTGTTCAAAGCCTCAGGTTCAGGCACTTAAAGATGAGCACTCGGAGTCAAGAAAGAATCCACACCAGTATTTATTGAAGATACGAAAGTTCCTTTTATAAAATTCCGTCACCGTACCTAGGAGAGGGCTACGGTAACCGTGAGGCTCCGCTGGGCCTCAAGGGGCCTCCCATGTTAACTGCCTAAAGTCAAATCTAACGAAGTCCTAAGAACCACGACTCAGAGAATATTACAATTTCAACAGGGACCACCGTGAAGGGAACCTTCTCGAAAACCATTCCATCCCTCTTGAGGATGACCACTGCTTCCCCCAACGGCTTGCATCCAGCTCCCGTGTATCCAGCGATGTATTTCAATTCTGTAGGACTGATCCGTAGATTGAGTGCCTTGGCCACCTCTTCCGAAATTATGTTCGTGTCGGCGCCGCTACCAATTTGTGCTATCCAATTCTGATGGTTGATTTGAATGTCGATCAACTCGGAATCGTAAGCTGCCTGTTCAAAGTCAACGTTTGCCTTCCGCCGCATTTCGACCGTTCTGATATTGGTGCAAAACCGACTAATGTGACCATGCCCCCCCCCACCGAAAACAGGCTCCTCCCCGTCTCCTTACGGTATTGTCATGTGGGGAGTTCGTACCACGATCCGTCGGTGTTCGTTCTGTTGACGAACGTTCCGTCTTCCCACCGGCTCCGGCGCCGCTCATCGCCTCCGGTTGAGCTTCTGTTCGATTCAACCCCTCGCTTGGTCTTCGTGAAAATCTCGAACCGTTGCTCCTTTGTGATCCTGAATCTTCGTCTCGCCGATCTTTGGGACACTCGAACGCTTTGTGGCCCGGCTCGGAACATCGGAAGCAGCCAGACGCTCGTCGATCATCGTAGCGCGATCCGCGAGCGCTTGAGAAATTTTGCCAGCTCCCAAATCTCGGCCTCGGACTGCCATCCAACATTATGCTATCTTCAATGTCCCGGATGAGTTCATTCAGCTTCGCATGCACCTGTGCATTCAGGAACGGAGCGAATTTCTTGTGCTCCGGCAGAATACCTTTGAGTATCTGCCGCTTCATATCAACGAAACCCATATCGCACTGATTCCCCAACCGCTCGACTCTACTCGCGAACGTTCCGATCGATTCGCCGCGTTTTTGGAAGCTCCGCGTGAGTGCTTCGATCAGCTCTAGCCTCGTTTCCGGCGTCAGAAACGATGACAGAAACTCTTGTTTCCATTACGCGAACGTTTCGCACTGCAACGCATTCGATTCATGCCAGTCCAGAGCTTCTCCGGACAGTTTCCTAAGAATTATGCCCATAGTGTAGGTGTCCGTCCAATTACCTGTCAACCTAGCGGTCTCCAACTGCCTAAGCCATCTTTCTGACTGCGCAACTGACCTTCCCGCCAAAATAGGTACGGTTTTAGACGTGTCCGCATATCGCCCCACCGACCTGATTCCAGTGCCAGCGTCTCCGGACGACTGGATGATCGTTACCAGACTCTCCGTCAGGGTCTTGCAGAGTGCCAGAACTGCATCCATTGCATCGGAGGTTTCGTCTCCTCTGTCTTTCCGTCAACAGTCATCGTCGCCACGGGGTCGTTCTTCACTCGGAGGTCGATCAAAATCAGAGTTATCCCACCGCTGCAAATGTCGGGGAACCTTTTCTGGGGATTTCTCTGACTGGGACCTCAGTGAGAACACCACTCTTTCTCTTCATTCCCTTTATTCCACTTAACTCTCTTCTTAGTGTTTCTCTACGGCCGCGCACACACTTCTCTCTGTTTCTCTCTCGCGGCCCGCTGCTATCCGCTGAGCGATCTGCTAGCGCGCGTATTTCATGTCATGTTTCATGTCATCACACGTCTTTCTGAATATTGGTGTCCATGAAGTTTCCAATTAAGGTCGCATGAGCACGGCTGATCGACATTTGGCGCGCGCTACTTGACCGATTCGTGGATGATCTGTGAAATGCAACCACAAACAAGAGATGTCTCCTTGTGACGAGTCGACGTCCTGCAAAGGAATCTAGGCGGGTCTAGGCCAAAGTCCCCCACAACAAAGCGGACCGCGTCATAAGCACGACATGTTTACACAGCAGACGCCGCGGTTCTGTTCTGTTGGGCGGGAAACGGCCATCGTCCCGCACAACAAACGAAGAGCAGACGACGAGCAGTGAGGATGAACGCATTCCGGCGGAGGCGGGCGGTCGAGGGAACTGAGAAAATGTCGCTATCCCCGAGAGCGAGCCCGCTATGTCAGCGGAGAAATCGCGGCGGTATGCAGCGTTCTTGCGGTGGACTGTAGGCAGCGCGCGCCCTGCGACACAGGTTCATAGTTGATCTTGATGGATTCCGCGGATCGGACTAGCTGCAGGAAGCGGGTGACGGAGAAGGAGGTTAATCCTTCAATGGTAGAGCCTGGCTTTCAGCTTCCAAACTCGCCTAACGCGTCCAGTTGTGGCCTCGGAAGTGCCCCCCCCCGATCGTTTGCTGCAGGGTCCTATCCGGTCACAAACCTGCACTGAAACAACCTCTGGACTTTCGACGAGCGATGGAGCAGCCAGGTTAAGGGTCGATCTTCACCTGATGAAGATCTTCCCAAAGGCCTGGTTAGAGCCCCCCACGGGCTCCTCACCAATCGCCAGCGTGGTATGCCACCCGGGGATGCCGGGCTCTACTATTGAAGGATTAACCTCCTTCTCCGTCACTCGCTTCCTGCAGCTTGTTGGATCCACGGAATCCATCAAGATCAACTATGAACCTGTTTCGCGGGGCGCGCGCTACCTACAGTCCACCGCAAGAACGCTGCACACCGCCGGGATTTCTCCGCTGACATAGCTGGCTCGCTCTCGGGGATAGCGACGTTTTCTCCGTGTCCCCGACCGCCCGCCTCCGCCGGAATGCGTTCATCCTCACTGCTCGTCGTCTGCTCTTCGTTTGTTGTGCGGGACGATGGCCTAGACTCCTGTTGGGCGGCTGGCGTTTAAGCTGGCGATAGGATGGCGGGTTGGATTTCCGATCTCCCGTAGACAGTGCACGAGGTGGCGTCTTGGCGCTTTCCGGTCCAAGCTTTAAGCCGCCGAAAAGCAATTATCCGCCACCACGAGCGGCGTCTGCTATGTAAACATGTCGTGCTTATGACATAGACCCCGACAAAGCATTGTTTGCATTCCGAGCAGACGAATGAACGCATTTTGATCACATATGTCGGAGGCGGGCGGTCGCGGGGGCCGGCGAAAAGCGAGTAAATCTCAGCGGCGAGTCCTGGGCGAGCGGCTGGTTTGGCGGAGCGAACTCACGTTCTGCGCGGCAGGCCATAGGCGTCGCTCGCGGTTCAACTGAGAGATGGGCAGATGAGTTTTTAGGGGGAACGCTGGCTCGAATGGTTGTTATCAATGCTCTCACGATTTTATTCAAACTTTAGAGTTCACTAATACATACATTTGAGTATACAAGGTCTATGGCACGAATGATTCGGGCTCGATATCTTAACTCCACCGAAACGTCGCAGACCTGGGGCATGTCGCTGCTGCGAAACTGATGCATACTGAAAATAGTGGAGAGCTGGGGCTGATTTCCCCCACTGGGGAGAGTTTTTTGGCAACAAATCTTGCAAGAACTGAGTAGGCCTTTCCCGCAGCGTCCGCATGATGAAAGAAATAGAATTCCTCCCGTATTGCCTCAGTCGCCTCGATGGCCGAGGGCATAGGAGTTTGCCGTTGAACTCTTTTCCGAGGGGAAAAACTTGGGAGGCGAAGAGGAACCTGCACTAGTTTCGCAGTACCCACATACCATTGCCCTGCGACGTTTCGGGGAGCAAAAATATTGAGTCCGAATCACTCATGCCATAAAACTTTCATATTCATATGTAGCTGTCTAAGAAGATGTATCTCAGAACTTTACCGCCTACACAAAATTGTGAGGGCATTGATAATTTCCTTCCGAGCCAGCATTCCCCCCTAAATTCCATTCGCCCATCTCGCACTTGAACCGCGAACGACGCCTCTTGCCTGCGACGCAGAACGAAAGTTCGCCCCGCCAGCACAGCGGACTCGCCGCCGGGATTTCAGCTTTTTTGTTGGCTTCTGCAACCGCCCGCATTGGATACATGTGATCAGAATGCATTCATTCGTCTGCTCGAAGTGTAAACAAGGGTTTGTTGTGGGGACTATGGCCACCTCCCGTCTAGGCCACAAGCCCGCCGTGTTTACACCGAGGCGCCATCTTGGAGAGGGAGAGGGAAGAGGAATCGAACGCCGAATTGGCTAAATCGACTCAGTTTTGAGCGTTCCTAACCTAACCTAACCTTTCCTAGCCCATGCGCTGGCTTCGAGCCCCGCGGCTACCTTATGACTAACTCCGGTTAGCTCGCTGCGACTCTATAATTCATATCCCTTTCTCTCATCGAAATGGCGCCTCGATGTAAACACGGCGGGCTTATGGCCGCCTCCCCTTGCAAAGTGTTCTCCAGGGTGGCGGTCAAGTGCAGGCGCATAGCCAGGATTTTTTCTTGAGGGGGGCCGAGACCATTTCTGCACCATCTTGGGGGGGGGGCCAACGGACGATGATGCTGAGCTTTAACATGGAGCTCTATGGGCGATCCAAAAATCTTGGGGGGGGCCATGGCCCCCCCCCCTGGCTACGCTAGTGGTCAAGTGGTAGTGTCGAGGCCGAGATTCTAGAGGGAGAGGAGGTTTACGGGCGGAGGCGCTCTAAGCTCTCACCTGCTACGGGGGCTCATTGACTCAGCTTCGAGCGTTTTAAACCTAACCTAACCTTTCCTACTCGATGCTTCTGCTTCAAAGTCCCGCTACAGCGAAGTGCGAAAGCAGAATAGCCCTCTCGAACCTCCTCACCCTCGAATTCGTCTGCCTGGTCGCTTGTTTACATCCTACCACTTGGCCGAGTCTATGTCAGACGGTCGCAATCAATATGGCGGCCCGCCGCTGTTCTAGCTGATCAACTATATACACAACTGTAGGTCAGAGCGCTCCGCGCGTAAGTCAGGCCACGAAGTCCTCGAACCCATCAGCTCTGCAGTCTCACGTATCACTTAGGTCGACGGACTGACTCAGTTTGAGCGTTCTCAACCTAACCTAACCTTTCCTAACCCATGCGCTGGCTTCAGGCTCCCGCTAAAACGGCGGGCAATCGAGGAAGCCCGCCATCTTGATTGCGACCGTTTGACGCATTCCCACTTGGCCGCCTCCCGTTCTCCATGGGAAACGGCCATCGTCCCGCACAACGGGAAACGGCCATCGTCCCGCACAACAAACGAATAGCAGACGACGAGCAGTGAGGATGAACGCACTCCGGCGGAGGCGGGCGGTCGGGGGCACGGAGAAAATGTCACTATCCCCGAGAGCGAGCCCGCTATGTCAGCGGAGAAATCGCGGCCGTATGCAGCGTTCTTGCGGTGGACTGTAGGTAGCGCGTGCCCTGCGACTAGGCTAGAGTTCCCGTTGAACGGAAAACGGAAAATAAATTTCCGTTTTCCGTTAACGCACAACGGAAAATAAATTGATGGATTCCGTATATTTGACGCCCCGCAGATGTCAGTGGGAGGCCTTTAGTGAGACGTCAACAAAAAAACGTGCTCACAAAAAAAGGCGAAATTCTCAGGAAATTCTGAGAGTTGTGAAGTGGAGAGTGTCGCAGAAAGTGATACTAGTGGTGGTGAACAGTTTGATCCGAAGAGATCAACTATATCCATCTTATACACTGCAGGAATGGCAACCATTAACAAGGTATGTTCATCCTGCAGGCCAGGACTGGGTCAGTTAGACGCTGACCCAATGGTTTCATGCGTGCCGTGCCAAATAGTACAGCACAACAACCCGTTGATGAACGGGTTGAACCAACAGCTCGCCGAGTTAACATCGGCCAATGAGCAGCTGAGAGCGCAGCTTGCAAAACAAGTGCAAGATGCGACACAATTGATACATCAAAATGTATCGGTCGGGCTCACTGCCAATGAGCAAAGCAAGATGATTGCAAAACTGCAACATCAAGTAAACGGCCTGTTAGAAGAGAAAAAGAGATGGTTGGCCGGCACGCACAAACAAAATAGTGGAATGAGCGGAGCCAGCGGTGCGATGGACACCACTGAGAATGCTCCCGGAGAACAGGGAAAGCCACAAAATCCATATGGATTGGCATTAATTGCAGGCGATGGACTGCTATTGGACATGATGGAGGGAGATTCCCCTCTGAAAGCACTCTTCAAATTCGGAGTGCTAGTGAAACAATCGAAAGGGGGCAAACCCACGGGAAAACACGTGGAGTCAATAATGAAGCTCCTAGGTAAATACCCGGAAGACGAGAAAAAGAACGTTCTCGTCTTTATGGGCCTTACGGACCTGATGAGCGAAACATTCACTCAGACAGCACCGGAGGCATTAATTGAAGCCTTAAAAAACGCGTTGTGTTTGATAGCAGCGCAACCGGGTGTGAAAAAGGTGACATGGGCGACGCTCATAACTCCGGCAGTCGATGAACTACGGAGCATCGCCAACCAAATAAATAAGGTGATGATAGAGTGGGCAAAACCACAAGAGAAGGTAGAATGTCTTAGTCTCTGGCATATACTGGTCAACAAGTGGACCTACACCGGAGACAGGAGGCCAGACCAAAAACGGCTGCCCATCCTTTCAGACACAGGAAAAGAAAAGGCGGCGGAATCAATAGATAATTGGTTCCTAAAAATTGCCAACCTTTCAGAGGAAGACGAGGAAAGACTCGTAAGAGAAATACAGAAAGAAAGGCGGAACAAGCCAAAAAAAGAAAAAGACTTGACCAGAAGAACGGGTCAAGAAGAACAATAGCTGGGACCTCAGCTGCTCCACCGATGAGTGGCAGCAGTGGGCAAGCGAGAGCTTATCCACCAGTGGGGTCACAACCGGCAAGCAGGGGAAGAGGGAGAGGTAGAGGGAGAGATGTCTTTGGCCGCGGAGAACAGCACCGAAGCACCTACCCACCCTACCCTCCCCGAGGAGGCCGTCGAGGAGGCACCGCGTACGGGCCTAGCTCTGTTTACCGATGGGGTAGAGGGCAATAGGACGGGCCGTCCCCCCCCGCGGAAGATGCGCTAAAGACGCACTCGAGAGGTTGGAAAAAAACAAAAAAAGAAGGGGAAGCAAGTGCTAATAAAAGCAGTGTAGTCCCTTTCAACATATGTGTTTTCAATCTTGCGGGTGGGCGGACGAAAAACAAGTGGCACAAGCTAGTTAAGAGTTCTTTTCAGGTGAAGGAAAGAGGAATCATAATGTTGAATGAAACATGGTTGATGAATGATGAGGTCCCACCCAGAATATCGGGGTATAAATACATAGGATCAAATAGAGAGTTCTCACAAAAGGCCACCTACAGACATGCAAAAGCAGGTGTTGGAATACTGATACCTGAAGAGATGGAAGAAGAAACTTGGATCGAAAGGGGTGAAGATTTCATTGCCGTAGGTCTAAAATTCCAGAATCGAGATTTCATTCTGATCAGTGTATATGTGTCTCATGAGAACGTGAGAAAAAACATGGCACTGTACGAAAATATCAACCGGGTGCTACTTAAGAAACGTAAGAATGATTCACTCATCATAATTGGCGGAGACATGAACGCTCATATAAGCCAGTTTGGAGAGAATCAGAACGTCAGAGGGGATATGATGCTTGACTTTGCTGAAAGAAATCAGCTGAGAGTACTGAACGCCTCAGAGAAATGTAGAGGCAAGTACACTAGACAGAAAGCAGTCATCGACTACGTATTATGCAACGAGAGAGTACATAAATACGTAAAGTGGATGGACATTGATGAAGAGAGACTGAGATGTGACATCTCAGACCACAACATGATGAATGTTTTGCTGGAGATACCAGGCAAGAAGCATGTAGGAAAAAAACTTATTGTTAGGAAAAGAAATGAGGAAGCAGCAACGATGCGCACGAAGCAAGAGTTGAGAACTCGGCTTCTGGAGGACAGGGAAGTCAAATACGACGACCTTGAATCCCTTATAGTGGAGAACTCCAATACAACTGGAACAGTTGTGAAAATTAACCAGAAGTATGCTAGGTGGTCGAGGAAGATAGCTGAGCTAGACAGCATCAAGAGAGCATGGGGAAAAAGGCTCAGAGAAGCAAGAAAATACAACCCAGACCAAGCAGAGAGAATTCAGATAGAATTCGAAGGAGCGAGGTCCAGGCTCTACGAGCAGATAGAGGAAGAGACCAAAAAAAAAGATGAAAGGATGTACGACCATATCGTCAGGTGTCCGAGAAATCTGCGGGCAAAAAGGTTCTGGTCGTACATACGGAGGGAAGAAAAAAAACCCAGGAGAGAAATGATCCTTGTAGACGCAGGGAAAGAAAGGGTAGATTCGGAGAGAGTAGAAACCCACCTAACGGAGTTCCTCAGGGAGCTTCTAGGCGCGGAAGAAGAAACAGTCAATCCAGAAGGCAATAGACCAATGGAAAGGAGACTGGAGCAGCCGATAACTGAATTTGAGATAAATGCAGGAGAGGTTCGGAAGGCATTAGAAAAGATGTCGGCGAACACAGCGGCTGGGAATGACGGAATGAACGGCAGTCTGGTTAAAAACCTAGGGGAAGTTGGGCATGAATGCCTAGCGAGAATATTCCGTAGGATAATAAGAGGAGAAGAGAGTATTCCAGAGAGCTGGAGAGAAGGAAAGGTAGTGGCTCTGGAGAAACCGGGCTGCACCAAAGGCAATCTACTCACATACCGACCAATCACAATAACGGCGGTTCTGTACAGAGCATTCGCAAGAATAATCAACAGCAAGATACAAGAGTGGATAGAGCAGAACGAAATTCTGGGGGAGATGCAGAACGGCTACAGAAAAAACCGTAGAACAGATGACTGCATCTACATGTTAACAACGATAATTGAAATGACCAGAGCAGAGAAAAGAGGGCTAAAAGTGACCTTCTTAGACTGCTCCAAAGCTTACGATAAGGTAGATAGGAACCACGTGTGGTGCATACTCGAAGAACTGGGTATGCCAGAAGGATGGGTAGAATTACTGAAGTGGCTCTACAACGGAAACGTAGTCACACTCAGCGTAGATGGGAAAACATCCCGGAAAATGAATGTCCCTAATGGTCTAAGGCAGGGATGCGCACTTTCACCGACTCTATTCATGCTCTACATTACAGAGCTGGAAAGGAGATTGATGGAATCAAAGAAAGGTATCAAAATACGGATATCCAAGAACATCTTTGAGACAGGTGACAAAAAGTACGCGACGATACCGGGATTCTTATTTGCAGATGATTTAGTTCTTGTTTCCCAGGATTGGCAGCAGATGACAGAGCTGCTCGAAATAACCTCAAATGTAGGCAACGACTTAGGATTGGAATTCAATCCAAAAAAATCTGCGGTACTAGATTTCAATGGCGGCGAGGCAGACACCCTACCCGAATTAAAAATACAAGGGAAAGAGATCCCACATGAAGAGACGTACAAGTACCTAGGAATATGGCTGTGCAAGGGAGAGAACTACCTTGAAGAGCAAGAGAAAGTATGGAAAGATAAGGCAACCAAGGTTTTGCGGCAACTGCACGCGAAATCGCTGTGGAAATTCAACAGGTTCGAGACCACAAAAATCCAGTGGAAGGCAACCTGTGTCCCAGCGATAACCTACTGCAACTGAGTCTATGTCATAAGAGTCTAGGCCACAAGCCCGCCGTGTTTACATCGAGGCGCCATCTTGAAGAGGGAGAGGGCAGAAGAATCGAACGCCGAATTGGCTAAATCGACTCAGTTTTGAGCGTTCCTAACCTAACCTAACCTTTCCTAGCCCATGCGCTGGCTTCGAGCCCCGCGGCTACCTTATGACTAGGTCTGGTTAGCTCGCTGCGACTCTATAATTCATATCCCTTTCCCTCTTCAAAATGGCGCCTCGATGTAAACACGGCGGGCTTATGGCCGCCTCCCATGTCATAAGACCTCCGTTCAAGATGGCGCTCGTGCACGGAACCGAGGGAGAGGAGGAGAGCGAGCCGGCGCGAGCTGCCGCTGCTCTCGTGATAGGGTGCTTCAACGACATGACGTCGAGGAGTTTCGAGCATTGCTGAGGGACTTCCGAGTTACCCACACGTCTGTTCGCATCGATCAATTCATTGACAAGTATCTGATGTGACGAACCGTTCCCCATTTTCCCTCAGAATGTTAAATGAACTGACATGAGTGTCATGCCAAAATCCGTCTCCACTCATTCAAGCGTTTATCCATCCGAGAAGCATATCCAACGAGCAGCTTGAACCGTGGAGCTCTGTGGGCCCTGTGGGGCCTTCAGGCCCAGCGCTCCGAATCGTCCCGCTCGGAAAGAATGCATCGCGCGAATACGTGGTTTGGACAAATTTTAAGTTCTGCTCATCTCGACTCAGCCCCGTCCGTCCTCAACGAAGCACCCTATATTTTTGAAAAACGCGCTCAATGCGAGACGGCCTGCTATTCTCCTCCACCTCGAATTCGTCAGCAGCCGCCATATTGGATGGAGGTCTTGTGGCGTAAACCGACTGCAACTCAGTCACGGTGATGACATCAGCAACGAGGAAGAAGTTAGAATCTGCACAAAGAGAGGCAGGTAAGTGGGCTATGGGACAACCGGCTTTCAACGTTGCAAATGAATTTGTGGATGGAGAGCTGGGCTGGGCAACCTTCGAAGCAAGGGAAGCCAAAAGTAAAATCCTGTACTTCGCCCGTGTAAATGAAATGACCAATACCAGGTGGCCACGAATGATTTTGGAGATGACTAGAATCACGAATCTAAAGAGCAAAGCGTACTTACGTACGCTTGAGCTCAAGAAGTTGCTAGGTTGCGAGGACATAACCATCCCACGGAAAGAGAGCGGCGAAGCTAATCTCACAAAATATAAGCGAGATGTGGACAAACGGATCACATCAGAGCTAGACAAAGAGTGGAAAGATGGAATGGAGACGAAATCGAGCCTCAGAAGGTACAGAGAGTACAAGGAAACAAGGGGCAAAATCGAACATGTATACGACAACACAAGGGGCAGCACACTTCTTGCAGGAGTCCGAGCGGGTTTTCTCAGAACGAGAGAATTCAGGATGAGATTCGAAAACGTGGATTACAGGTGCTCAAAATGTGACGGAGAAGCCGAAACGCTAGAACATGTAATCATGGAGTGCCAGCGAGGGCCACACGAGGATATCGAGATTCGGAAAAGAATCGGTCTACACGGAGACTCGGAGAGAAGGACGGTAGAACACACGAAGCGAATTCTCGAGAAATGGGAGCGCGAAGCGCAAGGGAAGGTCACCCAAATCCCAGGATCCAGCAAATAACCAACAGTCAAACTGTGCCCTATGTAGGGTATCTAAACCACATAGAAAATGTAGTATTAGAATGGTTAATAAATAAATCAATCAATCAATCAATCGATGAGTCTGCAGCATTTGGAGTATCGTCTGCTGCAAAGTCAAGCCCGACACATAGTGGCGCGTGTCTGGGACAAGCAATTGAATTTCCGATCTCCGTTAACGGAAATTAAATTCTGGTTTTTCGTGGACTGACGTCATCGAAACGCTCCCCGGCGTCTCAGAGGACCTCCTCTGTCGACTCCTGAACTGATTCGAGGAATCAGGCGATTTCCAAGCATCCGCGTGATGGCTCCTGATTTTCCGTTAACGGAAAACGGAATCAGATTTTCCGTTAACGGGAAACGGAAAATCAGGAGCCGACAGGCGGACTACTGAGGATCTTCCCATTCAAGGCAACGGTCGAGGAGTGCGTGGAGAGTGCCCTACGAGTCAACGGACGGCCTCTCTAAAGACGACTTCTGACAGATGTCCTATTGCCAACTTGCTTCGAATAACCAGAATGCCCGAAATTTTTGCCTGAAACTCCGACGAATCCAGAGACGGAGCGCCAGAGTCTAACGTAAGAGCGGAACGAGCTTCCGCAAATGCTCCGCATCTTTCTCAAACTGACTGCCTGAGATTTCGAACAATACCGCCATTCGATTCTGTAAATAAGTGGCGGTAGCAGACTGTCCGCATTCGCGCGCGCGTTAGCCTAAATTCTCGTCGGAATGTCGGTGGCCACCATCCGCCCTCAACAGGGAATCGGTTCGAAGACCTCAAAAACAGGGATGAGGACGATGGATGTGGCTCTGAAGACGAGGGAGTGACACCAGAGAGTTTGATGGCGTTGCATAAGCAGTGGCGGCGCCAGCCATATTTTTTCATGAAGCTGAACTAGGTTGTTGTTGTTGTCGCCGCCGACCATAACCAACGTCTTCAGCCATATTCCCAACTTGCTTATTTTGTATTGTATCATGATTAGGGCTGGGATTTTGTCGCGGAATTCGCGGCCGCGACAGAATCTGCGATTTCTCTGTTTCCATACGCGTGTCCGCGAATTCCGCCATTATCTTCCTCTGGATCAGTGAAGATCGAATTTGGTGTCCGCAGCATTTTAACTTGGTTTAGTTAAGTTTCTTTTTGTAACCCCATCCTAAGATGACTCCTGATTCAGGAGGGGGCTTAGCCCAGCAGATACCGGTCACAGTTTAGAAGGTGGATACCGTTGAACCCACCCGGCAGCAGGGATCGAACCTGCGACCTCCCGCTCGACGCAGCGTCTACATGGCAGCGTGCAACATTAGCTTTGCATGTTTCCACTCGACCACGCCGGCGATATTTTTAATGCGCAAGCTGGGGGAATAGTCTCAGTGCAGAACGACTCCGGCTCTCTTTGGGATACGTGCTCGTACCCTCGCGCGCAACTCACTCAAAACACAATCAATTTTCACATCGTTCCCTCGGTAATCATATCAGCCCATGCCTTGATCTGTGCGCGGCATATGCAGACATCGTTTTTCGCACTGCGGAGTGCGGAGAATCAATCTCGTGGTATACAGCCCGTATCCCTGTACAGCCTGTATACCTTGAGAATGATTTTCCGCACTTCATGTTGCGGAAAATTATGTCTGGGCATGTGCTGATCGTTCGGAAAAATTGACTTGAAAAAAAGCCTGATCAGGAGAAATCCAAACACATCACCGCGGAGGTTCGAGCCAAATGATTCGCGCAAGGTGGCTTCCACTCCTCAGAAGACAAGCTTCTCTGCAGCATATGCAGCAGTTGTAGATCCTACGAAGAGAGACATATGGTATAGAAATAAATGGTTGCAGATTCATGCGTGTTTCGGCGTAATTAGGGAACAAATTGCGGCATCCGCGATTTTTCAGAAAAAAGCCCGCGACTCCACAGCGAATCGTCCCATGGATATCTGATTTCTATGTATATCGGTATTTATATATGTATGTATTATTTTTCTAATCATATAAATGTATATCTATATGTATTCGTGCTGAAGAAGCTCCCGCACCCCAGACTCAGAGATCGTTTGACACATGCTGCTCAATCTGTGAAGGTTTCGAGAGGAATGAGAAAAAAACCCGGAAAATTTGAAATTTGAAAATAGACTGATTGGCTATGTCGTTTTTCGAATATGATCCAGCCAAATAAAGCCTTGTATCTACGTTCCCAGACGGGATTTTTAATCGTTGTAGGATCGACAGGGAACTATTTGTGGGAGCAAGCCTTCGGCAGGAAAATCTGTTGAAAATTTCATGAAGCTAGCTTCATGGATTCTGAAATCTATGACGCTATAGCTTCTAAAGCGTCATGCTGGCGTCGCCACTGTGCATAAGGCAGGACAGAGAGCTTTCCCCGGGGAGTTGTATGAGCTAATGAGTGTCCTACAGCCTACCAGCGTCCCAGCCGAACGGGCCTTTAGTAAAGCCCGTCACGCCAAACGGTACAACCAGGAGAGACAAAACGACCATCGCTTCGAAGGGACTCTGCTTTTGGGAAACTATTACTCGAAGAAGAAACCCTGGGACGTGTACCTCAAGAGGAATGCCATGGAACCTAAAAACGATGACGAAAGTGATTCTGGAAATGAATCCGGAAAGTAAAGTTGGAAAGCATGATACATCTGTTCTAATCATCAATTCTGATCTCGATGTATGATGAATGACGGAGATATGTTCATATACCGTATTCACTCTAATAAACGGGCACTCTCCAATAAGCGGGCACCTTCGGAAGCGTTTGAAAATATAAACGGGCACTCTCTAATTGACGGGCACACTCTAATTAACGGGCACGTTTTGTGTGATGCACAGACTGCGCGCGCTTGAGCGCGGGAGCCTGTCGCGATTTTCCCGCGGCGCCGAAATGTGCGTAATGTATGTAACGTGCATAGGGGAATGGATAATATGAGTTCCGGGCTGTCAGGGCTCTGCATCGGTCTCTCAGGTTGTCTTGCTTTCCAAAATCGGTTTTAGCGCATGGAATATCTCCTCTTTCGACCTCGCCGCCGCCCAACCGAGTTCACCACACCACGCGCTCTCACTAGTCTCGGCCAACAAGCCCTCAGTTTCCGTCTCCCGAAGATCTGGGAGTCCATACAAAAAAGGATCCGTGACCTCGACTCGTTGAAAAAAAAATTTGAGTTCTGAAGGACCTTTTGCTGAACAATAATCCGTCTTGCCGTTGTGATATTTTACCAACATTTCTTTATATTTACGTATTTTTTTTCTGTGAGAACTTCAGCGAGCAGTGGGGTACTTGCAGTTCCGAAATGAATCTACATTGAAATTGAATTTCTCGGGGAATCTTGGATCAAACTTGAATGGCTGATGTGGGATGCGAGCACGGTCCGGGGCATTTGAAAAAATAAACGGGCACTCTCCAATTAACGGGCACTCTCTAATTAGCGGGCATGACTTCGAGGTATTGAAAAATTGACGGACCTGCCCGCTTATTAGAGTGAATACGGTATTCAAAGATTGATCTCATTCCATCATGTTTTGTATCATGGCTATGATGAAAAATTGTGGTATTCTTGGCTCAAATTACTCTTTTCTGGAATGGTGACGCCATAGATTTCAAGCTGAGTTCTGATCCCGAAGGTCATCAGGGTCAGGGCTTGGGGAATCGTGCAGCAAAACCAGGAGCTCTCCCGCAAACAATCGCTCATGGGAGTCGGTATCCAGTTCTCGTGGAAGGGGAACGGAACTCTGATGCTCAATCGGAGAGACCTTCAGGCTGAGCATTGCGTCCGTTTACAACCGCGTCATGGGGCAAACCTCACGAGGGAGGGGTCAAACGGTTGGTCGGAGTTTCGGAACGAAATTCTCGGGATGACTTCGTACAATCTCTTGAACTTTACGGAAATCAAAGTCTGCTTTCCACGGGATCTGTCGAAACGCTCTCCGACGTCTCATAGGAGTTTTTCTACGACACCTGAACAGATTCAAGGAATCAGAAGAATTCCAATCCGCGTGTAGGTTCATTAAAGAGTGCCAGGCGAAAATTTCTGGTATCCTGGTTATTTGAAGCAAGTTGGCAATAGGACTTCTGTGAAAAGTCGTCTTCGAGTAGGCCGTCCGCTCACTCATAGAGCATTCTCTACCCACTCCTCCACCGTTACCTGGAATCGGAAGACCCTCAATGGTCCGCCTGTCGGCTCCTGATTTTCCGTTTTCCGTTAACGAAAAATCAGATTCCGTTTTCCGTTAACGGAAAATCAGGAGCCAACACGCGGATGCTTGGAAATCGCCTGATTCCTCGAATCAGCTCAGGAGTCGACAGAGGAGTTCCTCTGAGACGTCGGGGAGCGTTTCGATGACGTCAGTCCACGAAAAACCGGAATTTAATTTCCGTTAACGGAAAACGGAAATTTAAATACTTGTCCCAGACACGCGCTACTATGCGTCGGGCTCGACTTTGCAGCAGACGATCCTCCAAATGCTGCAGACTCATCTGCGGGTCGTCGAATATACGGAATCCATCAATTTATTTTCCGTTGTGCGTTAACGGAAAACGGAAATTTATTTTCCGTTTTCCGTTTAACGGGAACTCTAGCCTACCTGCGACACAGGTTCATAGTTGATCTTGATGGATTCCGCGGATCGGACTAGCTGCAGGAAGCGGATGACGGAGAAGGAGGTTAATCCTTCAATAGTAGAGCCTGGCTTTCAGCTTCCAAACTCGCCTAACGCGTCCAGTTGTGGCCTCGGAAGTGCCCCCCCCGATCGGTTGCTGCAGGGTCCCATCCGGTCACAAACATGCACTCAAACAACCTCTGGATTTTCGACGAGTGATGGAGCAGACAGGTTAAGGGTCGATCTTCACCTAATGGAGATCTTCCCAAAGGCTTGGTCAGAGCCCCCACGGGCTCCTCACTAATCGCCAGCCTGGTATGCCACCCAGTTTCAACTTCTGTACCCTCTTCCGGAGCCCGTTCCGGGAGACAGTCTCGTCCTTGCCATTTCACCTCCGCCAGCCCGAACACTCCTTCCCCGCCCCGGGCTCCGCAGAGCGGCGCATCCGGGAATGGGTTTTGGTCCACGCCGGCTATTTTTCGTTTCACCGGTACCCACCATATCTGGCGAGCATTTCCCTATCCGCCACCGGGGGACGCGCCCAGTTGGGGACCCAAAACCCCGCTGGGATCGTCGGCCGAGTGCGTGATAGCCCTACAGCGCGAGGTCTCCGAAGGATAAGTGCGATGGCAGAAGTGGCTCATTTCGAGCTCATCCACCGCATAAGAAACTTTCAGAGACGATTCGATGGATTTTTTGTCACGATGTCCAACCTATATTGAAGTCAATGGCCTAGATGCCGAAACTTCAATTGTATGATGAGCATGAGGGAGATATAATCAGACGACGCCGTCAATATGAAACCTATGTCGATTTCCAGCAGTACATCGCCTAGATTCATGACTTGTGGGAGGAATTGCTGGAAACCGACCAAGGCAATCCTGATGCCTCAGATCGGAACGATGAACGCGACGACTTCGAGCCTGCTCACTTGCTCCAAACGCTAAACGACGATATGGAACACGTCGCCGTGCCACAATCCATGAACGCAATCGTCAAAAAAAGATCCAATGTAGTGAGCGTTTCAGAATTTCGTGCGTTGATGCGGCTGACGAATTTCAGCCAGAGAGCCTTGCTCAAACATTTCGTAGCCCGCATCCAGGATTCATCAACGCCCGCACTTCAAATCTTCCTCACCGGTCCTGCGTGAAGCGGAAAAACCTTCGTCTTGAAACTTCTGATGGAGATATGCAATCGATTCAGTGAATCGCATAATCTGGAGCACAATATACATATATGTTGTCGCACAATCAACGAAAGAATGGAACAAATTACCCATCGACACAATGGGTAATGGAGGGATGGACGTGGTCTTCTGTGGCGATTTGCAACAATTGCCGGCCGTTCGTACGTCACCGATTTTCGAACCTGTGAAGAAAGGTTCGCATCGTTCCCAGCTGTGGCAACACTTAGGATTCTATCCATTGGAACAAGTGAGTCCATTTTGCTGCATTTGTTGGAGAATATTGCTGACGACGACTGCGGGGCCGGTCTTAACGAAACTTGCATTATTCCAGGTTATGAGGCAGAGCGAAGAAGTTTTCTCCAGCATCCTCACTAAAATAGGAAATGGCGAGGTACTCGACACCGACGAGCGCTCACGCATCGAGTCGCGCTTCCGAACCCATCAATGGTGCGATGACAATGTCCAGGGCGCGGTGCGCCTCTTCCATAAGAATGTTGACGTCGACGCTTACAACAGGACTCATCTCGTAGCGGCTTGGACCTCAATCGCCACTGATACCTACACAGGCTACAGACTCGAAGACCAGCGCAGCAGTGCCATGACCAAAGTTCATAGAATGTCGACCGCTGAGACAGGCAACTTGCTTATCTACTTCCCTTAGGTCTTAACAAGCCATATATGACTGCAACGAATGTAGATATCGGAGAGTCTAGGCCAGTGGTTCCCAACCTTTTTTTGTCCGTGGACCCCCCAGCCGTACTCCATCAAGCTCGTGGACCCCCTCGCTGGAATTTTGCCTGCGGCATTCCCACGCAGCTCTTCAAGGCCGTGCGTTGATCGGCGATTCACTCGAGGTTTTATTCATGCTAACAAGGGAACTTTCAGAAGTGAAGCTCCGCTTTCGGGCCGAACCAGTGCGGATCTGAGAGAGGTTCCCAAAGTATGAATCATGCCACCCGACTTATCGCCAAACAGGCAGATAGCGCAAAATAATAGGTAGGTCCGATCTAAGGCTTCTAGGGTACTCGAAGCATGGGAAATGACGCTGAAATCGGCTGAATGCCGCTATGAGCTCCTAATCCGCGCAGAATGAGCGTTGGGGCCTCTGAACCTAAACAACATTTCATCCAAACTTTGAAATTCGATGTTCGGAACCTCAAAGTTCGCCAGCCGCCACCCACAAAGCCAAGGTTTTGATTATATTGTATGAACTAATCGCATCTTGTCGCACACGGGCGAACGGATGACTCAAGTTACGGTGAACGCCCTAGGACCGTTAACCCACAGCTACACCATCCAACCTCTGCTCAACATGGATGGATGCTTCGTCGGCAAACTCTACGTGAATCTTCAAGAAGTGAATGACGAATTGGGTTCACGTGTAGCTTCCGTTGTCAATGAGTTCTCAAATCTCTACGTCACATGTTCAAAATCCGGGAAGTTGAACAAGAGATTAGTGGAACAGTGGAGCATGACCGTATTCAAAGAAGCGGTCGATAGGCAACACGACGGGAAATGTGTGCTCTATGTGGACTCTTGGGGCGGTCACAAAGATCAGGAGCTCTACCAGATCCCGAACAAGAACGTAGTAGTGAAAGTCTTTCTGAAGGGTCCCACCAGTATTGTGCAGCCATTGGATCTGTATTGTTTCCGCCAATGGGAAGACTTTGCGAAGAGAATTACGGAGTATTGTCTATTCCTTCAAACTCGTTGTGACCAGAGACGGGACATTCTGAGGATGCAGAGCTTGATTTATGATTAATTTCAGCATCCTTCATTCGGACCGATGTGGCTTTGTGGGTGGTGGCTGGCGAATTTTGAGGTTCCGAGCATCGAACTTCAAAGTCTGGATGAAATGTTATTTAGGTTAAGAGGCCCGAACGCTTATTCTGCGCGGAGCAAGAGCTCATAGCGGCATTCAGCCGATTTCAGCGTCATTTCCCATGCTTCGAGTACCCTAGAAGCCTTAGATCGGACCTACATATTATTTTGCTCTACCTGCCTGTTTGGCGATAAGTCGGGTGGCATGATTCATACTTTGGAAACCTCTTTCAGATCCGCACTGGTTCGGCCCGAAAGCGGAGCTTCACTTCTGAAAGTTCCCTTGTAAGTAATATGTAATATGGATGGATATTGCGAGATCATTTTCGTATACAAGGGGAATTCAGCACAAGAACGCAGTGATACAAGAACTCAGTGCGATGGCTGAGCCTGATGCTTTGAGGTTGGGCACTTGATATCGGGCTCGAACTTGGTTAGATTCAGACGAAGATCTCCCCGAGAGACGATGTTTAACTTATTCCTCTTCCTGGTGATGAGTTTGGTTACGTGACTGGAAGCCCTTTCTACAAGGTAAGTCGAGGGGAAAGCAATGAAAAACTTGTTGGCCACCGTCCATAGTGAAGGATATTTCTCCGCTGTCTCTTTCCGGAGCCGAAGCTTCTGGTAGCCCATTCAGTGAGCTTTGAGCTCTTCGTCAGCGGCCAGTCCGATCACTTCCGATCCCGTGGACCCCCTCGCCGGTCGCCATGGACCACGTTGGGAATGGTTCTGTTCTAAAATACGCCCGGCGACTTATGGCGGACTGTAAACACGCGGTTGGCGGGTTGAGTGGGACGAATGCCGGAGCTGTTCGTCGGTCCGTGAGTGCTGCAGATGGAGCATCCGGATCCCTCTCTGCCCGCGAGCGTAACGAGCGGCACGAACAAGCAGCTTCCTGCCAGCTACGGCACCCAATAGGCGCTCAAGGCGCCGCCGTGGCGTGTTGGCGTTTTGTGGTTTGAGTCGCTGGGCGCATTTCAGAACAGTACCGGAATCACTGGCCTAGGCCATCGTCCCGGGGAGCGGAGACGGCAATAGGGCCCCAATGTTTACATCGAGGCGCTATTTTGAAGAGGGAGAGGGATATGAATTATAGAGTCTGATCGAGGTAAGCGGCCATAGTCGTGAGGTAGCCGCGGGGCTCGAAGCCAGCGCATGGCCTAGGACAGGTTAGGTTAGGTTAGAAACGCTCAAAACTGAATCGATTAACTAAATTGGTGGGTGGATTAATCTTCCCTTTCCCTCTTCAAGATCGCGCCTCGATGTAAACATTGGGGCCTTATTGCCTACACCCCCGGGGAGGCAGCCAAGTGTTCGCATGTTGACGTGGTACCGTGCAGACGAATTCGAGGGAGAGGAGGTGTACGGTCATAGGACTGCACGCAAGTTTGCTCTTGCCGGCCACTTCGGCGCACGTCGAAGCAAATGCATCGAGTAGGAAAGGTTAGGTCAGGTTTAAAACACTCGAAACGGTCCTCCTCTTGCGCCAAACTCCGCTTCTGTGAACTCCTTTCCCTCTAAAAGCGTCTGCTCATGCGATCACAACATGCGAACACTTGACCGCCACCCATCGTCCCGCACAACAAACGAATAGCAGCCGACGAGCAGTGAGAATGAACGCATTCCGGTGGAGGCGGGCGGTCGGGGGCACGGAGAAAACGTCGGTATCCACGAGAGCGTGCCCGCTATGTCAGCGGAGAAATCCCGGCGGTGTGCAGCGTTCTTGCGGTGGACTGTAGGTCTCACGCAACGTCTTCGTTCTCGAGTTATCAGCCCTCAATGTCTTGATCAAGCACATCGACGCGCTCGGTCCGGAACGGGAGAAATAGAGTGACCATACTCCATTTGAAGTTGACTACGTCCGTCGCTGGATACTGATACCATCGGAGTATTCTCGACACGGCTCGCGGTCTGTACGATTGCCTTCCGTCGTGGTCCCGTTTCCCTTTGCACTGTGACCACTGAGCTGCAAAGTCAGCCACGCACAAGTCGACAAGATCAGACGGGCGTCCTTCATATTTGTCGAATATATCCTCTGACCATACGTCGATGGAATCCGGACGCAATCCTTCACTGTCCATGGTGCTGCGTGTTTTCCGGCGTCTCATACGTTCGTTTGGAGGACTCACACTGATGAAGACGCAGTCACGACTGGCGACAGACATAGGCTGACGTAGGAGGAACCACGCAGCTTCCTGCACGCTCATTTCATTTTGAAGGTCTGACAGTTGGCGTTGAAGATTTGAAATACCTCTATTCGTTTTGTTGATGTACTCTGTTGAGCTGGGACGTGTACAGCTATGACCCACACTAGCTAGTTCGGAATCATGCACAGGCACTCAATCTTCTCAGGCACAGGGATCTGAAGACTCGCACACGCGTAGATAGTGGACAGTAGTTTTATTCAGGGTTAAGATGGGGTTTATAAGGGAACCTAGGTTATGGGTGAGAAAGGGGGAACCTACCAGCTAGGGTCTTCCTATAGAGCACCCTGTATCTATGAGATGCGGAACCGGGGTCCTGGCGCAACACAGCAGGGGCTTCCTAGAGCCACAGTCAGAACCGCTATCCCGCAGTCTTCTTCTCAGCGGTTTCTTTCTGTACGGAGCCTGGATTGTTTGTCTTCTGAACAGTATCGAGTTCAGATCAGCTCCGTACAGTTTCGAGGTTTCACGGTCTCTGAGAGAAGCGACAACCGCTAGAGGGTAGTCGCTTCTCAACATGCTTGACGACATATGAAGCGCAGCCATACTCATCGAATATGAATTGGAAATCCATGTTGTGGAGAAAGGTGTTTGCAATCCAACCGTTGAAAGTATTGGTCTTGATTGATAAGGATCAGAGCTCAATCGGAGATGAGCGGAAGACGATGACAGGAGTCCTTCACCTACAGTTTGGACTTGACGTTCTCGTGGAGGGAGACTGGAACACAAGTAACTGAAGACAGAGTCGGATGGTCGGGACAGACAACACAACAACTACACCGTAGATAGTGCTAGGTCGTTCTGCGCACTTTATTGAATCAAAAGTACCTCTATATATACAACCAGAGAGAGGCTTTACAAAGATTGCTGAAATACACACTGGTACTGGTTAGTCCGCGTCTCACCTTGACTAACGTATAGTCAACACGCTGGGTTAGCGTTTGCATCACCGGTTACCCGCTCACACATCGGTGATTTGTGGTTGACGCGTTTATCTAATCCCACACGCGGTTAGAATACCAAACCAGTGTAAACTAGTAAACTGTTACAAAGTAACGAAAGTGAAACGAAAAGGGAGTGCCGCTGTGCTGTGGATTGAGCGTCCATAGCCGGATTTCCTCATCATAGTCCCCCTCCGGATGTGGAAAGCTCATCCTGCAGATAAAAGCGGCGAAACGGGATGCAGATTCACCTTCTGCTGAATACCTTCAGCAACATGAGTCCCGTTTCCTCTGAACAGTTATCAGTCCAGAGCTGTGTCCTTGACACACCGTTGAAGGCTCGAGAAATGGTTTCGGTGTCCACGCAAACCGAAACAACACTGCCTCCAACCATACTTTCCATAACAGCTCAAGCTATGGAATACCCGGAGCTCCTTGCTCGACGGACGCATTATCAATCGCTGGAGCGATTCATCTCAGACACTGAGCTGTTTCCCTTACGGAAACAAACAGGTCTCAAGCAGTACACCAAAGTACTATACCAGCAGCTACAGCTCGATGACATGAGCTTAGCTCGGAAAATCGCCCGCACTATCTGGACGTCGAAGGATTCCGACTTCAAGCAGTGTTACCGCCTTGCTGCTTTGGAAGAACTGGAACAGAAGCTCTTAGAAAAATGTAGACAATTCAAATTGGTTTTGAGGGAATTGAGGCATTAATAAAAATCTAAATATTGTTTACGCTTCTGCTTCATTTCTTTACCCAGATACGCGATTTTCTCTTCTCGAGTCCCCCTGAATTTTTCACAAAATTCAGATGACACGATGATTCCATTCGTCCAGTCCCCCTGAATTTATAAGGAAATTCAGATGACTCGGGAGACACGAATTCTTCACGACTGAACCACTACTACTTGGGCCTTGGTCGGACACCAATCATCTCTCGAAGACGAACAAATGTTGCCTTCTGGTTCGGTTTCGTGCAGATGTCGCTAGCGTTCTTTTCGCTTGCTATCCAGTCCAACTCGATTTTCTTTTCTTCAACGAGTTGACGGATCCGGAAGTATCTCACGGAGATATGCTTCGTACGTTTATGAGAATTGTACGATTCCGCAAGTCGGAGTGCAGCGGTGTTGTCCATAAACAAGATCGGCTTCTGAGTATAACCGTACTCTTCCAACAACCGGCTCAAAAATACAGCTGATTGTGCAGCGGCGGTGGCACTTATCAGCTCTGCCTCGCAAGACGACAAACTGACCGTCTTTTGCAAGGACGCACTCCAATCGATCGGTCCTTTGTTCGCTAGAACCATGGAACCGGAGACCGATCGTCTCGTGGTGGGACATGTTCCCCAATCAGAATCTGAGAAATAATAGAATCTGTTATCTCCGTCTTTCTCATATCCGATTCCATAATCACGTGTTCCTGCCAAATACCTGAAGACACGCTTTACCAATCCCCAAGTTCGTTCCGTAGGCCTCTCCAGATGGCGACTGAGCCATGAAACACTGAAACTTAATTCGGGCCTTGTTGCCGAAACCAACCACTGTAAAGAGCCTACTGCTTCCCGGTAAGGAACGTCTGCAGGGGGCGATTCGTCTTCAGCGTAGATATCCTTGAGCAAAGGAGTTGACACAGGTTTCGCGTTGTTCATGCCGTACTTTTCCAGAAGTTCGATAATGTACCGCTCTTGATTCATGAACAATCCTGTACTTGTCCTCCAAAACTGAATTCCGAGAAAGTAAGTGAGGGGCTTGTACTTGACTTCAAACTTCTTTCTCAGCTTCTCAAGGAAATCTATCACTATGGCCTCTGTACGACCAATTACAACAAGGTCGTCAACATACAGAGCCACAGTCAGAGCATTCTCCTTCGATCCCCGGAACACACAAGGATCACATGCGCTCTGCGTGAGATTCAACCCAATAAGAATCGACTTGATCTTATTATGCCAGCAGAAGGCTCCTTGTTTTGAGCCATACAGACTTTTCTTCAGCAAAAGGACGTTTCCCTTCTTGACAGAAACACCGTCTGGTGCTGCCATGTAGAGGGGGATATCTATCTCTGCGTTTAGATAGGCGTTTCCCACATCGGCCTGGTAAATTACCAAATCTTCGCGAACTGCTATATTGAGCAACGTTCGGAGAACTTCGAATCGAATGACTGGAGAATAGATTGTATCGAAGTCACGGCCGGGAATCTGAGAATAGCCTCGCAAGCACAAACGTGCTTTGAAACGCTCGATGGTCCCATCAGATGACCTCTTGATCTTGAATACCCATTTCGAAGTTGTTACCCGAGTATCGGCTGGAGCGGTAACCTCCTCCCAGACTTTGAAAGCCTCCATCACAGCGAGTTCCTCATTAATGGCTTGCAGCCATTCACTCCTCTGGGGACTTTGAAGAGCTTCAACATATGAAGTTGGTTCGATTATCTTCTCTGAATCGCATGCATTCACTATCGCAACTTGAGAATCGAAACCATAACGCACAGGCGCTCTCAATGTGGAACGATCGCGCAATCTAGCTTTCCTCTCTTCATTCACAACATACTGCTTACGCTTCCGCTCCTTCCTTGTTGTACTGGAGCTCTCCTGTGAAGTCGAGGTTGATGGCAAGTTTGTTGAATTCTGAGCTTCCGGAGTACCTAGATCCGCTGGTACGGTCGACGGAATCAGCTCTTGCTGGGATGATCTTCTGGGTGATGTCGTTGAAGTCGGTTGCTGGCTGGTTGATGCTGGTGTCGCTGGAGCGGCCGATGACTGGGCCGGTGCGACGAGCTGCTGCCGAGGAGAAGGTGTCTCTTCCTCATTTTCTTCGCCAGACGCTGGTGACTGTTCTGATGCGACGGTCTGTTCTGGAGTTGAAGAGTCGTGGTTTCTGTCGTTCGGCGGCTCAATGAATATCGGCGTATCGTCACTTTCACTCAATGCAGGTCTATACTTCGCTAGCGGTGCTTCCTTCGGGAACCTCACATTCTTCGACGGGATGATTGTACGTGAACCGGGAAGATAACACTTGAATCCATACACACCCGAGTTCAGTCCAACAAGCTTAGCCGGTAGGGATTTCGGAGCAAACTTCTTCAGACCAGGGCGCTGATCTAGAATTGTACAGTCCGATCCGAACGCACGGAACGATCCGAAGTATGGGCGGACTCCGTGGAATATCTGGAATGCTGATGTGTTCGTTATCTTGTTGATTGTGATGGCGTTGAGAACATCACAAGCAAACTGGACTGCTTCTGGCCAGAGACCGCGGGGGGAGCTTGCTGTCGACTAGCATGGTCCTCCCGAGATCCACCAACGTTCTCATTGAACGCTCTGCGACTCCGTTGCCAGTTGGATCCCGTGGGTTGCTTTGCGTAAACTCACAACCGATTTCCTCGAAGAAACTGATGTCTTCTGCATTGACGAATTCTCCACCTCTGTCGCTGTGGAATCTGTAAATATGCCGTCCGAATACTGTATGAAACCACTTCGCAAATAGTCAGATGCAAGCAGCAGCTTCACTCTTCTTGCGGAGGAAGTACACTCGACGGTAACGGCTGAAATCGTCGATCAGGCACAAGAAATACAACTTCCCTCCGAATGAATACTCCGTCGCTGTACACGTATCAGCGTGTATGAATCCCGGCCTCGTAGCTCGGTAATCCGCCGGTTTGCTACGAGCTGGCGCACGGTGCTGTTTCGCGAGGTCACATGAAACACATGAGTCCAAGTCGTCCTCAAACTGGACTCCACCTCGCCGGAGAACTTCTAGGACTTTCCTTTTTCCTATATGTCCAAGAGCCCGATGAACCTCTCTGAGACTGACAGCCGTTGTCTCACACGTTGCCTGCAGGGCTTCCACAGGTTCATCCACACGGTTTACATGAAGAATGTATAAACCGTTCCGTCGACGGGCAATCGCTCTCGTTCTCCCACAGGACATGGCGATCCTCTCTGCGTCCACTGCTACCTTGAACCCATCGCTCGCTAGTTGACTCAGCGAGATCAGATTGCAGTTCATAGCTGGAACTAGAAGCGCATTCTTCAGCTTGATCATCACTATCTTACCTCCCTCTTGAACAGCGAGTTCGGCAACTCCACATCCTTCTGCTTGTAGGACGGCTGAGTTTCCGAGTCTCACTTCGCGCGAGTCCTCGAGAGGAGTCAGAGTAGTGAACATTCTCTTGTCAGTCAAGATATGTCGATTGCTGCCTGAGTCCACGATCACTTGAACGGGACCACACTGAGAACTTCCCTCATCGTTCCCAGGATCGACTCTTGTGACGTTCACTTCGGTGCTGAAGTTCGCTCTCGCAGGTGAGGCCGGCGAAGGCCCACCTCTCGGCCGATTCTTCGAAACTCTTCGTTTCGGACAGGATCTAGCCACGTGTCCTCGTTGTCCACACGTCCAACATGTCACTTCAGTCGTTCTTGTGTACGACTGGCGCCGGGTGGTGTTGGACGATTGTCCCCTTCGGTACTGGAAGGTCCTCCTTTGATGTCCGAGATGCGTACGAGCCATCAGTGCGGTAACGTCTCCTACACTTGAATCACCGCGTTCCATGCTCCGACGTGCTGCTTCTGCTCTGATGAGATTAGTCAGGGATGACAATGCTTTGTTGTTTTCATCCCTGGTGCTCCATGCTTGTTTGAAAGCACTCCAATCATCGGGTAGAGATGTGAGCAGTCTGGAACTTATCGCTGGCACCGGAAGGTCTGCCTTACTCTCCACTAAATTGCTCACGACCTTGGTGTATATATCAAGATTTTGTTCGATCGTTCTTGAGGGAGAGAAATCAAAAGCTATCCAACTCGCAATGGCTTGCTCTCGGAATAGCCCAGATTCGTTCTGAAAACGTTCTCTCACCTTTTTCCACATGTCGACCGCTGACACGACGTCGGAGTCGAGGTAGAACAGAGTAAAGATAATATTTGGATGAAGGATGGAAAAGAATACCGTTCTGGCGTTCCGGTTGCCGATCTCGTAATGTTTCGCGTCTGAGTCTGGCGTGAGGGGGTCGATATCGCGGATAACATCCCATGCATATGGTTCGCTTTGCATGTAGCCCGGAACTAGCGTTTTCCACTGGAGGAAATTCTTTCCATTTTCATCGAGTACGAGAGCTTTCTCGAATTTGACCTTCGCGGTTCCTCCATCGTTCGCTGCGAGAACGATGGTGCTTCCAGTTGGATGGCTCATAGCTGGTCTTCACTTGTGTCACGGGTGTAGACACGAGAGTCACTGAATGAGTTCGCTGATTGTTCAAGGAGTTTACAGTTGAGGTGGAAGTCTTCTATCAGCGTCTTATCGTCGTGCTGATAACGTCTGATAAGGATCAGAGCTCAATCGGAGATGAGCGGAAGACGATGACAGGAGTCCTTCACCTACAGTTTGGACTTGACGTTCTCGTGGAGGGAGACTGGAACACAAGTAACTGAAGACAGAGTCGGATGGTCGGGACAGACAACACAACAACTACACCGTAGATAGTGCTAGGTCGTTCTGCGCACTTTATTGAATCAAAAGTACCTCTATATATACAACCAGAGAGAGGCTTTACAAAGATTGCTGAAATACACACTGGTACTGGTTAGTCCGCGTCTCACCTTGACTAACGTATAGTCAACACGCTGGGTTAGCGTTTGCATCACCGGTTACCCGCTCACACATCGGTGATTTGTGGTTGACGCGTTTATCTAATCCCACACGCGGTTAGAATACCAAACCAGTGTAAACTAGTAAACTGTTACAAAGTAACGAAAGTGAAACGAAAAGGGAGTGCCGCTGTGCTGTGGATTGAGCGTCCATAGCCGGATTTCCTCAGACGGGCGTCCTTCATATTTGTCGAATATATCCTCTGACCATACGTCGATGGAATCCGGACGCAATCCTTCACTGTCCATGGTGCTGCGTGTTTTCCGGCGTCTCATACGTTCGTTTGGAGGACTCACACTGATGAAGACGCAGTCACGACTGGCGACAGACATAGGCTGACGTAGGAGGAACCACGCAGCTTCCTGCACGCTCATTTCATTTTGAAGGTCTGACAGTTGGCGTTGAAGATTTGAAATACCTCTATTCGTTTTGTTGATGTACTCTGTTGAGCTGGGACGTGTACAGCTATGACCCACACTAGCTAGTTCGGAATCATGCACAGGCACTCAATCTTCTCAGGCACAGGGATCTGAAGACTCGCACACGCGTAGATAGTGGACAGTAGTTTTATTCAGGGTTAAGATGGGGTTTATAAGGGAACCTAGGTTATGGGTGAGAAAGGGGGAACCTACCAGCTAGGGTCTTCCTATAGAGCACCCTGTATCTATGAGATGCGGAACCGGGGTCCTGGCGCAACACAGCAGGGGCTTCCTAGAGCCACAGTCAGAACCGCTATCCCGCAGTCTTCTTCTCAGCGGTTTCTTTCTGTACGGAGCCTGGATTGTTTGTCTTCTGAACAGTATCGAGTTCAGATCAGCTCCGTACAGTTTCGAGGTTTCACGGTCTCTGAGAGAAGCGACAACCGCTAGAGGGTAGTCGCTTCTCAACATGCTTGACGACATATGAAGCGCAGCCATACTCATCGAATATGAATTGGAAATCCATGTTGTGGAGAAAGGTGTTTGCAATCCAACCGTTGAAAGTATTGGTCTTGATTTGATTCAGATTGCGTTTTAATATAATAGTTGGGCGCCTGATGGTAGCTCCGACGATGTTCAGAAAGTCGGCATAGGACACCTCCTCGGTGATCGATAAGTGCTCAAGATCCTCGTAAGGTATAACCTCCAAGTCTAGGAGCTCCTCGAGTTTCATGCCTTTTTGTCTGAGACTCGATCGACGGCCATCGTCTCTGGCTTGGGGCAACAGGGTTCGTGTTTCTAGACTCGGCCAATAAGGGATATTGAAGCGAAAGGGTCTGGCCGGAGAAGTGCCCCACCATCTCAGATCTGTTGGCAGCTTATTTCAAATCACGATATCTCTGTCAATTTTTAACGCACAGAGCGGAACAACAGCTCTTTGGAAAGCTATCTTCGAGGGATTTTGGATGGCGGTCGCCGGTCGGATCAGTAGAAGATGAATGTCAAAAAAATCGAAGTTAAGATTTCATTTGAACCGTTCGGACCCTTCCAGACGGCGGCCAAAATCTGGTTAATTCCATCAAGTCGCCCCAACACCCCCCCATGCACCTGCCAAGTTTCAGCGGAATCGAAGGGATGCTTCTCTCTTTATTTGCTCCGACAAGTTTCCTGACCTAACCCCTTCCAACGATTTCACGTCTAAACTCGGCCGACGCTCGCTGTATGATGCTCAGCAAGCCTCGTGAGCGCTACTCACAGCGATGCGCGACTCCTGCGCTACACGGAGGATCCTCCGTGTATCGATCCCGACGCATCAACATTGTTGGCGGAAAAAGATGTCGGTGGTGATCGACGACCTCAAAGTTCCTAGGATTCACCAAGCTCAAGCGTCGGTATTGAGGACGAATCAGTTGTTATCGTGCGTGGTTACACGGTGCGGTGGGTGCTACACGGAGGATCCTCCGTGTAGCGCAGGAGTCGCGCATCGCTGTGACCAGCGCTCAGGAGGCTTGTTGAGCTTTTACAGCGAGCGTCGGTCGAGTTTAGACGTGAAATCGTGGAAAGGGGTTAGGTCAGGAAACTTGTCGGAGCCAATGAACAGAGAAGCACCCCTTCGATATCGCTGAAACTCGGCAGGTGTATGGAGGGGTGTTGGGGCTACGCGATGCAACTTACCAGATTTTGGCCGCCGTCTGGAAGGGTCCGAACGGTTCAAATGAAATCCTATTCTAGATTTTTCCGACATTCATCTTCTACTGATCCGACCGGCGACCGCCATCCGGAAGCCCCCGAAGATACCTTTCCATAGAGCTGTCGTTCGGCTCTGTGCGCCAAAAATTGACAAAGATATCGCGATTTGAAATAAGCTGCCAACAGATCTGAGATGGTGGGGCACAAAAGCCCCCCTTATCCGGCTAGACCCTTTGCCCGATTCAGGTTAACCTTTGCCGTTTTTGTCACAAATGAACGTGTGATCATGATCTTGTAATCGTGAATAGTATGGATTGTTCAATACGCTGAGATCTGTTCGATTTTCACTTAACTCAGTAAAGACACTCGGCCACTCTGAAGAGCCTTACACCAGTGAATTTATTCCAAGCAAAATCTTCTTTATGTATTCTGGGTATCTGTGGAGAGGGTTGATTGTAAGCATCCCCTTGGTGCTACCTGCGTAAGCCGTTTACTAAGACAGAGCTACGTGAACCTATATTTCAACAGCCCCCCTCCGCGGAGTTCTGTCATGGCGTATTTTCTCTATAATTTGAATGCCGTCACCAGAAGCGAAAACCTTTTTCCCTAATATGAAACTTTCTCTGAACATTCTGAACTCCTCTTGAGTTTCTAAGATTTCCGTTGGTGAAATCGATCCTCTCCGGAACAGGCTGACAGTTGATCCATTTCTGTCCGGGGTGAAAATTGATCCAGTGCTTTCTCTCTCGAGCTGTTCCTTTTTGGAGTTCACTTGTAGCCGAGAGTTCATCACTTCTTGTTGAGATTTCGTTGTGAACACTCAAACATGATGCAACCTTTCGATGGTATCGAAGAACCTCAGGCGGAGCGTAGCTCCTGTTATAACCTCACGTCTAAGATCCTCCGTTGCCTCACGATATTTGTGTTGTGTTTCCTGATGGTCTTGTCTCTGGCCATCGTCGCCTGGCATCTGATTCAGCTTTACGGTGGGTATTGATTTTCCATGGTGATTGATCTGGATGTTTGCGATGATTTCTGAGCCTTCTTGTATCATCTGTAGGACATCCTGGGAGCACTGTTGTTCACCATGTTCCCGACGTTCTGGTTTCGGATACCGTCAGACCGTCATTCAGCGTTTAATCAGGTACCGCTGAGTTTTCGTCATCATTCTCGTCATCAGTTTCGTGTGACTCGCTTAGCCACACCTCCTGCGTTCCCTCGGATGGGGAAGCATCTTCCGTCTTGAAGACCGAATACTCCGATGTCTCATCAGCTTGGATGCCCGAACTGGCCTCCAGCATCAAGACAATTTCGACGAAAACTCCGCTGATGTCACTTTCCGTTATGACGCCTTCCGTTAGCGTGCTTCTGACTACGTCCAGCATTTCCTCTCGAACAGTTCCTTCTTACACTTCTGTAGTGTCTTCCACTCAAGCTCCAGCTTTTTCTTCCACTCGAGTTCCTGCCTTTTCTTCCACTCGAGTTCCAGTTGTTACTCCTGATTGGGTTCCGTCGAATCCCGTCCCAGATCTGTCCAGGATTCCTCGTTGGCGAGTCCGTCCATCGCCTACCTCAACTGGGATGCGCTATCCTTTCCCAGGAGAAAAACCTGATTTCTGGGGCTTTGTGCTGGTGCCTCCCTTGAATTACTCTGTTCCTACTGTCACTTCCTCGCGTACTTTTTCTTCTACTTCTCCTACTACTTCTTCGAGAATCAGCACTCCCTCGTCTACTTTTTCTTCTACTTCTCCCACTACTTCTTCGAGAATCAGCACTCCCTCGTCTACTTTTTCTTCAACTTCTCGTTCTACTTCTTCGAGAATCCGCACCGCCTCAAAACGAATTGCTCCGACCAGAATCGGTAGCAGTCACATCAAGTCAACCAGGGTACCTGTTTCTATTCGGACTACCACATCTTCTCTATCATCCAGCATCGTTTTCATTTCAGCGCCTGTCTCTATCTCATCCATTGGATTTACATCTTCCAGTACTCGAACTCCGTACCTCCAGAGCTCATTATGGCTAACTGCACGTCCGCGCCAGCACGCACAGGCAGATAGCTATCACGACACGGTACCGAGAGAGTCCGCCGGGTGGCGCTGCTCGTCAGCGCACTCTGCCGGCGCTCTCAAGAAAAGCGAACGATACTAGAAAGAGTTTATTCCGAATGATACGTAGGTAGGAGTCCGAGGACTATAAGAAGAACAATGATATAATGAACAGAAGAACAAGTGAACCCGCGCTCGAGAGCGACATCCGAGCACGTGGTATCGGCGGGAAGCCCGTGAGCGAAATTACATCGATTAAAAGATTTCGCCGTGGTGAAAAATCAGGATGACTGTCGACGTCAAGCCAGACGAGCAGGAACAGGAAGCAGCGGAAGCCTACGCAGAAATGAAGCGGGAGGTGAGGCTGTCTAGCGAGCTCGTGACAAGAGCAATCGCAAAAGTGCGGACCGCGGTCGCGGCACAGCCGAGCGAAAAATCCATCGCAGAGCTGAGAGCCGCGGCGAGCATGATGAAGAAAACGGCGGACCGTGCTACGAAGGCAAGGAGGGCTTTGCTCAAAGCGAAAAATCTGACAGCAGAGGTGCGGGAGGCTGAAGAAGCCAAGGAACTCGCATTGGAGGCAGACATCATCGATTGCGAGTATATGATCGAGGCATTCCTGAGGCAGCATGATGCAAACTCCTTCGTAGAAGAAGACAGGCGACAATCAACGTCGATCCAACACGAGTCCGGAGCGTCCGAGCGACCGAACTTGAACTCGACGACGAATAGTGCACAACCGGCAAAGAACAGCTGGAAAGAAATTCTTCAGAGGGTACCGAAGTTCGCAGGAGACCCGACTAAGTTCAAAAGGTGGAGGAATGCGTTCGAACTGTATGTGGATTCAACGTCGATGGACCCGCTCGAGAAATTTCAACTCATGATGAAGACGCTGGTGGGCAAGGTGCCAGAGTGCGTAGCCGTGTGGGACGTGTCCGCGGACAATTATGTCGACGCCAGGGACACGATCTATGACCGGTACGGAGACATCTCTTTGGCAGAAGAGCAACACGTCGACAACGTTCTCAACGCGTGCCTAAGGAAGGACGTCGTGACCGACAGAAAATTCATCGAATTTGTGGACGTGGTGACACACAACATGGCATCCATCGTCAACCTGGGAGCAACCTACGAGGGTATGTCACCTTTTGTCACGAGAGTTATAATGAGAGCGCTTCCATTCGAACGCAAACAGCGTTTCGACGATGTATTCGTTCCAAGCGATGACGAGTGTAGACTGAAAGCTCTGTTGGTTTTTTTGGGTGCGGAGAGGAAGCAGGTGGAGAGGCTGGTTGAAAAGCAAAAAGGCAGCCCAAAACCTCAGTCAGAGGGAAGAAGGGCGAAGTTCGAATTCCAAAATAGTCAGAGAACGAATGCCTCCCAGTTCAAGAGGTTCGAAGACCGAAAATTTAATCCCGCGGGACCATCGGGATCAACGAGCAATCAGTATTCATTCGTCGCCTTGGAAAACCAATCAAATAAGCAGCAGGTAGATCATGCATGCATATTCTGTTCAGAAAAACATCCTAGTGCTAAGTGCAGGAAGGAAATGTCGATAGACGAGAGAAGGCGGTGTGTGGCGACGAAAAACGCGTGTTACAAGTGCTTGAATCGGAATCATAAGGTCGACAAGTGCAGGGCAAAGGGTTGCGCGAAGTGCCGAGGGCGACATCACGAGATGTTGTGTACCAAAACGGACGACATAGTGACGTCAGCTTCACTGACGATCGCAAGCGGGTTCGCGAACGCGAACATGGTCAAAATGCTCGAGGTGGCAAAAAGGATGATTCCGACAGGTTTCGTCGAGATAATCGGAGATGGCCGCCGAACATTCGGCAGGATAATGTTGGATACTGGTAGTCAGAAAACATTGATAACGAATAAGTTGGCCGAAGAACTCAATGCGAGAACTGTGGCCATGGATAAATTCTATCTCCAAACGGCAGGGCACGCGATGCCCAGGAAATGCAAAGGGAGGATCGTAGAAATAACTCTGAAAAGTCGATTCTCAAATAACCATATGGTAGTACATGCCACGGCATTAAAAAATGTGGTCGAAGGCGAGCTTCCGAGAGCCAACTTCAGTGGAAACATCTATCCGATCGCAGATAAAAACGAAGACCATTGGTCAGAGGAGATTAGCATTCTAATCGGAGCAGACTTTCTTTATCCCATTCTGGGAACAACAATTAAAAAGATAGAGGGCTATTTGGCCATAGAAACGGCGTTCGGATATTTCGTTTCTGGTACTGGGAAGCATCAAGAAATTCAGGTGCATCCAATGTTGGAGGAGGTGGTTCAGAGGAAGAAGGAGTCGTGGTGCGAGAAGGCAAACTGGCCGAGGGAAACGGCTGTGTCTCTCGCCGCGGCGATTAAGGCGAAATTCGATCCAGAGGATATCTCGTTCTTGTGGGAAACGGAGCTGCTGGGCTTCGGGCCAAGCACGAAAGAGAGCGACGAAGCGTCGACTGAGGAAGTCATGAGGTTCTTCAGAGAAACCACGAAACGAGACTCCAACGGACGATACATAATTCAGTTGCCGTTTAAGCCGAATTTGAATACGCTTGGAAGCAACCGCGAGTTGACGGAACGTCGTCTGAGAAGTTTCCTGGCACAAGCGAGGAAAAACCCAAAGCTTCTCGAAGCGGCGGACGCGGAAATTCAGGACCTGCTGAGCCAGGGATTCATCGAAATCACGACGCCACCGCGGCCAGGAGAACAAGCGCATTACCTGCCGCTGCTGGCAGTCATCAAAAAACAGGCCTCCGCGGAGGGAAAGCTGAAAGTCAGATTGGTCAATGATGCGAGCGCAAGGTCGAAGGACGAAGCCGGGCTGAACGACGTGCTATTTCAAGGGGGCAATTTAATTGCCGATCTGATATCCGTAATATTGAAATTCCGACAGTTAGAGGTCGTGATAACCGCGGATATCGAGAAAGCATATTTGCAAAACGAGATAGTACCGGAGCAAAGGAAATTCCTACGGTTTCTGTGGCCGTTGGGTATTAGTTCAAATCAGAGAGCCCCGGTAAAAGAATTACAATCGTGTCGGCTGTCGTTCGGTCTCGTGAGCGCGCCTTTCTTGCATTGCGCGACCATCAGACTACATCTGGAAAACGAAATAAAAAGGAGGCCCAAGGATGCCGAATTGTTGGAATTTGTCAAAGAGTATTTCTATGTTGACGATTTAATGGCAGGCGCAGAAAGTGTCGAGCATGGCAAGTCGGTAGCGACGACGCTTCGAGAGGTTTTCGATGCAGGATGTTTTCCGTTGAAAAAATGGGCAACGAACTCCGCGGAGCTGGGAACGTTTATAAAACAAAAGTATCCGGAGGCGGCGGTGACATTCGAGGACGCCAACTTCAAGTTTCTCGGTGTTCGATGGAACCAAATACTCGATACGCTGCACTCGGATGTGCACAAGACGATCGAATTCTTCGAGAAACAACCGCCATCCAAGCGAACGGTGCTCAGAGGTTTGAGCCAAATTTTTGATCCGCTTGGGCTGGTTTCGCCGATTTCGTTGGGGCTGAAGCAACTATTGCAGAAATATTGGCAGAGGAAACGGGATTGGGATGATGCGATCGAAGGGAGCGACCTGGAAGAATATCAGGCGGTCACGAGTCGGCTAGTGAACATAGCCAAAATACGCGTCGAAAGGAAACTCTGCGTAGCAAGCGAATCCGGAGCCGGGAGTGCTCGCGAGCTACACATTTTCACCGATGCTAGCCTGAATGGTTACGGGGCGATAGCATACGCGAGACACGTCAGTCCCGAAGGGAAGATTTCAGTCTCGCTAATCATGGCCAAAGGAAGGGTGGCACCGCTGAAAGGTGACTGGTCGATCCATCGGATGGAATTGCTGGGAGCAATAATCGGAGTTCGAATAGCAAAAAAGATTAGAGAGGAAATGATTCGGCCAGTCACCGCGGTGCACTTCTGGTGCGATAATGCCTGCGTACTGGCATGGATTCGAGACAAGCCCGAACGATGGAAAACGTTCATTGAAAATCGGGTGAAGGAGATCCAGAACAATTCAGAGGTCGATCAATGGCAGTACGTGCGATCGGCAGAAAATCCAGCCGATTTGGTTTCAAGAGCTTCTGCGTTGGAAACAGAAGAGTTGCGAGAGTTCTGGTTGCAGGGGCCGAAATGGCTCAAGTCGGGACGGAAACCGGAATCGCACATCCTGAACCCAATCGATTGCGAGTTAGAGATTTCGGGCGAAAGGAAATCAGAATGTTTTGTAGGAGTAGTCGCCGCGGCGGTCGAACCGATAGAAATAAAAAGAATGTCGTCTTGGCCGAAAACGGTCAGAGTGCTGGCTTATGTCAGAAGGTGGAGAACCTACAAGCGGAAACCGACACCGCGGTGGACGACTACTATTTCTCCAGAGGAGTATGTAAATGCCGAAAGAATGTTAATAAAAAATATTCAGAGGAGAAGTTTCTCCGTCGAATTGAAATCAGGCTTGTCGGACATGTCGAAAAACAGCGAATTGTACCAATTCAATCCATTCCTGGATGATCAAGGGATCATTCGATGTAAATCACGGCTGATCAACATGGAGAATGTAGATTTTGAAACAATAAATCCTATCATCCTGCCTGGAGAAAATGAGCTGGTGGATTTGTACATGAGATTCATACATCAGGAGGTTTGCATGCACGCTGGCAGCATTCCCGGAATTCTGCAGCGAGTGAGAGCGCGATTTCTGATTATCAGAGCGCGCAAGGCGGCTAAAAAAGCGATCTCGGGCTGCAAGGTCTGCGCAAAGTATCGGGCAAAGGCGGGAATGGAACCGACTCCAGAACTGCCAAAGTTCAGGGTCAAAACCGCGGTTGTGTTTGCAACGACCGGAGTGGATGCGGCAGGACCAATTCCGATGAAGAACGAGATGGGAGAAAAAGTTCCAGCATACATCATGCTGTTTGTGTGCTCTGTATCAAGAGCTGTGAGGTTGGAACTAGTGCGAAATCTCTCCACGTATGAATTTCTGTTGGCAATGAGACGGTTCTACAACCGGAATCCGACAGTGAAGTGTTTTTTTTTCGGATAATGCCGCGGCTTTCAAGAGAGCAGCGAAGGAAGTGAAAATTCTGTTCGACTTGGAAAGATCCGCGGAAACTAGAAGTTTTCTCAACAAGAATCGGATAACGTGGGAATTCAACACGGAGCGAAGCCCGTGGAGAGCAGGCTTCGTGGAACGAACGGTCAAGATCATCAAAGATCCGCTGAGGAGAATTTTAGGTAGAAATATTCTGCCGTTCCGGGAATTAGAAACAGTGTTGACGGACATAGAGAAAATTGTGAATGATAGACCGTTAACCTGCGTGAGCAACAACCCGGACGAAATGTTACCGATGAGACCGTCCGATTTAATGTATGGAAACCAAGCTCAACCATCGCTGCCGGAGTTGAAAGATGTACTCGAAACGAGCGAGAACGCATCGGCGAATGTTCTGGCCGAGCGTTGGCAACACCAAGAACAAGTCATGAACGCGTTCTGGCAGCGATTTCGGAAGGAGTACCTGTTACAATTGAGAACGGCAGTGGAACGTAGGCCGGTGCGAAGCAGGTCAATTCAAGTCGGAGATGTAGTGTTGATTGACGACCCAGCACCGGCTCGCTCATACTGGCCGATGGCACGCGTGCTATCTTTCGCTGGCCGGGAGGGATCCGATGATCGGAGGCGAACATGTGTCATCAAGCTGAGCAACGGGAAAACACTAAAGCAGTGTTTCCCAAAGACCTCGACCCCAGGCCCCCATAAGTGACTTCGAAAAAATCCACGCCCCCCGCCCATCAGCAGCAGCCTTATCGAGACTCTATTCATGTAGGCTGTTTTATTCCTCATAATGACCGTTTTCCCAGTGAGATATGAGTGCATTTTGTTCAGCGCGCAATTTCTTGATTTCGGGTGCGAGTGAAGTAATTTTTTGACGTAGATCCCCTTTCTCAGAGACTTCTGAGCGGTTTCTCTTGACATCAACCATGTCACTCACTGCGCTGAATACACCTTCGACTAGATAAGAGGAGGCGGAGGAGTGCACTATGAGGGCCTTGGCTTGCGAACTGAATTTCATATACTCGGATCCTACTCCCTCGTTGAGCCGCATCGGAATACCTTCGCTCCGGAACACGCTCTCTAAGACCTTATTAGACTACAGTTCTGCGAGTTCGAGTTCGACCGCGCTGAGATCTATCAGAAACGGTTCTGTTATTCACAGAGAAAATTGCATTGATATCAAGTCGCTGAAGCGCTCAGTAAAATCGTCGATGAGGGATGTCAAGTGCTCAGTTATCGTTCCGAGGGAGCCGTTTGGAACTTTACATTTGTTGAGCCACGCGGACTGTTCGAATCGTCTCGACTGAATATTCTCGACAGCTTGTGTAGTCATCAATCCCGATCAGTTCCTCAAAGATTTGAGAATGAAGAGGCGAGCAAAATCCTGAGCGCCTGCCAGGGAAAGAGCGCCATCGGGGCGGTCAGTGTTCCTCGTTCACATTGGATCTTCCAAAGGCGCTCCGCCACACGGCGCGATGCGGTATGGCGGCATCGAACTTAGGCATGCATTCGACGAATTTCCCAGTCTGAAGATCTTCCTTCTCTGAAGAGCCCTAGTTCGATAGTTTGAACTGCCCTTGCAACGTCGTGCCCCCTAGAAAAGTCGCCGTGACCCACCAGGGGGGCCAGGGCCCCCTTTTGGGAAACACTGCACTAAAGAGACCTATTCAGCTACTCTATCGCCTCGACATCGGAAAGTTCTAAGAAAGAGAGCTAACCGGCAACCTGTAGAGTATTAATGATTACAACGAATAAAAAGTCAAAACATGGATACAACACAAAGCGAGTGAGGTTTATTCCGAATTCTTCGGTTTGAGGGTGACGCGCACCTCGCGCGGAAGCACGTCGCGGTAGACTCGAGCTAGAATCCAGGTGCCGTCCGGTAGACGGAACGGCATTCTCCCGTTGGAGTCGAACTGCGGGCCGTCGCGGACCTGAACGCGCCCGGCAGGCGGCGGGGGCGTCGGGGACCGCGGTCTCGGCGGAACGGACGGGGTGGCTGACTCGGGTTGCGGGGGTGGCTCGCTGTTAGGCGGGTCGACCGGGCCCGCGGGCCTGACGTTTGGGGCTGGAACGAGGGAAATTGGTCAACTGTGAAGCCAGTCGGAAAAGCAAGGCAGGGGTGATATCGGGTGAATAAAGTAAGGGTTAACAAGTGTTTAACTTACCCAAGGGCGAGGAATTGAGAACTTCGAGGAGCCTCGGGCCGGCCGGCAGTACGTCAGGAACCGCACACACGGCCATGTGGGCGGCTCGGGGACAGCCACTGAGCCGCACTTTCTTCGACGCGTCGCGAAACATGTAACGCTCTTCCTCGGACAGGCGGGCATACAGGTCTCGCGCGAGACGATAGAGGGTTTCCCGCGGGAGGCGGCGGAGATCCGGGGATAACCCCAACAGCACATGGGCGAGGATCCCACACGGGGAGGTCGCGTAAGAATGAAGAACATCGCGACCGGGGTGCACTTGTTCGTGTTGGTGGACAGACATCGTGGTGAAACGGCTGAACGCGTGGAACAGAATGAGAAGCTAGGAACAAGCCGAGGGTTTTATGCATGGGGACCATGGCGAATTCGCCCGCAAGGCGGAGTCTCGAAGGGAACACGACGCGTCGCCAGAATGTCGCGCTCGGGAAACCGTAATCTGAACCTCGCACTTGGTCGCCGGAAGCAAAACAGTTCGTACTTCTTGCACGCGTCGAATGTCAAAGCCCGCACACTTCTCTCGTCTAGCTAGGATCCTAGTGAAAAAGAAAAATGTCCAGAGTGTTCTCGAAATATCCAATCTATTGAAATGCAATGTAATGTCGCCTGTGCACAAGCAAGATCCAGTGTATTAAGATCGAACAATAGCGAGAAGTGTCAATGATAATACATCCAAAACCCCAAACCACAATGTGGTTGGCGGGAGTGTGGCTAACTGCACGTCCGCGCCAGCGCGCACAGGCAGATAGCTATCACGACACGGTACCGAGAGAGTCCGCCGGGTGGCGCTGCTCGTCAGCGCACTCTGCCGGCGCTCTCAAGAAAAGCGAACGATACTAGAAAGAGTTTATTCCGAATGATACGTAGGTAGGAGTCCGAGGACTATAAGAAGAACAATGATATAATCAATAAAATGAATGCCAACGCCTCTTCCGCGGAACTCAGACTCAGACAGGGCACAGCAGACGACGCTGACCGGGGGTCAGCTGTCAACGTCTGATACGTGCAACAGTGCAACTTCAGGGACCGGTCTAAGCAGACGGTCAAGGGCAGGCTTAGCTTGCGAAATCTGAACAAACTGAGTTCTGAACCGAGAAGACGGTCGCGGCCGGTACATTCTATCCTTGAGTGTCTTTCTTCCGGGGATTCGGCAGCTGGGTTTGTGACACTCATCACTTGTTCCGACCTCTGTTAGCACTTCCATTTCTATTTTATCCGTTTCTCCTACTCCCATCGTGGTTTCAATCTCCCCTTCAACTCCAGCTTGGGACCCTTTCTCGGACATTGATAGGGACGCAGAGAAACTCATGTTCAAATCATCTCATTACATATGCACTGAACATTCGACATTATTAGTATGTAGTTCTCCCGAAAACTTTCGTTGCTTATTGGTATCATTGCAATCTCCTCTCGCTGACGAGCTGGTGCGGCCCGCCGCGAGGGTTCTTTTGAAAACGATCAGACCAACCTTCGGAGAACGACTCTCTATCGAAAAACTTTATGGAGGATTAGCGGCTTGTTCAAATTTTGAATGGTACTTAGTTATATCTTGATTTTTCTTTGCCATTCTTTTCTTTGATTCCTCCGGAAAATTGTATCTTTCACGTTCTGATTCAAGCAATCGATTGGTAACTTATTTAGCTTGAGATATCGAAATCTTTCTTGAATTATTTCACTTTCCTTGAGGCTTTGTATTCTGTGATCCGCCATGATCAGATCCTTTTCCCTTGTTGGGTTGCCTGTCTGTCAACACACCTTGCCTTCCGCTAACTGTCTTCAACAGTGCTCAAGCTTCATGCTGCGAAGGTGAGTTCTTCCTTTTTTAGTCTTCGTTATCTTAGTGCACCCTTCCATATCATTATGTTCTTTTCATTAAAGAATTTCTTTTCTTTTCTAGGATCTCAAGTGGCGACGATCTACCGGAAAACGTCCTGGTTAGTAAGTGGGCCCTACGCCGTCGCCGAAACATTCTGAGCATTAGGCCGAGAGGACAGCGTGGCCACGAGAACGACGTGCTTATCATCCCCATTGAAGACATTCTGGCCCCCGGTGATCTGGCAGGCCTTCCTGCCGCTCCCGAATGCCCTCCAGCCCACGATGGGCGGCTGCAGGTCCTGAGGGTTATACCCATAATTCTCTTCATTGTGGGGATTTTGATATGCGGCATCATTGCCATTAAGCTCTACTCTACTGCTGGTGAGCTACTGTTGCTCTATCATCTAGCCAGGCTCCTGTTCAATAAACGACATGCGTTATTTTGAGTCCTGTTTGTTGTCCTTTCAGAAGATCTGTATGTGCCCCGTGAATTTCCGATCGACAAGTCAGAGCCCGTCCAGAAAAACCGACGTTTCGCCTTCGTTGAAGCCTATGCCGCTAGCTTCAAAGCTAAATTCAAGCGTGTGCACCTGTCCCTCCTCATATGCCGGCAGTTTACATCATTTAAGGTGTGCTCGGGTGCTTTTCAAGGAGTTTGCGTCATTCGCCCCCAGAGCGTAGATTCCGACACCGGAACAGTTCGTGCCCGCAGTCTCCCCAATGCAATGATTAGTTTGCTATCTACTGATGCCCTTTCGGGTTGCCAGAATAAAGAAATCCTCATAACTGGGGAGTGAAGTGTTCATACTTTGTTATCTTCTTTCGTTTGCTAGCGCCTTAGAGTCTAGGCCATCGTCCCGCACAACAGACGAAGAGCAGACGACGAGCAGTGAGGATGAACGCATTCCGGCGGAGGCGGGCGATCGGGGCACGGAGAAAACATCGCTATCCCCGAGAGCGAGCCCGCTATGTCAGCGGAGAAATCCCGGCGGTGTGCAGCGTTCTTGCGGTGGACTGTAGGTAGCGCGCGCCCCGCGAAACAGGTTCATAGTTGATCTTGATGGATTCCGTGGATCGAACAAGCTGCAGGAAGCGCGTGACGGAGCAGGAGGTTACTCCTTCAATAGTAGAACCTGGCATCCCCGGGTGGCATACCACGCTGGCGATTAGTGAGGAGCCCGTGGGGCTCTAACGAAGCCTTTGGGAAGATCTTCATCAGGTGAAGATCGATCCTTAACCTGGCTGCTCCATCGCTCGTCGAAAATCCAAAGGTTGTTTCAGTGCAGGTTTGTGACCGGATGGGACCCTGCAGCAACCGATCGGGGGGGGGGGGGGCACTTCCGAGGCCACAACTGGGGGTCAGGCGAGTTTGGAAGCTGAAAGCCAGGCTCGACGATTGAAGGATTAACCTCCTTCTCCGTCACCCGCTGCCTGCAGCTAGTCCGATCCGCGGAATCCATCAAGATCAACTATGAACCCGTGTCGCAGGGCGCGCGCTGCCTACAGTCCACCGCAAGAACGCTGCATACCGCCGCGATTTCTCCGCTGACATAGCGGGCTCGCTCTCGGGGATAGCGACATTTTCTCCGTGCCCCCGACCGCCCGCCTCCGCCGGAATGCGTTCATCCTTACTGCTCGTCGTCTGCTCTCCGTTTGTTGTGTGGGACGATGGCCGTTTCCCGCGCCTTAACATTGAATTTTAATTTTTGAGCAGAAGTCAAAACTTTCCCTTTCCATCATGCTTTGTTTTGTTGTCATCAATCGATCGCGATATGATAGACAGTCTTTGTGAATTCCGGTGCGCGTTATTCTGGTGGAATTTCTTCTGTTGTAGGCATGTATGGGTTATCGATGCTGCTAGCCGTCTCCTGAATTCTTTCGTATTGCATTCTTGCTCTAAGTTTCAGAATTCTCTTAGCAATTATTGTCGAAACCATCACCGCAGTCATCATGCTTTGTGCCAATGAGAGCATTTGTCACATCCTGCAATTCACCTGTGGCTTCGGCTCAGGCTTCGGAGGCAATTCTCTGTGCTTGTATGCCTGCCATAACAGCCTTCCTCCGAGCGTCGCCTTGTCTTCCGAGACGCAAGGCGTTTCCTGATCCGATTGTAGTTCGCAAGCCTTTTGCTCCAGGCATAGCTGGTTAAACATTCCTCCTATGGTCTGTATTATGTTGCATGATAAACCTTGTCTTATGCATTTCTCACCACAATCAGGATAGCTAAAATATGATTCGATGGGTATAATATTGAGTGCAAATATTATTATGATGAAGCTTATCTGACCTCTTAGCGTTTCCATGTCTCCAGTCCTGACAGGGCTCTCTGCTTCAGGAAAACTCCGGTATTACAGGGTTTGGTGAGCCAGTCGCTTTTTTGTTCTGAAGTGGGTATGTATTCGATATTAATCTGTCCTTTCGAGTAGACATCCCTGATGAGGAAATATTTTAAGTTCAATGTGCTTCGTTCGTCGATAGAACTGCGGCTGTTTGATGAGCTTGATTGCCGCCATGTTGTCCATACATATAGTATGCTTCTCATGAATGTCTAGCTCGCCTAGTAGCTTGTTCAACCACATCGATGCCTTGAGAGTTTCAGCAGCAGCTATAAACTCTGATTCGCAAGAGCTGTTGGTCACATCCGACTGTTTGGTCGTGTGCCACACGATCGGGCCTGATTGTCTGGTAATCAGGGTTCCAGACATGGATTTTCGGTCTTCTGGATCTGATCCGAAATCGGCATCTGAATATATCATAGTTCCCTCTGCTAGATCGCTTTTGTACGTTATGCCAAGCGATGGGCACGATCTCAAGTATCTTAGGACTCTGAGTCCTGCTTCCATATGTTCTGGGGTGCATTTGTCGAGGTATCGACTTAGGTACGAAGTCACAAACGAGATGTCAGGCCGACTTCCAGTAGCCAAGAACATAATCGATCCGATCAGGCATCGGAAATCTTTCTGTGATCTCGGGCCTTGACTTTTGATTGAGTACAGAGAGGGGTCACATGGGGTTCTTGCAGGTCGGCAATCCTGCATCTTGAAGCGTTCCAATACTTCTTCTACATACTTGGTTGGGTGAACGTGAATGTTGTGATTCTTATCTATTTCTATTTGCAATCCTAAGAATTATGATAGGGGTTTCGATGTAATCTTTAAGTGCTTTTGCAGGTTTTCAAGAAACTCCATGGCCAACTCTCGAGTTGCGGTGGCCAGCAAACCGTCGTCCACATATATGCAGATTATAGTCCTTAAGTTGCCATTCCGAGCAAAGATGCAAGGATCAGTTTTTGACTGATCATATCCCATTGATATGAGTATTTTCGTGAGTTTTTTGTTAAACAGATTGCTGCTTTACTTCAGGCCGTAGACTGCACGCTGCAGTCTGAGTACCTTCCCGGGTGGTATGTTAGACAATCCGTCTGGTATTCTAATGTATATTTCATCTTCTAACTCTGCTGTCAGAAAAGCAGTACCGACGTCAAATTGGTGCAGATATAGCTTCTCCTGAGCTGCAACGCTCAATACTGTTCTTAGTCCTTCTGTCCCGGCAACTGGACTGAATATTTGGTCTGCTGAATAGTCTTTTCCTTCTTGTTGAAGGAAACCGCGAATAACCAAACGTGCTTTGTAAACCGTCGTGTTGTTTTGTGGATCAACCTTTTTGCGGAATACCCATTTGCTTTGTATTGCCTGTCTGCCGTCTGGCAGATCTGCCAACCTCCATGCATTCAAGTCTTTCATCGCTTGAAGCTCTTTGTCTATCGCCTCCATCCAAAGCTTCTTTTGTGGGCTTCTCATCGCTTCAGTGTAGCTAGAAGGCACGTTCTGGTCTGCCGCTTCCTGCACGGCGTTGCCTTCAGTGTTTCGGTCATCATCCGCTTCGTGAATATTTGCTTCAGCTCTGTATCTCAGCGGATGTCTAATTTGTGACCTGGGTCTCAACGCTATCTCATTTTCTGCCTCTGTGTCCGAGTCGCTCAGCTCTGATTGTTCTCGGTATCTGACAAGGGGAGTGCCGAACATGGTAGAAACCGATTGAGCTGAAACTTGGCCCAGAAGATACCCTACCCGAGTCTAGAATATCCCTAGAATATTAGCTGCGTATGGCCACTTTTGCGGTCGCAGCGCAACATCGAAATATCAAGCATTGGGCCTATGGGGCAATTGAAATAATTGGACAATTGGGCCTATGGGAAAAGCGCTATGTTGATCCTTCCCGTGAAATCAGACGAGGACGAGACGCTTCCGACTCTCTATTCTCTTCTTCGTGATGGAGCTATGCGCCGAGAGAATGCTGCTCCGACGGATCCATCCGCTCACTTGTCTCGCCTCTCTATCCGCTCTGACAGACGTCCTTCGAGCATGACCCCGAACTTCCGCTCTCAACCTCAACCTAGCTTCCGTCGCAATCAACCCAACAATAGACCTCCCCACCAGCGCTTCTCGCATAATGCTCCGAGATCCAACAATTCGTACGGAAATCGTACCCCTCAAACTCGCTATAACTCCTCCTCTAGAAAACCCTCTCATTGTCAGTTCGCTAGTCTTCTGCTCCAACCAATGCATGGCGCCCCACGGTGAATACACCCACTGGTGAACTTCTGATTCACCTCCGGGATGTATCATATGTTCCCGAAATGCGAGGCAATTCGCTCAGCATGGCCAGCCTAATGAACGACGATTGGTCTATCAAAGCCACTAAGACCTCCCTTCACCTGAACCGAGACTTACAATTAGCTACTCTCAAAGTTCCCGTGCCCTCCGAGCTACTGCTGTGACAGTTCCCATTTTCGCCGAATGCTTGCTTGCAACGTCACAAAATCTAACCCTGCAGAGTGCTCATGAAATGCTTGGACATGTTCATAAGCGCCAAGTAGAACAATTCTTAGCTCGAGAGGGGATACCCTTCAAAAGGGACCAGATAACCTGTACTGCTTGTATAGAAGGTAAGCTGAATCGCGTTTCGTGTCATTCGAAACCCGCTTCGGCTGCGCCACGGTCCCTATGATACATATCAACCGATCTATGTGGTCCAATGTCAACTAAAGGTCTCAAAGGAGAACGCTATTTCATGAACCTTCATGATCAGTTCTCCAAGTTCAATCAAATTTTCCTCTTTCAATCTAAAGATCAAGTTCCTCAACTTATCTAACAATTTCTCACTTGGTTTCACACGCAAACCGGCACCCAGGTGAAACAACTGCTATCCGACCATGGGACTGAATTCAATGATTCTCTTGTTATTGCATCTCTCCGCAAGATTGGTGCCGAACTGGTTTTGAGCAATGTTGCTTGCAGCCAACAGAACGGCCGAGCGGAACGCAATAATCAAACGATTACTAAATTAGCTAGTACTATGCTGCTCGATTCTAAACTACCCAAATACCTATGGCCGGAAGCATGTCGATGTGCCGTTCATATTCTCAACATTGTGAATATCTGTCCTCAAACGACGGAATCTTCCTATGAAATGATCTATCGTGTGAAACCAAATACCTCTAATCTTCGCCCTTTTGGCGCCCCCTGTTTCCTCTATAGTGAAGGTGAGACTGACAAATGGGCTCGACGCGGTATTCCTGCTTTTATGGTGGGTTATACGTTGCAAATAGACGGTTACCGAGTTAACATCCCAGGGTCTCCTCCCACAATAGGTGAAAGTAAAAATTTGAAGCACTAGTGCCGTAGGCACTACTGAAAGGGAGGAGCGGGAAAACGCGGTGATAATGTTACCCGTCAGAAGTAGAAAGTCGGGTGATTGTTTATTGGTGCTCGGACGGAATGGAAGCGTCCGAGTTGGACGGGGACACATTCGGATTTATAGGTTTAGAAGAAGATGTTGAGGCGTTACTCCACGTCGGTCTCGTCGTCTAATCTCCGATGTGGTCATATTATACGCAGTGGCACGGTTGCCTTTAGCATTGGTCGATTTTATATTCCGAGCATGTCCGAAGTAAATACCAGGGAAAGAGAGTTCTTCAGCGTATTCATCGAAGAGTAAACTCTCAGGAACCCGATCTTGTCCTGGAGCGATGTCCAAACAACATTCCTCATTCCATAACATTGTTTGCTGTCTCGCGTTGATCGAATCCGAATCCGGGACTACATCGGGGTTCAAACCCTCTATGACCTCCCCTGGACCCTCGTCGTCTCCGAGTCCTGTCCCAAGTTTCTAAACGCACTCCAGTCGATACTGATACCATAGTACCTGTACAACGGTTGTTCCACCAAGTACCTTAACCAAGACTCCACACTACCCTTCGTCACATACCCACTAATTGTAAGACGTGACGATTTGTGGATGATATGCTTCTTCAAATTAACATTAAAGGCATAATCTTCATCCAATGCTCGCGGCAGACATTTCACCATGGTATCAACGTCGACAGGTACATAGATCACCTGACCTATTATACCGTACGACCATCCATACCGTACACGACGAATTTGCATGTAAGGAATTCGCGGCGATATGAGCCGCTCCGTCAACGGATCCAACTCCGGCAACTTTACCGGCTCCGGCGGATACTAGTACCCGTTACTTTTACTCAACGCTGGCATTTTTCCGGATCCACAACCCCTGTACTCTGAGGTTTCTTTCGTGCTCTCCGCTCTCGATCATGTCTTAACCTCCTCTCATGTTCTTCCTCCGTCTCCGAACTTCTCACTCATCTCATCCGTTTTGCGTTACTCGTCAGTTGCCCCAGCCGAGGCCGTTTCTGGGGCATAATACGTGAAGTTTCCCCGAGTCACGCGGTGGACTTCACTGCTCTTTCACGCAATCCGCAACTCGAGATCTAGAGCTTCTTTTCCGATAACATTTCACTCGATCGATGCTTGTCCCTGCTTCCCTCCATTGAGAAACAACGAAGTACCATGACCCCCACACACCAAACGGGTTTTCGGTGTCGCACTTGATGGATGCGTCCCGTAATCCCACAGTATGTTCTACTGTTTTCCCCGTTCTGTTCTGCCCATGTATGCTGAATTCTGACCTTATGCATGCTTTCGTCAGACCGTCTATGCCGAACAGCGCGTTCCCCCCGAGCGGCTTATTTAAAGGCGTTTTCCCGCCAAAATGTCAGTTCCTTGGGGAAGGCACCTCAGAGTGCAGCGCAAGTCCCCGGTGCGGGAACCACCGTTGAGGCCACAAATTCTATGGACGCGCTTTCTCCCTCCGATCGCGAAAGCATCGTAGAGTAGTGGTTCCCAAACTCTTTCATCCCGCGGACCCCCGTCGGGGGTCCGCGGACCCCCTTTTCAGCCCTAGAGGGGGTCCTTGGGGACCCCTAGTCTACTTTTGGTTCTCAATTCGTCTCGTATTTTTTTATTTGACGCTTAATTCCGTGAAAAAAAAGATTCTCATAGTTCACCCTTATTATAGCACAACTTACTTTTATCAAGTCGAACCCCAACCGGAGTCCCGGAGTTAAAAAATACCTATAAGAACGCGTGTAATTTTCCCTCAATCCACAATCAGTGGGATGGATGCGCCTGTAGCTCCTTCGCAATCGCGGCGAAGTCTGGGATTCTTTCCGAAATTTGAACACGTACATCATGCTCCGCATCGAGGCGATTCCGGTACTTGGTTTTTGTTGACGTGTATCTGGAGAATCCGTGTTCGCAGAGATACGTGCTGATGAAGAGGACGAGTATGCGTAGGGCTGATCTGGACAGTTCAGGAAAAATCGTAATGAGCGAACACCAAAAGTCGGCTCGGGGCATCTGGCTGAAGCTTTCTCTCAAGTGGGCACTTTGCTGAAGGTCAATCAGCTGATCCCTTCGCAGGCCAGAGAGATGATGCTCGGGCTTCACAACGGAAGGAGTCTTCACCCAGATTTGCGCAGTTTGGTGCTCGAACGACTCGCTTCGGAAGTAGGCCCCAAGGTTCGCATGAAGCTGCAACGAGTGTTCAACTATCGCACTTCTCGTGCCCCTTTCAACTTTCAAGTGTTTTTCGTTGAAGAAGTCCTGCAAGGTGGTGAAGACTTCGAAATGATTCTGAATTGCCACCTCCGCCCAATGCTCCAGTTTCTTCTTCACACTAGTGATTTTCTCCGCCGCGAAGAAAATATGCACATGTCGACCTTGAAGCGCCGATTTGAGTTCGTTCAGCTTCTGGAAAATGTCGGCCAAGTATGCCAACTGCACCAACCATTTCGAGTCCCCGAATTTATCGAACAGACTTGAGTCGTTTTTGAATTTCATACTGAACGCGATTATTTCTTCACGGAGCTCAAAAAGCCTTGCGAGGGTACGGCCGCGTGAGAGCCAACGCACTTCGGTGTGCAGCAACAGGGATTTGTGATCACTACTCATTTCCTCGCAAATCGTCGTGAACAACCTTGATTGAAGGGGTCTACTTTTGATGTAGTTGACAACTCTTACAGCGTGATCCAGAACAAGCTTCAATGACTCCGGGATACGTTTGGCTGCTAGCGCTTCTCTGTGCAGAATGCAATGACTGGCCGTCGTTGTCGGTGATTTTTGCCTCACTCTGCTGACAAAGCCTTTTTGTGCCCCCGTCATCGCGGCAGCTCCATCGGTACAGAGATCCACGCAGGTTTTCCAGCTAACCTCGTTCGCATTCAAATATCCATCGATCAAGTTGAAGATTGCCTCACCCGTGGCATTATCCTTCAAGGATTTGCAGAACAGTAGTTCCTCATTGACTTGAGATCGATTGGCATATCGGACAAATACCAGAACGACAGCTGAGCCTGAAACATCCGTGGACTCATCGACCTGCATGGCCCAACACGTACTATCTTTTAATTCCTTACAGATTTCTCTCTCGAGCCATGAGCTTATGTTCTCGATGCGTCGATTGACCGTGTTGTTTGACAGAGGGATTTCCTGTACTTTTCGGACTTCTCGCTCGCCGAACAAACGCTCCGCTGTTTCGAGTAAACATGGTTTCAGAAGTTTCTCACCAATCGTGTGGGCTTCACCCGCCTGAGCTATCTTGTAAGAGAGACGCGGTGAAATTTCCTCGGTTTTTTTTTTAGAACTGTACGACAATATTCCCTGCAAGTTACCGAGACTTTTCGCAGCTGACTCGAAGTAGGACACCGGATGGGAAACTGGCTCCGGGTGCTTACTACTCAGGTGACGACGTAATTTCGTTGGCACCAGCGAACTATTGCTGAGACTTGTACCACAAATTACACACAAACTCCCGGAATGGCTGTCTTCACCGGTCTGAATGAAACCCCATTGTATGTAGTGCGGGTGGAACCTTCGTTTCTTTTCGATTTTCCGGCGTTTTTCCTCCCGATGCTGAGATGATTCCTGCCTGAGTTCGGACCCTTCGGAGTCTTCGGAGTCGCTGATTACACAAAAGTATTCGTTCTGAAGATCAGGATCACCACCACGTGAGCAAGATCCGGTTTTTAACCATCGATCCATTCTTCCTGATCGAAAACACGCGGATCACGGCGTTCGCTCACAGATCTGATGCAACGTGTTGTTATGATAAGTTTGTCGATCATATGGCTCGAGCTGACTGGCAACGCAGCGAACGCCATCCTCTCACCAAAGGTATCTGGAAACGCGTCGTTCGAATGCCTGGCCTGCTGAATGGAGGGAGATCGTTGTGAAGTCGCAACGTCGAATGACGACATCGTCAGCAGTTTGGAAGTTGAGACGCTGTGTCAAGGTGGAAGGAGTATGTACAAAAAGCTCGATCAATTGCGCTATATGAGCTGTGAGCGGTACGAGCTTCAGCCGAAGCATGAAGTATCTTGCTCGTAGATCCCCGCGGACCCCCGCGGACCCCCGAAAAAAGCTCCACGGACCCCCCAGGGTCCGCGGACCCCAGTTTGGGAACCACTGTCGTAGAGGACGAATCTCCTGACGAGGAGCCATTCCTGCCTCGAGCTATTAACTCGGCAGATGACAGTGAACCAGAGCAAGATGACTCGGTCATCATACCCCCAATAGAGCCAATGAACCTTGGGAATCGCTCTACTCTTCTTATGCCTTCGCGCTACGATACTGAAGCTCAAAACGCTGAGTCTTCCTCTTCTGAGCCGCAAACTCTCGCCCCGGCACTAGCTAGTCCTGAAGCAGAACATTGGCGTTCTGCAATGGCTGAAAGAATAGCCGCTCTTCGTGCACATGGTGTTTGGACCCTAGTGGATCCTCCCAAGCATAAACGACCAATCTCATGCCGTTGACAATACCAACAGAGTTTGCCTTCTGCAGAAAAGTCTCTACGGCTTGAAACAAGCACCGCGCTGCTTCAATCGCAAACTTGCAAATGTTTTGCGAAATCTGAATTTTACTCAGAGCCAGGCCGACCATTGCTTATTTCACTGGCACGGTTCAAATGGTGAGCTTATTTTGATTGCCATTGATGTCGATGATGGTATCATTGCATTCACACACGACCATCTTGTTGCCAAGACTCTCAAAAACCTTGGTAAGCATTTCAAGATCGAGATCTCTCAGTTGAGTCTTTTTCTCGGAATGCACGTGTACATCGACAGCAATCATAACATCTGGCTTAATCAGTACAAGTATATCCGCGATATACTTCGTCATTTTCATCTCAACAACTGCAAAGCGCTGTCCATTCCTGCGGACCTTGGAATTTATGATATTCCGCCCGCAACTGGACCGCGCCCAACTGATCGTCCGTATCGTCAACTAATAGGTGCACTCATGTACCTTTGTATCTGTACTCGTCCGGATACAGTGAACCCCCGTTTTACGCGGTTCGTTTTACGCGGTTCGTTCTACGCGGATTCGTTTTACGCGGTCCGTATTACGCGGTTCGTTCTGCGCGGTTTCTCCCACAAAAATTCGTTTTACGCGGTTCGATTAACGCGGACTCGTTGAACGCGTATTTTTTCGCGGGGTTCGCTCGACGCGGATTATGTTCACGCGGATTCGTTTTCGCTGTTTCTCGAAGCTTTTGCAAGTAAGTTTATTTCAAGAATGATGAAATATCTCAAGAATGATGAAATATCTCCTACTACAGAGAGACCGATTGTGGAAAAAATCATGAATTTGCTCACGACTCAAGTTGAAATTGCTCTCATACATTGCGCTCACAGGAGATCGGCGTCTCTTATAAGGCTCTTGAAGGGCTCAATAGCTTCATCAAGAGTTTTTCGGAACCGTAAAGCTCTAATCATATGGGGATCCCACGATTCCACCTCGTTTTGCAAGTCCCTCACGGTTCTGATCAGCTTGAGGAGGCGCTCGTCGGTCAGACCAGTCTCTGGTGGTACTTCTCCGTCTCCATCGCCGTCGCTCTCTGATTGATCTTCCCGTTCTTCTTCTTGGTCAAACTTGCGATATTGTAGCGTCTCCAGTGTTCTTGGAGGGAGAAGTTCTTATCGGCGTCCATGCATCTAACCAGTGTCTTCAACGAACTCCTCATGTAGAGCGCTTTGAGCGCCCTTATGACGCCCTGATCCATTGGTTGGATCAGCGACGTCGTATTAGGCGGTAAGAATTCTACCCGGACTCCCTTGTAAGAAATATCTCTGCTGTGACCACTCGCATTGTCTAGAAGCAGCAGAACTTTGAGTGCAAGTCCTTTCCTCGCGAGGTAGAGCTCCACCTCGGGGATGAAGCTATCGTAAAACCACTCAGCTGTCAGCTCTCTCGTCATCCACGCTTTCGCGTTGTGCATCCAGTGAACAGGGAGGAGCCTCGTGTTCTTGTTTCTTAAAGCTCTCGGATTTCCCGATCTGTAGATCACAGACGGCTTAAGCAATATTCCGTCCGCGTTGCCACACAAGACAAGAGTGAGGCGATCTTTCAGAAGCTTCATTCCTCGGATTTCGCTTGGCTCGTCCAGAGCGTATGTACGGGATGGCAATTTCTTCCAAAATAGCCCTGTCTCGTCCATGTTGAACACCTGTTCGGGGGCAAAGCAACCTTCGCTGAGAATCTGCGGGAATCGGTGACGGACATAATCCTCGGCGAGAGTGCTGTCAGCAGACGCGGCTTCTCCATGTAGGCTCACGTTCCTCAAAGAGTGCCTGTGGGCATGGGATGGAAAACAATCGGAAAGAGGCCGATCACCAACGACGGTGCACACTTCCAATAAAGAGTTTCCTGCCGTATTTTTTTGAGAATCGATCGTTTTCAGTGAAAAAAATCCGGTTTCATACCGACAGCCTAGGAATTCAATGAGAGTCGCTCAGCGTCTCGCGCTGTTTACGTACCTCTTTCTGAAGCGATCAAACCAGCTTTTGCTAGCTTTGAAGCCTGGGCTGCAGATGAACTGAGACTGAGATGGATTCGTTGCTATAACCTCATCGTAAAGCTGCTTAGCGTTGTTGGCGATTGTTATAATGGTGGATTCACTAAGCGACAGTTCACGCGTTACAGCAGCTTGCTTCTTGCCTTCGTCTAGCATATCCAGGATTCGTAACTTTTCGGTGAACCTGATCGTGCGTCTCTGTCGAGCCCGTCTTGGCTGACCCGAAACTCTCTCGGCTTTCGACCTTTTCCTTGGCGACATTCCGGAACTGCTTTTTCACCACAGTGAACTGGGCTCCGAACAACGACAGTGTGAACTTGTGATGCGTTCTGCAGCCTCAGGATTCTACCAGAAGCCACGAAAGTCTCGGGGAATTCGATCCTCTGCATATCGAATGTTCAACGCTCGCGCTCGGAGAGTTTCTGTAACCGTTTCGGTCGACTATCGAAGTCGATAATTCAATACAATAATAATCTCGCATTTTTGGGCATCCCTCGTTTTACGCGGATCTGGGAACCGCGTAAAACGGGGGTTCACATTATTGCCTTTGTGGTGGGCTATCTCTCTCGTTTCCTTGACAATTATTCTGAACAGCACTGGCAAGCCGCGCTCAAAGTTCTGCGTTACTTGCAGGCTACTTCAGACTTGTCTATCCGCTACTCGGGAAACCCCTCCACCTCTTTGGTCGAATCACTCCGGCTGTACTCTGACGCGGACTTCGCCAGCTGCAAAGTTACTCGACGCTCAGTAAGTGGCACCATCTGTGGCCGACAGCGAGAGCAACCGTGCTGTTCGGCTGCCGGCAGGCAAATGATTAGTTCCAGAGGAGGCCGCCAGGCGGCGCGACAAGCAGTCACGCCGCACAGTGGGCCAGCGGCGGCCAAAAATGCTTCTCGCGCAGACAGCGCCGCCTAGCTCTCTCCGGACCACAGAAACGGGACACGGCAATAGGGTAGGATTCAAGATGGCGATCCTCCGCTAGTCTGGCGGGAGAGGGGTGAGAGAAAGCGGTCGGGATTCGAGCTGTTGAGGGTTCGTTGATGCTGATCGCTCCGTTGTTTAAGCGATCGGTTATTTCTCGGAATTTTTCGCGGTTCTGAGATGTGGGTCGCACGAACTAGATCGAATAGGCGATGGACCGCTTCAAGGACCTGGATGAAACTTGTATCGGAACAGAGTAGCGACCGGGGCTGCTGTCAGATTTGGGAATTCGCTTCCCCTAGGCGCGGGAAATTCGCCGCCCGACGCCCCTTCTTGACAGTACTATCACTGAAATCTTCGCGAATTCGTCATGTTCGGAGGCGGAGTTCAGACGAGTGCCGAGTGAGAGATTAGCGATCAAAGACGGGGAATTGAATAGAAGCTGGAAGAAATCACACAACCGGAGATCCGCGGCAATCCTCCAAATCTTGCGGCCCCAGGCCCGGGCCTAGTGAGTCTAATGGGGAATACGGCCCTAGTAGCGACATCGCGATCACACAGGCTAGAGCCGTCTTGTCACCAGTTCCAGTACGGGTACGGCACAAACACTCATCGACCCGAGCACTCGCAGAGAGGGAAGACACCGTAAAGCGAGTCAATCAAAACCAACGTTATTCGTTTATTTGTTTGTTGGTGCACTCAATCGCCGGGCGGTTTCAATTTACCGTAACCGGTTTCGAGTAGACCTGACTGGAGAATCTCAAATATCATTCGGTTCCTAAAGTAGGGAATGTCTCTTTGACTGAAGTTTATATCTGCATCTTGGGCTAGGTAATCCGCGTATTTTAAGGAAAAGACACCACAGTCCCATCCGTTCTGTTGCAAAGGGAGGTTCAGGACGTTCGATAGCTGCCACTCATCATAATTCAGCGCGCATTGTCTCCTGTGTTCCCATTCTTGAGCTAAATAATCCAGCACCAAATCCAGATACAGGTGGTCCGAGTTCCCCATAGAATCCATGTGCTTGATTTGATTGAATCGTAAATCCACCACTATCATAGTCCAATGATTATTGTTGTGGACAGGGATCAAGAGAATGTGTTTCGAGAAAATATCCTCAGCTTTCGTCCATCGACGAACGCCGCCATAATCTTCTTGTTTAAAGACTCCCAGGAAAAACGTATTAAATGCGTAGACTTTTGGCAATTCCGCATTTTCCTCGCTTCTCTTGACGATTAGATTCAAGTAGGCGTTAATAACGACATCGTTCAACCAACTTTGTCCGGTGAGTGTCTCTAGATCGGCCCGAGTGATGGCTTGTCTAGATTGGTAGAGAAGAACTGCGTTCGGTGGTTCTCTAAACGCTGCGTTGATCACCTCACACATTTCTTCGGTGAGCAGCGGTATCTGAGGTGCTCGAAACTCATCGCAGGACTCGTCAGCTTGTGGATGATCTGGATTTTCTTCCTGGGGGTTGTCAGCATGACCGATATCGAGAACGTCATCATTGACCTCGTTGAGGTGCTGATTATCAGAGCTATTGTGGGCATGATCTTGAACAGGACTCCAGGCTTTAGCATAGTCGTGATCTCCAAACGGATGCAGCATCGGTATCACATTGTAGTCATGATCGCTTAGTGCCTCTTGTTCGTCCAACCAAGTAAGCAAATCTTTGGACACGTCTGACAGCATTCTCCCCATATTGTCGGAGAGCGCATGTCGTAACCCCGCTGGAAAAAAAGTAGGAGGATAAGGATCTTCAGAAGTTCGTTTCCTGACTTGGACGACAGTCCATGAGAATGATAATAAATAATAATTATAGCAAGAATTCCAGCTCTGAGATGAAATTCACGACGACTCACCTCCACCGGCTCGATATTTAACTTTCTTAATGAACTCCCGGGGAGTGATTAAGCCTTCTGAGAGATACCGCCAAGCTTTCCTGATGTTTTCGTCATTCTTCCTCGTGTCTCTGTTCGGCTTGGATACGATGTTCAATTCACCGTCATCGTGGATGTTCATGTTGGTGGTTGCATCATGACAAAAGTTGTTCAGGGCGGCTGGAGAAAGAAACTAATATGTATTGATGGCATCAGTAGCACAATGATTTGCTTGCCCCCGATGGGAGAGAAAATCTGTTAGATCAATGCGAATGAAGCACGAACCGACTAAGTTCCACGTGGCTGGGTGAGGTCCCACTTCTTTTTTCAATTTCGCATGCCATGATTCGACGGAATTGTTTGTTCTGCACGCGTTTGGTGAACCGAAAAGTGACAGTTCAGCTGCACCTATTGTTCCCAGCCAGAAGTCATCGATATATTTCAGCAGCGGTAGGAACTGTGGAAGATGAAATTGCTGAGTACGCGGCGTTGGAATGAGCGAATCCGAGAAATTCGAAGACGCTCCGACGTGAGCGGGTCGTTGCATCAGTCGGAAGATTTCAAGAGTCATATTCGAGGACGATACTCACTTTTGAATTCACTTGTAGAGCTTCCTCCTTGAGCTCAGTAAACACGGGAAGAATGTGATCGGCCGGGAGCAATGGGAGGGCAGTCAGGGCGAGAAACTTCTTGAGAATTTCTCCCGGTTTTCGAAGCTCCTTGCTGAGGCCGACGCGCGGAGTACTCGCACGACGTAGCAGTGCTTGTGCAAAATGAAAATGGCAACCGTATCTGCGGGCAGTCGGAAATTCGTTGCGTACCGCGCTGCGGATGGCACTGTCGAAATCCCCCATATAAGCCCGGAGAACGTCGGGAGTCGATTCTTGTTTGAGGACTTGGAAAATGTCGCCATATGCCTCGGCGTCACACTTGGTCATGAGTGCAACAAGTACAATTTCCACCTGCAATTAATCAGCGCGATGTTCGTCAAATGAAAAACACTCTATCAGTAGGATGTCAGAATTCGATGGGGGTCGTAGTTCCTAACTTGTTTCGCTGCTTACATGGCCCTGGAAGTTTCCGTGAATCGAAAATAGTTGCCGGCACAAGCGTCGGGGTGTTGTTTGATAAGTGGCATCCGAATGCAACATGTCCGCTTGGCTAACGAGATCCAATTGCCGCCGTGTGGACAGTATTACTGTTCCAGAGTCCGGGCACAGAAAACTTAAGAGTCTCTCGTTGTCGTTCGACAGCGTGTAGCCCACCACGGCTTCGGAATTGATTGCCACATGCAGCGCTCGAAGATCACGCACAGGCGACGGCCGCACCTGGGCGGCATGGAATCGCGCGGTCCGACGATGTCTTTCGACGACAATCGTTCGACCTTCAGCCATAGGAAGCCTGGAAACGTTCATACAGTTAAGGAACTCGACGACTTCAGAGGTTCTGCGGCGGTCGGGAGTGCTGCTTGGCGCCTGGAATGCATTCCTGCATTCCGGTAGGATACGCTAGTTGCTTTCCTAGACGAATGCATTAGAGAATCAGAGCTAACAACTCACTTTCTTCGGGCTGTTAGTATAGCTTTGTTGGGTGGCGCCTGCGGATTCCGACGGATGTTTCTGATCCATTCTCCTCGGGTTTCATAGAATGCTCGCCCATGACCCTTATGCTCAGCTTCGTGATTGTGGACGTTCTTCAACCAGATGATGGTTCCATCGTCTGAGAGTTTCGCTCGCACAGGACAAAACCTAGTGAAACAAATCAATGTTCCATCAGAACATGACCTCCAGGCCAACGTTTGCATTATTCAATGACCCGAAAAACAGGTGCGATGAAAGGAAAACTCACCTTCGCCAGTCTTTGCATCGGATTGAGACACTTCCGTCCGCTTTCCGATCTTCCTCATGAAAGAAATATGTCGACCGTCCGCTCTGATTCGCCGTCTCGAATTCGCCATTCTCATCACACCATACTCGACTCCCGAAGCGGGCACCTTGGCACCTTATCATCTGATCCTCCACGCGTTGTCGGAACATCTTCCCACGAAATCCGAGTTCCAAGAAGCGCTCGATATCGTTGACAGGACGCTCTCTTCTTGCGCCTCACAGCGCAACGGACATGACGGGGGCGCGCTAAGCGCATTGTTGACCGTGCACTCATCCAGGAAGCCGGCGCATCCAAGACGCAAAGCGCCGGCACATCCAAGACGCAGAGCGCCAACGGCGATCGGGCCCATGTCTTTGCTGAGGGAACGTTGAGATATTTTTTTTTAGTGCCATGTATACTTTACAGTGATTCTTGTACACAGATACTTCCGAAAAACCCGATGTATATGTGACGTGTCAGGGTCCCGCTGTAATCTTTTTCGTTAGCGCTGGATGCACAAAGTTAGTGCCCAGGCGGTGTCTCGCGACTTGGTCGATCCAGGAAACTGAGAATTATCTTTCTCCAGTTGAGGAAGACAATTATCTGTTTTGAATGGGTTTCTTTGCTTCTCAAGTCGAGAAGTGACAACAAAATTCCGGACGATCACGGCTGAAAACCATTCTCCGACTCAGGGGTCAAATGGAAACACACTCAAAACAGATAATTGCGTTCCCTCTCGCAGTGAATGTAGTTCTGGCCCACTCGTTCCAACGAAAAAAAAAGTTGGGATGGATCTGTCCATTTTTGACCGAGAACGGAACCTGTCTGCGACAGAGGAGAAAATTCCCGGCATCCAGAGTAGCCGTTCTCTAGGTAGAAAGTTCTGCTTCTCAGACGATGCTGCACATTTCCCAACGAATATATGGATTAGGAATTTCATTCACGCCCATGCTTCAACTCACTCTCGTAGATGCCTCACACGTGCGTCTCCCGGAGCGCGGAAGACAGTGAGACGCTTTCTTCGCCATCTTGCGATGGTTCCTCTCGACACTTTCTCCTCGAATGTTCGAAGTGGAGTCCGAGCGGACAGGAGTGCATCGCACAAGTCGACTCAAACTCCGACTGCTCTTCCTGAAACTTCCGAAGGTCGGTGTTTCAGCCAGTTCGATTCTCCAAATCGATTGTAATGACATTCTCGTGGTGGAGCTTACCTGCGCCTCCTTGCTTCGTCCTTGAGATGAACCGGCACATTTTCACTGATCCGTGTTACCCAGGTTTAACCTCACGAACGCCTCACCTCAGGAAGGTTTCTGAACTGCTTAACCGTGGATGACACAAGGGAATTGGTACCGAAAGATTCGATTGGAGACGAGCTCTGCATCGCGCTGCTTACGAGCGCTGCTTGGTTCATCCACGGGACCGAGCGGTGTTTGCGGGTTCCAAGCTCATATCCAATTGTGCGAGAAAGAGAAGACGTCACCGAGTCACATTTCAACATGAAATGTGAAGCCTTTGTTTTTCTCGATGGTTCGTAGTTTCAGCGTTTGACAAACGTGCAAACGTGCAAATGTGCATGTCCAGATATCAGGATGAAGCTTTGCATCACATTCGATGTCACGGGTGACAGGAAACAAGTGAAACTCGGAGAAAATTGTGATCATATCGAGTTACGGCGGGTTTCCCCAAGTTTATTGTACTGTAATGTATTTGATTCCCCAGAATCGGCGATCTCTGCCAACGTAGCCTCCGGGGGGAAGAGTCTGCCAAAAAACGCAGACCCTCACCATAATTGCGTGTGTTGTGCGGCAGGAGTTCCGCAGCTCTCTATTCACCAATCCCCACTGTTCTCATGGCGATTCAGCGACTCATTCCCAAGAACCCTCTAGTGTTTTGAATTGCGCGCGCTTCGGCCGGCCGTGATCCCTCTCCGGATCTCCCTCCAGATAGTCGGGGATCCGCCATCTTGAATCCTACCCTGTTACCTAGTCCCACAGAAACGCGCGCTCAAACGAGAACATCACAGCGTTCTCAACTTGATTTTCCCACTATTCCTTTGCAATTTTGAGCCGAAAGGGTGGTGAACGGTGAGTTCACGTGTCAGGTATCTTTAGGAAACACCTATCAATGGTTTTTCCTTGTAAGTTGTCGAAAAAAAGTGATTCTACTGGTGACCATCGTTGAGCGGAGCTCCCGCCTGGAGCCAGGATGCTGGCCGAGAAAGCGAAATTGAAAGCGGGCGGAGTCCGGCGGTGGTCCGAATCGGAGTCTACATGGCTCTTTGAGCAATCTGGAATGCGTTCGAAAAAAAATCAGCTGCAGAAACTTGCAGATCCTCGAGAAAATCGCAGTTTCCGTCGAGGACCTCTGACTGAATGCGACAAGGAAGATGTCGCCATCGTTCTCGCCCCGTCCAGCTCCGGAGGGAGCTCTTGGCAAAAAGTGTAGAGAAAACAGAGGAGGAATGGGAGCAGGGTTTCTATGTTCTTCACAATCTTCGAACACCTGTACCAAGGCTTAGGTTACTTGATCGTCGTTCGACTCTAATAAAGGTATCACATCGATGTTCACGTGAGATGCCGATGTTGTCGGCTCCCGGCGGAATCCATCGATATAGGGATCCGATCTGACTAGCATCATGTGTATCACATCGGTATTTGTCGCTATTCGGCTCACTTTTCGGGCGTGAGAGAGACGCTGCTGGCGATAGACTTTATTTTGCGCCTCTTGAGCTTCTTCACTGAATAGACCAATCGGCAAAGAAGCGTCAGCGATCATTTTGCTACCATGAACTAGAACCTTGTGCACTGAATTAGACATTGGGTACCACTTGTAGAGCTCCACGTAAAGACGGGCTGTTTCCGCGCAATATTCGGCGAACTTGCCGACGTTGATCTGACTATTACAATTGATCGTGTCGACAATCGTTGCGAATCTGCGGATAAGGTTCTCATCGATCCCAGTGATCTCAGCAGTGATCGCTGGATCGGCGAAGAATCGCCTCGACGTGTTGCCGTCATTGGAATTGCCGGCTCCTTGTTTAACGAAATCTATATGGAGTCCGAGTGTTTCTTTGAATTTTGTCTGAACTTCCCTCTTTTTGTCCGCCCTTGCCGCTTTTGCCTCGTGCGTAGTTGCTCTCCATACCTTGGAGACTTGATTATATGAGATTTTCAACAAACACTCCATAAATTTGATTCGGGCATGTAAGGGGGACATGGATTGATAACGGGCGGGCGCGGATTTCGAGTATATCAGCTCGAGGTTGTTCATCTCATCGGGCGTCGCGCCACAGATGGAGCACTTCATCATGTAAGGAGTATCATTCAACGTTTGAAGAATCTTGCCGTCAATCATTGACAAGATCATCTCAAACTCCATGGAAAACGATCGCCCATTTAGCGTCACCCAGACTGGCTGCAGCTCCTTGATCTCGCTCTCCACTCTGGCAACCTCTGCTTTTATGACCTCCGTGCTTTCTTTCACGAATTCGAATCTCATTGGTCGACAAAACCTTGTCGATGACGGCCTTGTGGCCGACAGCGAGAGCAACCGTGCTGTTCGGCTGCCGGCAGGCAAATGAATAGTTCCGGAGGAGGCCGCCAGGCGGCGCGACAAGTTGTCACGCCGCGGCGACCGCTCTCCAGAGTAAGAATGGAATTCTAAGGAAGTTGTATCCAGAAGATACTTAGGTAGGCTCGTGGTTTCACCAGAGCGACGGAATCAATCATTTAAAGGATGCTGATTAATAAATGAAAGTCCGCGGAGCTGCCAAAGGGTTCAGAGAGAGGTCGAGCAGACGGTCAATCGGCGGGCTAAAACGTGCACATTGACCGCTTGCACAGTTGCAATCAGGGAGCCAACCCGTCAGGAAGGCTCAAGCGAACAATCGCAAGGCGAACTTACTCTCAACCTACTGAACCCCGAGGCGGCTGCGGCCCGTACACTGAAGCTTGAGTGTTTTCCTTGGATTGGGGGTTTCTAGCAGGTGGGATTTGTCACAGGCCTGGTGTTACGCCAAAAGACTTGCTCCGGATTGCGCTTGCTTCGGATCTCCAGTGGCACCATGGAAGTTAGAAACAAATGGGAGTCTGACGTTGTCGCTTCCGTAAAGGTTTGCTTGTACTCGCTGTGCCCTGAAGAGCCGTCACAGCCCCATTTCGCGACTAGCTTCAGGTCGCTCTGCATATTGCTAAGCTCAGTTTCGCTTATCGAGCAGAGCAATCGATTAGCAGTGTGGCTGAGGAGAGACTGGGTTTCGACTTCGCAGTGTGTCTCGGTCACTTGGATTTTTTCCGGATAGCATCTCGACTTCGCCTCTCTGACTAGATTGTAGGCGGGGTAGATATCGTACCCAAGCTTCTTCGCAGCGAGCCGGATGTTCTCGTACTGTATCTTACCCAAGGAATTATCTATCATGAGCGCCAATGCTGCTTCTGGAGTGAACCCCTTGTGTGCAGATTGAGCCGCTCGGCGTAGTAATTCGGGCTCCAGCTCATCGCGAACCTCCCTGATTTTTCGCCGTTGGCTACGATCGCTGCTGTCATCGAACGACTTCTGCGGTCGACCTCGGGCGCGTTTGTGGCAAGCGGAGTCCTCTGGTGACTCGGCGTCCTCATCTGAAGCTATGACTATGGAAGTTTCCAACCAGCTGGCGAACTTGCTCTCGAACGTCTTGCGGCACCGGGACACCCGCAACCATCTATTCAACACCTCAGGCATGAACGTCCTCTGGAGGAAAGCTCGCAACTCCTGCAGCTGCTCCGGAGTGACGTTTGTATGGAGTGCTGTGAGCTCCAGCATGCACTGCTCCACTTTCCACTCGTTCTGGCGAGCGATTTCGTAGAGCTCGAAGTGCGATATTTTAAGTGGCGCCATTAGACCTGTCGCGAGTTTTCGGAAGACTTGCGTTAGTTTCCAAATCGTCCTTCATTCGTCACGGAGGAACTCGATCAGCCTGATCGTGGCTGCCTCGGCATCGGGACTGGAGACTGACTGCTACTTTCAATTCGGGGGAACATCCTACCTCGTAATCCAGTTGAAATCTTATACACAAAACTATGATCGACTGGTTGGAGGATTTAGATGCTCGATTTCGAACGATCTGTCAAAACTGACCGGTTGCAGCAAGCTCGAGAAAGTGCACCCATGTTGGCGCCCATTCCAGAGGTTAGCACCGCACGCACGTTCAAGACTTCGGTAGCTTCAGGCGAGTTCGCCATACCCGTAGCCTCGTGCTTCAAGAGGATCTGTTGCGGGTCAGAACTCGCGCTTGCGCTCAGTGTCGCGTGTTTCACTTGTCGAGTGGTACAATCGAGGATAAGCGCATGTCACGATTATATACTTTCGGCCTATCTGTGCCCCTACGGAGCAATGGGCGGGAAGAGATAGACTCGAAAGATCAGCTCCGAAAACCGATGCCATACCCCCGACGTTAGTCATTCCCGTACCATATGTACATGAATATGTTCCGACGTGAGCCGAAAACATTGGAGTCTCACATGACCATTGATGTGATGTCCTCAGTGGACTCGAACGACGGCTGAGTACCTCGATCATTTGTCCCAGCTTCCAACGACAGAAACAGCAACGGACAGCGAGCCCGCACCCATATCTGTGCCATATATGATGCAATAATGCCGATCGCTCCTTCCGAAGCCTAAGAGGAGAGGGAAAGATGGCGGTACGTTCCTTGTGGCGTTTAATCTCTGATGCCCGGCGGAAACTCCGGTTCTCTCGAAGATCTGCAACTTTCTGCAGCTGATTTTTCCTCTGATGCTTCGAATACTGTTCAATGAAGTATGCAGTTTTTGATTCGGAACACCGCTCGACCCCGCCCGCTTGTAATCCCGTTTTTCCGCCGAGCGGTCAGGTCCTGAGAGGGAGCTCGGCTCAACGACAGTCGCCCCTTGAGTCCGGATTCCCGGCAATATACTTGAAAACAACATGATTGGACAATTCCAAGAGGTGCATCATACATGAACTCATCGTTCCACGCTATTTCCGCTACAAATAAAGGCGTGCAACGGCTGAAATCACATCGAGACTGCCGTGATGTTCAAATTGGCGCGCGCGCTTCTGTGGTTTGAAAAGAGCCTGGCGGCGCTGTCTGCGCGAGAAGCATTTTTGGCCGCCGCTGGCCCACTGTGCGCCGCGGCGACCTCGCTCTCCAGAGAAAAGTGTTTCCAAAGAAGTTGTATTCAAAAGATACTTAGGTAGGCTCGCGGTTTCACCACAGCATCGGAATTAATCACGATAAAAGATATGGATCAATATATGGAAGTCGGTCAGCACGCCCGCGGGCTCAGAAGCAGGTTCAGCAGACGGCCATTTTGGCGGGGTCAGTTATCAACACTGACCGCGCAACAGTTGCAATCAGGGAGCCAACCCAGCGGGACGGCTCGAGCGTAAAATCGCAAGGAGAACTTGTCTCAACCTTCTGAACCCCGAGGCGGCTGCGGCCAGTACACTAAACTTCAGTGTTTTCCTTGAGTTGGGGATTTCACCAGGTGGGATTTGTCACACCATCGCCACCTTGGCAGACGGCCCAATCTTGTGGTCCTCTCAACAACAACGTTCGGTTACTCTTTCCTCTACCGAGAGTGAATTCTTTGCCATCGCCGACTGTTCCAAGTCGTGCCTCTGGCTTCGTACCCTATTTCACGAACTAAAGATTCCTATTCAACCGGTAGTTTATTCGGACAACCAAAGTGCTCTGAAACTGATCTCCAATCCAGTTTTCCACAAAAGAACAAAGCACATAGACGTCAGAGTCCTCTTTGTCCGTGAACTCTACGAACGTAAACAAGTCGAGTATCGCTACGTAAATACTTCCGAAAATTTGGGCGACGGTTTAACGAAACCGCTCAGTCGAATCGCTTACGAAAGAAACCGACAACTCATTGGTCTACAACCATGGCCATTCAAACAATCGTTCTTCTCTCAACGACAACTCTAGCGGCGTCTCCGAACTACTTTCGCTTCGAAGACTGTGACACCGATCGTATTTCTCTAAACATCAGTTGCTCGATCCAACGGCAATCCGCCGTTTTTCTAAACAACTGCATCCAATCCCTCTCCGAGTGCTATTCGGAGGCATCAGCCTCGGTGGTTTGTCTCCGACCCGGATTGCCACCAGTGGGCGGTGAGGCGATCTGGCAGATATACAGATATCTGTCTACTACCCAGATGTCCCGGTAAACCCGACTACTACTCAGCCCCCAATTACTACTGAGCCTCCAGTCACTACTGAGGCTCCGGTTCTCCCGGATGACATCACAGATCACAAAATTCTTCATCTTGCTTTGGCAAGCGCTGGCGCCCTCATTGCGCAAGTTGCCTTTCTAGGACTTACAGTCCTCTGCATGATGTCCAACAACCGCAACAGTTATGATCAGTTCACAAATCCCTCCCCCATACCAGGCCCCGAATCGCCTTATCAACCGACCACCGAGCTCATTGCTCAACTGTTAGGTCCTGTAACTAGCAACGCAGCGAGAATGAAAGAGCCGGACTCTTCGGTGGTACGAAACCAACTGACGGAGGGTTTTATTTGCACGTTCGATCTCGACTTCGGAAACATGGATCAAGATCATCATTCGAAAGCGCGGGAAGATCTCGAACTGTCTGACAACTTTCCTCCCCTTTGGAGAATTCTACAAGGCGAGTTCCCCGAGGGGTGATCTAAACTCACGGTTTAGAAGCAGGCGATTGAAATTACCGTATTCACAGTGGTACTACTATCGTGGGTAGGTATCACAATCATGTCTAACTTAAACTGAGATCTCGTGTTTAGAGTATCGCCATAGCAATTATCGTACTTAGAGTTGGATCTGACTCTCTATCTTTTGAATCTAGTATACTAGTCGTCTAGCTACTCCTTTGTTCGAGCGGCTTGCCTGGATCAAAAGGCACCGGTACTCTCTCCGAGAACAGCTCCGCCTTGACAGCATTGAACGCCTTCTCCATCCGGGAACACCAGACAAATTTGGTGTTGGACTTCAGAAGCTCGTAAAGCGGGTGAGCCCGGTCAGCGAGTCGAGAGGCAAATCCGGCGTCGAACTGGATCAAACCTAGGAAAGACTTTAACTCGCCGACGTTCTTTGGTGCGGGTGCTCGTCGAATCGCCAGCAACTTGTCTTCGCATTCGTGGATCTCTTGATGCTTCAAGCTGAAGCCACAGTAGGTCACGGAATCTTCGAAAAATGCACACTTTTCGGGGTTCAGCCGAATGTCGTTGCGGTCGAGTTTCTCCAACCCCTGTTTCAATCGTGAACAATGCTCGCCGTCGATGGATGCGAGCGGACGAGCTCGGACCTGGACGGGGGCAGGCAAGTTCGAAGAAGGTCCCAGCTTCGCTTCGCAGTCAGGGATGCAACCAATCCCTGATTTCGTGAGGTTCTTGTACTTCCTCCGAAGCGCGCGAGTCTTTTCCTTGCACTTATCAGATGACTGGTGCAGGTTGAAAGCTTCCGCCGTAGTTAGAGGATTATTGCTGCAAGGTTTAGCATCATCGTTAGTCAGCAGTTTTGACCAATGCAAGGGTAGTTGACGGAGCCATGGAAGGCCCATGAGCGATGGAAAATCGGGTTTGTCCATCAGATACAGCTTCAGTCGCTTCGTTTGATCACCGTAGGTTACGTTGACAATCGCAAATGAGTGCGGATGGAAGTTTTCACCAGTCGCTGTCTTCAGTTGGACATCGTTCTCGTGCAAGTCGTGATCGGGCAGAATAGCTTGAAACTTGTCGAGAGGAAAGATCGATATGCCGCATCCGGTATCGATTTCCATGAGCGTATCGTGATTTTTGAGGGAAACGGTGAATGAAGTGGCTGACTTGTACTCACATGATGGAAGGGAACTTCAGTGAACGGCACTTCAGTCAGAAAATGTCGATTCTGCTGACTTTTCCTACAGACCTTTTGTAGATGTCCCGTAGTGTTACAACCGCTACACTTCACAGACTTGAATCTGCACACATTCGCCAAATGTGTCAAGTCACCACAGCGGTAGCACGCCGGCGCGGAAGGTGTGCGCCTCTCGGGTTCCGCCGAGTCACGAAACGGCGTCTTTTCTCTCGGTGGCTGCCACTTGCGAGAGCGGGAATCCACCTTTAGCACGGGGAAATCAGGATCGGGAAACCTTTCCTGCCTGTCGCTTCGGATAGTTGTAGTAGCACGCTGAACTGTCGTGATGGTGTGGGCCAGATCCGTAACCTCAGAAAGTTTCTTCGAATCCGCAGACTTCATGAGAAGAGCCTGCTGGACGGATCTCTCTTGCAACCCACTCAGGAACTGCTCGATGAGGTTCGCTTGTAGTTCATCACCGGACCACTTGCAGAATGAAGCGGCTTTCCTAAGCCGGCCTTCGTGGTCGATCAGCGTCTCAGACGAATTCTGCCGAACTTTGCGGAACTCGATTCTAGAAGACCACCGATTCTTGAGGAACTCGAACACAGACTTGAGGGTGGACTTGATTTCATCATACTCCATATCCTTTGGAGTACGATCTGGTGAAACCTTGCCGTAGAGCCGCCTGTATGCCAAAGCACCGCAATAGGCCAGGAGTCCGCACTTCTTGTCTGTCACCTCATCGATTTTCTGAAGGGCGAAGTGGTTCTCGAGTCGGTCCATCCACGAAGAAAATGTTTGAACGGTCGGAATGAATTCCGGGAAAGTTGGGAATCCGTTGAAAGCTTGTGCCATCGTCGGGAATGATGACCTGCAGTAACCGGCGGACACAGAGAACCTCCGAAATCAGCGTTCTCGGAATTGACGCTGTCGGAATCAGCTGGATGTAGATTCGCTGCACTGAGGATGAGCTAGAATTTCGATCCAGCATCCCATCCTCGTCGCCAAATTTGTTAGGTCCTGTAACTAGCAACGCAGCGAGAATGGAAGAGCCGGACTCTTCGGTGGTACGAAACCAACTGACGGAGGGTTTTATTATTTGCACGTTCGATCTCGACTTCGGAAACATGGATCAAGATCATCATTCGAAAGCGCGGGAAGATCTCAAACTGTCCGACATAAACCCTAAGCACTCTCGATGCATGTAACCTGGCTTCCGCTCACTAAATCAATATCAATGCAGATAGCCTCCTCAGACAGAATTGGACCTCTTCTGGTCCTCTGCCTCTACTTATAGCTATCCAACAGGGCAAGTTCGCCCACTTTTGGGAAAGAGCAAGATCCACGCCATGCGATCTTCCGTGCTTCTCATCGGACGATCGTTTTGGCGCCAAAAATCACGCCTGATCATGCCTGCCTCGCTTTGTTTCTCACACCCCGGTGTGAACGTCGCACTGCTGGCGCGTGGCTCGGCGGCGGCGGCTCGCTCCGGAGAAGCACCTCCGTGTGCTGTACTCTCCGGCGGCCCCGGCCGATCCAGCGCGCCTTACTCAATTAATTTCATTATTAAATTACATATCACCTGCATGTCCAATAGCATCAATCCTTGCTTGACTAACAATGTAATTTCTGGGCAGGTATACCCCGCTTCTGTTGTCGTTTTCAACGCTTCAATTTGGTCTTACTCAACCCGCACCGAACCTCCCTCCCGTTACTCCCCATATAATATCAAAACTCCCTCAACATCATGCCGCGGGTTCGCCCCTTCTGGCTATACGTTCTTGAGTTGCAAGAACTGCACTCAACTGACAAAGCGTTGGCAAACAGAGTTGCCGACCGCCTATGGCCCAAGTTACAAAGCCAAATACGAGATTTCTTTGAGCAACTATCATACAAAATCATCGATGACACCGAAGAGGCAGCACACATGTGCAAATGCCGAAAGGGACTAGTAGACGCTGCCCTATGCAGCCTGGAATATGTGGAGACCGAACAAATCCTTATCGCCCGCCTCGAAGATAAGCTTGCAGATCTCGAGCGGACTCTCAACGCTGCCAAGCCCAAATCGCCAGTACGGTTCACCGACGACGACTGGGAGCCAGTGTATAGCCCGACGTCGCCGTACGTGGATGCTGAGGCCGCTCTTGACTACCTCCCTCAACAGCTTCAGCAAGATCGTGATCCTGCCCAACAGGATCTCATCGAATACCTGACCAAAAAGATCGAAAGCTACGATTACATGGAGGTTCACCTCGAACAACTGAAACATATCCTCCACCCAAGAGAGGAGAAACTCCAGTCGCTGGAGGAAGAGCTGCCCAACAGGATTGCAAACATCAAGACGCTTCGAGATATCCAACAGAGCCTCACAGTGAAAGTTAGCTCTCCGCAAACCGAACTGGACGCGGTTATCGACCAAAACGCGGACCTCCAGACGACAGTTGCAGCAGCTAAACAGTCAACTCGCTGAACAAAAGCAACCCACCCTTTGTGACCATCAGCCACAAGATGAGATGCTCGAACAGCTCCAGTCCTGGCACGAACAGACCAGTGCCGAGGCAGTACGTTCCAGACGGCTCCAGGTAACACTAGTGAAGGAAAACTGTGCGCTGAAGCGCAAACTTAGCCAACTTCAATCGCGGCTTGATATCCAGACTCCACGAGATTGGCCACCAAGCTAAATCAATAACTTCAAATAATCACAACCATATATCGCTCTCATCCACTCATCTGCTTTATTCCTCCTCGGAATGAATCAACTTATAACTAGAGTGCGTATGTTCATGCAAAGGGCATGAAATGCATAAAAATGCATACTTTTAGATATACTTTCCGAGTATGCATATAATGGGGTTCGGAGCATGAATTTGCATGAATCGGGCGTCAAATGTGGCTCAAAAATGAATCAAACAGGCTTCAGCGCATATATTTGCATAGATTCATCAAGAATTTCACTGGTTCAGTTCAAGAGACGGGGCGCAGCTCCGGACCATTGGGGGTCGCTCACTCCGGATTTGCTCCAATGACATCTGTCGAAGTCGATGGACCTTCTCCGGTTCGAAACATACCCTGAACGATCGTCGACAAGATTTCACTCTCGAAAATTTGAGAAATAATGTCGTCTAACTGTGTGACAGTCATACAATCCTTCGCATGTATATCAACATAAACGTGCATAAAATCTATTTTTCGGTGCATATTTTGGCCAGTTTCCTTGCATATTTGCATGCATATTTCCTGGTTTTATTTTGCATGAAGGTACGCACTCTACTTATAACATACAGAATGTATCTCATGAGACTCTTATATCTCAGTAAACAGGGTGTACTCCTTGCACACTCTGAGCAAGGTGTGCTCTCCTCGGACTGCAACTATCTCGTCGGGCCTCTCGTCCCTCTCCTCCAGGAGCACGACGCATCGACGCGGCACTGGAGAATAACATACAAGACGCGTCCCCTCGACGCGGCATGCGTAACTTTTGAGCGACATCCTTATTCCAGTGATTGCCGGGGGTTTTGCGACTTCCGGGACGGCTCCACTACCGCCATCATTCGTCGCGATCAGTCGCGTCCTGACGGGAGGCGCAGTCGCATTTACAATCGGAATGGTGCTTTCAAACGCCCATCGCTCCGTGGTGCTGCGTGTGCTCTCCGCTTACACGGAAAACTTCGTCACCACCTCTACGTTGCCGCTCCCTCGCGCCGCTGGGGGGTGTGCTTTTGGGCCGATCATCCCTAAAAAAGAGACCCATAATACAACTCATAAATATATTCAACATCCATTCATGTCGAACTCAAACTCGTCAAGAATCTCCAGATGCAGCTTACCCAGAATTAATCCGATCATGAAGAACGCTCCAACAAGCATCGTCGCATACACAATCTTCATCGATCGACGGCCGCACATGGTCAAACAGCTGCACCCTGATTCACTCGCAGATCTCCCCGCGCTGCGACTGCGGCCGGAGGCTCTGCTTGTGCCGAGTGCTCCTTCTGCTCGACTGGAATTGTTTGGATGATTTCACCACGTGACGATCTCTATTGGATCATCCCACAACGACAACCAGTTTCTCCGATTCCTCGTCTCCCCGAAGTCTCCGGATTATTCGTCGGACAGTCTCACAACACCGCGGCGCAGTCCGTACAATCTGCTCGGATCCCCTTCTGCTGCCGAGCTTGATGGGGACCGACCGTCCGCCATCGACCCTCCTGGGTAAGACCTGCTGCCGCCGCACAGTGGGCCAGCAGCGGCAAAAAATGGCGCGCAGAGGCGCGGCGCTGCTGTGCCAGCGGACGTGGACCGCTAGACCTCGAGGAAAACACAAGCCATACTTTGAACTCGCTTTTTGAGTCATCCAGGTCGAATTTCTGCCTACGAGTCGTACGTACGGGGGTTTAATGTCTTGGGAAGATGATGCGCGACGTTTATCACATTCGGTGAGAGGCTTACGAGATTAATTCGCATCGGAGCAGCGCTTTCACCCTCCCCAGCTCGGCCTGGGATCTTTTGAGCCCGGTAAAACCGGAGATTACAAGCGAAAGACAACTGGAGACACCGTGAGCCCGGGTTTTCCTGGTTCGGAGACTCTCTAGCTAGCCTCTGGAGCATATTCCAGCTGCAGGGAAGTGCAGGAACTCCTCATTTCCTCTGATTTGAGCAACCAGGCGGAATGGCTGCGTTCGGCGGAATGGCTGCGTTCGGCGGAATGCGATTGGAAGAACTTTCAGCATCCATCCGGGAATCGTAGTCACTATTGTTTCCAGAATTTCACGTTAGCGTCGAATAAAGTTTATAGCCACACCAGTGCGTCTGGGGTGAGGTAATGATCCACGACAAATCACCGAGAAGTGTTTCAATCGTTTGAATTTCGAGGTAGCTAGAGTTGTGATCGCAGAACGTCGCGATGCGACGTCTTGCGGTCGAGGCAACTTGCGCGAACTTGCGTTGCAAGTCGGCCGGCATCTCTGCCTTGCAAGCGGGTCATATGGTGCAGAATCTAGCAGCTGAGACCGCTCAAGCGTAAGCATCGAAATCTACATTACAAAGTTGGTCATCGATACAATCTTCCGGAGGTATGATTTTTGCACGACTTGGCCTGATAGCTTGTCAGTCATTGTAATGGCATCGGAGAGTCTCTCGAATTCACAACTAGAGGCGTCAGACGAATGACGTAGCGGATTCCAATCGATCTGAGGGTGTTTCATCCGCGCTTACGTAGAGTTCTCTGATCATCTTACGGCAGGTGGCATGGAACCGTTCACGATTTCCCATAATGAGCTCCTCCAGGTGGCCCTGGACAACGACAAAACCTGTCCTGTCGGCAACCCACCAGACGTTGTCTCCTCTCCAATTGGAAGAGTTGCGAACCTATCCAAATGAGTCTTTCTTACCGACATTAAGGCGTGATTGGAAAAAAGCGCATCGATGTCGGAGAGAGTACACTCGAATCCATGAGTCATGGCTACGAGTAGAACTTCGCATCGAGGCCGATTTAACCGAGGCAGATGCTGATGAGAATGCTCCCGAAGCTTCAGAATGCGCCGAAGCGCGAAGTAGAGGGCGACCCAAGAAGACCTTTGAAGAGTGTAACGCACGTAGTAAACGCCAAAAGGTCAAGGAGGTAAGCGAGTCTATGGATCCTCAATTGCTTCAAAGTGCAGCCAAGATGCCGCGATACACCCCAGAACGAGCTCTCGCTCTTATTCTAGATAACTCGTTGAGCAAGCTGCAATATGAGGATATCCGACTCTCAGCCAAGGAGCTCCTTCTCGAAATCTATCCGTCGTACAACAAAATTCGTGCCTGCAAGGCACAATGCTATCCTGAGGGCCTACAGATCACCGAGACTATGGGCAGTGTAGGCCTTCAATCCCTCTTGAGGCACACCGCCCATTGATTGCTGGCCTCCAAGCCGGAAACTGAGGTCAACGGCATGGATCGCGAGCTCACCTTACTGTCGAAGTGGGGGTGTGACGGCTCGTCGGGGCACAGCCAGTACAAAAAACCTTTTACGACTCAAGAAGCATCTGACAGCAGCATTTTCTTAACAACGTTAGTTCCACTGCAGATTGATAGCGGAGGATCCCAGAAGCAAATCCATTGGCAAAATCCGTCACCATCGTCGACGCGATTCTGTCGTCCCCTCCGATTCCAATTTGTGAAGGAAACGGAGGCGGTGATTAAAGCAGAGATCGCAAGGGTTGAGAACGAGCTTGGTTCCATTGAGCAAACAGAGGTCATAGTGTACGGGAGAACCTTTGTCTTCAACTTCGAGCTGGTATTGTCGATGATCGATGGCAAGGTGTTACAGTACATAAATGACACTAGATATATGTCGCAGTGCTCCATTTGCAAGGCCACCCCCGAGGAGATGAATAAGTTGGATCTCGTGTACGACAAAGTCGCCGTAGCGAGATAAGACTCCATGTCTCCACTCCATGCACGCATCAAGTTCATGGAATTGATCCTCAAGGTGGCATACAACTTATCTTTTGTGCATTGGAGGGCGTCCACGGACGAAAGGAAACAACAGAAGCGGGAAGCAAAAGCGCGCATTCAGGCCGCCTTCAGGGAGGAACTTGGCTTGCATATCGACGTGGTTAAGCAAGGCGCGGGAAACTCAAACGATGGAAACACATCGCGGCGTTTTTTCGCAGATCCCGAAGTCACTGCACGGATCACTCGTGTCGACAGAACCCTGATCCGACGATTTGGCACGATTCTCGACACGATAAATTCGAATCACCAAATTAAGGTCGACACCTTTGCTCGGTATTGCAAAGAAACAGCTGAGCTGTATGTGTCACTATACAATTGGTACCCGATGACAAATACGGTTCATAAGGTGCTCGTCCACGGAAAGGACATAATTTCCGACGCCTGCCTGCCGATCGGGCTCTTCAGCGAGGAAGCGCAAGAGGCCTCGAATAAAATCTATCGCCACCAGCGGTTAGCGCATACACGGAAGATGGACAGATGGCTCACCAACGAGGACGTTATGCACATGATGCTTGCCCTGTCCGACCCGTACATAAACAAGTACAGGAGGCTACCGAAAACGTCGTCGCTCAATGGGAATCTTGACGTCATGGCTTTGGTAGAGTCAGACTGAGCCCGTGTGCCCGCTCCGCAATAACAACACATGCATTCTTTAAAAAAACTTCGTGTTTTCTCTTCTTCCCAGATTCAGATGCTACCCTCGAGTCCACGGGGAGCATTCACTCTAGCTGCTCCACAAGAAGAGCGACGATACATTTATCCCTAGTCTCGCTCTTCCAATCGCATTCCGCCGAACGCAGCCATTCCGCCTGGTTGCTCAAATCAGAGGAAATGAGGAGTTCCTGCACTTCCTGCAGCTGGAATATGCTCCAGAGGCTAGCTAGAGAGTCTCCGAACCAGGAAAACCCGGGCTCACGGTGTCTTCAGTTGTCTTTCGCTTGTAATCTCCGGTTTTACCGGGCTCAAAAGATCCCAGGCCGAGCTGGGGAGGGTGAAAGCGCTGCTCCGATGCGAATTAATCTCGTAAGCCTCTCACCGAATGTGATAAATGTCGCGCATCATCTTCCCAAGACATTAACCCCCCCGTACGTACGAGTCGTAGGCAGAAATTCGACCTGGATGACTCAAAAAGCGAGTTCAAAGTATGGCTTGTGTTTTCCTCGAGGTCTCGCGGTCCACGTCCGCTGGCACAGCAGCGCCGCGACTCTGCGCGCCATTTTTTGCCGCTGCTGGCCCACTGTGCGCCGCTACGCATGTGCCGGCGGCTCTGTTGCCAGGCTTCTCGCGGTGTGGGCGTTTCGTAGTCTGCGTCCTTCAAGCTCGTCTCAATCTCACAATCGGGAGTGCTTCTCCGTTCGTTTCACAGCGGTAAGCTACCCGACGCCGACGTTTGGAACTCTTGTATACCGAGCTCTATTGCAGATCCAGGGAGTTCGGGCGACTGCCCACTTCTCTCCCAACGCCTCAAGTCTGGCCTCCCAGGCAGGATATATAGTTTAGGAGAAAGAAAACCTCGGAATAAGATACATATTTGTGCTCAACAAATATTGAAGCGGTTGATGCCTGTACGGCGCCATCTTGAATCTGTTTCTATAAAAAGGCTAGGTGAGGTCTCACTAGCCGACCCTTGTTACCCCACGTCGTTGTCTCATTACAATTTGGTGGCAGCGGTGGGATAATGCAAGACGAAACGACCAGACTCTTCCGCTGGCTCGGGGGGACCAGCTCCAGTTCTGAGACGACGTCAACGTCCGACACCTCGTCTGGCCTGTCGAGCCTCCTCGATCTTGTGGATAGCCTCCTACCGATGAACGATCTCCCGCAGTTCGACCCCGACCATCCCAAGAGATGGGTGAAGCGCATGGAGATGGACGCGACGGTTCACAACTGGTCAGAACAAAAACAACTCCGCTTGGCTTACTGGACTATGGACGAAGATACGAAGACCCGGTTCGCGAATGAAGTCGGACCTCGCTCCTCGTGGGCCGACTTCAAGACGAAGTTCTTCGCTCGGTTCCCTCGAGGCAAGAGGAAGGCTCCGACCGACCACTACAACAGGAAGCGACAACCTGACGAGACCTTCCCGTCCTTCATATGGAAGAAACAAACCCTCCTGCGGTTGGTCGACCTCCCTTTTGACTTCGAAGATTTTGTCGACGAGATCCACAACTCTTGTGAATCCCCGGCCTTCCGCAACTTCGTCGTCGCCGCAGTGGCGGCGCCAGCCTCTCTTTTTTGGGACGCTTGAGCTACCGCAAAACCATCGAAGAGGGGCGAGGGGGGGGGGAGGAAGGGGGGAGGGACTCTGGATATCCATAGCTGTTTGAGTGAAACCAGAGAAGCCTGCGCCGCAACATGATAATCGGTTATATCTTTATCGTAAGGGCCGTATAAAAGCAGCGATAACCTCCGCTGATCTGAATCAATGTTCACAAGCGTGCCACAATGATGGGGAATCAACGCCTCTGTCCGGAACGTACGTCGCCCATCATTCGAATATAACTTATTCACAGCGCGAAAGACGCTCCAAGGTCTTTCTTTTCTGCAAACGCATCCACGACCTTTTCTGGATCGTTGCTGAGATTATCCGTGAGGTTCCTCTCAATTGACAACACGGCCAAAGCAGACAGCCTTTCGTCCTCAATTGTACTTCGGAGATATGACTTGATTCTTCGCAGTACACTGAATTTTCTCTTTTATGAAGCGCTCGTGACTGGTAAGGTTGACACCATGCTGAAGAACTTGATGAGATCATCGAATTCTTTTATGACAGCGGGCATTATAAGTGGGCAATCGCGTAGAGGTTGCGCCAGTGAATTTCATCAACGTCAACGTGCGCCTGTAAATATGTTCATGCGGAGGTGCACGTACGCTCTGTTGACTGCCCCGCTTACAAGAGACGTTTCGAAGCTCGCCGACACGCTTGATATGATGGATTCCAAGACGAGAACTCCTGGCGGCAGACTGAAAATCCCCCAACGAGAGGTTGCCGGAATTTGGGACGCTAAGCGTCCCGGTTTTCGAAAGTTGGGAAGCTTGAGCTTCCCAAGCTTCCCGTTGGCGCCGCTAGTGCGTCGCCGCCGCTCCGGTCGACTTGGAGTCCCTGATGAAGGTCGCGGACCGTTTCGTGGAACCATCCCGATCTCCACCAACAAGGAGACCCGCCCCACAGACCACGCGTCAACCGGAGACTAGCGGTGGACGACAACAGCCGAACAACATGACGCCGAAAGACCGCGTGAATGGACGAGATGATCGCTCAAAGGTTCGAGTCTGCTTCCGCTGTGGCAACAGTGGCCACTTCGCGGCAACTCGTCCCAAGCCCCGTGATGTCCACATCCAATGCATCGGAACGTCGAACCCCTATGAGATGCAGGTCGACATACTGTGCCAGACGGGGACAGCTACTCTAGATACGGGAGCCGACGTCAACGCCGTTTCTTCGGCTCTTGTGAGCCTGGACGATCCCGGTCTGGAAGTAGTCAAGCCGGATGCACGTTTGCGGATTTTGGATGCCCAACGCCGACACATGAGCGTCATTAGGGCGGTGGAGTTGGCCGTCGACGGCAAGCGGGAGCCCTTTTTCATCATTGAAAATCTCTCGAAAGACGTCATTCTTGGGAAGCCCTTTTTGATGAAGTCGTTTACTTTAGTCAATAAAGAAGTCCCTGCTCAGACGGACACCCCGTGGTCAAGCCGTTCTTGTTGGGTAGAGGGGGGTACTGTGATACCTGCGCGCGCCGGCGCGTACGTCACGGTAGCGACCGGCGTACCACGAACGACACTGCAGATAGATGGCGTTCTCAACTGCGACCCAAACTGTCAGTTCATCACTCCCTACAGTGAGGTGACAACGGACGGTGCGGGGTTGTGTAGTATTTCGGTGTTGAATTTGGAAGACTCGCTGATTCACCTCAGGGGCGGCAAACGACTGGGACGTCGTGAGCAACCCCACAAGATTTGCCCAACCCGAGTTCCGTCCTCCGAAGCAGCGCGTTGTGTCCAAGAAAGCGAATTGCGATTGGGTCGCGACCTCACCGAAGCGCAGAGACAACGATTAGTGAAGATGCTTCTCGGCGAATTCCCCGACCTGTTCGGGCGGCCCCATTTGTTTTCTACACATTTGGTGAGGCACACTGTTCCTACGGGCGATACGCCGCCGATCACTTTTCCCCCGCGTCGGGTAGCTCCGGCCCAAAGAGAGGTGATCGCAAGAGAGGTCCGGGACCAGCAATGCGTCTAGGCCCAACCGTCAAGTCGCCAAGGCGGCGTGTTCTCGCGTTGTTGTTTTTCGTCGCAACCCGCTTAACCGTAAAATACCGCAATTTCTTATGTCGCCTAGCAGACGAACGATTCTGCTTAAGTGAATCTGATATCGAGATTGTTCTGAACCATGTTACGAAAGTTAGAAAACTGGAGCAAGAATTATCTTCGATTAAGTCTGTGAAGACCCACGACACAGGGCTTGTATCGGTGATGACAACGTCGTACAGTGGGCCGGCGCTCGCCAAAAATAGTTCCCTCTCCCACAGCGCGCCGCCGCGCCGTCTAGCTGTCAGAGCGCTTGGACGACTCCACGGGGGCGCTTTCTTTTTGGCCCCCGAGCAATGAACGAGTGCTTTTTTGGAGCTGATATTCTGGAGATATGTTCAATGATGTTATGTGCTCACGTTAGTAAAATAAAATGAAGATCAGAAAGCATCTGGCTGTAATTGTGGAAATAAACTCCAAGCCTTCACCGCGAGAGCCGCCGCGCGCGTCCTGAGATTCGCTATAACGAGAGTGATACAAATTGCTACAAGGCGAGATAATTTTTTTTCTGATGCCTGGGACATTGGAGAAGACTGTGGAGCAGGTGCGTGCGGATGGGCTACCGCCGATTTTTTACAAACAATTTGCGCTATTCCTCAGTGAACCTCTCAGTAGTATATTTGAGAGATCCTACAACGATGCTAGGAGTCCATCATCATTCAGGTGCAGCATTGTGACCCCGATTCACAAGAAAGGAGCTAGATGCATACCTGAAAACTACCATCCGGTATCGCAGTGCTCGATTGCGTCAACTATATTTGGGAAAATTCGGTCAAAACACCTCACAAACTATCTCCAGTGCAACGACTTGTTCGCAAATGAGCAGCACGGGTTTGTGCCCAATCGACCGACGCTCACTCAGCTCCTCAGGATGACTCATGATTGGCCCCTGTATATGAACGAGGCGAAAGCATTCCACTGTGTACACGGGAATGCGTCAAACGGTCGCAATCAAGATGGCGGGCTTCCTCGATTGCCAGCCTTTTTAGCGGGAGCCCGAAGCCAGCGCATGGGTTAGGAAAGGTTAGGTTAGGTTGAGAACGCTCAAACTGAGTCAGTCCGTCGACCTAAGTGATACGTGAGACTGCAGAGCTGATGGGTTCGAGCACTTCGTGGCCTGACTTACGCGCGGAGCGCTCTGACCTACAGTTGTGTATATAGCCGAACAGCTAGAACAGCGGCGGGCCGCCATATTGATTGCGACCGTCTGACATCGGACCGGGTCTAGGTAATCGGGCCCCAATGTTTACGGGAATGCGTCCAACGGTCGCAATCAAAATGGCGCACTTCCTCGATTGCCCGCCGTTTTAGCGGGAGCCCGAAGCTAGCGCATGGGCTAGGAGAGGTTAGGTTAGGTTGAGAACGCTCAAACTGAGTCAGTCCGTCGACCTACGTGATACGTGAGACTGCAGAGCGGATGGGTTTGAGCACTTTGTGGCCTGACTTACGCGCGGAGCGCTCTGACCGACAGTTGGGTATATAGCCGAATAGCTAGAACAGCGGCGGGCCGCCATATTGATTGCGACCGTCTGACACAGACTCATGTTTACATCGAGGCGCCATCTTGAAGAGGGAAAGGGAAGATGAATCCACCGACCAATTGAGTTCATCGATTCAGTTTTGAGCGTTTCTAACCTAACCTAACCTGTCCTAGGCCATGCGCTGGCTTCGAGCCCCGCGGCTACCTCACGACGAGGTCCGCTTACCTCGATCAGACTCTATAACTCATATCCCTCTCCCTCTTCAAAATAGCGCCTCGATGTAAACATTGGGGCCTGATTGCCGCCTCCCCATCGGACCGCGTCATAAGCACGACATGTTTACATAGCAGACGCCGCGATTCTGTTCTGTTGGACGGCTGGCGTTTTCGCTGGCGATAGGATGGCGGGTTGGATTTCCGAACTCCCGTAGACCGTGCACGAGGTGGCGTCTTGGCGCTTACCGGTCCAAGCTTTAAGCCGCCGAAAAGCAATTATCCTCCACCACAAGCGGCGTCTGCTATGTAAACATGTCGTGCTTATGACATAGACCCTCTGACATAGACTCGTGTATACGACCAAAAAACATGGCGGCGCAGCAATGTAAAAAGATCATCATCATCATGGACCGGTCGCTCGCGGGAAAGGACAACCGATTCGACTGGAAGAGAATGGCAGGGCACAGCGCTCACGATTCAGAATCTTGACGGCTCTTGAATAGCGGAGAACCAACCCGATTCTCGAATAGACGGTGATGGAACCGAGGCTCTGGATAGGCGACAAGTTTTCAACCAGGACCTTATTATAATCTCCAGGATTGCGCCCCTCGTCTGGTGGGGAATGGATGAACGTACGTACGGAGGCAAGGGTCTTGCCATTCAGAGCGTTGATCGCTCTTCTGGATCGCGCAGGCTCTTTCCGACCAGGATCCTCCTTGGGATTTATGATACGTCGACTTACCACGAAGTTCTCCAGCTCTGGATACCTCAGACGTATGTGCAGTCAGTAGCTGATTCGCTTGTGGAGCACGGCTCGAAAAAGTACTGGTGCCACCGCCTCGCAAGAACCGTCGACCCTCCGGAATTCACCTCGGCTCTTACAGCTCCAGAGCCTCTCCGCTAAAGGCATCCCGGTCATGACTTGTTCACATTTCTGCGCCGCCATGTTTTTAGATGAAATGTCCTAGAGGTGTACGGTCATAGGACCGCGAGCCTGTCTGCTCTTGCCCGCTGCTCCAGCGGGACATCGAAGCAAGCGCATCGAGTAGAAAAGGTTGGGTTAGGTTTTAAATGCTGGAAACTGAGTCAGTACACAACATCAGCACGTTGGAGGGCAAAGGCAGCTGAGGGTGCACGGGTTTGAGCGTGACGCTTCCATGCGCCCTCACGTGACACTGGGGTTCGCAGCCAGCGGCCGCCGAAACGGCGGTCGAATCGAGGCGCCGCGTTTTGCTTCGCGGTCTTATGACCTAGCCCCGTCCTAGACCCGTGAAGAACCGCAATTGCTGACATTTTCATCTGAGGAGGTCGAGAGTCCATTCCCAAGAACCTTGAGGGGACCATGTTGCCCATGCGGCCGGCTCAGGAGACAGGGACGGCATTTCAGCCGGAGCCCCAAGGGATGGCGAGAAAACTTGCCTTGCTAGTGCATGTCGATCTAACGGTTCGAAGTGGAAGGGTCGATAGTTACGTTACTTTGAGTAGAGCACGATCACACCACTATTGTCGAGCCTGAATCGCACACTCACGATAAATGGCCACCAATTTCAGTCGATAGTACCGAGCTGCCGTATAATTCCGGCAGCGAAGGGCTTCCCGGAGTCGAGCTTCCAAACTCCGAATCGCTGGTCTGTAGTGGGCCAACTGGTCGGAAAATCGCCACGTCCGCCCACTGCAGGAATTACGGGGCACCGGCATCGTTTCAGTTGACAAATACGAACTCTTGGCCTCAGACGGCACCGTCGTGACAACTCGCGCAGGGTCCTTAGCCCGCGCTTCCATTTGAACGGGCCGTTCCCTCGCCTCTGCCTGGCCGCCATAACTTCGCGCTAACAACTCGCCACTTCGGCGTCAATTCGTCGCTGGGCATATTTTAGATTCCACTTCGTCGGACTCCATCCTTCACCGAGACCAGAGAGCGATTGTGATCCGATAGGCGAGGAGCCGGTCTTTAAAGGGAGAATAAGAGAGGCAACGATCGACGAGCTCTAAGGGAGGGCACCCGTAGAGGTTGGTCCATGTATCCCACTGGAAGGTGAAGGCGTCGATCCCGTGTGCGAAAGGGTCTTTCACCCAACTGAGGTATGTAGCGACCTTGTAGTTCGAAAAATCGGCAAAGAGGTCAACGTCGAAGGGTCCGTGTACGGCTTCGATTTGGTAAAAGACGTGGAGATCAAGGGAGAAACTGTGGTTGTCTAATACTGTGCGTGACAACGTGTCAGCCACAGTGTTGTGGATGCCGGGAAGATTGGTGGCTTTTAGATGGATGTTTCGCTCAAACGCCCATGCCCAGAGTTGTCGAGAGATGGAGTTCAACGTAGCAGAGCGGATCGAGCCAAAATTGTTGATGCAGTGCATGGCGTTAGTATTGTCGGTGCGGATTGCGAGAGTGATATTGGACTGATTGTTGGTGAGCTGTTGTACGGCGAGGAGAATGGCTTTGAGCTCTAGTGCATTGATGTGCAAGACGCGGTCTGTGGGGCTCCACGTGCCGCCCGTTGCTCGGTCTCCGCACCATGCACCCCAGCCGAGGAGTGAACTATCGGTCGTAAGCTCAAGGGTGATTGAAGGGGGTTGTACGGGTCCCGAGGAGACAATGTCAAGGTTCCGTATCCACCAGTGGACCGCTGTCATCCCAATCCCTCCCGAACGAATTCGTTTCTTATCCAACATCTTCCTGGTGACTAAGAAAGGATCCACGAAATACCGTCCGTCATCAATCTCAAACACCTCAACGACTTCATCCCTGACTCAAAATTCAAAATGGAAGGGTGGATGGAAATCAAGGAGGCCATCTTCGCAAACTGTTATTTTGCCCGCATCGATCTTCAAGACGCCTTCCTCTCCATTCCCATACATCCCTCCAGCCAACCATTCCTAGCCTTTCGTTGGCAACACCACACGTACTGTTGGTCGCGACTACCATTCGGCCTCAAAACGAGCCCCCGTGTCTTTACCAAACTCCTCAAACCGGCCGTGGTAACGCTCCGAAAAGGAGGCATCATTCTGATCGTCTACCTTGACGATTTCCTCTTAATCGCCGACTCGGCCGAACTTATCACTGCCCATGTACGACGCACGACAACTCTACTTCAGTCGCTAGGATATACCGTGAACCACGAGAAATCCGCCCTCCTACCGACACAAGAAGTAACCTTCCTCGGGTATATCATCAACTCCGTAGTCATGCGCCTCTCCGTTCCTCCAGAAAAACGTCACCAGATCAGACAGGACCTCATCTCACTCGTGACTACTTCACAAACCAATCTTCGCAATCTTTACCGAATCCTCGGAAAGCTGAACGCTCTCACTACCATTGTCCGTTCGGTGCGATACCACTGTTCTTCGATTGCAAGCCTAGTGTCGAACACAACCCGTCTCACACGAAACCTCGACTCTACGGTCCACCTCTCCCACGACATTCGCCGCGACCTCCACTGGTGGATACGGAAACTTGACATTGTCTCCTCGGGACCCGTACAACCCCCTCCAATCACCCTTGAGCTTACGACCGATAGTTCACTCCTCGGCTGGGGTCCATGGTGCGGAGACCAAGCAACGGGCGGCACGTGGAGCCCCACAGACCGCGTCTTGCACATCAATGCACTAGAGCTCAAAGCCATTCTCCTCGCCGTACAACAGCTCACCAACAATCAGTCCAATATCACTCTCGCAATCCGCACCGACAATACTAACGCCATGCACTGCATCAACAATTTTGGCTCGATCCGCTCTGCTACGTTGAACTCCATCTCTCGACAACTCTGGGCATGGGCTTTTGAGTGAAACATCCATCTAAAAGCCACCTATCTTCCCGGCATCCACAACACTGTGGCTGACACGTTTTCACGCACAGTATTAGACAACCACAGTTTCTCCCTTAATCTCCACGTCTTTCACCAAATCGAAGCCGTACACGGACCCTTCGACGTTGACCTCATTGCCGATTTTTCGAAGTACAAGGTCGCTACATACCTCAGTTGGGTGAAAGACCCTTTCGCACACGGGATCGACGCCTTCACCTTCCAGTGGGATACATGGACAAACCTCTACGGGTTCCCTCCCTTTAAGCTCGTCGATCGTTGCCTCTCTTATTTGGATCTGTTCCCCCAATGGGAACTCTCTCTAATCTGTCCCCTTTGGCCCACACAGCCGGCCTTCCCGAGACTCCTGCACCGATGTATCGCTTGCCCACTTCTCATCCCCATGTTCGACGATCTCTTACAAGACCAAAAACGAGAACCACATCCCTTAGTACTGGCACACAAACTGCAGCTAGTGCTCTGGCGCCTCGCATCGATGGCTTGTCTCCCGAAGCGACTCGCTTTTTGGAACAGTCTATCCGAGAATCCACCCGAGCCTCGTACGCCGTCTGTTGGAACCGTTGGACTCGAGCCGCGTCCACCACCGCTGCCCATCAACGCGGTGTCGCTCTCTCAGAAATCCTACAAACCGCACAATAGACTCGCGCTACCACTTTTTACAAACATTACTTCCGACCTCCGAGTCCCTCCGCCTTGTCCTCCGCCGTGCTGAATCCACAACGTTGAAATCGCTCTCTGGTCTCGGTGAAGGATGGAGCCCGACGAAGTGGAATTCGTCAGCCTAGCCGACTCATAACATGGGAAGGCTTGGCTGCAATTCCATGAGTCGGGTGGAATCCTTCACCGAGAACTCCCACCCAGTTCTTTTACCCAACTCGATTTCTCGATGTACTCTCTTTCTCTCAGGTACCTCACGAACCCAAACTCCGTTCAGCACGGCTCCATACGCCGCCGTCACCGAGCGACCTTGACGTCGACTCCCTCAACGCCCATTGGCGACGATCTCTGCTATTACCGACGAGAGCTTCCTCTCTACCAAACGAATAATATATATCTCATATATCTCGGCGCCTAGCGGAGACGGCAATAGGGCCCCAATGTTTACATCGAGGCGCTATTTTGAAGAGGGAGAGGGATATGAATCACGGAGTCTGATCGAGGTAAGCGGACCTAGTCGTGAGGTAGCTGCGGGGCTCGAAGCCAGCGCATGGCCTGGGACAGGTTAGGTTAGAAACGCTCAAAACTGAATCGATTAACTCAATTGGTCGGTGGATTCATCTTCCCTTTCCCTCTTCAAGATGGCTCCTCGATGTAAACATTGGGGCCTTATTGCCTATACCCGGCGCCTAGCACCTTTTGTTTGATAATAAACGTTTTCTCGATCCCCGCATTTCTCCCTCCTCCTCTCCCCTTCCAACCCAATAAGCTTTCGCAGGGCAGCGCAGTGGCGTAGCGAGGGGTAATTTCTCCGTCCCATGTTAATTCCCTATACCGCGGTGTCCGGAGTATCCAACCGCCCCCCCATAACGTAGAACCGCCCCCCCCCCGAAAAAAATCCTGGCTACGCCACTGGGGCAGCGACGATCCTTTCCAGCTACTCGCCACGCTCCATCCAACCAGTGAGAGTGCCATTCCAGCCGACGACCACTCTCCTGTTTGTTTTCTTTAAAGACCGGCTCCTCGCCTACCGGATCACAGTCGCTCTCTGGTCTCGGTGAAGGATTCCACCCGACTCATGGAATTACAGCCAAGCCTTCCCATGGTATGAGTCGGCTAGGCTGACGAAACAGTACCCTTGATTCTCTTGGACGGCTCCGATGTCTGCTACGTGTCGTAAACAAAACAACGTGGTTTCTGTGCTCTTCGTTTTTTTTGGAAAAAAACAGGTGTAGAGCGTGAAGTACGGTGAAAACTGTGCGAGGAGTGAGGGTAAGTTCCGTCTGAGTGACGGAAAAAAAAATGAAAAAAAACATGGCACGAGTGAAAATCTGTGCCAAATGCACGCCGTTTGTAGTGGCGCTGGAAACAGACACCAGCGTTCAATGCACGGCGTGCAAACTTGCCACAGTGTGCAAGAAATGCCAAAATTACGGGGCGCTTGTAAAAGATCTCAACGCCAGTAAAAGAGCATACGCGGAGCTCCAGACAGAATTGCTGGATGCGAAAAGCAAACTGCTAGAAAGCCAGGCCCAGCTGTTGGAGAAAACCAACGAGCTGAATGAGACCAACAAAAGATACAGGGGGTATCTTGAGGAGAAAGAGAAAGGGACACTAGTAAGCCCCGATATGATGGAGACCGATGGCTCCGCAGAACCTCCAGAGCCAAAGAGCCTGGTGATGATAGCCGGCGATGGACCGCTTTCAGATGTGATGGATACTCCCCAGCAATTGAGAGTGTTATTTCGAAAAGGGGTGGCGGTCAAACAGGGGAATCTCCCCAAATCGATCGAGGAGCACCTCGAAAAAACCAAAGCGTACCTGAGCAAAAGGCCAGGAACAGAGGAAAAAGATATCCTCTGGTTTGTCGGAGTGGGCGACTTACTAAGCGCCAATTTCAGACCCTCCGAGGCTGAAAAAGTCACTGATAAACTGCAAAATGCTCTGAATGAAATCGCAGAGCAGCCAGGCGTAGACAGTGTCACCTGGGCAACGCCAGTGACCCCGCCGGTCGATTCACTCAGGTGCGTAGCCGAGGCAATAAATGACAAAATTTGCGCGTGGGTCAAGGAACAGGACACAAAGATCGCCAGAAACAAGGTGCGAGTTCTGAATCTGTGGCACATAGGGGCCGACCAATGGGCACAATGTGGGTCCGCACAGGCTAGCAATAAAAGGCAGCCTATTCGCACGGCCGTTGGTAAGGAGAAAGTTACGGAGTCGATCGTTGACTGGTACAACGAACTTGTGAAAACTCCGGAGGAAGAGATTGCCAGGATGAGAATGGAGTTCAAAAGATTGACTCTATCTCATAAGAAAGACAACGTTGCCGAGAAAACGGCACGCACCACTATGCCCGGAGGGAGCTCGTTCTAGCCCAGTGCCGGGAGCTCAGCCTCTCAATTCAGATGGGCAAGAGGGGCAATCAATCAACAGGCCAGCCGAGGCCGAGGCTATAGCGGGAATAGAGGTGCCGGGTGGAGAGGTTCCCAGCGAGGAACGGCACCCACTCCATACCCAACCAGGGGTAGAGGGAATCCCTACCAGAATCCTGGATGGAAGAAACAGTGGGACAGATAGGATGAGGTGTCCTGCCCACAGGAGCTAAAAAAATCTCCACGGGGATATCGGAGGACGAGGGTAAGAAGCATAAAAATGCATTTGTCTACTCAACAGCCCTAAACTTCTGTGTTTTCAATCTAGCAGGGGGCAGGACGAAAAGTAAATGGTAGAAATTGTTGCTGAATGCATACGGAACAAAAGAAGAAGGCATTTTTCTTCTGAGCGAGACAAAGCTCATGAATGACGAAACTCCTCCAAAAATCAAAGGGCACCGGTTCATAGGGTAGAACAGGACAATAGAACACAATAGAACAGGACAATCCGGGAAGCACGCCAGTGCAGGCACGTGCTTCCTGATTCCAGAGTGCCACAAGGAAGAGGCATGGGTTGGAAGGAGACGAGACTTTGTTGCGATTGGGATAGAACTACTTGGGAGAGAGTTCATCCTGATCAGCGTGGTGCCGTGTAATTTGAGCGCAACGGAACTTTGAGCGCAAGGAGATTAGAGCGCAATGTAAATTTGAGCGCAGCGTGAGTTTGAGCGCAACGTAAGTTTGAGCGCAACGCAAGTTTGAGCGCAGCGTAAATTTGAGCGCAGCGTAAGTTTGAGCGTAGCGTAAATTCGAGCGCAGAGTAGACTGTGCGCGAGGTAAATTTGAACGCAGCGTACATCTGAGCGCGGAGCTTTGGAAGGGTGCCGCGATTTCGATTCACCGAAATCCGAGCGGAACGATTCGCGCATTCTAGGTACCAGGAGTCCATGCAGTGTCAATTGTCATGCCACAATCTCAGATTTGGACTCGGGTGATTTCAACCAGATAGAAGCTTTCGTGACTTGCATCCAGATTTCTAGATTCCTCCCCTCCGAAAGCCAATGGCATTGTGAGGCGCACGTTCATTCCTAGGTCCACTTCGGGACTCAAAACAGGAGCGTCGATCGAATTCTGTGGCCGGTCATCCATCGCACAATGGAATCCCCATTCGGCTCTCCTTCCACCCTTCTCTGGAAGAGGCAGTGGCGTAGCCAGGATTTTTTTCGGCGGGGGGGCTCCATGTTATTGGGGGGGGGGGGCCGTTTGATACTCCGGACACCGCGGTATAGGAAATTAACATGGAACGGAAAAATTACGGGGAGGGCGATCGGGCGATCGCCCCCTCGCTCGCTACGCCACTGGGAAGAGGCCTCACGTCGGGAGAAAAACGAAAAATGGATTCGTGCAAAATTACTCAACTGCAACAACACAGCAGTGCTTTCGATAGATGGCAAGAATTCCAGGAAGATAACACTGGAACAAGGGCTAAGGCAAGGCTGCGCCCTATCGCCGACCCTTTTTATGCTGTACATATCGAAGCTGGAAAAAAAGCTCTTGGAGACAGGCAAGGCCGTTTGCATTAGGAGCTCCAAGAATATTTTTGAGAGAGATGTGAACAGAAGGAAAGTAATACCAGGCGTACTTTACGCCGACGACCTCGTACTGTTGTCACACACCTGGTCGCAAATTGGAGAACTGCTACAGACAACTGCCGAAGTGCGGAACGAGTTGGAGTTAGTCTTCAATCCGAAGAAATCGACAGTAATAGACTTCAATGAACAGGGCAGCGGCATCAATCCAGGGCTACAAATTCAGGGCCGGGGGATACCGGTGGCGAAATTGCACAGATACCTAGGAATCCTACTCCGTAATGGGAGGAACTATCTAGCCGAACAAGAGAAACTGTGGAAAGAGAAATCCACGAAGTCTCTCAGGCAGCTATACGCCAAGTCGCTATGGAAGTTTAACAGGTTTGAAACCACTAAGATTCAATGGAAAGCTACGTGTGTGCCTGATCGAAGTCGCTGGTTCGGAACTCAATGATAACACTCGGAGTAGGAGTAATCTGCACACAGTGTTTATTACGAAGGAACCTGTTGCTTTTATATGAACCATCACCAAAAGTAGGAGAGATAATAGAATGGCTTGAAATTACTTCGTGAGGCCCCATGGGCCTCTTTGACCGACGCTTCGTCTCTACTTCACTAAGAACACGACTCAGGGAATTCTGGTTTTCTCAACACCCCCCTGTTCACTGAGCCGTGTTTCACAAAATTTTGAGTATTCTCAAGTTCTGCAATCTCATAGAATGTGCTACCTACATAAGTCTCAGTCCGACTCTTCCGAAAGTTGGGATATCGCGCCGTGTCATGACTTGTTTCATGTACATGGTGAACGTTCATTGACACATAGTTCATATTTTGATAAAAATAAATGTAGTTTGATACATGTAGCCTTTTTGATATTAGCCCATTCCCTGCTCTGGGCAGATGGGCGTTGATAGACTGATTCGGAATCCTCGATGAGACAGTTCCAAGAGCTTGCTCCGCGACTTCAGTTCCTCTGTAGCCATCAGTGAATTTTGTGGTCATCATGACTCCTCGACCAGCCATTCTTCGCTCCGGGAGAGATACCAACAGCAATCCTGCACCGGATTCTGATGAATTTGTGACATCACGCGTTCGTCGGCGCTCTGAAAGTTCTCGCCCCCCGGAGAGGGTGGAAAGCGAACCAACGGAGAGCGAAATTCCGTTAGCCGTCGAGAACACCACAGAAGTCGCTCCCGTCTCTGATGATCCCGACACCTCACGCTTAGCCGTCGAGAACACCACAGAAGTCGCTCCCGTCTCTGACGATCGCGACACTTCACCCATGGAGAACGCCGGCTCAGTCAGCTTGGTGAGTCTTTGTAGTCCGGAGCCGTCCAACGAGGTCACCCATTTCACCGCTGTCGGTCTCAACACCGCGGAAGACACCATGCCGGATCATCCAGGAAGAGGAAGGATCTCATCCCGTCGTCGCTCGTCAAGTCTCGGTCGTTCACTCTTGCCGTTCATCGTATGGGTGCTCCTAATCATCCTCATCTTCTGTGTCGTCGGCAGTATCATCTACTTCGTTGTCCGTTTGTCCTTCATCGTGGGTATGTTGGCTGTTATCTATCAGTATCTCGTGTCTCTCAGTAACCGTCGGAAGTATCTACCTTGAATTTTTCCGTTGACTCTAGATAACTTCGAATACATCGTTGGCTCCGAACTCAAGACTGGAGACCACGTCTCAATTCATCATTCAACCACCACTCATGTCAACATAGTACCACACCAGCCGGTGTGGTACCGGTCTAACTATCACTGGCAATAAACAACAAGCAGTCAGTCTGCATCTGGACTCCGTAACACGGTGTTGTCCCTGTGTAGTTAGCTACGTTTACAACTCAGCTACCCAATCTACGGTCAGGATCCACTGCTATTGTTCAGACGACCCCCCCCCCCCCCGATCCGTTTCAGTATGTTCGTCCGGTCGGTCGAGGCTTTTCTTTTGCGTCCAGTGAATTTATGTGTCGTCCCTCGACTCGCTCTGTGGTTTGCGGTTCTCACTCCTTGGGCGCTTGTGATATAATTATCAGGCAGTTCGGTCGTTCCATGGTTGTTTCGCTGAAGGCCTTTAAACTCTCCGCTGAGAAGTTGGATTCTTTCGCTGATTTGTCAGATGAACGATTTGCACCATGCTCGTCAGATGGCTGGTTCGTCGCCATAAACTGAATAAACATTCAATATAATCGATCGTATCGGACGGTTTTTTTTTCTTTCACGGGTATGATAACAAGCATTCTGTGCTTCACTGGGTCTATACTTGGGTCGTCATTCATTCACTTGTATTGGGTATCGGTTCCGTGGTCGATTGATATGGGTTATCTCCACTCACGATTGACACAGGGGTTATTGGTTCATAGTTTCGATATCGCAATATCTTCATGACGTATAGAGATAGTGTTATGGTTAATATTATTATGTAAGAGCCAGCCAGGATACCAGTAAATATTATCCATGCATTGCATTTTTCTGGGAGGTTCGGCGTAGGAGGCCGCTTGTGGTCTCGATACTCGATCCAACTGTCGATGCCACCAAGAGTCGGCTCGTCTTCCTTTACACAAGGCATCGTATTGCTCGCCTCAGACTCACACTGCTCAACAGTTTCTCTGCAGTGAATCAAAAAATATGTCTTCGATATCTCCACAATGTTACAAGGCTTGCTTCCTGGCTGACATTCATTCATGCAGTCATCGTATGAGTAGAACGCTCCCGAAGTCCGAATTGTTAGTGTCAGGATGACGAATGGGGTGCTTACGCTGGCCAGCCTCATGCTTCTTGGGCCCTCAATCCGATGAGATCCCTGAGTCGAAGATATACTGACCTGCAGGGTCCCTTGGTCAGGATATCAGCTTTCTGGTCCGAAGATCCGATAAATTTTATATCGACCTCTCCTTTCTCGTAGCAGTCTCGCAGGAACAACAAACGGATCTCTATATGTTTAGTTCTGCGGTAAAAAATTGGGTTCTCTATGAGCCGTATTGTTGAAATGTTGTCAATCATGATCGGAATCTTTGTTTCAATGATTTCAAGCTCCCCAAGTAGCTTTCTTATCCAGAGAAGGCTTTTCAGTGCCTCCGCTGCACTATAGAACTCCGCTTCGGTGCTGCTCTGCGCTACATTACTTTGTCTCGTCGATGACCAAACCACTGCTCCTCCCTGTCTCTCGATGAAGACTCCCGAAACTGATTTTCTGGTTTCTGGGTCATTAGCGAAGTCCGCATCTGAGTAGACGGTTGTCGGTAACGTCACACCTCCTTGATAGGTGATGCCGAGGCCTGGGCACGTCTTCAGGTATTTTAGGACTCGGATTCCTGCGCTCCAGTGCCTCTCCGTGCACTTGTCAAAATACCGTGCAAGGTATGCTACGGTGAACGCTATATCTGGCCTTGTGCCTGTCGCAAGGTAGAGCAACGACCCGATGAGCTGCTTGTACTGAGTACTATCTATGGGATTTGACTCCGGCATGGAGTAAATTCCAGCATCGCAAGGCGTCGATATCGGTTTTGCGTCGCTCATTCCGAATCTTTCAATAATTTGCTTCGCGTATTTCGTCTGATGCAGATGAATCGAATGGTCTGGCTTGATATCTATTTCCACGCCTAGAAAATAGCACAGGGGCTTGGAGGTGAACTCGAATTCTTTTGTTAGGGAATTGAAAAACTCGTTGATTCGTTCAACGGTCCTGCTCGCAATGATCCCGTCATCGACGTAGAGAAGAATTATCGTACGCTCCTCTTTGCTCTTCATGGACAAGCAGGAATCGGTTTTTGATTGGACAAAATTTCTTTCGAGAAGGATCGATTTCATCTTTTGATTGAATACGTAACTCGACTGCCTTAAGCCATAGATTGCCTTTTTGAGCTTCAGTACTCTGTGCGTTCCATCATCGTACCCCTTGGGTTGTTTCAGGTAGATCTCGTTTGACAGGGGTGCCGTCAGGAGAGCCTTGGCCACATCGAACTGATAAAGTGTGAGCTTTTCTGCCGCTGCTACGCTCAACACACATCTTATGGCCTCCTGGCGTGCTACTGGGCTGTATAGTTGATCTGCCGAGAAATCCTGACCTTCGACCTGATGAAAGCCCCTCGCCGTCAACCGTGCTCGGAATGTGATTTTTCCGGTCTTCGGGCATTGCTTCTTGCGAAAGACCCATTTGGTATCCACGGTTTTTCTGTCCGGCGGTAAATCTGTTGGCTCCCACCAGTGGCGTAGCTAGGGGGGGGGGCGAGAGGGGTCGCGCGACCCGGGCGCAGAGTTCAGGGGGCGCAGAGGTCAGGATTTGAGTTCTTGGCATCAATGGATCTCCTGGATGGAAATGGATAAATGAGCTAATTGTTTGAATGAACCTGGAGGAGCCCAGCGATTTACAGATAACAAAAACAATCTTATTCGAGAGCTCTGAACTAACTTCTGGATGCATAGGAGGGGGGGCGCATTTCCGCTGGCTCGCCCCGGGCGCAGTTTGCCCTAGCGACGCCTCTGGCTCCCACACACCCATCTCTGTCATTGCTGACAACTCGTCTTGAATCGCATGAATCCATGATTCTCTCTCATGACCCTTAACTGCTTCGGTTCTGTTCTAAAATACGCCCGGCGACTTATGGCGGACTGTAAACACGCGGTTGGAGGGTTGAGTGGAACGAATGCCGGAGCTGTTCGTCGGTCCGTGAGTGCTGCAGATGGAGCAGCCGGATCCCTCTCTGCCCGCGAGCGTAGCGAGCGGCACGAACACGCAGCTTCCTGCCAGCTACGGCACCCAATAGGCGCTCAAGGCGCCGCCGTGGCGTGTTGGCGTTTTGTGGTTCAAGTCGCTGGGCGCATTTCAGAACAGTACCACTGCTTCTTCGTATGATCTTGGGCCTCTGTCATTTTCAAACTCACGCGCGTCCGCGTTTGTTTGTCTGTTTGAGCAGATCGAGAGAGCCATAGCGCCCGTTGGCTTGGCGTCCTCTCTCACTTCATGCCAGTCGTTTTTGATCCATCGATGCTCGCGCAATGAGAAATGAGTGCCCTGAAGTTGCATTATATTTGGGAAAACTTCTTCCTCATCCTCAGACTCGTTCCTTTCATTCAGAGAGTCACCAGTTTTGATTGTTTCAGACTTGTTCGTTTGCTGTGATTCTACTCTTGGTTCGGCGTTCTTGGCTTGAGTTAGCCTCATGAGGATCGGTTCGGTTTTAAATGTCAAATCCTTGGTTTTAATTATCTCGAAGGTTCCGGGAATCCAAGCACGATACCCGAGACCAAACTGAGAGTACCCCACTAATTTTGCAGGTATTCTTCTTTTATCAAACTTCTTCTTTTTCGAATGGAGTTGATCCACGAAACAATCCGATCCAAATGCTCTAAGACTTAGAGTCTAAAGGCCAATTCACACTGTTTCAATCTCGCGTTGAAAGCAGGCTTTCAACGCCGATGAACGGACGGCAATGCATTCAACGCAATGGAGCAGACGGGGGATTCAGACCGTTCCGCGGCGTCGAACGCCGTTGAAAGCCTGCTTTCAACGCGATATTGAAACAGTGTGAATTCGCCTTAAGCTCTCCCAGGTATGGTTTAGTCTTGTACATTATCTCATGGGCTGAGATGTTCAGCGAGTCATGAATGCTTGTCAAGTTAAGCACTTCGATGCAATAATTGACTGCTTCCGCCCAGAGATATTTTTTCTCAATCAGGCCAGCAGCTATCATCACAGCCCGTGCCAAGTTCACCACCGTCCTGTTCCCGCGCTCCGCTATTCCGTTCTGCATCTGGGAATACGGGTTACTGAATGACTGGTCGGCTCCGATTTCCCTCAGACTCTCGCGAACCGTTTGGACAGTGAACTCTGTACCAAAATCTGAGTGGAATCTCCTCTATTCTTTACCCGTGAGATTCTTGAACCACTTTAGGTAGTCGTCAATGCATTTACTGGTCTCGTCTTTTGTTTTGAGAAAGTATACCTTTCGGTATTTAGAGAATTCGTCCGTTATCATCAGAAAATGCTTTGACTTTCCAATGGATGGAATATTCGGAGAACAGAGATCTGCGTGAACCGTGCCGATTTCAGTGGCTCTACTTTCCATAGGTCTGCTTCGATAGATGGCCCTAGGCTGCTTGCCTTGAATGCAATGTTCACATTGGTCTAGGTCATCAATGAAGTTGATCTTCTCTAACTTCAAGACCTTTTTGACGTTTTCCTTACCGACATGAGCCAAAATCTCGTGCACTTCTCTGAGACTGACAGGTTTGTCCTTGTCAAAAATCTCTGGCTCTTCTTCATCTTCTAGGTGTGAGCGGGTTTCAGTTTCCAGCGCTTGACCACTGCTCGTGGTGATGTCTTCAGCCTCCAGCTGATATAGACCATCGCTCATAGGTACCTTGACACTTGCATCGCCTTTGCTGATCTGCAGATCTTTTTCTCCGATTACCATTTTGTAACCGTCGCGCGCCATGCAGCTGACTGACAGAAGATTCAGTCTCATCCTCGGCACATAGAGGACATTTTCGAGTTCGATCTTCATCCTTGGTTCGCCTGTTCCAACGGTCAGGACAACCTTGCCACGCCCGAAAACCCGCAGGCAATGGCTGCTGCCTACTCTGACCTCCGGAATGTCGGAATGGTTTTCAAAGGATGTGAACCATTTCTTCGAATTGAGGACACTATGAGTGGCACCAGTGTCGACAACAAAATTCGAATTGATCTTGATTGCCTTCTTGCATGCCAAGAATGCATCGGCATAGCTTGTGCCTTCTGCAAGATTAGCTCTCGGTGCACTGTTGGCATTTGGCTTTCTTGGTTTTCGACACTGGTTTCTCATGTGACCTTTTTGACCACAGTTGTAGCACTTAATTTCCTGTCTACTTTCCCTTCTTTCTTCGAAAGAAGCTCGAGAACCGTGCTGTCGTTGTTGATAGTTACTGTCATGCCACCTCGAATGGAAGTTTCTTCCATTTCCACGAAATCTTCCTCTACCTTTTCTGTTGCCCGCAACATTCATCTGTGCGAACAAGGCAGCCACATTTCCACCGTCCTCTTGATCCTTTCTGAATGATTCTGCTCTAACCAGTTCTACCAAATTAGTCAATAACTTTTCTGATTCCGCCTTCGTGGACCACGCAATTCTCATCGCTTCCCATTCCTTGGGCAATGCCTCTAGAAGCCTTGCGCACTTGATCTCATTTGACATTGTCATTCCTGCATCAGTCACACTATTAGCGCACTCAGTGAACTCTCCTAGGTTCTGAGAAACCGTAAGGTTCTTTGAGAACTTGAAGGACATAAATTTTGCCATCGCTGCTTCTTTGAGCGCTCCAGTTTTCTTTTGGAAATTATTTGATAACCTTGTCCAGATTTCTGCGCAATTGATAGTTTCTGTCTCTCCATAAAATACTTGCAGCGTTAATTTCGGATCTATAAAGGCAAAGAGCAAAGCCCTGGCCTTTACGTTGGCTTCATCGAATTTTTCTTGTTGCTTTTTCTGGACTTCAGTAGGTTCGGTTCCTTTCGGGACTTCAGGAGCTTTCAAGTCTCCTTTAGTAGCCTGCCAGACATCTGGTACTTGTTGGATGTAGATCGGCATGAGGCTCTTGAATTCCATATAGTTGTGGCCATCTCTTGCCAGTTTGACTGGGCAGACAGCGGTTTTACAGCCGCTCTCCGAGGCCATCTCTACCGGCAAGGGTAACTGTGCTACACTAGTTCTTTTCTACGATGCAAGGTTTTTCTCACCCAGTTGATTGCTGAACAGAACGTCGTGCTGATAACGTGATCGAAGTCGCTGGTTCGGAACTCAATGATAACACTCGGAGTAGGAGTAATCTGCACACAGTGTTCATTACGAAGGAACCTGTTGCTTTTATATGAACCATCACCAAAAGTAGGAGAGAAAATAGAATGGCTTGAAATTACTTCGTGAGGCCCAATGGGCCTCTTTGACCGACGCTTCGTCTCTACTTCACTAAAAACACGACTCAGGAATTCTGGTTTTCTCAACAGTGCCCGCACTAACCTACTGTAATTCGGTCCTAGTAGCATCAGCTGATACCAGAAAGAGAATGGAAACATCTCAGATTGAAGCAGGCAAATGGGCTCTAGGACAACTAGCCTTCAACACAGCTCATGAGTTCATCGAAGGAGAGCTGGGATGGGCCTCGTACGAGAGCAGGGAGGCCAAAAGTAAGATCCTTTACTTCGCGAGGTTACGGCTAATGCCGAGCAACAGGTGGCCCAGGGCCATTCTGGACGCGATGGAAACTTGCAATATCTTCAGCGCTGCACACAAGAGGATGCAGCATCTCCGCAAGCGGTATGGATGCGATTCGATGAGAACGCTGACACCGTCGGAAGGGAGTGGTAGCTGGAGAGCTTTCTGGAATGATGCTGAAGAACGCATCCAATCACTCACGGACAAGGAGTGGCGGGAAAGCATGGAAGGGAAATCAAGCCTGGAGAGATACAGGAGATATAAGAAGGATAGAGGCACCATCGATCACATCTACGACAACACCAGGAGAAGCACACTCCTGGCGGGTGCACGAGCGGTATTCCTCAACACCAACGCCTTCAGAGCAAGATTCGAAGGAGGTGATGGGAAGTGTGAAATGTGTGGGCATCACACAGAATCACTCGAACACGTAGTGATGGAATGCAAGGGAAGTGAAGATGATGATCCAGAAATATGCATAAGGCTAGGCCTGCATGAAGACTCAGTTGTAGAGCAAACGAAGCGATCCCTAGAAAAATGGGAAAAAGCGACGGAGGGGTATATCCCTCGCGCGGCTAGGACCGTCGGATGAATAAAAACAGTAACCAGGTGAGCAAACTCGCCCCCGCGTAAGGGGTTCCTTACATATAACATATAATGTATATCGTGAAAGGATGGTTAATAAACAAATCAATCAATCAATCAATCAATCCGTAAAACTTGTCGCACTGGATCCCGAAACACACCAAACGCGCCGTCACAGTGGCATCAACGATGTTGGCCGAAAAAACTTTCCTCTGCGGTTCACCTTTTCCCCAGAGTCTCACTGGTTCTTTGGAGAGGATTTTTACCCGGATGCGTTCCTTGCGATATCCCAGCGTCAGCTTATTGAGCGAGATTAGAGGCATCTGAACTTCATCGCCAGCCTCCGTTGTAATTTCCGGCGTGCTGGATGTTGCTTTCGGCATATTTTGCTCCTGTGACGCAGGTTCCATGCTTTCATAGGCATTCGGTCCTGTGTTTTCTGCCGATAGTGTTTAGCTTTGTAAAACGACTAGCTCTCCTTGAGTCAGGTTCCTCGGGTACAGTAGAATCCCTATAAATCGCATCCCCGCTAATTCGAGGACCCCCGCTAATTCGCTATTCGCACTGATCCTTTCAGAATTTCGGTTAATTCGCCCATAGGCCCCATGTTAAACACTCCGATAATTCGCCGAATCCCGATAATTCGCTATTCGCACACGGGGATTCAGCGTAATTCGCACGAATTCTTCGTGTGACACGCGTCATTTCTCGTCGATAGCTCGGATGACCGCCGCTCAAAACTGGTCGTGGTCTCAGGAGTCGGGCGGGCGTCTTGAAGTCTTGAATAGAGCGCCGTCTGTTTCTGTGCAAGACCACTACAGGGTGGATGAATCCCTTTCGATCGGCCAGTCGCAAGATCAAATCCCAGAGGAGGAAGAGCCTCCGGTTGAGATCTTGATGGTTTCGAACCTTTTCCGTTCCGCGCTCCGCGCATGCCGGGGAGATGTTGATGTCTCCTTGCGCATCCCTGCTTGGGAAGTGTCCCACCTATTGTGAGAAGTTTTTTGTTGGTCGGAGTGATGATACAATTTCGGAAATGAGTAACGGCCGCGCATTCATTTCGATTTCTGACTGCGACGGATTATCGTCAGTGATGCCGTCGAGATCACTGACGTCTTGACAAGTTCCAAACGGTGTAACAGCGACAACTTTGTTAGCATGACGTCCAACGTCAGGTGCAACCAAATAGAATCTCCGCATTGTGCGATATTGCTTTTCGCACCAAAAGTCGCCGCGCACCCCCGGGAACAGTCTCGCGCACCCCAGGTTGGGGACCACTGGTCTAGAAAATGGATGAACGAGTTATTTGGGCCGCCCGTTTAGACATCCCGATAATTCGCTATTCGCAGAATTTTCCAGGTTGTGACTCCCAGAAAGTGCGAATTAACGGGATTCTACTGTACCACTGTTGGAATTTAGACTTTAGAAAACGAGAACACAACTTGGCGGTTCAGCTTCTCATTCCCACACACTCTTGTGGAGAGCGTTTATTTCCTCTCACAATCGTAGCCGGGAAACGGCGGAGTATTCAAATCGCGGGCGGGTTAGACTTATCTCAGAGCAGTATTACATCAGGATAGAACATTATTTGACAAGCTTCTCTGCGATGTCCTCCTGCTTGCGAGGACAGACTGCCTGCCCTGACTGTACTCCTGTGAGGAGCAAGGTCTTGCTTCCAATCCATCGGAGAGTGGAGTGTGTTTTCTGCTGCTTGATTTCGCTCCGTTGAACTTTCGTTTCCAACCTGTTTGTCCTCGGCAAGTTTCCTAGATGTGCCAGATTGTGGCTTCTTCTCTATCTGCAGTTTCCGAATCTCCATTTGCTCCTCAATGCGTTCGCGTTTGATGCGAATTCCCTCCGGCAGTGGTAGCTTACTCGAAGTTCCACGTTGGTCAGACATCACGATTTCGTACCATGATTGAAATCCCCTTGCCTGAGTGAAACGCGAGTGCCACGGTGCGATTCGTCGACAGCTAACTACGCATCGATCCGACCAAAATGGCTCTGTCGTAGCAGAACCACGCAGCTACTGGGTTGACATCTCAACAGCGTCGAGTAGCCGTAGAGAGACTCGTTTAAGTGAATCAGTGTAGTTCTGGTCAGGATATTCGGTTTGTAACTCGCTCAGTTGTTTCTGAAGATCGGATACGCACCGGTTAGTTTTGTTAACGTGGTCAACGATGTAAGATGCGCAGCTGTATTCGTCAAAGATGAACTTGAGGTCCATGTTTGATTTCAGAACGTTGGCGACCCATGGATTGAAGGTGTTGGTCTTAACTTGCGACACTTCTGGTTTGAATACCACTGTTAGACGATTGATATGCGCGAATGATAGCCAAGTAGGTGTCGTAGGTTGAACTGTGTTTAGCAAGGAATTTTTCCGTCGAATCAGGAAAGGGTTTGTCGTGGGTCTTCTGTAGCCATAGGCAGTGAAATTCTCGTTTCACGTATGGGCCAGAACGGGATGTTGAAGCGGCAAGAGGAATTAGGACTACTCTGGCTCTGTTTTGACGTTTTCTCGCATCTTAAAGTATGGTTGTGAATCTGTTTCTTAGCGTATCCCTGAGTGTTATGCTGCTCAGATCCACCGAGCACAGCCTATCGATGAGTTCCATTGTTGCTGGCATATTCTCTGACACCGGTTCTTGAGGATATTTGTCTAGCCACACAAGGATGTGACAATTAACTGAGCATCTCTGCTGATATTCTACACGGATGAAATAGTCGATAATTATGTGGGGTCTGAACGGACTGCCATTACTGCACTGAAGAATGTTCATGATACTGTTGAGAAGTTTCCAAAAATACAAGCAAATCGTGACCGAGTCTTCTTCTACGAAGGTGGAACGGTATGAACTAGTGAAGTTTCTCATGGGATCTGCTACTGCTGTGCCTCCGCGGAGACGATGGAGAACATTGAGGAGATGCGGCCAATTGAGTTCATTTGCGCTCATCGTCAGGAAGAATGTCGGTTTTCCAAGTTGGCGGATCATGGAAAACAACTCTTTCTTTCGGTACATCCAGTACTGGGCGGGATTCGGGATTGCGGCATTTTTCTGATTTATGCCCTATAGCGTTTTTTTGGTTGTCGCTCCGCGTCGGAGGCGCTTCCAGGGGGCGGCATTTTCCGAATTTTTCAATGTCCGCAAGTGAACCGCAAGACGAAACGTTCGTGGCACTCCATAGTAGATTGCCGGAAAGTAAAGTTTTTCTGCGTGTTCGTCGTAGATTATGCTGAGAGGAGTCGACTGCTATCCGGGAGCGAATGCATAGATATTTATCCTCGCTCCAGAGCACTGTCTGTTGTTGCGCAAGCAGCAATTCCACGTCGTTGGCCGGGTCTACTTGGTCGAGGTCTTGTTGTACCGCATCCGAGCCTGAATTGACGTTCATCCAGTCTACCTTGATGCCATAGAGACGATACAGAGGCGTTGTTTCGCGGTAATTAAGCCATGTTTCCAGCATGCATAGGCTTACGAGACCCGAGTATGCCGAAGATTTATGGATCACATGTTTTTCGACTGAAACATTGAACGCGTAATCATCGGCCGAATTTCGCGGGGCGTTGACACCGTTATCTGTACATCGATTGATTATCTGGCCGACGATTGCGAACGATCCCGTTTCGTGCCTTAGGCGTCGGATTTGCATGAGGGGGACACGAGGACTCATCAGTAGGGCTGTGCAAAATATGCACGAAAAAATGAGAAATATGCATGCGGTATGCACGGAAAATGACCACCGATATGCACAAAGATATGCAGGATAAGAATGAGTTATTCTATTGTAATTCCACGAGATTCAGAGGTGATGTTGATTGCAAGCAACGATGTTATACCTCTTAAAGTTTTCGAAGATGAACGAGCGGCGATTTTCTCGGAGAATAGCTTCATATCGTGAGAAGGATCGCTCAACATCACAGGACATGATTGGCGAGAATCTCGTGAACAAGAGGTCCTTCACGGGGCTCCAGGTGCCGATCGCGCCAATTCGGAACCGCGCGCGACCGAAACCGCGCCAGCGAACCCCGCGCGCAACAGAAAACGCGCAAGACAATAACCGCACCGACGAAAACCGCGCCGACGAAAACCGCGGCCGACAGCAACCGCACCAGCGAATCCCGCGCGCGACACGGAACGCGCACAACAATAACCGCGCCGACGAAAATCGATCCGATCGAAAAAAAACCAAAAATCGATAAATATGCGTGAACTTCCCGGTTTCGCTGAATATGCGTAACGATGCTGTAATCCTCGAAATATGCATATATGCATGAAATGCATGGAATGCACAACCCTACTCATCAGTCTCGTGGTGATCGCATTCCGAGGCGGCAGGTCTCTTGCTATTGGAGGATATTTGAAGCCCTTATACGTAGCTTAAAGTGGAACTTGATGATATTCAGCTGGCGGTCGCTCATTATTGACGACCACGAATACAATGAATACATCATATGCCTTCTTGTTTAGTTCGGATCACGGTCTGAACCTTTTCACGGTGTTCCCAGAAAATAACAATTAGTCCACGTTCAGATTATAAGCACAGTGCAACGAACTAATTATCATGCACCGTGACTTTACTGAAGTCACGGATGACCTGTTTCAGAAAAGGATTGAGCATCAGACTCAGAGTTCGAACGTTTTCGAATCCATAGGCCTCAAAGTCGTACACACATTCGGATTTATAGGTTTAGATAAACAAGGTTTCTTTCCAATAAAACATGCTCTCTTGTCCGCACACCGTCACATTGTCCGCAAGTGTGTTTGTTCCCCCAATTCCAGTTCATCCCTCGACAAAGTGCTAAAGACTTCAGATTCGATTTGTTTCATCAGACTTACAGCTCGCACCGTATTAGAACCTGTACATCGTATCACGTTGTCAGCACGCTTAAAAGTACTGATAAAACACTGAAATAATTGTGAAGTGACAAAACCCAATCGTCAACCAATCAGTGAACCTACTAACAACTTTGTGAACCACCACCATGCCACAACAGGGAGGAATCGTACTCGCCGTCAACGAACCAGACATTGCGTCGAAGATCGAGTTTGCCAACGCCTTAGTTCTCCAGGAAGATGGTAAGAACTTTCTCGCCTGGAAGTGCCGCGTCCCAGGCTACATGCCATCTGAACCCTATGCCTGGGCAACCTGAGGAAGGATCCTCCGATCACCCCAGAATCGGACCTCGACCACTACAAGATCGGCGACAAAAACGCCAGAATCGTGTTCTTCTCCATCGTACACCAGAACATCATTCTGTCTTTGTTCTATACTGACTCAGACGTGGTGTCCGCAGTCGACATGTGGAAGCAAATCAAGGAACGCTTCCAAAACCAAGCTGGCCAGTTTCGTGAGCAAGCTATTGCAAGCTGGAAAGCATTTGAATTCTCTTCGTCAAAAACCATTGATCAAAACCTTGACGATTACAATAAGATTCAGTTTAATCTGACGGAGAGCAACGCAAACATCAAGACCGTGCAGTACATCCGTAAGCGCGAATGAGCGTCAGATCCATCACTGGCTGGAACAGAATCATGACAAGTTGCTTTCCTACACACCGGATGACATTTTCAACGCAGACGAGACGGGGTTGTTCTACAGATCGCACATTGTGTGTGGAAGGAACCAAGTGCCATGGGGGAGTTCAGAGCGAAGAGCGCTTGACCATCCTCCTCTGTGCCAATATGACCGGGAAAGGAAAGCTTTATCCGCTGGTAATCGGAAAAGCATCGAAGCCGCGTCGCTTTCCGGAACTTCCGAAGAATCAGCTCTTCAACAGTGCTTAGAAAATCGGCTGCGATTACCGCTGTCAACGGGACTCATGGATGGACACCGCCATCTTCGCCGATTCGTTGGCAAGGACACAGAGTGAGTTTGAAGGAGAGAACCGGAAAATTCTTCTGGTGCTCGCAATTCCCGATTTAATTTCCAACCCGGTAATTCGCGGGATATTCTGGAAATCTGCTCCCGAGAACCGCGAATTAACGGGACTCTACTGTACCAACGAAACCAGCAATGCAGCGGCATGAATCAACGGCAGCAATCCACACGGACAACGGAGGTCACCTGTTGGACCTGCGGACAACGAGGACATGTCGCAGCATCCTGTCCAAAGCAGAGAGCTTCGAAGCGTCAGCCTACTGCTGAAAGGCAAGGTAGGCCCCGGGCAAATTTCAGCCAAGCGTACATGACTGTCGAATCTGAGGACATTGAGGGATGTCGTCGCGGCTCTGGTCCGATAAAGGTTATCGTAGACAGTGGGAGCAATCGACACGTTATCAACGATAAGCGCTTCTTCACCACGTTGATTTCCTCGGGGGACTCTTGAGAGGTGAGACTGGGCAACTCCGCAAGTCTTCAAGCTGAGGGCTACGGGGAAGCTCGTCTTGCCGTCCAACAGGGAAATCGCATGATGATTCTCAAGCTGAAGAACGCCCTGTTCGTGCCCGCCATGAATGCAACTCTAATTTCGCTCAGTCAACTCGCCAGCGAAGGATTCATCATCATCATCATAACAGTTTATTAACCAGATTTTTGGTGTTTTAGGAATGTGCATAGCAATATAGATCGTCAACCTCTATAGATTCGTCCATTCCTAGTAAGACTCCAATCGAACTCATGCGCTTTTTGACATGAGTAGATGTGATATCGGTCGCATTGAGCAGTGCAAAGTCGGCAGACACAATCGGGGCTCGGCGCGTGACAGTTCTCTTTGCAACATATCAGGAAGTGAAATCCTTTTATTGCTCCTCGTGTTATTCTGCTTCTGATCCTGCGGGCCGGGCCTTCCCAGAAATCTTGACGAGAAGAGGCCAGGGTCAATGTCTGTTCTTTTCCTGAGACATAGTTGCAGGTAGTCATCATAGGCTTGGGTGCTCGGCAAATTGAGTTTCCCCTTGACATCTTCGGAAAGCAGATTCGTATCTGCGAGCCAGTACACTAATCTGTTCTTGGTCGTGCGATGTAGCCCAAGAGTGAGCTTCAGATAATACGCTTTCAATTTGTCAATGGCATCGAACTGAGGGGTCTCCAGATGCTCCCATACCAGTTGTATACCGTACGTTATCATTGGAGCTATCTTTATTTCAAACAGTTCCAAGGCCGTTTGAATAGAGAGCTCCCGGGGGTTTGGAATCGACTGAACTGCTGATCTAGCTTTTCTGACCCGCTCTGTTATGCGTCTCAAGAAGGCGATACCAGAGGTGCCCAGCTCAAAGCCCAGATAAGTGAACTTCCTAACTTTCTCGATACAGTCCGAACCGACCATGAACACATCTCCCGAGGTCCTTGGGCCCCCACTTCCGAAATTTAGGGCCTTAGTTTTCCCAGAATTGATAACAAGTCCGTTTACTCGGGAGTAATGCTCTAACTCTCTCAAAGCCCGTTTGAGGTGGATTCGTGAACGAGAGAAAATGACAAGGTCATCCGCGTACATGATTACCTCGATTAAATCGTTGTCTCGTTTGAGCATGTTGGGCAAGTCACTCAAAAGAACCGGAAATAGATAGGGGGAAAGATTGTCCCCCTGCGCGACACCCGTCGTCTTAGGGAAAGGAGTCAGCTCCGCCACTCCATCGTCCAATGATACACTTCCTTCCTGGAGCATCGAGGCAATGAGCTGGAGGAATTTTCCTCCGACACCCGCTCTTGCTAGTTTTTCCAAGATTATGGATCTTGAGGCTAGATCAAATGCGGCCTTGTAGTCCACAAAGATCGCGTACAGTGGCCTGTTCTTTCGTTTCGCCGATGCAGTTATTCTTTCCAAAAGTGCCTGGCAGGCTGTGTGGGTAGACTTTCCTGCTGTGAAGCCGCGTTGCTCCCGTGGAATGAATTCCTGGAGTTCGAGGTATGGAATAAGTCTTCTGGCGACCAAGGATGAAAGTAATTTACTGAGCACGTTCCTTTTAGCGATGCCTCTCCAGGCGGCTGGGTCCTTCGGGTCACTTTTCGCCTTTGGGATGATCGTCAGGAAACAGTCTCTCCAAGAGCTTGGGGTGCGTCCCTGTTCGAGGCAGGTGTTGAGAACTGATGTGATCTCGGGGACGATGGCTCCGGCTTGTTGTAGGTGTTCGTTGTAGATCTTGTCTGGTCCGGCGGCTTTCCCGCGTAGGAAGCGCGGCTTTCCAGCGAAGGATTCAAGGTTGCGGTCACGAGTGACAGGATCTCCATGTCAACCGGAAAAACCAGAGCGGTGGCCAATAGGCAGAATGGCCTATATGTACTTGTGCCTGACTCGGTCGATGAGAACCAAGTCTTGCAGGCTTCAAGCGAGACTAGAGTTAGTCTACGCGAGGTTCATCGAGCTCTTGGTCACGTGGGCAAGAACAAAGTCTTGCAAGTGCTCCGGCGAGGATGGATTGAGTATGAAGACGACTTTCCTTCATATTCCTGCATTCCCTACAACCTCGGAAAACAGCATCGCGTCCCCTGTGGCGACAAACCTGAAGATTGTCCCGCGACAAGACCCGGTTTCATCCACGAGGACACACTGGCGGCAACAGAACGCTCATTCGGAGGCAAGTTATACATGCTGGTTTTAACTGAAGACTTCAGTCACTACCGCCGTTGTTTCTATCTGCGGCAAAAGAGTGAGGTGGCTGAGTGTATTTGAGAATACGTCCAGTGGTTTCATACGATCTTCGGTAGGCACATATTCCGTTTACATACCGATAATGGAGGTGAATTTATCACCAACGAAACCCAGAAATTAATGAGAAATCGGTAGCCCGTAATCGTACGGATTACCCAAAGTAATCCGTACGAGCCACAAGGCAATGGAGTTTCTGAAAGGTCGATGAGAACTTTGGTTGAGTTAGGACGAACCATGCTCATTGACAGCGGACTGCCAACAAGCTTGTGGGCGGACATCAAAGAGAACACACAGCGTAGCTGGGTAGTACGCGCGGAATGTCCCATTACTTGGGTAGCGTTTATTCTGTTTATATAGCCAGTATTGTGAAATCTGGAAAGTGCTCTGGAACACTGGGAGGGCTGAGCAATGGCCTTACAGGAAACACTGAATGATCTAACAACCTTGGCCAGTGCTCAACGAGCGCTACGCTCTGCTGCTCATCCCAGAAGCCAACCATTACCACGGGCATTGTCAGACTGCCAAGTCGGGATTCGTCAACACTTCAATTTCAATTTATTTACATCTGGCTTACACATTCGCAAGCTCGGCTGCATACGTGCACCATATAGAGCGGTTAATACTAACTGGAAAGAAGGTAGCTCTTGAGCTTTTTCTTGAAACTAGGGTAGGAACTTATAGACTTTAAGTCAACAAGGAGAGCGTTCCAGGTGGAGGAGAGTTGGAATAGGGGTCCGGTTCGGGCGAAAGTGGTCCTACAGTAAGGGGAAGTCAGATCAGAGGGGCAGTGCCGTCGAACTGGTGTCACGCGTAAGGGAGAACAAGTCAGAGAAGGTGGGAGAGATCCTTTTCTCATACGGAATGCCAGACACGCCATGCGGTAGACGAACAGATTAGGAACAACAAGGAGGTCATATCTAGCGTAGAACTGAGAAAGGGAGGCTCGAGGGACCGAACCTAGGACAGCACGAAGAGCATTGTTTTGGGCAACCTGCGAGGGCATCAACGAATTTGCATGGGTAGAGCCCCATACAGCGATACCATACGACAGTGAGCTGACAAATAATAGTTTATAGACCGTGAGGAGCGTGGAACGAGGGAATCCCAAGCGTCTAAGTCTGTGAAGATAGAAAACAACGGAGTGGAGTTTGCTACGGAGACCAAGAAGGTGTGAGAGGAAACCCATTCCAGCATCGAAACAGACACCCAGGCAAGTAACCGAGTCTTTGAGGACCAGCTCCGTGTCCTCCCAACGAACAGGGCCAGGCAGGACCCGCGGACCTCGGAGAGAGAAGAGAATGAGCGTGGTCTTATCCGCGTTAACGACTAGTTCAGTGGTTCCCAACCTTTTTCGTTCCGCGCACCCTTGGGAGAGCTTCATGTCTTCGTGTGCACCCCTGCCTAAGAAGTGCCCCAACTATTATAGTGAAACGCATTTATTTGATTTATAGATGAAACCCGGTACGGAAAAGGTGCCCAAGTCCCTATTCTTTAACATAGGGCTAAGGCAGTTCTTCTGTGGCGATCTTCAAATGGGGATGGTTGATGACGGAGACGATTCTCCATGAGTACAAGCTTCGGACAGTGTTTGATCTGGCAATTTCTTCTGCTTAGATCGCAAATCCTTTTCGCGTATTCAGGTGGAACAGACTGAACATTTCATCAAAGAGACCTTGCTTCTTGATTAGTTTCCGAAGGTGTTTGACGTCCATTTCGTTCAGTCAGTCAAAGATTTTCCCAAGTTCAATTTCGCCCGTTGTCAGGCGACATCTCCTCTCAACTCTATACACAAATCTCTTCTGCATCCCCTTTCTAGCTTCAACATCGCGCTTGTTCATAGGGTACCATATTGTGCTACAGTACAGAACGTTGGGCAGTACATGGGAGTTGAACATTTTGATATATACACTCGGCGATTCCACAATGAATGCACGCAGAATTCAAGACGAAATCATCGAGCACTTCCTGAGTGCTTGTGCTACGTGATCGCTGAACTCAAGGGAATCGTGAGGAGTTTTTTGCTCGTTAGCGTGACGATACATTTTGGAAATGAAGAATGACCGCCAAACGAATTCCGAGCGGTGTTACAGCGACAACTTTGTTTGCCAGACGTCGAGCTTCGCGTGTAACCAAATAGAATTCCCGCATTGCGCGCTGTTGCCTATCGCACCAAAAGTCGTCGCGCAACCCCGGGAACGGTCTTGCGCACCCCCTGGGGGTGCGCGCACCCCAGGTTGGGAACCACTGGACTAGTTCAAGTGACTTGAGTACCTGGGAGACAACAACGAGATAAGAATTGAGTGATGAAACGGCAAGGAAAGCGTGGCACACGGTACAGGATGGAAGTGTCGTCGGCAAATGCCACGGCACGCAATGTAACAGAGAGATTATTAACAACCGAGCGCCATCTTTGTTTTACACCGATGAGACACGTGCTCCCGGTCTAGCCGGGAAATTCGTCCGAAACCTTGTGTTTTTAGTGAAAAAACCTGGTGTCTCGCGTCTCAAAAGTTCCTACGAGTTCCCAAGTATCTAAGTGAGTGAAGATGCCGGATACCAACTCACAACCAGAGTCTGGACAGGCTCAAATCCTGAGCGAGCTCCGAGCCATCCGCGCAGACATGGCTGCTGACAAACAAGTAGTGCTCAGCAAGCTCGAAGAAATTGCGGCATTGAAAGTTTCTGTGAACAATCTACAAAGCAAAATGGATTCTTTGGAGCGGGAGAACGTGTCCCTCAGAGAAGAAATATACGCCACCCGTGTATTGTGCCACTTAAATGAACAGTACTCGAAGGCATCGAACCTGCTATTCTTCGGAGTACCTGGAAAAACCGGAGAAACCAGAATTGGAACAGAGTCGCTAGTGAGAAAACTTCTCGCGGTCACCGAAGTTCAAGTGAGAATCTCGTGCGCATTGCGTATGAACCGAACTTATCCATCCAGTCCGATTATTATTGCTACGTTTGAAAGTAAGGCGCATGCGCATGAGGCATTTCATCAGTTTCGCAAGTTTCCGAACATAAATGCTGGAGAGCTCGGCCTTGAAGCAGGCGTGGGGATAACGGTACGCTTTCATTTGAGCAAACACCTGACGCATCTTTTGAGATCTGCTTCGCGCCTGAAACGTGAATTGTCGAGGAACTCAAAAAAGACGAATCTTCCCCGACGCATTCTTTCCGCACCATCGAGGAAGTGATCGCGTTCAAGGACCAGATGATCACCGATAAAGCGCTCAGCCCGGATTGTCCTGCAGCCGTCATCGGCCGGCAGACGCGAGTCAACAGGAAGCGGGCCGAGTCCAAGGCTACTATCGAAGCAAATACGGCACAAAACACGAAGAAATCGAACCGTAGGAACAACTAAGTCTCTAGTCAGACTAATTTTTCGCTGGGGGTGATGGGGAGAGGGAGCTCCATCTACCTTCTCAATATAAGGAGCATACGGAGCAATCTAGACAAATTTCTGATAACGTTGCACAGCAGAAATGAGCGACCCCACATCTTAGTTCTCACAGAGACATGGATCTATTCTTGGGAGGAGCAGCTGCACAGCATCAATGGGTACACATCATTTTTCAACTCCCGGGACGGAGGAGCGGCTGGCGGAGTGGCAATCTATGTGCGCAAAGACGTTGAGAGCTTCCTGATAGGGACTCATAACAATAATTGAGAGGCCTGTCTGGTATGAGTGAATTTCGCGGGTAAAACTCTCCCAGTCATCGGAGCGTATCGTTCACCGACCTTATCAATTTCTGACCCAGATGAGTTTATACTCCACGATATTGAGAATCTCATTTCTAAATGCGGCAATCGGCGAGATCCCATTTGGGTGTCTGATTCAAATATTGACATAGGTGGCAATGATGTACGAGAGAACGACTTGTTGAACAAGATGGCCGAGCATGGGCTGGAATGGTGTCCAACTCCTTGGACAAGAAAGAGCAGCGGGGGAGGTGGCACCAAAATAGACCACGTGTTCTTGCGAAATCATAGTGTTGATCGGTTTGAAGTGAGCTGTGTTGATTCTTGTGGAATGTCTGACCCAGTGTTGGGCACTTTCGTAATCATGATTATGATGTTGATTATGATTTTGGCCATAATCATGATTATCTAATAAAATCATGATTGTTTTTATGATTATGATTACAGATGATTATGATTTATGGTGTGATTAATCATATCCATAATCATAATCACCTGATAATCAACCTCATAATCAAAATCATAGCCCTTTGTAATCATAGCCATAATCAGCTGATAATCATATTCATAATCATAATCATCTGTAATCATAATCATAAGCAAAAAGATCATCGAAAAATGGACCAATTTTGGCCCTCCTCAGAAAGCCTCTAAAACGACTCTCACGAAGTGAAAACGTGAAGTACAATGTTCGCTCAAGGTCGTCGTTATGCGCTGTGAGGTAACGTCTCCTTCCTCAGTGATTGAACCGCGTTGATTGAGTCTAAGACGTGACACGGAATTTTTACGGAATAGTAAGCAAAAAGGATGAAAACCATGGGCCGCGTTTGAACGGAAGCACCGTAACTCCAAAAGAGCGAGACTTAAGCTCTCAACAGGTCGGGGATCTGAGATACGCGGATAAGCATGTCGAGTTCCCACGTTTCAGCTTGTAACTTGAGTTCGAATGTTTTAGTCCTACCCGCTAATTGAGTGGTCTGGGATCGTATCAATCAATCAGACTACATTAGAAAAAAACGGTGTTCCATTGTTGCTTTCTCGCGAAGGGAGTATGACTGCGAATGGCAGTCGTGCAAGCGCGAATATGGCTCGCAGCCACATTCGAGGACTGACGCTGTACATTCTTTCCCTGACACAGTACTGTGTCCTACGCTCCACGGATTTTTGAGAGGAATAGAATTTCTTCCGCAGTACCGAGGCGATAGCTGAGTGGTCAAAGCAGTCTGATAGAACAGGGGTTCTTTTCTGGTGGCGACACTCCGCGGCACCTCTAGCCAGGGTTCGTCTACGTTTTTGCTCACTGTACCAACTGTCATAAGTCATCTCTTACAAGTAAACCTCGGATTTGGAATATCACAAAAGCAAAATCTGCTTGCATCCTCTGAAAGCTCTCACTCTGAGGAGTACATCGCGCACTTCAAACTCTGCTATCGCCTCCTTCTAAGAGGTTTAAAAAGCAAAAAAGTAATCTGTGAATTAGTGATTAAAAAGACAAAGCGAATAAGGTTCATGAAGGCTCACTAGCAGCTTCAGCAACGTAATGGGAAGAGATGTGATGAGATCGTTCCGCTTCATAATCCGCGCCACCACACACGCCCGCATTCCGGCGAGTATCTATCATTAACAGCCCGCAAGGTGAATGAAGAGAGAATAATGAGTATTGGTTCATGATCTATTTTACTATACACGATCAATATGCAGTTCCTCGAAAATCGAGTGACCCGCACATAGTACACTCTCGCAGTGCGCGCACTTGACGAAGGCGAGTTCGTCGCAGTTCATTTTCGAGCACTCATCCGTTTTGATGGAATCGAAGCAATACTTCTGTGGAGAGTCCCATGGCCCCGGTGCCTCATCCGAATACCCTGCTTTGTGGAACGCGTACATAATCAGGTTTCGGAAGCGCGGGGCGCTGAACTGATAGATGCAGAAGGACTGTAGGGAAATGAACTTGTCGCGATGCCAAACGTTGAATTCCGAAGTCATGATCATTGTGTCAGTGATGTAACGCACAAATGATTTGTAATGCCGGAAGAAGTGGACGTCTAATGGCTGAATCTTTCCGGTGCAGCCGCCCGGTATGAGACTACCTACTGACATTGTGCGTTACGGTCTTGTGACAATGCGATTCCGTTTCTTGAACTCATAGACCCAAGTCTCGCTCGCTTTGAATGTCAGTCTGTTGCTGGGATCAATTTCTTTTTCGAAGTTGAGGGCCCAGCGACGGAAGTCTCTGTCGTGGATGATTGCGCCTCGCTCTGCCATTTCAGTGAACGTGTCGAGTACAGCTTGATTGATCCCACGTAGCGACGGCATATTGCACCGCCTTTCGTGATTCCGTAGGACTTGCAAGTTGGGGATTCTCCTCTTCACGGTTTGTACGGTGGCCAATGAGCAGTTCGCGCGAGGGAGCCCGGTTTTCGGATTGAAACGCCAGAGTTGCACGGCTCCATCGAGATATGTCTTCCATTGCTGGTCGGAGAAGTCCTCTGGTTTCCAATTCCAGACTGCTGTATCCTTGAAATCCGCCAACTCATCACTGAAGTGACTGGCTCCACCTGAAGTTGCTCCGGATGATTGGGATCAAGATCCGCTCGACTCCTCAACATCCTCCTCGACGTAATCACCGAAGTCTAGGGGGTCATCTCTCATTGTGAGTTCTCCGTCCAATCCATCAAAACCCAGTGAACGAATCTCCACCACAACCTCCATTTCACCGCTCAGCATCTCTTCGATTTGTTGAATCAATAGGGATTCCTGATGGTTCGGCGATCCCTGTTTCATTCCGAACTTCTGGACGAGAGCGTACAAGACAAGACTCGGATCCATGATGCGCGTACGAATTTGTAACTCCTGCAGCACGGAAATCGTGGTTGAGCTTCTCATGCAAATGATTGAGGTCGCCGGCGATCTCACTCTGACTATGAGCAGAACTTACTTGAAACAGACCAGAACAGGGTAGCCGTCGATGAAAAACCTGTAGCAGGTTTCGTTAGCTCTAGCAAAGAAACGTGCTTCGGATTCCCGCCTGTGTTAATGATAGATACTCGCCGGAATGCGGGCGTGTGTGGTGGCGCGGATTATGAAGCGGAACGATCTCTTCCCTTTGCGTTGCTGAAGCTGCTAGTGAGCCTCCATGAACCTTATTCGCTTTGACTTTTTAATCACTAATTCACAGATCACTTTTTTGATTTTTGAACCTCTTAGAAGGAGGCGATAGCAGAGTTTGAAGTGCGCGATGTACTCATCAGAGTGAGAGCTTTCAGAGGATGCAAGCAGATTTTGCTTTTGTGATATTCCAAATCCGAGGTTTACTTGTTAGACACGAGAGGGGTCGGATATGGAGAACAACGACTGATTCATACTCAGCGACCCTTAAAACCGCGAATACGCACGTCGTTCTTCTATTTCCGGAGATTACCGGATTATTCCGGATTCCGGATTCCGGATTATTCTACCGGAGATACCCGAAGAGCTTTAAGGAGGCTGAGGTTGTGCTAGTCCATAAGGGTGGCGATGTTGAGTGTCTTCAGAATTATCGACCGATTTCCCTGCTCAGTGCGATGAATAAGATAGTTGAGAAGAGCATTGGAACTCAGCTCGTGTCTCACTTGGAGGACAACAAGATCCTGTCAGACAAACAGTATGGATTCCGAGCGGGTTTCGGCACGCAGCATGCCATTCTTGAGCTTCACTCCGCAATCGTTGAGTCGATTGATGCGAGACAGACCCCCGTCGTTCTTTTTGCTGATTACTCTAAGGCAGTGGTTCCCAACCTGGGGTGCGCGCACCCCCAGGGGGTGCGCAAGACCGTTCCCGGGGGTGCGCGGCGACTCTTGGTGCGATAGGCAACAGCACGCAATGCGGGAATTCTGTTTGGTTACACGCGACGTCTGGCAAACAAAGTTGTCGCTGTAACACTGCTGGGAATTCGTTTGGCGGTCATTCTTCATTTCCAAAATGTATCGTCACTTTAACGAGCAAAAAACTCCTCACGATTCCCTTGAGTTCAGCGATCACGTAGCACAAGCACTCAGGAAGTGCTCGATGATTTCGTCTTGAATTCTGCGTGCATCCATTGTGGAATCGCCGAGTGTATATATCAAAATGTTCAACTCCCATGTACTGCCCAACGTTCTGTACTGTAGCACAATATGGTACCCTATGAAAGGATTTGCGATCTAAGCAAAAGAAATTGCCAGATCAAACACTGTCCGAAGCTTGTACTCATGGAGAATCGTCTCCGTCATCAACCATCCCCATTTGAAGATCGCCACGGAAGAACTGCCTTAGCCCTATGTTAAAGAATAGGGACTTGGGAACCTCTTCCGTACCGGGTTTCATTTATCAATCGAATAAATGCGTTTCACGATAATAGTTGGGGCACTTCTTAGGCAGGGGTGCACACGAAGACATGAAGCTCTCCCAGGGGTGCGCGGAACGAAAAAGGTTGGGAACCACTGCTCTAAGGCGTTCGACTGTCTCCCGTACAGCAGATTTCTTTCAAAGCTCAATGGAATGGGGGTAGTTGAAAATGCTCATAGAGTTTTGTCGTCGTACTTTGAGAACAGATCACAGCGACTCAGCTGCGGTGTCCGCGGATCGGATTCTGTGGAGATGTCATGTGGCGCCCCTCAAGGTGGCGTTCTTGCTCCTCTGGCGTTCATCCTTTACATTAATGATCTACTTGTAGAAATGAGTTGTGAGCACGTCATATCAATTGGGTACGCTGATGACACTAGCTTCCTACTTAACTTCGCATCCAAGGTGGACACCGGGACGATCGAGAGACTTCTGAGTCGTGTTCAGAAATGGTCAGATTCAAAGGGGGTTCTTATCAATGCGATAAAATGTAATCTGATGACTTTCGGACACCAGAGAGAGAGGCCCAAACCTACTGTCAGAATACATAGTGGATCTGATCATGGGGGTGTGTGCCCTTGTCCTGTTGTGTCCTGCGTTCATGAGACGAGGTACCTTGGTGTACTCATTGATGGAAAACTATCTTGGAAATCCCATGTCGAACAGCTTGTCAAAAAACTCAGACCTCCGGTAGCCTGTATTGCCAAACTAGGTAGAGCGGCTTCTACCGGAGTTGTCTCGCAGGCGTATCGTGCGCTCTTCGAGTCTCATCTAAGGTACGGCATCCCGGCGTATGGGTCGGCATTCCGCTCGGTGTCAACCCCATTTGAGAGAATCCAGGATTGTTGTACAGTGGACCCCCGTTTTATGCGGTTTCTGCATCCGCATAAAACGAATTTTACCGCATAAAACGGGGGTCGGTCAGAAAACGCCAAAATTGCTTCCAGAACTCCGTATGGATAATCCAGGAGACTGCAGTGAGCAATCTCGAGCGGTATTTCGAGCTTTTGGTGAACTCAGACTCCCCTAGCCCAATCGGGTCCTTCTTGGAGTGGATTGCAAATCTTCCCTTGTGCTGAAAGCGCTGTTAAAAGAATAGTTCTCGAGTCGAGTTGCGTGTGACTGGCAGTGAATTGTTTCAAATAATCGAGAGCCGGCAGAAAGGGTGATCATTTACTTTACTAAAACCTATATCGTAACTACGTAACAATCATCAAGGATTAGCAACTGCCTCCTTGAGAACATCATCCAAGCTCCCTGTCAGTCATATCGTCTTGTATTCCCCAGATGCTAGAGTATAGTTTCACTTTTGGATCATGTTTCATACGGATTCTACTTCCATGCGGTCGAACTTGAAACTCGACCATGTTACGGATTTGGGAGATATGGAATGGCAACTAGTCGATCTGAGAATGACGTTCAAAGAAAAGTGGTGTCAAAATCGTAATCCATCGGCTCGGCCCTTGAGGCAGAAGTCTCATTTTGTGATGCCGTGTTGAGCCTCTCAAGTTGCTTGAGCATGTCTTGATATAGCTCAATCGATTCGTTGAGTGCTTTCCGGAATCTCAGCGCTCTGATCATGTTGCTATCCCACGTTTCGATCCTGTCCTGCACGTCGGAAACGTCTCTCAATATCTGCGAAAGACGCTCGACTGAGAGATCGCCTACTGATGGCTCCTCTTCAACCTCTTCGTCATCGTTTTCAGAGAGATCTTCTCCCTCTCCCTCGCCATCATCGAACGAAGACGTTGATGCTAAGGCACTCTCAACGTCCTCTCGTGACAAATCAAAGAAATCAACGCCTTTCATGGAATTTCCGAGCACGACTATCTCATCCATGGTTCTGTCTCTGAGGTTTTGCAAGGTCGCTTCCGATGCCTGGCTGATTCCGGGCCACAGCTTGTGCCAGCTACCGCGGATCGTGTCTGGCTTCATCTTATCGAGAGCGGTTTGAACGCTGCTGAGGCAATTCATTCATTCATAAGCTCTTTTTATTAAAAGGTGAATAGTTTAGGGTCAATGCTACCCTGAGATACTTTCGTGCAAAGTCTCCAAGAGAACAAATTGTTTATGAGGTCTGTTCGCGATCGTGAATTGCCTCCAGTATTCTTTCACGGAATATTCCCCTCCTGCATCCATCCGGCCGACGAGATGTTTCAGAGTGCTGCTCATATAGAGGGCCTTGAAGGCCCGAATCACACCCTGGCCCATGGGCTGGATCAGGGATGTGGTGTTCGGAGGCAAGAACTCGATTCGGACTCCGCCGAAGGCGAGATTCCTGCCGTGGCCGCTTGCGTTGTCCAGCAGCTGGAGGACTTTGAACTAGATGCCTGTTCTCGCTAAGTGAAGTTGAACTTGAGGTATGAAACTCTCGTAAAACCACTTCGAAGTGAGCTCCGTTGTGCCCATGCTTTTTTGTTGTGCATCCAGTGCACTGGTAGAAGATTCTTGTTCTTGTTCTTCAGCGCTCTGGGGTTCTTCGACCTGAAGATTATGGAAGGTTTCAGGAGGAGGCCAGCGGCATTCCCGCACATGATGAGGGTGAAGCGCCCTTTGTGATCTTTCGAGCCACGAGTTTCGACTTCATCCCTGAGAGCGTAAGTTCGAGATGGCATGCGCTTCCAGCAGAGTCCAGTCTCGTCCATATTGAAAACGTGTTCCGGTGCGAAGTTGCCCTCAGCGATGATTCCAGGAAAAACATGCTGAACGTAATGGAGAGCTCCCGACACATCAGCGGAGGCGGCTTCGCCGTGTAGTACCCTGCTCGTCAATTCATGCCTGAGGGAAACGAGAACGGAAGCGTTACGTGGAGCGATTCGGGAGACAGTCATTCCAGGGAATGCGGAGATCATTGCCGGTATGGTTTCAAAACTCAAAACTGTGCAGCCCACACATGAACCTTCCGTCGCATACGTACCTCTTCCGGAAACGGTCGAACCATCCCTTGCTAGCGGTGAACACAGGAAGCGAATCGCATTGACTACTCTCTACGACTTCTTCGAAGATTCGCTTGGCCTTCTCCCGTATGATGTTCGTATCCAAGGGGACTGCCTTCTCTCGACTCCTCTTAATCCATTCTACCAGAGCGGATTCTGTGCGGAGCAGAGCTTCGTTGCGAGTGGTCATCGCGCGTTTGACTCCTTTTCCCAAAGTCATCGCCGAGGCTGCTCGTATGTTGCTGGCGTTGTTTGCGATACCTCCAATAGTTGATTCATCGAGGGACAAGTCACGTCTCACGCTCGCCTCGGTCTCGCCTGCCTATAGCCTATCCAGAATCTCCAATTTATCCACAATGCTGATCGCACGTCTCTGTCGCTTAGTTTTCGTTGCATCCGTAGCTTCGTCGACTCTTGGTCTCTTCGTGGGTGTCATTCCAATTCACTTCTAGGAAAGGCTCGACTTGCACTTCACGACACTTACTCGATGGAGCTCCGAACGCTGCTGTCGGCAGGCGTTGACAACTCCAAGAAACATGAAGATGGGCATCTTCTGATTTCGAACGCGCCTAGTGCGACCGGAAATAATGTGTCACCACATTTGTATCCTGATCGGATTGCAGTCGCCACCGACAACGCGACGAATCCATCCAAAGAGATGCACTGAGATGCGACAGAGCATTGGCATTCGACTCCAAGAAGGACCCGATTGGGCTAGGAAGTCTGAATTCATCAAAAGCTCGAAATACCGCTCGCGATTGCTCACTGCAGTCTCCCGGATTATCCATACGGAGTCTTGGAAGCAATTTTGGCGTTTTCTGACCGACCCCCGTCTTATGCGGTAAAATTCGTTTTATGCGGATGCAGAAACCGCATAAAACGGGGGTCCACTGTATTAGAATAATTGCCAAAAAGTCACGTGGCTCTTCCACCGAAACACTGTACAAGAGGTTCGGCTTCTTGCCTTTCCGCAAGCTCTATATTTCTGTACTTCTTAAGCATATGTAGACGAGGCAGCTTGAAAGCACCAAAAAGTTGGAGGAGGATAATATGCCTGACCACCAGCATGCCACAAGGGGTGCCCAGTCTCGCCACGTCCGCATAGAGCGTACTAGAAGATTATATACCCTCCAATACTTGTCTGTGCCCAACTCCCTCCTCTAATCAGTGAGATTGGACTGATTTCCGAGTCTCCGAACGAAAAATAAATATCAATGAATTTGTCGAACAACTAACACGCAACGAAACAGATCTTTTGCTCCCTTGAACAAACTCTTGTGGTGGATGCTCCCTCCTCCACCGCACCCCCCTTGAAAACTTCTCCACCCGATACCACGGACAGGGCCCAGCCCTCGTGGATATGATACTCATCTACTGTAAAGTTGATGAAAAAAGGAAAATATATGAATAATAAACTGGGTTGTATTGTAGAAAAAATTGGAGCACCGGGTCAATGTATACGAGAAATAACACCGGTCCGAGCACGGATCCTTGGTGGACCCCACGTTCAACAGGAAACGAATCCAAAAGAGTAACAATCATAGGTGACAGAGAGGAATCGGCCAGACAAGTATGATTGGGACCAGGCAACAGAGGATCCATCAAAACCTGCCTTGGCAAGCAGAGATAACAATATAGGATGACTGAGACAACCAAAAGCATTTGCGAGGTCAAGAAAGATGCCACAGACAAGCTGGCTGTCATCCAGACAATCGGGAACGAACTGCCGAATCTCACAGAGGGCAGTATCCGTCGAATAACCAGGCCGGAAACCATTTACCAACCAAGTACGAGGACGCATTTCTCGAACACCTTAGAAGGGAAAGGAGTAATGCTGATTGGGCGATAGCTCGACGGGACATCACGACCACCCTTCCCTTTGTATGTACAGAGGAACAACTGCAGCTCTCTTAACGGCAGATGGGAATACGCCCGACCCTATTGAAAGTAACGCTACGGGGATACAGATGAATCCCATGCAATCAGACAAGATTTTAGAAGGAACGCCGACGGGAGCATGCTTAAGCAAGGTCTTTATACCCTTACAGACATCGATAACAGAGGTAGGATTAATGAATTTGAGAGAAAAGTTGAGGGAGGGTTCCGCAGGAAATATAGGTGCACTAGCGTACCCGCTCGCGCTCCGCCGCGAGAGAAGACGGAAAGGTTGAGGCAAAACCGAGTAGTTCTTAACTGATAAGCATCCGTTTATTGTCCGTGGAACGTAACTGATTCAGGGTTTCCCAAGTAACCAGATTATTGTGGTCCTGGGGTGAGCGTTCCTATATCCAACTCTTGAAATTACAGTAGTGGACCTTCTTTGGTCCACCAGCTTTCTTGTTCGTCTCTTCATTCGTTCGTGGGTTTATAATCCTGATAGAGTAATCATATCCCACCTGTCCCGTCCAGAACAAAAGTGGATACTGCAAGGGATCTTAGGACCGATGAGTCTCTGCTATACGTTTGATTTCCCCGTTCTGTCGATTGAGTACAATATCACGTCGATTGAGTACAATATCACGTCGATCGAATACTCCACCGACAACTACGATTGCCACTTCATTCCCTGTTGGAGAATTGAATCGTCTTCCATGCTCGCCGGCTAACGTTTTGTCATTTCTGACGACTACAACGTAATTATCAGCCGGCAGATGTTCAAGTGCGGTCTTGAAAAGTCGAACCGAATCGTTATAATTATGGAGGAACACTTGCAACCTCACCACAAGATCCCGATTCGTATCAGGACTTTTTCGTCAGTTGAACCCATGGTATACATGCAAGAATTCATGTTCGCCATCCTCCAAAGGTGAAAGAGACCCTGCAAGGTGGTAAATCTGACCTCGAACTTTGAAACACGGCATGAAATTCTCCCGAACGATTTCGGTCGCGCTGAAAGAAGTCATTGGAAACATGAATTATACCCACGAATATTCCCCAGATAATGTCCCGACTCCCTTGATCGACCAGCGATCAACGATGCCAACGGCTCGGGTGGTACACCTAAGTCGGGTAATCTAACCTGCCCCTTTCCACAACGCGCCCCCTCAGCCTCATACCTGAATTGCATTGCATGACGAAACCCACACTCTGTGTTCATTTCCCCGAAAACCACACTCGGATGACTACTAAAATCGCAATTGGGATCATAGTGCAGTGAAACACATTTCAACCCGCGATGGATTCCACCTCGCAGATGCCTTATCCGAGTCCTTTGACCTTGCGTCCGTGATTTCCATTCCTGCCTCGTCTCGTTCAACCGAGCCTCACTATGTCGTATGCGATCGGTATATAATCTGTTCATTCGTTGGTCGCTCGCTTCATTCCCCCGCACTGTTCAAGTCCTATATAATCTGTTCATTCGTTGGTCTCCTGACCATACTCCGAAAATCTCCTGATGTTCACCCCATCCCTCGAACCGTCGTTCTGAAATGTTCCAGAACAACACCCCTCGTCTCTCGGCAGTTCTTTGCAATTCTTTGGACTCCACCAACTCTGTCACCTCCTGTAGATCCTGTACCTCCAAAAGTGAGTCTCCTAACTGTGATCCGGAAGAAGATCTGTTTTCCGTCTACGAATTTACACTCCGGCCCACTCCCCGAGCCCCGAGTCGGGGCCCCCGACCGATCCTTGCCGTCGGTCCAAAGACTCCAACGACACCTCGCGTGGTGTACGTTCATGACCTGAACGATTCCCGAGTCTTCTTCCCTCCTTCATTCTCTTCGCAGCACGTGTGCTCCTTTTCATTGCCACTCGTTGAGGAAGCATTGCTCGAGTTTCCGGTCCGCCCAGTGAAATTCCGATCCGCCAAGTGGACTTCGTTTTTGAAGTGGAGTTACATGTTCCACTCGACAAACTCGACAATTAACCGACAACAACGAAGACCCACAATAACACAAACTTTCAGTATTACGTACGGATATCATGTTCGTTAAATGTGGAAAACGTCCGTAAACCTCCTTCACGACGTCCTCCATTATCTCAAGAAGTTTCAAAATTACCGAATGAATACTTTCGGAGTCTATGAAACAGGACCACAGTGGAACAGACGCATATTCATTTTTATATGTTTAGATAGCCAGCGGGATATGTAGACGAGACGAGATTAGCGCTGAACTGACTTTTAACAGTGGACTCACCTAATACAACACCTAACACCTAATTCTGGAGAAGAAGAGTGCGAAATGATTTAGGGTAGCATGCAGAACACTAGCAGAGACATCGCCAGGAAACAATGGAACATTATCACGGACACGCCCAGATGCAGAATTAACAAGCCTCCAAAGCTTAGATGGAGAACCACCAGCAGGCGCTTATGCAGGATTTTCTGTCGGGGGGGGGGGGGGGGCAAAACCGTTTCAATGGGCCGGGGAGCGATGATGATGATGATCCCTGTAACGAGGGTCTATGGGACGGACATGGCTGTCGGGAGGGGCCATGGCCCCCTTGCCCCCCCCCCCCTGGTCACGCTACTGACCACCAGCCTTAGCCAATAGCCCACGGGTAAACCGGTGACGCGCTGTCTTGACGCACCTGCGGTATTGGAACAGGTGAGTGTAGTACGTATGCGTATGCACAACGGAACGGGTGCCAAAGTATCGAGTGGCATAGCAGTTGAGCTTGCGGCTCAGTTTCGACAGAGAAGGAGTATACCAAGAAGCTGTTCTGGTCTGAGAACGCGAAGGGACGAGAGGGAAGCATTTATCGTAGAGCATGAAAAGGTGATCAGAAAAAAGGGTCTCGGCAGACCGTCGGCACTTTTGGCCCCCTGTCTGATTTTCGACCGGTGTCGAGTGGATCGTTTTCCCCGTGAAATTCTAAGAATCTAGGGCCAGACAGAGCTCCTCAGAACGCATTCTTACCGTTTCGATCGAGCAAAACGTCTTTCGACGTCTCGACCGAGAACTCGGATTCGCGAACTTCAAACGCTGATTACTCCGCCAATTAGATAAACTGGCGAGTTCGTGCAAAGTGTTTTGGAAAGCTCTCGAAAGCAGCTTTCCGATGTCGTAGACCGATTGGATTTCCCACCCGGTCTCGTGGGTACACAAAGTGGATCTTCGAAATGATTGCCTAGCTCTAAAGGTGGAGGTGGACCAATTTCCGCCATATCCCATAAGTAAGGCACTTTCAAGGCGAACTCAACGCACTTTACAGATTTTAAAACTATTTTGGGGACCAAGGTTAAATCAACGAAAAACTGTACCCAAAGCATAGAATTCATCGACTTTCGGGCTAAAACTCCGCACTGATTAAGGCTAATGGGCTCTGAGCCTGAGAAAACTATGTTTTAACATGAAAGCCATGAAGCCGGATGAAGTTCGAGTTAAAAAAACACACATGTTCGACCGTGACACATGATACTTTGATTTGGTATCTCAAAATCGCAAATCGTTTCTCGTGGCCAAAGTTGAAGCAAGACGTGGCAGCGTACGTGAAGTCGTGCGTGGTTTGCGGGAGGAATAAGGCAAAATTCCGGCCGAAGGTTGACAACATGTGTCTAAGGTCGAATGATGGTCCGCCCATGCATACGATTCACCTCGATTTTGCTGAGTTGTCGAAAACCAGTGGTCCGGGAACGAAAACGCGTGCTTTTCTCGTCGCAATCGATCGCAACTCCAGATTCGCGGCGGCCCGCGCCGGGCGCGAGAATGCCGAGGCAGTCATCGATCTCTTGAGCCAGAAAGTTTTCGCAGGAACACGTGTTGTAGTATCAGATCACGCGAAAGTCTTCGAAAGCAAGAAACTCAAGGAGTGGGCTGGACGTAACAACATTCGGCTCTCTCAAGGTACAGCTTATAATCCTCAATCGAACGGGCTAGCTGAGCGGTTAATACGTGACCTAAAAACATTCATGGCCATGTATCCCATGCACCCGGGTGGTTGGAAGAGGAGTTTGGAATCAGCGGTGCGGCACCATAATTATTCCCACTGCAGCACAATTGGATGTTCGCCGCTTTTTGCTTTGAAGAAACAAGTGCCGTATTTGCCCGCCGATGAAAGGTTGGGCATACGGGGAATTGTGCGTTTGAGTGAAAGGAGGAAATCTCCCGAAGAGGAGCGTGCCGTAAGACAAAGGCAGAAGCGACATTTCGATGGGAGACATTCTTCAAAGGTACCTAGTTTCGCCATCGGAGATTCGGTGTTTGTTCGAGTTGGCAACACATTGAAGTACGACGGCCCGTTCAAAGTCGTGAAAGTCGAAAAGTTTGATGGCATACCTAAGCGAATTTCGTATGAAGATGGACAGCGCTGCATAAAGACCAGCGCTCTTAAGAGGGTTTTCAAGTTTTGTCCCAGGGGAGACAATTCTTTTAGGGGGGAGAGTGGCGGCCCCAGGGGCAGCCCTATATAAGATACAATAAACACAACGAAGTTAGTCTCAAGCTAGAGGCTTTCACTTCGTTAAATGTGGAAAACGTCCGTAAACCTCCTTCACGACGTCCTCCATTATCTCAAGAAGTTTCACAATCAACGAATGAATACTTTCGGGATCCATGAAACAGGACCAAAGTGGAACAGACGCACATTCATTTTTATTAGTTTAGATAGAGTCGCAGCGAGCTAACCGGACCTAGTCATGAGGTAGCCGCGGGGCTCGAAGCCAGCGCATGGGCTAGGAAAGGTTAGGTTAGGTTAGGAACGCTCAAAACTGAGTCGATTTAGCCAATTCGGCGTTCGATTCCTCTTCCCTCTCCAAGATGGCGTCTCGATGTAAACACGGCGGGCGGGTCTAGGCCATAGTCCCCCACAACAAAGCATTGTTTGCATTCCGAGCAGACGAATGAACGCATTTTGATCACATATGTCAGAGGCGGGCGGTCGCGGAGCCGGCGAAAAGCGAGTAAATCTCAGCGGCGAGTCCGCTGGTTTGGCGGAGCGAACTCACGTTCTGCGCGGCAGGCCATAGGCGTCGCTCGCGGTTCAACTGAGAGATGGGCAGATGAGTTTTTAGGGGGAACGCTGGCTCGAATGGTTGTTATCAATGCTCTCACGATTTTATTCAGGCATTAGAGTTCACTATGACATGCATTTGAGAATACAAGGTCTATGGCACGAATGATTCGGGCTCGATATCTCAACTCCACCGAAACGTCGCAGACCTGGGGCATGTCGCTACTGCGAAACTGATGCATACTGAAAATACTGGAGAGCTGGGGCTGATTTCCCCACTGGGAAGAGTTTTTTGGCAACAAATCTTGCAAGAACTGAGTAGGCCTTTCCCGTAGAGTCCGCATGATGAGAGAAATGGAATTCCTCCCTCATCGCCTCAGTCGCCTCGATGGCCAAGGGCATAGGAGTTTGCCGTTAAACTCTTTTCCGAGGGGAAAAACTTGGGAGGCGAAGAGGAACTTGCACTAGTTTCTTAGTACCCACATACCATTGCCCTGCGACGTTTCGGGGAGCAAAAGTATTGAGTCCGAATCACTCGTGCCATGAAACTTTCATACTCATATGTAGCTGTCTAAGAAGATGTATCTCAGAACTCTACCGGGTACTGTTGCGTTTGGCGACCGCACAGAAATACTCGCCAATTTGGCGGATTCTCAGAAAGCTGCGCCGGCGGTGGAGAGCACGGCTGCACTGCGGCGGCCGCAGCTTCCTTAGTCAACAGAGCCATGTGCGTCGATTAACAACTACGCCTACTTTCACGGAATTTCAACTGTTTCGTCTGTCGGCACTGCTCTGGAATCGTTATTCGCCATCTACTAAGCCTACTCTAGATCCCTAATCCCACTGGAAATATTTGACTGCTCGCGCCGGTGGCTATTGCCCTGACGTAGCCTGGGCCCTCCAGCCGCGGTCCTTGCGGGTGCTTATTGTCGGCCCCCGAGCGAAGCGAGGGACACTTGCTAGCAGGCGCCAGGAGTCAGGAGCCTGCTAGCCATTGTCCCTCGCTTCGCTCGGGGGTCGATTATAAGCACCCGCAAGGACCGTGGCTAGGAGGCTCATGCTGGCTCGGCTGTTCGTGCTGGTTTTCAAACCTACGCGCCGGTGCCATCGCCCTTTCCCTGCTGGGTGTGCTGCCTCGCTTACCGTCCCGGCTCCATTTCGCGGTCTCAAGTCGCCACCGAAACCCGTGCGGTCGCCAAACGCAACAGTACCCTCTACCGCCTACACAAAATTGTGAGGGCATTGATAATTTCCTTCCGAGCCAGCATTCCCCCCTAAATTTAATTCGCCCATCTCGCAGTTGAACCGCGAGCGACGCCTCTTGCCTGCGACGCAGAACGAAAGTTCGCCCCGCCAGCACAGCGGACTCGCCGCTGGGATTTCAGCTTTTTTGTTGGCTTCTGCAATCGCCCGCATTGGCTACATATGATCAGAATGCATTCATTCGTCTGCTCGAAGTGTAAACAAGGGTTTGTGGTGGGGGACTATGGCCGGCCTCGGCAAGAGGATCGGGTATAGGCAATAAGGCCCCAATGCTTACATCGAGGCGCCATCTTGAAGAGGGAAAGGGAAGATGAGAATCCACCGAGCAATTGAGTTAACCGATTCAGTTTTGAGCGTTTCTAACCTAACCTAACCTGTCCTAGGCCATGCGCTGGCTTCGAGCCCCGCAGCTACCTCACGATTAGGTCCGCTTACCTCGATCAGACTCTATAATTCATATCCCTCTCCCTCTTCAAAATAGCGCCTCGATGTAAACATTGGGGCCCTATTGCCGAGTCTAGGCCACAAGCCCGCCGTGTTTACATCGAGGCGCCATCTTGAAGAGGGAGAGGGAAGAAGAATCGAACGCCGAATTGGCTAAATCGACTCAGTTTTGAGCGTTCCTAACCTAACCTAACCTTTCCTAGCCCATGCGCTGGCTTCGAGCCCCGCGGCTGCCTTATGACTAGGTCCGGTTAGCTCGCTGCGACTCTATAATTCATATCCCTTTCCCTCTTCAGAATGGCGCCGCGATGTAAACACGGCGGGCTTATGGCCGCCTCCCCTATTGCCGGGGTGCATGCCATTTGGCCTACGCTCCAGAAAGAATGGACGCATTCGGGGGCTGCGCGCAGCGCGGCAAGTTCAAGACTTGTAGGGTGCTGAGCGGGTTTACGTCGCGTAGCAGCAGCCGTAGAGGATCGCTGCTCAGATTTGTCCAATGGATGTAACTGACCAAGGTTTGACGCGAACTGTCGGCTAATATAACTTTGCCTGACATAATTCCTCCGCGCGTCCTTTGCGAAATGGAATAAATGAAATTCGAGCGATGGAACATGGAATGGAGCTGTCCCAGAAGTGTAAACAGATGGGAGAACATGAGATACGAACCGCAACCTTTCATAGGCGGTAGAATTTGGAAAAAATGTTGATTGACGTCGTCCACGACAGCAGAATGGGGAATCGAAGAGTCTTCAATCATGTCATGGGTGATGCGACGATCTCCAAAACCACCCGCCGGTGGTTTCGATTTACGCGTGCGCGGTTGAAAAAACTCCAACAACTCAGTTATGGCATCAACCATTCACCACATCGCAGCCGTATGGCATCGCGCTCATACTCCCGCGCTCATGCCATCTCTCGAAGAGGGGAGTCTCTGGACTGTTAGACTCCATAAGGAGCTCCCGACATTCGCATATAGATTTCATGGCTCTTTTGCCTCGATTTCAGCAGCCGGATACTTCCTACGTCTTGAGATCCATCATATTGTTCGACATTTTCCGTCCAGACCCATCTACAATTTCCCTTCGACAAGCATCCATCGCGGCTATTATAGACGGTTCCGCCGCTCCACGTCCGCTACGAGGTCAACCCGCTCAGCACCCTACAGAACTTGAATTTCCCGCCCTGCGCGCAGCGCCCGAATGCATCAATCCGCTCTGGAGCGTAGGCCAAATGGCATGCACCCCTATTGCCGTCTCCGAGAGGATCCAAAACAATGTTTGTTGACGTCATAAATTCGAGGGAGAGGAGGAAGGCACGGCGCGCCAAGCTTGTATTTTCAAGGGTGCTACGACAACACTAGGATCGGGGCTCGGATCGGAACCGAGATTCGAACGGAGAGCGTAGAATTTCATGCAATATCATGTGCCAACGCATTTTCAGTGGTGGCTTCATAGGGTCCTCAGCTGCGAGAATTCGGAGACTCCCAGACTGTACGGAAACCCCGAAGTACCTCCGCGCTTGAGCGCACGAAGCCTGTTCGTTCTTTCAAATGCTCCCGAACGTGCCCGCTAATTGGGAAAAGCCTGCTAATTGGAGCGAATATGGTAAGAGTTATCTGAACCTTCAAATGATATGGAGCTGCTGAGATATCATAAATGAAAACACGGCGTCTTTCGAAGCGCAGTTGACGAGACCGTAGGTTTATTCTCGCGAAACTCGAGGTTCCTCTCTTCCGCTGCAGTGAGGTATTAGGTATTGGAGTGTGGTCTTCGCGACACTAATAGCTCCATGAGGAGGGAGCCAAAGAAGGGTCACAACCGAGACACGGGTGTTCATCCTTCGTATTGGCGATCGGAGTTTTGGATAGATTTCTCGTTTAAAAACCGTTGCCGGTAGTGTACACCTTCAAAGCTAAATTTGGCAACATTTCGCCTTCAGTTCTCATCCGAATCAGCCACCGCTTGGAAGGTTCGTCCATTCGTCCCGCGGTATTAGAGAGCGCTGCCGTATTTCTGAGATCATTCGCCGGCGGAAGTCCCTCATGTCAGCTTCTGTAAAATCAATCTTGGCTCGCCGAGCTACGTAATCGGCGTACTTTAATGCAAATACGCCGCAATCGTACCAATTGGATTGCTGCGGCTCTCTTATCGTGTACGAAAGCTACCATTCTGCCGGATTGGGTACGGCGTTGTTCTTTCGGGCAATTTCGTCTACCAGAAAGTCACGCAGGACGAGGAGGCATTCGTCGTTCTTGTTCGCTTTCGAATCCATGTATATGATGTGTCTCTTTCGCACATCTATTGCAACCATGCACCAATGATTGTGCAGGAACACAGGCACCAAGAGGAGATCGTAATCGAGTATACTCTCGCCTCGTGCCCACTTACGGGCGGCCTCATAATTTTTTCCCACACCCATCAGAGCCAGCAGGAAGAATGTATCGAATGCGAAAGTCTCCGGTAATCGCGGATCTTTCCTATTCCTTTCGACGATGAGGGACGGATAAGCGTTTACGATGACATCGTCCAGCCATCTGGTCCCTTCAAGAGTTCTCAGATTGTCTTCCATCACGGTGTATCCGATGATTCTGATCTTCCGATTTTCGATCCTTTGATTTTGATCCGCTGAAGAAGTTTCTTTGTCATCGTATGTTCTTGCTCTCACGGGTTCTAGAGTGACCCTAGGCGGCAACTGAAGTTCGCTGTTGTCGACGGACATGGGCTGCAGACAGTAATTATGATCGTCGAGAACATCCTGGGGATTGTGTGGTACTTGACTTTCTTCCATATCAGCCAGCGACTCCTGTGTCTGCTCCGCTCGTCGCGGCGTATCTGGGTCGTGTGTGACAAGTAAACATATGTTTTGGTAAAAAACAATTGCCGATCCCGCTATGATGGATGGAAAGGCCTTGGTCCAAGAAGTAATACACGACATAGCTAGCCGGCTATCAGGCCCTTCTTGATAGTTAAAACGGTCGAAAACTTCAGGAGAGACCTATATGAGCAATTTTCAAATGCATGCCATTTCGCTCTCGACGGGGCTAGCGAGCTGATTCTTCCACCATTTTCAAGAGAATTTCGTCCTCTTTCAGATGGTTTTTTGTAGAAACTTTTGAGCTTTTCTAGAGCACTTTGAAGGTATCGAATAAAACGTGAGAATTCCAATAGAAAACACACCGCACAGTGGCGTTTTCCAATGACGGCTAGTGCACGTTTTCCATTAGGGTTTCCACGTTTTTTTTTGGTATTTTCAAAGTGTTCCAGAGCAGCGAGTATTCGTCGTAGAAGGTTCATCAAAAAACCATCTGAAAGAGGACAAAATTCTCTTGAAAATGGTGGAAGAATCAGCTCGCTAGCCCCATCGAGAGCGGAATGGCATGCATTTGAAAATTGCTCATTCCAGGTCCCTCCTAGAGTTTTTGACCGTTTGAACTATCAAGAAGGGCCTGATAGCCGGCTAGCTATGTCGTGTATTACTTCTTGGACCTTGGACTTCTTGGACCTGAGCTGCGTCTGTAACAAAAAGCATTTCTGAGCTCCATATCAATACGATCGAGATATTGTCAGCTCTATTCAGATAGAAATAGGCTAGAGAGCTCTGAGGACGAGACAAAAGTACTCACTTATCATGGCTCAAAAGGCTTCCTCTTCTAGATCAGAGATATCTGATATGCATCCTTCCGAAGCAGTTTCCGTGTCGCCGTCTGAGTCCCGTTCGAAGCGAACGAAGGAGCATTCATTTGAAGCGCGATCCGTGTCGTCGTCATCGGAAACACAGGAACTGCAGGAACACTCATCGTGTCCGGATGATAGAGTCGCATGATCGTAGTCGCCATTCCAACCGCCATCAATCGTATTTCCATCTCTTGCAAACTGCGGCTCTGTCCTGACATCGTCTGCCGTCGCCACCGGGCCCTCATCCTTCGGAACCGCTCGACTCGTCTCCGCTGGATCAACCTCTTCGTCGGACAAGCCGCGTCTCATTGCTGAGGCACCCACCCGGTACTTGACAACCTCCAAGAACTCCATCGCGTTGATTTCCCCTTCGTCCAATTCTTGCCAGGCATCCGAAATTTTGACCTCATTCAGTTTGGTCGCTCGGCTCGGTCGAGAGCGGATGAACCGGAGCCCTTCACTGTGGATTTCGTAGTCTTGACGAACGTCTGTGGCCATATCCATGATAACCGATACAAGTGACCAGATTGGAGCATGCCGTCGGAGGCGTCGCTTCAATGTAGCGTTATTTGACTCCACTGCATTGTTTGTTCGAGCGATGAGCCTGTATACGGTGAGATTCCGGGGGCCGATTTGTGACATCCAGAAGCGACGGAAGTATCGCGTGAATTTTATGAACGCGGGATGAATTGCGGGCGACAGCTCGGACAGCTCATCGAAAGCTGTTTGAATCAGGTTCGATGGTAGCAAGGGCAGAGCGCAGAATCTCAGGAACATTTTGAAAATGGGACTGGGCTTTCCGGGCTTTCGCAGCTCAGCTGCCAAGCCGATACTCGGCGAGCTTATCTTCCGAACAAGACTCTGGGCGAAATGGAAGAGACATCCATGGATCTGGGCCTCGGGAAATTCCCTTTGCACTGCAAGTCTTATGGCAGCGTCCCAGTCGGCCATGAAACTATGAATATTGAGGCGAGGACATGCGTCCTTCAGGCACCTGAAGACCCATTCATAGGCTTCGCTGTCGTTGGACGAATCAGAGCGCAAGCTACCAAGCCTACGTACCCTCCCCAGTTTCCATGTAGCGTGAATAACTGGGTGGCTAGTTTCTTCGGAACGACTTCGTACGTGGCATCCGCATGGACCATCGTGGCCTCTCCGATCAATTCCAGTAAACTGTGAGTCGTGAGAACGAGGATCTTGAGTTCAGAGTTGTAGTAACTCAGCATTCGATGTTCGCCGTTATCCGAAAGCGTGAAGCCTGCCATGACCCTCGTTTGGATGGCAAGGTGTAATTCGAATAGGGATCCGACATTTTTCGGTCGTTTCCTTGACGCGACACCTCGACACGTGCGTAGAAGCCTCTCCACAATTATTTGTGAAGCTGGTCCCTGGGAGAGTTTTTGCCGTTTATTCAAGATCGCGTCGGCTGGCTGCAAGTGAGGGTTCTCATCGATATCCTTCAGGATAGAGTTCGTCGTTTCTCGGAACGTGACTCCATGTCCATTCTTGTCGGGTGGATGGTTGTGAACTCCGCGAACTTCTTTAATCAGCCCTGAAGTCTCGATTTTCGCGGTGACGCGACACTTTATGTCGGGTTTATTATGCTTCGCGCATCTGAGATTGTAGATCGTACCAGCAACGTTCATGTATCGGAGATGGAAGAAGAACTCTCCTTTTTCGCCGCTCAAGTAATGACCATTCCGATGGCACCAGATATCAGGCTCATCGAAGCGAAGACTTGAAACTCGGACGATGGTGTCAGTCCTCATTTCCATGGTGACAACGGACTCCGGCTGCGAAAATGACAACCTCCGTAATCTTGGCTGTTGACACGGACAACAGGCGATAGGGTAAGCATACCAATTATGGGGCACTGACCAAAAAAAAGGACAGTCAGGGGCATGTACCAGCTCTGGGACAAAAAGTGTCCCATAATTGGAGCATGCCCCGGATTGTCCCGAAGGTGGTCAATATCCCATAACTGGTATGCTTACCCTACTTATAACAGACATGATATGAAGGGATACGAATGATCGAGCGATTCAACTCACCGAAATTTCAAACACTCAAACGACTTTTGACGCGAAGTTCCCGGAAGCTCCATTCAATAGGACAGTCGACTCCGCTTAATTGGGGCTCCGGATAATCGGGGCGACCGCTTATTGGGGCCAAAAGCGGGATTCCCGAATATTTCAATAGAAAACGCTCCGGTTAATCGGGTTTTCACTCCGCTTAATTGGGATTTTTCGGATCCCAAAAGATGAAAATAGTCTCAAAAATCGGCTTTTCGGCGACTGTTTCTGGATTAGTTGTTTGCAAAGCGCGTCGAGGTCTCGCTTCCTGTGTCCAATGTCTGAACAATGTGACGTTCCCTACGCGAACGCTAAGATAGATACAGTTATGGTGATATGAAGCTGTGTCATTGATCTTTCTTTCGGTCGTTGCTTCGCATGCGAGAAAAACGGAGGATTTCGTTCTTCCAGGCTCTCGCTCGGTCACCCAGACCATGTTTTTTCGAGCGACCGCTTTATCGGGGCAACCGCTTAATCGGGCCAAAACGATGTTTTCCGACGAGTCCCGATTAAGCGGAGTCGACAGTATTGACATTTTCGGATTAGCAGACCTTGCTATTGAGGAACCCTCTCCCCCGGCTCAGAGAGGTCTGCTGGAGTTATTCTTCCTCCAACTCGAGACGGAATGTGCGATAGAGATCCCATGACAAAGATTTCCAAATCACTGTTTTCCAACAGCAGACCTGCGGGGGGGAGGGGGGGGGGGTGGCGATGTCCCTGCCCCCTCCCTCGATAGCCTGACCCCGAAGACAAACCCGCATAACCAGAGTCATGGATTTCCAACTCTACGGAAAGTCCTTGCATGGATAGCCTTCCAGGTCCGCGGGGGGGGGGGGACGTGATTCCAGCAAGTTCATTTTGGTGCGAAAACCGGATTACGACCGCCTGGAGGCCATCGCGAACGTCTTACGCGGGATTCCTTCGACGATTAGCCTCGACGAGTTCACTCCAGGCGAGATCGCTTCATTCAAGTGCTCACCTATAACGTCATCCGACGTTGAAAGAACTTTCTCGAAGTTGAAGCACATGCTGAATGATCGGAGACACAACTTTACTGCGGAAAACTTGAAGATGGCCCTTGTTGCATACTGCAACCATGTATGATGACGTTTTCGGTTCTCACTCTCATCAAATCGAAAGTGCATGAATGTGGCTTTTTGATGCATATTTGCCTTGTTTTCAGTGCATTTCTGCATGCATATTCTCGATTTTTTTAGTGCATGAACATTCGCACTCTAGAGATTACATCCATCAGCCGCCGTGCGTAACGGGAGGAACACCATGTTAACTTAATTCGAACCATCTTCGGACTACGATCTCCGGCTTGAAAACACGCTCTTGCTTCCGAATTTCATAACATTAATTTTATTGATTCTCCGGGGGCTATACGACGCAATCGAATCGCTACCATCGAAGCCACCTCCATTGAAATTGCGCTGTTCTTGAATCCTCAGCGTTCTTGTAGCCCGATAGCGTTGAGGAACATCAGCTGTCTTCCGAATGGAATTTCTGGTTCTCCAGTGCGGTTCCGCTGTCTCACAAAATAGGCTCTCATGACGAGCATTCCGACCCGCAGAGGCAATCTGCAACGAAGCTCATGGACATGGGCGATGCCCTGAGGTGGTTGGCGAGTTGAGTATTGCCAATCTGGGGAGCGGAGATTTTGTCGCCACGAGAGGCGGCGGGGTGGTGCGCGGTCCGGGCCTTGGCGGGCGTAGGGACGGAAGCGAGGCGCAGACGTGGAGGCGTCGTCGCCCAGAAGAACTTTCTTGTCTTTTCGGAGACGGTCGACATTCTTGGCGAAACTCGGACCAAGGAGCGACACACCGCGTTCAGTCTTGGCGGCGGAGATCGGCACCTTGAAGGCATAGCAGGCGAGCTCAACTCGCGCGGACTCGTTCAACTTGGAGCTGAGGATCAACGTTTTCGCGAGGTCAGACAGACGTTCCGCCAGCACTTTCGCGTCGAGGGGGGCACGGGATTCCGCGAGGTAGGACATGGCGTCCGCCAAGGGACGGGCGAGGAGGGCGTTGTGCTCAGCCAGCTTGACTAGGAGCGCATCAGCTTTGAGCGCAAAGAAGGATTTGTTCGCCTTGAGATGGGACTCCACGTCGTATAGCGGCTCCGGGTTGAGGAAGCGGAGTCCGCGTGGTTCAGGATATGCTTGGTTCAAGTCAGCATAGAGCTTCTGCGTGTCTTTCATATCAAAGAGGCGGCGGAGAGCCGCGACCACGGCAGGGCTGTAAAGACAGTGACGTGAGACAGACGTTGGCTGTCAGAGGCGGTCAGAGGGTAGGAAAACGTGAGTCCGATGAAGGAGTCGAGTACGGTAGGTTCGCTCACTTTACGGGCGTCTCGTGGGAATCGTCGAGGAGGCCTTCAAAGATGGCGGGGAGGGTGGCTGATTGGGGATCGGTGGTCTCATTCGGATCAGTCCCGTCGGCATGAATTTCAGGTTCTTCCTCCGAAACATCTAGGGGAAACTCCTCTTCGTTGTAGACGTCGTCCATCTAAAAGAGGAAGCGTGTAAGGGATTGCGAATCGCACGAAACGGGACGAGTACCGTTAGGCTTATGAGCGTATAGCAGGTCATGAAGAGTGAGAGGTCTATAACCGCTCGGCATCACGGCGGGTGCGTGGCATCGAGCCAGAAGAAGAGGCTCGGCATCCAGTTCCGAAGGAGAATGGGCATCGGCAGGATAAAACCAGCCGGAAGGTATACCAGGCCCGCGCAGAGCGCGGCGGTCATTGAGCACGTGCTTAGCACGTGGAGCGGTAGAGCTCGATAAATATGGTCATGTCAATTGACAGAACCTGAAACAAAGGGGCAGCGACTTACCTTAGGGATGAGGTGACACACACACCAGAGCTTGAAAACAGAAACCAAAAATTCCGGAAATTCCGAAAATGTTCGTCGCCAGCGCGAAGACGCGTGCGTAACCGCCAAGCGGAAAACAACAAGTGAGGGAGGGCACCCGTTTCACGACCACCCTCTCCTGTGTTGTTTTTCTTTAAAGACCGTCTAGCCGCCTACCGGATCACAATCGCTCTGTGCCCTCGGTGAACGATGGAACCCGACGACATGGAATAGGAAGATTGGCGTGGAATGGACGAGTATTTTCTGCCGCAGTCGGTTCCCAAAAACGGCAGCCTCAGCTCTCTCGATACCCTCCTGATACCAATCTCGAAACCGATTCCGACAGCGCGACAACCTCAGTGAGCAGCACCCGAAAATATTCGGATTTGGCGCGCCGTCGCTCTCCTCCTCTCCCTTGAAATCATCATCTTGGCCGGATTTGTTTTGGATGCTATTGCCTACACCCACTATGGCCACCTCCCCGGCGGGCTTGTGGCCTAGACTCACTTTTTCAGCTCGTGAACTTCAAAGCTCCAGACCATGAAGATCGGTATAGATGCGCCAATGTTCCACCCCAGACAGGTTAATATCCTGTCGGGGGTAGCGCAGCACTCGGATCGATGTGTCTGATAATGGCTCATGACAGTAATATATTCAAAACTGAATGAGTCGTTGAGCTCGCAATGACGTTCTCTATAGATTCGGTTCTCAAGTGTCTGGTGGAAAAGTTTTCAGTCGACTTAGTTGCTAACGCTCCTCAAGGGGCCGAGGTTCAATGTGTAGTCATCATCAAGGCAATCCTTCTGGAGAACGCAAGAGAGCACAATGGTGCCTCAAGTGAGATTGAGGATGACTTTCAAAGCACTGAAGACGCGGATGCTGACCCCGAGGTTGATATGCCCCAAAGTCCAGTGCCAGCTGAAGGTGAACATCTCGACGAGCCAGATTCCAGGACACATAAATGGACGCCGATAGAAAACAAATTCTCTCCCGCTCGCTTGGACAAAATTTGGTCTTTTTATCAGTCCAAAGGCAGAAGATCATGCCTCAAAAAATTCAACATCACCAGTAGCGGCGCCAGCACGACGCCTACGAAGCTACAGCTTCGTGAATCCCGGGGCTTCATAAAATTTTGAGACATGATTTTCCTCTGTGATTTGTGTCCCCCTTCAACACTTGTCTAACTCCTAGCTCCGGACCTCTGGATCGGTAGCTTTGACTGAACAGCTGCAAAAGAATCCAGACGAAGTCATCGATGGATCCACCAAAAGAGGCACCTAACGGGAGGCTCTCCTTCATGCTCTGATTCCTCTTCTCTTCCTTCCTTCGTGGGAATCAACGGGATATGTATCATGTATCATGTGTATGTAGCAGCAAGCTCCATTATTGAACCGCCGCGTGGCCGAGTGGAAATGTGCACATCGCAAGAATGCTTGAGGTTGGTGATGCGTGGCTTGCGCCCTCAGCTTCGTAAAAAATCTACCCTGGAGCCGCTACTGAACATCACATACTCTGAATTGAGAGCTGTCAGACGGCATTTCACTCAGGGAATCGGCGAGCACGTAAAATGTCAGAAGGTCAAACAATTTGTTGCCAAGGAGTTAGAATGAACGAGTTAGAATTCCCTGCCGTGTCTTCAGAAAAAGTCTAACTTATCTACAGGCTCGTCATGAGAAAGCCCAAGTCAACGCTCAACACATCCATTGCTGGGTCAGATCAGCCTGCGACGACATCAACCCCCGGCGCCAGCTGAGCAGCCCCTCATACCTGACCAGCTTGCGTAAACAACTCCGAATCTCGAGCCGGAAAATCACGCGGGTTGTGGGTCGAAGCTCGATGCAGAAGGAAGAAACGATCATTGAGAATGCGACCGCGTTCCTACTCGAAATCAACGATAAAATCGCGACCGCCAACCTGAGCGATAATTCCGTTCGGAATGCAGATCAAAGCGGGTTCGAGTACGATCCCATACGGAATCGCACACTCATGCACAAAGGGGAGAAAATTGTCGAGGCTCGGGTTGCGGAATCTAAAGCAGTTTCACATTCGTACACAATCCAAATTCATCTATCGAAAGGGGGTCGACTTGCAAAATATATCTTTATCTGTCTGCAAGAGCCCACGGGCAACAGTTTTGGTCCAAAGGTCCGGGAAGCGCTGTCTTAGCTGTTGTCTTCGTGTCAGAATGTCAAAATTAGTTGCTCTAAATCAGGGAAATTTACGACAGCCATCATGCAGCAATGGTTCAGTGAGGTATTTCTTGCGGACGTCGAAGACCAGTCTGTGCTGCTGTTGGACGCTTGGCCGGCCCAGGGACCGGCTGCCGAGTTGACTGCACCAGGTCTTTCGATTGAATACATTCCGCAAGGAGCCACTAAATGTATACAGCCTCTTGACGTTTACTTCGACAGTACTACTTTCGACAGTACAAGCTCCGCGCGTGCTGCACTACTGCACTGTTTGGTCGGTTAAGAGACTGCGCATTTTAGGGTGCTGTTGCGAGTGTCGATAGAAATCCATTCGGGGCGTTAACATCCCTGGCAGTCGGTGAGATACGCGTGCAGTGCCTGGTTCTCGGGCGGTCGGGACTGCTCAATATTAGGTTAGTTTTTGAGATCAACGGACTCGAGAGTTGGGGGGGTGTTGAGGGGGCATTGGCCCCTGAAACTGCCGGTCCTCGGACTCTTGAGGGCCGGTGACTCATGACACCCGCTGGGTGGCGCATGACTCATCGGTACACTGTTCGGGGAGCGGATGACGCTGCTTATGCACCCCTCCGGTAGTACGAAAGCAGTGGAGATCCCCGCTACCCTAGGTATACCCAATGGCGTACTAAGACGCCTACTTATGATATTTAAAAGGACTCATCCAGGCTATGTAACTAGGTACTAAATCCAATGAGGGGTGGAGCTATGCTACCCCACTACGATATAAAGAACCCTACTTCAATAAAATTTTTACTGTGGTGTCTCCCCTCTGTGTGAGACGTTCATCTGTGTGTGTTTGCTTTCGCTGCTTTGAGCTAAGCTTGCCTGCTCTCCTGAGCTGTTTCCGTGGTTCCAAGTTTTCACCTTCAACAGAAACGAAATTTCCGTTCTGCCCTCAAGGTAGGAAAGAGCGAGCGCCAAGGCGCTCTCCGCGGTCATCCGCGCGCTCGTGATCTCACCTCGAATTTGGAGGAGCTGTTGAGTTGTGAGCTGTTGGCAACTCAGGCGCACACTAGCTAGTCAGGAACATGCACAGGCACTTGCTCTTCTCTAGGCAGAGATCTGAAGACTCGTACTGAAGACGTTGATAGTGGACAGTGGTTTATTCAAGTCTATGCTGCGGTTTATAAAGGGATCTAGACACTGCGGTGGAAAGGAGGGACTTAACTAAATGGCTATACCTACATGGCACCCTATATCTACAGATTGTTGTCTCAGGGTAAGCACTGGGGTTCGATCTCTTAGCTAGAATCCTAGTGCTGCATCTTGTGCATCTCAAGTCGTGTGCGGAGCGTGAGTGCCTTCTGGGATGCTCCCGCTAATGAGCTTAGGATTGGCTCCGCCCAGTCTCGAGATTTCACGGTCTCCGAGAGCACGCGAACCACCGAAGGGCAGTCGCGTCTCAACAGGAGCCATCGCCTGGCGGCCAATCCCTTAGCGACTCCATCGTATGAGCCGAGACGCGGTCCACGTCGTGGTACCGCCGTTTGCTTGTCGCCAATGCACTGAATCAAATCCGTAAGTCGAGACGCCAACTCGACGATCTGTTCCGCCGACATCTTCTGCGGATCGAATCTGACCAGCCGTCACGACTCACGACACAGCCACCCGACACTTGAGGAACACAATGTGCTGACTCACTCTACTTTCTCCAGCACCGCGTGGTCAAAAAAACTGAAATTTTCGGACTCCTCTCGCCGAAAAAGCGCTGCTCGTACCGAGACCTCGGACGGACTGTTGCTCCTGCGATTTTTTTATCACTCCTCGCGCGAAACTCGAATCCGCGATCTTCAAACGGGTCGGCGGCTCCGATGTCTACAACTCTTCCTGAAATCATCGAATTCTCACTGATACGCTCACCATTTCCACGTCTGCGCGAGCTACATCCCACTTCTGAGTTGTTAGCTCCAAATCAGGGGGCAGTTTCTTCACAAGTAACTCGTTTATTGTACACTGCGCTTGCCTTCGCGCGCCGCCAGACACCGGCTGACTACGTATCATCTCATATCTCGTTTCCCCAGCTGTCAGGAGTCTCGGCCACAAGCCCGCCGTGTTTACATCGCAGGCGCCGCTCGTGGTGGAGGAGAATTGCTTCTAGGCGGCTTAAAGCGTGGGCCAAAAAGCGCCAAGACGCGACCCCGTGCACTGTCTACGGGAATTTGGAAATCCAACCCGTTCCTACCGCCAACGACAACGCCAGCCGCCGAACAGAACCGAACCGCGGCGTCTGCTATGTAAACACGGCGGGCTTATGGCCGCCTCCTGCTGTCAGAGTGTTCGCGCTTCATCAGGAGGCCTTTTAGAGTGCGCTCTATCTATCTATTCCTAACACGTGTTCATTCCCTATACCGCGGAATCCGGAGTATCAAATCAACCCCCCCCCCCCATAACATAGAACCGCCTCCTCCTCCCTCCAAGATGAAATCGTGGCGACGCCCCTGCCTTGATCTCTGAGCACTTTGCTGAAATGATAGAGATAGAGACCTTTGTTGGTTCAACATTGGGATGATGCTTGTGGATCCGGGCTTCAAACACGGGGAAAATTCTTCCGCTCCCGCGATATCGTGTGTTAGATATTTCTGTGGGATCGTAACCTCAGCTAGCTAGCGTTCCTGATTGAGGACCAGGTGACTTATTGTTAGCGATTTCGTCATTCCGACTTGTGCCTTGTGCGCGACAGGAAGACTGTCTGCTGCCACCTTTATTGACACAAACCAGCCTTCAGGTGTCCCTGGATCGAATGAACAGTGCATTGCTGTCGAAAGCGCGGTGTGTAGTTAGTCGCGCAGTGCTTCGTAAACTGGTCCTGCTCTCCGTTCACTTCTTCGTTCTCGCATTGGGATCTGAATCTGACAATGAGTATGTTGCTCGCTGCCGGCCGTCATCGGTGGTTACGTAAGACGTAATCATTGTGAGGTTTCCTATTCGTTCCCTCTTGCCTTGCGGAAATCCTCCCATTTACTAATTGTAAGAGGACACTTCTCGATGCCAACAATCACCAATGCTGTTAAGAGCCTGTGAAAACGATCGCGCGGAGGTGTGAGCCTGCGCAGTAGCGGACCAAGGGGAGGGCGGGGGGGGGGGGGGGCGGTCCGCCCCGGGCGCCACTCTTCCGGGGGCGGCATTCTGAGAGATTCAGCGGGAAAAATAGAGACTGGACGCCCCAATCAATGATAATAATATCAATAATCAAGCTCCGAAGATGATTCCAGATATGTGATTCAAGACTTTTTTTTTTCGCGAGAATTTTCTCTCCGCAAAGTGTCGAGGAGCCTGAGATTGAAGGGCGGCAAAATATGGAAGCCGCCCCGGGCGGAACTTTGGCACGGACCGCCCCTAAGCCTGCGCACAGACGGACAGAGATAGCGTTTTTATTTCTAGGGAGATAACGGCGGCATTATTCGAACATCTCCCCTCTTTTGGAGTATTATTTGTACTGCAAGAACTGCTCTCAAAATATCTTTAGGAACTCAAATTATCACAGACTCGGTGAGAATCGAACGGGCGGCTTTCCTGCTGTCGTTCTAGCGGCATGTCGACTGATCTGTTGGACCGGCTCGATGATTCATGCCTCTGCGGCTGCTAGGATGTCTTCTTGAACCATTAGAACTTCACCCTCGGCGTTTTCGAGCAAATCTTCTGAACCTCCTGCATCGTTAACTGTCGACAACTGATCAGTCCGCTCATGGACCGCTATCCATACACTGATCAGTCGGTTGAGGTAATCGTTGCTTGAGCTTGACTAACTTGATGCTTCTACTTCGCTTCCCTCATCGGCGATCGGCAAAGCAGGGTGCAATGTTTCTTGACTTGGGTTGGTTGAAATCTCCGAGTCCGGATCTCGTTGATCGATTCCCCTCTGATGAATCTGGTTGTCGTGACGTTTCGTTGTTTGGCCAGACGCATTGACCAAGACGACCTTGCGTCCACAGGGTTTGACTATGACTCCCTGCTTCCACTTTTCTTGACCGTAGTACATGCGAACCATGACCTGCTGAACTCCAACGAAAACGCCGGAGTGCAGTATGTAAGTCGTTGTCTCCTTCGGCCTTGATCTTCTTCAGTGCATGTTTCGTCGTTTGAACATACCTGCCCATCACTAGCTGGGTGATAGGGTGATGACGTCCTGTGCAGAATTTTGTTCGAGAGAGAGAAATTCTCGAATTCTTCTTCCAATCTCGTTGACGAGCTTTAGTGCCGCTTCGCCCCACACGCCGGTCGATTCTATCACGAACGGTACCATGAAAAAGCCTCTCGCGGCGACAGCGCGGATGCTGCGAGCAATCCCGCGATAGCTCGGCGCGAAGGAGTCGCCGACGGCTACGTCCCAAATTAGTCGCTTGCCTCGGGTCTAGGCATCGTGCGTCATGGCGTCAGGCCCGAGTTCATCATCAGGTGAGAGATGCCGTGGCTCCTTCGAACATGGTATTCCAGCCTGCCGGAGTGCGCGCGTTGGGAGATCGTTGATTGCCGAATGGCGTGCCAACCGTGCGGATGCCAGCTTGTAGTAGCTGAGGCGATGTAGACCAAAACCATCTTCCGTATTTCTTCTAATAGTAGGGCCTGCCCGGTTATTTTTCAACCCCCGGGGGTGCCCGCTTAAAAGAGCGTGCCCGGCAATTAGAGCATGCCCGCTTATATTTTCAAACCTCCTCGGGGTGCCCGCTAAATAGAGCGTGCCCGAGGCGCAGCCCTGCGGCCGACGTCAGAGCAATGAGGTTCACGGACGATAGGGCCTGCAGTAACCACCCAGAGTCAGTAGTTGAATGATTGGAGGAACATATTGTAGTTTGTCATGCGCATGGCAGCGAGAGGGGCCACCGCGTCTGAAGGCGGAAGTATGGAAACCAACGGTTTGCTATCCGTGATCAGCGTGAATCTTCTTCCAAACAAATAGTAGAAGAAACGACTGATGCCTTCCTTGATCCCCAGGGCCTCCTTCGCGAGCGGAGTGTAGCGTCGTTCCGTAGGCGTGAGCGTCCTCGAATAATACGCAATCGGGCTTTCAGAAGTGTAATCATGACGACGTGACGACACCGCTCCAATGCCATAAGATGATGCGTCAGTTACTAGTAGGAGAGCTTTCGCTGGGTCAAACGGTACCAGCACTGGAAGAGCACATCTCGGATTTAACTTTCTCGAACGCGCGGTCCATTTCTTCCGTCCACACGAATTGTTGTTTCGTGTTTCCTTCGAATGTCTTGTACAGTAGAATCCAATTAATCGGCCCACCGGATAAACGGCCAACCCGCCTCTTCGGCACGAAACCCCCGGTCTCGAAAAATTATCAATACCATTTAATGTTATTCCAGCCCGGTTATTCGGCCCGCTGACCCGGGTATTGGGCCTGTTTTTGGATGATCCAAAGGATCGGTGGTGTCGAGAACATCATTCCCGATCCGGTTTTCAAGGCATGGTTTTGCTCCGATAGACATGCGAACACGAGTGCAAGTCCGTCGCGAGCGGAACACATTATTGTGATCAAAACATTCGTTGACACCGACGCAGCATGCGAAGCTGATGAGTACGCGCTCGTTGGAAACATCATCGGAAAAATTCTCGAAGAGCGAGGCGAAGACGTCTCTGAGGAATCGGAGGACGGCGGAAGTTCCGCTCAATTACGCAGCGAACGGCGATACAAAGTTTGGAAAATCTACGTCGATTTTCGCTTCAAGAATGTAACAACGACAGTCCTCGGCAGCAGCTAGATGCTTGGACGGGCTATCTCTCGAAACTTTCCCTGACTCGCAAAAAGCAGGTCATATTGGACAACTTCCTACGCGAATGACGTTTCTTAAAGTGAAAATTCACTCCAGAGACGTTATAACGTTAATGTTGTATTAAAGGTGTAGTGGCTGCAGAGTATTCACATACCAGACTTCAGGTGTCCGCGCTTCGCGCGGACACTCGACCCTGGATCGAAAGGACGGTACGTTGCTGTGGGTCTCCGTTTAGGCGGATGTAGGTAGACAGACGAAAAGGACGAGATTGGTATGAAGAGGAGTACGTAATGAATCCTTATTTATTCAGGCAATGACATTAGGGTAGACGATATTTTTAACATACGTGGTGTTGCTATGGATTCGAATGTCATCGGGTGACGCCACCCTGCTCAAGGCGACGTAGTATTGGCCGTGTGTGAAGATCTCTGTAGGAAGATAGAGTCCGACCCGAGAGAAAGTTTGGCCTTGGCTTTTGTTGATGGTCATAGCGAAGGCCAGACGAATGGGGAACTGTCTTCTTTTGAGGCGAAAGGGCAGATTCGTATCGCAATAGTTATCAATTCGAGGGAGGATCACCGATTGTCCTCTTCTTGCGCCTGTGGTGAATTTGCATACCAAGACATAGTCGCCTATGAGTTCCACCGTAAGTCGTGTGCCATTACATAAACCTTCAGAAACGTCAAGGTTTCTCAGGAGCATTACGATAGCACCTTTCTTCAGATGCAGATGGTGCGGTGGCATGCCCGGAGGAATCAAACTATTTAGAAACTCAATAGGGTAATAGGAGTTGTCGTCGCCACCATCATCAACAATTTCATCCATGCTTTTAAAATGTCTCTCATCGGCAATGGTGGAAACTTGAAGGCGGTCGAGGATTTTGGTGTTGATAAAATCGACATCTACGTTCTTCGGGGCTAAAATAGCCTTCGTGGCGAAAATTTCGACATCTCGTGGCGAAAGCGACGCGCCATAAATGTCGTCGACGATGTCCCCGGTGCACAGAAGGCTAGATGGTACGGTTATGCGGCCGTGTTCGTCCGTATTGAGCCCAGCACCGACTTGTAACAAATATTCCTGCCATTCGTGGCCTCCGTTTCTCGCTCGTATATTCTCTGTCAGGCGGAAGACTTGGAACAAAGGCCAGAGCGAGGAACGCGTCACGCAAGCATCGATGATGTCGTCAACCGAACCCCGTTGGACGATAGGCAGAGTCTGACGAAAATCGCCTCCTACAACGATGTTTGATATCGTCTGCTACGAGGTAAACAAAGCATCGTGGTGAAGTGGCTCGTGGGTTTTTTTCAAAAAAAAGCCAGTGAAGTGAGCGTGAGTGCAGTAGAGACTGCGCGGAGTGGAGGGGTGAGTCCGTTGGTGAAACGGAAAAAAAAAACGAATCAACAGACCGATTCGAAAGATATGGCACAAATAAAAACATGTGCCGGCTGCGTGGCGGTTGTAAGAGAGTTGGAAACAGACAACAACGTCTCTTGCACGGCATGCAGTTTATCTAAAATCTGCAAAAGATGTCAGAACTACGGGGCCGTTGTAAAAGAACTCAACGCCTACAAAAAAGCCAATGAGCAACTCCAGACAGAATTGCTGGAGACAAAAAATAAAGTGATTGAGCTACAAGCGCAGATGCTGGAAACAACCAGCGAGCTCAAAGAGACAAATAAAAGATACAGGGAGTATCTAGAAACAAAGGGAGCTCTAAGTGGCCCCGAACACATGGAGACCGAAGGCTCCAATGAAAAGCCAGAGTCCGAGAACCTGGTACTGATAGCAGGAGACGGTCCGCTAGCAGATGTCATGGATACTCCCCATGCGCTTAGAGTGATTCACAGGAAAGGAGTGATAATCAAAGACGGGAATCTCCCAAAACAGATCGAGGAACACCTCGAAAAAACGAAAACATTCCTGAGCAAAAGACCAGGGACGGAGGAGAAAGACATCCTCTGGTTCGTAGGACTAGGCGACTTACTAAGCGCCACTTTCAGACCCACAGAGGCTGAAAGCGTAGTCAGAAAGTTACAGACTGCCCTGAACGAAATAGCAGGGCTGCCGGGGGTGAACACCGTCACCTGGGCGACACTTGTAACGCCACCGGTCGACTTCCTCAGGAACGTAGCCGAGGGGATCAACGACAGAATCGTTGCGTGGGTCAAAAGTGGATCGGAGGACGGAAGAACGACTAAGATTCGTGTCCTGAATCTATGGCACATTGGAGCCAACCAATGGACACAGTGTGGGACATCAGAGGCGAGCCGCAAAAGGCAACCCATTCTCACGGTCATTGGGAAAGAAAAAGTAGCGGAGGCAGTCGTTGACTGGTACAACGAACTAGCAAAAACTCCGGAGGAAGAGGTTGCCAAAATGAGAATGGAGTTTAAAAGATTGACTCTGTCTCATAAAAAAGAAAGCGCGACCGACAGACCGGTCCGCTCACTCGAGCCCGGGGCGAGCTCTTCTCAGCTAGGAGCGGGAAGCTCAGCCTCTCCTTTTAGATGGGCTAGGGGGGCAGCCAGTCAAACGGTCAACCGAGGCCGGGGAAACCACGTTGGAGGCAGAGGTGCAGGGTGGCGAGGGTCACACCGAGGAACGGCACCCGCTCCATATCAGACCAGGGGTAGAGGCAACCCTCACCAATATCCTGGCTGGAAAAAACAGTGGGACAGATAGGATGAAATGTCCTGCCCACCGGAGCCACAGAAGTCTCCGCGAGTAAAAACAAGGGTGAGGGGCAAGAGCACGAAAAATAAAAATGCATCTGTCAACTCATCAACCCTAAATTTCTGTGTTTTCAATCTAGCAGGGGGCAGGACGAAGAGTAAATGGAAAAAATTGTTGTTGAACGCATATGGAACGAAAGAAGAAGGCATTTTCCTTCTGAGCGAGACAAAGCTAATGAATGACGAAACTCCTCCAAAAATCAAAGGGTACCGGTTTATAGGGTCCAATAGATCAGGACAATCCGGGAAGCACGCCAGAGCAGGCACGTGCTTCCTAATCCCAGAGGGTCACAAGGAAGAGACATGGGTTGAAAGGAGACGCGACTTCGTTGCGATCGGGATAGAACTACTCGGCAGAGAGTTCATCCTGATCAGCGTATACGTAGCGCACGAGAGCGTAGACAGAAATATTGCCTTGTACAGTGAGTTGGAAGAAGTACTGGGTCGGAGGAAAAACCACGACTCAATGATCCTCATAGGGGGAGATATGAATGCGCACCTAGCACAATTTGCAGGCTCGCAAAACGTAAGAGGGGACCTTATGATGAATTTCGCAGAACAGAACCAGCTTACAATCCTTAACCTCACAGATAAATGTGTAGAAGAAAGACCAGACAGGACGCAGTACTCGACCACGTCCTGTGTAATGGTAAACTACATAACTACGTCAAAAGAATGATAGTAGATGAGGATGGCATCAGTAGCAGAGAACTGTCTGACCACAACATGATCCACCTCAAGGTAGAGCTCCCCGGACGTAACAGCCCGGGTTCGAACAAGAGATACGTTGTCAAGACAGACAAGCGTAAGATAGCTGAGCTCACTAAACAGGAGCTAAAAAGCAGAATAGAAAGAGGCGAGTTGACAAACTACGAGAGTTTGATGGGGATGATCAGGGAACATACCAGAAAGTCAACTGAGACGATAAAAATACACCTCAGACTGCCAAAGTGGTCAAGGGAAATCCAAAAACTGGATAAAACTCGCAAAGAGGTCAGCAAGAGACTCAGGGAGGCGAGAAAACGCCATGGTGCAGACGCCAAAGAAGTCAGTCTATTATACCAGCAGGCAGTTAGAGATGTCAACAGACGAGTTGAGCAAGAGCTCGCTGACAAGGACAAGGGCATGTACGAATACATAGTCAGGTGTCCGAGGAACCAAAGAGCCAAGAGGTTCTGGGCATACGTCAGGAAAACTGACAGGAAAGAAAAGAAAGGACTGGTTATCAAATACAAAGATGGCCAGACAGTAGCAGACGACACTATCACAGATCACCTCACAGAAACGCTGAGAGAACTTCTCGGCGGGAGAGAGGATGATGAGAGAGGAGGATCAGGCGAACCAAACAGACTGGTGGAGCCTATCACGGAATTTGAAATCAGCGCGTCGGACGTAAGCGCAGCGCTACAGAACGTATCCGACGATACGGCCTCAGGCCCGGACCAGATAACGGGACTAGTTATCAAAGGTCTAGGAGAAGAAGGGCACATCTGCCTAGCAGAGATCTTTTCAAGGATCGTTAAAGGGGAGGAAGACATCCCTGACGAGTGGAAAGAGGGCAAAGTGGTTGCCTTAGAAAAGAAAGACTCCAAGAAAGGAGATCTCTCCACACACAGACCAATCACAATTACGTCTACGATATATCGAGTGTTCGCTCGAATAATTAACAAAAAGATACATGATTGGATCGAGGAATATGGTATCCTGGGCGAAATGCACAATGGATACAGAAGAGACAGGAGGGGCGACGACTGTCTCTTCATAGTCACCTCTATATTGGAGCTCACGAGGGCGGAAAAAACAGGCCTCAAGGCCACCTTCCTTGATTGCTCCAAGGCCTACGACAGGGTGGACAGAGAAAAACTCTGGGAGATCCTAAGCGAACGCGGGATGTCGCGAAGCCTGGTAGGTCTGCTTAAAGTGCTCAACAGCAACAATACAGCCGTGCTTACAATAGACGGCAAGCAATCCAGAAAAATAAAACTGGAACAAGGGCTAAGGCAGGGCTGCGCCCTCTCGCCAACCCTATTCATGCTGTACATTTCTAAGCTAGAGACGAAGCTCTTGGAAACAGGCAAGGGCGTCTGCATCAGGACCTCCAAGAACATATTTGAGAGGAAGGAGAACAGGAGGAGAGTCATTCCGGGCGTACTATACGCCGATGATCTAGTTCTGTTGTCACACACCTGGTCGCAAATGGAGGAACTGCTACAGACCACCACCGAAGTGGGTGACGAGTTGAAATTAATCTTCAACCCTAAAAAGTCAGCAGTCATAAATTTCAATGAACAGGGCAGCGGCATCAACCCTGGGCTACGAATTCAGGGCCAAGGGATACCAGTGGCGAAATCCTACAGATATCTAGGAATCCTACTCTGTAATGAGAGGAACTACCTAGCTGAACAAGAGAAACTGTGGAAAGAGAAATCCACGAAGTCTCTCAGGCAGCTATACGCCAAGTCGCTATGGAAGTTCAACAGATTTGAAACCACTAAGATCCAATGGAAAGCTACGTGTGTGCCCGCACTAACTTATTGTAATTCAGTCCTAGTAGCATCAGCCGATACCAGAAAGAGAATGGAAACATCTCAGATGGAAGCAGGTAAATGGGCTCTAGGACAACCAGCCTTCAACATAGCCCATAAGTTCATCGAAGGAGAACTGGGATGGGCCTCGTATGAGAGTAGGGAGGCCAAGAGTAAGATCCTTTACTTCGCGAGACTACGGCTAATGCCGAGTAACAGGTGGCCCAGGGCCATCTTGGATGCGATGGAAACTTGCAATATCTTCAGCGCTGCGCACAAGAGGACGCAGCAACTCCACCGGCGGTTTGGATGCGATTCGATGAGAACGCAGACACCACCCGAAGGGAGTGGCAACTGGAGAGCTTTCCGGAAAGATGTAGAAGATCACATCCGATCACTCACAGACAAGGAGTGGCGGGAAAGCATGGAAGATAAATCTAGCCTGGTGAGATACAGGAAGTATAAGAAGGATCGAGGCACTATTGATCATATCTACGACAACACCAGGGGAAGCACACTCCTGGCGGGTGCCCGAGCGGGATTCCTCAACACCAACGCCTTCAGAGCGAGATTCGAAGGAGGTGAGGGGAAGTGTGAGATTTGTGGTCATCACACAGAAACAATGGAACACGTAGTGATGGAATGCAAGGAAATTGAAGCAGACGATCCAGAGATAAGCATAAGGCTAGGCCTGCATGAAGACTCAACGAAGTCGATTGTAGAGCAAACAAAGCGATCCCTAGAAAAATGGGAAAAAGCGACGAAAGGATATATCCCTCGCGCAGCCAGGATCGTCCAATGAAGTACAACAGTAACCAGCTGAGACAACTCGCCCCCGCGGAAGGGGTTCCTACATATAACATATAATGTATATAGAATGGGAATGGTTAATAAACGAATCAATCAATCAATCAATCGATGATTAATCCTCCGAAAGGTAGCTCGTTTTGACGTATATCTCTTAGAACAGCATCGACAGTTTCGAAAGCATTTTTAGGCACCATTGATATCTCATCCCAAATGAGAATATTCAGCTCGTGAAGAAGTTTAGCCTCTTTTTGTTGACGCTTCAGCAGGGAGCTTCGGTTGTCATCCCTGAGGTTGAGTTTGAAGGTTGAACTAACGGTGCGGCCTAACGGAAGCAGGTTAGCTGCAATTCCTGTCAAAGCTACGCATAATGCGCGGCCTCCAGCACCAATGACGAGATTGTAAAGCGTTTGATAAAGATAAGTCTTGCCGGAACCACCCGGTCCGTCTATGAAAAAACAGGCGGATTGTCTACTGCGAAACGCCGATAGGATATTGTCAGCGGCGATACGCTGGCCGTCGTTCAAACGATTATACATAGAGGTCCCTTCGTTGGCTAGCAGTATTGAATCACAGCTTAGCGTCGGGAAATCCGGGATTTCCGTAAGCATCGGGGGTACGAGAGTTCCGAAGTCTAGTCCCATCAAGTTGAGTTTGTCAGCGATCTCGCGGTGCGCGAGTGCGAGAGCGATATCGTTCGTGAACCCATGATTCGTGAAATCTTCGGCCATGGAGGCAGAAAATTCGTCCCAGAGTGTGCGCACATCCAAGACTTCACAGAATGCTATGAGGCATGCGAAAAAGCTACGCAACGCCGATGGGACTTGGAACGATGCCGCTTCCAGCAGGCTGTTCCTGTGATATGTGTCATCGTTGAGGAGGCCCAAAGCCTTTGCTGCTTGCCGAAAGGAATTGTGGCAAACCCCATTCACCGTTCTCAAATGCTCAAAGGATGTGGATCCTCGTACATTTAGAAGCAATAGGCGCAACGCATATCGGTCGATATCTTTGGGTGATACTGCGTACATGCGACCGATCACGCCTTTTCTCAAAGCTTGTCTCTGACGCCAACCAATTGATGGTTTGAAAACGAAGAACTGCGGCAACTCGTAATAGTACAGAGTGCGAGGGTCGGGCCCAGACAATGAAGACTGCGTAAGCGCTGAAGCTTGAGTGTTCAAGTGGAAGAACGCTGTCAATGTAGTTGTTCTTGAAGCCGCTGCTTGGGCAGCTTGAGCCTCCGAGCCATCGGTGAACATTACAAGCTGCTGATCGGGCAAATGCACGGCGAGCCTATAAATAGCATGAGATTTGACCTGAAGTTCATAGCCTAGAATCCTATGTATGGCTTCTGGGGCACAAACGTAACGAGCGTTGACATGCTGGGAGATTTCATCCATAGCATCGGCGGAAAGGATGTCTAGCGATGCTCGGTCTGTCGCCTTGTAAACGTACTTGTATAGATATTTAACCGAGGATATCATGCCACAAATTTCAACATTGATGTGACAATTGTATTTGAGAAGGAAGTACGGGTTGTACGGCACGACATAGTCATCTCTATACTGTACGGAGGCGATGGTGGCGACAAACTGGTTTCTTCGTCTAAGCTGAGGATACCCATCGTTGAATACGGAAGTGCTGGCCCTAAATTCCTTTGGAAATTTTTTCGAGCATGTTCCATCTTTCGCACAGGGTGCTTGAGGATTGGAAGCAACGCAATTCTTGTGAATCATGAACTTTTTGACAGCTTCATGCAAACATTGCTCACTCCCGGGATCGGGTATTTCAGCTGAGCAGACTCGATCGACTTCGTCTGCGGTTCTAGGTTTATCGGGCTGTGCCAGGATGAGCAGAGCATGGCAGTGAGGCAAGCCTCGCTTCTGAAATTCGATGACTCTCACGTGAGCGACAACTTCACCGAGAACGTTGTCCTTCAGTAAATCGTCGAAAATTGCGTCCAACTTCAATTTGAAGACTCTGACGACCAAATCGGGACGATCAGCAGCGACTTGACCGGGGTAGAGATTGTCCTGGATTTCTTTCCACTGGGGATTGCATGTTATGGTCATGAATATGTCGGGCTTCCCGAAACGAGCGACGATTGCCATTGCATCCAAATAATTTTGCTGCATGCTGCGAGAGGAGCCAATGAAAGTTGAAGGTAGGACAACGCGACGACCGGGTGGCCCGGGAAGTTCATCGGATCCTTCGAGGTAATCTTGAAGTCCCTGATAGGTATCAGCTCGCAATTTGGCTTGGTTCTGACGATGATAGTTCAATCGGTTCTGTTCGATTTTGACGAAAGAATCCACGGCGAATTGCTGGAAAAGCTTGCCGGCGTGAAGTATGGGATTGAAAGTTTCTCGAATGGAGAATAGATGAGAATAATATTGCTTCTGTGAGATTCGTTTGCCGGAGGTATCCTGCAAGCTTGGCTCCCAGCCCCCCTGTCCGAGCGGGAACAATAATGGATATGTGAGGGGGTCACAGCGCTTGTCTAAGTAAGTGATGTTGATCAATCCTCTCCCGGTTGTGGCCCGCTCATGAACGGCGATCGATCGCGTCGCGGGTACGTCTCCCTCGCTTCCGACATAAACCACTGCAACCTCGTTGGTCGTTGGCAAATCGTAGAGCCGCCCCTGCAAACCTGACGGTCGATTGTCGCTGAAGACCATGGTGAGCGTGTGTTTCGGCCTATTCTGTTGGGTTGCAGCTCGAGTCTCCGCTTCTTCTAACTCAAACATCATTTTGTAGGATCGTGCGTACGGATTAAGCTGTGAAACGAGTTGAGAAAGACTGTCCATAAGCCACGGATCGCAACTGCTGTTTTGCGGAAGCTGGCGACGCTGCTGCGCGGCTTCAGCCGTGTCCAATATGTACAGTTGACCGTATTGTCTGGGCTCACCGCTCGGCGGATGAAGCGGGCCAATGTTATGGTAAATCTGGCCATGGATCCTAAAACAGTATGGACCCGAACCTGGTGGTGGAGCGAGTTGAGCCCCCATTGATGCCATGGCGAAGGCCGAATTATAATTCCGTATGAATTCGAAAAAATTTCTCTGTCGTCGTTGAACTTCCGATGAACCACCTCCATTAATTTGGAATAATTGTTGCAAGAGGGGGGGGAAATTTTGAAACGGATTCAGATTGAAACGTCCCAGGTTGCAACAATCGAGGAACACAGTGGGATGCTGGGGCTTCCTCTCGGCATGGAAGTGTTTCGCGCCGCAATTCCCGTAGTCGAGATTCATCGGACCGACGTCGTGAGCGTCAGGTAACCTGCAGTGGAGCGCGCGTGGCGACGACGCCATGGGTACGTCTGACGGTGGTGGAACGCGAGTTTCAGTTCGTTGGCGAAATGCATGGCGTTGTGCGTCTCTGCGTCGTCTAGCTGCTCTGCGGTCAACCGTTTCTCGTGCCCTGCGTCGAGCTGTTGCTCGCGCCCTGCGTGCGTTGCGTTGCAACAACGGCTCATAGTCCTCATCGTCACCTCGCGGAGTGTCCTCATCAGAAGAACCGTGGGCGGAGGAGAAGGCATCGTAGTTTGGCCCGTGGTGGGAATTGAGCGCTGCCCGAGTTCGTCGTGCGACGGGCTCCATGAAGGCGTTGGAAAAATTGTATCAGGGGAGGGTTCCAAACGATTCGCGTCCGCGAACTTCACAACGCACAGTAATTTCTCTGATGATCGATAAGCGATGTGGAAAGTAGCGAAATCTTCAAACGACGATGATAACACCACTGAAGAACAATGATCCACACATATGACGTCCAGAAGCACTGCGCGTCATCTGTCAGAACGAGTTTTCGCTAGGCAACGTTGGTCGGGATGCCAGTTGAAACTTTGTCGTCCTCTCCAACGCCAGTCGGAGCGGTACGAGAAAATCCGCTAAATCATGGATCATGGATGTTGAAACAAACCGAGTCGTCCTCCACGACGCCAATCGAAGCGGTTCGAGGGAAACGCCAAGATAGGTTCATTCTCAGTTGAGCGACGATGAATACAGGCAGTCAAGACAGTATCGCTGCGAAGTCGTCGGAAACTCGAACAGGAATATCATGAGATGGAAGAAGAAAGGAGTCAAGCTGGAGGTGAAACGGATCGGACAGATTTCTGTTTATTGCATTGTTTAACGTTTCGTTTCTCAAAAACTCTGACATAATGACGAAAATATTGCACAGCACATCTTTTAACAGCCTTGAGATCAAAAGAACAGTATCTGGGAAGAAACCTCATCAACATATTACGTCAATTCTCCTCACTGAGGGATTCGGAGGCGAAAGCTTGCCTCTCCAAATGACGCAGACGCGGCGAAAGAACATAGGGTTTCCCGAGCTTCCCGTACGCGCCGCGGTTCGTACAGAACACACAGGAATGACAGGTGCCAAAAAGCCCTGCTAGATACTCTTCGAAGGTTGCGCGCCGCTTCCCAACGTGATTAAGGGTGGCAACGGGGGCTGAAGGGCATTTCACAGAGACGATGGTGAGCCAACGGTGGCTTGGGTGCCGCTTCTGATACTCAAAACCGCGGTCGACAACATAACCTTTCGGTTGCCTCCTAGCAAGCCAAACCGGAACGGCGGTCATGACAGCGATGGCAGGATGGTTTGTCATAACTAAGCGTAGGTCAACGTGGCTCGGACGGTACTCGGCGGGACTCCAAATGTGGACAATGATGCGCTCCCGGCCTCCAGAGCGGCGAATGCAGACGGTGGCTGGGGCAAGTTGCTTTCGTGCCTTACACATCTCTATTCGAACAACGTTAGGTTAGGCAAGGGTCACGACGGCAACGCACAATCTGAGAAATGAAGGCCGAGAAGCGAAGCGACACCGATAATCACCTGAAACTGCGGATGACAACGGTGGAACGTGCGCCTGAAACTGCCGACCGCATGAGTGTAAACCAACAGCGTTCAACGAAGCAACAGTAAAAGTAGACGAAGTTGGTGGAGAGCGAGACAGAAAGCGAGCAGGCTGTTTACGTGACTGTAGGCCATCGTCCCGCACAACAAACGAAGAGCAGACGACGAGCAGTGAGGATGAACGCATTCCGGCGGAAGCGGGCGGTCGGAGGCACGGAGAAAACGTCGCTATCCCCGAGAGCGAGCCTGCTATGTCAGCGGAGAAATCCCGGCGGTGTGCAGCGTTCTTGCGGTGGACTGTAGGTAGCGCGCGCCCCGCGATACAGGTTCATAGTTGATCTTGATGGATTCCGTGGATGCAACAAGCTGCAGGAAGCGAGTGACGGAGAAGGAGGTTAATCCTTCAATAGTAGAGCCCGGCATCCCCGGGTGGCATACCACGCTGGCGATTAGTGAGGAGCCCGTGGGGGCTCTAACCAAGCCTTTGGGAAGATCTTCATCAGGTGAAGATCGACCCTTAACCTGGCTGCTCCATCGCTCGTCGAAAATCCAGAGGTTGTTTCAGTGCAGGTTTGTGACCGGATAGGACCCTGCAGCAAACGATCGGGGGGCACTTCCGAGGCCACAACTGGACGCGTTAGGCGAGTTTGGAAGCTGGAAGCCAGGCTCTTCTATTGAAGGATTAACCTCCTTCTCCGTCACCCGCTTCCTGCAGCTAGTCCGATCCGCGGAATCCATCAAGATCAACTATGAACCTGTGTCGCAGGGCGCGCGCTGCCTACAGTCCAACGCAAGAACGCTGCATACCGCTGCGATTTCTCCGCTGACATAGCGGGCTCGCTCTCGGGGATAGCGACATTTTCTCCGTGCCCCCGACCGCCCGCCTCCGCCGGAATGCGTTCATCCTCACTGCTCGTCGTCTGCTCTTCGTTTGTTGTGCGGGACGATGGCCGTTTCCCGTTTACGTCAGTAGTGCGATCAGGAACGCCATAGCGCGCGTCAGTGACGCCATCTGGAGGAAGGTGCTTCAGGAGGCTGCGACTGGATAACGGAGTGGAGTTGGGAAGAGAAAGTCCGATGGTGGACTACAGGAAGTGGGATCTTACCAACGTGCAAGTTTCATTCAATTCCGAGAACTTTTTGGGCGACAGAGTAGCGCTTTATTAAGAGTATGGATGGATATGGATATGGATGCCGCCCCGGGGCAGGAGCGCCCCCTGGGGGCCTGCAGACAACAATGTGTAAATAAAATAGAGACGTCATTCCTTCAAGGAACCAGCACATGAGTCCTTCATGATTACATGGTGTCAGAATAGTGGGTAAAACTGTGCCTAAATGGATGATCACCAGATCTTGAACGAACCAGCAATGAACGCGGTGCCTCTGATGGCTGTGAATCAACCACCGGTTGTGAGGATTCCGGCTAATCAGCCGCCGGCACCAGTGTTCAATGTCGCACCGCCGCCACCACGTGCGGTAGACAGTGTCGACCTACATGATGCATGGGGAGACTTCAAGCAGGAGTTCGAGATTTTTAGACATCTCACGCAGCTCCGCGCACAGCCGGAGGAGTTGCAAAAAGCGACATTCCTTTCGTGCATGGGCTTGGAAGCCAGAAAGTGGCTACGAGCACAGAACGTGTATACCAGAGCCCTCTCTTTCGCTCAACTGACGGTGCTAGTGGATCAAAAATGTGCGAAGAAGGTGCTGGTTCCATCAAGGAACCAGCACATGAGTCCTTCATGATTACAGAAGGACTGCGTTGTGTTACAACAGTCTGATGAACAGTTTGATTCGCGCGTTGATTCATTCGAATTTGAGTGCCGGAAATCAAGAAACCGTTTAATGGGCCCTCCCGCTTAATCAGCCCGAATTGCCTGGTCCCGATGTGGGCCGATTGAGCGGATTCTACTGCACAATAGATGAGCTAGGTCGGCAAGCTGTCGGGCGAACGCTGAATAGAAGTGAATCATGCCAATGAAGCTTCTTAGTTCACTGACGGACTTTGGCCTGGCAGCGTGCTTGAAATTCGAAACCTTGTCGTAACATTTGTGGATTTCTTGATGCTTGAGTCGAAATCCACAGAATTGGATCTCTTTTGCAAAGAAACAGCATGTTGAGAGATTCAATCGAAGGTCGTTTCCATCGAGACGTTTCAGAATGGTGTTCAGCCTTCTCAGGTGATCTTCATCTGTTGCAGCTGAGATGACAGCTTCTGGACTTCTTCTGGATGACTTCCCCTGGATGACTTCTCCTGGGCAAGTCGGAAGCAGTCCACCATCGCGCTTTCAACCTGCGAATCAGAAACCATTGCAGCGACACAGTTTGCGAAAGTCGCGATCTGGTTCCAAAGGGTTGTCGGTGAGCTAGGATACACTCGGACGCCCAACATTCGAATTGATAACTTGGCAGCTCTGAAATTGCAACAAGAGTCTCAGTTGAGTCGAAGGACTCGCCATATGGACGTAAGGTATTTCTTCCATCAAGATAAGATTGAAAGCAAACAGTTGGAGATATCTTGCGAGCGAAAATTCAAGTGATATCTCCAGCAAACCGCTATCTCGCCAAAATTTTCAGAGGCTTCGTAACTTGATTGGAATCAATCCTTTGGGTTCTCCTCGAGAATGCCAGACCTCACAGCCATCGTCCTCATAGCCATCATCGCTCAGGCAGGCAGCTTCTCAGCTTACGAAGACTGCGACACTTGCAGATCAAAGCAATCCAAAGGCACGATCTCAGAACAATCGAAGCGTTTCTTCATTTGTCACCGTTTCAAAAGCGAAGTTGCATGCGAGCTTCTGGCATCGGTTCTTTACGGGTAGGCGGGTGGCGAATTGACGCGAGCCCCAGCAGACGAAAGGAGGCCAGCGGGGCGACGGTGCGGGCGCATAGGGGGTTGGATTTTCGAATACTGGATGACCAAGGGCACGACGAGGCCTTCCTGGGTCGATGTTTTCAAATGATGACACGAACTAGCAAACGCGTCGAGGCCCAACCGTCAAGTCGCCAACCCGCCGTGTTCTTGCGGCGTGTTTCCATGGTCGTCGGCTTGAGACCGGAGAAAGAAGCAATTGGTGGAGAGGAATCTGGAGCGATTTTGAACGAGCACATCCAACCACCACAACACACCGCCCCAAGCTGACGCCACCAAAAGATCAAGGTCATGGGAAGGGAGTACAGTAGACTCCCGATAATTCGCGTTTTTTGGGAGCCACTTTCAGGAAAGTCGCGCGAATTGCGAATTATCGGGAGTAGCCGAAACTATAGTTCATCGACGTAATTTATAGTCGACATAGTTAAAAGCCTGATAAAGTTAGAAAGTTCCACAAAGTTCTTGTCGGCCGACAATGTGATATGTCAACAACTTTGGAGGTGAGGAGGAGGGAATTCCTACAAAGCTGGCGATCACCTGCCCTGCGTTCACCGAGGGCGCAGGATTCACTCTCGTACATTTGAACGTGGCGACTTTACTCTCCCCTTTGCGCATGGGAAACAGGCTCTTTGGCCTCACAGGTCTTCTCACCGACGTCCCAGCGAATCTCGCATGTCAGCTCGACCTCAGTTCCGAATCGTCATCGGGGAAAGAGGGAGGGGAGCCTCCTCCTGAAGATTCTCGAAGACACTGGAAGAATGTTCGCATTACCAACGTACAAGTTGATGGAGACGGCCGAACGCAGTCTCCTCCACCGCATTCAGCTGCGGTCATAACTTTTCCGGCTCTGGAAACCAAAATTGCGAGCGAACATGATCTGATAAGCGCGAATTAATGGTGATTCCCATGCGCGAATTGCGAATAATGAAGATTTCCGCGATATATCGGATGCTTCAATATAGAGCCTATGAGCGAGTTGACGAATCTACTCAGAAAATCACCGCGAATTGCGAATTATCGGAGTTTCCTAATTATCGGGGGTGCGAAAAATCGGGAGTCTACTGTACGCCATAAGCCCGCATTGTCTACATGCATGAACGCATTGTCAGCGGGAGAGGAGCCGACATTCAGCGGTTGCGCTGGCGAGCTCTCGCTCGCTCCAACTCGCCGCCCCGACCTCTAACGGCCAACTCGCCCTCGAGGGCTCTTCAGGGAAGTTTCGAAACCTGGCGGCGCGAACGTGCGCTTCGTCGCCCCGGGCGGCACTTTTCGGGGGCGGCATTTTCATATTTTCCTGTCGCGATTTCCGGCACAAATGAGAAGAATAACGATTGCGAGAAAGCTACGCATCTAGATCTCAGTTCAATTTCGTCGTCTTCCATGACCCTCTCCCCAAACCGTTGGACTCCGAGAGCCAATCTTCGGGCGTCGACGCTCAGGTAGAGGCATTTATATTAATTGTTTTGTGTGGTGACGTAGCTGTTCGATCGTCGATCAAGGTGAGGAAAACATCAAGAAAGCTTCGTTGGACATGAAGCGCGTCAAAGAAAGCGGTGCCGCATTCCGGAAAAAGCGGAAACTGAGGGAGGAAGAACTGAAGAAACTGAGGGGACGTTTCCTCAAGTACTTGCATCCTCATGGGACCATAGCTGAAACTCAGGCGCGTAGCCAGGGGTGGGCTGAGGGGGCTTCAGCCCCTCCCCAGGACCCCTTGGTTCATACTATCCAAGTTGAGGTTTCTGGTCGAGCGACCGAATTTCAGAGAATTTCACAAGAGTACCCCCTTGGGGGAAGAAGATTAGCCCTCCCCCAGGAAGAATCCTGGCTACGCCCCTGCTGTAACTTCCAGTGATGCCGATCCGTCAGCTGCCGGTGATACCGTGATACCCGTGACGCATCCCGCGACAGTGATACTGTCAAATACCAATGGTTTGACACCAGTTCGCGCGCAGCTTTGTGGCGGCCCATCAAGGCAAGACGAATTCGACGCAAGTGAAGTTCAGAGAGGTGAGTTCAGTAAAGGTTCCCCCGCACAGCCAAGGAGTGACCACGGAGAAGGATCTCCGGTCCGGGAAACATCGCCCGATCGAGGGAAAGATGTGGCCTAGGACGTTGGGCTCTCACATTCGCTGACGGACATCGGTCTTTGGCCTGACAGAATCAGTGAGCAACTCCGAGGTATCCTCGTCCGTCGAGGTACGGTCTCTCTCCAGAACCTAGATTTTGATTTCGAGAAACCAATACGTCCCGGTGAACTAACCAAAGAGCAAGACCGTCGTCTAACCAGAGATTGGTTTTTCCGAAGGAACCAGAATGGCGACAAAATTCTGAGAAATTGGAAAGTGTACTCCCCGTCAAAATCCGCCCTCTTCTGCTTCTGCTGCCGGCTTTTCAGCCGAGAGAGTTTTTGCAAATCCAGTTCCACAAAAGGTCTCCAAAAATGGTGGAAATTGAACCCGAAAGTTCCGGAGCACGAAACAAGCCCGATTCATCAAGATGCGCTCACCAAGTGGGAGGAACTCCGCATCAGGCTGGTTAGGGTCCGGCATCTCGAAAACCCGCTAGCTCGAAAACCCGCCATCTCGAAAAAAAATACCCGGGAGCTCGAAAACCCGGGAGCTCGAAAGCTCTCTCCCCAAAAGCGGCTTTCGTTCGAGCTCAGCGAACCTTCTATGCCAGGGCTTATGAGAGCCTGGGTTAGGTGATTGCCTGTGCGTACTTCGGAATGAGCATATTCGAAGTCCTATCATGGAACACTGACGGAATACAGTGAATGAGCTGTGGATTGACGCCCGCACGACCGAAGGCGGCAAAATGGTGCGTTACGAAAGCGCTACAATCAATGCCAGGCCCGTGCACTGTCTTCAGGATTTCGGAACTCCAACCCGCCATCCTACCGCCAGCGACAACGCCAACCGCCTACCAGAAAAGAGCCGGGAAATGTCCTCCGTACCATCACAATTTCCGATTGACGACCAACGTTCTCACCGAGACCGGCTCTCATGAGCCCTGGCATAGAAGGTTCGCTGAGCTCGTGCCAAAGCCACTTTTGGGGAGAGAGTTTTCGAGCTCCCGGGTTTTCGAGCTCTCGGGTATTTTTTTCGAGATAGCGGGTTTTCTAGACGGCGGGTTTTCGAGATGCCGGGCATTCACCATCAGGCTCGATCATAACGAGACTATCGACGACAAAAGACAGCGGCATATGAGCTCTGAGTTGGAGGAGGGGGGAGAAATACTTCGTACACCCGTGGACATCAGCAAATATCTGGCTCTTCAGAACTTGGCTTTCCGCGGTCATTGTGAGAAAAATATTTACGACGTTAATTTTGACAGTGAATTCAGCCGAGGGAATTTCATCGAGCTGGTCCATCTGTTGGCCAAAAGGGATCCTGCGCTACGCGAGCATCTTTTTAGAGGCCATCTATCGCAGACGAGACGCGTGACCCATCTGTCCAACCGTACCCAAAACAAGTTCATCGAGAAACTTGGCGAATGTGTTCGAAATCATATCATACAGCAGGTGAAAGCAGCGAAATACAGTCAAACCCGCTTATAAGAGATCTCTCGGGAAAATGAGGATGGTCTCTTATACCAGTTTGTCTCCTATATCCGAAGTCTCCATCATGAGGTCCTATCGAGACAGGGAATCCGAAAGGGTCTCTTATATGCGGTTTTCTCTTATATCCGAGTCTCCTATAAGCGGGTTCGACTGTATTACGCAATGATATTTGTAGGCAGTAGTGAAGAGTCTATATGAGTTATAGCAATAAAGAAGTTCATCAGTCTGTCTGAGGCACCCAAGTCTTCTGCTGGCGCAGTCGGAATGGTAAATACTCGCAACTCCGCGAGCAATATCAAAGCTCACAGAGAAGCTTTGTTGAACCTTTGCATAGACACAGTTGTCAGAACAGAGGTTCACAAAGAGATGCGTCATCGTTTGAGCCAGGAGAAAGGTTATGACAAACGGCATCGGGTGAGGCTCCCGCAGATATACAGAGGGGACTCCGTTCTTGTCCGGAAAGGCGTCGGAAAACAGAGCACTTACGACGGACCTTTCAAAGGTTGGACGTACAGGTCATCAGAGGTGTCCCGAAACGAGTCAAGTACCAGCGAGGTGACCAACCCAAAACCGCAGCTTTAGGCAACATCATGGAATACCGCCCCAGGGGAGGCAGTTCCCAGGGGGAAGTGTAGGCATTAGTGAAGAGTCTATATAAATTATAGCAATAAAGAAGTTCATCAGTCTGTCTGAGGCACGCAATTCTTCTACTATACTCGATAGTTCTCCAGACATCTCGCACAAGGACCAGACAAGTCAGTATTCCGTTACGTCGCCTTGGAAGGGAAGAACGTCAAGGTTATGGAGCTCTCGACGTACGGAATCGCCGGGGCCACGCCTACGACAATGCTTGCGGAGTGGCTGGTTGTCGTTCTGGAGTCCAAGATAGGATCAAAGAAGTTAATCCGCTTGCAGAGTTCGTTGCTTGTTGCAGTCATTAGTTGAATTGAGCGGCTCTACACGCGGCTTGAGCGTCCGGGAAATCCGCAAGCTTTTCTTCGACGATCGAGACACTATTCGGCTTTTTTTCCGGGTCTACTCATCGTTGGGATCTTCTTGCTGCAGCGACGAGGAACGTTAAACGAGTCATCGATACTCGATGGAGCGCAAGAGGCGACGCGGTGACCGCAGTGAAGCGACAGTTCTCGAAGTTCCTTGAGGTCTTGGATAAACTCTCAGGAGACGATGAGAATCAGACGACTAAACGCGATGCTGAGATAATGCACGGATTCATTCGTAATTATCAATTCCTGACATTCCTTGACCTCTGGGAGCCGGTCTTGGGGGAGTTGAACGATACGCAAAAATACCTGCGAAAAAAGGGCTGGACTTGCACCGGTGTGACTTGAGGCCCAAATCCCTGAGCAGGTTCTTCGAGGGAATCGAGACAAACTCGTGACGGCTGCCATTGTATGCGCACGAAATTACTGCGAGGAAAACGGGATCCCCGTTCCGCTGCGTCGAGGGAATTCCGTACTGCCTTTCGACGAAGAATTGGAGCAAGATATGTCGGGAGCGCTGAACAGAATTATTGAGGAAATCGGTTCGCGATTCGATCAAGTCCACAAAATTGCCGAAGATTTCGATCTCTTGAATCCCCGCAATCTCCTCAACGGAGGAAATCACTGTGACCTTGCGAATCACAGACGATAGCGAAGACATAGACGAGGCGGAATTCAGGATCGAAAGAAGAAGACTCCAAAGTTTCATCAATTCTGCCGAGTCTGGAGAAAGGAAACGAACTTGGGAATCCACTTGCGGACATCGTGATTTTGATTCGGATCTTCCTGACTATCGGCATCAGCGTGGCGAATTTCGAGCGCAGTTTCTCAAAACTGAAGGTAATAAATACCCATCTCCGCTCAACCATGGGCGCTCAGCGTCTCAATAACCTTGCGATCCTCTTGATCGAGCACCAGGTGACGACATTGCTCGATTTCGAGAGCGTTATTCAAGAGTTCGCAGAGAATGCTACTACTTTCTCGTAATCGAAGTTTGGAACGGAGTTCGAACTTACGGAGAATGAAAGGCGGAAACAAAGAAAGTCTTTCATTGTCCTAGCGTCCGAAAATGCGATGCCGTTGACGTTAAGGAAAATCAGAGGAGGGGCGGCATTTCCGAAGTTGGGGGATTCCGCCCCGGGCGGCACTAGATAGTTGCACGCCACTGCTTCGACAGCGAAGTTGGCGCGGAAAAGAAGTCCGCGTGCATGACAACTATAGACCAGCAGTTCAAGCCGATTAGGGACGGCTCCCGATTATCATCTTGGAGCATTATGGTGAACAGCGTAGCGTTAATGCCAGTCAGACAGTTCGCTCCAGAGCTTCAGTTTCAGCACTGGAGGCGCTTGAGGCGACGAACATAGTCATTCGTATAATTTAGGAGTCGCATTTCAAGAGCGAATTCGATTCAAAATGCGAAAGCATCCAGAAGGACAGCGAGCTCTTCAAGCTGGCTCCGTTCATTTACCCACAGGGGTTGATCAGGTGTCGATCTAGACTGCAGCGCGATGAGGAGATGAGCTATGAGGAGAAACCGCTGCCGCTGGTGCTGCCGGGGGCAGCCCACGCTGTGCGCCTGCTCATGAAATTCTATCACGAAAGGAAATATTTCTACGTGGGTGGCGTGGCTACGACGCACAGTGGGAGATTCGTGCTCGAAACCCCTTTTCGCGTTTTTCGCGGTTTTGGAGTATAAAACGTTGAATTGAAGTTCGAAAGGATGGTCGCATAGGCTCGAGGCGGTTGTTCGGGATGGACCAGATGGAGATCTGTCGGAAAAAATTTCCATCCCCTCCCTCGCAAATTCTCCCTCAGAGCGCTGTCGCTTTCTCTAAAGATATCCATAAAATTTTTGCTCCGCGCGATCCCGGCCGGGCGCATGTTGCGTCCAACTCATCACCAGAGGTAGAGTCTACCATCAAGATTTCAGCTGCGTATTCGTGCATATACACGAATACGAGAGGAAACCGCTTTCTCGACTCCGGGCGCACCGATCTCGACCAGATGAGTTGCATTCGACGTGGAATGTCATGGACTTTGAGAAGGAAGACCTGTCGACCTGATCCGAACCCTCAAGCTATGCTGAAATCGAACCGCCTCAAACCCCACCCAGAGCCACTGGTTGGTACTGCGTTTCTAAACTTACAATTAGAATGAACAACATGGTTAGATGATGCGAGGCATCCGCATTTGAAGAGGATCGATTGATTTTATTATTCCGCGTCGGAGTCGGAGTCATCCTCCTCGACTCTCGCCAAGAGCTCTACTACGTCCTCGTCATACTCATCGTCATCTCTTGCTCGCATCTCCCTGTAGCTGTAGATGAGCGGATCGGATGACGCCAGCATAATGTGCAAGATGTCTTCGTTAGTTGCTTTTCGACTCATTTTCCGTGCATGATAGAGTCGTGCCTCTCGGTAAGCCCTATTCTGAACCTCTTGGGCTTCCTCGCTCAGCCTGCCAATGGGCAAGGAGGCTTCGCTCAAGATTTGAGGGCCGTGGATCAGTATTTTGTGGACCGTATTTGTCATAGGGTACCACGGATACAAACTGAGATATAGTTTGGCAGTTTCTACGCAAAACTGCTTAAACTTCTCCAGATCGAGATGGTCAGAGCAATTGATCGCATTCAGAATGGTTTTGAATCTTCGGATCAGCCCGTCGTCGACTTCAGTGATTCTGGCAACTTGTGAGAAAGCGGCGAAGAAGCGTCGGGAGGTGTTGCCATCGTTGGTGGTCCCCAAGCCTTGTTTCACGAAGTCTACCTTCCAGCCGAGTTCGTCCTTGAGCTGATCTTGTATCCTTTTCTTCTCAGCCGCCTTCGTCGTCTTCGCTTCATCCCCCTTGACTTGCCACCTCTTGAGCTTCTAATTATACGCGATCTTCAGGATAGCTTCCATGAATTTTATCCTCGCGTGTAGTGATGACATCGTCATGTGATCCGCGGATGGCACGCGATCGAAAATCATCTCTAGCTGGTTCATTTCGCGGGGCTGGGCTTTGCAGATTGAGCAAGTTCGCATTTCCGGAGTCTCGTTCAGCGTTTGGAGAATCTTGCCATCGATCATGGAGAGGATCATGTCGAAGCGAACCTTGAAGGGCTTGCCTCTGACAACGATTTCTGAGACTTCCAAGTTCGAAATCTCTGCCTTTACACTGTCGATTTCCGCAAGTATCACCGTTGGACTCTCTTTGACGAAATCAAAACGTATTGGGCGACACAAGCGTGTGGACGAAAGTCTCGGATTTTCCCAATAGACCTCCTCGCGAGAAGAGTTCGTCTCATTAAGGAGTCTGAGCGGAACAAAGCATGAGATGAACAGACTGCCATCGTAGTTCGTTGGATCATCGAACTCTTGTTTGTACTCGCTATGGCCTGAGGAGCCATCGCAACCCCATTTCGACACAAGAATCAAGGAAGATCCCATGCCGTCGATTGACGTATCGGGCAACGATAACAATAAGCGCTCGATTGTATGCTCGAGGAGATCTCTTAGGTTCACCGAACTGAATCGTTCGGGTACTTCGATACTCCTCGGATAGCATTGTTCCTTCGCTTCCCTCACTCGGTCGTAGCAGGGATAGATGTTTGCGCCGATTTCCTTCGCGGATTTCTTCATCAGCGTATATTTCCTCTTAGACAGCGAGAGGTCGAGCAGCAGGGCTAGCGCTTTCTCTGGAGAGAACTTCATCGGTGACGCGGCTGCTTGCAGTAAAGCCTCATCGACTTCGTCTCGGGGAAGCGAGACTTTTCGTCGCCGAGTGCTCGGCGCAGAGTCCTCGAATGATTTCGAGGGACGACCACCCAGAGCAGGGGAGTCAGCTCTCTCATCGGAGGGGCCGGATTCCGAATGGATCACTGGTGGAATGCTGATCTGGATGCTATTCACGGTGTCCAGCCATTGACCGTATTTCTGGAAGAAGATGCCGCGGTTCCTGTGCACACTCGACCACTTTTCGTTGAATTTCGCGACGAAGCGCTTCCTCACATACCGGTGTATTTCTTCCACGTTGTCAGCACTTAGAGCCGGGTTACTATCGCGGAGTAGTCTCAGAAAGGCATCCACGTTCCTTTCGCTCTCCAAGAAGAGGTCCGCAAGCTGGCGGTTTGAAATGTCGAACGAACTCATTGCTAAACATTTGTGATCTGTGTTGAGATTGGAATCTGTGATCCCAAGTGCTCACCAGCTCACGGAAGCCACTAGATGCTGCTTACAAGGGAGGGGTCAGACGCTAGGTTGGAGTTTCGGAACGAAATTCTCAGGATGACTTCGTACGATCTCTCGGACTCTCATGATCCAATCATTTTTCTCCAAATGAATGCGGGAGAAAAGATATGAGTGAATCCCGGATAGAGCGCGCCATAGAGTTCCTATGGGTTAACTTCGTCGTCGGCTTGAGCGCTCTGTCTATGGGGGTTTCTATAGAGAGTCAGACTCATTCGACCAAGATATTTTCTCTCCCGTATGTATTTGGAAAAAAATGATGACGCCATGTGAATCCAGAAGATCGTGTGCATCCATCCTCCAACTCTCGTCGCGGAACTCCAACCTAGCGTCTGACACTTCCCTTGTTAGGCACAAAGCAGGAACGGGCTTCAGCTGTACACACGAGCGTGGTAGTAGAACAGTGAACGGTGGTTAATTGTGAGCATGAAGTTGGTTCATAAAGGAAGTCTATGGGAAAGGGCTTAACGTCTGCCCAGAGCAACCGTAGTAGTAGGGTTCGGATCGCAGGTGCAGAGTGTGGGCTCGACAGTGGCGTAACTAGGGGGGTGCCAGAGGGGGCTCGTGCCCCGGGCGCAGCCTCCGGGGGCGCAAAAACGGAACTCCGATTCATACTACCGGAGTCATGTAAGCGTAAAATTGTCAATAACAGCAAATTCTGTGATATACTGTTTGACAGAACTGAATCAAACAAGCGTTCACAAGTGAAATTTCGGCCCCGAGTAAGGGTCGAATCAGACAGAGGAACCTTTGGATGGCTGTGCTTCTATAGTTGCATTCCTTCATTGCTGAATGAAGCGACGTATGATGAGGCCAGGAATTCTGCAACGACTTCGAGATCTCCCTCGAGCGACAACGGAGGCACAACAACACGCGGTACCGTTTCAACAGCAGAAGATTGTTACTTTGTTGTATGTGGGTCCATGAACTACCAATATTGAAGAATGAGACGGATTGGTAACGGAGGCGCTGCTTGAGCGGGACTGACTGTCATCGACTTCCAATGACGTCGTTTATTTACATGGACTTTGAATGCGCGGGTGATTTGAACTATTTCGAAGCGCTAACAACTCTCCCCTCTTTGACGTATCACACACTTTAAGAACATTATAGTAAGATAATATCACAACCTAATCTTGTCGATATCTTTGCGGTGGCACACCAGCAGTCGGTCTCGCAGACTTCCGCAACGATGATTCCTGAGGTTCTTCGGGGCCGACCTCGGAGGTTTGCAAATCAGTTTCTGATACAACGAACTCAGGCTGATCTGTTGAGGACGACGGAACAGACTCTTCAGTAGATACTGTTTCTGGCTGAGGGTCTGAGGAGAACAGAGCGGGATTCGATTCCTCTTCTGTCTCATCTGAATCGGAGGTGATTCTATCCGGCAATCTGCGTAGCTGGTTGTAATGTCGTTTTGAAATGCCTTGGGGAGTTCTGACCATCGCAACTTTCGTTCCGCAGAGTTTCACTACCTTTCCACGGCTCCATTTCTGTTGTCGATTGTACATGCGGGCCATGACATTATCTTCGATGCTGAACTTGGGTCTTCTTCCGGATCTGTCGATCTGAGACTCAGTTTCGTCTGGAGTGAATCTCGCACGGGGCTGCTCATGAAGCAAATCAAGACGCGAACGAATCTGGCGTCCCAGCATTGCCTCAGCCGGTGTCCTGTTTGTAGATGAGTTCGGAACCATGCGGTAGTTGAACAGGAATCTTTGAAGAGCCGCATGCAGGTCTCTCTCTCCCGCAGATTTGATTTTCTTTAACCCTTGCTTGACCGTTTGGACGTACCTCTCAACTTGTCCGTTCGAAGGAGGGTTGAATGGAGGCGAGGTCATGTGAGATATGCCGTTCGAACGACAAAAATCATTGAATTCCCTGGACGCGAAGGTTGGATCGTTATCGGTAACTATAACCTTTGGCAACCCAAACCTGGCGATAGCTTCACGTAGATGCCTCAAGGTTGTATGAGTTGTCTTAGTCGTTGAGACGAAAACCTCGAGCCATTTCGAGTGTGCATCGACAAGCAAGAGGAGATTCTTATCCTCAATGGGTCCAGCATAATCCAGATGAATACGGTCGAAACATCTTTCAGCTGGCTGCCAAGGATGGTAACTTTTCGGGGGTTGCCGTGCATGTTCTGCACAGGCCATGCACTCCTTTGCCAACCTCTCGATCTCAGCGTTCAGTGTGTCCCACCAAACGTAACGTCTAGCGAGTTCCTTCATTTTGTCGGATCCAAAGTGTCCCTCGTGAAGAATCGAAAGAATTCCGGGACGGCATGATACGGGAACAACAACTCGATGTCCCCTGAAGACTGCACCCTCGACGATAGTGAACTCAGAAATGTCTATCTTCCAAAACTTCCTCGCCAGTAATGCCGTTGGACCTTCAAGGCATTTGAGGAGCGGTTTCAGAGATTCGCAAGTCCGAGTCTCCCTAGCGATTCGGGGTAGATCCACAGGAACGTCGTCGGTGATTTCCATGATGAGAACATCTTCGAACGGTGGACTGCTGAAGAAATTTTCACTTTTAACGGGAAGCCGGGACAGCATATCAGCGTTTCTATGATCATCAGTATTTCGGTATTGTATGTCATAGTTGAATGACTGAAGAAACATGCTGTAATGCGTCATGCGCATGGCAGCCAGCGGCGACAAAGCTTTCGATGGCGAAAGGATAGAGACCAGAGGCTTGCTGTCAGTGATGAGAGTAAACCGCCTTCCGAACAAGTAATGGAAAAATCGGCTGACTCCCTCTTTGATCCCGAGGGCTTCCTTCTCGAGTTGTGTGTATCTCTTCTCGGTATCCGTCAAAGTCCGTGGATAGTAAGCAACCGGGCGCTCGGAGTTATCCTCGTAACGATGCGAAAGGACAGCTGAAATCCCATAAGACGACGCATCTGTAGCGAGCAACAGAGGCTTCGTTGGCTGGAATGGCACCAACGTTCGTGATGAGCACATCTCAGATTTCACTGCCTCGAAGGAATGATTCATCTCCTTCGTCCAAATCAATGGTTGACGCGAGCCGCCTTTGAAGGCTCTGTATAGCGGGTGAGCCAGGTCGGCTAGCTGAGGAGCGAAGGATGAGTAAAATTGGATCATTCCAATGAAACTTTTCAACTCGCTAATTGACTGTGGGATTGGCGCGTTCTTGAAGCACGATATCTTGTCGTCGCATTTGTGTATCTCTCGACGCTTGAGACGGAAACCGCAGAACTGGATCTCCTCGGCGAAAAATTTACACTTCCGAAGATTCAAGCGAATATCGTTTGCATCGAGTCGTTGAAGAACAGCGTCCAGGCGTTTGAGGTGGTCTTCGTCAGTGGATGCCGAAATGACGATGTCGTCGATGACGACCTCAACTCCCTCCACGCCTGCCAGGATACCTTCCATAAACCTTTGGTAGATGGCGGGCGCTGACGCCAACCCGTTGCACATGCGTTTGAATCGATACAAGCCGCGATGAGTGTTGACCGTAACGAACTTTCGATCTTCTTCTCGGATGGGCATGTGCAGGAACGCATTGGATATATCGAGCTTTGTGAATCGCTTCCCGACTCCAATGTTGTCCAGGGCGTAGCGAATATTCTTCAACGGATGGTCGTCGATCAAGAGAAATTGGTTCAAGCCGACCTTGAAATCTCCACAGATTCTCGCTTTTTTCTTTGCTGTGTCTCCTTTGCCGCGCAGCGCAATGACCACTGGATGAGCCCATTCGCTAACGTCGATTTTTTCGATAACGTCGAAGCGCTCCAGGTGGTCCAGCTCCTCATCGACCAACTGGAGCAAGGCGTGAGGCACAGGACGAGGTCGGTAGTACGCAGGTTTCGGATTATCCTTCAGGTGTAACGTAGCCTCCACGTTAGGGATCTTGCCGATTCCTTCTTTGGAAAGATTTGGGTACTTGAGCAAGAGTTTCTTAGCTTCTTGCTCGTAATCCAGCTCGGTGTAATAGCAGCCGTCGAAATTCAGTGAATTCGGTTGGAGACTTCGCAGCCAAGATCTTCCGAACAGTGTAGGAAAATTCGGGCGATCAATCAGGTACAGTTTCAGAGTCTGCGATTTCTCCTCGTATGTAATCGGAACCAACGCGTAGGAATGAGGTTCGAAAATTTCACCGGTAGCTGTTCGAAGTCGAAAATCGTTCGAGTGCAGGGCTTCATTCGGAAACATTTCACGAAACCTCTTGAGCTCCATGGTAGATATACCGCTTCCTGTGTCCAATTCCATTGGCACTTCGCGATTGAGGATATGAACTTTGAGATTGATGGGTGTTTTGTCGAGTCCTTCGACAAAATTGAACGGAACCTCTTCGAGCAGGTGATGGCTTCGAGACGATCTGCAGACTGTTGAAAGATGACCCTGCTTGGAACAAGCACGACATTCAGCAGACTTGTGAGGACAGTCTGGAGCTAAATGGTTTGGGTTTCCGCAACGATAACAAGCTCGAGCGGTTCCCTGTCTGCTAGGAATCTTTCGATCAGTTTTCCTCTTCGGACCGGATCGTGTAGGTCTGCTTCCAATGTGAACTTTGTTGACCGCCTCAGCTTTTGCTGTGTCACTAGGAGCTGAACGCAGTTTAGCTGTAGCCTTCTTCGCACGCATCAGCTCATTTGTGATGTTGAAGACTTCGGTCATATCCTTCTTTGAGGCACACTTGACTAAAACTGCTTGTTGGATAGTACGGTCGTCGAGTCCTCCAAGGAACTGCTCAATGAGGTTCATCTGGAGCTCCTCGCCTGACCATCGGCAGTTGCGACCGGCGTGTCGTATGCGGGCTTCGAAATCGTCAAGCGACTCACCGAGATTCTGTCGAATCCGTCGAAATTCGAGGCGCACATTCCATATGTTCTCTCCAGGCTCGTAAATTTTCTTCAAAAGAGCGGTGATTTCGTCGAACTTCAGCATGTTCAGAGTCCTATCCGAAGGCACCTTGTCGTAGAGCCTCTTGAAGGCGGTAGCACCCAAGAACGCAAGAATTGCACACCGTTTCTCATCTTCTGAAACTTTCTTCTCGAACGAAAGGTAGTTCTCCAGCCGGCAAAGCCACGAAGAAACCAGCTCGGTCCGCGGATCGTAAGGCGCGAACGTTGCTGAACTGCTGGTCATGGTGAAAATCGTAGGAAAAGCTTGCCAAAATGTAGTAATGCTGCTGGATCATTCACTTCACTCGTCGCCAGTTGTTACTTTGTTGTATGTGGGTCCATGAACTACCAATATTGAAGAATGAGACGGATTGGTAACGGAGGCGCTGCTTGAGCGGGACTGACTGTCATCGACTTCCAATGACGTCGTTTATTTACATGGACTTCGAATGCGCGGGTGATTTGAACTATTTCGAAGCGCTAACAGAAGATGATATGAGGCGCGTTATGTTTGCTACCATCGATAGGCTCCTTCATGAGCTGTAGCAAAGATTCGAGCGTTTCGCGGAATCAGATGAGAGATTCGACTCTCTGCAAGTTACGGCGCGACCCCTCTACGACCAGTGTGACACGCTCGAAGCACAATGCCGGTCTTTTGCTGGTTTCCATAAAGTTGATGTTGACGGCGAGGAATCGCATCGCGCAATCTACGACTGCAGGACGCTACTACGAGCTCGGAACGAAATTCATATCAGCCAACCGGTGGAGATCCTTCATTCTATGGTTCGATATGGAGACGGGAGCGTGCTTCCGAATCTTCACGGCTCTGTCCAGATCTTACTCACGATAGCAATATGCATTGCAAGCTGTGAAAGATCGTTAAGCAAACTCGAGTTGATCCTCTCGAATCTTAGAGCTTTGATGAACCAATGGAGACTTGTAGACCTCCCACCTCAGTATAGAGAACGAGATGACGAGAGAGACGAGTGGGAGGAAAAAGAATCTTTGGACATCAAATGAAAGTCATTGTGACGATCAGCTAACTCATAAAAATATATCGATCTGAGAATTATTTTCGAATCGCCTGAGTGAGAGTGTATTCACCAGAGTTATTTGGGAAAACTGTGGGGTTGGGACAGGGCGCGTTTTCGTGAGTCTGCCCCAAGCGCCAGCAAGGCTAGTTACGCCACTGGGGCTCGAATCGATGGGTGCTGATTATATTTGCCTAGGTTCGAACTTTGGAACCCAGATCGATCAGTGGGATGGGGAGGAAGATTCAAATGGGAGCACTCATCGATCATCTGCTCTGACTCTTGAGTTTCAACGATCTATTTGCGAGCAGAAAATATTTGCTCGGGGTTTCTGCGTCTCCGACTCCGACGCGGAATAATAGAATCAATTGATCCTCAGAAAATGCGGATGCCTCGCATAAATTATCTAACCATGTGGTTCATGCGGTATTTCACGGTTGGGCGGGTTGCGACGAAAAACAACAAAGCGAGAACACGCCGGCTTGGCGACTTGACGGTTGGGCCCCGATGCGTTTGCTGGTTCGTGTCCCTCGCTACGCTCGAGATCATTTGATAACATCGAGCCAGGAAGGCCACGTCGTGCCCGTGGTCTTCCAGTTTCCGAAAATCCGACCCCCTATGCGCACGCACCATCGGCCGGCCGTCCTCTTTTCGTCTGCTAGGGCTCGCGTCAACTCGCCACCTGTGATACCACTGTTTGGACTTATATCCTAAGGAATGAAGAGGCTGGTTTGGAATCTGGAATTCCCTCGGAAAGCCGTCGTGGTCGTCTCTCGCTTCGAGGCGCTGTCTTTCAAGCGCAGTGAAACACTGATGATGCTGACTGCAGTCTCACCGCGACCGCGCAGCCGGCGCATGCGCGGTGAGACCGGCGAAGCCGAGACGTGCACGACATGCTCTCGAGGACTCTTTTATTCTCATATAATATATCTCTTCGTATTCTCTCATCAATCATATTATCATTCGAGCTGGGGTCGTGCCGATCAGCACTCTGTGAGTGCGCCACACTCCCCGCGAAATTCTCATGTACACTGGGCATTCATATTTCTTCATTTTCACTCTTATAGTATTGGATCGAACTTGAGAATTTCCGTTGGCTAGCTAGCGCGCGAGGTGCATTCGAGACGTTTCGCGTATTAAATTTCTCGGCTTTGGGTCTGGAACCCGACACGGGATGTGCTCGACGTTTCTAACTTAACCAACCAGCGACTTCCGCGCACATTTTCCGACTTTCTCCTTTCCCCAAACGAAACCGAGATCGAAGCCTGCTGAACCACAGAGGTCATTTGGAGTGCGTTTCGCCTGGAAGTAAGATGCCGCAATACGAGTGCTCCCCACTGGGACAGTTCGTGAAGTCCTTGGAAGCAACCCCGGTCCTTTTCGGGACCCAATACTCAACCCTGCGTTTTGCTTCGCGTCGGGTCTGGGACCACCTGGAGTTCACGGATCGACAGCCGTACGTAGTTGCCGCGCGGGAAGCCCGGAGGAGGGGGACAGTGAACCGCCCTCCTCTGATCGTGGAACCACGCCTGGTGGACCTGATCCGCCAGGCCGTAGCTGCCCGCCAAGCTGAAGAAGCTGCTCGCCGCGCGAACCCCCGCCGATGCCCCCCGCCGTTCCCGATCCGGCGCCGCTCCAGGCGGCGCCCGCTGCGATTCCGGAGGAGCCCGAGGCCGGGCCCTCTAACCGCCGAGACCGCGAGACTGCCGAAGCCTGCACCCAAACCGATGCCTACGAAATGGGCCTCGGAAGAAGCCGATATCTGTCACCTTTTGTATGAGTGAGCTGTAACTTATTATATTTTGCTCAAATAAAACAGCGTTTGGTTGAGTACTTCCTCGTTTTTATTCTTAGCTCATAGGTAAATCTTTAGGTAGTCTTAGGTAGCTCGCTTAGGTATTAGTTAGACTTCGAGCGGAAATAATAGTTGTATCGGCCTTTTGTAGACTTGTCCCGTAGCTAGCTTGATCATACAGGATCGCTTTCTGAGATCCGTCCTCTCCCCGCCAGAAAGACTGAGGACTCGGCAGAGAGGCCACCGAGCTCTGGAGGGATCAGGATCTTGCAACAAGCAAATGTCGCCGACTTTGAGCGGTCTGCGCTCCGACTGCGGACGGACGTGAGCCGACCTTAAGTAGCCCAGATACTCTTCCCGAAATCGCTTCTGGAAAGCTCGCAAGACTGACTGTTGAAGTTTCCAACGTTCCGAAAACACAATCGAATCCGTTGCTTCTCGATTGCTAGGTTTCAGTCTTGTCTCCGGCAATCCAGGCTTTGCTCTGTGTCCGTAAAGCAAGTCTGCTGGACAGAGCGCGTTGATTTCGTTCGTATCGAGCTGAACTGATGTAAGCGGACGCTGGTTCACTATCGACTCTATCTCTGCCAGTACGGTCTCGAGCTCTCTGAAGCGCAGAGCGCCTCTACCCAAGATTTTCCTGAGTGGTCTTTTGACGCATTGAACCATGCGTTCCCACCAACCACCTTGCCATGGAGCTCGTGCGACTATGAACTCCCAATGAATTTCGCTAGCGGTTAAGTGGTTCTGAACCTCTGGTGACCTGACGTGGTCGTACAGAATTTTCAACTCTTTAGCTGCTCTCACGAACGAGAGCCCATTGTCAGAGATGATCCTGGTTGTTCCGCTGTATCTGCTCAAAAACTTCCTCAATGCAAGCAGAAACTCGTACGTTGACATGTCCGGAACAAGCTGTAGGTGCAAGGCTCGTGTGGCTGCACAGACAAACAGCAAGATGTATCCTTTGCTCAGTTCTCCCTGAAGAAGGCGATATGGAATCGGACCCGCGTAATCCACACCACAGACAGCGAACGGCGGAGCCGTCGCCAGCCTGAACGCTGGGATCGGCGGGACCGACTCCTCTGCAGCCTGGATTCGAAATCTCATGCAGACTTTGCAGTCTTTGAGCACGCTTTTGACGGCGCGCCGGGCTGAGAGAATGTAGAACTTTTTCCTGAGCATGCTGAGCGTAGCCGCCACGCCACCAACGCACAGTGGGCCGGCAGCGGCCAAAATTGTCAATGGAGTCGCCATTGAACTCTACGGCGAATTTCGGCCGCCGCCGGCCCACTGTGCAACGTGGAAACATTTCCTTTCGTGGTAGAATTTGATGAGTAAGCGCACAGCGTGGGCTGCCCCCGGCAGCACCAGCGGGAACTTCTCCTCATAGCTCATCTCCTCATCGCGCTCCAGTCTTGACCGACACCTAATCAACCCCTGCGGGTCCATGAACGGAGCCAGCTTGAAGAGCTGGCTGTCCTTCGGAATGCTTTCACATTTTGAATCGAGTTCGCTTTTGAAATGCGACTCCTGAATTATGCGAATGACTATGCTTGTCGCTTTGAGAGCCTCCAGTGCTGAAACTGGTGCTCTGGAAGCGGACTGACTGACTGGAGAGCGGTGAATGAGTGGCCATCGGAGCATTCGCGCTACGCTGTTCACCATGACGCTCCAAGATGACAATCGGGAGCCGTCCGTAATCGGCTTGAACTGCTGGTTTATAGTTGTCATGCACGCAGACTTCTTTTCTGCGCCAATCTCGTTGTCGAAGACGTCGTTCAAGGCGTGCTTTACAATCGGACGACCTCTCTCTGAAAGCCAGTGTGGTCCTTGAAGCCACATGGAACTGAATTCTTCCGAGGTGATATCCGCACCTCGGCTTAAGAGGTCCGCGGGATTGTCTTTCGTGTTGACATAGTTCCACTCTGACGCTGCCGTCAGACTCTGAATCTCTCTAATCCGGTTTGCTACAAAGACTTTCCATCTCTCCGGTACATCTTTTATCCAATGCAGCGTCGCAGAGTTATCACCCCAGTAGTGGGTGGATTCGAAATGATAATTGAGATATTGTTTTATTTGAGTGCCTATTCTGGCACCTAACACTGCGGCGATGAGTTCCAACTTGTGGATTGAATGTCCGGACTTGACCGGTACAACTCTCGCTCTGGAAGCGACGAGGCGCACGTTCGCGCCGCCATGTTTCGAAATCTCGCGGACATATGCCACACAGCCGAGAGCAGACAAGCTCGAATCGCAGAACACGTGTAGTTCCCGGATGACGTCATCAGCGTTTGTGTTTATGTTGCGTTGTATTCGAAACCGTTGTGCTGCTCTGAGTGACTCTGTTGTTTCTTGGAACTCCTTCAAGTTTTCTCCTGTCAGCCTTGTGTCCCAGTCTATCTTTTGTTTCCAGAGTGATTGAAGGAGGATTTTCGGTCTGATTGTGAGTGGAGAAATAAATCCTAATGGGTCGAATATCTGAGCCGTGCCTTTCAATACTGTTCGTTTGGATGGAGTGTTGTTTTCGAATGTTTCGATTGCCGTTTCTACCGGAATCCAGAGCTGATCTTCTTTTTGATTCCAACCTATTCCAAGGAATTTGAAATCCTCTTGCTCGAAACTGACTTGCACTTCAGGGTCGCTGAGCGACTCTGCCATGCGGCGACCGAGCTCCCTGCTGTTGGTAGCCCATTTCCGCAGCCTAAAGCCGCCAGCCCTGAAGGCTCTGAACATGAAATCGAAACGGTGAATGCCCGGCATCTCGAAAACCCGCCATCTCGAAAACCCGCTATCTCGAAAAAAATACCCGGGAGCTCGAAAACCCGGGAGCTCGAAAACTCTCTCCCCAAAAGTGGCTTTGGCTCGAGCTCAGCGAACCTTCTATGCCAGGGCTCATGAGAGCCGGTCTCGGTGAGACCGTTGGTCGTCAATCGGAAATCGTGATGGTTAGGCGGACATTTCCCGGCTCTTTTCTAGTAGGCGGTTGGCGTTGTCGCTGGCGGTAGGATGGCGGGTTGGATTTCCGAAATCCTGAAGACAGTGCACGGGCCTGGCATTGATTGTAGCGCTTTCGTAACGCCCCATTTTGCCGCCTTCGGTCGTGCGGGCGTCAATCCACAGCTCATTCACTGTATTCCGTCAGTGTTCCATGATAGGTCTTCGAATATGCTCATTCCGAAGTACGCACAGGCAATCACCTAACCTAGGCCCTCATAAGCCCTGGCATAGAAGGTTCGCTGAGCTCGAACGAAAGCCGCTTTTGGGCAGAGAGCTTTCGAGCTCCTGGGTTTTCGAGCTCCCGGGTATTTTTTTCGAGATGGCGGTTTTTCGAGATAGCGGGTTTTCGAGATGCCGGACCCTAACCATCGAAACACTCGAAACCGTCGTTGTCTGTCACTGCTGTGAAGACCAGATCGTCCATGTAGAAGTGTTGTTCTAGATCTTTCAGGAACTGTTCTTTGTCTGGGTGTTCCTTAGCCATCTGCCTCATGTGGTATATTATTCCGGCGCAATGTATGAATGGTGACGCCGAAATTCCGAAATCCAGGACCGTGCTCCAGAACTCCTTAATCGGAGCCCTGGGATTCTTGCTAATGCCCAACGGCCAAAAGAATCGAAGAAACGTGCGGTGATCCGGGTGGATCTTGTATTGCAAGAATGCTTTCTCGATATCCGAGACGACGGCGATTTTGTCTCGCCTGAATCTGAGTAGAACTTTCCAAATTGCTGGCATGAGATTCGGACCGTCGTGCAACACGTCGTTTAATGCCGCTTCGTCTTTCCTGCGAGCACCAGCGTCCTTTACTACTCGGACCTTGACCAAATTTTTTGCTGCATCTTTTTTGACCACTGGCAGAATCGGAAGATAGTGAACCAACTCTCCTTCTTTTTTCGGCGTTGCCGGCTCTGCGTATCCGCGCGCGATATATTGACTCATTTCCTCGTCGACTGCGGCGAGCAACTCCTTATTTTTTGCCGCTTTGAAGAGGAACCGCTTAAGGCTACCTTTTGCTACGTTCTCGTTGTCGCCAAGCGTGCGCAGATTTTCTTTGAATGGCAAGCTCACCATGTACCGACCGTTATCCAGCCTCTCTAGATTGTTCTCGAAGAAGCTCTGCAGTTCGGATTCAACCGACTCATTCGATTCGACGCTCGGCTCCTCGATGCCCAGTATCTCCGTCGACCACAACCTCTGCAGGTCTGACTTGATCCCAGCATCGAGAGCCGGCTCCGTTTCGAGGCTGCTTCGCACTCTTCCTGAACTGCGCTCTGAATTTCTAGAGCTGAACTCTACTCCGCTGGACGGATGGATCGGAACATTGGTGCCGCGCTTAGAGATCGTTGTCATACTGACTATTTGAGAACTTTGTAGCCTGGTGCCTGGTTGATAGAGATTAGCCGTCACGAAGACACGTGACTGCTCCTTTGAATTATTTGATTTTTGGGTACCCGCGATGACCCAACCGAAGATAGTTTCGTTGGCGACCATGCGGTCTTCCAACACGCGCTCGACACCGCACTTGATGCTCGGAATAACATCCCAGCCTATGAGTACATCGATCTCCCGGCGAGCTGCGTATTCTGCGTGGTCTGCCAGCGGGGCCAGATCCCACGACTCCGGCGAGACTGGGAAATCGCCTTTCGCGATTTCCGGCAACCCGGTTGCCAAGAGTCTGACCGCCATCTTATCGTCGAATCGGCTCTGTAGGCCCACCTCGTACACGCAGTGCTTTTTGAATTGCGAAACGTTGCCGCCGATCGTACTCATGGCGAGACTCTCTTGAAACGCCGGTTTAAGACCGAGTTTCCTGACGACGTGATCCGATATGTAGGATCTCTCCGAGCCGGTGTCTAAGAAAAATCGGAATATTCCCCTGCTTGAGGGACCGTTGACCCACGCCAATCCCGTTTGGAAGCACACGATGCTTCTGGATGCCTCGTTGGGCCGACTGGGCTCGACTTGGGTGGAGAAAGTCTCGGTTTTTTGACCCCCTTGTGAATTGCACATCACCGCGTAATGACCTCGATTGCACCTCTCGCACTTTACATTTTTAGCTCTACACTTTTTCGCGAAATGATTGCGTTTTAGGCATTTGTAGCAAGCGCTGTTCTTATCGCAAATTTCTTTTTTCTCGTCGTAGGTCAGGGTCTTCTTGCAAGCTTTCGACTCATGCTTGGGACTTGTGCAGAAAATGCACGAATGATCGACCTCTGCCTGCGAATTATTTGCGAGGAACCCAGCGCTGCTCTTGCCTTGTTGTTCTTGCCTACTCTTCCAGCTGCCCGGTTTTGATTGAAACTGCCTGAATTTATCGCTACTGCTGGAATCCTTATTGAAACGGGCGCTGTTCGAACTGCCTGGTCCTGGAGAAGCCGATGGACCGCAAGATCTTTTGATCTCTACTTCCCTTTCCAAGTACTCTAGAAGTAACTTGAGCTCGCACTCAGAGCCGCCTGGCGCTGCCACACTGTCGTAGTTCTTTCTAGTAAACTCTTCGCTCAATGCTCTTGGGAGACATCTGAGAATGTCTTGCGAGACTGCCATTGATATCGACTCGAAACTTTTGCCTAGTGACAGCAGCGCCTTAACGTTCTGAGATAGCGAGGAAACGAAACGGTAGAACTTATCGTTGAGGTGCAGGTCCCTGGATGAACACAGTCTGCGGAGTTCCTGGAGATGCTCCTTCTCAGCGGCGCGCGGGCAACCGAACTTCTTTTCGATGATTTTCACCGCTTCCTCGTATTGGTCCGGGTTGAATTCTAGGTGTGCGATCTCGAACGAGGGTGAACCTTGAAGCGCTTCCTTCAATAGCGTGAATTTCTCGATCGGATCCATTTTCTTCTTGTGGACGTGGACGCTGAATAGCTGCCACCATTCCCGGAACTTCTTGACGTCGCCCGTGAACTTCGGCAGTTTGTAATGTCTGACCGAAGATTGGCACGAGATCGCCGACTGCGGAGCGTCCGATTCTCGGCCTGAAGCCTCCTGCGACTGGATCGAGCGCGTCGCCCTCTGCTTTCGCTTCAACGCGCTCACGGTGGTGGAATATTGTTTGTCGTAAGCCGCCACACGATCCATTGCTTCGTCAAATTTCGCGACTGAGCATCTGACGACGAGCGGAGTGAGCTGAGTATTGAGCGCTCTCAACTCGGAGTAAATGTCATCGAACTCCTGCCACTCCACCTCGAACTGCTCTTCCGGAACCTCTGCAGCTAGCATCGTCTCGAGCTCCTTGGCCTTTTTTGTGAAACGGGTTCTTATGTTCCGACGCACCTTGACTAGTGTCGAGAACTCCGTCATCTCCTCGGCCGTCGGAGCTCGGGTTCTGAGATGTGTCTCGGCATCCAACTCAATCTGATCTGCATCCTCCAATGTGAGCAACGGCATGATCGGTCGTGTTACTCGCGGCGTCGATTGGCTAGTTCGTCGCGGGGCTCGGAGCCTCGTGCAGCGGCGTTAGGGTTAGCACGCTGCGCGCTGGAACCGCGACTCGGCGAACGAAATTTTCCGCCTGAACTTGCCTGAAGCACGGAGTCGACTTGCCGCCTGGAGCGATCGAGTTTGGGACACTGGCGATGGACACCGGTTGTGATGAGCGGCGTAGGAAACGTCCGCGCTGATGCTGCACTTTCGAAGTTGCCGAAATCCGGATATTTTTCGGAAATATCCGCTGTGAGTCTCACGTATGGAACTGTGAGCACTACTCGGTAGCTGTGACCCGTCTTTGGCCGTCCGGCTGGGCTGAATAATGCGATGAACTGATCCGAAGTCGCGCCGACGGTAACGGCGGATCTGGAATCCCGGTTGAACGCTTCTTCTTTGAACTGGCTGGGTCTTTAACTCGCTGCCACCATGTGATACCACTGTTTGGACTTATATCCTAAGGAATGAAGAGGCTGGTTTGGAATCTGGAATTCCCTCGGAAAGCCGTCGTGGTCGTCTCTCGCTTCGAGGCGCTGTCTTTCAAGCGCAGTGAAACACTGATGATGCTGACTGCAGTCTCACCGCGACCGCGCAGCCGGCGCATGCGCGGTGAGACCGGCGAAGCCGAGACGTGCACGACATGCTCTCGAGGACTCTTTTATTCTCATACTAGCGTACCCGGTCGCGCTTCGCGCGACTCGTACTCTCTAGTTTTCAATGTTGCTCATTGCTCATCGACGTCGTGATAAATATTACGTCGAGACCCGCAGTGAGTAACTACTGACGTCGAATGATCCTGTCGTGGGTCGTCCTGAAGGACATATCGCGAGTCGCAGCACCGTAAGTGGGCCGTGTACACCCTCTGGCGATTGCATGCATTATTGTGTCAAAGGTTGCGTATCGCTCGAGGAGTGATTCCAGATGCTTTTCGTCGTCCTGGACATCAACTCTGCGTCGAACTGCATGCGTCGATAACTGCTTCCGTTCGTCAAACGCCGCTTGACCGGTTCGCCGTTCCCCAGCCTGTGGGCGGTTTGTGGGCGGGTCAACCAACAGGTCAAGCTGATGACAAACACGTAAATCTGATGGAGAGCGAAAGGTATAGAGAAGGATGGAACCACGTGTCCGGAACGGGAAAACACCAATATTTATTTTAATTAATCAATCGTTCGGAAAAAACAAAGCAAGAAAACAGCGTGCACTGGGAGCGGTGCACAAACATTTCGTCGCGAGAGATTTTACCAGAATCACAAACATTGAGCTACTTGTCTCGACGAATGTAAATTCTGCGGAGGAGCGGGGTGCTGCCTTATAGGTACGCCGGTATCGATTGACTCTATTGCCGAATGAACTGTTAGACTGCTCCTTCCCACACTCGATCGTTTCCATCGAAACTGGCGGTAAATGACGTCGTGATTGACATCAGGCCACGCTTCACTCGGCGCAAAGTTTCAGCTGTGACTTTTTCCCTCGGAACGATGAACTGCAAGTGATGAATCGGTTGGTTACTTGCCATGCCTGAAACGATTTCAATTCATGTTAGGTCCCCATATCCTCATTGGCCATGATAACCCAGGTGTGTTTGATTGGACTGACGGATGTATGAATGGTGAACTCACCGATCCAGTTCTTCATAGGTTGTTTGGCAGCCATGCTCCGTAAACCATTGTTGAAGATGCGTCTGGGCTTCATCTTCTTTGTTCGAACTGACGACTGTATTTGTCGTCGTTGAAAGAATCAGCTTGTCATTGTATTCGCGGACTTGTAGATTTTGAAACTTGACCGCTTCCCCTTCGCGGCCGTTCAACGCGTCAGTGAAGTCCGGCCATAATCCCAGCATTATCATTTTGCAAGATTCGTCCACTAATGTTACGTTGCGTTTTCGTCGTGGCTTCCCATCTTGACAGTTTATGAGTTGAATGGGCCCTACGTCAAAGACGACGGCAAGTAAGTCGATTACTGCGTTACATTCCTTCCTTTCGAGATCGATGATTGACAGCAGATCACTCTCGAGTTGAGGCAAGCTATGATTTGCGAGCTCGGTCATCAAACTCCACTGGAAGCATTGTATAGAATTAGAATGCCTGTTTCTCACGCGGAAGAGCTCGGTGACGCTTGACTACCATGTGATGTATTACTCTCAGCGTCAAAGTTACCTTTGTCAAAGTAAGTTCACAGGCATGGTCCGTTACGTTGTACTGAAGATTCGCGGGAGCGATCTCTTTCACCTTCACCATCGTTACAGTATAGCACTCGCCGACCTTGACCATTTCATAGACACGCAAGGCTACGGCATCCCACGCGTTGACATTGACCTTCCCTGTTTCATCCTGAAGCACGAAACTAAATACGCTGATTTCGCGCGATCGCTGTCTAAGTGAAGTTTTCGAGCACACTCGGCCGTCAACGCGAGCCGCAATCTTGCCCGGCACGATGTCTGCAATTTTCACCCGTGTTGCCACTGAGGGCAGCTGCTGCTGAGCTTGCGAACTCGAATCTCCCAGTGTTTGAATTGGCTTGCTTGGAACGTTGACGGTCACCTGGTCTGTAAAGTTCCATGGTTAGGACCCGTCGCCGCCCTCGAAGAAAAATATTATCGAGTGCCCCATCAGGCTAACTATATCAAATCACGGAAAACGTAGTTCTGACCAGGTCACTTACATTGCTCGTGCACTCCCACGTCAACTTGGCGAGTCGCGCCAGATGTTGACTCTATCGCGCCATCCGGTGACTCTTGTTTTCGATACACTGGGGCCACAGCTGTTTTCGTTGACGTCAGTTCTCGCGTCTTCGAAAGTGCTGTAAGGAGGAGAGGAACGTGAACAGTGGCGTATCTAGCCAAAGTGCCGCCCGGGGCGGATCTAGAAAAATTCGGAAAATGCCGCCCCCTGGAAGCGCCTCCGACGTGGAGCGACAACCAAAAAAAAAAAAAACGACCCGCTGTAGGGCATAAATCAGCAAAATGCCGCCCCCTCGAGAGTGCCGCCCGGGGCGGACCGCCCCCCCCGCCCCCCCCTAGCTACGCCACTGAACGTGAATTGGACGAACAAATGGCTCACTCGAATCTCATTCTACAATTTAATTGGGGACTCACCTGAACTTCCAGGCGCGTCGCATGCCGACAGAGAGTTTGATCCTCGTGCCGTTTGGTTTCGCGCTATGCGTTTAGGAACATGATCGGCCTCACTTGTACTTTGCTCGATCTCGGAATGGGCTGCGAAATGAAGCGCAACGTTAACGATGGAGCCAAGTCAACTCGATAAAAAATGGCGTTCATGGACATCTTGCGCTTCTACTCCACAGTCCAGCTAAGGCCTCATTTAAGTCTGCTTCATTTGGGGTCACAATGCATTTCCGAAATCAGTAACGTTCGATTTCACATCAATTCCGCTCCCTCTGAAGCTCTGCTGCAGACTTACCGGGAGCTCCTGGACCGTCGTTTATGGCAAGCCTCTCTTTCTTCGTTGACCTTTCTATCTTTCTCGGAAAATCACTTCTTTGACGTCGACGCCCTGGGTACAAAAAAAATTAGTGTTCATCACGGCTTGTTGGGTGGAGCAGGGAGGACGGTATGATGCCGGTTCACGGTCAGAATTTCCTTACCTCGGTCGACTACGGTTGATTTTTCCGGACTTTTCGACTTATTCAACTCTTTCAGAGGCAGTCGTGGTTCATCAGATGGATCCAAAAACGCTAATAGTTCAGCTTCCATAGCTGCAAAATACAAAGATGATGCGTACAGTTCCTTCGCAAGCGAGGCATGGCTCGAAGACGAAGATTGAATCTTACCTTCTTCATCCTCGTGATCCCTTTGCGTGTTCGCCATGATCGTCGACGTGAAACCTCTGCTGGCTCGTCACCGAATGCGCCACGCAGTAGTCTGCGAGCCTTTATATATGTTGACTCAGGCGCCACCAGATTTTCAAATTTCTTCTCAAAGTCTTCGATTCTGAATTTGTACTCGTTGGTCGGCAAGGAGGACAGAACTGCTTTGCCGAAATAATGCAACTGTCAGAGGGCGTGCATTTACGCTGGCAAGCTCCTAAAGTTGCCATCGGCCATGTTCCGTTGATCATGACGTCAGATCAAGGAAAACGAAGTGCGACGTCGTACTGCCACCCTCGAAGAGAACGAAGTGGATCAAGGGCATAGTCACCTTCGGAGAACATTCGAGAACATTCAAAGCACCTCCGGCTGTCCTCAACATTTCCCACGAAGAAGCCGTCACGTTAGTTACGTGCATCGAGGGCAAATTTCCATCGGCTCGCTGCAAAGGAAACCATAGTAGCGAGCTAAAAACGCGTGGTCTACTCAGAAGCATATGTCTGATTAGATGGGCGGGGCGGGGGATTTTCTCACATATTCAGCGACTCAGAGATTATCGCATACGCAAAGTTCGGTGCGTGAGGCATCAATCGGTTCTGTACACACGCAATCCGGGCGTCAGGTTGCTGTTCGTGGCGTACGGGAAGCACTCGATCAAACTAACTCCGTTCCGGTAGTTCAAGAACTCAAAGCTCGCGGCGTCTTCCACGTCAATGCGTCTTCCCAGAGCACCCCCAGTGACTTGAAAGCTGCATGGTTTCAAGCATATGAACAAAGGAAGGAATGAACGGCACGCAGAAAGGGCCCGCTTAAGTCGTTTGCAGTCCAGATGACACTTACGTTTGTTGGTCGTCACACTGTCTGAACTTCCGTTCGCGTCGGAACTGGTTATCCTCGTACATGGCGCGTCAGAGGCGTCCTCTCACCGAAACTTCCTAGGCACACTACCGCGAGCTCCCGTAACTCCCGTAGACTCCGGCAAAGGAGCCGGAAGGCACTCTGCATCATCACAAAACTCTGTCACGATGGCTCCGTCCGTGGCTTGACACGTCGACCAGCGATTGCAGTTTGATGCGCCCATGCCAATATCCACGCAAGAGGACCTTTGAAAGAATGTAAGATAATGGAAGAAAGAAGAGCCGCGTGAAAAACCTCAGCGAAAGACGACGATTGCACTTCGACGCGAGGCTTCAGGGAAGACTTCAAGGACATGGTTCAGTTACCAGGTGAAAGCGGTCAAGAAAACTCACCAAGAAGCCAGCCCCGATGCGGCCGACAGAAACAGGTAGCCGGAACTTTCATGATGCTGTCATGCAGGTTTCATGCTTTCCTGATGAAGATTATTCGCTGGTTCCGGCAAACATACTACAGTGTTCGCTGTCGCTTGTCCGGTCACCAAGTGAGCGGCTTCTTGCACATTGCGGCTTCTTGTGATCGCCCGCTTCTTGCACATTGCGTTCACGTGCGGCAATCACTAACGACAGCCGTAGGAGCCAGGTGGTGCTGGAATGCTGCACGTTGCCGCCCACAATTGTCCCGAAACATCACACAGAGGTTCAATTGTTGAAGCGCTGGAAAGAATTAAACAGATCCCATCAGCACTCTTTTCATTGTTTAACCATAGATTCGCTCTGGTCAAGATCGAGTCGGGGTCTAGTTTGGGTCGATTACGGATCATCAATGGGTCAGTTCGCGGCGAACGTTGAACGTTATCGGCAACAAATAATAATCGACGTGAGGGTCGTCAGAGCACATGATTCTTCACTCGATGAGAAACGTGAAGCTGTGGTCATGTCGAGACTGAATCGACCTCAAGGGCCAGCTGCATGTCATATCCACGCACAAAATGCAAAGCCACGAAGGTCGACAACGATGATGTTCTAATTCAAGGATTATCGTTATTGCAATGCACGCGGATAAACAATGTTTTTCGTCTTCCCGTTCTGGGCCAACACGAAGAGATCAGAGGGCTTCCCGACGCGTGAACACGCTACATACAACTGTCCATGAGAAAAACATGGCTCTGCTAAATGCAACCCACATTGCTCTAACGATTGTCCTTGGGCTTTATTAATTGTCATGGCGAAGGCGAGCCGAACTGGGAATTGCAACCGTGTGAACTCGACTGCGGCCTCATTGGGCTTTAAGGGTATTCGCGGCAACAGCACGTCCTCACCAGAGTAGGCGCCCGTCAAAATCGTCGCCTCAATCACATTATTGCTAAGGCGCTTGACGGCAAGACGCGTTCCATTACAGAGCCGAGGTGGGTGAAGGTTTCGGAGCAAAATGATCGGGACGCCAACCTTCAGGTTCAGCAGATGAGGAGGAAGCCCTGGCAGATCTAAAGAATTAAGGAATTCGGTAGGAAAATTCACAGCCTGTTCGGCTTCAAGGACAGCGTCGATCGACCTATAGGTTTTTGGTTCGCTAGGAATGGAATCGAGAATAACATTATTGATGCCATTCACCGCGCTATTCCTCGCTGCCAAAATAGCACGGCCACTCAACCACGAATGAGCGGTGTAGTTCAGCGTGAGATCGGGAAATACGTTTTGAATGAGCTCCTCTTCACTCGTAACAATCTTACAAAAATCGGGTGCCAACGTGATCATCTGTGTCGACGGTTCTGTAGGTTCCTCGCCGTTGCCGATTGCCAGTAGCTGCTTGACAAACCTATCGGCAGACGCATCGTTATGCAAGGCAACCCTCATGTTTGTCTTGAGCGTCACTTTGATAACATATCGCCAAAGATACGATGATTTCAGGCATGCTTGCAACTCGTCCGCTGGTGTCGATCGCGGAATTACTGGAAGGGTTTGTCGGAAATCTCCCGACAGTAGCAGGAGTGCTCCACCGAATGGTCGACTTTGACGTCGGAAGTCCTTCAGGGTGAGATCGAGCGCCTCTAGCGCCTTTCTGTGGGCCATGGTCACTTCGTCCCAGACGATGAGCTCACACCGTTGGAGGGTTTTCCCCATATTGGAAGATTTGGCAAGGCCGCAAACAGGCATTTCTAAATGGTGCAGATTCAACGGCAGTTTGAATGCAGAATGAGCCGTTCGACCCCCATCAAGAAGCGTAGCGGCGATCCCGGACGATGCGACAGCTACAGCGGTTTGATTTCGTGAACGAATCGTGGCCAAGATCAACGAAATAAGGAACGTTTTGCCTGTCCCACCCGGAGCATCGAGGAAATAGACGCCACCATGGCCAGCGGAAATGACACGCAGGATGGTGTCGTAAACGGCTCGTTGTTCAGGTAGTAATTTGGGTAAATTCACTTCAACGTAATGGCCCAGACCATTGGCATCGAAATGTGTCGATCCTAACATCGAACCATCGTCGGTGATTCGAGCAGATCTATCAGGTGCACACATCGCTAAATCCGCGAGACGTTTGTTCGCAATCGACAAACACTGATCCTCAACCAAGATCAACGCCTCATTATAGACTTGCGACGTGAATGACAACTCAAGGTTATCCGTGGCGAGCCGCAAACGGTGAAGGATGTCGTCACTCATTGAATCCTTGAAAGTATCCCATAACGTCAATGGGTCCGATGGAGCGCATGTGCATAAGATAATGGCGAAGAGGGCTCGTATTTGTCGGGGCCGAGCGGTACTGGCAGCGTCGGCGAGTGTATCTTCCCAATGTTTATCATGTTCAAGAAGATTCAATCTCTGACACGCTTCCCGATACGACGCACATAATTGCCCGTCGACCGTCCTCAATTCCCGGAAGGACCTCGGACCGCGCACATTGACCAGAAGCAGGCGTAGAAAGAAACATTCGTGGTCATTCGGGTGAACTGTGTACAGGCGCCCAAGTGCGTCCGAAGCAAACACATTCGGCTGTCCCTCCACCGGTCTACCTTGTTTTCGACGGGAGAATTTCTTCGTCTTCTCCTGCCAAACATAGTATGTTGGTATCTCGGAGTATAGTAAAGTTCGTGCGAAGACGTCCTGCGAACACAGTGTGAAAAAAGCGGTCAAAGTCGTCTGAGGCGGCGTCGAAGCTCTTTCACGCATGGTGGCGTTGGTGAAGTAGACGCGTTGACCATTCTCTAAATGAACTGCCAAGTGAATAACAGTTGGATGACGTTCATGGATGGCAAACGAAAAAATTCGCCACAAAGCTTCATAGGTGGTAATGTAACGACCAATTTGGAAGACCTCAATCTCATCATCAGCATTTGTTACTCCGAAAACCGCCATGTCGCTCCCCTTGTAGACATACTTGCATATGTACTTGATAGCTTTAACTGAATTACAATATTCGACATTGATGTGAGCCTTGAACGTTTTCGAAAGGAACGGAGAGTAAGGCACAACCCAACGATTATCGACTTCCCGCTCGATAAAAGTCACAGCAGACGTTAGATCGTTCGAGGCATGATTTCGGACTCTCAGGGTGAAGCTTTTGCCGCCGTCCTCAACAGATCTCCGACGGTACAGCGGGTAGCCATCGTGTCCCGTCAATGTATGGGGGGTGAAGCTTTTCGGAAAACGCTTCGTGCACTTCCCCTCCTGCATGCACGGTGAGGCAGTATTCAGTGAACCGCAGGGCCCATGAATCATGTGTCGAGTGACGATGTCGAACAGCTCTTTATCACCGTTCTCATCGGGGATCTCGGCGCTGATGACATCATCTAGTCTGTCGGGTCTCAACTTATCGGTCAACCAAATTAAAATATGGGAATGTGGCAATCCACGCTTTTGCCACTCGACTGAATACATCCAACAACGAACAGTCCCGAGAACACGTTCCTTGACAATCACAGCCAACAATTTGGTTAATTTCTGCTTGAAGACCCGGGAACTCACGTCGGGCCGATCGGAAGGCGACTGACCAGGCAGCAAATGTTCCTTGATTTCCACCCAAGTCGGATTGCACGTGAAGGTTATGAACAAATCAGGACGTCCGTAGGCACGCACATAGGTCAAAGCATCCTGGGCGTATTCGTGCATGTGACGCGGACTTCCGGTGAAAGTTGCGGGCAGAATCACCCTGCGTCCCAAATCTTGGGGGTTGACGCTTCCATCAGCAGCGACAGCGTCGCGCAGGTGATTGTAGTTCTCGGCGCGCAACTGAGTCTGGTTCAAGCGGATGAAACGCAGTCTTTCGGACTCGATTTTCACATACATGTCGACCGCGTATTGATGAAAAACCTGGCCACACCTTAAGATGTGAGAGTCAGCGATGTCACGAATCATCAAACGATATGCATAGTAGTTCATTGAACTGATCTTCTTGCTGTTTGGCGTTACTTGGAGAGAAACGGGGTCACGCATCCGGAGATTAAAATGATAACCATCTTCGCCCTGCCAGAACAGAATCGGATACTGAAGCGCGTCGTAGGCCCGATTCGTTTCTGAGATCCTATGAAGGAGGCCATGCCTACGATGAATAACAATATCACGCCCATAAAATTGAGTTCCGGCCATGAGGACGGCAACGTCATTCGTCGTCGGCGCGTTGTACCGGCCAGCATGTTCACCAGACGGTGTTTTATCAGGACGTATAACGACTACATAGTCATCTGAAGGCATTTCATTATCAAGGGCAGTACGGAACGTACGAACCCAGTGGTTATTTGTATGGAAAAAGTCCTGTAATGCCAGTACAATGGCTTGCCTCACGCCGCTATTGAAATGACAACGCTGCGAGGCTTCCAGATCTCTGTTCCCCATAAAGTAAATTTGAAGAAAAGTAGGCTCGCTATCAGGAACCGGAAGTAACGAACCTACTTGGTGATAAACTTGACCCTGAATTTTGAACGTCGGCATATAATTGTCCCGAATAATTCTAGTGGCCCCAAATGACGTCATTTGAAAACATGAGTTATACTTACGGATATTGCTGAGGAAATGTCTGGAGTCCGGGGTCCCCCCAGCTACCAGCGACGCCAAGGGATCGGGTGGAGGATGTAACGACGGCAGGTCCACCTTACCACTAAGGCAGCAGAGACCTTTAGGTTCTCCGGGGAATCTTCGAGCACGACAGAACCCGCAAATCTTGTCCATCCGTCCGATGTTCACCCGCCAATGCGCTGCATAATCACACTCAGCTGAGTAATTGAAAGCAGCATCGCTTAAATCCCGCGGGGGTTGGCGTGTACTCCTTGAACGCGAGCGTGTTGGTTCTTGTGAAGAATTGTCCGAGCTGGGTGCAGCCGGGGCAGGCTGGGCAGGCACCTAAAGAACAGCTGACTTCAGAATGGAGAACTCAAATTGAGCACGGGATTGAACCAAGAACAATGCTCACACTCACCGGCGCTCGTCGAGGTCGTAACGTTCGTCTTACTCCATCGACGCTGCCAAGTCGTTCATGCAGGGATTCACTAAGCGTTCCGGAAACAGAAGGTACTTCCCCACGGCTAGAGGCCGGTGGCGATCTGTAATGTGCGCGAGAGGTTAAAAAACCTTGCGGTTGACGATCTCTTCCGAGAGAAGACCAAAACATGTAGTCGGAAACGAACGCAATCGTCCGCAAGTGCAACCTACCCCTCAGTAACCGAGGAAGAGCCTGGACCAACGACAGAGGAAGGGCGAGTCAGGATATCACATCGAGGCACGGACCTTACTTTCAGTCTCTTCGCATTCGCCGTAGAGCGGCTGAGATCCGAACGTTTCCGTGCAGGCATGATGTCGAGGTACACTTCAGGTCCAAGAAACCAATTCTCGTTGGAGTTTCAAAAAATCCTGGGTCGACGCACACATGGAAAGCAGCGAACGCGAGCCGGGAACCGTTGTGGAAAACGAAGAAGCCGGCGGCAAAGCACACGTAAACACCGCGAATGCGGAGCGGCGGCCAACGGCGCGCGTTTCGAAAGGCAGTCTTTGCAGGTTCAACGACGACGCCGTTTTCGAGTTTTCTTAAGGCTGCGGCAAGAGGGAATGCTCCAGAAGGCTCCAAGATAGCCTCAAGCCGTCCTCGGTGAGTTTGGCGGCTCTGGGCGAAGTTTCCGCGGAATCCGAGCCGCGGTTTGGCCGTGAGAGATACGGACAGGTTCGCAAGTTCCTTTTGACTTGAAATCTACTATCAAGAGTCTAAAAATCTAAATCTAAGGATCTAAATCTAAGGATCTAAATCTAACTCTGAAGATCTAACTCTGAAGATCTAACTCTAAAATCAAGAGATTGATTTATAAAATCAAGAGATCAATTTATTAGACAACATGGCTCTGTGTCAGGGGCGTGCACAGGATTTTTTTGGGGGGGGCCAAGGGCACTTTGTCAGGGTTTTGGGGGGGGCCCACAGATGATGATGATTCCCATAGGACCCTATGGGCAGGATCGGAATTTCGGGGGGGGGGGCATGGCCCCCTTGGCCCCCCCTGGGCACGCCCCTGCTCTGTGTGCCAACAGGAGCTCTTCCTCGACGCTTAGAGTCATGTAGAAGGTCTTGTCATCAAAGAGTAGATATCCGATCCTTTCCGCGAGGTCATCGGCGCGTTGTATCACTCGGCCGTTCTTTTTCACTGACGGTTGCTCACTCGCTTCAGCCATGTCAGACACTTCGGAAGAGATACGGAGGGCAAAGACTCTTTTTCCACGCCTGTTCCTGTCGGCACTCAGGTCCGCCGCTTACGAACTTCCGGACGTCCCCGTTTAGGTCCGTTTTTCCGGGAACGGCCTGCCCGAAATGAGGCCCGGTTCCCGTTGCCGTTCGTCATTCCAGCACTCCCGAGAGCAGCGTCCCCGAGAACCGTCCCGGTTGCCGATGAGTCCGTTATCCCGGGATTCCCGGGAACATGCAGTGTTCACGGCAGCCTCTCACTCCGTTGTGACTGTGCGACGGCGAATGCGGAGCGGCGGCCAACGGCGCGCGTTTTCGAATGGCGTTATTCATGGTCGGAAGGACGACGAAGTGTTTGAGTTTTTTCGAGATTGCGGCCTCTAGAGGACGTCGAGGAGGACTCTGGGTAGCCTAAAGCCATCCTCGGCGAGCTCGGCGGCTCTGGGCGAAGTTTCCGCGAGATCCGGGCCGCGGTTTGGCCGTGATGCGCGGTCATTCGCGCGGCCGCAAGTTGTCTTTTATTTATTAGATAATATATCTCTTCGTATTCTCTCATCAATCATATTATCATTCGAGCTGGGGTCGTGCCGATCAGCACTCTGTGAGTGCGCCACACCACCCGCCTAACCGTGAAGAACCGTTCATTTGTAAGTCTAGAAACGCGGTACCTACCAGTGGCTCTTGGTGGGATTTGAGGCGGTTCGATTTCAGCATAGCTTGAGGGTTGGGAACAGGTTGACAGGTCTTTCTTCTCAAAGTCCATGACATTCCACGTCGAATGCAACTCATTTGGTCGCGATCGGTGCGCGTGGAGTCGAGAAAGCGGTTTCCTCTCGTATTCGCGTATATGCACGAATACGCAGCTGAAATCTTGATGGTAGACTCTACCTCTGGTGAGGAGTTGGACGCTACATGCGCCCGGCCGGGATCGCGCGGAGCCAAAATTTTATGGATACCTTTAGAAAAAGCGACAGCGCTCTGAGGGAGAATTTGCTAGGGAGAGGGTGGAAATTTTTTTCGACAGATCTCCATCTGGTCTATCCCGAACAACCGCTTCGAGCCTATGCGACTATCTTTTCGAGCTTCAATTCAACGTTTTATACTACAAAATCGCGAAAAACGCGGAAAGGGGTTGCGAGCACGAATCTCCCACTGTGCGACGCTCAGCATGCTGGGAAAAAAAGTTCTACATTCTCTCGGCCCGGCGCGCCGATAAAAGCGTGCTCTAGACTGAAAAGTTTGCATGAGATTCCGAATCCAAGCTGCAGAGAAGTCGGTCCTGCCGATTCCGGCGTTCAGGCTGGCGACGACTCCGCCGTTCGCTGTCTGTGGTGTGGATCACGCGGGTCCGATTCCATATTGTCTTCCTCAGGGAGAATTGAACAAAGGCTACATCTTGCTGTTCGTTTGCGCGGCCACGCGAGCCCTACACTTGCAGCTCGTCCCAGACATGTCCACGTACGAATTTCTGCTTGCAATGAGGAAGTTTCTAAGCAGATATAGCGGAACCAGAAGAATCATCTCGGACAATGAGCTCTCGGTCGTGAGAGCAGCAAAAGAGTGGAAAATTCTTAACGAGCACGTCAGGTCACCAGACGTTCAGAACCACTTAACCGCAAGCAAAATCCATCTAGGGTTTATCCACGAGCTCCATGGCAAGGAGGTTGGTGGGAACGCATGGTTCAATGCGTCAAAAGACCACTCAGAAAAATTTTAAGCACAGGCGCTCTGCGTTCCAGAGAACTCGAGTCCGTACTGGCAGGGATAGAGTCGATGGTGAACCAGCGTCCGCGTACATCGGTTCAGCTCGATACGAACGAAATCAGCGCGCTCTGTCCAGCAGACTTGCTTTACGGACAGAGAACAAAGCCTGGACTGCCGGAGACAAGACTGAAACCAAACAGTAGAGAAGGGACGGATTCGATCGTGTTTTCGGAACGTTGGAAACTTCAACAGTCAGTCTTGCGAGCTTTCCAGAAGCGATTTCGGGAAGAGTATCTGGGCTACTTGCTTTCGGCTTGCGTCCGTCCGCAGTCGGAGCGAAGGCCGCTCAAAGTCGGCGACATCTGCTTGCTGGAAGATCCCGATCCGTTCAGAGCTCGTTGGCCTCTCTGCCGAGTCCTCAGTCTTACCGGCGGGGTGAGGACGGATCTTAGAAAGCGATTCTGTATGATTAAACTAGCTAAGTCTACAAACGGCCGATACAACTCCTATTTCCGCTCGAAGTCTAAGCAATACCTAAAAAAGAGATATTATGCGAGATGCTGTGAGTTACCTGAAAAGCTACCCAAAGCAAAACACGAAGTCAACCAAATGAAACACACGCTTTATTCAAGCGAGAAAAGTAAAAGGGAAAAAAATAAAATAGATGAATTCAATCAAACAAACGGGCTCAGAAAACGGCTTCGACCCGAGCCTAGCTCGAACGCATTCGTCTGCGTTCCTTCATTCGCGGTCGCGGGCTTCTCCGCCACGCGGACTTGTTGAATCATGCGAGACGAGAATAACGGCACGTGTGCTCTCAGTAAGACCAGAAAGGAAAAACGTTTTCATTCCGTGATTCGAAACCACTCGACTATTTCATAATGCTGTCGACCAACGACGAAGTAGCTCGCTTTGGTTCAGAGCATAACTCCAACACCCCCCCCCCCCCCTCTTGCTCTTGACCAACGCGAGCTTTCAGCATAAACCGAGTTCCCTCCGACAATTCTTGAATTTTTCTGCGGTCAGGCATTTCGTGAAGATGTCAGCGGTCATTCGATCTGTCGGGATGTGCTTGATGATGACGGTGCCTTCTGTTACCAGATCGCAAATGAAGTGATGGCGGAGATCTATATGCTTCGATCTCGCATGGTGAACGTTGTTGTCACTTGGCAGCACGGCACCCAAGTTGTCACACCATAAAGTCATTGGGCGACTCACGGAGACGTTCGGAAGATCTGCGAAGTTCTCAAGCCACTTGATTTCTTGACAGGCTGCTGAACAAGCCGTGTATTCCGCTTCTGTTGTCGATAACGCGACCGTCGCACAGTGGGCCAAAACGCCGAAATAGGGGGACAAAAGTCAGGTCTGCAGATTGATCCCAAACATGTTGGAATAGGTTCTCAGATGGCTAGAACTCGGGAAGCCACATTTTTCATGGACTGAACCCGTCGCGTGTTCCGTTTACCGGCTACGCAATACGGACGGAAAAACCTCCCGAAGACCGACTTTTTTCGGCCTCTATTTTCACAGCAGAAACTAACTCACTCAGAATACGGGGCTTCTCTCGGACAGAATCGATTTTATCAACTCCTATACTCTCGAAATGAGCCACAGGATCACTCACCCGAGCGAAATTCTGATTCCGACAACCTATGCTGGGTTCGTGAAGATGATGAAGTTTTCAGCAAAAAACGGCAAACTAAACGAGCCTGGAATTACACGGGGTCGGTCTGGGTTCCTTTGGGGATATGTCGCATAAGATAGGCCATGGTGTCTAGTTCATGAAACAACTCGCAGACCTTTGCGGGTTTTTGCGGAAAAAAGTACCAAGCGAATTTCGAAAATCAATAAATAGCTCTTTCCCGAGACTTCGCACGGGCATTGAACGCTCCCGGTTCGGAACACGTCCGGAATGATACTGTTAGGCGTCCGAACCGATGGTCTGGAAGGTCTCCATCGTGATGTCCGCTGCCGCTGACACGATAACCTCGGTACATCAGGTGCGTCGCGTTAGAAACGAGAGCTCTCAAACAAGCTTCGTGTGTGACTTTTTGAGATCAGTTAAAAGAGGCTCAGGAGTCCTTTCCACTGCCGATTTAGACTTATCTGACCCAAAATAGTCGGAAAAAGTGAAAAAATAATTTTGTCCTCCTATTTAGGCATTTTGGCCCACTGTGCGTCGGCTGTTTCCTACTCGACCAGGACACACAGGCACCTGCTGATAGGACAGCGTAACCCGTCGTTGACTTTCGGCAATCGTGGCATCCACCCCAGTCTGCGTCCGCGAAGGCTTCAATCTCTTTTGTGATGTTTCCGTCGAAGCTCAACCTGAGGTCGATCGTGCCTTTGAGGTAACGGATGATTCTTTTCACTGCGCTCCAGTGAGCTGTCGATGGGTTTGAATAGAATTGGCTGACGACGCCCACCGCATGACTTATATCCGGCCGAGTCATCTGCGAAATGTGGAGGAAGCAGCCGACGGCCTCGCGGTAGGGTGCTGCTGTTCGTTCTTCGCCCTCAGCGAGCTTCGTGAGCTTGAGACCAACATCCAGCGGTGTCACCGTAGGTTTGGAGTCACTCAACCCGAAACGGACCAGAATTCTCGATATGCTGTCCGCCTGGCCCAATAGAATCTGTTTCTCTTCGGGCCGTTGGGTTATTCGTATTCCAAGACAGTACCTTGCTGACCCGAGATCTCTTATCGGGAAGAGGTCTCCCAGGCTCCGTATGATCTCTTCCTGAAGTTCGGCGCTGTTCGTGAAGATCAAAAAATCGTCCACGTAGATTGTCAAGACGAGTGTCCGGCTCTCCCGAGTGACGTAGTAGCAACACCTGTCTGCTTTAAATTCAGTCAATCCGATGGCTCTCAGGCTTGCGTTTAGAGTTTCGAACCGTACCCGTCCAGCTTGCTTCAGCCCGTACAATGATTTCTTCAACAAGCATACCTTGTTCTCCACCTCGAACATTGGTGGTTGCTCCATTAGCACCTCCTCCTGTAATTGGCCGTGCAGATATGCGGTCTCTACGTCCAGCTGATGGACAGTCCACTTTTTCTGTGCCGCATGAGCAAATAAAAGGCGCAGGGTCGTAATTCTCACGACGGGTGAGTAGGTTTCGTGGAAGTCGACACCTCTCGTCTGACAGCACCCGCGGCCGACCAATCTTGCCTTGTATTTCGTGATCTGACCTTCCCCATTGCGCTTCAGCTGGAAGACCCATTTGCAAGATATGACCTTTTTGTCTCCTGGGCGGTCGACGAGTATCCAGGTCTCGTTCTTTCGATGTGCAGCCATCTCGCTCTCCATCGCTTTCCGCCACTCTACGGAGTTTTCTCCGGACATGGCTTCGTCTACCGTTGACGGAGTGTCGTAGTTTGACGTCGAGGTCTGATCGCACACGCACACGTAATCCTGTTTCCAGACCGGTTCTTCGCGTAAACGGGTCGGGTAACGTCGCTGTTGTTGGGCGTCCTCAACGATATCTATCGATCCAGGACAGGCTTCTCCCTCCGTGATGGCCCGATGGGAGTGACTTCCGCTCAATTCTAGTGGTGTCCCAGAAGCAGGAGCACTTCCCCCTGTGGCCAGAAGTAGCGGCTCGTCATGAGTAAGAGGGGAAACGTTCTCAACCAGCAGACTTGATGCCATCCTATTCTCGTCAAAAATGACATCTCGCCACTTTTCGACTTTAGTTAGGTTGTTGATAGGGATCATTAGGTATGCCTTTGAAGTCGAGCAGTAGCCAACTAAGATGCACGGCCTCGACGTTGGGTCTAGCTTCTTCCTGAGTTGTTCCGGAACTTGACAATACGCCAGGCAACCAAACACGCGCAGAAAGCGCAAGTTAGGTTTCCTCCCTGACCAGGCCTCTTCCGGACACATGCTGCCCAACGCAGAAACTGGGCTAACGTTCTTTAGCTTGCAAGCCGTATTCACGGCTTCGGCCCAGAATCTCTGATCGAGGGATGCGTGCGAGAGCATAGATCTAGCCTTCTCCACCAGTGTTCTTTGAGCTCTTTCGACGATTCCGTTCTGCTCCGGGCAGTACACCACAGAATTCTCATGACGAATGCCGCGGTCTCTCAGCCACCTCGAGACTCTTTCGTTCATATACTCACTTCCATTATCGGTTCTTATAGTCTTCAGGTTTTCTCCGACGGCGCGCTCTGCGTAGACCACAAACTCCACGAGTTTTTCGAATACCTCCGCCTTCGACTTAATGAATGCAACTGACGTTTTCCGACTGAAGTCGTCGACGAATGTTACGAAATATCGATGACCGCCCAAGCTTTTCACGCTCATTGGGCCACACACGTCGCTGTGTACCAGCTCCAACCTGGAGCTTGTCCTTGACTGTGAAGTCGGAAATCTTCCTCTTTGCTGTTTACCTTCCGCACAGGCTCCGCACACGAACCTGACTTTGGGAATTTCGACCTTCACGCCGTCCACCAGACCGTTCGACAACTTTCGCAGTCCGTCGATGCAAATGTGACCTAATCTCTTGTGCCGAATATCGTAGCTTTCCCGTGCAGTCCCCGAACTCCCCTGGGCTGAGCTCGCCCCCGGAGTTCCCTGGACTGGGTTCGCCCCCGGACTCCCCTGGGATGAAAGTTCCCCCGGAGTCCCTGGGCTTGACTCTTGCTCGCCCCCGGACTCCCCTGGGATGAAGGATCCCCCGGAGTCCCCTGGGCTTGACTCTTACACGCCCCCAGACTCCCCCGGGCCGGTAAAGCCTCCGGAGTCTCCTGGGCTTGGCCCGCACTTGTCCCCGGACTCCCCTGGGCCGGTGAGGCCCCCGGAGTCCCCTGGACAGCTGGAGCCAGTAATACGTTCATGAAGCGATCCTCGAGGCGATACAGTCCGCTGCTAGAACTGACGGCTACAGCACACAGAACGTCGTTTCTGTCCCTCACCTCGCAACGCTTTCCGAACTCTACTCGGAAGCCCTTTTCTGTGAGTTGATAAACCGAGATGAGGTTGACGGTGAGTTTGGGAACATAGAGGACATTGGCCAGCCTCAGATTGTGAACTGCATTGTCAACGCAGCAGGTCAGAGAAAAGTCTCCTATACCTTCGGAGCTCAGGATCTCGTCGTTGGTTCATGCTGAAAGCTCGCGTTGGTCAAGAGCAAGGGGGGGTGTTGGAGTTATGCTCTGAACCAAAGCGAGCTGCTTCGTCGTTGGTCGTTGCAATCAATCTCCTGTGGGTGTCCTTGACCAGCGAAACGAACACGTGCTTCTCTCCTGTCATATGCGCGGTCGCTCCTGAATCAATATGCCACTCATCTGATCGTCGACCGCATTTCAGAACGCGTTCAAACTGAGTGAAGTGCACATCCTCACACATGTCAGCGACCATCCCATGCTCCTTGTTGTCGGACACTTCGGGAACCTTTCCTTGTGCTACGTATGCTCTGCAGTTCCGTCTCTGATGTCCTAGCTTTCAACATCTGAAGCAAATGCCCTGGAACGAGGACTCCTCCGAATAATCTCGTCTAGGATTCTTAGAACGGCCGTTACGATACCTTCGATCACTGCCGCGTGCTTCACGATTGTGATAGCGTTCACCCCCGGACGAATCACGTCGACTAACATCCTTTCGATAGTTGGTTCTGGTGCTGGCCAAAGCGGATTCCCGTTTCTGAGCGTCTTGCCTAGCTGCCTCGCTCAGCAATCGTTCTTTGACGAACTCAGTCGTGATGTTGTCCGCCTGTGTCGAGATGCTCTGAATCAACGGAGTAAATTCTTCGGGGAGCTTCATGAGGATAAGGCCCGCTAGAAGTCGATCTTTTATTTCGTTGTTGATGGCCTTGAGACTCTGAGCGACGTTAACTTTCCGGTTTATGTAGGTCTCCATGTCCGTGCAATCACGATACCTGATACTAGTGAGTTCCTCGAGTAACGCCACTTCGCGGTAAAGACCTCTCGGCTGATTGAGTTTTTCGAGGCGACCCCATATCTTCTTTCCTGACGTAGAGTCGCGGATGGTCGAAAACAAGTTAGACTTCACTCCGGAGATAATCGCTCCACGGGCTCGTTTATCCTATCGTTCGTCTTGTCTGGAACCGTCGACGTAGTCCCACAAGTAGGCATGCACCCGTTGCAACGGCAAGAACGGGCCGTTGCAACGGCGTTTTATACACCGGCACAAAAATTGCCAAATGCACTCAGAAATAGTTTTTTTCGCTGATTTCGAGGAAAATAAAGCTTATTGGGAGTTTATAGGGCTATTGGGACAGGAAAATCAAGTTTTCTGGATGGTTTTCGACGAAAACGGAGAATTCGAGCCGTTGTAAAATATGCCGTTGCAACGGCTATAAAATATGCTCGAGAGAGCAAACTCTCATGAGAAAATAACGGTGTCTCTGAGTTTCCCTGATTGATTGATTGATTGATTCGTTTATTAACCATTCCCATTCTATATACATTATATGTTATATGTAGGAACCCCTTCCGCGGGGGCGAGTTGTCTCAGCTGGTTACTGTTGTACTTCATTGGACGATCCTGGCTGCGCGAGGGATATATCCTTTCGTCGCTTTTTCCCATTTTTCTAGGGATCGCTTTGTTTGCTCTACAATCGACTTCGTTGAGTCTTCATGCAGGCCTAGCCTTATGCTTATCTCTGGATCGTCTGCTTCAATTTCCTTGCATTCCATCACTACGTGTTCCATTGTTTCTGTGTGATGACCACAAATCTCACACTTCCCCTCACCTCCTTCGAATCTCGCTCTGAAGGCGTTGGTGTTGAGGAATCCCGCTCGGGCACCCGCCAGGAGTGTGCTTCCCCTGGTGTTGTCGTAGATATGATCAATAGTGCCTCGATCCTTCTTATACTTCCTGTATCTCACCAGGCTAGATTTATCTTCCATGCTTTCCCGCCACTCCTTGTCTGTGAGTGATCGGATGTGATCTTCTACATCTTTCCGGAAAGCTCTCCAGTTGCCACTCCCTTCGGGTGGTGTCTGCGTTCTCATCGAATCGCATCCAAACCGCCGGTGGAGTTGCTGCGTCTTCTTGTGCGCAGCGCTGAAGATATTGCAAGTTTCCATCGCATCCAAGATGGCCCTGGGCCACCTGTTACTCGGCATTAGCCGTAGTCTCGCGAAGTAAAGGATCTTACTCTTGGCCTCCCTACTCTCATACGAGGCCCATCCCAGTTCTCCTTCGATGAACTCATGGGCTATGTTGAAGGCTGGTTGTCCTAGAGCCCATTTACCTGCTTCCATCTGAGATGTTTCCATTCTCTTTCTGGTATCGGCTGATGCTACTAGGACTGAATTACAATAAGTTAGTGCGGGCACACACGTAGCTTTCCATTGGATCTTAGTGGTTTCAAATCTGTTGAACTTCCATAGCGACTTGGCGTATAGCTGCCTGAGAGACTTCGTGGATTTCTCTTTCCACAGTTTCTCTTGTTCAGCTAGGTAGTTCCTCTCATTACAGAGTAGGATTCCTAGATATCTGTAGGATTTCGCCACTGGTATCCCTTGGCCCTGAATTCGTAGCCCAGGGTTGATGCCGCTGCCCTGTTCATTGAAATTTATGACTGCTGACTTTTTAGGGTTGAAGATTAATTTCAACTCGTCACCCACTTCGGTGGTGGTCTGTAGCAGTTCCTCCATTTGCGACCAGGTGTGTGACAACAGAACTAGATCATCGGCGTATAGTACGCCCGGAATGACTCTCCTCCTGTTCTCCTTCCTCTCAAATATGTTCTTGGAGGTCCTGATGCAGACGCCCTTGCCTGTTTCCAAGAGCTTCGTCTCTAGCTTAGAAATGTACAGCATGAATAGGGTTGGCGAGAGGGCGCAGCCCTGCCTTAGCCCTTGTTCCAGTTTTATTTTTCTGGATTGCTTGCCGTCTATTGTAAGCACGGCTGTATTGTTGCTGTTGAGCACTTTAAGCAGACCTACCAGGCTTCGCGACATCCCGCGTTCGCTTAGGATCTCCCAGAGTTTTTCTCTGTCCACCCTGTCGTAGGCCTTGGAGCAATCAAGGAAGGTGGCCTTGAGGCCTGTTTTTTCCGCCCTCGTGAGCTCCAATATAGAGGTGACTATGAAGAGACAGTCGTCGCCTCTCCTGTCTCTTCTGTATCCATTGTGCATTTCGCCCAGGATACCATATTCCTCGATCCAATCATGTATCTTTTTGTTAATTATTCGAGCGAACACTCGATATATCGTAGACGTAATTGTGATTGGTCTGTATGTGGAGAGATCTCCTTTCTTGGAGTCTTTCTTTTCTAAGGCAACCACTCTGCCCTCTTTCCACTCGTCAGGGATGTCTTCCTCCCCTTTAACGATCCTTGAAAAGATCTCTGCTAGGCAGATGTGCCCTTCTTCTCCTAGACCTTTGATAACTAGTCCCGTTATCTGGTCCGGGCCTGAGGCCGTATCGTCGGATACGTTCTGTAGCGCTGCGCTTACGTCCGACGCGCTGATTTCAAATTCCGTGATAGGCTCCACCAGTCTGTTTGGTTCGCCTGATCCTCCTCTCTCATCATCCTCTCTCCCACCGAGAAGTTCTCTCAGCGTTTCTGTGAGGTGATCTGTGATAGTGTCGTCTGCTACTGTCTGGCCATCTTTGTATTTGATAACCAGTCCTTTCTTTTCTTTCCTGTCAGTTTTCCTGACGTATGCCCAGAACCTCTTGGCTCTTTGGTTCCTCGGACACCTGACTATGTATTCGTACATGCCCTTGTCCTTGTCAGCGAGCTCTTGCTCAACTCGTCTGTTGACATCTCTAACTGCCTGCTGGTATAATAGACTGACTTCTTTGGCGTCTGCACCATGGCGTTTTCTCGGGGAAACGGCCATCGTCCCGCACAACAAACGAAGAGCAGACGACGAGCAGTAAGGATGAACGCATGCCGTCGGAGGCGGGCGGTCGGGGGCACGGAGAAAATGTCGCTATCCCCGAGAGCGAGCCCGCTATGTCAGCGGAGAAATCGCGGCGGTATGCAGCGTTCTTGCGGTGGACTGTAGGTAGCGCGCGCCCTGCGACCTGCGACACAGGTTCATAGTTGATCTTGATTGATTCCGAGGATCGGACTAGCTGCAGGAAGCGGGTGACGGAGAAGGAAGTTAATCCTTCAATAGTAGAGCCTGGCTCTCAGCTTCCAAACTCGCCCAACGCGTCCAGTTGTGGCCTCGGAAGTGCCCCCCCCCTCCCCCCCCGATCGGTTGCTGCAGGGTCCCATCCGGTCACAAACCTGCACTGGAACAACCTCTGGATTTTCGACGAGCGATGGAGCAGCCAGGTTAAGGGTCGATCTTCACCTGATGAAGATCTTCCCAAAGGCTTGGTTAGAGCCCCCACAGGTTCCTCACTAATCGCTAGCGTGGTATGCCACCCGGGGATGCCAGGCTCTACTATTGAAGGATTGAAGGATTAACCTCCTTCTCCGTCACCCGCTTCCTGCAGCTTGTTCGATCCACGGAATCCATCAAGATCAACTATGAACCTGTTTCGCGGGGCGCGCGCTACCTACAGTCCACCGCAAGAACGCTGGACACCGCTGGGAGTTCTCCGCTGACATAGCGGGCTCGCTCTCGGTGATGGCGACGTTTTCTCCGCGCCCCCGACCGCCCGCCTCCGCCGGAATGCTTTCATCCTCACTGCTCGTCGTCTGCTCTTCGTTTGTTGTGCGGGACGATGGCCTAGACTCTTTTCTCGCCTCCCTGAGTCTCTTGCTGACCTCTTTGCGAGTTTTATCCAGTTTTTGGATTTCCCTTGACCACTTTGGCAGTCTGAGGTGTATTTTTATCGTCTCAGTTGACTTTCTGGTATGTTCCCTGATCATCCCCATCAAACTCTCGTAGTTTGTCAACTCGCCTCTTTCTATTCTGCTTTTTAGCTCCTGTTTAGTGAGCTCAGCTATCTTACGCTTGTCTGTCTTGACAACGTATCTCTTGTTCGAACCCGGGCTGTTGCGTCCGGGGAGCTCTACCTTGAGGTGGATCATGTTGTGGTCAGACAGTTCTCTGCTACTGATGCCATCCTCATCTACTATCATTCTTTTGACGTAGTTATGTAGTTTACCATTACACAGGACGTAGTCGAGTACTGCGTCCTGTCTGGTCTTTCTTCCTTCACATTTATCTGTGAGGTTAAGGATTGTAAGCTGGTTCTGTTCTGCGAAATTCATCATAAGGTCCCCTCTTACGTTTTGCGAGCCTGCAAATTGTGCTAGGTGCGCATTCATATCTCCCCCTATGAGGATCATTGAGTCGTGGTTTTTCCTCCGACCCAGTACTTCTTCCAACTCACTGTACAAGGCGATATTTCTGTCTACGCTCTCGTGCGCTACGTATACGCTGATCAGGATGAACTCTCTGCCGAGTAGTTCTATCCCGATCGCAACGAAGTCGCGTCTCCTTTCAACCCATGTCTCTTCCTTGTGACCCTCTGGGATTAGGAAGCACGTGCCTGCTCTGGCGTGCTTCCCGGATTGTCCTGATCTATTGGACCCTATAAACCGGTACCCTTTGATTTTTGGAGGAGTTTCGTCATTCATTAGCTTTGTCTCGCTCAGAAGGAAAATGCCTTCTTCTTTCGTTCCATATGCGTTCAACAACAATTTTTTCCATTTACTCTTCGTCCTGCCCCCTGCTAGATTGAAAACACAGAAATTTAGGGTTGATGAGTTGACAGATGCATTTTTATTTTTCGTGCTCTTGCCCCTCACCCTTGTTTTTACTCGCGGAGACTTCTGTGGCTCCGGTGGGCAGGACATTTCATCCTATCTGTCCCACTGTTTTTTCCAGCCAGGATATTGGTGAGGGTTGCCTCTACCCCTGGTCTGATATGGAGCGGGTGCCGTTCCTCGGTGTGACCCTCGCCACCCTGCACCTCTGCCTCCAACGTGGTTTCCCCGGCCTCGGTTGACCGTTTGACTGGCTGCCCCCCTAGCCCATCTAAAAGGAGAGGCTGAGCTTCCCGCTCCTAGCTGAGAAGAGCTCGCCCCGGGCTCGAGTGAGCGGACCGGTCTGTCGGTCGCGCTTTCTTTTTTGCCGCAGAAATGCGGCTTTGCGGACACCCGGAGGGGTGGTGTCAGAAATAAAACAACGAAGTTAGCTGATTTCTAAGTGACGGGTTTTCTCTATGAAGGGCGCAAGCTCTGGTATTGCGGTCTCGGCGAAATGTGTCGGGATGCCGGGCCGGTCGTAATAGGCTACTTTTTACGGTTACCGGATCACGTTTCAGAGAGTTGTGTCTTGTCGAGGGAAGCGGAGGAGATTGTTGGACTTCGTTGTTTGGTCAAGGACATAAGCCCGAGTCGGGAGTCGTTCGCTTACTTCGATAACGAAGTCCAACTCGGCGAGTACCATAGCGGAGAAACTTGACGAGTCTCGTGGTAGTGATGCCTTGTAAGCGAGGAACGTTCGGTAGAGCTGTTGGCAGTACCAAGAGAATGAGAAAGTCGCGGGCCGCGAAGAATCTCGCGCGACGACAGTTGCAGACGGAGGTCCCCCGGGTACCAAACGTGGAAGGAACCGGTGGAAAAATTGGTGAGATTGAGGATATTGGAGAGGTCTGAAGGACCGAGTCCCTTGGCCGTATACAACGGTTTCCAATACCCGCCAATACCGCCCAATTTGTCCGAGCTCAACGCTATTACGACGAGATTGATCAGTCCCCGAATTGCGTTCATGCAAATTCGTCGACTCCGAGTAGAATCAGGGACGTGCATAATGGTAACAGTCGATTTCAGCGCTGATTGATTTCAGCGCAGGACTGATTTCATACAACTGACCATCGTTGAACGCCGAAGACATCGACTGCGCTGAAATCAATCCTACGCTGGAATCGATCCGCGCTGAAATCGATCGCGCTGAAATCGATCCTGCGCTGAAATCAATCCTGCGCTGAAATCCATCCTGCGCTGAAATCGGTCCTGCGCTGAAATCAATCCGCGCTGAAATCACCCTGCACCGTGCGAAATTACGGGACAGACCATCAATGTTCCGGTAGATGTGCAGACGATGGTTTTGAGTCTGCCGAGGGATTCAGCGAATGATTACGCTTTTAGTTTTCCGTTGAAGAAACACATCATTAATAAAAGTTCGGCTTATTCTGGCCTAGTCACAAAGGAAAGCATTAAAATTTGGTTAAGTTATCTTCTGACGACGCCTCTGTATAGATTTTATGAAATTGAAGTAAATTGGGGTTGGGTCGACAATGTCGACGAGGAATCGGAACAATAGGAGATCGAGGAAGTCGATGGTAATAATGATTGTGAGCTCGTTGTGGCGAAGCAACAGTCTCTTCTATGGAGCGAAAAAAAGTATCTCAACATAGCGCCAGGACAAGAATCGAATCCACTGACAAGGGAACTTTCAGAAGTGAAGCTCAGCTTTCGGGCCGAACCAGTGTGGATCTGAAAGAGGTTTCCAAAGTATGAATCATGCCACCCGACTTATCGCCAAACAGGCAGATAGGGCAAAATAATAGGTAGGCCCGATCTAAGGCTTCTAGGGTACTCGAAGCATGGGAAATGACGCTGAATGCCGCTCTGAGCTCCTGCTCCGCGCAGAATAAGCGTTGGGGCCTCTGAACCTAAACAACATTTCATCCAGACTTCGAAATTCGATGTTCGGAAGCTCAAAATTCGCCAGACGCCGCTCACAAAGCCAAGGTTTCAATTATATTGTACGAACTAATCGCACCTTGTCGCACACGGGCGAACGGATGACTCAAGTTACGGTGAACGCCCTAGGACCGTTAACCCACAGCTACACCATCCAACCTCCGCTCAACATGGATGGATGCTCCGTCGACAAACTCTACGTGAATCTTCAAGAAGTGAATGAGGAATTGGAATGACGAATTGGGTCTACGTGTAGCTTCCGTTGTCAATGAGTTCTCAAATCTCTACGTCACATGTTCAAAATCCGGGAAGTTGACCAAGAGATTAGTGGAACAGTGGAGCAAAACCGTATTCAAAGAAGCGGTCGATAGGCAACACGACGGGAAATGTGTGCTCTATGTGGACTCTTGGGGCGGTCACAAAGATCAGGAGCTCTACCAGATCCCGAACAAGAAGGTAGTAGTGAAAGTCTTTCTGAAGGGTCCCACCAGTATTGTGCAGCCATTGGATCTGTATTGTTTCCGCCAATGGAAAAAATTTGCGAAGAGAATTACGGAGTATTGTCTCCTCTTTCAAATTCGTTGTGACCAGAGACGGGACATCCTGAGGATGCAGAGCTTGATTTATAATCAATTTCAGCATCCTTCATTGAGACCGATGTGGCTTTGTGGGTGGCGGCTGGCGAATTTTGAGGTTCCGAGCATCGAACTTCAAGGTCTGGATGAAATGTTGTTCATCAGAGGCCCCAACGCTTATTCTGCGCGGAGCAGGAGCTCATAGCGGCATTCAGCCGATTTCAGCGTCATTTCCCATGCTTCGAGTACCCTAGAAGCCTTAGATCGGGCCTACCTATTATTTTGCCCTACCTGCCTGTTTGGCGATGAGTCGGGTGGCATGATTCATACTTTGGAAACCTCTTTCAGATCCGCACTGGTTCGGCCCGAAAGCGGAGCTTCACTTCTGAAAGTTCCCTTGTGAGTATAAATCTCTGATGAACATGCGGAAGAGTTGGCGTTTCCAGGCATCTACTAAGGAGTCGCTAGGCAGTTTCGTCAAGGTGTTAAGAGTGACACCGCTTAATAATGCGATTGAGAGTAGCGAGTGGGTTACATGCCACATACCGGTGCAGTGGTGATTGGAGTAAAATCATCAGATGATCGAAGATAGAGGATTTTAGAGTACTGTGTACAGAATAACTTCGCGTTCCTCAAATCTATCCCGAACTCTGTGCAGTATTGGTTATCCAGGACAAAAGATCTTCTCGCGATGATTCGAGAGTAAGGAAAGCCAACATTCTTCCTGACGATGAGTGCCAACGAGACTCAGTGGCCTCATCTTTTGAATATCTTGCACAAAGTCAGGAGTGGAACTGAGGAGGATGTCGATGACCCCTTGAAGAAGTTCTCGACGAGTTACCGGTCTTCCCTCGTCAGTTGGTGATGATGCTGTGACCTGCTGCATTTATTTTTGGAAGATGGCCAATACCATCATGCGCCTTCTACAGTCGAAGAGGCACTCTCCATTTGGTGAGTACGCAGTCATAGACTACTCCTTAAGAGTGGAGTTTCAGCACAGAGGTAGTCCACACGTGCATATTTTACTTTGGTTGGCTAACGACCCGGCAGGAGAACTGTCAGAGTATATGTATGCCGGAAACTGCGGACCTGATAAACCATCTCTGTTCTGTGGATATTGAGAACTCGATCGAGAATCAAAATTACGCGTCGTTACAAGTGCACAAACACACATCCACGTGCTATAAACAGTACGGTGGACGAGGGAAGCAGACCGAAGAGTGTCGGTTCCGGATTCCCTTCTGGTCCAGTCGCGCAACAAGGGACGTCGCACTCCTGGAAGCTACCTTCATCCCGGGAAAACAAAGACCCCGACCGAAAAACCTATATCCGAGGAATCACATCTCCTGGACACTACGATCATCCATCCTGAATCCTACGACCTTACGAGTCTTATCATCTCCGATTCCAACCCATCGGCACCTCATCGTTGACACCTCGTTTAACACCACTCAATTGACCAGAACAACGAGGGATTCAACAGATCCCCCCATACTCTGTTCAAGAGTCCCACGAGGAGACCGTGGGTCTCCTCCCTCCACCCGAAAGGAAAACTCAGACTCTCGATTCTCGCATACATGAACACCGACACGCTTTGGATCCGAGACCTCACCACATCGGGATCACCTACCCGTTCAATCCTACCCTCGACCCTACATCACTACCTCTACTAGGTACTACTACTACTCTACTACTATTTTAAAATAAAACCGGACCAAAATCCCCAGAATTGGTCCAAAAACTTTTTGTCTTCCTCAAACCTGGTGTCTCCGATACCTACATATAGAACTATTTCTACCGATCCATATGGTCACGAATGTAAAACCATCAAATTTCAAAAATTAATAAGGTGAAACACCTTCCACCGTTTTACCAAAACCATTGATGTCTTGACTCCACGAATTTCATCCACCGTCTCCTCAAGAGAATTCCCTCATAGTCCCCCATCCAACTCCTATGTTAACGGACACTGGTGGATGCCATGGAATCTACGATTCAAAACACATTACACACTACAACCAGAAAGTCGTCGAATTCAACGTTGACTCGAACAAAAGAATCTCTGGTTTCTCCTACGCGAAACGAACCTCGGTGTCGACGACGGTGGCCTCCAAGATGTCGCTCCGGTGGCCCCCGAGATCATCATCTCGGAAAGACTGTGGGGTGAGATCGGTCTCTCAAACATATACAAAAATTTACTATTTTCCTGTTCTGAGTACCTCGACGGCCTAACCTCTCGCTACCTCTCGGTTTCTGTAACACCTCCCACATCGACGTGACACACACCCGACTTCGTTCAAGACCCCTCCACTGACGCCTTCAGGACACCCTCCCGGAGGAACCTGAATTCAATAAAACGATGCTTCCAAATTCTGTCGTTGTCTCTTCCCTCTCGTAGTTGTTTCACTACTTCCCCCCCTTTTCCCTATTTCCGCATTTCTGCGGAGCCGCAAGGTTCAACCGAAGGTTGAACGCTAGGATTTTTTATGAGACAGAGTCAATCTTTTAAACTCCATTCTCATTTTGGCAACCTCTTCCTCCGGAGTTTTTGCTAGTTCGTTGTACCAGTCAACGACTGCCTCCGCTACTTTTTCTTTCCCAATGACCGTGAGAATGGGTTGCCTTTTGCGGCTCGCCTCTGATGTCCCACACTGTGTCCATTGGTTGGCTCCAATGTGCCATAGATTCAGGACACGAATCTTAGTCGTTCTTCCGTCCTCCGATCCACTTTTGACCCACGCAACGATTCTGTCGTTGATCCCCTCGGCTACGTTCCTGAGGAAGTCGACCGGTGGCGTTACAAGTGTCGCCCAGGTGACGGTGTTCACCCCCGGCAGCCCTGCTATTTCGTTCAGGGCAGTCTGTAACTTTCTGACTACGCTTTCAGCCTCTGTGGGTCTGAAAGTGGCGCTTAGTAAGTCGCCTAGTCCTACGAACCAGAGGATGTCTTTCTCCTCCGTCCCTGGTCTTTTGCTCAGGAATGTTTTCGTTTTTTCGAGGTGTTCCTCGATCTGTTTTGGGAGATTCCCATCTTTGATTATCACTCCTTTCCTGTAAATCACTCTAAGCGCATGGGGAGTATCCATGACATCTGCTAGCGGACCGTCTCCTGCTATCAGTACCAGGTTCTCGGACTCTGGCTTTTCATTGGAGCCTTCGGTCTCCATGTGTTCGGGGCCACTTAGAGCTCCCTTTGTTTCTAGATACTCCCTGTATCTTTTATTTGTCTCTTTGAGCTCGCTGGTTGTTTCCAGCATCTGCGCTTGTAGCTCAATCACTTTATTTTTTGTCTCCAGCAATTCTGTCTGGAGTTGCTCATTGGCTTTTTTGTAGGCGTTGAGTTCTTTTACAACGGCCCCGTAGTTCTGACATCTTTTGCAGATTTTAGATAAACTGCATGCCGTGCAAGAGACGTTGTTGTCTGTTTCCAACTCTCTTACAACCGCCACGCAGCCGGCACATGTTTTTATTTGTGCCATATCTTTCGAATCGGTCTGTTGATTCGTTTTTTTTTTCCGTTTCACCAACGGACTCACCCCTCCACTCCGCGCAGTCTCTACTGCACTCACGCTCACTTCACTGGCTTTTTTTTGAAAAAAACCCACGAGCCACTTCACCACGATGCTTTGTTTACCTCGTAGCAGACGACTTGGAGCCTTGGAGTGTATGCATCTCGGAGAGAAAACACTGACATGAGCGGGCAGTGAGTGCGGGCGGGTGACATTCTCGCTTCGCTCTCGGACCTGATGCGATGCAAAACTGATCGATCTTGATCGTGGGCACATCGTCGTCAGCGCTCGATAGAGAGCCGCAAGATGTGCATGTGTGCGTAGCACGTTTCGCGATTGGGTCTGCCGCGAATTTTCGAAAAGCTCCAAACAGGGTCCAGACCTAACTCCTGTCATTGACAATTCCGCGGGAACCCTTCGGTCATGGGTAAACGGCCCTATGCCGGAGAATGATTTCGAGGGCCGGCGTTGCGGTCCGGCAGATCTTACAAACCCCCATTTTTGCGACATACTCCTCCTGGAACACTATCATCGAGGTAGCGGACCATGGGTGGCATGTGGGAATTAAATGTGGAAGGACTGGGAGAATAAATGGTGTCACCTGGTTCCCAGGACGCAGTCAAGTCCTCAACAGGAGAAGTCTGAACTTCAAGAGTTACTGCCCCAGTCAGTTTTTCTCTCAGAGATGCATTTACTCCCAGGGAAACTCACAGACACGGTTATATTCTCCTGAGATCCCCGAGTTTGCACTCTTGAGCATATTTTAGAGCCGTTGCAACGGCATGATTTGCAACGGCTCGAATTTCCCATTTTCGACGAAAATCATCCCGAAAACATGATTTTTCTGTCCTGCTAGCCCGGAGAACTCACAATGAGCTCTATTTTACTCGAAACTAGGGAAAAAAACAATTTCTGAATGAATTTCGAAAGTTTGGTGCCGTTGTAAAAAAAGCCGTCGCAACGGCCCGTTCTTGTCGTTGCAACGGGTGCATGCCTACCCACAAGTCGCAGTTGTATAGATGCGCCTCCATGGCGAATCGCCAGTCCATGTAATTACATGCTCCCTCTAATTTCTCAAATGATGACGGGACACTAGTGCTTACGTTGGAAGCTCTCGGCTCCTGGTTGTTCGCCGGAGGATCGGTGGCGATGGTCCTTCGAGGCGCAGGCGAAGATGTACTTGGATCTTCATCAGAAACCGGCGGAGAGATGTTTGCGAACCTTCTCACGGACGTGGGAGGCACTTCCGCGTCGTCTTCGCTTCTCGAAGCTCGTTTCCTCGTCGTCATTCTCGATGCCATTCTGCCTCTCACCATACAGAGCTTTTCGCGACACTTCGTGACCGGTCCTGAATGTTCACAAGTCCGTTGTTCAAAGTTGACACAGGCAACCACAGATCTCCGGGAGGACTCTCGATGAATTTCGCGGTCAGGAACATATGCTGGGCCCATAACCTGTTGAATCATGCGAGACGAGAATAACGGCGCGTGTGCTCTCAGTAAGACCAGAAAGGAAAAACGTTTTCATTCCGTGATTCGAAACCACTCGACTATTTCATGTTGCTGTCGACCAACGACGAAGTAGCTTGCTTTGGTTAACTCCAACAGGACTGCAGAGGGCTCGGCTTCGGGCGCGGTCGCATCCCGGACGAGGGACGGCTGGGGGTCTCGCCGGGGGCAGCACCATCGGGGGATTTTCACGGCTCGGCACATCAAGATCACCAAACGCTGATCCACCACCAGAGAAAGACGATTAACGGTTCCACGCCTCCGGGCTTCTTTGGGTGCCACGGCGTACGGCTGCCGGTCGCGGAACTTCAGGTGGACCCACACCCGCCGCGCCTCGTACCGTAGCATGGAGTACGGGAGTCCGAAAAATGCGGGGGTTGCTTCCAACGACTTCACAAACTGTCCCATTCATAAAACATTCGTATTGAGGCATGTTGTCTCCACAGAGGGCACTCCACGAACGACCTCTGATGGTCGGCGGGCTTCGATTTCGGTTTCGATTTGTGAAAGGAGAGAGTCGGAGAAAATGTGCGCGAAATTCGCTGGTTGCTTAAGTTAGAGACGTCGCACATCCCGTGTCGGGTTCCGGGCACGAAGCAGAGGAACTAAGTACGTGAAATGTCTCGAATGCACCTCGCGCGTTACCTAGCTATGACGGAAATTCTCAAGTTCAATCCTGTTGGGTTTTGCGACGTGGGGTAGGTTTCCAAGGGGAACTCATGGAACACACATTCTCTGGCTCTCGAAGCCGGCAGCACACTAGTACCGTCGTGAGTGTCTATTATTTTCATAACGCTGGAAACATAGGTAGAAGGTTTGATAGCACGCATGGAAGGTCTAACGGGACCTAACAATACCTCCCCGTTTAATTTATTGACTGTTGCGGTTATTTTCATTCGACCGCACAATGATTCCTTGAAGGCTCATATATTTACAATCCAGCTTGACTACAAATGAACGAACAAAACCTGTAGTTTCACAATTTCTTCTTGTAAGAGCGCATTCCGGCCAATTCTTCGAAGTTGATATTCTTTGGCCTCAAACGATTTGATGTTCGCCGTGAGCTCGCTTGGGGCTCGGGGGTGTCACTTGAAGTTTCCGGTGGTGTTTGGAAATCTTCCTCTGTCCAAGTTTCTGGAGGGGGCGTTGGAGTTCGCTTTGGAGTTCCCGCTGCTGTTTCGGAGGTCGGGTCTGGGCGCTCCGGCGCCTGAACCACCGAATCGTCATCCGAATCTTCGGGGACATCGAGCGTGGCTTGTGTGGGCGGAGTTGATTCGCTCTGCGGTTGACGTCGCCAAATCTGATTGGAGTGTCTGACCATCGGTTTGCCGTCAACCGTGACTTCTGCCAAAGTCTTTCCGATGAATCTCGCGATGCTTCCTTGAACTCTAGAACCATTCCAGAGCCCGACCATCACCGGCTCCTCCAACTTGAAGTCCCGATGCCGTGCCTCGTGATGAGCGTCGAACTGTTTCTTCATCTTCCGTTGACTTTCGTTCAGGGTCAGGTCGGATGACTTTGGTTTGAACCTGTCGAGCGGTGTCCGCGGTTCACAACCGAAGAATACCTGAGCGGGCGTGCAGTTATCGAGTTCTCTGTACGGGTTGTAGTTGTACGATGCCCGCTCGAATTTTTCCCCAACCCTTTTTTGATCGTTTGCACCATTCTTTCCGCCAAGCCGTTGCTGGCCGGCATTCTGGGAGGGGAACGGAGGTGGAAAATGTCGAACTCGGCGCAGAGTCTGGCGAATTCTGCGGACGTGAACCGGAGTCCGTTGTCCGAGACGATTGTCTCCGGCGCGGCGCTCCGAGATTTCGGAAAACCGTTCGCAGGTACCCAACCGTAGCTGGCGCGATCCACGCTGCGTCGACAAATCGACTGAAACTGTCGACGATCACAATGAACTGCCTCCCTTTTGACGATTCGGCAAAATCGAGATGAATTCGGGTCCATGGCTTTCGAGTCGGGGGCCACGGTGAAAGTGGTTCCCTCACTGGGTTGGCCGCCTTGCTGGCGCACTGTTGACATTTCTTGACCGCCTCTTCGATGTCTCTCGACATCTTCGGCCAGAGAAAATGGTGACGAGCTAAACCTTTCGTCCGCCTGATGCCTGGATGGCCCCTATGAAGGCGTTCCAGGATCGAATGGCGAAGTGATTCGGGGATGACGACTTGTTCGCCTCTGAGAATAATGTCTTGGCACATGGAGAGTCTTCCTGCCTGACTGCTGAATGGACGTAGCATCAAGGAATTCTTGTCTTCTGCCGTAACAAGACCACCTTGGTGACTGGGTCTTTTTCGAGCGCCTCTCGTAGATGACTCTGAGCTTTCTTCGATCCGAGGGCTCCTGCAGTTATTGCCTCAAGCTCTTGTTCGGTTTCCAGGGCTGCGATGACCGCATCCATTCCAGGCTCCTGCGCGGCGTCGCGCGCGTTCTGTATCAGCCGCGACAGAGCATCTGCCTGTCCGAAACTATCAGTTCGCACGTACTCGATCGAAAAGTCGAATCCGATCAAACGCAGACCCCAACGGCGGAGCCGAGCCGTCGTTTTCTCGTTCAGCCTCTTCAAATTTCTTGGGTCGAACAATGCCACAAGGAGGCGATGATCTGTCTGCGGGATGAACTTTCTGCCCCAAACGAACTTGTGGAATCTCTCCACCGCTGTGATGAGTGCGAGCGCCTCCTTTTCAATCTGGATGTACCCGCGCTGGGTTGTCGAGAGCGACTTACTCATATGGAACACGGCTTTCTCGTTTCCATCCAGGTAACGTTGCAACAGAACCCCGCCGATTCCGGATTGGCATGCATCCGCAGTCACGATCAGCTGCTGGCGAGGATCGCAATGCGCGAAGAGCAACGGCCCAGTGAGTGTCTCCTTGACTCGGTTGAACGCATCGTCGTGCTTCCGGGTCCAGCTGAACTTGGCGTCCTTAGCCAAAAGTTCCTCGAGTGGTGCTTTTCTCTGGTGAAGGTCGGGAACAAACTTTCCGTAGTAATTCACGAGTCCCAACAGTGCTCGAACATCCTTCTGATCGGACGGTTTGCGGAGCGCCTTAACCGCCGAGATCCGATCTGGATCCGCTTGGATGCCCTTCTCGTCAACTACCAAGCCAAGGTATTTGACCGAGGTTGTGCGAAACTTGCACTTTTCGACGTTGAGGCGAAATCCCCATTCCTGCAATCGGAGCAGGACCTGCTGGAGGATCTCGTCGTGTCGCTCGAACGAGGGGGCCAGGACCCGGATATCATCAAGGTATGTGATGACATTCGGGATGCCGCTGAGGCAACTTTCGATGACCCGTTGGAAAAAGGCTGGTGCAGAATTCAACCCGAACACAAGGCAGTTGTAACGAAATAATCCGCGATGCGCTGTGATGGTTGCGATCGTCCGACTCTCCTCGTCCAACAGGAGCTGGTGGTAAGCATCAGAGGAATCGAGTTGACTGAATACTCGACCTCTGCTGAACTTTGCCATTATCATCTCCGTATCGGGGAGAGGATAGCTATCCGGCAGAAGCTCGGCGTTGAGCCCCGTTGAGAAATCTGCACAGATACGAATCTGTCCATTTGCACGGCGAGCCACAATTGTTGGGGCTGCCCATTGATTCATTGATTGATAGATACAGTAGAATCCCTATAATTCGCATCCCCGCTAATTCGAGGACCCCCGCTAATTCGCTATTCGCACTGATTCTCTCAGAATTTCGGTTAATTCGCCCATAGGCCCCATGTTGAACACTCCGATAATTCGCCGAATCCTGATAATTTGCTATTCGCACACGGGATTTCAGCGTAATTCGCACGAATTTTCGTGTGACACGGGTCATTTATCGTCGATAGCTCGGATGACCGCCGCTCAAAACTGGTCACGGTCTCAGAAGTCAGGCGGGCGTCTTGAAGTCGTGAATAGAGAGCCGTCTGTTTCTCTGCAAGACCACTTCAGGGCGGATGAATTCCTTTCGATCGGCCAGTCGCAAGATCAAATCCCCGAGGAGGAGGAGCCTTCGGTTGAGATCTTGATGGTTTCGAACCTCTTCCGTTCCGCGTTCCACGCATCCCCGGGAGTGGCTGATGTCTCCTTGCGCATCTCTGCTTGGGAAGTGTCCCAACTATTGTGAGAAGTTCTTCTGTTGGAAGGTACAGGTTCTCACTTAGTCAGTCAACGGAGACACACAGTTAAGACACACGGAGCTCTTGGTAGAGAGGAAGTCCAAGTTCTCTCAAGTCATTTATTGTATCCAATGTAGTTGCTTATATTGTGAAGGTAAGTGAGAGAAAAACGTATGTGAGGCACCGAAGGAGCCTCACGCTAAGCATCGTAGATAGTGCACCAAGTGAGACAAGTCAGAGGCGAACGGGACACCCTCTTTTAACATTTTCGCTTGTCGAAGAGATGATACAATTTTGGGAATGAGTAACGACCGCGCATTAATTTCGATTTCTGACTGCGACGGATTATCGTCAGTGATGCCATTGAGATCACTGACGTATTGACAAGTTGAAAGTTCCAAACGGCGTCACAACGACAACTTCGTTAGCATGACGTCGAACGTCTGGTGCAACCAAATAGAATCTCCGCATTGTGCGATGTTGCTTTTCGCACCAAATGTCGCCGCGCACCCCCGGGAACAGTCTCGCGCACCCCAGGTGGGGAACAACTGGTCTAGAGCATGGCTGAACGAGCAATTTAGACATCCCGATAATTCGCTATTCGCAGAATTTTCCAGGTTGTGACTCCCAAAAAGTGCGAATTAACGGGACTCTACTTTACATGGTTTATTGGAGGAACGGCGGCTTGCGCTTACATTCTCTTGTTTAGAATGGTATGAGAGAAATAGATAGGTGTAGGAGTTTACATCTAAAAACCTCTATACTGAAATTCAGGGACAAGTGTAGTGTACGAATCTCGCGGGGCAGGGACCCCCAGACAGACGGCAGTTGGAAGTCGATTCTCTCGTAGCAAACGGCTGTTCGAAGCAGGTGGGGCGGCGGTCGGATCTTTTCGTCAACGGGACGATCGGGATGGAGATGTCTTCTGGGACTCGGCCTCTTATCGTTCCGAAGGCGAGTTGGGCTATACGGAGGATGTAGAGCTGTTTGATTCGAAGCAGGCCAAATCTTTCGTAGAGTTGGCCTACTGAGACGCGGCGGCTAACATTGAAGATTGCTCTTATCGCGTCGTTCTGTATGGTCTGGTCGGTTATGCATCTGTAACCTCCTCCCCACACAGCTATCCCATAGCAGATGATCGGGAGGAACAGTGACTCGTATATTGTTAGAAGGCCTGAAAGCGGGACGCCTATCTCCCTGAGCCTCCTCAGCGAAGAGATGACGGCATAACACTTTCCTGACAGCTGAGCGATGTGTGGCTTCCAGCTCATTGTTTCGTGCAGGGTCAGGCCGAGACCTGGACGTCGTCGAGAGGTGCACCAGTTGACCTCCGAACAGATGAGGAGCAATATTGATTTTACGGCGAGCAGATCGGAAGAGCGTGAAGGTTGTTTTGCCTTCATTGACATTAAGGCCGTATTTGCTGAAGATCTCGACGACTCGTTCGGCCATAGGGAGAGCATCATTCAGGTCGTTTTGTGCTGTTTGCGGGCTGAGCCGGAACAAGAGGGTGGTGTCGTCCGCGTAGGCGATGCCGATGGTTGAGCATGGGGTGATTTCTCCGATTTCCTTCAAGATGAAGTTCATGTAGATAATGAACATATATGGGCCTAGATTCGAGCCTTGGGGCGTGCGCCGGTCGATCTGTTCCCACCGTGATTCAACGTCGTCAACCCTGATTGCCTGCTGTCTCTCTCGTAGGTAAGACCTGAACCAGTCAACGGCGACGGGCTCCAGGTTGATGCGTTTGAGCATCTCGGCAAATACCTGGTGCTGTAGGCAATTGAAAGCAGCAGCAAGGTCCGGGAAGACTCCCAGGCAGGTCTGATCCTCCTCGATCGAGTCCGTGATCTCCTGCCAGAGTTTACCAAGTGCGAGCTCTGTGCTTCTGTTCTTACGGAAGCCATACTGCGATGACACGAAAAAACCTGTTGCTTGAATATGGGAGTCTAACCTCTGGACGACCAGCTTCTCGAGAATCTTTGAGATGTAGTCCACCAGAGAGATAGGCCGGTGGCAGCCTTCAGAGCTTCAGGAAACGTTCCCGATTCCAACGATCTGTTGAATATATGCGTGAGGGGGGTCACTAGATTTTCGGCACTTTATTTGAGATGTTGTCCGGGAATGCCTTCGAGGCTTGGTTTCCAACCCGCATTCGTCGACATCATGGCTCTGAGAGCCTCGGTTTCATCCAGCCGGTCGATGCCGAAAGTTTCGATATCGCTCCAGTCCCTTGCATTGAGGTTCGGGCCCTGACGGCTGTAATTCATCTGCATTTCCTCTTGCCAGGATCCAATCGATGCAAAGTGTTGATTCAGTCTGTCCGCTATCACTTTTGGGTCCCGAGTTTCCTCTGATTCGGTCCGCAGTGACGACGGTAGCTTGATTCGGACGTCTCCCTGCCACAGGATTGGTTGATGAACTGCCACAATTTGGCTGGGTTATGCTTAAGATGGTAGAATCTGCTTTCACTATACTTCTGTCTAGCTTGGACAATCGCTCTCTTGTAACGCTTAATACAGTCTTGGAAGTTGAGTCTTGTCTCAGGGCTTCCGATTTTCAGGTGTCGTCGATATAACTTGTTGACTTGTTTCCTGAGACGTCTGAGTCCAGGAGAGAAACTGAAGCCTGTACGACCTTGTTCAGGCTGTTGCTCCCGTGGCGTGAAGCTGTTGTCATAGGCTCGTCGCACCAGCTTTCCGAGCCTGTCGAGCGCGATGCTGACATTCTGCTCCGTCATAACCTTATCCCATTCAATGTCCTTTACCCGAAGGTGGAACATCCTCTTATCCTGCGCTCCGTGTTGTCTAGTCCTCATCCTCGTCGGTGTGTTCTAGATCCTGTTCTCTTCCCGGTCAGTGTAATGAGAACCGGGTAATGATTCGAGAAGAGAGGTGTCCGCCATATCGACGGGTATATTTCCAAGAACCCCTCGCATTTAGCCACTGCTATATGATCGATGCATGTTCCAGATGCCGGGCGGGTGATTCCATCAATCGTCTGCCGACAGCCCCGTGAGAGAGAGAATGAGCTGTATTCCTCATCTGGTTCCGCTGCACGTACATTCTGAGGTCTCAACTGGTGAGAGGATTCCTCTGTCGGTGAGTCGATCGAGTTCCGCATCGACCCGGTCAACTGCTGCTAATGCAATCGGTAGAGCCGTGCGGAGCAGCGGCACGGCGCACAGTGGGCCGGCGGCGGACAAAAATACTTCCCCTGATTTTTTCATTCTGGATCCTCTTTCGACTGCTCTTAGACCGGTTTATGAGTAAGGAGAACGCTTCCAGTGCGGTTAATAATTGATTATTTCCGTGGAAACTCGATTTTTCGATTTTCCCATGGGAGCTTCAACATGGGAATTTCAAGAATTGGCTTTCGCGGCCGACCGCCGCTTCCTGCCACGCTCCTTTCGGTTTTTCCTGACTCTCGGTACATCATATGAATGATTGCAACCGATTCCAGCTGCGGCGAGCTGTGGCTGTGGAAGATTCAGCTGATAGAGTTTTGAATGGCGTCAAATATCGCAAATATGATTCTGTCGGTCATCGCTGACGCTCGACGCTGGCGCAGGGTGCAAGTCCGCGTTCAAGACAACAAGAATAGGCTAGGACTCGAGTGTGAGGAGTAGCTCACACAGCAAATGTATGTAACTTGTGCCCGTGTCGGCTCCGACCCGCGCGGTATGGAAGCACGATGGGCTCAGCCGGCAAGTAAGCGCAACGGACAGCGAGATGCGTCCTTCGAGAATTCCAATGGATCATGTCGACATGGGCGTCATGGGTTGCCGTTTGTTCCAATCGCTCGGTCCAACACACAATTCTCTCTCTCTCTCTGTTTGAATACAAATCCGATTGTTCACCGACCCGAGCGAATACGAGACACTACAGGGTATGGAAACCCTCACCATTTCGAACCGGGTGTTCTCCCAGATTTTACTTTCTACAAACGGGCGGAATTTGCAAGAAGCGTTGCATATTTTGCGGGAGAAGCATCCTTCATGGAGCTCGGAAAATATCGCTCGGATTCGCAGTCATATACAGCAGAATTTCCTGCCGAGATTCAACAAGCGCTGGGAGAACGCTCATCGGAAACGGGATCGCTCTTCGAAAATTCCGACGGGTGGCTTGATCATGAGTGGGAGATAAGACTTTGCGCACGATCAGATTGCCCGGTTGAAGGGATGACAAGTACGGGATCTACTGCTCCCTCCGTCAAAGCTCGCGGCCGCCCGAGCAAAAACTACGAGGATTGCACTGCCAGGACCCACCGTCGGAAGATTAAGAGGCTCCGAGAGGAAGTTGATCCTGAACTCTTACAGAATGCCGCCCAAGCGAGAAAATTCTCTCCTAATGAAGCTCTCGCTCTCATCCTCGATCTCTCCCTCTCGAAAGGGCAATATGAGCATATAAGACTCGCGGCGAAGAACATTGGGTCTGACATATTCCCTGTTTACAATGAGGTTAGGGAAGCGAAGAAAGAATGCTACCCAGATAATTTGGAAGTCTCAGAAAAGTCCAGTTCGGTTGGATTAAGAGATCTTCTTAAACACACCGTTGACAGGCTCCTCGAATCGATGTCTGATTCCGACCTCACCACGATGGAACCGAATATAACTTTGGTTTCAAAATGGGGATGCGACGGATCTTCTGGACACAGCGAGTATAAGCAAGCGTTCAGCGATCCTGGGAGCTCGGACGCGAGCATGTTTATTTCATGTCTCGTGCCACTCCAACTACGAGGGGAAGGAGGTGCTGAGATTTACTGGGAGAATCCGAAGCCATCGTCGACACGATTCTGCCGCCCAATCAAGTTCGAGCTCATGAGGGAGACCCCTACAGTAATAGAGTCAGAAGGATCAAAGCGCAGATATCAGAGCTTGGCGTCCATGAGGCCACAGTAAGGGAACGAACGTTCAGTGTAAGCTTCGAGATGATTCTATCGATGGTTGACGGCAAAGTCATCCAAGTCCTAAATGGTACACCATCTATGGCCGTGTGCTCAATTTGTAAGGCGAAGCCGTCAGGAATGAATAACCTGGAGGAAGTTTTCAAACGACCTCTCAAGGGAGATAACCTCACAATGTCGCCACTTCATGCAAGGATCAAATTCATGGAATGCATCCTGCATGCGGCTTACCATTTGCCCGTCAAGAAATGGGGGCTGCGGGACCAGGAGATGAAGGACATTCGAGATGCTCGAAAGAAGGAAATCCAGGCCATGTTCCAAGAGAAGCTGGGCCTGAGCGTTGACATGGTCCGACAAGGCAGGGGCACGAATTGGAACGAAATATGACGCTGTTCAGCTCTTAACTGCTTGTTCTATGTAATGTTTGTAGCGTCAGGAGGAAAAGGAATGGACTCCACAAGAGGCTTAACGCCGAAGAAGATTTTGAAAGTTGTTTCCTATATTCAAACTGCTGATACATAAGGACATTGAGTCCAATCTGGACTTAAGGTGGAATGCCTCGTGTTCGATATTTTGATGATTCCGGGAGAGTCCGGAAATGCGGGCAGGGAGAAGCTTCTCGTAGATCCCGGAGGTAGGCTAGCGCTACTCCACAGCTTCGATGCTTCGCGGGTCGGAGCCGACACGGGCACAAGTTACATACATTTGCTGTGTGAGCTACTCCTCACACTCGAGTCCTAGCTCCTAGCCTATTCTTGTTGTCTTAGGCGCGGACACGCACCCTGCGCCAGCGTCGAGCGTCAGCGATGACCGACAGAATCAGATTTGCGATATTTGACGCCATTCAAAACTCTATCAGGCTGAATCTTCCACAGCCGCAGCTCGCCGCAGCTGGAATCGGTGGCTATCAATTCAATTCAGAGTGTCGTTTATTGATGGAACTGCGAGTTACACCGCTCAAGTTCTCATTTGAATGTACATGAAAGTAGGAAAAAAAAGAAAGAAGATAAAATAAAAAAATAAATAAACTAACAGCTTGGAACCATGTAGACAAGGTTAGGTGACCGTCTAAGAGCAACATACACAATTTTCTCCTAAAACTTTTAGCCGGTCGGGTGTCTCGTATGTCTCTGGGCAGTGATTGCCAGATCTTCGGAAGTCTGATGAAGAGTGATCTGGAGCCCAGTATTGTATTTGTCCTCTTAGCAGTGAAGGAAGTCGGTCTGCGAGAGGGTCGGATCGGGATGACGGCGTCTAGTTGAGGGCGAATGTCGTCAGGGATACGCTCGAATCTAACTTTATGAGCGATGGAGGCAGAGGCGAGGAATATCAACTCCTGAACCCGGAGAAGAGAGTATTCGGAAAAGAGATCACTGACCGAATTAGATTTATGCCTACCAAAAATAGCACGCAACGAATTGTTCTGTAAGACCTGTGCGCTACGGATGACACCTTCACCGGAACCCCCCACACAGAGATGCAGTAGCACAACACCGGCACAAAGCATGACCTATAGACAAGAAGAAGGCACTCGATGGGCACTCCCGCTGTACGTAGCCGGCGGAGGGCGGCGGTAACGGCGCAGCAGCGCAATTTGAGATCGTTGATGTGTTCCCGCCAACACAGGTAGGCATCAAGAGTGATCCCAAGGCATCTGGTAGACTGGGAGAGAACAAAAAGACATCCGTCGCGGGACAGAGGAGGAATAACAATTTCACGATGAACAGAGCAGAAGAGAACTCCGCAGGTTTTACTTGCATTAACTTTGAGACCGAACGACTTGAACAGATCAATAACTTCATCTGTTCGGCTCATCGCATTGATGAGATCCTCCCTGATGGCAGAAGACCGAATACGATAGCAGAGGGTGGTATCATCGGCGTACGTGACAATGTCGACGTCAACTGCTTTTTGGGCAGCGAGAAGAACATAGTTGAGATAGATTACAAACATAAAAGGACCGATAATTGAGCCCTGCGGTGTGCCCGATGTCGACAAACTCCCAGGACGATGTTAGCTCGCCGACCTGGACGGCCTGCCTACGATCAGAAAGGTACGAGGAAAACAAACAACACGTTGAACGCGAGCAACCGAGATTTTGGAGCATGAGCACGAACAGTGAGGGGTCCATGCGATTGAAAGCTGCAGCGATGTCGAGGAACATTCCGAGAGAAAGATGGCATTCATCCAAGGACTTGTGAATATGGCCAGTGATGATCTGCTCAAAGACCTTGGAAAGGAAATCGACCAGTGAAATTGGCCTATAGTTGGCAGCATTGTCCCTTGTACCCTTGCGCTTAAACAGCGGGACAACGTAAGAGTCCTTGAGAGCCTTAGGGAAATATCCGGTTTCGATGGATCGATTGAAGATTGCGGCAAGAGGGGTGGCGATATTAGAGGCAGTCATGACAAGGAGAGCGTCGGGCGCACCCGCAACACCGCATCGCCATCCCGCCTTGGTGGACTCAATGGCACGCTGGACCTCGAACCCATCGACTGGACCGATGTCAAAAGGGACTGAGGGATGGGGACTCCAGTAATAATTGTAATATGCGGCTTTGGAGGCGTCGGATGGGAATTCGCGATATCCCTTGTGGAGCTTGTTAACGTTTGAGCGAAGACTACGGAGACCGCGGCTGAAGGAGAAGCCTTGAAACTTCCCGTTAGATGACCTGATAGGAGCGAGAGGAAAAGTTTGCTCATACTTTTCTCTGATGAGGGAGCGGTAGGCCGCTAAGGCTGTGTCAACCTCACGACACTCAAGGACATCCTTTCAATCAAGTCTGTCAATGTCCTCAAGAAAGATGCGGATGCGATCTGGATCATGCCGCCTGACAAGTTTGGGTTCCGGGCGTTATGCCCGGTGCGAGCCCGTGAGCGGGAGACCAGATAGCCTTACAAACACCGGAAAATGATCCGAGAAGATCGGGGTGCTCCACACACAAGGTGTGACCTCAAGGAGCCTTCCACAACCTCTAATTGCGATGTGATCTAGACATGAGCCAGAGGCAGGTCTGGTAATGAGACCTATGAGCTGCTGAAATCCGTGTGAGCCAAGACACTGAAGGTAGTCTGCGTAGCGAGGCGCGGCGAGCAGGTCAACATTAGAGTCTCCTGCTATGATGCATGGCAGGTCGGAGTCGATTTGTAACAGCCTGTCGAGCTCCGAGAGGAGGAACCCTGAGAAAGCGAAATGGGCGGAATAGAGACCAAAAATGCGATACTCAGCTGAGAGTTTTCTAACGCGTAGGTTGACAATTTGGATCCTACCATCAGCTATGGAATGAGATGTGTGGGAGAGAACTGTGCAGGAGGAGCGAACGAAGACCCCAACGCCTCCTCCCCGAGCCGACCCTTCTATGCGGGCTGTAATAAAGGAGAAGTCATGAACATGGTAGCTCTGGACCTCATGGTCCTTGAGCCAGGTTTCACTAACGACCAAGATATCGATACCTGCTCCTTCGCCGACGAGAAGATCCACAATGAGCTCTATCTGTCCAGATTTCCGAATACCACCCGGGCCGGCGTTGAGATGCATGACTGCAAAGCTGCTAAAGGTATTTCCAATATTGTCGACATAACTACAGTCCCTGATATCGTTCATATGATGTACCGAGAGTCAAAAGAAACCGGGAAGAGCGCGGCGGGAAGCGGCGGTCGGCCGCGAAAGCAAATTCTTGAAATTCCCATGTCGAAGCTCCCATAGGAAAATCGAAAATTCGAGTTTTTACGGAAATACTCAATGATTCACCGCACTGGAAGCGTTCTCCTTACTCATAAACCGGTCTAGGAGCAGTCGAAAGAGGATTCAGAATGAAAAAATCAGGGGAAGTACAGTGGCGTAGCGAGGGGGGGGCGATCGGGCGATCGCCCCCCCCGTAATTTTTCCGTCCCATGTTAATTCCCTATACCGCGGTGTCCGGAGTATCCAACCGCCCCCCCCCCCCATAACATAGAACCGCCCCCCCCAAAAAAAATCCTGGCTACGCCACTGGGGAAGTATTTTTGTGCGCCGCCGGCCCACTGTGCGGCGTCGGGTTTCAACTGAAGCTGAACCTTTGTCTTCGTGCAAGCACCCATGCTTGCCGAGAAAAGATCTGGGAAACGCTGCTGGAGTGCTATGGAAGCCTTTAACTTCTGCTCAGGAACCGTGATATTCAGCACGCTGGTGGACGGCTGCGATGTCCAAGATATCAGCTGGAGGGCCGTCAAGACCTTGTTGTCCAGCAAACGAAGTGGTTGGTTGACAACTGCCACTGAGGCCTCGACTGATGACGGGTTTGACGAGAACGTAACCTTGCATAATCCGTAGTTTTCGAGATTCGACCCGTTCGCTGCGGTGATGCGTGCATGGCTCACGATGTGTGGAGTTCCGATCTTGATCCAAGGATCGGTGTCGATGACAGGGATGTCTGCTCCGGTGTCAGCCTGCATGCGAATGAGGGTTCCGTTGAGGTTCACATCGAAGTATTTGCGGTTCGAAGATCCATCCACGGCAGCAATGCCGTTCACTTTTATTAAGTTGACGCTTCTGGGTTTCTTGTAGGTTCTGCAGACACTACTGATGTGCCCTTCCTTCTGACAGCGGAAACATAGAGCAATGGACAATGGACAATCCTTCCGCGGATGTGACGGCGAGCGTTTGGGTTCGTCCTGGCGATTCTCCCATGCCAGTCCCGCGACATTCGGTGAAACTTTTTGGCTTCACCTCTGAGGCTAAGCCGTTTATAATATATGTAGTATGGATATGGATATGGATTTTTGGGTATGACTTGTCCAGCCGCGAGCTGCGCCATGAGAAGCTTGATTTTTTCCGATTGTTGACTGATGGGTAGAGCTCGTGGGTTCATGTGAGTTGCATAAAATTCATAAAAATGCATATTTTGGTACTTGAGTGAAAAATTTGCATGAAATGACCAATGGAAGTGCCGCGATCCCATGTGGCGACGTCCACATTCTCGAGGCAGTCTCCGGGTTGGAGATGGCATCGCTCGTCTGCTATCGACAGTCCTTGAAACCCCAACGCACAGTGGGGTATTTTGGCCCGGGGTGATCAAAAATATTTCCCGGTCTAGAAGTGTGGATATTCCTTTTGTACTTGGTACTACGAGTCTCTCCAAGGATTTTGTACGAATTGGAATTTCAAAAATCGTGATTTTTTCATTTTTTTCCGATTTTTCCGTTTTACCGATTTCAGAAAATTGCAAATTATTGATGAAAATCGAGCCAGGTATGGCTAATGTGGAAGCTGCTCTGTCGAAAAGATGTCCGCTATAAGCTCCCATTCGATGCCCCATGCATCGTTCGCAAAAAATGCCGTTTTCGAAAACCGGCCACAACATGGGAGTCTATGGGCGGACATGAAATCCGCCTGTAGAATCGAAACGGGGCAACATCGGATGGGGTCGTCCATGGGGCGAATGTAGGCCTGTCACCCAGCTACAAGATGCGACGCGCACGGAATCTTTAGAAATCCGCATAAGCGAAATATCGCAGAAAAAACTAAATAGCCAGCCCGTCAAGCGCTGATGCGTTCTGATATTGTCCGAAGTGCTCGCACCGGTGTTCCGCTGTCTCCAACATGCCAAGCGTTCCGCATGTTCGATCATAACAACCCCTTTGCGGAATCTAACGGCATGGAGAGAAACAGTGCGTTGCCTTCTTTTGCTCGAGTTTCACCCCGGAGATGTACAGGCGGTCCCCACTCAACGTTGTCGATTTATTGGCGGACAAGTGTCATAAAGGATGTCAATAGAGTCAGAACCGGATCGATAGGATCTACCTGGACACGCGTCAGGCGGGAATCCAATCGGGAGGCAGCGCTCCATCCCAGCCCCGATGAATCGGCTATTTCCTTGTTTCTGCAATATTTCGCTTATGCGGATTTCTACAGATTCCGTGCGTGTCGCATCTTGTAGCTGGGTGACAGACCTACATTCGCCCCATGGACGACCCCATCCGATGTTGCCCCGTTTCGATTCTACAGGCAGATTTCATGTCCGCCCATAGACTCCCATGTTGTGGCCGGTTTCCGAAAACGGCATTTTTTGCGAACGATGCATGGGGCATCGACCGGGAGCTTATGGGGGACATCTTTTCGACAGAGCAGCTTCCACATCAGCCCTACCTGGCTCGATTTTCATCAATAATTTGCAATTTTCTGAAATCGGTAAAACGGAAAAATCGAAAAAAAATGAAAAAATCACGATTCTGGAAATTCCAATTCGTACAAAATCCTTGGAGAGACTCGTAGTGCCCAGCACAAAAGGAAGATCCACACTTCCAGACCGGGAAATATTTTTGATCACCCCGAGCCAAAATACCCCACTGTGCAACGTTCAGACTTACTTGAGAGTGCGAAAAAGTGCGCCGAAATGTGCGAGTCGCGTTCCTATCAGGGAAAGTTTCGAATTTGAGGCAGTTGGAGCGAGTATTCATCCGGTGCGTGTTCAGACTCAGCGAGGGAGTCCGCAAAGAAGACATTTCCGAGCTTGGAAACTTCGTGACTTCTCATCCCAATCAGACGAAGCGTCTCGATGTCGGAAAAAATACCAACCGCCGCGCGTCTTGCATCGTTCGTGAAGTCGTACGGAGGGACCGTTTTTTCGAGCGATGGCCAGGTTCTATTTTGCAAAATCTGTCAGAGAGAAATGATCGCCGACCGGAAATCTCAGGTGGATCAACATGTGATGGGGAAGAAACATCGATCCAAGACTGAGGGATCCACCTCCACGAGCGCTGTATGGATGGTTCCTTTTCTGGAGGCCACAGGCAAGCAAAGTCAATTTAGCATGGAACTCTGCGATACCCTCCTCTCGGCGAATATTCCTTTCTATAAAGTAGATCACCCGAAAGTGAAAGCTTTTCTCGAGAAATGGTGTCGGCGAGACCCGCCTTCATAAACTACACTCCGTCTCGGCTATATCAGGAACGTATACGATCAGAAGTTTGACTCCATAAGGCATTTCGTCGGAGATAAGAGAATCTGGCTCTCGATCGACGAGACAACAGATGTCACAGGCCGATTCGTAGCCCACAAAGTAGTTGGGACCCTCGAGCCAACAGGAAGTAGGACCTTCTTGTTGAACGGCGAAAACTTGGAAAAAACGAATAGTTCGGCCATCTCGCAAGCCTTCATGAATTCACTGACGCTCCTTTGGCCGACAGGGATACGATATGACAAAGTTTTGCTGCTCGTCACCGAGGGAGCCGCATACATGAAAGAAGCGGGGGCAGCACTGGAAGTCATTTTTCCGAAAATGATCCATTTTACGTGCGCGGCTCACGCCCTCCATCGCGTCGCCGAGGAATGCCGTAAACTCTTCCCCGACGTCGATAAATTGATCGCGAACGGGCAGTGGCGTACCGAGGGGGGCGAGTGGGGCGGTCCGCCCCGGGCATCAGTTCTCTAAAGGCATCGAAGTTCTTTCCATTGATTGTCACGGAAAGAAAGTATTCGAACATATTTTCAATTCGTTAGATAGAATATGGGTACAGGTTTGGATATGCCGTATCACTTCTGATGGATGGGCATGCCCGTGTATTTTCTGAACTCCCCACAACTTGACCCTTCAAAAGAGGCTGCCTGCTGATTTTTTTGTTGATCTGAGAAAAGTTCTCTATTCAGTGTTTCCGTAACGACGAATTGCCCATCGCTTAGGTAGCTCTTTGAGTCTCCGAAGAGTGCAGCAAGTAGAAGGTGCCCTTCAATCGGAGGGATAACGTCGTTCTCGAAGGCAGTATCCTGTACCTGTCCACCTAATGGTTACCCGCAGAAAACCCATCCATTCCGTGTATTGTCGTCAAATAAATCGATTCGCAAGAAAATGAATTCGTCGTTCTTTCCTCTCCGAATTTGAGGAGCCAACGGTCATCTCTGACAGCTTCCGCTAACTTGACGCGCGCTCTCGTAGTTAGAAGTCTAACGGTTTATGTTCATTACGGTTCATGAGAGCATTTCGTGGAAGACTCGACGTTCCAAAGCTAAATGTAAGTCACATCCAGCAACTATATTCGCTCGTGAGTTTAGCGGGACGTTATTCGATAATCGTACGAAACGTGTCCAGCTTGAAAGGACCTGGAGAGAGCTTGGGTGCTACCGTGTCTCGCCAAAAATAAGACACTGTCATATATTCTTCCTCGGCTCAAAAAAAGGTTCCGGCCTGTCACGTACGGTCCATCGAGTACGATGGAGCCTAGCGCACACACGCACGAACACGAACATAGTGAGATCGGGTTGACAACGGGTAACTTTCTCGACAATAAACTCCTTTCATCGTTTGAATAATCCTTCCTAACAGCTCAAGTCGAGCGACATTTATCGATTCAATAAACTCTGCGATGCGTCATTCTCGAGAACTCAGCGGCTCTGCGCGCGACGGCGATCTCCTTTTCTAGGCCGAACGCGCCAACGGAGCGGCCGGGCAATCAGCTGATCGCCAACTGTCAAGCCCAGCCGTCCGACGACGACAACAAAGGCCATCCCAGTAACGCGCGTCAACAACAATCGATTATGTCATCATCGGTGGACCAGTGAGTTCGAGTCTAGGGCTCGAGGATCATCTCTTCTCCTGAACTTCACGCGGAGTCCCCCCGGACCTCGTAGTCGTTCAGAGCTCACGGGGTCACCTTGTTCAATCGTAAAAATCGCGTAAGCCGCTTGTCGCCGTGGAACGTGAGAACTCGAGAGTGCGCGATCGCTTCAGTGAAGGAGAACAGACGTGTTTTCCTTCTCCGACAAAGTGTGAGCCACACGGCCTTCTTGTCGGAGGATTACTAATTTTTCACTCGCAAGGATGGGTCCCTGATGTGAACACTCTAGTGCCGCTGAAACCTGGCCAGCGCGATGCTCATGATCCACTGGAGAGAGCCCTATCGGGATTTCGTACCTAAATGTGCGAATCAGGAGATATGAGCATTTCAATGGTGCGCACCCTTAATACAATGAATCACGTGGATACCCGCACCAAACGCTCCATATGGGACGGACGCGATTTTCGAAGAGTCATATCTCTTGATCGGCCCATTTCCTGAACGAGTCCTGGTACAGATTTCCACTGTCGATCATGAAGTTCACGCTGATGAAGTTCAAGCGGAATCGGAGTGTTCACAATGGGGACCTCTCCTTGTCAGACACATAGATGCTCGGGAGAGCAAACTGAAAGTAACTTGAACTTCAGTGGTGAAACTAAACTGAAAGCAAGAACTGCATACCCGCGTGTGTGGCGTTTCACTTCTGTGTTGTATGACATCGATTTGGGACTGCGAATTTCCCTTCGGTGAAGGGTATTCGAATGGGGTTATATCCGGAAGAGATCTTATATTCTTCCGAGGCCCGAAAATCATACTGAGTCCTGTTTTCGGGGTTGGTCTTATTTTTGGTGAAACACGGTAGCAAAAGAGATCATTCCTCCTTTGATCGATGTAAGAGCTCGCCATTCTATCGCAGATGAAGCGCGTGCAGCCGAGCGGGTGCGAGAACCGTAAGAAAAAAAAGCAAAGAAGGACGAAGACAAGAAGAACGCAGGAGCTCTCAAGAGGTTCTTAGTCTCGATAAATAACTCTCAACTAGGGTTCGGAAGCGTAGTACGGAATAAGGTACCTTATTGAGGACTAAGGTACCTTATTCCGTACTACCTTAGTACGGAAGTACGGTTATCCATTGATGCTATGGGAAACCTTAGTACCTTACTAAGATGATAAGGCTCGAACCTTAGTACGGAAGTACGGTTATCCATTGATGCTATGGGAAACCTTAGTACCTTACTAAGGTGATAAGGTTCGAACCTTAGTACGGAAGTACGGTTATCCATTGATGCTATGGGAAACCTTAGTACCTTACTAAGGTCAACCTTAGTAAGGTACTAAGGTTTTGGATAACCTTACCGTAGTAAGGTACTAAGGTCATGCGAAACCTTCCACTCAGCCTTCTCGATCAGTGTCTCAAAATGAAAATCGAGAAGTCCAAGCTCCGGTATTAAGCACGTTTGAGCACAACTTCACAGCCGCGATGACCATCCCTGATGTCGTGTCTGAAGAAAGCTCCTCCGGAGACCAACCCGATCCGGGCATCCCCAACATTTTCACCCTCGATCATCAACAGGACAGAACGCTCGATATCTTTGGATTCCGAAATCCATAACGAAACGGAACCAGGACCTCAAAACGGCAAAACGCTTGATCAAGGGATCAGCAACGAATTAGCAGCAATATCTCCTGGAAATGCTGCCTCGAATGCAGGAATTAGCATCGAAGATGATTCAAGCTTCCCAATCTCTCCCGTCTCCGATCCGGAAACTAACGGATGTGAATCGGGTCCTCAGAGCCTGAACGACGTTGGTCTTCGGCCCACGATTATAACGCACAAACTTCGGAAAATACTAGTGCGTCAAGGAGCCGCTCCCAGTCAGAACATCAATAGCGATTTCTCGAAGAACTTCCAATCGGGCCAATCGACAAAGGGAGATGCGAGGACTCTCACTAAAGACTGATTCTATCGAACACTACCGAACGGTGAAAAAGTCCTGCGAACCTGGTTGGTATATTCGCCAACAAAATGCTCCGTCTTCTGCTTCTGCTGCAAGCTCTTCGCCACGCCCCAGGGGAACAAGTCAATGTTTGCATCAGCGGATGGATTCTGTAAATGGTGGGAACTAAATCCGAAATTAGGCCATCACCCATCACGAATCGAGTGCAAAGCATGTCCAATGTTTCGCCACATGGAGAACTCTAGAAGTCGCCCTAAGATGCTCCAATACTTTCGATCGACTCCAGGAAGAAGCTGTCAGAGCGGAGGAAAAAAATGGACGACAGGTGCTTCGCCGATTGCTCGATATTATCAGATACCTCGCAAAGCAGAACATGGCCTTTCGTGGGCATCGGGAGTACGAGACAGGGAACACTCATTTGAATAGAGGAAATTTCCTCGAGTTGGTGAGTATGATGTCAACATACGATGCGGTCTTGAGTGAGCATTTGACCAAACTCAGACTGGACAACAAAAGGTGTGGCGTATCGTACTTGTCACCGCGCATACAAAACGAATTCATCAACGTCCTGGGCCAGCAGGTCCGTGAGGAATTCTTGAGAAACGTTGGAGAAGCAAAGTATTTTGCTCTGATACTTGATAGCACACCGGACGCTTCCCGACAGGATCAAACCAGCCAGATTCTACGATATGTGAAGATCGATGGTTCCGAGGTCAATGTGGTTGAAGCATCCGTAGACTTCATCGAAACGAGGGGTAGAAGTGCCGAGTCTTTGACGACTATGATATTGGATAAACTCTCAAGAGACGGTATACAAGACTGCAGAGGCCAAGCTTACGATAACGCGGGTACGATGGCCCGCATACACGGTGGAGTCCAAGCGCGCATTCAAGCCATCGATCCCAAGGCAATGTTCGTTAATTGCTCGAATCACTCCCTGAACTTGGCTGCTAATGACGCCGCTTCACAAACAGTTCAATCCGTCACTTTCTTCGGCACCTTGGAAGAACTCTACAGATTTTTTTCGGCTTCTACCCATCGTTGGAATGTTCTCGTTGAACTCATCGGCAAGGGAGTGAAGCGTCTAATACAGGGGTGTCAAAGTCAAAGCCGCGGCGGGCCAAACGACGGTCATGAAGTCGGCTGGCGGGCCACCCGAGTTTCATCGATATCATAAGTCTCAAGGGCTGCCAAAGACGTGGCCCACGGGCCACTTGTGGCCCGCCAAAATTCACGTGTGGCCCGCCAAAATTCACTCGTGGCCCGCCAAAATTCACGTGTGGCCCGCCAAAATTCACTCGTGGCCCGCCGAAATTCACGTGTGGCCCGCCTAAATTCACTCGTGGCCCGCCGAAATTTCGGCGGGCCACAAGGTTATTTCGGCAAGCATAATTGGAGAGCGGGCCTCGGGCCACAGCGGAAATCCCACGGGCCACTTGTGGCCCGTTGGCCCCGTCTTTGACACCCCTGGTCTAATAGATACTCGTTAGAGTTCGAGGCACGACGCAGTGGAGGCTGTGTTCAATCACTATGGAGGCATTCTCAGTGTCCTGGAGAACCTCGCAACGGATCCGAGCGAAACGTTAGATACGAGATCTGGGGCTGGTATGCTTCTTCACTCGCTTCATTCATACTCCTTCCTCTGTTTCCTCGGCTTCTGGTGTCCGGTTCTCAAAGAAATAAACAACAGCTAGGAATATCTGCAAACGAGGGAGCTGAATATCGAGCAATGTGCGGCTAGGCTTGACGCTTTGGAGAAGTACTCGATGACCAATCGAGAATATCTTGTCAATTCGGCTTGTGATTACGCGAAGCGTTTGTGTGAGTCCCTCTCGATCGCGATGCAAACTCCTAGACGTAGAGTAGTCAAAGACCCACACTCAAGCTCCACGCCTGCGAACCTCACGTACGAAGACGAACTACGAAGACTACTATTGGAGTTTTCGGATCGGATAGTTGCTGAGATGGAGTCACGCTTTCAACGACTGCGGCAAATTAGCGACAAGTTCGGCTTCTTACAAGGAAGGTGCACAACCTCGACCTGGAGTTTCGCGGCCAAACTCGCACAGAGACTTGGGTCGGGCACACTGATATCAGGGACGTTTTCAGATTCGGCTAAATAATGAGGAAATTTTTTTACGGCGACAAAAAATTAGCCAAAATCGACGATTCGGGGCGCTTCTACGCTAAAAAGGCTGGAATGGGTACAAATGATGTTTCAAGTTTGTATTTGGCCGATTTTGAACACGTTTCCAGTATGAGTGACATAAGCCCATGACTATCTGCAAGTTTGGTCGAGAAATTCCAGGTTGAGGTCGTGCACCTCCCTTGTTAGCTCCAGCCTTCAAAGCTCTTGAACCAAGAATATGAATGCGACTCCCTGGCCGCCACGGATGAAATTGATCACGCTGATTGTGCGTTCATAATCGAGAGGCTGCGATTACTTCATTTCAATTCTATTTCAAGGCGCTTTATTTACGTAAAGGTTTTTCCGTCTGGCAACTCGCCAGGCGAAGAGGTGGTGGATAGTTCGGGGAAGATCGGGGAACAACCGAGACCCCAGAGCGAAGGTTATTTATTGTTATGTTGAATAAATGAGAACATCTGGGCGGAGAGAGAATTTTCTTGAAGGCACGTTTGTCGGCATTCTTGAAGAGATCCGCGATGGGGGGAAGGCGGGCAGAAATTTCGAGTCGGTCAACACGACAGCGAACCGCGACAAGTCGGATAAATCTGTTTCTGACTGCCTCGAGCTTCTTGAGGTCGCCCCGGAGGCGGGAGGCCCAGACCGACGCTTTGGATCACCGAGCAAGGCTGGTGACTGAGGGTCCCCTGGAATTGCTGCGCTTCATCCAGAGATACAGTTTGAATGTATCCGTGCCCAACATCGTCATTCTACTCCGCCTCTTCTTGACTATTGCTATAAGTGTGGCTTCTTGCGAGAGAAGCTTCTCGAAATTGAAGCTGATCAAGACTTAAGGCTCGTTTACACTGTTCCAATCGCATGGCGCAATCGGATCGGAAGCCCAAACGTGTTCAATCAGATTGAAAGCGGTTGATCTACCGAACAGAAAGCCCGCTACAGCCAACCAGGATGCTTTGCAGAATTTCACGAGCTGAACGCGAGAGAGCGGTTGTCCGAGCGGGGCTGCGCTTGATAGTGCGAGAATTGCACGAAGAACTGAAGAGGAGGCTTGCAAGAAAATGGAGGCGACGGCGATGGTGGGTCGAACCATGGATCCAGGCCCGAGACCTACGAGGAGCGTCCACGATGCTTCTGAAAGAGTGGACCTGCCAGTCGCCCGAAGACTACCACAATCACCTCAGGATGAACCAAGCCCAATTCACGTTTCTGCTCGAGAGAGTGTCTCCAGAAATCACGAAGAAGGACACATGGTATCGCGAGGCGATAAGACCCGAAACAAAGCTGGAAGTGAGCTTAAGATATCTGGCGACGGGAGACAACCTGGGCTCTCTGAGTGCGCTATAAAGGGTTCCGGGGTCGACGTTTTCATTCTTTTTCCCGTTAGTGTGCAAGGCCATATACACAGCGTTGGAAGAGTTCATACAGGTAAATTAGGCTTTATTTCGAAAGTGTAGAGTAAGGATTAGCTGATTAAAGTCGATGAGGGATACGCAAAATCGAGCAATCAGAGGACGGTGTAGTCCAGAGAGTCTTCTTGCGCGTAGTCCTCTGCCGCTGAAGTGGGCGAAACAGAACCAACACGCTGAGACGTAGGAGCTGTGGGGTTCGCAAGCGCTGTTGCACCCTAATGGGTCGAGGTATCCGCAGCTCGCAGGCTCTCCAGGCGTTCCTCTGCGAGAAGCTTTTGAAGTTTCACCTGGCAAACCAATGCACGTTCAAGCGGCATCCGCTCCAGCTGTGCGCTCACGCTCTCGCCGAATATAGATCGAATTCGTTCGGATCCCGGCGCTTAGTCGAATCCGACAGGCTTCGCAGTTTGTCCATGGTGGTCCGCAATCCTGTATCAGTCAGTGTGTCCGGGGTCTGTCCATGGCGCGGTCTCGAGCGTTTGGGACCGCTTGTAAATTTGTCTGATCGAGAGCTCGACGAGGTTTGGCTGTTGTGCGTGGTTGGCTCGGGCTCCTTATCCTCGATCGGTTGCTCGTATACGCCGTCACCTTCCGTGGCTGCAAAAGGAAGTAACTCAATCAGTACTCATCTTCACACAGGTTCCGTCGTCGGAAGATCGATGGGAGTTTGATAGAAAGAGCATCACGATTCGCTGCATCGGTGCAGCAGTTTTGAAAAAGCCGCAAACTTTTCAGTCAAACAGCACCTCGATATCTCGATCAGTTCCCGAGTTTCATGCGATCGTTCACCATCGAGGAACATCATGCGGAGGGAAACTGAAGAATGGGAGCAAAATATCCTCTCTGAGGGCATCACATATTTTCAAGGAAAATTTCTGTTCACAAGGGCATCAAAAAAGTTCCGCCCCGGGCATCAAAAGGTCTCGGTACGCCACTGAGAACGGGAAAAAGATATCTCTGAAATCAGCGTCCAGAACCACTTCATTCAAAGAAATCGCGCCCAAGACGTCACTGTCGCCCGAACCGATATTAACGAGATGGGGAACCTGGATTGTTGCCGCGGTGTATTATGCTCAGAATTTCGATTCATTTTCCTCTGTTGTAGATCATTTGGACGCTAGTGAGGCAGTCAGCATCGCTGTCACGAAACAACTGTTGAAAAAAGCGTCTCTGAGACAGGATCTCGCTTTCATCAAGGCGAATTTCTCTTCCATCTCGGAGACGATAGTAAGTCTTGAGGCTCGAGAAATTCCCCTCATCGAAAGCATCAGAATATTTGGAAACCGCCTTCAAGAACTCGAGAATACACCCGGCCCTTCGGGAGAGCGTATTCGGCGAAAATGTGAGGTGTTCCTACAACGGAATCCAGACTTCGAGGAAATCAAGCTGGTAGCGGAAATTCTCAGTGGGCACCGGGTGTCGGACACCAGTAGGTTCAATCCGTCAGATCTTGCGGCTTTTCGATATGCGCCCATCACGTCCGTCGATGTCGAGCGGACATTTTCTGCGTTGAAATACACCCTGAATGATCGGAGGCAAAGTTTAACATTCGAAAATTTGGAAATGCTTCTTGTAGTTAACTCAAATCCACGAGGATAAGTATGAGCAAATCGGTTGATCGCTTTTGTAGAATAATATCGATCACCATGTAAATTGTCGACAGTGGGTCTTTATGGAGTTCACTCAGGAGACTCTCTGGTTCTGAGAACTGCCAGTTGAACTCCACGACATTTTGATCCAGAGTTTTACGCGCACTAGTTTCAACGCTTGTTGAGAAAGTGTCCGAACGAAAGACCTTCGCTCGGAAGTCGTTGATAAACTTCTTCAAGTCATCATTTGTGAAAAACATGAATCGAGAAGGCGATTCTCTCGTCAACAGCCATCCGAGGAATAAATTAAATGTCGCATGAGTTTGCATATTTCGGCCATTTTCGCTGCATATTTCCATGCATATTTCCGGGTTTTTCAGTGCATGAAAGCACGAGCTCTACTGATGAGTCCCGTCAGGCTCTCGATCACCTCTGGCTGCGCCATTGTTGAGTTTTGCGTCGTGGGGTAGGTTTCCTAGGGCAACTCACGGAACACACATTCTCTGGCTCTCGAAGCCGGCAGCAAACTAGTACCGTTGTAACTGTTTATTGTTTTCATAACGCTGGAAACATAGAAGGTTTGATAGCACGCATGGAAGGTCTAACGGGACCCAAAAAATCCAATGTCAGAAGAGCTAAGCAGAGAAAATACGAAACGGTGTCAAGTGTACATGAGAATTTGGCCGGGAATGTAGCGCACTCGGAGAGCGCTCAAGCAAGCGCGGCCTGAGCTCAAACAATAATATATGGATGCATCAGAGAAACGAGAGTTACGAGAATATATTGCACGAATGAGAAGTAAAAGAATCCTCGAAGGAACGTCGTGCACGTCTCTGCTCGTTGGTCTCACAGCGCATGCGCCGGCTGTGCGGTCGCGATGGGACGCCATTTAACGGCATCAGTGTTTCACTGCGCTTGAGAGACAGCGCATCGAAGCGAGACAAACCACGGCGGCCTTCTGAGGGAATTACAGATTCCAATCAAGTCTTTTCATTCCCGAGGGTTTAAGTCCAAACGGCGGTTCGCGAGTGTTCATTTCCCCCAGTTCGTCCGAATCAGAACCGATCCCGGCGTGGATCGGTAACACCTACTGTGGCGATGCCATTGAGCGAAGCTGACTGCATGAGCATGGGTGTGGCATCTCCCTTGTAGAGCCATGACAGCGCTCCTTGGGAAGCCCCATTGATTCGGATGCAGACCTGGACTGCTTACTGCCAGATGATGGGAGGCTCGAGGAATCGATGGAAAACTCCGAAATTTGCGAGCTCGCATGTCCCACGGTGAAGGGTCTGTACATGATCAGACGTACCCTGTGCGTGCTCGAACTCTGTCGGGCAACGATCTTCCGGAAACCGAACGAGAATCGCGGTTTGAGCCCCCGAGATGGCCTAGAGAGATTCCCACCCCGAAACATCGCTTCGTTCGACAGTCTTCGAACAGCAGAAGTTTCAACCACGTGTCGCGGAGTAGAGCTCGCATGGAAGGCGTCGATCGTTTACGGGAATTGCTTTAGTCAAATCGTGACATACTGAGAGGTTATAATATCACACGTTGTGGATTGTACACGTCCGTTCTCATAAGTGTGCTCTCCACGAACGGTTTGAACTCCTTCTCGACGAAGCTCGTTAAGAACGCAAACGAAACTTTCCCGATTCGTCGCAACTTTGCTCGGAAGATGTACCATGGGCAATCCGGTTTTCCTGGGGTCGCCTGAAAAGAGAGTATATCAAGCCATGCTCTTTTTTCACTTCGCTAACTCTCCTCCCAACTACTTCAATCTCCATCTTGCCGCTCGAAGGTCGTTCGCACGCGACAGAGCTTTGTGCGACCCTTACTGAGTAGAACTTGGCTCCATTTCGATCAACCGGACCTTACGAAAAGACTCACCATGATGTCCTCCAGCTTGAGATGCGAACCCGTTTTCGGGGAAAATGTTGTCACCATCAGGAGATGAACTCCCTGTATTTCGCATCTGAATGGTCCGTCGAAGGAATGAATTCCATATCGGTGATGGATTCCGCTAAGCGCCGCTTTCATTCCGAACGTATGATTGATTCCCAACGGGGAATCTGTATGCGGGAAGAAAACATGATTATGCACGATGCGGATCCATCTCCATAGGCGATGGAAATCATGGAGGAGCGCCTTCCTGCATCGCGCCTCTTGCCGAACTTCATGGAGCTCGACCAATCGGTTGCTCGATTCCGAAACACAGAGAGCCAGTTGCCAGCCGACTCGGAGGATGTTTTCTGCATCAATAGATAGAACAGCTCTCTTCTAAGAGGCTCAATCAAGACCGAAACATCCTCATTGAAAGGCAATCGAATAATCTGTACGTTGTGGAAATCGAGAGCCAGACAGAGGAGGAACACTTGGGTCCGAAGTACTGAGTGACATCCGTGCCTGTATCGACGCACGTTCCTGGGTCAGCTATGTTCATTGACTACACCATGTGGAACAACTGACGGACCTCAACGAACTGCGGGTCTCAGCTGGTATGTCAGCAACCAACGTGCACCGCCACCAGCAGCTGATTAAGTGCACAAATGATTTACTATGATAAACTCGGTGTAGACCTGCGACACGAGGACGGCTGGTTTGAGGCGCGGTTCCGTCCTTAGAGAGTACATGTATTTCGCCTCCATAAGATCTTGATCTTCTTGCATCCGGATGACAACAAGGCGAATTGCCAAGTTGGAATCCGGAATACCCCTGTTAACGTCTGAATGTCCATGAAGAATGCCCTTGACGCCGGGACGTTGCAGTCGCCGAATCTGGTTGCTCGATGTTTCGGCCATCTCGGGGGCGCCGTTCCCTAACGGCTAGCTGTGGGTTCGTTTCAAGACTCCACACGTCACGCACCGCGAGAACCCGCTTGGGGGAGCAGTCCACAGCAGAGTCTAGAGTTTTTCCGTTCCGCAGCTTATCGCGTGACAACAAGTTTGTCAATTATGTGCTTGAATTCCGTTGGCAGCAACCGTGAGAAGGAGAGAGAGAGGGAATTGATCTCCGACAGTCCATCATCGCGAGCCGGTCTCATTTCTTTGAAGACCATTAGTGGGACGAATCACGCATCCTTCCTGTTCTCCGTCGGTTGATCGGGGGAGGAAATTCTTATCCGCTGATTTTTCAGTTTCGTGGGCCCCCGGAACCCCTGTCCGTTCCGTACACAGCCTCTCTTGAGCATACCCCCCAGCTAGACCCAGTTTTCGGATGAAGAATGAAAATAAGAAAACAGATGAATCCTTGACGTTCGCACTGCGCTCGGGTGCTTACCTGGAATTTGTTCCATCACCGGCTCCCCGTCATGCCAGAGCTCCAACGGGTGGAATATGAGTTTGTAAAACCTATTTCTCGCCCCTAGATCTTCCAGATCGTCATCCCGATAATCCTTTCCCATCTGCATCTCCACCGCTGTGTACCGGAGCAGATCGAAAACATCTTTCACTTGTTCCAACGACAGGGTATCTGCGAGTTAATCATGTCACTCAAATCAACGGTCCAAATCACTGACAACAAAAACTTCCAGCAGCTCCAACGGAATATTCCATGATTTGCGCCTCCAATCTTTGGGAGTAGTATCCTGACCGGGCTCTGGGCTCGCGCTTGTTTCTGCTAACAAGGCGAACCCCGGCATTCAAATTGCTCGAATTGATGTTGAAGATCACTGACAACAGAGATGTCTAGCGGCCCCAACGAAATATTTCATAATTTGCACCCACCATTCTCTTCGCTTGAATCTGCGAATGAGGCAAGCCACGATTATATTCCGCATATTTCACTATTCGATTCGGATAATGGGATCGTTATGTTCAGCGATACCTTCAATGCCGGCAGGAGCAATTACGGCTAGGTACAGAAGCAGACCAGCTAGGATAATGATCCCCACGCCTTTCCAATTTATGCGCTCGATAAACGTGTCGGGCTCTGCGTCTGCAAATCAGGAGTTGATATCGGAGTCAAGGGCTCTCTCCTCAACGTGTCCGGTGCTCACTTAGACCTCAAGCATCGTTGTCTGAGCTTTGGAAGCATGGACTCCCAATCGGCGAGGTTGGCAAGTTTGACACTACGTTGCCGATCAATCGGGGTTCCGGGGATGCTACAGATGGCCGTAGCCAATCCAGATAACACCTCCGCATCCTTCACGCATTTACCTTCAAGCTCCCTTCTCATACCTTTGCTTTTCACAAAATAGAACTCGAGCTGCTCGCGTCGAACTGCGTTGTCCATGACGATTAAGCTGATGAGTTCAATTGTACGGATTCTAGAGTAGATCATGTATGAAATCACAGCCGCTGAATGAGCAGCATGTGGTCCGTGTAGAGCAGTGGTGCCCACGAGATTTCCACCGTGGGTCAAGATGCAAGTCGGAAATCCACCGCGGGCCAGAAGGTTTTGCGAAAATTTTCGTACCAGGGAGATGCCCGATATTCACGTGAGATATTTCATTTTATTCAAACAACTCCTATAGTGGGGAAAATGGCACATGAATGTGTGGGTAACGCATAATGAATTTTTGTCCGCAACAACAAGAAAATTCAAGATTTATTTCGAGGTTTTCGTGTATTGTTCAAGATTTACTATTGACGGACGGAGGAGATCCCTACAGCAGCTTCGAGTACGCTGCCTCCAGGCAATCTACGTTCAAGAGGAAGCGTTTCAAAAAATACGGATCGGGCGCCGCGGGTCACTTTTGGCCCGCGGGCCACGGTTTGAGCAACACTGGTGTAGAGGGCCTCTCGCTTCGGGGAGTGTCTCTACACTCATGTCAGAGCCACTCTCTGCCGATCCCTCAATATGATCCCAGACGGGCCCTGATGTGCTCCATGCTGATGTGCCCATCGAGCAGAGAAATCTTATCATTCATTGAGTCGACCCTATGGACGAGTGTGGGATCAGTACGAATCTAGAGTGCTCGGTCCCAGAACTTTGAAGAAAATCCCATGTCAAACCCATCCTCATGTCGTAGATAGCTGGGGGAGCTCGAAGTGGGGGATTTTGAGCATTGAGTGAGAATAGTTTCGTCAGGGAAACGCAATGAGCGGTTTTATTCGTTCTCACTCTGCTGACACCGCCCGATTGAGTCTTTCACACATACTCCAATGTCATCGGACTGACGAGTCTGCCGACGTTCTCCCTTTCAAAGCGCGCCCATTGAAAGTCTACCTCGTCGACGACAGTCGGCCAACTGCTACCGCTATGCTGTCCACGGGGTCCCAACTCCGCTCGGCCACGCTCTGAGGTCTGATACCCAACTCCCTGATTCCTTTGTCAATTACACTGTACAGTATGTTCCTATTCCAGGGGTTTCTAAACTGGGGTGCGCGAGAGGTTTCCTGGTGGGGCGCGACGGTAATTCTGCGATTTCGTGGCAAGTATCTCTTATTGTTAGTTGAGATGAGCCTGGCCACACTGTCAGCTCGTTCGCTCAAATTGGAGAGTGGTTGCTCTCGGGCGGGATCGTTTCCGCTCTCGCAAAAACGTTCGCACAATTGATGGATTCATTGGGACTCTCTTTGGAGAGGGCATTCAGCTCCCCGGAAAATATAAAAAACTACCGATTGATTCAAGCATCAGACTCTCTTAGTCGAAGTAAGAATTTTAACCAAGCTGTCAGCTTCTTGCTGACAGAGGCAGATTACTAACGTTGCCGTGGGCGAGGTTAGAAGTTTGAATAGAGTCTGCCATCCTGTATGGACCAATCTATCGCCGTTGGAAGAAATAGCGCTCTCAAATTCATTCATGTCCGCAGGTCGATGTGAACACCTGGTTTGGTATTGATTGTCAAGGCATGGTGAGGCGCCACCTATTCATCCTAGGAAGGGTGGTGCGCGGTCCTGTGAAGTTTGGGAACCTCTGCTCTAACCATTCTGACGACCAGTCGGGGTCGATTGCAAAATTTCACTGATTGCAATGACAGACGAGTATCTTCCTCGAATTCTCGAACGTGAGGCATCGACGTCGATCGCTGAGGATGTTTTCCAGCATCCAAAAAATCGTTCTCGTCCATTGAGGTGATAGGCGCGTATTGAAATGATGCGAGCTCATACGGACTACGTTTCCCGATCGACTACGCTGTGAAGTTTCCGCGCAGAATGTCGCGGAATTCAAAGCATCAAAATTATGCATTTTCATGCATTCTATGCATTATGCATGAACATCCGCGCTCTAGTCATCAGTGCCAGTCCCTCGAAGTTTCATGGGTGACGGAAAATGCCGCCCCTCGACTCCTTCCAGCTAGCGTTGCCCGAGGCGTATCAACGGTCCTGCGTGATCGATGTGACAACAAGGAAACGGACGATGACCTGGCTTCAGCGGGTTTTGAAACCTCGGTTTCTTGCCGGACTGTTCTTTGTTGAAACTGCACCGCAGGCAGGCGTTGCAGTAACTTTTCACATAACGCCTCATGTTCGGGAACTAGTACTGTTCTTGAATTTCCTGTATGGTCTTTTCGACCCCCTCATGACTGTTGATCAAGTCAGGACACTACGAGCACATTATGGTTCTGGTCGACGGTCTCATGAAGTTCGTTGTCCTCCAGCCAGTTAGAAGGACGGATCCGAAGGCGGTAATATGCTTTCTAGAGAAATTCTGTATGAGCTACGGAGAACCGGACATACTCGTATCCGAGAGCGAGGGATATGGCTTCGGAACTGAGGAGATGATTGGTTAGCTCCCGTCCCTTGAGGCCCAGACAGGGAGTCGTTTCTCGGATTCTCCACCATACTCTGGCGTATATGGGCGCATCGGAAAAGGGACTTTCTTATTCGACTCTATGGGGATGAAGTTTCGCATGAATTTGTATGTGGTCCATCAAGAACGAATGGTTCTTTATCTCCCTGACTTTCAGGTGGGAGGAGATTCATGCGGAATCCAGTGATTCGATTCGCGGATATTGCACAAAGCAGGCGAATGATGGGCGTTGATCTTGGCTCTTGCGATTCTTGTCATTTTCGGGCGGGAATTCTGCCTCCGATCCCACGAGAGTAAAATGCAGCTCCCTCGGGGAAGACCATTCCGGTCCCAAAGTTCTCAGTGCAGCACGGAGCTGCTTCCGCATAACGTGGATGACGGACGTGAGAATATTGTCCGAAACCCTAGGCTCGGCTTCCTAGCTTCCCTAAAAGCGAGAACGAATCGATATGGCGGATCCGCGATTGAGAGAGAGGAGGAAAACAGGCAACGTGTTTGTCCCGGTTGTCGATCCCCGGCTAAGGCTAAGCATGCGTTGGTTGTCGGTGTTTTTCGAGCTAAAACGCAAGGCCGAGATCGGTACTGAGCCTTCCAATTGGCCGCATTTTCGAAGACCGCTTCTCAGGGTTCGCAGAATGTTCTGGAATAGTTTACCATGACTTCCTCTCGAGAATAAACACCGCAGCTGTCGTTCATCGTTCGAATATTGGGATCTTGTCCCGGGCCGACTGAGGCCGGAGAAATTCCCAATAATTTACCTCGGCTCAAACTGAGAAGACGACTCGGCCCTCCGCGGTTTTTATACAGTTCAAGCTCCCTCCGAAAGTTTTATCTCGCAGAAGAATTAATTGTCTCCTCTGGAATTCGCCTCATCGTCGGAATGGTGAGGATGGAGTCCTCTGTGAGCGACGCTCGAGGGAAAACCCAGGACATGGTACATGTTCCCTAGACTTCATATTCGAGCACTTAGAAGTCAACACCGCTAGGAAGACTCACCGGTGGCAGACCTTCATCGTTACTCTGAGAAGATTGGGAACCCTCTTTTCCGATAATCCCGGATAGAATGTGGAGGATTCGTTCAGTTAACGGCGCTCCCTGGCATAAAGTATGCCCCAGTGAGTGATCGTGGTTTCGATGGACACGTTACTGAAGGATCGTTGACAAAATGGTTCGTCGCTTCAGAACCTCGACTTCCGGATTGTCATGAAGCTTCGAAGTCAACGCCGATTCTCTCTGTCCAAGGCTGTCCGACAACAGGGTGAGAACATTGTCTGCGAGTAACAGATTGGTGTCTCTCCTGCGGACTGCGAGAATCGTCTGCTTGAAGGAATCCAGGAGCGAAGCAATGTATTTTGGGGCCGCTGCGTCGCTTCCACTCATGGGCGTCCCATCGTGCCGCGCCAAGACATCGTTGAGTGCTTGGCGGAAAACCAAGCTCCTCCTGATGATGTTCCGGGGGCGAACACGGTCTCTCTGAGCTTAACTCCAGAGACCGCCATCCCAGACATCCGACGAACATGGCCGTTGCGAGCCAGCTTGGCGTTTCGGCGCAGCCTCGTGGGTATTTCGTGAGGAAGCAGGTATGGATACAGCAGATTCAGTACAAGACGACTGATTGATGTCCAACAGTGGCTGATAATAGATCGGTTTAGATCAGGCTGACGCAGTGACCATAATGTCTCGGAAGTTTTTCTCCATGATGAGTGCCATTTCCTGCTTCGGTCCGATCACCTCAAAGTGACTCTATCACCGAACTCTCGCTTTTTCTATACTTTGCCTCTATTTAAGCTCCATTGTCGGCACTTTAATGCAGCTCTCGCTTGCCTGGATGTCGCCGAAAAATTGGGGGAACTAGAACGTACCAAAGAAGTCTAAATATCCCACAATCGAGACTCCTTACAATAGGAAAAAATCTATCCGTGTTCCGGCCAAGTCGGATCACGTTATTCCGATAATCAGCTGATGACAGGGATTTGCGCAAGTCAGAGTCACGGAAAGAAAAGTTGCACCTTAGGAGCAACGCTGGGAACAACGATAGCTCAACAACAGCGCTTTCCACCCTCTCGGTATGGGACAAAAAGGGGGCTCCCCCGAGGCCCCACGTCAGGCGAATCCCTTTCGCCTCGGCACCTTGCCGCATCCTCGTTTGCTGATCTATTCGGCACCGCCGCTCCTGCCACATTCTCGTTTGCTCGCTACCTTGGCACCTTGCCGCAACCTCGTTCGCTCGCTACCTCGGCACCTTGCCGCAACCTCGTTCGCTCGCTACCTCGGCACCTTGCCGCAACCTCGTCCGCTCGCTACCTCGGCACCTTGCCGCAACCTCGTTTGCTCGCTACCTCGGAACCTTGCCGCAACGCCGTCCGCTGATTTTTCCGGCACCCTGCCGCAACCTCGTTTGCTGCTTTTTTCGGCAACCTGCCGCAACCTCGTTTGCTCGTTACCTCAGACCCTTGCCGCAACCTTGTTGGCTGATTTTTTTGGCACCCTGCCCTTCGTTCTCACGTTCTTACGCTTCCGTCACTCTCCTTGGCTCGCTCCCACGGCTTCGCCGCTAGCTGCCCAGGCGCTTCGCCCAAGGCTCGAGGAAACTGCCTAGACGGCACTCCACTGTTTGTGTTCTTAAGAACAACCGTGAACGGTCCGTTGCGCGTCTTATACTGCCGCACTTTTCCGCTCACGATTGCTCGTCGCTATGAACACGTTATCTCAAAATTGGGATCGACCGGAGCCTTCTCGCTCCCATTCAGTTATCCTAGGAAGATGATATTGTTGATATTTATGTTTCTATAAGCTCTCTCATCGACGTAACAGTTCTCAACATGGTGTGAACTCGATTTCTACCGATTCACTCAGAGCATTACAGTTTCCACCGGAAAGCCTCTCTCAGAGACTCGCTCGGAGGCGCCGCGGCGCGCCGGCTGAGCTTCCTGTGACGATGTTTCCACCATGGCTCCGCGCTCGGTCTAGACGAAGAATGGTCTGCCATGAGAGACCTTCTCCGTTGAACGTATGAATTAGGTGATTCCAGAGCGCGCATTCGCTGCTCTTTCCGAGGTGTGCCGCAACTCGTTTCTGGAAGGGGACCACACGACCGATTCCACACGCATCGGAGGCATCACACGGCCGATTTGAACCCCACTTCGACCACATATTCCGGATGTGACTCAAAATGAAACAAGTTTTAGGACCACTGATTCAACCGATCCCGTCCAGGAGGACAGCTTCGGTGAAACCAGGAACGAATTTCGTCTGAAGCCCGGTCTTGACACACAGATGTACCTGGAAGAAGTGTTGGAGAAGAGCGTCTTGGATTTTCTTTCGAAAATCCTCGTGAAACTAGTGGCGTCCGTGGAATGATCACTCATCATTATATGAGGAGCTCATTTTCGAATCGCTTTGAGTCCATTTTTTCGATTTCGAGTAAATCGCGTTTCTACTACCGATGAACCATTGAGCGCATACAGAAGTTGAATTTTTCCCAGTCATTTTGAAGTGGAACGCATGCGAGTTCCCATGAATTGATATTCTTTCATGAGGCACAATGCGAGGGGGACTCCATTCACGTTGAAAACTGGAAATCGGCGAAAATGGACTTGACGCGGTTCGAAAATGAGCTCCTCATATGACCATACCACTCGAAGTGTTTTCGGACGAGACGAAGTCAACGTGAGAATCTGCGGATCGAGTAGAGCAGAATCGGAATGCATCGCCCGACTGATCAGAACGAATCGGAATTCCAGTGCCGAGTTTCTGGAAAATCTCGGAATTGGGTAGTTGAGATGATGACGCTGGGGATCTACGTGTCCGTTGCGTGTTCGCACTCCGAATATTTTTATTCGCACCCAAACGCAACCTCAGAGGATTCGATCGAATTGTGAGCAATCATCGCTGGTAAGTGCATTCGCTTCGCCGGAATTCTCGAAATTCCGGGACCGGATATATCTTCACAGTCGCACAGATAGGATATTAGCCTCGATTTGAGGATCTTTGCGGTTTGTTTTACGCGGCTCGCCATCTTCCTCGCCCCGTATCACACCCCAGGATTGGATCTCAGCCACCGCGAAAAATTGGAAGTACATGGCGCAAGAGGTAGCAACGATGGCAGCCAGAATAAAGCTGTGGTTCCAGTTGGTGGTTGAGTTCTCGTATTCGGTGAGCGCTCCCGTCACGTAAGGCACGACCGCGCCTGACAGGGCTGCCAGAGTCACACTCACTCCGAAGAAAGACCCCGCGAAATCAGGAGCCATATCTATGAAAATTGACCCTGCAGATGTCAATGACGCTCCATAGAACGATCCCGCAGCGACGAAAAAAGTCAAGCTCAGCATTCCGTTGCAACCCGCTATTGGCACCACCATACACAGCAGGATCGACGCCCCCAGCTTGCTGATGGTGTTCAGGCCGCGTCGGACGGCCGTCCTGCTGAAAATTCCGTGATTTATCAGATGGTCGGATATCGGGCCTGAGCTTGCGGATACCAGCGTGGCTCCGATATAAGGCAGTGAGGAATATAATCCGTTACTTTTGATGTCGAAATTGAGCACTGTCCCGAGGTAGATGGGAAGTTCGGTTACCAAGACGGTCTTCATATACATTGATCCCATCACCGCTATGTGAGCAGCCCATGCGGCCCGGGTTCCGAGAATCTGCCTCCAAGGAGTTGGGTGTCCTTTGGTTGATTTCCTCGCTCCCAAATCTCCGAGGATTAATGAAAGTTCCTGGTCAGAGATGAAAGGGTGCTCATGGGGTCTGTCCGAAATAAGCAGAGCCCAGAAGACGAACCACACGATGCAGACGAGCCCGAACAGGTAGAATATCGATGGCCATCCGCCGAAGATCTGCGACGCAGCCAGGACTCCTGACACTTGCATCCCCACAACGACTCCTACGTAACCTCCAATATGGACGAAACCAACGGCAGTGCTGCGTTCTCGTTGCGGGATCCACATCGAGAGCATGTTGTGCAGCGCCGGGTAGGAAACACCTTCGGATACACCTTGCAGGGCTCGGAGGATTGTCAAGCCCTTGTAGCCGAACTTCATGGTCACTGCAGGGATGAGCATGCCGAGCAATCCGGTGATCAGTAAACCGAGACCGAACAACCACTTGCCACCATAACGTTCAGCTAGCACGCCGCCTGCGAGGGGTGAACAGACGTAGCCCCAGAAAAATGCGCCGAGAACCACCCCTTGAGTGACAGGATCCCAGTTGAAGACGCCGTTTTTATCCCTGAGATGAAGTCTCGTGCTGTTCGACTTTGAGAAGTTCACCGGTGTCCTCAGCGGGCAGTTGCTTGGCTTCGTCGATTCTTTGACGGCAGTTTGATTCACCATGGAGACAATGGCGACATTCAGGTTGACGCGCATAGCGTAAACGCAGGTCAGTCCAAGTAATCCGAGACCCATGAATACGTAACGGTACTGAATGGGATGAGATTTGGTTTGTCGCACGGCAACATCGGCTTTCACATCCAGCGCCATTCTGTGAAGCGCGCCAAAAGAAGCTTGGAGAACGGCGCTGTGAAAGCTGAGAGTTACCTCACTGTTACTTCACTACGGCAGCTAACGCCTCATAGGACTTCGTGGCTCAAGTATCGGATCTCAGGCCGCGGCGGGAGACCATGTAGAACCCGAGGTTGCTCGAGCTCTGCCGGAAACCGATTTTTCAGCGCCACCACCGAAAACGTCATCCAACTTGAAGGGTTGCCCTTTCGGGTTTCTTCCGCCGCCACGATTTTTTCGGGGGACTTCTCGATTCCTGGGGGAAGGAATCTTCTCCTGACCCGAAAGCGGTCGTGTATGAGGGATACGATGAGCTGCACTAAGCACTGTTCCAGCAGATATCACGATGAAAGTGATCGATTGGTATCGCCACAAAGGGAATCGGGCTGTCCAAAATACATTGTACTATGAGCGACGTGAATCTGACTCCGATCATCACTGTTGCCAATCCAAGCCACGCTCCGCTGTTGGGATCTGTCGTTGAAGGGCAAGCAACGCCTTCTCGAAATGATTCCATTTGCTTAGCTGTTACGTGATTCTTGACGCTGCCTTTGTTGATTCCCAAGCAGCCCGCTCTCCGTTCACTTGGAATCCACGAGTTTGATGATGAGCGGTCAGCGTGATCGACTTTCCAGAGTCCACAGTCGGATTGCCTCATGAAAATCAGAGACATCCACTCTGGAAGCGTATGCCGATGATGTTGCTTTGAACGCCGACGGATCGCTCGAAAGCCGACTGCACTAGCTCCCTACTCTCCCGGTGGATAAATCACTCTTTCTAATCCGCCTGCCAGATCGGAATCTCGCGCGCTGCGCGCTAAAAGCGGCGCCCTCTCCGCGGATCACTCTGTGAGGTTGTCGTTTCGCACTGGCCGAGTTCTGAGCGCAGCCATGTTCCGCTCGCAACATTTTTGCAGTCTGGGAGACCTCGGATGTGTGTGGTCTCCGGGGTAAAAGTTGGCTTGCAAGTAGCATGGCTACGTGAATTCTGAGGCAGAGTTTGTCGTCTGCTAAGCACTACCGCTCTCCGTTCACTCAGAATCTGCGAGCTCGATTGCAGATAGACCGCATTATCAACTCTCTTGGATTTAGAGCAGGATTATTTCATGAAAATTATAGCTATCTAGTTAAGAAAGCGTCTGCCGATTTCCTTGTCTGGAGCGCCGACGATCGCTCGGATAGCTGACTCGAGTAGTGGGTCTCTCCTCTCCCGGCTGATGAATCACTTTTCTCAATCCGCTTGTTGAATTGGAATGTCGCGCATCATCCTCCAAACGTGTGGCTCTCTCCACGGATCATTCAGTGAAACCCTAGTTCCGCGCCGACCGAGCTCAAATCCTGGACCTGGAGACAGGACTGCTGATCCGCTCTCGTCACAACGGAGCGGGGAAGTCCCTGACGCATCGTGATTGAATTTCGTTCCTGATGCCCGACTCGTCCTGCTCTCATTCTGAAATCATGGAATCTTCCACCATCATCATCAAGGAACATCAGGGTCTGATTGAGGCGCGCTAGTCAAGAGACTTCTTGCATTTATCGCAGCGAATCAGACTTGACCATGTCCTCCTGAGCGAGGGATTTCATTCGATCACACCGGCGGCCTTCGGAAGCCGCACCTTAGCGGAAACCCATTTCTAACGATCAGCCTGCAGACCCAAGTCGACCCCTCAACAAAATCTCAGGGAGTTTCTCGCTGTCGTTTTCAGAGCATTTTCATGCTTCCCCCGTTTTCCTAGTTGACAACTAGTTTCGAGCCGTGCACGGCAACCCGGATCGAGAGAGCTAAATGAAAGCACAGGTTCTATCCGCCCGATTCAATCTGTTCAGCGATTCGTGAATTGGTGTTCGGAGGGAAATGAGATAACTGTTTCTGTGCCGATCGGAAAACTCCGTAGTGGCGCGCAAGATTCGAGTTTTCGGAGCTGAAAGCTACGCCGGCGGGCGGCCTCAGCTGTCTCGATTTCAATGCCGATATTTGATTCAGACGGGCGCTATGAACACTTGTGTGCTTCTCGCAAAGCGAGACGTCCCTAGTCACATCTCCGCCCTAACATCGCTCGGCGCGAGTGATCACGATACGACTCCGCGGACGCTATTGGCTGATCGCTAGCATTGAATAGTTCTGAACATTCGCGGGAGTTTCAAGGCTAGATGATACAGACAAAGGGTTGATGGCCAACCCGGGAGCTCATCTTTTTTCCGAAGTTTCCGATCATCATTGATTGATTGATTGATTTGTTGATTAACCATCCCTTCACGCTATACATTACATGTTATACTAGCGTCCCCGGTCGCGCTTCGCTGCGACCCCTGAGGTTCTGGAGGAGCAAGGCGTCGTTTTCTGCTACTGCAAATTACCTAATTGCTACGAATAAGAGTATATTTTGGGAGGTCCGTAGTTGACCGTAGTACCTGATAGTCCGATAATCCTTCGCAAGGAAGAAAATCTCAGTGAGTCAAGTACAACTTGTATTCGAAATCGTTCATTCAGTTTGTTGTCTTTCTACCAATCGGAGTCACTCCGGTTGACTCTTCCCGTGGCTTGCGTTCGAGGGTATTGACAAACGTGTCTGTTCAATTTGTTTGTTCATACGTGTCGCCATAAATGCGATGATTTCAAACACGCATTCAACACGTCTGCAGGGGTTGAGCGCGGTATCACTGGTAACGTTTGGCGAAAATCACCCGACAATAGGATAAGAGCCGCGCCGAAGGGTTGTTGCTGACTTCAAAAGTCTCTCAAGATGCGATCAAGCGCTTCCAGAGCGTTCTAATGGGCCTTTGTCGCTTCGTCTCATATGATAAGATCACTTGTTTGCGGCAGCCTCCTCCAGCTGGAAGTCTCGGAAATGTTGCGAACCTCTGCCGCGCAGTTCGCCCTCCCCCAGAGGTGTTGCTGCTATTCCGGACGATGCAATGACGGGGGGGTGGGGGCGATTGTGCTCTTTGTAGACGTACTTGGGATTGTACTTGATGCACTTGACTGACAAGGGAACGGCAAGACATGATGAACGCCGATTGAGCTGATATTTGGTGAAAAAGTTTGACCTACCGAGAGATGAAAAACCCGCATAGCCCCATCTGCTTATGGCCTCCTCTGTTTCGACACGTGGCGCCCCTTTGCAGACGTCCTTAGCATTGGAAAACACTCGTTTCGCCACGGTTTCGTTATTTCCCGAAATTCCAAGCTCGATTCCGGCGCCAAGTTCTAAGGCTGGCGGCTGGTTTCGATGTCGATCGTCGCGCCATACGTCTGACTCATCGCTCATCAGACGTGTTTCGTCGGATAACGGAATCGAGTTCGAGTGATCACCGTTTGCCCAACGTTGAACCGAACGACTCTGACCCAACGAGTAAAATGTCGGTGAGAGCAGCCGCTGTGATGTCCCTGCTCCGCGAGAGGTTGAATTCCATCAAGATCGATTCTCGACACGTGATCCAACCGCGCGAGACCGAGATTCAGATGATGGGGGCTCACTTCAAAGCCATAGAGTCGTTTGGGGGTCTGCAAAGGGGCGCTACGTTCCGAAACACAGGAGGCCATAAGCAGATGGGGCTATGAGGGTTTTTCATCTCTCGGTAGGTCAAACTTTTTCACCAAATATCAGCTCAATCGGCGCTCATCATGTCTTGCCGTTCCCTTGTGAGTCACAGTACTCGAAATTCATATGAGCTTTAACAAACGACATTGATATGAGCTTATGAGCACCTCAATGCTAGGGGCCTGATATTCGAATATCAGGGGCAGAATAAGAGGAGTGCCCCGACGTACTCGGAGGCCAGCATTCTGAAGAGGTTGGAGGAGTCTGGAGTGACAGGAGTTTATCGAGTCAAAAGGGGTCCAGAGATATTCGAATATCAGGGAATATAGTCAGCTATGAATTTGCCGTGAATTCACTCGAATTCCTTCATGAGACGCGAACTTTTGGGTTATGCTGTTGAACCGTAAACCTAAGTTCCCTTCATGTCTTCTTCCTGGAGGGGGCCGACTACCAGCTTCCAAGCTGTGCTAGGATCGCATGGCCGAGAGCTACTGGCCCGATTTCATGTCGATCGGAGTTCGGATGTCTTCGCAGTCTTGGTCGAACGGCTCAGAGGTTCTTGCCTCGATTCTTTCCAATAAACGGTCAGATCCCCCCGAAGTCGTAGTTCCTGTTGTTCGCTGTCCTTCGAACCAGCGCGACTGGTCCCGCACGGAGCTGTCATCGCTGTCAACAGTGATTCCTGTATAGACGTAGTCGACATCATGAGCGTACCGTCGAAGTCTCTCAACTGCAGATTGTAGCACAGGGTTGCACGTCCTACAACCGGATCCAGATCATCGGTGAATTCCGGCCAGGGGCCTAATGTCATCATCGAGTAGGTTACATCAATTAGAAGAACATTACGCTTCTATCGAGCTCGGCTGTCCTGCAAATTGATTCTTTGGACGGGGCCGACGGTACTGTTGACTTCTGTAGCTTGCAGCTGTGCAAGGTTGGGTATTACTCACTGAGTAACCCGCAATGAAACTGCGGAAGCGCGTCGTCTGGCAGTGGAGTGACTTTGGCCCACTGAAAAATGCCAACGGCCGTTGATCCTACCGGAGTCTTACTTTCGTCGACGTAAGTTCGATGTCTCGGTCTGTGGCTCCGAAGGCTGGATTGGCTTTACGTATCCGGAAGATCGAAAATCGTAAAATCGTTCAACTTGGAGCAGCTCCGAGACCTTCTCATTCGACCACATTAGATCTCGCGCTTTCTTTTCTTCTTTTTCTCTCGGCTCGTATGATGAAGCTGTCCCTAAACGTCAACAACACGATTCGTTGGAGCTCGTCCATAGGCACAATTCCTACGGAGCGTTAAACGTTGAGAACGCAAGAACAGCACTCTAGTTTACAGTAGGCTACCCACGCATGGAATACTCGTGATTCGTGATCCGGAAAAACAACCGTTGTCAAGGCCTGCGCGGCTCAACACGGTCGATACTGCGGCCGGTGCGGTAAGCGCAGCGGACGCCCGTGGCGCGTTTGTTTGAATGGTAAAATGCTTTGCCATCCGACGACGAAGTGTTTCGGTTTTCTGAAGATTCTTGCGTTGGAGGACATTTCGGGGGGGAATCGGGTAGCCTATGTCCTTCCTCGGTCGGTTGCGCACCACCACGCGCGTTTTCGGCACGATCCACGCAGAGGTAACGGCGTTTATTCCCGTCAAGCGGGCAACTTGAGTTTGCCTTTTATCTATTTAGATTCAACCGCATCATTAAAGAGGGAAAAAATACTCCGCGGACACTGAAAATTTTGTTACCGCCCTCCCTCAAGGCATTCCTGGATCCGCCCCTGTCGCCCCGCCTGCCGGTACTCTGTACCTTGTCCCCCGTGAGCTTCAGGTCGCATACGAAGTCCAACCGGTTCCTCATGATCGTGGCCAAGTTTATGTTTCAGTGCATGGTACTCTCGCGTTGATGATGCCTGTTTCCTGTTGATTCGGTGCTTGTGAGTCCAAACTCCAATGAACTCGGAATTTCACGTCTTCGATATGCTTGGGTCGTGCAGCTATGAAGGATAGATCGGACGATTCGCTCGTGGAATTTTTTTGGTGGGAAAACACTTTCTCTCTTTATTTGCAGAAGGAAAGGGATGATATAAACTTAATCGCTAGTCATTTATCACAGAGGTGATCCTCCAGGCGAATTGCCCTTGTGCCTTCTTCGTTTTCGCACGCGTTTTTGGTGCCAAGACGAAGCCTCTTCTCGATGTTGTCGCCTGGATTTCGAAGAATTCGTCAAATATGATTTCACATTTCATCAGCTTTCTCAGCGTTACAATATCGACTTTGTTCAAACGGTCTATGATGTCCACTATTTCGAGGCATCCTCTCTCAATGTTACATCTGAATTCGACCTTTCTAAGAAATTTACTCTGAACTTTTCTCAGTTTTTCGATACTTCCCTTCGCATTAGGGTTCCAGACAGCACTGGCATATGTCAATATTGGAACGACGTGCGAATTGAATAGCCGGATATACGCAGAGGGGGAGGTTAGAGCGAAAGAACGCATAATCCACGCTCCGATCAGCGATGCTCTTCGCACAACGTCAGATATATGAGTCTTGAAATCGAACGTCTCTGATATCAAGACGCCTAGGTCTCTCATTACAGGAACAGGAGAGACCGTCGTATCGCCTAGAAAGTATCGGTATCTCGGGTTCCGGCATCCAAGATGCATCACTGCGCACTTGTGCATTGAAAGTTTTAGGCCCATGCTGTGTGACCATTCAACAAACTCGTCGAGGGTTCCTTGGAGAATCCTCCTATCGCTGTCGTGATTCACATTCAAGACTAACTTCACATCGTCGGCGAATATGTAAAGCTGCACAGGGTCCTTGACTACATGTTTGACCTGGTCGATGAAGAACAAAAACAGGGTTCCTCCCAGTAGGGTCCCTTGCGGGCAGCCTGTCGTTGCGAATGCTGACCTTGACAGGGAGTCTCGGATCTTCACTCTGAACCTTCGCGCGCGCAGGAACTCTGAGATCCACTGGAGGAGTTTACCTCCGACTCCCTTCGACGGTAAGATCGAGAGGAGCAACTCATGTGGCATCGTCTCAAACGCGTTCTTGAAATCTGTATATATCACGTCGACGGAATTCCCGGCGTTGATCGCATTCGTCACCTGGTTCGTAAAGAGAAGCAGACTGTCTGTGGTCGACCGATTCCGTCGGTAGGCGAACTGTCGCGGTGACAGCAGCTGCTGGCTTTCGGCATTCTGCAGCACTCTGTCGCAGATTATTCGTTCCAGAATCTTGCAGGTGACTGGCGTCAGCGATACTGGTCGTTTATTGAGCGGATCGGTGCGGGCTCCTTTCTTATGGACAGGTGCCACCCAGGCAGTCTTGTAGAGACTTGGCAATACGGCTTCGTCTAGCGACCTCCGGAAGATGACGCTCAGGGGTCTCGCCAGGCCGAGTGCGGCTCTCTTGACGAAACCCGATGGGAGTCCTTCGGGGCTTCCACTCCATTTGGCTTTCATTTGTTGTATTGCAGAAATGACCGCCTGTTCACTGACGTCGACGTCTTCGGCGACGATGATGTCGTTGGGCTTCAGAACCACTGTTGACGATGGGTTCATCGATGGGGCCGTCTTGTACGTCTTGTCACTTGAATGATCAAGTGAGCGTTCACGCCGAGCAGAGAGGGAAGTTCTCCCTCAGACAGACCCTTTATTCCTCAGATGCCAGTTTCTGATTCTGTTAGAGGAGTATGAACTTAACGTGATCCACCAGGTGTTTAATAACATCGCCATCAGTTACCGGCATATACTCTCCGTCGAGTACGCAATCCGTACTCTCTTCAAAGAAATCAAGTATATGGCGCAACGGGAAAAAGAGCCGCTGGCGCCCATGCTTCATCGTGATATTAAGATCCAAAGGTCTGATGGCTCTATGGATTGAACGCATTAGCACCAAAACGTCTTTGACTTTTACGTCGTATCCGACGATTAAGGAGCCATCATTGGCGAAATAGGCGTAGAAAAATGTTGACGAATGAACAGGCCAAATTTGTGAGCCTCTCGATGCCTGCGGAGTGAAAGAGAAGTTCTTATTCTTCGACAACGTTTCCAATAATTCGTTGGAATGCCTATTCTCCAGAGCCGCGTACTGTGCTTTCGTTTGTACACACTATGGGCAGGGAATTGATACATTGTGGCGAATTTTATCACGATCTTAGGGACGCACTTGCGGAAGCTTTCGGCCGCGAAGACTTGGGCTTTCACAACTTCAACAGGATTGAAGATACGGAGCTTCTTGCACGGAATGAATTTGGTGGAGTAATACGGATTCTTCCAGTCCACCGGTTTTGGTCTCTTGTTCTTTTTGGGTTCACCCGCCTTGAGCACGACATCTGAACTGAGGAGTCCGACCACAGCAGAGAGGACAAGGGTGGACAGCAGGGAGGACGAACGCATCCTGAAACAATGGTAGTTCCATTAGTGAGCAGACACATTACGATTGGTCACGCCGAGGGATTTGTAACTCTATCCACTGTGAGTGGGAAGAGAAGGGAACGAAAATGACCAATCAGGTGCTCATCAATTCAGGTTCCACATCGATTTGCACAGACAATACATGCCCAGCTGTCCAGGACGACTCTAGAAGAACAAGCGGCGACGGAAATATGATTTTGTCTGTTTAGTTTCCGTTTCTTGCGTCCACATCGTTTGATGCTCAATCGTTGAGAAATATTAGCCCAAGGCACCGCTCTCCGATGATGACAGCCAGGTCATACGTGTTTATCCACCGACTGTTGGCATGGAAGAATCCTCCAGGCTAAATATCCACCATAGAACCCCGATCTGACAGTACGTATTCCTCGCATCGAATGTTGTCGATCATTGAGTTTTAGGTTCCCCATGATTATTCCCATGAACTGGCGCCATCCCACCTCATTGAGCTGGATAGCCCCTGACACGAAATTACCGACTCGATTGTTTCCGGTAAGAATAACCGGTCCCGTACAGCTCGTCGCCGACAACTCGTCGCTGAAAATTCATTGCCGGACAAGTCGTCGACGCGCAACTCGTCCCTGGAAGAACACATCGCCAGGACTTTTCGACGCCCGGACAGCTTATCCCCGGACAACTCGTCGCCAGGAGTTAGTCATTCTTCCAGCTTGTGGCTTGGGCCGAGAAAGCGCCGAGACGCTAGTTCCGGCACTGGCTACGGGTGCCCAAAAACCCAACCCGCCATCCTACCGCCAGAGGCAACACCAGCCTCGTAACAGCAAAGAAATTCCCGGCGATGAGATGCTCGGCGACGAGTTGTATCAGCGATGAGTTTTCCTGACGACGATTCGTCTCGGCGGTGAATCGTCCGGCGACGAGTTGTCGGCGGCGAAGTATCCGGCAACGAGTTCTCAGCGACGAGCTGTCGGTGTCCGAGGATGACATCCGACAGGGGGTCGGCCTTCACGGCAGGCGTTTTCCGAGAGTTTGTGGCAAGACTCGGTATCTCTCACCGACTCACTTGTCCGAGGCGACCTCAAGGGAATGGTCAGGTGGAACGCGTGAATGGTATTCTCACACCATTATTGGCGAAACTCCTTCATTCCGGCAAGACAGGGCACTGGGATCGGCTCCTAAAGAAGGTGCAACTACTTCTCAATACATCGGTCAACAGTTCAACGGGAGAGACGCCCATCAGGTTGCTCTGTGGATTCAGTCCGGAGGTGCCGGATCGACTTCTGGGTGCGATTGCACACCCAGCGTCTAAGCCACGAGGCGATCCCGAAGAGCTGAGAGCGCGAGCACGATCGCGCATCGAAGAAGCATTCCGAGAGGCACAAAAATACTACGATCGTCGTCACGTCGCTGCTGAAAAACTCCGGCCGAGAGATATCGTGTGGTTTTCTGCTTCCCCGAGAGCGGCCGACGGAACTTCACGAAAATTCGATCCCCTCTTCCGCGGCCCAATGATGGTCACAAGGGCGTTGGACCACGATACGTACGCCATCGTTTCTCTGGACGATGACAACGCTCACTCTTCAATCGCCCACATAGGTCAATTACGCCGCCTTGGACATGCAGTCGATGCCACAATCAGTCAGCCAGTTGCCATTAACGACACCGATTCAGGGGGCACGGGGCACGGGGAACTAACGATTGCCGAGATTTCAGATGATTCCGCTGAGGTACCCGCCATAGAACGCCCCGCTCCATCGCCCTCACCGCCAGCCCAACCGTCAGCCCCATCGAGACAGTCGAGCTCCCGGACTCACCAGACCAGTTCATCGCAGCACCAGCCAGAACCCGGGCGGACGTCGCGAATCCCTAAAAAGAAAGTAATCTTCGATCCATCACACCCAAAGTAATCATGTCGTTGCCAGTCCAAGGGATTTCAAGCGTGTGTCGAATCCGGTGATATCCTAGTTAGTAGTACAGAAATCATGTCAAATGTAACGATTATCCTAATGTAGGTACCTTAAGCTTGCTCGGCGACGCGGTCGTCGCCACGGTCAGGATTGCCGAATGTTTGGAGTAGATTCCCGCGCTTCGCGCATTCAAAAATATACTCGACGTCTAGAGTAGCCTTCCAACAATGTGCACAAAACATCCTCCCAAGCAGATCTGGCGTTAGGACTAGGCAGCATTCAAGCCAAGTGAAGGTAGCGTGGCGGTGCGAAGAAATGACGGCCGCGAGGACTCGATCGGAGTGCCAATAAACTGAGTTAAAATTTGTGGACAAGAGCCTTTTCCCTCAGCCCCTCAGGACATATGATTGCGTCTGTTTAGTTTTCGTTTCTTGCGTCCACATCGTTTGATGCTGAAACGTTGAAAAATATCAGACCGAGGCACCGTTCTCCGATGATGGCAGCCATGTCTTTGCTGTTTATTCATCCACTTCTGGAATGGAAGAATCCTCCAGACTGATTATCCACCAGAAAACCCCGGTCTCACAATACGTATCCGTCGCATCAAATGTTGTCGATCATTCAGGTTGAGGTAGATCAAACCAACTTTTCCGATCTTTCGTCTTAGACTCGTGGAGCTACGCACCCTGGAATCCGTTCTGGAGACGAAGCCCCGAGGCGACGCAGCGAGCGAGATGGTGCGGATTGCTCGATCCTTGGTTGATAACAGCGGCTCTTCGGATTTTAAAGTCAAAACTCGAGAGCCGAAGATCTGTTCACTCAGGTACCTATTTGCTGTACAGTTTTACTTCTGAGGCGGCGGCGGCGCAGCAGGGGAAGCTCACATGAAGGTCAGGTCAAACTACACGCGCTGGTTTCGAGAATGTTCATGTCAAAAGCCGCTCGAAAGCACGGTACGATCTCGTCGCGATCATCCGGATTTTGCGCGTCCCCGTGATTTCGTGTTTGGCGACTTTTTCGGAAAGCACAAATCAGCAGGGAGCAAGGGAGAAAATATTTCGGTCGGCCGCCGGCGCATAGTCTGCCATCGATTCGCAGGTGTTCGCAAGGCCGCTCTTGCGGATGTGGACTCTGCCAATCCCGTTTCAACGTATCAACAATACGTTAGGTGTCCTCAGGGAATTTTGCTATGATGGGGAATTGCGGTACAGCTCGCACCCGACATCTTGGTCGAGCATCCCGAATCGCGAAGAAAATCACCGATTGCGTCGGGCTTCGTCCAAAAAGCTTTCATACAAGGTGACGCAAATGACGGAAGCTCCATTCTTACTGCTTCGCGACTGTCAATGAAACTCCCAATGATTATCCCTGTGAACTGGCGCCATCCCACCTCATTGAGCCGGATGACCCCTGACACGAAATTATCGATTCGATTGTTTCCGGGACAATCCGGCTCCGGGTGAAATGAGAGAGCGTATCGAAACCACTTCCCGAAGTTCCTCGCTTCGCGCCGCTAGTGTTATGGTTATTAGTGCGTCTCATCCGTAGATGACCCCTTCACTTCAGGGGTGAGCGAGGTTTGCGGACGCCGGTCACAGTTTTCGGGAGAGTGGACACCGTTGAACCCTATCTCGACTGACGCCTAATCGTGTCAGCCGCTGCACACCTCGGACGCGCTCATGCACCTGATGCACGTCACATGTGATGCATCCCGGCAGCAGTCGAGATTCGAACCGCCGCCATCGAGTTTTTGGTTACGGGATATGCACTGACAATCAGTCGTTTGATCACTTTTTCGGACACGCGGGTTGAATCAGCTCCAACCAACGGTGCCTAGGTTAGGGGACGGTCCTTGCGGACACAACTCGACACCAGAGGGAACGATCCGAAATAGTCATCTGTGCTCCTCGACCCCAAATCTCAGCCCCGCCGAAGCACGGTTACAGTCCCATGCCAAGGGGACCGGCAATGAACCGGTGTTTGTGAAATGCTTTCTCTGACTCGACGGAATCGTAGCACTACAGTGAAAAGAACCTGGTTGGAACTAAGACATGTGATCATAATGAGCCGGTTTATTTAATCACTAGCAAAGCCCGTCGCGCTTCGCGCGACCGACAGGGGAAGCGGAGTGTCCCCGCTGTGCCCGCCATTTTTTTCCGCCCTGGACCCAGTGTGCGACGGTCGCTCCCACGTCTTCATCTCCGCAGCCAACGACGGAATCACCGGCCTCGACTACATTGCCTCCTCCGGCACCACCACGATCGAGAGCTCAACGGATGGTCATTCTCATCTCCGTCGGTGTCTTGATAACGATCGTGGCTATCGTAACCACCATAATCAAGAGGAAAATGAGACGACATGGATATTCATCATTGTCCGCTAGCCCTGACATGCCATACCAAGAGACTGTAGAGGATATTTCCGAGTGTAACGTTACGAAAACGATTCGAAAAAGAAGATACAGTGGAATCCTCGCTGAGAAGAAAAGCTCGAGAAGCGCTTCCTTTATTCTGATTGCGAAGAAGAGGAAGAAAACGTAAGAAGAGTGAAACTCAAGGAACGACAAGCTAAGACTCTATGTAAGATGATCGTACAAACTTGACTTGCATCTTCCCTTTACATTTAAAATTATGAAGCTCCCTATCCATCATGTCCTTGGGATTGATGACAGAGGTAATTGGCGCTACCACGATAGACGAAGATGAAGGCACAGGGCTGCTAAAGAATACGCAGAATGACGATCCAGATTTAGAGCAGACCCAGTGCTGACTTAAGAGGTTGCAGGCGAAACTACTGAAGGGGATTGGAAAATGCTCTTCTGGGGCTGAAGTCATAAGTTGAATCTTCTCTGTAGTGGTCGAGGGCTCCGGAGTTGTCGACGGAACTGCAGTAGTAGATGGAGTCGAACGTCGCTCTTCGTGTTTGACGGATGAAATCATCTCCTCAGTCTCCGATGGTTGATAAGGAGCCGTTTTGGAGGGTGAAATCATCTGCAAACGGTTTCCGTTTGCTGATGGGGAGATTGATTGTGGGACTTTCCAATCTTCCGGAACCTTTCCTGCAGCACGTAATCAACGTATGGGGCGCCGTCGGTTTGAGGTTGATGGCGTTCTCAAACCCTAAAATCCGGAGAGGTCAAGTATGACGTCGGCAGGTCGATTTTTGGGAGCGGAGCTCCGAAGATTTGATCTGGTTCACTCCTCTCACTGAGAAGTACTCGATTGGTAACACTGTTGAGAATAATCGCACTGGTAGTTATAAGAGCACTGGTCATTATGAAGATCTTGAGCTTGAATCCCACTCGGAGTTTGGCCGCAAACTGTACGTCGGCTTGGGTGTTGACGTCCTGAGTGACGACGGCACTCGCATGGTTGGCTTCTTGTTGCTTGAAAGGATTGGTAACAGGACTCTCACCCGTCGATAACGGGGAGTCAAGATTGAGTGGGAGCTGAGAAGCGGAGGCCTCTTTGTTCATTCTGGAGGTAAAATCCGTCAAGTCTTTCTTGGTCAGAGTCTCGTAGCTGCCTCTCCTGTTGAAAATTGAGGTTTTGGCCGGCCCTTTTCTCTTTTCGTATGGCAAAACTCATTGACTCACTGTTTCTTCACACAATAGGGTTAAGCCTTCGCTGCACACAAAGCAGACACAAAGATTTTGGATCACAGAAAATCAAGAATCGTCGAGTTTGGAGATGGGAAGGAATCCACAGAGAGAACAGGCTATGCACCTGCTTATATAGAGCACTAGCGTACCCTGCCGCGCTTCGCCGCGGCGTTGAACGTCTTGCAAGAGAGCGAAAGAGTGATGAAACGGGAGAGAGATGGAGTACCACACAGCCGCGGTCCGTACACGGTTCTGAGCTGCCCAGTTCCGCAGTATTTCCCGGAAACCTCAATCAGACCTCAATTGACCTGCTTATATAGAGCATATCAGAGAGAGGGAGAGAGGGAGAGCTCTATACGTTGTGCATTGTCTTGCGTGGCTGCACAAAGTATAGCTGACTAAGCACGTGCCCCCCACTTGAGAATAAACTTAGCTCAGGGAATTCGGAAGGGATTTGATGGGAAATTCGATGGCGATGGAACACGGGAGAAAAACTGCACCCGTGTAGCACTCGGAAGAAACGTGGAAAAACGCAATTTTTTGTTCTTTTCTTGATCAGAGTTCAGCCTAGGTGGAGAATGTTGATGAAATATCAAGTAGCCCTCACTCTGATAACGGAAACCAAGCTATTATCTTCACGGAACTGTTCTATGCGCAACTTCGGTGTTTGGGTCATCGGTCCGTCCACTTCCTGGATAGTGTTTGTTTGTAATTTCCGAAAGCCCAGTCTAGATAAGCAGGTCAGACAACAACCCTTTCAGTCTTTCGTGTGTCTGAACACTGAACTATAAAAGCTGGATTCATGGAATAAAGATCACTCTGCTTGCACCGACGAACGTGAACGTCTCGTGTTTATTCGTGGCATCCCTCTCGCAGTATAACTTGTCAATTACCGAGAGAATAATCTTAATCTAAGTCATAAAAAGTTCAAGAGCAGTTCAAATCACGGCGCGTTCCAGACAGCGCCATCGTCTCACAATAAAGGTAGCGGCGGCAAGCCGCTACAGTGTGTGTCTCCAAGAGACCGCGAAGAGTAGTATTCCGTGCGTTTTCAATGTCATCAGATCCTTGATATCTAGTTTCCTCCCGTCAAGCCGTTCAGACGTTTCCCCGAGATTCCAAGAAACTCACATAACTCTTATCTCTGAGCTAGAAATCAATCAATTTGAGGCCTATTTTCCAACAACGTTGCGCCTTAACTCGGCGGGCGCCAACTAGAAAAGAACCGTGTTTACGTTCGAAGCAGAGAGAAAGCGTAACAAGTGACGTAGTGCGTGTGAGTCTAGGCCATCGTCCCGCACAACAAACGAAGAGCAGACGACGAGCAGTGAGGATGAACGCATTCCGGCGGAGGCGGGCGGTCGGGGGCAAGGAGAAAACGTCGCTATCCCCGAGAGCGAGCCCGCTATGTCAGCGGAGAAATCCCGGCGGTGTGCAGCGTTCTTGCGGGGGACTGTAGGTAGCGCGCGCCCCGCGAAACAGGTTCATAGTTGATCTTGATGGATTCCGTGGATCCAACAAGCTGCAGGAAACGGGTGACGGAGAAGGAGGTTAATCCTTCAATAGTAGAGCCTGGCATCCCCGGGTGGCATACCACGCTGGCGATTAGTGAGGAGCCCGTGGGGGCTCTAACCAAGCCTCTGGGAAGATCTTCATCAGGTGAAGATCGACCCTTAACCTGGCTGCTCCATCGCTCGTCGAAAATCCAGAGGTTGTTTCAGTGCAGGTTTGTGACCGGATAGGACCCTGCAGCAACCGATCGGGGGGGCACTTCCGAGGCCACAACTGGACGCGTTAGGCGAGTTTGGAAGCTGAAAGCCAGGCTCTGCTATTGAAGGATTAACCTCCTTCTCCGTCACCCGCTTCCTGCAGCTAGTCCGATCCGCGGAATCCATCAAGATCAACTATGAACCTGTGTCGCAGGGCGCGCGCTGCCTACAGTCCACCGCAAGAACGCTGCATACCGCCGCGATTTCTCCGCTGACATAGCGGGCTCGCTCTCGGGGATAGCGACATTTCCTCCGTGCCCCCGACCGCCCGCCTCCGCCGGAATGCGTTCATCCTCACTGCTCGTCGTCTGCTCTTCGTTTGTTGTGCGGGACGATGGCCGTTTCCCGTGCGTGTAGAGAGCGGCGCGAAGGCGCGCGCTCGAGTGTGCGGACGAATAAGTTGAATAAAGTGAGGTACTGCGAATCACCGTGTTCTCGTGTTAAGGATAGGCAAGGGCGAATTACAACAGATCAGAAGTGGGATTGAACTCAGACACGCAGGGTGAGTCTGAATTTTTCGAAGTTTGGCCGCGCAATTTCTGTACCGTTTCAGAATGGCCGAGCAAAAGCTGATCGAGCTAACCGGCCAGTTGGCGGAGCTGATCAAGTGTATGTCAACTGCACAGACAGTGACTCCCCGTCGGGGACCGAAGCTGACATCGTACAACGGAATTTCGAAAGGACTAGTGGCCAGGCAATGGCTCATGCGCATACGCGGCGAGGTCGCTAGCGCTAGGCTTAGCGTGGAGGCAGCGCTGACGCTTGCGTGCGCGCATTTGGAAGACCGAGCGGCAACATGGTTCTGCCTCGAAGACGCCGAAAATCCGTTCTCCGTGTTCGAGAATGTGACCGACGTGGACGACAGATATTCATTCGTAACGAGGTTTACGACCGCATTTGTGCTCCCTGGTTGTTCGACCTCTGGATTCTTCAACTTCATTCAGACGCCCGACATGCCGGTCGAGACATACGTCTTCGAGAAGGCCAGTATGGCGCAGGCCGCAGGAATAAGCTTCGACGAAGCGTTCGACCACATTGTTCAGGGCTTACACGAGACGTTCACGCCTGTGAAGCTCGCCGTGTCCCACCACCCGTCGGCGAATAACGTGGTGCTGGTAGCAGATATCGGCCGCGCGGCGCGAATGATCGCAATCAACCCGGAGAGATCACCCAGAGAGCTGACGATCAGGGAATCAGGTGAGCGTGCGTGCCTTAATCGGGGCCGCGACCCCTTTCGTAGTTTTTCAGATGCGCAGTGGAGTGGGGATACGTCACATCGCCAGGCGAACGCGCTGATGCCGTCGAGCGTAATCAGACAGGACACACATCGCCCGACGTACACGCCGATGCCGCGGCGTGCGATCGAGAGCTCCGGATTGAACTCTGGCAGACCGCCTGCAAGAAACTTGCGGATGCCGCCGCTACCACCGCTGCGAAGAGAAGGAGCGCCGAGAATGACGCTGCCAGAGAGAGCGGCCCCAGAGGCGTCTCGTGGAGCAGGAACCGCGGATAGCCTCCTGCGTGGGGGACGTATGTATAACGCGCTCTGAGTCGGCGGAGCCTACGCGTTGGAGATGCGGAGAGGCGGGTCACTACCGCAGGGATTGTCCGAGCGAGCGTGGAGAAAATCGAAGAGAAAACTACACTTCGAGAGCCGGAATCGGTGGATAAGTCGGTGGATAAGTTCCTGAAGGACTGCATGGTTAACGGTAAGTTCAAAGTTACCGGCTTGATGGACACTGGCTGTTCCGCAGTCTTGGTTCGAGCGAGTAAGGTTAACGAGATGGTCCACGCCTATATACGGAACTGGTGGTGTTTCTACGCCGGCGATCCATACTCTGGGAAGAGTCGTCTTCGACTCATTGCAGGTGGACGAGGGAATCGCAACCGGCATTGAGGCTCTGGTCGTCCCAGATGGCTCCATACCAGAGGACCTGTTCGGGGGGCAAACCTTTCTCGACTTGCCGCATCTGGCATTGTTGAGAGTAGATTGTATTGTAGATTTATTGTGGGCAAGCCCAAGAGTTCTCTTCCAAGTCAGAAGAGAACCTTATCGACGAATGGGTAGCCAGCGCCCCGGTGAGCGCATTCGCGTCATTCGAATCCAGACCCTTGACCTTTACTGACGAAGTCCGTGCAGTACAGGAAGGCGACCCTGGGAGGCCATTTCAAGAAAACCAGAGAATGACCGATCAGCCTCAGAGATGAGCGCTGTGAGAGATTTCGATATTTGCGGAGGTTGTATCTACAGAAAGCATGGCCAGCGACGTCTATTTGTGGTACCCGACAGTCAACGCAAGGCGGTAGTCATGCGGGCCCACGACCTCCAAGGTCACTTCGGAAGAGCAAGAACCGAAGAGATCATCACTCGCACATGCTGGTTTCCGCGGATGAACCGCTACATCAAAAACCATATTGTGAGATGCATTCCGTGCCTGGCACACAGAAGAAACAACGGTAAACAGCCTGGATTTCTGCACGAGATCCCGATCCCCGAGCGTCCGTTCGAATGGGTGCACATCGATCATAGGGGACGATACCCCTCGACCTTCGCGAAGAACACCCATGCACTCGTGATCGTCGACCGCTTAACGAAATTCACCCACATCGAGGCGGTGAAAAACACATCCGCGAAAGAGTCCATCACAGCCCTCGAAAAGTTCATGTCCGATTGGGGAGTGCCAGCGAAAATCACATCAGACCGCGGGTCAGCCTTCACAAGTAAGGAATCCCGACAATTTTTGTTACGACTCAACGTGAGGGCACACCTCAACCGCCCCCGCCGTCCATCGAAAAACGGACAAGTCGAGAGATCTAACGGAGTGATAACTCCGCTGCTCGCGAAGTTACTCCACGTCGGGAAAACAGGCACATGGGACTGACTCATCAGAAACGTGCAATTGTTGCTCAACACTTCTGTCAAGCGCGCAACGGGGGAAACGCCGATAAGAATGCTCTGCGAATTCAACCCAGAAATTCCAGATCGATTGCTTAACGCCATCCCACACCCATCAGTTCTGAAAGCCGACGATCCAAAAGAACTCCGAGAGGCAGCCAGATCCAGACTGAGGCAAGCGTTCCAGGAAGCCAAGAAGTACTACGTCAAGCGGCATGTGGCAGCCGATCGCTTCCGGGCACACGATTTTCGATGATGACTGGAGCCGGTCTCGACCAAAGCTTTTGGGCCGAGGCGGTGAACACAGCAGGTAAACTTGAGAATGTGAGCCCAACGGCTTCTTTGCGGAATGTTTGTCCGGAAGAAGCATGGTCAGGGCGGAAACCAAATCCAAGTTACTTGCAGGTGTCCGGTTGTCTGGCTTTCTCACATGTCTCCGGCAAGAAGAGGACTTAATGGGATGAGAAGGCTCGGAAATGCATCTTTGTGGGTTACTCTCCGGAGTCGGACGCGTATCGATTGGTCCCGCTTGATGACACAACATGAGTGGAAACTGCGGTGAACGTGACTTTTGATGAGACGACGATGGCGTCTGATGTCCTTCCGAACATTTCAAGCGATGAAAGCCCGTTCCCTGAAGATGAGAGTACGTACGAGGCCAAGGTCGAGCGTCAGTTGAACGAGGGCAACGAGCCGCAAGGGAACCGGACGGAGAATCGCAATGGCAAATCAGTGCCAAGATCTGAGTCAGATGATCGTCCTGTGGCCGACAGCGAGAGCAACCGTGCTGTTCGGCTGCCGGCAGGCAAATGAATAGTTCCGGAGGAGGCCGCCAGGCGGCGCGACAAGCTGTCACGCCGCGGCGACCGCTCTCCAGAGTAAGAATGGAATTCTAAGGAAGTTGTATCCAGAAGATACTTAGGTAGGCTCGTGGTTTCACCAGAGCGATGGAATCAATCATTTAAAGGATGCTGATTAATAAATGAAAGTCCGCGGAGCTGCCAAAGGGTTCAGAGAGAGGTCGAGCAGACGGTCAACCGGCGGGCTCAAACGTGCACATTGACCGCTTGCACAGTTGCAATCAGGGAGCCAACCCGTCAGGAAGGCTCACGCGAACTATCGCAAGGAAAACTTTTCTCAACCTCTGACCCGAAGGCAGCCGCGGCTCGTACATCAAATCCAGGTGTTTTCCTTCTGGGGTCTAGAAGCAGGTGGGATTTGTCACAGTGGTGTCAGAAGAAAAAAGTGAACCCACGCTCGAGATCGACATCCGAGCACGTGGTATCGGTGGGAAGCCCGCGAGCGAAATTATATCAAAAAAGATTTCGCCGCGGTGAAAAATCACGATGACCCTCGACGTCAAGCCAGACGAACAGGAACAGGAAGCAGCAGAAGCCTACGCAGAGATGAAGCGGGAGGTGAGGCTGTCTAGCGAGCTCGTGACGAGAGCAATCGCGAAAGTGCGGACTGCGGTCGCGGCACAGCCGAGCGAAAAATCCATCGCAGAGCTGAGAGCCGCGGCGAGCATGATGAAAAAGACGGCGGAGCGTGCTACGAAAGCACGGAGGACTTTGCTCAAAGCGAAAAGTCTAACAGCAGAAGTGCGGGAGGCGGAAGAAGCCAAGGAACTCGCGTTGGAGGCAGACGTTATCGATTGCGAATACATGATCGAGGCGTTCCTGCGACAGCACGATGCTAATTCCTTCGTAGAAGAGGACCGACGGCAATCGACATCGATCCAACACGAATCCGGAACGTCCGAGCGACCGAATCTGAACTCGACAACCAACGGTGTTCAACCAGCAAAAAACAGTTGGAAAGAAATTCTTCAGAGGGTACCGAAATTCGCAGGAGACCCGACCAAGTTCAAAAGGTGGAAGAATGCGTTCGAACTATACGTGGATTCAACGTCGATGGACCCGCTCGAGAAGTTTCAGCTCATGATGAAGACGGTGGTGGGCAAGGTGCCAGAGTGCGTAGCCGTGTGGGACGTGTCCGCGGACAATTATGTCGACGCCAGGGACACGATCTACGATCGGTACGGTGACATCTCGTTGGCAGAAGAGCAACACGTCGACAACGTTCTCAACGCGTGTCTGAGGAAGGACGTCGTGACTGACAGAAAATTCATCGAGTTCGTGGATGTAGTGACACACAACATGGCATCGATCGTCAACTTGGGAGCAACGTACGAGGGTATGTCACCGTTCGTTACGAGAGTTATAATGAGAGCGCTTCCGTTTGAACGCAAACAGCGTTTTGATGATGTATTCGTGCCAAGCGACGATGAGTGTAGACTGAAAGCTCTGTTGGTCTTCTTGAGCGCCGAGAGAAAACAGGTTCAGAGAGCTAGAAACAGTATTGACCGATATCGAAAAAATTGTAAACGATAGGCCGCTAACGTGCGTAAGCACAAATCAAGACGAATTGTTGCCACTACGTCCGTCAGATCTCATGTATGGGAATCAAGTCAATCCGGCATTGCCGGAGGCTAAGGAAGTCATACAAGCTACCGAGAATGCTGCGGCAACAATATTTTCAGATCGCTGGAAACACCAACAAGAAGTACTGAACGCGTTCTGGCAGAGGTTCCGTCGAGAGTATCTGTTGCACTTGAGAACGGCAATGGAAAATAGACCTCTGCGGAGTAGAGCGGTTCAGATTGGAGATGTGGTGCTCTTGGATGATCCAGCGCCATCGAGATCTCACTGGCCTGTAGCCAGAGTCCAGTCTTTTTCTGGCCGGGAGGGGTCCGATGGACGGAGGCGAACCTGTATTATTCGATTACCTAACGGAAAAACCCTTAAAAGACCCATACAGCTACTTTATCCTCTAAATGTGGGGAAGTTCTAACGCTAACGATTTTCAGAGCATTAAAAACACAAGAATTCGTAGAAAGAATGTGGGGGGTGAATTTATTCACTCAGATTTCGGGGAGGTGATGCGGATGTGTTTCGGGTGCTCCTCCGGGGGGAAGGGCAACACCTCGCAGAGCTTAAATAGGTATCTCTGACAGTTCGGCGGATCAAACATAGTGAAATATCCATCCTCCGTTACGCATGAGGGCCTCCGCGGAGGGGCTTTCTTCGGTGGTGGGCCCGGCAGGGCGGCGGCGGAGGTGTCCTGTCGCGACGGGCCTGGCTGGGCCGCGGCCGAGGAAGTTCCGGGCTGCGGTGGTACGTGCGGGGCGACGGCTGGCTGGGGCTTCGGCGGGGTGGCCGGAGTGGCGGTCGATGATGACGGGTTCGGCCCGAGGGCAGCTCGGGGCTTCACTGCTGCTGCAGGCGGTGGCGCGGGGGCATCCAGCGGGATCGGGGCCGGGGGTGGTTTCGGCGTGGCTGGGGCCGTACGACGGCGAACCGCAGGCGGAGATAAACACGGTTCAGGGGGAGCCGAGGCGGCGACGGGAGTTCCTACAACAAAAACCACATGTTAGCAGGCAAGAAAGGAAAACTCCAGGGAGCTGGTCACATGATTCTGGCAAGGAACGCCGGGACGTACCTGTGAGCTCGTGGAGCACTGCCGACAGTCGGAAGGTCAAGGCAAACGTTTTGCCGGTCGCGGTGTATGCAGCCAGGGTGGCCCGCGGGCATCCAGTGTGTCGGAGATCCTTGGAGGCTCGGCGGAAGATGTTCCGCTCAGGTTCAGTCAGTCTGTCGTAGACAAGACGGGAAACGCTGAGTCGATGGTCGCGGTGCGCTCGCTCATGGGCCGTAGACAGGCCGGACAGGGCCACATCGAGTAGGCCAATGGGTGAAGTGGAGAAGTCGAAGTCGCTGTCGGGGCCTCCGGGCTGACGTTCGTGTCGGTGAGACATTGCTAAAGTTGAGCAGGGTAGCGTGTTCGAAGCAGAACATGAGTGCCCGGAGCCGCAGGATAGGCTCCTTATATGCAGTTCATGTCGGGTGAAATCTCCCGAAAGGCGGGGCCCGAAAGCGCGAACGGTTTTCATTGGAAGTCGCGACACATCCGAGTAACCGGAAACGTTGTTTCTCAAGTTCGCACAACGGTTTCTCGGAGCCACCAAGTCGAGCGCACAAATTCGGAGTCAAAACGCAATCTTTCCTCTCGTCGACCATAATATACCATAAGAAAAGAGAATCAATGCTATGTAGACAAATATGCTTTATTGTCAAATGAGTGTCAACAGATCAACTATGTCAAAGTGTGAGGAAGTAGAGTGTGAATCCATCTCTGATTATATTATTGGAATTATAAGGGCGCCTATACGAGATAACCAACGTCATCAGTGTAATTCCAGGCGCAAGCGCATTCATTATCAAGTGTTTATGTCGCCGAGAGCCGTTCAGCCGACGCGTCGGTCGCCCAGGAACCTTCCAGTCCAAACCGCTTCGCGGTTGGCGGGAGTGTGGCCGACAGCGAGAGCAACCGTGCTGTTCGGCTGCCGGCAGGCAAATGAATAGTTCCGGAGGAGGCCGCCAGGCGGCGCGACAAGCTGTCACGCCGCGGCGACCGCTCTCCAGAGTAAGAATGGAATTCTAAGGAAGTTGTATCCAGAAGATACTTAGGTAGGCTCGTGGTTTCACCAGAGCGATGGAATCAATCATTTAAAGGATGCTGATTAATAAATGAAAGTCCGCGGAGCTGCCAAAGGGTTCAGAGAGAGGTCGAGCAGACGGTCAACCGGCGGGCTCAAACGTGCACATTGACCGCTTGCACAGTTGCAATCAGGGAGCCAACCCGTCAGGAAGGCTCACGCGAACTATCGCAAGGAAAACTTTTCTCAACCTCTGACCCGAAGGCAGCCGCGGCTCGTACATCAAATCCAGGTGTTTTCCTTCTGGGGTCTAGAAGCAGGTGGGATTTGTCACACGTCCCTTGAACACCTGTGAGCCCAGCTCCACGACGAATTTCGATTCCCCACTGACGATGCAGGAAGCGATGGCGAGAGAAGACGCAGAGGAGTGGAAGTTGGCGATGAGAGCCGAGATGGAAGCACATAAGAAGGATGGTACTTGGGTCCTCGTCGAACGCCCAAAGAACAGGAGAGTCATCACTTCAAAGTGGGTATATCAGCTGGAGAGAGACTACGAGGGTCGGATATCCAAATGGAAGGCAAGCCTCGTCGGTCGCGGGTGCAGTCAGACAAAAGGGGTCGATTTTGACGAGACCTATTCCCCCGTTGTTAAGAATACGACGCTACGGATTCTTCTCGCGCACGCCGCTACTCAAGGCTGGACAATCCACCAACTGGATGTCGAAACCGCCTATCTTCAGGGTGAGCTGCAGGAGGAAATTCTGATGGAACAGCCGGACCTGTTCAAGGTAGGCGACAGAGTACTGCTTCTGAAGAAGCCGCTCTACGGTCTGAAACAAGCGGGTCGGGTATGGTTTGAAACCCTCAACAAGGCGCTGAAGTCGATAGGTCTGACGGAGTTCGAAGGCGACCGCTGCTGCTACCATGTCACTGAAAGCGAAAAGGTTTTATTCCTAACCATATGTGTTGACGATTTCCTCTTTTTCACCAACGCCCGAGCGTTGCAGAGTGTGATCATCAAAAGACTTGAGAAGATATTTCCGATAAAAGACTTGGGGCAGGCGAAATACTGCCTCGGAATTGGAATCACGCAAGTATCAGATAGAAGATGATCTTCCTTGATCAAGCCGAGAGCATCCGGAGGATACTGAAAAGATTTAGCATGGAGGACTGCAAGGAAACGTCCACCCCAGCGGACCATAGCGCGAAGCCCGTCAAGAGATCAGAAAGCGAAGGAGCCACCGATGCCCCATACACAGAGGCCGTTGGATGTTTGACCCACATTTCCCAGACTACGCGTCCAGATATATGTCACGCAGTGGGTGCAGTGAGCCAGTTCTGCGTGGAACTGTCAAAGGCGCACTGGACAGCAGCCAAGCGAATCCTTCGCCACTTGAAAGGCTAAGTTGATCTCAAACGGAGGTTCGACGGAAAGGCGACCGGCGGCATCGAGGCGTTCGCGGACGTTGATTGGGGTGGGTGCTTGGACAGCAGGAAATCCACGACAGGTTACGCATTTCTACTTGCAGGAGCCTGCGTGTCGTGAGCTAACAAACGAAGTCCTGCGAAACATACCACCCGTCACCAAGGCGGGGGTCTCAAGACAACGGATACTCATAATGCTCCTGGATGTAAAGAATGCGTTCAACTCAGCCGACTGGGGAGTCATACTCAGCAGCCTGAAGAAGAGAAACATTTCTACATACATCAGAAGAATACTTGAATCATACCTCCAGAACCGGTGGATCACTGACGATGAGGGAAGCATCACAAAATGACAGCAGTTGTTCCCCAAGGATCAGTCCTGGGGCCAACATTGTGGAACGCTGCATACGACGATGTCCTTCAACTCAAACTGCCCCAGGGAGCATCCGCGATTGCATACGCCGACGACCTCGCGATCACCGTCAAGGGGAAAACGATCGCCGAAGTGGAGGAGATAGCTCAAGATTCAATGGACATTATATCAGACTGGATGACAAGGAACAAATTGTGCCTTGCCCCAGAGAAGACGGAAGCCGTCATGCTGATGAAGAGATGCGCTGACGAAGACCCGAAGATTACCATCATGGGACATCAAGTCACTATTCAAAAATCCGCGAGGTACCTCGGGGTTCATCTCCAGGAAGGCCTCACGGGAGTCGCTCATATTAAAGCAGTTGCCGCAAAGGCAGCAAAAGCAGCAACCAACATTGCTAAGATCTCACCGAGAGCCTATGGCGCCTCCGAAACCCAGAGAAGAACGCCTTCGGTAGTGGCGGAGTCGATAGCACTCTATGCCCCACCGATCTGGGGACCGCACGCAATGCATCTCCGAAAGAATCAAGAATCATTAGAGCGAACTCAAAGAATCACAGCGATCCGAATCACAAGGGCATACCGTACGGTGTCAACGCCAGCACTATTCGGGCTAGCAAGAACGCCACCATGGCCGATTCTCATCAAACAGAGAACGGAGCTCTACAGAAGATACGAGGCACATTCGCAGCAGGACCTGGGGGACACTCTCCCGGAAGAGAGGAGATTGAAAAAGAAACACTGGCTGAATGGCAGAGGAGATAGAACACATCCTTGAAGGGCCAATGGACCCGATTCTGCATCCCGAACATCAAGACCTGGATAGAAAGGGAACACGGAGACCTCAGTTACTATACAACACAGATCCTCTGCAACCACGGCAATTTCCAGCAACACTTACACAGGATGAGGGAAGTCGAATCCCCGATATGTACTTTGTGCGATTCCAGAGAAGAGGACAATGCCCATCACACCGTAATGGTGTGCACAGCTCTCGCCCAACCAAGGGACCAAATAGGGGCGGACTCAATGCCGGAACTAGTCGAAAAAATGCTATGAACGGAGGAAGAGTGGAGCAGAGCTTCCAGAAAAATCGAATGCATTTGAAAAAAGAAAGAAAGCTTACAGAGGCATCAGCGTGCCCAGCTGGCTCACATGGCAACAGTGACACCTACAGCAGATGCCTCATCTCAATGAAGGAAAGAAACTGAGGAGAGGAACATGAGAAGAACAACTAGAAACGAAACGGCGTCAACAACATAGGTGGCTAAGAGCCACCTGGAAGTAATATCAACGACGGAGAAATCCGCCGAGTTCCCGGGTACTCAACGAGCAGAGGAGAGAGTTTTAGTGGGTGCAAGCCCCACACTGGCCAGGAGTCCTACCGGACCCCTGGTGCGTGCGTCAGGCATTTCTCTCTCCTTTATAATTATCAAGAACAAAAAAAAAGCGTGCGTGTCGTGGGCTAGTAAGAAACAGCCCACAGTAGCCGTATCAACGACCGAAGCCGAGTACATGGCGTGCCCAGCCGCTTGCCAGGGGATAAAGTGGATCCAGAACTTCGACCGGCGTCCGACATTCGCAATCGAGCGACCATTGAAACTGCAATGCGACAACCGAGGCGCGGACGGGGTACACCACCAAAGAACGAAACATATAGATTTGCGCCACCATTTCATACGAGAGTTGGTCGCGGAAGGCTACGTAAAGATCGAATATGTACCTACGACCGAAACGGTCGCGGACATCCTTACGAAGAGCCTGACAACGGAAAAGTTTGAAAAGTGTCGCCAGCAACTCGGGCTGTATTGAGTTGGGGTTTCAAATGCGCGGGGTTGACCCTGCGCATGGGGGTCATGCGCGGGGAAGGGTGTTAGAAGTTATTGAGCATGACCGGACATCAATCTTCAGGATGGACGGTCTGCAGTGAAGTCTATATAAAGGGAACTTCATCCTGAGAATAAATTAGTCGCTTCAAGTCTGTCTTACAATCAGAGCTGACGTGTTATTCCTATCCATCGGAGTCCATACATTCACTGAAAGATAGGAAGAATGAGCCGCGGTCTCCGGTAGCGGTAGTTTGGAGTTTTCTCGATTAGTTGTCAAGAAGCTCCAAGGCAAGACCCCGGAGGAGTTGATCGTTCTGGGTGAGGTCCTCGTAAACATGAAGCCGGCAGAGGTCAGGCATCTAGCCGCAATACCACCAACACCGTGGCAGACGGTAATGTCGAGAGCGTGCACCTTGTGCAGCAGTTCGCGGATATGTTCGTCAAAGAACTCATGGCTTCAGGTTCGTTTGATCGTGTCAAGGCGAAGCCGCCAATATTTCAAGGAGCTTCGGAGAAGATGACGCCGCAGATATGGCTTGCTCAGTTCGAGCAGTTTGTAAGTGCTCGAAACACCTTCGATGTGGTCATGATTCTTCGAGAGTACGAAACGGGGGTCGAGTTGGCCTGGTACAACTCAGCCTTTGCCGCTCTTGGCTCGGCGCGCCGTTATACGCGCCGCCGCGGCGGCTGGGTGATCGGAGTGGAAAGCGAGTTTCCCATCAACGGTCCCATCTGACGGATTGAGATGCCGAGCTTGCAGCGAGATTTTTCTTCAAGGAAAGACAAGAGAGTCTAACGGAGTACTCGTTCGAAATGCAACGTTTGCTCCTTCGGGCAGATTACCAGATTACCGACCGGTCAATTCTTCGCCCCTTGCGATTGTTGCCGAGCTCGTTCAAAGTGCTTTGGAAAGCTCGCGGAAGCGGTTTTCCGATGCCGTAGACCGGTTGGATTCGCCACCCGGTTTCGTGGGTACACAGAGTGGAGCTTCAAAATGATCGCCTAGCTCTGAAAGGTGGAGGTGGACCACTTTCTGCCATAGCCCATAAGTTAAACACTTCCGAGGGGAACTCAACGCACTCTACAGATTTCAAAAATATTTTGGGGACCAAGGTTTGGGGACGAAAAACTATGCCCAAAACATCGCATTCATCGACTTTCGGGCTAAAACTCTGCACTGATCAAAGCTGATGGGCTCTGAGCCTGGGAAAACCATGTTCTGACATGAAAGCCATGCAGCCGGATAGAGTTCGTGCTGAAAAACACACATGTTCGGCCGTTTCGGGAGTCCGGGTTGATTTTCGCTTCTTATGCGTTAACTTCAAAAAAATACTGACGCTTCTGTTTAGAAGACGGTCTCCTCGCTCCTTTAACCTCCAGTGTTTTTCTTTACTGCTAAGCTAGTGTTTGAGCCTGAGCTGAGACTCCAGTTTCCAGTGAAAGTTCCAGGAGACCAAGCAGTCCGCTGTTGGCAGTCCGCTGTCAATGAGCATGGTTCGTCCCAACTCAACCAAGGTTCTCATCGACCCTTCAGAAACTCCATTGCCTTGTGGCTCGTACGGATTACTTTGAGTAAACTGGCAACTGGCAACTGATTTCTTTCATTAATTTCTGGGTTCCGTTGGTGATGAATTCACCTCCATTATCGGTATTTAAACGGAATATGTGCCTACCGAAGATCGTATGAAACCACTGGACGTATTCTCAAATACATTAGCCACCTCACTCTTTTGCCGCAGATAGAAACAACGGCGGTAGTGACTGAAGTCGTCAGTCAACACCAGCATGTATAACTTGCCTCCGAGCGAGCGTTCTGTTGCCGCCAGTGTGTCCCCGTGGATGAAACCGGGTCTTGTCGCGCGACCATTTTCAGGTTTGTCGCCGGAGGGGACGCGATGTTTTCCGAGGTTGCAGGGAAGGCAGGAATATGAAGGAAAGTCGTCTCCATACTCAATCCGACCTCGCCGGGGCACTTGCAAGACTTTGTTCTTGCCTACGTGACCAAGAGTTCGATGAACCTTGCGTAGACTGACTCTAGTCTCGCTTAAAGCCTGCAGGACTTGGTTCTCATCGACTGGGTCGGCTACAAGTATATATAGGCCATTCTGCCTATTGGCGACCGCTCTGGTTTTTCCGGTTGGCATGGAGATCCTGTCACTCGTGACCGCAACCTTGAATCCTTCGCTGGCGAGTTGACTGAGCGAAATTAGATTTGCATTCATGGCAGGCACGAACAGGGCGTTCTTCAGCTTGAGAATCATCATGCGATTTCCCTGTTGGACGGCAAGACGAGCTTCCCCGTAGCCCTCAGCTTGAAGACTTGCGGAGTTGCCCAGTCTCACCTCTCGAGAGTCCCCCGAGGAAATCAAGGTGGTGAAGGAGCGCGTATCGTTGATAACGTGTCGATTGCTCCCACTGTCTACGACAACCTTTATCGGACCAGAGCCTCGAGGAAATCCCTCAATGTCCTCAGATTCGACAGTCGTGTACGCTTAGCTGAAATCTGCCCGGGGCCTACCTTACCTTTCAGCAGTAGGCTGACGCTTCGAAGCTCTCTGCTCGGGACTAGGCCTTCCAGCGGATCGGATCCGCGGATCTGGGATCCGCAATATCCGCAAGATTTCGCGGATCCTAGATCTGCACATTTTGCGGATACCATCCGCAAGATTTTTGACGCGACCCGTTTAATGGGAATCTGCTCATATTGCATGCTTGGAGCTCATAATGGAGTCGTGATGTTCTATCTTATCAATAGGTAGCTTCGAGTGTCTTCCTCTGCAAGCAGCAGAGCAGTAGGCCGCGTCCTCAATCGATTCTGACTACATGTGAGACGGGTTGATCGGTGGAAAATGATCAGAATCAAAGATCACCGAAAAAGTGAGGCGACACCATAGTTTCCCAGTCCTTCGCTTCCCGAGTTTCGAGCTCAGAAGGATCACGCTGCTTCATTCAGATCAATTCAGCCCGAAAGAGACTTTAGCCTGCTTATCCTGATCTTGGGCGAAAACAGCGACAGTCTTCGACCGGAGACTCTCGACAGTATTCTGACGCGCCAAAAGGCGTTCAAGCATGGAGTGATGTAGTGTATCGTGGAGTCAAGAACAAAGTTGTTTCCTGCATACGCAACCGAGCTTTCAACCTTCTTCCATTGTTCATAATCAGTTCAATCGAGTCGGAGAAGTGTTTGAGGAAAACGACGGAAAATCCACTCGTGAATTAAACATCGTGTTTCGAGAAAAAGCTGGAACTATAGTTTCTCTCTTCTTTCCCACCGTCCCGCTCCCCAGCAGGGTACAAATCACCCTCCAGATACCCGAATCGTACCCGCTCCCACTCGAAAGAACTCTGAAAATGAATGGCGGATCCTAGCGGATAGTATCCGCGGATCCTGACATTTGCGGGTATTTGGAAGGCCTACTTGGGACAGGATGCTGCGACATGTTCTCGTTGTCCGCAGGTCCAACAAGTGACCTCTGTAGTCCGTGTGGTTTGCTGCCGCCGATTCATGCTGCTGGTTTGCTGGTTTCGTTGGTATTGATAACGCCCTCGACCAAAACCTCGGCGGCCGATCTGAGTCCGTGCGAGCACGGCGGTGACGTCGCCCACTCCTTGATCCATCTTTTGCCTCGCAGCTTCTGCTTTGATGAGGTTGATGACGGACGTCAGGCTTTTGTTATCCTCTTCCCTTGTTGACCAAGCCTGTTTGAAAGCGTTCCAACTTTCTGGTAGTGATGTGAGTGGTCGCGAGCTTATTGCTGATTGGGGTAGACTTGCGTTACTCTCCGTCAGATTAAACTGAATCGCATTGTAATCGTCAAGGTTTTGCTCAATGGTTCTTGACGAAGAGAATTCAAATGCTACCCAGCCTGCAACAGCTTGCTCACGGAACAGGCCAGCTTGGTTTTGAAAGCGTTCCTTGCTTCCACATGTCGACTGCGGACACCACGTCTGAGTCAGCATAGAACAAGGACAGAATGATGTTTTGGTGTATGATGGAGAAGAACACGGTTCTGGCGTTTTTGTTGCCGATCTTGTAGTGGTCGGGGTCCGATTCTGGGGTGATCGGAGCCTCCTTCCTCAGGATGTCCTAGGCATAGGGTTCAGATCGCATGCAGCCTGGGACGAGGCACTTCCAGGCAAGAAAGTTCTCACCATCTTCCTGGAGAACTACGGCGTTGGCAAACTTGATCTTCGACGCAGTTTCTGGTTCGTTGACGGCGAGCACGATTCCTCCCTGTTGTGGCATGGTGGTGGTTCACAAAGTTGTTAGCAGGTTCACTGATTGGTTGACGATTGGGTCCACTTGATTGTTCTGTCACTTCACGATTATGTTAGTGTTTTATCAGTACTTTTGATCGTACCGGTAACGTGATACGATGTACAGGTTCTAATACGGTGCGAGCTGTAAGTCTGATGAAACAAATCGAATCTGAAGTCTTTAGCACTTTGTCGAGGGATTGGAGGAACAAACACACTTGCGGACGTTGTGACGGTGTGCGGACAACACAGCATGTTTTATTGGAAAGAAACCTTGTTTATGTACTGATAACACTGGGCTACAAAGAAAAAAAAATCGCGCTACAAGAAAAGTGGAACATAGGTAGGGGTAAACAAGGGTCGGAGATTCCGAATCTGCTGGCAGAATTTTCGTGGACCTCGATTTTGAAAAGTTACATCGAGTTTTTTATTTTCGGGTTTTTTTTTCGTCTCTGATTTTTTTTCTACCCTTCCAGACTGCCTAGAGATCTGATTTTTTTCTGCGAGTAACCTCATGGAGGATGTATCTTCGCTGAAAATTTCATGCGATTCGGACCGGTGGTTGCTGAGTTATGAGCGTCATGAGTCAGATTTGAGACTAGAAACGACGAGAAACTTCTTCTTCTTTCGCTCCGTTATCTATCGGATCTTGTAGAGAATGTCTCCACGAACATTTTAAGACCCGGTTGAGCTCGATCGGATGAGCCGTTCAGGTTTTATTCACAAAACAAAGAAAATTCCAGATATACTCGATCAAAGCTAAAACTTGGAACTTGTGATTTTCGACTTTCCAAGCTTTACGGTCTCGGCCAACACGCGCGGAAATCCTCAATGACGAAGAAGAGCGTCGGCTAGACATCCTTTTGTCTGCTAACCGCGGAAAGTGTAACGGTCGTTCCAATGGCTGCTTCGAGAGAATTCATATCCAAGCATTCTACGGACTCGTTTTGCTATGTATGTGGGCGCTACTGTACTCCGAAGCAAAAACGTTCAATCACCGACACCGTGAGAGAGCTGTACAATGCGTATCTTGGTTTCACTGTTAACGAAAAGTCGTGGACGCCAAGTATCGTGTGCAACAGTTGTGTGACGGCGCTCTCGAAGTGGTCGAAGAAGCAGCGGGAAAGTATGCCTTTCGGAATGCCGATGTTGTGGTGTGAACCAAGTAATCACGAGGATGATTGCTACTTCTGTTTAGCGGACGTCCGAGGCATCAGACAAGCTTCGCGGCGAGAGTGGATCTACCCGGTGGTGCCGTCGGCTCAATTGCCACAGCCGCATTCTGCATCGCTTCCCGTACCGGTCTACGGTGAGACCGCTCGAGTTCAAGATGTTCCCATGGCTTCTACTTCCGAAGAAATCCCGTCAGTTGATTCTGAGGATATATTCAGCGCGGAGGTCCGTAAATTCGACCAAAGTGCGCTCAACGATCTTTTAACGGATCTACGTCTTCCGAAGCGGTCTGCGGAACTCTTAGCGTCGAGGTTGAAGGAGCGAAGGTACGACAAACTAAAGCGCGAGGTGATGTGATGGATATATCTGTTGACGGAATAACGTTGCTGATTCCTGACTGAGTAGTATTGTGATAGACTCTTCTTGTCGCCAGGCACCAAAGTGACAGTCTACCGCACAAGAGAAGAAGGACTTCTGGAGTACTTCGCCATGGCGCCGAACTTCGTCTTCTGCACAGGCATCGAGGCTCTTCTTCTCCGAATCAGTCTGCCTGTGTACGTCCCCTCCGAGTTGCGACTCTTCCTCGACGGCTCGAAGCGGAGCTTGAAGTGTGTCCTGCTGCACAACGGCAATGAGAACTCTTCGATCCCAATTGGTCATTCCACTCGACTGAAAGAGGAGTACCAGTCCGTCGCTTTTGTCTTGAGGAAGATCAACTACGCTGCGCACCAATGGCCCATTTGTGTGGATCTCAAGATGGTGAGCCTCCTCCTCGGTCAGCAGGCGGATCATACCAAATACCCCTGTTACCTCTGCCTTTGGGACAGCCGCGCAGATGCCCAGCACTGGAGCCGAAGAGACTGGCCGCTACGGACCCTGACCGTCGTCGCGCACAACGTCCTCTACGAAGCCTTGGTACCTGCCGATAAGATCATCCTCCCACCGCTCCACATCAAGCTTGGACTGATGAAACAGTTCGTCAAAGCTTTGGACAAGGACGGCGACTGCTTCGCCTACATCCTGCGTAAGATGCCTGCGACGAGCATCCAAAAGCTTCGCGGTGGGATCTTCGACGGACCGCAAATTCGTTGCCTGATCAATGACCCTGCGTTCCTGTGCTCGATGAACCCACAAGAAGCAGATGCTTGGCGCTCGTTCGTTCTGGTTGTCCAAAACTTCCTCGGCAACACTCGGGCGGACAACAACGTAAAGCTGGTGCAAGACATGCTGGCCCGTTTCCACGCTCTCGGCTGCCGCATGAGCATCAAAGTTCATTACTTGCATGCTCACCTGGATCACTTCCCAGCAAATCTGGGGGCTGTGAGTGATGAGCAAGGCGAACGCTTCCACCAAGACATCGCAATGATGGAAGAGCGCTACCAGGGGCGCTGGGACGTACACATGATGGCGGACTACTGCTGGAATCTTCAACGCGACTGCCCGGACGCCGCGCACTGGAGGATGGCGCTCACTCGCTCGTTTCTAGGTCCAGATGGTTGATTTCGTGATTCATGGGTCCAGGGGATTGCGATCCGAGAATTAACTCGGAGGGTTAGTCAATATTCCCTGTCTCGTACGGGGCGAGTCTGACACTACCTGGGCCACCTTCCCAGGTGTCCGTAAACGGATTCCCCGGCCGGTACGATCGGCCTCGATACCCCTCTGAAAAAAGAGAAAAAAAAGCCATTGATTGATTTTTCGCTTGAGAGTTCGTCAGAGATCTCTCAAAACTCGAAAATCACAAGTTCCAAGTTTTAGCTGTGATCGAGTGTATCTGGTATTTTCTTTGTTTCGCGAATAGAGATCGAATGGTGGTTCATCCGATCGAGCTCAACCGGGTCTTAAAATGTTCGTGGCGACATTCTCCACAAGATCCGATAGATAACGGAGGTTTGCGGGCTTTATTTTTTCCGTGAGAAGCGAAAGAAGAAGAAGTTTCTAGTAGTTTGTCTGACTTATGACGCTCATAACTCAGCAACCACCGGTCCGGATCGCATAAAATTTTCAGCGAAGATACATCTACCATGAGGTTGCTTGCAAAAAAAAAATCAGATCTCTAGGAAGTCCGGAAGGGGAGAAAAAAATCAGAGACGAAAAAAACCCTGAAATTGAAAAACTCGATGTAACTTTTCGAAATCGAGGTTTACGAAAATTCTGCCAGCAGATTCGGAATCTACGACCCCTGTTTACCCCTACCTACGTTCCACTCTTCTTGTAGCGAAATCACTGTCGGCCAGTGTAATACAATGACGTGGAGAGGATATATTATAGAAGTCTGAGTCTGATGCTCAATCCTTTACTGAAACAGGTCATCCGTGACTTCCGCAAAGTCACGGTGCATGATAGTTAGTTCGTTGCACTGTGCTTATAATCTGAAGGTGGAATAATTGTTATTTTCTGGGAACACCGGGAAAAGTATCAGACCGTGATCCCAACTAAACATGAAGGCATATGATGTATTCATTGTATTCGTGGTTGTCAATAATGAGCGACCGCCAGCTGAATATCATCACGCCTGAGTTCTCTCAGAGGGCAACAAACGAACCAATACCAAGTTCCTCACAGGGCGTAGCTTCAACTATGACTAGGGCTAGGATTTTGTCGCGGGATTTAGTGGGGCAATTCGCGGCGGAGTCGCGGTTGTCTTGCTGAAAAATCGCGGTTGCCGCGATTTGTTCCCTGAATACGAGTAAAATACGACCGCCGAAATACGAGTAAATCTGCAACTGTATATCTCTATACTATATGTCTTTCCTCGTATGATCCACAACAATGCTGCACGTGCTGCAGAGAAGCTTGTTTGCTGAGGAGTGGAAGCTACCTTGCGCGAACCATTTGCCTTGAACATCCGCGGTGATGGATGCTGGCCGATTTGAGCGGAAACGGGTTAGCGCGGAGCCGAAAATTGAGCGGAGTGCGAGAACTGAGCGGACGGGAAAGTTGAGCGACCGCGACGCTTGAGCGAGCCGCGATTCGAGCGGCCGGCAATTTGCGCGAGCGGAGAACTCCGTTTAGAGCGGACCACACATCTGAGCGGCCCTCCAACCGTCAACAGCACGGTACTTTTGTGGTGCTGGAAGGCTCGCTATTAAGTGAGGGAGCCCCTATTAACACTGTAAAGGCGGACCTGCAACGCTTCCTCCCCCATGCCAAATACATGACCGCATGCCATAGGTACCAACGTAGACTACTCACCAGCTGTACACGTTTATCGGCGGGCCGCTACAGCACACCGTCAATAAATGGTTGCTAATCTGAGGCGGTAATAACGCGCCGCGGAGAAATTTCGACAACGCGTTGCCTTCCGGAGATGCCCTCTCAGAGACTCGATGGCCGGTCTAAAATAATGCAGCTGCTAGGCAAACCGATATGACCAGGCGGTCCCTAATCCACGAGGAACCGGCATCCCCACCGCTTACTGCCCTCTTTGTATCACAAACGACCGTACAGACGCCTTGGTAAGCAAGTTCACCGATGCAACACACACACACGTGCTCCGAACAGAAGCACTAGGGAAACGAAACGGAAAGCGAACGATGTGGAATCATGGTGCCGTCAACCGCTTCCTCGATGACTCCATGAAAACATGTAGCAGATGATCTTTTCAAACCGAAAACAATTCCTGATCGAACTCTTCAATAAAGAGCTTTATTTATTACGAGTTACTTGCTCGCAAGTGCTTCAGCCGAGGACCTCGTTGGACAGGCTCAGTCTTCGGCCGTCACGGTCTTCAGCTGCCAGCAGCCTCACTATCTTACACTCAAATACCGAGATTGAACGCTACGGCTTTCAAGTACTGAAGCCTTTCGCGCGTTGGATACGACTCCGCGATTTCTTTCAGTCGTCTCTGCCTATCGCGATACTTCTTTCTTTGAGGTGTCTCTCGACCCTGCGACAGTGAATTGGAAACCCTGAACTCCGTCCTGGCCTGCTCAACCTTCAGGGAATCGAGAAGCTTAAAAACCGAAGGATGCACGGAGCTCAACCCGGAGGCGAAGGCACTGTGCCAACCCTCGATCTCATTGCTCGTCTCGGTCATTCCAGAAGCTGCGGCTGTGTATAAATTCCACCAACCAACTTGAAATCGTGCCGGCTTCCGTTCCCGTCCAATCCAATTCTTCTCGAAGTAATCCACGAACCCTGACAGGAGTCCTCCGTGTTTTACGGCGAAGTCAGATTTCAACAACACTTCGAAACTAGCTCGGACATCAGGCTCGGGAACGTACGCCAGGGCTTGGAACATTCGTGTGCCGAGGGCAAAATCAGGCGAAGTCAAGTATTCTTCGCGCAGCGTAGGGCAAGCTTGAATCTTGCGCCAAATACACTGGCCGAAATGAAAACCACAACCGAGTATTCCCGCCGATGGGAACACCTCCTGCAGCGTCCGGATCATCGCCACCTCAAAATCTACATGCAATGCTTGGGGGTGGAACCCGTCTACGGCCTCTTCGATCACCTTCAGAAATGCCCGATACATGACCGCGGTTTTCGATGGCAAAAGAGCGAACACAACGGGGACCGTGCCCTCATCTGACAGCTTAACATGAATCGAATATAATTGTTCGAAGTTCGCGGGACACGTCTTGAAGGTTTCGTCCAAGAACCATTCTGGGTTCTCCTGCAGCAGTCGAAGGTTTCCCGCGGTCGCGAAGACGATCAACCGGTCCACATCGCCAACCCCCGAGTCATGGAGCACGAACATCCCCTTGCGTGATGTGAACTGAAAATGTCACGAATTCAGCGAGGTGACCGAGGCGCCCAGAGGAGTCCAACATCCTGCGAAGCACATATCTCTGATTTTCGAAAACTCAGAACCACTGTTCGGAAACCATACGTACCTTCAATATTTCTGGGATCTCCAAAAGTTCCCGCGCACAGTTCCCCAGCGGAACCCCCTCGGGCCCGCGACGCGCATAGCTGACCCGTTTACGTAACAGCTCCAACTTCGGCATTTGCCCGCGGACGGCATCAGAGTGCACGGTCTCAAGCACATCGCCCACAATCAGTGCAGATTCCATCCGTCGGGGAGCAGTGGTTGCCACTTCGCGTAAGCGATTGAGCGTCTTCCGGACGCCGATATTCAGGACCTCGGGCTCGTGCTCGTGCACCGGCACCGCCTGTTTCGAAAAAGAAGTCCCTATGACAGCGCACACCCGAAAGGACTGGCACCACGCGTTTCTGCTCAAATAGAGAGTTTTAAAACCTGTCCTTACCCTATGCTCGCCCTTGCTTGTCCTGATACGCGCCTGACAATCCTCCTTATGACACCGCCATGCGATCTTGTCTGCTGAAGCGTAGTCCTTTCGGAACAGATACCCCTCCACAATTAGCAGGGGTTGCCCCCGGCTCGACTGGACGTATTCGAGGGGCATGATGAAAACTCAGACGGCTCACAGCACACGCGACTTCGAGTAACACCACGCGTTCGCCACGCGCTGAACGACGATAAAGTTACCAGGATTCCAAACCGCCGCATCACGCTGCTTTTGCTTCGTTACTTTTTGTGATTCGCTCTAATATCTCGACCGCGCAACTGGCGGGCTCGCTCAATTCTCCCGACCGCGCTACTCTCACGCCGCTCGCTCAAACTTTTTCCGCTCTAATGTCTGCCCCGCTCACTTCTCTCGTTCGCTCACTTCTCTCGTTCGCTCGATTTTATCGTTCGCTCAAACCTCGCTTCGCGCAAATTGAGGGATACCGCGGTGGTGTGTTTGGATTTCTTCTGACCAGGTTCCGGGTCACTCATTGTGAGTCAACTTTTCCAAACGTTCGGCATGTCGCCATAGACCAAGGCATGGGCTGATATGATTACCGAGCGAACGATGTGAACACCGCTTGTGTTTTGAGTGAGCTGCACGCGATGTGATAAGCGCGCTTCCCGAAGAGAGCCAGGGCCGTTCCGCAACGAAATTCTCTCCCTGGTCTGCGCACTAAAAATGCTGAAGGCACTGAATCCCATCTTCACTGAGGGAGATGGTGACGGAATTCGCAGAAACACGAATGGGAACAGAAAAATCGCGGATTCTGCCACGGCCGCGAATTCTGCGACAAAATCCCAGCCCTAACTATGACGGATGTCACTTTTCTTCCAACGGAAGATTCTGTTCTATGGCTCGCTCCAAGCTGACCGGAGTTCCTGGTGTATTCTGTTATTTCTTGTTTTGTCTTTAAGGCATTCACAAACTGCCATAATTCTCACGGCATTTGCAATATGACGAGTATCGCACGGGTTCGGGACTTGTTCCCGATCCGACTCACGGAATCCTTCGTTGTTGGATTTACTCCAAAGCATGCATGTGAATTTTCCCAATTTCCACCATTCCAACACAGTACCGCACAGAATGAGAAATCCGCAGAACATCATCAGGGGCATCAGTTCACCAAAATTCCTGAGATCGAATAAAGCTGCCTCCTCGTCAAAACTCAGATATTTGCTCCAGTCTGTTTGATTCCTACCAGTAACTTCACGTATGAGTGCCAGGGCAACGGAGTCAGCAAGACCGAAGTCCACGTCTTTTCGCTGCCGGGTATTCCGTCTGAACACCTGCGGACCGATGAGGCCGTGTGGCAGGAGCCGCTTGAAAGTCTTGCTCGTACGCGTGACAACCAAAAACAATTGAACTGACTTCGGATGAAAACCGAAAATCGTCGGTTTCCGCTGGAGATGGCAATCCTTCAAAGCTTTGAAGTTTGGATGCTGGTCGAGCCGAAGCAAGTTTCGTCGTAGCGGTCCCTTGCATTCTTTCTTAGCTTTTTCGGACAAATGACAATAATAAAGGTACTCTTGTATATCGACTCGCTGCGATGAGAACAGTGTGTTGCAGAGGTTAGAAACCTCGCAATCCAGAGCTCCAGTGGGTTTATCCTCACCCGCTCTGTCTAAGAAGTAAGACATGACAGTGTTCGAATAAATTGCGGAGAGTATGAATGTCATCGAAACCATGGTGCAAGCAATGACCAGCACTGAATATCTTTTGCAATTCGCTTCGATGGCTCCGACAGCGAAAAAGGATAAAATCATCTGACAGATTTTGTGTGAAATCGGTTGCGGTTGAATCCACTTGAAGGAAAAGGCCATAAGCAGTCCGCTCAGAGTTGTCACTATCCAAACCTCCGGACCGAAGGGTTTCAGCAGAGTGGTGACGTCCGCTGGCGTACGCGGAATCAGGGAATGGCACTCGAGAGAATCGGAGCACGAGGAATATATGGATTCCGTGTGTTTATCGTAGGACTCGTCTCCTAGGAACCCATCCCTGTACCTGGCCTCATATGCGAGTGAGAACTTCGTTTGGTTGCAGGAGATCGACAGAGTCAACCGCTGTTGGGGCCTATGGGGAAGGATGACACGTTCGGCGACAAAGCTCGATAAGTGGCAATCGAGCTCTGAATCCCCACAAGATTCCGAAGGTTTTCTCGGCCAGGTTGTCAACAATTGATCATACGTCTGAGCGCAACGGAGTTCAGGGGCTCTCTGGGGAAACCAGACATAAGAGACACCGCTTGACGCCAGAGAACGATTGGGTGTTACGAGAATTCGCAATAAACACTTGTGTTGTATGTTCTGAACAAAATCAATCGCTTCAGTTGTGTGTTGGGTTGCGAACAGAACAACAATCACGAAAGGGACAGCCAGTGCTTCAAGGAGAACTGGCGAAGTGATGTGTCGGGGCCCGGACATCGAAAGCCGTGTTGACAGGAAGCTGGTGTTGAGCCTCACTGAACCATCTCTGAGGAGGCAACTGGCATCTAGGATCACAACTTCTGTCAAGGGAATTCCGCGTTGAAGAATGTAGGTTTGAGCGAGTTCCGCGATCTTTTCCGGGCTCGTCGCGACGCAGCATTTCCCTAGGAAAGCAAGCGCAAGAATCAACGGCCACCAACCGCATCGAGCTGATTTAGACGCCCGGAGGATCACACGATACGTTAGGGAACACTCTAGGCTTCTTCTGCGCGGTTCGGGGCGATGAGAGCACCAAGCTCTGACCGACACAGAATCTTTGCTCCATGGGTGGAACATCGATCTCCGATGCTGAAGAAATTGTAGAGTCGTATTCCGCTCCGGAAGCAGAGAAGCGAATCGGAACTCGACAGAGAGCGAGTCACCCCGACTTGAAGTTCCGGTCGAAGTGTTGGTAGGCTGATGCGTCAGCTCTGCAGTTGTTTTCCATCGTAGGACTCTCTCCACATGCCAGAAGGTCACGAAGATAGAGTCAGAGACCTCCCCCGCTCACAAAGAGTCGGTCTCCCCTTATCAACATAATGGAATTTGTTTTGCCTCTAGTAATACACTCAAGTACTCCGAGCGGCTCCTCTGAGCGACTCGGAACGCGGCAAGATCGATGACATTGTTTTCGACCTCACAAAGTTCATCTGAGCTGAAGTCAATCTCCATATGGAAGATGCTCCACCCCGATTCCCTAGACAAGACGATGCAATTTCAATCAGAGAGTACAAGCGATGAACGGAGCTCACTGCTATTGTGAGTCTGTGAGAATCCAAATCATCTAGAAATACACCTTACATTGGAGGAGGACGCAAGGGGGGTTGAGGATCGATGACGAGGAGCTCCTTTTGAAGGAGAGCTGCTGTAAGTCGGAGAAGCCGATAACGTTCGCACAATGGAGAAGAGGTGGACGTCTCTCATCGGATCCAGAGGGCGCATCCATCCGCGAATAACTTACGCGACGCCGCACAGTCTAGATTCGCGTTTGGGGGACACCATCAGAGTTTTGTTAAGCGAGGGTCGTGAGAATTCCGGCGTCATTTTCTCGCGTGCGCGAAGCACCTCTAAGAATATTTGAAGTCTACGAGTTTCTGATTCTACAATAATGTATAGTTTCTAAAACGCGATTTTTCAAGCATTGCGCTCGAGGGAACGATCAATCCACATGAGCAGGGCGGTCGAGTCGGCTCGGTTCCGCGAGCCCGAATACCCTCGATCTCGATTTCCCATTCAACAGTTCTCAGAGAGGGAACCTGGGCGGTCAGCTGGCGCGTGTGGTCCAACGGATCTTGATGAGAGATCGCCGCGTCTATCCTACCGCACCGTATGCAGAGCGCGCCGCGGACGCTCCGCAGAGCGCGAAGGCAAGTGGAATATTGTGCCGTTTGAGCGCGTCTATCGTTTGTATCTTTCTCGGAGTGCTCATTCTGGCTGAAAAATCAGTATGAAACACTTCCGAGAAAGAATTTCCCTCCGCAGAGAAGACACAGTTTGAGCATTGATTCTTGGTACAATCAATAGATCGGCGTAAGTTTTGTTGGATGAATAACCGTCTCTCAGTTTCAACGACACATTCTAGTCAGTTCGAAAAACCGTGATACAGTGAAACCGCGATGAATGACCGCGAAGTAGCGGGGAAACACTGTGTTTTTTTCGGGGTTGACGGGCTTTTCACAGTTCTTGCATAGGAAGATTCGCCCATCTGTTGAGAACGTGTCAGCTCCGAACATCTGAAAGAAGAGTTTCAATCTTTTCCTGGTGATTTGGGCTCCGCCATGATGAATTTTCGGGGTTTCTCGCTCGATCACCAGGACAGCTGCGCTCCGTTCTCACCTCCAAAAAAGTCAATTTGAATCATTTGTGTTAGAAAACTCCGAGTCGAATTTCGAATCAACGCAGTTAGCTAAGCTATCGCGCCATGGGTGTCTTCGAGAGAGCATATGTGCTTCGAAGTCATCTTTTCAACGGTGCGGTCCTTTCAAATTCCGCAACGCATAACTGAGGAGAGCCTCCGAGGACAAAAGCCATTGAGAAGTCTCCATTGCGATCGGACGCGAAGTCAGTATCTCCGGCGGTTTATTGGAAAATGCAAGTGGAATCCGGTCGGCTTGAATATCAGAGCCCTCCCCGTGATCCCGTGAAGCTACAGGAGGACTCATCATGCCAAAGGCAGACATTCTTGGGAAGAGGTAGGACCCCATCGGAGCTGGAATAGGCGTGACAGGCACCAAAATGTCAAAATAGGCACATGCCAGGCAACCGCATTGAAGAGGCAAAAAAAGGCATTCCAGGGAAAATGCCTCCACGTTGCAGCTCTAGTAATAAGGTATCGTAAACTCGATGAAATGCGGGGATGGAGTTTGGAACAGGATCCCGAAGTAGTGAAATTCCAAGGTTCATTATTTTCGGTTACCTTTGGATGCGCCAAGATCAGACACTTTGGAGCAGCGGTTCGATACCTTGCTCTTGCAGACGATTTAGGAAAGCGCTTCGAAAGGATTAGAGTACAGATTGAGCTGCAGCGCCGATAATATGAAGTGGCTGTTGGGGGATTAGGGGGTAGCTCTTCTCGGGAAGCCACGATAACGGCTGTTCTCGCTTATGATTGGAGCGCATGGATACATTCGGAAGCGAATTCCTCAACCCCGATTACGTCCTCCATCAATGTAAGGTGTTTTTCCAGGTGATTCGAATCCTCCAAGACTCGGATTGCTCCGTTCACTGCTTCTGCTTTCTTATCAAAATCGCATCGTCCTGTCCAGGGGATTGGGGTGGAGCATGCGTTTCGCTTCCAGAATGCGTTCATCCGTTTCCATCTAAACAGCTGCTCGCGCGACCGGTGAACAAATCGGTTGATTTTCTGCTAAAAAGGAGTAGTGAGGTGACCAAATGGCTCCGAAGGCGGACGGTGAGTTCACGGACGTCCAGATGGCCCAACTTGGGAACATTATGGGTGAACTACTCGACAAAAAGTTTGAGAAGTACTGTGAGCACGTGGAAAAGAGAGTTGCCGCAGTCGAGACAGAGACTTCGAAACTGAAAAAAGAGAACAACAGGCTCCTGGCACGCGTCTGTGCCCTCGAAAGCCAGGCCAGGAAGACCCAAGCAGAAATAATCGGCACCCCTGTCGAGCCGATGATCGAACCCCTGGACCGAGTGCTTCAACTGGCGAGATCGGCTGGGATAGAATTGAAGCGATTACCTCCAATTTGAGCGCGAGTCAAATTGAGCGCGTATCCATAAGAGCGCGTATCACACAGGCGCTCAGATCACACAAGCGCTGAAGTCGACTCCACGCTCAAATCTATCCGGCGCTCAGATTTCTTTAGCGCCCAATTCTCATAAGCGCTCAGTCCTCTTCGGCGCTCAGATCGACTCGGCGCTCAAATTAGTTTGCGCTCAAATTGCCGGTAACCAATTGAAGCAGGATCACCTGGCTACAGTGGTGCGGACAGGAAAGTTGAAGGAATTGAACGGTATTAAATGCCAGGGCATAGTGGTCGACTTCGAACGGACAGTGAACTGTGAGATATTCCTGAAGAGGGTAGGCGAACTTCGAGTGAAGAAGAAAGGTCTCACGGCGAGGATGGCGTCGTCAAAAGTCCAAGACGTTCCGATAGCAGTATACAGAAGCATCTCGAGTGAACTGAAGCGTCTGAAGTGGCTCGCAAAGCAAAAGAAGAAAGCTCTCAACTATGAATTCTGTTGGATCAGTGCTGCGGGGAGACTATGCATGAAGAAAACATCGGATACTTAAGTGATTCCGATATCGTGTGAAGATTGCCTTTCTGTCTATGTACAATTTCGTTTTTCCCTGCGCTCCTGCTTTCCTGAATTTGACTATTTTCGTTTTCTCTATGTTTACGATCATTCCGTGCTCTTCACACTATATTGATAGAGCCGCTAGAGATCTTTGCACCTCGTCGGCGTCCTCTCTTGCTATTACTAAGTCGTCCGCGAACATCTTCGCGAGTACTCTCCTTCGTTCTAGGCGTTCTAAGAGACTGTTAACGAACATTACGAACAGAAGCGGTGATACTGAGTCACCTTGAACTATGCCCTTTTTCTGTGCTATTGGCTTGCTGCGTGCGAAGCCGGTATCTATGACGAGCTGGCTTGGTTCTAGGATCGATGTCAATACTTTCATAAGTTTCCCTGCGATTCCGAATCTTCCGCTGGCGGCCTGGATGAGTTTCTTGACTCACGTTGTCGAAAGCCATTCGGAAATCCACGAAGACCGCGTACGTGGGTCGTGCATTCCCATCGATGTAGTCTATTAGTGCCTGGACGGCCTCCTCGCACGATCTATGCGGGAGAAAGCCATGTTAGTTGTGGGATAACTGTGGGAGACATTGCAGCGTTAGTCTATTGCTTAAGATACTAGTGAACGCTTTGTAAAGATGTGACGTTAGGCAGATGGCCCGGTAGTTGCTGGGCATCTCTGCCGAACCTCGTCCCTTGTACAAGGGCTTCACGAGAGCAAGTCGCCATACTTCCGGTATGTTTCCGCATTTGAAGATCTCGTTGAACGCCCTGGTCATCAGCGATACCAGGATGTCGTGGTCCTTCAAGACCTCGATTGCTATTCGGTCAGGCCCAACTGCTCTTCTATCCTTCATTCTTCTCAGGGCTTCAGAGACCTCGTCGTTGGTGATGTATTCGTTGTACCATTCGTTGTTTTCATTGATTTCGGTGCCTCCTGGGGCTGTAAAAGGCCGCTGCATACATATTTTCGTAGTACTCCTCGAAGGCTGCGATGTCTACTTTCGGGACGTTCGGAGCTTTCTTTCTCGGTAGCAGGATCCATGGTTTGGTTCTGCTCGTTCTGATTTTCTGTTCGAATTGTGCGCATTCGAACTCCGATCGTTTCCGCCCTATGACGTCCTTGTATTCTTTCCTTGCCCTCTGATAGTCTTCGCTTCCAAGTCGAGCCAGCGCGCGTCTCTTGAGCGTTCGACACTCCTCGTCGAACCAACGTTTCTGGAGGCGGGTTTTCCGTTCTCGACTTGCTCTCTCTGCTTTCACGATCGCTTCCGTGAGCTGTGCGTAGGCGTCACTTGTGTTCGTTTGTTGTTCTCCCGCGGTCGCCGCTAGTTCCGTCAGGAGGCGCTTCTCGTTCACTCTTCTGATGGCTGGTTTCGACTTTTCTGCTCTGATGAGTGCGTATGGGGTTTTCTTCACCTCGATGACCACTCGCTGATGTTTTCGCTCAACCGTCTGCATCACCTTCAGGTCCACTTTTGACAGGAGTTCTTCTGACACGAAAACCAGATCGATGGAGCTGCTCCCGTTTGCTGAGATGTAAGTTTTTTCTTCTGGTCGGTTGACTAGGTGCAGGTCGCATATTAGTAATGCTTCTGCAAGGTCCGTTCCCCTCGTTCCATCTCCGTCTATTCGGCAGTTGAAGTCGCCGTATAGTACTATCGGCTTTGTGGCCGCTCTCCGCATGGCTTCACTGGTCTCCGTGATTATTTCAGCTACGGGGGTGCCTGGGCTATAATATGCGGCAATGAATGTGATATCGCTGATTCGTACCATGAGTATGTTGTCGCTTTTCAATATGAGCTTCGTTTGTGTAAGCAGCGGGGTGGAGAATATCGCCAGCCCGCCACTTGGTCTCCCTTCTGTTTTCTTAGCTTCTGAGTAAAAACTTCTGAATTTGGGCAAGATCTGTTCCTCGGGTTCGTAAGTTATGAACGTTTCTGTGAGTAAGATGATTTGGAATGGGTCAAGTTCTAGGTGGTTTTCCTTCCTCATGAGCCCTCTCAGGCCTTCCATATTCCAACACAGGACTCTCAAGGGGCTGAGTCAATCCATGACGACATCATTCAACCGTGGAAGCTTACGCTTCGGCGATTCTTCTTGCGCGCTGAGTTTTCTGTATTCTTGGAGCTGGCCACGGTACGGCCTGAACTGAACGTGTACCGGCCATACGCTCCCGTCGTTTATGTCGGCAAACGCGTCTTGCGGCACGGCGATGTGGAGGCTTGCGTAATAGTCTTGGCTTTCGCTCTTTAGTTTCGTGACCTGGATGTGGACGTTATCCGGCACGACTTTCCTGAGATGGTTGACGATCTCCTGTTCCGTCGTTGCGCTGGCCAAATTTGACACGAATAGTGCTTTTTGGCGGACTCTCTGAGGTACCGCGGCTTCGCTGGCTCTCAAAGAGGTGAATTTTGAGGTACCTGTGCTAGGTCCCCTCGGCTTCATTTGTGGTCTTGTTCGGTTTGGTGGCTTCCGTCCCTCGCTGGGCGCTTGTCTCGGTCGTCTCACCTCCTTCTGGGTCGCTTCTGCATAGGTCAGTTTCCGAGGTATTTTCTCGAAAGGCGTTCTGTCGAAAGGTGTCCGCGCGGTCTTCGGGGTCTGCTGGGTACTCACGCGTTCCCTCGCTGTGTTTTGGAGTTTCCTCTCTGGAGCAGCTGATTGATGGTTCGATTTGATCACTTCCTCCAGTTTCTTGTGCAAGGTTTGCACAACACTCAGGCATGTACAGCGACTTCCTATCGAGGCAGTCACTGTCTTCGCTACCTCGATCCAGTAGCATCCTTTGCAGAACAGGTCGGTTCTATCTGGGATTCTGTATCCACAGCTGGCATGCACCGTCTTGAAGCATTGTCCGCATGCTTTCCTGGTGGCCGTGTTCTGGAAACATTCGTCATCAATGTGTAACAGCCTCAGTCGGGGGAACCTGGTTGGACTCTCTAGGAAGAGGGATCACACGGGATGCTTCTTTTTCACTCTTTTATTGATCTCGCATCTCGCGACTTCAGCCTCCCCGGCTGGCCGAGATGCTTCCTTCACGAAGACTCTCTTTGATCTACTCTATGTTAACGCCTCGCTTTGCCGCTAGACGGCGCTATCGTCGCATGCCGCCCTCTCTCAGGGTCTATCCAGCGATCGATCCACTATCCGTTACTCGAACCAGCGCCTCCGCCAAGCGAATTTCTCTTGGGCGCTTACATTCGACCACTGCTACCTTCGATCAGCCTCCGGCATCGATACCTGCGAATTACTATCCTAGGCTAAACCCGGACTTCCTACCTACTAACCAATACTCTAGGGCCAAGCTTACAATATGGTTTATTACAATGTATAAATATAATAATTGAGTATAAATATTTTTTTTCATTTTGTTGATGTTGTATAAATATTTTTTTCCTCTCATTCTTCCACTTCGGCTGGCTTGGTGCTGCGGCGAACGTCGGCTCGGAGTCTGACTGGTCCTTGAGCGAGAATCCTTTTCACTTCTTCGCTTTCGAGACGAAGTCCATAACCTCGACGAATTAAGTCCATCACTGGCTTCGTGACGTCTTGCGCTGGGTCGTGTCGGAAGTCTTCCGTGATGCGTCCAAGCAACTGCAACCTGCTGTCGTACCTCTCCGCACCTTCCTCGACCAGAGTCATGATACTGACTCTCCATTCGCCGTACATCTGTACGCTGCGAACCGTTACCTGCGCCCACACACCTTCTTGATACCAGTATCGGCTGATGCACCACAACGACTGCTGTCTCAGTGCGGCGGTGATGTCGATGGCCTGTCCTACCTCGATCAATGCTTCAGGATGTTGCGCTCGCAAATGGTCGCTGATTTTCACTCGAGCGCCTGTCCAGCGGCACGGAATGTGATGCCTGACTGGACACTGGTCCATCCGGAACTCGCACTGCCTTTCGTGCTCGGCGATGTCTGCACCCAACCTCCGCGCGGTACAACCTTCTTCCGCGTTCACGCACCGTACCTCCAGGAAACTTGCCATTTTCTCCATCGAGATGCAGCGTATCGCTCCTTCCCAATCTATGCGACACGATGGGCAATCGGGACACATACCCTTGCACTCCTCGCACAGGGTGTGACCCAGTCTGCACGACCAGATATGTCCGAACATGTACCTCAGACAGATCTTGCACCGCAACTCCTCCAAGGCTTCACTGCGGATTCTCTCCGGCCTACCTTCGTCGTTTTCTACCTCGTTCTGGTTAGGCCCGACCTCGGGCCCACCTTCCGTACCTTCGACCGACGATTCTTGCGCAGCTGCTTCTGCCGGCTCCTGCGTACCTTCTGCTTCTTCAACTCGGTTCCGCGGGCACGCCCGGCCGTAATGCCCGAGTTCGTGGCACATGTAACATCGTGCCAGTCTCGCTCCGCAATACTCCGACCCCACCTCGTGGCCGAACCGAGAACACGCTGCGCACGGATTCATTGCGATACGTTGTCGTTGACGCCTCAAGTTGAAAAGACTCTAGATCTCTTTTCCTCTGCTATTCTCCACCTCACGCCCCCTGGCGGTATGCATCTTCCAAGTTTCGAATTCTTCCGCTCTCAACTTCGACATTCGACTTTGCGTTACTACCTACGCTTGGCCACGCTACCTAATGCTGCTGTCCTCGGCAGCTCTATTTCGGATATCTGAATCCGGGTTTATCTTTAGCTCGCCTACTCGGTTGATATCTTGGTTGTTCTACCCTACCATATCTACGAGGCTGATTTTGCTTATCTGAATCTGCCGCGCTCGGAGTCGCTTCCGGTTGATCCGTCCTCCCTTCCAGCGCGCTTTTCATTCTCTCCGATGATCGGGTTTCCAGCTGCACTTGATCTCCATCTTGACTGTCGTTCCTTGTTGCTGTCGATGTATTCGGGCTTTCACTTTCGTCGATTTCCATTGGCAGTGTTCCTGGCTCTACGAGGCTATCGTCTGAAATTACAATAACTTCGGCCTCGTTAATTGGGTTGCCTGCCAGGCTGCCTTTCGAAGAGACTTCTTCTTTGACGACCGTTTCCTCAGTTTCTTCTTCGGAGTCGTCGCTCTCATCTGCGTGTGGTCGGTACCACTTGAGCTGAGAACTATGAGCAGTACATGTATAGTTTTGTGACTCGTCTAACTCGAGCAACTCATACGAGTCTTTGGCTAGAATTTTGGTAATGGTCATTGGTCCACGATATTTCCGCTGCAGTTTGGTTGGCTGCCCGGTCTGCACTGGTAACCTTTTAACGAATACCACATCTCCTACCGAATACCGAATATGTCCTCTTTTCCGCATGTCGCTATAGTGCTTGTACCGATCCTGACTCCGCTCCAACTGTTCTCTTACCTCGCGCTGAACTTCTTCCGCTGGAGTCCAAGTTTTTGCTTGGGCCTCCTCAATCATGGTCTCGTGATTATTAACTCTTGGGAGATAACCGTGCAACACTTCGAATGGGGATTTCCCCAGACTTCTCGACATCGTTCTATTTAACCACATCTGAACCTGCGGCAACCATGCCGTCCAATCACTCTTATCTTCCTTCTTGCATAGCGATCTCAATAACCTCGCAATTTCCTTGTTCGTTCGTTCGATCTGACCGTTCGCGCACGGATGCTGAGTACTGATTGGGATATGTATTACCTTCTTCTCCTCTAGAAATTCGCGAACCTTCTTTGCCATGAACGCGGATCCTCGATCGGTCACTATCTTCGCTGGTATTCCATACATGTAGAACACCTTCCCCAAGAACTTAACTACCTCATCGGCTCCTGTTCCGACTACTGCTTCCAGCAACACGAATTTTGTCAACCCATCAATTACTGCCAAAATATGCTCCTTTCTATTCGACTTTATTAACGGTCCGAGATGATCACAGAATAATTTTTCGAATGGCCGACGCTCCGGTCGAATAACATTCGTCAGTCCTTCCAACCTTCCTGCCTTCTCCTTATTCACCATACAATCCAGACACGCTTTCAAATGAAACTCCGTATATTTCTTCATTCCCGGGAACCAGTACCTTCGTTTCAACATCTCCATCGTTTTATCTTTTCCGAAATGCCCTGCCTTATCATGATTCAGGACCAGTATATACTTCCGTTGACATTTCGGTACCACGAACAGTCTTTTCGTACCTTCTTCCTTATACAAAACTCCGTCGACCATACAGAAACCTCCAGCAAATCCTTTCTCGAACCCTGACCTCTCCTGTTCATCCTTGGCCAGAATTTTCATCCTTTTCTTACAATCCTCATCTGCCGCTTGCATTGCTCGTATCGAATTCTCCTCCGACCTGATCATCTGTACCTTAACCTCCGCTACATCAGTTGGTAAACTACCTCCTACCTCACCTGAGACTACCTCGCTTGTCTCTTCGTCTGGTTCTCGACTTAGTGCATCGACATGGCTCATCGAAGTGCCGGGCCTGTGTCTCACTTCGAAATCGAACTCTGCTATTCTATTCAACCATCGATTGAGTTGCGCTGATCCATTTTTCGCCTTGAGCGAGGCTACCGCGTTACAATCGCTGACTACCACGAACTTTTGACCGTACAGATAATGCCGAAACCTTTCCATGCTCCATACCACTGCTAGCTGTTCAAGCTTCGTCGAGTGATAGTTTCTCTCTGTGTCCGACAACTTCCTGCTCACGGCGTATACCATCCTCCATTTACCTTCTTTCTGCTGCATCAGGATTGCTCCCAATCCTACCAACGAGGCATCCGTGTGTAGTTCGGTCGGTCTTCCCGGCTCGAATCGATCCAACGATCCGTCGATGATCGCTCTCTTCAACTTTTGAAACGCTTCTGCACACTCTTGAGTCCATTCGAATTTTGCATCTTTCTTAGTCAACGCCGTCAACGGGCTTGCGATAGCTGCGTGATTCTTCACGAACCTCCTGAAGAACGTTGCCATTCCCAGGAATCTCCTGAGTGCATGCACATCTGTTGGAGTTTTGAACTCGCGTATCGCTTGTGCCTTCCTCCCGGGCTTGATACCTTCCTTCGAAATCGTGAACCCCAAGAATTGAACCGACGTCATGAAAAATTTACATTTTTCTATCCGAACCGTCAACCCCGCTTGCTTCAACGCTGCAAGAATTTCTTCGATCCGTTTCAAATGATCGTGATAGTTATCAGATGCGGTGATCATGTCGTCCAGAAATGGGAATGTTTGTTGAGTTCCTACCAGTTGCTTGACCTTCATCATCAATTCTTGGAACTTCGCTGGTGCATTGCAGAGTCCCATCATTAACACTCTCGGCTCGAAATGACCTTCGGACGTTACAAACGCTGCTTTCTCAGCCGCTTTCTTACTCATTGGTATTTGGAAATACCCCCAAGCTAGATCAAACGTCGAGTACATGTTTCTTCCACCTATCTCGTCCAGGATCTCGTCGATTAATGGCAATGGAAAATTCATTCGCACAGTCTGCGCATTCAACTTTCGATAATCTATCACCATCCGCCAACTCTGGTCCGCTTTCCTGACCAGCAAAACAGGGCTCGCGTACGGCGAATGCGATGGTACAATCATTTTCGCTTCTTTCATTTGATCCAAAATTTTTCTCAAGGCCTCTTTCTCAGGTAGTGCTAATCTATATGGTTTACATCTGACTGGCTGACTACCTTCCACCTCGTCTATATCGAATACTTCCCAGTCTGTCCTGCCTAACTCGGACATGGACGTCGCCACTACCTCTCGATATCGATTGATCAAGTCTAACAACAATGTTTCGAAATTCAGCGGAATCTCTCCGATGTTAAGCTGTTCTCTCGTGACCAATTTCAACTCCTTGGGTCTGTCGACCTCTACCTGATTCACTACCACTGTCGATTCCTTTTTCCTCAACTTAAATATATCATCTTCCGTTACAATGTTTCCTCTGGAAATCGTCGTACCTTCTTGCAACACTAATTCCGTTCTTCCCGTATTGGCAACCGGAATTGTCACTCCACCTTCTTCCAACTCATACAATGCTCCGATTCCTTCTGATCCTTTGCTCAGATCCTCTACCAATATCGTGCCTACCGTTGCCACCTTTTCGTCGTGAATTGGAATTGCATTAACAAACGTCAAAGATCTGGGCTCCAACTTCACCTTCTCCTTCAACCTCAACTTAACCTTCGCACCTTGCTGCGGTAACATGTTTGCCACCTCGCCAAATTCTTGTTTTTCGAACACCCATGCTTGGTCATCCGCCATTAGCGTGACGCAACTCCTCAACAAATCCTTTCCTAACAACAATTCTCCTTCATCCATCGCTCCCTTCGGGAGTACCGTCAGCTTCACCTTGTCTCGTTGTAAGTCGTCGACTTCGAGCTGGACTTCAGCTTGACCCAGCGGGATACAGCTTCCGCCGATCCCCCTGACGTTGCGAACCTCGCTAGCCGTCAGTGTCAGTCCAAGCGCTTCTGCTGCCTCTTGAGCAATCACGCTCACTCCGGCTCCCGTGTCCACTCGCGCCTTCCATTCCTGGCCGTTAACCCTAACAGCCTTTCGACCATCATCCTCGTCATCGATGTCGGTCTCCGGACCAACATCTTCGATTGTCACGTCTACTCTCGACGCCCGTGACTCTCCTCCGTGGTCGCTGTGGGATGCCTCGACCTGCAGCACGCGCCTGCAATCTTTTGCCTCATGTCCAATGAGCTTGCATCTTTCGCATGTCTTGCGCTCCGACCTCGGGCCGCTCGCACCCGATGTGCCGGCTGCTAACCTCATCGAGTCTAGCCAGGCTGGTGGTCGTGTCTCATTCCTCGGCGGGCCTGGTTGCCACCTTGGCTGGGGTTGATATCCGCCAGCCACCTGCCGTCTTCCATCGCTCGCATTCACCCTTCCGAACCGATCACCTGTTCTCGGATACGGGCTCCGCTCCGGACCCCTACCTTCCGAGTATCGGCTCTTCAGCTGTGGGCAATCGACCTGCTTATGTCCCTCTCTTCTGCATCCATAGCAGGTCACTCCCTGCTCGTACCTCGTACCTCTTCTATCCGTCTGCGTAGGTCGTCCTCCTCGAACCTCTCTTTCCATCTCCAACGTTTGCTTTATATCCCAAATCAACTCGGATATTGTAACATGCAACCTTCCCCTCATCTCGTGAATCAAAAACGTGTTTTCCGGAAGCAGCCCTTTCAGAACCTGATCTTTCAATTCCTCCCACTCTAAGCCTAACCTTCTACCAATCGCCTCCTTTCTTCGCGCGTATAGCTCGACATCTTCTCCTCTTTGCTGCCGAATTTTCTGAATCTCGGTCATCAAATCCATCTTTTTCTCTCTCGGAATGTACGCTCTTTCGAATTCCTCCTTGAATTCTCCGAAACTTTTCGACTTCCTTCCGTATTCGCGGAACCAGTGCTTCGCGGGACCATCCAACTTTCCTACCAACGTACTAATCGCAAATTCCCAAGACCACTTACCAGCGTCCTGAGCCATCTCCAAGTCTTCGAGCCACTCCACTGCATCTGTCACGCTCTCGTTCTTGAACCTCCGCAATGATTTCGCGGTCTCGGTCATCATCCTTGCTGGGACCTCCCGCCACGACCTCGTGGCTTCACCGCTGGCTTCCTCCTTCACCTTCTCTTCCTCCTTTTCCGGGTCTTCCACTTGGGTTTTCCTACCCAGTACCTCTTCCAACCTCTTGTCCATCACTTCCATCATCGTCTTCTGATGCTCCGCCATCATCGTCTTCATCAATTCCACCAATTGCTCCATCTTGGCACTGACGATGAGTTTGCACTTTGCGTCACTTGCAATCCACTCAACCCAGAAATCCCACCGCTGCAATGTAACAGCCTCAGTCGGGGGAACCTGGTTGGACTCTCTAGGAAGAGGGATCACACGGGATGCTTCTTTTTCACTCTTTTATTGATCTCGCATCTCGCGACTTCAGCCTCCCCGGCTGGCCGAGATGCTTCCTTCACGAAGACTCTCTTTGATCTACTCTATGTTAACGCCTCGCTTTGCCGCTAGACGGCGCTATCGTCGCATGCCGCCCTCTCTCAGGGTCTATCCAGCGATCGATCCACTATCCGTTACTCGAACCAGCGCCTCCGCCAAGCGAATTTCTCTTGGGCGCTTACAAATGTAAGGTGTTTTTCCAGGTGATTCGAATCCTCCAAGACTCGGATTGCTCCGTTCACTGCTTCTGCTTTCTTATCAAAATCGCATCGTCCTGTCCAGGGGATTGGGGTGGAGCATGCGATTCGCTTCCAGAATGCGTTCATCCGTTTCCATGGCTCCGAAGGCGGACGGTGAGTTCACGGACGTCCAGATGGCCCAACTTGCGAACATTATGGGTGAACTACTCGACAAAAAGTTTGAGAAGTACTGTGAGCACGCGGAAAAGAGAGTTGCCGCAGTCGAGACAGAGACTTCGAAACTGAAAAAAGATAATAACGGGCTCCTGGCACGCGTCTGTGCCCTCGAAGCCCAGGCCAGGAAGACCCAAGCAGAAATAATCGGCACCCCTGTCGAGCCGAAGATCGAACCCCTGGACCGAGTGCTTCAACTGGCGAGATCGGCTGGGATAGAATTGAAGCGATTACCTCCAATTTGAGCGCGAGTCAAATTGAGCGCGTATCCATAAGAGCGCGTATCACACAGGCGCTCAGATCACACAGGCGCTGAAGTCGACTCCACGCTCAAATCTATCCGGCGCTCAGATTTCTTCAGCGCCCAATTCTCATAAGCGCTCAGTCCTCTTCGGCGCTCAGATCGACTCGGCGCTCAAATTAGTTTGCGCTCAAATTGCCGGTAACCAATTGAAGCAGGATCACCTGGCTACAGTGGTGCGGACAGGAACGTTGAAGGAATTGAACGGTATTAAATGCCAGGGCATAGTGGTCGACTTCGAACGGACAGTGAACTGTGAGATATTCCTGAAGAGGGTAGGCGAACTTCGAGTGAAGAAGAAAGGTCTCACGGCGAGGATGGCGTCGTCAAAAGTCCAAGACGTTCCGATAGCAGTATACAGAAGCATCTCGAGTGAACTGAAGCGTCTGAAGTGGCTCGCAAAGCAAAAGAAGAAAGCTCTCAACTATGAATTCTGTTGGATCAGTGCTGCGGGGAGACTATGCATGAAGAAAACATCGGATAGTAAAGTGATTCCGATATCGTGTGAAGATGACCTGCTAGGGCTCAAATAGAAGCGACCGCGCACCAAGCAGAAAGTGACTGCATGGTCTAAGTTGAATCCACATACTCATTATATTCATAATGTTATCAAGTTCTCACCACACTAGTCGAAGCGCTAAACTACGCGATTTATCTTTCATGGCAGGTCAAGTTGACCTGAGGATGGAAATTTACCGGCCCGGGCGGCTACATAATCACTGGATAACGTATAAAATCAAAGCTCAAAGTCTCGGGGGGGAATACAATGGACAGCTGCACAAACGCATAAGTATACAACTCATAAATATGAGGAGCATAAGATCGAATCTAGACCTATTCATTGCCGAACTACTCGAGGAAAACGTAGAGATAATCGTATTTACTGAAACTTGAACCTATACATTTGATGAGAGTCTCAGCAGTATTGCAGGATACGAGGGGCTTTTTAAGTCAAATGATGACTACCGGTCGGGTGGCGTGGCGGTCTTTGTCACGCTGAGCACACCGGCGTTCAAGAAAGATGGTCTCGGACGGTGTGGAGCATGTGATGCGCTGATTGTGGAACTCTCTCTGGGTTTCACGAAGCTGGTAGTGGCGGCGATCTACAGATCGCCAACCATAGCAATCTTGGAGCCGAGATCGTTTATCGAGAAGGACCTTCCACAGATATACGACAGAATGGATCGTGCGAATGACTGTTTGATTCTAGGAGATATCAGTATCTGCATCAGGGAGTCGACACAGCTCGCCCAGGAGTACTTGGATCCGATGAGTGCATTGGGACGCACGTGTTTGAACGGAAACACAGCAACACGAGACAGCGAGAGGGGAGGCAGCACAATTGATCAGGTGTTCGCAAGGCTCCGACGCATACACGCCTTTGACATGAAAGTCGAAGACGCTCGGGGTGTTTCAGATCACAGACTTATCAACCTGAATCTGTATGGTCAAGCAATAGAGAGAAGACTCGCGAAGGGCAAGCAAATCAAAACTCTCGACTACAACAAGATTATTGCCGCACTGAGAGCGTACGAGTGGAGTGAATATTAGGAGACGAATGATCCAGACACACAGGCGACATACCTCATCAGACGATGCCGGGAGGCGATTGAAACTGGATCAACGCTGCTATGGGCGAAACCTCGATTTGTGCCAATCAGAGACTGGATGAACCCGGGCTTGGTCAAAGTGGTCCACACCAGACGATGTCTGTATCGGAGATTCCGGATAAAGAAAACAAAGGAATCGCAGATATGCTACCAATCATACGACAAATGGCTGAGGAGAATCCTCAGGAAAACGAAAGACGAGTTCTACCGGGAGAAACTGAGAAAGAGCGAGTCGGACGTGAAGGGAACGTGGGATACGTCAACTCGTACGTCAGGGGAAAAGTGGCAAGGGTACTATTGATCCAGATTTGTTGGGTGTCACAGTCGATGAAATCAACGACTACTTCGCAAAACTTGGCCCAGATACAGTGGCAAATGTGCAAGTGGAGGTTGATCCAAAGAAGAACCTGACTCCTCAACGACCAACTTTCTTTTCGAGTTTCCAGACCCCCTCCACATTCGAAGTCGAGAAAGCCATAAGAGAAATAGATGAGGGGAAAGCGGGACATCATAACGACAGCGAGATATCCGGATGACCTGAAAATCTCGGTACTCTATCCTGTGCACAAGTCCGGCTCTGTCCTGGAAATGGGTAACTATCGACCCTTATCGCTGTTATCGGTCTTGAACAGAGTCATCGAGAAATTCCTCGCAGATCAGCTCTGCACAGCTCTTGAGGAAAGAAATCTCCTGCATCCAATTCAGTTCGGCTTCCGACGCGGCCGAAACTGTGAGCAGGCTGCCTTTCACCCAGGGCCGGCCCTTGGGGGGGGCAACCCGGGCGGCCGCCCGGGGCGCCACGGTTTCAGGGGCGCCTGGTTTTTTTTTTGAAGGGGTTGACTGATAGGGGAAAGAGCATCGCTACACCTGGTCTCCTTTTCCCGAAATTCGAAAACGGAAATCGTGAGACAACTATGGGCGCCATTCTCAAGTACTCTCCATACTTCATAGAGGAGTTTGCTTCGAATTTGTCGAGTCCTATGAAGTTCTCTCAGTGCTCCTCGATTCGAGATCAAGTCACATCGTCGCTTCCCATTGCGAATGAGCGGCTCAGGATGATGGTATTCCTCGTCAGTTTTCAGAGCATAAAATTGTCCACTCAAAAGATTGATGCTCGGAAAAAAAAACAACAGAAAAAGGCTAATTGATCCATAGAACAACTCAGCATGCGAGGGGAGAGAAGGCGGCAGCATGCCTCGCAAGAGGGGGCGCCTGGAGGACCTTCGCCCGGGGCGCCGTCAGACCTAGGGCCGGCCCTGCTTTCACCTGACAAAGGCGTCGTCGACGGCACTAGAAAATGGCACGCACTGCGCTGCCATCTTCTTCGATATTAGTAAGGCATTCGATACGGTTCCTCACCCAAATTTCGCTCCATTGTTATTTAGTATCTTCATAAATGATTTGTTAGAAGAACCCATGGAGGCGGGGGTGCTATCATTCGCCGACGACACGACGCACAGTGGGCCAGAAGTGGCAAAAAGTCCTTCCCCCCTCCGTAGCGATAAATTTCCCTTGGATTGTGATCTGGGAGCTTGAATGTGATCGGAGTCGTCGCTTTTCTGTGTTGAGGGGGATTTCGAGGTCAACAACGAAGTAGCAACACTCTCGAGATAATGCCGATAATACAGAGCCAGCGCTCGAGCGGAACTGCGGAAAACGCGGGGGCTTGATCAGACACCACGAAAAACGCAGTTTGAGCGATTCCAAATGGAATATCTTTTGAGGTGGCAGCTAGTGGCAGCTGGAACGAATTTTGTCGTTCACTACGAAGTCTTAGAAGGCTAAAAAAACCTGCAGGAGAACAGCGGTAAGCGGCGGTGATTCTGTTTCTAAGGTAGATACATATTCCTATACTTAAGGTCCCATAGGAATACCGAAAAATCGGCTTCCTAGTATGGGAAACGGTGTCTCAACACAGAAAAGCGACGACTCCTATCACATTCAAGCTCCCAGATCACAATCCACGGGAAATTTATCGCTACGTAGGGGGGAAGGACTTTTTGCCACTTCTGGCCCACTGTGGCGACGTTGGTCTTGAGCCATCCGAGCATGGAGGTCCTGGCGACGGAAGCAACAACATGCTCGACTCGTCTCTATGGCTGGATGCACGATAACGGCCTATGTAGTGTTGAACTCGAAAAAAACGAAGTGCCTCCTATTCAGCGGGAAAGCGAATACCCTGACATTCCAGATCCATAACCCGTCATGCCAGGACCAGGCAGGCTCGTGCCAGTGTGGAGAGATCGGTAACTCCACCACATAAGTTTTTGGGACTGCATCTCGACGGAAAACTTAAGTTCAGTCAGCACGTTGACGAGGTGTGCGCAAAGATGCGAAGGAACTGGCCGTTCTAGCGAGATTGCGATCGACGTGTACTCAGGAATTTTTTTAACATGAATGCACAGCATCCCGAAAATTCCTCGTGGGTCTCCGCGCGATGGAAATGGTCACCGTCCGATTCGGCCCCCCCCCCCCCCTTTGATTCTAAATTGCATTTGCGAGCGCGTAACTGACTCTAATGTGTCGAACAATATATACAGTGAACCCCCGTTTTATGCGGTTTCCGCATCCGCATAAAACGAATTTTACCGCATAAAACGGGGGTCGGCCAGAGAACGCCAGAATTGCTTCCCAGACTTCGTGTTGATAATCCGGCAGACTACAGTGAGTAATCTCGAGCGATATCCCGAGCTCTGAATGCATTCAGACTTCCTAAGCCCAGTCGGGTCTTCCATGGAGTCGATTGCAAATCTTTCCTGGTCCTGAAAGCACTGTTAGAGGAAGAGTTCTAGAAACGAGTTGCGTGTGAGCGGTAGTGAATTTTTCCAGATAATCGAGAGCCGGCGGAAAGGTAATCATTCATTATACTGATGCCTATGTTATAATTACGTGATAATTATCTAGGATGGCAATTGCCGTCTTGAGAACATCATCCGGAAGCCCCCTGTCAGCCAGAATCTGCAATTGATCTACAATGCTGATAGCACGTCCCTGTCGCTCAACTCTCGTTGCATTCGTAGCTCCTTCGACTCCTGATCTCGTCGTGGCGGTCATTCCCATCCACTTCAAGCGAAGGTTCGACTTGCACTTCAAGACACACACGCGATGGAGCTCCCAACGCTCTTCTTCTTCGCGAAGAGCTCAAAATATCGCTCGAGATTCCTTCATGTAGTCTCCAAACGCTCTTCTTCTTCGCGAAGAGCTCAAAATATCGCTCGAGATTCCTTCATGTAGTCTCCCGGACCATCAACACGAAGTCTGGAAAGGAATTCTGGCGCTTTCTGGCCGACCCCCGTTTTATGCGGTAAAATTCGTTTTATGCGGATGCGGAAACCGCATAAAACGGGGGTTCACTGTATCACTGAATTCGCTCTTATTTCCAACTAGAATGTCTACCCGTGCTCCGTGTACGATATTCCGTGTTTCGTTATCTGGAGCAAACACGTATAGATTATTTGGAGACCCCACGCGAGGGAACGCGACGTAGAGTTGACCGTGAGAGAAACATTGTGAAGTTAGGTTCACTCCGCAGTATCGTATGGACTGTCCTTGTGATTTGTTGATTGTCATGCTGTAAGCCAATCGAATGGGCAGTTGAAGTCTTCTGAAGCTGAAGGGAAGATCGGACGGTGTCAGTGGTATGCGCGGAATGAAAACTGTCTCTCCTTCACCGACACCTGTGAGGATGGTCGCTTGCAGTGAATGGGCAAACAGAGCTTTGACGCTCAAGCGAGTTCCGTTGCAGAGCTTTGGAGGCAGGATGTTACGCAACAACATCACCGGACAGCCGATCTTGAGTCGCAATGAGTGCGGGGGCAAACCATGGGGATTCTGTGAGTTCAGAAACTCGACGGGATAGTTTACGGCGTCGTCTTTTTCTGAGGTTGTGTCGATAGATTTGTAGTGCATAGAGGTACCGGGGATCGCATCGAGGAGACGGGCGTTTATATCATCCACGTCTTCGTTCCGAGGAGCCAGTATGGCTAGTTCGCATAGCCATTCCGGATTGAGAAAATTCGATCGCAGGTTTGGATAGATTTCACCAATTAGTTCTGTGAGTGAATCCACCGATACACAGACTTCAGAATCCAATTTGATCGCCCCGTTCGCGTTTGTGCGTCGTCTACCCTCTCCGATTGCTAAGAGGTTTTCTGCGAATTCCTCGGCACCTGCTTCGTCGGCGATAACATGCATGTTCTTCCGTAAATGAATCATTTTCGCATGACGCCATAAGATCGATGATTTCAAGCAAGCGTTTATCTCGTCGGTCGGTGTCGCTCGGGGGATCACCGGCAGTATTTGACGGAAGTCGCCACACAGCAAAACTGACACGCCTCCCATGAGGCTTTTGTTTTCTCTCAAATCTTGCAGAGTTCTGTTGAGCGCTTCTAGGGATTTCTTATGTGCCCTAGTGCACGATCAGTTCACAGGCTCGGAGTACTCGCGCTTGACCGCCCTGTTTACTGATATTACAAACCGGAAAGTCTTGCCCGGCAATATTCAGAGGTAACTTGAGGGCGGCATGGGCTGTCCGGCCTCCGACTATGAGCGTTGCAGCAATGCCGGACGACGCCATCGCTAGAGCGATGTTTCCTTGGGATCTGATTTCGGCCAGAACCTTTGTCAGGAATGTCTTCCCTGTGCCTCCAGGCGCATCGAGAAATATGATTCCAGGTTGTTCATTGCGCACTCTTCCCACGATAATGTTGTACGCAGCCCTTTTGTTGGGAAAACGCTGTCGGAGACCTAGTCGAAAGGAGGACACGACTGCTGGGGTGTCGCCTAGCCAGTGAACCGACTGCCGCAGTGTGCGGCCTTTTATTGAGAATTCCCTAAACTACAGCTACACTAGAATCACGCCACGGCCACGTGACGCGTCTAGACTCCGCGGCGTCTTTAAGCCGGGTACAGGTTTCCAGATGGATACAATGTATCCATAAAGGCCAAGGCCAAATGGGAAACCGACGGGCTTGCCGCCCCGTATTCTCAACATCCTGTCTTTTCCCATTAGCCGTTCGCCTCCACCTCGGGTGTAGGTTGCCTGTAGTTCGGATTGTGAAATACATCCACTTCTTCGTCTACCAACTCTGGTCGGAGTTTCCGAATCGCTACCCTGCCTAAGATGAACAATATGACTATCGCGTTCGATGTCCAACCCAAGTCCATCAGCACCTTCAGTCGGGTGCAGTCCTCTCTTACTATGGGCGCTACGGTTGGCGAGCTTGGACAGACCTTTCGTTTGAATTCTCCCCAAATATCACCTCCTCCTCTTGGGGGTTCCTCAGATCTCAAGCAGGCTACGGTGCCACTCATGCGTGCGAGACAATCCTCGCCATTGCAACACCTGGTTACGAAATCTCCGTTTCCCACCGAGATGGTACACGCGTTCTTCTGTCCTGTACAGGACTCTCCACAATCCTCGTATTGGAAATAGTCATGATCGGCCGCTGTTGCAACAGCAACATGAGCAGTACAGCTCTCATTCCATTGTCATTCCCATCGCCACTCTCAATCGGCGGAATCTCTGTTTAGTCAGACTTTTCGTTCCTAAGTCTGCGAGATTTTTCTCTGTTCGTACGTGCTCGAATAGCACTTCTCCTCTCTCGAACTTTTCACATATGAACTTGTATTTCACATCAACATGTTTGACACGTTTGAAGAACTCTGGGTCCTTGATTAGTCTGTGAGTGCTGATCCATTATCGATTTTGATTACAGGAGTGATTTCCTTTCCAATGTCTCTGAACAATTGTTTCAACCACAAAGCTGTCTTTGTGGGCTCTCCCGCAGCCAAGAATTCCGCCTCTGTGCTACTCAAAGTCACGACCTTTTGAAGATGCAGCTCCAGATGATTGGGCCGTCGTTGTATGTGAACAATTGAATATGCGTGAATATGCAGAAGAATGCGTATGTGAATGCCGAGGAAGAACGTCAGGGGCTTTATGGACAATCCAAAGATGCCATCCAAGGAGGCGAAGAAGTTGTCGATGTGGTTCGGGGACGGTGCACTGATGATGCCGTCGTCCACATAATGACAAACGTAGACTGATGCTCCGTTTTCAGTTTTTGTGAATAGGCAGCCGTCCGCTGCACTTTTCATGAATCCAAGTTTTGTCATCTTCACATCGAATTTGCCTTTGAACGCCCGTGGTGACTGGCGTAAAGGCCCATTTACACTTGTTCCCTTTGGATGATCATCCGCAGTCATCCTCCAAAAAGACGAATGTAAACTGCCGTTCATCCCCCGTTCATCCGAAATGATCATCCAAAGTGAACGAAGAGCGGATTTCTCCTGGGGCTAAATTTTGGATGAACGCGGCGATCATCCGAGGCTACCCTCTCCCTCCAGAGCCAATGCGCGCGGGCTCAACGGAGTCCGGTAAGTCCGACGCTTGGACGCTGGAGCTGTAAAAAGCAAAATGCCCTTCAGAGGATGGAAATATTCGGACATGATGCCCTTCCTAGAGGCTTATCGAAGTCAGGACTGTCTGTGGAATATTTCTAGTCCACGATACAACAAAAAGCCGTTGCGGGACAAGGCCGTGGAGGCTATGGTCGAGATCTTGGGACTGGACGGGTTGAGCACGCACGACGTTCTCGCAAAGATCAAGACCGTCAGGACTCTTTATGCTTGCGAGTTGGCAAAGATCCGGAAACCGGAGACCAGTGGAGCAGGAGTGGACGAAGTTTATAAACCAAAGCTCTTCTGGTTCAGCACCGCGGATTCCTTTTTGCGGGGCGTCTGCCAGGCGAAAGCAAGCTCATCGAATTTAAAGGTTAGTACTTAATTCCCATTTAAGCTTTTAAGGTTAGCTTGCTGCAAAGCAGCCAAACTTGGCTAGGAGGAACAGCTTCAAATCATGTTCGTCTGCCAAGGAACCGTGTCTGTGGTCACGAATCGCGTGGCGTAGTCTTGCCGCGTGGTGCTGGCAGCTTTGGAATGGTTCCTGCTCCGGGATCGAGGGAGGTCGTTGAGACCACCTCTAGCGATGCCAGCGACGGTTCCCGGGATGAGCCGACCAGCTTCCCAATCCTCAGTGGTCACCATGTCATTTTGTATAATATGTAAGGAGCGGAGGGCGTCGAGGTTTTTCGCAGCCAGTTATGGAGGGCGCATGTGGTCTTAACGAGCTGCTCCGTGGTTTCTAGAGCTGACGGGATAGGCTTCTCGTAGATTCGAAATTTCGATGCTAAAATCCCGAAAGCGTTCTCAACTACACGGCGCGCCCTTGACAGCCTATAATTGAAAATTCGCTAGGTTTCATTCAGTGGACCACAGCGTGAGAAGGGCTTCAACAAGTTCGTGCGTAAAGGGAAGGCGACGCCCGCCACAAAAACTCCTCGGTCCGGTATTTGCAGCGCGTTGCTCTGTAAGGCCTCGTTGAAAGTTGAGTTGGAAAAAACCGCGGCATCATTGACTCTTCCATTCCTTCCTACGTCGATGTAGAGGAAGTTGTAATTGGCGTCGACAACGGCGAACAGAATGGTACTGAAATGTTTCTTATAATTGAAGTATTCCGATCCGCTGTGTGGCGGACACTTGATGTTGACGTGTTTTCCGTCCATAGCCCCGCAGCAATTGGGGAAGTTCCACATGGTTTCGAAATCCCGCATGATAGCGTCCCACTGCTCTCTCGACTGCGGTACCTGATAAACAATGAAACTCGCGTTTATCTGTGTTGTCCTTGCAGAGAACTGATGTGCCAGCCGTGACGGCACCTCCAAGCCCAGAGGGGAGCGGTTCTTCGGAGGAGCTCTCCCAAGAGCAGCGGCTCTCTGAGACGGAGCAGGAGCCCGCAGCATCGGTCCCTCCGGATGCTCCGGCTTCGCACTCCACACAAGTTCCGCGTCCGGCCTCCGAACGCAAGCGGAAGCGTGCTCCAACGCCAGCGACCTCCGGCCTCCAGGAAGCCATCTCTGAGCTGCGAACCATTTCTTCTGACAACCAGAGGACGACGAGGACGCATTTCGATCTATTCTGTGACAGCCTCGCGTTGCAGCTCAATTCGATGCCCCGCGAAAGGGCCCTCCTTTGTCAACAGGATCTCGAACGCGTGATGACCACTGACAAGGGAAGTTTCAGAATTGTACATCGCCGATTCGAACCAGATAGGGTGGGATTTGTAGGTCTACTTGAGACTTGAAAAACCGCCCATGGAACATATTCCCCTTTTTGCGCCGTTCGCGAAATAGAGCGCCTTGGGAATCTGAAATTTTAACATGGGCTCCTATGGGAGGGGTCTACGACACTTCGGCGCTGCCGTTTCGGCGCGGCCATTTCGGCGCCGCCGTTTCGGCGCTGCCGTTTCGGCGCGGCCCTTTCGGCGCTGCCGTTTCGGCGCTGCCATTTCGGCACCGGCCGTTTCGGCGCCGACCATTTCGGCGCGGCATTTCGGTGACCGCATCGCCGAAATGGTCGGCGCCGAAACGGCCGGTGCCGGAATGGCAGCGCCGAAACGGCAGCGCCGAAAGGGCCGCGCCGAAACGGCAGCGCCGAAACGGCGGCGCCGAAATGGCCGCGCCGAAATGGCAGCGCCGAAGTGTCGTAGACCCCTATGGGAGCCTATCGGGCCCATGAGAGCCAAGCTCCCGTAAGTTCTGGAAATAGCTGTGGAAGCGCGCCACTCCACGGTAGCGCCACCACAGGTCTGTTCCGACCGTTTTCAAGGACATCGTGGACCGTTTGCATGACAACATATGTGTTCTGTACGTCGACTCGTGGGAAGGCCACACGGATCAGGAACTCTACAGCATCCCGGGAAAGAACGTCATGGTGTAAGTCTTCCCAAAAGGCTCAACGAGTATCGTGCAGCCTCTGGATCACTGTTGTTTTCGACTCTGGAAAGATTTTGCGAAGAGACTTACTGAACATTGCTTCATGTTCAACTTCCGCGTGGATCAAAGGAATGACATTCTACGCATGCATTCGTTGATACAAAATCAATTCCGGAGTCCGCAGTTCCGACCTCATTGACTATGTGCTTGGCGGCTCGGCGGATTCGACGTCCCCGCAGTGCCGTTTCCGACCATGTCCTAACTACTTTTCGAGTTCGACAGCGGTTGCGGGGCGCCTACGTGTATTCGAGCAGCATTTATCTGATTCGCGCGCGGCCAGAGAATCCTGTGCAGTGGCGTAGCGAGGGGGGGGCCGCGTATAACGAACCATGTTTTCGGACATAAAAAACCTCAGAACTCAGCGTGGCGATGAGAGATGTAGGTTCTGGGACTGTTTCATGGTAGATCTCCTTCCGATCAACTATGGAACATTTTCAGAAGATGCATTTTCAATCACACACGCTGAGTTCTGAGGTTTTTTATGTCCAAAAACATGGTTCGTTATACGCGGCACTTTAGGGTATCCAACCGCCCCCCCATAACACAGAACCGCCCCCCCTCCGTAGAGCAACGGAAGCGGAAGAACGGAAATAAGACATGGTTCCAATGAATTGACTGAATGGTGATATTGTCGAAAGACAACCCTCGTAGACAAAGGGACTGACAGCTTTTATACCATAACGTGATTTGTCACTGTCAACATTTCCGTGAAGTGATCCGAATGGGATCGTCATTCGATAAAAGGAACCTGATGGTATTCAAAAACGATTCTGGTTCTCGGAAAGAGAAATGGCTGGAACAAAGAGGAAACTTCCAGAGGATGTGGAGGGGGGAGGGGATACGTGTAGAGGCGCAAAAATGTCGAAGAGGGGGCCATCTATCGAGGAATCGAAGGTCGGTTCCTGCCCTGGCCCATTGAAGTTGAAGACCATCAAGGATGGGATCTTGAAAACCTGGGAGAGGGGTCAAAAGATTGGGACACTCCTGATAGCATTCGTAACGGACGGGAAAGAAGATATCAAATTTATTGCGTTCAATGAGGTGGCCGGGGAACACGTCACCAAGTTCAAAACCAACGAAAATTTGGCTATTGAAATGTTCGAGTGTCAAACCTGTAAACCGTTATATCGGTCTACGTCGAGCAATTTCGAAATCCTCCTGAATAGAAATTCAATCGTGACGGGTTCACCAGTCGATGTCACGATGGAGTTGGACCCAATCGATGATTGGATGAAGTTGACTCAGGTTTCCACACAGTCTGAGGGCTCCATCGTCAATGTTTGTGGAATCTCGACTGGTATTACCGAAGTAAGAGACTTGGTGAGGAAATCGGACGGTAAAAGTGTCAAGAAAAGAGACGTTCGGTTAATCGATGAAGGTGACGTTCCATTAACCGTCGCGGCTTGGGAGGGTTCGGGAGACTCTCTAGATCGGTCCGTTCGTGCCTCGGAAGCTGCCTCCAGCCGGGCGGCATCGTCTCACAGATCATATCACTGCCCTTCTCGATAATCTTCCCTTTGATTCAGATGACGCTTCGTCCCAAGCTACTCGTGCCAAACTGGATACATCAGACGCATCAGACGCGACAGGATTCTGACTGAGACTCGTATCGCTTCGTCTGGCGATCCCAAGAACTTCTTCCGATACGCACGCAGTCGAATAGGGGGGAAGCAGGGAGTATCGGTGATCAAAACCAGAGACGGCGTGGTTCACACATGTCCTGAGGTAAACGCCGAGCTGTTTGCTGAGCATTTCGCATCTATGTTTGTGGAAGATGACGGGTCACCGATTCCGTCTATGAAGGGGGCTGAGTCCTCGGTTGGACTCCCTGACTTCGATCTTGACGAGGTTACAGTGTACGAAACGCTGCGCTCGATGGGGAATAAGCTGACTGTCACTCCCGATGGTCTCCCGCCGCTTTTCTTTTCGCGTGCCGCGCTTGGTCTGGCCCGTCCCTTACAACTCATCTACAATCTTTCACTCCGCTCCGGCAAAATCCCGAAGGCCTGGAAACGCGCGTTTGTTACACCCGTCTTCAAAGCGAAGGGCTCCAGGATGGACCTTAACAACTACCGCCCCATTTCGATCACAACCGTGGCCAGTAAAGTGCTTGAGAAAATCCTTGCCGACAGGATACTCCGCCATTGTGAGAATAATTCACTATTGGACCCGCACCAGTATGGCTTCCGACAGAAGCGTTCAACTGATATCCTCCTCACGTCAACCTTCGACCAGTGGATCACTGACTTCAATGACCGGGCGGCTAGAACTGATGTTATCTTTCTAGACTTTAGAGCGGCTTTTGTAGTGGTTAATCACCGCTTTCTGGTGGACAAGCTTCGTAGGTATGGAATCTTTGAGAAACTCTGTGCGTGGTTCGCATCCTTCCTGGAGGACCGCCTGTTTCGCATTAGAATCGGGGACTCTTATTCCGGGTGGCGGACCGCCTGCTCTGGGGTACCCCAGGGAAGTTGTGTTGGCCCGCTATTATTTTTGCTTTATACTTCTGACCTTCGATTCGAGTTAACCAAGGGTGTGTCGCATGCAGCGTATGCGGACGATACCCAAATTTTTGCCAACGTTGCTTGTGAGGGAGGGCATGCGGCTCTCCAATCATCCCTTCTGAACATTGAGGACTGGACCTGTCACTGGAAATTCCAGCTCTCGCCGTCGAAGTCTGCGACTGTTCACATTCTTCACAACGAACCCTACGCATATAGCATCTTCGGAGAAGCGATCCCGGAGCTTTCCCGGGTACGCGACCTTGGGGTTCTTCTTTCGTCCGACCTCAAACCTGAGGCCCATATCCGTGAGTCCATTGCGCGGGCCAGCCGTACCGCCAACTCCGTCATTCGTGCATTCGACTGCCGTATTCCGTCCGTGTACATCAAGGCCTACCATGCGCTTGTCCTCCCCATCCTACTCTACGAGTTGGAAGGAGTTCACGAAAAGCCTAGAGCGAAGAGGAATATCACCGTACTTGAGAAGAATAATAGACTCCTACCTCTCGGACCGATGGGTCACATACAAGGCCGTATTTCCCATTAGGCCGACTAGGCCCGGGCCTAGGGCGGCAAATTCCGGGGGGCGGCAGGATCTGGAGGGGAGTCACGAGTCTCCCATCCGATTTCCTCCAGCTCCGTGTCCAGCTTTTGTTAAGTCGATCCCGCATCGATCTCTCGATCGACCGAACAAACGAAGATTTCCGTGATAGCCGGCTCAGACATAACCTCGCTCGAAGCTCAGCATTCGCTTTGATAGAGCATAGTCATATTTGATCATTCAAATTAAGGGGAAGAATCGTCTTCTAGTTGGAGAAACTCGTACTCATATTTTGTTAGTTCCAGCCTCTTCGAAGGTGGAAGAGGAGGGGAGGGAAAGGAGTTCCGGAGAGGGGGGGCGGCAAATTCTCCGGGCCCAGGGGCGGCGAATTCCTTAATGCGGCCCTGGTCACATATGAAGGCAAGATGCACAGGATGTCAGCGGGTGTTCCACAGGGGTCGGTCCTAGGCCCGACACTGTGGAATGTCGCGTATGACGATGTACTTCGACTGAATCTTCCACAAGACGCCCTGACGATAGCGTATGCAGATGACTTAGCGCTATGGGTGAAGGCGGAAACTACAAGGGAACTTGAGACAAAGGCGAACCAAAGCCTCCAGATCATAGCGGACTGGATGAGCGCATCGGAAATAGAACTGGAACCCTCGAAGACTGACGCAGTTATGCTGATTGAAAAAAGGATAGGCCATAGAGCGAACCCACCGAAACTGCAGGGCCATGAAATAAAACTGACTAAACATGTCAGATATCTAGGAATCCATCTACAAAAGAGCTTCACATGTATACATCACATCAAAATGGCGGCAGCGAAAGCCGCGAAAGCAGCCACAGAGATCGGAAGGATACTACCGAGGACTCACGGAGCAAACGAGGAACAAAGACGAACCCTAGCAACAGTAGCGGAATCCATTGCTCTATACGGGGCCCCGATATGGGTCCGGTGGGCAATGAAGAAGCCAGGCAACCGACGGGCGCTAGAGAGCGCTCAAAGAAAAATGGGAATACGCATAACAAGATGTTACAGGACGGTCTCGACGGAGGCCGTCCTGGTCCTCGCAAGAACGACCCCATGGTCGCTTCTCGCAACAGAAAGGTCAGAAATATACGAGCTACGCAACGAAAGCGAGGGAACCGAGTCAAACAAAACAGAATCGGATATCAAAGCTGAAACAATGGAGAAATGGCAGAAAAGATGGGACGCCAGTGAGAAAGGGACATGGACTAGAAAATGTGTCCCGGACTTGAACAAATGGTGCGGGAGGAGTTTCGGCGAACTCACATAGTACACGACGCAAGTGCTAACAGGACATGGAAATTTCGGATCCTATCAAAGAAGATTCAATCTCAGACCAGAAGAGTCATGTATATACTGCAACAGCGGAGCAACAGATGATGTCAACCATACGATATTGGAGCGCACGGCATTCGACGAACAGCGGGAAGGACTGAGCGCAGCGGACATCCCCGCACTCGTAGCAGAAATGCTGCAGTCTGAGGACAGATGGAATCACATTACCCACAAAGTCAACGAAATCATGCGAAGGAAAGAAGAGCTTGAAAGGGAGAAGAAGGGAGCGGACCGCGCCGGCAGAAGCAGCAACGAACGCACCAATGTATAAACTGTAAATAATTTCGCTTTTTCCGAAGTAATGACTCTTCAGTTCCGGAATTAGAGTAAATGAACTACTATATTTAAAAAAAAAAATTGTTGAGATCTTCGAGGAGGCCTTCGGCAATCACCCTTAGTGCCGCTCGCACGGTCTCCTTCTTCCTTAACGCCCTCGACATTTCTCCTCGGGTTCCGACCTTGGTACGACTGCACGGCACTTGTGAGTTCTACGTTGGTCCTAGTTGACCGTTGCTCAGCTTTTCTCTGGTGTGCAGCCGACTTTTTGAGGAACAGGTGTAAACAGAGGATGATCACTCTGGACGATCATCCGCTCTCTTTCATCGGATGATCATCCAGCGTGATCATCCACAGTGAACTAGTGTAAATGGGCCTTAAGCCGTACAGGCTCTGAAGGAGACGACATTTTCGTCCTGTGTTGTCATCAAATCCTTCCGGTTGATCCATGTAGATTTCGTCTTCCTCTAGTTTCGCCAGGAGGAAGGCCGTTCTCACGTCGAATTGTTTCAGGTGTATCCTCTTCTCCGCACTCAATGCCAGGAGAAATCTTATGGTATCAAATCTCACAACTGGCGAAAATGTCTCGTGGAAGCCGACGCCGGCTTTTTGGTTGAAGCCCTTGCAAACGAGACGTGCACGGTGACGTTCGATCTCTCCTTTCGGGGTTGTCTTATATTTGGAGACCCATTTGTTCGGAATTGCCCTGCGTCCTTCCGGCAATTTTGTGAGCTCCCATACGCGATCTTTTCTCATTGTTAGAATATTTTAGACCAGGCGGCCTCCGGCCGTCGGTTGCGCCCCTCAGGTGGGGGCGACCGCGCTTCGCGCGGTCGCCTCGTCCTGTCCCCTGAGCAGTGTTGGCCATTCTGCTGTGAAGCGCGAACGCAGTGATAAACTCATCAGTGCAGTAGAAACAGCAGTGAGGTTCTCAATGAGGTTCGACTTATTTGCTCAAATTTTATCCGTTCAGGTTGTGCTGCGGTATCTCCATCCTTAAAGGATAGGGAATCTATCATAGGATAGATTCTCCCCGGTGTGCTGAAACGTTCACTGTCAAGAATGTAGCGAGGCCGTTTCGGATGTGGGCTCAGTAGTCGGAATCTTGCGGCGCCCGCCACCGACGCGCCGTCGGTTTCTCTTTTAAACGCGGTTGGATTGGTCTGGGATCAAACGCTGTGGATCGCCCTGAAATCGTACGCCGAAGATTGCGTGAGGTGACGACTGGAAAGCATGCCAGCGCGACGTTGGCGTCAGCTGAGAACAGTGTTGTCCGCGGAACAGTTTCCAGCAGCTGAGCCGCGTTCGAGCGACTCCGCGGTCAAGTAGAGCCGGCGCTTTTGCTGAATTTCAAATATCAATACGTTTATTTCACCGAAGATCGGTATGAAAAATGGTTATGTAAGATGGTTGGGGGGGGGGGGTTGCCGTGTCAGGATTTACGATTGAAACCAGAGATCTTCTCTCTCTACAGTGTAACAGGTGATAGCAGCTGCTGCCCTCCCCACAAAATTTACAAATGCACAATTCGCTTGGCTCATGAAAGCCTTTCCGGGAACAAGCCAGGTGATGAAAGCCGTGGGCCGCGAAGCGAGTGTTGAGGTGACGGTTTTCGCTGAAGCTCTCTTTCCAGCGCTCTGTCGTCATTGCTGGGGTTTGGAAGAAGTCTGGTTCGATTTCCGTCATCTTTCGGCGGAATTCGCTCTGGTACTTCTCGTATTCGGGGGTGGCGGGTAGACCAAATCGATCCCGTAGCTCCTCGGAGAACCTGGGCGTCTCGGCCATCAAGAATGTCTTCAGGTTACTGGCATTCGATGGGAGACATAGGGCTCTTTTGAGAAAGGTTGCCTCCGATCTGTCCAGCGTTCTGAAATCCGCGGTTTTCAGATGTTTCCACGTCAGTGTTATTCCGTAGGACGCCATTGGTGCTACTTTCAGGTCGAAGAGCGCAAGCACGGTCGGGAGGGAGAGCAGATGGGGCGACTTTATCTCTCTCGACCCTATGATGGCTTTCTGAATGCGCTCTTCCGTGTGTTCGCCGAAAGCTTTTCCGTTGGTTGGGAAATTGATCCCGAGATAGTTGAAGCGACAAACTCGATCTCAGATCCTCCGAGGAAAAAATGGTCGTCTCTCGCGAGTCTTCCACCATATCGGAATTTCAAAGCGACGGTTTTCTCGACGTTTATCTTGAGGTGTAGTTTCTCCGCCTCCCTCCGGAGCATACCGAGCGCCTGTTGCGTTTTGAACCGATTCGGTCCGTACAGAACTAGGTCGTCCGCATACATCAGTACGCTAACCTGGCTGTACTTCTCCCGGATCAGACGGGGCAGGTCTCCCACGAGGACCGCAAATAACACTGGACTAAGATTGTCGCCCTGCGGGTAACCGGTGGTCTGCGCAAACGGGTCGTGAAGAGAAACTCCATCGTCCAGGAATATTCGATTCGATTGGAGGATTCTCGCGAGTAGACGAAGAAATCTTCTCGGGACGCCGACGGCCGACAGTTTCTGAAGCACCAGGTCTCTGGAACCTGTATCGAAAGCTGCGCGGAAATCCACGAAAATAGCATATTGATTTCCTCCTGGCTTGTCCAAGGCGTTCTCGATATCACTCAGCAGAATCTCGCAGGCTGTGATTGTGCTCGTGCCCGGACGGAAACCGTGTTGCTCTTCGGGCAGGATGTCGAGTGCTTCGAGAAAGGAAGTTAGCCGTTTTGTCAGGAGTCCAGCTAAGAGTTTGTAGGGGCAACACTTTTTCGCGATTCCCCGCCATGAGGATGTGCTGAGGGGGTCGCCCTTCCCCTCGGGTATCACCATCAGCTCGGCATCGTTCCACTGTGTCGGGAGCTCCGCTCTTCTGAGGCATGTGTTAAACAACGCTGTCCAACACGGGGCTAGATCTTCGGCCTGGCGGATGAACTCGTTCCGGACTGTTGAGACGCGACTGCCCTTCGGTGGTTCGCGTGCTCTCGGAGACCGTGAAATCTTGAGACTGTGCGGAGCCGATCCCGAGCTCATTAGCGGGAGCATCCCAGAAGGCATTCACGCTCCACACACGACTTGAGATGCACAAGATGCAGCACTGGGATTCTAGCTAAGAGATCGAACCCCAGTGCTTACCCTGAGACAACAATCTGTAGACATAGGGTGCCATGTAGGTATAGCCATTTAGTTAGGTCCCTTCTTTCCACCGCAGTGTCTAGATCCCTTTATAAACCGCAGCATAGACATGAATAAACTACTGTCCACTATCAACGTCTTCAGTACGAGTCTTCAGATCTCTGCCTAGAGAAGAGCAAGTGCCTGTGCATGTTCCTGACTAGCTAGTGTGCGCCTGAGTTGCCAACAGCTCACAACTCAACACGTTATCAGCTCGTTTTGGCTCAACACCTCATCGACCGCAATTTAACACTCCGCGGTGTTAGTCCAGGATCGTGCTTCCTTCTCCGGACAGGAAGTAAGTATCTAGCTCGTACAAGTGGGCAGTCACTTTCTGGCTGCGTGCTTCCCAATCCCCCTCATGAGTTCCTCCTCTCGAAGTGACTCCAGTGAGTTCATTTACTTGCCATCTCCCTCAGTCACGATCGACATGCCGGGAGACAACAATCCTCACTGCTTTCCCCAGGCTGTTGGAGCGCCTTTGTCGGCGGATGCACCGACGGCCTCCACCAGCTCCTCCAAACTCAGCAACCTATCCCATGTACGCCTTGATTCGGCTGGAAAAAATTACGTCGCTTGGAAGACAGTAATTGAAGTTTTGCTGACTTCCGAAGGCAAATGTTATGAAGCCGCCCTGGGCACCTTGCCCATCACCGACCCCGAATATACGAAATGGAACGTTCTTGCGCGCAGCATGCTTCTGAATCAAATGGAGCTTCCTTTAATCCAGTTGAAATTTAACCAAGGCATCGCAAAGCAAACCGCTGCTCAAGTATACAAGAGTATCACGGAAGAATTCGAAAATGTTACGCAACTCAACCAGCAGACAGCGATGAAACGCATTTTCACGTACAGTTTTGACGCTGCCAAAACACCAGTTCAAAACGTACGACGGTTTCGACAGCTGGTCGCGGATGCGCTCATGGCCGGAGCAAAAACCAACGATTCGATGTTGGTTCCGTGCTTACTGCAAGCTCTTCCGCCCGGTTGGGTCTTTCTCAAGCAAACTTGGGGTCTACAACCAGCAGATTCACAAACGATCACAAATCTCTATGCGCTCATCGAAAGCGAACAGATTCGCCTTCTCGCGGAAGCTCACAAGTAAACATATGTTTTGGTAAAAAACAATTGCCGATCCCGCTATGATGGATGGAAAGGCCTTGGTCCAAGAAGTAATACACGACATAGCTAGCCGGCTATCAGGCCCTTCTTGATAGTTCAAAAAATCAAAAACTCTAGGAGGGACCTGAAATGAGCAATTTTCAAATGCATGCCATTTCGCTCTCATGGGGCCAGCGAGCTGATCCTTCCACCATTTTCAAGAGAATTTTGTCCTCTTTCAGATGGTTTTTTGATGAACCTTCTACGACGAATACTTGCTGCTCTGGAACACTTTGAAAATACCAAAAAAAACGTGGAAACCCTAATGGAAAACGTGCACTAGCCGTCATTGGAAAACGCCACTGTGCGGTGTGTTTTCTATTGGAATTCTCACGTTTTATTCGATACCTTCAAAGTGCTCTAGAAAAGCGAGTATCCATCGTAGAAGGTTTTTCAAAAAAACATCTGAAAGAGGATAAAATGCTCTTGAGAATGACGGAAGAATCAGCTCGCTAGCCCCGTCGAGAGCGAAATGGCATGCATTTGAAAATTGCTCATATAGGTCTCTCCTGAAGTTTTCGACCGTTTCAACTATCAAGAAGGGCCTGATAGCCGGCTAGCTATGGCGCGTTTTACTTCTTGGACCAAGGCCTCTCCATCCATCATAGCGGGACCGGCAATTGTTTTTTACCAAAACATATGTTTACTTGTCAGACTTCTCGCGTCAATCAAAACAACAATCCCGCCGTTTATTACTCCCAAATCCAACCTCCCCAACAATACCAAAACGGCTATCAAACCTCTCGACCCCGCCACTCTCGGCATCAGTTTCGACCACAACAATACGCTCCACGTACACCTTTCTACAACCCACGTCCATCCTTCACCCCAAACTATCGCGCAAACAATCAACAGTACCAACACCCCCAACAGCCCCAACAGTACCAGCAATACCAGCAATTCACCCCACGAGCACATTACACCCAGCCCCAACACACATTTCCCCAGCGCCCGTCCTACAACCCTCGCGGTGGCTATCCGCCCCGTCAGAACGGGCCCCGAAGCCAGAACCCGTCTCGCCGAGGAAACCAGCGAGGCAACTCCTACAATCCTCGAGCCTATCTGGCCGAAACTCCTTCCAATTCCGACCACTTCGAAGCGCAAGCCTTCATTGTTTCCGTTCCACAACCAGGTTCTGCTTCACACCTTCATTGGGTCCTTGACTCAGGTGCAAGCAACCATTTCTCCCACAATCGCGAAGCATTTTTCGACTATAAGCAACTAACAACCCCTCTAACCGTTCGGGTTGGCGGCACCCAGACACTTAAAGCAATTGGAACAGGCACAATCCTGCTTGAAGTGAATACCACCCTTGATCGAGTAGTTGTGCGCCTTGATCACGCGCTATTCTGCCCAGATCTACGAAAGAATTTGATCTCTTTGTCTGCGCTGCTCTCTGACGGCTGGTCCGTCAATGCGTCTGCGTCGGCATTCCTACTTTCGAATGAATCACATCAAATTGCCGTCCATCCCAATAACGGTCTATACGTACTCGATGCTTCACCTAAAATCCCCTGCAGCGAGCCTGAAGCATATGTCTCAGTGCTCCAAAAGAATCCGACACTCCAGCAGGCTCATGAAGCCCTCGGCCACATTAACAAAAAAGCAGTCCAGAAAGTTCTCCAAAAACACGGACTCCGCTTTCAACAACAGCATGTTGACTGCGAAGCCTGCATTCGTGGTAAACTGAATCGTGCTTCATACCGAAGCAAGCCCACCTCGATGACTCCGGCTTGACTAGGGCAGATGGTCCACACTGACCTCAGTGGACCCTTTCCCCCGTCTCTTGGTGGTGCTAGGCCTTGCAAAAAACCGCATTTCTGGAAAACCGCGGTTTCAACCGCAAAAAAACCGCAAAAAAACCGCCATCAAATCATGCAAAGAAATCGCTTGTTGTGGACGTTATTCACACCTATATTCGATCAGAATGATCATGAAAGTTCGTTCCATGCCCCATTCAAGAAATGTCTGTCAGAATCGGCGATATCTAAAGACCATGGACCCTTTTCCTCTATGTTCCAATCGAGTTTTGGTCCCCGGAAACTCGAAAGCGCATATCTGGTATGGACTCTTATTATCTGAAGATGGGGATGACTCAACGCGGAAGCCTGAGAGAGAACCTCATCCTCAAATCATCCTGTCTGCGTTGGTTCGTCAAGACGTTGATCATCACAATTGGTGCAGCAATCTCATCCCCGTCGCTGAACCTTCCGATCTCGCCGCTGCGCCCCTTGTGTTTGTATCCTATTGCTGCTCCCCTCCAGTGAAAGTATGAATACGTTGTTTGTATTCGATTGATGTGAAAATTTACAAGAATGTTACCCCTGTCGTGTCTTTCACTCTCAGTCATGAAACAATGATTAGTTCAATTACAATTCAATACATCGAAGTCCGGCTTCGACATTAGTCGAGAAGCCCCTTCCTGAGCATCTCAAAATAGGAACGTTCTTGAGAATCTCGTAGCTTCACAGCCAAGATTCCTGTTTCGCATTTCCACGACCAAGAGTCAGCGGCGTAGCCAGGATTTTTTTGGGGGGGGGAGGGGGGCGGTTCTATGTTATGAGGGGGGCGGTTGGATACTCCGGACACCACGGTATAGGGAATTCACATGGGACGGAGAAATTACGGGGGAAGGCGATCGCCCGATCGCCCCCCCGCCCTCGCTACGCCACTGCCAAGAGTTTTCCTCGAGTCAACATGATTTTGTGTTCGATATTTGATCGCTAGCAGAACCCTTGAAGCTCAGTACGGAGAGAGGACTCATGTAAGGTACTACTTAAGCTATGTAGCCCAAGAGCTTGGCATTGCGCTACGTGGTCTTGAACCCAACTACGCCGCCCCATTAGCGATACGAAGCTCGGGAATAGACATCATTTCCCGTTTTACGGAAAACGGGAATTGATTTCCCGTTTCCCGTAAACGGGAGAACGGAAAATATTTTCCGTTTCCCCAAAAAAACGGGAATTCGATTTTCCGTTTTTCGAAGAACGGGAACTGATTACTTCGGAAAACTTTGTTTGACAGATGACTCCACACCTGCGAAGCCACGCTCACGCGTTTCTGGCTGCGATGAGGGCCCTATGCTCCATTGTTTGCGCCCTATCAGTTCATAACGGGAATCTAGAACCTCTGTATACTTCACATGGGAGTTAGTCTCACCCGTCCAAAGCCATAGACCTTCTGGCCACCGAACCTCAAAACAAGGCTCTAATCGCCCATCGCTCGCTCCCGATTAGTCACTTTCATTTCTCGATTTCCCGTTTTTTTGGAGAAACGGAAAATCATTCCCGTTCTCCCGTTTACGGGAAACGGAAAATGAATTCCCGTTTTCCGTAAAACGGGAAATGATGTCTACTCGGGAATGACGGAGGACCATGTGCTTGGAGACCGTACCAATATCTGGGGCCCAGGATGAGTCTGATTACGTCGGAGTTCCCCGGCAGCACCCATCGCTATTTCCAATTGAGCCAGCATGCGTGGGGCGAATTTCCGGGTAATCGGAGCAAAAATATTTGTTTTTTTTTCGCATGCGGTTTTTTCTGCGGTTAATCGCACACGTATTGCGGTTAACCGCGGTTAAAAACCGCAAAAATGTGCGGTTAACCGCGATTATTAACCGCGGTTAATAACCGCTGCAAGGCCTAGGTGGTGCTAGGTATATTATGAACGTACATGAGCAATTCTCCCGCTTCAACAAGTTATATCTCTTGAAAGAAAAGAGTGAAGCGGCAGACCTGTTAAGAGATTACTTAACATGGTTCCATAATCAAACAGGCACAAACGTGAAAGCCTTGTTAACTGACGGAGGAAAAGAATTTCAAAATAATTTTTTTTTTTTTTTTGCGGCATAATCAAACGATAACCAAACTTGCGAGAACAATGATGATAGCGGCTAGGCTCCCCAAAACTTTCTGGGCTGAAGCCTGTGTGTGTGCAACACACTTACTGAATATAACAAACATATGTCCGACAACGGGTAAATCGGCATATGAGACAATTTACAAAGAGCCGCCAAATATTTCGAACTTACATCCCTTCGGTACGCCTTGTTATGTTTATGACCATACGCCGAAAACGAGTAAATGGGATGATAAAGCGATGTACGGAATTCTCGTCGGCTACGCCGGACGCCTTGACGGGTTCCGAGTCTGGATACCAGCATTGAAAAAGCTGTGGCATTCGAAAAATGTGCGTTTCCTCACGCTCCAGACATTACCGAAAACGACATTAAAACTTACTGAGATAGATTCCCTCAGCAATAATGAAAATGAACGCCGGAATGATATAGATACGAATTGTTCCCTCCAGTCAGATCAGTTAACAGATGACGAGAACGAACCAGAAGAAGAGCGTCAACCAGCTGCATCAGCAGCCGCTCAATTTTCGCCCCAAGATGAGTCCGACAATGACTCGGGCGATCTCGAGGAAGATCCCTCACCCGTAGGTACTTCCCCTCTCATGCGCTTGCGGCAACGAGCTGCACTGAAACGTCCCAAGCGTTATGAGATCGAATATGTAGCAATCGAAGAACCTCGAAACTTTCAAGAAGCAATCGCTTCTCCTTATGCCGCGCAATGGCGTCAAGCAATGAAAGATGAACTCGACTCAATGAAATCACACAAAGTGTGGAGTCTGGTTCCAAAGCCAAGAAACAAGAAACCCATCTCAGTACGTTGGGTATACCGATATCGACCCCACAAAGAAACTGATTCAGAAAAATTTCGCGCTCGTCTCGTCGCGAGGGGATTTTCGCAAGAAAAATTTGTCGATTTCGATGAATTATTTGCCCCAGTTGCACGTTGGTCAACACTTCGATTCATGCTTGCCATGTGTGCCGCCCGAAAAATGCACTCTCGGCAATTCGACATCTCCGTTGCCTTCCTCTATGGAGATATCGACCGAGAACTCTACTGCCAACAACCAATCGGCTTCTCCGATGGCACCGGCCGCGTGTGCAAACTACACAAAAGTTTGTACGGGCTCAAACAAAGCCCGCGGGCCTTCCATGCGAAATTCACTCAAATCCTGACCAACCTGCATCTGCAACGCAGCAATGCTGATCCCTGCCTCTTTTTCCGACACGGACCGTCCTCGACACTTACCCTCCTTTCAATTTATGTCGACGACTGTCTCGTGCTCTCAACAAGCGAACAAGAACTGGAAACTCTTCTTCGCGACATCGCAAAAACTTTCAAAATCAAAATCTCGCCTCTGAGTCTGTTTCTCGGCACCAAAATACATGTTGACAAATTCCACAACGTATGGCTGAGTCAAAAACATTACGCGCTAGCCATTCTCAAACGTTTCAACATGGAAAACTGCCGGCCAATCTCTGTTCCGGCAGATCCCTCGATTTACTCCGATGAACCGGCCTCAACTCGGCGACAGGAGCGGCCCTACAGGTGTCTCGTCGGATCTCTACAATTCTTATCTCAATGCACCCGTCCCGACCTGACATTCATTGTTTCATACCTGAGCCGCTTCCTCGACAGCTATACAGAACAACATTGGAACGCTGGGCTGAGAGTTCTCCGCTATTTGCAGGAAACTGCCGACCTCTCATTTGTGTACTCCGGAGGAGCCTACGCCCAGCTCCAAGAATCTTTCCGCATCTATACCGACGCTGACTACGCCGCCTCGAAAGACTCTCGACGCTCAGTAAGCGGTTCGGTCACTGTGTTCAACGGTGGTCCGATCTTGTGGTTCAGTCGTCAACAAAAAAGCGTTTCCTTGTCCACAACTGAAAGCGAGTTCGTCAGCGCCACCGAGGGAGCCAAAGACGCTCTCTGGCTGCTGCAAATTTTCAAGGAATTACGCCTCCAGTTGAAACCTACTATCTTTGTCGATAACCAAAGTGCTCTGAGGTTAATCAAAAACCCAGAATTTCACTCCAAGACCAAGCACATTGACACAAGGCTCAAGTTCATTCGCGAAACTTTCGAGCGTGATCAGATCTCATATTCATATATCAGCACTTTCGACCAACTCGGAGATTTGTTCACGAAACCCTTGGGCCGTCAAATCTCGAGACTTGTCCACAAGCTCAATCTCCGACAATGGACTCCAAACCCATGAAAATCACTATCGCCTTCACTCTGCTGTTCCATGCATCCCTGGCAAGCCAATACTATTTCGACTATTCCGATTGCCCATGCTGGAATTTTACAGCAACTCAAGACCCCTGTGTGATTCTCTACAATTTCGATCTCGGTCAATACGGCGATTTCCAAACACTCTGCGTCGATTCCGACGTCCGCTGCCTCCAAAGCGCAGGAAAATATGCCGTCTGCCTTCGACCCGATCATCCACCTGTTGGCGGAGAAATACTCTGGCCAACCTACAAACAGAGATTCCCACCTCCAACACCGAAGCCTCAACCCTTCTGCGGAACCCACCCTACCTATCCGCTCTACGCTTCCATCACCTTCAACGGAATCCTGCTTCTAACTCTCATCTGTGCTGTACTCTACAAACGACGACCTTCTCCGTCAGGGGAGAGCAACCCGTTAGGTTCCCCCAACGCTTCGCCAACTTCCTCGTTAATCGATGTCAATATTGATTAATTCTATTGCAACCCTTAGATATTCCCTTACCTCATGCTACCTCTCACCGTAAACCGAATAGTAATCTCGAAATGAATACCAAAATCATATTACATCATGCCATGCTCTTTAGTTTATTTTTTTTCGGTCACAACCTTTCAATCGCAACGTTTATCTTGCCTACACTTCCTCGAATACATCATATCCAGTGCATTCGGCAATGTTTGCCGCCTCAACCCTAACGGCTCTCACAACATCGGGAGCGACTGCGGCGATACTTCTCAACAAAACGCAAACTGCTCGTTCGCCGGACATACACACAAATTCTTGTCGAAGAATTTCACAAACGAAATTCCTCAGCCGGATTCTTCGGACAACCGCGCCAAGAATCGGTCTCGGTTTCTCCCTCCTAACGTCTGGAATGAAGTCTGGAGCGATACTTTCATGGTCCTCCTCCGTCGTGAACCAAACAATCACGACAATCACGACAACGATTAAAATCAAAACCATGACATTCAATAGCCATCGTTTCACTCTGATAACTCTCAACGGATGCTCTGCAGGCCGACTACAATCACCTTCGCCGCGATCCTCGATCAAAACTTGATAAAACTTCTCGTTGCTGACTTTCTTCACGGAAGTTTTTTCGTTGTCGCGGGCATCGTCCTTAACAACCTTCGGACGCACGGAACACGATGACTGGATGGGAGGATTTTCCAGATCAGCTACAACAACGTTCCTCTCCACGGCGTTTGCCTCCACGGGAGCCCCTCCCGTAGCTCCCGCTTCGGCGCGGCCAATGTCACCGTCAACAAGCATCCGCGTGGCTTCCAAATCTTCCGCTCTCGTCACCTTCTCAAATTCATCTCGCAGGGCGTCTCGCTCACACGGAACAAGAAAGCTGAAATCCCTCTGATGCGCCACCTTTTGCCGATTTCTTGCTCGACGGTCGTCTTTCGTCTCGTCCTTGCAACTCGATGAAACCGGCATGATCCGGGATTCCTGATCAACACCTCCAGCACTCCCGGGGACCACTCCACTTGCACCTATCTCCTCACTGACGCCTGCCTCTTCTGAGAGTCGGCGAAGTAACCTCTCGCGACCGGAACCACCTGTCAGAGACGGATCGAGTGGAAGAGTAGAGTCGAGTGTCAGTCAACCGGCGGAGCTGCCGGCACGTGTAGGTAGCATCCTCTTGGAAGTGGAAAGAAAGCCACGGCAAGAGAATGAGGGTAGAAGCAGACAGAGAGATGATGATGATGATGAATGATAGACAAGAGAGAGTGTGAATGGAAGGTGTGATTGAATGAGTGAGAACTGAGTGATTGACTGAGTCCCAACGTAATAAAGGAAACGTGGGAAGAAGTGAAAGGTGTCGTGACTATCAGTAGACAGCCCCAGGGAGACGCTCACATTAGCAGCGGTGTGAAAAAGGATCACAGGAGAAACGCAGGACGCATGCAACGTGACCTTGAGGAACGAGACACGATGAGCCACGAAACGGCGGAAGCACTGAAGTTAGTGGTGGAAGGAATGAAGTTGCTGAATCAACAAATGAACGCGCAATGGCAACAAAAAGGAGAAGGAGGGGAGGAGACGAAGAAATTCGAGAAAAAGGAGAGACTCGTGGACACATCGACGTCCTTAAGGACATTCTCAGGTGGGACCGTTTCTGTAGCAGAAGAGTGGTTGCAAGACGTAATTCAGGCTAGAAAGACGGGGAAGTGGAATGATGAATATACGAAAAGTGTGTTGCAAGTTAAATTGGTTGGACCGGCTAAATGGTGGTATATGGACTACTGCGGGGAGGTCGAGACGTTCGAGCAATGGGAAAAACTGTTCAAAGACACCTATGCACCTCAGCAGAAGAAAAGAGAGTTAATGAGCGAGTTCTTGAGATCACAGCAGCGAAGGGGGGGAAGGATTGGAGATGTACATCAGGAGGACGGAGCATGCAGCAAAGAAGCTGGGATTGGAGAACGAGGAGATCAAGGAACAAATCATCGATGGCCTTCTACCGGAATATGAATTCCTTCGCTACATAATGATGGGAAGAAGTCATGGCAGCATGTCAGAGCTCTACAAAGACATTAAAGAAACCATGGACAAGGAAAGAGAGAAAAGGAATCGATACGGATCACCGGGTGTCAGAGGCGACTTCCGACCAGACACGAGAACAATTTGCTACAATTGCAACAGGGAAGGCCATAGGCAGGCCTGGTGCCCAGAAAGATCAAGAGATGGACAAGGAAGAGGCTTCTCAGACCGGCGAGAACCTGGAGCATACGGCAATCAGTGGCCGAGAGATGACGGAAGAAACAGAAACCAAGGATACGTGAGAGACGATCGACCTCGGAGAGAGACATTCGGGCAAGGAGTAAGAGATCAGGCAGGTGGCTGGAATCGACAGGATAACACGAGGGGACCGCAGGTACCGCCAAGGACGCCAGCAAGAGAAATCACGTGGAGAGAGAGAACAAGCGCGCCAACGAGGGGAGAGCAACCGACTAGAGGAACGCAGCCGGCAACGAACACATCACCAGGGCTGACGTGCTTCAGATGCCAAGCGCCAGGGCACACAGCAAGGGAATGCCGAAGCGTCAGACATGTAGAGGAAGACTGGAAATTTGAGGAAATCAACCCAGTCGAAACAAACCGTGATCGAGGACGGAAGGAGATACTAATAAACGGAAAAGAATGGACAGCGAGGGTAGACACAGAGGCGGAAATAAGTTTCATCTCGCAGAAATCGGCGGAAGAGTTGGAGCTGAAACTGGACACAAGCGTCGTGAAAAAGGTCCGGACGATTGGAGGAGGTGCAGTACCGATCGGGCAAGCTCAGGCGCGACTAGAAGCGGATGGACTCGAGTTGGAAGTGACGTTGACCGTATTACCGAACGAGGCTATGGAAGAGAAGGAAATATTCATCGGGAAAGACTTGCTAGACGAAGGACTAGTCGCAGTGTACCGTAGAGGAAGAGCAGTCATCATGAAGGACGAAACATTCGAGGAGATCACGAAGGGAATGCCGAGAGAAGAACCGCGAATAGAGCTGAAAACGAAGGAGGAAGTGACACTTGAACCACGAACGGTGGCAATGGTACGAACAACAGCACAAGAAGGGAAGGAAGGGTTGGTCATGATTGAAGATCAGGAGGAATGGGCAGCGCTGTGCGAGATAAAAGAAGAAATGATCATACCAGTAGCGAACCTAGGCGAGAAAGAAATAATCTTGAGCGAAGGAACGGTGGTAGCCAGAGGAAAAGCGATCGGAGAGGAAGAGTTGTTCAGGCTGAAGCGAACAGAGCCCAGCATAAATCGGGTGGCAGTCGATGAGCAACCCGGAGAAGAAAGCATCCGGGAGGAAGACATCAAAGTTGACCCGAGCACACCGGTGACATACAGGAATGAACTGATCAAGATTTTGAACAAACATCGGGCTGTGGTCGCCACGTCAATGAGAGAACTGGGACGAACATCACTGACTGACTTCGACATAGAAGAGGTCAAAGACAGCAGGCCAGTGAGATGCAAGCCGTTCAGATTATCTGCAGTGGAGAACGAGGCACTGAGAGAAATCATCGGGCAGCTGACAGAAGCAGGAATGGTCGAACGTTCGCATTCAGAGTACGCGAGTCCCGTACTGCTGGTCAAGAAGGCAGACGGAGGATGGAGGATGGTGATCGACTATAGGAAGCTGAACGCGCAGACGGTGAAGCTCAACTATCCGCTGCCGCTTATCGACGAGATCCTGGATGGAGTTGGCGGAAAGAACATTTACTCGACATTTGACCTGGCTTGGGGGTACTTTCAAATACCTATGACAAAGCGGGCAGCAGAAAAAGCGGCGTTCGTAACGAGTGAAGGCCACTACGAGCCAAAAGTGTTGATGATGGGCCTCTGCAATGCACCCGCGAAGTTTCAAGAACTGATGGTTCGAGTGAAAGAGATGGTAGGAAAGCAGCAAGCATTCCCATTCCTTGACGACTTGATAACAGCGTCCGACAGGTTCGACGAGCATCTGCAGCAGATCGAGAAGATCTTGGAAGCATTGAGAGCCGCGGGACTCACAGTCAGACTGGCTAAATGCAAGTTCTTCATGAAAACAGTCGAGTTTCTAGGATTCAAAATCTCCAAAGAGGGAGTGCGTCCAGGAACAAGGAAACTGGCGGCAGTTGCCGAATTCGCAACACCGAAAGATGTGCACGAAGTCAGGCGATTTTTGGGATTGACGTCATTCTTCAGACGGTTCGTTAGAAACTATGCAACAATTTCGAGCCCTATGACTGAACTGCTGAAAAAAGGAGCGGAATTCGTGTGGAACAACAAATGCGAGGACGCCTTCAAAAGACTGAAACTCGAGTTAATGAAGGAAGCAGTGTTGGAGCGCTACGAACCGGGACGGAAGACAGAACTACATACAGACGCAAGCTGCGTAGGACTGGGCGCGATGCTAATGCAGGAAGTAGACGGAAGGATGAAGATGGTGTACGCAATCAGTAGGAAGTTATCAGAAACCGAGAAAAATTACCATTCAACAAAGTTAGAACAGCTGGCAGTCGTTTGGAGTATGGAGAGACTGAGACATTATCTGTACGGACAAGAATTCACAGTGGTCTCGGATTGCAGTGCGGTTGCAGCACTCAAGAAAGAAGGCGGAACGCCACAGATGAGTAGATGGCTGGACAGAATTGCAGAATTCAACTTCACGGTCAGACACCGGGCAGGTGTAGCAATGGGACACGTGGACGCACTGAGCCGTGAACCGTTGGAAGAAGGGAGAGATTTGGAGGAAAGGGAATCGCCGACTGAGATCGTAACAAAGACGATTTTCACAGCACTGGCGACCTATGACGAGTTCCAAATGACTCAAGCAGCAGACCAAGACATTAAGGAGAAATTGGAGGCATTCAAGAAACCCAAAGAAGCGCGATCAAAGAGGGAAGCCAACATCATACAAGGATTCTGCGTAAGGCACGGAATTTTGTACAAAGAGCTCGACGGGAAGAGACTGTTCGTAGTACCGAAAGCAATGAGGAAATATATCCTGGTAGTGGCGCACGACAAGGGCGGACATTTCGGGATAGACAAGACGCTGGAGATGATGAAAGCAACATACTGGTTCCCAAACATGAGAGAGTATACGAAATGGCATCTCAAGGCATGCCCAGAATGCATTTTCAGCAAAGACTTCTCAGGCAAGAAGGAAGGGATGTGCAACGTGATCAGACCGGTACATCGACCTTTTGGAAAATGCTTCATCGACCACTTGGGACCATTGCCAATGTCGCATGGGAAGCAACACATCATAGTACTGGTGGACGGATTAACAAAATTCGTGCTCCTGGAAGCGGTGAAAACAACATCGGCGGCGGGAGTCATCAAGTTCCTGGAAGGGGTATTCATGAGATACGGAAGAATTGATCAGCTAGTGTCGGATAGAGGAACGGCATATACTCATAAGGATACTCAGGCATTTCTAAAGAGGGAAGAATGTAAGCACACGCTGATTTCACCGCAGAAACCAAATTCGAATGGTCAAGTCGAACGACTGAACAAGGAGGTGGCAAGACTACTGAGAGCCTTGTGTGTGACGGCAGATCACAGAGACTGGGTGAAATACTTACCGACGGCGCAGATGTTTCTCAACAGAGTAGTTTCAAGAAGCACGGGGAAGTCGCCCTTCGAAGCGCTGCATGGATATCTACCGAGGATAAACAATCATGCTCAATTAGTCGAACAAGAACAGGAACAGGATAAGGTGTGGAGACCAGCGGCTGAGGTGCAGGCAGAGGTGCGGGAACAATTAATCCATAGTCAGAACCAATACGCTTACTTTTACGATGGGAAGCGGAGACCGCATTACGTCAGATATTCGCAAGGGGACGTCGTAGTAGTTAAATGATTGCCAGTCCACACCGGTCAACCAACCAAACTTCAACCAAAATTTCGTGGTCCGATGGTTATTTCGGAAATTCTTCCTAATGACACTTACCGTCTTGTTCAGATTGGCCGTAAGAATTACACTTGTACAGCTCACTGTTCACAGATCAAATGGTACCGACTTCACGACGAGAATGAGGAAGAAATCGAGTTTTACGAGGGAAGTTCCCAGGACAACGAAGGAAGCTTCCAAGACAACGAGGGAAGGCAAATGGAACAGGGCGAGACATCACAACGACAACAACAAGAAGGACCAGAATCAGCCGAACAAGCAGAGATAATCGAAGACGTCGAAAGGCCGGAGGAGATCATCGAATCAACGAGAGTCAAGGTAGACGAATCGATAGCACCACCAATGTTAGAAAAACAAGCAGGAACGGTGGAAGACCCAATAGACATTAATTCGTCAGGATCTTCAGGAGAGATATCGATACATGTAGATCCGAGTCGGCATAGAGTACCAATAGATAGGCCTAGGTCGGATCTCAACACGGCACGCATAGAGAACCCGAGAAGAAGAGAATATGATCGAAGCAGTAGTAGAGCCCAGCCTAGCAGACAATCGAGGTATCAAGGGAAATATTCGAGATAGAAGTTGGGGACAACTTCTTACAAGGGAACCTTCTCTGATGGAAAGTTTGAGATGGAATCGGTGGGGGTCAGGAAATGTTGCCCCTGGTGGAGGATGATGGCAGCCGAAGTTTCACGTCCTGACCGCCACACCACGAAAAGTACTGGCTAAACTAAATCCGAACTCCCTTCGTCAATAGAATCAGTTTCACGACGTGATCCGGTTCCGTTGAGAATTTCCCATAGAGCTCCATGTTAAAATCGGGATTTTGAAGCCGCCAGTACTTTTCATGGTGTGGCGGTCAGGACGTGGAACTTCGGCTGCGATCATCCTTCACCAGGAGCAACATTTCCTGACCCCTACCGATTCCATCTCGAACTTTCCATTAGAGAAGGTTCCCTTGTTAGGTAGCGTGGACGAGATGTGTGTATCGAGAGCAGACGAAGAGGAATGAGAATGAGAGGAAAATCTGGAGCGGAGGAACAAAACATTCGAGATTCTTTTCGAATCGACGTTCGCGGAGAACGCACGCAGTCAGGAAATGGCGTTCAGAGTACAGCAAAGTGAGAGCGATGGGGAAGAAGAAAACCAGCTGCCGTTTCCAAAGGTGAAATTCACGAGGGCCGGTGAAGCCCAAGTGATGGAAGTGAATGAAGATAGACGGGCTTTTGACCCGGAGCGAGAGGCAGCATTGGCGATGGAGGTGATGATTTTCCGGAGCCTATCGATTAACGAGGGAAGAGAAGAGCGACGGATGAAGGAAGCTGAAAAAGTCGGTTGCCCACGCTGCGGAGACAACACGCACGGAGCCGACTACAAGTGGTGTAGGGCACTGAGCCGACCCTGTTACTTATGTGGAAAGCTGGGGCACGAAGCAAAGAGCAGCCTGTGTGAGAAGCAGCAATCGCGAATCTGTTACAATTGCGGCTCGAAAGGACACTGCGCGAGGGATTGCAGCGAACGAAAGTTCGTGAAAGCGGCCGACGGCAGTGTAACGGTTCAGCGTGGAGAACAGGTCGTGGGCAAGTTCTCGAAAACGGCTGGATTTGACCCGTACGAATACGGCCGAGCGGTGGCAAAGCGACTCAAAGAACGTGGAAGCGGCATAATTCGTCGTTCGGATAATTATCCCGGCTCCTCCCGATCTCAGAGATTTCAGAGGGTCCGACCCGGTTGCTACCATAATATGTGAGTCCAGTGGCGGATCTACGGGGAGGGCGGAGGCGGGGCACTTGCCCCGCGCTCAGCCTCCAGGGGGCGCAAAATTGGGACTCTAGTTTTCTCGGTAGCATTTACACAATGCAAGAAATTGTGATACTCCGGGATAAATTAATCCCAGCTTGCAAAGAGACATCGCTAGGTCCGGGAATTCAAGTTTTTTCCCACAAATCATCGGGTGGGGGCCCTTCATCGGTGATCTGGCCCGGGCGCCGTCGAGGCTAATCCGCCACTGTGTGAGTCCATCCAGTGGAGAAGGTTTCTCTAGGACAGGGTCGGGCAACCTTTCGCCTCGCGGAGCTACTCTCAGAGAGGTCGGAGCCACCCGCGGATTTTGGGGCGGGGGAACGGGTGGGCCAATTATTGTAGACCGATTCCGCGGATTTTACTGTATGCATCTGAGTCGTATGAGTCTACTCCATGAACTCATGCAGGAAGAATCACATTTTATCGCGTATTTCAGAAAAAAACCGCTCAAGATGGCGCCCGCAGCTTCGGTCAGTCTTGATGTACAGTCTTCCCGAGACGTCCAGCAAATCGATTCTGAGACTCCCCCACTTGTATGAACTTTTCCCCCTTGCATAGCGAAAACACCGAATTTCAAGCAATCATGTATCTTGATTGCTCCTCTTCGGCACATTCGGTGTGGGGGGGGGGGAGGGAGGACGGCGATTGCTATCGACCCTTGTGGATAGCATCTTCAGGAGTTTGGCGACGTTGGCGGCTGCTGGGCTGAAGGCTCACCCCCCTTGGAGCCGCTGTACCCCTAGTTAGTTGACACTGGTTTCAGATTTCCCTGCTCTTCCCTGATGGATTCCATGCTTGTGCCCGCAACATTTCGCTTCTTCACTTTCGTTCGGGGGAGCTTCGCGAAGGGCTTTTGCGCATCCTTTCGATCCGTCAGACCTTGGGTGGCCTTGTTTGAGGTCGAAGGATTCTCTCGTTGAGAACCCTGTTGTTGAAAAAGGAGAGACTGCCTATAACCATAACCATAAGGAATGCAAATAAAACAACGAAGACTTTTCACCCTGTCTGGCTAGAGTCGTCACTGCTCGTAGCTCACTGATTCTCGATAGTTGACTTAACACCTGTCCCAGCGGTTGGCTTCCCGGCGGTTGAATCGTATCGGAGTGTTGCTCCTGGTCTCCCGGCCTTGGTCCCGCCCGATCCAGGCCCGCCATCCAGGCCTCACGGACCGCATTCGTCTTGTGATAGGAGGAATCCGGGCAGATCCCAAGCCCGCCCCTGCCATAGAGTTCACTGTGTAGAGCCGGGCTTTCAGCCTTCTGTAATTGGCGAGCAACTTGTGAACTTGCAGATTACCGGAGCACAGATCTTCACACACACCATGGATCCTAAATAGGTCGCTTCCGGTTCCGGTGTTCTGAACTCCACAGGTGTTCTGGCGATGGCGAATTCCATCGCAACGTTGAGATGTTCCATTGCGGCGTTCAGAGCCGTTATAGTTTCAGCCAACTCGCCGTCCCGAGTCTTGACTTCAAGTTGAAGCCACCCTATATACTCAAAGGAAGCTTCCCGCTCGGACATGAGCACATATCGCTCAGTCTCCAGGCACGTGACACCTCTGAGTGACGCTGACTCGTTCGGCCGAATACCGGAACCGAGAAACGCCTCGTTAAACTTGTCACACACCTCAAAGTCCGGCGTGGACTTGAGCTGTTCGGGTTTGAAGCCCAGCCCAAAAAGATCTAGGTCAAGATCGGGGTTTCCCAACGTGTCGCGCAGCGAAAAAAACTTGCTGTCGAACTGCCGGTTTTTTTTTATCACAAGTTTCCTGGAACGCGAATTTTCACTCGAGGTATCTATTCACACTCACCTTCAACGTTTCGCGAAAAACCTTCGAACTCGCCGAAAAAACTTCGAGCAAAGTTCACTGCGACTTTTCGTTTTGGTCGCTCAGCAGACGATATAGAATCACGAGCTTTCGTCCTAGCCTGGACCGAGAAAATACCCCTTCTGTGAGCCATTCACTGTTTGTACATACAATCACGGGATATGTCGGCGCCGCGGCTGCCTCGCTGTTCGTGTCCGCTCACTGCCTGTGCCGGCGCAGTGTCGCGGTGTCGAGTCGCGCGAAACGGAGCCCGGATAGCCTATCGGAGCACGACCGCCTGAAACTTTATATCTTTGTTTACCCTCTTCCTTCCCGCTCCGGCTTTCTAGCAACATCGCTATGCTCCCATCATTCCTTGTTTCACACCATTGATCTCGTGCCGCGACTGCTGATTCATTGGAAGCACGAGATCAAAAAGATCCTAGTGAGCTCTGATCATGCTCCACCGCTGCCTGTAATCGACAGGTTTGAAAAGTCAAGGGCACCCCAGAAAAAATCTTGACGGAGGATGATAGAGCTCGCGACAATAACTTCTACGGCATCACGATTGTCCTTAATGATGTCATGTGCGGCTACTGTCGAGTCATGAACCAGAGCCGAATCGAGCGATATAGACCAGGCGCTATTCCACAAGCTGTCGGATCTTCAAGAGCTGTTCGGCAAGCTATAGGAGGTCCGGTTGTTGATGCTCCCATCGCTGGGCCCTCAGGTTTCTTTTTTCTTGATTTCGTTGATCGCACTCATGAACTATAGTATCCGCATGGAAGTAGGGCCTCACTATGTCCTTTCATACCCCCGCCACCAGCTAAGATAAGTATTCGGGGTTTTTCAGGTACAGGACGTTCAGTAGCAAGATCCTGGGTTGCAGTGTTTCGTGTCACGTCAAGCTCCTCGTTGTGCGACAAAATCGGGAGCTTCGAACATCTGGATACTCAGTTCGAAATTCTCAGTGGGCTTTCGCGGATCAACTTCGTCCATCTTAGAGATTCCTTATTGACTTTGAGGGCATCAAAACTTTGCACCACTTAGCAAGCTCTCTTCGTGTTTTTCTTGAAACTCAGGTCAGGGAACTCAAACTCCAGCATCAAAAGTCTACTATTATAGAATGACCCCATACTCCGATTGTTTCTAACATATTTGTCAGCGTGTTGGATGCGTTCAAGCGCGATCTATTGCATGATATCGGCCCTCAGAGCCTGACTCGCCAAGTCGTCTCGTAGCACGAAGGCAGCCCGCCGCCTGCTCAGTCTTCGTGAACATCAAGTGACGCTCGTACTAGACGGTACATATGTGAGGCACCAGAAGAGCACAATCAACGAATTTCAGAGGCGTTCGTGGTCGGGGCAGAAAAACAACCTCTTCGCAAACCGTTCACCGTTTGCACAACGAACGGTTACATCATCGACTTCTCTGGCCCTCACTCGGGATCGGCAAACGATGCGACGATCGTCAAAAATGTCCTGAAGAACTTCGCTCTATTTTCCCTCCTGAGACCGGACGAAGCCTTGATCGTCGACCGGGGGTTCAGAGACCCCGTGGACTTCCTGCGGAGTCTAGGTTTCAATGTTTTCATGCCAACCATGACAGGGAAAAGGAAGCAGCTGTCTCGCGATGAAGCCAACTCCTCCCGCCTGGTCACAAAGATGCGTTGGATCGTTGAAGCCGTACACGGACGAATTGCCGAACGATATGAACTCCCGCGCAACACGGTCGAAAACAAAATGCTGCGAAAAGTTCAAACCACCCGCGTCGTGGGATACCGTCATCAATATCCGGAACTCACAGTCCTGTCTCCGCCGGTGCTGCGCGATCGGCAGCCTGGAATCGAAATTGATCGCCATCGAATCCAGCTACACGATGGCTTTTCGAAGCGCAAACGAAAACTCGTCAGAGGCCGCTGCGTTGAAGACTTAACTGGACGAAGCACTGTCCAATGTCGAGCAGCTGAAGCTCCAGGTCGAGGCGCTCGAAGATCAAGTCAAAAAACAACACACGGAGCTTGAGGCCAACAGAAAGCAATTTGCTGAGCTCTGTGCGGAAGCCGCAGCCCATGGGGTAACATCTGCGATCACAGAAATCAAACTCGAAAGTACTCCCAGTGAGAGGCGGGAACGGTTGACAAGTGTGTGTGTATGCATGCACGTCGACAGGACCTGCAGGAAGCTGAGATTCGCTCCGGGTACTGAGTTTGACCTGTACGGTGATCTTGTCGGAGATCGCGTATTTGGCGAATTCAGAGCCAAGCAAGACATGGTTGTCGCTGACGTGGTCAGTGATACCGTGGATTCCCTCCGCGACTTTCCGAACCATTCGTTCCACATGATGGTTCACGTCGGAGCCCAGGATGTTGCTGACAGCCCAAATAGCACAACCCCTGTAGGCTACGATGATATGGCAGTCTCCATCATACGCCCACTAGCGGAGTTGAAGGCGAAAAACGCCAGAATACTCTCGGTAACGTGGTGCACAATTATCGGATCTCCTGATGCTCACCACATCAGGCAGATAAATGGAAAAAATGCATGCTCAGAGTACATAAAGGTTCGCAGACTAGTGGAGGTTCCGGATTTCCGAATTATCTTCGCCCGATCGATGAGTATCCAACGACATGGGGAACTCACGACGTACTCGGATGCATCGCTCCGGATCCTGAGAGACTGGCTGAGAGAGTACATCGAGCTGAAGCTCGGAATTACTCTGGAAGAGCTTCCGAAGCTTGAGGCACTCAAGGCAAAGTTTCTCGAGGAGGAGTAGAGAAAGTTTGAGGCCAGTTCTGAAAAAAAGAAAGCCCTCTACAAGCAAAGGCAACTTCTCAAAAAGGCAGTCAGAGAAGCCCAAGCGAGTGCTTCGACTGACCCCGTGGACGACGCCACAGATGACACTAGGAGCGTTGCTCCCCCTCAGAAGAAACCGAAAATTGCTCCGAAAGCCGCATCCGTACCTTAAGCAGCGGGTCAGAAGCGGCAACATCAACAACACCATGCCGGTGCGAGAGAGAGGCAACCATGGAATCCCAACAGACAAGGAACCAGTGGTAACGCCCGACTTAAGCGTGTCAAACCTCATCCGACCAGCCAGAGGCGACAGCAACGTTCCAAAGAACCCGGACGCGCTTTGCCGAAATCCTAGCCTAGCCAATGTGCCATTCCAGACTAGAAATATCCGCAAGTGTCGACTCCGAGGGAAAGGAGATACTTGTGGCACTGTTGATGCGAATAAATTTATGAATGTCGCTTCCCTTAACATGAATGGTTCTAAATCTAGTATGACCTAATGGCCCGCTCTAAAAACGACGTGCTGCACGAATTCAATGTTGACCTCATGCAAGTTTCATCCCAACCGCGAGGTAACTTTCGGAGTTATGGCTCCGACCAGTTGCTCGACCAGATCATTCTCTCATGATAAAATGCCGGAATGTGACTCGTACCGGCGGAGGGGCGGGTACTCTTACGCTGGGCTCCGGGGTGGAAAACTCGCCAAAAAGGCGGGTTGTTTGTTCGCCGTCTCAAACACGAGCGAGGCAGGCGGAGAGAAGAGGAGGCGGCTCTGAATAGGCCATTCCTGCTGGTTATTGCAACAGTTTCCGACCCTCGCTTCGCTAGTGCGTGTCCCTCGCTCGAGGGTCATTTGATTGCATAGAGCCGAAAAACCCATGCTGAAGAGTCTGCGCTGGCACCAAACAGTCCCGCCGGTCGGCACCAGCCGTCGACATATGTATCGGGTCCATTCACTACGAACCTCAAAGCCGCGACGCACGCATCCTGGAGATCGCTGTAGAGTATCCAGCTGGTCTTGGTGGAATTCTCAAGTCTGGTGATATCTGTTTCGTTGATCGAGGATTTCGAAACGTCGTAGCCTATATAGGACAGAAGGCTCTGACGGTTTGCATGGGAGCACTGAAGGGTGATCATGAGCAGCTGCTCACAGACGAGGTCAATCACTCTCGGTTCGTAACGAAGATCCGCTGAGCCGTGGGAGCTTTCCATGGCACCATGAAGCAGGAATACAAAATCCTTATAAACTGTGGAGGATAGAGAAAATATCACTCGTACCGGTTCAGAATAGGGGCCGCAGATTCGGACTCAACCGAGTCCGGACTCGCGAGTCCAGGAGTCCAAAAAATCTGGACTCGCCGGACTCGCGAGTCCACGAGTCTGACGAGTCCAACGAATCCGGACTCGGGGTCGCAGACTCGGACTCGTACTCGCGAGTCCGCAACCGAGTCCGAGCGAGTCCGGACTCGCGAGTCCACGAGTCCGAAAAATCTGGACCCGCCGGACTCGCGAGTCCGAAAAATCTGGACCCGCCGGACTCGCGAGTCCGACTAGCCCAACGAGTCCGGACTCGTGGAATCGCGAGTCCAACGAGTCAAACGAGTCTGGACTCGTGAACTTGCGAGTCCGACGAGTCCAACGAGTCCGGACCCGGACTCGGACGCGGACTCGCGAGTCCGAGCGCCGCACAGTGGGCCGGCGGCGGCCAAAAGTCGCCGTAGATTTCAATGGGGACTCCATGGGTAATTTTCGCCGCCACTGGCCCACTGTGTGCCGCGGCAAAAAATCGCCGTAGATTTCAATGGGGACTCCATGGGTGTTTTCCGCCGCCACTGGCCCACTGACCGCCGCAGAGAGAAAGGATTCAACGGTGCTCAGAGTGAAATGGAAGTTCAATATTCGGATCGCGCTACCTCGGATTTTATTTTCGGCCCCACTATAACTCAACTTTCCACGAATTGCTGCCACAGAGAGATCGCTGACTTTTTTTGATGCCCATGGGTGAAAATCCCGGGTCGGTCCGACCAGAAGATACTCAATCTTCCGACAAGCTTCTCCGTTCTGGAGCGCGGTGAAACGTTTGTCGACGAAAAGGTGGACGAAGACCACGAAAGCGGAGCGGCAGAATTATCAGCTCCATGGGCGAAAATTGCCCATGGAGTCCCCATTGAACTCTACGGCGAATTTTTGCCGCGGCACACAGTGGGCCAGTGGCGGCGAAAATTGCCCATGGAGTCCCCATTGAATTCTACGGCGAATATTTGCCGCCGCCGGCCCACTGTGCGGCGCTCGGACTCGGACTCGCGAGTCCGCGTCCGAGTCCAACGAGTCCGAGTTCGGACTCGTTGGACTCGTCAGACTCGGGAGTACACGAGTCCGGACTCGTTGGACTCGTCGGACTCGCGAGTCCACGTCGTTGAAGTGACTGCGTTCCTTCCACACCTCATTGAGCCATTCGATCATCAAGGTCTCGGTCATCCACCCCTTGTCATTTACTTTGATGACAACACCGGGGGGAAAAGTGAGCTTGGGAATGAGGTTCTTCTTGATGATGAGCAGAGGTTTCAACTTCTCTCCGGACGCTAGAATGCCTAACACGACGGTGAAATTGGTCTGCTCATGCCCTGTGGTGTTGATTTTCACCACAGCTTATCATTGATCGGAGGGTTCATTTTTACGCTTCGATTCTTTCGCTCGATCCGCGCACACTGTTAGGCTTAGCTCTCACCGCACGTTTTTTGTGCCGATCGAGCTCACTCGGTGACGATGTAGTCCTAGGCTTGCACAGTTCTTTTCCTGGCACCTGGTTAGTCTTTTCACAGTCACCAAAATTGTTTTTTCTTCCACCTTCACGCGTTTTTTTCCCCACTTTTCCCACTGGGCAAAAAACACGCTTTTCACCGCCTGCTAGCAGACGACTTTTTCACTCTTGTGAAACAGATCGAGAGTACGAAAATAAATCGTTTCGATCGCCGGAAGACGAAAACCGGCCACAGGAGGAAACCGGTTATCGGAGACTGTTTTTATTTTCCCGAGGGGTCTCTCATAAGCGGGTTCGACTGTATATGTATGTTGTGGTCCTAGATAGGTTGTTATGTTGCATATAAATGGAAAAAGGGCTCGGATACGACCCGCTTCCGAAAAAAAAAGTCAGTAAGGTTATCCATTGCCCTATGGTTAACCTTAATACCTTACCAAGGTACTGCGTCACTAAGGTACCTTCAAACCTTCGAAAGGTTCCGATGTCTAATTCTGAACTTTCATCCACGATGGTGCAAGTGTCCCAATTATCGAGGATGACAGAGATAGAATGATTCGATGATGACTTCCCTGCAGAGATGGGCATATTCATATTCATGAATATGAGGATATTCATATCCATATTCATAGGATTTTCCTGATTTCGATGAATACAGCGCTTCTGGAAGTGTAGTCGGGGGTTTTCGGCGTCGCTGATCACGATGCCGCCGTTAGTTTTCCCATATTCAGCCATATTTATGCCGTCCGGTTGTGGGCCGACGATTCATCGAGTGAACGCGAAGATCATAAATAACCATAAATATGGGAAATCTGAGCCCAGAATCGTGATCAGCGACCCCGAAAACCCCCGACTACACTTCCAGAAGCGCTGTATTCATCGAAATCAGGAAAATCCTATGAATATGGGTATGAATATCCTCATATTCATGAATATGGGTATGAATATGAATATGTTCATATTCATATGGATATTCATAACGATCGCTGTGAATATATTCATATTCATGAATATGAATATGCCCATCTCTGCTTCCTTGTAAATAAATGACATTTTGAGAAGAGCTCGAGTCTTGCGAGAACCATCTTCTCACTGTGCGTAGAGAGCCCGACTTACGAAAGCTTGTGATTCAACTCGAGTGAACGTTTAGGAACCCCCGACCTGACTAACTAACGAAAAACTTGCCCAGGCTCTGATCATGGTGGGCAAGAGCATCTACAGCTGCCCCTCGGAATGGAAACCATCGCCATAGGGTCGGATACCGCAAAGTTTGAGTTTCGACCCGGAGAACTGAGCCGACCGCGATGAGAATTCTTGTGCGTGTACGTGAGTCCAAGATGTCTTCACCAAGGGAGACTCACCGGTTCTCTTTCAGTAGGCGCCCGCCGACTTAGGTATGGCTCAACGTAAACGTGGGGATGGCGAGTTGAGTGGAACTAATGCCGGAGCTGTTCATCGGTCTGTGATAGCTGCAGCTGGAGCAGTCGGATTGTTCTCTGCCTGCGAGCGTAGCGAGCGGCAGGAACAAGCAGATGTCTTCGAGCTATCTTATTAGATGCTCGCTCAAGTCGCCGCCTTGGCGTGTTGTCGCGGCACAGTTTAACTCGGCGGGCGCCTACTGCAAAAATACCGACTCACCTAGCAACACGAACATCATAGTAATGAGTCCACTCGCCGCCTCCATGAGCTCGATGATGTGCTTTGAATAATCAAGATCCGGCTTCAAGATTACGCCCAGATCGCGAAAGCTATAATTTATCGCAATCCGCACACCATCAAAATGATACTCGGCTATAGAGGAACCGGAATGCGCAGCTGCACTTTTTGAAGCAGAGATTAAAATATCATTATCGCGACACCACCGAGATAAACCATCAAGTGCGCTCTTTGAAAGGAGAACATCGGCAGCATCATATATGGGGGCGTATAATTTCAGGTCATTAGCGTATAGGAGACAACTTCCGAATATCTCAGAGGCCCAAAAGTTTTGGGCCAAAACCAACGAAAAAAAAATCGTTCGAAAATTCGTCGACGTTTGTGCTCCACCATGTACAGAGGGGTGGTCTTCTTACGGCTCCGAATCCTCTAGCGCGAAATTCGATAGGATGTTTCGGTGAACCTGATCGTTCTGTTGACGAAAGCCACAGAGGCCCTCAGAGCTAAAGTTCCTTCCTCTGGCATCGAGATGTCGTCGCCGCGGGATAGAATGTCCGGGCTGTTGGATTCGGATTTCAAAGAATTCCGACTCGCTTCTTTCGTCAGCCCGTGTTTCCGGCGTATGCGGTTCGTAACGTGAGCCCTCCATTTTCCTGGCTTGGAGCTACCATGCTAGGACGCTCCGTTGTGGAGACGACAAGATTAGATTCCAGAATCGAGGCTCTTACTGGACGTATTCAACGACTTCGCTTCTAGGACTTTCCCAAAAACTCTAGACGCCATATGCTCATCGGTTTCACCGGTGCAACCATCCCCGTCGCCATCTCGAAATAGACTCAAGGTTTGCTGCTCGGGGACGTGTTCTTGATATGAGCGATGCAGGAAAACAAGCATTCACTATCCCAAGCCGCCTCGAGTTGAGCCAATCCGCTGGAACTAGTGAAGAAAACCATCGATTTCCTCCGAGTGGACACATCGCGTCATTGTGAGTACTCCGGACTTTTCCTAGATGACCGAAGATGTCAGGAACTCACTTAAATCGCTTTTCACTAGCTTCCTCTCCGTGTGGCGCAAGCCAGACGTTTCATAAGGTCCAACATAACATTCCTGTGCGGATCCCGACCCATTCTCGAAAGAGTGCTCTGCCATCTCAACTTGTCAACAAGTTTCTAGCGTCTTGGAGCGCCAAGGTCGGGTCGGTTGGATCCGATTCCGGACCCATTTGAGAAATCGGGTGCTCGTTCCTGCCCCTTCGCGTTTCATCCACATTTTTCATTCTCATCATTTACCATCGCTCATATACCAACTCGCATCGAGAACCCCGAAATATAAAGGAGGAAATTCAGGACATTGTACAATTGGTTCCACAGCCACATCGTTTCTATGCTCAACCTGTCCGCCGCGCCGCAGACTTGATCCAAATCCAAAACAAACGAGACGAATTCAAGGCCATGCTTAGCGAGAAGGATGAGGAAGGAGCTCGAGTAGACAAAAACCAGGCCCGACCCCTGTTGCGAGCCGGAAGACAGCGCAGCGCTGCACGGTGCGAGGAACTTCCCCCGTGCTGTGGCGCGGTTCCACGTTGCCGGAAAATGGAAGAGGTAAGTCTAAGGAAAACCCAAAACCCGAAAAGATGCCCGACCTCACAACGCGGAGCCGAACAACACGGGCCATGATATCGAATCAGACGAGCGACCGCGGGGAAGATACCAAGCGGAAGCTGTCGCGGCCAGGAGGTCAGCCAGCCGAGCAAAAACGCCCGGATCCGTGAAGAGCCTCGTCAAGGAAGAGAACCCTAGGACATGGATCCTCCAGAAGCTGTGTCGAATTCGCGGAACGAAACGCGAAATGACAGCGCAGGAGACGACGCACCAGGGAGGAGAGAGCCAACAGAGGCAAAAACGCGGGAAAATTCCCTAATATTTTAAGCATCGGTATTAATAATATGAATAGTACCAAACGGAACGCTAGCAAGCTGAAGTCATGCTCGTGTCAGGACCTCGGTTGATGTATGATGAGAACTGTCCCCAATAGAGGGGCACAGTTTCACCAGCAGCGAGAGAATTGGAAGCCGTCATAGATGTCACAAGGGTGGTGTCATATCCCGAGAGCTTATGAGACAAGACGAGGATTTTTTCGAATCTACGGGCAAGTTTATTTAAAAAAAACCGGGGGCGTTTCGGTCGGTGACCGTAGACTTTCAGACGTAAGGTACGTCGTGGAATGTATCTATGTATCCAAAGTTCGTGAAGCTCGGCGTAGGGCATAGAGTACGTTTGTGGTCGCTGGTTAATGCAATGGTATGGATCAGTGTCTGAGGCAAACGGCGAGTCAGAGCTCGGAATGGTGTATGTATTTTGGTTGATGGTGAAAAGAATACACAAGGTGGTATTCGCCAAGAGTTCGAGTTCCAAAGTTGGCGCATGCATCGGGAGAGCGTCTTGGAGATCGCGCACGAACCAAAACCTATCGCAGACGGCACACGCATCTCCGTATTTTTGCTGCGGAAAACTGGCTCGAGATGCATTGCATCGGGATGGGCGTCTGGAACGATTTCACAACGCGGGATTTTGTCGGAGTCTTTCATAGAAGAGAATGGAGCGCGTTCGCTCGGAATTACTGTAGAAAAAATTACAAATCTGAAGTTCGACTGTAAGGTACTGAACCCAATTGGAAAGCGTGAGTTAGTTTGAGTCAGAAGCAAAACTCTCGACTTTTCACTCGACTGAGTATTGACTGACTTCCGTTACTGCGACTTCCGGGAGAAGCCAATAGCTGACGCCCGGTAAGACGTACCTTCCGTCAAGAAGGTTGTGAATAACCAGCAGCGGTTGCTACGCGGGGACGCGAACGCACGCCTGGTTGAGCTACGTGGCAAAACGAATCCCACGGGTAAACTCCCCAAAGCAGTGGTTCTCAAACTTTTTTGGTCTGGGCCCCACCTGACACTGACCCCGATACCCAGGCCCCACCTGACACTGACCCCGATACCCGGGCCCCAACTGGATCTTTGACACACCAGGGCCCTTCTGGCCTGGCTTTCTTGCCGTATTTTCCATCGAGAACACGTGATTCGTCACGAGAATGATTCAGTACCTATTCGTATGAGGTTCCATCGATGATGAGTTTTAGGTACAATGACCATGCGATGAGTGAGCTGGTCGCCGGCGGAAAACGATCAGAGAATCAAATTCGATGCTCATGCCGGTCAGTTCGAGTCGTAAGAAACTTGAGAGCTGTAATCGCATCTCAGATCTGTTTTCATGCTCGTTATCGCATAAATGCAAGCTCACACAATTCTGATATCGATCCCAGGCCCCACCCATAGTTTGAGGACCACTGCCCCAAAGAATTCACTTTCGGGCATAGCTTTACCTCCGTGAATCGAACAACGAAATGCTCTGGACGCTTCACAGGAGGAAACTCTGTCTTTGACATCGTCCTCGCCGATGATAAAGCATACCGGTCGATGGATTGTCTGAAAACGGGCGACGAGAGTGAGATCACTGCTATAAACGACCACAATCTCTAAACTGTGGAATGCAAGACAATATTCCAGGAAACAAGGGAGTGGAAAACCGCACAATCGAGAGACGCAAGGAAGATCATCGAGGGAACAGAAGAAGTTTTGGAAGACGAACGGGGAGAAAACAGAGTCCCGTATGAAGCGGGAGGGAGGAAAAGTCTCTCATCGCCCAATGGTTCGCACTCCAACGATAGCAGCGCTCGAATCCATTCCTGAATAAAAAGAATGGGGCAAATATTAACCGAAGGTGTTGTGCATATAGCAACTTGACCACAAACAGTCAAGATCGAATTCGTCAGCGGTGATTTAGTTCCGATCTGAGAAATCCAGCATACGCGATCATTCATTTCATTTTTTTTCATTTTTTATTGCCGGTAAAAAATCCCAAAGAGCCGAAGCTCGCTGAAGGGAGGGCAGGGTAACAATATACAAGTAAACACATTAAGGCGTAGAATTATTACAGGTATAACAGCATTGTATGTACAAGTATAGACACCACAATGGAGTGAGATAATTCGCAAAAGGAGATCGGACTAGAGGTCTGACAAAAAGTAAGCCTTCAGTCGGCGCTTGAAGGACAATCGGGACTCATAACTATTCCTAAGTACAATTGGAAGCGAATTCCATATGAATATGATCAATAGAATAATTTTAAGAGAGGAAGAGGAGGATAAGAAAACCACGAAGCGAGTTCGACACTGGTCACTAGTTATGATCGAATTCGTCAGCGGGTTTCAGCTCCTGTCGAAAGAATGTCGGAGTAATATAGAGGAAGAAAGATGTTGTGCATATAGCAACTTGGCCACAAACAGATGAGACAATAAAGATCAGCGCATCATTCACTTGTGCCAAATACTGTGTTCTCAACAGAAGGGGTCAGTTTTAGATCATTCTAGAGGCCCGTGCGGCAGGACGGCCGCCGAAAGTGCTCACGACCTTCCCAAAAATGCTCCCTCGAAGTAACCTTTGCTGGGATCTCTGATACATTTCCGTCATGGAGGAACGTGGGGCAAGAACATATTGGATTTCGACTGAGAATAACTACAGAAGTTTTGAGGGGTTCATCGAGCGAATTACCCGCGCTCTGCTGTCATTCTGGATCGGACCGTCGGCGTGGAAATCGATGGGACCAACGCAAATAATAATCTGAATCTCCTGGAGGCGGGACGAGAGATTCCTTGAAAGATCGGCCAAGAATAATACCCCACTCTGAGTAGATGATGTCTGCTGATAGCGGACGTCGTCGCGGTATTCAGCCGGCTTTCGAATATTCGTGAATGCGAAGATACAAGAACCTTCTTTCCCTCCTAGTTCCGTGAATAATTCGTCGCGCAAGCATATACGGCCGGTAATCGAGTCTCGCAGTCTTTACGGAGTGAGGCATGTTTGCGGTGTGACTCTGCGCATTAGGAATGGGGAGGCATCGCAGAATTCTCTCGATAATGCTACCAGCAACTCTTCTTTGGACGTCGGATTTGTTGCTCAAATGCAGTGGACAGCACGCTGATCCCATGAGTGTTGTGACTTCAACTGAAACTATCATACGAGATCATGGGCTGAAGCCGGCGTCCGTCCTGTTTCTGGACCTCGGAAGCGTCCTCACCCAGGGAAGTTTTCATACGAGAGCTTCTCTACTGTCCCTGCGGCCACCCCGACGGCTGAACCCTTTTGTCAACGTCCACATGGATCTCTGGCCAGCCCTGGCAGTGCCTTTGAAGATAGTCGTGGTCGTTTCGCAAGACGAGTGTTCGGAGAACATGAACTTCTATCGGTTCGATTTCACGCAAAACTTCCGACATAAACTCCTCTTTCTCATCCTGACCAGAACTTTGGCTCAGGTTCCAAATCTCCGGTCAACGTTGGGGTTGTTCCGTCTCCCCATGGTTGTTTGGTCAGGCCATAAAATGAAGCCGGGCCGGTGCTACGAGAATCGTGACAATCTTTTCTGGGAGCTTACCTCCAAGCCGATGAGCGCCTGCGCCATTGAGCCTACAGGATGCGAATTCGAACGGCTCAGCGAGACGACCACTTACATCACTACATTCGTATGGAAAGGATACTCTCTACAAGTATTGTGCAACGTCACCAGAGTTGAGCTCCATTACGCGCTCGCAATCGGCAAGAAGAAGAGCGAGCATCTGAAGTTGGTCTCTATGTCGCTCCTAAGATTGGCGACGGTGGAAGCTTCTGGTTGTTATACCTTGGTTCCATCTGTAAGTGTTGACGTCACAGCTCTGTTGGAACCTTTCGAGTCGCGAGTCTGGTGCCTCATCCTTGCGAACGTTCTCATCTTGGGAGTGGTATGGGCTTTCATAGCTAGGAGATCGGCGGTGAGGTTCTCAAGCGAAATGTTGCTCAGCACCATAACCGTTCGAGCACTAACTGTGATCCCGCGGAGCTGCTCTGGCGTTATGATCGGCTGCGTCGCGCTTGGATTCACCTTCCTGATCGGACTTCTCTACTCAAACACCGTGATGTCGTCATTCCTCGATCCTTCGGTAGAGGTGCCTGCGTCATTGCCGCCTACAAGTTGTCAAATGAACACTTATTGCTACAATGAGAAGCCTTTGAACCGTTTATTGAACTCTACAGCCGTCTGTTCCATTCCTCATCAGATGCTAGGCATCATAAAGAGACCTATTCGCAGCTTCCGACCGAATGATGAGGGTGGGTCTCAGAAGTGGATAGGCGATTTCTACTGGTTCAGCCCGGCACTGCCTGTGTCGACGAAACACAGAACTCGCCCCCTTCCCCTAGTTCCGACCCAAACTAGCGCTGTCTTCGATCGGATTTCGGAGCACGGTATCATTTCGCCGGCGAGAATGAAAATCGATCAGGAAACGTCGTTCCTCAAGAATCGAGTGCGACCCGGGTTCCAACGAGAAGCTGTAGAGGCTCTGGATTTGTTTCTCGTAGATATAGGTCTGACGTATTTTGGTATACCGGCTGAGCTTCCGTTTGAGCCGGCCTCGTTCAATACATCAAGAGGGCATTTCGATGCCGACAGTTTCCTGAAGATCCATCCGCTGTTCGAGGCTTGCTTCTTCTTTATCGTTGGCGCTATCGCAATCGAGTTGTGCCGCGCGGACCCGGACAAATATTGCGCTGGAATGAATCTCTCCTGCGGCGTGCTTCACGCCGATCATTTCTATCGGCGAATATCCCACTTTATATCGAAGCGGAAGGGAGCTACTCGTGCATCTACTGTAGTCACCTGCGTTTCCGCCGTGAGATTATCACGACGTAGATGGAAAAATGAGACTGCGGTTGTGCCGAGGTGGGGGAAGGGTTCTGGGGTTAAACGAGTGATCGATGTGAAGCCTTTCGAGCGGAGCGAAGCGGGTCGCACAACTCGGTCAGACTCGAACAGCCCCGTTCATTGACACCTTGTTAGTCTGTGATGGAGTCAGAGACCACCGGACGTTAGATCAGATCGAGCACGACATCGTCGGGGCACCGATTCTTCGGTTGCTTCTGTGGCAAGGCCTGCCCAGCTCCGAAGAATTCTTTCGTACGCTCGGCGCAAATTATGCGAATGACGAATCACTCACCCCCTGATCATCATCGAGTCATACTCAACACATGTTTTCCGCGTGAATTTGTAGCACGGGTCCCAAAGCCGACTGAGAGCATGGTTATGAACTGTTACTCTCGGAACCGGCCCAATGAAAATCCCCAAGAATCATAAAACTGGGGCGGTTGGCGGGACTGCAGAAGTAGCATGAGAAGTCATGTCGGAAAGAGTTTCAATGATCCAATGAACAGTCTCATAATCGGTCGCTTCGACTTGTTCGGGACAGCATTTCCATGCAAGAATCATTGATTTCGGAGCGTTCTCCTGCCCGGAGTTCAGCCCGCAAATCGTTCTTTTCCTCAATCTTGGCGCAAACGTCCGCAACCTCAGCGGGCAGAGAGACCGATTCGCGTCGGTGGAATATCATGATGGCTTTCAACGGAGGATTCCTTTTTATGGCTCGCTCTGAGCTGACGGAAGTGTGGACGGATGTGACGTTCCGTGAAATTCGTAATGTGATGTTCGATTGTGCCCCAGACATCGGTTCGCGGTCGACATTGAACATGGAATCGATAGAGTTTGTAGATATGAGTCGGACATCAAGCTCGTTCGAATGTGTGCTGGCCTCTTCGAATGGACTTGAGTTCCAATTTCTACATTACGGTACGATGCCGTAGTGCCGTAGCACGGTACGGTACCGTAGTGCCATAGTACGGTAAGGTGCCGTAGTACGGTACGTCGCCGTCGTGCCGTAGTACGGCACGTTCCGTAGTACGGTAGCACACGTCTTATCGGCACCTCAAAAAGTTGATCGGCGGGAGAATACATCCAGATCACAGCAATTTTAGATGATTGTCTCATCAAGTCGAAATACAAAGTCTCTTTATCGGGAGTCAGGTCCTCCTTAGCCTGTCCGACGACAAGCTTTTTTGCCCCAGTCGTTCCCACAAATGCCGTTTCCAGCATTGCGAAATCACCCCGTTCCAATTCAAGTATGTTTTCATCTTGACCTTCGCTTTCGGCCGATGGCGAGATGTCGTCGTCCTCGCTTATGGTATCGCTCGAATCGTCCAAAGAGATGACTCCGTCACTTTCTGAGCTCTCACTTTTTCTCTGTGCAGCAGTTGGCTTCTTCGCCGGTTGTTTCTTGTTCCTTCTCGCCGCACAATCCTCCAAGCGTTTCTTGTGAGCTGTCATCGTCACTAGCGCTGCTGAAGTTTGTCGAGTGGTGGAGGCAATGCGAACTACGGGCGGCGCAAGAATTTCATGCGGCGCGATCTCGAATGTCACTTGCGAGCTGCTCGGGCAGTTCGGGTCGTTCGAGGTCGTTCCAGTTGCGAGAAAGTCGTGATCTTGGAACACGCGCCGATCGATTGGGAGAAGTCCCGTAGCTCTGAAACCATTCGTCGAAACTTGCATGGTCGAGGCTCGACCGTATGCCTGTCTGAAAATCTCACCGATACAATAAACGTTCAAAGGCCTGTTGGGATGGTGCCACAGCCACGTTTCGATGGACTGACAACGAGCATAATAGGTTTCGAAGGACTTCATGAACGCTACATCCAGAGGTTGCATCCTGTGTGTGCAGTGAGTAGGCAAGCATACAATTATTACGTGGTTCTGCACAGCAAGGTCTATCAGCTCGATATTCCTCGTGTGTGAATAATGCCCGTCCAGGACGAGAACAACTATATCCTCAGCTGTAGGTTTCGTGTAGGCTATGAAATGTCCCAACCTTTTTACGAAGAGATCTTCCTGAATCCACCCCGAAGGGTGACAGCCGTAGATAGATCCTCGTGGCGTGCCATTCATCAACTGGATCTTCATGTTCTTCTGGTAGAATTCATGCACGTGACCGCCGTGATCAGTCGGCCTGTCTCAGCCTCCGTTATCGAATAAACCTTTCGCTTGCTTCTCCTCGTGATGACCCTTGAATCCTGATTCCGTACAGCGGAAATTCCAGTCTCGTCCACTGGCTCCCGTTCCAGAGGGCATCGAATCAGTTCGTCGCATTCCACGGCACTCTTTACATTACGTTCAAGGGTAGACTTTGGCACATCGAAGCTATCCGCAGCTATCGTGTATCCCATCGCTCCTGATTTGACGACGGCTACGGTGCGGAACATCGCTTCAGGACACTAAGTTTTCCTCTTCTGGCTGCGATCTGCCATCCTTCAGCTGACTCAGCAACTCAGAAAGAACCGCAAACGAATGATCAAGCTCCAAACTTCTCATCGATTGGCATCATGGCTACACATTCGATTGTCGACATTCACATCACATAATGTGTCATTTTCTCGTCGAAGCAATCCCAAGCAATCCCCTCGGGCATGTTATCACGCCCGCAGTTTCTCGAAATCGATACTCGATCCAGAGATACTGGGGTATCCCATATTAGTGCACTCTTCCCTACCTTACAGTCAAACTTCCGACTTCTCATTCCTTCCACAGTAATGCCGAGCGAACGCGCTCCATTCTCTTCTATGAAAGACTCGGACAAATACCGCGTTGGGAAATCGTTCCAGAGGCCCATCCCACTGCAATGAATCCATCGTCGCTATCCTCAACATTTTGATTAATCCTTTATTGCGATATTGTCTCGTGTTTCTCACTTCTCTCGATTTAGTATGGGTGGACAAACAACAGAAGTAGCATTGAGTGCCGCCGAGAGGAAGACGCGTTATGATCAACGACGAAGGTATGTATTGTTCTCACCATCAACCCGAACACATACACCGTTCCGAGCTCTGACTCGCCGTTCGCATCCGACACTGATCCATACCGTGGCATCAACCGGCGACCACAAACGTGCTCTACGCCCTACGCCGGGCCTCACGAACTTTGGATACCTTCCGCGACGTGCGTCACGTCTGAGAGTCTACGGTCTCCAACCGAAACGCCAAAGAAGCAGCAAGCTCTCGCAAGACAGCTGAGCGATCGTCGTTGACTGTGTCTCTCGTAGTGTCCCACAAGCGAGCAGAAAGCTTGTTCCGGGACCACCCGAAACCATGTCCCCCACTATCACGTTGGCTACATAGCTGCCGCAGCTATCTGTGGTCTCGTCGATGGAAATCCATATGGGATTGTCAGCGACGGCGCGGCGAATGCTCTGCAAAGTTTTTCATAGACTAGAAGGATGTAACCCTCTCGCAACGTTGTTGGCGTCGGAACGCGCTGGCCAGTCCAAGATTCGAGGACAGATTTGAAATGCTCGTTCAACATCGATAGTCAGCTTGTCGATTGGTGTCTCGGCCTTGACTAACATCTTGTAGAGAGCACTGGAAATGACACTGTCTGTCTCGAGTCACTGTCCTTTACAGCTACTTGCTCGTCCCTCATCCTGACAGTGGCTCCACGTAGACGAAGATGCTCTCGATGCTCCATCGTCTTGGCATGTTGATCCAATTGGCACTTGCGGGGCTCCTGGGATTTCGCGTATGCCCGAAGAAGGTCCTCCTCCACTCCGATCGTCAAGCTTCGGGATCTCAAAGAGTAGAGTTGGTGTCAGGCGATGGTCGCCAATGTACGCTATGGCTCCGAGCTTCTTCTGAGATGCGTGAGACACTTTCATGATACCTCGAAGAGGAGGTTACGAAAGACCATTCGTGCTGTTGACTGGTTATGATACGTTTGAGAGCACGAGAATTAGCTTGACGGTGCCGTTCAAGAGCAGGGGGTACATCAATGGATTCCGGAGCTGACAATGATTTTAGTAATTTGAAATCCCGCGTATAAGGAACCCTGATTCCGACCATAAGTGAGTTTGGAGCTCTATTCGGCTGATGGAAAGCGGGACTCGCTCGGATTTTCAGCTGGAGAAGTGAAGACTGGACCGACTCCACTGGCGGTCCTCTTGATGGGCTCTGTACCAGTCGACTACCGAGGGTGGATCCCTGGTCCTCTCAATTTTGACAAGGACCGCGAAAAGCGATTTCGATTGAACGCTTTGGTAGACTCATAGTTGATACAGCGGACATTCCGTTTTGGAGTGGCCGCAAGGAGTTGGATTCCTGCAGAATCCGTGTTGGTCTCCGTCCAGTTACTCCAGTAACCAACGCGCGCGAATACGCGATGGCCTATATTCGATAAGCGCAAAACCGAACTTAGCTCGGATTGAGGCATGCGCGGATGTTGGTGTTGGAGAAAAGAAGCGTGATGTTCTACAATCTGCCGAAGTCGGAGCGTCCGATGGTAACATGGAGTCGTGTTACACACCTCGCTCTCTTGGAATCTCCGCGATGGTTCGTGATTATCCGACTGGTTCGGCTTGCGATCAGCTCCCAGTGCGGAATTCAGTTGATCATAGCTCGTTCTACTCAAGGCGTCGTTCAGCCTCGAAATTTTGATGAGCTTCGATATACTCACAATGAGGCGGGTTCGTGGACTGCAGAAGGGAACCAAAACCATGACGACAACCTTCAGAGTTGGTCAGAGGCAGATCTGAAATGCCGCTCTGGTGATAACTTTGAAAGTACAATCCATCAGCCGAAACTCGCTGTTCGCGAGCATGTGGAGACCACCCTTGGTTCAGCTCAGAATAACCACCAGTGAATACCCCTGGGGACCGCACAGCCGCCATCACTGAGTAACTCGCCTCCTCGCAGACTCAGGAGCTCCTCGGCGTAGCACTTCTTTACTTGGCTCTTCACTCATCGTTCACGTTCGATGGTCTATTCAGAAGCTCGAATTCAGCAAGAATTCTACGCGAGCTCTCCGCCTACCACGTTGATGGAAGCATGTCCAGCGGGTATTGCCAACTCGGCTAAACACCGACTGACAAGTAAACCTTACGATATCGTGTTTTTTTAGTTAACAAACCGGATAGAATCGGTGCGGACCGGCTTCGCGACATACCGATATCGTGAGGTTTACTTGTGAGAGTAGCTTCGACATCCACTTCTCGCATAGCGCCACTCTCGCCAAGTCTCACTGCTCACAGTATGTGGAAGGAAAGAGACAGAACGGCGCCGACGTATGGACTCCACGAGAACAGCCGTGGGAGCCCAATGCTAGCGTTGGCTGTGCGACTCGAATGCTGCTCCTCCAGGGCGGAGACGTCCCAAAGCCTGTTTCTATCTACTCAAGCTCTCCGTAGGTGCTACGAGGGTGAACTCGCGAGCAATCTGTTAGCGTTCGAGGTAGCCTGTGTATATTTGAGACATAAAGTCCTGGCCGCTTCAAAGTTCGGTACTTGGACGAATGGAGGCGAGAAATCTACGGCTGTATGAATTGCAATGAGCGGCACAAATCAGTCGTTTTCGATACCGATCAGAGCAAGCGTGACGCCACGTTGACAGTGTCGAAGAGCCGGAGATCATTACGAGAGAATGGGAATTATCTGTTCCTGTGAACAGATGATGGAAGCACCTTGCGCGAATGAAGCGATTGGTCAGTTCCGAAGAGTGATTGGTTTGAAACGATGGGTTTCAGGGACCAGCTCAAAGCCTCGTACCGCTCGGTTGGATGCTGTGGGCGGCCTGACTTCGTTAAGGACTTCATTGTGGTGCAACCAATCGAAATTGGAATGGAAATCCCGCGTTTCGCGATCGGAGTCCTTGTTCGCGGTTCTGACCACTGTTCGCGTTGTTCCTCATTTTGAAGTCGGGTGGAAATTCGGTGATTTCCCACTCAATTGATGTCTCAATGAGCATGTGCTCGGAAGGCTCCACGAGATACTGTTTTTCCTAGCCTTGGTTCTGATTTAGACGTCCTTATGTCAGCATTTGCTCAGCAGGAGTTTGAAGTGCCGTTAAATTGAGTACGGGAATGAAGGCCTCCTTGTCCGCGGTTATTCTGCCGCATGGATCGATCAACGCACTGCGCGCTCTCTGTAATGATTGACACACGCACGTTTATATTTGGACGTATATGGATCGAATGAGTACCTGTCTTTACTTCCCTACGACGAGATCACACAACTTCCGCGATCGGTAATGCGACAGAATAAGATCCTGCAACAGCGTATCCACAAGTCAACAATTTCTCTGATCCCGGAATCGTCGTCGCAACCGTGGATGGCCAGGCGCGCGGGCAGGTTCCTGTCTTGTGCGGGGTGGGCGGCTTTAGACTATTTTCTTACTTTCTTGGTAGGGGAGGAAGAGTGAACGCTATCCCCCCCCCCTGGATACGCTAGTTTCAAATACCCGAGTTGCTCGCTAGAGACAGCGCTGTTGTTGATGTACCTAGAGTATTATCATTGCCCATCTATCATGCATCGCAGTCTCAGTGGATGCCTATTCCGGAGATTGTCTTTACGATCACTGGAATCGCGAGTTGGAATCAGCCGTTATCCATCGGTTTTCTCGGGGCCGAGATATGAGGCGGATCTACGAGGCGATCGAAACACAAAACGCCCGCGCATTCCGAGCGGTAAGCCACACCTCGCCTGGAAGAATCTAGACTCAAATCTGCTCCATCGTCCCCTCTCCGAAGTCAAGCTCGTATGGGTTCTCGGGCTCTGAAGTCCGGCTAGTCCGCCGGAGCTACGCGACGAATGATCGAATGAATGAAATCGAGGAAATGGCTTTCTCAGGCCCAGAACGACGGACAGCGGATACCAGTACCTCCCATGGATCATTTTTCTTTATGAGAACAGACCTCCTGGTGTAGAAACGACCGTCAGCGAGTCGGTATGAGCGCGCCGCTTGCCGGCTCTCGCGGGATCCATTTGACTAATGATCCGAATGAAAAGTCTCTGATATCGAAGATGAGGTCCGAACCAGACAAAACGTGGCAACGATGCTCTACTTTCGTGCTAACTCTCGTCCGATATATCCTCAGTGATGATTCGATATTTTGCGAAGTAGAAATAAAGGGTCACTTAGATGTTTGATGGTAAGTCCTGCAGAGTCCTTCTCAGGGAGGATTTGCCTCCACGGCGCTTCCGCGAGGAATGGCCGGTGGGCGCAATCCGTGGGAGAATTTTAACTGATCGAGCCAAACTAATCGTACGAGTGCCTTTCGGTGGACTCTCGAGCGACGCCCGCGCCGCGTCGATTGTCTCACCTTTTACGATAGAAGTACCCCGACATCGCTTCGAATTGGCGACAGCGGTAAGTTTCTGAGACTCCAGTGGCCGGAGGAGCGCTCTCTACACCTCCCGGTTTAGGAATTTCTGCGCGCCTGATCTGAGCTGCCTACTCGACGAGTCCATGTTTCGAGTGCGGTGGATCCTCATGAAAATGCCGCGAACAGCTCCAAGCAGGAAGCGAGTGGACCCCGGAGCTTTTCACGGCCCCGCTAGCTCCTCGCCCGTGGGGACATCAGACTCTCAATAGCTGTGAGAGAAAATCCCGCACAAAACCCAAGAGCCTGCACGCACGTGCCGTAGAGGTGCGCATAAACATCGTGTTCATTGGGTGCCGCGTCGCTCGATAATGTTCGATTGCTCTTGACGGGCAAACAAATCACAGTGCGATGACAAGTAGAGCCGCCTTGTGAAGTCGATGATATGGAGAGGCCTCAACAATTTTGAAGGACAAGATCGGTAAGGAATGTTTTCTTTTTGCGGTCCCATTGCGGATAACGCATCTCGGAGGAAATGATCCGAGATGATTTCCTCACATTTATTTTCTCCGCCGTCACTGGGTCGCTTGAGTCGTCAAATCGAAATATAACAACGTTTATTCACTCATATTGAGTAGCTTTGGTTAGTAGAAGGGTTAGTTTATATGAACATAAGATGTATGTAAGAGTCGTCAAATGACTCCACTTCACCTTCAATTATATCGCGGAACCGTATGTTCTCACTCCGTTCCTTCCGGAGGGCTTCTTCCGAATTGCTTCTTTCGTACTCCGGAAACGGGCAGCCCTCCGTGTCAGACATACACCGAACGAAACAACCTCAGGCCGATCTTTCCTTCGCTCCAGGATGTGGCACAGCAGCATATCCGACGAGGGGAGCTTGCCCCGGAAATGTGCGCCCAATGAGACATCCGTTTCAGAGACAAGCTACTTGACTGCTTCCGTGAAGCATTTCCAACAAAAAACTCCGGAAATTCATCGGGCATCTTCTCAGGAGAAGGTTAGAAGGTACCCCCGAACATGTGTATAGGTCTCGGTGTTGCGCGCGAATATATGGACAGGACAGAGGGTAGCGCGGTACTCTGGATAGAATCCCATGGAATACGGAACCGGCGCGCGAATACATTTACCTAATATACGGTTTCACCGAGGATCATCGCATTCTCGCAAAACATGCCTGACAGTCAGACGAGATACGGTGCAGCCATCTGTTTCTGGGTGTGAGAATCCAGGATGCGAAAAGTCGGCGAAAACACCGTTTTCGTCACGAGTCACGAGGCGGCAGTATTCCAGCTGTCAATAACTCGTACCCGTCCCCGCAGACATTATCCCGAAACTTGGGATCAAGAATACCCGTAGGTATGAGCTTCAAGCTACCTGGTCCAAGCGGCTGGCCAAAGCTCGTCCGTAGCATTACGCTCCGAGGTGCCGTGTCGTTCGCTGATGGACGGTTGCCCAGCTCACGCAATGTAGACATCCCTACACGTTCCTTCCGACTTGCTTGAACTCGATCCGGTCTCATGGACAAGAGAAATTCAGTCCTTATCTGAGTCCCGGGAAATGGGGCTTTGTAATTTGATTGTTGAGAATCAGAATGCTGCCATGACATGCTCTCCAATCGAGGCATTTCCATGTGCGAATGAGGTTTTGTTGAGCTTGATCGCACACTCTACCTATAGCAGCGATTCCCGATTCTCCCTCCCCTCTTAATTCCCATATGAGCTGACCCCTCGTCGTCGGTCTCCCAATGATCTCTCGGTTATTTTTCAGGAATTCCTCTCCGTAATGGGTCGCATCCGATGAAGTATCCCTTCGATTCAGGAACTACAGGCCGGATTGCGCGTGAGATGCTTATGCGAGCCGATTGAAACGTCCGATCTCGTTACTGGTCATCGTTGGAGGGTAGCAGATGGATGTTTGCATTTCTCTCATCGATGAGCCAGGAAATCCGATATGTGGCATCCTGATATTCCCCGCGGGGAACGTCCAGATCATCATCTGAAGGTCCGTGAGAAACCCCTCAAATTCGCTCGGAAAAGTCAAATTGCTCATGCGGTACTTGCCTGTTCATTTTTCCTTTCATTTCAACTTCGTTTCATCGAGCGGTTCGGTTCCTTCAATGGAAGCGGCGAGGAAAATTGCCGAAACGTTGTTTTTCACATAGGAAGTCGTTTGGAGGAAGGAGGCGGTGCAGGGGGGAGGGGGGGATGTACGGTGAGCAGGAGAAAGAAGGAATTGCGACAACGGACACTCGGCCATAGCTCCCGTAAGTTCTCCGCAGAAGCGTTCGACCTCGGCGTGCGTCGCCCATGCTTTTCCAGGACCTCCAACAGCCGGTCTCTGTGGGGTAGCGTGGGGCGTATCCGCCACCTCCGCTGATCTCAGCTTTGAGCCATTTTCCGGAAATCTCTGTGTGTGGCATTCGAAATCTCTCATCTAGGGGGGAGCCCATCCACCATCCGAATTGCCCTTAGATGAGAGCTGTCGACCGCCACACACGAAGATTTCCGGAAAATGGCTCAAAGCTGAGATCAGCGGGGGTGGCGGATACGCCCCTTGCTACCCTACACCTTTCGGGAACGGTGACCTAGAATGTGGAATCTGGCTCGAAAAATTCGGTTCCGAAACCGCCCTAACTCGACCAAACTTCTTCACATCTGAGTGGACTCACAACGACTCGTGCATCAGGTTTGAGCCATCCTCTGAGCTATCTTCTCGGTAATTGTAATCTAGGTAATCGAGCGATGTCAACCGCGAGTTTGATCAAACCTTATTCCCTGAGCTGTGCTTTGGAACTTGAAGTGTGACATCAGAGGCAATTGTTTCGCATGGCGTATCGCGCGTAGGATAAGGGAGGAAGGTCCCCCAGAGTTCCTCGCGTCCATCCCTACCGTTTTATTATGAAATGAAAGCGATTTGACTTGACTTGGATCTGAAATACCGTTCCGGAGAGAAAAATATCAGGAGGGCGTATCGAAGGGCTCTTCGTCACGGATCTCTTGGCTGTCGCCGCGAATCGAGGAATGGAATTCATTCGGCTTGAATCTGATTCCTCTATCCCGATCACTTTACATCGACGGTAAGGGGATCGATTGGATTCCCTCACAATTACTTATCAACGGAAAAATTAATCGATGACGATTCTTAGGGCTTTTATTGCCAGGAACGCTTTCATTGATTTCTCAGATCAATTGTCTCGTACCTGTAACATGCCTGGGTTCATCCCGACCACGTTAATGGATCCAGAACTTGAGACCAGCATGCTGGTTATGAAATTCCTGTTACAAACAGCTCCTGTAGGAAGGAGCGGGAGGGAGGATTGATGGTTGCGTACGACCAACGCAAGGCTCTTTCATGAGAGTAAGATGACGACGTCTAACGAGGTTGTTTCCTCAACCCCCTAATGATGGGTTATTCGTGTCTACAGAGGAACTCTCGCAACTCTAGGGGTTTGATTTAGCAAAATACATTTCGAATCTCCGAAAACAGATCTGGTGCTTCCATCTAAGCTTTTCTCCTCCATGCAAAATGCATTCAACTCCTAATGGATACGGACATCGAGTGTTCTGAGAGTATCGAGCGGATGGAAGACCTCAAAAAGCGCACCGATGATAGCATACATGGGAATGGATCCTTCCAACGACATTCGATGCGAATCGATGCTGGAACTGATTCGACCCAGTAGGTTTACAGGAGGATTACACGCCTATTTACACGAAGATCACAACATTTGGCTCAAGCAGAGCTTCCAAGTGCTCGTCTCGGACCCTGGTTCAGTACGGGGTTGTCGGTGCCGAGAATCGGAATCCATGGTCTACCGCCACCGGCATGTCAATGGGGTACGTCCCGTTGAAGACGACATTGGAGCCTGGAGCGTTGTTTTTCGTTCTGGGAGACCGGGATTCGATATTCTGCCCCGTCGTATCGAATGACACGCTTTTGACAACTGTCCGGGTGCCACGACGGGTCACGTCGAAGTGACATTCAAGCGATCTTGGCTTGAAGCTTGGTGTTTGGACAGGCATCGGATATTCTTCAATGGTTGGAGAGCATGACGGACTCCGTCCGGCGTCAGGTGGGAGGGCGGGCAGGAGCATGATCCGCTGTGACGTGATTTTCGAGTCTACGCTGATCGATTTTTGAAGGACGGCTCGACGACCTCCGCCGAGGAGCCGGGGTCCGGTGTCGAACGACCTCATAACAACGTTGTTGTTGCTGCCGTCGTAAGTGTTTTTGTTGTTGATGGTGTTGTAGTAGTAGTAGTTTGTGAAGTTGTTAGTGTTGTTGTTGTTGGTAGCATCCGCTTGGGAGGGTGAGTCGTTACGCGGTAGCGTAGGGTGCTGCAAGCTATGCCTCTTCTCGATAGCCTGCAAATTCCACACATTGGCCCAAAAGCTCGGATTGGCGGTGCAATCTGAAGGCAGAGTTGGCTCTGTAGGCAGCGGGCTGTAGGTTTTCCCAGCGAAACGCATCTTCCCTTCATGGAGAAATGCTCAGCATGGTGAGAGGATCAGATCTGGAAATGAAAGACGATTGCGAGTTCGTAATGAGTTAGGTGAGACGATTCTGTGTGACTTTCTAAACTCCGGGCTTCCGGCGGATGCCCACGAGAAACTCAATCTGTTACTCAGTTCTGTGCGGTAATGATTGTCTTCCCCAAATCTCTCTTAGTAGTGAGCCATGATATCGATCGGGTTCATCCCGTTCGGGGGCTAGGGCCTGTCGGGTGCGGAAGTGAACCGGACGTACTCCCTTCGATGTCTATCGTGCAAAGGGTTGTATGAAACAGATGGCAATATTCTCAAAGCTCGCTGCAAATTCAGGATTTTCCGAGAATTCTGTTCCAAGGTGCGTTCCTTTCCAAAAAATCCGGGACTGCTTCGGAACCCCAGGGGGTCCAAAGCGTAAGACACAGGACTGTGCCAGGGAAAGAAGGTACAGCGGTAGTCCTTCGATGTGGCTGCGAGCCATATTCGCCCTTGCGCGACTGCGATTCCCAGTCATATCCCCTTCGCTGTCCGAATGAATCAGAATCATCGGCCTGTACAAACGTCCTTTGTAGGATCGTCCACAAAAAACAGAACGTTCTGTTAGCCCTCGATATTGCCCCCTCACTTGGTAGGAGTCAACCACCAGGGTTGGAGCCTACTTACTTAGAGTGAAGACCCATTTCGAAAATTTCGAGACTTAGAAACAGCTGAAAAATTGCTTGTCAGCGACCCTGGGGACCAGTCAACAACTTCCCCCTCATGTTTGTTGGGGAGACGAAAAACCTCGGGATGTGCGATCTGAACCGCGAGTCCTCCAGGGAAATCCTCAATCTTGCCGAATGAGGCTCCCTTGTCACCGGGGGTCTCAAGGCGACCTCATTCGGAGACGTTTTGGTTTCTAGTTTTTTTGGCTCAAGTGGCTCTTGCTTGGTTTCGCACGTCGTGAGACAGTCGTGTCCTGGCGAATATAGATACTCGTAGCCGAGATCCTGACAGAACGGAGATCCTACTCCCATGGGGAGAGCTCAAGCCGAGGAGGAGAAGACAGTGTCCAGCGGCGGGACAGAACTAACGGGTCAACGCATCCGTTTCTCATATGGCAGGAGTGTTGATCGATTGATCGTTCGCTCAGCAGATGATTGCGGTTGCCGCGAGCACGGCAATCGCGATTCGTAGAAGTCGCGGCTGTCTTCTGATATTTGCCTTTCTGTGCGACTATGGACGTCAGTTGTTCATCAGATTGCCTTCAGAGTCGTTCGACCGGGGGACTTCAGCAGTGATCCCTGATTCTGTTCGTACGTTCCAACTCAAGCCGAATAAAGATCGATTCCCCTGGTTACTCAACATGAATGATTGAATTCGAGACTCCCGAGAACTTGAATATGCTGATGAAATGGACTCTCTTGGAGGGATCGAGCCGTAGGATACGCCTGATATTCCGAAACCTATGTGTCGCTACGAGGGATATGCTCAGGACAACATACGTGACGCAGGATTACGTGGGACGCAGAAAGGAGCACACAAAGGAGAATAAAATAATCGGCTGCGGAGATAAGATCCCGGTTCGCATTCAGTAGCGGACTGTCTCGACCGGACGACGAACAATGACCCAGAGTAATCAAATATCAAAGGGGACGGCTTCGAACAGCTGAATGGTGAGAGCCGCAGTGCAGGTCAAGCAACACGACGATCTATCCACCTCATTTTCTGAGCTTCAGAAGATGCGTGCTCCACCGCATAATCCGATTTGCGAAATTCACTTTCAGGACTGGCGCCGGACGAATACCAAAGGAGCTCCTGTTCGTTCAGCATTTTAATCCTCGGGGGAGGGGGACTATCTCCAATCTCCTATCTCTTCCTACAATGTCCAGACTCCGGTCAACATCCCAGGAGAAGACTTCGACGGCACCTTGAGATTTTCTCGGCATAGATATTCCCAAGCGTTCCAATCGCGACGTCGACAACGGCGCAATCATGAAGGCCTCCTTTGAATTCAAGCGAGTTCCAACGTTTTCCAAGCAGACTTTACGTGCCGTGTCAACAGCGCTTGTTACCCTGCTCGAGATTTCCGATGCGCGAACACGGGAATTGATCGAGTTCGATTTGAGTTTGACGTAAGTCAATCTGCATTCGTTCCAATTACCGATCAGGGTTGCAAACATTGGTTCCGCCTTCTTCCATCGCTCGAACACCCACCGTGGAGTTCCCAGCTTTCCATCGACGTCGTTGCCAGGAGTTCTCTACGTAAATCGGGAACGATGGGATCCTCGTCCGGAATCCTTGAGATCGGTGGCCTGCAACATTTTGTCCCAGATGAAGACTCACGTTCACGTATTGAAGGCTCCACTGAACTCTCGTTTGTTATTCCGCCGAAGAAGTCCATTATTTTCATCCTCAGAACGGAGGATCTCGAATATGTAATACCTCCCTCTGTTCGTCAAATTCAGCCGCGAATTCTCGACTTTGCACTTTGATGTGAGATCCTCCTTTCTTTCATATACCGTGTCAACATCGAGTTATTTCAATCGGTCCGGGGGGGTCCTTAAAGAGTTGGAGCGACGCGGTCTTGACCACCATCTGTCCGATGTTTGCTCGATTCCCGTCGGCGGCGCGGCTACGGACAGCCTTCTCGTTCCAGTGTAGGAATGGAGATGTCTATTTCTGATATTCATTCAGCTCGAGAGTCCTACCGATCAAACGAGACGTGGACGCGAGGCTCCTGCTTCCGTGATCCTCTTCTCATCCCTGTGGACTTGTGCCCCGTTTTGCCACTTGAGCACGTAAAGTGAAGGGACGGGGTATTGGATGTCCCCTCGATCAGACCGCGAAACCGAACGCGGTCGATGAGAAATCTCCGAAGTTGAGGACGACCTCAAATCCCTCCCTTCCCTTCCCTTCCCTCATGAGATTCCGTTGGCTAGTTGCAGTGGGCCTTGACTGCAGCCATGGCTGATGAGGCTCTGACTCCGAAATGGTTTGTTAGCGGTCTGGTAACAATCATGCGTCAGTGGATCGCTTCGCCGTTCAGCGCTTGTTTTCGGTCGTGTTTTGTGTTTCACAGTCTACTCCGGTCGATCCTCTCTTGGTCTTCCATCCGACGAGGGATGAGATCGTGTTCGGGGGCGAAAACGTTTAGGGAGAAGAAAGCTCATGAGACCGCAGGAACAAGAAGTATAAACAGCACTACCCGTGGACGAGAAACACTAACGAGTGGACCCTGATACGTCGCTTTCCCCCGCCCCCTCTCCCTCCCTCATCAAGGATGCGGACATCCGCAAACAAACGAGTGCACATCGGGTAGAGGTCTCTATGCCAGGATCGCCTCGTCGACCCTGCAAGAGCGCGATGGAACGTAGGACAAAAGTTCCAACGAAAGTTTCCGATATCGAGCATTCACTCCAAGACTCTAGGGACGGGGGACGGAATCCAATCGGAATATCAGGTCCCTCGCTCCCGGATAAGCGATGCGAAACGCCAGTCCTGTAGAGCGGGAGTTCTGGTTCTCCGGCCAGAGCTCCGGTGGACCCTGGTCCATGCAAGAGGAATAGAACGTTTCCGATAAGGAAGCCAGGCCGCGAGAGTTTCGGAAGAATACGCGAATAAAACACACGTAGGACGTGCGCCGAAGGAGACACAGTGGCAGGTTGAAATGTCTTGTTCGAGTTAGAGGAGAAAAAGCATTGCCCTGGTCCGTCCCCAAAGTATAGTGCAGTTGATGTTGTCTCTCTTTGAGTACGCCTCGAACGATTGAAAGAGAAAGAGAAAACCGAGCGCAGCAACAGGAAAGAGCTGCAAAGCTTGAGCAGCTGTTGCGATTGTAAGGTTCAAACAACGCGTGCGTCTCATCCAACGAAGGGAAAACAAGCGCTTCCCCGTTCAAACGTTTATTGAATTTTCCTGTCATCGCCCGCCTGCCCTCGAAACCGTTGGTTGTGTTTGTTACCCTGCGTCGAGATTGTGTTGGACACGAGCGGTAAACATGTTTTCGAGCATCCCGGCCGAAACTCGAAGATCAAAGAACAAGAGTCGTACTCGAAATTTATCGTGTCCGACAGGTTCGATCCAATTTGAAATCGCCGACTCCATCCTATGTCATGCAGTCAGATGAGACAATTCTGGCTCCATTCACGAGCAAAATAATCGAAACGCGCGAAATTCGAAATACGCGAAACCGCTTGAGTCGGTCTTCCGTTTTGAAAGTTCGGTTCTTTACGGTTAGGCGGGTGGCGAGTTGACGCGAGCCCTAGCAGACGAAAAGAGGCCGGCGGGCCGACGGTGCGTGTGCATAGGGGGTTGGATTTTCGGAAACTGGAAGACCACGGGCACGACGTGGCCTTCCTGGCTCGATGTTATCAAATGAAGGCGATACCAAGATCAGTTCATCGATGCTTTCCTGTAGCGGTCGCTGTGGCGGAATCGAGGAGCCCAATTCCAAACGTAACATCTCCAAAAATTTCCGGTTCCCAGATTCTCGTGGAATCTCGTGCGTCGGGTCGCACGCAGTTTTGGAGATGTTACATTTTGGAATAGGGCTCTTCAATTCTTCTTTATGACGCTTCCGCGCAACCAGAACTCTCCCTCGCGGGACCCGTTCCTAAACCGCCTCATCTCCTCACAAATCGTCACTCCGGTGTCAACAGAGGTGGAGACAAGGGGAACCAGATAACAAAGACCACTTCGTGAGGGGCAGGTTGGGAAGAGGTACTTGAGCTGTACAGGCTTCCTGAATAGCTAGAAGCAGTCGAAACTCCCGAAAGATCTCCATTCCGGATTTTGCCATCTTTACGTCATCGTAACCCGCTGATCTGACCCATGAGCTGGAATGCCCTGCCAGACCATGGACAGAATGGGGTCACGACGTTCTGGATCATGGTTTTTCATATGCTCTATTTGTATCATCAGCGAACTTCTGGAACTTGATGAGAACGAGGTGAAATCCTCGGGCTTTACTGGAGCTGCTTTCACCCAATCTGCGTCTGTATCTCATGATTGTGCACGGTAGCCTTTCAAATCCCCGAAAAATGCCGCAATACAAGACCGGGTAGCGTTACGATGCTCCAGATACTACTCAGAGTTTTCTGAAAAAATCTCGTGCCTTTCACTCGGGGAGTGAAAGCCCTAACGGAGAACTCCGTTTTCAACCATGGCGGAGCAAACTCGTGACAAAGGTTCTAGCGAACCACGCGGGTCTCAGCTGCGGATTTCACGGGAGTTCAGCAGCAGATCCAACATGAGCAGAGAACCAGCTAAAGCAAGCGCTCTGTGCACAGACTCCGAAAGCGAAGGATCTAATCTCCGTTGCTCCCCATTTAGAAGAAAGAATAGGAATCTAGTTCGCTCTCAGCAGCGGAACGAGCTGGAGAAGCCGTCCGACGGAAACTCGAGACGTGTATTTTTTCCAGAATCCATATGTCAATCAAGTCGTCCGCAGCTACGTAGACAATTCGATAGAGTTCACGAAAGAACGGAGGCATTTGCTATTACTTGTGACGGCCTCAAATATGATGCTTAAATTCGAGGAAGGCACTCCTTTCGGCATCCTTGTATCCATTCAAAACTTTCGTCTCGGCCTCTTTATTTCGAAATATTGTCATAGCGTTGTGAACATTCCTCACGATTGGTATCGGTGTGACATAATGGGAACAAAGCTCTTCGAAGCTGAAGTTGGTAAACAATCACTCTCGGTCCACGATGTCAGAAGACTTCTTCTGAGCACATTAGGGGCTCTCCATGATACTCCGATTACGGGCGGAGGGTGGCGGCGCGCCGCGGCGGCGGCGGAAGTATACTGACCCGCCCCGAGTGGCACTTTGAATGGGACGCCAGGGGTCGTGTAAGATGCGCGGAGAACTGGCAAGGGTTTTGCCGCCCTTGTGATCATGCAGCGGGGACGTTCATCCCTTCTCTGCTTTCCTTGAGCTCTTGCATCTTTGCTCTGAGGTCTTCGAGGGCCGCTGTTGTTCTTGGCAACATGCCGCCATTCATCGTCCCGGAACACCATCCTTCGAATCCTTATTGAGTCATCGATTGGCCGCATGTGTCAAGTATGCTCTGCTGACGAGGAGCATAGGGTCAGACTGCTCCCGCTGAATTGTTGCTCCTTGAAGAACTTGAAGCCAGCATGCGGCGAATCTGATGGCTGAAGCGCCGGCGCCGTATGAAGAACTGCTTCGGATTGCGTAGGGTTATCACAACGATGTTTCGTGATTCCATGCATGACCCGTCCGGAGAAAGCTCTTGAACTGGCAAACAGACTACGATCGTAGGTTGGTCAAATGATGGTGCACGCGATTTCAGAAAAATCTACCCGTTCTGCTTCTCCGACTACAGCATGGGTGCGAGTAAGTGTGTTCGCTCGGGACGCTGCTGCTGTCGTTCAGAGCAGTGCCGCCGCTGTTACTTCTCTCCATTGATTCGAATTCAAACTGGATACGCGCGGTTCCTGACAACTTCTTTCACATCGGATAGCTACCAATACGGGCGAGATTTGAACGAGCCATCTTGTCAGCCTCAGTTAACAGATAACGACGTTAGCGGCGGATTTGATCGGTTAACCACGGGCGACCTCGATGAGCGCATTGTTCGCTATTTGCTTTTGGCTGCGCCGCGTGGAGCGAGCTGGCCACGGCAGCAGCACAGCGCGCAGCACACAGCGCAAACTGCTAGCGCACATTCACGGGGAGAGGGTGAAAACGACAGCAACAACAGCCACTTCCGTCCCGTGGCCAACGCGCCTATAAACGGAGTTCTCCGTTAAAACGCTGAGGCTCGATCTTGCAATTCTCTCTCTCTCTGTGCCCGGTAACTCCAGTTAGCAACTGTCTCGCGATGAATTCGTCCACGAAGTCACGATGTATATGGTGAACGGCCTGGCAGCGCCAGATCCGGTTAACAGAGTTTATGCGAACAGTTCATGGACCGACAATGAGGAATCCTGGGCAATGTGATCTCTCCATTTTTCCGTCCTTACGGACCCAAGTCCTCCCCGGAATGGATAAGTTTGATTCCATTCGGAAGCCGGATTCATGCGCCATTGAAGTCGAAAAAAGCGTCAATCCGACTCAGAATATCAGAATGTCGGAAATCATATAATTTATATTGGATCAGCATTCTAGAAGCATTCTGAAGTTCCCTCTAAAATGCAAATCTGCTCTTCAGAGAAGAGCCAATAAGAGGCCCGTCGCGAGAACGAACCCACGCGCCCACAAGAATCTCAAGATAACGAACCCAAGGCTGAATAACTGACTGCGAGGCTGCTTCCGGTTCAGTTTGCGACCTGGAGCGAGGCTTCCTCCAAGAGAAGAGAGACTTTCCCTTGCTTGGAATACAACAGAGATCCGTTGGCTTGGATCGCGATCACGAAGCAAGGTCAGAGAGCTTCCGGGTACTCCTGGATTGACTTGAAACAGTGACAGTGCTAAGCAGACTGCAATAAATGAAGTTTCGGGTCTCCCGCCCGAGTGTAGTGGGGCAGACTGCAAGAATCCACCAAGCTGTAGCAGTAGCCGCCGTTGAAGGCTAAGTCAGGTAATCAGAGGACCGCTTACGCCCCTACATTTCCTGTGTGCCTGTTTTCTGTCAGAGCAGCTCCTTCATAATTTTCCTCCGTCTACGTTGATGCGTTCCGTTTCGAAGCTGCCAATCGGCCGGTAATGTACCCCAGTTCCGTTGATAATAAGGTTCCCTATTCTCCCTCCCTTGGTCCGCCTTAGCATAGCTCATCTTCCCGCCCTAAGTCAAAAGATAGATTCCTCTGGCTCCCGCTGGGAATTCGTCTCTCGCTTTCCAAGCTCTCTCGCTATGAGCGGCCACGAGCAGCTCAGGAGCACTTTCGCAGATCATACCTCCACGCGTTTTGTGATCTATCGGCGGTTGCTACTAAGGAACTCGATTCCGGGGAGAGCAAAGTTTGTACAGGTTTATGCAAAGCCTATCAATTGATGGATTACGGCGGATTTTTGCGGGAACGAGAGCTTTCGCGGTGAGCCCGACAGCGCCCTGGGGCCTCACGGATCGAAAGCATTCGCCGCTTGGCTCGTCGCTCCTTCGAGCACCATCTTCATTTTCTAAAGTAGAACAGACTTGTCACGAATAGCCCGGGACACAATCGCGAATTCATGGCCGGGTGGAGCCCCGCGCTTTCGAGATGCTTTTTCGTCATGATGTTGTCGAGGCTCTGCCGCCACCCGCTTAAACTTTTGGCTCTCCTCCCGACCCACTAGCCCTGAGCCCGTCGTTATTCTACATAGATAGATGGCATGGAGCGGGTTCTTCGGAGTCCACTTTCTTCCTTTGAAAACTTTCAAATCAATGTCAAGGAACAACTTCACGAATCGTTCCTTACCATGACGCGCGGTAACGGTTCTCGCAGCGATAATCTCCCATGCGAGCCCATGATCTAGGTCGGGTCGAAGAGTTATTCCGAAAACCGAAGGCTGCGGGCTTATCCGGCCCGGGAACTCTATCGCATATTTTTTGACGTCGTTCGATCCGGGGTATCGGGGACGTATCGGACGTAAAGCGAGTGCCGGAGCACGCGAGCTATATTCGGTTGAATTTTCGTCAATTCAACGGAGAAAGACGAGATCATCCAATTCGCATAGGTGATTGTCGTCATAGTCGCGCTCGTATTTGCCCTTGGATACTTCCCACTGTCCGCTTCCGTGCTGTACAGACCCAATGTGCGGCGGACTCCACCCAAGAATGTCGTGGGGATACGATCTTCTCGTAGTTCCTGGTGCCCTGGATTCGTTCTCAAAATCTGTTTGTTCAGTTCAAGCATGAAATTAGAGGAAAACCGCGGCTTGAGTTGAACTCATTCTAGAGCAGAACAGTTTCCCCGCGGAATCGCTCCGACCCCCATCCAGGACTTCCGCATCCGAAAACCTCCCATGAGGTTTCCGGTGTGCAGGTACTTCCTATGGCTTCTCCGAACTCATGGGAGCGGCCGAGAAAAAATTCATAGAGCAGAAAATTGAGTTTCGTTAGCGTATCCCGCAAGTAGCCATTCCGTTAAGTGTTCTTTTCCGTTCCACAACCCACCGACCGGGGATGCAATCCATATGCTCCGGCCTTTAGTTCCCCTCGTTCTGTTTCGTCCTCGTCTTCGTCTCGCCGTCTCCTCGCTCTGGTACACAAAGCGAGACTGTCAGGCACACGTGGCATACCATAACTCATCATTCGCGACGAGGAAATTGTTTTTCCTCAAAAATCTTGAAAAGGCCACTATGCAACGTCGCCGACATTGATAAGAGACTGCAGCGAAACGCCTGCGTCGTAAACTTGCGCCCCTCGGGTCTTCTATCTCTATCAGACACATCTGGAGCTCACATCCGAGAAAACATAGCTGGGAGCATTGTTTGCTATGATTCGTGCGAGAAACATCGATTTCTCGCTCCGGTCGATTCAAACACCCGATCCACAATCTTCACACCTTACACGACGTGTTCATGTGTTGCCCGCCGCAGTCTGTTCTCCACTTTTTTTTCCGTTTCGTCCCTCTAATGCCGACTCTCTATCTATCTTAACCCGGTGTTTCAATTTGCAACCTCGAAGGCTTCTTTCTTCCCTGCTCTCAATAATCCCGGCGCTCGTTAGAGTCTTCGAGTGAGAAGTAGAGTCTCACGAGATTAGCCACGACAAATCGAGTTACAGTAACCGATAATTGGGCTCCCCCGGCTGCTGATGTCAGCAGCTTCCACTCTCTCGGTGAGATGATCGAAAGCGAACATGATGAAGAAAGACAAACGTCCGGACGGGACGAGGCCGCTGCTCGACGGGAACCGTCCCGAGTCCTGCTCTTTTGTCTCCCATGCTTGACAAGAGGAGATGAGGAGAGGAAAAGGATGAAAACGAGGAGGCGCGGAAGTCACAAAGAGCATTGGAACTCTGAGAGCTTTGGTGATTTCTTTCCGAGACCAAAAAAGACGAAACGAAGGTCATTGTGAAGATAAAACCCGAGGGGTACGAATCAGCCAGGTGATGGCAGGGAAGCAAGAGCGTGCCAAAGATAGGTCATGGAGAAGAAGAAGACAAAGGCAACATTCTCCTCAAAAAGATTGAAGTCCTCTCCAGGACTTCCATTGGAATAGAGGAAGAGACAAGAGAAGATAAAGACAGGAAGAGAGACAAAAAGACAACGCGGGCGGCTTTCGGCTTTGAATCTGAAGAGAGCCTCGAAAGTGGCCACGCGAGAGCGGCGGAAAAGAAGAATATGAAGTTCTTATCTCGACTCGACAGACCTCCATTCCTCATCTTGACATCTTCCAGGGGCGGGTTGGGGCGCGCTTCCATTTGAGGAAACGTCCATTTTGTTATCTATCTACCAGACTGTTCTGCGTTCTGTTTGCAAATGGCCTCCAGTACAATCATTGCGCGCCGAGCGAACGACGAGGGGAATCAACGCTGAATGACAAAGCCGGGTGACGAAGCAGTGTCGGAAAAGTTCAGCGGACGCTACGTGACTGCAGCTGGCTCACGACAGCTGCGGCAGGTGACGACGCCCGTTTGAAATCAGACTTGAGCGTCGCCGCAAATCGAGTTTTGTTGAAGAGAGCAAATCATGCGGTTGAGTTTGCTATTCCCAGGCACAGTTGAACGGAATCATCCCCGCTCTGTCGACGTTGAATTCTAAATCACGTTCCAGGTGAGTGGGATTCTGTCGAGCCGGCTTTTCCGAAAGAGGTCCCCTAAGCCGTTGCTCCCTCCCCTTCCGCCCTCGTGGTGTATGCGAGATGCCGAGAGGTGAGAACATCCGAGCCTGCCGAGGGTTTCGACCTCTTCTTTCGTTGATTTGGAGAATGACGAAAGAGCCGACAAGGCCAGCATACGTGCGTATGAGCGAGGATTCTCTGAAGTTTGAGAATATTTTTTTTTGCAGCGCTGATTTGCGAAATATATGAAAGTTGCACCGGCGATAACCCAACCTACGATGGGAAATCGGGATCATCGCACATGAACAAACTCCCGAACGAATGAGAGGAGGAAGTTTGCGTTGTTAGCCGTTCTTGTTATTTTTTGAGAGGGCGGGAACGGATGCTGGGTTGTTAGATGGAAAGTTTTTTCTTGCGACAAGTGCGTCGTAGCCGCTTTCGGGGCGAGGCTGACCTGAGCTCTCCGAACTCCGTTTCCACGTTTCGACTTTTTTTGATGATTTTGGGATCTCGAGTGAAAATGCTAAACGTTCGTTTTGGTGGAGACCTTCCGACGTAGAACGGACGGCAGAAATATTTATGAGGAAAGGAGAAAATATTCATCGTGGATTTTCTTCCCTCCCTGGATGCTTCCAGTTGCTCTCCTTGACTCTTCGCTGCGTTCGAGTTCACCCCCCGGCTTTTGCGAAACTACGAAGAGTTCGTGTGGCAATTCACACCGGTCCTACCCGCGGAAATAGTGAATATTTCATCAAATGCTGGAATAACGGCGCTTTGGATGACCTCCAACAACATATGTATATGTGAACGGGCCGTCAGGAAGCGCTTCCGGGTAGAAATCTCTTCTGACCCCGGACCCTAGGGTTCGGAACCTTGTGTTTTTCTTGTTTTGTTTTTGTTCCTTTTCGTTTCCCTCCACTTCTCCTTGGCGAGACGAGAGTAGAGGAACCTCGATATTCGCTCTGAGATAACATCATACTCCATCTCCGGCGGACTACTTGGTCAAACAGCGCGAAATCGTTCTGTAGAAGTCACCTCATCCGTCACCCTCACAGCCCGGCGCTTCGTTTCACAAATCGCATGTCGTCAACAGCGTTTCGTTCTTCAACGTCTTGCAGCCTTCCAGCAACGTCGTCGAATGAACTCGGTTCACAAATCGATTTGTGAACGTGTCGAAGAGAACTCTGACCGAGAGTCCAAAGTGGCGGTGGCTGTCGTTCCGTGCCAGCCTCTACAACTCGATGGAAACGGCAGTAATCAAACTCCGATGATATACGCGAGCAACACGTCTAGCGCTGCGATCACATTGCTCTGGATGGGAACGTAATGGATCTGAAAAGTATTCAGGTGTGGCCCTTCTGGCTGAATGATTCGCGGAAGGAATCATTCGTCCCCTCGGAGACCTATCCACCGCTCCCAATTGAATCGTGGGTCGTTTCATTGCCGTTCCTCCGCGGCACCATTCGCGCCGCATTCCGGACGGGCTCAAATTATACAGCAGCTCCCTCTGATTTCGTATTCGTGGGAGGCACTCGGTCCCGTTGATTAGCTTTTGCGCCTAGTTTTCCTTTTCACTGATCTCTTTCAAAGTCTAACTGAAGCTTCTCGATCTCGTATAATTTATTCTAGCCGGCAACGCGCACTGATGACCCCTGCCAGCTCACGCGGCTTCATTCGTAGCGAATTTGCCACGGAAGCGCGGATCTTCGGCTGAGGGAGACTTGCGAACTGAATGATTCACTCCCGAAACAGTTTCGAGGGTGATATCAGAGTAGGCGGGAGCATTGAATATCTCAACTTGCATTCCCTGACGCAATTTTGATCGGCAAAATTTCCGCATGCTTGTGCTTCTCCTCGAAATCGAGCGTTTTTCCATGATTCGGTTTCCCGCAAGCTCCTGAGACATTTTGGATTTTGATTTCGAAATTTGAGTCACGTTGCACTCAGCGGCACCGGATATCGTCGGCGTTGCTGACTACGCAACCACTTGAAATCACGCCTGAGACCGACGGGAACGATGGAAAATCGGACGACACGGAAAAGCTTTTATCCCCTTACCTCGAGTTGCGGCGCTGTCACGCGGTTTTGAAATCCCAAGTTTATGTAACAAATCGAACACTTAGACTCGCCGCGTTTGCAGCGCACGTCCTCGAGCTCACTCTAAGGCAACTGAGCAACTGAGAAAGCCGCACGCTGCTCAAACAGGACGACACGTCGTTCGGAAAGGGTACGAGGCTTCAGGAGGAGGGTAGCCTTCAGATGGCTCACTGCGTTTCTCTCGGTGGCGACTACGAAGACGTCGACCACTGACGAAAATGTACGATGTATGTTTTTGGAACGCGGCCGGGTGCCCGATCGACGTCGCTTAGATCCATTATACTCGTCCAGACTCTTACGTGGGTAGAGGTATAATGTTTTGGAGAAAGGAAAGCACTTTTAATCATCTCGTGACAGCCAATAGATCAAAATGAGCCGTTGTAGATGGCGTATGCCGCAATTAGCTTTGAGTGTGCTGCAGTTAAAAAATCGTTGCGGTCGTCGGCGCTAAATCAGGGGGATGGACTCGATGCTCGTCGGCACCCCTGGGTATCGAGTCACGGGGATCCATAGATTCAAGCACAAGACAATCTCAATATAGTGACATGATGGAATGAATTACTCACGTTACCCATCTGTGACATCATTTCAAAAATCCTCGAATGGAGTTCGGAGCGGGGGACCGACTCTCTGCTGGATCTCGAGAGGGACAGAGATCTCTCGGGCGGACGTTCCAACATTTTTGCACGTGAGCTAGATCGGCGGCTCGTTAAACTAGCTTCAGCAAAGGCCGAGGTTCCCGTGCCGTGGAGTTTCGGAAGGTTCTGGCGATGAAGGAAAGATTGAAGCCAGGGAGTATCATTTGCACGACACTGCCGGGATGACGAGATGCCACAATCTGACGAGCTCATGGTCTGCTTTTGAAAGGCGTGGGAGAACGGAGAGAGTGGCATGCGAGAATTTGCTGTTCCGGACATATTATGTAAAGAGCTCTCTCCTCAGAGATTCCGCAAAAATTTCAGCAGAAGCAGCCATGACTCGAACCGCAGAGAATCCTGCATTACTGACCTATTCCTTTTTTGAGTCCTCGCAGCGGGGTGCCAGATTCTTCTGATACGACCAGAGCATTCACAAATCGGACAGCCTCAGAGAAGAGACCACCTTCTGAATCGTACTTCCGCAAGGACTTGGAACATGTTTGGGACCGGAAATTCCCAGAATTGAGGGGCGTCACGGAGCCCAATAGAGATTCTGAAGGCTACGCAGCAGAGCACCTATCTGCTTCACAAAACACTGAAGCTGGCGAAATGCTTCTTCCCCGATATCTGCAGCACCTCATTGCCATTGGCTGATCGGTTCATCTCAAACCTTACTTACCTGATTGATGACTCGTTACGCGTCGTACGAATGGTCGCATCCGTTCATCACACCGCTTCCTGTTCTCTTGTGTTCGCTTGCCTCGTTTTTCTTAGCTACTCAAGAAGTCTGTGGAAAAAAAATGAAAACAATGCTGCTCCTGTATGTTGTCCCCTTGGTTCTCGTCCAAGGAAGCGTCTGCAGGTCAACTGGTGGACACGTTGATTCCAGCTCCCCATCTCGATAAGGAGTACAGAAGATGCCGGAACCGTGTCTGATTTCGCTGTAATGCAGGATAGTTAAGGTACGCGAATCAATGACTCTGGTGTTGGCAGGCCTCCAAGCATACCGGGGAGAATGGGTAACAGAAAGGATGAACACTTCAAACTGTGACTGGCCGCGGACGGTTCTCAATAGCGCCCTGATACACCGAGAAAAATAGTTCCTGATGATTGGGTCGGAGAGTCTCCGAAGAGGAAGGGGGCCTAGTGGGGATAGCGAAAAGTTTTGAGCGAATGAAATGACGAGATCTCGAAAATTTCATCCGAGCAAAATATCTCATGTTCCTAGGCGTACGCAATCCCGGAGGAAGAGGAAAACTTTGAGAAATATGCTCTGCCCAAATGCCTGGACTCGATCTTGATTCATCTTTTCGAAAACTTCAACAATGATTCGCGACCGAAATCTCTGATTGACATAAATGCATTTTCGACATGAATGTCACAATGTGAGACTTCCACTTGCTGGAGAGGTCTCAAACATGGGAGAAGCGGATTTGTTGCAATCAGAGCTTACAGTCCTCTCTCACATTAGGGTGCTGAACGGATCCCATATCTGAGCCATGCTTGGATAGCGTGGAGATGTGAGTGCCACAAGTCCAGTGACCGAAATTTGGATTTTCAATCGCCGAGAAATCAGCGTGGGCGGCCGGGATAATTCAGCGGAAAGACAAGAAAGTCACAGGCGAGTTTACACCTCCGTCTGGCTGACTTCCGGCCTCGGTCGATATCGTTGGGTACACCGAGTCAAAACCGCCTATTATGCCGCAGAGACTTGTGAATTTCGCGACTGCATATTGACATAACTGTGAGAGAGTGTGCTGAAAAAATGTCACTTCAGAGATATTGACGCGGAGGGGCGAAGAGCGCTGCCGGTTCGACTGTCCCGCGTGGCTGGTCCTTGGGACCCAAGAGCCTCCCTCTCACGTATGGAAGAGCTGAACAGTTTCGCCACAGGGTCGAAATTACAAATGTTGGTGGGAAGTTTCATGCCGTACAGCACTGATGTCATCATGATCTCATGTCAGCCATTCATGTCAAGCAAGATCTGAGTGAGAGGTGACCGTTTTCGACTCATTACTCGGTTACATCTCATATTAGGACGGAATTCCGACAAATTTTGCCGAAACGCGGATGAAGAAATCAACTACAACGGAACGTGAGTCCCGGAGAGCAACAACTCCGATTCCTAGTTTGAAGCGGGAGGGAGGTCATCTGCTGCTACGAGAAGTTGATAAGAAAACTCCAAGCAATCGGTGTGAGTGGTATTCATCTCATATCTCATGGAAGTGCATTCGGAAGCGAGGGTCGACTCGTGACGGACATGCTGTTGCGATCTGATAGATTCGCGCATTTTTCTAATCGCGGCACCTGGATTACGAACTGACGGCTCGGATTCAAGTCGAAGCGGACATCGATGTCGGCTAACTCAGGGCATGGAATACAGATAGGAGCATTGGTGTTGGTCGAGCTCATGGAAATCGATCAGAGCTCATCCAGTGCAAATAGGTGTATTCAAAGCGCAGCCGATAAGAAGAAGGCTTAGCGTGATCATAACACCGGAACAGATCTGGAAGCCGAGCGACTTCGCGGTTTCCCTCGTGTAACCTATGATACTCTTCGTGTATCGTGAATCTTTCGATTGCGGTTTTACGACAGGACACCTCTCCAGAGGCGATAGAATTAGCAAAATTTGGATTCCCTCTCACTGCCGTCGTTGACCGAACATACGCTCCGGCAACAAAGGTCGACCTAGATGCCTGGGAGCTGGATTTGCTGCGAAAGGGACAATTCACGTTAGCACACCGTTGCAGAGGACGATGTTGATTATGCCGGGAGCGACACAAATTTCTGATGATTCACTAGATCCGCACCTTTCGGAGTCGAACAATATTCCTCCTCGAGTTCTGCGAGGGTCGTTGTGCGCTTGACAGATATGACTTGCGAAGGCTCGGGCTCCGAGCTTCGGAGGACGCCCGAATTACTCATCCCACGCATTTTCCTCAACAGCAGGCCAATCACCGATTTCAATATGTGGTTCCTGTAACGTGAATTGAGGCTGGGCTGCTGGTCGAGCACAGAGTCCATCTTTGACCATGTATGGATCGAACTGGCTACGTGACAAAACTGACAACTGTGTCCCAATAGTCTGACGCGGCACACCACAGTAATCTCACTCATGCGGAAACTATGACCAAACACGTATGAATCAAAACAATACAATCCAGTTACCGTGTGTAGGCCGAGTCAGGCGTCGGCTATTGAATCCAGGCAGCTACAATGACGTGCGGCCAGAAATCCTCCGTATGCGATGTCTGGCGAATGAGGGCTATTGTACTCGATCCAAAGTTTCATCATCTACGAAGAAATTCCATATCTGAGCCTTCATAGCGTCTCGGAAAGCTATTCCTGGCCATTCCGACGTCACAAACGACGATATTTTCGGATGTCGGAACGAACGAGAGAGGCCGGGCGGTTGTTTGTGAGGACTAGACGTTTCTTTTGTTGTGTTGCATTATACATTGGAAGGCGTTATCGGTTTCGGTGTTTCGGGCACACAGCGAGTGAGGTCCGCTTCCGTTTGAGATATGGCCTCAATCGCCTGCGACCCCGGGTCTGCAGCTGCGGGCAGAGTTTGTCTAGACTCCTCGGCTCCTTCGGCAACCCCAAACCGAAGGACATCAGAACGAGGAAAGCTGCACGACGACGCAATGAATCGACCGTCCAACCGGCACTCCGTTTACACGTACACTGCGGAAAACATTACGTACGTCGTCTCTGATTGTCTCTGGCAGTGAACCGTGGCCAAGAAGGCTGTATAAACGCTGTGGCTGTTTGTCCCGAATGTGTTGACGTTCATACCTAGTAGGCCAAGGACTTTGCGAGTGTTCTCCCGAAATCAGTATCGCGCAAATACTATCTCCGTTCAGAAGTGTTGGTCTTTGTATTTGTTTTGATTTATCGAAACTCACTCCCAAACCCAGGGCTCTCCGAAGTTCATTTTTCATAGCCACGAAGCCTCTCCCTCCTGGCACGACCCTTCAAGGGCCGGAGAGGAGGGCACGCGACTCACTTCCTTTGTTTATGCGAAACAGCGATCCTCCAAAAATGCACATTTGAAGGAGAGCTCGTTCGAACATCTTGATTCGGGAGTTCCCTTCCTTCTGGCATCCAGGCCTACACTCTACAGTCAATGTTATGCCACGTTGGTGGAGCCTTAGTTCGTGAACATCACGCAGTCAGGCCTGGCAGCTAAGCGTGCAAGCTGCCAGGGTGTTGATTCATCATGGTGCAGAGAAGTCACAGCGTGCCGGCTCAGGCGGCGCGATGAAGTTGCCGAGGCTGTGAATTCTCGCAGAAAACACGCCACCCAATCAGATGCTGGTTTTCATGGCTGTCATTCACCGAGAACTTCTGCAGGTGTTTCTTCAGCGAGATTTTCCCAGGCACCGCTCCCCCGACCGAGAATCGATCAAGGCCAATCAAAATAGGTAGACCGAACAAACCCATGCCCGAGACAGGTCTGTCTGCCGTAGCCGATGCGCGTCGCACCAAATACAACCGAGCTGAAAATTAGGCTCATTGGGACGAAGTTTGATCTCGGATTATTCGCCGGAGATGAATCTGGAAAACCGATGACAAATATCGCATGGATGCTATGATTTGAAAGATTCCGAAGAACGATATCAGGTAGCTACTGAAGGTCACGACCGTACTCAGCGACGCCAAACATCGGATTTCAGCCCTGACAGAGGTGCAGTCAGGTATCACGGAAAGGCAAGGCTCGGTGAGCCAACTACGATTAGGGCGCAGGGCCAATACAAGGCGGCTGATATTGAATCGGCCGAACTGTCTGAATTGACAATTCAACGGTCCGTGCCTCTGGCTACGTTGCTTCCTATAAAACAATTCTGCTTTCTAAAACATCGGGTAGATGCCAATCTTTCCGATGCTCACTAACACCGCAACGAATTCTATGTTCCGAAAGTGTGCTGCTGGACATCAGGACGTATGTAGTTTCGGCATGTATCATCATCGGCGCACGCCGTGACTTCGCGGGAGTTTTTGACGATCACAATCCTGGGTCAGTAGACCCCGGGTGAGCATTCTCCCCAAGCGTTCCAACGGGCGAGCGGATTCACGAGATCGTCCGGTCGCCGGCCCACTTGACTCGTAGAGATGATTGTATGCGCATAAATTTGCAAAAGCCCACTCGACCAATAAAAAAACAGAGACGAATGAATCTTCATTCACGAGGAGCGGATATCTCCACCAGCGATCCGGTTTCGGAATAAAAGACAAAATCTCATGACTGTGGCCACGGACCGGCATTGTCTCGCGCGCTGATATTGGAAACTCGCGCGGGAGTCGTGGTCAGCGCAAAACTTCGGAGTGCGCATTCGACGCGATCGTCGGGAGAGATAGAATATTTTCAGGATGACAAAAGTCCCCTCTCTCCCAGAATCTGCACTTCCGCGTTACTTCCATGGTCTGAGTGTCCGTAATATGAAACCGGATGACAACGCAACGTGACCAAGCCTTCTCTGCTGTGGAATCATATTTTGGAGAAACTTTGGAGGAGCTCGTTGTAACCGGACTTCCTCAAATGCGTCTCAGCCATGGGCTTCTAGTCTGAACCCGATGGGGAGCACGTTTTGTGCTTGCTGTCGATGGAGCGTTTCGCTGCGTGTGTCGTTCCTCACGTGTTTCCTCTCAGATGCTTCGTTCCGCTTCAACTCCGGAGAAATATGTGATGCTGACGTCCACTTTCGGGTCACGCTCCAGGATTGACTAGAGGATCAAAGAGCCGAAGAGCCGCGTCGGATCCTCTCCCGTGTCACGATCTCTGTTCGAACTGGAGGAGAGCTCCCAGTTTTTCGTTGGAGCGAAATCTCACATGGGGGATTTCGCAGAAAGCTATTAGAAATAAGTTGACGAAATGTACAGAAAACGAATATGATATCATAGAGTGACTGTTTGGCTTGCATGCATAAGCATTGAAATTCATCGATGAAACTTGCTTATTGATGCCTTTATCGAAACGAATCGAAGTTCCTGTGGAACCCCTGACTCAAGTCGAGTAACGGGGAATAATTCGGTAGAGAAGCAGAGCGGAATTGACGAGACCCGCCGCCCGGTATCGGGAGCTTGTGCCGCCGAATTCGGCCCATAGTTCATTAGCTCAACATGGGTTTTCTGTCAATGTTTGCACTCACCTAGTTACAACCGGCCTGGTTCGGCCGCGCACGGATGGTAAACTTATCGACGTTTGAGTCAGTCCAACTAGCTGCGTGAATATACAGGGTGCGGCACCCAAAATGCTCCGATTACAAACGCCTGTTAAATCTGAACCAGATGAGATATCGAAGTTATGTTTGCGCGGAAAGTTGCGTCTTGAATTGCCATTTCGTTTGCGATTCGTCCGCCTCCAAAAGCTCGAAGCGTCGAGATTTGCCTGGAGAAAAACCGCGAAAATCTGGGTTCGTCTATGGGACGCCCATAGTGAACGTCTGTCAAATCTGAACCAGATGAGATATCGAAGTTCTGTTTGCGCGAATAGTTGCGTCTTGAGTTGCCATTCCGGCTTTGAGCTATCGGGAGCGAACACGATTGCTCAAAGCCGTAGAATGGCAACTCAAGACGCAACTATTCGCGCAAACAGAACTTCGATATCTCATCTGGTTCAGATTTGACAGACGTTCACTATGGGCGTCCCATAGACGAACCCAGATTTTCGCGGTTTTTCTCCAGGCAAATCTCGACGCTTCGAGCTTTTGGAGGCGGACGAATCGCAAACGAAATGGCAATTCAAGACGCAACTTTTCGCGCAAACAGAACTTCGATATCTCATCTGGTTCAGATTTAACAGGCGTTTGTAATCGGAGCATTTTGGGTGCCGCACCCTGTAGGTTATCGACACACTTTCAAAGACCTACGTTGTTTTTTGTTGGTCAGGTCAGGTCATCTCCAGGAATAGGAAGATGAGATCACATCCTTGGAGAACACAAAACAAGTTCTCCGGTAGTCGTCAGCTAGCCTCTTATCTAAACATGAATTTTCACCATGTTCCTCATCCCTTTTCCGGTCTCGCTCCGACCAGGCCCTCATGGTATTCAATCAAGTGGATGACAGACTTCAGAATCAAGTGGGTGCCTCAGACAGACTGATGAACTTCTTTATTGCTATAACTTATATAGACTCTTCACTCCTGCCTACACTCCCCCCGCCCCCCGCTGGGATTTGTCTCCCCTGGGGCAGTATTTCATGATGTTGCGTAAAGCTGCGGTTTTGGGTTGGTCACCTCGCTTGTACTTGACTCGTTTCGGCACACCTCCGATGACCTGTACGTCCAACACTTCAAAAGGTCCATCGTGAGTGCTCTGTTTCCCGACGCCTTTCCGGACAAGAACCTTTCCGCCTGCGTAGTTCCGGACTATCTTGTGTGCCGCTGTATTCTTCTTTATGGAAGTCAGTAGATGGCAAAACTTGACTTCAACGGATATGTCTGCCTTTGAATTTACCTCCTTCTCGAAGATTATCTTCCACTACGCCCATGAGCCGTTTCGTCCATCAAACTCTGGAAGGTCTGGTTTCTCGTTCTTTCTGTTGGATGGTCTCCCACGGAGTCCCCAGCTCCACATTCGAGCACTTTGATTTTTGCCAGGTGAATTGGAGTATCGTTCTTTTTGAGAGCGTGCTCTGCGGGTATGGCTTCGAACAGTTTTTTGCGAACCAGAACGCATTGACGGTCGAATTCCTCTGTTTTGACGATTTCCTGTGCGTTTTCGCTTGTCGTTCGCCCTCCGTCGCTGTCGATCTTCGCAAGCTTCCCGCGGTATTCGACCAGTTTGATATAGGAGGTTACGCATTCGCTGACATCCTCAGAGATGCCTTACTGTTCCGTTCTTACAATTGTTTCCATGCAAAGGTTCAACAAAGCTTCTCTGTGAGCTTTGCTATTGCTCGCGGAATCGCGGGTATTTATCCTGCCGGCTGCGCCAGTAGAAGACTTGGGAGCCTCACAATCAGACAGACTGATGACCTTCTTTGTTGCTATAACTTATACATATAAAGACTCTTCACTCCTGCCTACAGATTACGATGGACGAAGAAGTCTCCTTGGTTAACTGCAAGGAGTCCTATCGGTATTTGTTGAAAAACACGCCCGGCGACTTGACCGCTATCAGCTCCGGCAATAGTTTCACTAAACTCGCCATCCGGAAGCTGCTCCATGGCCAGAAAACCGGATTGAGGTCGCAGCCTTGCAAAATGGCAAGCGATTGTATCCATCGGTTTCGAGGTACTTGCGACTTGGCAAATCTTGTTTTCCCCACTTCTTCCCTCGTATCACCTAAGCCGAGTCGTGATCGATGGCGGAAATCACTGAAAACAGTCCAAACCTTCCGTTTGCGAAGTTTTCGGGTCGATCTGAAGATTTCTGCCTGATGATTTGACTGCCTGGCTTTTGAGCGCCTTCCTCTTGCGCGTCAAGAACGAACCCGCTGATTTCCCAGGAACTGGCCGCGAATTCGATATCAACTGCGATAGGAGAATTTCAAATGATCGCCAACGAATTTGCTCTCGGACCCTGTTTGATTTTTTGAAATTGTCGGAGCCATGGCCGGAACAAGACCGGGATCAAGAACTCCCGATCATTCCGAGTCAACTTGTATCCCCATAACCGTTGTCATGTTGTCCCGCTGGAGACGCAAAGAAAGACTTCTGCGGTGAATCATCTTGGAACATATCGGCACAGCAAGCCAAACTTAGGCAACTTTAACAATTGAATCTCCAAAATCGAGACTCTATCGAAATCTCTTTCATGGACGACTGTTTTTCTCCCGCAAACTGCGAACGGAAAAAAGGTTCAGCGGCGAAGTTCGGGAGAAACGAACTCGGATATCCCGGTCAGGTCAATCGATCTACAGTGACAGCCTCGTGGCAGTAGAACACCGTGAGCTGCATATCAAGTGTACTCGCGGCACGCCACTTTGGATAACGGATTCATCGGTCTGGCTTACATTATGCTGAATTTCTACATAGAAATACACGCTCGGGCTCGAAATCCAGGAAGTCTCAGCCCCATGAAAGTCAGCGATGGCCGGTCGGATTTTGTGCCGATCCGTTGGACGGAACTGCCCTGGACCTGTTTTGAAGCTTCACGAAATCGGATTCTCTCGAACGCGGGAAACATTATCGAACTTCCGTAACCCTTTCGCGGTTGATCCACCTCATCGACTTCAGTGAATGAAATGTTGATCATATCGTGGCGGCACCATTCGAAAATCAGCCCGAAGCTGTCCCTCCCGACGACGCAGAAGTTTTCCATCAATGCTCGTGCGGGCGAGGGCCAGCCTCGACAAGTAGAAGCAAACATTTCCTACCTTCGGACTCCCTCTCTAGTGGCGGTGACAAGCCATATCACTCTCTCAAGGGCTAAGGGCAAAGACAAACTTGCGCGCTGAACATGCGTCCCCATGGCAGCCATGGCTATTTTGCGCAAAGATAATCTGAACGACATTCTGAAAATTCCTTGGAGAGGGTCATGGAAAGGAGTTGGACCTTTCATTACCTCGAGGCCGACGAAACATCCTTAGAAAGAACCAGCGTGCTCACCAGTGTCCTAGCCCTCATTCCACCCTAAGTGAATCTCCCTTTTGGAATTCGCGTTGCATAACATTCCGATTCTTCAGAACCGACCCCGGCGCTATCATGGAAAATTCGTCGTCTGCTGCTCAACCGATCCGGAATTCTCAGCTGCAAGAATGTCCATGGCGTGGCGTGTTCAACGAGGTATGGAGGTGCTCATCAGTCGTGGGTGTGCGGGAAGTGCTGGAAGCCTCAAGAAGCAGGTGTATGGAGTCGATCGACTCTCTCATTTCGGAAATCCTATTCGCGATTACATAAACCACACGTCACTCCGAAATTCTTCCGTCGATCACTCAAGATCAAATGCGCTAGGCTATCCGCTGCTCGTTTAACCTTGAAAGAAAACAGGAATCCAGAATGGACGATGCCAAGTATACAAATGCTCGTCGTTAGTTCAACTTCCATGCTAAATCAGATCGTTGGCGAGTTCCTTCAAGTTCATTCGGCAGGTGTGAGAGCAAGGATGATTTTGTCTCTGATATCTCGTATCTTCGAATCCGAGAGAGAAATCACACCGAGGATAAGGTCAGCCCTACTCCAATCACCAAAACTGAAGTTCTGGGCTCTGAGTGATCTTTCCCCGGTTCGGATTGGGCTTCGGTTTAAGCTCTCCGTGTTTCCTACTGCCAACACTAGAATACAAAGGAATTGCGATGGGGTTGACTTGGAAGGCGAATCAGATCAGAAAGCTGAATTTTTTTCCGAGATGAGAGGTGCTCACGATGAGAAACTGATTACGCGTCAGGAGTATGATCCGCTCCCGCAGTGAATCGTCTTCCGAGCTGCACGTGAGGCCCAACTGAGTATAATGGAAAAGCGCCACGCGAGCATTCACTCGTATCAGTCTGAGAGACATGGAAACTAGATCAGATCGGTCGATTACGTCCGCTGGCCGAAAGGACAAGGTCGGAGGGGGCGAAGCGGATGCCCATCGCGGACCGCTGCCTCCGTTGCTCATCATGGGTGATCAGTTGTAGCGGGGAGCTCAATCAGCAGAGCATCCGAATGGCAAGGAAACCGAGTACGACATCGATGCTCATGGTGCTTCGAGATCCAGAGTTGTTCCTCCCGATTCACCAGAGCTTCCTTTGAAGAACATTCGGTCTCAGCTAGGATCCTTCGCTCGGATCCAGGGAGTCGGCATTAGGATTCCGAGAATTTCTGGAGTTCCTCAGTGCCCGGAAAAGAACGAGGATTCCTTCGATTCAACGGGGAAAAGCATTTTGCCCCCGGAGGATGATTTCAGTGAGCGAGAGGAAGGAAGAGACAAACGTAGATAGTTGGAGGAGTTCTCTCGGCGGAGGTTTTCTTCCGCAAAAGCATTCCAACAACAGCAGATAATTAGGTTAGGGGGCAATGGGCCTATGTACTCCTCCAGCCCCCGGCTCGCCTCGACAGGACGGAGTTTCGGTTGATGCATGATGCAGAGTCTGCTCCGAATGAACGATATAAAAATCTTTTGGTTCTTGTTTGTGTGGGCGTTGCTCAAAGTAAAAAGCACTCCCAGTGAGTGCTTGTATGTTCGAGTGTATGTGGGTGTGTGACAGGCTGAGCGCTCGGTTTATGCTCTGTTTAACATAACTGAATAATGCAACAAAGACTCCCGGCGGAAAGTTTCCACAAAGAGGCAAAAATCCGGAAAACACGAATTGGTCCCCCGGCTTCGAGACGTTCTCCCCGTTGTTCTCCTCTTGAATACGAAGAAAAATCCAGCGATAAACTGAGGAAACTGCATCAGGATTCGCGCCCAGGACAAAAACCCACACTCTGGGAGTTCTTCACGCTGTATCCTTGATCGAATGACGCGGAGTGAGCGGAAAGCCTAGAAACGTTAGGAACTGCTGAGATGTCGGACGCCATGAGGATCGATCACGCTGGAACGCTGTCCGGCGGAGGCCGTCTGTCGCCATCTTTCAGGAGCGTGCTCGTTGCCCTCGGCGCTGAGGGGGTGCAATGACGGGCGACAAATGGAGGCAGAAGAATGAATTCGCTCATCCTTTCTGAGGAGGGGCGGCTTTGATGGGAGAGTGGACTCTAATTGTAAGTGCCTTCCCACTAAACTGGTAGTTTCGCGGGCGAGCCGTGACCGGATTCTGAAGCGATTAGAAAGAGCTTCGCATGTTTCATGAAAACTGCGGCTGGTTTCATCTGTTTCATTGATGCTCCATTCACCGAATCGCAGTGGAGGTTTGTAATTCATCTTTGCTAATTCAAGTCAACCGTAGTTTCGATCAAACCAGCGAAGCTGGAACGAAGACAACTCACAGGAATGCCACGTACGCGAGTTCCAGTGCTATAAGGGAACGGTGAAAGTTTTTCATCAGAGCGCACATGAGGGAAAGCATCGCTATGAAAGGCTGAGCTGAGCGCGAGGCAACAGTGAGTCTCGGAATTTCAGAGCCGGAGCTGAGCTGGATGAGCTAGAGGTGGACAAAGAGACGTTCCATTCACATGAGAGCGGCAGAGCTCCGGTGGGAAATAACGTTGCTTTGTCTGCCTGTCCGAGGTCGCGAGCTGCTGCTTTTCTGCGTCATTCTCCTGGACGACGATGAGCCTACCCTCGAATTCAACGGAGATTCAACTTCACGTCCTTGGCCTAGCGGGTTGACGAAGGCGGAGCAAATAAGAGTGCTCAAGATTCCAACTGGAAGCGCTAGCATACGGCCTCTTCGGGTGTTTTGCGTCCAGCAAATCCGATATTTCAACTGGCTTTCCATGGTTCTCGACATATGGCTGTGAATCCTGCTCCTCCAAGCACACGAATGAATATCCCTCGTCAAGTCTCTCCGGGAGAATCAGCTTCACTTCCACAACGGCTCCAAATGGGGGGAATCATCGGGAACTCGAATCGATTCCCAATTTTCCCTACAGGTTCAAGATATAGGAGTGCGTCGATGTACAATGAATACAGCTCCGATCCAGAATCTGGACAACCGGGCTGCGGCGGGAGATCATTGCTCAGCCACCAACTGACACTGTGAGTTCAAAGCCAGGCAGGAGAGTTGACAATCCACTATACGTATATCGGGATAAAATTCTGACCTTCAAGTTCCGGGATTAGATACCGAATGCGACTCTCGCCACGCAGAACGGATTCACTCGAGTGCTAGTAGAGAGCAACTTCGAGGTAGCGGTGCGGTGATACCCAAGTACGCATCAAGACCTTTTCATGATCGGGATCAGGTGCTTGTCGTGGATCTACGGAAATCAGTTGAAATTTAGTTACGAGGAAGGATTCGAAAGACTGCGTGAACATGCCGAGTTGTGATGGCAAATGGATCGCGTCGTCCTGGATCACGCAATAAGTAAAAGCTGGAGGCGAAGATGATCTGAATCCATCTTTGGCTTTCCTCACGTTTTAGAGCTCCGCCGAGCTTGAAGCAAGACGGTGGGGCGGACTGGTCGGCTTTGTGCTACATAACAGCAACTCCCCATGACTCCCTGCGTCGGCGTGAGAGCGAGGTACGGCGAGAAACTTCCCTTGCAAAAAAAAAAAACCGGGGCCGTTTCGGTCGCAGACCGTAGACTTTCAGACGTAAGGTACGTCGCGGAATATGTCGTGGGGCCCGGCGTAGGGCGCAAAACACGTTTGTGGTCGCTGGTTAATGCAATGGTATGGATCAGTGCAAACGGCGAGACAGAGCTCGGAATGGTGTATATGTATCTGGGTTGATTGTGAAAATAATGCATGCCTTCGTCGTGGATCATAAAGCCTCTTCCTCTCGGCGGCACGCAATGCCACTTCTGTTCCTTGTCCAACCATACTAATTCGAGAGAAGTGAGAAGCACGAGACAAAGGATTATTCAAAATGTGAAAGATAACGATGAGGAATGCCGTGCATTGGGATGGGCGTCTGGAACGATTTGACAACGCGGGATTTTGCCCGAGTCATTCATGGGAGACAATGGAGCGCGGAATTACTGTAGAAGGAATGAGAGATCGCAAGTTTGACTGTAAGGTACGAAACACAGTTGGGAAGCTGGAGTCCGTTTGGGTCGGAAGCAAGAATCTCAGCTTTTCACTTGACTGAGTATTGACTGACTTCCGTTACTGTGACTTCCGGCAGAAATCGATGGCTTGCGCTCGGTATGACGTACCTTCCGTCAGAATCGCGCAAGTCTCGAGCTATTTCGAAGTTTTGTTTGCGCCAAGAGTTACGCCTTGTTACGTTATCCTTAGGGACGAAGAGTTCGCTTTCGGAGGAAGATTCTTAGAGGCTAGGTTTCAAACAAGGAACTGCAAACAAAAATGAGTTCTCGTCCTGGGTGACTTTGGTTAAAGTGAACTTGAACTTGAGTATATCTCATGACTGATTTCAAACGAGCTTGGCAGTTGATTGATAATAATTAATGTCTGCCTTCTCTTCACGGAGTGCGAACGCCGACTCGATATTCGGAGAACTCGATTGGCGGAAGCCGGCTCATTAATCCTGCCACGTTACGGTTCTACAGAGTGATGAAGAAGCACGACCAGGATGAATTCCGGTTAGCATATCCTTCCATGTTCTTGCTCATTCTCGGACTCGTGCTGCTGAGCTGAGAAACGTTTGTTCGTCTTGTTCATCTAGCAGATTGAAAACTGCGTCTTTTAATCGAAGATCTTTACAATGTTTTCAACTTTATTCCATGTTGCAATTCTTTGTTTCGCTTGGTTCAATACAATACTCAGTTAATCAAATAATCGGTCAGTCAATCAAACCGTCAGACACTCAATCAATCAATCACTAAGCGGATCGGTCGCTGGATCAGCCTTTCCTCATCGTTCAGAAGCCACCTATGATCATGAAATGATTTTTGGGAAATCCGTTGGGTATTCTCCTACTTCTACGAGTTCGTTCCCCGCGGGAAAATAAAATCAAAGTTTTAGAGATGTTATGTAATGATTGATTTCAATGTTATCTGGCACCGCGCACCGTTATCTCACTGGACCAAAAGAAATGTCATTTATTTTGGTGCCTTTAGCCCCCGTTTATTTTCGGTTCCGCGTTGGTACCCTGTGTAAATGTTGCCGAACCAGGCTCATGCAAGCCTCGTTGGCGATAATTTTAAGTGAGCAAACGGGAGGTTTGGCGCTTGCCAAAGCATAAATTACTCCAAATGGCGGGAACAACCGACTCACATCAGACCGGGAACGGGCTGGAGCCATCGATGGCAGGGTATTCTTTCGAAACAAAACTCCTGATGATTATCTTCCGAAATTTTTTCGAATTTTCTTTAGATATAGGTGATTTAGATGCTTCCGAGATATACGAGCCACGATTTCGGATGGGATAGAACACAACAAGGATTGGGACGATGAGCTTGACCATAGGTTGGGATCCAGGGTTCTGTGTCCTTGCCTTCGCAGGGGGGGAGGGGGGTATCTGTCATTTTGAAAAAAAGTATTCACCTCCACAAACACGCATTCTCCGTGGTATTGCTTTAGGATTTGCTATAGAAAGAGAGCAAGAGCGTATGACTTCGCCGGCCACGATCGCTTTGTTTTCAACAACCAGACATCTCAAGGATTGAAAGGTAAGATAAATATCGAAAGATCTGTCTCCTCAACTTTTCTTTTCAACGTCTTAGGAAGCCGCCTTTTCGCGCTTTTGGGGTCATCAGAGGTTCGCCTGAATTCTTTGTGGGTTTTCGTTCGATTCCGGAAAGCTTGTTCTCAACTTCCCAGGTTTCGAAATAGGGTATTCATTTTCAACAATTTTTCTCTGAGATTTGACGATTATCGCCTCGCTAGTCCCGCCTTCCTGTTCCGATCTTTGAAAGAACTCTCCGAAACAGATTTGACAGCGAGGGATCGATGGGGAAACTTGAGTGACATCGTCGGCGACATCGATTTTGGGATCTCCTCCGGAAGGAGGAGTTTTCCACTCAAACGTTGTTTCCGTTCGACGTCGTCTTCTTCTTAAAGCGTTTTTCTTCCTTTTTGTTTGTTACCGTGCGCGTTTACCGCTGGAAACAACACGTGTTCAGGCGGCGAGCTCTTCGTAATGTGTTGTAATGCAATGCAATATTTTCTCTCATCTATTTACAATTTTTACACGCGACGTTCCGCCGCGCACATAGAGCCCGAGATTCCGAGGAGAAAAGGAGAAACCTCATCTTCTCCTCTCCTTCCAAGCCTCGACGGGACTACAATTAGCAATTAAATCCAGAGATGTCGACGACCCCTGAATCTCATGATGGAAAGAAGATCACTTATCACAGACAACGCCCTATTTCGACATGATTGCCTCGCAGTTCTACCAGTTCTCCTTATCATTGCTGTTCTTCGTATCATTGTTGTTGTTGTTGAAGCTGGAATCCTCGTCTTCTTCCACACAGGAGCATTTTCCCTTCCTTCCATCTCTCTCCCAGCAGGTGCTTTTGAACAGAGACGAAGCCGCCTGCACCTGCATCTGTATCGTCCTCGGGTGCAGGTGGCGTCCGAAAGAATCCAGTCGAGAACACAGAATGGATATAGATCGACGAGAAGCTATATCCTTCTTGAAATTGCTGATGCGAATGTTGTTGCATTTGTTGTTGTTGTTGTTGATTTTTTTCGAGAGAGAGTGAGAGAACGGACCACCTCTGAGTTTGTGACTGACTACCTGAGTACATAATTTGTTTCTACGCTGGTGGTTGGGTTGATGATGAGGATTTCCATCGCGTGTTTGTTTGATTGCGTCACGTCATGAGCAAGACCGTTCTCTACAAACTTTGGTAGCTGCATCCAGCCTGTTGCGGGGGCAAAGGAGATTCGCTTTGCTGTTGAGTTGTTGTCATCGATGCTGCTGCTGCTGCTGTTAGATGATGCGGCTGCTGTTGTTGTTGATGCTGTTGTTGTTGCTGCTGCTGCTGCATTTCAAAGCTGGCCCCTCGCTTGAGAGCGTTGCCTGCTCGGGAACGTCACACTTTGATGGCCTGGCCGCCAGGGACATTGTTTTGGGCTTTACGACCTCGGCCGCGTCCGGTACCTGTCGTAGCCTTGAGCATTTTGAGAGAATCTTGCTCGCACAGCAACGACCCGTTGACCAGGTTATATCTGAATCGAATGAGAACGAGAACGTTAGATTTCGCGAAGGTCTCCCGCGAATGGGGTTATCGGGACGATATAACATTGAAGTTTCGGAAACCATCGCGAGCAGTTGGGAGCGGTACAAACCTGTCGCCGGGCTTGAGTTGGTTCTGGCATTTGACGCACGAGAAGCACGAAGGGTGGTAAACTTGGCCGCCTCGCATCGACGGTGCGCGCATTACGTAATCGTTTGCAGGAATCATCTGATTACACGCTGCGCACATTCCAGGCGACCCGAACATTCTGAAACAACAACAACAATCCTTTTGTAAATATTTCAAGGTTTCCCTTTGTCATGTATGAGTGTTCCCGGATAGGTATGGTGAATTATAGAATCTCAATCTAGCTTCCCATGTGGCACGCGACATTTCCATCCAGAGGTTACACAAACTCATTCCTTGCATCTCTTCTCTTGCGATTAACTCATATTCATCCGCATTTTCCGACTCTGCATGGGTATGTAGTGCAACTGGCGATTCTACGTCCCGAAAATTATGCTTGTACTGGCTTGTGTCGCACAAGAGTCGGATATCCACGGAAATCATTGCTGAATCGATTCTCGTCTCCTTTCCGTCATCTTCGGCGTCGTTTTCGTTCAAATGGCATCGTAGGAAGACGAGATTAGAGTTTTCCAGCCGGCCTTCAGTTCTTCTTCGCATATCTTCCAGTTGCTCGTTCTTCTCGCGCTTGCTCGCCTCCATTATGAAGCCTCGGGGAGCACTCCCGCCGATTGCTTCCAAGATCCCAGAGGGACCTCTACTGGACAGCAAGCCAGCGAGCTAGCTCGGCGGGCGGCGCTTCCGCCGAAAAAAATAACTTCTCTCAATTTGACTGCTGTGCTTCAGCACTGACGCGTTCGAAAGGCAGCGAACACCCCTTGCACACATCGTATGTGATTAGATAGTGAGTTGCAAGACGACAAACACTCGCGTATGGGAAACGCGTTCGCGACACAACAAACACGACATGACGAGACGATAATTGCTCTAATACGTGAACGAGAACTACCCGTCCTGTCCGGACACGGCCCATCCGTCGCAAGCCGCGGGCTACTCGAGCGGAGGCTCCGCCATTCTTCCCGTCCCCTTCCCATGCGGTTTGTCATTGGCGTCCGCCAAGAGTCCAGATGGAACGGACGAGCTGAAAGGGGCCGGGGAGGATCAGGGCCGCAATGAAGGAATGATAGACGAAACTGCGGCGAAAAAGGGGAGGCAGCGAGAGCTTTATTTGCGCTCTTGTATCATCACAGCGTCCGTTCGTCCGTCCGTCTTTCCTTTCGTCCATCCACCCGTCCCTCCCCCAGACGCTTGCGTGAAGAGGAGGCGGTGGTAACAGCAGCATCGACAGCACTTCTGTGGGCAAATACGAAGAGAGCTCCCATCGGCCAACACAAAACACACAAGCAAATCTTCTCTCGAGCTCTCCCGTCGGCCCCTCATTTAGCCGGCGTGGAGACCGAGCGCGGAAGCGTGCGCGTCGAGCTAACCGAGAATTCGGGAGGGCTCCAGCTTTGGTAAAAGCACGATTCATCAGGAACCAGTCCTAGTGAGTACCTCACTGATATCCCCGGAAAATGATGTCTCTGACTCATCAGAGAACGCTCAGAATGCATCAGGGAAGCTACGACCGGGATACTTCTGGACACTCTGCTGTTCGTGACCTCGCAACGGAAGTCAATGCTCAAGAATAATCGCTGACCAACCAATTCGTGGATCTCAGGACTTGTTGTACAAACTCCTCCAGAATCAACGCTTTTGGTCGTTTGCTTCGTTCATATTCTATTGGCTTTCGAGGCGTACCACAGGAAAACATAACGAGCCATGACAGGGCAAACTGCTCCAAGGCGGCAATGTCTGCATTTTGCTGAATTGACCCGCTCGGCTCAAGTGCCCTCCAACATTGCGCTTTGCTTTATATTGGGCGCAAAGACCATCACGACAAGCATGACCATCGCGGGCTCGGCGGTTGTGGTGAACCATTGTTGGGCGCTGAGAATTTTTGGCAACCCTCGCATGAGGATATAAATATGGGAGACGGAGAATCAGGATGGAGAAAAGAGGAGATTCAGTCCCTATTCGTTTCGACCATCGAACCGTGCTCCTGGAGAAACGGGGGCAACGCGCTCTTCAGCGAAGCGACGTAATTTGGAGGCGAGTACACTCCGGATCCTCTACACGTCCATCATCAGCAGCACCCCGAAATTCGCGATGAAAAACCGTCCTCATCAGATGCCATCATCGCTCTCATTCCATCGAACTTCAGCTGCTATTGTGGCTGCGGAGAGCGTCTGAACGAGGCAAAGGCAAAGGAAGAGTGTACTGAGTGGGCGCGGAAAGTAGTAGCGGGGACCACGAGGGACAGGGAGGGGACCGCAGACCAAGGAGACGTTAATGGCGTAATGGACTCTTTCGTTAGTGGGGTTCAGGAAGGAGGGGAATCGGGGGATTGGGGGCAACAGGAGAATCTCTAAGGGGAGGGGGAGGGGCCAGGAAAGGCGCGCGAAGAAGGGATCATCTTGCCTCGAGCCGCCGCCGCCGCGCCGAAAGGCAGCGCACTCAGCCGCCGAGCAGCAGTGGACTGTTGCTAGCAATGCAGCCAATAGCTACACCCCACAAACGAACGAACCCCACAGCCAACCGCCGTCTTCCGTCTTTCCGAAGCTTCTTTTGGTTTCCCAAGCCCGAACGCGCCCGTAGTCTGCCCCGCCCCCCACCGATGCTGGCCCGGTGTCTTCGTAGCACTCAACACATTACCCCGATATAATCATGTTTACCCAAGATGGAACGCAGCAACGCTGTATCTCCCTCTTATTTCTCTCAATCCTTATTTCTGTTGTTGCTCCCTATGGCTCTCCTTTTCTTTCCTCCCTCTTGCTCGCTTCCGTGGTTCTCACACTCCTATTCTCCGGTCCCTTCCATGTTCGCTCTATCCTATCCTAGTCCCTCTCTATCTCCGGCTATCCGCTCTGCGTCCTTATTCCTCCCTCTTACTCTCTCATTCATTTCGGCCGCCACTGCTGATAAGACACAATCTCTCGTCGCCGTCTCCTCGCTCGCTGGTTTCCAATTAGTATATGTCGATCGTCCAACGATAAATCGACAGGGTGTGGTCACATTGACTAGATTTCGTTTGTGCGTTCCCGACGATCAGACAAAACGAACGTTCGCGGCATACATCGAAGTAGATTGAATCTACTTCGACGCTGCATCTTCCAGAGGAAATCTTTCAGAAGCCCGAAACGTGGAATTGAACTTCGTACGTGGAATAAAACGATGTCTTTGCGCGTAGCGCACAACAGTACTTCGGATCATTGGCGCTCATTCCTTCTCCTCTTGCTACCTCGGCGAGAGCCCCTCCAATCTGCTTAAACCGCGTCCTTTCCGTCGCCAACCCACTGGTTTACTGTTTAAGAGGCCGTGGACGGTGTAGAGCGTCCGAGAGGAGGGGACAAGGGAGAAGGGGAGGGAGGAGGGACGGCAGGGAGCCAAGCGCCAGCGAAAGGTTATGGTGGACAAACTTGGCAATTGTGAGAAGCTCAGAAGAGGGGCAGGGGCGGGGACAGAAAGGGTAAAGTGCCTGCCTGCCTGCCAGCCGGCTCCCTTGTCTGCCCATCTGCACTCTGGCTGAGCTGCAGCTAGGGACTGCCATCGGAGAGATTTGGGGAGCGGTGGCTGCGGCGGCGGCCGAGGAGGAGGAGGCGGGCAGGCAGGCGGGGGGGAGGGGGAGGGACAGAGAAATGGGGTTTGAGGACGACGGGGGGCTAATCGCCATAATACCTTGGAAACACCTTTGAAAGCCCTTAAAAGGCCCGAGCGCTCTCCCTCGCTCCCTCCGACGTCCCTCGAAGTTCCCCTCCGAACACATTAGTGTTGTGTACGCCCGCCGCCGCGGCCCGTCCAGAGGAGAAGGGCTGGCGAGGGGTTGTAATGCACTTATGGGAGAAGGAACGCAGACTTGGATATGCTTTTAGTGTCGTAGAGGAGGGAAACCCGTATCCCCTTGTTTTCCCCTACCCCTCCTTCCTTTTCTGTCCCCCGCGACGGCTGGGCGCCGCCAAGACGCGCACGAGCATCGCTTTTAAAACGAAACCGAATACCGTCGTCGATAACCACTGGGCATTAGCGCACAAGTTAGGCCTGCTCAGCGAGACGGACGCACAAGCATAACAAAACGAGGGAGTGGGAGGGGGCGGGGAGCAAGGGACCGGTGCCCAGAAAACGGGCGAAAGTTGATGATCAGGAAAAACCGTGATTTACGAGACAGCCGCGACCGTGAATTTCCGGGGATCCTGGAGGAAAACGGACTTTGGGACATCGGGAATCCCAGCTGAAGGGCTGAATTCGGACAGGGACGGCGTGAGTAGGTGGAATAAGGTGGGTCAGGCAGAGCCATTGACGTTCCGTGACGGGGGCGGCAGCTGCAACGCGGATGCGTTGCGTAAGCGCGCAGAGAACGCGGGCGCTCTGTTCGTAGCGCGCCCTTCTATTGACCCCCGTTGGCGCCCGTTTCCCATCTCAACCCCCTCTGTTCTAAAAGCAGCAACTTGAAAGTGCACTTAGGACGATAGGGCGAAGCGGGTGAGGGAAAAGGGAGAATGAGAGGAAGGGAGGGAGGGCGCGAGTTGTCGGGAATACAAGCAAGGCGAAACGAGGAGTGGCGGCCAAGACACTCACGAGGAAGGGGGTATTCAACGAGAATTACGTGCATGGGGCGGCAGAATACAAGCGCGCGAGATATTGGAACCAAGCGAGAGAGAGGGAGCCTGAGACGAAACGGACAATCCAGAGTTTGCTCAAAGAGGAGACCGAACCAAATATAGTCGACGTTGTCTTTCACCCGCAAAAACGGCGGCGGTTGTTTGTATCCGGTCTTGCCCAGTCAACATTGTTCAGGATCAAGAGCAATGTAGACGAGCAAAATATCGGAACTTGAGCTAGATGTATGGATTCCCACGCGATTGAATCCGAGATGGTCTTTCTCTCTTACCTGACGTAATCGGTCTTGCACAGGATCATGTCGTTTTTGAAGAAACACGATGTCCCGATGTCGGCAAGAGGCGTAGCGCACAATGAGCATTTCAAACACGAATGATGCCAATACCGGTCCATGGCATGGAGGAAGTATCTGGAGGAGGAAATATCAAGATTAAGTTACCGAGCATGGGAGTCCAGCTGCGAGACTCGATTCAGACATCGAGCACATGGTTTTCCCTTTCCGCAAATGAACTGTCTAGAACCAGAACTCCGCGATTCAATTCCGTTTGGTTTTGTATCGGTTTCGAATGACCTTCATGCTTGTCAATCCTCTAACCATCATGTTCCCGGTTATCAGAGACTGTTCGCCGATTGAATAATTTGCTCCACTCAGGCGGAATCCGGTGATCTTGTAAACTCCACGGCGCGCATCGCTCGCTGTGATTATTGATACCGGAGTCTAATACGCTGAGTTTGTTGAAAAACACTGCTGGAATTCATCGGAGAGAAAACTCCGCAAATCAACGGCTTGCAATGAAAGACGGGAACGTCTGACGGCGTTCCGTAATAATGCTCAAATGAACTCCAGATCCTTGCTGTCCGAGCCATATCCGATCATCGCCTCAAAACACCATCGGATCCCAACGGGTGAGCGATGTTGGTGCGACAGCTTTCGGATCTATCCCACATGGAGAGAACAGCAGACCAGAGACAGACGGGAAGCGTGGATTGGACAGAATGAAAGCGAGCGAGATCGATCCAGACGATGCTCTTCGATACATCGGTGAGTTGTCGACCCAACACACTTGTCCTATCTCAAGCATACATCAGCCGTCATGAACCGAACTATAGATCAAGACGATAGAGGATCTGAGCCGAGATAGCAGCGTTGGCCTTCATCTCGATGAATAAAGTATGACGATTGAGATGACGACTCGAAGCACGTCGGACGACGATATCTTAATTGGACCGACATAATGGCCCTCCAGCGAGTGAGAATCGAGGTGAATCGTCGTGGCGAAGAACTGCTTCGGAAGTGTGCTCCATGATTGATGCACGGAGTGCATCGATAAAACGCGAGAACCTCCCCGAAGAGTTGATTTAAAAAATTATTCCTTTTTTCCTCGTTCAGATGATCCAGAGTAACGATGGCGCCGGGCTATAATGGCGAAGATGTGACTGATAACGATATCGGTAACGATGCCGATGATCGCGATAAGAAGAACGACTTCACTAATGAGATGAAAAGACGGTCGTCTGTCTTGCTCTCGTCGGAACCGAATTCAAAGTTCGCTCGGGCGCGGAAGAACTCATCGCAATCGTTTGTGAGTCGAAAAAGATCCGAAGAACATGGTTCGGCGAAGCTTCCCCGAGGTCTCACCGAATAAAGGGACCTAGGGTAAGAACGCAAACCTAGTGAGCCGGCCAGCGAGGCAACAAACTGATAGAAGCAACAGATCGACAAGATGCAAGGTAAGGTTGTTACCTCCGAAGAGGAAACTTGCCAAATTGGAGTCTTTGTCCAGTGACACTCTTGCTGTCGGCCGCTCGCCGCTGCTGCTGCCGCCGTCGAGCATTCTCTCAGCGTTCTTCCTATTTGTCGCAGAAAAATATTTCTTGCGAGGGACGCTGCCCCGACCAAAGCAAATGTCGACGTTGTTAGTGATGTACGAGGGCCGAGCAACACGAAGGAAAGATTGAAGCACCTGACGACCCACCGTTTGTACTCTTCGGACACAAACGAAATCCGGTCTAGAGGCCTTTATATTAGGGTGTCGTTCGGAAGTTAGGTATCGTTCCGCGAACTTACCTGTCTTGGATGGCGCCACCGCAAGCCGCGCAAGGCCGGTTTGCAGGGGGCGACGGTTGGACCCCTCCATGGTTGGCATGGCCCAGGCTCCCCGTGGGGGCGCCCGTCGGTGATGGGTGTGCGTGCGGAGCCATGATCATTTCAGACGGCGGTGACAGAAGCGCTCCAGCTCCTGAAGAAAGTCCCAGACCGCTGCTGGCTGCAATCGTAGAAAAAATCAAATTCAGCGTTGTCGTCGGACAATGTACCCAATGTACAATGTAGAAAGTGCTGGACCTCGCCTCCTCACTGAGATTCCATTTCACGACGACACCCATATAGTCAATACTTGAGCTGAAGTTTCCGAAGCTCCCGAAGAGTGAGCAAGAAGAGGGAGCGACTAGTGTGAGAGGAGGACGCGGAAGACAGAATGAATTCGAGATCTCGGCAACAAAGTTCTGATATGATGAGACGAAGGTATGTGGGGGGCTGGAGTTCGCAGAGAGATAGAAAGATTCTGCGAGCTGGCGAAGAAGCCCACGCCTGCGAGGAAGATAGGGTGAAGAGCAGGAGAACGATACAGATAAGCAAAGGAGCGAGCACGCGAGAGAGGACGGGGAATAAGCGGCATTAAAACTTGGCCATACGAAAAGGACGGAGCATGCTATCTAGCTAGGATTCAGAGGAAACTTTTTCAATTAACGCAAAAGTCAAGTTCAATCAGACATTCCAGAGCGAGGAAAAGCACGCCAGCTAGCCACCCAGCTAGACGCTCAGACACACGAACCGACGGTAATAGCAGAAGCAAATCGAAGAAAGCAAGAGGAGGATAGAGAGGTGAGCGGATAAGGGGGGCGGGGGCGAGACGGAAAAGGGGAAAAGGAAGGGGAAACAGAGACGATGGAGATGCGGCATGAGCGAACAGGGATAGAAAGGTGGGGGGTCGCGGAGCGTCGCGTCGTTTCATTACGGAGGCGAGGAGAAAAATTCTGAGAAAACGGAAACATGGACGCGATGTGTGCTCACACAGAGGAAATCGGCCTCAGCTAAACAAGTATTGAAAAACCGCAATCATAAACTTCGGGATCAAGACAATGTATCAAATCATGGATCCCGCAAGTCCTCGGCCCAGGGGGGTGATACTAGGATGTGGACATTGCGGAGAAGGTTGACACAAATTCAGTTTTTTTCCCTTCGATCTCAAAACATGGACGGCTAGGTTGAGGGACTACGAAGTTGCGCGATGAGAACCGAAATATTCAAACTATTTTTCTTTATTGGGAAGGCGAGTAACCCCCAAGCCCCGCTCCCCCTGTCTTTCCTTGGCCCTGTATCCCCCGCTTTTCCTCACAACCTTTTCGCGAATCTCTACGCCCTCTGACCCATTGACATGCCTTCCTCTTGGCTTCGAAGTCTTTCATTGTATCCTGCCATCTCAGATCGTTATATGGGTATTTTGGCCGGTATTGCTATTTTCTTCCCGTTCACTGCCCTCCCGATCTCCTCTCCCTCTGTTGCTGGAGTCGATGCAATATTTTCTTGCTCTCTCCTCGAACAGCAGCTGGCTGAGAGCTTGGAAAACAGGGTGACTGAATGGAAAGAGCGGGCAAATATGAGAGAAAGACATTTCTGCTATCGGCACAGTCGTGCGTGAACATTAATCAAATATCTCGCGTAAATAGACTTTCGATTTTTCCTCTTCGTTTCCCTTCAATCTGCAGCTTGCCAATTCTAATATTGTCTAAATATATGGCCCAAAAGCTGCAGCTGTTCTCACGGATCTGTCGGGACATTCGGAGTTTCGGCCACTTTGCCACCTATTAACGGGCTCTATCGAAGCTTTATCGAACTGCGATTGTACGAACATTCGACGACTGGAAAAGAAATTGAAATCGAGCAACGTGCCAGAATCTAGCAGCCTAGGGTGTGAGGCTGGGATTCTGGGGTCATCGATCGAAAAGTGTAGAATCGTTTCATCGGGAACCTGCATCCTTGTATGTTTGAGTTTTACTGTGTTGCGAAGAAACGACGAACTCCGGGCTTACCTTCGAAGTTGTAGAATTGGTGATGGTTGCCAGCGACCTGTTGACTCGACGGTGCCGACGCCGGGTCTATGTTGGACAGCTGATCGGAACCAGGGGAGGATCTCGAGTCCGAAGGTGTGAACGGATCCCAACTTGGGGGCCGTTGAGGGTTCGGGGTAAGGGGGTGGCTAAGGGGGGGTGTTCCACAGGGCAGCGCGCCGTCACTCCAGCCGACCGGAGGTGTCCATGAAACCGGAGTGCGTCGACCTCTGAAAACAGACAAGAAAGAAGAAACGCTTAGGTTGGATCGCCGAGGGTTTTAGCGGACAACGACTCAGTTCGAGACGTTTTCGCCCTGAATGGTAGTCGTGAGACACCGATCATTTTCTCGAATGATAATTTTTCTCCAGATTGTTGTCGTTACCCTGGGAGAAGGTAGATCTCGCTTGGAGAACTGCGCTTAGGGGAAGAGCACACAGTTCGAGGCGAACTTAAACGGCGTGTAACGAGCGCTTACTGTCGGAAAGTTTGGTTGAATTTGCGAGCAGAATGACCGATGAGTTCGGCGAACCATGAATGGCACAACCGACGTGACGTTTTACAGATAAATTTTCCCAATTTTGGTCCATTTTCGCCCGAATATTCATTTCTGACGCTAATTCGGAGCTGATGCCTCTGATAAGTGAGCATTTGGTCACAAGCTTTCCTGTCTGCCGGACATCCATTGAGCAGTAGTCGACCACCCCTCGACGGTTCATCCACATCCAGTTCCCATTTTTCACTTAGAATTTCTAGGCTTCGTTCTGGGGCTCACTGATTTTATCGGATCTTTCTTCGACAACGTCCCCCTCCCCCTCTCTCACGAGAAAAAAGAGAGAGGAGGCTGAAAACCGAAAAAAGGGGGGGAGAGACAGAAACACGTCGAGGAGGAACGTGGAGAGGGAGGACGAACGACAGAAAGGGAGGGCTGAGGGGGGTTTTGGGCGCAACGACGTAGAGCCTTTCTAATTATCCTAATTATAAGCTATACCCCATAGGCCGCTCGCTCGTCCGTTTGCACGACCGCTCTATCCGCACTACTCTAAGGCCCCCGGCCCCCTTCGTCCCTCCGTCGAGCTCCGTATGAGGGCCGCGAAGCACTGCCGCCAAAATAGCCTCGGGCAACCTCAAAATAATTAAATTCATTAATTAACTCTCCTTCTCGTCGTCGTCGTTGTCGTCGTCGTCGCTATTTCTCTCAAAAGAGGGGATCGCAAAAGGGAAACAAGGGATCTAGAAGGGAAATGTGGGACGGCAAGCGGACGACGAGGACGACCGTATTCAGATGGCAACGTCACCGATAGCTGTCCCTTGCTCTGCCGTGCTTCCTCTGATGAGTTAACGAGTGACCTCGACGAATTCTGAAGATTTGAGCGAACGTTTCAAGGGTTTCAACAATCCATGCATGCATCTAGCCAATGATCGTCCGGTACCCATCCATGTAACCCTAACGCCATATTCCCAAGTATCCGCGGCTTCACTATCAGGGATGATCGGGGGCTGAGGCCCCGCCATGTGTTCCCCAAAGCAGCCATACAGGCCCACTTTGATACCCACCCCCTCCCCACCCTCGGTTTCGCTTGGTTGGGTCCCCACATCAAGCAAGATCAATTTAAAATGTTGGTCTCTGGTCGAGACACCGATGGCAGATTGCTTGGATGCCTGGATGGCTGTCTGATGTTTACCTGACGACTGAGTTAATTTCATACGTCTGGTGAAAAATTTCCGACCGACCGAACAGCGAACCGTCACATGCACACTCTAAACCTTCCCCTTTGACTCAACGGCTCCCCTTCTACCTCAGATCACAGATTGAAAACCGAAGCGCGACCATGATCAGACTTGGAATCATTCACGTCAAACGATATCAGCCCGAGGAGAACAAGGGGATAGTCGCAGTATTGACTTTTCTCGAATGTGTGATTCCTTCTAGTTCCGGTTTGGTATGGAAGGTGCTCCAAAGGAGCTCCAGTCGGAGATTTTTCGGATTGATTCGAACTCAACATTGAATTGTGGAAGAGTTTTTTCCACTTGAAAGAAAGAATCCGGTTCTCGCGAACCAGCGATCTCCAGGATCTATCCGGAAACGGCCGGAGATGCCGAAAACGGGAGAGATTCCCGTTTTTCCCTCCCCGTCCAACACGGCTTGAGCAGTGATTGGGAACAGTAACAACAGTTGTGTCCTGTCGATTCGTTCGTTCGTTCGTTCGTTAGCAGCTGCGACGGCTATGGCAGCAACATCTCAATAGGCTCGTTTGGTCGGCCAGCCCCCGATCCCCGTCCCTTTCAGAGCGCTATGGCGGAACCGAATCGAACGAACGAGCCAGCCAGCCAGAGGACGACGACGGGGATCGCAATCAAGGGGATGGAAGGCAGCCAGCCAGCCACCAAGGCAGGGACGAGACGACGAGCAGGAAAGAGAAATAACTAAAGAGAGGAAGAGAGAGAGCAGGGGGAGGAGAGAGAGAGGGAGGGAGGGAGATCCTAACGAATGTTATTGTAAATGTTCATTAGGGGAGTGACAGGAGCGAGCGAGCGGGCGAGCGAGCAGCGGCACCTGATGCTTGAAGGCTCCAATTTGGTCTCCATTGTTAGAAGTTGTTCGAAGGACGCACCGACAGAGGGACGAGCGGGCGGCACCCTCGTAGTTTGCCTGAGTAGCTTGTTGGCTGGCTTGCTGGCTGGCTGGCATCGTGCTTGGTTGGTTGGTTTTCTTTCGGCCCGCTCCTTTCGTTTGTGAACGCAGCGTCGTTCGTTTCGAATCGTTCAAGCCGCTCATTTGAACACACGCAGAAATGTCACTTTGTCAAATTCTTTGTCAAAAATCTTCCTGAACTAGGAGCAGGGAACGAGAAAATCCGTCTGGCTTTCCCTCCGTTCACTCCAAGTTCCGAAAAGGTCAGAAGATGGCGAGCAAGGGATTCCTGGGAGGTTCGGTTCTGATTCTGATCAAGGTTCGCGTTGAATTACAACCCGCCTATTGGAAACCATAATACGGTGCTTGCGAAAGTCCGGATAGAATGAATATACCCTCGCGGTCGACGACGGCGGCGACGATCGTCGGCTCGACCTTGTTCGCACTTTGACCTTGCGACGGAGAGTTATTATCGGAGCCGTTGTGAACAGAAAATAAAACGGAAGAAAATGCGGCAAATCCGCAGCTGCCAGACTGGTCTGTCATCTGATTCCGAAGTGGACTTGATTCGGATTGTTCTCCACTCGAAGTAGATGACAGCGATGACACAGCTAACTGGAAGGACGGAATGAGCGAATTTGAGCGAAAACCGAGAAATACGGTACGCTGAAAATTGCTGGAGCATCCCTTGGTCTCGGCGGTTACATTTTTATCCAGCAGATCAGAACGGCCTTCGGCGAATATTTACGGAACCCCAGAGCAGCTCAATATCAGCATAAAAATCGCTCATTCTCTGTTTCTCGAAATAAATACGACCACATGGAATAGTTTTAGAGCGGCACGAGCTATTCCGAATCAGGCAGAGCTCGAAGACAGTATCTGAAGAGTACTTCTGTATAGAATCCGGGAGATTCCGTACTGAGGGATGGAACTCCGCTTTTTCTCTTGTCAGGTTGAGGTTGAGTCGTTCCAAAATTCAGTTTCGAGCGTCTTGCTGTGCACTCCCTTCAAGCATAACTCTCAAAAGATAGTACAAGCTCCATCAGCGTCCAGAAATTCTCTCCAACTGCCTTCCGCAGCGAATGGTGATGATGATGATGATGATGATGATGATGAGAATAATGATATACAGTCAGACTGTCATCGATTCCAAGCCCTTGAACAACTCGAAGTGGCTGACGAACCACCCACAAGATTCCGACGACCACGTTGAGGTTTCACATCGACTCTTTCCAGTTTTGTTTCGTTCTTGAAAGTGCAAAGGCGAGTTCCAGCAGAAAACGAAACGACAGAACAATCCGCCCACCAGCGGAGCGGACAACCTCACAGACCGACAGTCGTACGCTGACGTCACTCAGGGCATTGCATAGAAAAGATCATTCATCATGTCGTCCGACTGACCGACCGACCGACCGACCGGGCCGCTGGCTGGATGGCTGACTCGGATGTTCATTAAAGATTCAATTATGAGAGATCAGAGAAGAGAGTCAGTCACTCAGTCCGTCCGTCCGTCCGTTTGTCCTTCGGCCGACTGTCGGCGGCGCTCATGTCGCTGCCGTCCAATTCAACCTCTATCTCTAATGTGACCTCTTTCCCCAATCATTATCGCTGCGCGCAATACTATTCTCATCATTGTTGTCCTTGCAATCTAGTTGTTGTTGATGCTGCTGCTGTAAACCAGGAGGAGCAGAATGTACTTCAGACGAAGCAGCGATTCCAACGGAGAAGAAGCGAGCAGGACACGTTCCATGTAATCGTCGAATTTTCGATTCATTTCCATTATTTTTGTGATTCCCATCGATTCACTCGTCCATACCGATTCTCGCTGCGTGAGATCAGACTCGTCCATCATGTAATCGATTTATCCGCTGCCGTAATCACCTCGAAGTTACAAACCAGCGGATTTCGCAATCGACTGCCGCTGAAAGCAAACTTTTTTCGCGGCGAACGTGTTGTATGTCGCAACAAGTACGGACAAGTCAAACAAGGCGCTAGAATCCGGAGAGTTCCAGGTCAACCCTGGTCTCAGTCAGATCTCTTCCCCATGGTTACCGTTATGTAGACGGGCATCGAAACAAGCTGAAGTAATTCAAGAATCCTCGAGATGCAGTCCCGCGTTCGCAATTGCCGGGAATCGGTCATTTTCCCACTTGTTCCTCGCTCGAATTCGCCGATCCCACGCTTTGCTGCACCTGAGGGCCATGAGTCATCGAGCCGAGGATTCACGGTTCAACAAAACTTCAGCTCGGCGTTAGAGCTCGGAGGCCGCCACCGCACGAAAGCCCCACGACCACGTTCTGCCGCGGTCAACAAGCACCGACTCGAAGCAAGCGAGTAGCTGCAGTTAGCCAGTCCCATGATATGCCTGGCCGGGTAGCTTATCGCGTTATCAGAAGTGTCATGTTTGTGGAACGAAAGAGCGGACGGAGCAGCCGACGAGCTCGCCTATGCTTTTAGGCTAATCTTAAATGGCACCTTAGCTATCCGACAAACGCCGCTCTGACCGACCGACCGACCGACTGACTGTCCGAACGTCCGTCCGACCGACCGACCGGCTCGGCCGACCCCAGCCAGCTGCATCCGATAACGGGTCACCTAGAGCGTCAGGAGGAACCACGCCGCGAATGAGTCTGACCATGGGACAAAGTGAAGACGAGTGCACAAAAATTCGCCACGCTTTCTCACGTCAAGCCTCGGGTATTCCAGAACACGTAACCTCTGCCGCGGATTCGGGCCGAGCAAGCTCCGGATGACAAACAGAATTTCCTGGTTCAAAGTCAAGTTCCCGGGGTATGTCCTCCAGCTGCTTTAGAAGGGAAACGACAGAAACGACAGAAAACTTCCATGAAATTTTTCTACAAAGCGTATCATCGAATTCTTCATCGGAAAATAAGGTTCGAAGAAATTTCGGAGCGTTCCGGGACGGGAGGAAACAATAACAAACGGAACTATACTCTCATCAGTGAAACTGTTGAGAGCGATACCGGGTCGACGTCGAATATTTGAGTCAACGGTGGATGTTGAACGTCGAGGTTGAGTCATGGTTTCGAGTCGAACGCGACGTGAGAACAAACAAATTTCAGTCCTGTGGACTTTGATATTGTGTTTTTGTCGATTTATCCAAACACTCTCGTGTCGGCCTATAATGTAAACCATGCTCAGAGCTTGATCTGCCGCCATCGACGCCACCACCACCACCGACGAATCGGCTTTGTCTCGATCATATCGCTCTCGGTCTCTCAGGCGGCGCCGACGCCTGAACAAGAGTTTCTCTCGTTCCCAACAACCAAGGGCCAATTCGAATCGGGCTCGGTCCAACTCAGGGACTTTTAGATGTCCACAGGAATTTACAGAGAAAATCGTGAATAGTCCAAAGACCGATCTAATTCAATGTGTCGGAAAAGCGACTCATTGTCAGTTTCGATGTTCGCCGCGGAGTCTCCGGCCGCGTCAGTGCTTCGGCGCCTGAACTACGTGGTATGTGTCTGGCGATTTCTATGGCCTCGACGTGGATGGGCGAAGGAACCGTATCCGAAATCCCGTCCCCTTCGACGATGCCAGATTTATAGAGGACGCACATACTGACACTCAACCTCATATATCTGCGGAAGACATTCGGCAAGCAGACGTAGGCGAGGACGACGACGGAAAAGAAACCGACTACGTACCTGAATGGACGGTGATTTGAACTGGTGTGACAGACTGACGGGCTGACAAACGAACAGAAGACAAGAAGGGAAGATTGACTGGCTCTATAAGTCAAACCTCCCATGCTTCGTTCATTGATATCAAGCTCGACCGATCACATCCACTCTTCGTTTCGCATACCGAAACCGGATTCGAACGAAGGACCGCGAATTCCATCGGTGTAACGGAGCCATTCTCGAGTTCGGATCCACAATCGCCAGGTACTCGAATATCCTGAGCTAAATGGGTGCGTTCATCCAGGCAATCGTTTCGCGCGGACGCGCGCACGCAAGTTCACGAACCATTCCACCCGCGAGACATCACGCACACTGCAGTCACGCTATTCGAGATAATGAGTGAATCGATAACAGTAGATGATAACCCCGGAGATAGGCAGATTTCGAAACTCTGCGGAACCGGCTCTTCGCCGCCATCTGTTCAATGAACCTCAGGTTAAATCATCGAGTTAAGGCAGCAGAACGATGTTCTCAAGAATAACCACAAACCATCGGGACTGATTGACCAGAAGGGATCAGTGAGAGATGACGAGGAATGATACCCTCTAGCTGATAATGCCAAATCAGAGGATCAGGCACGTGGAAACCTTTCTAGGACGAAAAGGGAAGCGCAAACAGAAAGAAAATGACGACGAGAGGTCCGAAGAGGCAGGAGAACGAAAGGGAGAGAGTGAGAGGATAAGAAGGCAGGAAAAGTTGTTTCGAACGCGTCGGGATCCGAGGTATATTTTAATGGAAGTTCCATGTTTGCTTTGGCCCTCGACTGGCTCTCTAGCAGAGCTACAGATGCAATTACTCCAGGCCCCGTTTTCCCAACATCCCCGGCCGCCGTCCGTCGCCCGCCGGACGACTCTTTCGTCTCCCTCTTCTGCTTCCCTCTCCTCTGGCCCGAACTTTTTGCTTCCTTCTGGTCGGCATTTCCCGTCCTCCGATTCTGAGCTCCCGTCGAACCGTTTTCACGCTCTCCGCATAGGGCTCGAGAGTCTCGCCATTAGCCGCTTTGGCTGAACTCATCATCGGGAACATACTCGATACACGCGAACGAGGATCAAGTGTATCATAGATATTGCGTCGTTCTTACTTTTCGGCTCGAAGACCTCTGAGAATATTTTTTAACATCACTGGAGTCCATGGACATCTACTCTTTCCTCATTTGCATCCGTCGACTCGTTGCCATCGAGATCGCAAATGAAACTGACGATTCTCCCTCGACCGAACTGAAGCCGAGGTTCTCGCTTATCAACGTTGTCCCGGGTCCAAGGGTTCCCCAGCTTACCCTGAAACGAAGAGAGAGAGTCGAGTTAGAACAACGAATCCCAGTCTATCCATCTCACATCAAGATTTCGGAAAGTAAATCGACATCAACATGGGTTTCGACCGATTTCCATCGAGTTCCAGAAGATAACACCGAACCAAATGTTCTGCGAGAATATGGGCGGCACATTTCCATTTCTTGAAAATCGTCGGGGATGTATCAAGGTTTGGAGAACACCTAGCTAGTGAGTTTGTTCCGATCGTTTCGACGAACTCAGGGCTCGGTCGTTTGGGATCGTTACTGGATCCGGGTGAACCCTCAGCCATCAGATAAGCGATAAATTTGTCATCCACGTTCTTTGCGTCCCACCGTGCGCGACCGGGTTTTTTACGTATCCGTTCCGAGAACGACGGGTCCACCGGGGACGCAGGTGGCACCGGAATCCGGTGTTGATAAAGTGGCATTGTCGTATGGTGAAATACAAACGTCGACAACTCGAGTCGAGGCAAGTGAAAAGTGTATGAGGGCAAACAGTTGTCGGGCATCGGTGGGCTCAGTTGTGTATTCGGCCCCTTGCGCTTGAGCACATACCCTTCCTAACCACCGGCCCCGTCTTCCAGCACCGGCACGACGACCACCACCACCCCCACTCTCGGAGTTTGCTCAGAGTGTTTGGGTAATTTGTTGGGGTGCTGAGAACGGGTTTGGAGAGGGCTGAAAGAAGAGTGAGGGAGACAGCATCATTGTGCTTGCTTGCTTACCCAGCCGCCTGCCCGCCCGACAAGGATGAGCCGAGGCAACGAGGGCAAGGAACGAATGAGGATGAGTAGGAGCTGAAAGAAGGGCAGCGACCAGGGGCTTGAACAACGAGGGTGGAAGCTCCGCTCGATGGGGAAGAGGAATAGTTGTATAATTCAATTTTCATGTTAGGCTTTCGTTCTCTCGTCTCCAAGGAGCAATTCAAGAGGGCAACGGACAGATGGTGCCAGCTGCTCCAACCCCAGCTCTCTTCCGTCTTCTCCCCGCCTTCCGCTCAACGTGCCCTATCTGTTGTCTAGCTCACTGTTTCCTGAACGTCTTGTACTCATTTATGTTTCCTGGCCGTTTCCCGGCGCAAACAAAAAACGATCCTCATGAATCTCATCGCTGACAAACTGGAGTCGAAGAGCGAATCGGGCCCACAACCCAGGTGAGATCCACGCCCGCGGAATTGTCTCAAGATTCTGTCAATTTACGTTTGCTTCGAATCGCGTCGTAGGAACTGTCCCCCAAGCCGAGACCCCATGCCCCCCTTCTCCCCATTTTTGCCACCGCGACATGGGCCGCCTCCTCTCGAGTTCCCCCAATTTTCGAATCCCTCGCAGAGAGGAAGATCTCCTTATCCCCTGCTTCCTTTCCTCTACTCTATTTTCCCTCCTCAGCGACCGAAGATTTGAGGTCTATTAGAGGTCGCCGGCTACACATCGAACTGTGTGCAGCTCCCAGCCCCGTTGTCTGCTTACAGCACCCAAGGGAGCTTTGCGGTCTCTTGCCTGGTCTCCTGGCTCGTTGCTCAGCCGGCCGGCCGCTCGCTCGGTTGGCTTGTTCAGTAGCTCGGGTCGGGTCACAGGCAACTTGCCATAGATTTAACATTGAGCTCGACAAACACTGCGTCCATCTGCGTCGTTCAATTTTCCCTCCTGTCCCCATTACCGCCCCCTCCAAAGCCATCGAAAGGAGGATTTGCTCCGCTGGCGAGCCAATGAGCCATCCGGTCATTTATCCGAGTTCCTGCGGTCGGAATTTTCCCATTTTTTCCTGCTCTCTTCATATTCTACGCGGATCTATTTTCAGGTACTTCGCTCAGAAATACCGGAAAATACTCTTGACCAAACTGTTTCCACGCTTGTCCATCATACGAGTCGGGAAACACTCGTATAGATACGACGTACATGATGAGGTACACGGAATCATGTTCCGATTGGCTCAAATTAGCTCATCTACCCCTTCTAGAATTCACCCACTACCCTGATTGCCGTGGATCCCGACGTCTCTGCCTGTTCTCTATCGCTTTCCCTCCTCGCTCCCTTCGGCTCGTCTGCCTCGCTCGCAATCATGTCTACTTCGATTTCCCGCTTCCCTTTTCCGTTTGGTGAGCTGATTGGAAGTGGAGCGCCGCTTCAATACTTTCAGGATGAATCCATTCATTCATTCATCCATCCATCCATTCCCTCATTGGGAGAGAGTTCCACCAAACCCAGAGAAAGGGAACCGCGGTAGCCGAGGAAAAGTTCGCAGCTGACGAATGGGAGAGAACGAGTAGGGACGGCTGGAGCGGGGCTTGGGGCAGCCAATCAATAGGAACAACTAATTAGTGCAATGAGTTGAGGGGAGACCGGCGGCCCGGCTGGCTGGCTGGCAGCTACGCTACGCCGCAGCCAGAGACTCGCAAAGCCTCGTTCCCGACCAGGCGAGCGGGCAGAATGGTGGAGATGCTTAACGAATCGCAAGTGAGATGAACGAAGGAGCAAGGGAGTGTAATACCGACGCTTGATTCCTCGCCCGAAAAGGACTTCCTCGCCCAATTCGCCGTCGAAATTAGCGATGGGCCTGCTGATTCGGATCCAGGATCTTCTCCCAGGATGGTATGGCGCAAACCCAGGATCTTCCGTCTCAGGGCAGAGATGACTCCGATGCCTCGACGCCGTCACCGGTGTCATCCATGGTCTCCCATGGATGCCAACGCTAGCACGTTCCCGACAGAACACATGTTACCAAGGATTAGCATGGAGCCAATCCGCCAAACAAGCAGTCGAGCAACTGTTCGTGGGACGAACCGTTAACCGTTCGTCGAAGTGCCGCACCTCGTCAGCCCCGCGACCGAGCTAACCAACGAACTAAGTGGCTCCTGATGATCGAGGTTATGGCTGCTGAAGCCCTGCTCCCATTCTCTCTGATGGAAAAGTTCAAGACTACCCCTCACCCTGCAACCGTGCTCCCCCTACCTCTCCCTCTTGCGGTCTCCCCCGTTTGTGCTGAGGTTCAAACTCCAAATCTTAGATGGAATCGAGAAACAGCTCGCCTGATTCTGGTAGTACCTAATTCAAAGCGGTTCGCATCCCCCACGTGTCGAGCCCATCAGGTTGTACACGTAGATGTACGAGAGAAGCTCAAGCGTTCGTTGATCCGCACGCTGGCTGGCTGGCTTGTCCGCTCGGTCTCTCCGTCTGAGAGGAGACGTGCAGAACGGCGGACAGATAGACAGACAAAGATAGAGTGAGCGAGCGAGGACGAGAGATGGAGTTTACAATGAACTTTTAATTAAAAGTAATATCTAGCAAGAATGAGAAACATTCCCCGCCCCTCGGGCTTCCGCTCTCAAAAGAGCGAGTGGAGGGGGCAGGGGGCAAGGACGAGGGGCGAAGCGGCCGCCCACGGGGACGACGACGTTGGAGTAGGGAATGGGAGCAATAGAAAGACAGGGCTGAAAGGGATGGAAGGCTGAGAGGGGGGATGCCGCACAACGGCGGTATTTTTAATTCTCGTGCCCAGCCAGCCAGGCGACCCGCCGGCTCTCTCTGACTCTCTCTTTTTCTCTCTGCCCCCCCCTCCCGCTCAGCCCACCAGAAGGGGGAAACTTGCTGCATGGCCGAACGAGGAAAAGCAGAAGAAGCCAGAGTTGTTGGAAGAACGCGGAGGAGAGGTAGGACGAAATGGAGGGAGGATGAGAAACGGGGATGGGCAGGGGAGGGGGCGAGGACTCGGGGATTGGGAACCTTCTCTCTAGCGAAAACTTAATTATTTTTCCTTCTAATTAGTTCGTCGGGTTGGGGTTCGCCGAGGGAACAGCGCAGGCGGGTGGCTGAGCAGCCATGGGGCGGACGGACGGCCTAGCGGGAAAAACTGAGCCAGACAAAACGAGTAGAATAACAAGTCAGGGAAAAAGAGAGAACATAACTACTATTTCCAAGGGGAAAACCTGTGGGGAGCTAGTAGGGGCAGGGGAAGTAAGTTGACAGGGGGAGGAATGGGGAAACCGGCAGAGAAGTTGGGAAACCAGGTCAAGCTGGAAACGGCGCAACGGTATAATTCTAGGGCTTTGACAAATGGAAGGAGGACGATGTTGGACGAGAAGTTACGGAGACAGGGAAAACTACGGAACTTTGGTGAAATGAAAAGAGAGAGAGAGCAAGAGAAAATGAGCTGATTCGTAGGAAGGGACAAGAACAAGGGATTGATGCCCTATTCTGAGCCTCACGAGCATTCGCCAGCCCATCACGAAAAGTGGCACGCTCAGATGCAGAAGCTGGTCGCGCCTCTTGCCCGGTCGTTGGAGGGGAGAAGTAGGTAGTATGAAAAGGAGGAGGAGGGGAAGATTGCAAGCTCGAGGGCGCTCATCTGAAGTGAAGGAAGGCTTTCAGAAACTAATTTCAATTTGGGACGGACCGACGGACAAGCGGGCTGGCTGGCTGGCAGGCGGTCGGACGATCGGACCGACAGATGGACAGACATAGTGACTGCTCATTCAAACGGGAATCTCATCTACTCAGCGGAATTTACGACTCTCCCGACTTTGCCTTGGAGTGGAGCCAGCCATATGATTACGAGTGGGCCGTACCTCCCCCAAAACCCCCCCCCCCTTGCGTGCCTGTCTCCCCGCTCTTTCCGTTCTCATTCGATCATGGTGGTACATTTAACTAATCAAACTTTGGAGAGGGTGAAGGCAATCTCATCATACGAGCGAGCCAACCCACGAAGGCTTCGGGCCAAGTTCTGGATGGCTACCAACAGCATGAAGGAGGCACGAGGGGAAAGAGGAGGGAGAATGCGACGGGCGAGGAGAACGGGGAGGGCGAGAATGAGAGAGGGGAGAGAAGGATAGGAAAGGGGAGGAGGAGAAATTGACAGAGTGAGAGAGACACACAGAGCGAACACGAGGAAAAGTGGGAGAGTGCCTTCGTGGGGAAGGACCGGCATCGAAAGAGTGAGAGGAGTTCGGGAGAGGACACGGGAAAAAACGAGAGAGAGAGAGAGAGAGGAAGCCAGGACTCAATCAGGTAATGACTTGAATCTGATTGGCCTCCCCCCATTAGACGGCGCCATTACCTCGCCTGCCGCTGCTGCGGCTGCCATCGCGGCCCGGACTGCTTGGTGAACGAACGAACGGAACCAGGCAGCAGTCAGGCAACGTTGTTTAATCTCGAATAGAGCAACAGTCCGGTTACAGCCGTGCACCCCCTGCCCGGCTGTTCCATTGGCGAGCCTGAAGCCCATCTCCCTTTACCCCGCACGTCTTCTCCCCGCAGAGCTATGATATGGATCTGGCAGGAAGCGGGCCGGGGGACCTGCAGATGAAGAGGAGGGCCCGCTCGCCTGCTCGGTGAGCAAACAGGCACCGAGCAGAGATACGATCTCGCCATTAGTGGGATTAGTACTCTTCAATGACGTCCTTCGCCGTCATTGAACAGTCCGCTGCTGTCACACGTTACAGACAAATTTCATCCGCCCACGAGCTGTCCCGGAACCGAACGCTGGAGACCAGCGAATCAGCCGAAGTCCGCATGGCAAGAAACGATCGCTAGATCCCGGATGCCCCAACATAGGAGCATGCTCCAACATGTTTCCAGATCTGGGCCCTACATAGAGCCCAACTCACAGTTGCGGTAGTTCACTTTTCCAACAACACCGCCGTCGAAACAGCGGGACAGGAAAAGGGGTGGACGATGACGTTGGATTACGGCGGGGGCGGAGAGGTTCAGCGAAGGGGGGACGGAGGCCGGGAGCGCAACCGGCCAAATGGCGCTATCGACGTCGATAACAATCGAATCTCGAACAGCCATTATCCCTCCCATTTGGCTTTGCACCAACGCAGGTTGGCGAACGCTACGTTAGGCCTTCCGTTGGTTCGTTGGTCGACTCGCCCTGTTCAACCGTGGAGCCGCATCGAAGAAATCGACTTGAAACAGCCGGACAGCCGGAGTGCGGACGACCAGGCAATATCAAAATATGTAGTATGTGTTCTGCCCCACGATGAGCTCGTTGCTCGTTCGTTCGTTCGTCGGCAATTACACGATAATTATAGCTGCTACCACTGCTGAAGCTGTGTATCTGTGCGCGTGTGACCGTGTTGTCGAATGAGTGCTTGCGTGTGGTTGTGCCTAGCGCTCGTGCCCGTCTGCCTGCCCGCTCGCCAGGCAGCCAGCCTCCACTCACTCGGCTATGGACGTGATTTGATCGCAAACGGAGCTCCAGGCCGCTCGTTCGTTCGTTCGCTCACTCACCCGTCCTCCGGAACCGCTCCCGCCGTGGCCCCGCGCCGTTTTTCTCCGGAGTCCAAATATTCCGAGAGTGGATAGTTGGAAAGTCATCTTGGGCTACTTTGCAATTTACCCGTTCGTCCCCCACCCCGTTTCCCTACGTCGCGTCGTCCGCGGCGTCTCGAGCAAAGCACGTAGCTCTGCCCTGTCCCCTGCTCCAGCTTCGACTTCCCCCCAGCCCCCGTCCCCCAAATGGGACGCGGGTGATCGTTGACGACCTTCCTTTTACCATGATCGTCATTCGTTCTCCCAACTCTCCCGCGTGCCCTCCTGCTCGTTCTCCTCCCCTCCTCCTCCTGCCCCCGTCCGCTCAGGAGTTTGTGTTCCCAGAGCCAAATTCATGCCGAACAGGAGGAGAGGGACCATAGGGAGGAACGAGATCGTAATAGAGTTATCAGAACACGTGTTCCTGGGCGGGGGGAGATGATCAAATTGATTTTGGTGGCCAGCCATGGTGTACCTCCGACCCCCTCCCCCCGCTCCCCCCCCCCGATGCCTTATTCACCTCGCTTCGCATTCTCTCCTCTCTCCAAACCTAGTCCCTCCTATGGCTCGGGGGAACGGACAGGATGAGAAAGCCATGAAGTCAGCTCTGACGCTCTTTTCGACATTTAAAGATGATCCTGGCCGACCAATCTGATATGATTCCTATTTTGATGGAAATACCTCCGCTGTTCTACAGCTGCCGGTTTGCGGCGCAAAGCCTTAAGATGATTTTTCAGACGAATCCGATTCAGCGAATGACGATTCGTTCGCTACGCTGCGATCCTACAAACGAGAACTCGCAAACCATGAGCTGTGATTTCTCAAGCGGGAATTTTACGAGCCATGATTCTACGGATGTACCGGTAGTACGGTCGTAGTCTGACAAACGAAGCAGTCCCACGGCACAGCGAATTTCACAAACGAACAAATTTCATAAGTACCCTGCTCGGGATTTGCGTGAGGGGGCGCACCACCGTTGACGTCAAGTCACAAACGTTATCCAGGGGAGTCGTAAACGTGGAGATAAATCGGAGAGAATTTTAGAAGGAACTCGATTGTTACGAAATGGAATCAAAATGCCGAACGAACATTGCCGTTCCAGGAGATTAAGCCCAGCAGTTCGGGTTTCGTTCATGTTTTGAAGCTCGAGTCTTCAATGTTCGGCAAAATCATTCAATAATCCACAATTTTTTTTCACGATATACGCCGGAATTCTTCAAAATCCTGCGCACTTCTCTGTTGTTCCGCAATTCTAAGATATTCCTCGAAAAAATGTGCGAAACGAACAAGACACCGACGAAGTTTCCCTGTGGAGGAGGAGATCCCGGATCGAGATCATCTTGGATTTCCTTGAGTGAATAGAAAATCCGGAATTCCGATCGCTGTAGCAATTTGAGTAGCGGACGGGCATATTGTCGACTCATTGTTCGCTTGGAAGTCAACTCTTTTTGTTCTGATCCGGCACAATTGAGACGAGCGAAACAATACCGACTGTGCGAAGATTCGATCCAGATTTTCATGTGCCTCATTTCTTCCACCCTGTCTTCGACGTCTCCTTTTCTCTTCCCTCTTACTCTTACGACATGCCAGCTGTACGACATTCCTTTCGCGTATTTTTGATCTCTTCAGATGATCTCATGATGACATTCTCCATATTAGATATCCCATGATTACAATCGTCGAAACTGGGAGGATTCGGCCTAAAGTCGGTCTCGCACTACGGAGTTGACAATCATGAAATCGAAAAGCATGATTGGCTGATTCTGATGGTATAGAATCGGATGTTGGAGAAAGAGAGTGAATTCAATTTCCTTGAACGACTCGGGCGGCTACCCTCGACGTGGAAGTTCAGAAATAATTGGAACAGCAGACGTTACGTAGCATTCGACTGCTGCGAAATGGAAATGAAATTAATGGAACATCGAATCCATCAAACCGCCCGGACAAAGCGCGGCGAATGAAGGAAAGAGAAAAAGATAAATCGCTGAGCTTCGATCGATCGATCGATGGATCCGTCGATCGATCATGTCCCAAACAGGTTAGGTTTTTCAAATTCCCTCCTATTCCCTAATCCGTCCTTCGGTGGTCACTCTTCCGTTTCGGAACTCAATTGGTTCCTTGCTTTTAACACTTTTGAAGCACTTCTTCCACCTCGAGGATAATCGTCGCCACTCACAATAAGCTAAACAACACCAGAACGACACTCGACGTCGACGGAAAAACGAAGGTTGAGGGGGAGTTTCATGATCCCCGTACGGCTCGGATCGAGGTACGAAGACTAATGCAGTCATCAATCATTTGAGGACTCAATTGCATTAATTTCCCGTCAGGAACTCGTCTGGCCGCGAGGAAAGGTGAGGGGAAAATATTTCTCCATCACCTCCGAGAAACCAGTACTCGAACGATTGTATTTTGCCGAGCAAACGTTGCGCAGGCTGTGCTCTAATCTCAACGATCGATGATTGCGATCTATTTTCGTCCATTTGTTCATTTATGCTTTGATCCATTTGTCCCTCCGTTCCTACGTCCATCGGTATCTATTCACTCCGAAGTCCGCTCTCTCAACACAATCGAAAATTCAATTACCATCGATAGCAGCAACAGGAGCAACATGGCACAGACGAATTGCAGCGCATGATCGCGAAGGAATCCCCAATCGAGAAGTGAATTCAATCCACGAGGGAGGGACCACCCAGCCGGAGACGATTGACCAAGAACCAGAAAAATTCACTGAATGGACCACGAGTCATTGAACGCGTGTTGTGATTTAGACATGGAATTCAGCGAAAAAAACGAAATCTCAATCTCTATGATTCGTTTCCTGCTTCGAGATCATCAAAATGACGACAGTAGAGGAGGCTTCCTCACCAGAGCTGGACAGGAACAACCAGATCTGAAGGGGGAAGACAAAGCGGCGAGCGTGAAGTTCGTTTGTCGTTGCTCGTAAGCCGTAGCTCCGGTTCTCTGGTAGCCCGACGTAAACGCGGTGTTGGATTCTCTTGCACCGCGACCCGAGCACCAAGTACCGAGAGGGGCGGGCGGATCGTCAGACGAACGAAACACCGAACGAACGAATGAACGGGCGAGCAACTAACAGCCGACGGCTCAAGTTAACGACCCACTTCTGGGTCAGTCAAAACTAAACGCGGGCCTAACGTTGCCCGGCGAAGCCAACCAGAAAATTCGAAACAAAGCGTCCACGGAGTTCTTCCATCGTTTTCCGCGTTTTCCTGCACCCCTCCGCCCGCGTGGTGCGCTGGAACGCGAGTGAAAAAGCTCTCGGAACCTCCACGATCAACGGGATGGACTCCTTCAGCACTCTCTTGAGTTCTGAGGGCTTTCCGGAATGGCATCTGAGGCTCAAATGCGGCCTCCTGTCCCCTTCCCCGCATTTTCCCATATCACGTTTAGAGCAATTGATCCATCTATCTTACAATGGGTTGAGGGAAAGTGATTGATGCGCTCGATGGGATTCAGGGGGCGACGATTTTCGACTCCCTCAATCCGAGTTCCACGAGATGCCAGTTCCCTCTTGAGATGTCCTTTTCACTCGGAGAATTGTTAATATCGGAAACAGTGGCCGAAAGACAGTGGCTGCAGTTCTGAATGAGGGCACGGGTCCCGTTCCGGCCGACGGAAAAAACGTTACGTTCCATTTTGCTGCTCATCGCTCCCCTGCTGCCAGTTCTGGCGTTGCTCTAGTCAATTCAAATTTCAATTAGCGGAGGAGCTCGCTCATTAAGAAGAGAGTATAGCAAGCCATTATCTTTATATATTTACTGTTAGGCTCCGTTCGTCAACATCGTTGGGCCAACAAGTCAGTGCACAACGCAGTCAGGTCATCCGTCTCAAGGTGGACTGTTTCGGCCGCTGGAGAAGAATCCATTCGATCCAGCCAAGTCAGTCTGTCCGTCGCTCGGATTCATAGTTTGAAAACTTCTCGTTCCTACTATGAGAAGAGGAAATTCAATCTCAGAAATACACACAGGAACATCTTTGCATTTCGATCCAAATACCAATCAGATCAAAAGCCGCGACTTCTACCCATCTTGATATTTGTCGAAGCGTCATTTTTTCTCTCTTTTTCTTTTGTTTTCGATTTTCTCCCATATCTCTCGTTGTCGTCGATTCGCGGACGACACTAATCAGCGAGAAAGCAGCAAAGAAACGCTCCATAATGAGCCTCGACAGCCATTACCGTTGTAATAACAGTGCTTGAGCTCGATGTCGTTGCGTTCCGATGATTTCTCTCGCCCTTCGAACCTCCCCACCAAACTCTCGGTACAGAGAGGTAACGATTGTCGTTGTGGACGTTTTTGGTGCGAGGTTTTCTCGACAGAAGCTCCTGAACCTTGGTGAGCGAATCGGGTTGGGTCAAGAAACGTCAAGGGGAAGTAGTTTCCACTGGAAATCTTGCTCGAAATCGGGATCTCCAAAATTTGCTTTGCTCGAAATTTTGGAATTTTCGGGATTTCAAAGTTGTGAAACGTCACGAAGTAGGATACATGGCGGATAGAACACAGATTGCGAGAACGAAACTAGCAAAATGAACTCGGGTGGATCCCGATAGCGATTGATTTTGCCTGCCAGCGAGGAATGCCTAAAGCCATCAAACGGCATTCATCTTTTTTGTCTCATATCTGATGATAATGGTGACTCGAATCATGTAATGGCGGTGGCACCACCAGCGTTGCCGCCAGCAGCAGCAGGGCAGCATTTAATTAAGTTGCGATAGGCCACATCAGGAGATTAGTTTTGGCCCGAGTTTGTTCAGCAGAGAAAGAGACCGAACGACGGACGGATGTGCAGACTCGCGGGGCGAGCTCACGGACGGTCGGTCGGTCGGAGTTGTTGGAGGTGGATCATCAAGTAGAGGATTTCCCTCATTTTTTTCCTCCCCGGTTGTAATTCCAAATGGATACCGCTGCTGTCCATTTTCGAATCGAGTGACAATTTTGCTTCGCTGCCGTGTCGCTACGATGTCCATCCGTAATGAGTTTCTCCCGCCGAGTCGCCTCTGTTCAGTAACTCACACGAGCACCACATGTCACTCAGCAAAAATTCGCTCTTCCCTCTCTATCTTCATCGCTAATTCTTTTTCTCTCTTTCCTCACATGGACTGGCTGCCCCGAACTCGACTCAAATCAACTCAGCCAGCCAGTCAGGCGCTCGCTCGCCCGCTCGGATACAATGAGCAGAGAGCAGACAACAGACAGGCCGCTGGTGACAATTGAATCGTTCGACCAGCTGAACTCGGTCGAAACTCGGTAGCTCAGCGGCCGATGAAAGGACTCGTGCTCGCGTTTAGTTGAGCGATTTCTTCGTCGCTCGTCTCCGACCGTCGCGTACCGGAGCTATCTGGCCGCGATCCTGTTTTTGGTGAAGCACCCAGCACGGATTTCTGCATAACTTCAAAGAAAGAAAAACAAAAATATAATTTTCACCATTGGATCCCCATCTATCAGAAAGTAGTCCCCAACCTCAGAACGAGGATGTTGGTCAACATCTACCGGGACGGCTTTGTCTCCTGAGGAAGAACCTGACAAACTTGCTTACTTCTTCAAGAGAATTTTTTCCACCTAGATCGATAGAAGAAGTTGAGATCGGCGAGTTGAGATCGATAGGCGGCAGACTCAGGTGAGTTGGTGCCGAGCGCATCAGCGCAACAAAGTCTCTCACAACAAACAATGTTGAAGAACTCGAATCATTTGCTCGTCATTGCCGGCATTCAGCGAAGTCTCGGAGCATTCGCTGTCGCCGTCGTTGCCACAATACGAGCACGAATCCCGAGGCTCTGGCTCTCTGCCAGCGAGGATCAGAAAATGACCATGAACAGACAAAGACAGAGAGACGGACGATGAGAGAAAGATGAGAGAGAGAGAGAGAGCAACGAGGAAGCGAAGGGCAGTGCGGTTCGAGGGTTGGCGGCGACAGGAGTCGATCACAATGACACAAGTATCCATTCCACTCTCGTTCAATCTCATCATCCCAACCTCTTACACCTTCTTACTCGGCTCGAAGATCGCTTGAAAGCTCATCGTTTGTCGGATGAGCTGATGCGGTCCAGGAACTCATGAGAATGTCGTCGGAAACCGAGGAATCCTCGATGTTGGCCCTGTTTTTTCACAAAAGATCCGAAAATCACTCAGGTAGTCGCGTACTTGACCAGATGATGACTGATTGAAGCAGCAGATCAGAGACTCGGAGGCAAAATTTTCGGAGATTAGAATGAATTGCCTCCAATAAGTCGGTTCGTCAACCAATCATTTGATCAATCAGTCAGCTGTCCAGGTCCGCGCGGATTTGACTCCAATCGGAACTTTCCACGATTTCTCGCAGGGTTCGGACCTCGGGGCGACAGAGCTCGAGGACTGTCTCAATAGACCATAGATCTCAATTAAGAACGCTGCGCTCTCAGTTCGACCACCTGGTCCACATCGACTCAAGCCGATTCATATATATTGTAATAGATCCACCGGCCGAACGAGTTCATATTCTGCCACGGTCTCGACGGCGATCTATACCTCTCATATTGATCTGTCTTCCGTCGTCTTCAGACCCAAACTCGTCGAGCAAGACGGACAAACGGACCGATCCTCAGAATAACGATCGTCGTCGTGCTATTTCCCGAACATTCAAAGTCTATAGAACTTTGCGAAGAATGCGAATCCGCCGAGTTTCCCGCGGACTTCCTTCAAGTGAAGGTCTAAAATCTCCGGATTCGCTCCAGATATTGGGTGCGTCGGCAACGGTATGAGTTTGGACGCCAATTCAGGATGCGGGAGTTAATTTAGATGTAAATGTGACAAAACTTCCAGCCCTCAAGGAACGGCGGTTCCGACGGTTCAAATGAAGTTTGGTCTGTTATTGAAGACGATCTTCCACTGCAGCTCTTTAAGTGCTCGTTATGATGTGCCATCTACTTCCAGGTCCAAGCTTGAGGTATACAGTATTCTTCTTCCCTCTATTCTGGCTCAATTAGCGGCGAAGCGAGAGACTCGAGGATCGGATCCAGAAGAAGGAAGAGAGGAGTGGAGCGAGGTCAGCCGGCTCGACAACGCGGAGGCGAGACAGCAATGCAGACGTATGAGCAAGATGGAGTGCGAGTGGAGGTGAGAGTGGGGGACGGGGGTCAGGAGGTAGGGGGAAGAGGGTCACAAGTTGAAAGCAGATTACTCTAAAAGCAAGCTTACGTACAACTTAACGCAGACAAACTTTGTTCTTCCGGCGAAGAAAGTGCTCGCTCTCTGCAGCGCCACTCCACTGCCGGGAGAGTTGAGAGGACGAGCACGAGGGACGAGGGGGAACCACCTGGGGGAAGGGATGGAATAGGAGGGGATCGTGGAGGAAAGAGACCAGGGGCGTGGGCGGGAAGGGGAAGATAACCGGATGAAACGAGGGACGGTGAGAGGGGCTCTCAAACAAGCTAAAAGCGATTCAAGATTCACGCGGCTCCAAAAAAGGCGCCAAGTGAGCCACCGACGGGATAAGCTCGGGAAAAGTGGGAATCCTTCCCAGATTCTTGATGTTCAGCAGGAATAAAGCCTTTGAGAATCGATTGGAAGATCCGAAATCACCGTCAAACAGGGCTCCTCTAAGAAAATTTTCCAGAATTCAACAGAAACCGGAAGTCACAGATGCCTGTGAGCAACATTTCCGTGTGTTAATCGATGAACCCAATGAATCGATATCAAATCCTAGAATCTAGTTCACCTTTCTGAATCTGGCTCGGAATGTTAACCCGTATAGTGTGAAACGGGAACTCTCTGAGAGCGATTGTGTGCCCAAAGATAATGGCAGCCTTTTAGGGTGCTGCATGCACTTGACTGCAAAAGTGAGTATGAGCGTGTGCCAGTCAATATAGTGTGTGTGGCCAAAAGTGCCCAAGTGGCAAGTGTACTTTCGCCCAATTGACTACGTTATCGTCGAAGCGACGCGTTTTAGGTTCTCGCGCGGTTGGGATGATGATAATGAGAGCGAATGTTTAACTGACGATGGTAACTCGCTGAGTACGCCGGGTGGCAACACAACGATTCGAGAGAGCGTTCTAGAGGAGTGGATTGGAGCAAAGAAGCAAAAAGATTGAAACAAGTGTCTCCACTCCCCGGAGAAAAGCAACCTACTTCTCTCATGAGTTCAGGAAAGCTGCGAGTATCGAAATTGCGATCGCCATTCGGTTGACCGACTGATTGATTGATTGATTGATCAAACGATCAGTCGGAATAGTCGATTTGAGGAATGGTTGATGGATTGGTCTCCGGCATGACCCGATTGATTTCCTCATGAGCATGAATGTCAACCAGATTAGCTATCGACGGGTCGCCAAGCAATCGGCATGCATCAATCCATCCCGGTCGATAGATTGATGCACGAATGGATGGTTGAAAAGTAGGCCCATAAAAGCAGGCCTCCCTTGGAGCGCGTTAATGGCCATTTTCCCCCACGCCACGACAAACTACAACAGGAACGAGGCCTCGACTGTCTTTACTGATTAGAGGAATCTCGATTAATTCATCCCTCGATTCACTCAAACCATTCTGAAGCCTTTACTCTTCGTTTCGAGCTCTTCCGAAACAATCTCAACCGATCTCTCACTCTTTCCTTCGCTCTTTCGGGCGCTCTTCCTCACATCGGTCGTACTCACGGCGGCTCTTAATAAGGGGCCCCTGTGCCTCCATCCAGCTTTACATTGCTTGCTTAGGTAGTCATTGAGGCAGGCAGGCCGAACGGCTGCTCGGCCGGTTGGCAGACAGGCAGGCAGGCGACAGGCAGTCATTGAATTGAGCACCGTCGGTTTTCTTGGCTTCTTCTATATTTTCGCTTCGTGTTTTCGTTCGCCTCGTTTCGAAGGTGTCGACTTCCACGAGCCACCGCGGCACTTTGTTTGCGGCAATCATCACGTCGTGTGTTCCGTCGGCGATCGGAGAGTAAACAAATTGAAAACCGATCTCCGTGACAATCGTCGTGTGAAAAATCAGTCACCGAACCGATAGAAAGAGGGGGAGCAAAAAAAAACTCTCAATCAATCCCGCCGTCATCGAAATCGTTCAACACCGTTAGAGCTTGCAGGTCCCGTTTGTCGGGGAGATCCGTCGACGCAGTACAACAAGCGGGAGCTGCGGTGACTCGCGATGACATCAATCCACCGAAACAGACGCAGCAAATCAACGAGACACTGTTGAAAAACTGCTGACGACAAATGATATCACACTGCAGCACACGGTGCGACACCGATTCGGCCCGTCAACTCGATTCGAGTTTATCGACTCCTTCTTGAACACTCGCACAGATTTGAATGGAACGGAATGCCTCTGATGCCTTGCAGCGCCGTGGAGTGTGAAAATCGACAACAAATCGCAACACGCAGTTCATGCCTACGTCTCTCTTCGCGTCGAGGTGGAAGTCGACTCATCCGGAATTTCGGACCTTCCCGCTTCCTGATCGGCCTTGAGAGACTAACGATTGGGCATGGAGTCTATCAACGGGGACCTTTTTCGTCTCCGAATGATCCGAGGATCCGGGTCCATGGATCGGGAGGACCGAAAATTCCCAAACGAAAACAGAGGTCCCGATTCCTCGTTCTCGATCTTGGAGTTGCGCGAAGGTCTCGTGAAACTTTTGATATTTGGATCATCTCGGGAATCAATAACGAATTGTTCGTCAAGTGGTTTTGATGCTCCGGGGCTGGATTGCTTTTCTTTCAGTGCGTTTGTTTGGGAGTTTTCTGCGCGGGAAAACGACTCAATCAATGATGTCATTCGCTGTTGAGCGTTTCGTATGAGATCGTGATTGAATCAGCCACAAAGCCAGCTACTCCGCTAGTTAATCAAGCAGCGAGCCGCTTGGTCGTTCAGTCGGTTGGCCGGCTTGCTGGCTGGCTGGTTGGCCGACCAGCCCTCGACCATCGGTCTTCCTTCCTTGCCAATTAGTATTTTAATAGGTTCCCAACTTTATTTATTTGTCTATCCATCCATCAAGCTATTCGGTCGCTCAGTTGATAATTGATTCATTCATTCACTCATTCGTCTATTAATTACGCGAGAACGAACGAACGGACAAACGAACCAGCCGCCGCCGCCGCTTCTCCAGCTCGTTCAGCCTGTTATGACTGCAAAGTTGTTTTCCGTTCGACAACTCTCCAGCTGCGCAGCTCATGATGTTTTCGTTTCCATTTTCTTTTCCGTTTGTTACCCCTACAAAAGCCGGATAGGTCACAGAAGTCCCCATTCACGAAGGTTTCCACCCCGAATGATCGAAAATACTCCTTTCCTCCTTCCTTCTTCAAGACGGAGAGTCCGTCAAATAATTGGCTTCCACGTCGATCCAATTAAATGTAACAATCGCACTCTTTTGAACGAGGGCTAGAGCTACAATAATGATGTCGACCGCAGCAATCGTAGTTCCAACAGGGACAGTCATGCAAAACAAAGACGTTTTGACGAGCGTTATGAGAACTTATAACGAACGCGGAGAGAAATTTAATGATCTTCAAGAGCGTGGGCTCACCCCGCTTCGGAAACGAACTTCGATTCGAGAAGGACGAAGAGCCACAGCGAATGGGGAAGCTCGGAACGTACGCGACCTCTTCCGACGTGTCCTCATCATCGACCACCACGTGCGACCCGAGCTTGCTCAGGGTGCGCCTTGAGGCCGTTTCCAGGGGAGTGAGGTATCTCTCTATCCGGGAATCCAACACTCGAGTGTTTCCCTCGGAAACTTCCCTGGGAACTTCCTCGATCCCGACCGGCCGTCGCGAAACGGGACCACGTAGGGGACAGGGAGGTGAGGCTGGAGGAAAACGAAAGAACGGAAGGGGCGAGAGTTGAGCCACCCAGCCAGACGAGCGGGCAGGCGAGCTGTCCTGTGTTCTTTCTAATTAAAATATTAATTAAGAGAATAATACCGGCGGCGGCGCAGCAGCAGCTCAATATTATGAGGCTGCACTGGGGCAGCAGATAAACCTCGTTAGTCGTGTGCTCCCTCCGCTCCCCTGGTCCCTCGACCCCTAACTTCTCCCCACATTGTCCCCAGGCTTTCCCTCAACTGACTGACTAAACGAACCGGCGACGGCCTAGCGTTCTTTCTTGGCGTGTGTTGGCCGCCGCCGCCAAGTCCAGCGGCAATGTCTTGACATCGAGCTTGCGTTGCCCTCCAGGCGGCGACTTGGCGGTGGCGTTAGTGGCGGGGGCTCCTCTCTCTCGACCGACGGCGTCCCTCTCCCAAGCGGCGAAGGCGGCAACTTCGGCTGCTTCGTCGACGTTATCTCCCCCCACCCCCCTCCCACGACCCACTCGGCCCCCATCCTCGGCAGTGGTGGTCTCCGTGTTGTATTATAGTAATGAACCAATCACACAAATGGGCCTCAAGGATACATCGGGAGAGCGAATAGCAGCGGCGATGGCGGCGGCGGCGGCACGGAAGAGAGACACTACAGTGGCGAAGTGGTGCTACTGGTGAGGGAGAAGGGGAGGGGGTGCGATAGAGGCCGCCGGAGGATCTATGGGGTAAGACACGATTGTTGTTGGGCGCGGGAAGGGGAAGAGAGGAAAAAGGGAAAAGGAGAAGCAGGAAGAATGGGGAGAGAGAGAGAAGATATTGACAAAACGCAAACAAATTGATTGCCTTTCTTCTTTTCCTCCTCCTTCTTCTTCTCCTCCGCCTCCTTATTGGTAGTCGTCGTCCGTTGTTCCGTAATGCGTTCTTGTCGAATGAAAACGCTTCCGCGACCCACGCCCAATTCACACCTGAGGTCGATTTTCCGCTCGTTTTCGTCCCGAATCTCAGCCGAGAATACTACGTGATTGAGGCTTTCAGGATACGATGAGCAAGCAGCTCGATGGCATTCACGCACCATACAGGAAGCTCACGTCCGAAATTTTTGAAGGATCTCGCGCCCGGATAACTGATCGATTCGACGAGAGGAGATTGTCTTCTTGTTTCACAACCCTGCCAGATCCACGTCGGCCAAGAGTTATGAGTTTTCGCTATATTTCAACACCAGCGTTCATGATGTCCATGAAACTTCGTCGATCCTGGCGAGAAACACGAGCAAGCACATCGGCAACACCCCAAGTCTTTACATGGCGTCCACAGGGTAGAATCGCGCAGGAAACACGGGCGGAAGCGTTTCGAGGTGGATTTCCCACCCAAGACGTCGGGGAAAGTGGACGAGAAGGCCGCACGGAGATCTATCGTCTCCGAATTTTCCGCAATTTTCTGCGCCTCACTCCCTCGGTTGTTGTTGTTGTCGGACTCGTCAGGAGGCTTTTGGAGCTCGAATATTCCGCCGCGTTCCCCTCTTCCGTCCTCTCAGTTCCTCTCCGGTTCGTTTGGGCGTTTTGTTCCTTCTTCTGCTGTTCCTCCGGAGCTCTCGCTCCTGTTTCTTTCTCCGTAGACTTTTTAATAAAATACACTTCAACGTGACCCCTCTTCTCGCCCTGTGCCCCTCCCCTCTCGTCTCTCCATCGTTCCAGCTCCCCTATTTCTGAAGTCTGAGACGAGCGATATGGGCAAAAGGCGGCAGCGAATGGGGAAAACAGGACGACGACGACGACGAGGGAGATGGAAAGAAAACCGGGGAAGGGGAGAGAACGAAGGGGAAGGAGAACGGAGAGCACAATATCGGCAATAACATCGGAATGGCTTGCCCCAGGCCGCCAGCCACGCAGCCAGCCAGTCAGTCAGCGAGCCAGGGCTGGTCGGTCGGTCGCTCCAGCGGCAGGACGGTCGGCCTCGAGCAATAGGAGGGAATGAGGAAAAAAGGACGACAAGGAAGAGAAGATACCCCACCGATTTGAGAAGCGCAAGCGATGACACGAACGAAAACCATTGCAATCACTCGTCAGCTTCAGAAGCAGAACTCCTACTCCACGTCGGCTACTCAAAGTCAAAGTGTTCGTCATCAACAACTTCCAATGATTTTCTCATTTCGGAAACAATCCCCAGGTGTGTGTGTGCCGCCGTTTTCCCCGGGACCCGGAAAGGAAACGGACACGAAATCTGGAGGGCATGACGAGAAAAGGACGATTCGAACAAAAAAATCAGCTGTGGAAAAGGGAAAATTGCGGTAACTGACACTGGGAAACGGGAAGATAGATAGGGGCAAAACGAGGTTGAGGGAGAGGTGATGAGACTATCGCTGAACTGTTTCCCGTTTTCCATATTTTTCATCGTTGCTCGCTCAAGAACACGGGGCTCAGAGAATTTCCAAAGCATGGAAGCATAGGGACGAGCGGTTCCAAGTCTCCAGGGCCGAGGGTGAGTACGATAGTCCGACGAGAGGCACATACAGAGGCTTTTTCCGTTCGTTAATTGAAATTGAACATAATCCAAAGATAATGACACAGTTCGTTAGAGAGCCATCCCGCCTGCTCGGCAGCCAGCCAGCCAGCCAGTCGAGGAGCAAACTCTCAGTTTCCCCATTCACCGTCGCAAATGCAAGAGAGCCGGCGAGTTTGCCGAGCAAACTGGCAAGCAGGCTTTGGAGCAGCCGCCGCCGCTCAGAGCAAGCAGTGCAATGGCTTCCGCTAGTTGTGCTCCTACCGATGATGGCGGTGCGGCTCGTTACTGAACGACGGCGTCAAATTACGGAGTTCATCAAAAGCTCCAAACAGCGCGCCCTTGTTCGCATCCTCCCCCAGTGCTCATTCTGTCGAGCTGGAGCATCTGTGGAGCAGCGGATTCGCCGACGACCGGAGCTCTGGAAACGCCGAAGAGACGTCCATCGCGGATCGAAACCGTTCCAGTGAAACCTGCGAAGCCTTCGCGCCTAACACTTCGAAAATCGAGGTCTCAATCGGTGAGACACTCGACGAGAGTGGACCAGAGGTCCGCATGCGGGCGGCGAGGCGTCTGGAAACAGCGGAGCGTGGACCGCCGAAGGGTTGAGCGGCCGGAGAGAAGGGAGCTCGGGCAAGGGGCCCCGAGGGAGGAAGTCTGAACCAATATGCAAATGAACGTGACCAAAATTAAACAAGGCGGAGAGGGGTTTGGACAATCCTAACGCAATTTGAGTACTTTTCCGCCCGCCTTGAACTTGGAACGATTCCATTTGAGCTCTCTCCCGCGGCTCCTAATCATCTCGTCGGATTATTTCGAGGACCGAGTAATAAATTCTCCGGAGAGAATACAGGAAGCGAAAATGGAACCATTTCACACAGCCATGAAAAAGTTCCAGACAATGGAATATACGGCAGTTCGCATACTAGAGGTACAAAACGATTTCGTCGCCGCTGCTTGCACCTACATTATTTTCGGTTTTCTTCTATCTCTTTCTGAATAAGAAACGCAACGCGAGATTGAAAAGGAGGGTATATTCAGTTTCTTGAATTGTTTTTGTAAAAAGACGAGAGAAAATGTTGAATACGCGCACTTGGGCGGCACAGCACACAAGTTGATCTACTTGGCCAGCTAACGTTGGCACAGCTGGCGTTACCTTCGACCTTGGCGGCAAGTGGTAAGAGGACGCCACAGATTGCTAAATAGTACAGATAATAGTAGTCATAACGCCGGCAATGATGACGACATTGAAAAATCGTTCGTTCAATTAGTCGATCCGACGCTCCGCGGCGCAATTCCGGATACGGTAGCCTTACGCCCGGGAAAAGGGTGGATCTTTGAGTGCCCTCGTTTACGTGAGTTTCGGGACTCGTGAGCACTCATGACCATGTTCCCAATCATGACTCACTCTCAGCGGAAATGGTCGAGATGATAAAGCAAGAGAACTTCAGAGATACTGACCCTTGTCCGCTCGGCGCCTCAAAGTCAGTCAAATTGAAGATGCACATAGACGGAGTTCACACCCGGAATTCGAGTGAGGGCTCCGTTAGAAATTTGTAACGGCTCATTCGAGTTCGCCACGACCTCTCACGGTAACGTGGAGTCATATCGATGGTGATGACGATCATAGACCCAGAATTGTGCAGTGTTGCGACGAGAATAGTCGTCAAGGGACTGGAGAGATTCCGTTGCATCCAATTCCAGTCCGCTCGATAGGTATAGAAACGATCCGCTACCGGGTCGATGACGTTTACGAGGTTTTCCGTATTTTCGAAACAAGAATGAAGTGTGGACGGTTCCCCAGGCGATTTCAGCTCGGAATCTCCGTCGCTTGTTTGCCCGACGTTTTGTGTGGGGAAGTAATTGAGCGTCGGAACTCCGTTCGTTTCCAGCGCACGTTTCTTCAAATTGGTTGCAATCAAACGAAATCCAAGACTCATCGCCGGAAATACTTCGGAAAAATGATTTTGACTTGGGATCGTCGTTCAAAAATTCAGCGATTTTCTCAAGACACAACGCCGACGAACGCTCTCCTGCTTTGCTGGCGGAGTTTTTGATCTTGTTCGTTTCGAATAAGATTCTGGGAATCTGGAAATTCGGTTCCATATTCGGGGCCGGATTTCCCGAAACGAGAAAAGATGGGAAATAGAAACGGGCTCTCGACAATATTTTCAACCCTGACCAGATTTGAGGTATTGAAATTTGTTCTTGAATTATTCGGGAAACCTGTTGTTCATCGACTACGGTAAACAGCGACAGAAAAACTTTGGCCTAAAATGAGATTTGTAAACGTTCGTCGTCGTCGTCGTCGCCGACCACCCTCACAGTCATCAGCGAACAGTTTATTTTGAAATTCTGGTGCCGGTCCCTCGGTGTTCGCCTGGTTGGCCGACTGCTTGCTCGGGCGGCCGGCCGGTTCGCTCCAGACACCGGTGCTTTGGTGTCGGACCGTAGTTGCCGAATACCGACTGCTCTGTCTTGCCTAGTGAAGCACCGAACAGCGGAGCAGCGAATCAACGAACGAACCGAGCTACCAAGCTAGCCAGCCAGCAAGCGACTAACCCGAGCGGGCCCAGCAGCAAGGCAGGCAACCCACAAACGAACGAAAGAACCAACCAACGAACCAACAACGACCGACCGACCGACAGAGCAGCGGAGCGGCCGCAGAAGCACCATTAAAATCCTTAATGATCATTTTGGAAGGTTCCAACAACGTCAACGGCGACGTCAACAACGACGACTGCACCGGAGCGGATAGACAACCTCTCCGTTGTCGTCTCTGTCAGTCCCTCCTCTCGGTCAACAGAAGAGGGAGTCGTGCTCCCCGAAACCGAGAGGACGAGAAAGCATTTCAATAGTCCTCCTCATCGAGGAGCGCACCAGAAAACGAACGAACGAACGACCGAACGAACAAACAGACAAACAAACAAACTCACAAACAGCCAAACGAACGATCACACACAAACACTCTATTCAAGCGTTCGACTCGGGTGATCCGAGGTGAACGATTTGGACGCAATTCATTCGTTCCTCATTCATATTTTCATTCATGCCCACTCATTGAACGAACTCCACCGAATTCCGTCAGCGGGAATTCCGGAAAGTTCAGACAGATCGTTCCCAACGGAAATCCTAGAGGTCGATGGCAGACAAACGAAAATGTCTAAGCGCGGTCTGGTACGTCTCTTCCTGGGTTTCCCGCGGGATCCCGATCAAAATTGGCGATTGCTCGGTTGTTTCAGTTTCCGTAGATCTGCAAAGCCGCCATATGGACAGATTGTGAAATAATTTTTCCGGTTCTACGTTGGGAGGAGCCCGGCGACGACGCTGCCGATCGCCGAACAACGCGAACAACCGCTTTCTCTTCTTGGATTGTGTTCTTTAATTGCTTCGCATAACTCATGCCCGGCCGTCTAGAGCCGCCCGGCCGGCCGGCCGGCCCGCCGACCCGCTGGATCGATGATCCAGGACGATATCTCTCAGTGCTTCGTTTCTCGATCGGGGAAATTCGATGGAATTCTAGCGATTTCCCCGAAAAGCCAGGGAAGCACTGCCCATGCCTTCAAGTTTTGCAACGGCTGGACCGGCTGTGGACCGAAATTCCTTTTTGATCTATCCATGATCCTGACTTCGTTGGTCAGGTGGGTTGAGTGACTGAATTTCAGATCGGATTATTATTTGAGCTATTGTATTGTATACGAGAGAGAAAGAACAAAAGTTCAAAGCTGCATAGCTGACTTCGAAGGTCGAATCCGAAGTGGACCGGATCGGATATCACGATTGCACCGCGTAACTCGAGTCTGCGGACGCCAACCATGGTCCTGTAGTCCAAGGGTTCCCGAACAAGGAGCCAATGTCGCCATGAAGTCCTGATGGACATTATTGGATTTTCTGAATTCCAATCATTCCATTTATTAAACGAACATTGCATCACACGTCCCACATACACGCCATGACTGCTTCTCAGAGCTGCTTCGAAAGTACTTCGAAGAGAGCAGACCCACAACCCTCCGAACGGTCCCGCGGTTTGTATGTAGTTGTAGTTCCTCCCAGGCACTTTCTCTGGGACTCGCGCACTTGACGATTTGCGTTAGAGGGGGTTTCCCAATTTGGTATTCAACGAAACAAATCAGTCCGATTGATTAGCTGAGCCTCTCTCAAGCCGCCCGACGGATGGCCGATGGCCGCGAATCAAGTTAGCACGTCGGCTAACGTAACAAGGCGGCTCCAAATCCTCCTCAGAGAGTTCGAGCTTTGGCTTTTGACTGCGGTGTTAGGGAAGTTCTGGCACAGATTCGATTCGTTTACAGCGGGCCAAGTTGCGGCAGCTGCCATCGACAACGACGAAGCAGCAGCAGCAGCAGCAGCCGCGGAGCAACATGTGTTCGAATGGAACTTTCACAAACGATCATTCCGCTTTGGGAATGACGCTGGAGCCGTCAACGAGGGTCCCATGACATGTTTGAGACGACGGGCCTAGAAAAGTGCCGTTTGTAATCCGGAAGCAAGGTCCCACTCGCAGGGAGCCCCGACAAAACCTCCTGAAAGTCATGTTGCGTCGATTGGTTCACGTCTTGGGCGCTTGCAAAGAGAAATCGGGCTGTGATCGAGTTTTCGAGGAAAGTTCATCAAACTTCATCGAACGGGGAATGCAGTCAATGCATATGTGCGCGAAAATACACTCACCATGCGCTCCGAGATTCATTTCCACGATTGATCGCAATTACAGAATCTGGAACGCTCCGAATCTCGCAATTATGGTCATTTTGACTCTCAGTTCTCACATCAAGCCAGACTGCGGCTCGCTCGAATGCATTAGAGAATAATTGAATCGGTGACAGAACGGCGATCTGTCAGAGAGGGAAGGCAGAAATATCGATTGGACGTAGAAAAAAGAAAATGGAATGGACTCTCGATGCTCGGATGGAACATTTTCTTTCTTTAATTGAAATAACGACTTGATTGAACACCAAGTTCCCGTGAGCGGAATCGCGACCGTGACGGCTCTCGACGAACGCAACACGAGTTGAACCTGCCCGAACAGCAGCAACGACAGTCCCCTAATAAATTAGAACTCCATCTTTTCTCTCAATAACGTTCGTCATCCGCTTCGTTTCCGACAGAGTCACTGTCCGTCTCGTACCTCATTTCGTCCAGGTCGTTCGAGTCATCCATCGCGCCTCCCAATCGTTTTCATCATTACAAAAGAACTCATTTCAATTATTGTCGAGATAACTCGAAAAGCGTCCCCCTCCTCCTCCGGCGAAACATGGAAAGAAAGCATGCCTCTGCTCCCCGCGCATCGCGCACCGATGACTCCAACAATTATGCTAAAAGCCTCCGGGACTCCAGACGGTGGCGAGGCGACGGCTCTCGAAAACACAGGCACAGGATCTCATTTTGTTACGAGGATCCTTCTTCATAAAGGAAACCCCGGAAGACGCTCGAGCTCCGAGCAATATGAATTCCCCCGCATGGCAAATGATTTTCACTAAAAAACGCGGCGTCCCGTGACGAGGGAGAATTATCGATTCCGCCAAGAACAAATTAGGAGTTTTCAAGAGAGAATACCGTCTAATAACATGCCGAAGTTGTCTAGAGTTCAAATCTTCCAAAGCTTTCCAGAAGTGTACTACTCTTCGGCTTGAGAAATCATTCCGCTCAAAATACGGTTTGCTCAAATGCCGGGGCCCAGGAGGAGAATGAGCCCCGTCGCTCAAATTCAGAAGCCGTCTGTTCTGCCAGAAACGAAGATCTGGCATCTGAAGCTGAAGTGTTCGTGTACCCTTCTGGATAGTATACTTACTCGAAGAAGTTGTAGTTCCTCTTTTTCGGCCTATGTTTGCTGAGTTCCGACCCACTAGGGGCCTTGGCGGTCCCGACAAATATTCCAAAATCACACTTCACACCGTGAGTTCACTGTCAATGTTGACACATGCTCGCCGATCACTGACTAGCGAGCGCACTCCGTGCTGATTGACGAACTGAACGATTGAGTGACCGACTGACGGGTCGATAGATGGGTGCACGGACGGACGGACGGATTGACGAACCAACTGACTGACTGACTGACCGACCGATCGACTCTGACCGACGAAGACGTATCAACGAAACTCACGGTCAAATCAAGTGAGTTCGTTGCTGACTTTGGCGAAAACTAGTCAACCGGTCCTTTCCGCGGTTGCTGTAAAGAGCAAGCGCTGTTGCCCCTAGAGAGCAGCAACGGGTTGATTGTTTACAAACAAAGAGCCGTATGACGAGTCGTGCACTCCGCGTGAGTCTTGTGCTGTCGAGCTCCGAGTCGACGACGTTGACGACAGTAGCGACAAACGGGACGACCACCACGACGGCCACCGTCGAACCACACCTATTTAAACGCTAACAATTGCCCCGACCGGAGCCACCGAACCAGATTCCGCTCGTGTCAACTGTTTTGGTTGCAAGTTGCAGCAGGAGATACCGGCGAGCTCGCGTCGACCTCCGCTCACAAGCTGGATCACAAAGTGAGCTCGTTCTGTAATGGCATTCGAGCGCTCGCTCGCACTCCTCACTTTGACAATAGCCGCAAGAGGGCGCTGTCGCGGTAGGCGGAGCTTTGCGACGTCATGAGATGAACGCATTCTCATCGCTGCCCGGGCGGTCCATGGTGATCACCGCTGCCATTACCCAGGATCAGCTGTCGCCCTCGGGGAAACTTGATGAAAATGACAAAGGACTCGTCTGGACTGCTCCTGGATGTTGGGGATCGTTCCGGTGCTTACCAGCGATTGCGCAGGATACATTCGCGTCCTTGATACCTTCATCCTTGATTCATATGCGTATTTACACTCATCCGCTCAAACCCGGGTACTGCCTTACTTCCCACTAATCATGGTTGGAAATGTTTGAATTCCACAAGAGCCAGTCTTTGATAACAATTGGATTCGTGATTGGTGGACGCGGATTCCGGCGGCATCGTATGGGACCACGACAACCAGTTGAGGCTTTCTCGAAAAGCTGTTCTGGTGGCTACATGGGCCATGAGGAGAATCGCGTTCGCGCGGCGGGGCCACTTAGCGATCGTCATTCACCTTGCGACTGTCAAAGCGTGCGCGTCTCTCGAACTCTAAAATTAGCTCGTGACCTTCTATCTCGTCAATGCGTTCTCACACTGCGAACCGGCGAATATCTTACTGCGATTCTGTACCGGGACCCTCGCACGGCCTTCCTTCTTGCTTGCTCACCGCGACAGGCGGAGTTCGGTCGATCGCTCACTATGTCTTTCGGTCAATGAGCCTGAGCAGAGATGGTGAGATTCAAATATTCAGCGTATACATGGATCTCTTGGTGATCTTGACTAGATTTTACAGCTCGAGGCGACTCAAGTCATGAAGCCGATCGAGAGTCGTCCTATTGACGTGCCGCATTCCAACATGGGACTCACGACCGGAAAGGGGACTTCCATGAGGATCCGAGACAGGTTGGGTTTGAGGAAAACAATTAGCCTGAGAACCCAAAGAACTTGAAGGACTGAAGTTTAGCGAGGAGAGAGCGCGGGAGAAGTACGCGCTCCACCAACAGGTGGCCAATCTCGTGCTCCCGCCGGGTGGCTGGAAAGCCTTTCAAGGGCAATATCGCTAGATCGTCCCAATTCTGGAATTGTTTCAGTTGCGGAAGTACTTGGAGCGTTGCGACAGATCCGCGACACCGCTTTTTGGCACAAGGCTGGCCGATTTTGAGCGCGACGGAGGTCCGGGAATAGGAAATCGCCCTGGGAAGGGGAACATGTTCTGATGACTACTCCAACCTGTCTTCATTTGCTCTGGACTTTGACGGATATGATCATACGAATTCGATAAGAGCATGTTGGGAAGGAATAACGCGTCCTGTCACAGAGGCGAAACAGATTGGGGAGCCTTGAACGAAGGCGATTGTCACATCTCAAGTTCCCGTTTCGAAGCAGATGGAGGTTCTCGAAGGAATCGCATGAAGTCTATGTGACCTCCTCTGGAACAATCTCTGCGAGCGAAAGCTACGATGATTCCATCTCAAGGATCTCAAGAATGTCAGTGTTACGGGGACATGTCAGCGTAGCTCGTTCTGTGTTCCCGTTGTGGCCTTTATCTGGATTTATTACGGCAGCTGACGGAGTGAGCGAGAAAGGAAGAGGGGTTGCGAGAACTGACGAAGAAAAAAATTAATTGGAGGATCTAACCAAACAAGTTTGGAGTTTAGTAAGTGGCTCCCTAGGGTTCAGACGTTGTACTAATAGGAAGTGTAGGCAGGAGGCGCCCTTGTTAAGCGGATCATGACTCGTGCTTTTTGTGGTGAGCTGACAGCCCAATTTGTAAAAGTTTTGTTGAGCTGAGATCAAAAACTCTGCTCGCCCGCTCGTCGCTCGCTCGCTTAAATTTCACAACGCGCACTGGGCTCTCAAATGGTCAATAACGAAATTGGGGGACGACACGCATCGAGTCGTATTGGAACAAAAACTCGACGTTTCAATAGTTTCCGAAGCATGTATTTTCACCTCGCTCGAGAATGTTGTTTCTTCTCAACTGCACCCATGGATCAAGCTCTCCCACTTTGCAACGAGACTCTCAACTCTTTCGCTGTCGAGCCGAAGAATCTCCATCGAGGCAGACATTTTCAGAAACAGGACCCTATCACAATCGGTGGTATGTTCTCAGTACATTTTTCTATCGAACCAAACAACCTGGTAAAAAGGAGGATATTCAGACAGAATCTCTGTTCGGCGGAAATTTATCGGTGAAACCCAATACCCTCGAGGATTCGAATTTGGGCAATCGGAACATGGATTCCCCGCAAGCTGGACAACGCGGTTTCCAGGTCCGAGTACTTCGGGGAGGAGTTGAGACGACCTAGCTCCCGGCACGGGTACGAGGTTCGAGAGCCTCAAGAGCAAGGGTGCAAACACCGCGCAAAATTCCTCATTTGCTACGCGCGCCTGCCCGCCCGCCGCGGTCATTTCTTTTCTTACCGCCCATTAACCGGGCAGGCGGCGGGCGTTGAGAAAGGAAGTTTAATTCTCGAAATACTTTCATCTGCCCCCCCGGCTTGCGGTGGCGGAGCATGCGAGCGAAAGGAATAGAAATTTCTCCAACCTTTTAATCTCTTTTCTCCTTTCCTATCCCTCCTCCGTCTCCATTCCGTTACTCTCGAGTTGAACCCTACTTCTCACCGACTCTGCAGCCCTTGCGAGTCGCTTCTCTGTCTTTACTCAGAGGGAGTTTCTTCACTTTTCTCTAGGAAGTCATCATCGCACGTGGTCTGCGAGAATCATTCACCCCACGAGAGACGTATACACGAGGGGTGACGAAATCCCAGAGTCAAGATCTATTTTCAGCGAGTGTTCCGCGAAAAATCAGGAAAATCAATGAAGAATGTCGTCCCCTGCAAAACCTAGATAGTGGGTGAGAGTGGTGAGAAAGGACCCTCGGGAAACGACTGTGTCACAGTACTTGGCGATTCGATTCCTTCGGATTCGAAGGTTCATAACTTCTCGGATGATATCTGTTCTCGAACCATGCGACCAAGGTCGCGGTCGTAGCGTTGACCATGTATTTCACTCCGCTGCTAGGGTTTACTCTGGCATTTCAGATGGCCCTGCAGCGCGGAAGGAGGCATCGATTCGGTCGCTCGAACCTGTTGAAGGAGATCTCAGAGTCGGAACTTTCGTTTCTTCTCAGTTTCGAGCTTCGTATCTGTCGAGGGTCGATTTCATATTATCGCTTTTGTGTTTGCTGTAAGAACTCCCTGAAGAGTTCCGAAAGCGGAATTGCAAACGAGACAGTTGCTAAGCATTCTGCGCGCCGGCGAATACCTCACCTCTTGACGAGCTTCTCCGTCGCGCAGAGACACTTCGAAAGTGACGCTCTAGATTTCCGGATACGGAAGGAATATAGCTCGGTGAACCTCGATTCATTGAGGAACCATTGTACTCCTGCGCACTCCACGCACCCTGGGCTCAGCATGAGACATATATTTTAATGACGCCCGGGTTCCATTGGAACCTGGATGAATCGTCGAACAGAGGACAAGGAATATGAACATGTAAAACTACGAATTATACGAAGATGAAAGTTTTCCGTTCTTGCCGAGCCTCTAGGTTTCTTGGGGATGATCAGTGGTTTTGGTTCAGACGTGAACAGATGGGACATCCTTGGAAATAGTCACCCTGGTCACTCTGGAGTTGATGTTTTAGTTTATGGATGTTTTGGATGGGCTCTCGCGCATGATACGGATTCCGCTCCCTCGGTGAATCTTTCATCAAGGCTCGATTTCGATACATTCATATTCTGTTTGTTCTTCGTAACCATGGAGAGAAGTTTATGAATAGGTTGCGGCAACAGCATCACATGCGTTTCTTCAAAAGCGCGCATAGAAATTCAGCCGAAGAAATGCCGGGCCCAATCCCGTCGGAAGTTTTGCGAACAATTCACCTTCAGGAATTCTCGTCTTACTTTGCGACATTATACAGGGGCCGGCTGCTGTTTTTTTGTTCGAATATCTTACGGAAATTCCAGGTAGCACGGCAGCTGGAACCGCACGCGCCACGCGGCGAGATCCCAGCTAAATATCAGAGAGTGCGAGAACAAGAAATAAATTCCATCGTAAATAAGTAGTGTCTGCTTCGTTCGGCGGTGGCCCAGAGTAACAGCATCTCAGAAGGTTTTTAGCCCGTGAATTTCACTCCTCGATTGAGCACTCCGCCGCTCGGAAAATTTATGAACATAGCGACTCGTAACTGTTGAACATTCGGAATGCTCAGTTCAAGAGCTGTGCCCACGCACTCGTCTCAAAACTATTGATTTACGACCTCTTTTCCCCTGAGAATATATATATGGTATATATATTGCTCACGCAACACGTCCACTCATGATCGGCTCCGAGGCGGCGGAATCCGCACGAGTTTCCTCTTCTACCGATCCGAGCAATCACGAAATATTGGAAGGAATGAATTGCTCTGAGTTTTCGAGAGTTCCATAAAGAATCTTGCTGCTTGTTCAACAGGCTTCCGAGTCTATTTATGAGGATGACATCCATTCCTGATTTGGGACGAGCATTTTGAACCTTCTCGAGCCGTGGATTTACTTCTCATCGCTATCACTAGTTCACGCGATTAGATGCGGGTTTCCTAGTCAGTTCGGAAAATAATGGCGGAGGAGTTGGCGACATAGACGACGGCATCCACGGATAGAAGTGACGAAAGCAGCAATGTTGTCTTTTGCATGTTTCTCCCGCAGCACCTTTGGTGAACGCTCTTCGCTGGCCCGCTATGCGAGGAGGGAACAAACTTTAATTACATTATAAGCTCCCCTCATCCCCTCCCTGTCCCTCCCTCGCCGGCCGACCCGCTTTCCCGCCCGCCCGTTCATACAAGCGCCGAGTCGCCCATGCTCTAGCGGGCCTCCGACGGACGGGTGAGGGGGAATGGGACGGAAAGAGGGGGAGAAGTGATGGGGGCAGCGAGTGGGGGCGTCAGCCTTGGTAATAACTACGGTAATAATAAAACAAAGAAAAAGTAATTAAGCCCTTTCCCTCACTGTTCTCTGGCTTGCCCCACCCCCGTCATCCAACTCTCCAGGAAAAATAATAACAAAAGGGCTCCCCTCCCTACCCCCCTCCTTCTAACCCACCAGGGGCGGAGGACAAGCTGGAAATAGTGTGGAAGAGTAACAAGCAAGAGGGGCCACAAGGGCCTTCTGATGGTCCCCACGGGCTGTGAACGGGATGGTGGGATGGGGGACTGAGGAATCGGAGGATGAAGGGCATCTGGGAGGGAAATGAGATGCAGGGAGGGAAAAGGGAAGAAGGGGGAGGGGTTCAACGCTGAAGGATAATAACCGGAAAAGTTTCAGCGACGAGGCAGTAGCAGAGAATTTGGAGCAGTTAAAAGTGTGTGCGCCCACTCGCTCATCCCCTCCCTTGTGCCCCTCCGTTCGCCCGACTGAGACCTTATGTGTCGCGAGCCCCCAACTACCTCCTGGTCTCAAACCTTGTCTTTCCGTTCTGTGACGCTTAATGAGTTATTTCCCCGGCCGCACGGACCGCTAGCACGTCATCATCGAGGCGGCGGGAGCAAAGGTGTGAAGCACTTCACCCTCCGGTGCAACCGCGAGCTATTGAGATTTCTCGGCAACAAATTAAATATTCCAACTTCAACCTCGGATCATGGAGCCACTCCGCGAGGATCACGGAGTTCCGTCGCTGAGGTGCAATACGCCGCTCTGCCTCGGTGCACCACAGCCGATCTTCTTAGCGGAAGATGAACCGATACCGGGAGCTACCGGAATCTGTCTCAGTCTCCGATTCAATTCGAAATACCTTGCAATGATGGTGTGTTTCAAGTTTGTCTCTGGATTATTCGGTTTCTGATTCCTCCAGTTTGCCGTCTCTTCTTTTGCATTTCTCTCATGCTCTGTAACATGATATCGAACAGCATTCGCATGCAAACGCTGTTCGATATTTGGCGAATTTCCTCCAGCGATGTCGGGCTTCGGATTATCATAAACGAACACTTTCTCCCCTACCTGTACTTACTGATTAATCGAGCGCGAAGCGAGTTTACCATATTCCGCTTTCAGGCGCCTAAATCACCCAACTAGTCGAGTTAGATGTTGCACTCGGAAAAGTCTCAACTGAACCTGCACTTCTACGCGACGCTTACTTGGTCGACACAAATTCCCAGTCGAAGCATGATCGCACAGACTCGTCGGAGCCCGAGAATATAATCTTTCGACTTCTTTCGAGATGATATTCCAATGAATCTGAAGGTCAGTCGACGATTTCGGAAGCCTATGTCCTCATCAATCAAGTTTCCGTTGAGTGCCAGATCTTGGATTCTTCTTTTCAAGCGTTTGTCTCCTCTGGCTGAGCGGTATTACTCCGGAGAGATGAGCCTCAAATCGGTCGAGCACAAATAAGACGCGCTTGACTGCGTTCTGCCCCCTTCCCCATCTAGATCGGATTCTTTCCCACCAGTGTGTCGTTGTTCCAGGTCTTCACCCAATATTCGGCGCTCCCGATCTCGCCGTTATCTGTTGCAATGTTCTCCAGCTTGAAGAATTGCTCCAACTTTATCGTTTTCGCCGGAAAGCTGATGATTCAGTCGGCATTGTCGCCGAATGAGTTTCCGGCTAAAGATGACATGCTGCCAGAAGGATCGGTGGGGAGGAATTGATCAGAACATGTTGATTGAACAACGAGTGGACCGGAACGTATACGGTCAGAAGACTCAGGATGGAGGGCTGCTGAGGATGGAGAGGAGAGGATGGGGACAACGGGGACCGGGGGAAAAGCGGGCTTGAGTGGGGGTGAAGAATGTGATCAGAAAGGCGGAGAGAGCGCACGGAGGGCAGAAGCAAAAGAATGCTGAAGGCGTAAATAAATCTGTAATCATAGCACACGAGGATCTGATGGCCGGAGGCACATTTTGCTTGTAGTCCAGCGAGGCCGAGTGATGCGTATGTAACTCGATAAAAGTAATATCTCCATAATCTTCCACTCATCCGCTCGCGCGGTCCGAGCCTCGCTGCTTTCTCCCCGCTCCTTGCTACTCGCCCCATCCCCCATAGACCCTCGTCCCCTCCGGTTTCCTTCTTCCCTGTCCTCGGAAGCATCGCCACCGCGCTATCTCTTACCTGACTCCGAACCCCTCGATGTCCCACTCCTTGGCGAGTGTCCCGCAAACTGGGTAAACGTTGTCCCGTCCTCATGCCTCGGGCTATCACTTATCGTTTAACTGAGCGTGATATAATCGCCGCAAATTTAGATTGCGAGTCAGAGGTCAACTTATCATGATGTCGGAACGCCCGGTCTGATGTTTTCAGTTGGTCGGGAGCTCTGCGTTCCGTCCTCGTCGTTTGTCTGGAGACTGGAATGGAAAGGATGCGATCCTTCGAAGCGAGGTTGATATTTGGCTACAGCTCTTGATCTCATGTTTATCCTTATTTTCCGGAAACCGACAGCTGTCCCGATCTTCACCGAAACCATGACAATCTGTTGCGAGCGAGCTGTGCGAATAAAACCGAGATGAAGTAGAACAATGAAGCGGGCGACCTGATAATTTTGCCACCCAAACTACAATATTTCCGCTTTACATAAAAATCTCTTGTCCTAGGAAACATGCTGGCGGCGCGCAAGTGCGTGCCGCGACGCGGGTTGCTCGACGTGGGAGGGATAATTCGGCAGGAGTGCGACCGATCTATCCGTTTCCAACCTCGTGAACTTCCGCATGCTACTCCAACCCTCCCGCGGACCCCGATTTCTTCTGTGATATCAGAGATTCCTCCATCGCAGAAGTCAGTTTTGACGATGAACTTTCGCGAGGCGCGACCAAGGCAACATGGGATTGAAGTCACTGTAGAAACCAACACTAGGAGCCTCACCAAGTGGCGCGTGGTATGTTTCCTCCTCGATAAATCCACCGACTGCCTGTTTGCCTGCAGGCTCTCCAGCGTCCCCCGCTCTGCCGCCACCTTTATCGCTGAACTCTCTATCTCTCTTATTATTTCGAAAGCCTGCCTTCCCTTGCACTAATCGTTCCTGTTTCGTCCTCGAAAGGGTGCTCCCACCAAGATGGAGAGAGGAGCGAGGAGGGGATTTGTGGGGACAACGAAGAGGGGGCTCACAGTGGTGGGCTATGGTGCTGCAGCTATCGGTCCGCAGTGTTTACTCTAGCGCTATCGCAGGGCAACACTCTATAAAGGAGCAAGCTATCGTCAACTACAGACACTGATCTTCTGATGTATATGAGCGACGTTAATTCTTCTTTTGCCCCTCTCGCCCAACCGCCCTCTGCTGCCTTTTTCACGTACCACTAGTCTCCATCGTCTTCATGTATCTATGTACATGCTGTTTGTGTTCCTCTTCCTTTTAACCTAAAACTACACCCACGACAACGATTGCGAGTTGAGCTTTCAAAGGGAGTTTCTCGTCTAGAACGCCCAATCACGGGGAAGCAGTGGGTCGACGGATCTCGATTCCTCAGCATTACTCCCACCATGAGGCGATTCCGCAAAACTTGCGGCGCGACTTACGGATCGTTTCCAATGGGCGAGCTTCACTCTCATCATTCATTCACAGGATAGACAGACACTCAAACGCAGGAAACGTCAAAGTCTGAAGTTCATGGGAAACCAACCGCCAGGCACGTCGTGCGTCGTGCGACAGTTCATTCCGCTCCCCGAATTCCGGCTCGATAGGATGGTTCGCGTGGTTCGCATCGTCGCTCAGAATTCAACGTCGAACCAGAACGTTTTTTCTCCTTCCCAGCCGTAATAACGGAATGAATGAGAGGAGTGCAATAGAAGACCTGCGAGGGATGCTGACTAAGTCCTTTCGTATGTGGGTCAGTGACTGCACAACCTAATCGCCTATGTAACATCACAGCCTCGCGCTCTCGTGAGGGTATCCCTCGACCAACCGACCTGAGTCCTGCCTCGCTTGCTCGATTCCCCCATTTCCTCTCCATCCACATTTCCCGATTATATCCCCCCCCCCCTCTTGGCCCCCACCCTCTTGCCAGGCTTATTCCTCTCGCAGGCCCAAAACAAAAATGATATATTGAATGTTAGATCGCGTCCGATCCCATGGAGATAGCTCACCTACGAACAGAAGTACCGGTAGAGAAACGGACGGACGAGCGTACGTATCGCGCTGGCGAATCACAACGCGCCGCTGCATCAGCTCGGAACAATACTACATTAACCTAAGTGACTTGTAATTCGTGAATGGAGCAGCTACAATGATTTATCGGACGATTCCGAGCTTTAGCTGCTGCTTCTGCGTGCGTATCTCGTGGTCATCGGAATCCATCGGATGGGTCCATGGCCAGTGCAGCTACCACGACGACGAGGAGGCCAAGTTGCATCAGTGGTAGCTGAAATCGTTACACTCATTGTAAGCGCAAAATCATCTCTGACGTCTCTCTCTGTGATGTGGAGTTCGTTTTCGGGGGAGCAGCTCGTACTCGGGAAGCCGGCAACCAAAAAGTCCTTCATATCCACTGGAGCTGCCGGTTCTGCTGGAGCCGGCGGCGAGGGCACAAACACCAATCTATGGGACCAGAACCAGTTGGTTCTAGACAACCCGAGAGTTGTAGCAAGGGTTCGCAAAATAACCGCCAAGCGGCCTAACGTACTCGCGGTTTCTGACGAGTACCCGCGGCCTGTGGCTAGAAACAGCGGTTTCGCTTGGCGTTTTTTTTTGCGACCCCTAGTTGTAGCCAGGTCCATCTATCATTTGGCAAGGAAAAACTCTACCTGAGCCCACCAAGCACCTGAGCTGTTCTGATCGCTGACCGGCTTCGGAATTCGTTCCAAAAACGGATCAGATCGTAAGGAACCGTGAATCTCAACGAGAAACCCTATCCGAAACCCCGACCTTGAGATCATGCCGACCGAATTTTCAGCGGTATACGTGTGATCAAGAAAGCTTGCTCATGCGGATCTCATTCGAATTTCTTGATTCTCGCTTCCGAATCGCTGTTAGGATCGAACTTGACCGACAGCAGACAAGTGTAAGCGATCATATATTTCGAACTTTCTAAGAGTCAGAACTTATCTCCGGGGCTGAAGAATTTCGGCAGTTATAATCCCGATCGTCCATCTATCCATATGAATTCATAGATATCGAGATAGTTGATGCATGATTGTGCAGCCCATGTCATGATTCGATGAAAATCATCGATGCAGCTGACTTCCGATCAATCATTCCATGAATTGATGGTGGGTGATTAATGAAGAATGCTGGATATCATCAGGCTTACTCAACACGTAAGGCATGATCCACGCCACAATCCACGTCGATTGCTTATGTTGCGAATCGGAGGTTCACCACCCCAAACTTCAAGATGGAGCCGCCAAGAGAGGAAAAGATTGGATGCGGTTCTCGATGACGGGTTGTCGCCTTGTGTTTTAGGAACGAGTTCCCAGGGAAGCGGTTCCCGGGAACCGAAGCATGGATCGGCAGCATTCAGGAGATTCTCTGGAACCTCACGACTCAGAGACGGGAACGATACTAAAGCTTCTCAATTCAGCCGAACCTATGGATAACTGGATTCGTGCAGCTCGGAGGTTGCATCCGGAAATTATTGAAACGGAACACCGCTATTCTGTGTTTGTCGATCCTCTCGCGTGAATTTTGCAGTCCGCTAATTCTTCCGTCTCCGAGAGTTGATCCCACATAATCGATTCTTCAGGAGGTTTTGAGAAGTTTCGTCCGCAACTCGGGATCGCTCCGTGTTCGAAGTGATTGAACATGATCAGACTCATCTGCATAGCTGAGATCGGAAGGAGTCACAGAGACAATATTTTTCCCAGGTCGATCGGACTGAACGAAGGAGTGGACAAATGTAGAAGAGCTATCGCGGTCGTATCGGCGCAACCTGTTGGAGCAAACGGTTTATGCTCCGAATTTCCTAGAATGAACCCTCTATCTGAGCGCTATCAAGAGGTGACCCATATTGCTCTTCAAAACTGCATTCGAGCAGGCGACGATTCGAGGCGCAGCTTCTAGAAAGATGCGGAGGTACGGAGTAGGAGCTTCGAGCCTCAAAGTAATTCTCGCTGGTGGCCGCGCTACTCGAAAAAGATCTCTCGCTCACCCGCTAGCTCTGACGGGTGGCTGCCCCGCGTCCCTCCCGTCTCCTCGTCCCCTACATCCCTCGGTTCTATGCCGTCGGTCTCTCAGTCCGTCCGTACGTCTGCCTGTTTGTCCGTCCGTCCGTCGGGCGGTCGAGAAGAGAGAGCCACTTAGGCGAATTACATTTTGAGTGCCCCCCTCGGTCCCCAATGATCCCCGTCGTTCCCTTTCCCCTTCGCCTCCTCCCGGTCCCTCCAGTCGACTCGCGCCCCCAACATTTTTCTTATCATTCATCCTTTTGAAGAGGGTGGCTCGCGCGCGCCCAGACCCGGGAGACTCACCCTCGTCAGTGGATGCGGGGAACGCTGAGACCTCCTAATCATGACCGAACAAGGGAAACCTAGAGAGGTCAGAGATTGTGGAAATAATGGCTACAGGAGTCGACCAGACGTCAATTTTTCCGAGTCTGGCTTGGAAATCAAAGGAATTCGTTGGTTTCCTTCGTTTTTCCAATAATAACCGGAGGAACCGAATTGGAAGAATCATTGGACCATTGTTTCAGTTCCGCAATGAGGTTTTCGACTTCGAAGATGAAAATACCCCTTTGGAACACCTATCGCAGAAGCCTGTCAAGCTGGCTGCCGCTCGGGGAGCCGAGTACGATCCTGCGAAGCCAAAGTTTCATAGAGGCGGTTGCTGCATCCTTCCCGAGTAGGCTGGGAATGCCCTTGTTGGAGCGTTGTCCGCCCCCGCGCGCTTTTCGTAATATGTATATTGAAGCAATTCCATATATTACACTCTGAAGAAAAAGCCAGCCAACGAGAAGGCTTGGGCTACGTCTACTGGCTGCCTGGCTAGCTCGCAGCCTGCCTGCCTGCCTGCCTGAAACGCCCGACGAGCGACCCAGCCGTCCGCAGGAGGACGTTTGTTGGTCGGCTGGCCGGCCGCAGGTCAGTTTTCCTCCTTAGGTTCTCTACCTCCTTGACGGCGCGGCGTTATCGTTATCGCGGCGACTTGAGCTATAGGTGCGGCTCTCATCGGCAGCAGCACGAGAGACGCAGAGGTTCCGATTCCGAGATCAACGTTGACATCCTAGTCACAATCTTCAAAGTCACAAAGACCTTCTGAGCATGGAGAAATGCACTCAGGATATCGTCGAGACCCGCCTTTTTGGCTCCGGACGTGCCCAAGGGAGGAAACGCATGCCGGAATTATTTCATTGCGCCCTGCAGATCACTATCAGCCATGCACGGCTGGAGGAATCAGGAGAAAGATCCTCGAAACTGAACTCGCGTGAATTGAGGAGAACCGAATTGAAGAGAGCACATGATACAGGGGTTATCACGGGAAGCATACTGCCCGTTTTCAATAATTCTATGATCCTCTTGGCATTTGAATCCACTCCCTCTCCGCAGATCCTCCGAATTTGATATGGCTGAACCGATGAATCGATTCGGGGGGCTCTAACATTGTTGAAACGTTCGAGAAATAATTGGCAGAAAACCTTGATCCGGTGATTTCGGAGTGATGAACAGGAGTATCGGAGCTCCCAGGTTCGCGTAACCCCGCTGGAAGTCCTAACCAAGCTTCATCTCATCAGCCGACCACAACGCTAGCGATCTGTTGCTTGTAACGTTTAATTAGCAGTCTGGCGGATCCTTCTTCGCTAATCACATAGGCATAATGATGGTTGTAATGATGACAAAATATATGTATGTGAGTAGCGCTTGGAGAGAGCAAGGATAGCGAAGCTCAGCATTAGAGCAGGTGAAGCTTGTTCATGCATTCCACCGGTCTCTACTAATGTAAGTCTTCCAGCGGTTCTTGAGCCGCAGTTATGAAGCTGCCAGGGCGACAGGTTCTCGGCGTATCCGACCCGCAAGAAGCCGCAACGTTTTTGCGGTAGTTGCGCGCAAAAGACCGCTCGATAGACTTCCGATGGAACTGGGTCTAAACATGAGATTGCTCTCCATGAAGTGGAGTTCATCTTATGAATCCGAAATCCTCAACTAACTTCTGAGAAATAAAATTCTTTGGGGCTCTGTCCTCTGAATACAGAGACATTGAACGAAGTGAAGGCACCGATGAGTCGCAGACATTCAATATCATTCATTTATTTGAATTTTTCCTTTGATCATCCTCAGGATTTCTCCCTGTAGTTATCAATCGCTGTCATGAATTGTAGTGAGATTGTGTGTTTTATCATTGACCATTGAAGTTTTCGAAACCTAAGGTTTGGCCGGACCTTCGTGGCTCATCTGTAAACATCTTCATTTACAACAAATTGATACCGCTTCCGTCGTTTGGGAGTGGGTTTATTCATCAGCCAGACCTATCATCCTGGCCACGGAACCACTGCACGAGTTTATCGGTATCAGCTGTTATTCTTAGTTGAGGGTCTGGCGAACTCTCGTATCGTTGTAGCTCTCAAATGAAACAGTTCAGTGGTTAATTACTCCTTCGTCCAAAACGACGTCTAGTAACTGTAAGTGATTCGTTTTTGATTCTTTCTCCTTCACGCTTCAATCGTGAATCGTCGTGTGTGTTTCCGTGTTTTCGTTATACACGAGGATTATGTACAGAAAAAAATGAGGGATGAGAAGGCTGTCTCTATGCTTCCGGAAATCGAGAGACACTATTCCACGGTTACGCTTTCCGCTGTTTGATGCTGCTCTAAGTGATTTCATCACCGCTGTCCCGTTAGCTCGTCGTCTCGAAGCAGCCAACGGCAACAGCGATGACACCCTGTCGATTTTTAACATTCAAAGAACCATCACTCGTCTCACCGCGTTACAGTACCCGATTATTGTCATCGTCTGCTCGAGTGTGATGAGGTTGAAGCAATAACATTCCAGGCTCCAAGCGATAGAAACTTCAATGCAGTCGCAGTCTTCGCGACGTTCAACTCGAGGTAGCGGCCTTTTGAGACTTTTTTCTCTCTTGCGACAGAGATTCTCCCTTAACCAGCGCTCCAGGCCCGAATCCGAGAAACAGTTTCTCGTTGAAGTTGCCCTTTACAAGTTGCCATCAGAAGCCAAGGACACGGAAAACCGAAGAATGTCTTCCAAGTTTTAACAGTGAAATCGGTCGACAGAGAGTCGAGTTCCAAGCGTTATGTTCAGCTAGCTCAAAAGTTCAACATTTCACAGTTATCAGAGCAAACGACCAACTCGAACGGTCCAACACTCAAATGGATCGCGGCTGGGTTAAGCATTTTAAATACAGACAATCTTTCTTCTCTCTTTCAAGAACAGGAACCCGTTCCAAAAGTTACGTACAGAGAATCTAAGCTGCCCGGGGGCTTGAGGAAGTCGATTCCGAGGGGTAGAAAACTGTCTCCCGATCGAGTTTTCGGAATGATTTTCGCCGGAATCGGGACTCTGCGGAATTTCGGATGAGAACTCTCTATTCTTTCTTGGTCGGAAGTCGACTCCCCAGATCCTGGAGCTTGATCGTCGGGTAATTTACAATGGCTTCCGTGTAATCGTAAGCAATCTCTGCTGGGAACGTAGTGAGGAAAATCATGCAGAGATCCCCTCACTGTCAGCATCTTCCTGGTTATGTACTTCGTAATCACCAACTTAACAATCAAGAGGGGTGTGTTCGTTTGATCTTGTGTTTGTTCCCCGTGTTTTTCCTTTGTGTGTCATCTTCGATCCACTCCCGAATGATTCCCTGTTCACAATAAGTAGTGTTGTAGTCAGTTCGACGTGTTATCATCACATGTGGCTTCGGCGGCTTCATCTACGGCAGGGGAGGCTCAACTACTGCCGGCATCGGGAATTGTACATGAGGTAATCTCAAATCAACAGATCCACGAGGTATCTATCGGTCATGGTTGAGTCTCTCGAGAGCCTACTAGGGCTGTAGTCTGTAGGGGCAGCGGTTCCTGCGAACGCTTCAGAGGTCCTGACTCTCGAGAATCTGCATCAAGAACTGATCGATTGTGGCCTCGCCGCTCAACTTGAGGAAGAACAAATGTTCGACGCATTTGAGGCCGATGGACCTGAGCGCCGGCAGTCGGAGAAGCAGCTTGGGGAAACGACTGTTCTGATCGGGGTAGGTCATCCGAGTGTATTCTTCGAGAGCGATGTAGACTCCCTCCCGAAACTGCTCGACTTCAGCGACGCTTCGGAGACCTCGCGCCTCGGGGTTGTAGAGCACGATGGCTCGAAGACATCCCAACTCTGTTTTGTCCATCTTTATGTCCCTCATCTTGGTGACGAGCTCGGCAAGCACTCTGAAACAGAAATCAATGTTCTTCAACGATTTGCAGATATTCGCGAACGGAACTCGATCGACCCGCGATAGAATGGCAAATGAAAATGGGATTCGGTGAAAGATGAATTCTCGGATAGGTACCGATCGAAGATGGCTCCCACGCCCGCCTGGTGCGCACTGTCTCTTTGAACGACGAGTCCGGTGGAAAGTACGATTCCGTCTTTGACGTGTATCGATCGATGCGAGAATCCGGCGATCAAAAGCTCGTTCCAGCCTTGTTTGAGCAACGCTGCTTGGTCTTCTAGGGGAAGGGTACAGAACTGTGGGATCATCCGAGCCCACGCAACGAGCTGATGTATTTGGTGGTCGGCGGCGACGCTCATCGAAGGCACTGGATCCTGACTGGTCAGTAGCTGCGGAACAAAGATATTCGATTCAGTTTCATTCGACGGCGTTCGGGGTTCTTCCAAAGCGTAACTAGCAAACGTGCTTCATCCGAGTTCTGTTATTGCTGTCAGCTTTACGCGAATTGAACCTCCTTTACAAACGCAAAGAGAATCAATGAGGTGAAAAGAAACGAAGCACGCGGCTTTCCGCATAACTCAAGATGTGACTCGCTTGACACGGGTGTTCTATGCAAATTCTGGCTTCAGAAGTAAGAACAAGGGACACGTACGTGTAGTTCGACTTCGTTACGCTGCTGGTCGACTCGGATTTCGGCTTCTTTGATTTTCTCGATCGGCATGAGATCGAGGGCGGCAGCTTGTTGCTGATACAGCGCTTCGTGCAGCTGCGGTGCTTTCGGTGGCACAGCGGCACCACTACCGTTCATTTGGTGAGCATCGACCATGACTTCATTGTTGTTGTTTGACTCTGAACGGTCTTTTCTTTGTCGCTCCTCTTGGACGGCTTCTCGTTTCATGCCTGTTGAGGGATCGAGGTTAGGACACCGAGAATTTTCTCAAGCTCGAAGGTTCTCTGAGACTGTCGATCGGGATTCGACGTCATCACATGCTGAGGATATTCTCATTTTGAACTTACCACATTGAAGGCATTTTTGGTAACGGCAATACTGGCAGCGGTTCCTCTGTCGCTTGTCAATTAGACAACGTCGCTCTTCCCGACAGGCGTAGGTCAGATCTTTACGCACGGTGCGTTTGAAGAAGCCCTTGCAACCTTCGCAGCTGAAATACGAGAATCGAGTTGAAGCGAATCGGAAACGAATCCCTAGGAGCAATGTTCCAGTGACAACTCAATAGTTTGCTGCTAGCTTCGGCACTCCACTAGAACCGGGGACAGGCAATATTGGAGTATGAATGCGTTTCCCGATGATCTCCCTAGAGGACGTTCGATCCAGGAGCTACGAAAATCTTTATTTCGATTGTTCGCTATCCAGTAGTCACCACGAGTTTGGCAAGAGATTTTCCTTCATTTTTCGACGAGAATCGGTACGATATAAAATTCTGTGATTTGTTTTTGCATTCGAATCGTTTCGACAGCGCATGAAACCGATCATTCATGCAAGCCGAGCGCGGGCAGCTCAAGGACAATCTTCGAACCGATCGGCGCTGAAGTTTTCCAGAGATTCCGCTGTTCCCGAAACGAAATATAATTCCACCAATCGCGGAAGATACCACGCCTGCCGATGAGTTTCGGTTACCCGGCACGCGACAGAGTTATTTTCGTTCTAAAAAACTTTCGCTTGCGCTGCGAGAGCAATGCTAAGAAGCCCGAAGGAGACAAGCTTTATCTAATCTCGTTTGGCCAGCTAACCCTTTAACTCGAAGTCATGAATTGCAGCGTATCACCTCTTGACCGACCGCGCGACCGGCTTGCAGAGCGACAACATTGCAAATCTAGGCCGAGTGAGCACCGTAGAGCAGTTTCGAGATACTCTTGATGCCGTAGAATGACGCATCATACGATCGAATTCGAGAAGCCGCACGTGCTGCTCACTGTACACGGTCAGGGGAGAGGAGGCGCGCCGTACACCGGGCGCCGGCAAGACTCCTGTATCCCGATCTCTAGTGAGGTCTCTTTTCCTGAACTCCAGGAAACGGTATGGGAAGGAGGGAAGGGAGGAAGGAAGGAAGGAGGAGGAGGAGGGAAAGGTTCATTCCGTGGTCCCGGAAGTGCACACCGGAGCATAGATTACGATCGTAACAGTACCCACCTGAAAACACCGTAGTGCTTCCCCGACGCCTTATCTCCGCAGATGGAACACAGGTGTTTGGAGTTGGAGAGTGGGTGATTCGGAGGGTACGATCCAGTGGGAGTTGAAGGATTCGGTGACGGCGCCGGGCCTGGGCCTGGAGAAAGCGCCATCCCGCCGCCGCTCGCTGTCGGGGTAGTTGGTTGACCGAAAAACTGACTTCGTCCACTTTGAGGTGGCGAAGATGAGGCGCCGGGAGTACCTGGTGTCGTCTGCCGCACCACCTGTAGATGCTGAAGTCCTACTGCGACACCCTGGCCTGAAACTGCGCAACAATATCCGATGTTAGTTCTGGCGATCGATGGGGGTGTATGGGGGGGGGGATACCTGGATATAATGGATGTGAACGTAAGGAAGCCGCGAATGGCTCCCCGGGACGTCGAGTTTTTGACAAAACTTCATCGAGGTGGCTCGGATTGGGAGGACGTCGACGGATTTTGTACATATAACATAGACCGTGAAGGTATCCGAAGCTCAGGAGAACTCTCGTTAGGATCAAATCATTAGCTACCTCTGACGTTCTCAAACGCGAACATGGCGAACCGAGTTTGGAAAAGTTCGTACAAAACTACCGAGACTATCTTCCGCAGTCATAGCATCGAAAGTTCAATGTACAGTGCACCTAGTACCTAGGAAACTAGGTGTAATGAAAATGAATCGGTAAAATACCCGACGAGGTCCAGCTGGTTCGTGAGGTTTCAGGCGAAGTTGGGGGCGACGAGGCAGTCGACGAAACCCCCACTCCCTGCAAAAGAGTCGTCACGGGGACTCTCGGTTTATCGGCTTTCTTGAACATTGCGACTCATGCGTTGATCGAATGATCGCGGTCAAACTATCGAGTCAAGCCGTCGTTCCATTCGCATGGCACAGATCGTTTCTTTCATCGTTCGTCAATCACCGATCGTTCTCCCGAAAACGATTGAGGAACGGCATCACGGGGTCACAATCGAGGATTCACAAAGCAGAAAACTTCTTGAGTTTGGAATATGGCAGTGGCAGGAGCATCACAGGCACGAATCACAAAGACAACACAGAGCGCCTCCTACTCAGAGTCACAACGTCGCTCCCACGGTTTTCATTCCGTCGGTTGCGTGCCACTGAACCAGCAGACACCGCCGGTTCTGTCACAGAACGCAAGGGCAATCACAGAACGAACTATTCGACTTCCATCCTCCAGATCCTTCGTAGACGGCAAACGTTCGGCTGCTTGCCTGCCTGCCCGCTTGCTCTGCTGGCTGGCTGGTTGGTTGGTTGGTTGGGCCGTCGGTCGGTCGGTCGTAGTAACTCGGCCGATGTTGTGAAAGGGAACTCTGTGTTACTGGGTCAGCGAGAGCAGAGCGGGGCGAATGACCTCCTTTCGCCAGCCGGAGAGAGCCATCCACAGCCTGTCTGTCAGTCGGCCCGCCAGCCTGCCTGCCGAGCAGTTCGAGCCGCACGGCCTTCCCGCCGGGAGCTGCAGCGATCCTGTACTCCCGTACTCTCCGCTGCGAATCGACGACCACCCCCGACAGCGTTCGGGTCCCGCAGAACGAGGTGGGAGCACTTGAGGAAAAGCAGGTGTAGGGGAACACTTTTCTCAGATCAGATCGAGGGTTGATACGTCAGACACAATGAGAAACCTCACAAAACACCTGCCCCGCGGAGCTGTCGGAGCAATGAAACTCAATGCAGCTCTCAAGTGTTTTGCAGTCTGCAACTCGTGGCTGGCTGGTTGCTTGCTTGGTTTGTTGGTTGGCTGGCTGGCTGCCGCTTCACACACGCGGAGAAAGGCGACGTAAACAAGTCGGGGAATTTCGGTGTCGCCACAGCGGCGGCGACGGCTCTAGCGGCCGCAGCAGCAGTCAGTCAGGCCGACTAGCTGCGGGTTGGTTGGTTGGTTTGTTGGTTGCTTGCTTGTCGGGCGGGCAGGCGGGCGCACAGCCGAACAGCTTCAGCAAATTCATCCATCCGTCCATTCATTCGGCGCTCCGGCCGTGCGTCCGTTTTCTGTTCTGGATCCCTTTCCTTCTGCCCCTTGGCAGAAGAAGCCGCGCTGCTCGCAACCATCGTTCCCGGGCCTTCAAGGGGGCCTTCGAGAGGGGAAAGGAGATCAACAACGTCTTCTTCAGACCTTCTGAGTTGTTTTTCTTTTCCGTAACACATTTTTCTCTCTCGACCGACCGACCGACGGTGGCGGCGACGGAGTGACCCGCTGCGCTTTGCCGTGAGCACTGGGTCTATGGGTCAAAACTCGAAGCAACTCGCCACCAACACGGCCCTGATCGCTTCATCGGGGCGCTTTTCAATATCCAGAGTAGCCGGAGGCTTGGGATGGCTCACAAGAGCGCCAAAAAAAATATGACTCTCGGAGAATTTGCTCCAATTTCCGACTGGGCCCACCATTCGCTTCAAGGTCATCCGCCAGAAATCTGAAAAACTCCGAAACGAGTCTTGCTGCTTCCCGCGAGAGTTCAGATTTTCTCTTTTCGAGCGAAGTCCCCGAGATGTTGGCTAGCTCCCCTTCTTCTCGCTGAGTCTACCTTGTCTGCCCCTTTGCTCTGAAGAGCAACCGGACGCCGAGCATCGGAGACGAACGAGTACAGCGACGTTTCGATGACGTCTCTCAAGGCCACCGTGGCCAATAACCCGAAGGGTTTAGTGGCCATTAACCCAACCAGACAACGTAAGCATCGTGTGTCTAGGCGGCATGGCACGGGTAACCAGAAGCGAGCTACACTTCTTTCTACTAGCTAGTAGAGAACGAAAGGCACGCTGGTGCTATATTTGCCGCCTGGTCTCTCTTTCTCATGCGTCTGCTCGTTCAACCGCTCTTCGCTTGGCTCAGTCAGTTGTTGGCTGTCTCGAAGCGACCTTGAAAGTGCGATGAACTCCTCCCGCGCGGTGGCATGCCATCTCGCAAAACAGCAACAAACTATTCTCATATGCTTGCCGAGCTCGATCCAAAGACGAAACCCGTTCCCCCTTAGGATTCAACAAACGAAAAGCTACGGAAGAAACACGCCTGCGGAGCGGGACAAGAGGCCTTCTGGGAGAGCTGTCCCGCTTCCCAGGGGACAAAGTTTCCAGATTTATTGGTTGAGCGAAGAAAGAAACCAACGGGCATTGACTTTTGGGTCTAAGTATATAATAGGAACGATTGCCAATAACGGAGAGCATCTAAGTGTGCATGACACCTCGGTTGAAGGTCTTGTCATGGCATGGGAAACATTCGAAATTCTTCCAGTGGGAAATCATGACCCCGAGTTGGGGTTTTCGAGCGGGGGTCAGAAGCCTGCACTATACTCAGCTAACTCTGCAGCTCGGAGCAACTGAATTTAAGAAGCTCAAAGAATATCGTCTCTCTGAAGCCTTTCGAACAGCTCGGCTTCGTGTGTGCTCTGAGAACACTCACCGAGATCCGGGGAACCCATGGCCACCGTATCCGATCGAAGTTTATCCTAGCAGAGCGGCAAGTCAACCATCGGGGAACTTGGTCGATTGCTGTTTTTCAGAGAGACATATCTTCGGTTTTTTCTGCCTTGTGCTCGTTCCACCTGTCTGGGAACAAACTTCCAAGGGATGCCAAGATGGCACGATGACAGTTCACTCGTTGACAGTTACGCGTAACGATTCGTCGTCGCCTTGAGAATCTTCTACACCGTCAGTGACACTGAGAATTGAGCGTGACGCTTGAATTCGATGGAGATTGCCCAATTCACTCACCGACAACACAGATACAGACAGACAGAGTCAGATGTACGGACGGACAGCACCACACTCACAACAAAGAGCACCACGCTCACAAGCGAGCGAAGGCCCTGCTCGTACAGGGTTGCCTACATTCGGAGCGCTTGTGGTTCGTTCGCTGGCGGCTAAAGATTCGTCCGAAGTGGCGGGATAGCACCCACGGCCGAAGTGAGGCGCCACGGGTTTGTTGGGACCAACATCGAGCGACAATTTCTCGCGTTTCTAAATGAGTCGCGGCCGAAACTGTTTCTGTCTTCCATACCATCAGACGGTCTCCTCCCTAGGCTGAAAGTCGAATTTTTCACAACATCAGGCTGGAGAAAACCGGAATCGAACTCGCGGTGTGAGCGCGGCTGCTCAAAAGTTGGACCTGTGACGTCGAATCGGATTGACAACAAATACACTCCAACTCGCTGCTTCGTCGTAATAGCAAATTAGCGCTGAGCGCTATACTCCGGAAGCAAGCTCGTATCCATTCGCCAAATCAGTTCGAGAGTATTATTCCGAAGTGATACGTATTGATTGAATTGATCTTGAAGTTGAACGCTGGCTGAACTCCTCGAGCAAAATCCAGGAACTAGAATTCCTCATCATCAGGCCAACTGTCGAGCAAAATTTCATCCACGCAAACATTCTGGAAGAGCCAACTGCTACACCGATGTGTCAGATGAAATGGTGCAATGACATCCTATGTGACTCCATTCACGTGATGGCACTCCCTTGGATCGCGTGTGCACCTGATCGATGATCTCATTCGAGAGTTCACGTAGCAGCTGTTCCGAGAGCAATACGCACGAGGAAAAGTTTCATTCTAGCCGTTACTAGGGGTTTCGTCATCGGAGGAACCAGGTTGGGGATTCGCCCGACCCGGGGTTGCCAACAGTAAGCTGGGTACGGGATTGGATCTCTGACGTCCCACTGGTCAAATGGGGAAACGCCGGTTGTTGCATGACCCCTTGTCAACCGCGGAGCATGCTCGAATAAGTCCTCCCTCACCTCATCAGATGGGATTAGCGGGATGTCGGCGCGTTTTGCAGAATGCGCGCGCTAGGCGTCTGGCGGCGAGAACGACTCTAGTAGCTTTCATCATTCTCGGGCCTGACCCTCAAGCATGAACAGAATCAAAAGTCGTTCACATGGAAACTTCCATTGTGGATCTCAGTTCTGGATGGTGGAACTTCGTCCCCAGAGAATAATTCGTGCTGAAGCCCCGGAGGGATGAGTCTCATGTTCGATCTTCCTTCCGCCAGCATCTGAATTATAATGACGTAAATGCCTCAATTCAGAACACACGGAACACAAGATGGAATGTCTTCCGGGAGAAGCAGTGGACAGGCTGCGATCCCACGAGCAGCAAACTCCTGTTCCGTGATCTTTCCGCAGGTAGATCGTGTTCTCCCATCGCCTCATGGTTTTGAGGCAAGTGGCCCCTCGTCAAATTCCGAAGGTGAGAAACGATTGGAAGCTATGATTAGGCATATGCTCCGGACAGAGCGCTCCCTTTGATATCAGGGGCGGAAGATCGGCGGGCAACTGGAACGCCTTGACGTATACCAAACAACTCCAAGGAAAACGAACTCGAGTGGCATTGTTGCTCGATGACGTCAGAAAGTCAGCCCCGGCAGAGCAAGTTTCCTACTGCCTGCCGGTTGCTCTTTCCGGCTCCGAGTAAACTTGGATGAGGAGAACCACTATCGCCTCTCTTCGACGCAGGCCTACTGAGCATCTTCCTCGAGGTCCGCTCAAGTTTCGTGTCCTCTACATGGAGAATCAACCGTTCTGGGTTTTGAATGTTCTCGATGCTTCCCGAAGTGTCTGCTGGTCAAGTAGTCCACTGGGCGAATCAAGAGATGAAGACCTGAATGCCCTGATCCTAACGCGTGATTGACTCGGATTCATCACTCGGAAACCGACGCTCAATCGGCAGTCCGAGATAGGATTCTCAGGGATGAAGTCATCCGGGAATGCTCGGACTTCGCTCGGAGCGGCGCGGACGGTGGGGCTTCAAGAGACCCTTCAGGAGTCTCCGGATCGAAAATTCTGGAGGCTTGTCTCTCGCGATATCTGCGTTCCACTTACCCGGCTCATCATCCTCTCGAAGGATCGTTCCCCTTCCAGTTTGGCCTACCCTGCTCGATGTATGAATCAGCGGGAAGAATTTCTCGATCAATAATCCATCGCATCTCTGAGGTAGAGAAGAACTTTCCGGGCACACTGAAATCTGAAGCACCCCCCCTCGAGCTATCCCTGCTGCGCAGAGTGTTGGTGGGAAGTGGGTTCGGAGGTGTCCAAACAGCTGAGACCGTATCCGTTGTTAAGGTCTCGTGCCCTCACCATCTGTTCTACTATCTGGCAATGCTGACGGGCGCGAGAGGATGGCACCCGATTCTCAAATTCAATCGGGAATCCTTGCACCCGCCTAGTCTCTCAACGTACGTCGGGGTCTTTGGAGTTCCTCAACTGGTAATTCCAACCCTACCTCGTTCCTCAAGAGGAGTCCACAGGAGTTGGAAGCTAGAAAGAATGACCGGCTCGGGGAGATTATTTTTCGAAATCCTGTTTTATTGAAACTTTGAATCATCTGAGTCGTTCATGCCGGCTCCTTTTTTCACCTAAACCGCGCCGTGTTGACCATTCTGTCGTAGACTGAACGGGCCATCTCGATAAGTCACGATAACAATAAAAATCTATACAGTTAATAGTTCGTCTTTGTGAATACTGCTACTGCTCTCATCTCTCTTCGCGCTCAAAATGGACGGTTGAGTGGTTGTATTGCAATCATTTGTGGAGATTAAAATTAATGTCACGTTCGTTTTTTGCTCTATGGCATGGTACAAAACTCGAACGAAACAATTGTTTTCTCTATACTTTGATTTCTCCACACGTGAATTTGTTCTTCCTTCGTACCGATTCCTATCTGAAAATATGAAACACCCAACGCAAAACAATTCTGTGACAGCTAGGGCTCATAGCATACCGCTTAGGACACTTGCTTCCCTGCTATCGCCTATCTACCCTCGAGGTTCTGGAGGCTCAGCCAAGGCTGTGCTGTTCTCCTTCTCATCGAGGCCCCGGATTGCTTTGCAATAATCACAGCAATGGATACGTGTTACGGTAACGATATCATCGAAAAATCTACCCCTAACGACCGGATTAATGTCTCTTCGGAAGTCGATTCGAGCGAACCTCGGAAGGCTGAACCACTTCTCATATTCTCTTAACAATAAGTCAGTTTTTTACCCTACGTCCTATTGTATTCCAGTTCGGGAATATTATTCACAACCAGTGTACGGTGCCTGTAGGTTCCTAGTTAGATTTTCGTACGCGTTATTCAACTTCACTCTCTCATTCGTTTGTTCTCTGGCTCAACGGAAGTTCAACGCGAAGCCGTACAGTACTGACGCCGACTACGTACGTGTTCTCGATCAATCACATATAACGGAGTATTTTGTAGTATTCAGGCAATTACGCGGGGCATATCCTCACCGGCAGGAGCTAATTCGTTGTTGGACAACCGCTTTGCTGATGGGGGCTGTTGTTAATATTATTGTTGTTCTCGTCCTACAATCGTTGAGGTGACCTAGGTCAGTTATGAAACGTGAGTGGCTTCAGACCGCTTCGTCCTGTTGGTACTTCTCTACGACCTCGGAGATTTTCATTTGAAAACCTTTTGAAATTCCAGCCAGGCTGACAAAGGCGATGATTTTGTCGGGTATCCTCGAGGGGACCAGAAACGCAACCACTGCATAATCAACTGTGAAACTAACGATCAACATAACGAGTCCGAAGATGGACGTGAGGTCCAGTCCAATGGTCTGGTACACGACCAGTTGTAAACAGACCACGAAGCAGACGGCTGCAATTGATGAACAAGGTCGAGGTTAGTGTGGTTCGCGGCCTTGCTCAGGACGCTACAATGTCGACTCCTGCCCATCGAAATCTGTCCTTCTCTCAAGAATATGTCCTCGTTCGGACGAACTGAAATAATCGCCCTTCAGGCACTCACAATTCAGCATGAAGACAACGGGCGTGTCGATGATGACGGACAGTACTGCCAACAAATAAGCGACTGAGCAAAGGAACAAAGTTGTGAAGATGACGCTCAGAAGAAATGACGCTTTCACGCGGGGGAAAATGTGGATGAAAAAGAAGACCAGCGTCGCCGCTCTGCAAAATAGGACTCCGTTTAGTCGATTGAACGTGGAAACGACGCCCAAACCCCTTCTGACGGGCTTCAAATCGGGTCATCAACTCACAAAGCGATGTGCACAGTTAAGTAGTTCTTGTTTAGCCAGAGGTTGACAACTGGAACGTAGAGGACAACAGCCATTACGCTTGCCAAGAAACCGAACGGAAGACTCATCAGAAATAACGCTAATGGCACGAGAGCGGAACTCACAGAGCGCTTAGGCTTAGGCTCAGTGATCGCTAGAGTCAGGGTTTTCGGAGGAATCACGGAAACAACTGAAAGACATCAGAAGAAGGACCGGTTAGCTGGTCGACATGCATCGATACGGTTCGTGGGAGATGAACTGGCTGGCATGCGCAAGACGTGACCTTCGAACAGTAGGCGAACAGGGCACTCCGATAACCCTCGTCTTCGCGAAACAGTCATCGATCATCTACATGAAACATTGCACTGCGTCTCGAGAGCTTGATGCTTTCCAATGAGTGTAGGAGTATATGCGATGCATTTCGTGGCTCCATGTTGACAAACCGAGAGCGCAGGCTTTGATTTTCGACCACGAAGCGGGGACCTGCTACGATGTGAAAAAACTCGGAAGAATGGTGGGCCTCGGTGGGAATTAATCCCATCAAAAACTCATTCTTCTTGGTCTGGCGCGAGATTCACCGCGAGTTCGCGGAGTTTCTCTCCCAAGGTGAAACGAGCGGACGCCCAAAAGCCACGGGTGCTGCAGAAAGTCGGTAGCTCTCGGAACTTCGATGCAGCATCACATCAAAACCACGGAGAACGTCGTTCTAGCATCACATCGAAACCCCGTAGAATTGGAGACAACATAAACTCTCAGAAACTATCGATGAACACGACGAGTTGAGCTTCTCGCAGATTAGTCAGCTTATTTGAGCAGATTTCATCTTTCCCGTACACCTTTCGAATCAAATGGCAGGAAGCTCAAGACACCTGTTCAAATGACAACGGCTTCCGCTCTCAGAAGAAGAATCATCTTATCATGAAATATCTCAAAAGCGACCATCTCGCAACTCGGAGAGAGTTTGACCACACACATCGTGTATCGATGCAGCGTTCTTGGCGTACAGGTAGTCATCGACTAAAAGCCCCCACGTGTCGATGCATTCGTTCGATCGAGGGTATCTTCCAGGGGAGGTGCGTGCCCGCGCCAGAACGCCGGAACACTCACTCTGACTAGCACCAGAGGATGTTGTCTCGAGCATACCCCGATCGAGTTTTCCCCATCAGCAACCTGTCTTTATCTTGCTCCAGATCCCGATCGCAGTGCTGCTCATCAACGCAAAGACAATCGCGGAGTCTCATGTCACCCATTCATGAGCACATCTGAACGAGAGCGACGAATCGGAGTCGTTACGACCGATCTAAAAATAGCTGTAACGTAAAATATTCCGCAATCGAACCCCGTCGAGAATCACCCCATTCATCCGATTTCGAAAGGATTTATTTTTAGTCATTTATTTTATGACTTACCGGACCCGCTGCTCGTTGCGTCAACTCTCAGGTGCGTCCATTCCCCGAGTTCGTCATCCGGCGTATGCGGTTTCGATGAGTAGTGAACTGCCCTGGAAGTGAACAACGGAGAAACGCTTGATCCCAAGCTCGCTTCCGAGGTGCTGTTCCAGAAGAGTTCGACTCTTTGGTCGGGTGTTTGTTAAGGTTGGGGTTGGAGGTGTGCCAAAAGCAATCAGAGCGTTATAGAAATACAAGGTCGAGGACATCGGTTTGGATGTCTGAGAATGAGTGCTGATGAGTCCGGTTGGATTGTCGACTAAAATTCCAAACGAAATGTGGCTCATCGATGAACCGGGACCCGTGTACAGGGGACCGGTTCTCTGGAGGTCAGCCGGGAGGGTCGCAAATGGATGATTTTTCGCAAGGAAAACTGGCAGTCCGTGTTCCGCCGCCACCTCTGTAATACCGACACAGGTCCCGGAGCTGTGGATTTGACTCACCCCGGGATTTCAGGGGTGGGGGGGGCATGGGTCTGAACTGTGAATTGTTCGTGGTGGGTGGTGGATCCAGCTGAGGCGCCCCCTGACAACGGTTCGCGGCATAACGGTTGTCGTCCGCGTTTTCCACGCGATGTAATCTCTGCACACTCTGTCTCATTGAACTCAAGCCAAAACAAAAGCTCCTCTGACTGACGAGGAAATTGTGCAAATTTCATGCGCGCGGAGGGCCGCCATTCTACTTTGACAAAGCTCCAAGGAATCCCCATCTTCAGACCCATCCCTGAACGAGTGCGCACCCTTACTCAGAAAAACTCCACTTTGCAATTTGCACGCTTTTCCTGTGCGAATCGAGGAAAGTGCGGTATTGAATTGAACATTGCAACGAGAGATCAGCTGAACATGATCTAGTTCTCGGACCGCCCCTTCCCGCATGCGGGATAACTTTTGCAAAGTTTACAGAGACGTTTCCAAGTTGGCTGAACACGTCGCTCCCCCACGCGCGGAAAGAAAATCGGCCTCGCTTCTATCGGAATGCACATCGCGAAAATCAAGGTTGGAACAGAATTCGCAAACTTTCTGCGAGAGACTGGCGGATGATACCCATCCCGACTTTACTAGAGAAGCAGGAAAAAGCGAATAGATCAAGGATGGCACTTACGATTGGTCCATGCCGAACCCGGCTTTCGGCAGTTCACCGGAACGAAGACTGGATCAAGTGAATTTCGGCCAACCAAGCAGGGGTTCAAGCTCTAGTTGCTGCGGGGCTCACAGAAATGGACAGTACGGCCCGCTACCGAGTTGGCCAGACAGGCAGGCGGGTTGGCAGCAGGCTGAGATAGGGAAAGAGTTCGAGCCTGGTGAATTTGATAAAAGTTCGCAGTCGATACCAGGTCAAACTATTTACGTGGGGCTCGGACAACGCGGGTTTGCGGTGGGAAGGGAGGTGTGGAGCGGGTTGGATGTTGTGTCGAATACCAACTAAGTTTCAAATCTCGTTGCGTGGGGTTTAAGGCAGACGAGCGACTGAGGCGAGCGGCGATTCGGAGCGAGAGGTCGAACCGGCAGTCAGTCTGGCGCCGGGCCAAAGAGGAGCCTCACTACTGCCTTCTAAGATGAGTGAAATACTGCGTACGTTGCTTGCCGCCGGTGTCATGCCCTAATAGCCGCAGGGTGGGGCTTGTCATTTGCTTGCCATTGCGCACACTTCGAAGGCCGGCCAGGGAGGCGTCACCGGCTTCGATGCACAAAACTGAAGCCTCGCTCCACAAGCTGCAAACGTTTTGCGGAATCGGTTCCCTCATTCGCGACCAATTGGCTCTGCTCCAAGCAGCCATCTGTTCTCAGAATCAGTACATACAATTTCCTTCGAACAGCCTTCCATCACTGGAAGAATTTTCTAGTTTGGAAGACATTCAGATCGGGAGCTGTGAAGTAAAGATGAAGCGAGACCTGCTTCCCGCGCAAATCACGGAAGTCGGTGTTTTCAAGGTCACGATAGGCCCTAAAGGTCACCTGGGCTCCGAGGTGATCTGGGGACGTGTCCCATGCTGAAGGCTACATCACGCTTCTGGATAGATGGTCCTGAATCAGGCGCATGCGACGTCGGAGAATCCTGCGGAGCCTCCGTGACTTTTTGGCCTGAAGCACGTCGTCGGAGAGAAGTCGACCGTTTCGGGGTTGTGTCGCGTGACACAACAATGTTTCACGCGCCGTGGTTCCATCTGATTTTTCCATCATCGAAGGCGACTATGGCCCTGACGCCCCTTCTCCTGCGGAATCTTGATTCAAACCCACAGCGTCTTCAAGTTTCACTCCTGCTCTCGAATAAGAAAAGTGAAATAAGAGTAGATCTGTCGGGACGAAGCGGATAAGATCGCGCGAACACGTCTCAAATGCTTCCTGCAGCTGGGAACAGAACAAACAGCTAGCAGTAAGGAGACACTCTTTCTTCCATCCTGCAACAATCAGGGCGACAGAGCTGTGCGATTGGACATATGCTGTATCATGCCCCTGGTGATTGAAATAGAATCGTCTTTTGAAAGCTCGCTTGAGTGAAGACAAAATGCGTCCATGGAAAAATCAAATCAGGAGTGGCATAAAAAGTAGCAGCCACCTCTATCTACAAGAGTGAAGGGTGAGGCGATGAGTTGCATTCGACTTGGGCGGAATTTATTCTTGTTTGTAGAATGATGCTTACGATTCTAATGTGCGATCGAAGAGAACGTGGATCCTGGAAATGGTATCTGGAAAGACAGTATCTAAATAGTGTTCGCATAATACGGAGGAACGAGCGGATCAGGGGAAGCGTGCCTTTCATTTGTGACGATCGCATTGTAGAACCCGCGCCAAGTTTCCGGGAGTCGAATTCTATGATGAACCGGATGAACGCTCGGTCTGCTTACCCGAAGAATCATCTCATCAGTCCCCGGACAACCCGAATGACCGCCTCATTGCGGGGCTTTCCCCATCCAAGTCGATGCCCTGAATGATGAGATGGATACAACCCAAATTGAAGGTGTATTTCTGAAAGATATCGTTTATTCATCCGGAACCTCGGAGATTAACAGAGAATATATACAAGCGCATCAACTATTTAGGAAGCAGAACTCTCAATGGACACCCGCTCCGAAGCCAACACCGCAAACTTGGCCCTGCTAGCCCTCCTCGGCCGCTCCCTTGCTACCTCCAGTCCGGCGAAGGAGTGTTTGGTCGTCTCGTCCTCGTCGGATCAGTTGCGGGACTCGCGACCGAGACTCATGAGTTCATAGTGTAACAAAGTTTGTTGAAAATATTTGGCACTGGCCTTAGTGGTTCTTCCTCGCCTTCAAGAAACGCGACAACAATGTCCCATGACAAAGGGAAATAATCGAGAGGAGCGTCGTTCAAACAAAGTCCTCAGCAGCGAGATAGTTGACAATAGACCGTACTTTGAACATCATCACGGCGGCGGATACAATCATGGCACCGCCGGTGATGGCCTTGTCGGCGATTGAAGCCGTCAGAGCACAGGCCACTGCCACGTAGTTCACCAGATGGCTCGAGAGAATAATCAAGATTCCCATCGGAGTTGTGAGATCCAACGGTGTGAACGACAGCACTAGAATCCCCGTACACGTCATGAAGCAGATCACTGCAAAAACTCAAGTTCCTTAGAAGCATCATAGCGATCCAAGATCCGCGAATTCTCTATCAAACTCCGAACAATCGCTCTCAAAGCTCTTTTGAAAGAGACGATGGCCGGACATTCCCGCGAGGAGAAGGGAGGCTGGGACAAAGTGTGATGGAATGTGGTCGGGATACTCACGATTCATCATGAATGCACAATAGGTTTCGAAGAATGCGCAGAGCGACGACTCGACGTAGGCGAAGTCGACTACGAAGACTGCCAAAACGCTCAACGTAAAGCTTGTGGAGGATTTAACTGGGACGTAGAATATCAGCACCAGTAAGAGCAGCGGCATAGCGATGCTGGAATAGAGCAGGCCATTCTTACGAGACACGTTTGAGGGACTAAAACTTCTGTTGACAGAATTGGGGAACCCAACTCGACCTCGAGGGGATCCGCCTCTTGGTTTTGAGAAGTTTTGGAATGGAAAATTCTTGCCAGTTCTGCTCCATAGCTTTCATGGCGCATCTTTGGGATGTACCCCAAAGTTCACTTATTACACCGGCAAAGGCCCGTCGTCGCTGTCGATCCCGGATGTTCGGCGAATGTTGATACCATAGGGAGATGATCGAATATTCTCATGTCAGCTGTATTGTTAACAGGGCCAATGATCGACCCGGTAATGAATATACTGGCTTTGCGAACATCGCTAACGCCATGAAGCTGTAAACATTAGTAATTGAGATCCACCAATTGATCCACTAATCGCGGCACAGGATTACCAAAGTGAGCTCCAAAGTCGATCGAAGGAAGTTCGCCGGTTAAGAAACGGTCATGATTCATTATTTCGATACTTACGATGTACAGTATGCTACCACTGGGTTGCTTATTATCCAAAATTTGACACTAGGTTCGTAGAGGGCAACAGCCACAAACGCCGTCAGGTAACACAGCGGGAACCATAGCAGGGTGAACAGGGTCCGAAGCACAGCTCTACGGCACTCAGCTCCTGTGGCATCTTTTTCAACTGTAAAAAAAAAACGATGGATGAAATTTTTCCATACCTCTAGAGTCGACTGCCGACATCCCGCATCGAATCGGCAAATTTCCTTCGACGGAGGCGGGAACTGACCGAAATCGAGGAGGACCTCTCTGTATTCGTCGATCTCGGCGTAGCCTCGTCCCGCCATGACACACCCAGACAGGAGATGATTTCCGGAAGTTGGTCACAATCGACGACCTCACTAAACAAGCCACATTATTCAAACAAAAGTCGAGAGGTTGGTTCCGTTGGCCACAGCGCCACGAAACGGTTTCTAGCGAGCTGGACTGATTCGAGGAACTCAAGGAAACGGCGACGTACTACAGGATGGCATAGGTCCCTAGGCTAGGGACCTCCGCCCCTATCTCTTGGCTCTGGTCCAATTTGAGGAAGGCTGATTCGCTTGCTTGGAAGCTGACTGGCTGGCTAGACTAGACGACAACTGGGAGCTATGTCCAGGTCCTCGTTTTTAGTGCCCGAACCAAATCTCTGATTCCCGATGCCGAGCTATTGGCATGTAAAAGAGGGAGAGGGACGCACGATCGGGCCGGCAAGCCAGTCGACCGAAAAGTTTGAAAAGTTTGAATGGATCGAGATAAGCGCCTGATCTTGAGGAACTCTTCCTGCCGAGACCTCCGTTTTGTTTGCCTGACTTCTAGACCGAACTTACTACCAGAAGTTCATGCGAGGTCTCCGCTGGGAATGGCTTGATACGCTCCTTGGATATTACTCCTGGGAAGCAAGCCAGCGAGGAACGAACACCGAATGCTGCAAAACATCTGTTGGGATGTTCCTTCTGGTACTTTCGTCGTGATTCGATTGGTATATCCTCAAATTAGGGAAAACAGTGAGTGGAGGATCCCATGGAAATTCATGATTCGCGAGAATGGCGGCAAGTTTTTCGGAGGAGAGCTTGCCAAAAGAATTTCGCGGAGCTCCTTGGCAGGCGCGGGCTCGAATGCGAGAACGATTCTCACGCAGCAGCATAATTTTGTTCTCAAAATACAAACCTTCCCCGGAACATTCGCTGACGAAAATAAATCACGTCGCTATGAATTGATAGTTCAGTCACGCGTCTTGTGTCGACACTGTCGAAGAGCTAGGGATTCGGGCATGAATTCTTCCGATGAGGGTAGAGGCTACGGACTACAGTTGCTATGCAACGAATGACCGCTTGGCCGCATATGCCGTGGTGTCATACACATCAATGCCGTGATTTCAAATGAAAGGGTTTTGGTTGACCCTGATCCTTGTGACCCTCATCGGTGAGTTTACGCGAGTTTCTCGTTTTGTGAACACATTGTACCAGAAAAGAGTTTATCATGTGAACGCCTCGAATGCCACCGAGAGGGTGGTCAGGCAAGCATGTCGTGTCTTCGAGATTGCGAGAAGAAGACAACGTGTAGAACATTCCCGGATTTCGGAACCAGTTCCGACTCCTCTCTTGGGGCGACTCCAATAAGTTTCCGGGAGAATGCACAATGTCGCATACACCAAGCAAAAGGTCGTTCGGAGCACTGTCAGAGCACTGTCATCAGCGATTCGGCGATTTTGAGACGCAGCAGCCTGGAAGAACACGTCGGGCCAGAGATGATGCTCTCGAAGCCGCGAAGGTCACTCGGACGTTGCTAAAGAAACTTGTCGAAGTTTCCGATCTTTTCCGAATAGTTCTCGAGATTCTGCGCTTCCAGCTCCAGGAGACCCTCAAATCTACGATCAGGAAATAAAGGAGCAAAACCTCAGTGATCTCATCGACAGTGCGCTCTACGGCTTCAACATGTTAGATCCAATTGTTCTGAAGAAATGTGTTCTGCTGCGACATACAGTGTTCCTGGGTGTGAGTATCGAGATGGTTGATGTACAATTAGTTGAGTGCATGGGAAAGTCAATGGAGAGAAATGAACCAAGCCGCGCTCTTCACACCTCTTACGTGTATTACTCAGTCAGTGAATTTCCTCAACCTCAAACGGCTCGCCAAAAATGCCGTTTAGATCCGAAATCTCCTGGTACACATTGTATCTCTCTGCTGACTTTGGAGAGATGCTGGATTACAATGGCCAGCAGATTGACAGGGATGGAGTTGATCGTGAAACAGAGGTAGTCTTCTTCAGGTGTGCATACATGGACTGCGGGCAATTCGAAGATCGAGGAACATCACGCTAACCAACCAGAATGGAGTGATTGATCTCACGGTGTATCTCCAAGTTGAGGGCCTCGTTCTCGATTTTGAGTAAGTTCTCCTTAAGTTTGAATTCGCTGACCTTGCATCCATCTTCTCTACCAAACTCAGCGACCCTTGACCTTCCTAAGACGCTTGTGTCGTGGTTTCATGTTGATGCGCGTCTGCGTGAGCGCCGCGTCCGTACTCTACGCGTGTACTTTCTCGACAGTTTCTAGAACGTGTCAAAATCTCGACACGCGAGTCCTCTCTCTTCCCCTCTCGAGCCTCCCGAGTATGTCGTGATCGACTTTGACCCTCGCTCCAGCACTCCGGACGGGGTGGGAGTCTGATGGGGCTTTCCCAAATCGGTTCCAAACGCAATCAGCTGTTGCACTTTCTTCTCGAGAGAGTCTCTCCCAAACAACAGCAATATGCCGATTCTTTCCTGTCGTGCAGGTTCAGGGTGAGCGAGCACAACAGGATACGGAGCCCTTGCGCGATTAAGCTTCCCCCGGTTTCTGGCTTCCTCGTAATCAGGCACGGCTACAAAGCCACTCTCCAACAATTACAAGTAAGTTCCGGGATCACAGGTTACGGACACGAAGAAAATGACTCGGAAATATATTTGCCGAGGTTCTTCGGGAAACCTCATCGGAGATGATCGATCGCTGCTGACGAGCTCTATTTCATGTCGCCATGAACGTACAGGGAATTATCGTTTATTAGGCGGCGGCGAGATCTATCTCTAACCATCCTTCGCCTTGGATGTCATGTACTGGGGCGGTAAATGCCTAATCTCGGTAAAATTCCGAGTAAGAGCGAATAGCCTTACGCATTGCCATCTGGCGGAGACAAATATTCTTGGATGGAGTAATTTTGAGTATCATCCACAGATTGACAAGCTTGACCGACGCAATGTCGATTTTACCTGTGAGGGGGAGCTACCGAACGATTTGACCAGAAGACTCACCGAATCATTGAAAATGGCGATGGACACCGAGAGGATAAAGGTGAAGTATTGAGCGAGTCAGGAAATCTGAGTCATAAAATATCAGTCTAGAACAGTGGTTCTCAAAGTGGTCCATATGGACCCCCAGGGACCCCCATTCCCATTAACAGGGCCATAAGGGGGTCCATGGATGGAAAAAGTTTGAGAGCCACTGGTCTAGAAGATGCAGCGGAAGGGCTCACTCTGAATGAGCAAGCGTGATCATCCCCAGATTGAAAACGTTATGGGTTGGTACGGGAGATTCGCTGTGGGATATCTTCATTTGAGAAAGGTTATGTACCGCCGCTTCTGTGCTATTGGTTTACCAGATTACTGCGATCCGGACCTTGATTATCAGCCATGAAAGTCAGACGAAGCTCTGATCTGCTGAACCCACAAGATAACAACGAGGGAATAAAACAAAAATTCATGTCAGTAGTGGTTTTTATTTCCATCTCTTGAGACGCATAGTCCATAATTTCCAGTCCTATACAGTCATTTCTAGACGGGATGGGAAAACAAGCATCCCACTCCGAATTTGGTGTTCCGCGAGGGGGCTAGGACTCCGATCCGAAGTTCGAGTCCTTCCAGAGTCGACGTTTGATGCTGGATTAGTTGTTTGAGCTGACATGAGCCGTTACGATTCCATGCACTGCTCTTACCGGAATCTCTCGTGATTCATCCGGAACGCACGGGATCGCGTAGGTAAGCGGGATTCGGCGCCGAACGAGTCATAAAAAATTTCCCCTCAAGTTCCTCCCAACGTTTAATACGACAGCTGAAGGAAGGAAGGAGTTGGGGTCGGATGATCCCGAGCGCAGCGCCGCGGTACCGTCGGAAGGCATAACGTGATTCCGACAACTGAACCTCTACTTTTCCGGGTCTGCGAGCTTCGACTCGATGTCGTATGCTATACACACTGCGCATCGGGAATCCTGGAGAGCGCCTATAGGACCTCGACTAACTCCTTAACGCATCCATTGAGGACACCTGAAACGGGTGAAATTCTTCTGTTTCATCTCGTCGGTTTCATCAGTTTTCATCATTCTGCTTCATCTGATTTCGGCTGTTACGCGACATAGCAATATCACGCCCCGCGATGGGATGAATGGATCCGGCCTGCTCGGGTTCTGCCCCGTCACCGTCGCGCCAAATTCCAATCTTCCATGTGTCGCATTTCAGTTACCGATTCCAATATTTCACTCAACCAACTGCGTGTGATCGATGCGATCATTCCTACCGTCTTTTGTGAACTCGGAGAATCCTTCAGATTCGGCTGAGCGTTGTACTGCTTGAAGCGGTGAGGAGCATTAGCTGACTCCAAATCAGGTGCCGAATCAATCATTCAGGATAGGCGACTTGTTCAGGTTTCTGTCGAGCAGTTCCTCGCGCAGTCGTTCTGTGCTCCTTTAGTGGGCTTTCCGTGGCTCATTTCAAGCTTGACGAGAAAACTTCGAAGTATGGCACCAATAACTACTGCGATCCGCCGCCGTTCAACGACGAAAGCTGGCGTTGGGAGGGGAAACAGCTTCACCGAGACGCGAAAGCTGCCAGATTGGATGTCTCGTTCCGGAAGTCTGCAGCGGACTGTAAATCATATGGTCGGAATGGGATCTTATGGTCACGCGTCATTCCTCCTTCCGATAGCATAGATGGAAGCATCACCAAAGGATCTAAGAGTCGGATCACGAAATATTTGCTGCTGCTGAGATGCTCCGTCTGACCGTTCCTCCATGTGCTTCGTAGCAGAGGAGAAGAAAGTTTCCATTTCAAATGAAAGAGCTCCTATCAACCTTCATTCTCACGACCTTAATCTGTAAGTCAGTACTGCACTGTGGGGACAGGGACAATTTGGCGCGGGCGTTTCGGCGCGAGCGCTTTGGCGCGGGCGTTTTGGCGCGAGCGTTCTGGCGCGAGCCTTTGGGCGCGAGCGATTCGGCGCGAGCCATTCTGGCGCGAGCGATTCGGCGCGAGCCATTCTGGCGCGGGCATCGTGCCCTTATCTCTCTGAATCAATAACAAAATGTCGGAGAGGACAGAAGCGTCATACGCATTTCATTCAGAATTTAGGTTTTTTTCCTGTTGGGCGGCTGGCGTTGTCGCTGGTGGTAGGATGGCGGGTTGGAATTTCGAGCCCCCGCAAGTGCACGGGCTGGCGTCTTGGTGCTTCTTCGTCCCAACTACTTGTACGTTTCTCTACTGCATGTTCCCGGACACGGGTGTTCGGCATGCCAGTCATCTTCATCTTGGTACGGTCATATTTTATCTGGTTGCACTACGCATTTCCACAGCCTACCGTTGTCCTCGAGTCAACAAGACTTCGTGTTCAATTTCTGATCTCTAGCAGAATTCATTTGTCAACGGCTTTCTCGATGCTGCCCGTGAGAATCCGGGGATGGATGGAATGTGCCCATGAAAGAGGCTCACCTTCCTAGGAGAATATCGGCTGCGCCAAAATGGGTCGCGCCGAATCGCCCGCGCCAGAATGGGTCGCGACAAATCGCCCGCGCCCAATCGCTTGCGCCAAATGGCTCGCGCCAAAACGCTCGCGCCCAATCGCTCGCGCCAAACTGTCCTAGACCCTGCACTGTGTGCGAAAATCATTCGGGTTTAGCCGTGACCCTCGAAAGGCTGAAGAAAGGGGCCGACACGTTGAGCCCGCATGATGGCATGCTACCTGGCTGGAACTTTGAACCGAATCCTCGAAACTCTAGAGTCTAGACCGTTTGATACGGATAAATCGAATCCCTGTCTTGGCGGACGATTAGATGCTGAATCAGAATAGAATATGTCAGACGCAACGTAGTTCTGAGTTTATGTTGGCTCAAAACGAAGATCGGATCAGTTACAGGAGAGTCACTGACGGATCAAGAGGAGAAAGAGGACGAGATCGGACGACTCGTCGACAACGTTCTCTACGCAGCGAACGTGGTCGATCCCCTCTTCTTGAGGCAGTGCATACCACTGCGAGACTCAGTTCTACTAGGCGTACGTCTTCAATTCACTCCTTTTGATTTCGCGCTTTCTGTCTTGGCTGGCGTGGTCTCCGGTCAGTCCTGTATACCTACTTTTTCCGCCGAGGGGAGATTTTCCGATCGAGACGACAAATTCAAATAACAACTAGAGCAAGAAGGTTCCAGGCACATGTGTACGGGCTCAGCGGCAGTGAGAGGTCAGGGAGGATTGGTCTAGTGGAGAAGCAGAAGAAGATTTGGCTCAACATCACTCTTCAGGTCGAGTCCCTTAGCGTCGATTTCGAGTGAGTTTCCCTCCTCGCAATTTCCTTCGCGCCCATTCCACAACCGATGGAGGAGTCTCGAATTCCTTTCGATTTTCCAGGTTTTGGATAAAGAAGTATCCCCGAGCTAGAGCTTCGTGCGTACTAGAAATTCCCAAAATCAAACTTAACCTCAGGCTGAAGTGGGATCATGCATGTTTCCTCGACGGATTCAAGGTGATCTCACTACCTTCCCTGACACCAGTACTTGACTCGGTTCGAAGATTCGGTTCTGAAACACACCCGTATTGAAATTTCACAGATTGAAGATCTGAAGCCGGATGAATTCACTTGGCGTTGCGACAAACAGCTGCCCCGAGATGTCATAGACCATATTCAAGACTCGTTGGTGTTTGCGGCTACCACTGGAAAAACCAGGGTTGGCTTCGAAAAATTTCCAATAAAATCGAGTTCAACGCCTCCCGCCTAACCCGCGTCGCCGTTTAAGCACGCTGCCCTGAAACAACGGTCTCTTTGGCTCCGCAGATTGAGAACTACTCCGGCTGGTGGGCGAACTTCGGCTCCAGATTCCTGCACTTGAGATGGGTCCTCTTCACGCGCTTCTGTTCCCTGGGAATGGACTGGTACTGCAGCGACAAAATCATGTATGAAGTATGACTATACGCTCGGCTGTTCCGGAATGCTAGACGCTCGACTCAGGCTTCCCTTCTTCCGCGGTTGCCGTATCGACCCGATGGCTGATCTGGGATAGTACTCCGTGGTCGACTTCGGCTCATATGGAAAAGCCTGCCCGCCCCAACATTCGCGACTCGTGACGTTAAGCGCGTACGTATTACTCCTTCCCACCTTGGCGACAACACATCTTATCCGCCAGCCATCGGTTCATCGAATCATGGATAAATGGAAACCTGTATGGGTTTCACCATGCGTCCGCCCCAAACCATTACCATTGAATGATGCCGCGCATAAACCTATTGATATTGTTTGCAGAGATCATTCTGCAACCACCGATCGCAACAATTGGCGCGTTGGGAAACAAGTATGAGTGGATAGCAATTTATGCAAGTCAGATGAGAGCATGCAATCATAATAAATTACCATCAGGCTGATGGAAGCGCTCTCAAGCATCCCTACTCCAGACTTCTTACCCGCTACGTAGACTCCAAAGCATACGTGGAGCGTGGGACGTATCCGGAACGGTTGTCTGACAGACCTTCTCGTATGGGATGCTGACTTCAATACTATCTGCTGGAACCGTGTGTTTCCGGAACTACACTGGCGGCTCCATGACAGAATGGCGATTCGCGACAATTCGAGTCCGGTCGACAGCTGGCGATGGCTCCCGACGAGTGATGATTCTCAGTGCTTGGGCGAACTCTCTGGTGCTCGAATTGTTATGTCTTGGAGAGTGACAGGCATATTCAGGGGCGGCAGTGTCTCTCTCAAGAGAATTAATGGAGCTTTGGTTGGGGCGGTCCAAATTCAGCATGATTTACGGCATGGTTTCTGCTGGTCTGTGTTTTTCGAATGACGATCCCCCTGCCTACTGGCTTCGGAAAAAAGACTCCACTCCCCGACTTCATCATATAACAGTTGTACAATGCATTGGCGACATTTCTCGTATCGGCCCGACTGACCTCACGATTAGCCGTGCTCTCCTTAGTTTCGAATTTCGGCGGGCCGACGGGCGAGTGAGCTCCAGGCGGCGAGCTGCGCACAGTGTGACCAGGTCAACGCTGATTGGTCGCCGGCATTCAGTGTTGGCGTAATCATAAGTCTTCCTTTTCCTGACTCACGAACGGGAGCGCTCCGTTGGAGCTTCGTGCTAGTCCCTCAAGCGTCAAGGATGTCGAATTTTTTTCCGATTTCGGCGTCTCGAGAGGGAAATCTATGAATCAGGGGACTCTGAGTCTATACTCCTGATTTTTCCCTTGAATGCATGAGGAATCGCGAATTTGCCTTCTGCGCTGTGCAAATGCATCCTTTTCGGAGTAAACCTTCGACTCAAATGTCTTCGTCGAGAGCGCCGCCCTCCACTTTGAGACATGTTTCCTCTAGATCTACGACGGAACTGACGGGTGTTGGGACGCGCGATGAGATCGACAGTTCTCGTCTGCCTTCAAGGCTGCCTAGACACGGATTATTCTCGAGCAATTATTATAACCCAATAATCATCAGGCTCTGGGGATCCTTCGACATCTCCAACTCTCAACGAACTTACTCCGACAAACCATCGTCAACAGCTTCAATCCCTTCAAAAGCAAGAAAGTAGATGCGATCATGGTGGAATGCATTCACGGTGGTCCACCCCGTGGATATACGGAACTCTTTCTTATTCGGGCTGAAAGGTCTCATGTCGGAGAATCGTTTCGGAGGATCCTCCACGAATCACGGTCCATCCGTCTGGATAAATAGTTCTTCAGCTGTCGAATAACGGGCTCTCAAAAACAACGAATCAACGGGAGTCCAGTGTATCACACTACGACCCCACGAAATAAACCGAGCACGGCTCGGAAAACTCTCCGCATGGACCACGATAGACTCCTGAAGCCCGCTAATAATTGTAACACGCACTGCCCGTAGATGATATATACCACGTAGTGTTGATTCCAGTGAGTCACGTTTGCCGGCGGCCGCATTCCGATTTGACTTAGTTTTTGGGATTCCTTCCGCGACGATTTCTCGCGCCAGTCCTACTTGAACTGTCTCCACGCGAGCGCTCTCAACCGAAATTCCACAATCCGATTCTGTGGACGTTAAATTTCACGGTTCGACGAGCAGATCCTTCTCGTGAGTTGGACTCTCACCAGGCATGATCATTCCGGAATCGGTGCTCAGGACACTCGCCACGAGAGCTGCATTGCGCTCTGAAGGAAGACTGCTGCGAAACCGTTTTTCTCAAGTTATTCATCAACTTGAAGGCGTGCGGCAGATGTAGTTTTAGAGACCAAAAGAGGTAAGTCAGTGCCCGAATAATTCAGCCTGGTTCATCTCAAACTTTGCGCATTCCAACTGCCTACAGGTTGACGGGCGCAGAACCATGCAGGGGATTACCGCCGACTCGCGGAATCGAGGATGACACCTCCTGGATATGAGCGTTCCCATCCTGGAATTCCCGAGATTCTAGCTCAATCGACGCGGATTCCAGACGAGAGAAAGATAGTTTCATGAATATCCGAATTTTCCGACCCGCTCTCCGCTCTTGCTCGAAAAACTCGAAGCGGCAATGTTCCCGAGACCGAGCTCATTCATTAATATTGCGAGAGATAATTTCTCAGAAAACTTCCACTCTGAATGCGTTAGTTTTTTCTGTGGCTCGCGCGTTACTCGTAAGATTCTATTTTCTGTGCTGCTCGTTGCCGCGTGGACGAGCGGACCTTCTATGCGAGACTTCTATGCGATCCCTCCTCCACATATCAGCTGCGCTGTAGAGGCTGCTGCGGGCGCCATTGAGGATCACTGTGAGAGACACCGCTTCGGGGGTTAGGTGACTACAAGCCTCTCATCCCCGATGCGTTTTCGTGAGAATTCGAGACCGTAGCCCTCGGCTCCACGTGGTGAGTTGATTGACACGTCCGACTCTCGTCTCTGAATGTGGTCGATGCGCCACGATCAAAGCCCGCTAAAATCTATGTTGTTGTCGACCGTGCTGCTGCTGCCGCTGATACCGAGGCACCAATGGTAGATGGTGGTTGTGTGACCACTGTGTGCGTGTGTCGCGGCCAACCCATAGTAAACAAAGGCGGGATGACCTTTAACCTCTCGAAATTGAGCGCGTTTCGCGAGTCAACTGCGGGTTTCGATGACCCTGTATCCGGTAGACGTTCCCATTAGTTCGATATGATTGTCGATCTCACAAAAACAACAGTCGCAACTATACAGCTGTCGCAGAATCTTGAGGAGGTAGCTCGGCGCTGCGCAGGTGCGCTGGCAGAGGTGATTCGATCCGGATCTCGCGATTCGTCCCCGATTCTGAGAGTTAGTTTACGGATTCCTAGTTCATAAAACATAGTGCTGACGGGTGAAGATTGCGCTACGCGATCTGACGACGAATACCTGAATACCTACCAGGAGGATGGGAGGAGGTGTTATTCCTGCTCTAGGATATTTTCGTTTCCTTTTCCATGTGAAGAAGATTATGGGAAGCCTCGCCAAACCGAATCCTGTGGAATCAGAACTAAATCCGCGATATCTTCCAGGATCCATCACTGCGCAGAGGTCGACGACCGAACGTTGTTTACTTCAAGTCCTCGACGCATGCCGATCGCCGGCCAGAGGTCGTTTCCCGTCACCACCGTCAAGGGAAGCGAGACGAGAGCTGCAAATCAATCTTTGCCAAGATGTCCGTCGCAGTACACCACCGACAGAGCGTACCTGCTTTGCAGGAGTCGCTGAAAGAATTGGCGGGCCTCGTGAGGAGCATCCACGCCTTGCGTCACGAAACTCAACGGGAGTTGCAGGCGGCCGTACTGGTCAAGCACTGCGCGTTGAAGGAACAAGGGCGGGACAAGAAACTTTCGAACGAAGCGAAGCACGACCTCAGGAAACGTTTCTGGAAATCAATCGACAGTTGTGAGAATGAGGAAAGCGCTTTGCGGAAAAGCCTCGATGTCATCAAAAATATCCGCTTGGCCAGTAGCGCCCGGTCAGGGTTTCTCTCTGGTCTTGGCAGAGCTCAGCGAGGCGAAGTTGTCCGCAAAAGCGCGTTGATGATGAACCTGAAGAACTTGGCTCGCCAGCTACCCTTGTGGGTGCCGACAGATCATGAGAAGCCTCCACCGCTTTGCGGTGCGACCCCGGCCCCGCCAGGCTACGAAGCCGAACCGCACTCGATGGTAGCGGCCTTCGTGAAGAACGATGACGACGAGGAATGGATCTTGGCCAGGGTTCGCCACTACGACAGACCGTCCGGTCGATATCAAGTGGACGACATCGACGATGAGCACCCGGAGACGCTGACCCTCTCCAGGAAGAACATCATACCTCTACCGCTGATGCGAGCGAATCCGATAACAAACCCAGAGGCATTTTTTCCCAAAGGCACTGTTGTGAACGCACTTTATCCGCAAACCACTTGTTTCTATAGGGGCTTGGTCGATGAGATTCCTCTCGGACCCCAGGAGGGTTACAGTGTACAGTTTGAGGATGAGAACTATCCCGGCGGTTTCGCGCCAGCTCTAGTTGTCGAGCAGCTGTACGTTATCGAATGTGTTTTGTAGATCCATCCGCCTCGAGCTTGAATCCAAAAGCGATATACGACCGATCGAGCGTTCATACTGCACGCAGTCTGCGAATGTATCTCCCTTTGATAGGAACAATGGCTAAAACACATTATCCACAAACATCTGACGCATTCGGCGCCGTTACACATATCAACAATCAAGGTCATGATGGACAGATGTGACGGTTGGAGATGCTGTATTGCTCGCGAACTTGCCCGGAACAGAGGTTGCGTCTGACATGAACGCTTGATTCTCAGTGCGCGGATGTGTATTTATGATTGTACAGACATCCGGATAATAAGAACTTCTCATTAATATAAAATGCATCGTTCAGAGAAGCCAAAAAAATACTGCGGTGATGCCGTCAGACAAGAGAGGGGAAGAGAGCATTCTGTGAATTTCACCTTGAATTGCAATGTGCGCGTCGGCCAAAACGCGGAAAGCGAACGACCTGAAATACAATCGTCGCGGAAAGCGGGTGACCATTCATCTCTGTCTGCATAGGGTCAGCGCGGTCTAAGTAAACGGTCTGGTCGACCGCAATCCATGTAAAAAATATTGTTATTCTACCCGCCCGGAACGAGCTTCAAGACCTGACGCGCTGCAAGAGACGGGGGCTTGAAACCACGGGCCGTCTCGGCTCGGAACTCACATGGCGGCGTTGTTGTTATGACTATTGTAAATTAGGATATATTAGAAGGAAAAGTCGAGCGAAATATTCTCGCCGAAGCTTTCTCAAAACTATACCCACATCTACTCTAACGAGCGTACTTCAGATATGTGCCTGATGATTGATAGCTGACTGACACGCTGCGTTATCTCGCAATTCAAACGGTTGAGTACAAATAGACGTTTTAGTTGTGACGGAAACCGCGACCTGTGTCGGGTGCGAATAAATTTAACTTGGTGTTCGGAGCAAAACCCAGTGATGGCTAGTTCTTCAGAAACAAACCCGAGCGACCCGTGAGCGAGTGGCGTGTCCTGTGCTTCAGATATTCATGTTATTGGAATCTTCCGACATCTGCACTTTCCATATGATTTGAACTCATCGAGAAAGCTCGGTTTCGACCGCCAGCGGGACATGAAGACAAGAATGAAAATAGAGAATCTCCCTTCCGTCTAGAAGTTTGTGAGCGATGAATGTCCTGGATTTGTTTGAATACTCCACTTTCTGGAGGTTTCACGGTCTGTGTTGAAACGAAGAGATCTCTCAAGGGGGACGTTTCATGATAAGGCTTTATCTAGTTCTTGGGTCTCTTTGTTCTCTACTTTGTTCTCGCCAACAAAGATGGGGTCAGGCTGGCGAACTTAATTAGTCACCAGAGGCTTTGAGAGTCTAGATTGAATGATGTGGTCCACCAAGAACAATCTTAGGGCCAGTCGATGTGATTAGCGTGGAACTACTCGCGGTCGATTGCTTCTTCCCTAGCTGGGTCGGTGCCACTGTCATTGATCCAACGGAGAAAACTTTCCGGATGTGTTGGGCCAGTTTAGCACATCTACTTCGAGAGAGATCCTAGGCTTGGTCGGGGCTTCCTCCTTTTCTTTCTCAGCATTTTTCTATCCATTCCCGTCGGAGAAAAGTTTTGTTGAGAGTTGAAAATCGAAAGAATAGCAAAGAAAATCGACGGAATGTCCGCAGCGAAGCATGGAGCGCAGGATCGTTCTGAAATTCTGACCGGGATCATATGCGTCACCTCGAGAAAGCCTCAATAGCAAGTCAATACGAGATTGGGCGTCAGAGCCTTATCCAAAAAACCTGTTCGAGATCAACGGCGGCGCGGTCTCTAACAGATGCATACTTGAGAGAACCTTAGCGGCCCCTCCGTTCGATCCCAACAGCAACCATGCCGAGCGCGCTCTGAATGCTACACGTTGTCTCTATGGAAGGGGGGATGTATTCTGTGCGTTCCTACTCATTTCCTTGACTTCCTGATGATGCCGTAGAACTCAGAAAATAAATATCCCTCTCATCCCTTCGAACCAAAGCCGTTTGGATGGGACGAAAACTGGACCGGTTCAGCTCCCATGATTTCTCGACGAAACTCTCGGAGTATCTCGAGTGTCCGACAGCATGATTCCATAGCAAATGAGCAAAGTTCAGGCGACCCCGGAACTCGAGAAGATCTCACTTATACCTGCGTACAACTTGGGAACATGATGGAGTCGAGAACTCCTGTACCTTCCATGAGAATCACGTATGCTGAATATCAATGCTGTGACTTCGAATGGAATAATCCGACAGACGGCTTTGGTGGAAGCGAATTCGAGTTTTGGATTAGGTTCGGGGGAACTCTCTCCGAGACGGACATTGGAAGTTTCCACTCTGACACGCTGACAAACAAGTTGCTTGCCGTCATCCTTCCCCATGCAGTCTCAGGTCATATTCCTACGTGTGCAGAGCGCCGGAAGCAAAGCCGCAGTGGATTTTCCCGACGTTTTCTCGCGAAGATCTTCTCTTCCGACAAGCTGCGTGTTCGGAATCCGCTCCACTGGACCAATCCTCGACGGAAGAAGGGCTTTTGCGACCGAAAATGACTCGACGGAGCTCTCGGCAAGCTCTGAGCTGTTCGGTTTCATCTGAGGCGTGGATTCGCGGGCGACCTCGCTTGTGCCAGTAGACGGCGGCGCGGCGGTGATATCCAGGGAGCCACAAAACAGCCAACGCGTGGAAATGTTCCGGCTCTTCGCCGATGGCTCCTATAAGAGCAAATGGCTTCTCTCGTCCACAATACGGCGACATTAGTTATCGTTATGGTTGGCGCTGTTTCAGTGAGTACGAGGAGGCACGATGGAAACGGGATGGCGTGCGTGAAGAAGAGGCACGAACGACCGCCGAACGACGGAACGACGTCCGAGTTACAAAGAGAAAATATTATCTCTCTTCCCCCGGCAGTGCTTCTGTGCGCGCACTGTGAATCAAATAGCGTTTTCGATTCTTGAGGCAGACGCGGACCTGTTGGAGGGAGAAACCTCATCGAAAAGCAGTTTTTGGACAAAGGGAGCCTTCCTGAACTCTTATTCATTTCTCTATTCTTCGATTGGTGTTTGAGAGCACTCCGAGGCGTGCTCTGCGGTACAAGCCACCGAGGTTCTTCGGTGGCTCTGACCTTCGTGTGGATTTGGGCCGTGGATCCCGCGTCGCTCTCTGGGCACGTGCCGTGGATGACCCTTCCGCCCGAGGGCAACCGAGCTCAGCTGGACACTGCCGGAGGCCGCGCGAACCGCGGCTTCCAGGAGACTGCATTCACTCCGTCTGAGAGTCAGAGCTAGCGATTTAGAACGACCTATCACTGATGGCATAATCGATTTTGGAATTTTCTACTGGGCCGGGTTAGTCTGACAATGAGACCAGATTCGAGCATGGTTTATTATTATTGAAACATCGACCTCAGGGCTGGGATATCACTCGATATTTATGCTGTCGCGCTAACAAATACCATGTACACCACGTACGCGAGGAAGAAGATCACGAAGGATCCGATGAGTACGTTGCGACCGATACTGTCGCAATACTCGGTGAACGTCTGGTCTTCGTGTCTTCTAAGCAGAGTTCTTCTCGTGCGTATCGACTGATACATCTTCCCGGGACGCGGATCGCGTGGCTCATCCCTCCATTCGCCGTCTACGCTTCGGTCCTAGAAGATTCAAGTATCGTATAGAGCTTCGTCGCTTCTGCCAATTACTCCAATCTTGAGCTCATCTCGCAGCTTCCAATCATAGTGGCATTCTCTTTCCGAAGCTTGCTTCCGTCGAATTTGAAACTGAATGCGATCGATAGTGAACTCATGGCTCATCGAGTTGTACCCGAAAATGGTATCCCAACCCCAATGTACTCCAATAATCGTCTCATTGACGGCGAAGCATTTGGCTGGAACTTACGCATCGATGTTGGCCGTGATGCTTGCGCCGGAACGCTCCCAGCTCGTGTTCATCCTCATCCTCTCCAGCCCGTCTTTGTTGTTCGGTTTCAACCTTCTTTTGTTCTCTGAACTGAATTCCTTGGATGAGCGCGCATTCAAGAGTCGACATCAAGTTGAAGCCTAATGTCGCGAACAGCCAGATATCGATGTTCTGCGGAAGCCACAAAAGCCGGAGCAAAGAGTTAGGATCGCTTCAATATACCAAACTCACGCGTGATTCATTTTCCAGCCAAACGAGCGGCTGGCTCAGAATGGACAGAATTCTGTCGGAATCTGCGGAAACTAAGCTTCGAGGGACTTTGAATGAGCGACTCCGGGAAAATGGGACGTTCCAGCGCGAAAGTGAACCGAGATTCCGAAATCTCGAAAAACAGGGAGCTTCATCAGAATATTCAGAGTCGTCTCCTCCAACTAAATTCTGATGCTTTGCGCTTGGAGCCGATGTCATCCTGTGAGCTCTTTGCTCGATCTGCACGGGAATTTACATTGCTAATGAGAGAGAGGGAGGTTCTCTACGAATAATTGTGTTCTTCGAGATCTGGGAGTGTTGCATTCTGACATACCGTGAGGTAGGACGTGGGCGGAATACTAAGCCGCACTTGAGTTATTTGAGTGTACACCGCCAGCAGCGTTGTGATGGTCAAGGTGATGCGCTCGCCACCTGCATCGACGCTCATCCAAAAACAGGAGAATCCGACCAAAACAAGCAGGATGCTGCAGAGGAAATAAACGAGCCTCCTTACAATGGGAATAAGAAGCCTCCCTCGAGGGTAATCGAAGCAATCATGAATCCGATGGATTTCGATCGCTGGTGATCTATCAGAACGGGAGGAATCCGGCTTTTGCGGATTTCCCCATTCTTTTGGTCCCACGGCGAGCCGAGAGGGAAAGGAGACATCGAAGTCATCTTGTTGGGCTGCTCTTGAGGCGCCTCTCTTCCCGACGGCGGAACGACAGAAAGCCGTAAAAAGAACGCGTTACACCGCTTTAAAGCTTTACGCGTGAGAGGACTCGCTTCGAACGTCACGGACGATTGTCATGGTTGACTGCACGTCAGTAGAAACCATCATTTTTCCGTGTTCTTCGCTCGAGATCTCTCTCTTGATCTCCGCATCCTTCAAATCCTCCTTTGAACATCCGACTGTCACCTTCCTGCACGGCTCTCGGAAGAACTTTGCGAAATAGAGCGGCTTCCTTCAGGAAGTGGAACAAACCTTGGGATGTAGGTCGTGATAAGTTGATTCGTCAGATTTCTTGAGAATTTGAAGGCAATACGGACGCCGTTATATCTTCCTGTAATATCGTTGGATGGCGCGTGATCGCAACTCGTCAGCTCGTCCATGAATTTTCGAGGATTCCTCTCGATTCCCTAGCAATATAACTCACAATCCCAAAGCATCGTCTGATTGGGTGATGTCCGATCAGAAATACTCGGAATTACCTTCGTTCGACAGACTGTACCACTCTCCGAAGTTTTCGCTGGATGTTATTTGAACGCGGCACACGAGGGTTTGAATTTTGGGATTTATCAGGACACCTCTAGATTCCATCCAGTGGAGGTTTAGGCGGCTTGCCGGATAGGAAACTTGAATCGGAATTCCAACTCTCAGCGATCGCGACTCGGAAATTTCTATTCCGACATCTGTATACATTCTGTTTTTGAACTCACAGCTGCGCATGTTGAGATCGCAGACATTCACGTCGAGAGGGTACTTTCTGAAGTTGAACTGGCAGCCTAACGTTACCGTCTCCTTGCTCTTGAACACCAGCTGACAGTCGTTGTTCGGGCCGTTGTTGTAGAGGAGGAGCGAGCGAGGCGGATTTATCTGAGACGGGAACACGACGTCCTTCGCCTCAACATAGTAGAGATCAGGTATCCAAAAAAACTTCACCTGAGAGGGAAATAACGTCAGCAATTCGGATCAGATGTCTCCACTTGGAGGCTACGCTCAACGAGTCAGATTAGATGTGCTATCTGCTGCTCTACTCCCCGGGGGCTCGTAGCCTCTCGTCCTTCGGAAAAGTGAGTTAATTTGACATTCAGACGTGATATGGCCGCCGAAGTTGGCATCCGACGCTCTCAATTCGGCGAAGTTCTTTTGAACCGTGATGACTTCGAAAGAGCAACATTTTTTTCATAGTCGTTCCTCACTGGAGCCTTCTGATTTGATTGGGTGGAGCTCGGGCTGCTGATCAAAAAACGCGCTCGTCTTTCTGGATAGAATTCATGTGTCGAAGCTGACTGACCTTTCCGCTGGGGACCTGAATGTATTCGTTTACTGCCGGGGGTCTGAGCAGTAAGGTTTCGAGGAAGGTGGCGTTGAAGTAATCGACGCAGAGCTCCCACTTAACGTTCCAGTATAGTTGCAGGATCATCTCCATCTCGAAATCCTAGCGGGGGAAAAATCTTTGTTCGTGCATTCGACCATTCTAGTCCGATATCCAACTGGATCACATCAGACTCATGAACCCCAGAGCTCCGCGAGATTGCGATTTTTTGCTGATAGGGAACTCGACTGGTCATAATTTCCCACCACCCTTCCCCCTACAATGTTGAATGTACAATGCGATCCCATGACGGAACCTGAATAATGAAAACTGTCTGAGGTCCCAGGTTCGACCATGTAACGCCGAAATGGGCCGTTTTCCTCTGAATTGCGCAGTTCGTGTTCCATACAAGTGTCCGAGGACCCTCGCCTCCAAAGATGCGCTCGTCGCATGGTTTGAGGCGGATAAGATACACTTCGGACCAGCGCTTCGAATCCTTACATAAGCACGCACCAGAGAGGCCCAAAACTTCCGGTGGGGCGCAACTTTCGTCCGCAGGAGGGAGAGATTGAACCAAATCCGCATCAAGCGTCCAAGAAATCGCGATCAAAACACGACAGATCCCCAACATGGACCTTCACTGAGAACGATAGGTGTCGTTCGCATGCGAGGAAGGATTACCCGCTGCGGTTGGTTTGGAGACCAACCAGTGGGAATATGAGAGTTCAGTTGCTCGTTGGTCAGGATACATGACCGCTCGAAAATTGCGCATTCCGTATGTTCTGCGCTCTCAGCTTGGTGATATACTCAGGTCGAAGGTTTTCGGAGCCGGTGACAAGATTGACGGACCCGGAACCGTTCTCATGGTCTGAAGCTCATCGATGAGACCTGTTAATACATACCATTGTCGATGGATTCGGATCGCCAACACTCTCAATCAAAACCGTTACGTTCACGTCCAACGGTTCATCAAATTCCACCGGAGTCAGGTGTTTTTGTGAAGAGATCTGTTTGATGAGTGAAACGAACAACCAACTCAAAAAAGTCCGGCATCTCAGATACATGTTGTCATCCGACTGAAGTTGACACAAAGTTTAGCGTCGAAGCCCTCAAGGGCTAGTTGTCGAGCTAGCTTTGGGTTCAGAGAACGAACGTCGACAACGTTCGATCTGTGAGCAAATATTTTGCTCGAAACACACCGTAGTGGCCCTAGGCGTTCTCCGGCCGACAACCTTGGGAATCAAGCGCTGAGTATGATGTCAATTGAATTCGAGAGCAGGCTCTCAAACAAAGCCACCTCCCCCCTGGATCGAAGACCCCCAAACAAACGTCCCCGTGCTGTAAGAAGTTGGCGAAGCTGATGAGTTTTTCGAAGATATCGGAAAGCACTCGAAGCTGCCTCTAGTATCTTCAAAATCATCCAACAACGAGGGGTCCGGAAAAATTGGGGAGATATATCCGACTGTGAGATAACCGATCAACAGCACTGACAGCGTGTTCGTTTAACTGAACGTTTGCCAACTTGAAATCATGGTCCACACTGCTGCGAGTTATGGATGATGTTACGATTCCAGATACTGTGGGTGTGATTGATGAGAAAATGCTGGATTCTCGTACGATGCTTATAACTGTTAGCCTGAGCCACCGTCAGACTCGGCGAAAGCTTTTCGAAAAGTTCCCAGCGCTTGACCTCCCTCAATTGAAGAAAGTCTTCGGAGATCATCCCGCGAGCTTCCACATGCAATTGAATAGCCCAGACCCAAAACGTCGTAGTTCGAGTTTTCCATCTTTTCGGGAAAATAACGTGAGGAGCTTTCAGGCAATATCGTAGACATCAAGCCAATCCTTTGTGTTGTGAGGTTGTGTGAACCTCTATATATACAACGGAAGACATCTCGAAGCTTCCGTCAAGGACCACGTTAGATTAGCAGCTTCGGGGTGGATATCGACAGCAGTTCTGTATGAGGAAAATAACATAGGGACGAAAAACTTGTGAGATCAACAATTTGAGGCTTCCATCCCTGAGCGAGAGGATCGCGATCGTGAGATCGGGCTCTGGATCTCTGGAAGCAGCAGTCCGAGACCGAATACCTCATGGAGGGAGCTAACTGAGTGATTCAGTGTCAATTTCACGGATTGATCGGCAGCGGGTGCAGCCAAGAAAAACCAAAAGCTCGATTTGCTCAGGTCTTTGTCTGCCGACGTGCCGCCGCAGACCTCCCAAATGGAGGTAATTGAATGAAAATACGGTACTTGTCGTAACCATTTCCGTTCCGAACGTTATTTCCGCGCTCGAGTTCTCCCAGCGGAACCTCGAAAAAGCCCGCCAAAGTCAACATCAGCTGAAAATACCAGAGCAAATAAGATGTTTCGAGCACGACAGGCTGCTGAGATTCGCCGAAGGCGAAGTGAAGGGCAAGGCATAATCCCGAAACTCGTATTTTTGGCTCCCTTATCTCCTTGTGGCAGCGGAGCTCCGCTTTCTGAAACAAACGTCCCGACAGTTCATGGGCAACACGTGGCTCACATCGCAAACAGAACTCCTCTTCTTACCATGAATCGCTGGTCGGTAGTTACGAACTTCGACTGCCGCAATCTCTCGCGCCAAAATCTAAGGGCTTGTTTTGACAGCACGGACCGTTTGTAAGCGCGCCAGATACGAAACGTTATCGTAAGGAACGTCCGGGAACTTCAGCCCGCCTTCCACGATGTTGCGAGCGACTGCCAATGGAGATCAGCATGACAATCTGATCTTCGGCGGAAGCTTCACTCCGTATGTCTCGGGTAAGAGCCCGCCGTACGGGTAGATTCAACTGGAACTCATGATGGCGAAAATTTTCTACCTTTTTTTTCTTTCCGGTAATTGTGGGTGAACCTCACTTGATATTTCGCCAATGTGCGGGACCTCCCGTTTCTCTCAATCCGATGGGATTCGACATCTAGAAGTTTCTGACTGTCTCATCCATCGAATGTATGTGAGCTCAAATTTCCGAGCCAGTCATCAAGCAGCAGTTTGACTCTGAGTAAGGAGTTTGGTTTTCGACAAGAAACCACGAAAATCACGTTTAGAGTAATTCATCCGGAAAATCGGAAAGTGTCGATTCCGAGCCAAGAATCGTGTCAACCGTGGTTTTCCAAAGCGGTTAATGGTCTCATCTGCTGTGGAATCTCAATTCGATTGCGGCTTCCAACCGGACATCTTCCTCCAGGAGATCGATGACCACATGTGGCTCCTACTTGAGTTGACCCCAGTGGCGGATCCAGGAATGGCTCGTTGGGGGCGGTTTCAGAATTTCAGTGTCCCCGGAGTATTTTTCCTCCCCAATCATGCGATTGAACATGTTCATGGTCTATGACAGCATTAAATCGTTTGTTTGATATTTGATGAGTTCAAACCAGTAGCGTAGCGCGGGGGTGCGGCCCGCACCGGGCGGCACATCCCTAGAGGGCGGCATTCCGGATTTTGGGGATGTTTTTTACCGTTTTTTTGGTGGTCGCTCCAGTTCGAAAATGGCCGACGGGGGCGGCATTCTCCGATTTTCTACCAATTCCGAGTTTCCGCACCGGGCGGCACTTGGTCCGCCGCCAAAGATCCCTCCAGTGAAGATGGACGATATCAAAATGGGTCAGAGGGTGACTGTGTTGTGTGTGCTGAAGGAAGGTCGTCTGCCATTCTCGTTCTCGTGGAGGGAGGATGGGTTTCCCCGAAACTGAACCAGACTGGCGTAAAGATCTCCCACAATGACGAATATCAAGGAACGCTACAGATCGCAAACATTTCTCCCGAGCAAGTTAGGGATTATACTTCAACCGCGGAGAGCTCTTCAGGAACGGACCGAATCGGTTCTTCCAAACGTCCAACCAATGTTGAAGAGCTCGGATGTGAAGTCAGTGTCTGAAATTTCCGGGATAACTTCGGAGCTCGACTGTGCGGCCACGGGACTACCGCAACCATCTGTCACATCTTCAGTGCGAATTTCCATGAATCTCGGAGTACGAGGGAATGGATGTGGGGTTCGAAACGATTCGGTGAGCGTAGTGAATCCTCAGCTGAAAACCGGAGTTATTCCAAGCGAATCCGAGATCGGAACCTCTGGCCGATTTGTGTCGAAGGCCACCACAAATTCCGCTGAAAGCTGCGCTCGAATGTACGCGGCGCTCAAATGGTCTCGGCGCTCGAATCGTTGCGGCGCTCAAATCGTCGCGGCGCTCAAATGAAGGGCTCATTCACAAAACACGATAAGTCCATTTCTTCGATTTCAAGGAAATCGACTCTTCCTCCTGAACGGTGTTTCGATAGCGTACGATTGCGATGAAACTTCTAGCGGGGTATGCGTTTAGATTGGGAGCACGATGGGATCCATCTCCGAAATCAGTGAGCTCTCCGGGGATGTCGGGGGCGGGGAGGTCCTCTGGACTTAACGTGTTTTGGAAATGAATGATAAAATTGTCCTCCAAATGAACAGTTCCCGAAATCGAAATCATCGACAACCTGGAAAGAGTCAGATACGGGAGCGCCAAGTCGCCGACAATCGAAAATGTCCGAGTCAACTCTACTCTCGTGGAACATTTTTGAGTCTTGTGAAGGTGTAGCAGCGACATCCTTATCATGCGATGTCATCGCCTCGGACCTCTGATGTCGAAGGTTTCTCGAGCACAGTGTCAGATCTTGAGGCAGCTCCGTCATGGATCCACAACGAGATGCAACCCATGCTCGCAAGAGGAAGTGCAACCCAAGTTCTTGGGCAAGCAACCAGCGAAAAGAGGCTTTACACAGCGGCACGGGAAAGATCCCGAGGATAACGTGTAGTCACGCTGGAAATTCCACGATTTGCCAGGCCCGTAGACTTACAGAGGACGACTTGCAGTTCACGCATTCAAGGATGTTCCAAGACCACGACAAGGTTCGTCAGGATGCGTTCATTGCTTCCCTCGTGAGTTTTGAACCTTGGGGTCTGGAGCTGCGGTGGACTTATCGTGTTTTGACAATGAATCGCCGTGGGACTTGTCGTGTTTTGAAAGGAAACTTGCATTTCTATCCTGACTTTCGAGCCGAAATCGGGCCGATGGCTCGGATTTGAGACCGTCATGAGATCTGGGGCAGAATTCTGAGCCGATATCAGTCGGAATCCGGAAATCGGGAAAAATGGACTTATCGTGTTTTGTGAATGAGCCCTTCAAATAGTCACGGCGCTCAAATCGTCGCGGCGCTCAAATCTGCCCGGCGCTCAAATTGGCGTGCACCGTTTGGAAATGGCGTTCTCTGGATCCGTTCCGTGTCAGGACAAAACTTTGCTCCGATACCCATTTTCGTCGTGGAATTATCAGAATTCAAAATTGGCCACTTTCGGTCTTCAATCATCATTGCCATAGGCGATTTTTTCTGACGGGACGGCTCAGAAACATCCGTCCGGTCATTTCCTCAGAAAATTGAGCGAAGAGCTGAACCTGACGGTCTCGAAGCAAATGCCAGACTCACGAGCGAAAGAGCCGTGATCGTCTAGGAATAAGACGAGGCAGGCGACCTCGAGCAGTGGAGCTGTGAATATGGAGACGTCTCGGAATAAGTCGAGTCGATTCACCAGACGCAGCGAAAGTGCCAATTTGAAGGGACAACGATGCCGCCGATAACCCGCGGCCAAGCCGCGCAGATGGAGACCGAATTCTACGATTATGTCAGGAATCATTTAAAAGAAGAACATCAGAATTTCATTAACCTCAACATACCTATCGGTCCCCTAGGTGACATAAATCGGATCACACTATACTACAAGTTTGCTGACTGGCGGTTTGGCGAAGTCTACGCTTGTCAGGACCCAGACATAACAGATTGCCCTCGACTTCTCATCAGGAGATTCGATAAAACGAGACTCGACGAATTCAGTGTCGAGCCCATAATAGAAAGAATATTGGTGAGACCCTTATTGTATCATGGACTCCCTCAGTTTGTGAAGCGAATGAGGGATGCAGCGAACCTGTTCTTGGTTACAAAGGACGTTCCCGTCGGGTGCTTCAATCGATTGTTACCGTCGAACCGGAACGGTCGAAGAATAGGTGAAGACGAAGCTAAACCATATCTACACCAGGTGTACAAGGCCCTGGAATATCTACACAACATCAGTATTATTCATCGCTGTGTGTGCCTGGATCACTGTTTGATTTTCGCGCACGGTCAGGTGAAAGTGTTCGAGTTCACGTGTGCAACGACTCAGCGGCATCCCACCGAGTTGATTGGAAATCGAAAGTTCTGTGCGCCAGAGATGTACCGCGATCAACCTTACGACTTCAGCGTCGACTGGTGGGCGCTCGGAGTGCTGGTGTACAAGCTGTTTCTCGACAAATATCCGTTTACGGGCGTCAATGATGACGACCTGATGACAGCAGTCCTGACGCAGCGGCCGGCTGATCTCCTCGCGCCAGAAATAACTACCAAATTATCAGATTTCCTAGAGAAACTTCTCGAAAAAGAGCCTTCCGATCGGTTGGGTTTCGATGTTAATAATAGATCAGACGCCATCAGGAACCACGTCTGGTTCAAAGAAAACCTCAGTGGAGAATGGACCGCAGCGAACTATAAAAATCCCAACTTCAAGATGGATATCTGGCAAGGGACTCCAGTGGCCCCGGACCTATTCAAAAACTCGGAGCCAGAAAGCGAAGCGGATGCGAAGTACTTCGAGTTGTTCTGATGGGATCCCCTCCTTCCGAAAATTCAAGTCTCGTTGGTCATGAAATATATGAATGATCGAGATCAAGACGGCATGCGAATCTATTCAATGGTGCTCCATTGAATAGCGGGTCGTTTTTTTCGATTGTCGCTCCGCGTCGGAGGCGCTTCCAGGGGGCCGCATTTCCCGGATTTTCCGAAATTTTCGAGATCCGCCCCGGGCGCCACTCAGGCACGCTACGCTGCTGGTTCAAACATTCATCTAATTCTGAATTTACGTAGACTCCGAATGGTATTTAGGGTACTTGAACCTCGAGTTGCTTCCGTACGAAGACGTCGCGTACTGCACGCAAACACGGGATCCACATCTCTGCTACCTTTCGCCACGAAACAGCCTTCTCAAATCGCACGGCTCGAGTAGATCTCATGACGAACGTCAAGTCTGGAAGTCAACGATTTCCGACCGAACCGGCTCCCGGTGATCCCCCTCTGCTGCGTTCCGCGAAAAAAACATTTTGGAAACTATTGACTCATTATTTAGCCTCACCCAATCTGCGCAAATGAATAATAATCTCCGATCAATCAGTCGCCGTTCGTCAGACTCAAAGCGGAGGACTCAACGTGCATGGTTCTCGTTGAGGAATGAGAGCTCTCTCACGATCGACCGACACTGCGGCCGCTCGTCGGAGCAGGCCCCCGACCAACTCTATGATTCCGCTGGGCTCAGGGGACGCATTGCATAAGGATATCTACGTGAGCGGGATAACTTATCGGCTCCATAGGTTTTCTGTTGGCGCCAAAGTGGCTATCACTTCGTCAAGCGTGACGCGAACACATGCTTCGTAGAGTGATCTGTAAATAGAGTTTCCGACGAATCTGCATAAAACTTCAACTGTGATGGGTTTTGTGCTGTAGGGGACACTGGATGCAGCGGTCGGAATACATGTAGCAAGGACCCTGATTCAATATGTCATGGACCAGCATGCCGACGACAAGCGGAGCTGTGGCAAAATATTCCGCCGATGATGCAGCAGTCAGGAGCCAATGCGAGCTTGTACGAGAATCAAATCACCGATCTGGTATCCAACGAATTTCAATGGATCTCGGACTCTCCATCCTGGCCATCCCGAAGGACTCCATTCTGTAGGAAAAGACGAAGATGTTGGGATGGATTGGATTTTCTTTATACCACGTGAAACCGAAAGGTTCCGCACGATGGAAGAGAGAGTCTCGTTGGGAACGGCCGAGCGCTGCTGCAGATTTCGGAAACCAAGTTCAGTGATGTGTTCTTGAGTTTCGGAATCATCGCTCGAACGAGTTTCCCTCCAAAGCCTCGCATCTCTCGACCGATAAACACGCTTGAACTGCTCCGTTCACTTCGAAACAGCTGATCTGTCGCAGCGCCTGTTGTCTCTCGCAGTATTGGCATTTTTATCAGCATGTTTGCAAAATGTCACCCGCAAAATCTATCATTGAGCTGAGATAAGCTCAATCTGAGCGGCACAAGAAATCGAGCGGAAATCTAGCTCTGGTGTAAACTCCAGGGTTCTGTGGAAACTCCGCCCAAGCACCCCACGAACGACACAGATGGCAGCGTTGCCCGATTTCCGCGTGGGCAACGGGTAAACAATTTGGGAAAAACCTTCGGAGAGCAAGCTTTCAGCTCAAGGAGGCCGTTGGTTATGTAACACTCGTCGTCCCCGCTGAATATTTCGAAGCTTTATCAGCCGTGTTCGGAGGGTTGAGAAATTCGTTCGTGGTTTCCCCAAACAGAGAACCAGGATATGAGTTTTGGATTTGTTTTTTTTCTCCACTCGCTATGTTGCGCTACGAGCGGTTTTCGGACGGGTATATTTTCGGCGTCATACGTTCGCTCGGCTCGACCGGACGTAGAGAAGCAAGGCGAGCGAAAACTCGATATTCTTCGCATAGGTTTGGCTAAACGTCAAAATCTCGAGATGGAAGACATACTGACGGGCGGTCGAACGGATGGATGGTTCGGAGAAGTCTGTCGATGGCAGGAGAGAATTCCTCAATACCCCGAACCTGGGCTGAGGCGAGGATCGCGGTCTCGTGCCGCAAGAAATTTAGTCGAGACACAGGGACGTTATTAACCGGTCGGTCCGAAATTTCTTCTTCTTCGGGGATCGTCCCGGTACGATGTAATCAAGATTCTCGAGGACTTCTCGTCGTGTCTATTTCTCTCCCGCCAATCTAGGATGTGGCAAGAACAGGATATGAGTTCGATCAGCGTCTTCGGTCACTCCAGAGAGGTCATTGCGGTTCGCTGTTCGCATTGGGCCTGGAACGAGGCGGACATTTCCGACGCAAGTTCTCACGCAACAGTCTCGCGTAGTCAGCGCTTCCCGACGTCAGACCGCTGAGTTTTTTTATAACTCCGAAAAGAGCAAAGCGGCTGATCGGGTGAGCCGTGTTTGCGCCTCTCGAAGAACCTGCTGGGAACGCACAAGGAGGCGCTTTAGGGCTTTGTTTTTGTGATTGCATAAGAACGTTCCCCGCTTACCGTCGGTCTGCGTAGACGCCCCAAGGAGCGTCAAGGGCAAACTGTGAGTGGGATATTCGAAACGAGCGATAATCCGCAGGTTTCGCTTGAAACCTTCCCTGCTGTTTATGTAATTTGATGTCGTGGATTCGATTCTGATTCGCTGAATCGCTCCGAGCGCTGCTCTCATATGCTCGCATTACGTAAATGCACGATATCATCTTGCGTTTCGTGTTTCGACCTAACGTTCTTCGCGGCAGATCCTTTCCCTTTCCGGTCGGTTTCCTTTCAGGCTGATTTTGCCCGATGGACCTTAACCGCTCAGAGATCCGTTGTCACCTGCATCGTTTGGCTGAGTGCACAGCAATTGCGATTTACTGCTGCCTGATATTTATTACGTCGACAGTTCCCGAATAAAACCTGTTGTTGCGTCTGCTGAGAGCAGTAAAAGACGCTGACCGCTCGAGTGGAAACCGGCCGGAATGGCTACCGGGTGGACACTGTAGAAACAAGTTGGCATTTCTCAGTCGAAGACGACCATCTGCTCTTAGAATGAGTCTCCCCGGCTTTTTCAACTCGGACGGCGGCGCCTTTCCACGTTTACATCTGTTTCTTTTCTTGACCAGCAACACATCTTTTCACAAATCCACGATTCCCGGAAAGCAGGCTCCCGAGGAATAAGACGGAAATCACGCGTTCCGGACTGTTGCGAATCGGTGACTCGTAGAGCGACTCGCAGCAAATTCAATGCTCGAGAACATGGAAGTCATCTCATGAGCTTCCTCTTCGTGCCGCCTGCGGCCATTCCCGTGCCCCGGACACTCCAGGTGCCGTGCTTCGACTTCTTCCTGCGGTACCGCTCGGAGCCACGAGAAATTTCGGTCCGGCGGTGACGGCATTTCTGCTGCTGGAAACGGATGACTAACTTCTGCCCGAGAGGATCATCCTTAATTGAGCCAGTCACGTGATGTCGATTTGTTATGGATTCAGGGATTGCCGCGTAGTTCCAAGCGTTTTGCCCACTCCGAGAATCTGCGCTTGAGAAGCAATAATCTATTCAGCAAGGCCGAAGCCGACCGTTTGGACGCACGGACGCCGCTTGCGTCTTCCTTGGATCATTTTGGTATGCGAAATTAGTTTCACTCAGGATTCCTCCGTCCGGTCGGAGAGTAGCAGCCCGAGGAGTGGGGCATGTGACAGAACTCCACCCCGAGCGAATTCCGACTGAATCCAGAATCCGTTCGGCCGGTTGTGAGGGAGGCTTTACGGACGAAACTCGGTGCGACCGAGCTGTCGACTCAAAGCGCGTGTGCTTTGTTGTCGATGCAGGTGTAGCTGTCACCGCTGTTCCCGTATTTGAGGCAGTGGCGTGCAAAGACAGTTGTTGTATGGCCCTCGCATTTCGTTTCCCGGAGCATACGATTCCGTTTGAAAAAAGGGCTTGCATTTGACAGGCGCCGACTGAGACCCATTGAAGCGAAGTATAGCCATGAATTATACAAGGAATGTTTACGCGCGCTTTCCGTCTGCTTGATACATCCCGAATTCCACCGTGGCTGGCGTGGCGTCCACCAAGCAGCACACATTGTCGCTATCCGTCCCGAGGCCCATCCCAGCAGTGGATTCCCGCAATATTCGGACGCGGGCGAGGATGAGGTGAAATGGAATCCTCTGGAAATTCATATTCCATTGTGGTGATGAAACTGCTCATCATCAACAAGGAATCGTCTCAGCTGAGATCGATGAGGTTGGAGGTTTTCCGTGTCTCGAGAATCACGAGAGTCTGCATGCGACATGAAAGGGCACTCGTTTCATATTTTCCAAAAGCTTTGGAGCAATGAAATTCTCAAAAACTCAGGTCATCGAATCAAAGTCGAGTCGAGAATCGAATGCCAATTCCCGTGGACGAGAAGAACTTTAGATTGCGTCACACCGAGAACGAGAGCCACGTCCCTTCTTTGGGCACAGAGAGTGCCGCCGTTCCAAAGTCTACTTCAAGAGTCGGTTTCGCATTGTTCGACATCCGGTCAGACCTGACTTTGGCGCCGTGTTCTATCCCTGCTAAGTTTTTGGAAGTTTTCTCCCGTTCCACCTGCCCAGCAAACTTCCTGGGTCCCGGAAGGGACAAAGTTTCGGTCTTTCTGAGCTGGAAAATCGGCGAAATATCGGACGCCTGAACGATTTCCGCCAGCTTTCTGGGAGAACACGGTCCAGGCAAACACCATGTGGGGACAAGCGACACAAGAAGTGCGAGTATGTCATATATCACGCGAACCCCGTGCGGCTCGATTCATGAATCCTACTCAAAACGAGCGTTCATGGTTTTCGCGCACATCTACTTCATCCTTCCGCTCACTTGCCCTCCTTTCCGAGCTCCACACTCCCGCTGTCTTCCGTCGTCACTTTGTTCACGCTGGATGGAGCCGCGTGTTTTTCCTCTCCCGTGTCGGTGGCCAGCAAGCAATATTTTGGAACTCCCAAAACCGCTTGTTCAAACATTCATTACCGCATAGGGCTCTGATCAGTAACTCGAGGTTCTCCGACACGTCCCTTCGAACGTTTGCGCTAACTTTGCAGTGATTAAGGCCTCATAGGATTAGCTGATAAGACCTAGCAGATGTTTTTGAAAGTGAAACCACGGCCCGCTGGGAGATTAGGACGGGCTCACAGGAGAAATCAGCCCTGACCGATCGATGGAAGGGGATTCCGCGGACCCGAGAACTTGCCAGCTCACCTCGTGGGAGATTTAACCTCCGAAAGCAAACATCCCTCGAGAGTTCACCGCTTATACGCTCCAACGGTCGGGGGTACACCTTCGAAGACAAACTTATTCTGAAACGGAGAGATGACCGTCAATCTCCACTTGCTCGAAATATTGACCAGGGAATTCCCCAAGGGTACGATACCGGCCCACTCCACTCGGCGCAACCATAGAATCTCCGTCTTCGGCGGCCTGCGTGAACTTGAGCCGTCACAAACAACGTTACCCTGAGAAGACCCTCGGAGTTTTGCAGCTTTTTCAGAGCTCAACTCAAATCTTCACGCGTTCGATAGGTCGGGCTGTAAGTTTTTTCGCTGCGACCAACAAAGCGGGAATTTTATCCACCTGAGGGACAGAGACTGACAAATTGCCGGAACAGTGTTTTCCTGAACTATGAGTCATTCGTCTGCGCCAAAGCAGCGTCAAGTTAGCACAACGAAGTCTTCAGGACGTTTCACGTTCCGAATCATTTATCGCGTGTTGGGCAAGCCACCATGCGGCACTCCTTGGCGCGAATTCGTTTCGACCGTGGTTCATGCGATGCGAAAGTGAGATCAAGACGTAAGCGAGTGTGACGGAACACTTTCGGATATGCACAACCCAGAAACCTCGGGTTTGTGAACTCGATGGACAACCGAAGCTCCAAACACGGCCCAGGGATCAAAGATTGCATCTTACACAGAGCACCGCTACCTTGCTTCGGCGTTCGGCTTCCGTGTACCTTTGTGGACTTGTAGACCGAGATGGGGATGGCGTCCAATCCGTAGACTCTCGATTCCGACTTTGCGTCTGTATGATACACACTCGCATGGATGCGGAGAAGAAGCTGCATTCTAAGGTTCCAGCAATGCTGGGTCACTGGCTGCAAACATGCCTTCAATGCATGCCACTGAAGTCGGGTGCCATTGACTAGCGGGTCACGGGTTCGATTTTCAGACACGAGACGACAGGCTACTCTGTGAGAGATGTTTGCCGTTCAACCCCTTCCTGCAGTGACGTGGTTTTGTCTAACACGACCAAGGTCGCGATGCTTTGTGGCGTCGGCCTTTGCCGGAACGCAACTCGAGCCTGGACGAAATGTAGGAAATCTCCAGTTACAGCTCGATCACGAACCAGAAACCGTTACCAGCGGTGATAGCTCAGTGTTCTGATATCCATTACTTCTGCACATCATCTTAGAGGTCTTGGACTCGATTCTTCTGCAGCGGGAGCTTTCGAAATAATTCCGTCTACTGACCAATAAATTGCCATCCCCTCGGCATCGATAAGACGGCAACTACAGCCCGTTGGTCAGCGACATGAGCCTGCAGAAAACTCGGCGCTTCGGGCTACAGCTCATGTTTTTTTCCTGTTCCCTTTTCGGTTCGAATCCAATCAAATCGAGTCGAATACCGACAGCTCAAAAGGCAGCGCTGAGCTTTCATCAGAAAAGACGCGATCACGAGCAACACTGCGGACCAGGAGCAACGACTAAAAATACGGACCCTCCTCCTTCGCGACCGTGCTTCTCTCTCCCGTACCCTCTGCTACGGATCCCATTCCACGTGGTGGGGCTCCGGCCTATTGCCCTCGGAGGGATCTCTCAGAGAGCCTCTCGCAACGAACCGAAACACTCCCATATCCACAAGTGGCTTTCTTGTTAAATTTGCACAAGCGTCTATGACCAGCGAACAACATCAACAGACGCAGCAACAGCAGCAAAATGAACAGCGAGTCCCTGCAGTGAGATCCAGGGCAGGATTCTGTTCCAGGAAGTGTTTGTGTGTGTGGTGCGGGTGCGGGTCGGGCGCGGCGCGGAGGCATTTACCCAACGAGATCTGAACCCGTGGTGGGTGTCTGTGGATGTTTTGAAGATGACGGTGCGAGGAACTTTGCGTGCAGCGAAGAAGGCCATGCAATTGTGAGTAGACCAAAATGATAGAAGCTCACACGGACCGCTAGAGATGAGTCGTGGACGTCGCTTAGAGCAGCAGAAGCAGAGGAGTAAGCCGGTCGCTCGGTTGGTCGGCCAGCCGGCTGGTCAGCGAGCCTACTTGTCATGCCGCGGAAGTCCGCCTCGCCCGTGGACGGAGAATTCGGACCAAGCTCCATTGGTTCGTTATTCTCCGACCGACCGACCGTCTGACTGAATGACTGACTGACTGACTTGCGACCGTTTCCTCAGTTGTCTCGTCACTCACGACGCGATCGACGGCGAAACCGTCACCGGGCACGACTGTTTCCCGACAGCGAATACTTTCACCCAATACTGCAAGAACAGCATGTCTCCATGAGCGCGTTTCACTCACGCAATCTGGCGTGATTTCACTCCGGTCTGGTGACCGAATCCCCGGCGCGGCGGCTCGCTCGTGCCATACATTTCTCTAAAGCGACCTAAGACGCGGAATAAAACGCTCCGACGAACTCCTCATTGATCTCGTGGCGAGTCCGTCGAATCCTTGGAGTTTGTCGTTCACCGGACGAAAAAAGGTTTTCGGTCAGAGTGCTGACACTCGACTCAACAGGACACAATGGGAACAAGCTTCTTTTGTAGTTGGTTTGTGGTTGGAGAGGCCACGCTCCTTGAACTTTTGACGGACATTCAACAAGAACGCAGCGCGATGATATTCCATCAGCCCGAACAACAAGGAGAAGGATGAATATCCTGAGTTATATTATTGCGAAGGGATTCCCAGCAGCGCATAATTCACCATCCGCATAAACGATAGAAGCACCGTGTGCTGGGGTCTCGCTCGAGCCCGAAGTAGAAGCCCCTGCACTCCTCGCTCTCGAATCGGAATCCTCTCTCGCTGGACACACGCGGTCGATGTACAGGAAGGAATTTTAGTTATCGACCATACATGAACGCCTGCTGTCCGAACGAAAGCTCTCAAACAAGCTCGGAGCTGATTCTCCGTGTTTGCTGTGAACAAGAGAAACAAGCTGCAATAGGAACAAGGACCAGGAATCGGAAACTCGCATCCGAGATTTGACAGAAACAGGAACTGCATACCGAGATTTGGGGCGAACATTTGTTTCGGCGGCGGTTTGATGATCGGACGTTGTCCTGAATCCTGCTTTCTGTGGACATCGCTCAAAGACTATAGCATCCCGCTGTAATGATATCCACGGCTGATCTTTATCTCTCGCCATCTTCTATTGTGGTGTTATCCATTAGAGTCATGTGACATCTAACATTAGGCCAAGGAGTCGGCAACGGTTCCACGTTCTGTCTTCCTGTCGCTCGGTCAAGACTACGACCTTCTTGTTACGGTCGGAGGAATGCAAATCGTTGTGATGATTACTTCCCCGTAAACTTCCGGCTACCGAATTAGATGTCTTATCCGGCTCAATCCGGAAATCACTGAAATCTTGCGTGAGAAGAGAAAGTTCAACATTCAGACCCATTCAGGAAGGTCACGCCGCGAATTCGCCCAGACTGGACGCCATATCCAACCCGATCTGCTCAAACCGTCCATAAACCGGATTTTCGCACCGAAACCAAATTTCAAGCCAGATTTAGAAAAAAAAAACTAGGAGAAAACTTGGAGGGATTGTGAAGAATCAAGCATACTCAGAAGAGCTAACCAGAAGGACCCACGAGTCTGAATCAGGTCCCCGGATTCGCACCCTGTCCAGCACTCCGGAGCTGTAACAGACTTTGTGGAAGAAGAGGTAAAAACACGAGTTCTACCTCCTACTGAGAGCTTTGGTCGGGTGCAGGCAAGTGTCCACAAATGTCAAGGTCGGGACAATGATCACAGTGTGAAGTCCGACATGAGAACAGGAAGACAGATGAGATATCACTCAAGAAGCGAAACGAAGAGCAAAGTTGCAGGGGACGAGTCAGAATTGTTGTTTTAGGGCCTAGAGAAACCCTGGACGCAACCGAACTGGCCCGCCGGCTCTCGGTCGAGGACAGGCTCAAGCCACTTGGCTCAGCTGTTCCCTCAGGAAGAGATTTTCAGAAACAGTTTAATTTGGTTTCCCCGTTCCACAGGAGAAAGCTATGAACTCTAATGGCTTATAACCCGGGCTTATGAGGCACGAGCTGTCAGAGAGTCCAGCGTGCCCATGTTTTATTCACGAAGTGTTTTACATAATTCGCAACATCTTCGTTCGAGTCGCTTTGCAGCACAAACTCACATTGAAGTCGGCCTGCTACCGTTTAGGGAGTAAGAAACACAGAGCAAAACAACGACCAGCTCTGCTTCAACTCAGCCACTTCTTGACCCTGTTTCCGCAGCATTTTCGCGGAATCGAGCAAGGGGAGGCCCGCTCTTCTAGGTAGATATTTTCCGAAAGTCGCGACCGGCATGAGAGACTCGATACGGGAGAACTCCAATGCCCTTCGAGACCTTGATGAAATAGCCGACGGAGCACATTAAGGATTCCGGCTCAATTTCTCGGTCACGCCCTACTGCATGTCGCCTCCCTGAAGGAAACTTCCAACGATGAGCACCCGTTGCAATATCAAGAAAAACTTCGTGGGCGACATCTTCAATCTGCATACCCTAGCAGAAACTGCAACAGGAAACACGAGGCTGGATCCCCAGTTCCTTGCTTCTGTTGTATGCTTAGGATGTGTCCTCCTGTTCAGCGCGCTGAACTACTTTCATCCGTTTTAGTTACAAATTCAAGCATGTAGGTAGCGGGAGGCGCAGAACGGGAACTCCGTTGATGCAGAATGAAAATTCAGGACTACGGCGGTAGGGAAGTCGCAAAAGGCATCATAAAGTTATGCATGCCGACTGCTCCGGGGAAGCTAGTAGTTCGGAAAGGAATATAATCTTCGCCGCGTTTGTGTAATGTTTGCTAGCAGCTAAAAGATGTCTGCACGAGGTTTCCCTGCGAGCTCCAGCTTGTACTCTTGAGATCACGACCATACAAGATTCCCGATCAGCAGGATCGCGCTTCGTGGAAGGTCCGAGACGATATATTTGAAAGGCGAAACTCAGGGTCTGCAAATGAGAAATCTGATAATTGGAGACAGCCCGTCAAGAAGAGGAGGATAAAATCGATTAGAATAAATACAGTATGCGACTGGGGAAAGGTGGAGTAGAGGAGGACAAAGCGAGATTGAGCGTGTTACACGTCGGGTTCCTCTCCGAGTGAGGTCGCGAGGTTTTCGACGCCAATGCTCCTCATTTTTCTGCGGACGTGTCTTGTCGAAGGCATGCCACTCGTGAGCTGCCTCGAATCATCGGGCAGCGAGTGCTTTTCCCTGAACCCTTATCTTCTGACGTGCCTGAGGGCAGAAGCGACATCGGCAGCAGCGATAGACCAGCCTACGGAAGCTGTTTTTAGTTTGGATGAGGTTGACCGCATCGTGGCTAGCCTAATGAAGTGATTCCCACAATCTCCTCCGGCTTTTATAGGTCTTGTTCACTGGACAGCGAGGCTGGTCATCTCCAGCGCACGATGGACAGAGACGGCGATACGGAGGCCCAGGAGAGAAATAAGTAGCGCGCGAAAGATTACGGGGAGCGACACAACGGAGGAGCAACGCAGGAGCCTCGAAAGGTCTACAGAAGACCTTCATCAGTTTATAGTGAGGCTTGTCGCTGGACGGCCAGCAGATCTCGCCGATCAGCGAAGTTTGCTCAATGGCTACTCCTGGCCGTCTCTGTGATCCCTGAGGAAACATATGGAGTCATCTTCGAGCGGCTCGTCAACGCAAACATTGACTGCGCATCAGGACGTATGGAGGAGAGAGCGGCTGGGTTGAGGGGGCACGCCAGCATCGCTTGGCAAAGTGCGACCGAGGATAACCTCGGCGCTTGCCCTCAGGGGCAACCGCCGCCACACGAAATCCTCGTTTTCAAAGTAGGTATATTCCCTCCACCGATCGGGCGAGTTTTGTCCGATGTGGACTCAGGCTCATAGGCTCGCGCCTTGGGAATGGGAACTTTCAAAAGGAGCATCGCCGATATGGGAATACACATGGCACTTCAAGGTCATATAAACTCGAAGATCTGAAGAAACTCGGAGTGAGTTGATGTAATGTACAAAGATCCGCCTTGAGAGTCGGACGTTTACAGCTTTAACTATGAGTAATTGAGCCGGTTCTCCTTGTCGCTCTTCATTCCCTTCTCCTCGATCCTTGTCCCTTCTCCGTGAGTCGTCGGGAGAGATGAGACGCCCGTCGTCAGTGGAATCCCCTAATGAACTCGGCGACGATGGCAACAACGCTCGAGGTCGATATTTCAGCTTAATGATCGACTTTTTGGCCCTTTTGGGATCGCTAAGTTGCCGGACGGTCGGCTGTCTGTTCTGTTCCTGCCGGCTTGACTGATTGCCTGTTCACCTGGTTGCATGGCAAGCAAGTTTGCTCGGGAGCTACCAGGTCTTTCAAGCCATGGAAGTTAGGAGCAGGAGAGGAGGGATCGTTGGCAGGGTGCTAGCGAGCCGCTTGGAGTTGCACAGTTACAACCTGAGTTTCGCAAGAGGAGGCCGACATTACGAGATCCGTTCGAATGCGAATAATGAATAAGACGGGACGGCTGAGAATGTTGCATCACTTCGATCCTGATGGTACTCACACCTCCGAGATTGTCAGGAGTGGTTCTCCGGGAGGGGTAAGAGCAGTCCTCGTGCGGTGTCAGAGCCGTGCAGTGCGAACGAGCCTTCAGAGTCAGTAGGATCTCGAGAATCACGCGGAAGAGAGTCATAGACAACCCCGGCACGATTGGAAATTCGTATCATCAGCTTGGTTTAAGGTGTAGGTGTTTCCTCATTCCTGAGATTCTGCAATATGATCAATCATTTCTAATGGAAGCGTCGGCTGAGAACCACTCGCTGAGAGAAGTTCGTGGAAGCTCTGCGGATCTTCCGACCCCTTTCCGATCGCGCCCCGTAGCGCCAACGAAGGTCTTGTTGATAAAATGCATTCTGATGAATATGGCGGCTGAGAGCTTTCCTCTCGAACGTATTCTCCGTTCGTATGCGCTCACTACCAACGCACGTACCCGAAATTTCTGCTCGGAACGCGCGAAAAACGCTGTCTACATCAACCGGGAGGTCGCGAAGTTTCTTTCGCGACTGCTGTCAAGTTGCATCCCGTCTGTGTTGCACGGAGGAGATGTGTGGAAACTTTTGAATACTTGTTGAGCGCAAACAAAGCCGAAACCGAAGACAATGGATCCACTTCTATGAAGTCTCCAGACTTCTACATAATCAAGAGTTGAAGGTTGCGAGAGATTTCGTCCGAATCGCGTCATGGGCAATCCCATCCACGGCTCGTCTGTTCGCATGGACATTTCCAAGATTCTTCGGACAGGTTATTGGTAGAGTCGCCGCGATAAGTCGATTCTGATTCTACCTCGAGCGATCTGATCGATGGCTGGCGAGCGCGACAGCAGATTTCCATATCACTGTGAGAAGGACTCCGCTAAAGGGAAACGAATCACGACAGTTCCGTATAGCCGAGTGACATTCGCTCCCGCATTGAATGTCGGCTGCACTTCTGTTATCAGAGGGAAATTCTTCCATCCGCTAACTACATTAAAAACTGAGCACAAGACCCTGTGGCTGCCCTACGACTCCAGAGTCGCGGAGGGTCCTCGCGACGAGTTCCGATATTTCCTCGAGAGAGTGAACCGTCTAATTAGGCTATCAGCACCGTCTCAGTAGCCTAATTGGAGCGGCGTAAATCGCGCGTGGGCGACGAGTCCATCTCGCGAGTTGCCGAGATGAGGGACACAGGCGGCTCGTAATTGGGTCGATCGAATCTCTGAAGTTTTTCGAAAACAGGCCCAAGACGAGCTTGGTGACTTACGAATTCTCGGACTCCAGCGTTGTCGACCGTGTTTCCGTCGTCGTCGTGGTCGCACCGCACTCATCGTCGCTGACGTCTGGCGCATAGATAGGGATTGATGCAGCAGTCGGCTCTGCCTCGCTAAAAATAGCCAGGCCTTCTGCCGTCCGGCCCAAGATAAGTACGTGCGTGAATGAGCTGGAGGTCTACTAGCACGCCGGGAGGCGGGAAATTCATCTGGCACAAAAGTAATGGCGTCGTATTTTCATCATTTCGTGGTATTACCTTGTCATTCGGTCGGAAGGGTTAGGAGAGCTAGACCGCGCAATTTGCGTCGAATGTGTGTTCGTGTCGTGAAACATTCATCCTCCACAGTGGCTCTCAGCCAACCTACTGAATGGCTTCGTGTACTCGTGCTCCCGCCCGGTCTCATCGTTTTCTTTTCATCCGCTGAAACCCTTGATCCCACTCGAAATAGCCCAGGATCGATCGGCTTCCTGAGTCTTTTTCAACTCGATCGCTGTCTACAGCAGTTATCCTCAGCCTTTTTATCTCAACACAACCCCTGCTCCTCGCAAAGCGGACCCCTGCGGGGAAGTCGAGAACCGACGACCTGAAGTAATGCCTCAGGGAAAATCTACTGAAGTTGAACAACGACGTCCGTTGTGCCAGGTTGGCCGAAGAATTCTCTGGATTGTTTGAATGAGAAGATCCTGGTAGTTGAAGGCATTTCGACCCAATTCGAAGGAATCGTCCGAAAAAGGATCTGAGCCCGAAAAAGTAGACTGGGATACAGTTCGATGCACTGGCGCGAAGCTGATCGGATCTCGTCCCAGACGTGAAAGCTTCCGTTGTTGAAAAATCAGACCTGGAAATGCATCTGGTCGATACTGGAAGTAGAACCGCGGTTCATCTGATGACCAAGGGAATCGATGATTGCATTCTCAGCAACCTCATAACATGCCTTTCATGATAGAGGACTGCTAGATCGACGTGCCGAATATGTATAACGGAGATTGGATAGGATGCCTCAATTATCATGGTTGTTCAAAGCCTCCAGTGAAGGCGTGATCACGCGGTTTTCGAACTTTCTATCGGTCGGCATTCTCCGACACATGTTCCCGAAGCGCGGGCGCCGGCGCTGCGAGGAGTAGTTCGAGAGTCTGAGCGATCGACCCAATCAATCGAGTGGAGCCGACGTTCATTGAACAACGCGAGCGTGGTGTTCTCCGGCTCCACCTTGACTTCGGAATTGTCGAGGCTCAAACTCTTCTTGGTTAGCGGCTTGATTAGAGAACGCAAAACCCGTCCGAAGATTCGTCCTCCTGGCAATCCGCTCTCAACGACGATTTGCGCTTTCCATTGTGAGAGGCTTGCAGTGGCTCAGTTCTACCGCAGCTTCCTTTCCTTTGGAAACGTGACAGTCTTGAAGTTCTCAACATACCCACCGAAGCCTCGAGAGCAAACGATTGATCGCGTTAGGGGCCATTCCCGGATGCCGGGGAGGTTGTCTCCTGAGATGTTCGCTGGAAGCCGCAATGAAGGTTGCATTCGTAGTGCTCGGTTTCCTTGCTCGGCATGGAGCAGAAAAAATTGACGAGCAATTCAGAGAGAAGTTTTGAAAGCATCCCTTGAGAGAAGACACGTGAACAAAAAGCCGCCCAGACCTCGGAGCCAACGGCTGTACGTGACTAGGATTGAAGCTCGTGCGGCTCATGTGCAACGTTGCAGCGCTGCAATTGACGTCTAAAGGTCCCCTGCAACGAACTGCGACTCAGGAGCGACGTTCTGCTCTAAGTCTCTATGGATTTGAAGCTTCCCGTACCTCTGCTCGAAGCCCTCCCGTGTGACTGTCGGACTTGCCGTCGACCCTCTGTATGAAAAACCACGCGGAGGCCTCCGGAAGCCAAATCAGAACGCGGAATTTCCCTGAAATTCGTTTCGAAACCTGCGTTGAAGTCCTCCAAGACGGTGCCAGGGGTCTTCGTGGAGCAGTTTGTATCCAATTTCCTTGGCACTCATTCAAACGATTGCTGATCACAATCAAATCTCCGCTGCGAAAAACGCTCGACTTCGATGGGAATATTTGAGCTGGAAAAGCCGAGCGAGGCGTTTCTTCATCACATATTACTCGATATACCTCTGACAAGGGGAGTGCCGAACATGGTAGAAACCGATTGCGCTGAAACTTGGCTCAGAAGATACCCTACCCGAGCCTAGAATGACCCTAGAATATTAGCTGCGTATGGCCACTTTTGCGGTCGCAGCGCAACATCGAAATATCAAGCATTGGGCCTATGGGGCAATAGGAATAATTGGGCATTTGGGCCTATGGGAAAAGCGCTATGTTGATCGTTCCCATTAGAGGCTTCCCGATTTGAACGTGGCGCGCAGTCTCCATCTTGTTGAGCAGTTCCGGCTCTTACTGCCCACCCGGCGACTCAAGCGGTCTCATTGTTTCGCTGGGCGCCCTTGAACAAGCACGAGTCCATCTCGCGCAGGTTCAGCGTGTTCTGTTTTCGCGTGAAACTGATTCCCACAGAATTCGAGGATGTCAGCCGGGTCAGAATCGATCATGGCTCTACTGAAAATCGAGCTCACTGCACTACGAGTGAGCGACCGTGCACCGACGGATACAGGAGCCATAGAGGAAAACATCGCCTACGCGGGTTTCAACAGCCTCCACAATTACGACGGAGCTGACGTCTTTGAACCGGGAGAAACCGACGAGATCCGCGTGTCGGCGATCTTTCCCTCTATGGCTCCTGTATTCGTCGGTGCACGGTCGCTCACTCGTAGTGCAGTGAGCTTGATTTTCAGGAGAGCCATGATTGATTCTGACCTGGCTGACATCCTCGAATTCTGTAGGAATCAGTTTCACACGAGATAGACTCTTGCTTGTTCAAGGGCGCCCAGCGAAACAATGAGACCACTTGAGTCACCGGGTGGGCAGTAGACGCCGGAACTGCTCAACAAGATTGAGTCTGCGCGCCAAGTTCAAATCGGGAAGCCTCCAACAGGAACGATCAACATAGCGCTTTTCCCATAGGTCCAGTTGTCCGATTGTTCCAACTACCTCATAGGCTCAATGCTTAATATTTCGATGTTGCGCTGCGACCGCAAAAGTGGCCATACGCAGCTAATATTCTAGGGTTATTCTAGGCTCGGGTAGGGTATCTTCTGGGCCAAGTTTCAGCTCAATCGGTTTCTACCATGTTCGGCACTCCCCTTGTGAGATAAGGTCGGAACTTTTGGATCCAGCATTCAACGGATATTTCCGCGGTCGATTCAAATGTGGGACATGCACTCTCCAACGGAGAGACTGTTCCCAACAAAGCTAAACTCGACCGCTCGATTTTCTCGGAGTCCGACGTTCTAGAGCTGAATGAAATTCATGGAATTGTTGAGCACGCGCTGTCAAATTCACGAGAACGAGATAGCGTCGAGAGGGTAGCGCGCCAGACAGGCCGCTCGCTGTGTCCTTGAAACGAGTTATGGTCTCCAAAGTGGACGAGCTCCGGGATAAGCGCGTCACAGAGTATTGCGCGATCTTGGTGAAGTCAGCCTGGGCGGCGAAAAACGCTCATGGTGCCAATATAAACTCCTGGTTTCATGGTGATACCCTCATTATCATATAGATACTCTAAAGATGACCGTCCACGAAAGGCGGGGAAAAATGGTGTGTCGGGCACTCAAACTTTCCATGGGAAATTCGCTCCCTTGAGTGCCGCCATTCGAGCGCGTTCCGTTCAGAATTGGATTTCATGCTTTGCCCTCAACTGCCCAAATTGATGGGAGTGCACCAGATTCAGGGGCAAGGGCTGAGGAGTTTTCATCGGAAGGAATTGGATCAATCGGCGGGAAAAATCGGACCCAGTTGAACGACATGAGTTGTTGCCTCTGGACTGGCACTTTCAATGATCATCTTTCCCTCATCTTTACATCATTACTAGCCCTCTGAATTTCGTAGATAATTTTTCGAGCCATGCACGAATTCTGGCGCGGCCATGAACTGATGAAAGGTTCCAGGGAAGAAATGAATTCCCTCATCCGGGCAATAACCTTTGCAAATTCGTTTTCGTGTGCTCTTTGCTCGGCTCGTTTAGTGTTTTTGCGATGTCGCTTGCTGTCTGCATTGGAAGTGAGTCCCTTTGAGCGATCGACGTCGAACGACCGAAGGTGCCCAAAACGAAACGCGTTACTCTCTAACTATCCTTGGTCCGAATCCGCCTACGGATCCTACAGAGTGGATTCTCTTCACTCTGATGTGATTTCGTGTCAAATCGAGACGGGGAAGTCCCACGATCAAGGAACGATTCCCCCGTGCTCGTTTCGAGTTGTCCCCGAATATGAACCCACGGGCAGAATCGTTGGGACTCTGGATCACACTTCGCCGCTGGTCCTGGTCGACCACTGGACGACGACGAATCAATGATGCCGAGAATAAACCGTCTCGAGTCGACGTTTCTAGCTTCTGCGAAAACATCGGATTTCCTCCACTTGGATGACTCCGGGAGAGATTTTCCGTTAGCTTTACAGCAAACATCGGGTCTCACATGACCCGCTGAGTGAGACTATCGACGCGTTGGACGAAATAACGGCGGGCTGTCGAATTTTCGAACAGCTTTTTCGTTCGCATCCTCTTTTCAAGGTTCGGGCTCGCGGGCACGTCCACCGTGACCACCGCTCCACCTGCGTTGAGATGCAGATGCGTGATTGTGCCTTTTAGGATCACAAACTGCAGGAGTGGAATCGTTGCGAGTCAATGACACGATCATTGACATATATGTAGCACTGCTCGGCAAAGCAGGATTGTTGATATGGTGAACTGATCGCGAGCCTTCGCAGAGCTTACGAAGGCGGCACCGAATTTAGTAACGGCATTGAAGAGCAAGGTGATGCTTTTGGAAAAAGTAACCTCGCCGAGAGGAGGAAACCCGACGAGAAGACCCGCACGCAGAAGAACCCCGAGCTGGAGCTCTGGATTTAGTTCCCGAGTCCCTCGAGGGTGCATCGAGCATTCCAAAACTGCAGGTGGCTGACCCGCCTCCATCAGGAGCTATCTAGGGACGGTGCGCCGGGCTTCGATGATGACTGAAAGGACGGCTACAGGAGCGGGTGCATACATACATGCATCCTGCAAGGCAGACGCGGGATGAATTTATGTACGCAAACGGCGAAAGAAAGAATATTGCTGAGTTCCTTCCGCTTGCATTTGGCAACTGCGATCTCGCCCCTCTCGTTCAGATGATCCTTGTCGACGTTATAATAATACACCCTGATCTCGTCTTAGAAGTTGCACTTCACATCCGAGTTCATTTCATTTCAACTTCTGAGTGAGAGCAGAATCTGTTTGTCAGAGGGATGACTACATACGACTACGACCTTTGTACGAGACCCTTCCTCGAGTTTTTGCCTGGCGCCCGGCTCGATAAATGCTGCGTGAGACTCTACTACTTGACTGCCGGCCGACCGACGTCTTACATTCAAGGCTGACAGGGCTCACGCGGCGCGGCCAGCCACGTTTTTTCAAGCAACAAAGCATGCGGGCGTGCGAGCAAACGACCCGGTTGAAGTTCTCAACGGGACGGGAACACGAGTGAGAGCGAAATATGCTTCCTGAGGGTTCCTCAGGAGCCGAGACGAGATAAGGCTTTACAATGTACGAGTTGTTGAAGAGAGAAAAAGCCCCCGACGCCCCTTCCAAGCGGCTCTGCAGACGAACGAGGACAGACCTTCGGTTGGTGGGTCGGTCGGTCGGTCGGTCGAACAGGCAGGCAACGGACGAGCGGGCAAGAAAGCACCTTGGCCGGTCCCATCAATCTAAGATGGATCGTCCGGATGCAGTTTCATCCCCGCAGCTTTGGTGGAGGCTTTCTTCTCGGCCGATGCATAATGTACTCTCCCTCAACTCACTTGTCCCCACGCCTGCTGGTTCCGAGCAGAATTGAAGTTAGCGCCGCAGTTGTTCACCACTGCAGCGCGTAAATTTCTCTTTCCGCGACGTAACCAAGACTGTCTCCGACAAGAACTTTGCTCCTACGATGTTGTCAGTCACACTCAATGCGGCTAAAAACGCTTTCCCGAGGAACTATCATCCCTGTGAACTTCGTAAATACAGTGTGCAGGGTTTTTAGCCGAACCCCTGCACTCTTATCTTCATGAGAAACACAGTTCCGGGCCGCTTGCCCGCTGTTGCGTACTGTTGCATTGTCATGAACATTGGAACGGCCGAGAAAGGCTCCATCCTTAAGCATGCATAAAAATTTGTGCTGTCGGTGGGGTCGGGGAGGGATTCCGAGCTGCTTTCCCATTTGGAGAGTGTGGGGAACCGACGGAGTCTCGAATTCATGGAGAAACTACGTACTTTCTGACGATTTGTACGGCGGTGAATATTCGCAAACGAGTCAGAAAGTGCGAAAAGGACAAACCCTACGGCAGATGGCACTTTCTCGCTCTTTTCAACGACATCGCGAAGCCCCGTTAACCCGATTCCAGTTCAAAAAGTGGAGCAGACAGATTTCACCCGAACGCGACAGGAGCGGCTCCACGCGTTCTTCAGTTAGAACACCGAAGTGAACGTTATCTTGACGCGATCGCGCCCTCAAACCCCGAGTCGCCACAGTTTCATAACTAGCTCGGGGCAATTTACGATTCTGCGTCTCACGGGATGCCGGGAATAAAGCCTCAAATGCGTCTGCCTGGAGCATTGTTCGAATGAAATTCTGGTAGGGTGCTATATCTGAGTTCAGTGCCGCGACTGTATGCAGTTGCGATTCAGTCGGATCGATTTCGGTTTTCAAATGGAAGGGTTTTCCATGCGAGCCTCATAGAAATTTCAATCGAGCCTGATGAAAGATGCCTCCAGAGTAGACTTATATTCATCCCGGAAAACATTTGACGTTCGAAGATTCAATCGAGCTGCCGACGATGATGGAAGAGGCATTTGCGCCAGTCAGATGTTCGGCAATGCAAACCCGATTGTTATTGACGGCAAAAAGTTGTCCTAGGAATGGCTCGAGAAGGAGCGGTTGTGGAGTTCTGATCTCCAGGTATCTGGAAGGATATCAGTTCACCACAAGAAGTCGAATCATGGAGTCGTTTCTGCTATACCGTGTCTCACCCGGGAGAGCCAGACTCGAACGGAGGGCAATGTCCTTTTTCTTCCTCCTGGGTAAGGCATCGCGGATTCATTTGATCTTCGGATGCGGATGTGCTATCCCTTGAAGCCGACCGATAGCTTCTTTCCTCTCTTTCTCTCTCTCGTCCGTGTCTTTGCTCGGATGTGATCAGCATTCAGAAGTGAAACATAGCACTCTAGCACATAGCAGAAACATAACCGGAGCTCCGTTGTAATGATATTCGTCCCAACGGGTTACCGCTGCATCAGTTGTAGGCGAATAAACGCCATCCGTCCCTTGTATTAACATCACACTTTTTGGTTCGTTTCAGTTGAGTCTAGGATGATGTTCAGTGCAGCGCCTTCGTAGCCAGAATATGGTAAGAGATGCGAGAGACCGACTCGACCTTTAGAGTTATATGTCGAATTTTCCAGATATTCCAAGTGAGCAAAGCAGCAGATTCGAATCCCAATCCGATTCTCGAAGCGCGATGAAAACGTCCGCAGCTTTCACGTCCCATTCCGTGCCAATGGATGGAAATCACGAAGTCCGAGCGTGCAGCGCCTCGCTGTTGCCCATTGATGCCATTGAATTCGTCGTAGCGCGAAAATCTTCGATTATGGTTCCCTCGTCGCGCAGATAGATGGCCGTTCGGGGAAACAGATGTGGTTTTTTTCGTCGTCACAGGGACGGTGTCGAAACGCTATTGAGCGTCGCAGCTTCCAAAGAGACGCCTCGCAGGCTTTTGAGCAAACAACAAAACACGAGAAACGGAAGGGAAAGTCCAGATAGTCCATGACCGAGTGGTCGAGCAAATGGTTGTCGTGGCGAGAAAAAGAAAAACACCACAAGAACGGCGAAACGAAAAGCTGAAAAACCATGAGCGATGGCGCACAGGTGTATATGTATGTGTTCGTTCCGCGCAAATGCCGTCGACAGCAAAGCCCAAAGCATGACGGCGTGTTGAGCATTCTCCGGTGATCGAGAAGAGATGACGTCGTCGTGCGGTTCCGCGGGTGAACGACGACGCGGCGTGATCGTCTTCATCGAGATAGCTACATCCAATTTTTTGGAGGAGGATATTGAGATATGTTAACATTAGGCTCTCATGGGAAATACCTGAAGGCAGTCGGCTATGTTTAGATTCTTCAGGGATGGAGAAAGATGTAATAAGGCCGCTCCTGTGTGTTCAGGACGAAGAATGCACCATGGCGGCTGGAGGCACAAAAGGCCAGTGAGCAATGTCGCGAATGTGTTATATGTACACAACGAGAAGGTGTGCGGTTGAAGATGGACCAGGGAAGGTAAGAAAATATGGTTTCCGCTGTTTCTCTGAGTGCGGCGGGGGCGGTGGCCGCTTCGCTCCGAGTTCTTCCACCCGCAAACCCGCGCGATCTCCATTGCTCTGTGCAAACATATCGTTAGAACGGTGGCCAGGCCTCCTTGCGCAGGATGATCCAATCCTCGTCGTATCGGCCCAGATATCGTTCACTCCCGCAGATAACTGAGAGCCTGGCTCCTGTCGGCTACCAATGACGCCGGGGAATCAATAGGAAAACACTCTTCCGTTCGCCTGTTACTTGTTCAAGCAGAACCAGATTCGTTCGAGCACGGCGAGTTCTTGCCTATTCCCAGATTAAGTACGATCTAAGTATGGATAAATGGATGGAGGCTACCATCTTGCGAGTGTCTGGTGCTCTCCAATCCTGCAGGCATGTACGCGATATGACTTTGTCCGCGTCGAGGCGGGTTTCTCCGGAAATTTCCGAAAAAAAACAAGACTCACATCAGAACACATCTTGACACGATGGAGCAAACTTCGGGAGGGAACCTCAGCGCCTCGGTCGAGGCGAATTGACTTTCCATTAAAGTGCTCGGAGTCTCGCGAGCGAATCATGTTTTCAATACCCGTCGGCTGACTTCTTCCCGAGTCTCTCAAGCCGTGGGAAAACCCATTTGAGTGCGTTCGCGATCCGGAATAGCCGTGGCTTCGACAGGGAGTTGGGTTCGCGTTCGAGGCTCGAAGCTTGCCGTTTTGAATTTCGTTCGACTCTTGGCCTCGGAAACAATCTCAGGAAATTCTCCGAGAGTTCCTTAAATCGATCTGAGGCTCGTAGGAATTGCGGCGGCTTCAATTCATTCCCGTCTTCACTAAGTCGAATGAGAGAATCTTCCTTTCTCGTTTCCCTCCTCATCCTCCTCCTCGTTCCCCATGTCGTTATCGTGCTTTCTGTGCACAAGGCTCTTGAATTCCGTCAGCTGTGAAGTTTATATGAGAGCGTAATAGCGAGAACGGAAATGGAACTGGAAAGTTCCAGCGAGCGCTCTTCTGAATCCAATACGAATCATCAGATGAAGCGACCGGCTGTTGCCACGATACGTGACTCCCAGTCAACTCACATCGGTTACATCTCTACGTACTGAAGCGGATCTCAGTTCTCGAACAAACATCTCGAACAAGCTGGGAATTTCGATTCTCGGAGCTTGGAAGTGATGGCTCGGAATCGCGGGAAATTCAATTCTCGAAGAGGAGAACGCGGAAAATCATGCCCAGGAATAGTTTTGCGAGTTCCTGAGCTGTTCATAGAAAGTAGTTTCGAGTCGTCAAGCCACCTGCCCGGCTGTCTCGTATGATGAACTCGAAGTATCCCACGTGGAGCATCCCGTAATTGAAGTGGAGTGATTCGACTCGAGATGTTGGGGCTATCTACCAGGGACTCCTTCCGGGCCTCAGAGCACTCATCCCGAACACCAGGAATCGAAAGATTGCTCTTGGTGAGCTCCAAGTAAGTGATCGAATCGCTCCTTGAAATTTCAAGCCGCCAACATCGTTTTGATTCACCGTCCGGAACTTCGGGGATCCCAAACCACGTTCAGGAGTGAGGATGGGATATCCTTCCAAGCCTTAAATGAGTTCCGTCAGTCAAGTACGATGGCTCTTGAAACCCTTCCACTCGAATATCTTTCCGGAACAAGGTCGCACAGGTTCCCCGTCTGGGAGAGAGGTTCACTTTTGTTGACTTCACGTCCGTCGACGTCTACTCCCACGGAACCGTTGTCGGCCCTTTCAGCAAGCACGGCGCCGACGTGAAAGATGATAAACTTCATCAGAAAGGTGGAAGTTGGCCTCTGAAAATCTCGTTCCCGTCCTCTCTAAGCCCCGGAAAGAGATTCCCGCGACCGCGTAGAAGCTTTCAGTGATGAACGAGTGAATAAGCTGGGATTTATGGCTCGTTGTGGGAGGCGATGAATTCAGAGTTGCTCGAAAGTTCCCCGAGACGTCCAGGTATAGTAGCTTAATATTCTGCCTGGTTAACGTCTTGTGGATGTTTGCTTGCGGTGGTCTGCGGCGTGCAAACAATCACGTCATCGCCGTTCTCCGCGAGCTCTCAGTGCTGCCGCGAGACGTTCAGCGAACTGTGTGCGGATCCGCTTGAAGAGTTTCCGCGAGAGTTTTCGTCGTTGTTGCGCCGTCGTCGCCCGTTGCCTTTCGAGGCGTCGTCGTCGCACTCGTCGGTGAGATATGAGATTGGAGTCTGAGAAACTACTCCAGACCCTCGGAATCGGTTGCCAACTCCGCAGTCTCAAAAAGTCGTTCCTGAGTGGTCTCCGGGACGGGGCGAGATGAAGGAAAACTGCGAGATGAAGCAAGAAAGTGCAGCCCGTACTGATCGCGGCCTCTTTTTGTATTGGAACGCAATATCTTCACTCGGAAGAATCGCGGCGATACCCTCTTCTCCCGTGTGTAAGTTCTAGAGTGGAGTTGTTGAGACCTGAAGCCGGGGCCAGGGTATCTGCGTTTCGGGACTTGGCCCGAGCGCTTTCAAAAGTTCTATGTTCCTTTTCAGGCTTCCTGCGTCCACTCACCAGATCTCCCTCTTTGCTCCTGCCCCTGTTCCTCTCTTTCATTCTCCAACTCTCCCAACTTCAATCTTTCTCCATTCCTTCCTCTCTCTCGCTTGACCGGCCCTCTCAGGTATTCTTCCATTTGTGCCTGCTCTCCCCGTATACCTGTCCTTCATTTCTGTCTTTTCCACTTTTTACCCATTTCCGTCAGCTAACGTTAGTGGCAAGTCGCAACTTCGTGACATGAGTCGCACGACAACACGACGCAAGATCGCAACTCTCGACGCTTTTGCGCGACAACAGGGAGGCAGGGAACGGGAAAAACCCTTCATTTCCTTCTGGGAAGCCTTGCGACAGCAGTTCATGACTCAGGAAAGCTGTTCTCAGTATCTCTCGGCGGCGCGGTGTTCCCTATTCGCCGAGTCTGGAGCATTCTTCCGAAAGCTCGGCCGCTTCAGAGAAAGTGACATTTTTATCTTGACGTCAACTTGGAGCCGGAGGGATCTCGTATCTTGGGGAAATTCAGGAGAAACTATTCAGGATTCCAATTACAACTGCTTCCCTCTGTTCACTGGCTCATCTCGAAGTGGCTCAAGGTTTTCTCTCGAGACGTGGAAGTTGAGAATAAAGACACTCGACAAGAAGTGCGTGTTTGGCGCCAAATTCAACCAACCGCTAGCCCTGGTAGAGCATTGGATTTCAGTGTTCTGCTGGTGCTCCATCACGTTACGCGGCGAATATTTCAGCCCGTCTCGTTGGGAAAAACGAAGACACCAGCCACAGAGAAGCAGAGCACTTTTTTTCAAGAACGAGTCGAATTTCGAACGAGTTATCCACCGTGGCACATGCACCGAATCAGGCGGAGATCCGGTTGACTTGCTGCATCGCTCACGTGAACTCTTCTGCGAGCGAACAGACGCTCACCGGGAATTGGATTGCCGGTGCGGAGATTGTGGTTGAGCAAGTGACAAGGAAACAAAGGGACCGGGCCGATGTTCTCGGGAAGTCGGCGCGACTCGAGTCTTAGAGGCATGATAGTGCTTAAAAGGATCTGCGGCGGTTCAGCGCTTCCGGAAAGAAAATGGATTCTCCATATTTGCCGATACGGTACGAACAAAAAAAAAGGATCGATAAATCAACATTGCCAGACATATCCATGCGGCGGCGCGACGCCGCGCCGTTGAGGCCAGGGCGGATCCGCTTTCTGGGACCGCGTCGAGCGCAAACACGGCAGGAGCACAGGAGGCCTCAAAGTTTACCTCGGGCTCAAGCACACCACTGCTTCGATCCAGGAATCTGACACCGTCGGATAATCGTCCCAGCCGCCTATTCGAACCGAAATCTGGATCCCCGAATCACTTGAGCCTCATTTACTTCATTCCGCTTAACAGGACCACGTTAAGTCGGTGTTAATGTGGACCTATTGAGCGGAGTTCACCGTGGTACGCGGCGAGTTTCCGCAGAATTCCCTGAAAATGGACAACGTACACCGTAATGGAGGGAGCGATTCTAATTTTGACCTCGTTCAAGCGGAATGCCCCAGGAGCAGGCTGATGTGTGCAGGGGACGTCGTAAAGGAGAATAACCTACACTGATGAACGTCAATTTTGGAGACCGGCTCGAGCTTTGGGAAGGTCAATTATTCGCTAGCTTCCAATGAACGCTGACGACGGGTGGGCTAATTCTAATTGCGAAGAGCACTGCATTTATTCATCCTTTGTTGGTGTGCCCGTAGTTTTCTCGGATATCAAGACTAGCAGCTGCTGCACTGCCGTAGAGGGAGCTCTTGTGGACGGGGTATGGGGACGAGGGAAAACCGATTCGACGCTCGATGCCCTTACTCCCCACTCTCTTTCTCCCTTTCTCCCTCTTTATCTCTCGCGATCTGTGGGAGAGCAACGGAAAGACGACCGGAAAACAAACGATTACCCGGTGCGTTGAGCTCGCGACTCCAGGAGTCGAAATCGAAGAATATATCACAGTCGCCAGGCGTATCCGCTCCAGCATACGACTCTTGTTAGCCTTCGGGGAGACGCTCTTCAGGGTAAATGAGCGTCTCTTCAACCAGGGAGCCAGTGGAGTTGTACCCGGAATTGAACAACGTAGCTATGCCGCAGGATCCGACAGCGAAAGCTTTGCTTGCAACGACCGATCCATGCGAAAAGCGGATTTGTCAAGGATAGAATCTCGGGAACCTAGACGGAGCAAGTTGCCGAGGATCTCTGGTCATTAGTGGGAGGTCGTCGTTTGTAGAGACGTCCTCTGGAATGAATCGCAATGAGATTCCGCGGATTTCACGCACCGGATGCTACGAGCCTCGAGTCATTCGAATGCGAAGCAAGAGAGAGTTCTCCAAGCTTGAAACAAGCGGAGCCCGACTCTCCCGCCGGTTTGTACGACATCGGCTACGCCATGGCCCATGGCACACCCTCGCGACACCGAAGACGAGAATGGGGAAAGAGTTTTCTATCCGTTTGTTGAGAAGCGAAGCTTCCGGGGTGGCTTCATCATGGTGAGATAATAATTCTGCATGGACACTCGTGTCACTGGTCTGCTCTGCTACTTTGCCGTGCTTCTGGCGAAGCGAGCCGAGCGGCAATATCGTACATACATATGAAGTTCTTCGACGGGTTGTTTGAGAGTCGATGTTCCTTCGGAATTCCTTCATAAGTAGAGTGCGTTGCTCCTCGTCAATCTCTCATATCTATGACTCGATCCGGATGATACTCACTGCGATATCCTCGACTGCATCGGGTCATAGCGACTGTTTTCGTCACGGACTCTCAAAGGCGGAATCCGGCGTTCCTGAGGGCATTCAGCTCACTGTCCTATGCTCACGATGGGAAACAGCGTCTGCATCGAAGATCCAGGATCTCGAGTGATACACACACACAGTCGGCTTCACCTCGAGCACATTGGCTCCGCTTCGAGTTCTTTCAAGGAGCACATACGATTCTTGAAAACGATTCAAAGCTTAAACCCTCTTGAAGCCACTCTCGCATTCAAGCATTGATTCCCCCAATCCCTCCACACTTTCAAAGCAGCTCAAAACTCCTTTAGAGACTCTGTTTCAGTCAAGTCCTCAGAACACCTGAGCCACTCGACTTCAACACTTTCTGCCTCAAGCAACGTATTCACAACCGTCTCGAATCATTTGAGAGAAAATGCGATTCTGCGTCCAGATGAGGGAATTCGTTCCGTGCGTTGAAACCCAGGGGCGCAGGAGTATAGTCGAAGCACAAAAACGAGAATCAACTAGGGCCGTGTCGTGGGAATGAGTTGTTCTTGGGACGCTGACCGCCCCTCGAAGCTCGTGAAATGAGTGCCCCGCATCGATTTCCCCGAGGCGACAGCGGGTTGCTGATGCAATCCATATTTCTCCGCTGTTCGTCTCGCACATAGTTCATCAAGCCCGCCGATGCTTTCACTGACTGAGCCGATCCTCGGATCTCTTTCCCGCTTCGTTTTCTTCTGTTTATTGTTTTATCGAGGTCTGACAGAGCCAATTGCCCTGGGTCAGCATGGCATTCATCGTCGCCTGTGGCAAAGTCGGCCGCGGAGCACTTGACGATCAGTTGCCTCTTCCACTCCAATGTATTCATCTATTTATCCAAATAGAGATCATCACACGAGCATCGCGGGAGAGGCAAGCACTAAAGCAGGCCAACCTGATTAACTCTCGAGAGAGGAAGCAACTTGCCGGTTTTCCCGCCGTTCTCCTGTCAATCCTTCGCGACGATTCCGATCATAATAGGCTCATTCGGATTAGGTTTGAGTTTCCGTCTCGAAATAGACGAAACACTTTCAGAACGCTCGTCAGGGGCTTTCCGAAACAAAGAGCAAGTCTCGCTGGAGTTCACGGTCAAAGGCTATAGGTGGAGAAAATGACCGAACGGGTGCGTACTGGAATCGGAAGCCTGATTGTTGCTCCACAGTTGGGAGACGATGTGGAACAATAACGATCAGAATCTCGGTCCCCGGGTTCCCCTGACGAGAACCGCCATCAACACTCGGATTTCCCCTGAGATTGGAGGGCGATCTCGTTTGCGTCTTCGAGCAGCCTCCGTTTCGCGGTGGGAAATTCTTCTTGTGGATGAACACAACAATGCGACCAGGTTTCTGAACTTTTCCAATGTTGGTTTTGACGGATGCGTTGAGCGATTGAGCCAAGACCCGAGCTAAAGCGTTGGAATAACTTTGCGCTTCATTTTTCATCCAGTCGCGGAGCGCGCGTCAACAATTTTTCAAAATATTCCATTCTTTCCATCGTGTCGGCTTGGGCGAACGGACCACACCGATTTCCTGCCCGACCGGGGCCCGTAAGCTTTCCGGGAAAAAGGTGGAACCGACGAGAACGAAACAAGGAGAAAATTCTCGCTGCCCAAAGATGCACGCGAAGACGACAAAGACACGCGAGGCGCATGTACGTGCGCGGTTCCTGAAGCCGTTTATCCTCATCAAGATTGTCGTCCTCTCGGGCGGAGCTCGTATGATAGTTCTGGGCCGTGGTCAGTCACAGGTAGGCCATTTCTAGAGGCCCGTCAGGTCTTTCTTGTCCCGCGGCTCCCGTTTGAAGCTATATCTTCGCGTACCTCGAGCGTACCCTGTCTAGGTTCCCATTTATCCCTACGTCCATTCGTGGCCAGGAGAATTGTCGTTGTGTTGTTCCAGCTGAACTGATGACCACTGTCACGATACACGCATACCCCGACGACGTAGCTACCTCACTGAACAATCATCGAGGACGTCACGAAGGCTTGCTACCTCAAGACAGCAGCTGGAACGAACGACCTACCCTGCTGTAGGCCTGCGGATTCCCTCGGCCCTCCTGCTCGGCGACTTTCGTCGCAATGGGTTCGAGATTATTTGCAGCTCTGACGCAAAGTTCGAAAACGAGGATGCGCTCGAAAGCTTCAAAGTTCCATCGTGTTCCTCCGGATAGGACGCGAAACGGGTCCGAAATTCTTCCTTTGCGTTGTTCGAGAACGGTTGCGTTTCTCTAGGTCCCATTTCTTCCTCTCGGAATTTCTCTCAGCCTGCAGTCCCGGTCCTTTTTGTTCCGTGTCGGGAATCTGTGGCATCTCTACCTCAACTGGCCGGGATCGATGGAGTATCGATCAAGGCTCAGCGAGCAAACCGGCGGCATTTGTGAGCGGGACAACGCTATGGATGTTATGGTTCGCGTCGCGCTGAAAGTAGGATTCCTAACTCTTCTTGGCGCACGTTATGTCGCGGTCGAGACTCAGCGGATACGCTACGACCTCACATGTTGAGCCCTCTTGTGTCGTTGGGATTGCAGTCAGTTGATATCGCGAGATCATGGTTACGACATCGCTCCGTCCGATCGTTGAGTCGAGAGATCTCTGGACGGGCGGATCTGGTTTTGGAAGGTATCGACTTCGAATTCGTGATGGCAGATTTCGATTCTCCGTAGGTCTAATTCCTGCGGAGACTCTCAGTTCCCGTGGATGTCGAGCTTCCCGGAATTGAGCATGACTTCAGATGATTCCGGAACCGCGAAGGACAAGGTCCCCTGCAGACTAGGGTCAGCGATGAATTTTCTGGTGCCTTCCCGCTCTCTCGATCAACGGGCGGAACCAGAGGGAATAGGTCACAGGAGCACGGAGGAAAGCCGCAGATTGTTATTTCCACAATCAGAGGGCTGAACTTTCCAGATTTCCAAAATACTCTCATTAAATTGACGGCTGGGGTTTCTCGGCCTGTTTACTCATGGAACTCTGTGTCCGGAGCTCCATGAACCTTTCCCGGGTACCAGACTGCTGACCTTCCACTTGAACCCTCCAAGGTCCCGGGCAGGTTGACACCGTCATGACCCGAAGCAAAGTCGGAGAACATCGGATCGTGATTCAGTTCAAAGACTCACGATCCTGACGTGATGTGAGTCTGGGCAAGGAAACAAGGATGCCACTTCGCGCTGGCATTCTGATCCTTTCGAAACTGGAATTTGTTAAAACCTGTTTACTTCCCAATGAAGTCTGTTGGTATGGAACGAACTCTGACACTGCGAGCGACTAGAGAGAGTTGCCCTGTTTACCGTCGAGGCCCTCGGGGATCAGCAGCGACGATGGCGGGTGGAATTAAACAATCCAGGGCGAATTTTCTACGCATTCGATTTCCCGCAGCGCCGAGCGCTCGGATCGATGCTCCATGGAAGCGAAAATAAATCGTTGAGAAAAAAAGGTAACTCTCCCTGGCTCTTCGTCAAAGCCGTGCTTTTCATTTCCCACGTTCCCGTCACTCCAGGAGCGAAACCTTTTCGAGCCTCAGCCTTCGAGCTTCACCACCGGATGTCTGGTTTGGCGTAAACCCCAAACAAAGCACCGGCCGAGTCGAATTTTCAGTTTTTTCCGCACGCCGCCGAGAGTTTGAGCCTTTCAGCTCATAAAGCACGACCGAACCCTTTTGCTACGCCGCGAGGAGCCGCCGGAAATACAGATAGGGCCTCGATGCTCACATTATGGGGTGGTTTATGATAGCGATAACTATCGATCACGATCTCATTGGGTCTGCATGGCGCTGAGCATCGCTTACCCTCGATGATAAACTATCCGCGCTATTTCCTCCATCGGATTCCTCTCATGTCCGTCCGGGTCTTTCGGCCGCCTGGTTGAGCGGGCTGCCAGAGGTGCTCGTCTCATTAGAGCCAGTTTCGACAACTTGGATCCCCTAATTGCACCTGCGCAGCTGCAAGCACCTCAACACACGAACGGGGTGGATCAAGGCCTGCTCCCAGATTCCGACATACATGTCCCAGATTCAGGGACATTTCCGGGGAAAGTAGATCGAGAGTTTCCGATTCCTGTACACTCTCTCCTACTTGAGGCTGGTTGAGACCTGGGAAAAATCACGAAAGGTACGCCCTCGGTTTCGAAAATCCCTACATGAAACGCGACTTTCGTTCCGGGACAAATCCGGAGTCTCCGTTCGCGACAGAGGTTAGGAGATCTTCGAGAACAGAGCGCTAGGTGCAACTGAGCCTGGTCTGTTTGAAACAAGCCAGCCTGAGGCAATCTCTGGCATGGTTGGTCAATGTTCAGAGTGCTTGTATCCACGAGAAGTCAGGGTGGGATTTCGAAAACACGGGGCAATCATTAGTGATTCGCTCGCTCGCTGCTTCGATCGATCCATCTTCACCTCTACATCCGTGTGCGTTCGATAGATCCGACGCCAGTGGAACCGTAGTCGGCTCCCGTTCTCCACTCGAACTCATCGTTCACTTTCAACGTCCTAAAGTCTCCTGGGAATCATTGGGAGGACTGGTGTGTTAGGCGGCATGAGAAAAGCCTATAGATACACTCCACCGGTAGTTAGGGATCATTGACTCCGACGCTTTAGTGTTTTCCTAAGGAAGAGAAGGTGTCCCAAAGAGGCGCCGCCGGTTGAGGATGACTAGAAAGATGTAGAGAGCATAACATCATCAGACGGCACTCCTTGATGGGATCTTCAAGCCCCCGCTCCCCATCGCACCCCCCCCCCCTCTCCTGGGGGGATGGGCCACCTTGCGAGAAGAGATGTCGTAGATCAATATTTCACACTGTTACCTTCGCCGTCTTCGTGGATAATATATACGGCCTCGACTACGGGAGACATGTACTGTAATTTTCGCCCAGGATGAATCATATACAGACGTGAGTCGGGATCACTCGAAACCGACTCGAAGTCGAAACGCGCTTCCTCCACAAACTCCTCACAGATCCTCAAATGAAGCAAACGTCGCACAGAGAAGCTCTAAAATGAAACTTTCCAAAGCGGAGTGATTTTGATACGCAGAGAATTCTATTAATTATTATATTATATTCTGGGGTGCTCGTTGCACGGGGGCTCAAAAGAGCTCCCGATGCATTCTCGAAAATGTTCCAAGAATGATGCATTTCGATCACGTCTGAGGATCAGAGAATCGCTGACTGCCGCGGGTATTGATCTCGCGAGGATCATGATCCAGCAGTTCTACGGAACTATTCAAAAGGAACGGTGGACTGCCACGCGCTCCTGTTCGTCTAGTCGCAGAGAAGCTATTTGAGATGTAAACTAACTCGAGCACAAGCCTGGCCCCGAAAGGAAGTTCGGGGCCAGGTTCAGAAAGGGTCCTTGAGAACTTAGCTGAACTCGAGGATTTCGGAACTTCAATGAGCATGATGAGAAAATGCACTAAAAATGTTCTCCTTCTCTCCTTTCAGTATGGGTTCTTCTGTCTATCGCTGGAGGAGCTCATTGTCAACAAGTATGACAAAGATACGTGGCTCAAAATCCTGTAAGTGTTTGTCTTATGCACGCGTTAGTTCATTCAGAGGCACCTCCCGAAGCAAAACAAACTCCTTCGCAAGACAGTGAATTCTCGTTTTTCATCCACAAGCTCGTTCAAGATCTTCCTGGTCGGAAAGCGATAGAAAGAACGAAAGAGAGAAAACCCTTGCCGAACGACCCGCTTAGTCCAGCTTTAGTCTGTTTCGATTGCATAAACCGATCGGGCGTGTTTTCCTCGGACCACAATGGCATCCGGGAATGTATTCTTGGCTGACCACTACCTCTCCAAAGATTATTTTCGTATTCGGATTGAGTTCCCGAAGCGTGGTCAACACAGCAAATGCAGAATCTGAGTGAGTCCGTCCCGATGTCGGCTGCGGCTCACGTAAACGCATCGGTCGGACATGCTCTTCGGACGTGCGCATTCCCCATGAAGGCTTTGAATCAGAGCCAGTTGAATCCCGGCACGCAGCGAGGGGTTCGCCGTAGTTTGTTATTACATGGTTCTTTTTCCCCGATTTCCAGTCGAAGGAGTCACGTGAAACTGCACGGAGGATCGTTCCTTCTGCACAAACAGTACCCTGACGACATGTTGTTGAAGCTCGTTCAGGCAGCCAGCGAAACCCTCAGTAAGTCGGTCGGTCGGTCGGTCTACTCGGTTTTCGGCTGAGCCAACAGGAAGCAGTTTGAATAGAGCGAGCGCAAACACAACAAGTTTCGGGCGCGAGTTGCGCTCGTTGGTGTCTCCCGTCTGGCAAACTTCCCAACTCGCAACAATGATTATTGACTTTCGACAAAGAGTCTCCTACCATGCAGGAAATGCTCCATTGATGCCCTTGCAGGTCTGTGCGCCGATGATCTGCTAGAGGAACTTGGCTCCCATTTCCTCAGCTATTGTCTCGAAAGAGGATATGACAAAATGCTGCGAGTTCTCGGCTCGAACCTGTCCGATTTCCTGAGCAACCTCGACAACCTGCACGACCACGTGACCGTGTCTTATTCGAGCATGAAGGCACCGAGCTTCCGTGTCACTCCGGGCCCCAACGGATCCATTCACCTGCATTACTACTCGACACGGAAAGGTCTCCAGGGCATAGTACGGGGCTTAGTGAAGACCATAGCTCGAGATTTGTTCGATACCGACGTGAGCATCGGCATCTGTCGCGTGCTCGAGCAGGCCGGCGAACGATATCATTTCCTAATGGAAATTTCAGATAACTCACTCCTCAAGGTAAGCAATAGAGCTCCATGTTCGCGCCGAACGAGCTGCATGGCGCTGTTAGCGTTGGATTGCTTCAGTTGATTGAGAGTCGGGAGGGAAGTATGATCAGTGGCGCAGGTAGGCGGAGGAGGGGTGGTGGGGATGCGGTCCCTTATGGACGACGCGTTCCGAGGGGGCCGAATTTCAAATTTTCTGAATGAATATACAACTTTTAAGCTCACGGAATCGTTGTTGAGTGGGGTTCGTGGGTTTTGAGTTTTTATCATGGGCGCCATCGCAGAATTTGAAGGAGATTACATCTGATGCTCCCGTCGGACTTTCCAAGAGCGGTAGATTGTTCTGTCGCCCGAAGTGAACGCCTTTCTTTCGGCTGCGGCTTGCTTTAGCGCTTAATCCTCTCCTGCCTCTCAGTCATGCTGAATGCAACCTCGGGCTGTTTGTCATTCGGAGATTATATATGCTGAAAGTGCTGGCCTTGGATCCGACAGACCACAAAGGAACTGACGGCTAGTCCTCGGGCCGACTGTCCTGAGTGTTCCTCGCTGGGCAACCGGGGAACAGCCAGACTGAGAGGGAGAATAACTCAATGTCGAAACGAGCTTCGCTTGAAGTAGGCTAGACTAGATTAGTTTGGACGCCAGCGAAAGCAACAGTGAATGTCATAAGCGGTCTAGGCCAACACATTGCAGGTGGCAGCAGCAGAGCCGGTGAGACGCGGCAGTGGAGGAAGCAGTTGTGGAAATAGGAGCAAGCGATCATCGTTTGCCTCGGCACATATCACTGACCATTTGAGCAAGCAACCTTCGGACCTTTGCATTTCTCCACGAACCCTTTGTACAGCACTTCCCTTCCACGCACTCTTTGATAGGTGAGTACCGTCTTCAAGCGTTCCGAGTTCGCGACCACGCATCCTGACCGGAGAGATTTGCTCACCGAGGAATAACTTCAACGAGGCTTGTTGACGCGAGAAGACTCGTGAAATGTTTCTGCAGTGTTCTATTTGTCACGGAGACGACAAGCACTGTCGAAGGTGATTTTCATGAGCGAACCGATATTTTCCTCCGCTGCAGTTTCTCTCCGAGCGCTATTCAATCGGTTGCGAGGACGATCCGACGATCTGTTTGAGCCTTCCGTTCCAATGGGAAAACAGGCGCAAGGCTCCGACAAAACAATTCCGATCGCACCATGGGATAGTGACGGATGCAGGAATGGCTCGCTTGAATATTCCCTCCTCCTCAATGATATTTGCCGGTCCCCTTGGTATGGGACTGTAACCGTGCTTCGGCGGGGCTGAAATTTGGGGTCGAGGAGCACAGATGGCGAATTCGGTTCGTTCCCGCTGGTGTCGGGTTGTGTCCGCAAGGACATTCCCCTCACCTAGGCACCCTTGGTAGGAGTTGATTCAACCCGTAAATCCGAAAAATGGATCAAACGGTCGATTGTCGGTGCCTATCCTGTGACCAAAAACTCGATGTCGGCGGTTCGAATCTCGACTGCTGCCGGGGATGCATCACGTGTGACGTGCAAGTGTGCATCGACTGACATGATATGAGCGTCACTTGAAGGTGGGTTCAACGGTGTCCACTGTCCCGAAACGCTGTGACCGTAATTCTACGGAGGCAACACGATCCCCCCTGAGATGAAAGGGTTCATATGTGCAAATGAAAGGTCGACATGTATCGTATCGTATCGTATGAGCGGGGGCCAGTTCAATTTCTCAGTAGAATCGTTGCTAGCGATCTTAAGGAGGACCTTGATAACGATGTGATTGAATTTTGAATCTTCCGTTGGAAATTTGTCGAGTATAAACATTCATCTAATTGCGAGAATATTCATGAAATCGTTCCTGGTGATCCGTATATTTCGCCTGGGAGGCCAAACTCCACGGCGATTTGAAAATCTCACAAAATGCAGTGATGAACGATGTCGCAGCCAGATTGACTTGTTTTTGTGTACATTGACTGGCATCCTTCCTGGCGGAGTCCACATCGCCTCCAAAGCGAACAAAAACTTCCACTCCAGAACAGAATGTTCTTATTTTAGTTTTCGGATGGGCTCCTCGTTTTTCCCCTGTGGGACAGTACACGTACGTCTGAAGCTCTTTTGCACGAATCCGTCTACATGGCGTCCGGTGTACGTACATGAAGGTTCTTTCTGCGCGAGTTGTCGTTTTCGAGTCGGTGCCTCTGACAAGAACGCACAGTCTAGGTAAGAGGAAAAATCAGAAGCGAAAAAGACCGCGGCAGAGGGACAGACGGACGAGCGGATATGACCAAGCGGTATCCGGACAGCGGTTGACGTCACGGGTTGGGAGACCGCCGCCGCGCCGTTCGCTCCAGGAAGCTCGTGTGACGATACTCGCCACATCCCAGGGCTGCGGGAGTCCACACAACGCACTCGGATCTTTGCCACCTAATCTCCCATTGGTTATTGCAGGGACCTGACGATATTAGAAATAGGAGACTCATTACGTGAGATGATCAGAGATGATGTGTTATCATCGGCCACTGTCAAGCTGACGGACGTTTTCAACATCGCACGACCAGTACTAGAGGTTTCATTCGACTCCATACTCGACTATCTCAATCAGGCGTTCGTTGTAACGCTGCGGAAGGAAGCAGCGGGTTGTCGGGTACGTGGTCGAGAGTTCTCGCTTGACAGTCAAGTTCAATACTCGTCGCAATCGGCTGTCGCTATATCGTCGAACGAGCCCGCTAATGCAGTGTCATGTACCTCGTTCCAGGCGACAAAGTCTGCGAGCTCTGCGCTCGACGCCGTTCGCTTCAAGGGCCAAATGATTTCGGTGCCTGAGAGCGATCTTCTCATGTTCGTTGGATCGCCGAGGTTCACCGAGATCGAAGACATGTCGACGCATGGAGTTTTCTTCTCGGATTTTCCCGTGCACGATGCCTCGAAGGACCTTGTCCTATTGTCACATTATCAAAAAGGCGAGCGCGAACTCGTCGAAAAACTAGATGAGGCCAGCAATCACCTCAAGGTACTTACAATTCGACGCGTTCTCACATTTGTTTCCCCGGAAAGATCACCAGGTCTGGATTCGAATGCTATTTTGCCAATGTTGCCAGAAAGTAACGAATTCAAACAATCTCGATAGGTTCTCGAGACGAAGTTGCGCGACGACAAAAAACGCACCGAGGATCTCATTTGTTCGATATTCCCGGCAAAAGTAGCCCATTGTCTTTTGAAAGACCTCCCCGTCGAAGCGGAGCAGTTTCCGATGATCTCCTGTCTGTTTTCGGACATCGTAGGCTTCACTGCTCTCTGTAGCAACGAAACCGTCGTAGCCATGGATATCATCCGTTTGTTGAATCGTCTTTATGTTCAATTCGATGCGCTCACCAACATCCACCAAGTGTACAAGGTGAGCAAACCAAATCCTCTCCATACCTTCAGCAACGAGACGGAGTATCAAAGGAGAACACTCGCAAGCAGTGACTGTTGTTGGCATTGACCAACATTCTCTCTATTCCAGGTTGAAACGATTGGCGATGCGTACATGGTCGTCTCGGGAGTTCCTGAAGCAACCGCCGATCATGCGGATCGTTTAGTGAGACTGGGTTTAGAAATGGTCGCAATTTCTCATAGAGTTCATTCTCCCGTCCCTGGACACAAACTGGAAGTAAGCTCACCGAGATTCCGATCTGTGATTATTCCGATAGTTTGTTGTTCCCGAGCACTATTCGCAATGAAAAACTTCGAACGAAGATGGAATTCTCTGACATTTGTAGCGATGATCCATGGTGGAACTACGGTGTTCATATACAACAGTGCAACAATCCTTCGATTCTGCAGATTCGGGTCGGCATCCACTCAGGACCTGCCATGGCGGGTATAGTGGGCGTTCACATGCCCCGCTACTGTTTGTTCGGTCACACCGTGACGTTGGCCAATCGCATAGAAGCACGAAGTTTGCCGTCGCACGTCAACATCAGCTCAGTAACGAAGGGTCTGCTGACGGATGTCGAATACTTCTTTCTCCAGAACACCAACAGCGCTGACCTTGATATCGGCTGTTACTTCGTGACAAGTGAGTCGAGCGAAGACTTTTTGACCTAGAATCGCTTCTCTGGGCTGAGCCAAGCTACGACAATCTGCGGGAAGTCTCTGATGAGCCGGGGGAAAAACAACTCATTCCATCGTGTTCTGTATTCCCCGTCCCTATCAGGTACGTCCGGATGTCGTTGGAATTCCGAGGGCGATCAGCTTCCCGTTTCCAGCGAAGAAGGGCATTTCCGTTCTCCATCCACGTCTCCGCAAGCTGTCGGCTCATCGCACTCATCATCATCGTCAGACTCACCGTTGGTAAGTTTACACAGCTGCCCTCCCAGCCAAGATTGATTTTTTCTCTCTTCCTCTACGTTCGTTCACGGAAAATCAAACACAAGGCAGAGTTTGAACAATGATCGTACATACCATAAAGCCACGAACATTTCGGGGAACACTGCCTTTACACGATGAGTGAGCCAGAAGAGTGGAACGCCACCCAAACACAGCAGCGCAGAATCGGAAACTGCGGCCCAGATTCCCGGGAGCGTCATTATATCCATCGTAATTACAATCCTTTCGCCAAGCCTCAATCGTCCTGATCCTTTCACCAGAGTCTGCCTCGCTGCTCATCGCAGATTTTCTTCGTTTCGACTGCAATCGCGTTAATCAGCTATCGGGTGGTTGCGTCGGGGCAATTAGCAAAAATTAAACGCCCCAAAAGCCAAACGCGGATAGCTTGCGTGCTCCCGACGCGGGACGGCCTGCTGCCATCGACACTTGAAAACGTAGCTGCATTCCGAATTTAGCCCTGGAAACAGCGACAGTAGCTCGCGCAGCAGACTAATTGCATCTTGAACCTTTCTCTTCTGAAATCAGGCAGCGATTGAAAACGTTTCGCGACAGGGTAGCATCCGTCAACTCATACGTGCCAGCAAAAAGTACGACCTGCCCTCGGTGTCTGACATCATTGGATTGAACAATGAGCGTCGACACGCTCAAGCCGAACTGCAGGAAGAGAGACGGAACAGTCCAAGGTAAGAGATTGGACAAGGAAAGAAAAACTTGGTCGCGCCCCGATATCGGATGTGAGCGGAGCCGATTTTTCCAGCCACGACATCGGAGACCGCCGGGCTAGTCTGCCAATCAGAACTCCCATTCGCCGCGTCGTCATGTATTCTAGAAATTTCGGGTCGATTCTCCACTCACGCAGAACTTGTAATGCAGACTTGCAGAATGTCGGAACAGAATCGGGATACATGAGTGCCTGCGCTCGGGGTGACCTTCCAAAATAACTGAGCACTAATGTTTCAGAGCTTCTCCGATCGTGGGGAGTCTCGGGACCTCGATGACATTGGATCTGCCAAAAATCATTCCATGCATCATCAGTATCGACACAGTAGCCAGTCGCCGAGGGTCTCTAGATAGCGAGCACGGCCCCTCGTCCAGGTAGGCGGATCTTCGGATACTTTCGAAATTTCTATTTTTTCTTCCCGAGAACTACCTTCTTCCAACCTCCATCTTTCAATCCATCCAATCAACCAACCAACCTACAACCAACCATCTTTCCAACAATCCAACCATTCGCCAATCAGTCAGTCAATCCAAGCGACCGCCGAGAAAGCCGAGCGCAGCCCACACTCGATCGATTGATCGTCAGAGAGTCGGCTGAAAAGCGAAACATTCAATCAAAGAATTTCCTCGAACAAATAATTCCTCGATCGTCGGTGCCTTTGTTGACTTCGACGACGTCGAACATCTGGTGAGGATCTGTCCCCACAATAGCTCCTCAACGTCCCCCACCCTCGACCTGACCCTTTCTGAACCTTTCTACCCGAAATCTTCTCGTAGAAATTTTCAATCCCGGCTTTACTTTCAATCACGTTCGCCCAATGTTCCGGCACCGTGTCACCGCTCGTGCACAGCTCACAACGAATAAGTTTGCACCATCAAACCGGCGACGTGTTCCGCTGCATCTGTGCCCGATGATTTGTCGCTCCTTTCCGAATCGAAAAGTGACATCTTCCTTGACTTGTTCGTCCGATTGTTTCGTCACAGACGAGCGCTCGTTGTCTGAGAATATTCCGTGTCTGTTTGTGTCGACATGCGTATGTATGTATGTATGTGTGTGTGTGTGTGTGTGTGTGTGTACGTGTTTGTACCGGTTCTCGTCCCTGGGGGTGATTGTCCACCCGTAATCGTCCCGTGTTTGCAAGCGCCTGTACGAGTGCGTGACAAGAAACAATCGTCGACTTGTCAAGCGTGTTCGCCTTTTGTTCAATTCACAGCGAATGCCAACTTTTCCATTCCAGTGAGCACCACCATCAGGTGAGCTATCCCATCTGGAGTTCGGGGGACTTCGAGCTGAGCGCGACGAGCGGCGAGTCGAGCGCCGCCGGATTCTTGGCGTGTACGATGCATTTGCCTCCTGAAGCGAGTCGAGACTTCTCTCGGAAGCTACCGTCCAGTGATCATTTAAGTGCCTTAGCAAGCGCCGAGTCGATACCAGTTGGAGGCGCAAAAGTCAAACCTGTGCGAACAAAAAGTTGTTACGCCTTCGGGTCCAAGGATCGGGCCGAGGGCGGCGACGAGACTCGAGGCGGAGGGAGTCGTCTCCTGCAGAGCATCAAGGAGCGTCTATTCGACAAAAGTGCATTCCTTGCCAAATTATTTCGACGATGAATCTTACTTGCGATCATGTCGCGGGGCCCGTTCCCGCTCGCTCGATTCCGACCTCTTGGATCAATCACCGCACCCAAACATCAACGTCAGCCCATGCCATGAGATCAACGTGATATAGTGATCATTGAAATTTCATCAAAATAATATTTGCATAATCATATCGAACGAATATCCACAGTGTTGAATATAATGTTTGGAATCGTAACAGACGATAAAGGTTCGGAACTCATGAAGTAAACATTTGTCGGGTTCTGAAATATTTGATTTCGTGTGTCATCTTTGCGTCGGAGTAAGTTCACCGAGTTAATATAGCGCGTCCTAGAAGTGAACCATACACGAATCCTGGGAGCTGTAAGAGGTTCGACCGTGCTCGGAAGTCATGGAAAGTTCTCGCCTAAGTGAACTCTATCGGTTCGCTCTCAATTCCTACAGGTTCAGCTGACCGGGACCTCGGGGAACTTTGATCTCGTCGAAAAGTCTCACATTTCTCGCCTCGAGTTCGGTCTTTCTGCCTGCCGTGATGCTTGAGAACTTCTGGAGGACGATCACGTTAACAGTTCCGTCTGAGTGTTCCCAGGATCTGTTTCGGTTTTTTTTTGACTCAAATCTGGATTCTTCTGGAAATCTGGATCGGGACAAACAACCAGGGCTCGGGTACGCGTGAGCTGTTGGTGCGAATTTTCAGATCACGGAAGTTAGTGAGAAGCACGAGAAAGAGTGTGTTCAGAAACTCAAAATAGTGAAGAGCATGAGTAAAGTCGTCGCCGCTACAACTGACCTCAATGGTGAGGAAGGGAAGCTCTCGAATCGTAGACCCCCGCGTTAGAGCTGTCGATGGACCATGTTTTGAGAAATGTCGAGGTTCGAGAGCCGACGGTACTTACCGAGTGTAAAAGCCAATATTTCTCCGCTCTCCCGTGACGAGCGAAGATATTACGCTCATTATAATCTTATTAGAGACCTTATTTTATAGCTCGCTGCTCTATCGTCGGCTCCCAATGCATTCCTCCGGCACGGCTTCCCGTCTCCCGTCATATCGAGCAGGACATTGTTGATGACGAGCAGATATCGGGAAGATTTCATCACGGCCGCAACCAGATCGCGGATCGCTCTGCCGAGAAAGTGTCGCAAAGGGGTCGTAACGACGACAACGACGAAAGCATGGTTTCCCTTTGATGAGACGCTATTGATATTCTGGTATTTCATTCAAGCACGTCGTCATGAGTTATTTCAGTTGCTCGATAATACAGTCTGAGAGTTCGGGCATTGGCATTATCCGTGGTTAGCATCGACGCTTCGACCACGCGCGTCGGTCTCACTTCATAAATATCAGCATTGTGACTAGCGAAAACTTTACGACCCGGCTGATGATGTCGACTTACCGCAGATCTAAGAAGATCGACGAATAAAGCCCGAATTCGAAACGGAATCGACCGCGAAACAGAAGTTTTGGCGTGGATGCTTCGATTCCGAGGAAGCTTTGAAACTTTTCAGTTTTGGTCGAACGAGTTTCGGCCAAAGGATTTTTTTCCGGTTCCTGGAAGGTAGACCTCTCAGAGGAACTTTTCTATCCGGGTGGTACGTCGGGCCTTACCGCTTCTCTCCCTGAGTTAGCTTCAATCCAAACGGAGCGTAAAGACGGAATTGACTGCGGCTGACGGTATGAAGGCCAGACGATCTACGTGACCTGAAATTCGGGAAGACCTCTCTCACCAAGAATTTCCAGAGATTGGAGTCAGGTATGGCCATTGTAACGAGCGCATAGACGAATGACTGAATCGACGCGCGGATATCGAGATGAACGACTGAGGATCCGAGAGTTCCTGATGGAGTAGGCCAGCGTCTACATATGCTGTTGCAAAAGTTTGAATCGTCATCCTCAGATCTGACAATGAGAGTGCACTACAGTTTGTCAGAACTTTCGGGGGAACTTTGGTGTCACACCCTTCCAGCGGGACGCAGGTTTGATTTATCGCAGAAGTACCGAGGCCTATCCTGTATGATTTTGAGACGTTAGTCTTCGCATAATTCGAGCTGCTTTCGAGAGGACTCAATTCGTTGTCGAGATCTACCCAGAGTAGATAGAGTTCCCCGGTGGCTTGCGTCGATATCCGGAATCCTGGCTTTCAAGGTTCTCTCAATCACCGATTAAATCACCGGGCCACATCATGGCTCAAATCCCGTGCATTGAATTTCAGTGAGTCTCTCAGAAAACCTGTGTAGATAACAGCACAATCCAATGGTTCTGAGTCAGATCGTTCTCCGTTGGTAGATATTCATTGGACAAAAGCTGACCAGTCGGTTGAGCGACTACCGCAGATTCGCCGGCTTCGTTCATCTTGTTAATCCTTTGGAGTTAAGCCTAGAATCGCCTTAGTTTGCCCTGTCATTGCTTGTCGGCGGACCGATCCGCTCGCCTGCCCTTCCGCCGCGCCGTTTGTCCGACCAACTATTCCTGACCTAAGCTCCTGACGGAAGCCAGGAGCCACCATCGCCGTCAGCTTCTGTTTCCAAACCATGAAAAACAAGGAAAGCTGCGAGCCACGCCGGAATTAATACTCGCCAACGGGATCCAAGCCACGCCACAAAGCAGCCAGCGGGCACACTCTTAGTGTTCCCATCACTGCCCCCCTCCCTACCCCCCATCCCGTGCCCCGTCCCCGTTCCCTTGGTACATAGAAAGGCCAGACTTAAGAATTCGCCTCGGGGCCAGTGTTGGCCTCCTAAAAATAGAAAGCCTACTCCTTGAGTGCCGGAATGCTGTCGTTGGTGGATTCGCCAGCTAACTCACTCGCTCGCTCGCTCGCTCACTAACACTCGTTGGGCTTCGTTCGGAACCGATGGCGCGTCTAATTAGAAACTCATTCTTAGTCAACGACTTACGATGCGTTCGCGATCTGCTGAGACCGACGCCCTGCCCGCGCTCATAAAAAGTTTCTCGCCTTAAGATGTCTGGGATCTTTTACGGCTTCACCTCGGAACATGTAAGAGATGCGTCAGGCTAGCGCAACTCGGTTAGCGAGCGAGCGAGCGAGTCACCAGGCTGAATTCCTGGCCCGCTCGCTCACTCGGTGGAAGGTACTTTGTCCGCGGCTAATGTAATATATAAACTCACTTCGGGCGCTACGTCCTCGTTCGTTCGCCGTAAATGGACCCCAAAAAGAACTTCACCGAGAAAGTCTTCGAGACGATCTTGTCGGAACGTTCGAGTCCAATAGAGCATTGCACCTATTGCGCAAAGGGGATAGGCGCCGTCTTGAATCCTTTGGATCCCGAGAGGGAGATTATAATCATTTGAAGAGGAGGCTCATCATTGACCGGAACGCGCGTCCTTCAGATTCCAGAGCCGCAATCATGATCTCAAACATCCCAACCTCCTCAACGACGCGCAAACCGCATTCGTTCGCGGTTGAGGTTTGCAGGTAATCGGATGGTCACTCGACGGAGTTCTGCTTGCGACGATCGACTCATTACGTGCCGGCACACGTCTCCTCTTGTGACAACATGGAATTAGTATGCATGACCGAGACATGTTGACTTAGGTAAACAAACGATGGCAATGGTAAGGCTACGACGGCATGCCCGCGCCTCGTTGCACGAGATGCGATCCAGATAATTGCCCTAGGTCACGTAAAATATTGGCCACATCGGGACCCACGTCGAATCACTGCCGTGCCCAGAGACGACGCCTAAGCTTGAATAGAATCAAAACCTCGTACTTGGATGCGTATTGCTTCTTGAGACCACTGAATGGTCGAGCACCGCAGAATGGAAGCGAAAACACTTCATCGAAGATAGCCGTCTGTGGTCCCCAGTGTCGCCTATGCAATATCAACCAGATATGGACCCGACACAGGCGTCAAAATGAGCGATGACTTCCAGCTGTCAGCTTGGAACGAAGCACCGTGAATCCTAATCCCGAAAATGCTTTGTCTTCGCCCCATCTAGGGAACTGGTCATCGAATTTCACTCGAAAGGCGAGTACGGCTTTTTTTGTTCCATGGAACCGCATTATGTCATTCCATATCATCCTGTCACAGGCTTCCATCAATCCTGGCACAGCGCTCAGGAAGGATGTCGTTTTGTCTTTTCTCGCTTCAACCATCACCCGTGTCCTAATCTCCAAACAGTCACCCGAAATAGCGATTCCCATGCTTTCTGATTCTGGTTACTCTCAAATTTTGTACTTTGTCCGCGACAATGAAGGAGAAGCGTTGTGATTTCTCATCGTAAAATCATCCACATCTTCCAACACGGGCATGATTCTGTGTGACCAGCTCGAGTGAGTCAGGTATCGTATGGTAGCGGCATGTACATAGAACGTTGAGCCAATATTCATCTTGCGAAGCGGCGGCCTACCGAGAGCCAACCGTAATGATAGGGAAGCTGTCCGAGACAGGTGGACACTTTCTGCAGCAGCCGCTCAACAGCTGCTCGATGGGCAGCTGCCCTATGGCTCTAGCGAGATGTCTGCCTGTCAGGTCCAGCCGCGCCGCCGCCGTCCCTGCCTTTCTCCCTGCCGTCCATGAGTTTTGCCGGCACTAGTGAAACACTGATAAGAGGGTGCTTATCTTAAGAGCTAGGCAGTCGAGCAGGCGAGCGGGCGGGCCGGCCGGCAGTCAGCCATAATAACGATTCATTATAGCACAAAGGACGACGTCTTTTGGCGCGGAGATATACATATGTGCACACGTACACAAAACAAACGAGTTACCGAGCGTTGCACCGACCGACCGGTTGGTTGGTGGGCCAAACGGGAGAGCGAATGAACGAGCATAGGTGCATCGGTGCGAGTCCGCAAATAGAACTGGGCAACAAGGTGATGCAATTTGCGAGTCGGTCGGAGCATCTCCTGAGGACGGCCAGAACCGAGTGAATCAGAGAAACATTCTGTGAGCTGTGTGCCACCGGTCTTCGAGCGGCTTTCGGGGCGGTTGGGGGAGGCCTAGGGCACAAGGCTGGATGGGAGGACAAAGCGTCTTCGGAGGCGGCGGCTTGGATGGCTTCGGATGGCCTGGACCATTCTATTCAATACAATAAAGGCTTCGCATGAAGTCGCAGCATCGAGAGGAAAAGTAGGAGGAGGCCGAGGATGAGGAGGGACACCGCATGGGAAGCGAGTCACATTCTCGCAACCTAATGAGAAGACCACTAGGTCCTCGCCAGCCTGGCTTCTGGGACCAGAGAATAGCAAGACATCTGATGAGGCATTCTATCAGGTTCCTATTGTGTGTGGAAAGCAACCGCTTCACCGCCGCCACTTCAGCCAGCTGCTGCAATCTGCTTCTCACATAGACGTGCAGCATACCCCTCCCGCTGCACCTGCAGATGTTCTCGATAGACGTCAAAGAGCAACTGCAATCGCCAGCTGCACAAAAACAAGAGGACGATCAGATGAACTTTGGTGGAGAATCATAGCCACCCCGACGGCATTCGACAGGGTGACTTGGGGTCACTTGTTTGGAGCTGTCGTGCCGAGCGCCTGCGGGTTGGGGAATCGCCGGGAGCGAGGGTTCTTCGGTCACTCAAGTTGTTTCCCGCTTTCGAGACATCGCGTGACATGGTGACGCGTCTTATTTTAGTTACGCGTCACCCACCGAGACTGGCAACCAATCTAATTGGAAACCCGATTCCGAAAGTCGGACGCGTTCATCAGTGGTCGTCGCTCGGCATTCGACTATTCTGAGCTCGCTCGACGGACTCTGGTGATCGGAAAGGCACGAATCCAGTTTGACAACATCTCTTGGTTTGAGGAAGCGGTTTCGCAACGCTCGCACACTGGGGTCGCAAGGAGGATTACTTCTAATAATCCAAACCCAGAGAACGGCCACGACCTCGGAACCCTGGATTCCTTGATTTTTCCCCAAGAACTTCGAATCGTATTTGTGTGGAAATCCCGCGGAACGGATCGTGACCGACAAAATCCTCGGTGAATGAAGTGCCTGGCAAACGTGACGAAGTAAAAAACGTGACCAGAATCTCCGCTCATGACTGCGAGAGTCCATTCTGGAATAGTTGGGCCCGACACTCGCATGAACAGCGTCGGTACCAGACAGATGCAGGCAAATAGGAGTACATTCGCGGCGGAGGTGAATTACGCAGACGTCCATTCTCTCAACAGCGGTCCGAACTGCGGTGCAGACAACGACGACGCGCATCAGTGTCGTGGACATGAAATGTTAACGACCTGAACGACGAGGGCACATCACACGCTAAAATACAACGGCGGCGCCTTGCCCATGTTCGTCTAACGCGGATGAACCGTCAGGAACGAGAGTTCATAGAGTATTCCCTAATCCTATCACCGATGATCGAACGTCGATGAACTGAAAGCGGCTGCATGCTGCCAAGAGCTCTGCGCAGATATCTTTCCGGAATGAGGGTATCCTAGGGAAGGGAAGCTTTTTAAACCATTTCCAGAACGTCCGGTTCATCAGGCCTGTCACGCGGGGATTCAGTCTCAGCCCGAGGTATCCCCTCGTCCACTACGTTCAATAAACTGCAATGGAAATCTGCACGTGAGCTGCGGACCGTGCAGGACACTCGCCGTGGCCCCGCCGGTCCCCATCTCGTTCCTCTGTCTTTCCCGGGTGGCGTCCTCAATCAAGAATTCAAGATACAAAACCTTGGATGCCATCGAGCGCATTAACGTGCTCTCGCTGAAAAGTTTCACCGAGAGGGCAAGATTAAGCCGCAGTAGGGGAGTTCCCCCTTTTTCCGACAGAGGTAGAGGGAGGCCTTGCTGGCGTCTCTAAACCCGAATCTGCTGCTCTTCACTCGAAAGCTTCCCCGAACGTTCCCATAATTGTGATCTGCAGACCCTACTCCGAAACGGAGAACGTGGTTTTGTGTGCGTCCACCAACGAGCTGATCATCTCGAGCGAGTCGGATGTTCCTGAAATGCCCTAGGGCAGAAAATACTTCGCGGGTGCCGGATTCGGACTCGTTGCTCCCGTGGCCGGCATGCTGGGGCGTCGATTTCTCCCGGAATTGAAGAGCTGCGCAAATCCCAAATCCAGAACGTCGTAATTCCATTTTTCCCAAAATTGGATGATTGCAGAAGAGTGTGAACCTCGAAGACCCGCATGTTTTTGGTTTTGGGATTTTCCCGCTTCCCATGTGTCCCCATCGGGAGCCACTGTCAAGATCCAAAACGTCGCAATCCCACCTCGAGGGTGCTCATTCAACATAGTTCTTGATGAAATCTTGAAGACGTTTATTGTCGGATTGACAAACCCAAACTATAGGTTCAATGTCAGTTTTCTGACAGTTTTTCGCGGTTTTCTCGACAGACGGAAAAGCGGAATAACGACGTTTTGGATCTGGGCACTCGTTCGCAACGAAAATAGAATCAGTTTTGCAATCGATGACCTCGGATAATGTCCAGGCCTTCGTGGAGCATGAAGATGCCGCTGATTATTTCTCACAATTGAACCGGTTTCATCGACCGACGGTAAGATCTTCCGTCGTAAATCTTGAGACATCCGATCGTGGGACAATACTACCTGGTTACTTTTCATCGAGTAATCCCCCGGTGACGAGTCTTGGAAGCGAGTTGCTTTGTGAATCGAACTCACGGCCCATTAAATCTGATGAAGTGTCGATCACGTGCTCAGCTCCGACAAAATAGATCGCTAGCCGCCCGCGCACCGGGGAACCTTTCAGCGCACTCAAAACATGCTCAGCACTTAAAACGCACTTCGGGACTCTGCGGCGAATGGGAGCGAGCGCGCGATCCATCGAAATGGGTCTTATTTCCATTCCAAACGAACTCGATCATCAATTGTCGCTCTGATTTTCTAGAAGAAGGTTTCGTCCTCTGCGGCCCTCAAGCTGTCAATCGGGGAGTTCATTCACAGTCGACGGTCTCGCTGTTGTCGCCATCGGCGGGCGTCGGCGAGGACGTCCTATGCCGCTTTCGTTCGATTCCTCGTCGATTCGCAAAGTATTCCAATGTTGTCGTTCAATGATGCTTGCGAACGGTTTCAGGGCCAGCTCTGCGCTCAGCTGTTCTGAGCAGAACAGAAACCTCCGTCGATCGGAAACGTCAGCCGTCCGAGGGACAAACTCGCTGTCTCACTCACTCAGTCAGCAAGAGCGATGGCGGCAGCACCAGCAAACCCGCCCCAAGTCGAAGCGAGAATTACGGGAACGGAAACTAAAAGAAGAATCGTCGGGTTTCGAGTGGTTTGTAATGCTGCTCCGGACGAAACTCGGAACGGAAGGAATGTACAACGAAGGCTGCTCTCTCGAGCGTTTCTCCATGGTCGATTTTCAGAACGGATTCGATGCACCTCGCTCCCCCTAAAAATAGGCAAGAGATGATTCGATGCCGGGACTAGATGCTGATCGAATTCATATGAGACTTATTGAATTATTCATTTGTTCTCCGTTGGGAGCGGATCCGTGCAACCGAAGCAACGACTGATTTAGACTCAGATTTGAGCGAGGGCGGCGTTTTCGAAATTCAGGAATCGACGTCGAAAGTGGGATTGAATGACCTCTTCGTCTCCGGCTGGACAAAAACAAGATTACAACATCATCGGCGTCGCCGTCTGCGCTATTTTGACGCAGAACAACGCATGATTAATCCCTAGTTCTGGCTCAAGCACAGGGTCGTAGTTGTACAAGCGATGGATGGAATAGACGAACATATAGCACAATAAATTCTTCCACGGAACGGATTGCGAGCGACAGCTGGACTCACTACGTGTGCGCGTTCTACAATACATGGTGACATATTATGCCCTGAACATGACATGGGCTCTATTATAGCTCTGGATCCTAGATTTTGCGGTGCCCGAATCGAGTCGGAATCCGGAACAATCAGCAGTCTTCTTTGAGGTTTCCAGCGATCCCGGATTCCGAAACCTCCGGAAGCTGTTCTTGATCAGAAGTAGTGCCTTGAGTTCACGACATCGAAAGAAGAAGTGATCTCCTATAGAATCCACGCCAGATCCTCATGGGGTGGATGAGTTTCCCGAGAGAAAATCAAAAAGCTGAGAATCCCGATGTTCGGACAGACGTGGTCCAAGACCACGAAACACCGGGCTATCGAGAGAAGAACGAGAGGACACAATGAGATGAAGAGATAGGTAGAGCACGCGGGGACGTTCCTGTTTTCATTGAACCGTGTCGAGCCGCATCCGTTCTGCGAACAACCCATCGCCGAAAACCTTGCACGACAGTTTGCCGAGGATCAGCTTTGGATGACCCAAATAAACATTACCGGCTGAACGTAATTCGGATGGAATTGCATTTGTCAGTGCACTGGTCACTCGCTGGCCGGCTGTTCTGATTCCACGGAGCGGGTTTGTTTACGACATCGTCCTCTATTAGCTTGTGAAACCGCGTAGCACCATAAGCCGCTTTACCACTTGGTAGGAGTCTTCCTCTCTCCGCCTCTCTCTCTCTCGCTCAATCCCCGACTGCAGGTCTTTGCTTTTCTCTCTAACAGGCTTCGCAACCGGGCACGTGCTCTGCGAACGTGCCGGTCCGAGGCCGTAGAACGTTATCAACGCCGCTCGGCTCGGAACTGAAACTTCACGTTTGCACGTCCGCGGACGGACAGTTGCATTGGTATTCAGAGTTTCGCGGGAGTGCCTGAAAAGTGGACACGACACCGCATGTCCAAGCTCTGCGACCGAGTCACAACAAAGCCAGACTCGACCCGATGGAGCGTAGCTCTTCCAGCTCGGTTGAGACCAATGGTTCCCCACCTATTTTGCCTTGTGGCCCCCGTGATTACTCCGCGCGCCTGAGATGCTGCCACCACAATCCACAGCAATTCTGGCTTTGAGATAGCACAGCGGACGTTTTTGGAAAAGTTGCCGGCATCCTCAAACCCTCCCGAGCGTCCAAGATGACTCCACTCAACCAAAGAGTCTAAGATGATGAGCTGCTTCTGGGAACGTACGGTATGTCGTTGATGGCATGTTCTAAGAAGTGGCAAGAACTTAGCTCCCGCTACGACCATAAGTCCTGCCTCATCCGGTGCTTATTCGCAGTCAGTTCAGGGATTTTCCCTTTGTTCCGTTGAATGGTGAAAGAGAAAAACACGAACGAAAGCAGGTGAGGATCCACTCGAAGATCAGGGGAGCCGATTGAATTGAAACAATGAGAGCCTGGTCCCGTCTGCAGATCCCAGACGGCAGAGATTGTAAAACGGAGTCGAGATTGCCTGTCTGACGTACACAAGGTCTGAGGAGGAGATGAGATTCAAAGACTTCGAGCCTGGTCCGGATGTCCTGCTCGCCTGGTTGCCTGGTTGTGGCAACTGTTGTGTGCTGTGCTCGTTGCATGCCAGAGTAGATGCGGCTCTTCAACGCAGCCAGGCAGGCACGCAGGAAGGCAGGAAGGAAGGAAAGCGGGCTGGCAGACTGCGGTTGGATTCCCGCTCGGTTGGTCGCTTCGGTGAAAGACTAGTTTTAAAGCAGCCGACGGAAAGGGAAGAGGAAAAAGCGAGGGATAGAGGCAGAGAGTTGTGTCAAGTTGACGCCGCGGGCAAGACGCGCAATTAGGGACAAAAGAAGATTTGGCGTCTCCGAATGAGGGGCCCGGCGTACGATGCTGCAAAAATCACTTTGGCCAGACATCAGCGAGCCGAGCGTTCGAGCGACAACTCCCCAAGATGTGGCCACGACTTGCCTTGACGAGCTTGTCCGAAAACCGGCGGTGGGTGGATGCGCGAGGAGGAAACCAATACCTCATTGGCGACATTGCCAGAGCGGAACCAGCGAAATCAAACTGCGAGGAGAATCCCATTGATCGTTCAGCTCACCGGGAGCAAGCGCAGGTTGTCGTTGATCCATAGAATCAATGAAAGATTATCTCATGGGACGAAAACAATGAGGCATCCGATGAGTGACATATCGTCCGAACGCATCTCCTCAGGAACACGAGGAATCATTCCCAACATTCTGCATGCTTTTCCCGGGGAAATGATTACTGACTGAGTGGGGAACAAACCGTTCTCACAATACTGGAGATGTACCGCGAAAAGTCACGTCCTATAGCTCTTCATCAGAGGGGTGCTCCCACAACCAATCTGAGATGTTCGTCACGGAATAATGAGGTCGTGCCCTTCCAGTTTTTCCCTTGGCAAGAAAACCCTTCAGATCCAATCGGAACCCTCTCGACGAATGCGAAGGATCTCAATCGCGTCACCGCAGACTCCCGTAACGAATATGAAGTCGGTGGGGGACAGGAGTATCGGAAGAGCTTTGATCGAACCGCATCCTCTCGAAAACTAACTAGTGGAGTGAACTCACCTGAATCTGCGAATCGAAAATCTGCGAATCGGGGAAAACTGAGTGTGTACGATGTCACTGTTCCTAACGCAAATTTCCGAGGGTTTTCAAAAAATGAAGAACATCTGCCTGCGGACCAATCGCTTGAAGCCTGAAGCGTCCCGGGACAACAAAACTGCTCAGCTTGGTTCAAATTAAGGTCGGAGGAGAGACAGTGAGCAAGAGACTTGAGAAAGGTCAAAGAATCTTACCCAAGGGATTCACGATGATGAAGATTCATCGAGGACATTGGGATCTCGGCACGTCAGCGCATCAGATCACATGACTCCAGGCACAAGGATCGCCCATCCTCAATGAAATGTCGTATATGAATTGAGTGGAGTGAGCTCTGTCTGGGTCGAAGTTCGACCGCGTTCCCCTAGAAGGGGAAGGATACGGACGGAAACACCCTCGAGGAATCCTCATAAAACGGAGACTTCTAGACTAACGCTTCTTCGTCGCTCAAATGTTTGACATAGGTTGAGACTTGACTCTACACACTCGGCTGATTCTGTCGGTTTATCGCTGCTTGATTCAACGATTTCTCGAATATTGACCGTCATTCAATGAGAATGCCCGAAAAATAGACGAAGAGGAATTTTAGGCTATTTCCAGGAACCAAGAACGCTATACATTCTCGCCCTAGATTACACAAAGATTGCGACGGAATCGATCTTAAAACCAACAAAACAGGCATCGAGAATGATCTTCGACCGAAGGCATTTCCGACATTTTCGCAAGGAACGACGCGAACCTCCGTTCCAAAAAATACCGTGGCTCATACGATCCCAGAAGTAGTAAAGCCTGTGAGGAAAGGGCGAACCCTGTTCCGGGGGCGGGACGACTTTCATGTTCAGCAAGATTATAAAATATTTGCTGAATAGAAAAGGCCGATGTCGAATTGGTCTTCAATCATGACCGAGCAAAGAACCTGCTAGCGGTTCATATCCCTTCCGGAGGTCTTCGCTCCCGCGCTCGTCTCGGCCGTCTTCCCTGTGGAACAGCCGAGTGAATGGAAGTTGAAATATGGCCCCGATCAGATCGGGGTCTTTGAGGAGACCTGCAAGCTTCCGAGACAGGACAAGCCTGTCAAAAAAGGATGGGTAGCATTCCCGAGCTACTATCCCGACCCAAAGCCGTCGTTCAGTCGGCCCTTCGTCTTTCAGTCTGCGAAACTTCGGAACACTTTCGCTCTCGGTAACAGGTGTTGACGCTTCTTGCAGGTGTCTTGTCAGCAGGAAAAAACCTTCTGCGGCGCTTCTTCTTTGCCGCAATATATTCATGAGCACAGGCCGCCCTCGGGAATAATTGCCTCGCTTGCTCCCAGCGTTTGTTCCAATTACATATTGGAAGCTAACCCTGGAGATCCTGGCTGAGCGACGATCAACATTCGGGGTCTTTCGGGTTGGAGTGTCATGAACCACCTGTTTCCATGCTTCAGATGAATTCGCCTAGGAGCCATATCCGGTCGACGTCGTCACCGCGATACCCATTGGGTTTTAGGCCAGGAATGACGATTAGCTCTGCAGGAAGCGGGAACAACGACGTATCCCGTTGCCGAAATGGGAGCATCGTTAGGTTCGCAACGTGTGCCTCCTCTAGAGTCTCTTTCCCGGAAAGCACACCATAGATGTTTCTTTTCGCTCAAAACAACCGTGGTATTTTCGGATCACGCTGGAGAAAGCTTGAACGCCAACAAAAGTGTATCGCATGACCGGCCATGATGGAGGAGAGGGATGGCGAATCAAGTTTTCAGGATCTACATTTTGAACGAACGGCAGCGCAGGAGTTATGTATCCTCGTCCAAAGACGCTTGGGCATTCACGATTTCCCGGAGTTCATTTCCTCCGGAATCCTCGTCTCTGAATGCCAGACTGTTTCCGTGCGCTTGTTGATCTGCCGAGATGAGTCGCTCGCATTCAATGCGCATTAAATCCTCATGTCTCTTTGAACAAAAACTGCTTTGACTAGACTTCTGCTTGATTTGACGCAGGTTCAAGACATCTGAAGGGACTCGAGCTCAATGCAGTATGGACGAAGTATGGAAACCTAGTTGAACTCTCTTGAAGGGGTTTCCTCAAGCCTAACCATGGAGCGCGATGAATAGATTCTCATGATTCTCTCCAAGAATAGGTTGATTCAAACGTATGGTCGGCTGTGAACTTCGTTCCCTCAGCTTCCATACGTCGGTGCCTGTGACCGCTCTGCAATCAAAACTCGGGAGCGCGGCTAGGAACGAAATTTGACAACTTCTCGATTCTCCAATCAATGTTCTTCGTGTCGTCGCTTCGTCGACAGGACATTTTTGGTTTCAACTTTCAGTCCCGCTCGGGGGACTGAAATTATTTTTCAATCGACTCCTCGATCGAGTTCCCCTTTGCAAGTAGGGTGACTGGGGGCTTTTGCGGATTCTCTCACCTGTCCCTAGAAAATCAGTGGAAAATTGAAGGCTCCAAAACAATGGAATACGGTCAACACGGCCATCACAAGTTTTCACTCCAGCAGAGACACCCTAACAACCCCGGCAGAACTTGCCAACACTCTCAGTCCCCCGTTCGCTCAACGCGAATCGTCGGGGTTGTGCCCTAGAGTGTTCTCGAGAAAAAAACCGTTTGAATGCTTTCATCTCAATATCGAATCTAATCAAGGGAGAACAAACAGCCTTCCTGATCCCTGAACCCGTGAATCCTTTGTCAAGGTCATGTCAACACATCGGCACGCAGCTGGAGACGAGTTCTATGCCGAAAAAAAGGCAACCTCGAATATCGATCGGATTATGTCTCGCATTGGAAGGCTCGCAGTTTCGGAACGATTAGAGCATCTGAGAGGAACTCCAAGGACGACAGTCCTATCGCAGGGATTTTGCGGAAAGCGCTGCGTAGCAAAATTCTAATTGCCAATCCTGTGTCGATCAAACTTTCTCATTAATTTCGAGCTCGAGCCAGCGACGGCTCCCCGCACTCGAGAACCCTTACTCAAGTTGTCGACTCTCGACGAGACTCGATTCGCTGATTGGGTTATCCTGGCCGGCTTTCGCGTGCGACATCTCTGCGAAGTTTGGCGGGAGCTGCCATCAGAAGTTTCGTCGCTGCCTGACGAAACCGAGATGGTCGTAGTCGGTGAGGAACAGCTTTGTAGAATACCGAGTATGTGCCTGGAATCCGCTGTCGAGCGATTCGAAAAGGAGCCTCCGATGAGGATTCCGCTAGGCCGACGGAGGTGACGGAGGAAGAGAAGTCACGACCAGCGTTGTGTACTATGTACTTCAAACGCAGCCGGTATGAGGCACGGACTAGAACTGGAGTGCGGTGCGCCAACAGGAGACGGTCGTCCTACTACTTCTCGGCCGGCAGTAAAGATCTGGAACCGGGCGAGCTGGCTTGCTGGATTGAAATCGTAAATTCTCGTCGCGTTTTCGTTTTACCATTTAGGAGCCTTAAGAGCTTTAAGAGTGCTTTTTGTTGGCGGATCGTCTGAGGCGATAGTCCATCCTATCCGGGCCAAGGTCTGCGTGCCAGACCGGTCGCAACGGTGAACATCTGACGCGCATGTGCAGTGAAAAGTCAGCTTCGAAACTTTCCGAACCTGATACGACCCATGGAATAAATCGCTCCGAAAAAAAAACAGATCTCGAGCAGCATAGATAGCTGCTCCGGCTCCACGAGAACGAAATGGAGGAACCTGCTTCGAGGTCTTCTGGAATCGGCGATTACTTTCGATTGTTGAACCTGTTCCTTTGTGAAGAGCTGCGTCCCTGTTGGCGTTCGCGTCCTCCAATATATTGGGGTCGCCGAGTCTCAAAAAGATGTTCCATTTCGTCTTCGGGATTTTTCGCAGGTTTCCAATTTTCGTTCTCGAATACAGAGGATTTACCTCCTCGTATTTCAAAATTCGTATTCGAACACCAGTCTGTAAGAATCAGTGCTTGGGGACCACGTTCCCAGTCCTGTTATGAATCGACATTCAACATCGGAGTTTTTGACTGGGTGTTCAGAGAACGAAGAGAACTGACGAGACGGCTGCGGACTCGATATCCCACACTGGTTTTCGATTCGGCCGTGGAGGTAATATTCGATTCGACGGAATTCGCCGACGACGGACCACGAGCGGCTGTGAGCTGTTTAAGCTCTTTTCATGTAAATGCGTTCTTATTTATGTTAATGCAATGTGTGACCCGTGGCAGGCGCGGGTTTTCCTTGAGATTCGAGGGTCGCGTAGAGCTTACAGCGTTGACACGACCAAAGACGAATCGGGTGGATAGCGCGTCACCGGAAAAAAACTTTTTTGTTATCAGGCCAAGTGAGCTCAAGAATCGAAATATCGGAATCAGTCGACATTGGTAGGGTTTCGGCTGAGCGAAATCTCGCCGAGAAGATTTTCCTGAGCAGAAAGTCCACAGGAAAGTTAATCAATGACGGTAGGTTCCGATACGGAAATCGATTCCTATTCTCGCTGACTTCCTCTGCACTGTGTTGGGAAGTCACACGATATATGTTTTCGGAGAGTTCCGTTGATCTCAGCGTAACGCAATCCGAGAATTTCCAAGAATTCCGCGGCATAAGCGCAGTTTCAGGCACTTGAAAACCTCTCTCCACTACCACCTCCTTTCATCGTCCTTTTTTCGGAGTATTGGGCTCAAGAGGAAAGCTCTGGAAAACCTGAGAAGATAAATGGGCTCCCAAAACGTCACTTTTGCTCAGCTCCGGAGTTTTCGTTACGTCGAGTGAGGTCTGTTGGTGCTGGGAGCGTTCCGAGTTCATGGTAGACCATTATGACGCTCATGGCGGAAAATCACGGAGCTAGTTGTTTATAAGCGTGCCTGTCACGCCATGAGCAACGAATCGACATCGCGGGCGGATGGAGCCAAGCGTACCCGTTCCCTGAGATTTAGGCTTCCAACCAATTATCTGATGTTGTTGTTTTGAAAATGGGGTTCGCGTGCCCCCAGGCTGCGCGAAACCATGCGCAGAAGGTTGTCCCCGAGGCAGACGGGCACGGGGAGCGCAAGAGTCAGGAAACTCTTGCGATCGGGCGACTTCAATTGCGGGACGACGCGACGTAAGATTTTTCTTCCATTTGAAGCGGTCCTGCGGTGTGAAATCTTCGCGCGGCAAACGACGCGACGTTGGAGCAATCGCACACAGAAAGGACCACTGCCCAGAAAAGTCGGGCAAACACTCCATGTTGTTAGTGTAGTAGTATCTCGAAAGACCTCTTGAAAAGTGCTTCAGACTCTTTTGTTTGCGATTCCTTCCCCACACTTGCCTCTGCAAACAAGTTGGAAACATTTGAAAACATGAGAGCTCCGCTGGCCCAGCTTTGGGCGTTCCTCGAACGGTCCGAAAAAAGGAGAAGCCTTTCGTAGAGGAAGGTTGACAGCTTCCGAAGGCTGAAACTCTTGAGTGAGTACTTGTGGACTTTCGAGAACACTCAAATCATAGGAGTCAGAGACCAGGGGGATGAATGCTCCGAAAATACTGCCGCAGGACTGGTCGAGTGAGTGCCGAAGTGAATCTTTCGATTCGTCCGATTACGCTCCGAAACCGTGCTTTCAACAAAAATCGTCATCCTATTGTCGGATGGTACAAATCATATTGCGAAACTCCTGTGCCAGGATCTGTGTGCGAGAGATAAAGAGGATGGGATCGAATATGAGTGGCCAAGTCGACCTGAGCTAGAACATGGACGGCAGTCTGTTCGAAGCGCGCGGCCACATAGGATCCATTGAAGACACGGGGCGGTACTGTTCACGAAAGAAAAAAGACGACGAAAAGTAAGAGCTCGAGTTGAGTGAGCTCGGTGTCCCTTTGCTCGGCCTTGAAGTGCTGCTGAATGCCTTCCTGCGCTCCGTCCGCATTCCTGAGCCTGAGCTCGTCGTCCTCGCTCGCCTCGCTCGTCTCCGGTCATCCTCGCTTTCAATACGAACTTGGAAAGTAGTCTTCAATTATCGCTTGATCTCTCTCAATGGGGCCCCGGATCGCTGCGTTCGTGCCTAGAATGAGTCGAATCGTTCGTCGCATGGACAGATCAACGTTTAGGCTACATGGATAAAACTCCGAGTTCGCGCTTCGGAAGTGTCGCGTCGCATGAACAAAGCAATCCTTCCTTGAACCAGATGGATGGGAATTCGGGAAAGAAGAACGATTCGGAATTGAACTGGAAACAGAGGAGGAACAACAATTGCAAGAACAAGGAGCTCTTGTGGGGCTCCACGAAACTTTTCGTTCGAGTTTGTTCGTTCGAGACTCTTTTGTTAACTGCTTCCCCAGTGGAGCTCCCGCTTTTCCTCGCTGAATGCGTCTCGAATTCATTCACTAAATCGGATACGTCATCGATCACTCTGGAATGGGATCTACTCGACCGGTGTGGATGATTTCACGAGGACAATCAGGTCAACACATGGACATACGGGATATTTTGGCTTGTAGTCTGCGGCGAAGGTAGACGCAATTCTTGTCAACTGACTCGAAGTCAACTCCGGCTCCGAAACCCGATCCGAGATCGGAACCAATAATGAAGAACTCCGCACAAGAGCCCGAACCATCTCCGAGGCGCTGAGTTAAGGCTTCACGGTCAATCGACGCTGACCTTTTGAATCATCAGGACGTCCGACAGTCTGTCCGAATATGAATGGCTGCCCTCATTATCGTCCTCCGCGCTAACTTTCAGCGATGATCGACTCGAGTTTCACAGCCCTCACCGGCTCATGAACTCTACACCACAATGGACCTACGAGAACCAGCAGCTCAACGACTTCTCCAGCACCTTTGACCCTTGCTGCTGAAACAGTAGGAGTCATCGAGAGGCACGAAGTTCGTGAAATAAGTTCTGTCTGATCGAGCTTTGTGGAGGACTCGAAGGAAACTGAGTTTGGAGACCGATTCGAGCAGAAAAGAACGATTCCCGATATGGACATTTGGGGAGCGGAGGCTTAATAGCAACCGCCGGCAAACCCCGTTTCTGACGATTGAAGTTTTCCTCTTTAAAAAAATTGTGTTCCCACCGGTAATGAAACACTAGAGGAAGAAGTAAATCCTCTAACCCCCAGGATCTCTGAACCGTGAGCTTTCGACTTCGAGCCGCGTCTCCTGTGGCGTCGGAAGTGTAGTATTGGATCATTGCAATAGTTCCCGTCCCCTCAAACCTCCAGTCAATCAAATGAAGGAAGGGGTGGAAACCCTTGAAGTGACCTTATACTCGAACGCTCATGCATTTTACAGCGACCCCGACTCGGGAAGTCGGCGCCGCCCCCGTACCTGCCACCGGATCCCCACAATTTCGACATCGGAGTCTGTTTGGCGTTCGGGTCTCCTGGGAGACGGAAGGAACAAAAGCGTCAGCCGCTTTTGGGATCCGCACCTCTGTGCAATCCCCGCGGAAATCAAACATCTTAGAGAGCAAGCCACCAACCCTTCCCTCCACCAACTCGGTCCTGCTCAGTTCGACGCTGCAAACCACTTCCATCGTCATCGGTGGAGGCGCTCATGAAGAAAGTTTCCTCATTGAGAACTCAGCTTCCGAGGACCATGGAAGGCCAGAACGTCATGAACTCTCTCAGCGTGTTGAGCATTGCTTTCTGCCCTTGGCGACGACGTACTCATCCAGCCGGAGGCAACGCTTTCCTTCGCCGAAATTCGGGAAAGAGCCCGTCGACCTAGCAAGAGCCGATTCGCCAGCTGAGCAGACGGGGGAGTTACTACCGTCGCGAGCGTTAGCTCGTGTCGATACACCTGATTGATTCAGAAATCGCTTGCCAGCCAGTCAGTCAAGCGAGCGACCAGTACTCACTGAGTCAGCCCGCGCGGCCGAGTTGCTGAGCCGCAAGGTACCAAGGAAGCTATTAGCCAATTCATTATCGCCCGAGTACCACCATCACTGGTCGTGGTTCTCGTACCCAAAACCAGCTCACGCAGCGATCGAGTGAACACTATTCCACCTCATGGCCGAATGAATGTCTAATCGCGCGGTGCCACTCCTCGAGTACGGCCGGGTCCCCCAAGACCGGGAGTCGGAACTCTCGGGAAGAGGTTCACCTGTAGCTCCCACCTTCCTTCTCGGAATTGGGTTGGGGTTTCTGGGGTTCGCGAATGCGTTCCCTGTGTTTCTCTCACGAAGATTGCGGACACGGCGAATAGGGCCGGCCAACGATCGCGAAACCCCATCTCTAGGTCGGATGCACTACCGAAAATGAGCAAGAGTGCTATTGGAATTCCAGCACAAGAGGCCCGGAATCAGGAGATTCAAGCGATTGGCGAACAGGTCCCACTTGATCCCAAAAGCCTGCTTCGACGGAATAGGATTACGAAGTCTCGCCGGGGAAACGCGCTATCGAATTCAAAAAAAGGCGCGGCTCTCGGATTTCCACGCTTCGGAGAGTGAAGTCTGTCTCGGCTTTCGCTCGGTACTTGAGCTATGCAGCCGAAGTCTCGGAAGTGGAACATGAGCGGTTGGAAACTCATATAGTTCATTGATCTCGTCGTTTTTATTACCCCCTCACAACTCATCGTTTCCGCGATGAGGACGGATTGCGCAGCGTCGCGCCGTTAGGCTTGTTTGAAACAAGTCTGATGTAGTTGCACATCGGTGACGACACACGGATGTCGACTCCGATGTTGAAATGAGGTGTCGTCTGAGCGTGCGTGCATCCGTCGATTCAAGTATGCAGAGTTTGGAGTTCGGGAGCACGATAGGTAGACCTTGTGCCTAGGACATCCGCGGACCCCTTGGCCAGCCCCCAACCCCCTCGTACGATCGTGGACGGCGAAGCTCGGACGTGTCGACAACAAATCTTAATTGTCGGTCTCGCCGACATCGCGAGTTTCACCCGCCGCATGAGTACGACAGTAGATTTCGATCTTTCGCTAGAATTCCAAAGGAGGTGGCGGCTGGCTAGGGCAAGCTCCATCGTTCCAGCGATACGACCCAATCTGTGACGAGAGAGGACTGAAAATTCATACTTCCGTTAATGGTGATCTCCAGGGTCTCGATGGGCGCGCGTGAGCTCCGCTCCGGTCGGCCACGTTCTTCGCGGCGGCGGCGGAAACCATTTATATGCGATAACGTTCTCGGCACTGCACGACTGTCTCAGGCCCGATAAGGGTCATTATTCTGAGCCGCCGTCTCCATTCGAGCTGCTCGTGCCACGAATCAAGAATCTAATTTGAATCGTCACAAAAGCAAACTCGAAACTGATACGACAGATAGGGTTTCCTCACACGGCCAACTCAATTCAATTGCCTGATATTCAGCCTTGAAGAAGCTCGTGCACATCGGAGACCTACGTTGAACTCAATCCTCGGATTTCCAAGAGCGAATACGCCAGTCCGTACTCGAATCGTGCCTGTCCGTAGCAGAGTTCCGATCGTCGACGTCGGTCTCCGCGGAGAATCTCGAGGTAATAAGGAACATCGAGAGCACTGTCGGAATGCCAGCGCTTCGGTTCTTGAAGCGGCGCAGACGAAACAAGTTTTGCGAAGCACTATAGACTAAACTGGTTTCCCGCTCCCACTTGAGTAGGAGGCGCCGACTTTCCCGTCGTAAACGGGATCGAAACATGTGGGGTCTCGCGGGGCAAGCGACAGGACTCTAATTTAATGTCTTCCGACCAGGAATTTCGAGTACAGACACTCCGGACGGATGTCTTTCCGGAGTATCGGCCACCTCTGAGCACTTATACCTCCTCGAGGCAAACAATCCAAGCCGTAGAACAAGTGCTCCCCAATCGAGTGCGTCCGGCTCTCTCGTGACACCTCGTCAACGGGTGTCCGAAGGAATATTCGACACCGCGTTCTCCATAAATCCGCGAGATACTTATCAACGCTGCCCGACAGGGCCTGCAGAACGTTCCGCTCCGGAGCTCGGCTAATTACTCGTTTGCATATAGAGTGCGACGCAGAATTCCAATCGCGCGCTCCGAAAATATGACTGACAGAGTATAGTGGATTCAAGCCACAAATTTAGCGTCGAATCCCGTCGATTGAATATAAAATCTCGATATGGATCTCCTGAGGGTTGTCATGAAGAGTATGTTTCTGATAGCGAACAGCGAGAAGCGGATTCCCTCGCACATTGTAAAGTCGGGATGATGAGCAATCCAGAATTCATGATTCTCGGTGGGGTCCTCCGGCGGCATAAGCTTTGGTTCTCCGCCACGCGAATCTCATCTCTCCCTTCGAACAGAATACGCTCGCAGATTTGACTCCCATCCAGGTCGAGTTCGAATATTGTGAATGATGAAGTACTCGATAAGCTATCTGGTGCGCGAGCGGCGCGGCGAGGCGAGCAAACTCAAAAGTTGAGGAGACTAATTTCAGAAGTGAACTCAATTTAGGTGATTACCATCGGTGGTTTCTACAGTGGTGACAAAGACGCGAACGACGTCGTGGTTTTTGAGTCCGGTAACGATGGAAAACCCATATCGCTTCGTGGACCTTGCGCGCTTCCCCGTTCTGCAGTGCTCCATCTGCTGTGGTTCACTCGGGAAAATTACTCCCCGGCCATTTTTCATTTGCCGTGGCGTTGCAAGCGTACGAAGACGTTTCATCCACCTCTCGGTCGGTCGACTGGTCGGCCTTCACAGGCCGCCGAGAGCGGCGGGCAGGCGAGTAAAAAAGCGAACCTTTGCTCTATATGACGGTTTCCTCGTCATCTCTGCCTTTTTCCCGGGGCTGATTCCATTTCGAACGGCTCCCACGTTACACGGGAGACAACCGTACCTAGTGATCTAACTGAAGGTGTCAAACACCGCTACTCTTCGGCCGGAAGTCACTGCGAGAAGACGAGGAGTGGGATAGCTTGGTATAGGATGTCGGCTGGAGGGTATGAGAAATGACAATACGTACTCGAAGACATTTTTAGTGGCGTGATCAGGCGGACCCTCGTAACATCGACTCCCAATGGATGCCGTTTCTTTGACTGAGGTGCCAGAACTTTTGGTTACCGCGGATCTTCTCCTTGGATGAATATCTTCGGCGAAACCCCACTGTGACAAATCCGACAAACACTCCACAACGTTTGGAATCGGAGATTCTGGATCCAGAATGCTATGAGTCCCAAGTTCTCTAAGGGGAATAGCAGCGGATCATCGATCGGCTCTCTCCTCGACCTCTCATGTGAAAACGTTGACTCCTGCCTTTCCGGATCTTTCGTTTCTGTCGATATACAGTCAGCTTCTCAAACCGCGAAGGTCATATCTCTTAGAATTCCAAGAAGTGACCCAGTTTTGCACACAGATAATGTCAATTCATCACCTGTATTTCCGTCAATTACTCACTTTATGAGAATTCTTGCGTGCCATGAAATCCTAGCACCCTCTAATGCACGAGCTTCTGAGGATCGAGGAAAATTTGGCTCCCTATTCGGGTTAATATGGGTGAGGAACAGGAGCTCATGCCATACTGGGGTTCCAGAACCTGTAAGAATCCCATTGCGCTCGTTCCGGAACACGTTTTTCTTCGTTCGCGAAATTCGATCGCCACCAAGAACCGCGAAACGCTCTCCAGGTGTAAGGATACGAGAGTCACCCCGAGCCATCTTATCACCAGATGCAAACTAGGCGTCTGGTTCGGGAGTTGCTCGAGCGTCGAAGCCCTCCTCGATTATGAAACAGATACAACATGTAGGTAGCACGACTAGCTGCCGGGTCGAAGCATTGGGGAGATTTCTGTTCGGAGTTCCCTGAGTGGATCGATTCGAAAACAATCCGAGGGTGTTTCGATTTTGACACCAAAAAGCAAAGCGTGAAACGTCGCCGAAGCGCGAAGGTCGAGTTCGAGAGCGGCGACGGAACTCTCAGAGAGGCCTCAAAATTCGCATCTCGAAACTTGGCTGATACTTCCCATCTTCTCGCTGTACCTGAGACTGAAACTTTGCGAAACCGGAATCGGACCGGAGACCCGAAGCAAGCTCGAAAGTTCCTATCGTGTTACGAAGCCTTCGCTTCAAGGAATGCTCTTTTCCGCTCTGAAACGACTCCTCTCCGACAATCCAAAGTATTCGTGCTGTGAGCGTGTGCGAGCTCTGCTACGTGAGCGGAATGGGCCTTGAGAGGTACATCAGAGATCGTGGCTGTAGTCGGCGTCGAGGACTATTCGAAAAGTTTAAAAAGGCTCTCGCTTTCGAATCGTACACACTCGGGGCGGAACTTCTGCTTAAGAGGTTGACGTCACAGCACCCGTACATCCGTTGCTTCGGCCTCCTGCTCGTTCGGTCTGCCAAGCGCGCTCGCTGCTCGACATACGACAACCCCGAGCAGAGCGCCAGTGTTCGCCTCGAGTGTCCAGATGCCACAACCGAAACAACATGGAAGTGATGTATGCTCACGATTCGTTTGGGTTAACGGAGCACATTGCAGAGACAAGGAAGGAGGGAGTTCCCGCTCAGGATTTCTGAGCAGTAGAGGGACAAAAACTGGAAATGAGTTCAGGATTTGGCGGACGATTGTTTTCTGATTGAGGACCGACTCGGATTACAGTTGAACATGCTCAGATGGGATTCTCGCAATCGTGTATGCTTCTTCCTGCGTGCGGGTGAGAGAACTGAGTTTTCACAGGAAACTTTCTCCACTTACAAGGTCCGGATTCGACGGGAAGCTAGCTGAAGGAGCCTGTGGGAGACCGAGCTTTACGTGGAGGACAGCAAGAGGCCTACTGGTCGAAATAGACCTATAACTCCAAGTTCGACTCAAAAGGCTTGAGAGGCTTACCTATCCAAACGATTAGTGCCCCTCTCGTAACAGGCTGTACATGCTCAGTATCTGATGGTAGCTCCGGAAGGCACTCGGACGAAATAGTAATCTTCGTCGAGACTTGGGACTCCGAATATTCCGTCAGATCCTCGGAATCGATGAAACATGGCAAAATGCTGTCCGTCCGCTCGCGGCAGACGATCTGATCGCTCTCCTGTGGATGGCATTTACGTTTCCGCTGAAATGCCGTCTGCACTAAATTATCATTGAGTCCGATCACGGACGGGAGGGGGGGGGGAATTCTAGTTTGCCATCAGGACGATCCGGCTCGGGAATGAAAAATGAAATCTAGAAGCTTCCAATGTTCCACATGGGAGAAAGCTTGCTCAGCATGGTCGACGGAAGGAACTGTAGCTATGCGAATCGAGAGAACGTTCCTTGGGGTCAGAGTATCGCTCATCCTGGTACTAGGATATCAAACTGGTATAGCATCGTATGAGAGCTCGTGTTATGGGATGCCCCGCGTGGCTAGACATCATATGTTTGTGAATCGAGTTACCTTCCGGGATCGGCCACCTGCAATAAGAGCTCCGGAGACTACCGTTGTAGATCACGGAGATGAACTCCCATTGATTGACAAGTGATGCCGGACAGAGACTCGAGCCGAATCCCACCCTGCGCCTCGGTGGCAGATAGCAAGGTCTTGATCTTATCGTTTCTGACAGCGAGCCGCGATCGCTCTCTCCCCCTTGTGGCTTGCTACAAGGTGCTTGTGGTGTGAAATATAATGCCAATAGCCAGCGACGGTCGTTGCGTGGAGCTCACTAGGCATCTTGAGCAGCCGTGGAAAAGTTGATGAAATGAGAATGATAAACTAACTGGGAAAAAGTCCGAAATCTCGCACAGTGTTCGATAATACCTAGTGTTCACCGTGGTAAAAGTGGATTCTGTGCTGCCCATTGCCTATCCTGCTGTACTATGGCATCAGAAATCCAGCAAATCCTTGAGGAATTGCGCTCAATTCGTGCCGACGTGGTGGCAGACAAGCGTGAAGTTCTCGGTAAGCTTGACGATATCGCGCAAATCAAGGTTTCCCTGGTCGAGCTTCAAGCTGAAGTCTCCGCTCTGAAGCGGGAGAACTCTGTGCTGAGAGAAGCAGTTCATATGAACCGTGTCCAGTGTTATTACAACGAGCAGCTCACAAAGGCATCAAACCTCTTATTCCTCGGAATACCTGGGAAAGCGGAAGAGACACGATCGGAAACAGAGGCCATGATCAGGAAACTACTCGCCAAGACTGAAGTTCCTTTGAAGCTGACCTGCGCGCAACGGATGAACCGTGAGGTTGTTCAAAGCCCCATCGTGGCTACATTCGAGAGCAAACTACATGCCCAGAAAGCCTTCCATCAGATCCGCAAGACCGAGAACATCACTGCCAAAATGATCGGCTTGGACGCCGACTCTCGGATGGACGTCCGTTTCCACCTCAGCAGGCATTTGATTCAGCTTTTGAGAGCGTCCTCACTGTTAAAACGTGAGATGGGCTTGCAGAAATGTCGCCCACACAGTGATTCTCAAACCGTCGAGCTTCGTGAGGATGAGGCATCTGCGACCCACGTCTTCCATACTATGGACGGACTTGTTGCCTTCAAGGAGCAGCTTCTCATAACTAATGTCCTCCCGTCATTAAGTCCTGCGGCCAAGATCGGTGTGGATCTCCCCGCTAGAGCTGCACGGAAGCGTACTGACTCCCGAGCGACCATCGGGCGTAGTCAATCGCAATCGAAGAGACAGAACCAGAAGAAATAAGCAGTCCTGCACACTACGGTATCTTCTTCATCATATATTGTTACCAGCTAATTCGAGATTTTCGGCGCCGTGTATTTCTCTTTCACACGTACGCATACTATATATAGCTTTTCTTTAAGTTATTGCAAAGACCTTTTCTTTCTTATTTTTCGTTGCATGGAGGAGTGTAATGTTGGGGCTGACGACGAGAGGGAACTTTCCATTCACCTTCTGAACATCAGGAGCCTGAGGAGTGATTTTAATAAGTTCTTGTCGACTTTGGAGTACAGAAAAAAAAGCGTCCACACGTCCTCGTTATGACGGAGACGTGGATATACTCTTGAGAAGAGCAGCTGTTTTCAGTGGATGGTTACAATGCCTATGTGAACTCTCGGGATGGCGGTGTGGCGGGAGGAGTTGCAATTTTCGTCAGAAATGATGTTAACAGTTTCCACATGAAGGACATCAACGACAACTGTGAGGCGTGCTTGGTCGGTATCAAATATGGTGATCGAACGCTTCCCATCGCTGGAGTATACCGTTCACCCACGCCGCGCCGTCAGTCTCAGACCCTCACGAATTCATTCTGCACACCATCAGGGAAATTGTCAAGTCCGCCGGCACCCACAGGGACTTCATTTGGCTATCGGACTCCAACCTAAATCTGAGCAGGAGTGATGCGCTGGAGAATGACTACCTCAACAAAATGGCCGAACATGGGCTTGAGTGGTGTCCGACTGGGTGGACCCGCATGGCGCCCGGTGAAAATGGTACTATCATCGATCATGTGTTCCTTCGGAGCGTGGATCTGGACCGTCATGACGTCACCTGTGTTGACTCGCATGGAATACCTGATCATAATTTGCTTAGGGTGCACTTCTTCAAGAGGGAACGCGTCTCGAGGGCACGTCAGTCTAATCTTACGTATATCAGGACTGATTGGAATTGTTTTTCGGAGAAGTTGGCGGCTGTAGACACTGCCGAACTACTAAATCTAAGCGATCCCGACTCTATAGTTGACCAAATCTATGAGAATATCAGGAGTTGTAGGAATGCAGCATCTTCGGAGGTCCCTTTTCGCAGAAAGAAAACTCCCCTCAAGCCCTGGATTTCACGTGGACTTCTTCGCTCCATCAGAACAAGAGATGAGATGTGGCAGATGGTCAAGTCACATCCTGGTGACGTGCGTCTTCGGCAGGCTTTCAATAAGTATCGAAAAAAGCTTCGTGAACTACTACGTGAAGCTGAGCGTCTATTCCTCGACAGCTCCTTGAGGAGCTCAGGAGACCCCAAAACGTCGTGGAGAATCATCAACCATTACATTCGAGGAAAATCGCAGGCAAAGGTGTACCCATCATACCTCAAAGGCGACCAGATCAATCGAGACCAACTCAACGCGGCAAATGTGTTCTTTGCTCACACTGGTCAGGGGGTAGCTGACACGATTGGCCCGCAAGAAACTTCTCATGTGCATCGAGCATACAGCATTGACGCCCAGTTTCAGAAATTTTGCGCCCCCTCTTTTGATGACATTGACAACGTCATAAATAGTCAGGCTGCTAGGAAATCACCTGGAGGTGATGGCATCACAAACAAGATGCTCAAGATGAATAAAAATTTCTTCATACCAGTCCTGCAGCACCTCTGTGAGCGAGTATTCGACACCGGGAAATTCCCTACACGGCTCAAGGAGGCAGAAATTGTCATAATCCACAAGAGCGGCGATGTTGAGAATCTACATAATTACCGACCGATATCTCTGCTCAGTGCGCTAAGTAAGGTCATAGAGAGTGGCATTGTTGAGCAGCTGACCAGGCATCTTGAAGATAATAACATCTTATCCGCAAAACAGTACGGTTTCCGCAGGAACCGTGGCACGCAGCAAGCGATCCTCGACCTACACTCCTCCATCCTGGAGGCTATCGACGCCAGGCAGATTCCGGTCGTTTTCTTCGCGGATTATTCCAAAGCCTTCGACTGCTTGCCTCATAACGCATTCTTGTCCAAACTGAGACACATGGGCATTGTTGACAAGGCACACTCTCTGCTCACCTCTTATTTCCGATCGAGAACTCAACGCCTCCGTTGCGGTCTCTCCCTATCTGATCCTGCGCCGATACCCTATGGAGCGCCCCAGGGCGGGGTTCACTCGCCCCTGGCTTTCATCACCCACATCAATGATCTCCTGCTTGACATGAACAATCAACGGATCTCATCTATTGGCTATGCTGACGATACCTGCTTCATTATGAATTTCTCAGCCGGAATCGACGTCTCCGAAATCGAGCGCACGATTCGACGAGTTCAGACGTGGTCAACCACAAACGGGCTCCTCTTGAATCCAGGGAAATGCTCCTACATGATCTTCGGAAATCAAGTAAACAGACCATCTCCAGCAATAAGGATGCACACGGACTCTTTCCACGAGGAGACCTGTGAGTGTCCCGCGATCCGTTGTGTTGACGAGATTAGGTACCTCGGCCTGCGTCTTGACAATGAACTGTCTTGGAAACCGCAGATCTAGCAGCTTGTCGGACAACTCAGACCGGTTGTGGCCTCTCTATCAAAGCTTGGCAGAGCTTCTTCGAGGAGTGTGCTCAGGGAGGCCTACCTTGCGCTCTTCGAGTCCCGTCTCAGGTACGGTATACTCGCTTACGGCGCTGCCTTCCGCTCGGCTATCGTTCCTATCGAGAAAATCCAGAACTCCTGCCTACGTCTCATGTGCTCGCGGTTCAAAGCTTCGTCTACCACGGCCCTGTATGACCACATGAACATCATGCCAGTGCGTAAGCTCTATCTGTCCACCCTTCTCATGGATTTTCATATTCGACAGACTCACATTACCGGCAGACTAGAGGAAGACAACACTCCTCGCCACCCACATGCTACTCGAAGTGCTTTGTCCGGTCACATCCGCCTCCCCGCCTTCCGCCTCAAGCACACTAGGAGATTGTACAAGTGGCAATACCTCACCGTTTATAACACTCTGCCCGACTCTCTGAGATCATGGGCTCAGCTCAGGGTCTCGGAGAGAAAAAGAAATATTAAGATATTCTTGCACTCATTGACATTAGCCGATATTGATAACATGCTTCCCTGATGGATTTTGACACAGCTAGAGCTCGGGTAGGGTTCCCTCAAACTCGTCCCCCAACAGCATGCGTCTCCCCCAGATACCACGGACAGGGCGTAGCCCTCGTGGAAACTGTGATAATTTTCCTTGTTACCTTTGTTTCACAGTAATAAACTGGGTTTGAACTAAATGTGCTCCGGAATCATCGAAAGCTGAAGGACTTCGTTTGAGGAAAATTTCCGGACTGCACGTTACGAAAACGTGATCATATTCACTCTCCATAGTCGAACTCACTTATAGGAGAAGCTCACTCACTTATTAGGTTCCTTCAACCTCCTCGTGTCCCTTCAATGGTGAGGGTCCGTTGAGCGAAAGGTCCTCTTCCAACGAGACTTTGAAGTATCCTGATCCTTTAGACCTCGGGTACGAGGGAGCGAATCGGAAAGTATGTTCTCGACTCCTGGGGTAACTACGAATCGCGGGGAGGAAGACGTTTTCTTGACTGTCGCGTTTCGAGCATATTCTTCAGACAATATTCGACGATTGTTAGTACCCGGGTGTATCCACACTACTTCGGGTGAATTCGCATCAATATATACACATTCTGTGGAATGAGCATGAGAAACATGACTGCAATGAGACGTGATCGAAGCATGCAGTGTGAAGTTCCTGGAGTATTATTTCCCTGTTCATTCCGAGTGGAGGCTCACAGAAGCGAAAAAGAGGGAACGGCACGTTACACTGGAAAAACTTCCCTGAAACGTACACCCGGGGAATAATCACGAGAGTCGCTCTAGCAGCGATCGTAAACTTCGAGACGAGACGGAACTCCCAAGAAAAGAACCAAACCGAGAGCGAGAGGAGTAAATCCAACAAAGCGGAGAAATCCAAATAGCGGCAATCGAAACACGTCGTGTCATTCCTCGCTGTGCAAACTCACCGACGTTTTATGTGGGGACGCTTTCACCCGCGCGTCTCCTGGAGGAGATCCTCCTCGTCAGCCCCTAGTTTTTGAGCTTGGAGCTCCCATCGGAACTCGTGGAGGCTCCTGATGAGTCTTACCTGAATTCGGTATCAAGGTTGTTCCGCCATACTCGATTACATTGCGGTGATAGTTTTCAGAACTTCAAGTCATTGCACGTAGAACGCGGAATATCTCTACCGGTTGGAGCTTTGGGTTTTGAATTTTCAATCTTGAGCTCGCCAAGAGTGTCATCCCATCCAACAAAGTTCTAGCGGGTTTGCACCAGAGTTCTCAAGCACGTCGAGGACGTTTCAAACCCTATGTTTCCCGAGAAATATGATGTCGGAGGAACGAAAGGAGCGGGTATACAACAAGCAACCACAAGCTTGTTCCTTTCATGCATGTTTCCTACATGCGGTTGGCTCAAAAGCTTACTTTTGATCGAGTTCAAAAGCGAACGAGTGGAGTCCTGCTCGGCGTTGGGAGTTCTCTCGAATATAAGCACATTCAGATGCTTGAGCGAAGCGCGTGTGATGTCGCTTGAAGGATGTGGTTTTCTCGACGAGGGATCCTGATCCGTGAATCATGCTGATGGATTCTTTATCATTATTTTCAGAGTTTGGTATCCGTCTGTTGACACACCGTTGACGACAGCTCGAGTTTCATTTTGAATCACATGTGAGTCACGAGGAGATCGGGAAAGATTTACAGCCTAACCTGTCCCGATTGCTTTCCGCGTGATTTTCCTCCGGGGAGAACTCGCAATCATCCCAATGCAAAGGCGGTAAAATCCACCGAAACGTGCCACGACCGAATTTCAACGACATCTTGGGGAATATCACGCATTCTAGGAATACACTCGGTTCGAATCAAAGCGGAGCTGCAAGACCGAATCCTTCGCTCGGATTGGTTTGCGGCTTCGTGAAGATTTGATTGCACGCGGCTTCCGGCGAACGCGAGGCATGTGCTGTGCGAAGCGGCGTCGGTTGCGGTCTCTGCCGCTTGTCAACCGAGCATGCGCTTCCGGAAAAAACAAGCTCGAGTTCCCAGGGAAGCATTGGTAGACCAGTTTGGAGTTGGATTGAGAAACGGACTATCCCGCGTGCCAATTTAAATGCTAATACCAATGGAACGAAACTAACACGTCTACAATCCGCCACCACGGGATTCGCCTCGAAACAAAGTAGCTTTCATGTGCTTAACAGAATCCACAACATTGTCTTCGCGGAGAACAGCTAGAGATTCCACCAGGTCAACAACGTTGATTTCGAGTGATTCCCGCGATTTTCCGTGCTTTCCTACGACCTTGTGAACATTGGCTCGGGTTCGCGGACGCTTTCGCGAATGCTGTCTCTCAGAGACGCAGGAATATGGACTGCGCGATTTTTCTTCAGAGACACCTTCAACCACAACCATCGCACGTTGCTGTGGAAATAGGAGCTTGAGAGGCTCTCTCGACGGGATCGAATCCAATTGAGTCAAAATGTGTTGCCCAATCAACGTTCTTTTCGCTCCGACGCATGCATTATATATCAGCTCCTCCCGAGTCATTAGGTCTTACTTGCAGGTTCTTTACTTCCAATCTCCTTCATCCACTTTATACACACACGTGTGGCTCGCATACGGTTCGTCGTTCTCGGCTGAAAAGGCAACGGAAGTTTCGGTGGTAGAGTCAGTTAACCAGTACGGTTGGACCCGGCTCCTACCGCAGAAGCTGAGAATATCTGGCAAACACCGCGGTAATTCAAAACTGTGGTCAAGAAAGAATACGAGAATCCCAGAGTGCAACGGCGAGGTGTTGGTTGTAGGCTTGTTCGATCTAACAGCGTGGACGTCTGCTTGCAGCTACGCACAGGGCTCTAGCAGGTTATGAAGAATGAATTTTCCGCTTCTGGAATGTCAAAGGCTGAGCGAGTTAACTACGTAAAGAGGATTTACGTATGATCTCAGTGTTACGACACAGAAATGTCATTTCGAGCCGACGACAAGACGGGAAGTGGGAAAAAGAACGCCCGTTACGATGGAGCGGCTGTTTAGTTTCCTCCATGAGCGGCTGGGAGGTGTTATTATGCAAAATGCAGTGAACGTATCCAAGGCTCAATAGTTCGAAGGTTTACACTCCTTCGCGACCCAAGCAACCCTGACCGGATCCATCTGTCTGGGAGGCAACCAGGCACTTGGGGTTACAAAAGGCTTTTCCTCTCATTCTCCCTCGTTTTCCCTCCCAAACTCTTTCTAGACGACACTATTTTTTTGTGTCTCATAATTGAACGTCGATTTCCCTCACCAAGTTTCTGGCATCCCTCATGCGCGACGTGTCCGGGGTTCAACCCTCATCGCTTTCAGATCCCATTGCTACCATTTTTTTCAGACTCCTCCTCCTGAATAAATCCTGGGTGGTTGATGCTTGGCTCTAGGAACGGCCCCCATATCCACACCACCCGCCATGTAGCGCCATCTTATCAAACTTGTTGTATCTTATGCCAATGACGTTGCCTCAGGGGTTTCTATCACGAACTCTTCTTCGGGATCCTACTTCAGGCAGCTGTCTGCTCTAGCCGGCGGTAGGGCGGGCCCAGAGAGTTGGTGACTTCTTAGCCCGTGCAGCATATGTCTCAAGCTAGAAAAAATCCCATGAATTCGGCGCAAAACTTGCCATCCTGTCAACAACTTCCTGACCTGACATCATATTTCGTACTTTCTGCTTCCCAACAGCAGAATAGGAACGAGCTGCGAACATGAGCAGGGTTTGAGTCAGCGCAACCGAAGTTCGGCCAAGGATTCTACCCGGATGAGCTGAAGACGGAACCATAGCTACGAAGTTGACAAGTATCGTTCCTCGATGCTGATCCTCAATGGGACGAGAAATCAACTCCCCTCCGCCCGAAGATATGTTTTGATGGGAAACCCGGTTTTTGATAAGGTTGATCGCAATCGAATATTGGGCGGATTTTTTCTCAAGCTCACTGGGAAAAAGCAATTGATGTCAGAAATTTCGAGGTTTTTATTAAAATATATCAAATATCCTCCGTCTGAATAAATCTCTTAGCACTGAACATTCCTTCCACTGAATTACGGTCGTCATCCCCATCAACAACAAACACTCACGGTTCACTCTTCGACTCGGATCGATGGATCGAACGATTCGAAAATCTCCGCATAGGATGTAGGCTCAAAATTAACCAACGCAGAACGAATCCAGACCCTAGCGAGATTTCTCTTGTTTTTCTGACTGAGCACTTGTTTTATTAGCTTCGACAGAGCGACTTGGAATAACCAAACGAATCCAAACTTGACTTATTTTTTGCTAAACGCTCGCGCGTGCTCGTCCCTCAGCTAGTGTTGACTCGAAATAATTTACAGGGAAATTCGGCGCCGACCGAAAGCGCGGTTTCGGCTCGGAAAGGCTTCGAAGTTCCGTACGTTTACTGTCTTGAACATTCGTATCGCATCATATATTACAGTTGATCTCCAATATGTTCGCTTCAGTTTTCTGTTTCAGCGGCAGCAGTTGTGGCAGTTGCGCTAGGGCGCTTCAAGTTGGGTCGGGGTCGTCCACCAGCGAATAAGGCTCCGCGTTGTCTCTGTCGAGCTCGCGCGGGAGCTGCCGTGGATGCGTCCGAAGTTCCTTCCGCTGGGGTATCTTCCGCCTGGAAAGCGACGGAAATGCTATTTCTGATGGACTAACAATAAGAGAGCGAGGAACCATTCCTGACGCCTCGGAGGAATCCCTCGGGGTTCTGGATGGAATTCGACCGACGCGTCATGTATCCGAAAGTCAAACTCACCTTTGTTTCTGTTTTCGTGGGGGTTTCCTCGGTTTTCGGTGCCTCTTCGGTTTTCTCCTTATCCTCAGCAGGGGCTTCACTAGCGGTGGGCTCTTCTTTCTTGACTGCGAAATCGATATTCCAGACTTTAGAAACTTTAGGGTCGCATCACGAAATCGTATTTTACGGCTACTACTATGCAACATTTGTTCCGAAATTCGCGCGTCCGGAATCCGCGAAAAAACCGCTAATCCAGCGTCTTCTCGATGAGAGATGATTCCGCCGATTCAGCGGGCAAATGATCAAATCAACTTGATAGACTGTTTCGAGGTGGGGGGAACTGGAAACTTGGACCTGGTTCAGAACCCAGTTTACCAGCCCTGCTCTAACTGTTTCAAACTCACCTGGTCGTCGGCCGGGCCTGGGTCGCGGTCCGCGGATTCCTTGGCCCTTACCGAACAAACCGCCGGCGGTGCCCCTGGTTGGCAGGGGCTTCCGTGGAGCGACGGTGGTCGCTGCGCTGGCATCGTCTCCCTCAGCTGGGGCAGCGGTCGTCCTCTTGGGACCTCGGGGTCTGGGTCCACCTCCGAATCTCTTCCTGCCGGGTTTGTCGCCCTCGGATGCTGTGGTGACGGCGTCCTTCTGCTCGTCTTTGCTCTCCTCGTTTTCTTTGGGACTTTCGGTGGTGGGTCTGGGTTTTCTGTTGAGTCGGGAGGGTCTCGTCGGTCGAGGCTTTCGGGAAGCCAAAGGTCTCCTGGATGGGGCTTCGGTCGTCGTCGAGGTGGTGGAGGTCCTGCGTCGACCGGTTTCTCCGGACTGTCTCTGAGGTTTGTTCCGGCGATTGCCGAAACCTTTTCGTCGGTCATCCGATGCGGTAGCGCTTGTCGAAGGAGCCTCGGTCGTGGTCGTGGAAGTCGACGTCGTTGTGGTCGTCGTCGAGGTCGACGTGGTTGATGTCGACGAGGGCAACTGGGGCTGCGAATTGGTCTCCGGGATCAGGCGCGCTCCGGTCAGAGCTGCGATCTGATCAGGGCTCGCGACACCGGACGATACTGAACTGCTCACGGAAGTGGTTGTTTGGGAACGCGTGGGTGACGCGGTGGAAATTGAAATGGATTCCTTCGGAATTGCCGCGGCCGCCGTGGAGGGGGACGGCGTTGTGGAGCTTGGGGTGCGGGGCTGGAATTTCGATTTGCTGTCGGAATCGAAAGAATCCAGAGAATCCACAGGCTGCTCTTTGGCAGTTTCGTTCTTTTTGTCGTCGTCGTAATAGTAGTAGTAATAGACGACGTATTCTTCCTTCTTGCCATCCTTGTCTTTGGTGACGGTCTTCTGCACAACTTGGACGGGCTTCTGACCTCCGGCTTGTTGAGCCTTACCCTGTTGATGGAAATAGAACATTAATTCAACAACCGTTCGCCACAGTTCGTCCGACCCTCGGTCCGGCTCCCAACGATGGCGGGAAACAAGCAGCTCGGACAAGCCGGGAAGGGCCGCAGGCAGTTCCACACCACGCCTGCTCTCGGACGACTGATACGAAAATAATTACCTGTCTATCGCTATTCTCGACCGATGACGAAACGCTCATCTGACTCTTTTGGACTTCAGCAGGTCTCGGCGCCGCGGTCGAGGGCGCTACGGGCAACGGTGGAGGCTGTCGAAAACATGATCCGCTGAGTATCATCAAAGGAACATCGCCCTGCAATCCCCACCCAGCCCCGGGGCCTTTTCTATCGGGCTATTTTCAGCCCGTTTTCGACTTGGCAACGAGCTCTTGGAATGTAATCATTTGCATCGTTCGGGCGGATCTCCCCGAAAAAGAATCAGGAAATAGAGAGCTGAAAACCAAGATCCGACAACCAGCCGAGCCTGAGTATTCTCGACGGAAATGCACTTCGCAGCATCTTCTCGAGCGACTGCTGGGGTTTCTTGTCGCTGGGAGGATCGGAAGACCATGAATCTGATTCCGATCCGACTTCCGTACTGTATCGGGTAGCAGCTTCTCGACTTGTACGCCTACGCTGAGGAACCTACCGCACTTCTTCTCGCCTACTGTTCTATTTGTCTGTACCGGAGTGGTGTTTAGAATCTGATTCAGCCCCAGCAGCAAATCTAGTTGTTAACTGTGTTAGGACTAACCTTGTTAGCACGGTGCAATTTGTTCTATTTCTGCCTACCTCTGTCGTCGTAGTCGTTGTCGTAGTAGTTGTGGTACTCGTGGTGGTACTTGTGGTCGGAGGCTCATAGGCCTGCTGGTATGAGAAATCATCAACTTCTTCTTGAGAAGAAGAGGCTGATGACGGTGCAGGGTGTTGAGGCAAGTGCCTCTGTTGTTGCACCGGAGGCGCTGGTTGATGGTAGTCCTGGTAGTATTGACTAGGGTACGTGTCCTGATACTGGAACTGGGTGGGACCCCGAACCTAAGCCCGGTGTTTCAAACGTTACTCACTCGCCTAAGACAAGACAATCGCTGCCTACACCCTATCCTAAATTTGAGTACAATCATCGCTATTTCCCAATTGTTCTAGACCTTGACTCTGAAGACTTTGATATTCTCCGCATGCCGACCGACGATGGCTTGCCCTTCAGAGTGTACTTTCAAAGATGTATGTGGAACAACGATTTCTGCGGCCCTCCGAGCTTTTCATACTTTCGTGGACGTGAACGTTTTTGTTTTTGTGATGCATTCATCTTTCCATTCGGTTCTCTCCTTTTCAATCGGAAAGCTCGATCCGTAATCTGATCTTTCCGCTCGGAACGAGGCTGGGTCATGGAATCGATGGTCGATCGGCGTCTGTATGGCGACTTGTTCAATGCGGATTCTCATTCGTTTTGGTAGGAAGCGATAACACTTCTCCACTGGTAAACATTATCAGGGAATTCGAGCCAAAAGAAGGATTCAGATAACGCGTCGTCGTTAATGCTAGGCTTCGAACGTTTGCCGTTCCGCCCGCCGTCGGAGCCGAGCTGCACCACCACCAAGAACGGAGATAAAGAACAAAATCGAAAATGTCGTTCGCGTTGGGTGCGATGATGAAACTTTTCAAGAAAACCCGAGTTCTGGGCGACTGACTAGTTCACGATCTGAACGATCAAGAAAGGGTGTCTGTTTCACTTCTCAAGAATTCTCGGGAATCGTGGGTGAGAGTGGAAAACCGCGGATATTCACCTGTTGGTACGGCTGTTGAGGCTGGGGGGCGTAGACCTGTTGGGGGGTCTGTTGAGGAGGTAGAGCTCTGACGAAAACGTTGTAGTCGTCCGGTCTTTGCGCGCTCACAGCCGCGCATAGCATCAACGCAATCAGCGGCCTGAAACTCAAAACCACAAATTAATCTCGATATTCATCGATGGAATTTTTTTTACGAAGAACTGGATGACGGAAAATGTTCCGCGAACTCATGCGGGAGCGCGGTAGTTGGTAAGCCAATTGCGGAAAAACGAGAGCTTTGCCAAAGCTCGATCCATTTCGCAGAACCCAACCTATCGACTGCTGCGCGGACCGTTCTTCAAAGCAGTCAGCTATTAATTAGGGTACAATCGACATCGGATGAAGCTTCGTTCTCCGACAGAGGAGCCCGAGAGTCTTTAGTTTCATGACTGGATTTACAGCCGGAACTCAAAGCGTCAACCGGATGAGTTCTCCGTAAAAACTCAGCGCCCGTCTCTCCATGGGCGATCCATTTCAGCGCCGCCTGTAGTGTGCTGTGGATCGGAATGCTTCTCTACAGAGATCGAGCGACAGATTATACAAATCTGTTTGAATGCATGTCACCGGTCTCCGGTAAATAATACCCATTTCGACTCAAAATTGATGTAGGAGCGAAACCTGATTGATCCTTGAGGGATTTTTCGTAAAAATCAAACAGCGCGGTAGTTTGCAAAGACCTTGACCACTTTTCAGATCCAGTGGCCCAATGATGTATCGCAACCTGATACGGCGGAAGAGATTGCTAATACATTAGTGAGGTGGGAATGAAATTGAATGGTTTCCCAGTTCCAGATGCTCTTCCACAGGTTCTCTCAGCCAGCTACGAAGCAGTGAAATGCCAATGCCTTGATTCTCAGACTTGGACAAGATCCTGAGTCTCTGTACCGGACCAACTTTGTCCTCGGAAACTGTTCGTCCAGCGAATGATGTCTGAAATGATTGACATTCGAAGTTTTCCGCTGTGGAATCTTAAAGTTCGCCCCAGAAACGGTGCTGTTCGTGGTTGTTTGTAAGCTGTTTGTCTACAAAGAGCGACGATACCTAGAAATATATTTGAACGCCGATGTTTGTAAAGAGATTCCCCACGGAGTAATCCCGTGCGTCGATCATTATATTTCTTGATTTCCAGCCTCATTTCCTCTTCATGGCTCAATCTAAAAAAAGCCTCGTTGGCTCCGTCGGATTGTTGTTGACGCCATCGGACACAGAGCAATGAATAATACGCAAGAAGTATGTCCCGGGGAATGTCAATGTGCCTGTCTGTACGGCTCAGACGAACATCGCCCACACACAGGGATCTCGTCAGGGAGCTCGTTGCCGATTCTTATTCTCCTCCCCGTGTTGGACGCTTCCATGATGCACGACATCCAAACTCGAGAACTTCACCTCCTGGAGGACGTCATTCCTAATGCTGCTGCGCATCTCTGATTACCGCATTCCTTCCCTTGAATCTGAGATGAAAATGGCATCTTGCTTATAACTAACGGAGCTATTTCGAGTCTCAATGTCAATTCTCACATTGGATTCGCGCGAACGAATTCAATGAATGAATGAATGGATAGATAAACAAATGGATGAATAAAGGCGAAAGTGAGCGAGTGAGTGGGAATTCGATCGTTTGCTGATACCTGACGACAATCTGCTTCAGGCGATACCTTGACCGTAGGGAGAAGCGTTTTTGAATCAGTCATTGAGTTGTCGCGGCGGTCATTCAAGCACCAGACCGCCACAAAAACAGTCTGGTGACGTTCTGACGATGGCTCGTTCTCTGGCCGTGGAAGGTCAATTGCAACAGTACCAACGGCTACAGGGCTCGTTACGCGGACCGCGGCCGTTGCGGGTGTCGATGATATATGGATGGCTGACTCGGACACAAACGGATGAGGATACATATGCACATATATGAGTGAATCGATGTGATAACCAAACATTTATGCAGGTCGATGTATGCATGAAACATAAAACTGTCCGACATCGATCCCGTCCGATACGTTTCGATACTGTGACCCCTATACTGCCCCATGCCCGCATCTTCTTTTCTTAACTCTCGCTCCAATGGATCGGAAGGTGATGGAGAGAATAATAAATATTTGTGTCAAGTTCGTTTGTCGGAAGGTCGTGCTACAGCCGCCCGAGCTGCGTGTCAACGATAGCTGCATCCTTCTTGATCGGGAGGTTCCACTTCATCTTCACTTATGTTTTAAGAAATTTGAGACTTTGAAGATGGGAAACTGACAGGAATGTGGATTTGAGACGTTCCGGGTTCTTTGTTCGACAACCCTTCCGCTAATCTCAAGCGGCTTGGAAATTTGGACGCGGCGCCGATCACTCCATTCCACCGCGTTCTGTGCGATAAAGCACAATGCTTCGGTAGATTTCTTAAATTCAGACCTTCCATCAGTATTCCAATGATTCAAAACATGGACCATGAGGACGGATTCCGCCATCTGTGAGCAAGATGAAAAAAATGGAACCCATCGAGTTCCTTGAGCCAAGTCGCAGTCCCGGTGAGTACTTTGTTTTAATTGCAGCGGAAAACAATGATCAGAATGATTGAGAGCAATCAGCATGAAGCCCAGCGAATCTTCCGTGGACCTTTCTGTTGCGGGTGTTACAAATCGGTCGAATTAGTGACGGGAAGGGCGGAAATCTGAAGAGAACAAAAAAAAGACCCCAAGAGTTCCGTTGCTCGGATTCCACTGATCCGGGATTAAGAGAAGATGACGGAATGGAAAACGAAATCGCTTGAAGAGCGGGAATCCTCACACGAGAGAAACTTCAAAATCAAACGCTTGAGCGATGCTGCCCACAAAACTGAAATGGTCCGAACGATTCGGAATCGTGTCTCTGGGTTAATGCGACGGAACGGTGCAGAATAATTTCGCTCGGTGCTTCCGTCAAACACAAGAAGCTCGGGTGATAAACTCGAAGCGTGAGCTTTCATTCTCGACCGCTCTTGCGTCTCAAGTCGCAGCGGGAAATCGGCCCGAAGTGGTCCTAGGGATGTTGACCAGTCCCAACTCCATTGAATCGCTCCAGCTCGATCGCAAAATTTTCTGCCACTTCTTCTTCCTTTCCAGGAGGCAAGTTTCCCCGAACATAAATCGGAAGCGGAAGCGAAACTCCCCTTACGATCCATGAGACATAAAGTTCGTTGTTTGCCAGTTTCTTGTTTGTTTGGCTGTTCTGTATCCAACCAACGCAACCAAAGCGCTTCCAGGCCGTCACGGTGGACGCGACCACGACATGCGGGAAAAATTCATTCGTAAAAAATGAAAGTTCGGAGAGGAGGAAAAACTTCCGGCAAACAGTTCGCGCGCCCCATCGCCCGGCTCTTCAGGAATTTCGCTGGGCCGCTGTGGGTGATTTTTGCTGGTATTCATTCTGCCGGCATCATTTCTGCCACTTTGTTCTTTTGCTCGCTTTGCGGCTCTGTGAGCCTATCCGCCCGTATGTCGCTTCATTCGGAGGGCCAGACAATAACCAGATCCCCACCGATGTAGCGGCGGCTGTTGCCGCCACAGCGCTGTTGCTTCGACCGCCAAGTCGACTACGACGATCATCGTCCAACGAGCACCGCGTCCACGACGGATCGTTGATTTGTTCGTTTTGTCGAGCAAGCGGTCGGCTGGACGCGTCGTTCCTCGTCAAGGCTCCGTAGTTTGATATAGTCTTGAAAGTTTCGGTCGCCAACTCGTTTCCGGTAGCGATAAAGTTTAACAACAGAATGCATAGCCCAGGTACTCGAGAGTTCTCGATTGCCTCGGCCGTTGATGCTTCAGCGGCGAAATATGCGTACAGCGGAAGCAACGCTTGTCAGCGCCAGCTTCTCTTTTGATGAATACGAAAGTCAATAACGGATTTCTGACAGCTCCCTTGCCATGTCATGGTTTTCGGAAAACTGAACGGGTCTTTCCCACAGCTTTGAAGAATTGAACGGTTCCCTCGCGCGCTCGGGGAAACGTAACCGCTGTCCACCGGTTTTCTGGAATCTCAACGGCTCTCTCAACTGTTTTTGGAAACTTCCACGGTCTCCGCGACAGTTTCCGAGATATCTAACGGTCTCCGTTGGGTTTTCGGAATCTTCGAGATCCCCCCCACCAATTTTCGAGAAATTGAGCGGTTTCTCGGGGCGTTCTAGAAAAACTAGACGGTTTCAAGCGAACCCAACGGTTGTCAACTAATCTCCGACTTCTGGAGCCAATCAATCTATTTTCCATTCTCTTTCTGTCTATTCTCCGGAATATCGGAGTTACGTATTCCGTGAAATAGACTCGTGCCTCATCCGAATATAAAGCACCAATAATGACTGTTACACTTGACTCGATTTTCTGGCATTCTGCATGGGCGATCTGATTGTGAGATGTTTTAGGATTCGAGGAACATGAACCCCATAGGCTTTCTCTCACTGTAGCTCCAATGCTGCCGCTGTGGCTGTTCTTCTCTCGAAAATAAACAGTACTCTGACAATGAACGACAGCCTGATGTACGGCCCCCAGACGGCAGGCTCCGCATCGAAATCGCCGCTAGAACAACATTAAGTACGAGCATGCACTGCCAGCAGCTGTTTGTAAATGGAGGTAATGACCGCAATGAAGACTTTAATTGCCGCCTGCGAGTTTTTCTCGCGAGCGATTCAGGTCCAACGTCGAGCGTTGCCCTTACCTCATCAGTCAGAGTTCGGGAGTTTTCCCGGTTTTTTGTTCCCGGCCCCAGAGCGGGAACGATGTGCAGTCCCGCTTCCGGCAAGCGAGAGCTTCATCAATGTAGTATTCGAGCTAGAAGAAATTTCGAGGCTTGGAAGAGATGCAAGAAAAAAAGAGAAAGGAGGAGGGGGGTAGTCGTGTTGACGGGGCCCGCGTTAAACGAAATGAAGGGTGCCTGAAGTCGTTCTCTCTCCTCCAAGGACGGCAGAGTTCTTTTTTCCGATTTTTTCTCCCACGCTCGCGCCTGCCATTGTCATGACTACCTAATTAAACCCCATGAGATCTGGCTCGAAGCATCTCCTCCAACGAAAACGACAGGAATTCCTCACTAACGAGCACCAGGGTCGTGAAACCCTGTCGGAGATGACACCGGGAACGTGAAACGACCCAGAAAAACGGTTACTCGAGGAAAACGTCTAGTGCCCTCGGATTTTTCCGTAGATATACCGCGAGAGAGAATTCCTGAGCTCCAAACATAGCGGGTTCGCACGTAACATCGCGAGTTCACAGCTGATAAGGGATTTACGACGCTTAGATAACTCGGAAGTTTCGAAAATAAAAATCGTGGTAAATTAAGCCAGTTGAGCACTCAGATATGGAGCCAACCGATCGAAGCCGGGATAACTGTCGCTTAGATAATCTTTATCAGAGAAAAGCTTTCACTCGTCGGCTACACCGTTCCCACGCACGATCGGATGCAGTGGTGTTCGCCACTGCTCAATTTGGCTTCACCGTTTGTGCAAACCGGTCAATTGTGTACTATACTCCGCGGACTTTACTGAGAAATTGGCGACAGCGCTCATTTCAGAGTCAGGGAATTCTTTTGGCCGGTGTTCAGAAGCCAAATCAGGATTGCGAGCAAGTCATCAGCGGTACTCATGAGCCTGAGACACACAACTTCAGTAATGGATCAGTTTTCTGAATACGTCAAAATAGTCAAGGAAAAACGTGCGGAAACACGGCGAACGATCGTAGCAGAACGCCCCGAAGCGTCTGGAAGTTGATGACAGATATCCAGATGGATGCTAGGCTGAATTTTCGAACGTTAGCGCAGTGCTCCACGCGATGGATGCCGGCACGTAAGATACGCGTCCATACAAAGCGAACAATAACGGGAGCGTTTCCGGAGAAAAGCGCCGGAATCCAGCAGACAGGCGCGTCCGACCCTCGCTCCGCGCGATTGTCCACTTTGTCGAAGTTCGAATCGAAAACCCAAGCGCTCAGATAACATTGTCTCATTGAAACGTAGACGCTCACGTTTACGTGATTCAACGTCGCTTGACGTAATTGTGGGTTGGTCTAGGCTTGTCCGTTCGGTTGCTCATTCGCCCACAAATACGGGGGAACCGCATGTGGGCAGGAGGTTGTGTTAGTGTTCGTGTCGTCGGCGCGGTTGTCTCTCTTACGGCATAACTGTCAATTGTGTGTGTGTGTGTGTTTGTATGTGGATGACGCAGATGACGATATTGCTAAACCCTTCTGGGGTTATAACCTGTCGTAATAGAAAACGAGGAGAAGCACGGATACCACCGAAGTGGGATGATTCAAGGACGCCATTAGCAGCCGCTCATTTTCCATCATCGTTCGCAATCATCGCTACCGACAACGAGGCGACGATCACGACGAAACCCTGATTTTCGAAGAGGGAAAAAATCAAACCAAAAAGAACTTTGGTACCGATCCAAGAGCCCCAACCATCGCGGACCGCTTTGATACTTAGCAGGCCGTAGCTGCACAGCGCTAAACAGCTCGGTGAGCCGCATTCCGAGGTCCGCATCACAGAATAAGTACGCGCGCACACACCGTGGTAGCAAGGCCCACCGAGAAGACTCACAGGACAGCACACGCTTCGGGATGTGTCAAGCAGCGAACTTATTGGCAACACTGGACGTCATCAAACGGGGTTATCGAAGGTCATCGAAGACATGTGGCCGGAAACAGCGACTACGGCGAAACGGAGCCGATTTCAGCGGGACGTCGTGTGCGGCGGGCGCAAGTTCCGGGCCCCAAAGTCCGAGCTTGAACATGCCGCCATCGATTTATTGGAAGAACGACGATGGCTCCGACAGGTGTAGTAGGTGCTCATCATCCGTGCGTATGATAGGCATCGGTTATAGACGAAAGAAGGTGCACAATCATGTGTTGTTGGTTTCGGCGGGGGAAAGTTTCAACTTTGGATCACGATTCAATTCGAAGAAATGTAAAGCTTCCAGGATATGCGGCGAAGATATCAAAACGTCCGATGTTCCGAAATCGAACAGCAGGCGACACCCTGCTTTCAAGTCCCATGAATGGATTAAAATATCGAGAGGCCATTACGCGAGCCAATAGGTAAATGAGTGGATAGAACGGCGAGTGGACAAACCGGCCGGATGGTTGGGTGGCTGGATGGCATAGATATTTTTGGAGCCAACGGTCGTACGTTACGTAACGGCAACGACGTGAGGTTGAAAAAAAATTGAACGCCGTGATGAAATCATGGGACTGTCCAGCACAGCCCACGGCGCAGAAGTTATGGAATGCGCGCAAACGTTCGAATTCCACAACAGATTGAGCTGTGCTCTAGACAGTTGGTCGAATTTCCCCTCGTATCGATGACTTGAAGCCCGATTGCGCGTCAAGACAACGGCTCGCTCGTTGAAAAGGAAAACACGCCGACGTTGGCAACCCGTCGGTGCTGGCGCAGCCGGTCGATTGGTTGTCATAGTTGCAGCTCGGAATTATTTGCTAGTATGGCGAATGTTGCCACTGGCATTGTATCCATCAGGTCGAAAACGGAGATCTCACGATGCGGCGCCTCATTCAGCTGCCTGCGAGCTCCGCTTTGTTGATTCGAGCTGTCAGAATGTTGAAAGGATTGTGAGAGCAGCCGTCGTAAGTGATTCCTTCACCGTGGAAAGTCTCTCCGCTTATCCGTTTCGTTTCAGAGCCGGCGGCTCTGCATCCGCCCTCCGAGTTTCTCGATCTGAAACGTTTTCCTCCAACCATCGGAAATGAAACAATGTTAGGGGCCAAAGGGCCTGGAACACATGAACTCCTCTAAGAGAGGTTCTGTGTCACAATCTTCTCGTTTTTCCCGATGGTGGCGAAAACCGCATCAGATGCAGAAACCATCCGGTCTGGAAATTTCGTGGCGAACTAAGGAGGAGTATCGTGCGCGTACCTCGTTGCCATTTTGTTGTGTGGGCAATTCGAAGCAGGTCCTGCTGCTCGAAGCCGAAGGAGGTGTTTAGGTGTAGGTACTCCTGAGCACACGAAGATGCAGCACGGCACCACAGCACCAAGCACACGAGCACAGACGGAAGAATGCACTGGATGAATGTCTGGTTCGTCGCCACCGGTTCACAATTCTCTTTCTGCGAGAAGAAGTCATTCTTGGAAGAGGGCCCGCAGCGCGCGGAGAGGGCCACGGACAAACGTCTCAACTGCAGTACTACCGCTGTTACTGCTGTTGCCGCGGCGCCGCCGGAGCCTCAGCCGCAGTCGGACCGGTAAACAGACAGTCGATGTCTTTCTTTCCTCTCTTCTACTAATTTTGATGGACAGCTAATCGCCGATGGCTGACGGAAGGATTCACCATCAGAAATGAAGATTCCTGAAACGGTTTCGCCGCGGTCCCTTCATCGCTGATTGTGGGTCTGGAATCGGGGGTCACCTGGGAACGGGCTCTTAACCTCGGCGTAGAATGTTTGAAACTCGTAGGGACACATCAGAAACTCTTCCCACAATAGAGCCTGATCCTCAGAAAATCGAATCTTGGAGATTCGGACGAAAACTTGCGAGTCCAGCTAGGTTACGAGAACTCGCTGAATTGGCGGACTTTCGAGATTATGCAACAAGGAAGCGCTCCGCGAAAGCGGGAGGAGGAATCAGGAGCAAACTTGATCCTCTGAAATCAGGGGGGGGGGGCGTTGTTTCCTCCAAGAAATAGGCGAAGTGAAGGCTCTTTACAACGAACTTTCAACCGATCCCGACAGAAGTGAAGTGATGATTCTGGGGCAATCATAGGTCGAGTAGCGAGGAACTCAGCTGCAGTCACATCGTGGTAGTACATTAGATAGCATCTTGAGGGAGGTCGCCAATTCGACGGATCTTCGACGCTCGCGAGAATTTTGGAAGAGACGGATTAACAGCGATGGATGGAGCTGCTTCGAACGCACGAAACACGCTTCAACGACTTTCTGGGAAGAAAAAGAGATCTTGATCCGTAGCATCTCCGCGACTATTTTCTCAAACTTCGGTTCGAAACTTTACGACCGCTTTGTCCCGCGGGTTTTTCGGATGAGCGGTTTCTGAGCAACTTTGGCGGCTTCTTAAGAAGTGACTCTCCTGCCACCATTTCTTTTGTTTCTTATCCGATTCTCTTCGAGCAGCTCCAGCGAATATTCACCTGCTCTGCTCAGGCATTGCTCCTCAACATCGTACTTGAACCACGTTTCCTGAACTCGGGATCTTTCGCGAAAGGTGACGTTAACATGATGTCCACGCTCTACAACCTTCTTTGGGAGCAGCGAACGCTTTGTCACCGAGAATCTCTGATTATTGTACTGAAAGCTAAGCCTGGAGATGAAGAACTTTCGAGATGAGGTCACGAGGAAAACCCAAACTTGTGTTAATCGTGGACAACCGTCCTCAAATGAACACACATCTCTCGATTCTCCTTCATTATTCTCCTTGGGGGCGGAGGGCGGAGGAGGGGGTAATTTGAGGAACGGCGGTGTGGTTCAGGTTTCCCAAGGTTCAACGATTTCGCTGCTGAAAGAGAGATTCGGAACCGAAGTTTCGGCTGCGTAAAAGCTGGTTGTTCCATTCGTATGTTTACGCATCAGTCGCACCCAAGCCCCCGGTCTGTCTCTATGTGCTTCCTCTGTGTTCTCTGAAGATGCTTCATGCCCTCGTAAATAATTAACAGCATTTGTCACATCTCATTGTTGGAGAACATACGCAGGAAATGTAATTTATCTGCATTAGCAGCTACACAAACTCAGAGCTTATAGCGGAGCCGGAAAAAGCCCAGACTCTGAGTCCGAAGGCCGATGTTCCGACATCTTCCGATTCCGTGAACAACGTCGAGGAACCTGACTGGATTTCAGACAGTCTCACCCAGTGGGCAAAAGATGGCGGACTGACGGACCAAAGCCAATTTACTGACATAATGCCCGCCAGGGCGACCTAGAACTGCTTTCTGCTGCCTTCGCAGATCTTAACCGGTTGTTTCAGAGTCAGAACTCCGAGTCGGCCCTTTTCCAGATTTTCGGGCCAAACTGTTGAGGTTTGTCCTAATGGTGAGAACGATCTCGTAAATACCGTTTGCGAGAGCTGTGACTGAGTGTTTGTTGACGCCTGTCAGGCTTATTGGTGCTGAGAAAAGCAATCCGTCACCGAGTTGAGACAGATTTATTACGGTTAGCGAGTCAGCTGTCATCAAGTGGGTGAAACGAGCGAGCGGATGACGATCAACCCACGAACGAACGAATGAATGAATGGAAGCGCGCACCGAGAAACCATTGATGAAGCAGGAGCTTTCCCATGACATCTATTAGCGCGAGCGGCAATATCTCAGTTGGCCAGGTTGATGCATCCTACAACACTTTTTCCTACACCGTTTGACAGCTGACGGAAGCTGTGCAAAAAGTCCCTTCAGTCGGGAACTTTTTCGTGTTTCGTCACCCCGGGACTGTGGCCGAGTTCTCGGTGGCCTCGGTCTCTCATGCTCCCGACGAAAATCACTTTTCCTGATGCTATTGTCGATCTTAGACGGAGTTTTCCCCGGCCGAAGTCGAATTCCAGCTGGAAATACATTCCAGTGCTGTTTTTTTTTTGTGTGAGGCAGCGACGTGGCCCATGGTCGTAGTGAGGCCTTTTCTTGGAGTGTTCGGTCGAGAGCAGCCAACGGGTACAGGAACGAACAAACAATCGCAGAGTCGCTTGGATAGAGGCAGTCAGAGCTACACTTGGAGCAAAGAAGCGCCGAGCAGATGGTCACTCGGTCGGTGCCGGGCTCTCGAAATGAGGTCTGAGTGTCCAATGAAGCCTTTATTGTTATCCATTGAGAACTCTCGAGAAGTTTTGCAATCAGCCTCCGGGTACGGCAATATTTCGGAACTCGCGAACGACTTCGACATGTAGGGAAGTTCGGGATTGCTTCCTGAGGTTCTCGGTATGATGGTCCCATAAAATCGCTCATTCGGCCGATTGGAGAAGAATCTATGGACCAGTGTTCAATGACGAATTCCTCCATGGGGTTGAACCCTAGTACGCATCCGTTGATTATTCCGAAATCACATTTGGCGACACATTTGGAGAATATTGAGTCTATTTTGCTTGAAGCCGCAGAGTTTCCAGGAATAATTAATCCAAGATAATCACAAGGTCAAGATGAGGGTGGTATGATTGGTGTTGGATGGTTTCAGGGACAGAGAATGCAAGAATCGTAGAGACGAAATGCCCGTACAATGGATGGGCAGGTGGGGAATCAGGCTACTCGCAAGAGACCGACGCAGGAACGGATGGATGGAAGGACAACGAATTGATAACGACATCCACAGATGAATGTATGAGGGGAGAAAGGCAGGCCGGTGGGTGGCTTGCTTGCTGGATGAAAGAATATTGAATGGAAGAGTGAGTAAACCTCCCGTGGAGCAGGGCTCATGCTCGCGTCTAAATAGATTTCCCCATCGGAAATCAATCTGTTTGCTTGTCCGCCCCTGGTGCAGCTGCTGCTACTGCTGCTGCTGCTGCTGATAACTCGGCAAACAAAGCCCCCGTTCGTTGTTGCCTTCTCTGTGCTTGCTCTTTGCGATGTTGTTGTGGCCGTCGTTGTTGTCGCTGTCGTCGTCGTCGTTGTTGATGTTGGTGACGGCGGTGTTGGTCTGTATTTCTCCTTTTAGCCGCCCCGACGTCCCCTTCTGCTTTCCTGGACACATCTATTTTAATTCCATTAGAGAGCATCGTGACAGAAGAAATCCCTTCGCGCGACGCGTGGATCCTTTCGAAAGCAATTATTGTCTCCCCCTCCCCGTTTTTCTCACTGAAGGAAAAACTTCCATGAGATTGGAAACGGGAACAGGTGAGTCCAAATTACTCCAAGGGAAAAAATCGCTGCGCACCCTAAGCTCCAAGCGACCATCGGACTCGTTTGCGACGTAGTTTCATCTTAATCTCCGGGAACGGTAATACGAGTGCGAATTGGACTCAAACTGCAACTTCGTATATTGCAAACAGATGCGACGATGATGATAACTTTCTAGAAGGAGTCATTCAGGCACGATGAGAAGATCGAATGTGCGGTGATTCATCCGTGAAGTCGTTATTCAGGAGTTCATCGAGTCCGGCCGAAGTAAAATATTCCACTCGCCCGAATCGAGACGCAGCTGGGTATCGGGCTGTCGATGACAGCCGAGTTACATTTCCCTCTGTTGCACGAACTGCGAAGACTGCAAATGTTGCGAACGGGTCGTCCACAATCAGACACGCCTCATCAGGCAACAATGGAACTTATATCTGAGCAACAGTGATGGCGTCGATATCATCATCTGCCCGCGATTCCAACCATTCGATTCCATTTCCGATGTCGCTTTCGTTGTCTTCCAGATATGGATCTCTATCTCAAGGAAGGAAATCAGGCCGCTAACGACGGAAGAAAACGGACCGAACAAGAGACCTCGTCCACCGAAGACAGAACTTGCCGACGACATCACAGCAAGCGTCTACGCAAGGACAAGTTCATCATGTACTGTAGATGGGCTCGTTGCGACCGTTTGCGAAGCGGGTCATCGTCGTAACCCCACGAACGCAAACATAACGACGCTTAGTCTCGCGTCCCAGGATTTGGCGGCGAGAAGGCAAGGAAAGAAAAACTCCAACCAAACATCCACTTTCGCCGAAAAGACAGGCTTTCGCTCCTTGAACGGCCCTCGCAAAGAAGTCCCAGCAGTCAATCCCACGGACGGCTTTCCTCACCGAAGTTTTACAATGTCGAGCAGAAGAGAACTCTCCGTCTTCCCTCTTGCTCGCTTTAGACTTGAGTTTTCTTCCCCTGACAAAGTCCCATGAATCAAGAATCCGCTCCCTCTCAACTTCGTCAGCACACAAACGAACTCTTGCCTGGATGGCTGGCTCGCTTCCCCTACCCGAGCTCGTTTGCTAACTGTGTTCAGAGCTTCTTTTCTCTTGCATATTCATTCCCATGCATACGTGAAGAAGCCGCAGTGACGACGGGAGCGGCGGCGGTCGCGGTGGTTGGTCAAGGATTCTCCAATCTCAAAGCCATCAACGTCCTGCTTGTCTTCGCCGCCAGCACTTTTCTCGCTCTATTTCGTTGGAGGACGTTCCTCCTCTTGGAATTCTCCCTTCAAGAAGTCGGCCGCATGTTCACCGTTGGGTGTATGACGAGTCTACTTGGCTCTCCGAACGAAAGGAGAGTTAGAACTCTGGTAAACGTTTGTGTTATCAAGTGCTCAAGAGTGGGAGCAAGCACCGTGGAAGGATGTGCACGGTGGTCCTCCTATTGATTTTGTAAATCAGTTGTTGCGGCGGTTGCATCGGAATATCTGCAAGCGATGAAGTCGTTGCGCCTTGAGTGTGAGCCTATTGAAGACTGTCCATCTAGAGTGGGTCATGAAGCGACCGGTCAGGGTGTTCACTGTGACCATCACCTGGAACTGCAGCGCTCGTGGTGAGAGTTACCAGTGAGCTCCCCTTCCCGATGTGGAAGGGATCTTCTGAGGATCAGGGTGTACGAAACTATCACCACACACAAAATTTCTCGCGGAGCTCCAATATGATTCGTTCTGAGCTCAGGAAACCCCCACAGCACCGATAAAATCGAATGAGCGAGCGCCTCATCTTTCCCGAGCCTCCGTCGAAAGTTGTCCTCTGGATCTCGATTCTTGAATTCATCGCGGATGTTGTCCGTGAGAGACAGTATTCAGTGTACTTCGCAAGTTACAGATTGAGAAGTAGCCCCTTATTCTTGGCTGAATTGTTCCATGTTGATTTGCGGAACAAACTTTCCGCAAAACGTCCGGTTCCGAAGCTATCTGCAGACCAAGTTTTTACCAATCGTAATACCCCTCCGCTCAAACTCTTGGGGACCCAGATGATCCAAAATACCGAAGGTGGTAACATATCGGTCGTGACATTCCTTTTCCGTTATTTTCCATCGCGAGAGCCGAATTCATGTTCTTTTCCGCCAGGACGATGAGAGGTTTCTGATGGTTTCCATCACGCGAATGTATTTTCGGAAAGATCGCGCCAAGAATATGAAGTGTCGCGAATCAGGTGAACGCTATATATCTCTTGAATCCGAAAAATCAGCCGAGGGCCGCGTTTTCTTCTGGGCTTGTAATCGAATCACGTCATGCTGAAGTGTCGATCGCCGCCGTGAACTGTGATTGCTGGGGGCGCACACTGAAAACCAGTAAGGTAAGCTGACGATGTAAGGTGACAATCGAGAAAATTTCCCGTAAGCACCCGTTATCGTTGCCTGATGACATCGGGTTGCGAGGTCACGAACAAACCAAACAGGCAGCTGTTCCGATCTTAAATTTGGATCCAAGGAAAGCAAATATCGCAGCGGATAGGGGAGTTTTCAGTGAGAGATCGACATATTTCAGAAGTCGTGTGTCTGGGACTCATTCCGTTCCATTTCATCACCCTGCCTTCCGTTTCACTGGAGACTCTTCGCCCTGAATGGTCTCTAGTTCGGGATTAACATTCGTCCCCACAAGAATCTCCACCCTACGAGGGATTCCGTGAGTCTCGGTAATATTGGGAGGACGAATACCGCTCGTCAAAAATGCTCTCAAGCGCGAGGCAGACGCGCAGATAAAACACCAAATCCAACGAAACGAATTCCATCACAGTCCGGAATATCGGCGTTTTACCACCCGCCTCTGTTTGGTCTGTCTCTTCTCGATCTGAAATGAGTGTTCGTCTCTTTCTGTCTCGTGGTTCCATTGACTGTCAGTTCGCGCGTCAGGCCGTCTGTCTGCTTCTGCATCAGTTCGCTGATCCATGAGCGCGATGCGACGTAGCGAGATGTGCGTTACGTGCTTGCCTGCATACAGACATGGGTTTTCTCCTCTGATCGGGACGGCGAGCTCATCTCGCTTTGTGTCGCCTATTGCGCCCCGCGACGGCAGACTACATCGGCAATATGCCAAATCCCGCTTCTTACTACCATACGTCCAATCTTCTCCATCTCTTCCTCTCTCTGTCTCGCTGAAGAGAAGGAGATGCTTCGGTGGTGGCCTCTGCTGAATCCGAGGGAGCATCACGAAGCGCGCCAGTCATGCCTGTTGAACTAGGATAAGATCAGTGACTCCCACGCTCCTTTCACTATATAGTATACGCCTCCCCGTGCCCCTACGGGACCCTCGGATCCACATGGACCAAGCATCCCAGTAAATCCGAGAGTCATGAATGCCCACCCATAGCGCCGCAGGAGTGTACTCTGGAATATTATAATTAGAGCTTAGAAGTTTCGGCAAAATGGCCATTTTTTTTAGCAGGATAGGCATTTTTTAGCAAAATAGACATTCTCAAGAGAAGAAGCGACGTAGGCTTTTTGCCTATTTCACATTTTACACTTGCCTAAACTTCCAAGCTCTAAATATAATATGTGGGTGGGTTCGTTTTCTGAAGAAACGAGCCCGGAAGTTTTTCTTCATCTGAATGCCTCTGAACTTCTGACTTTTGCTCCACCGATATTGCGACGTTTTCTCGGATATCTGGGGAATTGAATTCCACATCCACCTCTTATAACCATATTACGTGTACGTGTGCCATTGCCCTACAGCCCTACACTTTTTGTTGACGGCGAATCATATACCTCGGGTGCTATGACGTCCGGAACGAACTTTGCGGCGTTTGACTTGAGACCTCAGAGAGAGCTGTCCCTCTAGACTTCATGTGCTCACTGTGGCTCTGCTGCTCACTCGCTCTACCGAGCCATTCAGTTGGCGTCTGTCAAGTGGTAACATGAGAAGGCTCCCAGTTTGCCCCCGACGACTGTCTTCTCCGAGTCAGCGGAGCGTTTATTCGGCAGCGACGATGCCGCCCTGTCCGCGAATGTCTTCGGCCTGCCAGCGCAGGTGGGACCATGTTGGCGACCTTCTGCGGCCGGGTTGGGTATTTGACCCCAGTGACTGGTCAAGCGGATTGCTTGCTCTTTCGGCTGCTTTTCCGACGGTGTGTCGGTCGCGGCTTGTTTGGACGCCGAAGTAGTCGCCGGGAGACTCGCTGGTTAGCGCATTTCTGCGGAAGCTGTGTATCCGCACCGCATGCTAAGACTGCGAGCAGGTACTGTGACCTTTTTCTGGCAGGTCCCGCAAGGCGTTCCTTTTTCGTCGTTTCGTGTACTTCACGGACGTCCTTCTGCCGTTGGCTTGGGATCCGGATGATGGTGAACAGTCACAAAGTCCATCTGATGGCTACCAGGAGACAAAATCGCCTCGCCCGGATCCCAATCACAAAAGTTTCCGGACGCGAGGATTCCAAGTTTCAGGAAAGCTCCGATTGAAAAGCTCCCGAGCAGCCATGCTCCCCTTCGACTGCTATGAGCCGGGGCTGCTGTTCATGCTGACCAGATCGGTTCCGGGGTCAAGTCAGCAATGTTCTGAAAGCGACGGGTGGATAAAGCCGGGGCTTCGACACGAGAAAGACTTTGTCAGCGGGTCACTGCCGGGGAATCACGGACTTTTATTCACGCATTCCAGAGAAGAACGCATTGAATTAGATTATCGGGTATTCTAATCGATTCCAGCAATTATTATCAACAATCCGCTTTCGTATCCAGCGCGTGCCTGGATGGCACCATCACGTACAAGCGGTTCAAAAATAGACATTCCACGTGATCGGCTCCATCCAGATCATCATCATCACGAAGAGACGCCGCGCCGTCCTGATCTTTGAGAACACACACAATAAATAACCTAATTGTCATCAGTGTGGGCTTTCACCACCTCTTATCACCGACGAAGATAACGATTAACGTTTGGTTTTTTTGTAAAGCGCGGTTTTCAGCTTCGAAGCGTAGGGGTCGCCTGTTGGAAATGTGACGTAATATGCCGAAAAGAAACGATTTTGGATGACCGGAACAGGACGGTGAGATAATTCTCGCTGGACCGCGGGAATCGATCTTCTAACTTCTGAAACTGACGGAACAAAACAAAAGTGTCGAGGAAAATCGTGATTCTTGTCCGAAAGATACCCACTTTTGTGCTCAGGGTTGTTCTCACCGGTCTAGATCCACGAGAAAAGCGCGCGAACTTTTGTATTCGTTTCCAAGTGGAACTTTGTCAATTCGCTGTCCGTCACTGGAATCGCAGGAGCTGACTGAGCTGATTCTTATTCCAGTCATGATGGAGTCTCAACCCCGAAGGATGAAAACCTTGTGTTTTCTCAAATGCCTTGCACGAAAAATCGTTAACTTCTGAGAAACGTCATCCGCTCCAGTTCCGAACCGGGAACCTCCAAAAAATTGTACAACCGGCCAATTTCATGCGATTCGCTTGTTGTTGATACCAGTGGTGGACCTTGGAAGCTTGGATGAAGAGGGCAAAGGCCTTTTCGAGGGAGCAGAATTTCGGTGACTGTCGACGGAATCGGGAAGCATACGGATTTTGCGGCCGTTACTCCGCTTGCGTTTGATTTTCACCTCTCGGGGTTGAGGGTTTTCTACTGGAATCAACCCTCAAGAATCCGGAGGAAGGGAGGAGTCAAAGATTCGGGTTTCTTGTTGCCTGTTGTCGATGTCGTCGTGGATGCTGAATTCCCTTCTTTTTTATGTCTCCTTCCTGCTCGGGAGGCTTGGTTGGTTTCTCTTCTCTGATGCTTCGTTTCTGCTTCGTTGTTGTCGTTTCCCATGAGTGTCCTTGAGTTTTCCCTACCCGTTCTCTTGCTTGGTCGCATTGTCCTCAAAAGGATTCTTCGTGTTTTTTTTCTCTTGTCTTTGTTATCCTCAGCCCAATGTGCTCCCCTTTTATCGTTTTCCCTTTCTCTGCTCATCGAGTTCCTTTTTGGATCTTTGTTCCCCCGTTCTCCTGTCGGTTCTGTCGTCCTCAATTTAGTTTCGGTCCTCCTGTCTTTTGTTCGACCGATAGACTCTCTCCCGTTTTGTGCTGCTCCTTTGGAATCATTTTTTGTCTTGCCAGAGAGGTCGGATGTTGACAAACAATTCAACCGAGCACAGATCTCCGGCATTGCTTTCTCTCCGATTGGAAATCAATCAACTCGAATCATTCCGAATCCTGTCATAGAACCTGGGCCAGTCTTGGCCAATGCCCCGATAAGAGGACCGATGCTCGATTCACGCACTCTAATGATGGGGAGTGAAGCAATCGATGAGGGATGGCGAGCTTTGCGCGATTGTTATCGAGTTTCCATCGAATATTCTCCAATTATTCTTCTGAGAGACATAATAATGGATTCGCGAGGATCATCATGACTGTGTACAAGGCGGAGCCGAGAACGACCTCTTTTCGAAGCACCCGGCTAACGAGGAAGTCTTACATCTCAAAAATACTCGAGCTCTCAACTTCCGAATCAAGACAGAGCCAGTGTTTTAGGCTGAGCTCCGAGTTTGGATTCTGCAAACTTAACTCGAAGGCACTCGGAAACGAGGCATGTGAGGAAAGTGCACGACCTCGACGTATTAGAGTCCCACGAACAAATTTGGACCGGGTATGGCTTCTGACCATGGATGTGGCTTACGGAGTTTAACGGTCTGTCAATGAATATCCCAACTTTCCGCCGAAACGGGCTTAAATCAGAGATCAGAGAAAAATCTGAATTCGAGCGAGCTCTTCTTTGGAACGCTACAAATCCGGTGATTTCCACGTGCTCCCAGCCGAGAGCGGTTTGAAAACATCCACAATGACTATTGAAGATGCCCTCGCTCTTTTCAATCAATCGGCTCAAATATTCTCCACGGGCACCATGTACTCTGAGTTTCGCAATTTTGTTCACCGCAGGACAGTGGCATGGACCAGCAGGAACTGAATTGAATGCAATCAATGAATTGAATTGAATTGAACGGAGCGTCCTGAGAATCCGAACCTGAAGGGCTCTGACAATACCGTCGTTGAAGACTCAGGACCCAGAGACACCCGCTTCCTCGCCATCAGACTTCATTGATCAAAAGAACTTGTCTTGGGGTTGTCCTACGAGGGAGTCTTTCAATGCCAGAAGAACAAAATTCATTCCTCGAGGAACAAAGGAGAAGTAAGAATGGAAGACAGGAGACCAAAACTTCGACTACAATGGCCATGTAATTAACGAGAGGCGGGAGATCGAGAGAGATAGACAATCACAAAGAAGCCCACGGATGGAAAGGATTTCGAGCTATATTTCGCAGAAACAAGTGATTCTGTCTCATGAGAAAAAAGAAACTCCGCAATCACAGACCCACGAACGTTTGGCTTTCGCGGATCAGGATACTGTCAGAGAATTGGGCAACCGCTCATCACGTCTTCCCTCCGAGGAGATGCTCGAGGTGCCGAGAACGCGAGTGGCCAGAAGGCAAAGTTGTGTGTGTATATTCATAAATCAGAAAACGCGCGGAAGTGTTGACTATTTGCGCCGAAAATGTCATCAGAACTGAATAGCGACATACGAGGCGTGGTGTGCCTGCGCGCTTCGGGAAAATCGATTCCGACATCGACGACGACGACAACTGTCGTCATCGACGTGGATTAGGGCCCCGGCGTTTGCTTTTTTGGGGGAAAAATTCTCTCACACAAACCAGCAAAGGATCTGTTCGTTCGTCGGTCGGTCCAAGCAAGCAACCTACGAACCAGTCAGCCGGGCAAAGTCACACGCACTCGCACAGACAAACGCAGCGCACAATAAAATAGTTCCGTCATCTGGCGGCCAGGGTAACACCCGTGCAAGTCCCGGTGCATTCCGGCGCACCAGCAAACCGGTTCGGCGGTTGCTTGGCTGGATGTCGTCGTCGTCGTCGTCGTCGTCGTTGTTGTTGAAGCCGCTGCTTGAGTCGCGGCTGCTCACGCTGAACTTCGACTTCAAAGACTCGCCCATCCGGAAACGGGCATTGCAACCAGTCGAACAGACGTACGAAGCTGGCAAGCGGCGGGCAGGCAGGGAGGCAGGCAGGCGGGCACACACTGATCGACTTTCATTCTAATGGAAGAAAATGAGGAATACTTTGCCTCAAAAATATCGCCGCGGCGTCGACTACGTCACCATGATCCAGTGTTGGCCGAGTATGATTTGGGAGATCCGTTCATTCCGTAGTCACGGATTGACTGCTGATCGGATCAAAACTGCCCCCATTGTGCTCGATAACAGAAATAATCCCGGTGCTGCGTTGGAGATTTTTCGCAGATCATCAATCCGGCATAGCCACTACGATTCGCCAATTCGACTTTCGCTGTTTCAAAGATGAATCTGTCTCATGACGTTTCGATCGGAACAACATTCCACTGTATTCCAGCTATGAAGCCCCGTTAGCGAGATGTCTTCCGACCGGAGATGTCCTCAGGCGTGCTCAGTTTACTCCTAGGGCGTACTGTGGGAAGTGCTATCATCCCGGATCTTTGAATTCTCTGATCGATCATCGGATGATTGATATACCGAGACTTCAGACATGCCGTTACTGGGAGGTCGGGGGTTCGAATTCCGGGGGTTCGACTCGTCCCGCGACTGGGAGTCGTAATATCAGAACAAAACCATGGGGATATCCTGCCAGTTGTCAAAAAGCAGCTGTACATCACAGATGATACTGGCGGTGAGTATCGTCACGCAAATGTCCGGGGGGCCACACCAAATGCCCCCGCTGGAAGGCGGAAAGCTGGAGAATATTCTGATCTGAATAGGATCGCGGCCGTGGTTCTAATCCGAAGGCAAGAGCTCCCCTATCGAGAGGAATTCCCTGATTTCGAATGGTGCGATTGAAGAATTGAGCTATCTCGGAGAAGATCCAAAAACCATCCTTGGTTGCTGTAAAGACGAGTCACGATGATCCATTGGTATCGCTAGCTTTTCCTGGGCTGTCCCCTCGATCCGGATGTGGCAATGTTTTTAAAAAAAAGTTTCCACGGACCTCCCACGGCCGCATCGATCGCCGATCTTTTGTTATACATCAGACAACAATTGAAAAACTTGGGCTCTGCAGGTCTCATTGATCTTAACTCGCTAGCCGAATTAGTCATCCCAACCCACTCGCCTCCCTCCGCCTGTTCCAGCATTGGCGACCAGACGTCGCCTTCCGTTTGAATCTGACCTTTGCCGCGCTGCTGTTTCAACTGACAGGGGCACCGGATCCCGCCAAGTTGCTCGGTTCATTCGCTGTTGGCTTGGATCCCGATGATGTTGCCGTTGATGAAGCTCTTCCTTTTTCTCCATTTTCCTGGTTCCCTTCGTGCCGTAACGGTGAGAAGCGTCGATGAATTATCGCCAAATATTATCCATGTACGTATGCTTCCATGTTGACCTGAACACGATTTTTAGAGCGGATTTCTGGCGCGCTTCCATGAGCCACATTTCATCTTGAAAATATTCGGTTTCGCATCTCTTTCCTCGGGAGAACAGTTTCAAATATGTATGCGGGAAACCGAGACAAGCACGCCTGTCACAGTCACAATGTTTGAGCGAGTCGCTGGGACGCGTACCACAACTCGGTACCGGGACAAACCCAGAATATGACGTGAGGCTAGCCCGAAGCTGGTGAAGGTAAGGAAGAAATTCAATTTCGTCTCGGTCGCCTCGGTGCAAACTAAACGCGATTAGTTTTTAGTCGGCTAACGACCGACGAACTCACACCTAAATGGATTAACTGTAGTCTCAATGCTCTGCACGGAAAACTGCTGCTCTGAAGATTTGGAAGACGACCATCTCCTCCCCTCAACCTCATCCTTGCGTCCTTGTACTCTCTCACTGGCTGAGAAGACCGAGCGGTGCGCACTCGACGCACTCTGTGCACTCGTTCATCCGATTGTAAGTTACTGCACCATTAACCTTGGCACGGCTTTTCCTTGGACCGGACGCGGCAAATGGATTATGTTTGTTCTTGGACCTCAGGACATCGTCACGGACAGCTTATCAGTTACAGGAGGAAAATTCTGCTCGCGATTCTTTTTTCATCAGGGAACAAAAGAGACAACGGTTTCCTTGAGCTTGACCTCGACCGAATTGCTCTTATGTCAGTGAGTCGTCCAGAAGGACGAGCCTCACGGCAAGCTGCGGATTCATGTTATTTCGAATTGGATTGATTCCCGGTCAGGGTGATCGCGATTCATGAGGACAGAACTGCGATGGAATTTCGTAAAACTGAGCGGAAAATATGGAACAGTATTGTTTCATTCTTTGTGACATGATCATCGATGATGCTTCCGGCAATGAATTGTAGAGCCTCCTACTCGGTCGATATCGGTTCGATCATCAGGGTTTTCTCGCAATGATTGTCTGAAACGGGGTCATATGTTGCTCTCCAATTCAGCAACCGATTCTCCGATATTGGTCAGTTTTCCAATGAATCTGCAAGATACACGAGCGGAGATCACAAGACCCCGCTCGACCAGTGATTCAGGCGTTAGGGAGATTCGTGGATGCGCTGAAATGCTTCGTTCTCGATCTTATCGGCCATATTGAAGAACTCCGACTGCTCATAATCATTAACAGTCACAACCTTTCGCTTCCTTCCCCGGTGCGTCTCCGAGTGTACAGCTCGATGTAGCCCGGCCGACCTTTGAGGTCCAACTGATAATATGCCCGAATCTTAACTCGCTAGTCGGAAACGATGGTAAAAAACCGCGGCTCCCCGCGGAGAGCTTATTCCCCCTCGTCTTCTGATATGACAGATTGGAAGAACAATCGAGTGTCATGCAGTTATCATTACAAGATTTATCTGCCCTGCACGGAACAGTCCCAGTGGTCTGAGCTCATACTCTTCTCCTAACGATGAGCGAAGAATAACCTCGAAGCTCCTGTCTCGGTTCCTCACTTCCTTCTCACCCTCGACGCACAGTGATGAGTCCGCTAACAGTGAAGAGAGGCGGTCCTTAGTTAATGAGTGGAAGACCCTCGGACGAACCGTCTCCTCTGTCTCAAGAGACCTGGTTCTCCGGCTTCCTAACATCAGGCTATGTTTCTCATCGTTTTCCGCTTCCCCAGGGATCCTCTTAATTTTTACGATTCTGGAGATGCGGGAAGCAAGCACAGACTCTTGGAAAAACTTTCGTTGGTTCTCCGCGCTGGACTTCTTCGGAGCCCTGAACGAGTCGAGAGCGGCGGTTCGCTTTTAGCCAGTTGAACGTCTCAACATCAGCCACACCGAGCTCTAACGGAAGCATCGTATAGGTCGACGATGGAAAATGAATCGGAAATTCTAGGCGGGGCGAATCAGTAATGCTCCAAGGGGGCGATGAACGCGAACGTTCTGGGAATTCGGATGTATGGTAATCTGTACGTCAAAATTTTGGGATCCGCCGTCAGTCAGCGCGCTTTTATGCTTGCGAATTGAACAATCCGACTGTCATAGTTCGTTTACCCTTCCAAGATTCACTTGTGCATTCCGTTTCACGGCATCGTCCCAAAACTCCGAGAATTCATTCAAATACGGTGCCGTTTCGACGCTATCGTTCCTTTTTTATGGTTTTTCATTCGCTTCTGAAGACTGTACACCACTTCCGACAGGCCCGAACGAAGCATCCGGTGACCGTTGGTTAACAAGGGTCAAATGACGGCGAACCTTATTTTGCTCGTATCCAGATCGGTCGATGCCGGTTAACGAGGGTCTAGCAAGGGCGAAACAAAGGCTGGACGACACAATACCACCGAGCCGGAACGTCACTCTCAGCCAGTTCAGCTACTCGATGCGAAGCATGGAAACCGAAGACGATAGATCCCCGCAAGCGGGCGGGCGGGCGAGGAAGGAACGAATTCATTATTGTGAAAGCATGTCCCTTCCTCCTCGGTTCACTCTTCTGATGGTCTTTGTTCGGTTTGTCGAATAGACACCGTCCACAAGTAGCCTCTTGCTTTTTTGAACGTGTGTCAATCACCGGGCCACCGGTTGTCACCGTTGACTCTATGCGAGCCCTATGACGTCACTTGTTCGCCGCGCTGCGCTTGCAGATTTCGTGAATCGAAGACCTAAGCATTCGCTCAGCTCAAAACCGTGAGCTACTTCATTCCGACGATGAATCACAGAATAAAACACACCGATCCGGCACGAAAGGCATCATTGATGGACAGAATGAGATGCTCGAAGCTATAATGCCTCTTGGTGACCCCGACTGATGGTGTACGGCTGTACAGGTATTCACACGGCGTCAGACGATTGCTTGAATTGAGATGCGCTCATATTCAAGATGGATAATCGCGAATTTGTTGAAGCGCACAAAACCAAGGAGAGGAGTTGTATTGAGATAAGCATTCATTTCCTGATGCGCGGATTGTCAGCATTTGTAGTGGAGAAGACGCCCATCAAGTGTTTTGTGGCAGCGAATGTGCGTAGATTCAGCTCTCTTATCAAGGAAGCTGAGATAACCCGACATTTTTGATGTCTTGAATGTCCGCATCGGCCATGCTTCGACGTACACTGGCCGCCGTATGTTTCCGTTCCATTGCGGAAATCGCGACGAACATAACTCCGGTGAGGCTCTCCAGCTCTCTTCTCTTGACATACTTCGAGCGTCAAACGGCACGAAAGTTTGGCCCATGTTGTAATCCGGACAAAAGTACTGAATTATTCTTACCGGGGACAACCTAAAGGTATCTTGTTTTTACGATTCGAGACAGTTCTCAATATCAGCTGGAACAGCACCAGTGGAACTTTGGACAACCAAAACCCCCCAAAACCCCCAAAGATCAATCAGTTCCAGAGGGGAGATCTTGAAACGAGCGTTCGGGGACTCTCCCAAGACGGATGGATCAGAAAATCGAGAACGCCTTCGCCAGTGGAGACTCTCAGAACGTAGGTTCGATTTGTACTCCAGGTTCTAACCCTCCTTCATGTGATTCTAGTTTTGTTTTTCGCCATCGTTCGTTTGCGGGCAATGGAAGGGCCCCTAGTGTGCCCCCTTCGGAAGCCCGGCTCACAATTAGAGACGATCCTCTGAACAAACTTGATTGAATGCGGCGATTGAAAGCACGCCGCGCTTCTTCCCCGAGATTTCTGGGGAAAAGGGATAAGGCTTCTTCGTCCCAAGGATTCTTGTGAACAGATAACCTCGCACTAGCCGCAAAGAAATACTCACAAACTCAAATAGTCACTTTCCGCGGTTCCGAGCCGACGGAATGGATTCTAGCCAACGAGCAGCATCTTTTCAAACCAAGTCTACCGCCGATATAAGCTGACGAGGCTGGGAGGTATGGAATTCGTTCCAAAGAGGGCTCGCATAGGTATACGGAGATCGGTAGGGAGCATGGAAAGTGAATCAGCCAGCTCCCTCAGCCATGACGGAAATCATCCTACGAATTATGCGCCAGGGGCTATGCGTGGTTTGCGCCCAAGATGTTCTGACGGCTCGTGAAGGGGATCTTTTGCATCAGCATGCATAGGGTCATTGCAAAAGTACCGTCGCAGACCATACATTCTCGCATGTTACCGAGTTCATGGGCTCTCTAGCGTTTCGGCGATTTCTTCCCGACATTGTCAGCGACCGTCGACAAAAACGAGTGTGCTTGTCGCTTACCCCAAAGCCTGCCATCTAAGAAAGTCCCACATGAAGGCTGGAACTCGTCCGGATTCAGAACTACAGCAGATTGAATTCTCAGAGGCCTATATATCAGTCCGAAGTGGGTGTTTCCGCCTCATTTCGATGCGTTTCGCTCGGAAAACGACCATACGAGAATCAACATTTCTATGAATTAGGATTTATCCGTGTAACTCGAGTCTGACATCGGATATAAAATCAGCAGCACAGAGCTTACGTCTTTCTGCGTCGATCGTATATTTCGATACGTTTCCTGCGATGATTGACCCTCAAGAAATCTGAGCTGGAAAAAACCGGCGATACCACTAGTGCAATGACCCGCACGTTACGTTACTCTTTTGCCATCATACTCCTAATTTCCCAGCTCCGAAGGTGGACGACGAAAGAGATTCCTCGCTGAACTCGATATTAGGATTTTGGATCGTGGGCCACAGTTGGTCCGCGGGCTAGGGCTCGGTCAACACTGCTCTAAAGCAGCGATTCTCCGAGTGAGTGCCCATGCTGATCTTGTACCGCAAACTGAGCGGCAGCTTGGAATATTGAAAGCCATCAGCATGCGGTTTCTACGATGTTACCTATGCCGAATGCGCTTTCACACGTACATCGATTGTTACTCTATGAGGAAGACGACGTCCGGCGTGAGCTGTGAACGACTCGCACATGATCCTTTGGTCTTTTGGAACATTGGGACAAATGCTAGCTTCATACGAGGATCGCGATGAATACGGAAAACTCTGTCCCCAGAGAGCCAAGAAGGAGACGAGGGTCCGGTCGGGAAAGAGAACGGTAACCGCTGCGCTGGGGGAGCTATAGGAGCTCCGTGATGCAACTCACAGGGCGGTGAATTCAGAAAAGTCTGAATTTCCCGTCCTCCTCACTCCTCTCGTATTAACGCCGCGCCGCAGTCGTCCACCGCTGTTTCAATGCTAGCGAACGAAAACACTTGCATCTCTCAGCGAACAACTCGACCGCACTCAAGACTTGTCGAGGGGTGGGAGGCCTACCCAGCAAATATTCCCTGCACTCTCTTCTGTTCTTTGACCTCACTGATGGCTTGGCAAAAGTTTACCATACGCTGTGGCTTCGTTTCAGCGAACGCATTCGGGTCGAGTTCCACTCGTCCACTTCATGATGAGGTCCATTTTCGAGGTTATTACCCCCACAAGACACGGAATTGGCAACATGTCGAAATGCCTGTACGCGAGCCAGCTCCAAATCGAGTCACTCCATCTCGGCGAGGTCTTTGCCGTTGGGAACGCTAGGAACGAGTGAAGCCACGCCACGTTGAGTTAACCTCTCGTGAAATTGGAGTTTTAGTTGCTCTCTTCCTCGTCGCCGATTGAGGCCTGAACGGCTTCTTTGAGAATGTCTCATGATTTGGCCGGAAGATTGGGAATGGAGGCGCTCCAATATTTCCGGAGTTTCATGGGAGTCGTATTTTGGATGAATTGATGACTTGACGAGTTGTTCTCTCTTCGTGTGCGAGGCTCGGTGAGGCCATCGCCATCGTATCCTGACTACCTACATTGGATGGGAAGGCCCAAGGCGATAAAAACTGCAAAAGGCTTTTGTAGAACCATCCGCTCCGCGAATGCATATAAACGAGCCACTATTGCGCAATGCGGCACCTCTTCAAATACATTCCTGCAGTCAGGTGTCGCTGGGGTGTTATATTGGTTCTTGCCCTCGATGTGTTTTCTAGGGTTGACGTATGCTCCTACAGGAACGCTGCGTGTCTGGATGACTGCTGGGCATGCCTCCTTTGCCAACTCACCAAGTAGCTAGCTAGTCTATCCCTCGTTCAGGGTTTCATTCTTGAAGAAGCGAACGGCAATAGAACTGAAAAAGGATCTCCCCTCGCAAGCGGCGACGCAGCGGCAACCTCCGCGAGTCCGCGTTGGCGAATGTTTTTAAACTGAGGGAGCTCTATTTGAGGATTCGGTGATTAAGCTCTTTCGTAGCGGCGGAAGCATCACGGAGAATTCGTGTGGAAATCCCACGTGGAACATCTCTCACCTGACAGAAATTGTGTGTGGGCGGACATTTGGATCAAGGTCACGTGCGAACTCAAATCACGATAGATGAGATTTCATAACTTTCAATGAATAACGGCTGCCTCGTCTGAAGCTCTCCCGGCGGAACGGAACTAACGGTCCAGCGAATAAGGTCTTAGAGAAGCCCGACTAACCCGAACTCCACGAGAATGTCGTATTGCTTCTCTCCTTTTGAGGCAGATGAAAGGACGAACGGGAGATTCGAGCTCGTCGAATTCGCTTGTCTATCCTCTCTTGGGCGATGGTATTCTCCCGAGGGAAGTTAATACTGTTGAGTAGTCGATGCCTCAACTGATTATCGGAGACTCGAGTGACAATCGAATGCAGCCGGGTCTTGTGCTCGTCGATGCCTTCGCTAAACCACTCCGCGATTCCAGCGGGACTCGCGGATCTCCCGTTGCGTGGAGTGACGAATCCAGACGAAACGCGAGAAGCGTAGTCTGATGAAGCACCTGTATACTGCACATATTCACCATTTCAACGAATGACCGATTTCGCGAAATTTCCGAACGATTCCGGTGAAAAACTCGAAAACTTCTGGGGAACGATTCGGAAGCTCTTCGGGAACGATCGGTCCTCGCCTCTTTCATACCTCGAATTCCACGTCGGCCGTTCATTCAACTCCGAAACAATTTCGATCCTAGAGGCTGCGATCCACTCGGTCCGCTCCGACAGACCAACCGCTTAATTGGATCTTACGACTCAATATTTTCCCATCGAAGTGAATACACTGCTGTGACATGTTTTCCACAGGAATTTCGTGTGGGGAGTTCGAATTTTCGAGAAATTTTCGGAACTTGGGAGAAATCCCCGCTGTTGATCGTGAAAGAAAAACATTTGTTTGCATGCAACTTCATCTATTTCAGGGGTTGCTTTAGTTCTCCATTGAGTTCAATCGGTTACCCACGACAGGTTGTTCGTTTGTTTCCTCTGTCCTTGCTTTCCAGTTGGATCGTCTGACAACGCATAGCAGATATGTACAAGTTGAATTCAATAATCGTCAGCTTTCTTCCAGTTGAAGACAACATGACCTTTTCAGTGTGACTCATGATGAACTTTACTTCGGGCGACGTCGGCCCCCTCCCGCAGCTCGAGCGGCTTGGTCGACTTTGAGGCGGAAGCTTCAAAACTTTCGTTACGAAACGGCAACGATTTCTCCAACAACGGTTTCGTCAACATTCTCAAAAAATAGGTTCCTGCCCCGTGTCTCTACGTCGACCGGGCCGCACGCTGCTGAAGTCTCAAGCCAATCGTCTATGGCACTCCAAGGACTTCGACTTCGGCCAATTGCAGGACGTTTTTCAACGGCTCCCGGCAATCGGTGCAGTTCTGCGTTATTTGAATCGATACGTATCGCCCTCGGATCGGGCATGGCTTGCAGAGGAACGGACGCAGTTCCTCATCTTGAACGCCACCCTTATCGTTGTAGTAGCACCTGCAATGATCCGAATGGATTAGTTGGAGACAGATATGAGCCGGATTGGCAGGAGAGGGATTTCGAAGCGAGGCTTAGCGAATCGTTGAGGTAGATCTCCTTGCAGATCGTTATTTTTTTTTGCCAGAGAAGGAGCGTTTCCAAACACGTTTCTCAAGTTATCTTCGGACTCCCTCTCGAATCTTGAGGCGACGTACCTCGTGTTTTGTTTGAAGTGGACGTCGTCGTAATCGGTTGTGATCGGCACGGGACCAACTCTGATATCGAAGTCGTGCAGACGATCCCCTGCAAATCCGAGCTTGTTGTGAATCTTGATGCGTACAACACCGCTGAGCATGGACACCTCGTGGCTTTCCGTAAGGGACCCACTGGAGCGGATCACGTAGATGGGAAAAGTGTTCTCCGAATCATTGTATTTCGAGCGCGAAGTTCCTTGACGGCGAGCCCGTTCTCTGCTACTTCGCTTGCTTCGGGGCATGGTCAGATCTGTAGCTTATTAAAAACTGGATCGACCACTGCATCTCCATCGCAGGTAGCCTCCAGCAGAGCTAAAAATACCTTGGCATCGGAAAGCCATGATGCGAACAGGAACTCCGCAGCTCCACCCAGAGACCGCGAGATCGAGCTTTGAACAAATGTTAAATCAAGGAGCAGTGGAAGCTTGGCACGCTCGAACGTCGTTTCCGAGCGGCCCCCAGCAGAACTGCTCTGTCCGAAGCTATTGCGGACATAGAGGCTTCCTGCTCTAGAATCGACTTGTTTCGTTGAGAATACTTCGTTCGCGATCTTGAGTTGATTGAGAGACCTGTTCGGCACCACTGTAGGGGACTTGAATGGTTGCGCGAAATTATGTCTGTGTCTGATTGGTAGATCCCGGTCAGCAAGACAATTTTGATAATTCGTCTATGGGAGCTCGGTATTTCATTTCGAGAGCTAGCCCACGGGTCTGAGGATGAAAGAGTCTTGAAACCCTTGCAAATAACGGTCAACGATCATATTTATAAACATCTGGCACTCCACATATCCAGACTTCCAGCGGAAAACATTTGAAATCGCCCCCGTCGCGCATCGGATGAAGACATTGCTATTACATGATTAAAGTGTAGGAAGGAAGAACTCCTTCCGAAATCCTGATGTTAAGGCCGAAGAATGTCGGCAGCAGTGAAATTCGAGACTCGGTCGGTTTTCGTTTCAGGCCAATCTTGGTCTTCCGAAGGAAAGTGGAAGCAGGACCTGTTTTCTCGAGAGTATTGGTCTCTTAAAGTGCGGGTCGTGGTCATAAGAACTACAGAACAGTAGCTCCAGGAGTGTTTTAGTGTCCAAAGGAGAGGAGCTGTGGCAAGAGATCGAGACGTTCTGGCTGTATAAAAGATGGTTCTCTCCGAGTCTGATATCTATACTGGTGGAACAATTGCTAATGCCTCGGTCAACCACCCAATCTACTCCCGGCAGACTCTGCCCGTTGACTCTCCCCCATCATTCCAAATCACAATCGGAGCATCCGTGTGAGAAGTTCTAGCAAGAGCGAAATCTCAAGTATGACTGCTCGAAGTGATTCGGGTTGATCGCATGGTTCCACCAGAAAATCGAGCTGGGCTCACACGAAGTCACTACCATAAATCTCCGACAAAAAGGCAAGCATCCGAGGTATGGGAATGGAAACGTCACGTCTCTCCACCGTGGAACGGTAAACAGACGCTACTGAAAAATGGAAGCAGTTTCTGAAACTCGGAAAGGTGTCCCATGAGAGCAAGTTCGGAATCTCGTCGATCTGACTCGACCAATGGAAAGTCTGAATTCATAACAGGCGGGAGTAGCTGTCGATCGACTCAAATTCCTCCCGCTGGAGATACGAGGTGACGGCTTTTTCAGATGACGTGAGTTTGAGCTTAGGGACGATTCCCAGCATTGTCGAGTTTCACGCCGAGACGTTGCTCAGCCCGTGTTGCAGAAGAAACGCCTCTGGAATCACCGGGGGTCCACCGGCTCTTGAGATCCACGCTAGACCCGAAGTTTTTGATCTGCGCATGCGAAACGCAGGACTCGACACATTTGCCTCGCAACCGAAATATAACCTTTCCATTTTGAACTTGAACTTTGAGCACAGTCGATATCGTTCACCGTAAATTTGGGAACCAAGACCCAGTGGTGATATGTCCGCCTTCGAGTGAACTATGATTAGCTGGGTTCTTCTTCTTCTCCCGACGCAAGAACTGATCTGCTGCAGGATGATATTTAATTACGATGTACTCTCTCCGTGAAGAGACGACGAGAAGTTCTGCTGCCTCGGTCGCTCTTGATCTCTGAGCCGAGATCTTCCGTTTGGTGTCCCCTCCATTTTCTGCTTCCTCGCTACCCTCCCACCTCCTCTAGTTCTCTCCATGCCGTCCCCAAATAACCCGGAGCCGTTGCTTCGAGTTCGGTGGTCACAGCCCCGTCATCATCGTTGAGCACAACGAAATCTGATCGGTTAGATTTGACCTCACTGCTGGGTGACCACCGAGTCGGGTGCTGAGCATATCAGCAGCTTGCAATCCACACTTGGCAATCAGCCAAATGGGAACATCACTTGCGTCGGTCAATCAAATTATGACGTCACGGAGATTTGCCTGTTCCGCTGACCACGGGTCCTCGGAATGCAGTTTTCAGTCGCAGGGAGGAGAACCGACGACAAGGGAAGAGAAATATTATTTGCTCCAGCTCTCCACCCTGCGTTCTCAAATACCAGTTTTCCGACCCCAATATGGCCGACTGGATTGCCCGCTGTTCTGGCGGGCAACTGCTAGCGCATCCTATCGAAGTGTAGCACCCGACTCTTCAAATCCTTGGAGTCTTATTAGATTCCTAGGAAACCAAAATTTGGACCTGTTCAACCCTGAAACCGCGCAGATAGCTTACCCCATTCTTTTCTGTTACGGATCCGAATTCCCATCACGGTAACGTCTTGGTTGAGATCAACCTGGAACATCAAAGCCGACGTTTATCCACACGTTTATTCGCTGCTGCTATTCGAAACGTCTTTGCCGTTGTATCAGATTGAAACGATGTTATGGGACGCCAGAGAGCGATTTCGTTGAGAATTCCGAACGTTGAATCAGGAATCGAAACAGGCTTGGTGTAATCGTGATTTTCATTTACCTGCCACCAGGGGTTCAGTTCCGCCCACATTGAGTCTTGCGTGTGGGCGAAGTACGGTGGTTTCAAACCGTCGGTGTTGTGGGAGCCGTCGACGGCTTTCTCCGGTGTGTAATGTATGCCGTACAATTCGTAGACGGAGCTCTGCGAGGCTTTCTTCCGTAGAGCGAAATTCGTCGAGCTCACTGCAATCACGGCCTATGTTAGCGAGTCATTAGAGCGCAAAGGGCCCTTGAGCTCCGCTCTTTTGTTCTTCCTATCGGACGAGTGTTTTTCGTTTGTGTATTTGTCGCACTCCTTCGATCCGATGTCGAATTCCGGGTGTTGTTTGTAGTTGGCTCCACAGCTCCGGTTAGCACAACTGCCGATGCATGGGACGAATCCCCTCGAGGATGGGGGACAAATAGACAGGATACGAAGAATCGAATCCGGGGCATCGGTTCGTTTAAACTCACCGTTGTATACGGTCTCGTAGTACTTGTTCTGCAAACAATGGGCGACCAGATGTAAGAGCCTTACAATGTCAGGTTCAAAAACGATAATGAGCTGTGTACCACGGAACGCTTCCACTGAGTCACTTGGAACTTGAATAGTTCCAATCTCTGCGCTGCCCTCGAGGGGTTGCCAGGATACCCAACAACGGAGCGGTGCAGAGCGGAGTCACAGAGACAATAGACGATTCAACTTACGGAGGCGAAGTAAACAAATCCCTTCGGTGGCAGAGGCTTCCCATGTGGGAACGGATTCATCAAATCGCAAACCGGCTTCTCTTTCCGATTCGACATCCTGCAAAAAACTATCTGTTATTGAAGCCTCACATTTCGACTCCCTGCGAATGATATTCCCTGTGCGGGTTTAAATTTTTGTCAACTGAGCCTTGAAGACCCGAATCCGTCGCAAAATGAACAGTGCTCAGGACTCTTGGGAGAAAAGTTCCTCCCGCCTTTTTTTCCAACTCCAAGTCCAGTCGTACCCGAGAGATTCCTGGCAAAATCCTCCGCTTCGTGAGCGTCGACGGAAATCGAGGCGAATAACTCAAGCGAGCAAATCGCGTAAGCAAGTGATCTCGGAGATGAGGCAGAGCCAGACCACCCAAGCACGTCGATTGCGTCGTCGAGGTTCAACAACAATTCGACATTCCGCCGCGGGGGAAGTGCCGCTCAGAGTGTTCGACAAATCTTCCCAACGATTCGAACGGACAAATCCGCGGCGAACTTTTACACCGACAAGCCGCTCAAGATTCTACAAGCTCGGCCCCGAGGTTGACGTCTCCTGTAAAGTTGACATCCACGAGGACGCTCGGAGCCGAGAAAAGTCTCACTTCTCTCCCGTGACATCTTCGTCGAGATTGGGACGTGACAGTCTGGGGAGAAAATTGTTTGCGGCGAGATATGATGGAAAAATCATCACTCAAATGATTGGATCATCCTCAGTGAGACAGCTTCTAAGGGAGTCGAGCGCAGAATTTTTCGTCTGCAAAACTTTTGTAATGATATCCTGAGAGCCTCCGAGAAGTTTCGTTCCAACAGAAACTCGGATGTTCTCATATGTCACCGGTCGCACAAAAACTTTGGAGCTGGTGTGACTTTTTCAGCGACGAATTCCAGCAGCAGGATCCACCCTCCCCCTTCCCGAAGTTGACGAAAAATGAAAGAGCGAAGGCTTTCAATCACAAATATTCTGAATAACTGTGAATAGGGTAGAAGTCTCGCCGTGTCTGAGGGTCCAACATGGAGATTCATGTTTCGCGAATAAATGAGAACTTCGACCATTCGGAACCGGGTCAAAGCTCAGGAGGAAGCTAAGGAAGCAAGCGGGAACAAAGCGCAGAGAAGCACGTGGACGGCAAGCCAGGGAACGAGCCGCCACGCGTGGAAATCTTCTCGAGAAAAAGCCTGAAAGTCATTCGCAGCACATGGTCGGAATCCCACGGAAAATTACAAAACTCCTCGGAATCTCGTCGAGAGAGCTCCAATGATAGTGGCGTTCCACGAATAGTTCTAGAGCAATTTGAGAGGAGATTCGTTAGATGTGCGTAAAACGAATCAGTGCTGCTTTAATCATGAGTGACGTCTTGAGTCCGACTTCGAGTCGGATGCGATGTACATGTTGGAATAACTACGAGCACAGAGAGAATTCCAGATGAGCCGGTCGTGGATTTCGAAAACGGGACGGTACGCAAGGAGGCAAACGGATCTAGACATGGTTTCCTCTGGTATAAAGTCTTGCTGAATAGAGGAACGCTCGAAGAATCTATCTACAGTCGAACTTCGGGTATTCACGCTGGGGACATTCTCTTCAGCGAACCGAAGACCGGTCTGGAGGTGATCGCATCCTATTTAACCACTGATATCTCTCGATGAGTTTTGTGGCCCCACGAGACCGTTCCTGAGCCCACTTCGTGGGCCCGGGCAACCACCACGAAAACAGCTCTTTTGGTAGAACGGAACTTTCGTAGAGAAACTTGCTTTGCCGCAGAATCTTTCCCGAATCCACAGTGACGGTTCATTGGCAGGAAACATTCAGTGAAAGTTTTGTGAAACCGTGAGATACCGGGATATCATTGAAATGAAAGCATCGCCATCAAAATGCTCCCGCAGGCCAATTAGAACGGCCCTCGATTCCATCGTTCGATTGCAGATTTCAATGTCTCTGAACAGTTTTCGTGGTCGTTCAGATGGCGGTTCTTGCCGCCATGGTAGCCGATAGATGCAGTAATTTACAGAATCTAATTTTTCTGATCACACAAACTTGATCTTGATAAGCAGAGACGAAGCAGCGAAAGTTTTTCTCCAGTGCCGACTCGGCCATGCGCAGGTAATCGCTGTGAAGGGCTTAGCTACACGCTTTTTACTCAAGCCGCTGGAACGGGGCAGGTGGAGCGAGTGCAGAAAGCAGCAAAAAACGCAGAACTTGAGCCCCTGTCCCAAGCTAACCATCAATTATACACTTCATGCGGAGAGATCTCCATGAAAACAAATTCTTCGAAGTCGCCTCGGAACGGAGTTCGCTTGCCTGAGAAGCGGACGCGTACGCGATCCCTTGAGAGCTTGCATTATAATTTCGAGCGAGGAAAATGCTGACCAAGAACTGGGAACTCTGCTGACAACCCTGCATTGACCGGAAACGCATTTACATTCGCGTGAGTGAAAGGAGTTGGCCGGTATCGCAGCTACGGGCTTCCCACATTGACTCCGTTACAATCCGCTTTATGCCTATGCGTTCGACGGGTCTCTCAACAATCAATTTGTCAGCTCTGGGAGGAACTCAATCTTTCCTCTATTGATTGCCTCACGGATTTTACACGATGGAGTTCCGGGGTCCGGCGGCTCTCTATGCTGAAGCGGGACCGTGCCAAAAGGCTGGATGATGTACTTCGCACAACTTCGCAATTAGATCATCCGTGAGTGGCAGCGCGAAACAAACTCGGATAAGGTTCCCGTTTTCAGGACTTAGGACAAACATGGAGAGAAGAGAACACGGTTCCCTAATGTTGTCGCTTACCGCACGCAGTGACAATTTTCAGCTTTCTCACACTTGCTGAGACAGTCGATGACGAAACCTCGGTTGGGGACTCTGCCGGTCTTCTTATCTTTCTTGAACACTCCGGCTGTCATTATGAATCCGTCTCCGAGCACCATGGAGAATATGAACGCGGACAGAACACACAAACAAAGTACGTTGCGCACGAATGCCTCACAGAGTACCGTGCGACGGACCTGGAATGAAGAGAAAAATCGATGATGATGTGCATCTCTGCTGTCCTTTGTCGGAGTCGGCTCGCGAGCTTCAGCTTTTTGTTTCTTCCCAAATCAAGTGCCAGAAGGAAAATATGACATCAGACGCTCTGCTCGTTCTTTCAGGTTGCTACAATACATCGATCAGAGCATGTTTTGTTGGATTTATTCGAAAATGCTTTCAAGTTCGAGCAGTTGCTCTCGATTCTGAACAACTCCATGGGGATTCCCATTCGTAGCGGAAGAAGGGAAGCTGGACGAACATACACGGGTCCTCGACTGGATGGCAAAAAAATCACAGGGCAACTGCTTCGGAACGAACTCGAGAGCGACGACGCACGGGACGCAAGGAGACTCCTGCCACGTGGCACAGCTCCAGCCGATTCATCATCAAGACTCGGGCTCAGAAGTTCTGCGCAGCACGGACCTTCGCGATACGCATTTCTACCTGCCCGGGGGAACTTTCCTACAGAGAAAGTGAAGTGCCGCTCAACCCACTGGCCCGAAAGCTGTGGGAGGTCTTTCAGCTCTCTGAACGACGAACCGTACGACAGGCTGTGCAATTTTTGGACGTGAATCCCCCCTAACCTCTTTTTCTAGGAATGCGAACGGCAACCAGAGCGAGTCAGGCCATCGACACCGATGGGCCAACAACTATGAACACAAGCTAGCGACAGACCGATGCGCACTGGACACGTCGCCACACATGCGGACCTTACTTTGTACACAGCGATGATGGACGAGTTAATGTCGTCTATTTCTGGTGACTCATGAGTAGGATTGCAACTATCATGGAATCGCGATCCGTTTTCGGAGTCCCTGGGATCTCGAGAGGAGCATTTCGTCGTCGAAAATCTTCGGCGGAACTGGACAAGACCGAGGCGAGAGCACGCTCGGGGCGATAAGAACGTTGTCTTCATCGCTTTCGATCCAAGTGGTGTCCAAATCTGGTGTAACGATTCCGCATCAACGCCCGAAACACCGAACATGAATTTCTTGCGCTCTCAATGTCGGGTTATAGAGCTCTCCCGGAAGAAACCGCTTGATGGGATAAAAGATGGGAAACGTACGAGCCCCGGGTTTCATGTTGACTCCGAGTTGAATCACGAAAGACGGGAGAGGTCAACGGTCTATCCACGCCGAACCAACGACAGGAGTGAGAAGAGAAAGGATCCGATCAGCAGAACCTTTGCAGGAGAGGTCTGCGCAGCTTTGCAACAAACACGCACTTATTCATACATGGTCGCTTGGTAAGTATCCGAACGTCCAGCCTAGAAAGTTGACATGATGTTGTAACCGACGGAAGAGGTCGATAATACCTGAACCAGGCCCTCGAAGACGGCGCGGCGTTGGTGCGAGTGCAGGATCAAGATCCGACGCTGGCTCAAGATTGGCGAATCAAAAGTTTGAAAGTCGAAGAGGTCGGGTTGATCCCAGAGTTCAGCAAGAGGGAAACCACAGGAGCTTCAAGCACCGCGTTTTAAGGCCGAACTCGATATCCGAACCCCTTGCACAGAAGTAAGGCTACAAACGAAACTTGACCTTTCTACTAAAGTTCACTCACCTCTCGAAGAAGTCCGCCGTCGCGCGCGTACATTGTTATCAGGAGTGTTTGGAGCGAATTTGCATAAAAACCCAACTTGGATGATACCGAGAATATGAACGCGGTGAAAGCCACGAAGACTTCGAGGTCTCTAGCACGAATGCCGCCTGCTTGCCCGCCTGCCTAGGCGCCCGCCTGCGAGTCCTTCATGCGGGACTCGACGTCAGCGGGCAACAAGCGCAACGGAGCGGTACAGGACGTTTTGGGATGAAGCAGGGCTGGGCTGTCGTTGCCTCGGAGACCATGTCTGTCACACCTGGAGTTACTCTACGCTTTTTGCGTCCGAGCCAGACGAAACAATGCAGAGCTGGGCTTATTAGAGTATGCAGTATTCATATCAGCAATTCTATACCGTTCGCCTCATCGAAAATGAATGGCCCCGAGATTCGGACATGACGCCAGCGGGGAGGGGTTCTCAGTAACGATCTCTTCTGCGGGAGACGATCTTTTTCTTTCGAATTCATACGCGTGAGGGATCCGCTTGTTGCATGACTCATAAAGCGTTTACGACCCGTCATAAACATATATGTAGCGGGGCTCCAAGTTTCCATGTGCAGCAATCGCTACAGGTTCCTGATGCGGATGAGCTGCTGGTGTTATCTTTATCAATGTCCTCATCTTGGCCATCGTCGCCTTGGTTCCAGGAGTGGAACGACAAGTTTCCGAACGAAATTGAGTTTCGAGAGGACTCGGGTCAAGGAGTATCTCCTCATCGACTCTGTTTTCTTTCAACGCCACAACAGCAGACCCACTCGATTCTGTCTTCCCAGATATTTGACATTGAGCGGGACCATCTCCTGCAGCTCCTCAAGACCTCTTGTTGTTTGTTTTCGACAGCTTTTGTGCGTCTCGGACGGAACCCGTCGAGCGACGGAAGCCTCACGGAATCGACTCCGAAATGATTCTGAAAACTTCAAATTAAGATTTTGTGGCTCCGAGGACGGCAAAAAAACCGAGAACGAAAAAACAAATGGAAAAGACAGAGTGAAGGGCACCCTCCAGCTCTACAACTCTCCCCCCTTCGGAATCCTCCGATACGTCCATGCGCATTGCACGTGCCCGACGAGATGTCGATCCAAACGAACGATCCATTTGGCGACGGATTCAAGGGCAATGAACGTAATTTCAAGGGCACTTCAATAACAGTCAAGGTTTGACTGACTGGCTCAGTGACTGCCGGCCGGCCTGCCTGCCGTCGCGTTCCGTCACTCCTGTTGACTCCTGCCCGCGTGCGCGGAGGGCTGAAAGTCGTTGATGTAGTGGCTGCGCAGCGCTTTATTGGTTGGCTTTTACCGGCTCGGCGTAGTCATCACATTATTATTGTGGCCTCCGTTTTCGTTGGGCGACCAAGCGTTAAGCAGCGCTAGAGTAGCAATGATGGTGAAGCCGAGTGGGCAGCAGCGGCGGTCGCCTCCTATGGACGCGTGGCTGGAAACGGGCTGCGTGCAGGTACTCGACGCTGCCTGCTCGCAACCTAATGAGCTGACGGTTGTGAGCAGGCAACACATCTGTTGATTTGGCGCAGATGAGCGTGAACAAGGCAATTCTCATAAGGTCACCTCGACGTGCATCTGATCAACATAGTCAGCAATCAATAAGTCGGGCTATCGAGCTACCGTGTCCTGCGGATCACAAGCGAAACTAGCTAGCTTCCAAGCCAGTCCGACTGCGCCGCCAGGAGTCGGCGGCGGTTCAGCTCTGCAGTAGTTGAGCTCCTGCGCATACCGGGGGGCGACAAAGCAGGGAGCGCAATCACGTCAATGCGCCCTCTGGTTGGCATCATTGTGAACGAGGGCCAAACATATTTCGCGCTTGTATCATTTCCGTTCCAAAACCTTGCTCACGGTGCCAAGGCCACGGAACAAGTAGTGACTCGTAGTGCTCTCGACCTGGGGGAGTAGCCTGTCGATTACATGATGTTTCAGAATCGCAATTTTTCCTGGAGTTCAACGTCTTCATACCTTGTGGCACCAGGGAGCCACTCAAATGCTCCGGATTGCTGTTCTGAATTTTGAATCTCGGAGTTCGAGATCTCGTCCCTCGAAGAGCGAATTAAGCTCTCTTCGAATGATGCGATAAAGCATCCCCTGAGACCACTCTAACACGGGAGACACTGCCCTTTTATTTTAAGCCCGTGCTCGAGCTTATCGCGGGAACCGCGATAGCGTTCCGCTCCTGGTTGCGTTTCACTGTCACAATCGAATTAGCGCCGAAAGATGGTAATGAGGGAGGTGCCGTGAAAATTATTAGCGCGCGCCCGCTCCCGCCGACCAAGAACATCCATAGGCCTGTTTCATGTCGGCCGCATCTCCGTTGGAGGTCTTAAAAACACGGCACCGGAGCGAAAACTCCACCCTGGGGGCTATATTTGGCACCTGAACAATCTATGAAAACATTCACGATTATTTTGCCGCAATATTATGCTGGGGATGGAAGGTCGCCGATTCGCCTCTTTCTCCACCTCGGCCGATAGAGTGCGTCGATTGCATCAATACGAAACACAACGGGAGCCGGAAACTGGGTTATGCTGCTCGGATCATGATCTGAATTCCATTATTTGCACGACAATCGTTTCGAGCGGTTTCGGGTGGCGAAAACCGTTTCGATTATCACAATCAACAGAATTGCTACTAGAGCCAGCGGTGAGTGTTGAGCTTTATGAGCGGTACGGGCTGTTGCGCCGGGCAGCAACTCCAGCGGCGAATTTGAGATTCCTCCATTCGTGGACTCGAGCGTTTTGCGGAGCTCACTGACTCGAGACGAGGAGCAGACTCGGGGAAGGATACATGCGGAGGAGAGTCTCTCGGAAGAACAAAGCTGTAAAAAGTTTTTGCTCGTATAAGAACACATGGCTGTGAATCACTGATCACAGCAGCGAGGAATGGCTGGCTGTAACTGTGAACGTAAACGGAGAAACTCGAGAAAGACGTCGTGCGCGTACCTTTCCACGAGCTCGGCGCCTCAACGGAAACTTCTAGACCCCGAAAAGATCTGGCAGACGCGCACCGAGAGCCGCGAAGCAGTTTCCAGGCTGATGTCCCACATGAGTCCTCCCTATTCATTTACAACTGAGCAACGTGACGCATTCCCTTGCTGGAAAACGCTTCAGTATCAGATATCTCGCACGCATCTTCAACGATTGAACTCGCCCTCCATTCCTCCGATGATGAGAAGGAAATCTCAGCGAGCACGGACAAATGAGGGACGCAGCTTCGAATCAGCGGAGCCATGCGAATGCAGCCATTCTCCATTAGCAGCCTGCATTTTCGCGTGGTGCGGTAGTTGCTGGCCCCGCCGGCTTTTTATAGCTAACATGGAACTTTGCTTCGTTAACTATGTTAGTTAGCGTTCACCTGACGTTGCCTCTCTTCTGTGAAGCTCAATACATCCCTGATTGAGGTGGAAGCTCCTCTCGGCTTGTTTTCGACCGTTTTCCATCATTCTGGGCCTGAGAATTCAGTATTTGAGACTTGAGAAATTATTGCTGACAATGAGTGCGATTATCGAATTCCGGAAGCTCCACGCTTTCTGATGAAATTCGAGCCGAATCCATTCTGCACCTACTGGTCGACTGTCATTCCTCTATCATGATGAAGTTTTTCGCTTCTTTGCCACCTGAATCAATGTCTCTCGGTACCGAATTTCGTGTGTTCCGAGAAACTGCTCCACCCGCAATATTGTTTCGATAAAACCTGAATAAATGGCCATTTTTAGACCAGATACCTGCTCTCGGAAGATTCCTAGGGGACGTCGAACAGGCCAACCATGTGAGCTCTAGCGTGAATCGGAATACGCAAGGAACGGGGCTCACGAGGCTGAGCCCGCCGTCGATGACGTCGTCGATGAAATGACCATCGTGGCCATGGTAGGTGGAAACGAAGAGCCTGACGTCTGTGAGGACCCGACGTCCGTTTCGCTCTGCATCGAATCTTCAGAAATCCTACGCCGTTTCGAAATGCTCGACAGCTCGAGAAAAACTCCATCTTTGGCCGAACTATCATCAATTACACATGGTTAACAGACGTGAGCAGGCTACATCGGGGCTGTGATTGAGGGAATGAGCCACAATTTGAGACAGAATTGTGTCCCCACTCATGGAGTCCTGCCGCGTACGAAGCTCCCGAGATTTGAAGAGCTATCCTTGGTTGAATTGTTTTACCTTCAATTGCCAGAGTCCGTATGAACGGCCAACCCGCTAAATCAGCCAAATCGGGGCAGTCCCGAGGGTGGTTGATTAAGATGGATCCACTGCGTCAGGGACCGAGGGCTCGACGATCTCCGCTCTTGGGGACGCGCGTGATCGCACTGGATCGGCATTTGGAAGCTGAAGGAATCCTGCTCCAATTTGCACGAGTCGGCCCGCATTCAACCCCCGCGAGTGGCTCAAATCGCTGCCCAAGAGTTTACGTCGGAGGATTTCCTTAGGCGAGTCGTTCATTTTCCCGACCCGACGTATGATGCTCGAGATTGCTCCCAATGTCTTCTTCGCTTCAGACACAGTTTCTCATGAGCATTTTCTCACGAGGGTTGTCTTATATTGTCCTTGGGAAGGTTGTGGGGCTGAGCTACTGGGATACGGGCGATCGAAAGCTGCGCTGTGTAGCAATCGGTAAGTTGGTTGCCGTGGGTGCTACCGATGATCAGGCAAGATTCCAGAAATAGCTTTAATCATGAGATGAATGATCCATTCGAAGTCAAACAATAGTGAAGTCGATGTGTCTCGAGAGAACGGAGGGTTTTGCGGGGCGTCGAAGAAATTCCACTTGATCGAAGGAAGCGCGAACCACGGAATGAACTCGGTTTCCCACATAACAGTCATTCGGAAATATCGCGCGTGAGATCTGCAGTGTTGTTCGCCATCGCGTGAGTTGCCAACGGATGGTCGGCTCGTGCTGCAAACATGGGGAACTCGGACTGTGACCATGCCATGAATCCTCCGCGATCGCTTGGGTGACGAAGCGAGACATTCTGGCCTGCGCTTCCATGAAGCTTCTTATGAAATGATATTTGAATGATAATTTAGCTATGCTGTTCGCTGGAGTTCAAACGGATCAGACAGAGAACCTAGCGTCCACTGAGACCTCATTCTAACTATTCGGTCCTCATTAGGCTCGTTTACGTTCGTGTGATTTGAAGTTACGCACAAGCTGAATCTCCCGCAGGACGAGAGATGCTACTCTCATTGGCTGCCCGCTCTCTCAGCCTAGAGATCCGCTCGTACATCAGAAGTCTACTACCTTTCCTGGAGGGCCCAATCCTGACCTCAATGTTTGACGCAGAAGGACTGTACTCTGTGGTCAGGAAGGATCGATGAACTCAATCCTTTCCAGCGGTTTCACTGTCGAGGCCATCACCAGCGCTATTCGTGGACGACCTCCGCGTGCTTCCATCAAAAGAAACTCGAATTGTGACCATGCTGTGTATCTACGCTATCGCTTGAGTGACGAAGCAAAACATTCCAGCCCCATGGAATGATATCCGAATGATCATTCAGCCATTCCATCGAATCGAGACTGCACGAGTCAGACCATACTTTCACGTCGCTGCTATAGGATCTCGAAGAGAGGGCACAACGTGAATGGTGTTATTCCTGGTTGATTTATTCTCTCAATTCGTTAAATCGATCATCTCCGTCATCATTTTCTATCTAGGCCATGAATTCTAAATCCCTAATGAAATCGCTCACCAAGTTTGGTTTCATCTCTTACAAAAAAGGTTTCCGCTTCATGCCGTACCATAATAAATACCGTGTCGTCGCGGTCCGCGCATACTCTTCCGTTAGCAGGGACTCTCATGATGATATGATGAAAAAGATTGATTCTGACGCAATCGCAGGTGGAAGCGCGGACTCGACTTGATCAGTTTCGGTGAGGGTCGTTGCCGACTCGAACGAGGCACCTCTAATATTGAGGCTTCTTGCGATGTTCACGACTCACGCACACTAGGAGTTGTACAGTTTCCGTCGACTGACCACTCCAGACTGATTCCAGGCTTCATTCGTTATCATTTCCCTCGTTCGTCACCGTTCCAACAGATAATCGTCCGCATATTCTTTAACCAGGTTCAAATACACTTATTGTGAATTCAGTCTATCGGTGGTATCTTTTCCTTTCCGAAAGGAATTGGCTGAAGTCTAGTACGTCTCTAGGGTTTCGTTCGTCCCTTTGTCTGCCAGTGTCTTTTATTGCACGCAATACATATCTTACCAGTCATTCAAGTTTGAATAATTATTCCTGCAGAGGGAGAGCAAGCTTTGTTCAAATACGAAGCAACAAATTGATTTGCAGAGAAAACCGCTGTTTCCAGCCTTTCTCTGAACAACAAAGTGAGGCGTTTCTTTGCCTAGCAACGGCGACTCCTAAATCTAGACGACTTCCCGCAGAGGCTATTCTCATTTCATGTTTGAAAACACCAGACAAGAACTGCATTCTGTTTTCATCGTTCCTATGGCTTGCTTTCTGTCTCAATGGACAACAGTGTCCGAGGTTTCTCTTACGACGAGAGAGCAGACCGAGCTGGGACGCTCGTTCCGTCAAGACTCCCGAAGAAACGAATGATTATTCGGGCCATGTGATCGCTCTAACAATATTCAATTATTTCAATTCTAAGATCGACCATGAGAAACGTCAAAATACGGAGCTCCTTTTGGGCCTGAGGACTTTCTGCTCCGAGGAACGGGGCTGAATACGCACATCAAGTCAATAATTGACGTGGAGCAAACGAGCTCAGTGGCCGTCAACACATCCAACTCCAAATCAACAACAATCAATCCTCGCTTCCTTCCGAATAACTCGCTTCTTCTTGCAACACTCAACGCCGACGTCCCGTCGGCCGCCGACTATTTTAAAAATTTGAAAAAAAAAACGCCGAAAAAAAAGTATGTACACTTCGTTTGTTACAACAAGTCATCAACGCATGACTCGCTTCGTCAAATTGACATGGAAATATATCCAGAAAGCGATCTCGTAAACTGCATGGCTGCTGGGTGGGTGGCTGGCTGACTGGCTGGCTCGCATTGTTGCTTTCAACATCGCTGGAACGTCATTCGTCCTAACAGCGACTGATTGACTGCGCGCCAAACTGTCGAAAGCGTATCAAATATATGTCAGAATATAATATCCATGGAACGAACGTGACATCGTAACGAAACTCGTTATTTCACAGCGCGCATGAGGACCAGACGACTAACTGCCACCAGATTGCGGCACAAGAACCCGAATTTACACAGTACAAACCCTGTTCTCGTTCCCTGGCCCGTTCCCCGCTCGCATCGGGATCGATCAACCGATACATCAATCAATCGACTCATAGATAGATAGATACAGTACTGATCGATATCCTTATCTTAGTCATTATCGCTATCATAGGTCATCATTACTCTCGTAGGGAATCTCAAGTCTTTTCAAAGTCTAGAGTTTGAAAACGTTTCCCAGAAGCTTACCGGGCTACCAGTTCAATTTGTTCAGTGTGTCGTTAGCTTTTCCCAACACGCGAAAGTCATGGTCAGAGATGTAATCAGATAGTAGATGATTGACACTCACTTTCTAATCTCTACGGATGACTCTAACGTAGATTGGACTTAGTCTTCAGCTGGCTCCAGAACAGTGATTCAAGAAGCAGGACTTAGAATTCGGAATGTCAGCATTCTCGCTTGGAAGGATTGGAATTCTCGGCAAAGATTTCACCTGAGAATCCTGCCAGACGGCTTCTGCCGCCCGACCCAACACTTGAAGTTGTCGCAACAAACCAGATGGTCAAACGTTGGTTGCTGACTGCCGAGCCGGAACAGCCGATGTCCCCTGAACGAATGGATTCTACCCGAAGAGCTGTCACAAAGTTTTTTCCTAATCAATTTCCCTGATCATTCGAAACGACCGAGAACTTCCTGGTACTTTTCGCAAGCGGGGTTGGGGAGCGTGGCGCTATCGTTGTCTGAGTCTGTGTGTACCAAGTACACCTTTCTAATACTTTCCTGAATAGTTTGGCTGAGAAAATGCGCTTTCCTGCTGAGGTGTCATAACCCTGACTACAATTTTAGCATTTTTCCTTGTCTGAGAAGATTAATTGAACCCGTAGAGTTCAATCGAGTCTTGCTGAGGTTACTGGTCGGTTCGTTTTGTTTGAACTTCAGCTGAGTCTTGTCTAGATTTTCTTTCATTTTACCTACGACCGTAACGTCATCCACATTATCAACGCATGTGTGATGAGTTGTGAACATTGTGGAGTTGATGATCATGATGATGATGATTTTGGTTTCTCATAGATGATCCCGGTTCAACGTGGGGCTTGAGACTTGATTGTAGGCGAACCGGATGACATGTTCCATCATGTCAGCGGCTTGTTTTAGAGGGAGTTCTTTCATTGTTGCTTATCATTCAGAGGTAGTAGGGCCGTCGAGACTGCAGTCGACGTCAGCGAGGGGAGGTTTTTGTCGAAGCTGGGTCGTCGCTTGGCCGTTTCCCGTTGAGCTGGAACTGTAACCCCGTGTTACTCCTATTCCGAAATCATCCCAGAATGAACCACAAACAGTTCCTCGATCAATGAAACATTGATTCCGTGGTCTTCGTATGTTCTCGCTACTCCACAGTGTCATGCGACCGATTGTTCCGCTCACCTAGTGGAAGACCAACAGCTAGCGTCACTGTTAAACAAATCGGTCCAGGACTCCTCGCCACAGGCGGACAGATCAGCGAAAGACGCGACGATAGCCTGTTCATCTCTGCAAAACATAACAGGAGTTCTGTTAGACTTTGAGCACGTCGGATGGCTCGGGAAATTCTTAGAACCCCGAGCTGCTCCAAAGTGCTACATAGGTGGTGAAATTCGTGATGAGAGGAAGATAGCTCATTTTCCCCCACTCTCAGTGGACTATCAATGCTGAAACTTGGATTCTGAGTTGACACAATGCGTGTGATGATGATCCATTTGGAATCGGAGGCGTAAAAAACTCCAAACTGGGAAATTATGGGAGTTCGTGAGACCAGGCGAGGGTACGAGCTACCTTGATGAGATGATGATGTTTGTGTCATCGTCGTCGTCAAATAACTGCTGAGAATCATCATCAGGACCGGGGCTTGGAATGTTGTCATAAGGGTCTTCGGGCGAAGACTCCGGACTGGGGTTTGCTGAGTCTGCTACTCCAACATTGCTGGTCAGGTTGACTCGGTCAAAATACTTTGCCGTTTCGTTCGTTGAGTTCGTATTTATCTGGATGGGAATAAAGTATTGGTTTCAGATTGTGAACAGGATTGCGCTCTCTCGCGGGATTATAATGTCGATCTCATTTTTTCCAGATAAACCCTTTGGATCCGATCATTAGGTCTTCCACTCACTTGAGCTTGGGTGGTATGAACATTGCTATTAGCATGGTTATTAGCAATATTGTTGTTGTTGATGTTGTTATTATTATTGATGCTGGTATTGAGGTTGTTGCTTGTGGCGGTAGCGCTGTGATCTGACGTGAAGTAGAAGACGAAATTTGAAGGTAACGATGACATTTTTATTATCGGCCTATGCTGGAATGCGTGTTGCTGGTGTCTAGCTGCGGCAGCAGCGGCTGCCATTTGGCGCTCAAGCTCTTCTTCTAGTAATTCCGCCTGTGGAAGAACGTAACATCGGTCAGTGTCATGTTCGCTTTCAGGAAGCTTTCAGCTTGCATATCGTTCGTGAAAAAGGGAGATCGAGGATAACGGACCTCCATTTCCAGATCGTCGTCCTGTTGCTTATGGGACTCTTCAAGATGCTTCATGAGCACGGCGACGACCACGTTGACAAGGACAAACTGAGCCATCAGTACGAAGATGACAAAATACAACGGGGCGATCACCGGCGAGACGCAGCAGTTTCGTACGCAGTCTGAGGCGGAGTCGCATTTGTCTCGCAAAGTGTCCTGCAAGCATCATCATCATCATCACCGTCCTGAACCCGATACTCATCGCGTATTAGTTTGAAACACGCTCCATCGTCCGAGCGTCAATCGTCCCAATTTCCAGGCAGAAAATTCGTGGAAAGCTTGAGTAGATCTAGATTTCAAGTCCACGACGAAGATGACTCACCTTCATTATTCCATTCCAGTTGTCGCCCGTAGCCACGCGGAATAGCGTTAAAAATGCCATACCTTCGGATTTGGAGATTTTTTAGAGTGGATTCTATCTATGATACGAGTCATGAATAATAGAGCACGGATGGATGGTGGACTCCGTGGGATCTTGCGAAATATTCTCGCAGGAGTTCTCAATTATTGAACATTCTTGCTAGAACCTCATCTGAATTGAGAGCTTACCAAAATTATGAAAATGCGCATGCTCGCCTAGCCCTTGACAGGGGAATTCATCATTACACTCCAGTCTACCGAATAGTTCAACACCCAATGCTGCAAATATGAAGAACAGCAGGAAGAATAGCAACCCCAGATTTCCAACCTGAAAAGGATCAGGGAGCCTTCGATTAGAGCGACGTCAACGATCCGGGCAAAAACTCGCTCCTATTCCCGGGGCTGTGATATATGACTTGAGGTGTCAACGCATCATTTCCTCACTTGTGGTAAGGCCTGCATGACGGTGTCCAGCAGAGCTCGTATTCCGTCCGCCATCTTGAGGAGTTTGAGGACTCTCGCAATCCGAAGAACTCTCATCACTCGTATAATAGTTGGATTTATAGGAATGAAACCACTCTTCATTTCCTCCAAAACAATGCCTGAAAACAAGATAGCATAGAGGTACGTGACTCCAACTGTTTATCGCGGGTAACTTCGTAATCAGGCCATGAGGCCTTCGTTAATAAATAATCGATGAAGAAGCACAGCACGCGTGCAAGATGGCTGGCCACCCAGCGACGGAACAAGCGAAAGAAACAGACAAAGCAAACCACTCACCCATAATCGAAAGAATCACGATAGCCACATCGAGCTGGTTCCACTTATCCATCAAGTATCGAGGAACTCCGAGAGCAATGACTTTCATTGCCAGTTCCAGGATGAAAACGGCAGTGAAGAAATAGTTGAAGATTTTCAGAGCGTACTCGAGCTCCAAAGGCATCTGGTAGAACTCCAGAGCCATCGTGACAACATTCAAGCCAATGACGGCTGCGATTGCCAAATCGAAATATTTTGATGTCACCATGTTATGTGTGAACAGACGGGCGGGCGAGTATCCGGCGTAATACGGTGGCTCTCGAAGGACTGTGCGGGAGAGATTGAAGGTCAGGACGAAGATGAGTTATTCCGACCGTTCATCGTGAAAAATTCAATCGCAGATGAAATCAAGGCACGGTACAGGACTTACGTCGTCGTCGCTTCTCAAGTTTGCGTGCACGTTCGGCCGCACGCTGAGCTCTCTCCTCGCGTTCCTGCTCTTCTCGACAACGATGGAAGTTTTCCACGACGACCCCCACGAACATGTTCAACACAAAAAACGCCACCAGTAGCAGGAATGAGATGAAATACAGGAGACGCCATTCGTTGAAATTCTCGATCGGCTGTTGGTCCTCGCCGACGGCGTCAAGTCCGGAATACATGATGTCGACCCACCCGTCCTTGACAAGGAGAAATGAGGAAGAGTGTTATTAGCTCTTTCGGAAACGAGAGCCCATCCACACGTCAACGAGGATACGAAACTAGCTCGTATAACATCCCGCATCCAATGTATCGGCTGTAAAAGCGGCCAAGGCATTGCTCGGCTGTACGGGGACGGTGTCACATCGGAATTATAGCGTAGGCCTCCTCACTCACCTTCGATGAAAGTACAAAAAGCGCCATCAGCGCTTGTCCTAGGTTGTCGAAATTGTATTTGCGATTGACCCATTGATACCCCGGTTTGGCTCCGCAATCTGCTTTGCTCTTCACATCTTTCACGTCTGGTCCTTCGCAGTAATAGAACGATCCTGCAGAAATTATGCGCTTTCGAAATGACCTGAGAGAAACTTTTTTCGCGAAGTTAGGAATCCATGCCCCCTTTCCCCTTCCACATGAGATCTCTGTCTGGCCCACAGAGCTTGATGTTGAAGCTCATCATTATCTTTTCTTGCCCCCTAGAATGATCCTGCGTCCGCCCCTGAATATGATCAAGATTGCACTGTCTTCGATATGCATGGGACTGTGCTACGAACCTTTAAATAACTGTACACCTAGAATACCGAATATGATAAAAAACGTGCAGCATATGAGAACAATGTTCCCGATGGGTCGGAGGGAGGACATGAGCGTCTGCACGACCAATTTCAGACCGGGCGCTCTGTTAATGACGCGCAGCGGTCGCAGAGATCGGAGTAGTCGAAACACTCGTAGAATCCCTGGAATCGAACAGAAAACTCTCAATCTAATTAATATACGAGGAATGATTTTCTATTCGGATAAATACACTTCCACGATCAAGATTTCAAAGATTCAAAGCGTTCCCTTCGGGCCTGAGGGCGTAAGCTCAAGAAATATGTCTGATTTTCGGAATTCAATCGAAAAACTCTCCTGATAACAAATATCGAAAAGAACTCCACGAGAAATTACCAAAAATTCGGGGTCCTCCATCGGCGACAATAGATAGCATGAAATCGATGAGGGATATAGAAACAAGCATCCCATCCATTTTGTTCCACCCGCTTTTCAGATAAGCGTGTGGACCGTACCACAATCCTTTTGCGATGACCTTCAAACGAAAGAGAAGATACGTTTTTGTTCATGTTTGGAGCGATCCGGTTCCGGCTGAAAGCGCTGCCGCCCTATCGCGTTCTGGTTTCTACTCACCTTGACAAGCATTTCAAAGGCAAACACGACGGTGAAGGTGTAGTTGGCCGCCGCCAGTATATGCCTTTCCAGACTTCCAGGTGGTATGTTGGGTCGTTCCATGGCCAGCGTTATACAGTTGGCAGCGATGAACACCAATATTGCGTAGTCGAAAGACTTGGAATCCGAGAACCGCGTACACAGAACTCGAATACTATTCGTCGGTGAGAACAGGAACAGCGCGTAGTCTTCTTTGTTGCGAAAACACCATCGAGGTTCGAATAATCCGAAAAGCTGCGAAATTTAATTCCCTCCGTGAGCCGCTGCTCAAAAGCAGGCATCGATCTTCGCGCTACAATTGAAGGTGATGGACCGCTGTCCAGCGAGCTCGAAACTGGTTGCTGCGCGCTCTGAACAGGAAAACTAACCTTTGGCAACGGAGTATCGGGAAGTTGAGGCGGTTGCGTGAAAGCAATTACCTTTCCCGTGTTTCCAATGACCTTCATGTGGATGTCCTGTCCTCCGATGCCGCCCTCGAGGTCAGCGTTCAGCTGTAAACCATCGGAAACTGAATCGACCGACCTTGTCGCTATTCCTCCCCCAGTTCCCAACTTCTGCGAGTTCCTTCCGACCTTCAGGTCCCATCGGGTCTTGCCAGATTCGTGTGCGGTCTTCTCGCATCGTATTGCGAGGTCGTTCTGACTGAGAGGTGGACTGAGAAACTTTGGAATGGATAACACTTCTGTCTCCCCGGAACTCCAACTCCAATGGCGAAGCATGAGCCGTGCGGAACGGGGAGCCTAGGATGGATCCCAAAGAAAGAGGGATTCTGGGAGAACGGGACGAGCGACTGCGGAAGAACTCCAACACTGTTCCCCGCTCCCATTTATTCTGCGGCAATAGTCGGCAGATTTCCCAGACGGACGTAAAGACTTCGGGTCGGTGTGTGTGTGTGTGTGCGTGTGCGTTGTAGCTCCCGAATGGTGATAAGAACAAAAAGAGCAGAAAACCAGAATCTGCAGACGTTCCTCCTCGTCCCGGGAGAATCACAGAGGGACCGCCGAGATGAGGAGAGGAGAAAAACGTGTGGAAACAAGGAAACAGCGTCTTACCTGCTTTTTCATTAGGCCGCCTCCAGTGTTGGAAGTTTCGTTGCTCGCGTTGTCTACATCGGTGTTGTTCTTCTTTAGGGAGCTTTCCCGACTCAACTTCGGAGAAATGACCACGGCGTTTCCCAGATGCCCTTGTAAACGACTCGTCCCTGTGTCGTTTTTCGTTAGAACCAGCTGTTTTGGCGCAGATGTCGGCGCTGATTTCTGATTGTTCAGCGTTTCCCTGGAGAAAAGAGAATGCAAGGTCCCTCGTGACATGAGCACCAAATCGGGATGTTCCAGAAGGAACTCAGATAATACACATTCTTCGTTTCGCAATGAGTGCGGGTGGGGATTTCATGGATTCGGGGCCCGGAGGCCACCATTTGCTTGAGGGAAATCGGAGCAGAGCCGGTGGAAACTCACTTGGCATGACATGAGGACAGCGTTGACGGCTGTGACGCGGGGGGCGGTGGTGGTGGTGGCGGTGGCGCCGGCGTCGGCATCGGGAAAGCCTTCTGAGTAGACGACAGCGGAGTTGGACTCGGACACGGGCTGACGCTGGCTGATTGTGTTTGCAAGAAAGAAGGCGGGTTGCCCAGACTAAGGGCGGCCCGCGAAGTTCCAGTGGTATCTCCAGCGGTGGAAATAGATGCCTGCTTGGACAACAATGGTAAGGGCCTTGCCGCCACTGACGAGTAGGATTGCAAGCAGTCGAATGCGGCGGACGATTGCGAGGTCCAACACTCGCTCTGGCAGTCGGATAGGATGGCAGTTGGTTTGTTTGTTGGTTGGTTGGTTGAAGGGATGATCGTTGGTCCATAAGTGGGATAGGTTTTGTTTTTGACGAGCGATGTTGGTTGCCATTTCGACCGGGAAGCATAACGCACGCAGCACGCACAGACGAACAGACGGACGAACGGACGCACGTCCAACCACGTTTTCGTTCAATCAAGCGAGATCAGGGATTCGTCATGCGTAACATGATTAGCACGAATGGAGTCGTTCATTGATGGGTCATGGTTGGTTGGTTGGTTGGATGTATGGGCGAGTGCAGCGGGGATGGAAAGGTTCGTCACGGATGGGAATAATGAGGGAAACTCACGTTAGCTCGTACTATCAGCACTGCAATCTAGGAGCTAAACTATGTTATCTATCGTATGAATACGACAGCGCGTGATCTACACGTTGGAACGTTGCCGGCCGTCGACTTCCTTAGCGGGCTACATGTGCACTCGAACCAGCCCTGACGGACGGTCTGACTGAATGACTGAGTGAGTGTCTGACTCGATTTGAACGATGTCTCAAAGTCGGACTTCAACGTGGACGCTCGCTCGGAGCAACGGTCTGGATTCGTTCATTGCCAGGTGTAGTGGCGTGAGCGGAATGGAGTGAAGGGATCTAATGGAGGAGGTGTACAAGGTGCTGGTGGTGGTGGTGCTCTGGCGCGGAACTCAATATTGAGTTACTCTGAGTTACTACAAATGGAGGCCTCAGCTTCTTTTGCGGCGACGGCAGTCTGGGAATGCCTGCTCGGTGCTCACACACGATGCGATATGCTCTGCTGTGCAGTGTTCGTTTCGGCTCGGTGTGTGCTGCTACACTGTTCCTACTCCAGCCCTTACTTCGCGAACAGGGGCACACTCACCTTGCGGAAGGCATGCGCCACGTTGACTGGACTCACGCAACTCCTCCTGCGACGCCGCGAACTCGAACCATTGTTTCTGCTGGTGAAAAACTCACTCGGCACCTGGAGGGTGCAAGTGTTTGGCGAGAGATTCGTAGTTGAACTCAACGGAGACGGCGGGACAGGACCGCGTTCTCCCGGTGAAATCTCAGCCACCTGCGTGTGCGTCACGAAAGTGAAAAAAGAGAGCAACAGAGTGATGGAATTGGAAAAATGCGGTGTTCGACTCAGAGGCGTCTTCAAGGAACTCTCCCGGTCGGAGCAAGGTCCAGAAGCCATTCGTCAGGAAGAAACAACGAAGAAGGGGGGCTTAGATCAGGTGGAGGACGCTTCAACAGGTCATTGCTAACTATCTGTGTATGACCCTCGGTGGAACCGAGGCTTCCGAGTGGAAGGTTACGATCGAGTGGGTGTACTCACGCTCCGGTCGATGGAGTCAATGGATTCGGTCGTCAGCGTCATAAGAGGCAGTTCGACACAGGTGGTGTTGGGGCTGCCTTGAGGCGTGGCCGCCGTTCTCGTGATGATGGGACATGGCAAACGCCGGTCCCGGTAGAGATTGTTCTTTTGCAACTCCTCGTCTTCGAAGATCTGCCAATCAGTGTTGAGAGCTTTTGAGATCCTGATCATCCACCAAATCGGTTCAGAGTTTGCCATATGGCAAACTATCGATAATCGAATAAGCTCGAAGCCGCGCGAATATCCCATATCCGTATGAGCTCTTATACACACGCACTGCTCGCTACTTTCCAGATATTCTCATTTCACGCTGCGCATGCTGCTCTGAGGCGAGCCTGGACGGAGGATGTGCATGAGGATGTTCCCTGAACCTTTCTCGTCGTTCTTCCCTCCCGCTCCTCGTGATAGAACTCTACACCGAATCAGCGGATTCCGTGCGTAGCTAAAGTCGATCGGTCTCCATTCTCTCCAAAGTAGCTTCTATTCTGCTTAAGTCGGGGTTTATCTAACTTTGTTTGGGATAGTTTTCATCGATCTGATGCAGCAATGCAGCTCGCCCTGTGTCCGCCTCACCCGTACCCAACCTGTTGGTGGGAAATCCAGCGCTTTCGGCCCCCTCCTCACCTTGGTATCGATGTTGGTTTCCTCGATGAGTTTCTGTTGATTCTCAGCGTTTGCCAATGCTTCCATAGTCCTTTTGCGTTCACCTTCGGCGGCAAAGCCTTCGACCAGGATAGCAACGAGTAAGTTGAATAGGACGTAGTTGCCAAACGTCATCAGCGCAACGAAATAGAGCGCAGCCCAAGGGCTTGTCTTTTCCATTCCGTTAAACAATACGATATTCCAGTCTTCTTGAGTGAGGATCTGTCGGCGGATCATATTGGAGAAGAAGAAGAAGAAAGGAGAAAGAATTCTGTCAGTGAATATTTACGCGACGATTTCACGATGCAATGATGCACTGTAGGTCGGCTGTTTCCGCCTCACCTAGTGCATCAACGACTTGGCATGCAGAGGGGTGAGGAGGAGCTTGGACGCGAACTTTTCTTTGATTAGGTTTTCGTTTTCTCCAGATTCCGGATCGTCTCATCGTGGTAATCACTAACCGCCACTGTATTACATGTGGGGCATCAGGCTTATCCCCTTTATATTTCTTCTCTTTCTTTTGAACACTTGGCTGGGGTCTTGAAGGACTGGCGTGTGAGCGAAAAATTCTCTATTCCCACGTTTCCGTTGTTTTTCCTAGCATTCTCTACGTTGGTGACAGTAGAAAAAGTGGTCATGGTGATAACGGTGGTGGTAGTGATGGTGGTAGTGGTGGTGGTGGAAGTTTTGTTTGAGGCCTATCATTCCCTGTCAGGATCGGATTCTGGACAATCATCCCTTTTCGTCTCATCGGCCGCCACTTCATAACGGAGAACGATACCCACCAACACGCTTATCATCCGAGAGATTCGGACGGTCATACGGACCGTCGAACGGAAGGTCGTACGGACTGACCCGCTGACAATCAGACAGAAAGATAGAGAGGGAGAGAGAGCTTTATAGAATGTGGTGTAAGAACATACCTGGAACACGGTCACGGTGGCCCATAGGAACGAGTTAAAGTGTTTTCTGTCACACTGGCAGTCGATCGAGGAGTTTGCGAGATCTTGGCATGTACACAGGCTGCCGTCTGCTCTCTGACAGAACTTACCGCCAAACAAGTGCATACCCAGGCAGCTGGCGAAAGACCAAACAATTACCATCCATTGTGGCTGTCATCCATCATGATCAGCATCATCATAATCACTCATCAAAATTCCATCATCATTATCATTTCAACAACGACAAGAGCATCGTCATTGGTGGCGACGTCGGCCGGAGACGTCTTGCAACATGGACAGAGACTACGACGAGGACAACCACAACATGAACAGCAAGAGATAGAGAGAGGTAATTGCCTATCGTCACACTCATAGTTCGTGAATCATCATCATTGAACAGATATACAGACAGTCAGAGGCATGAGTTAGTCATCCGACGTTTTAGATCGCCTCTGGCTCGCGAGACGAACACGAACATAGCAGTTAGATTGATGCGTCAACAACTCAATGGGGTGAAGTTTTAGATTTGAGTTTAAGTTTGCAAGTTGTTTGCTCTGCTCTCTGCTTCTTCTCTAAAAACACGATATCCCACTTCGACGGATCAGATCCCTTCGTGATTAGCTGCTTTCCTCCCGCTTCTGCACTTCCATTTTTCCTCCCCTCTTCATCCGAGTAGCGAGCAATTCCGAAGGGACTTCCTCGAAGTTGCTAGAGCTGACTACGGCTTCCCGCCGAAGAATAAGTTCAAAAAGTGGTCTGTTGCCCGCGTTGTGGTTTAAGCGAGAGTTCGAGCTTGACGTTTACCTCAACGAATCAGAACACTCTTCTACGGATCAGCCTTAGCTGTGGCGAAACGACCGTTGACGATTCTATCATCGAACCTAATAGACACCCGAAAAACTTCATGACGCTACATCTCGCGATGTAGCACTTGTAGTTATGAAACGTCCGTAGAAGAGGTTTTGTTTCGCAGATTACCCCCCAAAGTTCTTGGATCTCGAACTTTCCCCCTTCGGTCGTGGTCCACGACAGAAGTCAAGAATTCCGGAGAAAATCTCCCTCCCCTTGTGACTTGAAACTCTTTTCGAGCTTGATCCGGATCAGTTCGGGTTCAGTTCTGCTTCAAATTGGTGAACTTGGTCCGGTGGAAGATGTTCGAAAAAACCGAGACTCGAGAGGAGTACGATCAATTTCTCCCCGAATATTCCCAATAGGCTCTCTACACTGGGAGGAATTATCGCCGTCGACATGAGGTGCATCGGTGGTGAGGTGGTGTTTCATCTCTACTCTGGTCAATCAAAGGGGGAGACCACCATTCGAATGGTTCGCAACCCTCAGCGGTGTTGGCGGTGGACAGCGAGCGAGACAGCAGTGGTGCTGGTGGAGATGGCGGTTCAGTGTGAGTAGTGAGGAGGCCACATCGTACATCGGCAGCGATAAGAACGACAACAACAACAACAACCACACGAATTATTCCGGATCACGAGGAGACCAGGCTGGCTAAACGGCCGCACAACACGTTCGGTGATATTGACAACGCATCTCAACAACCCAGTCCGAACACCAAAAGCCAGGCCGGAGTGGAAGAAGCTCACAACATGTACAACAACAATGACATCAACAACAGCGATACCGACGATTTGTCGATCGGCACGGCATGGCGTTTTTCGTCGTCTCCCACTTCCAAAGTCAATCAATGAGTCAATCAATCGAACTGCCATCGGTCATCTACTGATTTCATGCGTGTCATCGAATCTCCACGGTGGCCCATGGTACGTCGGAACGACCAACCACGTGACCGGTCGGTCGGACGACCAAACGACCGAGCATCCGACTGACGTACGGACGGACAACCCATCTATTCATCCATACATTCATCCATTCGAATCGAGCAGTCCGATGGTCCGGGAGTTTGATGACATTCCTGCAGACTCACGATCGGGAACCCAATGGCAGCTGTTGATTGAGCTTGATTTCTACTCACCTGGCCTATGGCCGCACTTCTTTGGAACGTTGGCCTCGAGTTGTTCCTCGACAGACGACTCGACACATCTCGGAGATTATTCAGCCAGTTAGCTCTGAACAGCTCTAGCTGAATAAGATAAGATCACGACGGGGGCCACCCGTTCCAGAGACTGGGGACCAGAGACCACTTGGCTGATGGCGTTACACCAGCCAACCCTTGACCCCGTCACAGGTTAAGGGCAACGAGGGTGCATACACACACAAACAGATGAATAGACAGAATAGAAAGATGAACAGACAGACATGGATAGAAAGATGGAGATTACAGATTACCATCGGAGGCAGACAAACTCATTGGATAGGTGAAGCCACGATTTTTCTCCGCCAAGAAAATTGCGCCAGTGAATCGATAGACGGGAGATCGAAGTCGAAAATTGAAAAGTCAGGAGCGTTCTCGACATCATCGACGACGACGGTCGTTTGGATCAGACGAAAATCCGCGATCGACGGACGTGTCCTCTAGAAAGGAGTTCTCAGCCAGATCCTGAAGGAGTGTGTTCCGGTGTGTTCTCTCTCTTTTTTTTCGTTCCTCTTTCTCTCTAGGATCGTCGATGAACTTTGTGAGGTTCCCTTCTACGTCTACAGCCTTGGAAGCTGCCTAGCTTTTCAACGGTAGGTTGCTCGGCCGCTTCCGGGAGGCTGGTGTGCCAATTTGTGCTCATCAGTCAGTTCGGAGTGTTGAAGGGTGAGCTGCCGAGACCACTGATAATGTGGAGTCGGCTTAGATGCACTGCGTGGTGCTCTGATCAACGATTCGCGAGTGAATTCGGTAAAAAGCGATAGTGCTACAGCATCGGCGGCAACGCTGACACTGTTCATGGTGATGGCTACCGTAACATTGATAACATTAGCAACAGCCACCAACAACCAATAACAACAGCAGCAACAGCAGAGTATTGTGCCTCTGTTTTCAAGTGAGTGGACCATATTCGGTATCAGGTACTAGGGGTGAGCATGTGTACGGTGTAGTGTGTGGTAGCTTGCAGTGACGGTTAGTTTTAGAAATTACGTTCGTCGTCAACACTTCCAGCTCCAGGAGGAGGCGATACAAGGATGAATGACAACAAGAGCAACGCTATGATAACAAGATCGATGGAGATAACTGTGATCGGGAATCATGGTCGATGTTGAGCTGCCATTGACTGCAGCTGTGGGCGTGAGAGAACAACAACATGCGGATTAGTATGAGCAACGATCCGAAAATTTCATTGTTTAGATATGAGGCTCCGAGCAGACGCCCTGACACCGCTCTGAGAGGTTCTCCCGCGCTTGCGAATGGCTCTGAGAAGTCCGAGGACATTGCTGGATTAGAGAATATATCGGCGACGACGAAAATGTGAGATTTCGGGTTACTGCGATAGACTTCTCGGGCGACTTCAATCACGATAAAGGACTGAATGATATCTAATCTCTGTTGAACTTGCTAGATTCCTGCGTGACGAAAGCTGCTGGATATGCGTGGTGACGATCCATCGGGCTGAACCTCTCAGAGCGTAATCATGGACGCGGTTTTAGATAGGGAGGTCGAAAAGCCGAGTCAGGCGGGCAATTAATGGTTGCTTTTTTAAAGTATGAAATGAGGCGATTTTTGTATGAATTGTTCTTTTGGTGTAGAGGACGTATAAGTTCTGTTGGCAACAGAAAATAAATGATAACGTCGACGAGAAAACCAAAGAAGAAACTCCCAACACAAAAGGCAACATGAGACGAGATCGAAGAACCATCGGGTCCTTTGAACACTAATCAATGACAACTGAGAAGAGTTGCGGTTGTAAGGAAGTCTGAAGGAAGAAATATATTTTTTACACGAGAAAAAATCTTGAAGAGGAATGCGCTTCCCCCGAAATAGGGCACGAAGAGAAAAACGGCAAGAGAGAGAAAGAAAGTAAAACTTTCTCCCTGTGTAGGAGAATATGCGAGGATGGGTAATGGATGGATGGTGGTGTGATTGATTGATGTATGGATAGCAAATCAAAGGATCAGCGGCGTACCTGAAACACGGTGACGAGCGCCCATAGTAACGTGTCAAAATTTTTTCTATCACAGATGCGCTGGCCAGTCAGAGCGTCGACCGTACAGAATTTTCCACCGAATAAATTCATTCCCAGGATGCTACATCACGAGGAAAATCAATCGAACCAGATGAGCAAGTGAAAGATTTAGTCATTAGCGACACCCACCGACTGATGTCGCCTCGTCGTTCTTCCTACACTTAGCTATGCTACTTCTGCCTATCAACGGGAGCGGGAACACATCAGCTCCAATTTGGCTTTTCGCAGGACCTTGGGGCACATCGAGCATCAGGTAATTGATCTCGGCTAGATACATCGACTGACTGAGTGTCCACTCTCGACTCGGACACGAGATTCCCAGTCGATTGATTGCTCGATTCGCGGTGAGAGAGGTGTTCCGTTGAAAAATATTCGAGAATCACCGTAGGAAGAAACCGAACTTCGAACTCGAGACGAGAACAAGAAAGGCCGGTAGAAGTTGGGGGCTGTTTTCGCGAGACGTGACTCATTTTCTCTCTGTTGTTTCGAGTTCTAGAGGATCAGAGAGGATGTTGGAGTGGCAGAATTCAGGCGAACGAGGATCAGAAAACAGGAATCAAACACATGCGCCCCTTCCCTTTGCCGGAAGTGCCCGAGGTTCGAGGAGAGTTTCCCGTCGATATCAACTCTGAACATGATCGTCGACAACAGAGACTCCAACGTCATCGTCGTTCGAGTGAACCTCCATTTTCATCGATGTTTTGTGAGAGCGATCCATTAGCCATGTCTGAGCTCCGCGAAACTTTCAAGAGTTCTTATGTAGGGGACCTATCAGTCGGATAATCCGGTCGTTCCAGGTTTCGGTTCCGTTTTGCAGTGACGCTTCAGTGGTCCATAACTCCTTGACGCTTTCTTTGTGCTCCCAAGACTTCGATCGATCAGAAACGGGGGATGTGAACTCGTGAGTTCTACCATAGAGTGGGATTATATCGAGGAGAATAGAAGCATGTGAATCAAAGATAGAGAGAGAGAAAGAAAGTATGAGAAGGGTTTGAAACATCGACTCGCAAACGGGAACAAATCGAAAATGACAAGAGAATTTTCCTACGACAGCAAACGGAGAGCTCAATGAATAACCACGAGAACACGTATGTACATAGTATCAGAGACGGGGCCTGAATTCCCAAATCGTAAGGCAGCGGATAAAAGAGTGGAAAGAGAGGCATGAAAGAGATAGATATAGAGTAGGACATCAAGTCGGTCATTGGAAGCATTGAAGCGATGGCAGCAGGTCGAAAAGCTGGCCAAGCATATCGAATCGACGCACACATGTGAGGAGCCGAACAAGCTTTCTGAGGCTCAAAATTTCAGACGCTGAGCTAGAGGAGATTAGCGGCGTGGCGGCGGAGGCGGCAGCAACAGCAACAGCGGAAGCTGTGGAAGCAATGACGTCGGCGAGGACAGGGGCGCTGGTAGCGGTTCTAACCAGTGTCATCCTCGAAAGTTTCTTTGACGTTCCTTCATTCTCTTTTCGTTTCTTCAGGAAAGTTCACCAGGGCGGGTCCAGACGCCCTGTCTCGCCACGACCCGATAAAGTGAAAGCGTGTCACTCAGCACAAACGATTCCTGCCCGACGGATGGACAATGGAAGGCTGGGGCAAAGGTTCGGCTAAATACAGTTGAAACATACACGGACCATTGGAATCTTGGACGGATAGCTGGATGGCATTCATGCTCTACTGGGAATTCTATAAACTCTAGAGTGCGGATTTCTGAGAGCTTGGAGATCTTCCCGTTTTTTTTTCTTCCTCTACAATTTCCCCCAACCCACTGAACTCTTCATCCAGAACGAGGAGGAAGGTTAAAGAGCTTTCGATGTCGTTTTCTGGACCCGCTGAGCCGGAAAAGGCTTGCTCGATATTGATTCCCGTCGAGTTCTGCGATAAACGCCCCCATTGAACTTGAACAGCGTGAGCAGATGACGCAACAACCTACGGTCGATGTGACGCGAGTCCCTCATGGACTTGAGAATAATGTATAGCCTCGTAAACCAGCTTATACTAGGACCACCTCAAGGTCGACGGAGAGTTCTTCTTACCTGGGAACAAGGAATCAACGAATCATCTTCGTGAAGTCAACGCCCGATTTCCCTATATCAACTCATGCTTAACCAGAATCAAATATTGAAATGGACAGGAGTATTGATATCAAAGACCTGAACGGTAAATTTGTGCGTCAGCCCACCTGAATATGAATATGAACAGCATTAGAAGCGCGAAAAAGACGGCCACGTTGTCCATAGTTCTTAGCATGATGAACAACTGGCGTCGCAATGCTGGCATAAATCTGCAACAAAAAATCTCTCATCAAGAACTTTCGTTGGCTAAGGCATTCCGCTCTGGTCGCATTGCATCATCAGGGTCGGAACGAGTAGTATGTAAAATATGTCGAAGGCACCGATATCAATGCATATCTTTATTTGCGTGTTGTTCTGAAAGTAATGGAGATTAACTCCATGCTTGCAAGTATTCCCGCTCGTGACTTTTCTTGTGACCTTGATCGTTTCTATGGCAGATGATGTCGCACCATCTTGGTCGCACATTAATCCACGAAACGGGCGTCGCGCCATGGCACTCACGTAACAGATTCTTCAGGGTCGTAGGGTAACTCACTGATATGGAGGTTTATGTAATCGCGGTAATCTCTAACATCCGGCTCGGATCAAATCAAATAACGCGGCATCAGAATCCGACGGAGTTTGCGATTGCCTCTCATAAGCGAGTCTCTCATGACAAATCTCTACTTTGCGGAGATCGTGCCGGCTCCGAGGGGAGGCATTGTGCCGATCAATTTCTCAGAGGCTTCTGAATAAGGAGTGTTTCCTAAAGTTTCGTTGGAGTTGCTGCTCAAATCAAAAAATCAACGGCATCGTACATTCAATCAGAGAATGACTCAGGAAGTCGTATATTGGACCAACCCAGCGGATCGTCTTGGGCTCGCATTGCGAATGTCAACGTCCAAAATCTGGGAGAAGCGGAGATTTTGGATCGGGAAAACCGCATTCAACAAATACTAGAATCCCCTTTTCTCGAGCGGACTTCGGCCAGTGGCGTGTTCAGGATAGGCTCGAGAGCGGAGGTCAGGTTCCAGTTTTCCATTGTCCTTGAAATATCTATTTCCTCCACAAACACGCGATCGAATAACGATCCACCATTTTGATACTCCCTTATGTGATTATTAGTTTATATCTATTACTATTATACTGAATTATCCACACGCAGGTTAATACATGGAATTTCTCTCATTGATCTGTACATTCCGCTCAGAAAGCCGGAGGGAACCGCCACTGACTCATGGCCACAAAAAGCGATTTGGGGTTCTCAGAATCCTTTACGCCTACGCCCTATGTGCTCTCTCTCGCATTCGTGCTGATTACATCGTTTTTCTTCACGAGTTAGCGAGCAAGATCAGATCGGGGCTGGTTGAACTGGATCCAGTGGCGTAGCCACACTGGGGCAAATGGGGCGCTGCCCCCCCCCAAGACCCCTCGGTTCATACTATCCAAGTTGAGGGTTCTGGTCAAGCAACCGATTTTCGGCGAATTTCACAAGGGTATCCCCTTTGGGAAAAATTCCAGCCCCGCCCCAGGGAAAATCCTGGCTACGCGCCTGACTGGATCCTCATCCTCATGTTGTAGAAATCGTGGACAAGAGGTCAGTTGTTTCGCGAATCCCGTGAAAACTCCCGCGCGTAGCCTTGAAGCGGAACTGGTTAGACACCGGTTCTCGAGCTCTAGAGACCCTCCCTCTTCGGAGTAATTGTTGAGCAAGCAAAAGCCTTCTTATTTAGTTAGCCCATGTTTGACACGCTACCTCGTCCTACGAGGACGAACGGGGAGGGTAATTGTTAGTATGAGCAAACCTCGCGAAGAGTTTTCTTCGCACTCTCGGGGCTTCCGTGATGCGGCTAGCGTGTTTCCAAGGGACGTTGGAGCAAAAGAGCCCCCGGCTCGTTCTGGAGTCCCGATCAGCGAGGAAATTTCGTTCTATAGGAGAGCTTTCGAGCGTATCATCATTCCGTATCAGGCGATCGTCAAACTTACCTGACTAGTTTCAGTATCCTGAGAAGACGAAAGGTCCTCAACACGGAGAGCCCGGAACCTTCTGATTGGTTGAGCAATTCGGCGGACGATAACACGACGATCACGCCATCGAAGAGATTGAAACCTGATTGAATGTATTTCCCAAAGCCCTCCGCGAGAATTTTGAGGACCATCTCGAGACCGAAAATGGCCGTGAACAGGATGTTCGACAATTCCACAGCCAATGTGAGTTCAACTGGCTGTTGATGGTACTCAATGCCCATCGAGAGAGTATTCACCAAAATCGCTGCTAGGATTCCACGCTGCGAACGAAATTGGATGAAACGCGTGAGGATTCATTCTCCTGTTCTGGAGGTGAGTGATTTTTTTTTCTCGCCTGGGTATCTGTTACTCGGGGAGCTCACCTGAAACCTTGGATGATCGACGAGAATTTTTATCTTGGTCCTAAGACTCGAGCAGGCCTGTGCGAACTTCCCGGGTTTTTTATTCTTGTTGCGTCGACGTCTCCTACGTTCATCACACTCTTCATCGGAACAGTCACATTCGGAACTACACGACGAGCATGTCGAGCAGGAATCCAAAGTATCTGTGGAAGATTCGTCGATTATTTGGGTCCCAGTAACTTGGATAACAGTTGGAACTCCGGAAAGAGAAATCCTCGAAACTTGCAAAGAGTACGCATCAGCTCGAGACGCATTCGAAATCGTGTTCATATTCAAGAAACAGACGCATTCACTTTTCGGCACAACTTGTTCCTGAATTTCCCCAAATTGTACCGGAACAGTCTGCGAGCGGCCGCCGGAGGGAAGTTGGCAATTCGCATTTACTCAGACTAAATTTGCATGTGTGCTCCCTCTCCACTGGCAGGATAGTCAAGGATGGGTGAAGAGAGAGAGAGAGCGGTCTCCCTCTTCTCTTTCTCCTCCTTCAACCTTTCCAACATAGTTTACTCCTTCCTCGCATCTTTGCTTTCACCTTTCCACTTTATCCCCTCTGATTTCCCCTCCCCCCCCTCCTTGGTGTTCTTCCTCATTTCTATCTCCGCGCATTCTTGCTCCGAGACTTTATCTCTCTCACATGCCTTGGTTCAGTCTCATCCTTCCTTTATTTCCTACATGATCCTCTCCCTGCTTTCTCTTTCATGCTCCTTTCCCTCTACCCGTTTGACTCCACCGCCGTTCCCTCCTCTGTCTTTCTCTCTCTGTCGTCCTTTCTTCCCTCTCACTCTGTGGCCAAAAAAGCATCCGTTATCTTCGGAAGTCATCTGTTTTTCAATCTGAGGGTGTCGGCAGCAGATTCATCTCAAGTAGCCTGAGGATGCGCAGCAGAGCATGCAAGCGGACAAACAATCGACGTCACAACGGAACGGATGGCAGCGCGGGATACAAGCAGTTCATGTTAGATTGGAATTGTAGTTGGAGAACGGAAACGCCCGCATCAGAAACGAACAGACAGAAAGATCGACAAACCAACGAACGAACGAACGAACGATCCAATAGCAGAAAATCCAGCGAAATGCTCGAAATGGAGCTGAGATGAACACTAACCGTCGTCACCTTCGTTGAAGACGTTGACGTCTTTGAGGCCTTGTGGTGGATGTGCGGCGATTTCGATCGCGAGCGGTGTTGTAGATCCGCCTATACCGAGGCACAGGTAGGCCGTGTCGTCTTCGAGCGACGGTGGCCCGATGTGATGGTCTAGTTCTAGTTCGACGCCGGATTCTCCCGGCCGAGCTACTTGATGATGGTGTTGCGGTTGTAGCTGTTCCTGCCGCTGGTGGAGGCGATGATGGATCTCTGATACAGCAGCTGTTGAGCAAGGTGGCCGCGAAGGGGTCGAGCCTATTGCAGAGGTGGCTGTAATTGTAGCTGTCGAACTAGTTGAAGAGGCAAGATACGGGAGTTGAACGTCACTCGATTGATAAACGTTCTCTCTGCACAGGGTTGAGTTGGTTTGTGGTGATGATGGTGCTGCTGACTCTGTTTTTAATCCTGATTCTGCAGGTGGAGCTGTGGTCGTGAAAGTATTGCAGGTGGATGATATTCCGATGGCAGGTGACACAGGTGGCAGTAGTGCAATTGACGGTGGTAACTGCTGCTGCTGCTGCTGCTGCGACGGTGGTGGCTGTGATTGTTGTTGTACAGGTGACGGTTGTGACGGTGATTGTTCAGGTGTATGAGTTTCGCTAGTGAAGGTGGTGGACTGCTCTCCTTCTAGTAATGGACATTTAGTCTGGGTAATGCGCTTGTCGTTCGGATCGCTCTTGCCAGAACAGGGCGACGTCGAGCCGACGTTTGGTTTTTGACTTCTCGTTGACAATCGACTAGTATTCGATACGGCTTGACAACTAGAGACAATCGAAACGATGTCGTTCGTCGAATTGGTACTTGTGCAGGTGCTCTTTGAAACTAACACTGTCGCACGTGCAGCTTCGGGCTGGCAGGGCACACTCGAGGCTGAAGAACAGAATGGTTGTCATGAACTACTAAGTGCGCTTTCTCGAATCCGATTCATCAGATGTGTTTTGAGTGGAAGTTCTCCCTCGGAATTGGCTCAAAGGTCCAAATGGTGAGACTATCAGTGGAGAATTTGATCTTGATCGATGGCACAGTACACGAAAAATCAAGGGCATTGTTATCATTTTCGGAATGGTCATGAAAAAAACATGATTCTTAGGATAGGGGTCAAGTGTTAGGGACTGGGACAGTGAAGCAGTGTTGGAAGACGTAGTTGAGGTTGTGTACGAGGGTTGTGCGGAGGGTGGACGCACTTGTGCAAAGGGAAATCCCGTGTTGCGTGAGGAGAGTGGCGGTGGTACACAAACAAGGATGGAACGGGAGTGCTCAGGACTTCAATGATGTGTGAAAGCAAAGCTCGCAAGATCGATGATACCTAGGCGGGATGTTGTTACCTGCGGTGAAGTTGGTGTCTAGCAGCGGTGGTGCTGTGCTGTCGGTGGTTTCTAACCTCGGTTCTGGCTGGGTCGTGGCTACGGCGCAAACGCCACTGGCGGTAAATGGCTCTACCTGCGCTTGGGACTCTGAATCACTATCTAGGCATTGAAGCTTGGTGAGAGTGCAGCTGTTGTTGCAGGATTTGTTGCCGCCGCCGCTGTCGTTGCTGGCTTGCGGATTGCAGACGAAATCGAAAACCACCCCAGGTCCGATTTGCTGCTGTAGCTGCTCCTGGTCGCGGTGGTGCGGCAGCGGCTGCTGCTGCTGTTGAGAGGAGCCCCTGCTATCTACGGTGGCTGAGATGCTCGGGAGAGCATCCCCGCATCGGCTGACATTGAATTGAATCACTGTGGAAGTCGATTTGGTGGGAGGCGTCGCTTGCATCTGCTGTGAACAGGCGCCGCAAGGAAGGGGACAGGTGCAATTGCAGGACTGCGACAGCAGGATGTGCTGGGAACTGGCATTCGCGTCATCCTTAACAGGAGGACGTTTCTCGTCCTTTGGGCTACCTAAAACACGATGGCAGCCCTCAAGTGAAAGGGAAATGATCACTGGCGGCAATGGATGCAGCGAAGACGACGACGACGATCGAACGATCCGACGTTTTCGACGTCGAAGTCGTGTACTCTGCGAGCCGATCGCTCCACGAAATCTCAATCAATCGCCCCCGTTTTTCGTCTGCGAGATTGGACACAACGTCCATGAGGCCGTCGATGATACCATTCTGGGAGTGAAGAACGCGGCTTCGACTTACCTTTGTGAGTCAGGGTAGAGGTATAGGTCGAGGTTGTGGTGGCAGTTGTGGCTACTATGTTGGCTTCTTTGTGGAGAATCGACCTAATTTTTTGTGTTTCCAAATGGCACCGATGTCCATGCTTGTCGGCTAGATGCGACTGGTCTTCGCCCTCCGGGTCTTCGTTGATGTCTTTCAGTTCATTTTCTTTTCGCTGCAAAACACCCAACGTCACTGTCAGTGACCGCAATGACGTTCCTCACTTTTGACACGAACCCAGGAATGTGCGCAGAGGGCTTGGGGTCAAAGATTGGCAAGCTTTCACTGACTTACTTTCTTTTTTATTTTCCGCTGTCTCCGGCGTCTCCGATACCACCGTTTCATGACACGTTTCGTTCGTCTGGCTAAATGGTTCAGGTACTTGATGATTTGCGTGTAGCAATCTGCGCCCTCGGACATCGAGAGGGTTGAACTCGAGCCGGCTCGTTGACGTTCCTGGCGCATTCTTTCCATTTCTCTTTTCTTGGTCTCCGAAAATTGAGTAGCTATCACAACCAGACATAGATTGATCATAAAAAATGAACCGATCTGCAAGTTGCAACAAGAAAGAAAAACACGTGATTTATTGAGCCTGTTCGCTCCCAACCACAGTGTCGAGCTACGGTTTCGGTCGGAAAAACTGTGCGTTTCCAACCGAGACGAATCCGCGGGAGGCCTGGTCCCGTCGCGCGCAACCGTCTACGGTAATCTGGATCCCAGTTCGCAGGCGCTCGTATTTTAGAGCGTATCACGGTTCAGTGGTGAAATCCATACATCGTCATCAACTTTCGAGAGACCCTTTCAGCAAAATCGCTTAGAAAGCTTTGTATTTCGTCCGCGCTATCTCTAATAGCAACGAGAAGGACCATATCAGTGTGACAGGGGGCGAGAGCCAGAGGGGACCTGGTAGTTTGTTCCATCTCCCCTTTCTTGTCCCTGATTGACGCAAAAGGCTCTGTCGTGGAGATAACGAGTCTCCTCTTGTCGTTGACTAGGGTCACGATGGAATGAACGGATTCACCCGAGACAGCTATCCCGTCTGACATCGAGGACATACAGTTGATTGGTAAATGAAATACTGTTGTAACTAGGAATGTGGAAATGGGTTCTGTTCAGTCTCGGAACTTACGACGATCAGGAGGACGAAGTAGATCCAGTCCCAAAAGGAGTGCGCATCTTGGACATAGTACATGATATCGGACCATCCTTCAAGGCTTATAACCTGAAACGAAAGTTCATCATATTATGCAACAATATTGAATCAGCCGCAAACCTTGATGAGGAGAAATTCGAGAAAAACGCGTCGGCTATCCAGCAATCGTTTGCGCTCGAGGCCTGGAAGCCTATCGTCGGTGCCTCGTGGCGCGAGTCCTTTCCGCGCCTGTCGTCATCATAGAGTCGTTTCCTCGTTTTCCGTCCTCCACCAGGGACTTCTGAGCCCTTGCTCATTACGTTCTTGAAGCGTTTTTAAGACTGAAGAGCTCCCAGACGTCAGGCTCCAAGCGGAGCAGGCCAGCAGTCTTGTTCGGTGGCCCCGGCTTTTCATAAGAGTCAGCGCTCCGATACGCGACGATTCAAGAGCCCGTACCAGCAGCTCCTGACTCCGCTCATCCTCCAATGCACGTATCGTTATGTTCGCTGGTTCTCCGGAATCTTCTTCCATCCGTCGCTGAGTCCGCGGTGCGGACGATCGCGTGATTGGCCCATAGGTCGATCGTAGGCCAGGATGGATCCAGGAGAAGCCCCCGGGATGGGGGACGGAGCGGAGTTGGGGGGGATTGGGGGAGGGTGGGAAGCTCAAATCTCCTCTGGCTCGATTGGCTCGTTAAAATTCTCGCCTCCGTATTCATGTCGCTTCGCGGCTGAGCCAGGTTGGATTTCAAGCCGATCTCAAGTGAGTTGATTTAATTACAGCTTGTCAGCGAGCTCAATGCTGCAGCGATTTTGCGGCGCTTCAAACCTGCATGATCTCATACCCGCCCTCGCCTCGCCTGGCTGCCCGTCCGCCTGGTTAGAGCGTGCGGGGCGAAACGTCTGCGAGTACGTGCCAGCTTGTCTCGTCGTCATGTCAAGCTCGGCTCGAAGGAATTCCCGGTCCGACAGGCAACGAGATCGTGGAAGAGACAGTTGGCCGATTGTTCCAGTTTCTGAGGAGTCGACTTAAGCGAAACTGCGCGGTGACGAGGACTTGTGACGACGAGAGCGAAACTCTCCGAAACGTAAACTATGTCAAAGCTGGAAATGACTCGCGTCACTAGTAGAAATGTGGAGCAAAGCAGCGTTGATTCTTGATCTGGGTTCTTAAAGTTGGGCGTACTCACTAAGAAGATAGCCACCCAGGCTAGTCCGATGTTATCGAACGATATAGCTCCTTGGAACGGATTGCGTTCTCCGGCGGAGCAGTTCGTGTAGTACTGATTCCAATTAATGCACCACGAGTCGTTCAAACTCCGCGCCGGAGAGCCGTCTGGTGAGGTTCCCTCTAGAAAGAAAAAATCTCTTCAGATTACTATATTTCCAAAGATCTACCTGAGAATGATGATTATAGCTAGACTCGAGAGTTTCTCGCGCTCGCATAGAACTCAGTTTCGGATACTGTATTCGCATGCGTATTTTCCTTGCTATCACGGAGCTATCCATCTGGATAACTTCCTTTATCTTATCCGCGAAACTCCCTCATCTGGTTAGGGAGCAACGCAGAGCCCCACTTGTTTGGAAGAGTGTTTCTCATGTGAAACCGGGAAGGAAAAATTGAGCGCAATTTCCTGTCGTCTGACTTGCATGGTGTCGTGAGAGGAACCAGCTGGCCCTCGGCGGCGGCGCTGGGGAGTCTCGGAGGATCGATTAATCTCTCCGTCTGCTGGGAACTCTGCTGCGAAATAGCCGGACCTCGAGTTTGCCGAGGTTTTTACTACCCCTCAGGATTCCGATCCTCCAAAATTATCTCCGAGTCCGCGGCCAGGCGTCTGTCCTGATTTCAAGACCGAACAAGAGCACATAAGATGTTCCCCGGGGGTTCTCGTGTTTCGTCGTAATCTCCTCGCGAAGACCTCGTTCTGTGCAGCAATACTCAGCCAGAAATTGCCAGAGTTGTATTTCGTTGAATGAGCGCTGCACGGGAAGCTTCAGCGACGGTTTTTATCTGACTCGGTAGTAATTAATTCTGTGACCTCAGGATCTCTTTGAAGTTCCTCTTTTCCCACAGGAAAGGACGGAACGGACATTCGTGCTCGTCGTCGTCATCATCGCGGCCATTCTCGTCGCTCCCCCGCTTTCTGTGAGGGCAGCCGGACGATATTCCGACACGAAATTGAGTTTGGCTTCCTGAGCTCATAATGGCCATCAGCTGTCGGTCTCGAGACCAGCGGCGCGGCGGGTCATTGTTCTGCGGGAGTATCGAGTTCGATTCAAACTGAACTCTGAAGCAGAGCTTCGCGCGAACGACAGTGTCTGCGTCCAACAGGTCGCTCGCACAGCCGAAGACGACAGAATCTGCTTTCTTCGGAGGAACCCACGAAGAAAGTTTAAGTGATGACTTGGAAGATCGGCTCAGATCGCTGTAAATCGCGTTGATCCGGCAAGTGCTCGAGCAGCAAGCTGTTGAGCGGCTGACACTTATACGGGCCCTCAATGACGTCGTCGTTGGCACCGTGTAGCGAGATTGACGAAGAATTAATTAAACTCGCCGTTCAGTCGCCCGTTTGGTGGCCGCTCAACTTGTCTACAACACTCTTCCCGAAACTCACTCGTTCCGCTGTTGCTCGATCGTTGCCGGCTCCCTGGAATTAGTCTTGTGGCCTTTTCAAAACTTGTTGGTTCTCCAATCAGCAAGCGGCCGGCACTTGTGAGTGCTCCGACTGAAGAGCGAATTTGTTGTTCAACCGCAACCGCTGTCGCTAAAAGCAACGACTCCTGGGACCCGCGACGCGACCTGAACGCAGAGAGCGATCGAGTTGGGGTGACACTCTTTCGAGGGTTCAAGGCTCGATCGAATCCCGTCCCAATCCCCAAGCTTCCTCGATCTCTCAAGGGGACGTCTCTGGGTGAGCATCGAACCGACGACATCTTCGAGTCGTGCGCTGTGGTCCCCAGGCGCCACAGCTGAAACGTTCAAAAGCCACCGCCATAATCGATGCGATTGATGGAGAAGCGGATAGTCGTCAGGATTCAGGATGCTGTCGGGAAACGGATCGATGAGAATCTGGCGTTGAATGCGAGCCTCGAACGCTTGTTCGGGATGCCCATGGTCTTGTTTTTTGGCCTTCAGACGACCGTAGCCCCTAACAGTCTCCAGATCACCAACACGAAAAGGTTTATCTCCCGCACGCTCTTAAATGGTTAATCCTCCCCCCTTCCCTTTTGAAGTTCCTGCTGCTCCGAAAATCTTCGCAAAATTTAAGGATATGAGGGACTTCCCAAATGTTGATGCGTATGACCCACAGAGCGTATGTCGTTCGCGAAACTCATCTCGGATATTTTTGGAAAGGAGGAACTCTAATCCCCAACGTAAATCGGAGCAGCGAGACAGAGCTGGAACTTGTAAGCGAAACCTGGGTCGGAGTCTCGTCCTCGACCAAAGCCGTTCTATCACGGGGTTTACTTGAGGAGCGGCGCTCGTGTTTCTCTTGGATGTACTCCGGAGCTATGAAATATGAGGTTGCGACGCAGTAAGTGTTCCTATTCCTCTGACTTGAGAAAACAACGTATGTCAGAGAAGAGGTTACATGAACGAAGATCCTGTCTTTCGGAAAAGTGAGAAGCGAGTGGCATAATTTGAACCCCCCCCCTCCTTCCCTTCCCGCTGAGAGGATTCTCTAAGATCGGGGAAACACCCAAGTTCCCAACGCTACGACCATAATGCCTCATGTTACCAACCAGGAGGCCATCCGGGCCAAACCCCCGGGAAAAGACCATTGAGTTTCCAGCTTTCGTCCACAAATCTTGTGGAAGTCATGAATCCACATTCCAATTTAGTTTCTTCTCTTCCGAATTCAATTTGGATTCGGTGCGTCTACATCAGCTTCAGCAGACGGACTCAAGATCGAAGAATTCGGTACCAAATTAGGCTACTCGATCTTCAGACCCTAAACTGGGAACGAGCATGTCGGGAAGCAAGGTCAGTGGCGTCGCGTGGCTAGCGGTGTTAATCAGAAGCCCATCGGATAGCGTGACGGACCCCGCTCAAGTTTATCAAGTGGACTCCCCGATCATTATTCGTTATTGATGCTCTTAGCCCCTCGCACGGCTCACTAAGGAGTCCGTCTGGTTCGAAACTCAATTTGGTGGAAAAGGGCGCCAAGCTCTAGACAAGAGGACGACTCTGACATCGAAGTGATTCCGAGAGTTGGAATTAACTCAGGAGCTGAAGAGCGATTCCGAGCTGAGGTTATTCAAAACGAAAACAAATTGACGATGGAATCATGCGACTCACCCGGTCGATTGACGTAATGGTCTAAGAATGACGCATTGTCGAAGGCGTTACTACAAACAACATCCTCAAAAATCCGTTGCGGCAGCATGTCGCACCGATGAATGCCGTTGTTATTTTCTGTTGAACATATATAATCTTTGTCGTGTTCGGTTTGGCCGATCGTGTAGTAGTTTTTAACTTTACTGTAAGAGGAAAAAGAAGGTTCATCATTAATGAATAGACCAGAACGGTTGGGAACTCACCTCCCTTCCCCCCTAACGCCCTGGAAAGACCTGCGTTTCGCCTTGGTTGGTCGCGGTCGTGAATTGTTTCTCTACGAACAAAGTTTCCTTGGGTTTCCAAACGACCTCTCTTCGAGGTTGGATATCTCAGGACAATTAGGCAGAAGCAGCTGTCCCGAGCCGGGAGACGTCGTAGTCGAATAACTGAATAAATTATCGGTCGATTGATTGAGATATCGGCGCCACGAGAGTCTAGGAGGAGTCCTGAGTAGCCGGAAGGATAGTTGTATTCAAGGCAAGCAAATACCGATAATTATCAACTCGCTTAGATGTCCCGAGTGAGATCGATCGATTTCTAAGCTATCAGCTCGCCCTCCCGGTGTCGGTGGAACTTCTGTCCTCCCAAGCTGAGGCTTCGGCCGGCTTTGAGGCCAAGTCTAAGACGAAGTGTTGACTTCCGCGGACGATTCCTTCTGACAGACGTTCATTAATCTCACTTTACGTTCCGTCAAGTGTGAAGCGGACGACTCACTCGCTCTCCTCCGGATTTCTTCAGCATTCGGATGAGTGTGGCGGGAAGTGAGAATACATGGCCTCACCAACGACTCCACCGTTCTACCAGACGACCAAATTGATTTGTGAGCTATTTGCGGGAGGGAGGAGGGTGCGAAGGATCGTTGGAGTTCTCTGTGTCCCCGTGAACAGCTTGAAATAAAATGGGCTCTGTTCTTCGAATTCTCCCCTCAGCAAGACGGACACACCTCGGAGGGAGTAGGTCAGGAATAGAAAAATGCACAGGGAACGCGCCGAAGAAAGAAAATACGAGGCCCCTTGACTTCATCATCGTTGCTCGCAGAAAGGTGCGTAGAGCGCACTTCTCTAGGCACTTAGACTTTATTTTCCGGCAACGGCGAACTGGGAAGCCTCGAAAAAGAAGTGCGGCAACGAATGTTGCTTGATCGGATCACCGCATGAAGGGACCCAGCGCGCTTTGTACCTGAATAACCCAATACCAAAGTGGTCCCATTAAACGGAGCGGACTGTAACCCGGTATCGGGAACACGGAAATCTTGCAATGGAGCCTCAGTTCGCCATCCGATTGCTGGGAAATATCGACAAAACGAAAATACAGAAGAGAGAAATCGGAGATTCTGATTACGGATGAGTTGGAATACAAAGCTTTGAGCGGAATACAAAGTTCTGCTGTCCATTCGTCGTAGTTGGTTCTCGAGCTCCTTCTTCTTGAGGACAAAATGTTGAAATACAATCATGGTCGCGGGAAAGTTGTTCGTGAGTGAGTTAGGGATTTCCGCAAACTCTCAAACACAATTCAAGAAATATTCTCGACGAGAAAGGATCGAGTTGCTGCTCGTAAGAACTCCGTTGCATACGTCGGATTTCGAAGTTTCACAAGGTTCCTGATGCGATTCTCGCTCCATCCGTCCCCACACAACGTCAGAGCGATGGGTCAACCCTTCACGAAGAGGACGGAACTCGGAAAAGTTGTTCGTCTGCTCAATTGAGAGCTCAGCCAGCACGACTTGGATCTGTACCAGCAACCGTGGACACAATCTGCTGAGTTAGCGTGGGCTTCTATCAAATATTTGCGCTCGTCGTTCGCTGTTTTCCACTTGAACACAGCAGTCGACGGAGTGTGACAGGAAGTACTAGGATGGAGGGGCGGCGAAGGAAGGGGTGAGGCGAATGGGAACAGAACGCGGTGGACGAGGAGTCATCGAGCACATCAACCATGAAGCTGCCGGGACAGAGAAGAACGACTTCGGACTTCCGACCCGTCACCAATTATGCCGTACAACCTTACGACCCTCGATTATTAAGGATTCCGACAACGGCGACATCATCGTCGTCGTCGTCCCCGAGAAGGACAAGAGGGGAGCAAGTGGATGGGGGACTGATGAAGTAAAAAGAAGACTCCATGATGGGATTTCTTCTCGGAGGACCGAGGAATACCGAGGTTGAATGGAACGCGGCCGAGGACGGCTCCGCCGCTTCTTCTAGAAGATCTCCATCGACCTTGAGCAAATAAGCAGCCGCGCAACCCGGAATGAATAAGGATTTCAGTCGTTATTTTTATCTTCGTTGCTTTCATGTGCGGCTTTCATGGAGGGCATCATCAAACCCTCACGGGACGCTCTCGGCTTCACTTGGTGGCCACCGCGACGCGATGGTTGCATTAATCGAGCAGTGGATTGCATAACGCGTCTTCTTTCCCTCCATCTAATTTTCTTCGGAGGCATCTCCGACCGCTTCCCGCCCTTACCACCAGCCCAAACTGGCCGGGAAATCCAGTTTTGCGATAAAAGCTTGGAAAACTGCGGAAAAATCCACCGTCTGTCCCTGGAGCATCGACTGCTAATGCGTGTAGGAGTACAAGAGGAGGGGGAGGATGGGGACGCAATCCTTTCGGCGTTGTACTCACAATTTGTCGTAGAGCTGCTCTTCGTTGAGTGGAAACGTCGTCGGCAGGTAGCACCTTTGGCGAAGCAATCCGGCCCATAGTTGGACACCGACGATTCCGAAGATGAAAAACACGAAAAAGCACAACATCAGGACATTGCCCAACATTGGCAGGGTGTCTAGTAGCAGCATGACCAGGATTCGCATGCCTGAAAAAAAGAGAAGAGCCACTTCCGCTGAGAACGGTGGTAACCAAGGTCGAAACATCATTGATTTTCTTTCGACAGCAGCGAAATCCATCGATCAAAAACAGCGCTCGAGTCACCGCAGCTCTGAAGGATCACCCGACACTCGAGCGAGAGAAGGAGTTTTCCCGGCCGTGTCGTCGTACGGACCCGCACACCGTGCAGTATGTATATATTGGACTCGCTGGAATACGTGCATACATCCAGAGTTGTGAGGAAACAAATATGGTAATGTGTGACGCCACGCATGTATGGAAATGGAGAGGGCCAAAGAAGGGGGAAAAGATTGCCTCGTTCCAAAAAAACATGGTTTGCAGTCGTGGTGAAGAATAAATTCGTGGGTGACGATTATGCCCGCGATGACGGCGGTGGCGTCGACCAGCGGCCTTGATGTCATTTCTGGTGGCGAGATGCTCCGGGTCCGAAACTTTGGTGAAACTGAGGTGGAATTAGTCATACTATCGAAGGAAAGTAGATCGTTCGGTAGTCCGTTGGTGGTGGGCTGCATTTTTATCCCATCGTGAAGAGCTCATCCAGGTCATCTGAGGCTCGAGATCGTTCGTAACGTGGAACAGTTCGTTTCATTAACGAACGTGGAAGAAACAGGGTCGAATAAAACGACTTCCGCGTTGGAATTTTTGATGGCACCCCGCGCTTGAGCGCTCAAAGCCAGAAATGATTGGCAGCGCAATGTGGTAAAGCCAAATGTCATTGTTGGCTCAACACGCGTCGATTCATACACGCGATGCCTCGAGCGTGGAAGTCTGCGACCACAAGCAGGAGGGGAGCGAGCATGAATGAGGCTGAAACTTGGAGTATATATAGCGTCGCAGGAAGAGAGGAGAATGGAAGTCGGGAAAATGAGTTGGGAGCAGAAGGGAAGGAGCATGCAAGGATGGAGGCAGCAGGAGTCGGGTGAGGAGGAGTAAGGAGTAGCACCGAAGAAGGGAAAAGAAGAGGATTTGTGAAAGGAATAGTGCGGAGACCGAGGACAGGTTAAGAGGGAGTTAGGAGGACAAAGGTTGGGAGAAAGGAAGAGAAGAGGATCAGGAAACCGTGGAGGAGAGGAGAGAGGAGGGAGAGGATAAAACGAGGAACAGCAATGCGAGAGCAGGAGGACAGAGGGGAAATGAGGGTATGAGAAGGGGAGGTTTAAGACTCAAGCCGTACGGACAAGTGGAGTCTTGGAGAAGTTGATTCTCTTTCCTATGCCTCAAGAAATTGGATTGTCTCCTTGGCAACATAAAAATTGCCTAATCCAATTTAGTTGATATTCTAGCTTCAAAGGTTCATCTTCTTCGTCGTCTAAAAACGCAGCAGATCCCAGATCTCCTGGATCGCATGGTTGGGGGAATGCTCCGGAATTCATGGGGTTTCATGCCGCACTCGTGAATAAAAACCGAGTTCCGTGTCCTGGACCAAAAGACTGAATGGTAAACATTGTAATTGGAGAGGTTTCGGAATGCTTTCCGGCGTCCCCGGATCGGGAGAGAGAATGCTCGGGTCTTAGGTCGCGGTCGACCGAGTTAAGCAAGGCTCTGGTAGCAAGCAACGGGAAGAACGATTTTTTTTGTCGAGATCTAACGAGGCCGGAGTTCGATTCGTCCCTCTTCTTTCTTCACCTAAAAGTGTCAATACACTGCTCTCTTGCCGCTTAGGAGCCTAAACAGCGGGAAGTAGCAAAAGAGTGGACCCAGCCAGGGAACGAGAGGCCCGGGTCAAGCCAGGAGAGATGAGTGGCTCAGCCGACCGAGATTGAAAAGCCTATCAATTGAGATGGGGATCGAGAAACCATCCGAGTGCGAAACAAGAACGCGGAGCTTAACCTCTGCGGAAAAAAAACTTGTGGACGGTTGTCGTCACGGGGACCGCAGGGAGAGAACGACAGCAAAACCGACGACGACCAACTTTGCTTTCTGCCCAAAGGTCGCGTGGGACGCGATACAGATAAAGACGTTGAAAATCCGGAGAAGAGTGAGAGATTCGAGAGGAGGGGGATTGCAGGGGCACCTTCGAGTTGGAAGCAAGAAGATTAAGCTTTCGCGCCCACGTGCGATAAGCCCCAATTATCTTGAAAAGAATGAGCTGAGGAGAAGGGATTTGGTAACCGCACTCAAATTCGACTGTCGCGGCTCTCATGCGGCCCGCAAGACGAGGTGTTCGGCAGAAAGATCGATTAACCAGACGACAGTGATAGTTCGCCGATTGATCGATGAATCGTCGTGTCGGACATAACGAGATGAAGAGGCACGACTTCTCGAATAAAACCTCGATGGAGAGTGGTTCCTCACCCATCAAGTGGGTGGATGGAAGTATACTCACTGGGAATTCTGTTGATGGCTCGTAAAGGTCGCAACACCCGAATCGTCCTAATGGCAGACAAGTTCATATTGCCCACGTCCAAACAGTATTCGACCGCCCTGAAAATTACAACACCGAGCGTTAGCCTTGGAACTACAGAACCGTTATTCACGCGGGCAGAACTTCTAAAAGCGCTTATTACTCCTTGGGGCTGTTCTCCTGAGAGGGCCCCCTTCACATAGTCCGGGTGTGTCATGGATCGGATGACGAGAGACGATCTGAAAGCAGACTACGCGAGGGTTGAGCCAATTCCGCCAAAGCCGTCGGACGGAATCCAATGAGTAACAGGATTCACTCGAGAACGGCCGAGAACGTAAGAAACGATCTGTGACCTTCAGTGCTTTCGGCGGTCTCGGCATACGGAGGAATATCCGCGAACACGTGTTTTTCCTCCAGCCTGACACATATCATGAGAATAGCGGTCAATGTGTCGGCAAGTCAGCCGAGGTGAGTTCGGGCACCGTTTTCAGTTATTACGCGGAAGAATGGGATACGGAGGTAATAGTGTGGGAGAGAAGAAAGGAGCGGAACTGATGGGAGGGAAGATCTTGTTGCTCGCTCTTGCTGAAAAAATGCCTCATCATAGCAACGCGGTACAGCATGCTGTAACCTCTTCGAGCGCAGCCGTCGTTCAGCTAACGAGCAGCGAAGTCAAAGAAGGGCAACCTTCGCTCTAGAGGGACGCCGAGAAGCGCGAGTTGCAAGCCTCGAAGTAATAATGTCCACTCCTTTTTATTTATACTCGTTTCGTGTCGTCGAGCCTGCCCGTGGAGTTTCCAAAGTGCTCCAAAGATTAATGCGCGGAACCAACTCTGTTCCACAGAACTCTCATCCGAGATCTTGGGAGTCCCACCAGCGATGTCTGTCAGACAAAAAACAGTTGCTCATAATCAGCTCAACCCTGTTCCGAGGTCCAGGAGCGGTTCCAGAGTCATATCCAACATTGGCGCTTGACCTCGTAGCCGGCACTTATCCATCTCCGGGAGACGCGTAGAACCCTGTCGCCGCAGCTGACCGCGGTTAGCTTCAATCCGAAGCTTCGGAGCCGCGGAACCCTCGGGAAAATGTCGTCTCCGGAAATCAATCATTGCATTCCGTATGTTTCCACTGTCCAACCCAGGTGATCGAATCACCTCGAGTTCTGGGACCAAAATTTTTGAAAATTTCGCGATGAACCGCGAGGATGGTGAGGTTCCTGTCTGATCCTGCGATTGCGGAGCTTTGTCTGAGTGCCCGCAAAGGGTTCATCCATGTACATGGATCCGGGAAGTAGTTCATGCTCGAGAAAACTCCGATCAGAGGCAGACGGATGGTAAAACACTCGGTCGATAAAAACATTGATCCGCGGAGAGTTCTGCGATAAGGTGTCAGAAAACGGGTATGATTTAAACGGGCATATGTTATATACGGCCATAAACGACCTGGTCGTAAATTGCAACGGCCGAGCCAAATGCGCGCCACAGGGCAGCTACGTTCGTCCGTATTCCGTCGAGAGATCATACGATCATCACTCCATATTCTGGAACTAGGTCGCGTTGGGATCCAACAAATTAGCGACCGTGCCGCTTGATTATTATGCGGATCTTACCTGATGCGGGGCCCGAGAAAACGCGACCCCTCCGCATGCCCATACTTGTGGCTCGAACTCGATGAGCCTTGAGCTCCCTCAGTGGGAATCCCGACGGTTCGTGAACTTGTGGAATTTGTTCCCGCTGACTCCTTCCGCGACGATTTAGCATTTTTTTTGAAACTCGGTTCTTCACTCTCTGTGGCACAGAGTACGACGATTCCCCCCTGGCCTTGGGTTCGAACCGTAAGCAGGGCTCAGCACTTAGTGCCGGAACCGCTCGTCGCTAGTCTCGCACTCAATAATTCATCCGATCGCTCTTTGTCATCGAGGCGTGCTCGGGCCACCTGCACTTCATGCAGCGACAGAGGAAATGAAGAAATGATACGTACCCTGCGACGACGATGAAAAAATCCAATCGATTCCATGTTTCCGATAAATACGAATTCCGACCCCCGACGAATCCCATTGCCAATATGCGTACGGCCATTTCCACGGCGAAAAAGGCGAAGATCAAATGATCAAATAGCTGGAAAGGGAAAGCACTCGGTTAAAACCAGAACCACAAGGAGAGGGCTCCTCGTACCTACGCTGAAAGTAAAGCGTCACCGGCTGCTTGCGACTTTTCTTTGGCCATCGCTTTCTCGGCTCAGTTTCATATCATTCCTGCCTGATTCCCGCATCGGTCACGTCCATGGGGACGAATAGCGTGGCAGCTTCCTGTCGCCGTCGTTTTGATGAATGAAGAGAGCACATATGTGAAATACGTTTCATGAACATCTTCATCTTTCTGAGAAAGATCAACCCCGGACAAAAGTCGTATCGGCTGAGGCGGGCGCCTCCCGATTGTAACATCTATGAACGGATTTCGTATCGATATGGGAAAGTTTGGCGAACTTTCCCAGTCGGAACGCATGCAGAGTCACGTTTTGGTCTCCATTACCACCTTCACCACCACCACCAGCATAATTCGGTTGCTTCGATCGCAACCTCCCGGCGTACTTCCGAGGCGGAATCTTCTGTCCATCAAGATATTAACTTTTTCGTTTTCGACCTAACCAGTCTCGAGACTTGACTCAGAAACGAGAACGAGGACGGAATCCTTCACATTGAAATGGGGGCGACTCTCTCCTAGTTGTGGAAACCTTGAAACTCGGAAGCTCGGCGTCTTGAAACCGGCAACAGCTCCGTGGTGAGCGAAAACAAGTGGAGAAATCCAGACTTCCTTAGGTATTGGCTTTCTCAAACGTTTTTTGTCAAGAAAATGCAGCTCAGAGTTTTGTCGGAATTCAAGCGAAAGCTGTCGACGCGAAGTATGTATGGCGGTTACCTTCGAGGTAAGCGGGACCACGAGAGATTTGACCGAAAAAAAAACCAGCGATAACCGCTCACAAAAAGCGAAAGTAATGAATACCCAAACTCTCGGTGCGACATTATGTGAGGCACGATTCGAGACCGAAAACCTCGCCGAAACCCATTGCAGAATGAAAGCTGCAAAGCTGATAATAGTATGTATCGTATGTTCTATTTACGGTTGGTTTGTGAGGCAGCCCAATGGCAATAGAGTGCATACGCGTGACATGGTTGTCATGGTCGTTGCGGCAGCGGCGGCGCCGCCGGCGGCGGTGATTGTTGTCGGACGTCGACGACGTTACGCATTCAACAGGAGGGTTCGGATACGATCGAAGCGTGATTGCTGTGACGTGTTGGCAGCACGCTGGGCAACAGCCCAAACTCCACCTCCAGCTGCCCATAGCCTCATATTGGCTGTTTGATAAAGCTCTCAGGGTGTTTTTTTCCCATATCGAGTCTCCGACCAACGTCGCCGTGAGTGCTGATGGTCGGCTGTGTGATTAGAGTGCTCGTTACACGCCGGCCGGCCAGTCGCCTCGAGAAGCGTTCGGAAGAGAAATTTTCCCACTCAGATTCTAGCCTGTAAAAAACACGGGCCAAATATTCCTCCGGAACGCTGACAATGCAAGAGTTCCTCCGGTCGCATATTTGATAGCGATTCCCGCAGTTTAGAGGAAATATGTACCGAGGACTGTATGCGTAGCGCCAAACACGGAGCCGATTGCAAAGCCGCAGCGTTCAAAAAGGAGCTCGCGATAGAGGGATGAGAGGGAAGGATCAGTGATACTGCGCCGAGACTGCGGCAGAATCTCGGGCGAGAATATACGCTCGGCGTCGAGAACAAATAAGGAAATTGGGATATTCCCAGTTATCTTCACTGTGTGTGGGCTTTACGCACTAATTATCCCGTCGCGTTCGGCCCCGTCCTTGAATTCCCACTTTATCCCCGCTCGTCTGTGACCGCTCTCGGCAGTAGAAGTCAGAAGACAAAGATAATTTTGTCGACAACCTCGGTCCGAGCATTGGGGGTACGCTGTGGAAATCTTCATTCGTTTTTTCTCCCTCCTCGGTGGTGTAGCAGGCGCCAGTCTTCCTAGTTTTTGCAGAGCCGAGCCCCGCTAGAGGAATGGACCTCTTGTTCATCGTCGTCGTTGACGTCGCAAGGAGCGAGTCGACACTTTTAATTTCGTGTCCGAGAGGAGCAACTGCAAGGAGAGTGAACGACAGACATACCGAGCGGCCGTCGGAGCGGCCGCCCGAGCAATGGAGGAACAGACGGACAAATTAAGAGCGAGAGATTCAGAGATGAACCAGAGAAGAATGAAGCGAGAAACCCGATGCAAAACAGGCTTGGCCGGGGAGCTCGCCGTGTCCGTGTCCCGCGTCTGAAGGAACATTGTTCCAATTAAAACCTGCGGCGGTATTCGCCGCCCTGCGCTCGTCATCCATTAACATTGTGGACACCCGAAAACATTAATCGCTGTCCCCGTGTAATTGGAAGATAATTTGTTAGCCATCCGAAACAGCGGAGTTCGGGAGTTTTGGGATGATTCAGGTGATTTGCGAGCTCAAGCCAAGGCAGAACAGACCTAGATTCTCCATCCACATCGAAGAGATCAAAAATAGAGATTCGGAAAAACTGTCGGACAGGATATGAAAAGCAACCCATTACGTCCGTCCTAGTGAAGGACTTTGCGGAAGAGGCCCAGGCGAGGACAGCTCCTCTTTTCAGATATCATCCACCATTTTCTCGCATCCGGTATCAAGGTACAAGACGCTCAAGGCTTCTTGATATTCATCTGAAGTATTCAAGACGGAAGCTGTTTCAATCGCTCCAGCGGAGGCCTTGAAGCCGGGCGCGTACGGAATATGCACGCGATAGAGTGTGCTCTGCTTCAATCAATCATTCGCGTTGAGCGTTCCCTATGGTGGAATCATCAGTATCTTCATAACCTTCGACGTCATTCCACGAGCGAAGCGAGGGCCTTCCCGGCGGTTGCCGCCAAATCAATTCGAGACCTCTGTTGTATGATGAACTTTTGGCCGGCTCCAGAGATATTCTGTCTGAAGCTCCCGAAGCTGTTCATATCTTCAAAAATATTTTCTGCGTCGGGGTCGAACTGAATCCTTGGACCCTTTGCTCCGAGATTCGAGGATCGAGAGTTATTTTGACCTTTCCGTCGAGTTCAGCTCATCTCATTGACCTTTTTGTCGGCATATTTAATTGTGATAGAAATTTTGATAAGAAATGTTGATAGAAATTTTTTGTAGAAAGTTGGACTCACCTGTAAAATTTGGCATCTCGTGTTTACGCAAAGTTCGTCGGCACATGGTTGATACATTCCGAGTGTTACACAGTTGAGCAAGATGACCAGCATAGAAGCTCGTTCGAACCACGTAAAGAGAGAAACCTGCCGTTAAGGAAAACTGTTTGGCCCCCGAAGGTGGCCTGCCAAAATTTTCGAATCCTTCATCGGTACGACGACCCATGCTATCTATCTATGCTATGCAAACTCATAATAAGGATATTATAAAACGGAATAATGTTCTCAAAGCGCTGAGTGTGAAATGGAGAACAGAGCATTTTCCCGCCAAAAATTCCGTCTGAGCACGCAACTACCCATTCACTGTACGTTCATCTATCCAAGCGCTCGACAGCCGACCTCGCGGCTCACGGGATGTTCACACGAAAAAAACGTGAGTTCTAAATAATGGTCCGAGTTAAAAATAACTCAAATTTGAGTGATCGCATTGTGAGATAGTGTCTCGGACCTATAAGAGTTCCCGTCTGGGCAAGCTTCGTGGAGAAGATTCCTGGACGTGCAGTTGTGCAAACAGCGCTCTGGATGGATGTCCTCGAGTAATTCCGGTCATCCGCCACGCTGTATCCGAGAATATTCTCCGATCACTCAATTCCTCGTTCGAGTCGTGTGATTGTGATCTGATTCCTCGCATCATCGGGCCACGTATGGAATTGACCCCAGGCGAAGAGTTCAGCGCTGATTCCAACAACACCCGGCTGATGATCCTCGGCTGATGGCGAAGTTCGATTCGAGGCTTAAGATTCCCCCGCTCAAGGATCTCCGCCGTCGTCTAGCCGCTCAAGTGGCAAATAATTCATCATGAGGAAAGTTTGTTATTTAAAGCATTTCGGTCGATAATGTTTTGTAGGTGCTGGGTGTAATGCTTGTCGTGTGCATGACGTAGGAGCTTGTCTATTATTGATCGGGGGCCTAACACGAGCCCCATTAGAGGCACCGAGCGAGCGAGCGGGCGGGCAGTATATCTGGCGGCTAATTTACAAAAGAGCGTCCCCTCACCCTCTCTCCGAGCTCGAGTCTACGAGTCCGCAGTCGTGATCTCGACCTCGAGAGTCGTGAGATTCTGGGCTAAGCCTTGAGTGCCATAAACCTTCGAGTCTGAACAAACCACTCTCCGAGTGAGTCAAGCGGTGGGTTTTCGAGGATCAAGGCATCACTTTACAAACCGAGCAACGCTTGCCCCGTGCACTCAACAAATGGCCAACAGACGGCGGGGCAAAGAACAGCGTCACCCACTTCCCCCAAGTCCTTCCCCCTTCGAGTTCCACGCTTCTCCCGAGGGACCGTGAGTTGCGCTTGTCACCGCCCGCTTTCAGCGCTTTGCTCTCCTACGCTGCAGTTCTCGTTCAACTTCACGGCACGTGAACAACCACCTAGCTTCGGGGAAATTCCGCGCGTTCCACAGTTCGAAGTTGGAAAACGATGGAAAGACAAATCCTAAGGCATCGGGGAATCGGGAGCAACGGCCCGAAACCCCAACGAAACAGAGGAGACAATTTTGTGTGAACGAGCTTCAAGGGTAATAATTGCTCGACGACGAGCAAGGACTTGCCGACAAGACCTCACCAAACGGCGACAGCGAAGACTATTAAACCCTAAATCCACAATCGACCCCCTGGGCGAAGTCTTAGTGCCTTTCGATCGGCGGGATTTCCGGCAAAAAATCGCCCCATTGTCGCGAGAACGAGTGAGTCTTACAGCGATTTCTGCGTTTTTGCGCTGCTCGCAACCGCCTTTGTCGCAGTTGCTATCGTTCCGGACAGAATAAGAACAAGAACCAAAGCTTGTTTCAGTCGGCTCGCTTGCTCGCTCGCGCTCTATCCGGAAGGGGAAAATGGGCGGAAGGCCTCATCCTTTTTTGGTTGCTCGGTCGTTCGGTAGGTTTGTTCACTCTTTATTCTCTCGGTGTACTTTTTTTTCCACAACCAAACTCTTGATTCTGTTCCAGAGCAGGCAGGCTTGCAGAAGATATCTCCGGGACGATAAAGCCCTCTGGGACTGGTTATCGTTCGCAGAGCCTCGGGCAACGGTCTACGTAAGAGCAGTCGCGCTGGCGAGAGTGTACGCGGGTCCAAGTGTATGACCGGAGGAGCGAGTGGCGACTCGAAGACAGGCAGGTGGACGAAAGTCATCTGTTACTTTTAGATCCGTTGCTGTTCCTCCCCGAAAAGTCTCGAGAGGGGACGAAAAGGTCCAGAAGCGTTCCACTCTGCTGAATAACAAAGCATTCATCGTTGTATGGCCGAAAGAATCTGAAAGTCGTTACAAAACAGAACTTGTTTGATGACCAAGGGAGATTATCGCTCTCCACCGCCATGGAAAAAGATCCTGTCCCGGAGAAGCGAAATCCTGCCAATTCGGATGAGCTGGAAACAATGGCCGATAACAGGAAAAGGCCCGAAATGCGGGTTTGAGATAGCTCAGCACTGCAGACTCTGAATTTATCCCAAGAGTCGTCTTCCGGGGTTGACAAGGCCAAGCACTTGGTCCCATATGAGGACGCTGCTGTGTACGGCCCTCAATGACAGGACGAAGGTTTCCGAAGTTGTGGGGCTGGATCTAGAAATGCCAGAATCATGAGCCTCCTGAGCCTAAGCCGGGAGGAGTTACCGCTGTCTGCGGGTAATATTCCGCGAGGCGGCCGGAAGTCTATGAGGAAGCTTCCGGGGACAAGCAGTATATCATGGCGTATCCTGTCCGGGCGATAGCAGTAAGAAAAGCTATCAATCGGTGTGCATGATTAATTTAATGCTTCCCGTAGACATCTTCCTCCCTGTTTCCTTGACTCCCGGCTCGACTCTAGTCACGCGTTTCCATGGTTCCATCGCTCGAAGCCGAGCGTTTCTGTTCTTTTGATCGGTAACACTCGGTTGTTTTGTTGAAGAATTCGTCAATAGAAGATGCAGCTCTCCGAATATCTTGGTGGATGTCGTGCCACCGAGGAATCCGCACCGTTTGTCAGCACTATTTGCAGATCGCCATTTCACGACACGACCGTGCAATCTCGTGAGAATTACAACGCTTCCTGTTAATGGCCCTCCGATCGACCGATCGATCGAGAAGAGCTTACGGGCGCTTAAGATGTTTTGTGGCCCGTCGCTGAACGGTTGTCCTTGTCCCCGTTCGTCGCAACCACCACGGGACGGGATGGAGGTTGGACACGGATCAAAGTTCGCGCAGGATTTTAATTCTCGTCGTCGACAGCGATCGCATGTCCGAGATTTTCGGATGTATTCATGGGCTTCATGAATTCAAACTGCTACCTCATTGGATTCCGAGCGATTTCGGATGGCTGTTTCCTCGATTTTCACTCATCGAACGCAGATGTTCAAGCCGGCTGTCAGAGAAGAGAGAAGAAAGTTCACGCAACGATGAACACTCTATTCGAGCGAGAAAGAAAGAAAAAAACTCACTCGTCTGAGCTAGCGCTTTGAACAGCCGACTGTTCGCATGTAATAAACACACCTGGCGCAAAACGGAAATTGAGAATGTGGCATAACGGGGGATGTTCTCCTCGTTTACAAAATCAACACCGTTCGAACCGCTGGCTTCCCTCGAAATCCGTCGTTCACGTGGCTATGGCAATGGGAGCATTTCTCTGGCGGCCGTCAAGGGAATCGCCGCCACTAGTGCAGAGGAGGAGAATATTTGCCGAAAATATTGATTTTCTTTAGCTTCGAGAACACACTCCACGCTAGAGGAGAAAAATAATAAGATATGACTCCCTTTGTCGAGTGCTGAACCGTCTTGCTTGTCATGCTTTTTCTTCCCTCGCGCAAGTGCTCACTAACGCAGACTGAGGCTGGATCTCCCGATGTCTATCCACCGGAACCCCAAGTTGAGCTTTCTCTGATACTCTGGTCGTGCTTATCGGGTATCGCGAACACGGCAATCGCTTTGTGAGCCATCATTAACCAAGTATCCATACCGTTTCAGATGCGGAAAACTTTTGCTGGTCGGTTCGCCAGAAAATCGTGTCTCTCCATAAATTTTCATTCCATACCGTCTTGAATTATTACGGGGGTTACAATTTACAATCTTACTCGTTTGAACTTCATTGTGATGCGGCACGCGCCGAAGGATTCGGAATATTCAACGAAATATTACGAAGATTCGGATACGCAATGAAGTTCCGAGGTTCGATTCGAGCAAAAAAAAATACGACTTCAATACGAGATCGTGATCCGTCGCAATGATGGGCTGATTATAGAGGACGATACCTAAAACTGGCCGAAACTCGGCAATTCACATGATCGGAGAGGCGGATTCAGCAAGTGTATGTTTGGTGTCCCTGGAAGATCGCACTATTTCAGCAAAAACTCAAGTCCGGAGACCTCGAGCTCATCGAACTCGGGACGACGATGACCGCGACGGCCAAACTCGTGGAAAAATAGACCGAAACAAGCAGGCTTCGACCTTCATGGAGTTCATTCGAAGGCGTCAAACGTGAGGTTCCGCGCCCCAGTTCTCAGCGAGCGATCAATCTCTGCTGGTTGAAAATGCTCCCCCGGTCTCGGTTGAAAGATCCCGGTTTCGAAGTGTCGCGGTTTGTTTCGATCCGCAAAACGCTGCTCTCCATCACAACCGTGTCTCGAACGCTTCGCTAGAGAACGATACCCACGGAGAAGCGGTCGAGAGGAATAGAAGAAGGGAACAGACAAAGAGACGCTTTGAGATAAGATTCGAGGCTCGTAGTAGTTCCTCCAAGAGCAGCGGCATTGTTTCGGGGAGCCTTCTCAAAGCGTGTGTGAGTGCGGCGCAGAAACTTCATCCGAACGACTAGACTAACCCTCTTACCGAGCAATAACCGTTTCTGGCGTTCCTAATGTCTTGCGGCTCGGCTGTTTGACTGTTTCTCGTTGTCTTCCTTTATACCTGTCTTTTAAGGAGAAGAGGAAGGAGCAGACCGTACTGGTAAGCTACATCGCCGCGCTGCAAGTGAGCTACGGTGTCGTAGAAATGAGAGCACCGGCCGTAGTCGCGGATGCAGTAGGGCTTGCTTCACTACAGAGATACGTAGGTCTCATTCGCTAAATATACGGTCATTGAGAATTATCTTGACGCGGTACACGGAACTTTTTCCAGCGGCGTAATAACGTCGCCGTAGACGTCGTCGTTGTCGTGGTTTCGTTCTTTTGTTCAGCACTCCCGTAGGTTCTATTCAACCCAGTATGCGTGAACGTGGTTCTCATAGAACGCTCTCAGTCGCTGCGTCAAGCCGCAGCTCTAAAAGACCTCCCGATCGGGGGCTGGGGTAGGGCGGTCCATGCCGAGCTTCGATCCGTGCGCTCCGATTTGCTCGAGTGTGCTTCGATTCGCTTTGAGTTCATCCTGTTCTCGACTCGCATGATGCGCGGTCCACATGCGAGGCCCGTGGGGAACTCTCGATTCGGTTTTGAAAGCTTTCTTGTTCGGCTTTTGGCTTGGGGGCCCGGCCGCGGTCCAGTTCTGTCTGACGGAATCGGCTCGTTTTTCGAATTCAAAACGAGCGGTTCTGTTCGAAGTGTCCGACTCCGACTCGAGGAACGAAGACGAAACACCGCAAGTCGTGACACGCTGCAATTTCTCCGCTGTCCGCTCTGTCGCTCCCACCAACGTTCGAGATTCCGCCATTTTTCCTCCGCGTGCGGTGCTTCCTCGCTCGCCAGATCCGTTCCCCGAACATCGGAATCGAAGAAGAGTTCGTCCGTGTTTTGGACGAGAAACACCGACGACTACGACGGGCGGGGAGCAAAAGAGAAGGAGATCGAGGAAAATACGACGAGGACGACAAAAGAATGACAACCACGCCGCCGCCGCCACCACCGAGGCAGGAAAAGTGAGCTCAATATTATTCGAATTCCCCGGCTGAAAACCTTGGCCGCGGGGGCGTCAGTGTCGTCCAATAAGGCTGGGAGTGGACATTCTTAGTCAAAGACGTCATGAACGCCAACTTCGCGTGGCTGACCAACTAGACGGAGGCACGCCATCATCGTTCTTCGGCCCGGGGACCCGAATGCACAGCTGACTCGTTCCGAAACCTGTCGTTTTTAGAGCGAGGAACCGGCGCGCAGTCGTCTGTTCTGCAACGTCGGAAGCTGTCAGAGTGACAGGCGTTAACGATCGATCCCATCGATCTCATCAACAAGCGGCGATGATAGACCAGCGTTCAGGGTTCGAGGAAATTCTCCGAGCAGTCATACGTTTGCCAATTCGGTGAGCGACGATTTTGGTCAACGAGCGCTAACCTCGGGTGAGGAATTCTCTCCCCTCTTATTTCGCTCCTGGGCATGATTGTGACCTGCGAACAGCCGCAATGATCTCACTAATGTAAGTTCGTTGATCGTACGCAGACCATGCGCTTAGCAATTGAATCTGGAGTAGGAACAGCGCTTTTAGCGACTTCTTAGATACCGTCTGTTACATGATCCCCCTCTTCCGCCCGTTCTGAGGAACGAGATCGCGATCGCCAGTTTCGAGCACTATAGCGGAATTCTCGAGAGTCGAGGAAACTCTCAAGCATGAGACTCGCACTTGCAGCTCAGCGAGCGAGAAACCGACGAAGCGGGTCACGTCACCGTCTAAAACAAACGTTTGAAGCAATCTGGATTCTGTTGTCTGCAACTGGCAGGAGACCAGCTGCTGAAGAGGGTGCAGAATCCATCTGCCTTCGGTGTACGGCTCGGAGTGAGCTACTGGCTGCCCGCGGAGGGACGGGAGGAGAGGGACAGAGGGAACCCACCCCCACTCCTACCCGAGAGGACGGCCCAGCCGACTACACAGTCGAGGAGACGGGGGATACGGCAGCCTGGCAGACCTCTCAGAGGACTTTCAGGGAGGGGGTGATGGGATGCGGGAGTTAATGGAGGTTGTGGTACTGCGGTCGCCATCGCTCATTTGCATAATCGAAACGATCCACACTTGCCACGCTCGATTGAACTTTAGTTTTGCCCAATGGAGTGCGGCCAGACCCTTGCGCGCGCCTTTCCTGCAGCTCACCAGCGACGTCTGTATCTTGTCCTGGTGGTTCCCGACCTTTTACTGTTCTCAGACCCAAACTTGTTTCCAAAGCTTCCTTCCCCCTCCCAATGTTTCAGACCCTGAGACATTCCCGATTTCTCCCCTGTCCAGGACGGATTTCTGGTTTTCCCGGGAGCCGCGAGGACTTGATCTCGAGAGCGGCAAGTGCCGTTGTCGCTCGGTCCTTTCGCACGGTTCCGAGCAAACCTTCAACGTGTTGATTACGGCCCGATCAAGGAATGCACCTAGCTTTTCTTTCTGTTTACGGTTTCAACCATCGACGAGATAATCCGAGGTCCGTTTCACACGATTTGCAGTTTCTCAGGCGCTGCTCCATCGATTGGAGCGGTTCATAACGGAACTTGAGGTTATGAAAAGCTTCGAAGACCGAGGGCGAAGCTTCGACGTTCGCCATTTTTACAATCCGCCAAAGTGTGCCTACCCACCTGCCGTTGATGGCGTGAAGCCTATCAAGAAACTCTCGGCGCCATTGTAAGGGATACTGGTTCCCGGACCTACAGCGTCAGGAGGTGTACGACAACTGCGGCTCCGAAACTACAGCAACATGGAATTTATGCTCCGTGAACGATAACAACATCAAGGAGATCGAGACACCTTCAGCCCAGAGATACTAGACGACTCGTATGGTACCGTCTAACACTTCTCCCGAGCTCGACGACCTTGGAATAGCCCAGGCCACGCAACTGGTTGTAGACACCATGTATTGCCACTCGGTCGAGACGTCCTCGTTACAATGCGAGCCTCTTTGGGATCGGTCGCGATGTCATCTTGTATGCTAGTCTCTACTCTATCCCTCTCTCTCTCTCGCCAAGGGTCAAGAATTTGAAAGGCAGCTTTCGCTCGGGAACGATGTGTTGTCGACCCGCCGTCGAGTGGGATCCGCCGACGGACGCTGAGACGACTCAGCCCCGTGGCCTGCGAGAGATAGCTGGCAAGCACAAGGCGAGACCCAGTTCCGGTTTTCTTGATAAGGTCCACTATTGCGGGCGAGCAGGCGGACACTTGCCACTCTCATGGCCGTCCAGGCCTCCTTCTCCGACAAAGAAGCGACATCGTAGGCGACCGTGGCAGCAACGTGGGAAAAGGAGGAAACGGAGAAGAAGATTTCTCTGCTGATCTTTGCGAAGGGATCACTTTCGGCTTCCAGGGTGAAGACTCTCAGATGACGCCGAGTCCTCGGGTCTTTTCAATCGAGTACCTTTGGAACAAAACCCGACTACAAAATACGAAAATGTGAAGAAAGTAGCAGCCAAAAGGCGGTTCAACCGAACAAATTCGATCCAGACCTGGAAGAATCAGACGTGGATTCTCTCATTCTCGAAATTCTCAACTGTCAACGACTTCTCCGGTGCTGCTCGATCAGATGTCGGGTCTGGGACCTTCAATGGATCGCGTGCAACCTCATTCAACGGGAGCACAGCGTTTTGCGAACGACCTCCCCAACATTTTTCGAGTCGACCGTTTCTCGGAGCTCTACCAAAATGCTTTCCGAGCGAGGGAGTCAACACGCCCGACAAGATTCCTCGAGATGAATCAGAGCTGAATTTTCAGCGCCCTCCAAACGCTGACGGTTCGCGTGGATCATTTCGAAAGCGCTCAAATTCGCTTCTTCTGATTTTCTGAGCCTGCTTCAGCTCCGAGACAAAAAGGGAGGATCCTCGAGTTCCACTCGAGCTTTATCCCTTCAATCCCGGAAACTGTTTGATTCCCTCCTTCTCCTTCGTATTTTTCGACGTGGAGCGGAAGACGCTCTGGGAGCATCAGATCTTGTGCGCGGGAAGCATCCGGACGACGAAACACCGTCTGCCCCACCGACCGATCGGCTGGGTGAGTGACTACCTGCCGGCATGACTGGCGGAGTCGCTTGCCCGCCCGCCCGCTCCCTTGCTTGTGATTGTTGAGGGCGAACGAAGAAGAAGGAGAAAAAAACTTGGAAAAGGGAAACAGCCGGCAACGCAAAGGATTCGGAAGCGCCAAGCTTGAGCTTCCGCGCCGGAGGAACTCTGCTCGCCATGCTCGCTCGGCTGTGTGCGCGACTCCTTTCCATCCACGTGCGCCATAGCTATTTACGAACGAGGCTACGTTCGTATAAACGACAACAGCAACAACGACCGCGACGAGAAAGGCGGTGGCAACGCACGATCCGAAGTGACTTCTCGGAAGATCTACTCCGCTTCCGAAACAACGCATCCGAGAGGAAATCGGAAAGTGGCAATCTCGAGGAGAACAGGAGCAAGCGAACCAACCAACGAGAAACTGGCCAAAGACTCCAGAACTATTCTTTAGACTTGTTCCGGTTATTTTGTATCTCCATCTCGTATCAATTGTCGAGTATCCGAATCGATTCCTTGAAATACTTTTCCGACGGAGCGGAAAGCCGATAATAATTCATCAGAGCATGGGTCGAGCGTAGCGAGTGAGCTGAATGAGTTGTCCCGAATTGAGCAAGACCTCCACTGAGGGCGATTTTGAGGGGCTATGTCCCGGGGGTCGTCGACATGGGGTTACATTCTCCAGAATGGGGTTCACAAGAGTCGTATCGTCCCGCTTCCCTCCACATCCGGACAGGGTGACGCGTTGCGTTGCCCTCGAGCTAATATATACTTGCTGATACCGTTGGCTATCTGCTCTGCTGATTGTTTCATCAGAGCGAAGCAAAAGTCGGAAGATCGACGGTCCCGGAGCCGCCTAATTGAAACGACTGTTCTCACCTGGAACAAATAAACAAACGAGTCAGTGAGGCATTCCCGATGTCACATCAAACTGTCATCGCCTGATTCACAGCGTCGAGACTCCCGCCGTACTATCGGTCTTCCCTCCCTATTCCTCCTCTTCCTTCTACTTTCAGGTCGTCGAGCCCAGTCGGAAATAACTCCGTCGACAGAGACGAGGAATCTGAAAAATCGCTCGGTCGAGAAGGGAAGAATCGATTCCGAATTCCCTGGTGACTCATCAGACCTTCGTGAAGATCCGTCCGGGATCTGTTAGTTGTAGGAAAGGGAGAATAGAGTGGGTAAACGGGTACGGGGTAAATGGGAGGCACGGGCGGGCGGGCGAGCGAACTGGAAGACGCAGAACGGAAACTAAGGCAAGAGACACAAAAAGCGAACCGAAGGAAAGACTTGATTGGCCCTCTCGTTTCTCACTGATGACTTAATCCGGCCGTCCTGTGTCACTCGCCTTTTAACGTGGACATCAGTCACTGCGACTAGCACGATCAGGAAAGGACACAAGGACTCTCTTCGACACGTACGGTGCCTGATTCTTTGTTATTTTACTTTTTCGCTTGCGTGTTGGAGTTGAAGCCAACGTATCCGGAATGGCTGCGTTAGTCTCTCGTTCCAGAAGCATCAACACGGTCCACAAAAGCCGCCCCAACAACGGGAGCAGAAAGCGGCTACAACACACGAGGAAAAACGAGGGAAACAGAGCTCGGCAATGAGTTCGGCCAACAAACAGCTGCCAACTCGCCAAGCCTGGTAAGGAGGTTGAAGCAAACGAAGAAGCAAACATAAAAATGCGCCAAGAATTTTCGCCCCTCAGGTATCAGTTCAAAACGTTAGGCGGAGCAATTTGGTTGAGCCGTGGATTGCCGAGCAAATAGATCTGCAGATCTCCGCCGGAGAAGTATGCAGATCCATCCTATATCGTCCTCAGGTGCGACATTACCGCGAAATTTTCGTCTGAATAACGAAGATGGGAAACTTCGTTCGGACTAGACATCAATTTCCGAACTTCGGAGATCGTAAATTCGGAAGTTTGGGTTGCAACTTCGTATGCGGAATTCCGGTCCAAACTTCATTCTCGTGTATGAAAAGAATGATGCGAACACCTGACTCCTGAATTTCCGGATGCTCGAACTTCCCAGTTTTGAAGTTCGGAAACTATTTTCCGTACAACGAACTTCGGGAATTGATGTCTAGTTCGGACCCCACTCGACTCGTTGGTCCAGCATATTAAGCTCTTTTTCTTCGTTGGTCCATGCATCTCCGAATGCACATTCTATTCATCTTCGACGTCGAAACTCACGCTTTCCGTTTCGGAACACGGCGTTGCGCGCTCGAGCCCAAACATTTCTTGCGAGCTTTCTGAAGGGCTCCCGAGAGATTTTTTCTAATTCTCCACTTAGCTGAATCTCTGCTGAGTCTGTGTTCAAGCACTTAGTCGCCGAGGCTTTGAGATCCGCACAAAATGAGGCTTCAATAGAGAGTGCATTCCTGTCGGTTGATTTCCCTCTCGAAATCTCTCTTCAAAACGCGATTTTCGCCGCAACTCCACGAGCACCGAACAGTGCGCCTCGTGTAAGCTCAAGAAACTGAACATTCCGCGAAATTTTGACGCGAAAACTTCTCCTCCGCTCAACTTCCTCGCCACGGTTTTCTTCGATGCATTGGAAAATTCGGTCGTGTTTGATGTGCCGGATAACTATCGGAGGACGTGGATCATTTTCTCGTTCATGATTTCCATGTCTTTTGTCTCAGCCACATCGATCTGCGCCCGGTACATTCGCCGGCGTTCATTTCATTATTTCTCACTTCATTCTCGTTTCACATCCGTCCCCGCGAGACGCTTCCCACGTCTCTCGGCTTCGTTCGGCCGCAGGTGTGAGCGTATACCCGTCGAAAAACAGGGAATCGAGCGGATGACAAAGGGTTGTCTTCTTCCTTCTTCCATTTTCCTCTCTGTGATTCGAGCTTCCTGAAATTACTCAGAGCGAGTCTGTCCTCTTTCGTTTCCCCTCTTTGAAACTTGACTGGAGCCTCAAGCCATCTTCAACTTTGATTTCGAACTCGATTCTTTGACTCTCGACTCGTAGCTCCCATCCGAGCCATCGAGAAAACTGAAAACCCGGCCTGAGCAAGGATTCAAGGGTGCGGAACCGGTGGGAGCAGAGCTTTGGTTTCGCTAAGACCTTGTTCCTCAAAACGTGGTCTAGTTTGTCGAAATTCAACAAGTTCGATCAAGTCGTCGATTCCGCGTCGATAGATTAAGTGACACAACTCCGCGTTGCGTGGAGGTGGATCCGAACAGCACAGAACCCAGGAGAATAGACAGGCAGACGCGGGGAGTTGTCAGGACGAACGATGCTGAAAGTTCGGATGACGTTGTCAATGCACGTAAATGGTGATCACCGCGTGAGTGGCTGTGTTCGCTCACTGGTGCAGGTGCTCTCGGCGGTGAAGACCTCACTCCCGTGTTCGCTGCTGCTTGGAATTATGTACGAACCCTGCAGGCCCGTTCATCGCAGGACCGGAGCTCACAACTGTAGTTTTCCTAGAGGCCTCCGTGCTCTTTTACGACAGAAGACTTCGGGTTGCGCTATCGATTAGTCCCTACTCCATCTTCCAGCGCCGAATTCCAGCGACACACACTATATACATGCCCTCAATACTCAGGTAGCAAATTTTTCCTTCCTGATGTTATCAACTGTTTCACCGAAGCCGCCGACTATTTGGGCGCCAAATTCAAATTCTTCAACGCGAAAATGGATTACTTCTCCGCCGTATCTGAACGTTTCGGTGCCAAATTCAAGGAGAACGCTGGCTGCGGCGGCGAACTTGAAGGTTTACGCGCTGAGCTCGAGATGCCTTGGCGCCGATTCCGATATTATTCGCGAAGGATTCGAGTGCGCCACCGTCACCTTCCGTCCATGGTCAAGGATTCCCAAAACTACGGGGGAAGCTTCAGGTCGAATCTCTCGATACGCATGGATAAAAGCCTCGTTCTATCTGTGGATATAGCCTAGGTCAGATTACGCCGCAAGCGAATTCATCCACAAGAGAAAAACTGAGAAGCTAGAAAGACGGAAAAAGACGAACAGTTGCAAAGCTCCTCCACGGGGCTCGGCCGCACACTAGTGAACGTGGGAACGAGCAGGCAAACCTCTAGATGAGTTTGGTCATCCATAAAAGTCGTCGTCTCCGGTCGTCGCGGGCCTGTGGACGACGGCGACGTCCGACGACAGCAACGACCACCATGGCTGCGCAGCTCGTTCGTCCGCTACTAAAACACGGAGGCGGTGACACGAAAAAAAGAGGGCCAGGAACGAAATAAGGGGCAGGCGTCGAGGAAAGCGTTGATTGTATTCACGAAAGCCTTCGTCCCTTCCCACATTCGTTCTTCCGCGACTGCTGCGCTCGACGCGCACTCGTTCGCTCGTTCGGAGACTTGGACGTCCGTCGGTCCCAGCTCGTTAATACTAATTCGTTGTTTGTCGTTGTCGTCGGTGGCCATTCACCGTCAGTCTTTCAGGCGAGTGCCTCTTCCTCCGGGATGGTCGTCGTAGGCTGAACTCGGTCGTAGGGAAAATTCCGAGGGCCTTGTTTGAGGGTAGGGGGCTAACGTGGACGCGAAGAGGCACCACAAGGGAAACACGAGCGACGGGGACGAGTTGGAATTCGGGGCGGCCGGTAGAAGCCAAGAGTTTCAAGAGTTTTCGCGGGATGCCAACGGGTTGTACATATTTGTGAGTGCGTGTGGCCATCGCTCGAGTTAGAAGAAGACCGCCTGTTGCGTGCTTTCGCGGTGGATGCAGTAGCGGTAGTGGTGGTGGTAGTAGTAGTAGGTGTTCGCTGTCTACCCACTGAGCCCTAAGAGCTCTCTTCAATGGCTTCGGTGAGCAATGGTCCGAAAACTAATGATTCCAACTCGCAGCCGACCCGCACCCAACCCGCAAAGCAACGGCCTGTCGGCCGTCCGGCCCGCAACAGTGGTCGAGGGGTTCGCGCGAGAGCACCAGGAGCATCGGCAGCGTTTATCAAGCGCTCGCTCTTCACCGTCGTCAGCTCCCCCAGTCTCTATCGGAAGCCGCTCGTCTTCCCCAGAACGTCTGATGTGGGAGCGGACTGTTCCTGTCCGAGAACTACGGTAGACACGTTCATCTGTTTGCTGCTGCTGACGTCGCGGCCAGCGTCCTGATCGATTAGATAGATTTGATGGATCCGGCGTTTGCGAAAGTCTTGCTAACAACATAAATCTACACGAAATTCCGGTTTGCAGCGCCTGTAGACCTCGCGTAGCCTCCGGATCCGAAACCGTGCGAATTATTGTTGTTGGTTCCCCTTCCTCTTTTTTTTTTCAATTCGGCAGTACCCCTGAAGCTGATGTTTAATACTTTCATCATCGTCCCGACAGTTTTGCGCCGTTCTCGCTGAATCTTCCATGGGATTATTGGTCTTCCCGTCGCTCTATTGTACGGCCGATGCTGTAAACGATCACGGCCAGAGAGATTAAACCGCGATGCGGAAACCAAAATCTCGCCTGCATGGCTCGGTCGGAAGTCCAATACCTCACCGGTGTCGACGATTCTCTTGCCTACTTCCTGCCGTCCTACCGATGACGGCAGGAGAGGGGACCGCAGCGCTGGATACGTTCTGACAACGTTCAGCTCAAGCAGATTTCATTAGCCCCTCGCCCGATCTGGAGTTTCCTGGGGGACTCTTCCCTGCCATTGAAGCGAAGCCTGCGAGTTCATTCGAAAAGTGCCGCTCGGAAAGGTGCTCACAAGCCGTGCCAATCTATCGCCTCGCTCAGATCTGTCGGAAACATGCTGCAGCATGAGTTTCTGTACTTGAAATTTTCAAGACCAGTTTCTCGTGTTTCGGCTCGGTTTTCGAGAGAAATTCTCACGCGGAGTTCTGCGACGACATCGATTCATATCGCAGCTGTACTGCGACGGAAAAAGATCCTAGGCGGCGAGCTAGGGGACTTTGGTTCGTCGACGCTGTCCTTCGTTGCAAGCGATCCCATTGGAAACTTTTTGTCACTGATCGCTGCTATTTTTCGCTCATCTACATTTATAGGTTGTCGAGCAGAGCTTCTTTTCTCGTTGTTCTGCGCCTCCCGGAGACCTCTCGGGGCTTCGTTCCCTCTCATGATTTCTCTCGATTCCCCTCAGAGACGAGAGTGTTCTGTTTGTTTAGTTAACGGCAACGACAACAACAGAAACCTTGTAGCAACGACAACATCGGCAGAATAAACTCACTCAGATAAAGTTCGCGTTTTCCTCTGTTTTTCTCACTCCCCTTAACGACGTCACAGCTTGCGTTCTTCTTTCTCCTCGACTCAACATGACCTACAACTTGGTTGACAGCCGGCGGCGGTTCCCTAAAGTGGCAGGGATTTGATTCGAACCCTTGATTCAGGCGTCCCGCGACTCACGGAGGATACCTGTCATTCTGTCCTGGAAGGTGTCTAAGCGAAAGCGAACACTCCGATTCCGGTGACGTATCCAATAACAAAGATAACTTCGTGGTTCGATCTGCTCATTCCCAATGGAGAAATCAGACGTCGGGAATGCGAGCAGGAGCTCAGACAAATCAAGAAAAGTCCTTAGAATCAGGAGAGAAAAACAGCAATCGTCTTCTTCTTCTTATTCTTGGAGTTTCTATGGGAACTGTTTTCGAGAATTTCCGACTGCGGCGATTCGAGTGTCTGTTCCTTCACTCGCGTGTTTGGTTCCTGCTATTTTTTCCAAGCTTCTCACTTACTCCGGGCAAAGAACGACGGCACGGTGGATTTTTTTTTTCTGAGAGGAAGGTAAACCATCCGTGCAGCAATGAAGAAACGTCGAATCGTTCCCGCGGATCTAGGAAGCTGTCTTCTTTTCCGACCACGATTGCGAAGTAGTAGGCGGTAGTGGTGTTTGCGGTGTGGTAGTGGACGCTGTGAACCTCGAACAGTTTTTTTCCAGAGCTCCGCCGACGCTTGAGCGGAGTCGAAGAGTGGTCTCATCGGTTCTTCGATTGAACTCAAACTCACTATGATGCAGTTGGAGGGTACAAACTCAAATATGGCTTGACCTCAAACTTCCCTCCGCTTACTAGCATCCAATGAGAGCTTCGTCGGAAGTCTCACGCCTATGGCTCCTGCTGAGCTAGAAAGACCCCTCCTTGACACCTGACCGCAACGAAACCAGATTCTCCCAACTGTCATCAGAGTTCGGGATCGGCTTTCCCACAAAAGTTTCTTTGAATTTCCATATAGGGTTCAGGGTCATGCGCTCACGCACAGGAACCGTTTATCCCCATAGCTCACATCTTCCTCCTCTTTTCCGAGGATATGCCGCGTCTCGATGGCGACGTCCACTGGTGGCCTAAAGCCCGAAGGAATCGACGAGGTGTCTTCGATTCTTTTGTTCGGTATGCTTTCCCGAAGGTTGTGGCAAGGAGAGCGATCATCTCATTCAGGTTTGGAATTCAGGTTTGAAACGGTGCGGAGGATTCCATCCCACGCAGCGGATAAATCGGACTGTCGGCCACGCACTCGGCTATCTTGTTTCTCGCAAAAGCAGAAGCTCGGCTAGTGTGACACGAGAATCCACTTGGAACAAGATAGTCATCCTTTCCCCGGGCAGCCGACGAACGAGGGCAAGCCACCTGCTATGCCGACTAGCTACCGGACCATGCGACCAAACAGCCGTCGCGTCGAAACAGGCCACCAGTCAGTCAGTCAGTCAGTCAGACAGCAGCTTGTAGCTCTGTGTGCCGGAATGTGTATTCTCCTGATGTTGTCAAGAGATCCCCGTATGTGGAAGAGATCTAGGGACTTACGCGAGAGCTCTCGTCCGTCCGAGTTTTCTGCTTTCCGAACATCTAGCGAGGAGGGTATTCGCAAATGTACGCCTTTGTCAAAGAAGACGATCTTTCGATTCATTTGAGTCCATTTATATTCATCCTCGCCGATAAATAAATGCTCACTCAAGTGAACCGGGAGCCCCGATGCGTGAAATATGCAGAGTGGCCAACTATGTGTGGGTGAAGACCCTCGAGCGGTCGGACAAAGAGCAACAGAAGGACGGAGAGCAGTATTTCGTAACCGACCTAGGGCCCCGGAGTCCGCACGTACGCGACGTGCTCCGTTTGCAGCCGCCACTAAGTGCTCCTTGATTCAAATTCGCTCGCTCGCTCGCCGCGTCGACCGACTAGCCGACTGACTGAGTGAGATATTCCGTTTTTGCCGAGGATGTCTGGGGACTGATTACAATATTGTCAAGGACTCGAACAGAGGAGCCTTGGCGCTAGGTGTTCAACAGAGTCGTACACGACGAGCGAAACCACCAGGAAGTTGAACCGCTCAGGGCTCAGACAGTTCTGATGACTCGCTCGAGGCTGCGGGGAAATATTGATTTCGATTTCCTGTCTCCAAGTCCTCTCCATGGACGCCATGAGACGCAGACTTCATGAAGCGTGACCGCCGCTTGACTTGGGCCCATCTCGAGTTACGAATGCCCGCGCTGGTAGGGCTTCGGAACGCGTTCTCTTTTTTACGCCTGGTCACCGACCCGGACTGAAATCTCACAAATCTCGAGTATCTTCTCGTCTGTTCTAGGTTTTCCGTCTCGGCGGTTCTGCGCGCAGACAGTGCTCGCCTTCAACATTGTCACTAGTCATCGTTTACGTCCGGTTGACGTTTCAAGGTCTGCTCACTGCTAGATATCAGTCCATCCGCTGGCGCATCCGCGTCGCTTCCCTCTCTAGGTTCCCTCGTGCCGTCGTATTTTTGCTTCGTTTACGCCGGTCTCTCTTGCGTCGGTATTCGCTTCTCTCATGTAACACGGCTACTCTCCCCTCCGACTTACTTATTAGAGGGATAGTCGTGGTTGCTTGCCAGAATTTCGGTCTGAGTTGTTCAACCACGGGTCCATCGGATGGATAATCTCTACATTACTGTGTCTCGTCTCACGTCAATCGCGACGACGGTTTTGTTGGCACGGGATTCCTCATTCCTTTGCTCAGCTTTGTTTTGTTCGAGAGCAAACGAGATGACGTGGTGAGAGGGAAAACAAGGGGAAAAATAATGATGACGAGGACCTGAAGTAGTTCCTGCCCCGTCTCTCGGTAGGAGTAACAACCAGGCGAGAAAACGACCGACAATTCGTTTCCCATTCCTGAAAAGGAAACGAGACCGCCATCTGAGAGAGTGGGGCGCGTACGAGCTTGCGCCTCGCTCCCTCGGTCGAGGGAGCTGATCAAAGGGGAATCTCGTAAGAACTGAGGGAGTGTTGCCGCAAAAAATGAGAGGGAAAACACAGACCTGCAGCAACTTTCTCGCGCGGACGTTGTTGATGCGACCCCCGTCTTTTTTCTCCCTTTTCGCTACGGGGACAGAAGTTCAGGGAGTTCTAAACGAGCAAGGTAGGTGCCTCACCGGCCGGCGTCCCGTCAGCGAGGTGGGGCACGAGTCCGTCTTCATTTTTTTTGAATCGAGATTCCGATTGGCGCCCTAGGCTAGAATCGACACGAACTCTTTGTGCCGCGCTTATTCTTTGGCGTTTCGTCTTCTTCGAAATTCCTCGCCTAGCTTTGATGATTCGTGGGTTTTGAAGATTTTCCGAGTAAAGATATTGAGGGACACTGCTTCCACGGGGAACGGAGTCTGCATGCCCTCCTCTCCCAAGAAATCTAGGGGACAAAAGATCTGATCTGATTCCTAGATTCCAAACCGGGCAATTCGCTGCCCGACACGGGAACAACTGCGTTGGAGAGAGAGATTCCGCTGATTTAGCGGCATCGAAGGTTCAGCCATTGCTCGTGGCTCGTGGCCTCGTCAATTAGACTCCTGTCGAAATCATGAAGTATTCGCCAACGTCGCTCGGCAGCAGTACACGAGCAGCCGCAGAGACTGTGTGTATGGTCTAGAGTTGCAGATCTCCCCGCGTCTCTCGTGTCTGTAACGAGATCGTGTCAGAGCAACGGCTGGCGGCTTTTTCGGGCAGTTTGTGGGGTTGGAAGACTTGCAAATTGGATCCGTTGGCTAATTTCACCGTTTAATGCCGCTTGCTAATACCAGAGACGTTAGCCGGTTCTCTCGGACGGGCCAAGCAACCAACCGACCGAGCGACCGACCATCCGCCGAACTGACTCACAAGAGCTTTCCAGGGCCATTAGGAAGTGTGCCACACGACGGCAGCGTCATTTCAAACGACTAATTTATAACAGATATCCGCCCCCTTTCGTTTTCGTCATTACTTACTCTTCCTGTGCCTGGTTTCTTCCTGACTAATGGACCAGTGGATTTTGGGCGTCGAAACTCGCAGCCAGCGGCGAGAAGACAGCTGAGATGAATGATGCGAGAAAAAAAAACTCAGGGAACTACCTTTCTTGCAGTGAATTTCAGATACACCTCACTGTGCCGATGAGCAACGGACTCAGAGCACGGCACCGGTGTCGACAATGGAAGAATCACTGGGGGTACGAGGAACGTCGCCGTCGAGCAAAAACCAAACCAATCCAGTAGACCTAAACTTCTCGGGAGCAGCCTGGTTTCGCTTTCACTTGGAGACGGCGCTGTTCCGCTGACTTTTCCGGCCGTGTGTTGTGCTGCGTTCGGCGCTTTGTTCGAGCAACAATAACAACAAACACAACAAACTCGGATTCCGCTTGCGGTCGGAGTGAAGAATAGAACCGGTGTTCCCGGAAAGAGCTCCGATAACAACGCCGGGAAGGTGATACAAACCCGCGTCTGTCTTCTTGAATCCCTGATGTCTTATGCCTACGTCCTATTGAATTTGCTTTGTTTTCCACTCGATACGCCTGCTCACTCAAGTATGTGAGCGGGTGCTCGAAGCAAAAGAGGAAGAAGTCTTCCCAGAGTCAGGAGAACGACTGCGTTTCCTCTCCCCTCCCCCATTTCAATGGAGAACTCAATCAGGTGTTCGATGCCCCATCAGCAAAGATCCATCAGGAGACTAGAGTATCAAAGAACACTTGTTCGAATTCGGGAATTCTGTGGAAGCTGAAGTAACATCTACGCTCGGATCATCTCTGTCCGCCTGCAGAGACCATTTGAGTTACCGACGTGACATACACAGGAGACTCCGTCTAATTAGACCAATTTTCTATCTCGCTGGCCATCTCTCACCCAAGATTCGAAACCCTGAAACATTTCTGGTTACAAAAACTGCGTTTCCCTCGATGAGGATCACGGAGGCCAATGGCGGCCATATCCACGCAGAACGATCGAGCCGAAATGAATCAGGCCCAATGTGATCCGATCGGGCGAAATGCACGAAATGAGGAGTTCTTCTACAAAGACCCGTAATCAGCGGGACGCCGCGAGTCCTCTAACACACAGTCTACCCGTTTATTTCTCCCAGATGATGCCAACCGAGTGCCTGGCGATTCCGAACAAGTAGCTCGTAGCGTTGTTTTCACCCCAAGCTGCAAGGCCGCGGCCTTCACCCTGTTGTTCAGCGGACACATCTAGTCTTCTTCGTGAGGGACTCGATTTGATTATGGGATTCGCATTTAAGTGAATTTGTCGACGGAGATATTCCATTTATATGAAATTGGATTCCCATCTAACCAATTCGGTTCCTCGCCGCAGTCGTGACAATATCATCAACGAACCTTCGGTCATCAGTGAAGTTCAGGTTATCAGAGACAGCTGCGTTGAGAATATGTGATCGGAAACTCGACGGATTCGTCGCCCGCTTAACGACGCCTGGTTAACGAACGAAAGAAGAGCAATCAACAAGGAGATCTGCTAACTTGGCGAAGACGCCCACTGATTATGGTCAGGAGCGAGAAAGCGAGGTTAAAGATAGTTCACGAGAATCGAAGGAAATGGTTTGCCGGAATCAGGTCCCGCAGGTGTCGAGAGCTTCCCGAAAGACCCTGCGCGATGTTTGCAAGGACGTGCGCTACACGATTCGGATGAACCGTCAACCGTGAAATCTAATCGCGAATGGAGACTCGGTCAGATTGGCAAAACGGGAAGAGATAAAATGACGTGGAAAGGACAAACATCATCAAGCTGAGTACGAATTTCGCGGAGTGGCTTCGACGCTGCGCCGCTGCCAAAGCAGATGACTCTGGCCTTCCATTAGAGGAACTCTCCGCGCTGAGCGAAGTTGGAGGCGAGGACACGAGAAAGCGAACGAAGGAAAAGGTGGAAAAGGAGGTAGAAGGACTGGAGGGAGGAAAGCTCAAACCGACGAGAGAATATCTTTTGAGAATTTTCGACTCCGCTCGTCCAACGGAGACTTTCTCCCTCAAATCTCCATTTTCCCAGAGCAGCTCTCCGCTGTTTCATTCTAAGTGATGACGGAGAGGTGTGCGACGGTCGCAAAACTTCAGTTGGTGGGGACCGACTCGCCATCTGCTCTCGAAATCTACGCCAATTCGAATTTCCCGCCATTCAGGTTATCTGGAAACGAGCGGATCTCATGCAGGCGAGGCAGGCTGCTGCACACTCAACCATGTTGGAAGTCGGATCAGCTGAGGTTCCGAATCGGATCGTTGTCGCGATCTCTCAATCTTGATTCACTCTAATTGACAGGGAAAACGAGTCATTGATGTTCGTCTCTGAGTCCTCTGAGGTCCGACGCGACGATCGTGGAACTCCACTGGAGACGACGCTTGGCGACTGCGATTCAAAAACTGTTTTCCCGCTAAGACGACAGGAGTCTTGTTTCGCGGTGTTCCCAGGATTCCAGTGGATCCCCCCGAGTGGTTTGGCCAGCACTCGAATCGTTGAACATGTGTCGGTCGGCGAAATCCCGCGGAATTTAGGTACTTTCCATTAGGATCTCGCTGACACATTCCTTTTCTGCGAGAACTTTCCGGAAATTTCCATTTATCAGCGGAATGAATGACTGTTGGAGGAACATTTTCAATTTTTCCGTCACCATCCGTTACCACGGAACATATTCATTGTACTGCGGATCGCGCAACGCAGACTTTTCGAGAATTTCGATTACAACATGTGGATTTGCGTTTTTGTGAGGGAACCGTTTTCGATTTCTCTCTCTGATCTCCGGTGATAGATCTTGGTCTCCATTCTCTTATCTTCTGCATCACGATCTGTTTCCGGATCACTTAGAAATGTCCTTCGAGTGAGACACATGAGAGCAACTGCTGTTTATACGGAAAAGCGGCTCTACGAGTGGCTTGTGTTGGCTAATCTTTATTGCGGCATCTTATACAGCCGGAGCGGCTCGTCGTGTCCTGTCGCAATGAATTGGAACCGAACGACGTTCGGTAGCCAACAACAGGACCGCCATCGGGCCGCAGCTATCGATGAATAAACGAACCAACGGAACAGCGGACGATAGCGGCCCACAGTCCGCGCTCTCAAGCACTCTAATTCGTCGTGATTACGCATTGCAACTTTGGAGTTTCTCACCACCAACACGCGTTATCAGCAACGAGGCTCTCTGGTATTTTTCTCCGCGTTCTCCTCGCGATTCTCCTTGGAAGGGTTCGCTCTTGGGACTGGGAGACTGCGACCCTCAGCGACTCAAAGCTATCTTCGAGGGGTGCGCGGTACAAAGGACGATGACGACGATTACGGCGAGAGGCAAGACAAAGAAAATCAAACATGGTCGTTTGTAACCCTTCGTTTCCCTAGGTGTTTCAATCAAGCCTTGATACGCAGCGAGCTCTAGATTCCTCTTCGATTTTCACCCCCAGAATTCATGTGAGCGATCCTTGACGAGTGCCTGACTGACTGACTGAGGTGGGCCCGATATCCCATCTCCCACCAGCCGTCTGTCAGGTCGTTGTCAGGGTCTTCGCTGTCCGCGATAGTTCGCGGGGTTTTCCAGAGGAGGACGAGACAGGGAAATATCTCCTAGCTGAAGATATTACATTTTTCCCGTCGTTGTTCCCCCTCAATGCACCTTCCCTTCCAGTACTAGCCCCTCGCTGCGTACGGCCACAGCTGGTGGCACGCGCGAGTTGGCAAGCAAGTACGAGGAGAGCTGGAGTATATCTCACTTTTTCCGGAGAGGCTTCAAATCGTTAGAAACGCTCGCCGTCGATATGAGAAAGACAGCAGGGCATTGCCCGAGTCGGCGGGGCTTGCGTTGAACGTAATAAAATTCGAAGATGTCTTCATCTCGCCTCGTCTCCGCATGTTTCCGCAGGACCACTTAAGCTGTCTCATTGGCCGCAAATGTCATCGTTCCTCATTCTCGAATCCTCGGAGTCGACGAGGAATCAAATTCGGTGTCAGTCGGGTAGCGGTGCGGTTGCGGGGAGCCGTGCAGAAAGCTAGCTTTGTTGGTTAAACCGTTCATCAAGATCGTGCTCGCAGCTCGACGAAGTGTAGCACGAACTCGTGCCCCGCTGTTTTCGAGGAGGTCACCAAGATCACGTTCGCGGAAATTCTCCCCTCCTTGCGCAGGATTTGCTTCCTACAAGAGGAAAAAGATGACACGGTCGAGCAGGAGGCTAAACCCGTAACAAAACGTCCTATGTGAACGTTCTCTACTCGAGCTGCCTCTGGAAAAACGGAAGTAGAACAGCTAGTTGCGGCAGCAACAGCCAGCCGAACCATCACCGCAGGGAATCACTTTTGAAAAGCTTCGGCGGAACGAACAATTTGCATCCTGAACATCGATCCGCGCTGCTCGAACTAATTGAACCTGAATAGGCCGCGATACCTCCGGAGGAAAATGAGGGACCAGACCCCGCAGCAGCTCCTTCAAATCTTCGAGACCCCGTCGGAACGAGTACGCCGTTCTCAACATTGTTCGTTTCATTCCCTCAAAGTTTCCTCCGCTTTCGGCCGTGCATCGTCAACAGCCATAGTATGCAGTCGAAGAAGTTTTGAGGAGAAGATGTTTGGGAGCTCGGATGTTTATGAATTTTTTCCCGTGTTTCCTTCGACACCGACGAACGATGAGATGCTCCGGTTGTAGTATTCACCGCCACCGCCTTGCGATTCACCAACAAGCTACTTTGACTTTTTGCTCGGGGTCGGGAGAAAGACTCCGCGTAGCAGCACGCCGTCATCCCCGGAGGTCTTCCCCGGTACTTCCCTAACTTTGCTCGCTTCCCGACAGCAACTCCACGCAGTCGTCGAGATACGCTCGAGCGTTGCAGGATAACCTGGAGTGAGACCCAGCGAGTACCCACCGAGAGTTACAGCCAGCAACGACGACGACGTAGGCTAGCGGTAGGAGTGTGGGTGTGCACGGAACGTTGGGGGCTTGAGGCAAGACATTTCGTACAGGAACATGAGGGGGCACGGCGGGAGCACCTGAGCGACGCGACGGTGGAGGCGAACATCTCTCCACGGGATTCACTGCGCCATCGTTCCACGGCCCTTTTCGCAGTTGGCGCTCTGCTCGCTTGCTCAACGGAATCAAAACCCCATGGAAGCAGACTTCACCTGCTGCGAAGCCAAACTCCGTAGAACTCACTCCATGGCTCTTTCCATTCGGTCCTGGGCATCTCGATTGAGTTCGTAGAAAGCACCGACGTCCACGAGGCTTCGAGCAACAAGTTGTCTACGATCTCCGGAATTTTAGGACAAAAAGTACGAGTCTATACTGTTACACTATCAATGATGTTTCATCGCCCGTTCTGTAGGTATTGCTGGCGTTGTGCGTTCTTGCTCTTTGTAGTTGCTTCATGTTTGAAGTGGCTGGTGTCACAACATTAGCAACCTATAGTTCCACACTCGGTGTTCATCCTGGCGACGCAGTTTCTTCTCGAATCAGCAGAGGGCAGGAACGCATTCCCTGTGATGCAAACCGATCACCTATCTTTTCTTCGAATGCACTTAATGAGTAATCAAATATTCTATTACAGAGCTTTATCGAAGCTCTGTCTATTCGATGTGACAATAGAGGTGAGATGGGCTCAAACTAGACGGGATGAGCAATTCAACGAATCGGGATTTCATGACCCCAATATGAGAAATCCTGTGCAATGTCATGCACATTCAGGCTCCTGATGAAATTGTGATCAAACCTTGCTTGACAAAGCTTTTCCCTGCGGTCATGAGGAAATACGCTGCTCAATGGCTGCGAAAGGAAGCTTCAGGACCCAGTTCGGCATATGCAAACGAATGAGCACTATAGCACGTTTTAATACTTTTTGAAGTTTCGCAGAACAGGATTCACGGGATAAAGTGTGATTCATAGCGGCGTTTAGCTCCCCATGTATGTATCGAATTCCCCTTGGGGTAGAGTCCATGGAATCCGCGTATAGGCATCCGAAAGAGATTCGTTGGATCTCGATCCTCACACCTGTAAGGTGTACACGTTCTTGCGGAGGAGGAGAGGCTTTCAACAAGGGAACACTATTTTCCGCGGACGGAAGCAGATCCTCGGGAAATTACACGGGACATACCGCGTTCGAGGCCGCGACCGAAGAATGCCCCCAATTCAGAGAGGGCAGCGCTCAATTGAGGCGAGCGATCTGGGCTCATCGCAGGAGGGGTTAAAGCATGCGCCGCCGGGTGTTCGCATCCGGCAATGCTTTTTCGTCTCTTGCCCCTCGTTACTCTTCCTCTGCGTCCGGGGCTCGTCCGGCTGCTTCGACGGATGGGGAAGCCTCGCTTCACCCGCTAGGTCGCGTATACACTTAGTTTCTCGACGACCTAGCTGGCTCGCACTTACTAAGCCTTCTCTCTTCCCGCCTCTTTTACCACCGCCTCATTCATCCACCTCCGCTCACTTGAGAAACTTGACGCACACTCTCATACACGTCTTTTGCTTCGCCGCATCTTCGCGCACGCTTTTTTTTCTGCAGCAACTGCCACCTTCGTTGAGGCGTCTTGGCAGTTTTCCTTGAAGAAACTTCGTTTTCACGGAGCTCGAAACCAGCGCCTATGATCCAATCCATTCGGGTTTTCTGAAAGGCTCAGTCATGGAGTTCGAAACGGACAAACACACATGTAAGAAGCTCGTGCGTCAAGAATCTCCAGCCTAATTTTGTGAAACGTAGGAGCTTTCCAGGAGACCGCAGCACAGCGAATCGGAAGACATCGTCGCTCTGCGATGTCCCAAATGAACGAGCTCGGAGAACATGTGTGTCGCGAACAGTTTGCTCGTGTATCGCAACACATACGCTTTCTCCGAAAAAAGAAGAGGAAAGAAGCAAATCATCCTCACTTCTCCGAGGTATCCTCACGCCATACGTGTCACACAGTTAACAGGACAGGCGGGCGAGCGAGCGAATAAACAGACAGAATTGTTTCGCGCATCGCAACCGTCGACGGCGCGCCGTCGTGTTCCCTGACTCTCCTGAGCCAGTTATGAACGCAGCCTGCTCATGCGCTCGCAGCAGAAGCAGCTGGACGAGCATCACCGGCTCGACATGAGAACACTACATTGTTGAGAGAGCGGCATCCAACGAGGAAACATCAGTATACGAGACACTGCAGCTGTTCGCAGCAACAGCGGAAAGTGAAGCGTCGGGGCTTCACGTTGGCGAGTCGTCCGCTCCAAAACTATGACCCCCTTTATGGAAACTTGTCTACGGGCGGGTAAGCCCTGCAGGGTGGAAGTAAAGCCATCCAGTTATCCATCCGAGCATCCATTCAACGCACACGCAGCAAGGCTTGTCTGTCTCCCGGCCAGCGGGCCATTCATCCTTGGAACAAGCTCGCTAAGGCGTTTCAATTTCACACCGTGTTGCCCTTGTCGGAAGAAGAAGAAGCGCCGCGCGGGCTTCTTGAGGAGGGTCTTACTAGCCCACCTTTCGGCCACTGATTGAGCGGGAATTTCGAAGGATCACTAGACGTGGGGATCCGCTTAATTGGCCCCAATGCGCGGCCTGGCGATGTAGGCTCAATAAGCGGATTGGGCTTTCACGCGGTGGGCCGATTGGCGAACCCATTGGCCCATTGGTCTACGGTACCTTTGATTCCAGGAGCCAGATTCTCACTTCCGAAATTGAATAAGATGGGCACGGGAAGTGGCGGATTCTTGCCGTCAAATCAGCGAATCGATCTCCTCCCGCTCCTTGGTTCTGCTTATCCTGAGGATCCTGGTACCCTGGAAGCCTAGCTCCGGAGCTCCGAATCGCCTGCTTGGACCTTAAACAGATCCTGCGGAGACAGAAGACTCAGTGTCCTGGAGGGATGGAGTTTTTACGTCAGAGATTTCAACACGAAGCATAAAACCTGGGATTCCTTGAATGGTTTCGAAAGAGACCCTAGAATCCTAGAACGCCGAGAGAACGCTACAATCGCTGCCTCGGCATGAATGGATCTGTTGAGAACTTTCCGGCGGGAGCAGCAAATCACTAAAAGTTGAACAGATCGCGTCAGTCACCGACCGACGTTACTAGGATAGACGACGATGACGACGACGACGACGACAGGGATGACGTTGGTAACGACTCCTCAAAGCAAGAACTCCGAGACCTCCTTTTTTCCCTCCGACAGGAGAGCCGGGGAGGAACACCGGCGACAGATCCGAGGAGCTTGAATGGCTTTGAGTCAGTTGGTCCGTCAGTCTGTCGGTCGGTCAGCCAGTTCCGTCGGTGGGTCTCTTTTATTCAACGCCATTCGTCTTTTGCTCAAACGTCGCGTGTCGTCCCATACCTTTGAATGGGGTCGTTTGCAACTTTTTCGTACGCGGCGCGGAGCAGCTGTAGCTGCAACGGCTGATGCGACTTTTTTGGCGCCTTATTTTCTGTCTCATCCTATGCTGTAGCTTGGCAGCTCCTGGCTCACAAAGCGTTTGCGGAAACGTCAGAAAAACGTTTCGACTGTTGCTTAGTATTCGAGGCGATGTACCAGTACTAGACAAAAGCAAATGGCGGAGATAACGACGAGTAGGGAGGCGTCGCCAAGATAGTGGAGGCTTCAATTTCGCTGTCAGGACCAACCGTCCTCGGCTTCATCTCAGCCTTTCCCGATCCTAGTCCTCTCTCTCTCTCTCTGTCACCATTTCTTGCGTGTCCCAAGCCCTTTCCCCGCCGTCCGGTTTTGCCTGATGAGGCGCAGGCGGGCCGCACGGTCGCCTTCACGGTCTTCGGATCGCCATCAGGACGGGCCGTGCTGTGGATTTTCTCTTCGCTTCCTTCCTATATGCTCGCCGCGGACACCATCGATCGGTGGCAACACTTGGCCACTTTTTCCCATGCCTCGAGTCGGGAATCTCTCTCGACAGGACATGGATGCAAGACGTGTCGACGCTTCCGGGGACGCGAACGAGCGACCTGTGGGAACACAAAATTGCCTTGGGCTCCCGCTAAATTGCGCGAAACGTGGCAACAACGGTCCTTGCCTCTGCTGTCGTGGCAAACACTATCAACCTCCTCCCCCCCCCCATCCCACGTCCCCACCTTCCATCCCCATTCGCCCCCAAGTTCATACCCCTGCCCCATCTCCCAACCGCTCTCGATGTTCATCAGCTGCAATAGTTTTGAGCCTTTGTATAACAAGGCGAACCCACGGGCCAATGCGCCAAATGTTACGCCTCCACATGACGAGAATCGGAAATCATTTCCAGAAATCAGATGCGGGAACTTTTGGGACCGGGAGGAAATCCGGAGGGGAGAGCGATATCGAGCTGGAGACCTCAAGTATCTGAATGTATGAATCGTCCTTCTCGGTTAGTCGGCCCTCGTGCTAAGCTTTCCGTAGCCGTTAATATTTATTACACTAGGTTTTATGAATCGGGTGAGATCTCAAGAGTGAACTCGAGGGACGAGCAAGTTTCATTTCGTATTCACCGCCGCCACCGGTTCCCGGCGACCCTCAAGACGCCCGGGTTATGAGATGGAAGCGAACCATCGTCCGTTCTTTCGTTCGAACGAACGACTTCGCAGCATCGAGCTCCCGTCTCTGGTCTGATCGACTCAAAATCTCCTTCCGTTCGAATGGTTCCAAGTGAATTCACTGCGAGCCTTGAACTTGGGCGTCGATCAACGCCGTGCAGGTGGCCGGCTCAAAACTTCGAGGGAGTTTTTTTCCTCTTTCTTCGTTCTCCTTCCTTTGATCCCGGCTGCGGAGGGCGCTCCATAAGCCGAACAGGCTCTGGTTTGCGTCAGTGGTGGCCGTGACGGTGTTTGCCCCCGGTGGTCGCGAGAAGTAGGGCCACTCAGGTCAGGTAAGAAGAGGATTGCTGCGGTTCGAGCGGACGCTTGGAACTAGCGGTTGACTTAATATTCATTCATGAAGAACATACCCGGCTCGTTTCCTTTCTGCGAGCGGCGGCGTTAGCTGAGTGAGTCCAGACAGAGCCAGGCCCAGCACGGCTTAGCCAGGAAGCCAGATGAAGCTTTGTAAGTCCTTCTTTCGTGGTTTCGAGTGCGCCATTCGGGAGAAGGGTCACAAAGACCCAAACGAGCGACGACGAATACTGGATTTCGAGAAGAACATGTAAAGCTGCTAGTGCACCGTGCGACCCAGCTACAGAGCACTCCCACCCACGCACGCGTGACGTCCGCGGGAACGTTCGCCGGACGGAGGGACGATTCGAGACTCAGGAGCTGCGTCCAGGAGTCGCGGAAGGTTGCCAGGAGAAGAACAATCGACCGGCCGCGCGGGCATCTAAGAGTTGGTGGAATGAAAACTCAGGAACCAGCGAAAGGACCCGGTACCCGGGAGCCAGCCCGCACGCCCGTCAGCCAGGCTGCCCGTCCGATTCAGGAGAACGAGCGCAAAAGGAGTTAGGAGGAAGCTGAAACTTGTGTGTTTCTTCTTAACGTAGTTCGGTCGCTAACGTCTTTTGCAAAAGTCTTCGTTTCCTCCTCGGGTCGCGTCCCGCACCGTTCCTTAAATTCGTCGCTGTCGTTGTTGTCGTCCTGCGTCGCTCCTCCGTCTCCTTCTCCTCCGCGACGTTGCCGCCTCCACTCGTTCTTCTCCTCAACCACCGCCCGACTGCTTTACCTATACTCTGAGGCAACGGCACTAACAGCACCAGCAGCAGCTCCTCTCTCAGGAGACGGGTAATCAGAAAGGAGAGTAGATCCTTCTTCTTGTGTTTGAAGTGGCGGCGCGCACAAAGACGCAAAGAGCTCGTGTTACGATGCTTGATCGACGATTCAATAGTTTTTTTTTCTCGGCGGAGAATCGGTGGACGACGGGGCGGGCGACTCGACGGAACGACCGACCCACGAACGAATGATAGAATGCTCAGAGAGATGAATTGCCCGATAGGGAAGCCGGATTGCCGCTACCAGGCTACCGCGTTACAGACAACGATGTACTCGGATTTATCGATCACGACTCGAATGGTTGGGCTTTGTCAGATCAGGATTCGACATGGTCGCGAGTCGACGGCGAGATTATGTCCGAGTGTGTGAGACAGCTGAGGTCAAGGCGTCTCGAGAGTCGAGGCCGTCGGATTCCTGGTCGTGACCTTGCCGTTTCTCTCGCCGATTCGAAAGTAGCAGGCGGGCAGGGAACATCGTGCACGTGCAAAGCGGGAAAAGAGTGTCCCGATTCTGAAAGTGTCTTCAAACTTCGTTCGAAGGAGTGCACAACATGGTTGTTGGTTGCGGATTTCGAGCGTCTAATTTTTTGACGAAAACTCCTCCGAGCGAAGCGAGAGTCGAGCTCGAAGAACCAAAGTAGCTTCCATGTTCCCTCCATGCTATCGCTGCCGTTACCGCCGCTACTGCTGCCGGCTGAATATTAGTCTTCGTTGAATAATTTACGCCCACCAAACTGGTGGTGTGCTAAGCGCAGCTAGTCACTGACTGAGTGAGCCCACCATCTCACTATCCCGCCAGTCAGCCGAGCGCCCGTAAGACAAGCTACCGCTAGCCAGTCAGCGCCCTGCTGCTCAGCCACGCACAGAAGAGCGAACAGGAGGCACAACTATACTTGCCCTTTTGTTCTCCTTTATCTCGGGCTTTTTGCCGACCCCGCTTTGCTTCCCTCCTGTTCCTGCCTCACCTCTTTCTTTTCCTTCTTTTGCGTCTGTTTCTCCTTCTCTTCCTCTCCTCGTGATCCTCCTGGAGGTTACCCCCGAAAGGTGCAAGCGACCCCACCAGGTGAGAGCCAGGATGAGGCGAGCACTCTCGTTGTTCTCACCCGCTCATGTTTTCGGCAAAAGACACTTCAGTTAACAACTCGGTGAAGTTTCCCCGGAACACGAACCATCACAGAACATACAACACGTACACATAGTCGTGCATACGAGATTATGCACGCACGTGTTGTACGTCGGTCCCAGTGTACGTGAGTTCATACGCATGTATGTACGTCACATGACGGCTCTGAGCGCGCTTTCCTCGCAGTCTGATATGGTCGCTCATTGAAATGCCATGATTCCCGGCTGGAGAACGGCACCACGGCTATAAACATCATGCAAACAGGAAATCCGGGTCAACTGAAGCCATGCTCGAAGATTTCCCCCGTCGCGCTTCAGTTCCTTTCCTTGGCTGAATGGATGTCGTCTCCCAACATTTCAGGAGCTTTGAGCAACAAAACCATTGCTCGCGTTCGCTGGAAGTCCCTCCCGAAAAACGGAAGAATTCGTTGAGAAACATCTTCCGCCGAGTTTGCCAGGGAATATGCCTGGGAAGCAGAACCCAATCGTCAAAAGTAAGGTTTTGCTTCGGAGATTAAGGAGAGCCGTGACGGAAGCGAGGGAAGTTTCGTTATCGAGAGGGTCAGGTCGCTTGGATCCACCGGTCCAACTGAAACCCAGCTGTGCTACACATAGGTACCTTACGGCGCTTATCATCGAGGCCCTGCGCACGGCGGGAAAAGCGAGTCAACCGAGGAATAAACCACCTCGATTGTTGCTGGTCCCATTGTGCACGTAAGCCGATCCGATTCGTGTGTGCCACCAGAGCAAGAGGAGCAGGGGGAAAGCGGGTGCAACCGACAACAACAGCGACCGAGTGGATTTGCAGAGGAATTTCCTGAGAGATCGGATACCTACCGCACCGAGGTAGACGCCGCACCGTTGACAAATAGAAAATGGCCACGTCATCGTTTTCGTCACTCGAATCGATCGGCGGCAACGCATGACTCCGAGAGAAACTAGAACTGCTGTGCCGTCCTCTGCTTTCACACACATATATACATATACGAACGAACGGAGGCGGTGGCGACGGCTCCGTTTTTCGTACGACAAGCATTTGCGTTCGGTTGTCGGGAGCTTAAGGCTTCAAACGTAATTTGGACGATTCTCTTCCATCGGATGTCGTTTTGGATTCGGACGGACGGACGGACAGACAGCGGGGGACAGAGTCGCTCGCTCGCTCGCTATCCAACGAGGGTCTGCAGGCAGCTAGAGGGAGACACTGTGAAATTGAATTAAACCCCTCGGGAGGCTGGTCGGTTGGTTGCTGCCTTACCCCCCCCCCCGCGGTCTCCGCGGGCCCTCTTGGTCCGCGTTCCTCCGGATCCTCTCGGACCTTTCGAGTGTTTTCCCCTTGCCCCGGAATCACTCCGCCAGCGTAGGGCCCATCCCGGTTCGGCTTCCAGAGGCTGGTCGTCGTTTTCGGCGTCGCCGCAACAAGCCCCCGGCTGACAACATTAGAGGAACTCATCCGGTCCTTTTTAGTCTAAACCCAAGCAGTTGAAGATAGTCGTTGATTACGTGATGGGCGTTTTTGTGGTGCGGAAAGTGGATGTGTCAGCGAAAGCGCCACCGGTGCTATTTCTGATAGAGATGTGAATCTGTCACTTCGTTCGCCGGTTTGCTCGTGTATCCGTTTGACGAGCAGTTTGTTCATCGGTCGCTGCACTTGCTCCGGGGTATCTCGCTCGCTCGCTCGCTCACTCAGTCACTCAGCAAGTCAGCTAACTCAATCGCTGCCATCCGAAGGCAAGAATCAACACGAAGGAACCTTTTCAGGACTGCTGCTGCTGCTGCTCGTCGTCCTCGCTGTATGGAAGTCGGGCATCTCGAGTGTATGTACCCGCAGTCACGTTCGGCAGAGAGAGAAATGCGTTCGCTCTTGACAAACACGTCCCAAGAAACGCGGCAATCATTAATTCATTGACTCACTTGGAGATTGGTTGTTCCTCGTGGCTAGCATTCAATTGCTCTTTGTTTGTCTCCAACCTGTGCTTGAGGCCTCTTCCGAGACCTGCTCTTCATTGGTGAGCGTGTACGTAGACGACACCCACCGTCCGGTCACAGGATGGGAACAATCAGGAAAACATGAGCCCTGCGGGTCCTGTTCAAAGACTCGGCCACTCAGCAAATCGGAGTCAGAGGCGGGGAGGGGAGACGAGGAAATATTTATTGAATGGTACTTCCTCAATAGCACAATCGAGCCAGGCTCATAATCCTTCCGGAAAGCGATTCGCTCTGAAAACGATCGGTTCGAGCTAACAAGATACACATGCCTTTGGGTGAAACGTCGACAATTTTACACTAATTTTACAATAGTATGAACAAAGGCCTCTCATATATTTTCCTTACAGCTCCGCCATTCGGGGAACTCACGCTCAAAGCCATCATTGACATGGGCACGATACGGTTTCGAGACTCTGTCAGGAAATATTGCTAGAAGATAATCTCCTCTCGAATGGAACGTTATGATCTCAGCCCTTCCGGTGATATCAGTGAGTTTGCTTTGACCTTGCAACCATTAGACATGATGAACCGAGGGTCGATGGCCATCTGACGGATCCCTTGTCCCAGTCAGGGCTGATTCGTGCCCGGGAATCAACAAGATGCTCAAGAAACATTCACCTCTGCTGCCAGCTGCCACTCTCTGCGTCCTCAGAGTGTACAAACCGCATGGGGAACATCGCTAGTACGAATCAGACCCCTCGAGGTGTAAACATACACGACAAAAAAAAGGAACGAAAACTCAGCTGCACTCCAGAGTAGAAATGTCAACATGAAATCGCTCCGCTGTCTAGGAGCAAAGCCAGTCGGCTTTTGACAACACATCTTTATTCGCGCTTACCATATAGCTCCGAATTCGAATTTCCAACCTTATAGTAGTCGACGTAGAGAATATCTTCAAAACAAGAATCATCCAGACGGAAGCGAGAACATGGAACCTATCCCGGATTCTCCGCGACCTGAATCATTCTTCCTTGTCTTCCTCAGATCTTGAGTGTAGTTTTCGCAGAATACTCCACGGATTCCCAGGAAAAGAGTTGGGCGGAATCATCCGAGGTGTGACAATCTGGACAAGACTCCGATAGCTTTGACAGACGGCGTGGCACAGCACCGTCGGGGAACTCCGTTAACGTTCTTCTGTCTCCTAATCGTCCTTAAACACTTGGAACGAATGGATAAGCTACAGAGAGCTATTCGCTCGGGGAGCGCAAGGCCATAAAAGCGAGCAGCCACAAAGATCCGACGGGTTTCTTTTGTCCGTGGAGAATTGAATTTATTGTCACACTCTGCTCACGATAGAGGCGGCCGATAGGAGCATGGGTGAAATAGTGTCGCCAGAGCTACCAAGGCAACCCTTACGGGTAACGTATGACTCCTATTCCCAATCCGAGTCAGTAATTGTGCTTTCCCCATCTGCCCATCCCGTGCACGTTTACTCGGCGACCGACCGCGGGAAACTACGTATACAATAGTGGAGCCTCCTCATAAAGAACTCCGCGGGACCGCCAAGATCGGTTCGCTGTAGCGGGGGTTTGCCGAACGTAACTGACTTGTGAGTCGGTCAGACGGGCGAACCAAGATATTCGTCGGACGGATGAACTTTGCAAGATATGTTCGTTACACGAAAGTACTCAAGGGACGGTACGAATGCATGGAATGAGTTCATAGGTACAGCCTATGGCGTTCTTAGGTCAGAACTTGACTATCGACCGTGGGAATCATTCGAAACGAACACACGATCAAATCCCGCGAAGCCCCAGGTCGTAACCACCTCCGGGATGGAGGCTGAGCGATGCCAAAAGTATCCGATTTCGGTGCAGGATCGGGTTCCGGTTGCGAATCGGATGGATTCCCGTATCGTCATTACTGGTACGGAGGGAGATCTCTTGAATCCTCCCATTGTGCCGGCACCGCCACGCAACCGGAAATGGTCGCAGATTGGACGGATTTTCATTGCAGCGGCGGATTTGAGTGGTTTCATCCGATCGCGTAGAGTTCCCCTTATTCATCGCTGGTGGAAACGCGTTCCAACAACCTGGAGGCCACAAAGAGGACGAAAATTGGGCATTGAAAAACCGAATAACGGAGCAGAGAGGGAAAGAAGAGACCAAGAAGAGCAGCTTCTAGAGAAAGAAATCCCTCGCCGCTACTGCCGCAACCGTCGCTCGCTCGCTAGCTAACCCCAACTTGGTTGGTTTGTCGGCCGGCTAGGCTGGTCGGGCGGGCGGGCGACAGCGGGCTGCTTAGAGAGATTGTCAGGATCTGTTGTTGACAGCCGATCCGGTTGGTCGGCCGGTCGTTTCGTCGACGACGGGTACGGCGCTGGCTCGCCGGCAGCGGTGCCGAAGCGTCATCGTTCTTGGCGAAGTTGTCTCACATCATGCTGCGATGTTCACTGACAGAAGAGCTCCTGATAGGCCGATGTCGTTTCTGTTGACTTTTTACTGGAAGTGGAGCGGTGTCTTGCCTTCGAAGGTCACTGTCGGCGCTGAAATTCATGTTCGTTGGTAATGAATCGTAATAAGCGAGCGCATGCCACCTCTTCCCCACCGAATTCGTCGGCTTCATCCAATTCCGTCATGAAGATCATCGACGTCAACATCACTAATTCCCGGGTCTGCGAATTTCAATCACAAGCAGAGGTAGTTTCGAGCACGCCCCAGACAGGAGCAAGGTGTACAGACCTCGTAAATGCTCTCTTTTCCGGTGATTTCTGTTGATAGCTGCTCACCGATCAGGTAGGTCTTCAATGGCGTGGCTTTGCTCGGAATCCATTGTTTGTGTCTGTTCGCTTTGCTCGGTTTGACAACGCCGGGCGTCACTCCCACGCAAACAGATTACTGATGACTTGTTCAGAGTCAATGAACTGCGAAACGGCTATTAGATCCTCTCCTCCTTTGAGACTTGATCGATTCGAAGAAATCTCAGGCTCCTGCTTCGCTCGAATTGAGTCTGATGGAAGAGCCGATCAACTCGGCTGATCGGTATTTCCCGCCCTCTCCGACCCGGATCCCTTCCGAATTCTGTTATTTTTCCACCGGAACTCTTGGCTCCTCGGAAATTTCCGATCATGGCACGGACAAATCATGGCTCCATTTCATCGGAACTCCCGTGTTCGTCTCACCGAATCCGTCAACCAGGTGTTGAATCGTCGTGCTCGTCGCCACCGCGATCCTGCCGACGTTATTGTTGTTGCCAGTGTCGTCGTTGTGGCCGTTATTGTTGTTGACGCTGTTTTGTTGTTGTTGTTGTTGTCACTGGTGTTGCTCGCGCCGCCGCTGTTGTATGTAGTAAACGTGTCCGTATCTCCCTTCAGCATACATAGAAAGCCACGCGAACTCCCACACGACGCATCCTCAAAGCGAGGATCACGAGTAGGGTGCGGGTTCACGTCGTCCCCATGGAGTCATCGCTATAATGGCGCAGGGCTTAGCAGCGACCAGAGGGTAGAAAAGAGCGACTGCGCAGCGGGTGCGGAGGACGAACAAGTCGCCGCGGATTTTGACGGATGACGAAGCAGCATCTAAAAAAAAACCAGCCACCTTCAGTCGCCGAACGAAGCCTGAATTTACAGCGACCTGCTTGACTAGCACCGTCGCACGGCGAGCAGCTGACCGAGGGACCTATGGGCCGGCGACCGACAGTGCTGACGGCTAAGATCCGGAAATTGAAGTCCGTCCCTCGGCCAGAGCTTGGACGGTCGACCGAGATACTCGGGCCCGACCGGCTCGCTCGCTAGCTCACTAGTTGGCCAACAACAGCGACCCAGCAAGCTACGTTGAGTCGAACCATTCCTCCAATATGCAGCAGCTGCTCAAGCTCAGACAGCGACATTCTTGCCCAATACTGGAGAGAAACCATCACGAGGCCTGGAAGGCTCGCGAGTGCCACGTGCGGAGCGTCTATCTCCTCGCTTTCGCAACAAGTCAGGTCGGACGGCTACTCATATTGAATAGGGCATGATACAGACGTGGGAGGGACGTGCATGAGAGGCGTAGGGCTTGCTTGATGGTTCGAGGGCTGATTTTTTTGTCGCAGAGAGACTATCCGCGTGAAGTGCAGTACGTCTGGGTGAGTGGTTGAGAACCTATATCCATCATGGACAATACCGGCAGATGATGATCACGTTGATTCTAACCGCACAGGCATGCATACACGAACGTACATACTGAACATGTCCGGGGATCCATGTCATGGTTTCTGCCTTACGGACACAACACTCGCTTGCCAACTGAGTTATCTGAGGACACCAGTAGCTTCAGCTGATGTCTAAGGTTCGGGTAGGTGTGGCAGAGGTTTCATGGATGTATGGGAAATCAATGCTAGCTTATGATGAAGTTGTGAGTCAATGTTCTCCAGGCGATGGGAACAGTCATGCAACACACCGTCGAAGCTATCGGGAACCTTCTTCAGCTCACATGGTAGGGGACGGATGAGGTGGATCAAAATATGGATGACGCTTTGGTCAGAGAAACGATCTTCGAATATTTTCCAAATGGGAATGATGAGGCGCCACGAAGATTCCAAATCCAGACAATACCAATGTAACCGGGAAAACGGAGAACGTACATATAACGGAAAAATCGACTCGATGGATCACTCCGGGAACCTTCCCATGACGCATGCTGACGTGATCTCCGATTCCGGGGGGACATGTCCACAATTCCGGCCACTGCCTATGCTATGTTTGACGAGCTCTGACAAAGCTGAGTTTCGATATTCCCGGAGTCATATTCAGGGTTTTTGAGTGATTTGATCCAAATCGCCCCCAAGCTGATTCACGACGCGAATACCGTCACCAAGACAAATTCCAATCGATACCGGTGAACTTTTCTTCTTCCTCTCCGATTTCTCCGATGGCGCTGATGTGTGTCGGCAGTGTTTGCTATCTGAATAGAAAGAGTCACGGTTTCCTCCAACGCTGTTCTCGCAAACTGAGCGTGCCCTCCCCACAAACTCGCAGGTCTTCGGTGCATAACTAGGGGAAAGGAGGGAGATCCAACATTTGCGAAACGAAGAAACATGGGAACGTCGATCAAGCAAAGATAGCTCCGTTTTCGTTTCATTAGGGCGAAGGCGATTCCAGCTGAGGAAAGCGGGATATTTCTAAAAGTTCACAGCCCCTCGTGCGCGAGACGGGGAGACCGTCAGCTGCTTTCTTGGCTGTTGGAATCGATTCCTTAATAAATTCGGAACTCCATTAATCCACATATCTATTATTCTGCCAGGGTCCGAATCCTCTCTGCAGAGTATCAGCTCTGTGTTTAGTTTTGGATTTCCCCGAGAGAGACCGGGTCGCCTGATGCCGAAGAGCAGTAGACGGGTAGGCCCAGCTACTAGGGCTAGCTATGGTAGCTGGCCGGCCGACCGACCGACCAACCAGCCGGCCTTTGGCAAGGAAAAGAATTTGAAAGCCTACTCAATAATTCACGTTGCTCCTTCCCCTGCTCTGCCTTTTCCTTTCCTCTCGTGCCGAGGAGTCTTCTCCTTCCATTTACCATTCCTTTACCGTCCTCCGCCATCTCTTCTGATACTGTTTGTGAAGCTCACACACGCGCTTCATTCGAAAACCGAGCGAAGACTCCTCCACGGAGGAACACATTTCTTTTATAGACGTAACACTTTCATCGGAGCGATATCTCTTTCTTTTTCAAAGCAAGCAAGCCAGCCCGCTGTAAAATGTAGTCTCTCAGCGTCCATGTTACGTTGGCGCGGTAGTGCGTCAGCTCAACAAACTCGACGTCGAGAAGCTTTCTCTTTGTCGGCTTTTTTTTTGCTTTCCCTCGCCTCCGCCTCCTTCGTCTTCTCGAGCGAAATAAATGCTCGGACACATTTTACCACTTTGCATTGCCACTTGCAGAATACGGTATCCAGCGCGAGCCGGGCACTTCAACAAGCTGTCAGGGAGAGCTGGAAGCCCGTTCCGACGACGGCTTTGTTACACTTTCCAGCCACGCAATGTAAGCAAACGCGGAAGCTTTTTCAAATTCGCTTTGATGATCGCTTTCTACCTCCGCATCCACCGCCACAACTCGGGTTCGCATCTTATTCCGAATTCTCGGGCTAGCCATCAATGATCGATCCGATACAGCGCTTGGTCCGAGCGAAGCGAGGAAAGTGGACCCATTAAGCAAAAATCGCCGTATTGGGAGCTTGATTCCATTTGGACCAAGGCTTGTGGCAACGGTACAATGTCGTTCATCGAGGTTACGTCCCTCTCGATCTGCTCATCCGAACCGACCCCCTGATCGAAGCAAGAATGACCGACTTACGATACGGCCCCATTATCCGGAGGGTGTCTCCAATTGGACACTTCCTCCACCTTCAATAGAGGCACGAAGCCCAACAGAGCCACGATCGAGTTGAGTGCAATGTATCCACGGCAACCCAAAGGGCACAGACACAGAACAGATCATCTCGTATTCACTGTCGGAGGTGCAGGCGCTACAAGTTGTCGGCGAGACCTCGCCGAAGGACGAGTTGGTCAGACAGCGAGACGCCGATGTGGCTCTGGCTCTTGACGGGCAGCTCGCTTTCTCGTTCGCCTGGTCGCTCGACTGTCCATTCAGATTCGTCGTTCGCTCGTCCTCTGGAAGGCTAGTCGGATACATGACTTGATAGTGCACTTGGTTTCGCAGGCGTGGGCGTTGATTTGATTTTGTCGCGTGTTTTGTGGTTCGCCTGGCTGTCCATCGTCGGACGCGTCTCTCGGACGTCCATCTCTGTTGCCTCCAACTCTTCCGTTGCTGGTTCTGCGACGCAAGCTGTGACGGAAAAGCTCTTTCCGAACTCCACGCCGGCCGGGCGAATGTGGCCGAACAGCGAGGAGAAGCAAAAAGGAAAAGCGTGGAACAAGCGATACGTCATGGTGGCTTTCTCGTTGAAAAGTCGCGACGTCCAGATCCAGCCTAACAGGCTCGGCCATGGCGCCGCAACCACCACCTTCTCCGATGTTCTCCGCTTTTTCATTCGGCTCAGGACGACCGTGTCGTGCAAAGCACCCAGGACAACGACAAAGGAGACCTAATGGCGGCCCCGCTCACTTTTTGGAAAACCACGCTCTCGCCGGTCGCGTCGGTTTTGCAGATCCTGCGAACCGTGGGGAGTCTCCTATCCTCCGTGAAGCAGAGGAGTAAGGGACTCCTTCCCTTGGATGAACTTCGACCGATTCGGTTTCGCGACGAGCCTGCAACCCAATCGGGTGACGAGTAATTTGTTATTCGATGAGACAGGCATCATCAATTATGGTACGAATGCCCGATGAATACTCGTCGGCTCATGACCGAAGATAGATGGAGAGGAAAACTGCGCGACCCGCTGCGATCGCATCTTATCGGAACGATCATATGGACTCCGCTCGGATTCGAATATGATAACCGTATTCTTTCTGATGGATATCCGCTATCCGATGATCGGACACCCCCCGAGGATAGAAAAAATCAAGTCATGCTACGACTCCTTGAGGGAACATCGACCCGTTTATGCGATACCCAACTGATATCCATTCTTTTTTATACATTGATTCATTCACGTATTACTCAATCCGAGCGTCCAGCGTGTGGAGTAAATTTCTCTTGGAGTGAATGAAGTTTTGTCAAAACATGAAACAACAGCAATTCAACATATTAGGGGGGACACGGTTTCTCCACCATCGGTTTAGTTTCTCGAATCTGACAAATTCGGGATAATCTGAACCTGGTATTCTAACAAATCGTTTTCTTTAGAACCTTTCATCTGCCAATCCGGAAGTCTGTCCATTTGATGATCCAATCATCTATCTATCTACATGATCACTGATTCTGCGGATGGATAGCTTTCATCCCGAGGATCCGTTCTTGCACCGTTCAGTACAAGAGCTGACCTCAATGCGCTGATCGTTCCGTTCCTGTGACCTTGCCGCTAAGTTCGCTACTTGTGCTTGTTCTCTCCCTCCGCCTTCCACTCCTGGCCTTGCCGAGGCAAGCAATATAACCGAGGGAATCCGATTGGACCGATCCGCTCTCACTCATAAAGCACTTAACAACACGGGGCTCAGCCAGAGAAGTTCGGTTGAGGCTTCGCGCGATGCAAGCTCGCTCAGGAGTTTCAGTTTGCGGTGTGCGGCGGTGTGAGCTCGTCCGTACACCTGTCCGTCCGTCCTTCCGTCTGTTCATCTGTCTGTCCGGCTGTGTATCCATCCGTTCGTTTCTAGGCTGCTCTATTCCCTCATCAGTTCGTCTCCTCGCATACATGTACGTATAAGTGAGTGAGTGCACGCGGCGGGGAAAAAGACCTGGAAGAGAGGGATGGGGAGAAAGAGAGAGAGAGAGGGTCTGACGGCCTACGGTGAGCGTCCCGTTGTAAATATTTAACCACACGCCGCAGCTATCCACTGACGGCAGTCGGGCGGTGGTGGCCGGCAGTCCGGTCGGCCGGCCGAAAGCTACAGTGCTCGACTACAATACCAAGTGAGCTGGAGAGCAAACGACTAAGCTACGCGAGCTCGAGAGCCGAAGCCCGCCAGGTAGCAACCACATCAACCGCCGAAGAAAGGAGAAGAGCGGCTCCTGGCTACTCCCATTTGGTCTTCGTCCCCGCGTTTTCCTTCTTCAGTCCAGTTCCTTCCTGTTTCCCACCACCGCCGCCGCCGCGGCCACCGCAGTAGCAGTCCCGCCTCACTCCTTGTCGTAACGACTCAAAGTGCTCTAATGTACGACTGCTATAGCCGCAGCAGCAGGAGCCACCGCCGTCTTCGTCGTCGTCGTCGTCGTCGTCGCCACAACCAACAACGTCAACAACAGGAGAAGTACCCGAGACGCTAACCCAGATAACAACCACATCGAGCTGAACTTCAACGCCTGCTTTCCACCGCCTTTTCGTCGGACCCTCTCTCCCCTTTGTTCCCCTCGTCGTCGTCGTCGTCGTCGCCATCATCGTCGTCGTCATCCTCCTCCTCCTCGACATCCAGGGCTCCTGTTTCAACTTTTCGGCGAAGAAAAACCTTTTCCGCCATCAGGCTGCACCGTTGCCGATTCGTAAAAAAAGAATGACGCACGATCGGTTTCTGATTCATATTGGGTGACACGTCATCGGATAGAAGCGAGCGACCGAGCGCTCGGGCGGACCTTCGAGCTCAGCCACAGGAACTCATTAAATCCAATTATAGTTATTAAATATTTCCAAGCGGGTTCAACCGACTCGGACGGCGCAAGTGCCGCCTCCCCACTGCTATCGCTGCTGGAAACGGAATCAATGGATCGATACATCGATCGATCGGCCGCGCGTCCGGTCAGTTGCTCCGGACAATTTGACGCCCAAATGAGGAAACCCGATCATGCGTTTTTCCTTCGTTAAGGTCATCGACAAGTTCCGGGGCCGGGGCGTATCGAGACTCACAATTAACCTTCTATTACCCCCTTCTTTCATCTCAGATTCCAAACAACGCGTAAATCTGCAGACTTCGATCGAATATCGTCTTTTGCAGTCGGATCTACGGTCTTCAATTCCGAAATTGGAGAAATTCGGGTTTTCCCACACCGAGTTGATTTTCAATCGCATTAGACTCCGTTGCGAAAATAACACGATGGCCCGAACGCTTCCAAGTCGCAAGGCTTGGCAACAGGCGAACAGACGTTCTTACAGAAACTCTCACACAAAGCGTACTCGATCATTCTCGAGTTCGTCGCTTGGGTTGCTTGGTTGGTGTTTTCATGTTTGTAGGTAGTTTCTCTTGCCGAAACAAGTTCTTCCGTGCTAAGGAACTCGTTGCATGGCGTGACTGCGCTATCCTCTATGTACACCTCTCGCGTACGGTGGCGCGTTATCGTCTTAGGGAAAGGAAGCATGAGAGCAAAAAAAGGAACATCAGGAGGATAGGTACTTCTCCATACTAGCACATCCACCTCTACCACCACCACCGACAAGTCCGCCTACCTATCTGAACCGCGGCTGCCACCGTCGCCGCTGCCGCTTCCTGCCTATCCCGAGCACCTACTAAAACCGCCAGTGAGACCGCCCGGTCGGTTATCCGACCGACAAACGGACTACCGGGGCAGTGCAGGAGTCCCGGCTCGTCCGAATACTCGAATGCCAATCATCACCGAGGTTCTCCAGTAAACGACCCCATTACACCGCTCCACTGCTGCTGCGACCGCTGGGAAAAGTGCTGGTGGTCGAGGACAGCTTTGCGGAGAGTTCTTTCTTGCTCGTTCCTCCGCGAGAGCGATCATTAAAATGTTTCGGAAACACATGTTCTCCTGTCTTCGTGCACTACGGTGGTCAGTTTCGAGGGTTTGGTAGAGATTTCTAGGTATCGAGCGTAGATTTCCGACAGAGTATCGGCTTCGCTCTCCGTGTTGTATATGGTGAAAACTTGAATTTTAAGATTTAAAACATGAATCCACATCGATCCATGCAACTATCGATCCAAGTTCCCGAGCTTGAAGAGTCCTACGGCTGACAGTTCAGCACAGTCACAGATATTTTACAGGATTTCAAGGTTTTTCTCGATATCTAAATCCGGAGAAATGCTGGATACAATCCCGTGATTTGACATTCGACGCAAAGACGATCTCGGCATAGGAATATTCAATATTGAAATCCAATCGTTCGGATCCTAGGATCGCAGTCCACAGCCTTAATCGTCGTCCTCTTCCCCCCTTTCGCTCGGGAAGCATATTTATCTTCATCTGCAACCGTTAGTCTCTAGGTCTGTCGGACGGAGCCGCTTGTCACCGTCGAGGACGAGAATGAGGACGCAGAGGATTATCGACCAAACTAAAGCCTGATTACGAAAATTATTAGGCCTTCATGAAGGCGAGGTCTTATCGGTGGCCGTCAGAGTTCGTGAGCTCGCCGCCGCCGCCGTGGCAAGACGATGGAATATGATGGAGTCGGGGCCAATCGATGTTTTGATGAACCCGAAGATCTATTTCTGAGACAAAGCGATACAATTTCGTGGCGCAAGTAATCCTTCGACTACGGAAGGCGGGTGCCGTACCCGAAGACGCTTCGTCGATCACGCGACGTGGCTGTCCACTAGCGTATTCCGCTCTTAGTCGTCTCTCTCTCTGTCTTTAGTAATCGTCGTGGGCCCGTACCAGGGGGGTTGCATGAAGGGTATTTGAATATTACGAAAATGACGACATCGTTGACTTCGATCAATTTTCGCAGAACAATAGCTCGAACAACAAAGCTCTCCCGTGGAGGGCGGGAGCGGAGTGGGGAAAGTCAGGATGGGGGAGGTTTTGTTTCTTTGCTAGCAGCTAACATAATATGCAAGAACGTCGAACTGCTGCATCTACAGAGAGTAAATCAGCGGGGAAATGCTGGAATTCGCTGCTTCTCAACATCGGCTCACGTCCAAGGAACATATGTCACGTAGAAAGAGGCCAATATCCTTGTTCTCGTGATATTGACTCTAGCGGGGGAGGCCATGCCCGCTGCTAGAGTCGGGGGTGGTCGGGCGTACAGGAGGTCGGCAACGGGCAAGGTACACAGCAAGGCTTGCGGTGCAAACTCTGCGCCGGCACCGATCCCTCTAAAAAGTTTTCAACCCCACCTTTTTTTCGTGCTCTCAGACGCTTCATATTTCTTCCATAAGCTCCCTGGCTCCTTTTGCCTGCTCGGAGCTTGGTTCCTTTGCAAGATAGCGCGCGTTCAACACCACCACTCCCACCACTCTCAGGAAGAAGAAGAAGAAGAAGCTCTATAGCCTGCCAGACACCGGGAACGCCATCGTTCCGTTCGAGTTTTCAGAGAGTTCCGACCAGACACACACCGAAAACGGTTACGAAAATAATGATCTCCGGTTTATCTTTCCTCCTCGTTCCTTGATGAAAACGACTCGCGATCGTAAAGTCCGAGCTGTTTCCATGAGATCTCCCGGGAAACGAATCCGAACTCGTCGGATCCATGCGGGAAAAACCCCGGGATACTCGACACACACACACAAACAGGGAGACGATCACCGTCGTCGACGGATGATGTGGGAATCTTTTTCCACACGAACACCACCGCGTCATCCGTGACGGGTCCTGAGTCATCGTAAAGGAGAGCTCCATAAATCAGGCTGAAGGGTCTTCTCTTCAGCGCGGTTTTCAGGATCGGTTCTGGAGATGGAAGAAAGAAAGGTGCCCCGTTCCGGTTTTTCTTGGGTTTCGCGATCCCATCTTCTTTTTTCGAGCCAAGATCTCCAAACTCTGGAAACGTACCGGGGCTGCGTATCAATTGCGAGGCCATTCTGTTTCCCTCTGTTATCGGAGTATCTGACCAATGGATGAGCCTGTGTTGGACAAGCTTTTGATGTCCCGCTGCCTGAGCTGGTCTCGATGTCGTCGGTAGTTCGTCTTTCGAAATTGCCTCAAACCTCATCGGAACAATAGCCAAACTCGCTCCACCCTTGTCTGTTCTGATGAACTTGATCCCAGTTAGTGTTTGATAGCCTCCGAGCGGGACGTGGGGAGCCAGAATCGGGCCCCTGCTCGCTCAGCCTTTGCCCCGAATCATGGTAGATGCTGATAACGCGGCCACAAGATTCTCCACATCGCTCCAGAGCTTGGACTTCGCGAAGTTGTCGGGCTGTGAAACTTTCCCGCGATTCAAATCAGGCAGTTTGCGCGCCGCTTTGGGAAAATCTCCATCTGGTTCGTGCGTCATCTTCCCTTCGAGAGCTCTCCGACGCTGTTAAACAATTTCCATTGAGTTCCCGGGCTGCTGGTTGGTTGGTTGGTTCAGTCGACATCAACAACGGTGATGACGACAACGAAATCATCGATGCTGAGTTAGTTCGAGTGTTGAATGGACGTAGAGATACTTCTCGGGAGCTCTGGTTCCTGGCCCATTGGCCGAGCTCTTTGTCGAGGAAACGGCTTCGAACACTCGGAGTAATCAAACGAATCGCCGCACACGCCACGCACAAAAGACTCGAAGGCCTTCTCTCGATGCCGCCAAAAGCTTGTTGATAAAGATCATAAAAGCGTCAAAACTAAAGGCTCTCAGCACGAGGCTCCGCAATGTAGCTTTGGTCGGAATTCGGTGTTTACAGCAACTCTCAGCAACGGTGAGTGCCAATCTCAGCGATCAAATAAATAGACCGTCGTTGTTGTGTTCTGTGTACGGAAATGTAAACATACGGCACAACAAACAAGCGTATGCAGATGAACAGCGGCATCGCTCAAACTCGATCGAGCAGTGCGAATTCCTGCCGACGATTCCTTCGCTCGAAGCTTAGCTCCTCACTAGAATACTCTGGCCTGCACACCAAGATTCGCGTTCTCCCCGGGGTTGCGTACGGGGTTTCTCTCTTCGCTCCCTCGTTGCCACAATCTGTTGTCTCGCGCCGAATTCTCATATCCAGCTAACGGGATGCCGTCGACACGTCGATGTTGTTCCGATGAGGTCGGCGTCACTGGAAACGGATCTCCGATAACGAGAAACAATCATTTGTCTTTTCATCCCGGTCTCTACCTTGAGCGCATTGTACTCATGCACGAGCAGCTCGCATTCTCGATCCCGTGCAGTTCGCAAGCGAGGAATCGGAGTTTCTGCTCCATGAAGCATGTGTATCGTCAACATGGGCCGATGCATAGGAACTCCAAACGAAAGCTATTCCGTTTCTTCAATGAAAATCCCGTAGAGTTACGCATCGTAGTTTTTCCTCTTCTCGTTCGGTGCTTCTTTCGCATTCCGATTGCGGCGGCCGGTGGCTGCGATTTCGAAACTGTGGGTATTACATGCTCCGGAAGAGGAGGGGCAGGAGAGCATCTTCTTCTTCTTCTTCGAGGTATGATGACCTTTCATAACTTCGAAATAGTTTTCCGAGACACCGGAGAGAGCAACGCACTCCGGTGAACCGATTGCCCAGCGTCCCGAGGAAGATTTTCCGAGTCTCGCGAACAGAAAAAACACCGAAGCCCTCGGTGAAGCCTGTTCAACTTCCCACGGAACTTGTTTGACTATGTTCGGCCTGCAACGCATGACGACGATTCGCCAACGCTCGCACCTCAAATTCAAGGGAGAGTAGATCGCACCTCAAAGGCTGTCGTCGACCAAGAATCCGGATTCTCAGGGTTCTGCCAAATCTTGAATGTGCGATTTCTGGAAGGAAAAACTTCGCGTGCCGTCCACATACTCATCCCCAAAACCGAGATCGAGGAGCATTGAGGGCAATTACCGCTCGAAACTCCAGCGCGATGATTCCAAAGGTTTTTGGTGGGTTTGTTCGAGAGGGAGTCGAGGCGAGCTGCGATCCATTAGAATTTAATGCGCATTTTCGAGAGGCTGTCAGAGACGCTACCCGTTGCCGGCCAACGATCTATAATCCGACAAATATCAACACTACGCGACAACGCAGCCGGAAAGACCGGCTCGTGCTGAAACTGTTTAGTATCCAACTCTAGACGCTTCCATTTCCCGAGCCAGTCAGCCGGCCAGCCTGCAAGCGAGCCGGAATTAATCGAGCTGCCCACTCATTGCTACACAATAGCATTCGTGGAACATCAACAAAGTCGAGGACAAACCCGTCGAGCGGCCGGTGGACAAACGATTTCGGACAGATCGTCGTTTGCTAGATTGATAGTGGCTCTAGTTGTGACGAGGCGCTGGATATTTTGCTTCAAAACAATTGTTGCACTGTCATGCGACTCTCGTCGCTTTGTGATAGATGAGACCTTCGTGATTGTGTTTCTCTTCCTTTTCCCCCACCTCGATGAACCTTCTCTCGCTCTCTCTATTTCTCTCTCGCCACTTTTCTCTCTTTTCACATCTCTCTCGGTCGTGGATTGTTGTGTGAAGTTTGAAGTTCGCGGATTTTCGGGTGATAGGAACCACGGCTCATCAGTTATCCCGAGTACACGAGTTCAGTCCCCAATTATTTGGAAGTCTTTGATTACCTGGATGGAACCCGTTCCCGCGAAAGTTTCATGGGACGTTCCAACGATTTAACGTGGCTTCAATTTGCGTCACGGGACTTCTCCGTTCGTATCAAACTGTTGACAATTTGATTCGGGATAGAATCGCCTTAGCGGCTCCGAGGGCGCGCAGGGTCGATCGATGGAGAGCGGGGTTTTTGAGCTGCCGTTGCAGCTTGAACAGAGTTTCTTTCGCGGCGAAGTTCTTGAGGACGTATTCTCTGCCAGGTTCCGATGAATGTCTGGCGTCCGGACCGGCTGTTCCCGTCCGATAATGACTTATAGGGAATTGCAATCGATGAGGAACTGGCCGAAGCTGGATTGGACAGAACACGAGCACGACAAGCGCCGAAGGGACGACAGAACGAGCAGGCACCTACAGCCTGCCCGAGAAGACGAGGAGTTCTACCGGGAGACTCAGGGGAGCGGAGACGAAAGTGGATCGCTTCGATGAGAATGCTGTGCGCTGGTGGAAAGTGTCCAATCATTACCGCAGAAGAGCGTGCAACGCTCCACGAGGCTTTCCGAGCCCTTGTGGTTTTCGCTCTTTTGGGAAAGCTGCTCAAGAACGTTCATTCCTCGATTTGCGCAAAGGCAGCGAACAGCGATGAATTTCGGCGTTATTCCTCGTTAATGAAATCGTGCCGCGAAGAGATCATGCCCCCGCATCTACTGCGCCACGATGCGTCGCGTGGTCGTGGTGGATTCGAGAGAGGGACCGGGGAGAAGGAGGAGGGGACGAGGGAGGTGTTGCTGGCGGGGAGCGCTGGTCCAACAGTTGGTTCACCGCCCAATGCCCTTGATTCCGCCGCACGCGCGAGGGCGAACAGGAGCGGCTCCGCAGGCAACCACTGACCGAGTGGTGTGTGGACTCTTCAGATTTGTGGGGATTAGGCCGTTCCTCCCAATCCTCGAATACGAGCGCGCGCGCGCTCGCACTCTCGAACAGACAAAGCCGCATAGAAGCGAGCACGCTGACACAGCCTCCACGTCGAGTGAGGTCCAGATAAGTACTCGCCTGACTGCCGTCGCTCGATTTTCGCGAAACTTCCTCGACCTGGAGCATGATGTTCTCCTCTTCCCACTCCTGCGCCTTTTCCGGGGACCTTGGACTCCTTTCTCTCTCGGTGGTCTGCGTCCCGTCGTTTTCTGCTCGGGTCTGAGCAGAACTCGCGTCAGAACTCGGCGAACATTCTTTCGTGGGAAATTCCATTGTTTGGAGTTTCCCGGGATGGACGAGAGACGAACATAAATTGTTTAGCAGGCCCATAAGCGGTCTAATACGGTTTCGCGGAGTACACGCGTCTTTGTTCATGACCGCGGGATAATTCTTCCCTCGGTTCCTCAGGCTCGCTCGTTCGTTCGTTCGCTCGTCCCGTCCCGGTCGGTCTCTCAGGAGCGCGGAAGTCAATCCCCCGACACCACCGCAAAACCACCATAAAGCTCGCTCCGTGGCTGATAAACGACTCACCGCTCCTGTCAACGAGGTAAGAGCTGCTGATCAGCAAAGTGTCGGCAAACGCGCGACCGACAGCCCGACCGACTGAGTGACTGCAAGTGTTGTCGACCGTCGGTTCATCGGTCGGGATAGCCTCCCGCGCGGGTTCACGACGGAAACGCGTTGCAGCGCAACGGCAAACGTACCTCGGGTCGCTCCGCGAGCTCTAATGAGGAATAATCACTGTGAGAAACCTACATTCGGATAGATGGTTAGCCTTCATGATAATGTCTGCGACGTCTAGACGAGAGAGGAACAATGGCGGAGGCCAAGATCGGAGACCGCTGCAGTTCGCGCACTACGTACACATCATCGAATCCTGAACGGAAGGCGGCCTTGGACGTTAGCATTCACCGTACGTAAGGCTTCTTCAGTTGTTCGCCCTCGTTCCGGTTTCCTTGTCTCGACCTATGACGTCCTGTTTGATCGTTTGTGATCGGTTTCGGCGAAATGAAGGAATAGAGCCCGGACACGGTAATGATATCACTGGGATATTCGAGAAACCAATCAGGACATCGTCCACGTCTCGATCGATCTATCGATCCAAATCCAGGTTCTGTTTTCCGGAATGTCCTTCATTCCTGCTCTCTGGAATGCTCGTCGCGCACTGAAAGTTGCAGACTCCGATCTGAACTTTGAAGTTCGCGTCTTCTCCCGGGAAGCTCGAGGACAGTCGAATTCTTCGGAAAGCTTGCCCCCGCTCAGCTGTTCTCCGTCCCTGCTCCGCCGAGTTCATCGTCGAGGCTGTTTGCTCTTCTGTTCCGGCTGGGACCGTCGCAGCCTGTTGACTGATGCAGCTCGTTTTTGTCCTCCGGTTTCGTTTCGTTTCGTTCGGGCAGGCAGGCAGGTGGGCTCGTCAAGTCGGTCGGGAACAGGGATACGCACGCAGAAGGTTTTCGAGTTTTGGAACGAGCGACAAGTCTTTTGGTCGACACGAGAAACAGGGAGGGATTTTTAACCGCTGTTCTCTCGGCTTGTCCCGTTTGCACAACAATGGGAACCGTCTTTTTGTTTCCGCTCCTGAGAGAACTAAACACCGTGTCCCACTTCGAAGTGAGCGGCTAGCTCAGCATCGACCTGAGCGGAATTGCTTTCCGGTCGTTCGGACGGCATTTCCAGGCCCGAGGTTCACTAGCTCCCAGTGGAAAACAGAAGAGTATGTACTTCCAGGGCTCATTTATCCCGGGATTTCTGTTCAATATTTCAGAGATCCGATAGATGAAGTGCTCTTACGAGAATTCGGAATGATAGCTCAATTAAGGAAGCACCTGAGGTCGAGCGCAAGAGTACGGATCGCATTCATGGACCCACATTAACGACCACGACAACAAAGGAACTTGATGAGCTTTCAGGGCCAAACGATCGTGTGAATAGGAACAGGGAAATAATTAATTCGTCGAACCATTCGAAAATTCTCCGCGGAGTTTTTCTTCCGGCTCCGGCCTATCGAGCCATGGCTCGCGGACTGTTATGTTTTTTTTTGTTCCTCTCGTTTATGGAATCACTGATAGAGCCCTAAAATAGCTATCAGCGTTAAGAGGATCGACGTTTTATGGGGACGTTTCGGAAAGGATCGATCTGCCCATTGGAGGGAGGAACACAAGAGGACTGCCCAGTCGGAGGACTGTCATCGAGCGTAGCTTGTAGACCTCAGAATAATGTTGAGCAATCTAACCGGACGAGGAATCGGCTGCAACAAGATCCGAGTTGATGCTAAAAGTAAGATTTGGTGCACTCGAGGCAAAGAGTTACAACAAGATAACGTTGCGGTCACATGAGGAAACCACGTTCGGTTATGCCAGGTTTTCCGTGGTGTCGTCAGTATCGGATTCTCCGAGGCTTCTTGGACTCTGCTTCCTCATCTTGGGTTCCAATTCTCACAGACAACCGAAACCATTGATTTGGGAGCTCATCGAAGCGAAGCCGAAAGAACTTGACGTGCCAGGAAGAAGCACAGAGAACTATCCAAACAACAAGCTCCCTCGGATGTTCTTTCCCAATCTTCGCGATACACTTTGCTATTTGCCGCGCTTCCCCTTAGAACCCTCATCCCAAGAACTCGTTGTGAAAGTTTTCCCCTCACGAACGAGTCTGCACTTTCAATGGTCGCTCGCGTGAGTTGTTGCAGCGGTCGACGATGTGGATGATGTTCGGCAACGACCGACTCTGCAGGTTCCTTGTAGGTCTCCCCGATACGACTCAGGATAATTGGGGAACGCGGTGGGGTGAGTATTGAAAAGTCGAGTGATCGAGCTGTGAACACTCGAAGTTCAGTCGCCGAAAACCAGGATAGCTCGCCTTGAAGGGTCTGTCTGCCCTTTCGATTCCGTTGTGGGACGCGAATGCGCGCATACTTGCGGTGTGGTTCGAGGTTCCTCGAGGCTTGGATCTTTGGAAGGTTTCCGTTTCGTCGAGCACGGGCCGGCGTGCGCGCTGGCTCGTTCATTCATGGAGATTTCCCGCGGATATCCCTCCCACTCTCCGCACACAACGAGACGAGGAAGGCACGATTCCAGATCCATTCAACTCGCTGCGTAATTTCATCCAATTCGATTTTTGTCCTGGCGTCGGAATCCCCCGTGGGGCGAGTGTTGTGTCATTGTGTCTCCTCAAATTAATTCCTCGCGTCCCCTGCGGTCGGCTACACCACGCACGAGAAACAAAGTAGACTGTGTTTCTCTAATTGAAGTTGGAAACAATCATCTCCCCATTCCCCGGATCCCCCTCGACCGAAGCGCTTCAGCGGGAAACGTTCTGAATGAACGTGGATGGAAGTGTGAAAATACCGACACCGGTGATGGTTCGTCGAGGGGATGAGGGTTGTCGTTGAGTGTCTCTCGCTCGTTGCATATGAACGACAATCGCACTTTGACGGGTCATTTCAAGCGGGACCAACCTAACGAACAGACGCACGGGTGAATCCGCAGAAACAGAAGCAAATTCCATTGCTTCCATTGCTAAGCATTCATACTAATTGTTCTCCACACGCCCCTTCCCCTACACCTTCTCCTATTCTTCCGAGGGGACAAGGGCCAGGAGACAGTGAGATCGGTGATATAGGAGAACAACGAGCGAAGGATACATAAGCCATGATCTTCACGGACAGGATGGCGTAGCCCTGGAAGACGGAAAACTTTGCCTCGGACGAAACGTCTCGAAATGGCGCCAGCAGGAAACTGCGAGAGTAGAAAGAGCGAGGACAAACGGCACAAGAAGAAGAAGTAATGGGTTTTCATCTAGTCTGCTGTTGTCTGAACACTTCCCGCCAAAGCGCGCGCCAGACGCCGAGTTGATTGATGCAATTTGTCCGGCGGCGGAAACAGCTTCCTGATTTTTATGGTTGTCGACGGAAGGAATGTCTACAATGCGCTTTGTGTCATGCGGTCACGCAGTGAACTGTCTCTGAGTCTCCGTCGAGTCCCGGGTGAGTGACCACTGGTGCTCATCATGAATGTGTGCTCAACCAGCCGCCAGTTCAGCGGGAGAAGGGGACCCCCATGAATGTATGAGTCGTGGAGATTTAGGTACAGTTTTCGATTCCAGGACTTCCTGTGTCTCATGCTTTTTTCCAATCAAAGCGACTGAGGTCTCCTCAGGCCACTTCTCCCTCCGCAGAGTATTCCTCATCAGATCGTTGTGTTTCACCATTTCGTCGTCTTACGCACCACAAGGAGCCACGCAGGGTATAGAGCACGTTTCGACCTGAGGCTCTTGGGCCGCACGCCGCTTGAGAATGGGAACCCGTGTCGAGAGCCGAAGCCTTGGGCTATTGTTCGACACGATTCAGTGAACCTTGACATACATCGTAGACGTCACAAGTTATATCGACGAGAGCACCGATTCGGCGCAGGAACACTCGTATTCGCCAAGATATTTTTCCCGTGGTTTTCCCATCGCCCCGGCGGATCTAGGTGTCGGATGTCGCAGACCTACCTCGCATCACAACTGGCAATCGCCGATAGTCGGGAAAAGCAACGCTTCGGTCTATTGCTAGAGATACAATTCGAGAGCTCGCGATGCACGAGCGTGCCTACTCCGAGGTAACTCGGTGTCCGATCAAAGGACTGTGCAGAACCAAAACGTTTTATGAATGACCGGGTAAGCGTTGAAGACGACCGCCGCTGAATTGATCGGGGCATTATTATCCGAAGGTGGTGGTTGCGGTCGCTTGATAATGCATCGATCAATGCCGGGAAGAAGCCACACGACCACCTGCTTACAAGGCCGAAAGTCTCCGATTTCTAACAGACGCAGTGATCTCGGCGTCGTTTACCGCAAGATATCCCAGACGACAGGAGGAGGAGAAGGACGAGAAGAAACTATCGCCATTACCGACGTCGTCGAGATGATTGTGATTTCAGTGGCTGCCGCGGCCGTTCGTTGTCCTTGTCGGACTCCTATCGCCGTCTCCGAAGCAGAAGCTACGGAAGGAGCGCGAGGGGGGAGATGAACCGGTGGGCGAACCTCGAGCACGCGTACCGGAAACGTATCAGAAGAATCTGCCAAAAAGAGCGGACACAGCAGACGGTGATGGTGCCCAGGCCCGCGCAGCTTTCATTGTGCTCACTCCCAGATAAAACGCTAGCTGGCTCACTCGCCCGCTGACCAATAGAACCAACCTCTGTTAAGTTCAATACAGCTGGACCTCCTGCCGACCGACCGAGCTGCGTGCCCTCCCAACCGACCGACCGTGCGTCCGTCCGTCCGTCTCCATGCGTGCCAGAGCATCTGTCGGAACCAGAACCGATGGCTGTAGCTGAACAGGAGGCAAAGACAACACCGCGTAGCATCGTCTTCCTCTCGCGCTTTCTCATATCTCTCCAGCAGTCACCGCGTCAATTTGCTTTTTCTTCCGCCTCCTTGTGTTTCAAGGGATGACCCAACCTCCAAGGAGGTCCAATGTATATTTTGGTCTTCGAGTGTGTATGTGCGGCCAGCAGGAGGCGAGGAACAGAGTTCGTGTGGCCGCGGGGGGTCTGAGCTGGAGTTTGAGCACTAGCAGCAACACCCGCGACCGTTATGAACTTTGATGTTGACATTGTTCGGTTCCTCTCATCGCTTGGCCTACTCCTCATCCTGCTGAGGCTTCCACTACTTTTTTTCTCCGTCGTAGTTGTTGTTCATGCCGTTGGTAGTGCTGCTCCTGATCCTGCTGCTGTTGCAACGGCCGATGTTTCTCTCTCGGGACTCGCCCGGACACCACCTTCCCCTCGTCTCCCCTATTGCTTGACTTGCATTGATCCTCGCGACCGATGAATCTCAGAGTCATGGATTCAGGAACACTCTACAATCGAAATTTCTTGTCGGAATCATCTGAAATTTTTGAGATCCGAGCGGATTCCGCCTCGCAAGAATGCGTCGTCGTAGCTTGAGTGCCCCGTTGCAATATCTGGAATTTTGCATTCCATCATGATTCCGTCCGAATGCTAATCGCGACTCTGTTTTCGTCGTTCGATACATTTGAGGAGGAGCACCGACAATGTTGCACACCAGCCGTTGGCAAACAGTTTCTGAGGCACATTCTGAGGCAGTTTTTCTGTGTTTTTCTTGTCGTTTCTCAATTGATCGTTCCGAGAGCAGTACAAATGGTGTCTTTCGGGGTTATTGGGTCTGACGATAGGTTTTGACGGGGTTGGTAACGCTCGAGGTCGCATCAAAGGTCGTTCGACGGAGGTAACGTGGATACTACGTTACGGGTCAAAGGTGCAGGAGTCACGATTAGACGCAGAAGAGAAGAAGACGCTTGATACGATCGGAAATAATCCCTAACGCCAAACGAACACGCCAAGGCTCTGATCACGAGTGGCCTTATACCAATTAGCTTCATGAGGCTCACACACAAAGACTCTCTTCTATATCTATCAATGTAATGCTATTTCGACTCATACTTCCTCGCCAGCCAGCCAGCCAGCCATCGTCGTCGTCGACGTCATCGACGTTTCCCCCGTGCTCTCCTGCCCCAGACACACTCCCATGGCTGTATCTACTCAAGAATATAAGCCTTTGTGGCTTACGGCGCCCGGGGCACAGTCATCGTTGAATTCAGTCTGTCGAGCTTCGACCTGACGTCCCTGAACCTTGGCAAGGACACCGAAAGCAGCTGCTTCCGGATTAGAAACCCGGCTCGCCGGCACAGCGTGCTCGACAGAAATTTTGGAATTTCAAGTTCTGATGGAGTTTGTTTTCTTTCTGCTCTCCATGACTTGCTCTTGAGAGCGATTCGAAGGATCGAAGTCCTGGAAGTCCTGGAATCCTGGGCAACAGGCGAGTCCGAAACGCTGCGGAATAACTCCTGCTCGCGATCCGACTTCGACAGAGTTCCAGAGTGTGAGTCCGAGCGCGAGCGCAAACGCCAGACGAGCAGAGACGCCGCCGTTGGAAACCAGACTTGCCATCAACGTTGCAGATGTTTGCTTCGGCGATGAACAATGTTGGCTAGCTGCTGTAGCAGCTGTAACTACAGCTGCTGCTGCTGCGGCCGCGGAGAAGAACTCGACGGCGAGTGGACGCAGGAATTGAGGAATTCTAGGAGCGACATGAGGACCGAGTGCTCAGTCAGTCAGTACGTTCGGATAGAAGGAAGGGAAAGGCATTCGCTTGACTTATGCCTGGTCCCGTCGTCTGTTGTAATGCACGCACGAGGCCCGCTTGACTCCAGCGCGGTGTTTACATATGCGTGGTTGGCGTGTTTGTCTGTGAGTGCGGTTTGGGCTTGTGAGCCAATGGATGAGCGAGCGATATGCGCTCAAGGAGGAGTCCCGCCGCGCTTCCCATCCAGACTCGACAACACGGGAGTCCTCCAGCTACGCAACAGACACAAACAGCAGCAACCGACTCCGCTTGTAGACGCAGCCTTTCGATCAATCCCCAGCAATTTCCACAATCAAACAACGATCAACAGCGTGCTATATGTACGACGAAACTGCACGAGCGTGCGCGTGCGAGTGCGAAGACTGGCTTTCGATGTGAATACTCATGCAACAATTTCATTACTTCGAGGCTGTGGTGACAAACCTGGGGGTCGTCGGCCACCGCCCTAGGCTCACTTCTCGTGCGATTTAAACCCTTGTTGCATGAGTGAACTCGCCGATGAAACTCCCGAGCTCCCTCGATCGCAGGCGCGCTTTTCACTCCGCAGCAACAGCGGAAAACTCCAATCGGTCCTCCCGCAGTTCTCGTCGTTTGGGGCAAAATGACGAAGGCCGAGGCACCGAGTCTTTCGGATTGTGGTGAGCCGTCAGGTCGGGGCTACGGGCCACGTCAGAAACGGATGTGCGCTGAGAAATGCCTCGCGATTCACAAATGTCAGCTTCATAGGTCTTCTCCTCCATCTTCTTATCTTCTCGAACTGATTCCACATCTGTTCCGGAATTTCCGGCTCTGTTTCTGGGTGGACCTATCCGAAATCGTGTAAGAAGCTGTGGCCGAAAGAATGACCGCGTCAGTTTCCCGTCGCCAGCGTCATCTCCTCATGCCCCTCCCATCCTCCAAGAGATGTGCGAGTGTTTCATTCCCGGGCGCGATTTGAATTGATGAAGTCATTTTGTCGCCGACTTATCCGGACGCCTCCGCTGGTTATACGGCTGGCAGCTGCGCGAACGGGAATAGATGGTTGTCATGAATCAACAGCTGACTGCCCATAGCACCTGCAGTCTTGGCGGCGGAAACGACGGCATTGGCGGCGGTGGCGGCATCAGGAACGGCAATGGCTGCGTTGGGCCAAATTAGACTTCCATCGCTTCCCTCGTGATCCGAGCCGAAGGAGGAAATACGTGCTCGGCCACGCCAAAGCCTTTCCCCAGACAAATCGCCGTGGCACCTAGGGAAGACGAATCAAATTTTTTGACTTTTCCCTTCCCTCTTTCTGCCTTCCGTGCGGCCCTTGTTGTGCTCCTGTTTTTGCTCCCCTCCTTTCTCCTGCTGCAATTTCTTTTTCTGATGTGGAAAGCCAATGTTAGGCCTCACCGGTCTCCCATCTTTTTCGCGCGACCCGGGAACTCGAGAGCTCCCTCTTGCTTCCTAGCGTGTTATCGCTCAAGTCTTCAAAGCTGCGGCTTGCAAACCTCTGGACATTAGATGAGATCCAGCCTACGAATTTTTTCGCTATCAGCATCGTTTTCCTTGGCCCCTGAGCCCGCTCTGAAACGAGCCTGCGGTCGATGCGTACCGCACGCAAGAAAGGCAATCTGCGTGGAGGCAGAACGGGAACACGTTAATCGGTTGTGAGATTTTTTTGTGAGAAGCAGCAGCCACCCTAAAAATGACCCACTCGGCGGGGCTCTCCGGTGGCTGCTGCCCGCCAGCCCCGGGATTTCTCTGCTCAGGTGTAGCGCCGGCGCCGATGCCGCTATCGCCACTGCCAACACATGAATGAAGCTTTGCACCTTTTGTAGGAGGAGCAGATGTGACGCCGAGCGATAATTTACAGCGCCGTGTGGCCACAAAGCAGCTGTTGGACCAACAAATCCCAGCCCGGATTCAGTGGGTGGAGACTTAAGAACACAGCATTCGGCTCTAAATGTTTCGAATTCTCTTTCGGAACGACCGCGGCTGCCCTTCGAGCTCGGCAAACTGCGAGTCGACGATAACATAGAGTCGCGCGAGTTTGAGCATTTCGGATCGCTGCGAGCTGGGTCTGATTTCCTGAACGAGGAAAAATGATCGGGTTGACGAGATCGTTTCCAAAGATTCTCAGGGGCTGTCACCAATACGCAGTCTCACCGGATCTGCCAACCATCAATCAGAAAAATGAGACAACATGATCGACTGTTCTTCGATTCGTTCAAGTTGCCGGTCTGACCTCGCTACGAGTGTCAGGTGGCGCTTGCTGCGAGTCTAGGGCAGTCAAGATAGCGATTACGCCTAGGATGGAGCCGTCCAGAAAGATAAGCTCTCGAGTTGGACCCGGAGCGACGGGATACAAGGTTATCCGAGCTGGGAGAAAAGCAACTTCTGTCGCCAAAACAAGGCTTTCAGTTCCTGGATACTTACCTTATATGTATAACTATGTACATATACTCCTTCCGATACACTGAACTTCAATAAAGCCTTCAAAGAGGTACGAAACGTTAGCCGCCCTCGTTTTCGATTTCGAACGATGTAGCTACAGAGATGTTGTCCAGGGACCCCCACAGAGAATGACTATAGCTCTGTCGGAGACTTGGACCCTTTTGTAAACCGCCCAAAGGAGGAGGACGTTGAGATGTCACGATGGCGTTGAGCGAGGGTTTTCTGTCAGCGATTGAAGGGAAAACGGACAAGCGAGGCGACCGAGACCATCGCGCGCGCTTCATTGCTTCCTCACAGAATATCTCTCGTTGTGATCTCGATGGGAAGCATTTGACCCCCATTTCTCGAGAGTTGGCACCGAAAGCTACTCCCGCCTCGTAGACGAATTCGACTCGTCAAAGTACTCAGTTTTTCAGCAAAAAAAATTGTATACGCATTACTTCCAAAACATTCATCTCATGTCTCCCGATCGCTATGCTGAAAAACAATGGAGATAGACAGAAAAGAGATAGAGGTCACTCACCTCGAGATGCTCAGACGACGTGGCGCGTAGGGTCGATGCAACACAACAGAAAACAACTAGCTGACTACTATCTGCACTACATAGACTAGATAATGGCGAGTGTGTCGACACAGGAAAAGGATATGGTGATGTCATCATCCGCAAGCTGATCATCCGAGGAATGCTGGTTTGTTCGAAGTAGTAGAGAGAGATCCGTTTATATTGCGGGTACGGCAAATCCAGCGAATCGTCGTCGCCGCCATCAGGTGGTGGAGGTCCAGGACCCCGACGATCCAGTCGACGGCCTCGAGAACTCGTTGAGCTCATAGACACTATAGATGCCCCTGACGTACGCCGTTCCTCGACGATGGTTATTTTGGGGATCATGATCGACACCTGCAAAGATTTCAGAGTTGAACACCATGAATTAGCAGCTGAATTTTCAGGGGTTCCCAAAGACTTCGTATGCGGCCCTCAGATTGATGCGCGAAAGAGCCCCAGGGTCTGCGACTTGCATTGGAGTTTTTGAAAAGAGGGAGAAGATTTGAAAGAGTTTTTGTTTTGGCATGATTCTGCAATGACTCCAAGGCTCTGGTGCACTGAAACCAGACTTTGACCTCAATACATATCGAAGGAAATTCTCAGCCAGTCGAGATGGAATACGAGTGTGGCGTCAGGTAATCAGCTGGCCGTGGCGAGAAGAACTCACCACGGAATTCGAAACCGCGCTTCCTTCTCATCTTCCCTCAAGAAATTCCAAGAACCGTTTCAGTGTGGGAGTCGTATGACATAAAAACCATCGATCAATTGAATCCAGTGTGACAGACGCGAAGTTTTTCTGTCGCTGTCCCGCGCGGCTCTCCTTCGGGCGAGCGACACAAGGGAAAAAAACTCTCTCTGTTCCGTTCAATTTAAAGCACACTTGATGACATTTCCGGCCGGCGCTCCGAAAGCAAATGGTGTTTACCGGATCGACCGCACCGTACCTCCCGCCGTACACAAACTTTCCCTATTGCACTTCGCGTGACGTTCGATGTGACAACCTAGTTTTTGTTTTCGCGGATCCGAGACGGATCGCCTTGAGTCCCAGGCGAGGCTGGGAGCACTGCCGAAGATCGACACTCGTGGTCACGATTCCGATAGATTCGATTTCACTCAAGAAGGTTCGAATCGAGAACAAGATGGATCGCCCCCTATTTGGATGAACCCGGACCCAAAAATCTGCAGCGCCCCGATCGAGCTTTCAAGGCCTGCTCGGAGTGTCAGTGAAGTCTCCGAGTGTCGGCAGGGAGTGTTTCCGCGCAAGTTATCCTTGCCCGCGAGAAATCGTTGCTGTCAGCGACTCATGCATAGCGTACGGGGGAAACATATGAACATAAGAGCGCGAGCACGTGAGCAGAACGCATACATGTGTGAGTGGCTCCCGCAGTCGGATTCAAGCAACACATATATATATACATACATATATTTATCTTTAGATGAGGCAACTGCAAAAAATGAACGCATAACTGATTTGCATAACGAGGTACCCGCCCATGGTTCACTCGGTGGAAGAGTTGCCGAGACCATTTTCTGGCGCTACAGGCCTGGATAGAACGAAAAACACCAGAGCGACTCTCCACCACCGACAAACGACTTCATCGTCAATTTCGTGGTTGACACGCATCCGCCTCTCCCGTCCCCACTTCCCATCGAGCCCTCGACTCGCAAACATCCGTCCAGGGCTCGCAGTCGAGCCTTCATTCGGCCGTGTTGGGTATTGCGGCGGCCCGTCCGCCCGCCGAAATCCTCCGCTGTTGCGCCAGCAATGGGCCTCGGATGTGGTCACTCCTAAGCCGGGCTGCCGATGTTTTGCTCCGACAGCACGGCCTCGATGGCATTGTGTTAGCTGTTCGACGACGACGTTGAAAAGGCCAATAACAATGAATCTCTTTTGCTCTAGAGAACAAACTCCTAAAAAGAACGAGTCCAGCTGCCACCGCCGCCGCCGGGCGGCTGTTGGTGAGTTCCGCGAGATTTCTACGCCAAGCCTTTATTTTCGAAAATTACGCGACATCCACGAGGTGCAAGTATCAAGAGTTTCTCAGGCACGGTATTGTGAAACGGGAAGCGTTTGAACATCCTGTTAATTTCGTGTCGGCCAGATCGGTTACCCGCTAAATTAGCGGGAAATCACCGCTTGAAAATAATGCGGTGCCATGTGGCATTGGTTAAAGGGAACCCAGGAAATCGGGCAATTCCTCAAATTAGCGAAGATCAGGTGATTGTTCAAGCGCCAATTTTGTGCTATACAAACACACATACAGCGGAGAAATATGACTCCGAGAAAGCTTGTTCGAAAATGATTGTATCGTATTTCAATCCTTATTCACGCAACTGATGATCTTCGAGGAAAGCCTTCGAGATCATGTGGCGGAACAGCTGGAGCTGTAAATACCGATTTCCCTGGACGGTGGCGGAAGGAAGCGATTGGAGTCTTCCCGGGTCTGAGGCGGCATGATGTTGAGACTGGGGTTAAGTTCCCTTGTCCCCAGGCGGAGGTCAAATCCTGGCTTAGTCTCGCAGGATGGGAAAACTCGCTCGACTGCCGAGACGGTGGATTGCTTGGTTCTCATGCGAGGAACGAGGTGGACTCGAGGCTGCGTATCAAAAGGAGCGCTGTAAAGGCTCACGTCGAGCTTTCCTGGAGAGTATTCGATGACCTCCGACGCCTGGACGTCCAGTTCCCGGAGAGCCACGTCGCGTTCGCCGCAGAGGTTCGTCCTTGGACACGCGCGTGTAGGGCATTTTTGTCCCAGACGAAAAGCCAAGCGAGGAGCGATAAATTGCGTAGGAGTGACCTACAGTGCCTGGCTTGGTCCGTCGAGAGCGGCATGCACGGCATCGCATCTGTTTGTGCCTTTTGAGCGGGGTAGCTCATAAGATCCGAAGTCTGATTAAGATCAGACAGGCCTCAGGTGTCTGATTTCCGAGTGGTCCCGGGAGCTGAAGGATCACGCCACCGAACACGGCTCGGTCGCTTCTCCTATGAAGATTCCGGAGTAGGCCCGCCCGACGTGCCATGAGGTCACGCATCTGAATCGAGTTTTGTCCGGGGAAAACTACCGAGAAAGAAGCACAAGCGGCGTAATGATTCTTAGCACAAAAACTGCGAGACCACGTCAAGGAGCACAACACCGAACGCCCACTCCTGGTAAAGGTCCCCCAGAACAAAGGCAGGGTGAGCTGATCGCGGAAAGACGTGTTTGAATCTCATGACGTAGACGGTGACGCCGAGCAGCTCAACGTGGACCTCACTTAGCGATGCTGCACTCCCCAGGAATGTTCCGAGCGGCCTCGCAGGGGGCTGTGAGGAATCACGACCATCATCGTCGCTCTGGTTGTTGTTCCTTTCGGGGAGGTGTATTCTGCAACCTCCTGCCCTCCTCTTCCTCTTCCTGAACGACGAATGTCGGGAACTACTAGCAGGAGTAGATATATGGGGAGAACGGGGTCGATTCTTTTTTCTCCTGCATTTTCAGGAGTTGCGAAGCCAGCGAGCGAGTCGGCCCGTACGAGCGACTCTTCAAGGGCAGCGCTGTTTGAAGTCGACGAGAGTTCCAGGTTGTTTCGGCTCGGGGCTTTGAAGTGTAGTTTTATGACCATAAAAATAGTCATCGACTGATGAATGTGTAGTAGCTGCGTGCGTGGCAGCCTGGCGGGCCGTCTGTCGAGTAAATCCTGGAGGCTCCAATGGATCCGAGCCACGTAGGCTCAACGGGAACAGTGACTCCGGCAGGAGAGGGCTCTTGATGCAGACTTCCTGTGCGTGGTGAATATGCTCTATGTGTAGTCTCCTCCCTTCTCAGAAAAGTTCCATTTCCTCATCGCGACCACGCATCGCATCAAACGACGATGTCCCACACAACGACAACGGCACAAATCCCACTCCGCTCATTCTCGGGATGATTCCGGGTCATTCCGAGATTGAACATCATCCCCGTACAGCGTACGCTGAATTTCCGTTCCCGTAGTGGAATCGAGCAGCCTATCGACTGCGAAGCTGAAGCGCTCGAGGCGGTTTTCGACGCATCGGCGGACACGTGACCGACATTCCCACTCTTGTTATTCCAACAATCCCTGAATTCATGTCCAGAGTGGGGAGCTGCGATCAAAAAGGAATCTCAATATCCTCCGCCCTACCGGAAGAGATCGTGTTTCCCGCTCGAGTAATGATTTGCATTTGACTGCATTTGGAGAATTCGTATTGTGTGCTCCGAAGTCATTCGTATGTGGAATTCAATCTTGAACCGCGGGAACATCCAGAACTTTGCAAGCTGACCGACAGTGAAACAAAAGATCTCCTCCCAGTACAGCTTTGATTCACGCGGATGAGGAACCTCTTTTCTGCCACTGAAACATCCGGAACTCTTCAGAGAAATCGAATCTGTGTGCGAGATCGTAAGAAGTTGCCAGAAGAAGCAGAAGAAGTAAAACAATCCGGACGTTTCGGCAGTCGAAAAACGGTTCCTTCATACACGTGGGTACTGTGAAGAATCGTTTGAGAATTCACATTTGGTCTTCTTGTGGAGTTTCCGATGTTTTACCTAATTGTCGAGAACGCGGGCATTTTCCGCGAGACTCGTGGGTGGTTTCGTTCAAGAGTGGAAGTTATTTCCATTCCAGGAAGAAGAGCGTTATCCTCTCAGTGATCAACTGTCCAATACTGCGGCGGATTCGGGGGTCGCAGGTCACGTTCGTCGACTGTGATCGGCCGCTTTGCACACCATTTGTTCATTGTGTATGTCCGAGGCCAACGGAGTAATGGAGATGTCGTCGCCCTGACTTGATCATCAGTGATCGATTTGGCGACCTGATGTTTGTTATGCTAATCATGGCGGGAGCACACTCACTACTGTGTCCCCACCGCCGGCAGCACCACCTTATCACTCTGTCATGCGGAGGAGTCCGATCGCGTACGCATGCGGGTGAAAAAATTCGTTGCATCCGTTTCCAATATTTATATTGAACGTCGAGATAACGCAACGCGATATCAAAAGAAAGGGACATGGTGATGATGCTGTGATGGCGAGGAAATAATCGGGGAAAACGCCTCACTTGGGAGGGCCAAACAGTTTCAAGAGCCAATGAACAGGGGACATAATTACAGCCATGGTTCAAGTATTCATACAGAATCAGGGAGTTTCATCATCCTCCACCATCGGGAAGTTTGTTGAAAGAAAGTCGATGTAACCGCGAGAGAATCCGTTGTGTCCGAGGGAATATTTAGTGTTTGTTGTCTTTCCGCTAACGCGCCAAGAGCTGCACTGATGTTGTGGCTAACCACATGTTTGCCGAGGGTTGCGAAAATGAGACACGTACATCTCTCGAGGGGAAGAATGCAGACAGTTGGATTTTCGATCGATTCCACAGGGGTTCATCAGACCCGTGCTGGAAACCCCACAGACCCCACTTCTATTGGGATGGCAGAAAACTTCATTCCCCGCTGGGAAATTCCCAGCGTTGCCACTTCCGCCGTCGTATTCAGACTCCGAATAAAGTTGTAGAGGTGTCGATTTAGAAAACCTAATGACCAAGGAGGTTGCCCTCGTGAATTATATGAACTTTCTCTCCTTTTTTATCCCGTCACAAAACTTGATCGAGCCCGAGCCTGTCCTGGAAGAATTTCTCGCCAAAGAAGAAAAAACTCCAGAAGGTCTTGTGCCGAACTCAAGGTTTGCTGCCGCTGTTCATGCTGGCGCGGATGACATCGCAATATCACAGTACGTCCCAGGTGACGACGCGACGTTGACAACCCGGTCAACGTTCGGTTCTTCGATACCCTGGAAGCGGGTCCGATGGATTTTTCGCAGCGTTCGTTGTGAACTGGATAGTTCTCCTCTTGTAGACGTAGCGGGGTCCCTGCGGACCAATGCCATGAGGTTCCGCCTCGGTGAGTATCGTCACGTTTCATAGAAAATCGCTGCTTGCGTTAGAGTCTGGCATCCGGTTTGTGCCGCGGATACTCCGGGATGCCGTAGAGAGCCGCAGGGCTCGACGGTGAACGCGCGGGACGGCCGGGACGACGAAAATATGGTCTTGGAAAGTGAACGACGGGACCAGAATGGGGGTGTGCCAGGGCGGGAGGAGAACGAGAAACTGCGTCGGCAACGCAGCAATGTATCCGGTACTCGCGGAATGGCGGGGAATCGCCTCTCATGCAAAACAGTTTCCGGCTCTGTACCAGCCAACGCCACCGCCGCGCCGCCGCCCCTACCGGCAGCCTTCCGAGCTGACTGGCTCGTATTCTTTTTTGCTCGTTTTCCTTTTTGTCTCGCTATTTTCCGCTAACAACCCAACAACTTTGCTTTTCGCCACGCTGCGGAACGGACCGCTCGTCTGGCTCGTCTCGAAGCGAGCGCGCACGAAAAATTTCCGATATGAGGAACTGTGTAGAGCAAGGACGATGACGAGAAATCGACAGGGGTGACCTCGTGCACTTTCGGTCCCGTCTAGTCGTGTTGCGATTTTTGTCTCTTGCTTCGCGATCGCGATTCACCACGATCTCGAAAGAGAAATCGGTTCCGATGAAATTCAAACATAGTTCATCATCCTCCCCCGATCAGAGTCGAGGGGTTCGAGTTCAGGCTCGATCAGCTTCTCTGTTGACACGGCACTCAACAAGGTTCCGACGGCTTCTCTGTGGTAGCCTACATCGATCAGTGTTCTATTTTTCAGTCATTCCACTCGTACGTCAATGACTGGTCCAGACCTCGCGACTTCGTCGTTCTCGACAGCGGCGGCGAGGAAAAATTCTCAAGAAAACGATCGATAAGGCCCTCTCCCCTTCCCACTGCCCCTCTCTACAGATCTATTTAAGTTGTCGGTCTTGTCTTGGCTTCAGCAGGACCGGATTTAATCGGCTTACATATGTTTCCGCAGTAAGTTGTTGTTTGTTGCCAATCACGTCAGCAACAATCTCAGATTACGATTGCGCTCCTCAGTTTTTGATCGGCGTGCTTCCTAAATCTCAGAAATTTCCGAACCGAAAACGCGGGTCCTGCAGCAGAAAAAAACTAAATCCACGCTGTTTTTCCCAGCGTTTCTGCACATTCCAACTTGTTCCAACATCATCTCCTCCGTGTTCGTGTCCTGCCTGCCACGATTCTTGTTCAGTTTCTCAAACTTTTAATGATGATTGTGATCCAGGGTTCCCTTATCTCGTTGTATAGCCTCTTATCTTATCTCGTTCCTCATCAGAGTCGTCGTGATTTGAATCAATTTCGATTAGCTCCAAGTCGAATCCAAACCAGGACGTAAAAAAAACATGATCATCGCACGACTTCGAGGATTTTTCGATTCGGACAAAACCGCGAGAATCCAACGAGCGCGGAAACTGAGGAGAGTAGGAACGTTGCTCAGGATTTCTTTTCAGGAAACTCCTCGCTGAACGCGGAGGATGGAATCGGATTCGAGAACTGAAGTCACAGCTTTTTGACCACGCCGGCCGCTTGCATCACACGTCGATGATCCCCAGTGTAAACAGAGTTGGTGCGTGATGGATCATGAGGACATATCGTCAGTGGCGGGATCGCGAAACAAACTTCTGTCGTCATACTGCCTTCGAAGGATGGCAAATCTGCGTTTTCCAACTCAATACATACAAGTTGAGTTAAAGCAATATTCCTCTCCTTCCTGGCAATTTGAATCCGCGTCTTACTTTAAGGTTGGTTTTTTGAATAGCGTACACATAGCGACGTCGATCCCTAGATTCAAGATCGCTGACTTGGGATGATTCCCTAGTTTTCCGGTGTATTCGATTAAGAGAAATCCTCCATTCCAAGAGGTGTGGGATTCGTCGCGGGGAATTTCGGAAAATCGGGGAAACGATTCGAGGCATCGGCGTCTTGAGTGACGGATCTCTCCAGTTCCCGATCGCTTACTCCAGCTCCGCAGGACGAGAAAGTTGAATGTTTGAGTTGAACGGGAAAAAACCTCCAAAGTGAAAGGGAACGGATTTTGAGAGAAGTCGTTACGGAGTCAACATTCGATCTAATATGTCGAGCTCCGCGAACGTCAACGAGGAAACTTCTGCCAAGTCGGTTTCGCAGTTTCACGGCTCAGAATTCCGCTTCGGCTCAACCGCCAGGCTAATCCTCTCTCTCTTCGAGACGATGGCCGAAGCGCTTTCATGGAACGTTTCCGATTGAACGTCCATGCAGTTTCCCCTGAACACTCCGGCGAGTTTGAATAATATTATTATCAATAGTTCCATTCGGAATGGCGATGAAAACAGTTTCGGATTGTGAACCTCACCGAGTCGATTATTATTGCGGTTGTGTTCTGAGGCCAAAACGCCTGAAGACTTATTTTCGCCCAGGACTCTCGGAGCGAGTGTCGAAACTTCAATCCCCGGAATATTCCCCTTACGCGCCTACGCATAATGAATGATGGATCCATGAACTTTCGGAACCAAGTGGAAATCGGGTACAAGCCACTACCGAGCGAACAAGCAGGAGGGAGGGCGGGCGGTCGAGCCGGCTCGCCAGCCCATGCATGTGGTTGCATGAGCGAGCGGGGCAACTCTTCTGATTTTGACTTCGATAATTTATTCCGTGATAAATGTGCGGCGGGGCCGTGTCTCTCGCAAGCACGTGGACCACCGAAGTTGACGAACCGGTCGTCCAGTAATGGATGTTATTCCTAAGAAAAATGGAACCATATGGGAATTCTGACAAATCACTCATGAGAGAGGCCAGCAGAGACGGAGGGGACGAGAAAAACTAACGGCTCATATATATCACAGCATCCACCGGTGGGTGGAGAAAGACCACCGAGGTTGACGGAGGGAAGGAGGGAGGGGCCAGCTGCGGAGCGAGCAAGGCGACCTCAAAACGATCCGCTATTCACCTTGGGCCCCGTTCGCGATCAACGAAGTCATTGAATTTGCCGAAATCACGGAAACGAAAACCGCGAGGTCTCGCACAAGTTCCGTACCCGGAAAACGAGCGATGAGTTTCGGCGGTAGGAACAGAAACTTCTTCAGGAATCATCAGAATGTTCTCAAATCTGTAACAGAGTCTCTGGCTTCTCGCAGCACACAAGGGTTTGCGACGACGGTTGAGCCTCACCGATCCCGATCCGGGAAGTAACACGGGGAGCGCGTCAATCGACTCCAGGACTCTTTCTGGCAGTGGCGGCAAATCCGGCAGCAATCAGTGGCTCCAAGGAATCAGAAAGTCGTTCATTATTGAAGCTCAGGGAGTGCACCCGACCACTGCATAGATTTCCATATTCGCCAGATAGACCGAGCCGGAGCATTTTTCGAGCCCTATTAACTTCGCTAGCGAGCTCTGCTAGACTTGACGGTGTTTTATTCACAGGTAAGGGCCCACCGAGGGCCTCTGCGAGCGTTGAAGTTAGGCGAGCGCTCTGAGCCGCACTGGAATAATTACACACACTGAGCAGTGGCCGCAGCAGCAAGTTTGTGACATGGACCTCCGGGTCACTTCGACGCCTCCAGAGTCACGAAGTCCAGAACTTTAAGGGATCACGGGAATAACCTTGCTGTAAGCCCCATCGCTCGATCCGATTCGCCGTCCATCTTGCGTCCGGTCATCGGGACGACGACATATTCATCATATTCGAATCTCGGACTTGAGGTTCTCCAAACTCGCGAACTTGCAACAACAAAAAACGAGTTGAGAGAGCCTGTCTGACACAATCGGAGTCAAACACGAACAACGATCGATGAACCCGATGATCATCTCTCGGAGCGTGTCGGTTCGATACGTTTTCAGACTGCGCTCGAACGAGTGCTTCACGAGGATGGAATTTGACGATGACAAACAATCCCTCAATTCCTCGAGGGTAGTACAGATCTTTCGCTGGCCCACTCTCCGATGCTGATCCCAGCTACCTACATTGGCGTTTCGCTACTGAGGTGATCGCTCGTAGTCTTCCTCAAGGTGTCACTGTGTACGAAGTGAATTAGGTCCTGTTCTCATGATTAATGAATCCTCCGCTCGTGTGAAGCGCTCCAGAACAGAGCACCGGTTGATATGCACGGATAGGTTGTCTATACACACACACACACACACACATACACAGACGACGTAGATACTCAGCCTGATTAACGCGGCAATCCCTGGCGGGGACGAATGTCAAGATCGGTGGGTGGTCATGCTGTCTTCATATTACCATTGTCAAGTCGACCGGGAAACAGAACTATGATACTGCAACGGCAAGGCAACGCTCTGTTGTATCGATTCCTCCTCGAGGGTAACGACGATCAACATGCCTACCCGCAACAACAACAACAACAACAACGAAACAAGAAAGCACAAAAGAGATCGATAGTTGCCGTAGGTCTTGGAGGGAGCTCCGAGCACGCCTGAATGATGTATGCGAGCGCTCCAGCCCGAAGAAAATGAGAGGGGAGATATCTCGGCTGCAGGGTTTCGCACGCGACAACTTCCAGCAGCCGGAACCCGGGCCAAAAAGGAGAGAGGGGACGGGGACCGCGAAGAAAACCGTCGGGAGCAGACTAGAGCGGAAACAGGGAGAGGGGGAGAACATCGGGAAACTGAGGAGAGCGGGAAGAGAAACGGGGAGCTGAAATGTGGAAAATCGGATAATGAAATCAATGTGGAGTTGAGCGGGTAAAGAACTCGGGATGGGTGACAATTGATCAGAGTTGCACGATGAACGTCGCACGATGGTGTGGAATGATGGGGCGGTGCGGAGAATTGTGAAAAAGTATATCGAACGGAAAAAAGGGAAGAGGAAGAACAGAGGGAATGGATCACGAACACTCTGCGAGACGTGGAGGTATTCTCGGGGTGAAGAGAGAAGGGGGCGGGTTGGGGAGAAGAAAATATGGGGGACGGAAGTAAAGTGAGCGCAAGCGGCACGTGCATTAGCGTCGCCGGAGTTGCATACCCTGGAGTCAGGACTACACGGAGCAGCTATCGATTTGCTCGACCGGTGGCTGCCATTCCGGCCAGAATGAATCATTGTCTCATTGACTGCGTGCAAAGTTTTCGAGGGCTGATTAGCTCGATATTGGAGTGACCGTTCTACCTTTCACTTCGCTCAGGATGTCCCAGCCTGGCCGAGTGAATGGACGGACAGCTAGAGTTTCCGTTACTTTGCCCAACTGCCAAGTTCCTATCCTGTTGGCCTTCGGAACGAGGATTTTTTTGTTCAAAGCCGCCGCGCCGGCTGACAAAGCTCCTGACATCGGAGGCGGATGCGGAATTCTGCGGAGCCGTCGATTGCTCTCGCGCGATAGCGACCCGGAGTCAAACATCCGGCGGGCGGTTGCGGCATCGAATTGGGTCCGATCAACATCGTCTGATCACCGGCGGTGCAGCATCGTTGGCGGCGGCGGCGGCGGCCTCAGCTCCGCTAGCGAATTCTGCGCAATCTGCGGATGATGAACCACGCCGTCATGGTTACGATGTAAATAACGGTGAACAGCATCCTTTTCTTTTTTTCCGGTGCCTGCCTGGTGCTGCCGGTCTTCGCACATGTTTGTATCCTTTCAAGTGTGCTACGCTAATTACACCACCAAACAGCCGAGGCGTGGCTGACGGCCGCATGCAGACAGAGACACAAGCAAGCAGGCTGCGGAGCGGGCTTTTGTTCCCTGAATGCTTATGCATAAAGATTTAAATATGACAGCACCTATGTCGCACGGCCCCGTCACCCACCGACCGAACGCCGGACCGACCGACCGACTGACAGGCAGACGGACCGACCATTTTCTCAGGTGGCCGCTTTCCACGCGGGTGCCCCCGTACGGAGCGAGTTCTACGTACCTCGCGCTAATGTCACGCTAGTTCGGCTCCGGAGAATGGAGGAGGTGTCGAGGGAATTCGACTCCTGAAGTTCTCTTCGTTGTTTACTTTATAAAAACCCGGGCCCGAACTCGAGGAGCTCTCACTATTGGGCCCCGGATTTGGTGAACTTCCACGCTAGTTGAACTGAGAGGCTTTAGCCAGAGCGAGCAGACGCTCGTGTACTTCACATGTCAGTGTTACCGTGGCCAAGAATCTGGGGTTTGAGGGAATCACCTTTCTTTCCGCGAGCAACTGAGGGTGTAATCATTGTTCTTGGGTGGGGAATCTGTGGATACCACATTTCGTGAAGGGAGGGAGCCCCCCTTCTCCCCGCCTCCCGTCAAACACTCGCGATGCGATTCAGAAGAGACATGGTGAGACGTTCGGCGTGACCACGGCTCGAGGCAGTTGAAGAAGGTAGCTTTCCGCTCGCTAGCTGAGCGAAGACACCGAGGCGTTAGCAGGAGACTTGAGTCATACAAAATGGCTGAAGCACAACAGAACGGAGAATGAAGGACAGTAGCTGCCGCCGTCGCCGCACAAAAGTTGTTCGTGTCTGTGTGTGTGTGGGCCTACAGCATCGTTCTGTATACGAGGAGGACACAGGAGAAAATGCGAAACAACTTTATGGGCATTCGCGACTACTGTGGCGGCGGCGGCGTCGGCAGCGCAGCTCCAACCGCTGCGACCGGATGAATACATCAAGTACTTTATTCCTGTTCCTCCACCGCCCTCGCCGCTGTAGCCGCAGTCTTTTCTGAATAGATGACGATAACAACAACGCTCCCAACAACAACAACAAAAATCCTGAGTCTCGATGTCCTACGTAAATATTCCAGATGAGAGCTTGCAACGCATGCAACGCGAAACCAGTCGGGAGCGGGTCCACCGGATTCTTCGCTCACAGCCACAGCGAGCCGACAAACGATGCTTGCTAGCTATGCGATTGGGTCAGTCAGGCGGTCGGACTGTCGGCCGCTCGCTCACACTGTCGGTTCCTCTTGATGTCCGTCCACAAGCTTAATCCTGATCCTCTTACTTCTTCTTATAGCTGCTGGCATTTGTCTTCCAGCTGGCGTTGTTACCGTGAGCTTGATAGTGGCGTGTTGACGCGTGGTCGCCGCTATGCTTGCCGTGGGAGATGCGTTCTGCTACCGAAGGTGTAGCCTCCAATTTGCCCTATCCGAGGGTTTTAGAGTTCCCCATTCCCGGCATTCGTTGAAATCTCAGCTATCCAGACATTTTTTGTTCCTAATGCTCTTTCCAGGGAATAGAAGCTGTTGCTAGATCTTTCAACATTCCAATACCGAGGTCTAGAAGGGTAGCTCCAGGGAACGGTGGAAAGATCCCCAGGAATGGAATCGGTTTCCTCCACGCGCTGCGCAGTCACCAGGCCATCCATTCAGTCACTTAGCACACCGGTCAGAAACGACGCCTGGCCGAGTTTCACATGTGGACCGTCAAATGCCGCGAGCTCGGTGTCTTCTGCAGTTTTCAGCACCACCAGAAAAAGGTGGAGCTGGTGGCCTCGTCGCTGCTTTTCCACTCTATGTGCAAATTCCCTTCAACTGCGAAATGCTCCATCTCCTTCCACCTGCCTTTTCGCTTGAACCCGCTCCCACCAGCGCGGCGCCTCGCCCGCCTGGCCGCTCAAGCTGGTCCTCGTGCCTGAGAAGCCCCACGACGGACGCCGGCCGGCCACCGCTCGCTAAGTCGGCACGCTTGCCAGCTGTAGGCTGCGGCGTTTTTACACTTCCCACTCTGAAGCCTATTGGAAAAATTCTCGCATTGTTCGTCCTGGGCTATCTGCCAGTGGTTATAAACTGCTCGAACAAAAGCCGCGCTGGCCACGAGCGCGAGAGAGAAAGGAGAAGAGACGCTCGACAGAAGAGGGGACGAAGAGGTGGAAAAGAAAACGCCGGCTGGCGAAGCCGAACGGACCGCAATTGAGCAGCGGACGAGTCGACAGACGGACGGTCGGTCGGACGAGCAAGAACATTAGAGTCCGGCCGAACGAGCGACCGAGAGCTCACCCAGAGGGAAACCACCAGTGGAACGCCACCGGAGAAGAATTGGTGGTTGGCATTGCCGGCGGAAGTCCACGCGGACCAAGTTCGACACGCGGACGGGTCTTCAGGTTGCGAGTGGAAGCTTCTCTAAAGGGGCGAGAAGAAACCGGGGAGGATGGTGTTCAATGTTCGGATCTCGTTGCTCGTTCTGGCTGCCATGGACAAGCGGTGTCCGATGAGGCGTAGCTTCAGCCGACCGTATGCTTCACTTGTAACAACCCGAATCAGCTAATGACATCCCTCCGTAAGCATACGCTTACGCATACGCATTCGACGTCCGCTTGATCACCGGTAAAACGTCCGGAGGACCTTGCATGGCCACGTACCCAGACGTGCCGACAGACAGTGCGGAAATACGGACCAGCGTTCAAACGTGCGCTGCAACTGCCGGAGAAGCCGCGGGACGTGCGCAGCCAGCGGTGTTCGTCGTGTGTCTGGCGCAAAGACGTTCACAACAGAGCGATAAACAGATGGATCCGTGCGACGGCGGCGGCGACGGTGGCGCACTGAGGGAAGAGATCAATTCCGTTCGCGAACCGCTTTGAACTCATTTTCCGATCGGAGGCGATCATTGGCAGCGCTTCCCCTGGCTTGCTCCATTGATTGTGACGGAGGACAAAAAACGACGGCAAGTGAGCATGCAGAACTTCGTCGGTTGGCTGAGGGAACATCTCCGTTCCTTGTGAATAATTTGCTCAATCACGATTCCGGATGAATCACAAATCTCGTATCGACTTGTCTTTGTCAATCAGCGCTTTCGTTGAACCGCGAGGCCGTTCCGGAACTTTCATTGTCAGATAAGAGGTTCTCATTCTTCGCGGGCAGCTCTTCGGAAATTGACCGAACCAGCTCTGGAACACCTATGATTCAATCCCAGCCCAATCAAAAATCTGGCGCAGATCCGAAGGTTCTTGGTAGACTAGAGCCCAGTACGACGATAAAGCTCCCGAGACGACCACAAGCAGACTAGGAGGCGTTCCTCAGCCAGATTTTTTTCCTCCAGTCCGACCATGCTTGTCGGCCTTGACCCTGACAGGGCCTAGGAAACGGAGGAAATTGGCATTGCAGAGCATCTACCGCAAATCCCGTGGAATCGATGGCACGATGATTTCGATGCCGCATTTCTCTTCCTCCTCCTCCTCCTCCTATGTTCCGTCTCGAGTAAACTCCTGCCGCCGCGCGCGTGTTCTCCTGCCGAAGTGAGCGTGAGTCCGAGTTCCTGACGAATCCGCTGACCGGATTTCGAGCGCTGGTAGGAGAATCCAAAAGGGATGGATGCGGCACTCGCAACAACTTCCACACCTTGCCGGCACCAGCTGCTCCTCCCTGGGAAAGTGCGCAGATGTAGGGGGGGGGAGGGGGGACCAGCTGCTGGAATTCGCCTGACATTAACCGCTCAAAGATGGTTGCGAATCGAAAACTGTTTTCGCGTACGTCTGCCACTTCGTCACCTTGCACACCATCTTACAGTGAGGGAGAGCGATGATTGAATGCCGATTTCAGACGGCCGGCGCGGCGCACCGGAAGCACTCCACGGGAGGGGAACTTTCAATTGGAGAACCGAAGCTCGGTGGCAGGAGTTGAAGAAGTGAGCGGCCCCATCGAGAACGCGGGATTTCTCGGTGACGAGTCAGCCGAGTAGGGATCCGAGGAGCATTCGTCAACAGTGTGAACGATGATCACGCGAAAAGAGGTCTACGACGACGACGACGGGCGGCGTTTGTTTGCGAGTTTGTGTAGACTCGCGTGACGACTGCCGCGCTGCGTCGCATAATAGGGACACTGTACGATTTCGAGCAAACAGAAACAGAAAGCAACATTATACGCCAGCGGCGAAGATCAACGTCCGATGCGGCGACAGCAGGGAACGTAGGCTGCAGCGGCTGTATATTCCGCGGACCCGCTATCTGTAGCTGAATTCTTCGCTAGCAGCTGTTAGGGCACTTTATTGGAGGCTGCCGTTGGAGGAGTCCTACATCCAACAGGAGACGATGTTGACTTGACCCGACGAACGGCCACTCTTGCTAACTCAGAGGGCCCGAACTCGTTTTTGTCTCAGCAATCAACTCCGACCTTCAGGCTCCATTTGTTCGGGACCCGGAATCACTTGAGTCGCTTGAGTCTCCGTGACCTCCGGGTTGATTGTTTTCCAGGACGACCTGGATAATCTTCGCTCGAACGAAACCAAATGCCTTGACACCGTACGCCCATCGCGTTCGGCCTCCCTCTTCGTGCAATTCGAAGCACTCAGCAGCTTTTAGGGAGCTCTCTCTCAATCCTGGAGAAAGTCGGTCTTCCACATCAAAAGTTGGAACCGACCTGAATTAGGGAGAGTTCCCGGAGAGGAACATCTCTCAAATATCTGGAGCCTCTTAGACCAAACTGGGCTTCGGTCGGTTGGCTGGCTGGTTGGAGTGCCACTCAGCACAGGAGCGCGCAGGAAGGGAATGAGCGGCCGAAATTCTTTGTGAGAGCTTCTGCAGCTACGAACGCTCAGAGGAAAAACAGCGAGCGCTCGAACATCAGAAGTGGTAGTGCGAAGTTTTCCTGAACTCAACGTTCACGAGCCCCTTGACGATTCCGCGGGGTCGTAGTTGAGCTTCAGAGCTTGGGCTCAAATGTTCGCACTGGGCGTGAGGACTACAGCTCGCTCGACATTTTGTTCCAGTTCGACGACCGGAGTCATGCAAATCCGAGGTTTGGAAACCGGTTTCGGCTCCATCCATTTTCCAGGATCCCGTATTCGTGAGAGAAAACCCCAATTTTTGTAGAGTTTTCCCCCAGTTCTCGGACTACATGTCGAAAAATTCGCATACAGCTCATCAATCTCCGATACCCCGTGGAATAATCTGGTCGAGGGAAGTCGCTCCTAAACGGTCGTCGGATTTCGGCGATTTATCATCCAGAAGCCGACACCAGGTAACGCTATATGTATGCTCGAATGTGATTAACTGAAAGGTTTTCAATCACATGATGGAGCGGTCGTCGCCTGATTCTTTCTTCGCCTTCCTCGACTTTCGACACATCACCAGCTCGGACGGACGGACGTACAGAATGATAGATGGATGGATGGATGAATTGATCGATCGCTCGAAAAACGCGAGTTAGTCTTTACGCGTGCAATCAAGCAGTAGACGAAGCTGGCCTGACGGAATACTTACTTGATGAAACGACGGTGGTTCTTCGAGGTCTGGACTTGGCATCTGATATTGCTGGTAGAACTGACGGGCCGAGGACAGATGGGGCCGGGTCGATGGACCCGGGTCCTGTGGCTCGAAATCTGGCGCTCGTCGAGGAGCAGCGGCACCACCTTCCATGTCGTCGTCCCCCACTTCTCCTCCTTCACGAAGGAAGTGGCGCACGCTCAGGCCATCACGACTTCACTTGTTGGGGAGCACAACTTTCGTTCAGTGAACGCTCTCGTCCCATTTCGCCGCCCCGACAGCAACGTCACCTCCTCAACCGTATCCTGCACAGCGATCTAAGCACACCAAACTAAATCCAGGACACAGACAAACTCCACAAAATTCGCGGTAGAACTTCACTCCACGACTTCTGATCGGTCCTGAGGGTCACAATCTTCAAGCATCCATTCGATAGGGAACGGTGGCGGTGGTGTTGCTGTCGGTGGCGATGGTGGAGGCTGCGGTCGTCATTGTCGTCGTCATCATCATCATCATCACCGCCATCGTAATCGACAATGAGTGGTCGTTCATCCGATCCGATGATCTCGTCGCGAGAACTGTGGCACGCACGGCACACTGAGTACCACACTGCGAAGGTGTTCCGAAATTTGGCGAAAGATCCAAACAGAAAAGTGACCGCCAACCTGTGAGCCCACCGAACAACCCACCACCAGCCTACCAACCCGCCTTTCGCGGGGGAGGAAGGGGGAGGGGGTGGATTGTGGGCCAAGACTTTGGCCTATGTCGCTGCCACTACTGGTGTTGCTGCTACTGTTGCTTCAAATGCTGCTACTTGTTGCTCGGTGGCCCTGGAACTCCTGAGAGTGAACAAGCACTGGTGGAGAACGAGTCAGAGTTTGTATCGATCACATCCGATTGGCATTTTCCGAAAATGACGTCAATCACAAAAACAACGACGACGACGAACTGTTGCCCGCCAGAAACCAGAGGCAAGCGCTGTATTGGTGGTAAGCAACGATGCACAAGTTCCCGCCACACAGAGCGGCGGCCGGGTTCTCTCCCTTTGACGGCTATACTCCGAACTGAACTCGCGGGCCCTAAGCGTACGAGGGCCCTCAGAGGAGGAGCCCTTGCGTTGCGCCCTCTGCCGGTTTCCCCCTAAGCCTCAAACGGCCAGGTATGTCGACTCTAACGCCACACCAGCGGCATCGGCGGCAGCAGCAAGGCACGAGAGATCAAGAGAAGGCGCAAGGCCTCTGCAAGGACACCTGGCCACTCTTCCAGCGAGCCGTCGACTCTTTCCCTTGCTGTTTTCCACTTCCAGAGGCCACACATCGCTGCTACGGCTAACAGCAACGGTGCAACCACCGTTTCCCTGGTTCCGTTTTTTCGGCGAGTGACGTTCGTCGCGGTTCCCTCGGAGTTCATACGAAGTCTCCATGAGTCGAGGGAGAAGGGGAAATCAAATTAGGTCTGATGCAACTCCTAAACATTTGAATAGAAACGCAGCTCCGAGACTCGCTCGGAACGGAGATGTCATTGTTCCAAACTTTCAAGGACCCAGGCTACAGGAGCTCATAGTATGTAGTCGAGGCTGAAGTTTCGCTGCAGAGAAACATTCGGAACAGCTCTATCGGCCGCAGATCTTGAGCGATTCCGCGGGAATGAGCCCCGGAGCGCGAATATTGAGCGGCGCTGTCAAGTCTCGGCAAGTGTTCGATGGGGCGGGCCGTATGGTATACGATCCCTGTTGAATTCAAGTTCATGTTGTAGGTAAGATTCCATTTCAAGTACGACTGAAAACTCCTGAAAAGAACAAAGTCAGAGGCAAACCTCGAACAGTCATCATTGGCGAGAAGTTTCTCATATCCGAAACGAGCGAACGACACAGGTAGATGGAGGATCTGAGTTTCTTGAGATTGTGCCCTAGCGCCGACTTCCCCAATATTCGGTTGGTTACCTTTCCTAGGATTCAGAAACTTGGGAATATCGCGGTCAGTTGCTGAGCGCGTTTCTGATGCGCGAAGGGAATGCTTCTGGGACCGTAGGAGAAACTCGAAAATCTAAGCTTAACCGACAAGTTCTCCGGAACAAGCCGCTGGAAATCGGAAGTAGATCTGGCAAAGTGCATCGGTTCATGAGGACCTTAGAGAAGTAAGAGTGCTCCGCGAGCTTTATCGTCTCGAAATCTACGGGACTCGTGGTGATGGTGGCGCTTCTCGGATTTTCTCAATGAACCAACGCTCCCCTGCGACTTATGGTTGCGTCGTCGATGATGATGGTTGCAGCCCACATCCGTTCTACGTCTCTATCAATTACCGTAAAGCGGATTACGTTCGAACAGGCGCTTCTCTCACGAGATAAGGAACCTCGGCAGAGTAAACGCTAGATATGATTGCGTTGTCGATCCAACCGAGAGTTGCCCCATCTAGGGGTCAGACGCAACGTGTGCGACTACTTCGACGAAATTCGATAGGACGACCGCGTGGATCGTTCGGGTCAATCATCCTGAAGGTGGATCTATGGATTTCGCGAGATCAGTAACCGCGGTCACAAACGTACCTATTTAGGTTATCATCGATAGCGTCGAGCTGAATTCAGGGAGTGTCGACGTCGGCCTCAGCAGGAGGAGTTTTAATCTGTTCGAGAGAATAAATTACTTCCAACCATGAGATCAACGAGCCTCGTGCGGCCCTCCACAAAACGCTCCCCAGAAGTCCCCCTCGAAAACCCCTCTAAGCTTTCGGCATACTGTCGCCTCTCCGCTTCCATCCACACTCCCTGCTAACCCCCCACTCCCCTCCCCCAGCTGTCTCCCCACTGCGTTGTCCTCCATTCCCCCGAGATACTGTGCCTGAAGGCTGCCTCAGCTTCTATCACAGCTTGTCATTTATCACTGGAGTTGCCTGTCCTGTGAGGTATATGCCACGAGTATGACGTGAAAAAGCTCGGAATTTCCCCTGCTGTCGGCGTCAGACAAACGTTGATGACATTGATGGACTGGAAGCCGCTGAAGATTCAAGAGGAGACTCTCCAAGGAGAAGAAGGAGGATACATCAATTCAAAGACGAACAACGAATGGCAACCCCAGATTCCAAACGGAAAGGGAACCCGCCAGGATAACGTGGATGCTTTGTCTGCTTCTACCGTCGCTCCGCTGGATTTGGGTTTGTGTAAACCGAAAGAAGAATGAGCTCCGATTCGCCAGTCGCAGTCTCCCACGTCGAAGGTCGGTCCTTGACTCCTCAGGAATATCTTTCGCATTCCTCGTGACCTCCAACGAGAGCCTTGTCATGGGTTCCTCTTGAATATGATTGCCCGACACGGTCTTCTCCTCCTGCTTCTCGTGTCCCCAGTCATTGCCCCTCGGCCCACCCCCTACGCGTTTCCTTGTTTTCTTTCTTCTCCTCCGGTCAGTGTTTCGTTGGGACAGCTTCAACAAGTGTCCTGACAATGTTTGCCACTTAGGCACGCCTCTTAGCCTTTAGTAGGCACGCCAAAATATCCGAGGACGCTTCCTCCTCTGGTCATTGTTTGAGCGTGGTCTTTTTTGACTACACTTCCGTGGGGGCGCCGTTCGGATTCAATGCACCCACCCACTCGCCCGCTGAAAATTAGACAAAGTGCTCGACGTGTTTAGCTTCGTTTGCAGATCGCTGCATTCGAACCTGCACACGAACGAAGGTCGAAGATTCGGCTGGTTACGATCCTCGTTGCTGACTGCGAGAAAAACTTCCGATTTCATTTTCGACTCACGTGTCCGCCTCTCTTTGCATGAGAGCAAGTTTTCCAAATGCATCGCCGTTTTCGAGCTCTCGAACAGATTGTCGGGTTGGAGTATTCGATGATCATACATTCGCGAATATTGACGATTGGCGATTCAAAGAGGATTTTTCCCCTCAGAGAGAGAGAGAGAGAGAGACTTCCCCCTCAATGGAAGATTCAACTACGCATAACAGTGCGGTCTCCCCATGGTAACACATCGTTGACACAGCTGCAATCATATTCAAAGTCAAATCATAGAGATGACCGGAAACTTCTCTCGCTACATCTCAATTGTCCTACTCGTTCGCTAGGTTCGCTGGCGGATCCGCGGGTTGAGCCTCTAGGACGGAAGGTTGTGATGTGAACGAAGTCGGTCGAGTTTCGCTTCGTGGCAGCGTTCGTTCGACGAAAGCTTTGTTGGCCACAGGGCTTTGATGAGAACGTTCCAGTCCTGAGCAGAGTTCAGCAGATCCATCGCCCACTGGACCTTTTCAAAAGCACGGTCGATGAAGGCTGACGTAAGCTTGTATTATACACTGCTGTGAGGCGTACGTGCATTGGAGACGATCCTGATGATGATGATGACCCGACAACAGATAGGCACCGCCAGCTCTAATCTCGCTACCCGGAGGCATCAAAGCACATAGGAGCGTCGAATAACTCGTCCCGCTGGGTCAGCCTGTGCTGGTCAGGAAATCCCGATATCTCGACCCTATACGCAACAGGTCCGGGCCCAAAGCACAAGGGTGCGGGTGACGCCTGTGACGAAGATTCGAGCCTCCAGCCCGCCCATTCGGATCATGAGGCCTCGAATTTGAATCAAAGACTCCTTCCGACGATTCAGTTTCGGGATGGACGATTACAAAATTGCGCTTGCTCAGTTTCTCTTAGTTTCAGAAGGAACTTCTCACAAAGTTCACTTCGCCGGAGGACAGAGTCCATTCGGAACTAATGTTAGTCACCATTCTCCGAGTCCAAATGGAAATAATAACTAAACTTTTTGGACGCGCTCCCTCGAATGCGAAAGGATGATTCCAATTGCAGGTCGAGAAAAGTCGGAGGAGCTCCCAGGAATGAATCTTTGCCGGGTCAGTGGAGCGTTATTTCAAGATTTTCACTCTTGAAGGAATCAATTGGAGCGGCAACCCTCAAGGAGAGCAACCTCAGTCCTTGGTTCATGCGGCATCCCCCTCACAGCGATCGAGATTCTCTCGAACACGCGATCATCCGGGGAAACCTCCCGAAGTAAAATCTACCATCCTGGTCCCGAACGTCATCGTGAACTGGTTTTCATGCGTTTTAGGACAACATGACGGGAATGTCGACCGGAATCGATCCTGATGTGAGACTTCTGCGATGTGTTTTCCGTTTTCAATTTTCTTCTGTTCCCCGGAGGATGAAATCTATTGCTCACCTCTGACGCGCAAGATCATTTGAAGTATTCTACAGAAAGAGGGAGCGGCTCAATTGTACATCTATCGCATGTTCGGCAGTTCAGGCTTTCTCGTTCGTCAGAGAACGATGGATGCGTTCTGGCGAAGCATCGAAAGGCGTCTCCTTTTCGATTTCTGGAGGAGTTATACTGTTCTTCTCCGGAGAATTCCTTCCACGGAGGCCATACAAACCTGAACCGTATCCTGGATACCATTCCCTGGCTGCTCGTCCGAAACGAAGCCTGAATTCACTTTCCGATTCTGTTTCTGGGGACCGCCCAGAAAACATCTTTACGCTTGAACTCAGCTACCGCAAAAGTTCGAGAACAGACCGCTTCTCTACTGAACTGAGAGCTCTTTATCATTGAAACCCCGAACTGTTATAGGTTCGTAATCATCGACACTTCGAAACGGTTCTCTCCTTCCGGTCCGTTTATCGTAATACAAATCATCCCGCGGACGGAATCTCCAATCTGATACATGATTCATGATATTGGCTTTTGTCACTCCAACTTCCTTGGCTCGACCGTGACGTTGATCATCGAAAATCATCAATGGGAATAAAACTCGGTTGCGTCTGAAGCGTTTAAGATTTTGCTCGAATAGGAACAGAGCTTGAGCTCGATTTGAGCGGTGCAGGTCACGCTCCACAGGGTAAGATGGAGGCTCGGCTGAAAATTCAAATGGAAGGCGTAGATTTCGAGCGCGCCCGCTCGCCGCATGTGTCCCGCGATTCATCCGCCATTCGCCGGGCGGACGCCTTCAATCGATCGCAGGTTTTTCCTCCGTGCCGCTTGAAGTTCGAAAAGAACTTAGCGAACGTGGACTTGTCATGTCGCATGCATCTTCTAGAAATGCAACAGGTCAAAGTGAGCGCTTCCGTAGACGCCGACGACGAAAAATAGACAGCCCATGGTGAGCCTTTCTCGGGTTACGCGGATCGAGCAGAGTTCCGCGGTGAGGTCGAAGCTCGACGTGAATACCATCAGCGAATCGAGTTCTTGAGGTGATGTCTCCTGATACACGAGGGGACGAGATCTCAGTTCTCGGCCAAGATTTTTCACCCCTCGGCACGCGTCGGTGAGTCGGGCCGCCTGTCCTAAAGGTATAATTAGGAGCGCACCCCAGACCAGGGTTGAAATCGTCGCTACGAGCAGCCGGAAGAAGTTGTCCGAGTCGATCGACTGCACAAAGCCGACCTGAAACATAGAACGTTGTCGTCGTGGACCACAGCATCATCATTGGATGAATAATCTCCAAATCACGAACGAATTACATGCTCGTGGTGAACTCTGATAACTGATTCAAAATTCACCGGCCACTCCTCGTATTGCGACGGTTCAGCGACCATTGCCGTGTTCTGCGTTGAGTATTTTTCGCGGGAAGAAGCATTTCCCTCGGAAAATCGCCCAAAACCTTGATCGGTAGATCTTTGGGCGATTCCCGGGAAAGTTGGCTCATCATGGAAGCAAGGCGAACGTGGAGACGGGAATCGTACGTGCGGCAAGCACTCACCATGGAGGCCACGGTCCGTATGAGTAGCCAGATTGTCTGTAGGAAGACGGCGGTGGATTGGAGTCCGTTCACCTGACGTATCGTGCATGTGGCTTCGCAGACTCCTTTGTAGAAAGCTAATAACGAGATTTTCCCATCTCTGACCAGCTGCTGTAGGTTCTGCACGTAAACCAAAGCCAATTGACAGTGTATTGTGTATGCGGCCGCAACACTCATCGAAACCACGTCGTGCGTGAACAGTCCTGCAATAATATGACATGCGATCAGATAACAGAGAAGAATCTTCCCTTGCGCGAAGTATATCGCTTGAATGATTCGGTTCTCCGTTCCCGCGTGAAACGCTAAATGGATTGCAACATGGGGTGATGGATGCACAGCTTCGAGAATGGGCGCCGGGGTCCCGGGATCGCGAATTTTGCGCACAGAACATCCGAGAGTACCAGGGGTTTGGAGAGACGGCGATACGAGCACCCATGACTTCCTCAAAATACATGCGGGACTGTACAGCCCGAACTGATCTATAGGTTCGAGGGTCAAGTGCCATCGTCAAAAACGGGCATCGCGTGAACCAAGGAGATATCAGATACTTTGCTTCGGCGGAGCTTCTTTCAGGCTTATATATGACGCGCATTATTCATGGAACGAACATCGCAATTTGAGAATTCGGCGTCGTCGCTCGCAGACGCCAACCGTGGATTGATCACCGATTCGGCTCCAACTGTACCTACGAAACGCTGGTTCGTCGGAGCTGATATTGGGCTCTTCTTCGGATGACGTTGAAAGAAGGAAGATCGAACCAACCAGCGTGCACGTTGGATTTTCCTAAAACCGACTCATGAATGTTTGGGTATCACGTTAAACCCAGATACCGAGAGCAAAACTTCCCGACTCTGTGAGGAAAACTTCATTCTCAGTCAGTCGCGAAGCGCAGGGTGAATCATTGAACAGCTGGAGGTCTCAGGATCTGAATCAAGATCGCTCGTCTGCTAATGAGCCAGATGAGATTGAAAAAGCATCGCGATCTTCTCAATCGCAGCAAGATCAAATTCTCTTGGGAACACGACTAGAATGGTGTGAGGTTTGCTCGCGCCACTGGGATATGGGATCGCGGGTTAAAAAAGGGTCCCGTTACAATGAGCTCCACTGCACGTATTTCTCATATCGAACAAGATTCGGCGGGCCCGCAACTTTGTGGAGACAAGCTGTAACTCCAGTGAAATTAAAACATGATTAAAACATGTGATGACATCACATGGTGAACCGCGAGCGAACTACTCTACGGATTGAATCGCAGATTGTGATCGGAAATTACCAATCATCCGAATCTGGCCTTGCGATCGACTCGGTCCACCCTTCTCCTGGGTTGATCCATGATGTGTCGTACGTATACGCCAATCAGAAGGTATCGCTTTCATTTACTCGGACTTGTCTTCGTCCATCGAGTTCTTCTCATGGTCTCGAGCACAGAATGTCCCGCTTTCATAAAGAAGAGCATGCCCCCGTGCATGGAACCATCACTAATCCGTGGCCCAGAGAATCAGAGTGAATCGTGCGGAAGAATCAAGAAGTGATGTAAAGTAAGTCGGTCAAAGTGAGCGAATCGAGTGCTCAACGTCATTGATCTCCTGCCAACTTCGTATGTGGGATATTGAGGCCACTGACCACCTCGTGCTCATGTTTCAGGTTCGAGAAAGTCGAGGAAGTTCTTTCGACAGTATACATTGACATACAAATTATTGAGGGTCGAATTCTGGAAAGTACCACTCAATTCTAGGGTCACCGGGCTGAAAACTGAGAATCGATCCCGTCAGTTTTTTTTCCAACCCGGTTCTCTTTTCTCTCTTCACGGCAGTATCTGCGCCGCTTGGAAAAACACGAAAACCGCGGTCGGGCGAAAATGACCGCATTTGTCCTTTGACACTGAACTTCATTTCTATTTTCGGGTGGCTCCAAGCCAAAATAGAGTACCGGTGTTTTGTTGGTGAGCGCTGCTCGAGTGAATTGCTCCAGTTTTGTCTTCGTTGTCTGGCGGGAGTTTTTTTTTGGCAGAAGGTGGTTTCTGGATGCTTCTGTTGTTGCCGTGTGTTTGTTCGCTTCTCTGTCGCGTTCACTATGGTGGCCAGCGGTAGGGTTGGGCTTCTCAAGAAGCTTTTTTCCCCTTCGAGTCGTTACCGACTGAGCGAGTGGGGGGCTATAAAATGAACGCACATTCCGGACAGAAACAGCAAGTGCCCCGACCATTGGAGAAAACATGAGAGCTTGTTTCATATTCGCCGCAGTTGTGGCTTGTGCAGCCTTCTCTATGGCCAGCCACTACGGGCATTACGGAAGATACGGTGGAGGCGGTGGCGGAGGAGGAGGAGGCGGAGGAGGCGGCGGTGGCGGCGGCTACGGTCACCGAGGATACGGTCATCGAGGGTACGGCTACGGTGGAATGGGCGGCGGAGGAGGAGGAGGAGGTGGCGGAGGAGGTGGAGGTGGAGGCGGCTACGGTCACCGAGGCTACGGCTACGGAGGCTACGGTGGAAACGGCGGCGGTGGTGGAGGAGGAGGAGGTGGTGGTGGTGGAGGCGGCGGAGGTGGATACGGACACCGGGGATACGGCCATCGAGGATACGGAGGATACGGCGGCAGTGGAGGAGGAGGCGGAGGAGGTGGCGGCGGCGGCGGAGGATACGGTCATCGAGGCTACGGAGGATACGGCGGCAGTGGAGGAGGAGGCGGAGGAGGTGGCGGCGGCGGCGGCGGCGGAGGATACGGTCATCGAGGCTACGGCTATTACTAGAGCATTTCTCTACACAGTTTCCACTCGAGTTCGACATCACGCAACTAGTCAACATCATCACGGTCTGAATAAACAAATTCTTGACTCTTTTGAAACCGACGTTCCCTTCATTGTTTCATTCAGATACTCTCATCGTATCTGTGTTTACGGCTTAGCTGCTGCTGAGGTCTTCATGAATCGTTGTTGATGCTAAGAATCGGTAACAATACAGACAGAGCTGGTATTTCGTTTTTACCTCCCACAAGCGAGGCAATCTAAAACACGCCCTCGTTTCCGCCCCCTAGGGGCGCTCCGGGGAAGACTACCTCAGATCGAGAAAACTTGAGATACTGGAGATGCAAAGTTTCTGGTCCCACCTCCGGGAAATGGGTATTCCTCACTAATATCTTCCGGAAAAACGCACTTTTCGTCGATGGGACCAAAAATATTTTTTTTCCTCTCAACATCGCCAGATTTCCCGATCTGAAGTAGTTTCGGGGAGCTCTAACAGAGAAAGAGCTGGAACGACGTTCTTGAGCGCCGGGTTTCGGTGATCAGGGGATTCCTCGGGATCCTGGTATGCTTGGGTATGTGAAATCGAAATGCCGGGTAGGTCTGCATTTAAACAAAATGCATTTCTCCTTTAGTGGGCCTGTTCCCAGGGCGAAACGCAAAAGCATGCTCGAGCCACCACCGGTATAGGTGTTCCGAGAATTCTTCCTCAATCCCGAATGCAGCTGTGTACGTGTTACGCGTCGTACGTAGTAGTTCAGGCGCTCGTCGACGGCCGAAACGAAACATCCCAACATCCAACTCCAATGCCAGACTTCTCCGGTTGCAACGACACTGCGATTGCCTCGCTGCGGCATCTGAGCAGGCCGGCTCTGAGAGCTGAGGAAGCAAACGTCCTGAACAGCACTTGCCAAGTGATCTATTCAGAGTCGTTACAGGTTAGGAAGAGGATCGCAATGCGTTGGATATTCCACCAGTCGCAGTTCGCTCCGTGAGCAAAAACTAAACGTCACGAGAGTAGACACGAGGTTTTGTGCTTGTCTGCCTAACCCGAGAGGGTTCCGAACGGCCAATCTACGGAAATTTCGGATAACCACATCATTCTGAGGCTTCGAATGGCTTTGCCTTATTCGAGAAGACGGATCGGTGTGAGTGACCCGGAATACTCGGTCATCAGAACGATAAGTCACAATGGTATAGCATACTGGTACTGAGCCGGGCACCGGTTAGTCCACGGTTCGAGGATACAGAACATCAAGCAGCCGCCGCAGTGATCAACTACGACTCATCGGGGAAATTGAAAAACTTTGAGTCCCATTTGGACCTTATGACGGACGGAACATCTCGTGAGAGACACCCGCAGAGAAGAATCGATCGAGATCGATTCATCCGTGTGAAGGGACGAAGGTCTGAGTGAGTGAGTTCCCAACGTTCGAAGCTTCGACGAGCGGCCTTGAGAAGAAAAACCGTCTGGTGAAATAAAATATGGGGCTCCGAATGTGTCCGCCGCGGCGATTCGGCACTAATTTTTGTACGTGATCTCAATCGAACAACTCCGTTTCGCGAAGGTTCTCTCTTGAGCTCGCCGCTGTCTACCGCCGTATAAGTCGATCAAGAGACTTCAAGGTTATGCCGCAACGTCGACATCGTGGATCAGTTTTTCGTCGAAGGCTAATCTCGTCCGCGCAGTCATTCCATTTACGATGTTACGCCTCAAAGCTTTGGAAAACGAGAGCCGTCGCCAAGAGTAGGTATGTTGATGGTGATGGGGCTACAACGCGGTGAGCTAGGCGAGGAATCGAACTCGTGCACGCAATGATTTCGGAAAGGTTCCGAGAGAAATAGGAAGGAGCCGAATGACGAAGTAGAAAACTTCTACCACGACGCCTATCGAGCAGCTCTCGTGCCTCGAGAGCAGAACTCACCCAGCACGAGACTCGCAAGGACGGGGTAGTCGTCTATGGTGCAGTTGATCCTCCTATTTTTGAGCCGATAGAACAAGTTTACGACATTTCCGGCAATCGCCAATAGGATCCACAACATCCCCACGATGTACACAGCTCGCAGACGTTCCTGGATCTTCCGTCGGGCGATCTGCCATACAGACGTTGTTTGAAGGAAGACCTGAAAAACAATACCGTTCGTCGCAGCGGCGTTTGACATGACTTGAACCAAGAGAGCTGGCTAGATAGTGAGCCCACACAGAGAGCCTTGTCGGCCCGAGGAGGAAAAGAAAAACATTCAGATGTTCCAGCTCCATTTCACTCAATCTAATTGAAGTGCGGTCACTCGCTAACTCGCTGTGGTGGCCATTTTGGCTGACGCAGGCAACTCAAAGCTATTCGGTCGAATGTAATTTACTTGAAACACTAGAACCATCGCAATAAAACCGTTGACGTCGGTGAAACTTCAAGCCATCATGTTTTCTCCTCCCGGCAGACGGTTCACTCGTGGCTCTACAAGTCTTTTGGTTTCACTGGTTGACCTCTTCGAGCTGCAGTTCCCAATCTTTCTTCTTAACAGTTTCTACCCCACCCGTTATTTTTTGGATATAAGATTTCAATACAAGAGCCATAAGCTGTTTAGCTCACCCAGTCTGATCGGAACACCGAACTTCTGCAAAGTTCTTGTTCTCGGACTGTATGTATGTATACGGAGAACTCGATCCTCTCTCAATTGGATGGAGCCTTTTCGCAAATTATCTTCGCCCAAAGGTTTCTTCCTCCCGAACGTCAAACAGATGACATTCGATCGTCCAAGATTTCAAGCTATCTTGACGCCTGGTCATCGTCGACCGCTTTCGACAAGAGTTTAGTTAGGCTGAAATTTCGGGGAAGCTCACATGTCAGGCATCTAAGCGGAAACGGGAACGATTGGGTAGGGATCCGAAACTTCGAATGCTCCGGAAGCAAATATATTGAACACGTATGGCTGAATCACGGCCCCAAAACATGACCCTCGAGCTCGCAGAGCGCAGGAAGCCGCTGCTCTGAAGCTTTACGGAGCTACCGTCCCAACGCCTGAGTCGGGTTCTCCCTTTATCGTCGTCGAATATCCAATCACGAGGTTTAATCCCACATTTACCATGGATATCGCTCCGCTATATCAGAAAAGATTTCGTGCGCGAGGTGTCCTCTTGTTGATTTCCCCTGCCCATGGAATATCTCTCTACCAGATCCTCTCGAACCTAGAATCATTTTTATAGGCGAGGTTCTCTTGAAAACCTTGGGATCAGTCTTCTTCCCACTCGTTCACCGCGCCCCAGCCTCTATTCCGATCCTTCCAGAGGTTCTGTTCGGCCAGAAATTTTCTTCGGCCGAATACCAGACGCTCTGATATTTCTCTTCCTGCTGTCTCGAGGTCATCGTGTCTACCGCACATTTTTCTGCGACGGACGAGCGTTAGGATATTCCATTCCCGCTCATTGGTGAATTCGAAAGGCTTCCCGCGATTTTCTTCTACGCCCCCTCCGGAACCGACTCCCGAAAGCAACCTCGTCAGAGAGCTTCTTCGATTTGCCGTGTTCCAAGCCGGAACTGGAGAGTAACTCAGCGCTGCGTAGTCTATGAGCAGAGCTCTCATGGCGCAAGCCGAAACTCGTCTGCTCGAAGATGTCTCACTCGCGAGCGAAGCGTATAAGCTAGCTGTGGGCTCAAGATGGTGGTATAGGACTGCGGTATAAAGAAGGAGTTTAAAGGATACTGCGGCACGCAAAATGGCTCTCTATAAAAGTCTTCGTGTCGCTGTAACCGCTTGTTCAGAGACCACTGAATCCACTCAATGCCTGCTCGTTCAGGAGCTCAGTACCTCGTTGAATTCGACACTGTTGGGAATTCGGAAATGATCGGTGGGTGCTGCCTTGAAGACTTGCAGTTGGTGGCGCTCAGCGCTCACAATCCGGACGGCGAGTTCTATCTCTCGCGGAGTTACCGATGTCCGGGAAGGAATGTGGAGTCGACCTGAGGATCTCTCAGCTTGAGCCACAAGTCGGACGGTGAGTCAGTGTTAGTTCTGACTGATAAACAAGGCTCTCAGGAGTTGCACATCCAGGAGATAGTTTCCCCATTCTGCGAGCTACATCGAGGTCGCACGATGACCGCAGGATATGGGTGTCATTTCCACGCATCGTCGACGACGGCGGCAAGATACACGCCCGAGAAATAGCATCGCATGTGTCCGTTTGTGTAATAGCCTGTGATATATACACGCCATCTGACCGGGAGAGTATCGAGAGGGGAACGGAACGACGAGGACGCATCCTCGACGAGAGCTCGACGGATAGTTCAAGACCACAGCGCCCGCTGGTTGCATCCGCACGGAGAAGAGGAGATCGGGGGGTTCGCGAAGGATAAAGGGAAGAAAGTGGTGGAACGGAGCTGGTCTAGCGTCAGGAACAAACATTACGGAGTTGGGAATTAATAAAACACTCACCCTCTCGACAAGAGCGGGGAACTCTTCACTGTCCTGGCTCCTCATCTGGAAGAGCATCGCCACGTAAGCTGCCGTGTGGAGCACTCCTGGTAGGATATAAACCGAGAACACGTACAATGAGCAGCCTCCAGGCTGTGCGCTGTATGGTTTACCATGAAATCCGTAGCACCTACAAAAATCAACAGAGATCGTTGAGCATCTCATGCCTACCTCTCGAAACACAGAGTTTCTTCTAAATTGTTCGAGATAATTAGGCTGATGGGAATTTTTTTGTCCCTTCCCAGCAAGTTTCGGAGCATGTGGACCCTGCTTCAAAATTCCTGATTCTCGGGTCCCTCTCTATTTTTGTCGGGAAATTCTTTGCAATGAAACTTGTCAGAACCACAAACTCATTAGAAATCGGCCGCGGGATCAACTGAGACATCTCGCCTTCAGGGAACTATGGCTACTTATATCGAATCTTACGGGAGCTATTCCTCGCGGCTCGCCAAATTCCCTCAGAGTCGGCTGCGAATGGTCTCTCGAGAGCCGAAAAAGGAGGTTCGCGCCCTGGAAGGCTTCCAATATCAGTCGACGCCCTCAGACGGCAATCTGTTCAAGATCCAACAAGGCGTAAACTTCGAATACTGTCCGCGCAATCGACTTTGAAGATGTCGCGCTCAAATATTTGTCCAACGGAATCGCCCTCTGAATGTCGTGATCATTGCCGACATTGAGAAGCGCCAATTCAGATAAGCAAGGCGAATCGCCGGCATGGACCAGCACCGGAACTCGATCCGATCGACGAACGGCTTTCAAGGATTCGCCCCTCTGCTAGACGATCTGATCGTAATTTGTTCTCTTTCAACTGGAGGCACATCGGCATCGTTGAACAGGACATTATTGGCAAGCTGTTTCGAGGCGGTCCGTTGTCTCGCCCAGTGTTGGGCTTGGTTGTTCTCTTCGGAACGAGAAAAGCGCTAAATTATTGATGTGTCCCCAGACGACGGCGCCGGCGTTACTCGCTGAGCGCGGTCCACTGAATGAAAGCTGACTGCTTATCCTGCAACAGGCAGCCCAGCCAGCGGCGAAGTATCGTTGCTATTAGTCTTCTCGTTTATCAAACAATACCTAGGGCCGCCACCACCGCTGTCGACCTCTTCTTCGTTCTGCTTTAACATCTGACCCAACAAGCGCGTTCGGGGAGGACTATGCCAGTCATTACAGCTCTCGGCGACCATGCTTCTCTCCTTCCTTTCCCGTTCGTTATCCTTCCCCCTCTGTCCCGCTGAACCTTGACTCGTTCTCGATCCGTTGGTATCAAGTCAGAGTTCAACATCTACTTTCCAACGATCGCAATTCGTGTTGATGCCGACATTCCGATGGGATACAGCGGATCCTGCTCAATGGGACCACGGGTTGATGGGACCTCAGTGGCTCATTGGGACTAGAATTTGAAATTTTGACCAACAGCCCCATCGGAGCAGACTGCCCCAATATCGATGTGGACGGATCGAGTGGAATGCGCCACATGACGAGTCTCAAGAAACCTAGAAAGTTCTCATACGTCGAGTCATTTCTAGTTCTTCGGACTGGGGCACCGGCCGGAGAGGGGCTGGGCATTGTACCGAATGCTGGAACGAGACGCGGAATTCCTCGTTGTGGGAGGTACCGTTTTAATGAATGTTACCAGATCGTTACTGGCGACGGAGAACTGCGAATGGAGTTAATGAACAGCTCTCGAGCGCTCAGACGCAAGAGCAGTTGGATGTTCGACAACTGCAGGAAAACGAATCGTTCCCGAATACTTTCACATAGCTCCAGGGCGCGGTGCTCGCTTCAGGAGCGATGGAATATTCGCGAGAAGTATGATGAACGCTTTCCCGCTAATTCGGATGCCGAGCTTCTCAGCAAGCAGCCTTCCTGTGCAATTGAGCACGATCTCATTGAAACACACCTTGAGAATGAGGTTCATCGTTGCGAGCGTCAGAGGGCGGAAATATTGCGAGGCTGTAGACGAATGATACGAACACAGGCAAGTCTTTGGCTAAATATCTGTCAAGTATACCGATCAAGAGCCTCGTTAAAATGTCTTGTGAAAAGCCGTGACAGCGAGACGCTCAAAATATCAGAGCAGCGTAGGTGGGGAACTCTGAGCCGATTACGCTCCGAGTTGTCAAGTGAGTAGCTATTTGCTCGTCGGAGCCACGTGAGCCAATAATGGAGCACGCCAGTGTCGGTGATCAACCCCGCACCTGTAGCATTTCGTAACAAAGATCATCACAGTTCATGAATTCAAACGTTGTGACGATTCACGTATTATTGGATTATTCCCGAGAGCTTCGCAGCTTTATCTATTATCTAGGTATTGAACCACTCGACTGCTCACAACTCCGTCTTGTCAGACGCTCTGGTGAAGCTGCACAGCAAATGCCTTAAAGCTTTCAAGCTCACTCATTCTTGTCGTCAAGCAGGCTCTGAGGGTTCGAAAATCGGAGACGCGTTGGCCAGAAATGCATAAACAATCCTATCGCTTCGAGCAGCTCTCTCTTCGCCGTAAAGAAGAGCTCCCGGATGGCTATAAACAATTCGTAATTCGCCGCGACAGGTGTGAATATTCTAGCGATCGATAGAATTCCATGCTCAGTGTGAACTTTCGACGCTCGAGAAAAGAACTACGCTTCGGACAAGACAGGAACAGAAGCCCTTTCCGGACGGAAGAAGAGCAGGAGCCGGCCATTGTTGGCGGGGAAACGCGCGGAGTTTCGGTCGACCCCGTCCTGCCAGAGCCGAACAGGTGGAGTCGAAACGACGCACTGTTTCGTTCTGATGATTGATGGATACGGAATTATGTTCACAAAACGTGAATGGTTGAATGGATGCAAGCATTGTAAATTAACGTGCAAGCCGATTAGCTCCAGCCAGACCTTGTGTTGTCCATGGAGTCCCTCCGGTAGACGGTGATATAGGTGAGAACGTGACCCGCCACGATGAAGATCATCGCTGTTAGCGAATAGAGTACGTTGATCAGCCGGCGCATACAAAGGGCACATGATCCGCCACTAGCGCCGGTTTCGTTCAAAAGCGGTTTCCAGCCCACCGCGGACAGCAGCCGGCCGTAGGATTGTAGAACTCGAGTCCGGCAGAAGCGCAGCACAACCGAAGTGGAGACCTGCAACAAAGCTCGATAATTTGTGTTTCCCGTGGTAGATCTCGTAAGTCATCGACATCTACGCCGTTTTCGAAGTCTCCGAATAGGACGTCGAAATTTCGATGGCGATGACAATCTATCATCGTGGCCTTGAACGACACAACGAAGCAAAATGAAGAGACGATGGAGGGAAGTCGACGTCCACTCACATGATCATACTGCTGAGGAATTTGATGGACAAGGTGCGCGCCATAGCGAATATATGAATTCGACGATGAATGCGTGTACTCCTCCTCGAGTCTCTGTAGGTCGCTGATCTCCCGTCTCAAAGCGGTCGTGGCGATCTCATCGACAACCAAAGGCGGGGTGATGTCCTGAAATTGGATTGAGACTTTGATGGGGACTTCATTTCAATCATGATTTTCTGCTACCCATTCTCTGGGAAATGGCAACGGTTTTTTTGATTGGGAACAGCGGTTGCGGCGTTTGAGACCGCGCTGTGAAAAGTCGACTCCGCCGGGTCGGATCTCGCGTGGACTCTGAGCAGATGTATTTTTCCCGGTCCTGGTGAAATCCAAGCAGCTCCATGTCCTTCGTCCTGTGATGTCTTGGACCCGAGGCCCCTTTCGACTCAAAATAGGATGTTCATTCAACTAAGAAAGTTTTCAGGTGAAGCTCCCTTGGGAAGTGAGGCCCTTTAACGCGAGATCTCAATCACCAAAGGCTGCACAAACTACGGGACCGAGCTTATCATTTCTCCTTTCTATTGCGCATGCCGTTATCCATCACTTGAGCTCTATTCGAGAAGCACGTTTTTCGACTCAAACACCAAACGAAGAAGGTTCGCAGTCACTTTTCACCGCTAAACGATCTGGCCTGGCTCGAGCGCGTCGTTAGCAAGGCCAGCTCGTTTCGATAGGCTTGAACCTCGTTTCGAGCCGTAACGTATTTTCGCCCACTGAAACACGAGTCCATCATAACTTTCAAAACGAAAGTTCGATCTCGAAATCAGATAGGTACTCCTGAAAACCGATTAGAGTCAGCCGCTCCCGTTGATCTCATCCCGTAAACTTTCTCAGGTGCATGATCTCGAGAGCTCGTGGGAGTTTCAAAGTTTGCACGTCGTACACGTCATACTCGAGAAGTCTGAACTGTCTCGAGGTCGGATTTGTCCATCAGATACCGCGAGATTGGGTTGGATCGATCCCAGGTCCAACGAGGCGAGAAATTAGAAACGGAAACATCAATTCCAAAGACGCTTGCTCGAGATTCTATTAGGAATCCAGGAATCATCCCGGGAATCGATTCGCGACCCGACGCGCATTGCTCCATTCCTTCGCATGTTCGCCCACCCGCAGTGTGAATGAGAGGGTCCCGGCTTCGACTGCTCGGGATACTCACATCGGTAGTGTAGGACTGATCGTACTCGTCGTTGACATCTTCCATTTGCCCCAATTCTATGAACTTGACTCTTCGTTGAGCAGGACCCGGCGGGGGACGACTTTTATCTGAGCGAGAGAAAAACAGAATATTTAGAGTTCCCCTCGCCAACTAGCACGTATTCGAAACTCTGGAAGCGGGGGACGATGCTTATCATCGTGGAGCGTTGAATGGCTAGCAAGAAGTGAAGCAATACCCTGACGGCTTCGAGCAAAATCTCAAGATAGGGGCTCTTGATCCACGGGGAAGATAGACAGTGCGAACTTCGTTCAACGTTTTAGCTCTTTTTCCCTCCTCAAGTATCCCTCATTTCGACAGGCGTGTATCACGCAGAATTCTCAAGGCAATCGTTGTCCCCTTGTCTTTTCTCGAAAGCGCCTATCCGATCGAACATCATACCCATCTGCAGTCGATCGAACTTTTCATGAACAGTCACTGTACACTCTCAGCTCAATGTTTGAGATGAGAACGTCCATTTCGTATGGCCGAGAATTGTAACTTCTGCACAACACGATTGGGTTCAAGTTAACATTCAAACAAGGCCCTAGGCGTTGAGGTTTTGCGTGTCTCGCTCGCTGCGGCGGGATGGAACTTCCGACTTAAAGGATCAAACTCTATCGCACTAGGTGTAACTCTCCAGTGCGGGGCCGATCAACTCGAATCCGCATTGGCCTCGCGTCCGCGGGAGATCGAGAGCGTACAGGGTTATCGAAACTAAAAGTCACTCCTAGCTTACATAATTGCTTGCCACACACATCCAGGCAATGTACTTTTTTTGTTTTTGAGTGCTGTCGTTTTCACCGAGCGTTCCCATCACGACTTCGAATCAGCTGTGCATCGGAGAGAGGGAACGTCAAGCCTCTCGAAACGTGTTTGATTGTGGCCCTCACCTGCGAACGTGCGTCATGGCATGAAGCTCTAATGATTTAAACAAGAAATAACGCGGGTTCCATGATCGCCTTGCGTCAGTCCGATTCTTGCGAACGGAAGTCTCAAATTTTTCACGAATACCCGACGGGTCTCTCGAAACCTTGACAAGACGAACATTACCAAACCTGTACGCTATAGTTCTCCTTGATAGTTCTCCGGTGCCCTGTCGCTGTCATTTTTCAAAAAACATGCCAGGACACATCGATCACCGCTCCATTGTGTCACTGCGAGAGTATTGCAAGCGCAGCACACAGGAGGAAATTCCGCGCGCGGAATCCCTAGCTTTTCGATTCACTCGGCGAATGTTCGAAAACGAAACTGCGCCGACCGGTCGGCTCGCCGCCGCCGGCAGACCGTCTCCTCTCGCGATCCGCGCCCGCCGTCGCTGCGTTTCGTGCGGTGATGAAGTCTTTTGTTAGGCTAGAAAGTTTCAGAAAATTATGCATGCAACCAAAGTTGGTCGGTTGACCTCGTTGCGGATGCGTATTTGGCTTCACGAGGGTCCGTGTCTGATGAGGGATGGGGCGAGTGCGCTGGAGAAGGGCTACGAGGAAAAGATCACTTAACAATACCCAGCTCAAGCCTACTCGCCGTCGTCGTTGCCGCGATGGTCATCCAAGCACCGCGCCTACGCCTAGTTCGGGACCAGCTGCTCGGCTGGGCTTCCTGCTCCGGAATCTTTTTCATGAAGTTCGCCCTGCCGCTCCGTGTCCTATCTCTCGTGGTTATCCTTTAGGAGAACGGCGGACAATGCGACGGAAGGAGCGTGAGGTAAGAGAGGACAATTGTCCCAACGGGTCGGATTTTAATGACCCACAGCCACTGGCGAGGCGTGCAAGTTCAGCTGGAGAGAGTCCTTGCCTCACTCAGGTGGGCACAGGCAAAGCTACTCTCTGAGCACGGCGGGATCACTTTCCCGATTCAATCCACCCACTCTGTTGGGGAGATACATGCAACACGAATGCATCAGTCCAAATGGGATCTGTTGCGGGTTGATGAATCGAGGGGTTCATGGATTTGGCATAGGTCCACCGCGACCACGAGCGCTTTGCATGAATCCCGATCGAGGGCGGGTTCTCGAATGTTCGGTTGAATCGAATCGGTGATAATCTATGTATGGAATCGTATCGAGAGCGTAGCAGAATATCGGCCGACGACGTAGCACCGAAGTCCGGAATCGCATCCTTCTAGACTCATCAGCTAGCCAGAGCACTCGGTTACCGAGCAAAGTATACGAAAATCATCAACCCGACAGAAAACTTCCAATGAACGGACATTGCATGAAAGGTTAGGAATATGGTGGGGTGCCGTCCATTCAGAATACACAGGATTTGTGGAATGAGAACGCCCTTTGAGGTATAAAGATACCTGCGGAGCAGTGATTCCATTCTGTGATTCAACTGATTAAAGATTGGAGCACCGGTTACTTCAGAGATGGAGCACCCGTAGGTTCGTGATCGCGATTCCGTCAAAGTCAGTAGATGGTAGTGGTTATCGTCCCCCGAACCCCTGCTGATTAGACATCGACATTATCTCCATGACCGTAACCGATCAAGACTCGTAATACAGTCGTGCGGGTTCCTGAGTTACGTGAAGTTTCACGGTCGTTGCGAACGCTCAGCGAGCGGGTATGGTTCTAGGAGCATTTGCTGTCTATGGGTTGGTATAATGATCCCCAAGCACACACGGCAATGCCGTGAACACCCAGAGGCCTCGGGACCTCCTCTTCATGCGTTCCGGCAGTATTCTTCCGATTCAAACTATTTTTCGGGGAGCCTCGATAGGGCTGGTTCCAGAACTACATCTCCGCTTTATGATGCGTGAACAGCGAGAACTGCATACATTAGATCTTCTGATTCGATAGCTGATGCAAATCTATTCACATTGGGCACATTGCAAACTGGACCTCCAGGTGGGACTTCAGAGTGGTCGACGAGATGACGGTTATTTTGTGGGGGGAGGGGGAGTTCCGAGTCTTGAGATCTCACGCAACTTCTGGAATGTCACATGAAAGGAGCCGCGTGAGGATAGAGGACGGATATTCGTGGTGATCACGCACCAAAGTAAGTGAATGGTCTCGTATACTGCTGGGTCCGATGAGGAACAGTGATTCTACCGGTCAATGAAATCTGCGCTTTGAGTTTCGCAACTGACAGAGAGGTTGGGAGGAAGCCGCCGCATATCCCGACGATCGGGATGCAGGATCAGGGCCGGATCTTCCCACAGGCTAACCTAGGCTATAGCCTAGGGAGGCAAATTTTTTTGGGTGGCCAATTTCGGTGCGAAGGGGCGAATCTGCCGAAGCGTGCGCAAGAAAAAGAAACAAGTTGTCTCACTCTGAGTACTAAACTCTATGTCTCTTAATGCGCACATGGCTGATTCATTTCCAACGGTTTATCATCTCTCGCTTTTGGCGGGTGGCAAACCTTCGGAGTTCTAGCATCCTCTAGCGCTTGCGTGTATCACGTGCGAGAATCGACGAACCTTAGGTCAACCTTCTGTGTGATGTCAAGTTATGGGACACAGAAATCCGTGAGTTGCTTCCCTCGAACGCCTTCAAATCGGTGCGTCTTTCAATCTCAAGTCGGTGGCCGACGGCCGAATGCGCCTCAGCGGGTGTGAGTACAGGAAGCGTGGGGAGACGAAGGAACAGAAAGAACAGGAGGTCCTTGAGAAGACAAAGAATTTGAGAGTTTTTTTTAACTAGAGCACCTTCCGACCCCCGATCGAACGCAGCGAACTTTATACGCCTTCCTAACTTACGTTGACAAATGTCAGAGCGTCTTTGAGCGGAGAAAAATTCTTCTCCCGAAAAAATGGAGGCGGCGATTTTTTCACAGCCTGGAGGCGGAATTTTTTTCTAGCCCAGGGGCAGCGAATTCGTAGATCCGGCCCTGTGCAGGATGCGATTTTGAGGAGGGATCTGAGCTGTTGTTGCAGACGAGCGAAATCGGAAGGGGAGCCACCAGGACCATTCAATATGAAATTGAGCTTTGCGCAATGCGGACTGAGCTCAAGCCGATCGATAGCAGATCAGAAAATACAGTTGCGTGATTGGAGAAAGCTCCTTCATCAGCGCAAACGGAACCCACTTCGACGAAAGCGGAATTGCCGCGCTGCGGCGTCGTCTGCTCCTCTCGAGTTTACACAACAAGGGGAGCAGTGGCTAGACAGCCACACATAAACAACAGTCCAACGGGAGCTCCAAGAAGAAGAGAACACCAACAGCTGAGTGTCGAACTCGTACAACACTAAAGAGCAACATTCGGTTTTAGTTCAGTAGTCCAGATCTTCGAAGTTCGCCCTAGAACGTGTTCGACTCGGTGGAAGTCCGCGTTTTCGTAAGTTTCTTATCTTGGAAGTGATTGTTGCATTCGAAGATACGCAAGAAAAAAGAGATAGAGCGATGGACAACTTCTTGGTATCACGACGAAGAAGTGAAGATATCTTGAAGATGATGAAGACGCCTTTTGAATCCCTAAGAACAAAGAAACCAAGTCACGCAGCAACATTCTATGTAACAGGTTTGTTCCTGACGTCAAACGAAAATTTCTGTTCGACTCATGAGTCATTCCGGTGCGCCTGCGATGCAGTAGCATTGGGCTATGACTCTGATTTTGGTCGAATCACCGATTGTAAATCAGAGAAGTGTGCCCTTGTGATTCTTTGGGTGCTCAAGTTGGGATATGCGATGCTGTGGTTTATTCAGACGCATGATCGTGTTATGTGTTGAGCTTCAGTTCATGAAGAAGGTCTCTCTCGTCCACTCTGCCCGAATCGTGGGTCCTACGAACACGACTCTGTTACAGTGTCAGAGTTTTGAAGTAGCTATGTTTTTCTCCCACAGATACTGTATGCGCCATGATGCCGCGGCGCCATGAGTGTCATCCACTGGACGGGGTCCCGGTGAAGATAACCCTGCGACCGCCCAAAGCAATCACGGTACCTTCACATTTCCTGAAAACCGACCTACCGGCGAGTCTTGAGCAGGATTACGACTTCTCTCTGGAATATCGGGTTCTACAAGACTCTCAGGTTGAGAGGTAAGCTCCGCCGTCGATACCAAAATCATTATTACCACAATCGAATCGACTGCAAACTGGACCTGACCAAATTCCAGAGAATATTCAGCCAGAACGTTCATGGAAATGAATTGCCACTTAGAAAATGGTTGACTTTCTTCAGGGAACGACAGGCTAAGCTCGAGGCGCTCCGGCCAACAACGGCGGCACCAGCACCGGTGCAAGAATTCACAACTCTCACGCCGTCACAACCTTCGAGTTCTGCCAGCCCCGAGGAAAATTCGCCACCTACACCATCTACGAATATCAGTGTAACAGAATTTGAGCCTGAGGCTTTCAGCCCCTTCGACCAAGTTGAACTTCAGACTATAAACGATTTGGAGGAGCTTCACTCGATATTTGGGGGAGTGAAGGTTTCCGAACCCGAGCTCAAAACCAACCAAAAAGTGGAGCCTCACAAGGTCACGAGCGACCTCAGCTCCATGAAGAACTTGTTCGACGGAGAGCAACTGAAAAGAATCGGTAAGTGAGACACCAGAATTGGCTCTAAAACAACGTCTCTATGATCTTATTTTCGAGATGCTGCAAGAGGATCGCATGCCTTCCAATCAGGGCACTGTTTCCTTCGCAGGTCAAGCACATTCCTCGGCTCCATCTGGTTCACCGTATCATTATCAGAACCTCAACGGGGCGCAAGCCACCGTATCCTCAGCGAGTCTTCCACCAGTAGATCCTTTCAAAGACCTTTCGAAAAACCTGCAGACCATGGCGAGGTGGGTGACTTTTTAGCGCTAGGAAGGGGTCTGGTTCTCGGCGAACTCCAGAGAATCTTTCCAATATATTGATCGTTGACGACAGTTTTGGAAAAGTCTTCGCCTTCACAGGGAAATTTCTGCCATGGGATTCCCGGCCCACCGCGTCGCACTCGCCGTCATGGACCTCGGGGACGACAAGGACAAGGTTGTGGATCATCTTTGTTTGATCGAGAAGCTCGTTGATGAAGGATTCGAGGCGTCTGACGTCAGCCAAGCTCTACAGTTCATGTCACACGATTTGACGAAGTCGCGCGAGTTTTTGAAGGGCATGAGTCAGCTCACAGACCTAGGATTTCCGAAAGGCGACATCGCAGTTGCATTGAAACTGCACAATAACGATCGAGACAAAGCTCTGGATGAACTCTTGAAAGGTTAACCGCCGGCTAGACCAGACCCTCACTCGGGTTTTGTATACACTTTGTACACGGGAACGAACAATGGAGCGAATGGTCATCAGATCGATCATAAGGAGGAGAGAAATATATGTTTGGATAAATGCTCGGATGAGTATCTCCTGAGTTTATTTCAATTACAGAGCTTGTGTTATGAATCCGAATTTCATTCTGAAATCAGAGGTTTTCCTCGAATCGTTCTCTCGCCCGTTTTTCCCGTCCAAGCAGAAATATCTCGAGATCCTTACTTAAGAAGTTCGACGACGCCCTGACACGTATCAACGTCGAAAATGAAAGCATTATGGAATGGGACGCAGTTCTGAGATGCAACCTTCACCACTTCTTGGCCCAAGACACCTCCTACGGTCGCAGCAACGGGTCCCGGCTCGTGATTCAAGATTTCCTCTAACAAACCAATCTCGAATCGTTCCTCAGGAGCCCCGAGTTTCTCGGCGACGGTTGGTAACAGCTTTTCCAAATCCTCCTTCGTCGGAGTCGTCTCGGTGGAATCCTTGTAGTACTCCAGCAATAGATACAATTGAAGAACAACTTTGTTCGTGCGTTTCGTAAGCGCAGCTCCGGACTTTTTGTTGACGTACTTGACGTTGAGCAAGTCTCTCATGGGTGGATAGTTCCGGTTCATCTCCTCGTGCTTGACTTTCTTGCCATCCTTCACGTGGTTTATCACTTCGCCAACAAAGTCGAAATTCATGAGATCACTCACGAAGAATCCGAGGCCAGACAACACATGACCAAATATCAGTTTGACACCGTTCTTGCGGCACCGGTCGTTCAGATCGAAGAGCTTCGTGAGTGGGATAATGTCGCATACGACTAGCATGTCGAACTGCTTCAGGAAAGCGTCGTCTTCCCCTTTTGCCAGAATGTCGTCCTCGATTGCATCGGTTCTCACCATGGGATTCAATCGCCGAGCGTAAGCCAACGAAGCCGACGCTCGGTTCTTGTCGAGATCGTCTGGTTTCACCTGATCACATGGAAAAAAAATATTTCATTCGCGAATTGGAGGTCCGGGTTTCTCGGGGGCATCCTAGGTAGCTGAAACGTGTGAATCTCTCAGAGTAATTTCGCGCCCTCTCAACATATTACTCGAACTCACCATGAACTGAGATCTGAAGTCGTCCTTGGAAACTTTTTTTTGGTCCATCAACGTGACTTGAGCAACTCCCGCCAGGATCACATTTTTCGCCACTTCGGCCCCCAGGCCTGTCAGACCTGAAATCAGAGCAGAGAATCAAGGGCTGTCTCCCGGAGGTTCCCTTAGCTACTAGTATGTCAGTTGACATCGTTGGTGAGTTTCCTCTTACCCGCCACACAGACCGCGAACTTGTTCAAACGTTTTTGGGCGTCCAAGCCCCAAAGTCGAATTTGCCGGTCATATAGTTTTCTTTCCTCATCAGTTAGGTCCTCAACTGCCTCAGATGCGTGGCGCTTCATTTTGGTCGATGCTAACGAACACGTCAGGAAGTATTCGAGGGTGTCCGAGTCGGCTTCGTGCCTGCGACTGTAACCGGCTGTTTTGATGTCCACCGCACTCGAACCCAAACAGAGCGGTGGCGCATGGCGGCTTATTGGTCTTTTTCTCCCGCCATGAAGACCAAAGCTGTCTGCTCTGCCATGGCGGCAAACAGTTTCCGATAATGGGGAGACACTCCATAACAACGACCCAGGTTGAGTGTGAGGGCTGTCAAGGACAACACTGGAATTCTGAGACCCCGCCGACAGATCGGGGTTGGAAGGAAAAGCGCCACCAATGGGCTCCTCCCGTTACTTTCTGTCGAGTAACCCGAGGCTCCGTAGGTACACCATCAATAATGGAAGTTTCAGAGGTGTTTCGGATCACATGTATGCTTGCGAAAAGTACCAAACTGCCCCTTCCAGGGATTTTGTAGAACGACGGTCCCCAGCTGGAGGGGACAGTCGCTGAAAGAATGCCGAGGCGGGGATCAAGCAACTTTCGGAAAAAGAGATTTCACCCCGCAATCTTCGGGAAAGGTGTCAGTGTGAGCCGCAACGCGATGAGGTATAAAGTATACCAGAAGCAAGCTTTCCCTTCGACCCCTGCCAGTAAAGAACTTGCATGCAAGGTTTGAGCCGCGAAATACCCGGGACCCTTTCTCCCCTACACATTCAATTTCACCAACGCTTGAGTAAAATACCACACGGCTGGTTGCTGAATTCGTGCATCAACCGCAATGATCCTGGCGAATTCTCTCCACATGCTCCGCGAACTCGTTCGTTCCGTCGTGAGGCTCTCTCCAAACTCCCGTGTTGTTCGTGGCGAGCAGCATGCGGGTCGGTCGCTGCTAGCCATGTACATTTGTGTTCTTGAACGGGAAGAGAATAGAGAACCTCGACAGAGATTGCGCCCAACGAGCAGCCGATCGGCAGTTAGAAACGCACAGATGCAAGCAGAGAACAAGGAATGCTATTCCGACAACCATATCCTCCTCCTCGTTGTCGACTCGAAACTCAGCTTCGTCCAGCTTTCTTCTAAGACCTCGAGCCTTGCGTCTTACGCAAAAAGTTGCCAAGCCACAGACATGATTATGATTGAACGCTGCAGCGGGATTCTTCCACCGACCGATTCAGAATTCACCCTCCGTAGCACTCCATACTTTTCGACTTCGAAAGCTTGTTCTTCAAAGAAAACCTTGCGAATAGCTTTGGTACTCTCTCATGGACCGTGCCTCAGACTTGACGCGGCACGGAAGCATAGCTGAAAGTACCCGGTCGCCCTAGGGCTGCTCCCACATCCAGAACAAATCATCATCATCATCAGATTCGTCTCTTCCTCACTGGTTCTGATTCGCATCATCTTCTCAGCATTGGTTTCCCTTGATAACTCTGATCACGTACGCCGGCATGGACTCTTTTGAGATTCCGCCAAGCCGCCCGGAAGATTATCTGGCGCAACATATTCGTGCCCCGGGAGGAGAACTCCACTGATCCGTCCCGAACTCTCCCAGAAGAGCATGCCCTCGCAGTTCTCTCTCCCAGACCTGATGTTGACGACGGCAGCAGACGAACATTCTACGACAGTTCGGTCGATGGCTCCTGTGCTGCGACGACCGACGCGATTGTGAGGTGATTTAAAAGTGTTAATATTTCAAGCTCGGACAAGATGTTTGCAAACACCTTAGATGACATGTACACCAATATGTACGACGGTCGGAGACCTGGGGAATTTTCTCCCCGGAGACCGGGCGAGAATTCTTCTCCCAGAGCAGGAGGCAGATCTCCAGGTGAGTTTAACAACCTGATGTTCCACTGCGAACACTCACTGAACGGCGGCACCCCTAATCTGAGCCGCCGATGATGCTTGATGGGAGCTGCCTGCCCGAGTTGTTGAATCCAAGCAACCTCGGCGGGTCGGTGCACTCAGTGGGTCTGTGCTCTAGAAATCTCTGCCGTGGGTTCCGTGTCACGATCGTTCTGCCACAGGAGCCAATTCGAGTAAATTGTGTGAATGTGCAATCAATGTGGAGCCGATCGCAGTGCCTAATCGGAACTTTCTTTTCTAGTTGTATCGAGGCCCGACACAACGGGGACATTGAAGACCACAATATCCCTTAGGTCGACGCCTGCGATCGTACACTCTTCCCACTCAGGCCCATTTTACCTTTTGAAAGACAATATCAAAACTGAACCAGTCTTAACAGGAGCAACCAACATGATGTTACATTACAACCTCGAGCACACGTTCAACAAATTCATAGGTTTGTATCCCTGTTCTGTAAGTCGTTGTTGACTGTGTTCATCCACGAGTTTTCAGTACTATTGTTTCACCCTGAGCCCTCTTTCTGTTTTTTTGGTTGCAGCTACTAGTGAGTACCTCGAAAATTATTTTTCAAATTCAGTAGGTTTGTTTGATGGGAAGTCCCGGGGCTCGGGTAGTCGGAAAGTTCTTCCAAAAACAGTGACTCGTTTCCAGGTCGGAAAGTCAAGGACAAATTATCAGCCTTCTTGCCGTCTTTACCTGGCAACATCGATATACCTGTATCAGCCGATGGCACCGGCGAATCCTCACTTAGAAAGGTCAGTTCGTATCCACCCCAGCCTAGGAAGTTTCTGGTGAACTAGATACCTATGGCGTCTCCATTTGAATCGCAACGCGGTGGTTCTGATGCTACTTCCGCGGAACGCTCGCCGAGTTTGCTCCGAAAACCCGGAGTGCCAAAATGCGGGCGTGTCGATCAATCAATTGATCTGAGGCGGTCGATCGACGAGCAGGAATTGGTTTCGATGACTCATATGTCGAACTTTCCAAGATTGGAGTCAGTGAGAACTAGTAGCGTATCAACCGGAGCTGTCCTGACATTATAGCTATGACCAGCGATAATGTGTCAAAACCCCAGTTTTGGGCTTTGAAAATTATGGATCAAAACTCCGATCGAGCGAGCAATTATCGAATTATTCCGTCCGGGTTCCCCATGAAGAAGCATATCAGCCTCCTCTAAGAGAAAATCCTGCCCACGCGCCGACTTGACGGCCACGTCGTTTCGAACCCTCGATTCCGGAATCCTTCAGTGTTTTTTTCCGTTGAGTCAAAAAAGAAATACGGAAAAATAGACGCTCGGCTCCGAACGAAGCAGAGAAGCGGTTTGTGTCGGTAGACCGGGGCGATTTTGAGACTATCACTTTTCCTCTCGAAGATACTTCTCTGAATCCCTTTAATGAAGAAAATCTCTATCTCAGGTCATACAACAACCTCCTGTCGGTGGCAAAGAGCTGAATATATTAAGTGGAGCTCAGCTGGCCGGCTTTCGGCTCCATCCCGGTCCCCTCCCAGATCAGTATAGAACAGCCAACTTCCAAGCTCTCAAGAAGAAGAAGCATAAAAAACACAAGGCTGATGTTCCCGGCGGCGAAACACCCGCTCTTGGAGGAGGTGTCGGAGGTCCCGCTATGATCACGTTAGCAACAGGTCCGGAGGGAGCTTTCGGTTCGGAGGCAGAGAAAAAGCACAAAAAGCCGAAGAAGCACGACGAGGAACGGAAAAAGCGTAAGAAAGACAAGAAGAAGAAAAAGCGTCACAGTCCTGAACCCGGCGCACCCACAACACCTATAGCGCCCTCCGCGACGTCGATGCAGCTTCAGTAGTTCAATCCTAGGTCCAGAACACACACGTACATACATCCACATGTTCACACTCCTCATTGTACATCAACTTATATATAGCTGAAATCAACTAAAGGAAAGCGATTGACATCGTATGTGAATGTTTATGGCAGAATAAATTCATATGAAACATGAATGACGAAAAGTTGTCCGAAAAATTGACTTTATTTATATCAGATCTTGATCAGGATCCGCGTCATCCCAGGGAGACTCTCCCGGGAGGAAATCGTTTTACAGTAACGGACTATTCGGGAAAAAAAGCTGTGCACGTCCATTATTTCTCGAGAAAGGCAACATGGTTCGTAATGGTTCAATCATCATACACTCACTCGCTGTCACAGCGCAAAATAACTTAGGAACTACCGCTGGCTTCAACTTCTGCCTTCCTACATACCTGACTGGTTATCTAATCATTTGACTTCTCACCATGCTCACTCAATATCCCCACCCCTGACGAGACTCCGATATTTTTCACTATGTACAGCAGTGTCGCCTGGAACGTCGAACAGGCGAAACGATGTTTTGATTCACACTGGCAGAAGGGGTGTCGTGCTGAGCTTGACGTTTTTGTCGACGATGTAGAATTTGTGCTTGTCTCCCAGTAGGCCCCAAACGACAGCGATGTTTTCTACAAAGATGTTGAGGGGAATTGCTACGGAAACCAGACATAGACACATCGCAAACTTGAAGAGCCCTTGACGCTTGATAGAGAACGACTTGAGCACACCGAAGATGTACATGTAGAGGTTGAACGCGCCGATGGCCGCACAGGTGATATTGAACGTTTGGGGACAAGGAAGGGGGAACCTCGGTGCCAAGAACAAATTCGATGTCGCGAGCGGCATGGTGGCCCATGCGTACAGGGAGCAGGCCAGCCAAACTTTGTACTTCGGTGGGATTCGCGGCGAGTGGACCACGAGGAATATTCCTTGCAACCAACGCTTCCGCTGCTGGAGCAAATCGCTGACCGTGAACGGACTCTTCTCCCATAGAGCACCTTCGATGAATTCGAACGAGTATCCTCTCGCGAACGCAACCATTGAAAAGAAGCAATCCTCGGCTACGGACCCGTCCGGGCCATTGTCGAAGCTCACCGCGCGCTCGGCATTGAGCCGACAGCACACGTACGATCCTTTCCAGGAGAATAGGGGCTTATGGAAAAACTTGAATTGGAATCGAATTTTGCCGAAGTCGTCGGCGACTCGATACGTGTCGGCCAAGGTGGTGACCCAATTGACGATCCGTTCGTTGGCGTAGGTTATCACGCCTTGCCCGAAAGGATGCCGCCGTTGACTGATAAAGTTGAGAACACCCTTCATGGCGTCCCGGGTCACTAGGGTTTCTTCGTCCAAATGGAGAACGTAATCATCGTCATCGAGCTCATTCACACCATCCTCGAGACAGTATTGTAAAGCGCGGGCTTTGAACATGGCGCCGCTGGAAGTTTTGTAGTCCTCCGGCACCACCGTTTGTTTGATCTTTGGATGCAAGCGACGCACGGGAGGCGCCTTTATCTCTACGGCAACCTACAGAAGGTAGAAAGGGACTCTTCAGTATTCATGGCTTCAGTTTCAACAGGGGCAATCGGAATCTGCTCGAGAGATCTCATTTGTCAATCTCCGTGCGGGTCACCGAGTTGTAGTGGATCTTAATGATGTTAAGTAATGATTTTGAAGCGACTCACTTGATCAGGTCCTGCCTGACTTGGGGTTCTGCCTTCGATGGGATCAGTCTTCAACAAATCTTCTTTTGAGTACACTTCTTTGTCAGTGGCGACTTCGATCACGAAATTCACCATGCCTACATCTAAACATGTTTGGAGATTCCTCTGTACATTTGCTTTGACCAAATCTGGAAAACCACCGCGGGTAACAACACGCAGACACAGAAAGGGCGCCTCTGCCGGATCAACCTGGGCGAACAAAACAGCATGAGTATCGATTGGGTGTTTCCACCCAGAGATATCGGCATCATCACCCATGAAGTCCAGGGGGTCAATATCGGCACCTGCTCACCTTCAATTTGACTTTGGGCGGGAAAGCATTGTACAGTGTCAATCCAAAGAAGTTTGTCATGGTTTGCGGTAAGGCCAATAGCGGCAAAAGTCTGAATAGGTAGAGAACGATTGTAATCACAATTCCGTACTCGGCGAAGGGGTCGACTGATGGCATCTCCGAAGCGGGCGTCAAGGCTCCCGACGATTCAACGAACGAGTAGATCACGATAGCCATCAGCAGGCAGTGGGCTATATGCCGCAAGGGGCGAAGGACACGTATTCGCAGCATCTGAAAGAGAACCTCAGTTCGATCAGAGCGACTCAATGAGTGATATACGAGCTCGCACCACTGAACTCGGCTTCAAACGCAGTCTAGAAGCTCATTCAGAGGATACATGTAGTAAAGAATGCAGTCGAAGGGAGCTAGACACCTACGGCGATGACTTTGGATGAGTTGGTTCAACTTGGAGTATCTAGATTCTCTGAAACAGACAAGGGACACTCGGTCAATCGGGGAAATCAGTCAGTTACAGTGCAAACCACCGCAAGATGGGCGAAGAAAGAAGCTCGAAAACCTGGGAGAGTTCGATTGGATTTTGCGACAAACTTCCATCACGTATGACTGTTTCTAGACAAACTTTGGCGCATGGATTTCCCGCACACTCGATTGTGGTAGCATTCTTTCATAGTTCAATGACGCACCGAGCACACAACATGGCATAGTCGCTGCGGAGCATGATCAACAAGGGAGATTTCGTTGCTCAGTCATCAGCACAACTCAATTCAGATTCAGGCCGCAACGCTCAACGGATATTCCTTTTTGAGTCGACGATCAATGATTGGCTCATGAACCATAACACTTGTTCGGCCTGAACTGAAAGTCATTTTTTTCGACTTAAGGGCGGCCTGCGATGTCGTGAATTATCGGTATTTGGTCGGTAACTCTTGTAAATATCGTGTTTTGAACGATCTTCGCGCGTGCTACGCATAATTCCTTGGGAACCGTACATCCTGCATTTGAAGAGAATATGTTTCCAGCGGGGCAACCGTGTCTGACCGTGGCTTTCCCTCTCGTATACCTCGGATCTGAGGTCTGCAATGACTGGGGGCGTTTCCGACGCCGTGTTCGCGGATGATATCCAGATTTCTGCGGGTGTATCCTTGGCGGGTGTATATGGGCTCTCAACTCGATTCTACAAAGTATCGAGGATTGGACTTGACACTGGAAGTTCCAACATCCTCAACTGGAGTCGGCGACGCTGGATGTCTGTCGAGTCTTCGACGTCGACATTCTCGAGCTTGACCGTGCTCATGATCTGGGGCCCTCCCGGCGTTCGGGCGTTCTCGTGACCTCGAACTGCAGAATAAGCTTCGTGTCGCCCTCGCAAGTCTGGCTCCAACCGCAAACTTCGTTATCCGAGCTTCCGACCGTCGGTGGCCGTCTTTCGAATCCGGGGTACAAAACTACTGTGCTCCAGATCCTGCTTCATGTATCCTCTGTTTGGCGTCTATGGTTGAAGGAATCGACGCGCTCTTTGGATTCGTTCAAACGTAGTTCATCAGGCGCGTTGCCGCGAAATGTGACATCGATCTGTCCGCAATCACCATTGATCTGATTGCCAAGCTGCTCGACGACAGGGATATCAGACTTGCACTCAAGTTTCTTCATAGCTCCGGAAGAAAGTTGATATGTTTACTGAACGTATGACCTGCACTCGCTCCAGGTACATGGTGCCAATCTTGAGACCGATACTGTACAGTTCAGCTTCCGTTTGTGGCTTGCTGAAGTTCTCTCGGTATGCAAGCGATAGCCCATGATCTTCCACATGATGGAATAACAATACATACGCGTGTTATACGAAAACCACAACGAAGAGTTTCTGATTCCGACTTGTGAACGAGCCAAGTCCGATCACCTGACGGTCAGGAATGAAATCGAACAGCGCTCGGAACACCGAAGTTCAGGCTCGCCCCGAGAACAGGGCGGACCCCGGAGAGATAAAGTTCACGAGCATAATTCACAAGAGTTACAATTTGCACAAAAATATGGTCCCTTGGAGGTGATTCCTGTACAATATCGTTCGAAAGAGCGACTGAGTGCGAGCCTCGGTGGAAAAGTGCGTGGACGCTTCTCCGCAGGGGGTGAAGCACCGTTATGATCTAATGAATAACGTACCATAACAATCGATACGCATCGCTCGACGCGATGCGTATGCTATAATTCGTTCACGTCTCCATAGAAGTTCTCTGGGAGTGATTCGAACGAGACCACAATCACTTTTCTTCCTCCGAGCAACCGAGTCAACGCGAGCCAACTGCTTGAAGCGATAAGGGCATTTCTGCACGAGCACCCGCGGTCACCGAGCTAAATAGTTTCGCCGGAGTCGAATGTTTTGACAGCAGCGGACAGTGCGCTAGCGCGGCGAGGGCGCTCAGCTAATGACATGGTCGCGCTTTCGGAAGGCGTTTGAATTTTCACTGGTCAGTGCTGCAGCCTCGTAAAGCCCTGCGTTCAGGTGCTCTCATCGTCCAGTTTTAGCGAGGGAATCCTCTTCCATGTCGTCATGCTCTCGAACATTTCGCGTCAGCCGACGTGGGCATCTAGTATTATGTTTCCGTATCGAGAGATTTCCGCTTGATGATTTTAGAGTAGAAAGAGCGGGAAAATAAGTTTCGCTGCGCTTTATTCCACAACTTCTACAACTCGATATTGCCTTTGGATGAACTGTCATGATAAGGTTGACAAGAATGAAAAAATATCATGTTCAACGAATCATGGGAACCGATATTCATGTGAGATCGCTTTCAGGACGCATGACCGTGAGTGGGTCGTGGGAATGTTTTGGAAGACTAAAACGCTCACTATCATCCAGGGAACACTTCCCGTGACCTTTATAGCGATGGTTCGGTGGAAGTTCGTCACCGCAAGTGCCTCTACGACGAATCATCGACCGGCTTCTAGTGTACTACATCGGTGCATGAGTTCTCTACGTCAACTGCAATCGCTCGGAATCACTGTTTGGAAGCGCAGAAAGGCCCCGTAGTACAGGAGGTCCGAAAAATTCGATAGGGCTGCAGCTCTCAGTCTTGTCTCGAAGGGTTGGCTAAAAGTCTCGCTCAGCCCGCTTCCCCGGTAAAGCCCTCCAGAAGTAAAAGATCGTACTCCGCGGATAAGACCTGACCGACCGTGAATCGCCTCCAACTCCCCACGACAAAGGAATATAACGTAGAGCGGTTCATAAGCAGCTATCGTATTTCGGAAGAATGTACGGTTCGGATGCCCGAGGAATTCGAAAATTGATCGGAGGTCTCTTGTTCATTTTGTTCCACTTTGAAGCTGAGTTCGGGCAGCTACAAAAGGTTCCGTAGGCCCCTGGCGACTTTTTTCGTGACCGGATTCCGCCGATGATTTTTAAACTTCACGGTCCTAACGGCACAATCCTTACGGTCTGGTGTATGGGGTAAACGTCCACTGCTTGTGTGAGTTCTGAGTTCAGAGCATTTTCTGTCTCACGCGATTCTATATTCCGAGAAGTTCACACTAATCAAATTCATTCTAAAAAGTGGTCGGAATGATACTAAATAATTGTAAATAATTCACAATAATATTTCGGTTCTAGTCCTCTCGTGAACGTAAGCGAATTTGTGTACAATTTTGCCGTTCCTGCAATAAACCAACTTGTGAAATCTGAAATCTAATCCGTCGCACTGATGGAGCTGATCATTCGGCCGACGCGTTTCCGCTTATCGAGTCGATGGCCGAGATTAATCTCAACAACCATTTGACGAAATCGTTCTGGGCCCGGATCAAAATGCTTGATCCAGCTGGTTAAACAGTATGAGTCAAATTATTGTACAGACGGTGGTCATGGAGCGGCCAATATTCATGGATCCTTATCCCGAGAGAGTGACGACTCATGTTCCGAAATGTTTACGGCCTGGAAAAATGAGGAGGAACTGTCGACGCGGAGCTGTTGTCGAGTTCTAGCTATTGTTCTGCAAGAATGATTCACGAATCCCCACGCGAACAACATCGTTAAGCTTGGCGGTCGTCCAGGCAATCGATTTTCCCACGGGTTTCCAGGAGCAAGTAAGAGAAGCTCACGCGCATAGTAAAAAAAAGCGGATCAAACTAATTCTCAGATGAAAAATCCAAAAGATGAGGTGTCAGAACCATATATCCTGTTCTTCACGGCATGCCGCGGCATCCGCCCGAGCCAAGACTCTGTCGAACGTGGAATCAGCTCTCTTGAAATTTCTAAATGTGGTGACGTCATGTATCACGACGACGCCGGTTGACTTTCATGTCAGTTACGAAGATAAGGAATCATCGTCGCTAGAGACCCTCGAAACAACCAGGTAGATTGCGACTCCGCTAAGTTCTCTCGAACCGTACCCGTCGTTCGAAAGCAACGATTGCGATGCGGAGTAGCATCCACGAGCTTTCCGAGCACTGTACCCGCTTCTGCGTGGATCATGGCCCCCAGCAGAGACGCAAACTTCGGAACGCCGCGCCGCAGAGGAACGTTCGAGGATGAACCTGAATAGCTGAACTATTCCGAAGTAAACTTTGGCGCGTTGAGCTCGTTTTTTGGCATGCCATCGGTTCAAGAGTCCGTGTTCACATTCTTGGCGCCGCGATGTTTGTTTGTGTTTTGGTTTGCATGTACTGCAGGGGCCGGAAGGGATTTGGAAGCGGTTGGCGGAATGGACTCCGCGAGAGTCGATTTAAGAGCTGTTGAGCTTTAGGATTCAACCAGGCGCCCATATTTTATGGGTGATCATCTCATTCTTTTCTGAGGCTTAATGTGCAATATATTGATTTTGCCTCAGGGAGGAGCTCGCTTTTTTTCCCACCGGTCTCCTCGCTCCCCGAGTTGGTCCAAACATCTCTGAAAGATTGACAAAGTTTCGTTACCTGTGTGCTCTTGATAGGAACAATCCCGAGATTACGATCGCGATCTAGCATGTGGCAACTCTTGGATGAATACTTTGAGCCATTAAAATCGGGTTCTCGAGACAGCTCCGAGTGGATATGATCCGTTCCGAACCATCTTCCAGGCGCTCATTGTCGGAAAAAGTGAGAAAGAGATGGAGAGAGAGAGGAAGGATGAGTTTTCACACCGCTCGAGCCTCAAAACTTTGGAAGGAGGTCGTGTATTTTCCCATTGGTTTTGCGAGACTTATATTTTGAAGTGGCTTCAGGAGCAAATCCGGGGGTCGAGTTGGACTTTGTGAGCTCAGTCAAGGCCGGAGGCTCACATTTTCGAGAAAAGAAATCCTGCCCAACACCCTCTTATCAAAGTTGAACACTAGCGACCTTCTGAGCAACTGGCGGTCACTTCAGGAGCTTCGAAGTCCTTTCTGCACTAATGGCCTCAGGTGAACGATTCGACTTCGTAGAGGTTTTCTCTCGATATCGGACGAAATATTGAGCTGGTCGAAGGGTCAACACACTCGCTCCGAAATAATCCCTATCGGGTACCAACCGATGAGATTCGGTACTAAGAGCGCGCTTGTTAACATGAGCTCGTGAGGACGCGTTTGTTGATGTTATTGTTGGAGCTCGCGGGAGGAAAGTCGCAGAGCTCCCGAAGTCTCCCCAATCTCTATGACAGCCCTCTTGAAAAATGGCAGCATGTTTTGGCTCGCCGCGAGGGAGGAAACTTGAATTACCCGCACGGTGCAACGTTTTGATGACCTTCGTCGTTATGGCAGGTCTTCTGAAGGGGGAAGTAGAGGTCGTTGATTCATTTGCGTTGAAATCACCGAGCCGCCCGGGCACACAGCCTTCCTCGGGAGCGCAGCTTCCTGCAAGGGTCCTGATTTGCTCAGGAGAACGGAGCAGCGGCGCGGCGGCGCGGAGTAACGATTTTCCTCGCCGAGGAAGGATCGCTATTCCCTTGAACACATCGCCGCGCTCGGTCCCCTGGACCGCCTGGAAGCACCGACAGAGCTTTTTTATTTTCTGTCACGGATAATAAAGAGAAACAAGGCTTAACAGAGATATGCTGCTACTCCTGATTTGTCTCTGGGGAGACCCGGAGGCGATCGTCGTGAAAATATCATAAACCATCCCTTGGCGCCGCATAAGCTTCGTGCCATAGAACTCATCTCATCTGATCCGCTCACTGGCGGATCCAGGGGGGGGGCGATCGGGCGATCGCCCCCCCCTCGAGTCGGGTCTCCCGGGCAGAATGTACAAATCAGAAGTGGGAATTTCATGAATGTTTCCAGAAATAGATAAATATTTGTGCTAAACAAATGTCGAACAAACAATTCAATATGAAACCGCAGGATTAGGGTGGAAAAATGCGCCTGGGACACCAAAAATCTGAAACCGCCCCCCCCTCGAGCCATTCCTGGATCCGCCACTGGATCCGCTCCCTTGGAATCCAGTTTTAAGAAGGAAATCAACCTCAGAAGTTCTTTGCGGAATCGCAGCGACTGATTGTCCCAGCACGGGAGCTGGAGGCGTACGTTTTTTTTGCGCCTTGCGTCCAGCGATTCTTCTTCCATTGGGAGGCCTAACACCTCAAAACCGGGTTCGCGCGCACAGCGGAAAGGTACCAAGGCCATTCTTCGTCCTGATTCACCTCCTCCTTTCTCCCCTTCCCCCGTTGCTTGCTCCAAGCTCATTGGTTGTCGATGAGCGAATGGTCCGAGGTTAAAAATGTTCGCCGATTGAAGCAGCGAACGATACACTGACAGGCGGTGGCACCGCTACTCCGGACCTGGACTCAACGCAAGATGGGAATCGCGCTCCGAAGCACCACCCGAGAGCTCCCTGAACGACTTTAATTATGGACTCGAGCTCGGAGGGCGTTTGCTCTTCGGGGCGCTCTGTAAAACCTCGCGTGACCAAAGCGTGTCGGCCACGTTTTTACAGCCTCGTCGGCACTGTTCTATTTTTTACGAGCGGAATGTTTGGAAACACCTAATCGGTTTCCGATGCCGAACCCTGTGTTTAGAGTCGGAGTCTCGACTGCCGACATTCCTGACCGTGGCTACGCCCTCGCGAGTCCGTCTTCAGCTTCACTGCTCCCCCGTTCTCATCCCTGTGGTGAGATTCCTCACACCGTCGCTCAATTCACTCGCTCGTTTCTCCATCAGTTGTTCCGTTCATTATCCCTTCAGCGAATATGCTGATCCGCGGCGAAGTTTTTCTGCTTGTTTTTCATGCACCTCGATGATCTCTGGACAAGTTTCGAAACGAGTTGACGCATCATGTGAATGATGTCGTGAGGACGACACTTGTGTACCACCGTTTTGCATATCCTGCCTTCCACGCAACCACGCTCCTCCTCGGACTAATGGAAACGCTGGCCCGCAAGGTTTGTGTGTACGAGGCACGCGAACATTTCTCCAGGTGTCCGCGAGGTCATACGTCCAGGTCGTTCCTCTCGTTATCGCGACCGAAACAACCCTATCCGAGCTCACTGAGTCTTGTGAGATAAACGCGCTGTCTCAAGACTGCACGGCAGAATGATCATCCGAAGGATAACTTCATTTCCCGTTTCGACATTCGGTCGACGATGATAATGCATCCGCACCCCGACGCAAGATCTAGATCTGGAGACGACTCTGACTCGCTGCTAGGATTCCAACCCTGAATAATGCCCAAAATGCCTAAGAGATATTTTCAGTCGTCCAAATGGATTCCAAAGCCGATGATCCCGATGAATTTGAGCCCCACTCCTGGTTTTCCAACGATGGCACCTACCAATGCTGTGCTTTGTGAGTCGAGGTGGTGTGTCGTATTACGGCTTACGGAAACGTGCCGTAATGAGGAATTCGGTGCGGAGAAAAACTACCTAGGTGACGGAATTTCCCGGTCCAATGCCCCTTATTTGTTCGGAGATGCTTGCAGGTTTTCCGTAATAGAGTTACGGAGAGTGAGGAGCACGTAATGTGCTCATGGCTCTCGTTTTTTGCTTGACTTGTGAGATTTTGGAGGTCTCCCGTGATGCGGGGCCACGGGTTGAGGAATAATCGAGTCCTAGGGCGATACTGGGAGCTTCCCGTTGACCCCATTGTGAAACAAGATAAGGTCACGACGATCAATTTTGAGAATGATCGGCAGAAAATTCGTCATTTGAGTTTTTTCGTATCACGCAGTCGTATTCTTCCGTTTATCAGACTGCTTTCTCGAATATCTATGACCGGACGAGCTCCAGGGGCAGCATTGTTGGGTATAGAGAGGTTCCGTCTTTTTTCCCTCCAAGGTCGGAGAAGGTCTAATGCTCCGACGTCCTCAATGGCCAACTTGATCGCGTAAGTTTCTGTGTGACAACCATGACCGAAATCAGGAAATCTTCAGCGACGTAAAAATCCGCGTCCCCGTTCTGCGGCAAGAATGTGGTGTGGCGGGCGATCTCCGAGGCGCAAGAGGATCTTCTTTGCTCTCCACGCATCGCGCATGCCGTCAGCCGTCGCAGCCGTGATAATGGAAGAAGGCTAGCCAGCAAGTGGAAGTTTTTGACAAGCATGTCCATTAATGTCATTTCTAAGCGAGCCGATCACACATCTGACGAAAATCCCTCGAAAGAAACTGACGATACCGGTACCGGAACAAACTGCAATTTCGACCCTCATCATGAGCTCATTTCCAAGCGGTTGTTCCGGAAGTCAGCTCGCTCGACGCAACTCTCGCTGGTTAACGCGCTCAAAGGAAATTTCTGAACGGAACCTCCCTGACTTCGTTCTATCCCGTTCTGAAAGCCTCCGAGTGACCTTTCAAGCTCCGCGCTACGCCACACTATCCGATATCCTCGAGGATCTGAGGACTCATGTGTATGGCAATCTTTCGGGGTTGTATCAAATTCAATTCATTTCCCCCTCTCCGGATTCATCCTGGGATGAGTCTGCAAGGTATCGAATCTCAAGTGATACTTCTTGCGCACATTCACCGATACCTGAGACACGTTTTAACGTGGGACACGTTCTTAGGATCGCTGATCCGGAGAAGAGAGTGAGGGCGTTGTGACGGAAGTCGTAGGTGCAATGCGATGATTTCATTGGCTGGGATTTTTCGCGCGCGATGCGATGAATTCATTGGCGCGGACATTTGCGGAGGCCAGTTTCCGGTTACTTCGTTAACGTTGTTTGATCTAATGTCAACACGCGGTTAGACGACTTATTCACGCAGAGAACACCGGAGGTATCTCTGCCAACCGCCCGGAATTCTTCCTGACTTTTCACCATAGGGTCCACTCCACGAACTGTGATACTTTCCCGGGGACGACTCGAGCCATACTGTACACGACTCGAACACGGATTGCACGCAGTTATGAATCTACACGCATTTCCTTGGCTTTCGCACCTCTTAGTGCACCATGGGTTTAAACCCCCAGGAAACCGCGATTCGTTGAGACCGCTTGGATCCTCCCGGAACTCCCTTCCGAACTTCTCACCACAGGGACTTTTCCGCGAATCGTTACATTCTGCGGTCACCGACCCAATGCATACTACAATTCCCGACTCGATCTTGAATTGTATGCCCCTTCGTCACTTCGTAGAAAACATTATATTTGATTTTAGGCAATTGAGTTCTCCGCCAGGGTAGTCAGGAGGAGCTCTAGGACCTTAAAATACGGTTGTCAATTTCTCGATACGCGTGATGAAAAGATCAGCGCAAAACAATGATTCAATGCATACCCATGAAATAATTCCTACATTAACAGCCCCCGTGATCTAGGTTGAGTCGCATATCAAACACCGAATTTGATAAGGGACACACCGAAATGCAGAAATCGATCTGGCACCGTTCGCTAATTGATGATGTCACTACGCCGTTAACAGAGTTCAACACCCTGAACATGAACTCCGACCAAGGAACGTGTCCCACGCAACTAACAGTTCAGTCGAAGACTGAACTACCCGACCGGGTTTTTTACAAGTATTTTCGGAGCGCAGCAGGAATTCGTTCTGTACTTCGGTTTCGTGAAGCAACAGAGGGGGCGTAACTCAGCCGACTGAGCCGGCTGCTCCTGACTCGTTGGCTTCAACAAACACTGGAGGCTTCGGGCGAAAAAGTTGGCAAGTCTCCTCGGACGGCGCACCGGGGAGACGCAGGATGGCTATCCAGGCTGCCCGATAAACGATGCTCCCGAAGGCTGTCGTAGGTCTGGAATCAAGAGGCCGACATTATTATTACCAGTTCATAGTGGTAGAACTCATCGGGAAAGATGGTTTTGCAAATTACCCAGCGGTTCCCAAAGTTGGTCGACGGACGTGAAGTCTGGCTTGAGGCTTCAAGGGGTTTTAGATAGGCTCCACTGGCCGCCTTTCCACCAGTTAGCTTGGTTGCTGGTTCGGCTGGAGAGTGAGGCTTCCTGTCCGCTCTCACGAGGGTTTGTGATGCTGGAAGTGCATCGATGTCCTCTGAGAATTGTAGCTTCACTTACCCGTTCTTGCAAACAGAGTCCCGCTTGCTTGCTAGCTTGCCTGCCGATCTTGGTGAGGTCACTCGCAGGATCTCGTCTGTCGTCTCCACTCAAGCCTCCGAAAGCTTCCCTGGAGCAGGCTGAGTGACTCCTCGCCTATCGCTTGATAGGCTCTCGTTCAGACTGTCGCCAAGTAGGATGGAATGAATCGCATCGACACTGCTGTGGGTGAACACGAGAGCGACCGAAAACAGGGACGGAAATTCTCGTCTGATCGCGAGGCTCAAGATCCCGATCATCCTTTGCAGGCAAAATATCGAGCCATTTTCTCATCGATGCAGCGTGTGCAAAGTCTTCAGAAATGAGCCTTCCATCGTATCTTGGCATGGCAGCTGGGCAGAAGAGCTTTGATGCCAAGACTCTTGCTCGTAAAACCCCATCGTAGAGCCCGGCAGCTCAAATTAAGCTCTGGCACATCCTCCAGTGCCTCCCGGGGTCATAGCAGGCAATACCGAGAGCTTTGACGAAGAAGGACGTAGCGACCTCCTGTCACAAGGACAACGGCTGCAATGCCGGAATATAATTGTGGACGTGTTCTCGTTAGGCCAAACAGCAACGTGATCATATAAGAGAATTCCGTGCGCTCTGTCAGAGCTGACATCTATTGACGAGGATGTCGACGAGGAATCGAATATTCGGCGCGGGAATTCTCTTTCCCGAAAACATCTCAATCCAAAGACTTGCAGCAACGACCAATTCCAGCTGGAAAGTTCATGAACTCAACTCTGGTGTAACTCCGTGAGTATCTATACTTATCAAAGTTTAGGTTTGAGACCTTCCGAGGAGTGTCTCCTGAGATTCGATCCTTCGATCCGTCAACGGTTGGTCAGTATTCCAGGAGGTTAGTCGATATGGCGCCCATGTTTTATGCGGGAGATGCATCTTGCGCACGATCTCGTATTCCCGTGCCACAATCAACATTGATTCGCCCCCCGGGAGCGAATTTGAATGCTAAGCAGTGACTCATGGTAGGAAGGTAGGTAGGTAGTTCGTCCAAACCGGTTGGTGACGCAGAGAGACGGAGGCTTCAGTTGGCTTCGGGACGCAGAGCGAGGGATAGACAGGCTTCGTGGGGACAGCTTTCTAAGCGGAGCAGCTTTGTGAAGGGGACGAAAAAAGCCGCCGGACGGCTCAGCGGGACGAGCTAGCTGAACCGTGAGCCACCGCGCTGGCCGGCAGCAGGTGTCGACCGGCTTCCTTCTTCCCTCTGTGAGAATCGAAATCCAATAGGGAACTTTGCCGGCCATTAGATCGGAGCTTCAAAAAAAGGGATAAACAGCTGAAACACTGGATAAATCCATACCGAACAATCCGCTCCACTTCCAAGCCGATGATTCGCTCTGAGTTTTGTCGATGCAAGCCTTGTAGATGATGTGCTGAGTTTCTTGTCTCGTGGAACAGTTTCTTGAAGGAAACGTGCGCAGCGCATCACTAACGATTCCGGGCTGCTTAGTTGAGCGTCATGAATTTTTGAAAGGCCAAAGTAAATACGGAGGAGGGGAAGTTCAGCGTCCAGTTGGAAAGAAGTCACCGGACTGTGAATCTAACACTTTCTTTCCGCTTGTGAGCGGAAGCAGAAGCGCGCGGCCAGAGAGTCGAATTAATCAGCTGCTTCGCGGAATTGAAAGTTTGAGGACCGTCCTGCTGAACTCGGCATCCTTTCCGCCCGTCGGTGTCTAGAGTAATAACAGAAACTTCCGGACTTCGATAAGACGCTCGCTCGCTTAATGTGACGGCAGTGAGTAGGACAGGAGTCTATGCTCTGATTGCAAGTTCATTCGTCGACAACGTCACCTCCAAGTCGCTTCTCGAATTTTTGTTCGCGCGCGGCCCCGCTCGAGAGCGGTCCGGATCGAAGCGTGATCGGCGGAATCCAGCTTATCCGAGAAAGGCAGATTTTGCTCGCCGAGTTTGCTCCCTCCTGATATCGGGGGGTCCATCCTAGGATGAGGACACATCTGAGAGCACACCATGATGCTCTTCGGCTCCTTTACATGAATCGATCGATGACTCTCGCTGGTGATTCTCTCAACACGCATTTTTGAGCCGGCCCGATTTCCTTGATGTTCATGGCGGGTTTCTGAATCGAACACAGGTTCTCTCGGGAGCCCGAACGCGTCTTGTCAAGAAGCCTTCGCTGCTTTAACGGAGCTCTTTATGCAAGAGCATTGTTTCATTAAACGGAGAAACTCCTTTTCTCTTGCCAGCCGTGCCACCTTCTTGCTATAGCGTGTTTCGATTTGATGTGAGCTTGATTCGCCGCCCGCTACGCCACGCTGGGTAGCTATCGCCTTCAAAATTGAGAGATCGTCGAACTTGGGTCCGAGTTCAAACATGAAAAGTCGAACAGGGCATAAAATTCCCTGCGAAATTCTGTGTCGCCTGGGGATTTAGGAAGCCCACGAGCGAGAAACCGATCGGGACACCTGATTTGGATCCAAAGTCGAACCTGTTTCCGACGTCACTTCCGGTCGAGCAGGCAACCTCAAAAACAAAATTAAATTTCTTCTCGCGATCCGACTACTACGCATCTCATCTGCTTCGCCTTCTATATGGTCGGCGGATCCCGGCATTGGCGTCGATGTGGAGCCACCTGCCTTGCGAGCACCGAGCGACTACCTTGCAAGTGTGTACCAAAAAGAGTCCATGGCGGCCCGGATGACTGTGGCAGACGACTGCGTGGTCGCCCGGATTGGCAGAAGAGTTGCAGAGAACGGATAGAGGGTGGTCAAAATAGGACTCCAGTCCCGGCGGGTCAACCAGTACAATTCTCACGAAATAGCACCTTGTTTTTCATTGACCACCTGAGGAGCCGCAAAGGGGAGTTCACGGTAACGAGACACGGACACCTTACGACGAATCAGGGAGAAGTGAAACGAGGACCTCCATTAGACAAACTAGGTAGGAAGGAGTCTGCCTGATCGGTCCACGAAGGCTCGCCATCAATCAGCGGGGGGCTAATTTTCGCTGATTTTACAGTGATTTCGCCCGATGGACAGATCTATCGAAAGAGAGCTTGCCACTCTGAGCCGTGCTGCGGACAGGCGTGTGAACTAGACACAGGTGTGATATGAACCAAGGCTCAGTATCGATTCCGGATCCAAACGCCCGGGAGCAAGTCCCGCCTGCTATTTCCAAGCGCCGTGATCATTATTGGCGAGGATGCTCCCGCGGTGATTGATGCAACATTTCCAATTCATTTCTCACAGATTTGGTTACCACGGAACAACTCGAGAGGATGATGCGCGTATCTTTAGGCCCTGATGCCGACTGCGGGTTCCGCTCTTTCCACCAGGTCAGCTCAATTCGCTGAGGAATATCCAGGTCCGCTTTAGCATGCCCAGCGGCCTCCTGGTTGCTCCTTCAAAAGGATGGATTCAGCAGGTATAGTGTGAAGATTCGGTACCCGGTGCCGCATCCCATGACAGCGCGTATTGGTTAAGCCCAGAGGACCGATTACACGATTGGACACGACCTCAAACTTCGCTACATTTTCGATGTGAGGCAAGACTGCGATTTCGCGATGCTCCTGGAGCTTTGCTTATGGGCCGCGATGTTGCGATGCATCCTCGCTGCATCGAAAGTACACTCCAGTAGTTGATACCGCGCGAAGTCGTAGTTGAATACTGTCAGATGATCCTTGGCCGACACCGACCTTGGTCAGTTGTGCCCTCTGCCGTTGCGCTTCCTCAATCTAAAACCACGATATCTCCTCTTGAGGACCCTGGCATACGGGAGCGATCTGCGATACGCTGTAGAGACAGGACTGCTGTCCCACAGAATGGTCGTTCTTGCCGTGAGCAGCAAACATTTCGGGGTTCAAGTCCGGGCAGTGATTCGACGACTCTAGAGGAGGGCCGGAGAGCGAATTTCAGACCCGGTTTGATCGACTTTCCAATATCTGAAAAGCGGAGCGACCGAGTTCGTTTGTTCGATCCGATACAACACCACGTCTCTCAATAGAGACTTTCCAATGTTTGTTTTCGCTGCACCGGTTCAATCGCTTGACAGTGCAATACGCTGCCAGAGCAACTATTTGGCCTGATCTGAATGATTCACTCCCATCGTTTGTAGCTGATTGCCTTCAGCTTCCAAGATCAGTCCACGCGACGACCGGAATTTCCTACAGGACGGAGGTGCGAGTTACTTCTCGAGCTCTTTGGCGGAAATCAGACATTTTGCTGGGCCGTCGGAAGTTCCAGCTCCGCGGAGCAGTACTTTCCGAAGGACTTTGTCATGACTGGGGTGACACCAGGGTCCTAATAGTGTCCCGGAAACTGCGATGTTAAATGTGATGAGTCCAGCGCTTCCAAACGCTCGCGTCCGCGAATCCGAAAACTATTAAGTCTAATGGAACCACTTTTGACACAAGCGATTTGCTGTCGTCATGCACCACGTCGGGCCCGATCGGCTCCCAAGTGAGTGTATATCCGTGGACTCGGTCTTGCACGCCACGACCTGACAGGCGTCATAGTAAGCTAGCGGAACAATTCATCATTGTGAGATTTATGATCGCCTTGGTTGAATTGCTGGACGTGCAGTCTGACACCAACTCTTGTTTTGGCACTCCTCTGAGCGCTGATGACCACTATAGTCAACCTTCGAGAGCGCTCGGGCCGGACGAGCTTGCAGTGCGCACCGCATTCCCTGAGAGGTGATGTCCGGGCCACCTGAAAGGAAATGAATAGCCTCATCCAAAGTTGAGCGTGGAATACCTCATGTGAACGTTCCGGGAAAAATCGCGAAGCCCTCCCGCTGCGTAGGTGGGCGCAGTCGAGCTTTATCAGGAGCTACTTCCTGAGTGTCGTCGGTCTTCCACCTAACTTGGAGCCGTCGCGCGTTTGGACACCTCTGCAATTGTATTGCTCTCCAGGGAGATCAAATGGATGTTCGTTCCGACGTTACCCACGCGAAAAAGCGTACGTCCAATGAATGGAGCCACGGAATGGACTTCAGAACGACACCACTGAGCTGAATATCCGATGACCTTTGGGGAGGGTTCGCATGCTGATCAAGAACTTCAGAGCTCCTCTTATCTGATCGCGAAATTCGGAACATTGCGGAACGTGGAGTCATCTGGGAACTGAAACCACGCTGAAAATGTATAGAGATGCTCTGACTACTTCTTCCGAAAAGAGAACTGGAGTTGAGATGGTGGTCTCTCGGAAAATTTCATCCCACGCGTGAGTGCTTGAAAGTATCTGCAATCACGATACTCGTTCCGGTGAAGTTGAGCCGACGTTTGTTCACCGTGATGAAAAGGCGCCGTCCGTGACCCGAATATGGAGAAGCGAAGCGTTGGTGATTCTCACGATTGTGCAAGTCTGAGGGAGCGCTGAGTTTTTAGTAGGAATGCGCGCCTGATGATCCGCTACGGCTAAGCTTGGGGAAGGGCCCTCCTGTCTGAGTGAGCAGAAAGTGTTCGACCCGTAGCAGCGAAACGCCAGAGCGAGGAGAATGTTCCCTAATTGGATACACGTACAAACGTGACACGTCAACGACAAGCCGCCGTGTCCAACCGTGTCCCGGGGTTCCCAGTGTCGCAAATCGCGACTTCACTGATTTCAGCTTGACCCGAGCCGTTCCTGGAGCCATTGAGAGAATGTCCTGAAAGGGCTCGGCGGAACTACGAGTCAACGACCTAACCACAGGTCGACTATTTTCCCGAGCGGTGGAACCATATCACAATTTGAAACTCGGCCACGAAGCCAGAAATCATGAGACTTTGTGAATCCGAATCGAAATCTCCTCGGAATAACGACAAATACGAGGAAAACCGGAGAGAACTGGTAGAGCCCAAACTCCCGTAAATCTCATTCGAAGGTCGTCGAAATGACCGACCGATTTCGGGAATGTTCTCCGCTACGGATCAGGTCCAGTTTCATATGCCATCCACTCCCAATATGCGTGCGAAAATCTTGCGCAAAATGAGTGCGAAAGAGCATGTCTGGACGGATCAGAGGAGCTCGTCGAACCAAAATATGACATCAGCTCCCTCAGCCGTGCAACTCCTTTTTGTTCGATGATTAATCCCTGGACAGCTTGCGTTACCTTCTCTAACTTTTTGTTCATACGTTCGGAGTGTGAACTCATAATGTCTCCAGCAAGAGCTCAACATCATCTCCTTCAGAATCATCTTCATAATCATTGAGGCCGAGTGGCTCTGGAGCTACCTCGACGCCATTTTCAGCTCGTTGAAAGTCTCCGATGCCGGCTCCGCCTCCTCGAGCGCAGAAAGAAGGAACGCAAACCTGAACTCGCTCACAGGATGATAAAAAATTCCAAAGACATTCTTCGTAAAAAGGAGAATCAACATTTTTCATTTTTCGCTCGCCTCCGAGTTTTTTCGACGCGAGGCGCACCTCGCCGCTTCGTTCCTGCCGAGAGACGCTGCTCTTATGCCGAGCTGCGCCACAAACTCTACGCGCGCGGAGAGAAACAAATTTACACTGCCCAATGTTTCACCCTGAAAGCGCGTCTGTCGCCAACGTCGAGGAGGGGAAGTTCTTCTCCCTGAATTTCTTTCCCGCGGGTTACACATTTCCCTTTGCAAATCTCCCGATTATAACGATTATTGCCGCGTCGGAATCTTGCTAGAATCATTTTGTTTCTGTCGAAGGATCTCATCGCCCGAACTCTCGCTTCCCTTTGTATCCCGGACACCTCTACCTGTACCAGAAAGCACGTTTCTAGAATTCTTCAATTGTTCTACGGAAAAGATCTCCGAGCGTTCAAGACACAGGCCTTTCATGCCCGAACAAAAGCCTGCCAGCATTTCACCGCCTCTTAGCCATAAGCGTACGTTTGTTGAAGACTCGCTCTGAGCGAATGCCGGGGACACAATGACGGAACGACCCGTCCGCACAGCCATGCGGAATTCCCATTTGAAGAAATCGGATGTTATTCAATTTCATCCCTGACGACATCAAATACCCGAAAAGGGAAGCTCTTCGTCCATGAAACATTGTTGGTCAAAACTTTCCGTTCAAAATATCGAGACTGAGGCCTTAACTAACGAAATCCGCATCGTTCCACGATCAACGGTAGTAATCCGAGAAGGAAGAGAACGGACTACTGGTGGGACAAGAATATAGGCACGCCATTCTACTCCCGTTAATCATCATGCCACGATAATTTGCAGATTACGCGACGAGAGATTAGATACGAAAGCCATGGTCCTGGAAGGCCGACGGGCAGCCTTTGACGACTTACGTAGGCGATGTGATGTAGTCGGCGATAATGATCGAGATAGCCTGGAAACGCTGACCTTGGCACTGTCGCTCCCGTCAAGAGTGAACGGACAGCATTCCAAGTCGGGCTGGCTTTCAATTGAAGCCAAACGATGACAGCTGCTAGCGAAGATGCATGGACACTCAAACAACGCCGCGTGAGTGGTGTTTCATTTCCAGACTTTTTCCCCGCCGAAAACGTTCTGAACGCTATGAGGTGAGTGTAAAATCGGAAATTACGCTGAAGTAGGTGGAAACACAAGACGCCACATTCGAGTCTATCATCCAAGGTTATCCCATCCACGCGTTTGGCGAGATCGGGTTCTAGCCGAAAGTTCGCCGACCGAATCGGGAGAATCGAAAACTGTAAGGATTCAGGTGAACGGGATTGAGGTTTCTGGTTCTGGTCTTGGGACACGTCCTGCAGCTCATCAGTGCATAGTTGAGCGCCATGACAATTTGAGAACACATGCTGGACACCGACGTGAGGAATCTCAAGAATGCTCCGATCCGGGGTGGACGGCCGGCTCTGCGATGGTTATCAGTACAAGGTTGTCGCACCAAAGAGGAACCCCTGCGGATATATTCGAGTTGCAGGAATCAAAGTTTTCCGGAACCCGCGGGACTCATGGAGATTTCTGGAAGGTTAAATTTTTCTCGGCACTCGAATCTTCTGGGCGTTGAATCATCGTCAGTAGTCTCCGATGTATCTTGGATCTCTGACTGCCAACCTTTTCGAGGTTCCTTCATGTGATTCGCGAACCAATTCCGATTTCTGCGAAGTGCGAAACCTTCGAGCGAGCGTTGAGAGATAATGGTCCATATATCGGGCTGTCGTGAAGGGTCAATGCCGTGGGAGGCTCCGAGTTCCTGAACAGTGTCCTCGCCTTCATACCATCGTTGAACTGCAGGTACAGAGCACACGATGATGATCTGATCGTGGCCACCTATCCTAAGAGTGGGACAACGTGGATGCAGCACATCGTGCTCAATCTTCAGAGGCTCGGTGAGTCAGTCGTGGAGCCAATTTCACCGGAATCTCGAAGGCTCCTTTTTCGGTGAATGATGGTCGGACTCCTGAGTTATCACGAGGAAGTTAACTCATTCCGTCGTGTCCGAATCTGAAATTATTGGAAGCTCAATATCGAAATTGCCTCCAAGGCATATGGTCAAGGCATAGCCAAGGTCACTCCCTCCTCATTTCAGGCGATTTCAATGGCGAAGTCGACGAGCTTCGTCAGTTCTGCCCATTCATCGAAATGTCTGGTGTTTCAACTCTAACTCCGGGAAGTTTCTACAAAACTCATCTGCCATTCAACAAGAAAACTTTCAACCCAAACGCGAAATACATCCTCGTTTTCCGAAACCCCCGAGACGTAGCTGTTTCGTTCTATCACCATGCCACGGGCCTCCCGCACTCCGGCACAGGTGGAGTTCGCGTTTCTCACCGCTCCCGGCCGACTTGCCGATTCGCCATCTGAATTTCCCTTGATATTTTTGTTCCTTCAAGCACAATGTATATCGATCTGATACGAAAGCGGACGGGAATTCTGAGATCTCACCGGGTATTTCAATGTATCACAAACGGAGTCGTTCCAGGTATTCCCGAAGGAGTTGACTGGTTCCTTCCGTACATTAAACTCTTCGTCTCGGACGGAATGTGGTTCGGAGACTATTTCCGTCATGTGCTCAGTTGGCTCGATGGTGTCCGGGAATACGGTAGGCCTGAGAACGTTCTACTCGTGACTTACGAGAACATGAAAGCCGACCCGAGGAAAGAATTGATCCGCGTAGCGAAGTTCATGGGCGGGAAGGCCGTCGAGATCATCGAGAAAGAGGAGGTACAGTCATGCAACACCCGCGATGGGACGAGGAGCTCGTCCAATTGTAAGTAAGAGAGAATATCGATCACATTCCTCGAGTCTGTCTCCAGATCGTGCAGGAAATTCTGAATCTTACAACCGTGGACTCCATGAAGAAACGGATGAATCCCGGAATGAAGAAACGAATAGAGGGAATGGCTGCGCCTACTGACAAGCTGGCAGACATGCATTTCATCCGAAAGGGAAAGGTATGGTTATGTGTTTTGAATGTTTGGGATTGTGAGATTCCTTGGACTTCCGTTACCGGGGTGACGTCGATGCCCGAGTGACCCGAACGGTGTGATTTTCGTTGTTCTAACCAACTGCGGGATTCGTTCCAAAATATTCTCCAGGTCGGGGACCATGTGAACTATTTCACGCCAGAGATTTCCGAGATGTTCAACAAATGGATCGCCTCCACGCCGAGGAGCAAAGAGGTCATGGACATGTTCGAGGTATCCTGACGCTTCAGCCTCGTCTGGGTCCACAAATGGCCGTGAGGAAAGATCCCAAACCGACTGCTTTCAATGAATGTAACATTCGTTAGTTTTGGGAAACGACCAGAATCATATCCTCCAAGTCTTGGTGGCGATTTCTTTTCAAAATAATTCTAGGAAGAAGAAAGTCTCGGTCAGGGGCACAGATCGGTATTCTAACTGGGGGTCCGGTAGACTCCCAGTGTTCTACGGAGGACCCCTGGGGGTCCGGGCGAGAGATATGCGATTGACTTCTTCGAAGTGGCTCGGACTTAGCTTACCTGATTTACGATTTGCCCGCGTGTCGCAGGATGTTCACTGCGCTATGAAAGTTGAAAACCACTGGTATGGACTGCATCTGGCAAATCTTCGAATTCGGCAAAGTGGGATGTCTGAAAGGTTCCCTCCTATAGATGCCGTCGACATCCGGCAACCCGATCCGCAATGAAAGGAATTTAGTCAATCGATCGGTCATGATTGTGCTGGGCTCACCGTGCGGTAGTGCTTTCCGCACGGCGGTGTGAGGTTGGTGTTTGTGTGCAGCATGTTAGTTGAGCTGCTATTGTGTAGCCCGGTGTCGACACAATAGGCTGGTTCAGTGTTGAAGCATTGTGCGGGATGGGTGGTTCCTCAAATCCATGTATGTAGGCGCTGCGCGAGTCTAACTCGCAGTTCCCTTAAACAAATGGAACATACCAGCGATTTCTCCGCGCTCGTAATGTTTCGCTGAACTTTCCCAGGCTTATTCCCAGGTTTTCAGGCCTATTCCGGAACGTAGACCTCCGGGGTTCGAAAAATCCCAACCAAAACAGCTCCCGGCGTATAACCGTCGAGACTCTCCAAAGTTTCGACTCCGAAATTCCGTCATCCGAGAGAGGATCGGAATGTGTGGCTCGATTTGGTCTCGACTTCACTATAAAATATGAATTTCTTTTATGCGTCTTTGCCTCTCATCGGTTCTCCGACCAATTTTCTCGACAAGAGAGCGAGGATCGATATCGAGTCCTCGATGTTTTCCGCTTGCCTGGCCGAATGTTCTCCCGAAGAAACCCGTCAACAAGTCAGCACTGGTATCCAGGGCCGTTTCTGGGTCTCTCGGCGCCCCCGGCGAAGGGTCTCTGAGGCGCCCCCCCCCCTTTTTTCGCGCTGTCGGGAAACTTGAAATTATTGAAAACGCGGGGACTCTCAAAAGTATCTCGAGGCAGAAGAATATTAAGAACAATCAATCAGTCAATAGGCCTCCGAACGCGATTCACAAAGGCACTCGACGCCCCCAACCCTCTCAGCGCCCCCGGCGACCGCACCCCTCGCCCCCCCCCTAAAAACGGCACTGCTGGTATCAACCAATGAAAACGACGTCTAGTAAGAACCAGTAACAGTCTCAAGCGTTGACGTCGTCCTGACTCGCACACAATTAGGCCAACTCAGGTGCTCCCACACCTGAGGCCAACAAAGGTGAACTCGCTCGCTGTCGACGTCGATATTATCGGGCCAATTCTTTTTCTGTTTGCTTGCCGCGCCCCTGGCTCACGCCTAGGTTTCATCCTGTCTGCCGCTCCAGCTTCCTTCCAGTCTCAGTGAGCCCCTCAGCGACCTTTCACAAGTCTGCTGGGATAAGCAACAGGAATTAATTATCCTTCTATTGCACTATCTCCTTGATACGCTACTCGTGATAGCCTAGCTGGCTGGCCGACTGGCAAACGAAGGCTACGGCAAGCATGGGTTAAGGACGTCGGAGCGAAAGCTACACACGATGTTCGCTCTCTTCTCCGCTGCTATACCCAGAGCACCAATTGGATCTCATCACAGTCGGCAAACTCAGCGAGCAACCTCTACCCAAAGATCACAAGCTCATCTCCTTAAGACGATCGGGCAGTGGTCATGGTCGTCTCTTACTCTGTTGACTAGGGCTTAGTCCATTTCACCTCGACGCGATTACCGCGCAGGTGTGTCGGCAGAGTTTCGGCGGACCTCAAAAGTTCTATGTTCCGCTCATTACCATCAGAATGATCATTGGTGAGACTTTCAATGGTCCCCGTCTCAAGGTTCGGGTGGTTATCAAAATCAGGAAACTGCGAGCTACCTCGGGATCTTCTGCCAGAGGCGCAAGTTCACTCGAAATGGAGCGCGTCGAGAGGATCTCGAACTCCCAATCTCGAAAGGAATGGTTACTCTGCGCAAACAGAGAATCCATTTCGAGCTTTGAAAGGAGCAAACTATGAAAAGGCACGTGCTTGCCAGCAACTCATCTCTGACTATCAGAAGAACTTCCGAGTTGTCCTCAATGCGTTCTGTCCAGTGACCTGAGCAGTTTTCATCAAGGCCTCAATATCCACTCGTCGAGGAAAATCAATGTTTGCGTGGGGAAAATCAAAGTTTCCGTAGATCATTCCTACGCCTCATCGAAGATTTCTGATTCGTTGGTCGTTTGCTCGTCGTCGCGGACCTCTTTGAAGCTGGTCGCCGCGGACAGGTGGTGTTGACTGGGCAGACTCATCGGCTAGTAATGGCCTGCATCGGTCTCTGTCAATATTTACTCTCGTGTGAAGAACTAACCTTGCCCTTCAACCAATCGCACTTTGCTTGCTCTCTCGGTCGTTTACCATCTTGGTTTTTTTGCCTCTCTGGCACGCCGCCGCTTGACTAAAGTAGCCTTCCGCTGATGGATTCCACTACGACCCTGAAACAACTCAGTCAGGATAATGGTTCGACCAGGAACCGTCTGGAACTTTCCTACAGCCCTATGATAGAGTCCTGATATTGTGAGATTGGGGAAGTATGAGTCCATCCGATGACCGCCAGAGGTCCTGGGAAAGGAGAACTCTGTTCGAGATTTCCCGCCAACAAAGGCTCACCGTACCGTAGGTATCGAGGTCTCTCCAGCACAACGCCGGAATGCGAGCCCCTGACAACGAGTTTGGCTCATTTGGTCCTGATTCGAATGATACGGGTGTGGAAATGATGCCAGAATTGTGCTGGAGGAACTCTTGGGAATATCTTTCCCATACAATATCTTCCTGATCCGGGGAGTGATGGATGCCGAATGGATGGGACGAAGAAGAGAACCCTTCGGTTCCCGATCACGTGTAACGAAAAGTACGGAAAATTATTCTGAGCACCCACAGAAATGGAAGTTCTTATCTGAAACGGAGGAATCAGAGAGTTCACTCGATCCCCTGCAGCCAGAATCGTTCGACATATCTATTCGCTCCTCATGAACTTCAGCAAACCTAAGCCCTTCTTGGATGTATACACTTAACGTGTCAGTACGATATCGCACTGGTGACGATCAACGAGTTTCACGGCTTAGAGCCAGGTATTGTATGCGTCTCGGTGTTTGTGATCGCTGTCAGAAACAAAAGGCCGTGATTTCATTCAATGCTGCAGCAGGGCTTTAACGAAGCCGCCATCCCCGAAGAATATTGTCTTATCGCGCACGATCCCCCGAAGGCATCCGGTGAAGTGAAGCGTGCACGCTCCGTTGGAGCCAGTCACCGACTGAGTGAGGCGCGTACAATAGGCGCGAACGAATGCAGTCAATGGGAGAAGGACTCATTGCGAACTCAGCTCGTTCCCGATTCCGAGCCTTTTCCGGACCTCACCCTTCTCCTCACGTAAGCGCCCCGTTCACCGCGGATACCACCACTCTCGCAATCCCCTCCAGAGTCAGCGGTTCATTCCCCGGCTTTCCTCTCTAGGAACATTGAGAATATCCAGGAACACTGGCGCGTTGTATCGATCCTCCGAACTCGAAGTTGGACGAAGCCGCTCCGTATCTCACAGCATGTTAGCATGGAAGCATCGAATCACTAGGGAACGTCAATGCGTTTACAACCATCGATCATTTCGGAGACATATCTCTCGTAGAGCGAAGTCGAGCCCTCGACTTCGTTCGGGAGCTTCCGAGCGAGTTGGTCCCATCAATTCCAAGGTCTACCATGCTTCGAACTCGGGGGAGATCTCCGGAGCACATCCTACGCTACAATCCGACGAAAAGTTGCGGCATGTCGTGACCCTGGTTCGACTTCAACCGACTTCGCGAACCGAGCACGGCGGCGTTCCGAACAAGGCGATGATCAGGTTTTGCTAACATAATTGCCGTCAGACAAACTCTCCAGCGAGACCATTCTCTTCTCTGGATTCTTCTATGACGGTTCTCGAATTTCGAGTTTTGCAAACTTCTCGAACAACAACGCATAGTTATTGATGATTCGGACTTTTTTCCTGCTGTTCTCCATTCTCCTCAACTCCACGATCCAAGTTCGGCGAAGTTCCTGCATGCGTCGGAGGGAACGGCTTGAGTGCTTCTCGGGTGGCTCGGTGGAACGTTGGGGGTGGTGAATGCAGCTGAGCTCGCAGCTAAAGCGAACGGCATTATTCAGCTCAGAACTCCCCCTGTAGCTGGAAGAATGCACGATAATTACAGCGTATGCACGCGGCTAATGCCGCCGGTTCCGCCGTAAGGCGCTCGTCCTCGAACGAGGCGGCTTCCTCGCTCGCGTGCTTACGTCGACACGCAGCACGTAGCTTGCTTGTTCCGTTCGCACATGAACGCCGCGGCGTGACTAAAAATAGCTCTCAGTAAGTATTGCTCAATGCGTCGCGTATCCTTTCCTCCTCTCCGTAAGCGCTATTGATGAGCGCGAAACGATGTGCAATGTGCACGATTCTAAACCCTGCGGGTTACTAGCTTAGCCCGCTGTCGTCGTCGGGGACTCTTGCGCGGGCCCCGATGTCCCCCGAGTTTCGAATCCTTCGAATCGATGCTCAGATCGAGTTGAGTCAGTTAACATCTTGAAAATCTCTTTGAAAAGAGTCCAACGCTCCGATTTCGACGATCAAAGTATTCCGTGGGCTGAAATGAAACCGATTTTGGAGAGGCATTGAGAAGAGAGTTATTTTGAATGGGAACTACATCGAATGGATTCAAACTGAGAGGGAGTTCTTCAATTTCAATCACTCGTTTCGGAAGTTCAATCGAATCTTCTTGCTTATTTGAGTAGAACGAATACCGAGCTTTGATCTCTAAGCATCGCCTGGTCGGTAGGAGGCTGGTTCTCCTTTCTGCTCGAGAGGCGGTGGCGTCCGTGCAATCTAAACTCACCAGCTTTGAATTTGAGTTCCGGCAAGGTTGATTCCGCTCCTCTCAAAGCTCGTTCTGGCAACTAATCTGAATGCAGATCTGGAACCCTTCCCCCTCGGACGAATGCACCAGTTGCTACCCCTGGCAGAGTTGAATCGATTTCTTACATCGAGTTTCAGCTGAGAGTTTCCTCATAGCTCGGGCTGAATCAGGATTCCCGGAATGCCCACCAGCCCCGCGTCCAAACATCGGAGTCGGGAGCGCAGTTCCAGTTGCCGCCGAGTTTCCAAGATTCCCTCAAATCTCTCATCCTCCCTCGTCCGTCCATGAGTGAGGATATATCGGAACTGTGGGATGAGATCGAGTCTCGGCACTGTATCAAGTCGTGAAAGGGATTCGTTCTGATAAAAAATACCAAGACGATTGTCGTGTGCGATGCATCGGGCGCGATTCTTATACGGGGTAATCTACGGCTTCCGAGAACCGCTCTCCGAATCTTCGAGGAACGTTAGACTAAGGCCCAGCCTCCGTTACGGCGGTGTCTTTATCGGAACGACTTCGAAAAAGGAACACGTCTTGGGCCGCGTAAGAAGGGAACGATCGCTGGAGACATTTCGCCCGCTGAACCGTCTCATGACGCGGGAAATTACTGGAAACAAAGGTTTTCCTTGGCCTGGCCTGGCCACTCCATTTCACGCGGTATACCTTCGACCTCGAATCGGCGGGACGGGAATGTTATTCCTCAAAATTCCCACTCGGTGAGTTCTGGAGCTTCGGTGTAATCTGGGCTGGCCCACCATGAGGCCCAAGAACGCTCATCCAATAACTCAAGGAGGGAATAGACAGTTTCGGGCCGGCCAGGAGTTTGAGAGAATTTTCCCAACGTTTCTTCCTCTCTCACGGCAGCTCCTGTTGAGACAGTGTCAGTTTTTTATGTTCAATACAGTTGCCTACAAAAACTTTTCGCTCTTGGGCTCATTATACGCTGTGGTCGAGAAGCAGATAACCGATTTTCACAGTCGATAAGCGCCTGAATCCATTTATTCACTCCGGGAGTTTGCGATAGCATGCAAATCACCATCCCTCTGGGAGTTTGTTTTGAAAACAGAGGTTCCCTGACGGACGGTTCTCCATGTTCTCCCACACTGCGTCCGAAGTTGTCCCGCTGTCCAAGAAGCTGAAATATCCATCACGGTTCACGGTGCTGCAAACTCCGACCCCACATGCAAGAGCATGTACTGAGCACTGAGTAGATCGGCATTCGTTTCCTTCGTTTTATTGCAATTCATCATTGGGTGATAACTGACCAAACATCAATTTTCCGCGCCTTGGTTCATTTTCCGTCTCTCATTTGTCGAAAAATAAAACAGAATACCTAGAGTTTCGATCCGCGTCTATTCTGATAGGTATCAATATTGTGTTTCTTCGATCCGCGAGATATCAAGCGCCTTTCTTCTTCACACCTTCTGCGTCGCATTGCCAGATTTTGTCTGTTATGCAAGTGTTGACGCACGTTGTGATTCGGAGATTGAAGTGGATTGATCTCGAACGTTGTCATGAACGCAGTTCTTTCCATCCATCGACTTTTGCGTAAACATACCGGAAGGTGATATGCAACTTCACGCTCGTGAGCTTCCAAAGCTTGCGGGGTTCGTCTCCCGTTATGATACAAGTGTTGTGGCAAACGGGTCCGGGTCATGAATGAAATGGCTGAACGATAGTCGAGCGCTACGGACTCGAACCCTCAGACTTCATCGAAGTTCTGGAGGAGATTTTCTTCACCTTCGAAAGACGAATCATGTCACGCCGTGAAATTATACACGGTCTCTCGGGGGAGAGGGACGCAAAACTTGGAATAAATCCCTGAATCTCAATTTTCGGAGGAGTATCCGAGACGACGCGTTCCCATAAGTGAGACCCCGGGATCGGACCCGTTTGCGATTCGCTCCTGGCATCGGCGGAAATCCAACAGCAGTGTTGAAATCGCGTGAGGTAATGTATGTACAATTCAGACTGTCAGCAAATCATTCCGAAACCATTTGATGGCGTTTCCACTGATTCCCATTCCAAAGGCGGTCGAGCACCTTCAACATAGAAGTTTCAATCAGCCAACTTTCAATAATGATAAACGTTGCATCGTTTTCTCTCCATTCGCTCCCAAACAGTCGCTAATCCAGCAGCTCGGTACATCAATGCACGCGAGCTGCGCATCGATCTGGAAATCGCTGTCTCCTCGACATTCTCACCAGAAACTTCATCTACCATCCGACTCACAATCAACTCTCGACCACTTGCTGCTCTTTCCACCCTGGACTTCGCGATCCTCGACTCGATGATATGTTGTTGCACACGGAGAATTCAGCTCAGCGGTTCGGCAAATTCCACCGACGTCCTTATTACGCAGAGCAGGGACACCGCAAGAGTCTAACAAACGTGTTGAATGAACTCGGTTCGGTGGGTTTGAAGCGCGGCGACCGCAAGCCTCGCGAGTGGTCCGGAGTAATTACTGACTTGTTCTACAGTTTTTACATGCACAGGGTTTATTTATCTACAGGCAGAAATCTTCGCTGCGAGCACGTGCGATTTTCGGGGTGGTGTCGTTCTCGATCGAGACCATCGTGTCGACAATGTGTTCCCGTTGGAGACTCCTGTACATCCGGGCGTAGTCTTGTGGATGATGTGTGCCAACTGGAAATAGGAGAACGGAACGTTCAATTTTTTCTCGAGAGTCGCTATATCCCAAACTTCCAGCCGCGTTTTTCTTCCGACATTTTCGCTCCCAATCGTTTCATAGGCGATTGCTGGCGCCACGAAGTCGACGGGTACTCTAATTGAAAATGTCGAACACGTGCTAAGAGCACGGGCCATAGCACACTAATGAATTGTCTTCCCCACCGCACGGAGTAGGGCCGTTGTGAGAACACGTAAAGACCGTTTTCTTCCATTCTCGCGGCTTGCTCGCCTTCCCGGTCGCTCGCTCGCTGGCCGAGATTGACTCGATGTTAAACAGAGCGTAATAGAGGAAGAAAAATATGGGATTACTTCACGCAATCCCGCCAAATCTCAACGACAACGGGACAATGCCGGGTCACGTCTAAGAAATCTGAGGAATGAGACCGGAATCCCAGCAAGTCTGGTTGCCTGCTCAGCGTTTCCCTTGTCAACTTACCTTGGTGTTGATCGAAGTGTTGAGGAAACTGATGTCGACTATTCATTTCGACGTATTCGTTGCACTCCGGATGCTCCGGTGGCATGGCGTTCCAATACGTGGGCGAATTGCTCAGCTCCAACAAAGAGCTCTTCTTCCGGTGGTGGTAGCACGTGGCAAGTGTGGCAGCGAACAAAAGGAAACAGAAGCCTGACAGGATGGCTATGACCGTCAGTGTACCCCGGGCGAGCGAATCTGAGTGAATACACCGATTTTGGGTTATGGGAGTCACAAACTTCTTCAAAATAATATCTCTTAACAAGAAACTTCCGGTAGTCCGCGAAGCAGTGGTTGCCCACCGCTGTTCCAGGACGGTCGAGAAGAGTTTCTACTGGAGGGCTCTTCCTCCGACTGTTTCCACCAGCATTCGATTCTCGAGTTGTTGAGAATTGTAACAAACGCAACAGATAACCATCACTTACCGGAGCTTTTCTGAGCTACTGGGTAGAAAGACTCGTGAATGCTGCTGAAGTCGCAATCCTGACAACCGGGCCTGTGCGGCTCCTCCTGACAAAGCGTATAGCTCAAACAATTGATGGGTTTACACCGATCGTCCGCTCGGTGGTAGCCCGGCTTGCACTGGCCGCAATCAGGACCCCTGTGTCCTGGAAGGCATTCACAACGAGGCGTGCCCTGAAAGACAGACAGGTCAGTATCTGGCGAGTTTTACGAGCCCTTTGAATGGACGCGGACGAGGGCCTCTCCGCTTCGCTCGGCTCCGGTCGCTAACTTACGGTAGATACGTCCACGTCACAAAGGCCACTCGATGTTACATTGGAGCAAGGGCAGCGGATACATTCTTTCCTGCTTTTCACGTAGCCAGCTGAACACTTCTCACACCATCTGTAATGAGGCAAGAAATCAATGAGGCCGAAGTATTGAATTCCCGCCGCCGAAACATCTGCTTCCTTCTCGAATCGAGCAGTGAAACCTTTGTTTCCCGCTTGTTTTCCGCAGTGGAACTAACTCCCGACCTCTCCTACTATCGGGTTCAGGAAATTCCAAGCGAAAGGTTAGAGGGCAGGAGGCGCTCGAGAAGTTTACTCACCGACCCTGGTAGCCCTCGTAACACGCACACTCCACAGAATCCAGCGACGTTCTCGTGCAAGCCAACATGCCTGGCTCCGAGCAGTTGCATTCTGCAAGTGTCATGAATCAAGATTATTCACCGCCCCGCTGCGCTCGCTTCCGATCCCCAGAGATTTCTAGGCCTTAATCTCACGGCTTGAGACGTTCCGCGAAACTTCAAGCCAGAACGTTGACACTGTTCTGAAAAACCGCCGCTCAGCGTTCTCTTCTCACTTTCAAACTCTCCTCGGGACGTGCCTCAACTTGCCCGAACGTGCCGGGACGAGTATCAGGGCGAGGCTCATACGCCTCCCGCCTCAGCAGACTTTATCGGTCGAGAATTCCGAAGATGAGCAGAGTTGACGGCCGCGGATCCCGCGCCGCGCAGCTGACAGGAGGTCAAGGTGACTGACAGAGCTGAGTTCCGACTCTCCGGTGGATCGCGGGAACTGAATCGGGACTCGCATCCAGCTTGGACGGTCGCTTCCCGAAATTGCAAAAACCCGCAGTGGCCTTTCGAGCAAGTTGGCCACTGGGCCAGCCACGTAATGCGCTAACGTTACGCTTCGTCCTGGCCCTTCGTAGCGTCTCCGTTTTCCCGCTCTTCTCGTCTACCACACATCCTACGTTTCTTTGTGGGCTTCACTCCGTTTTCTTTCGTCTAAAAAGCGTTTGCCACAGCTGGCCTTTCCTCAGAGGGCGGGGAAGAAGTCGGGATGGAAGAACGAAGTCAGCGCAGGGCCTGTAGCGGAGTTTGGGGATGGAAGTGGCTCCAGCCGCTGCTTTTCTAGATTGGCTGAGCGTCGGAGGCCGGGGGAATGGGAGCGGTTCTTCTAATAGATCTACCACCGCTACCACAAGGCCGCCGAGACGCTTTAAGAGGAACAAGCCCCACATATTACATCAGCGCTGGTTCCATAACTCGATCGAGGGCCTGATCTAAGCCCCATCGGTCCTCGCGCTGGCAGATCCCGCTCGCCGTGCGAAAAGAGACCGAGGAAGAGTAATGAGCGTTTTCTGATTGTGAGCTCGGCGAGTAGAAATGGGAGACTCACCGATTTTATGCTCGACGAACGTGTCATCGGCGATGGGAAGCTCACTAACAGCGTAGTCCGTCCGAATAATCAGTTTCGGCGCGGGAGACGTCTGAATATTCGGATAAACCTGCAATATAGAGTAGAAGAGTCAGCCTAAACTACGTTCGATTTCGCCCAAGGTTCACGGCAACATCTTGAGGAACTCATCGCTGGTCGCAGCATGACAGGTACAGTAGCCTCATGCTCTCGAACATTATTTTTCTGGGATGTGGAAAAATTCAAGGTCTTACCGCCGACAAGACGACGGCGTATTCTGTTGCCTCGCTGAGATTGGAGACTAACTTCGACGTGACGACCCCCGGGAGCATCACTGTCTTCTCATCATCTGGAAAGAAGTTTCATTGTTAGACGTTGTGGACGAAATGTTGTGCGTCCTAGCAGAAAATTACTCCGAGATCCTTAGCGGTAAATGTTGACAGCCGCAGTCAGGAAGACGGGCTCATCTCAAGCCCAATGCCTCGAAGCGGATCTCCGCCTGACGGGATCCCGTCCAGACCGGTGGCTGACTGACTGAGCCGCAACCAATCCGACCCAAATCATCGACCTCGAATTTCGCGGTGCCGAACCAACCCCAGAAGAGTCTCATGAATACGATTGTGCGTCACCCCATGAATAACATGAAATCTAATTCGGTCGCCTCGGTCGTCTTCGCCGTGTTCCGCCTGGTGGTGCGCACTCCTCGAGCTGCCGACTGTTCCATGCGAGCGAATTGAAGGCAAAATTTGCAATTCCACCCTGATCGGAATGCTCATTTCAGCTCCCATGTCTGTTTTCTGTTCCTGCTTGGGGCAAGCCGTGGCTCCGAAAGCTTTCCCCAACGTTTCCCCGCAGAGTCCCCTGGATGTTCTTCTCGTTTTCGAGTGATCAGGAGTATTTTTCCGCTCGAATTTGCTTCCCGCGCTCTGACAGCAACAGTCGCGCCGGCTTTGCCGTCACCTCTAACCCATCAAAGCTGACGATTCTGCGCTCTGTTTGTAACGAGTAATGAACCTAATGCAGCTTGAAGTATGTTAGTTCAAATGGACAGCTTTGAAGTTTGGGGATCGAGTAGTGCGAGACCCTCTGATTCATCTCTCCCTCTCTCGGCGGAACCATCTATCACCGATACTGCATGCGAAAAGCGCAAATAAACGACAGCGAAAACTTTTTCTGCCTCTGCCTCGTCATCGTCGACGACGTACATCCGGATCTGGCTTGGGCGACGCTCCGCGAACACCAGATAAGCTAGCGTTGATATGCGGAAGACGAGTTGCCGAGGGATAATTTGATAAGATCACACGCAACGACGACGGAGGGACGAACACGACGACGACGACAATCACAAAAATACACAGAGACTAGGAAGCTGGTAGTATATCGACCGCGGCCGCAGTTCCTCTTCGCGTCAGCGCGTCCCCCGTTTTCCTTCTCAGAGCTCCATCGCATCACCGCCTTAGATCCTTCTGCCCGCAGCTTGTTCTCTATGACTTTGGCTTCTCGAGTTGAGGGAAAAGCCACAGCCAGACTCATTTAATTAGGCACTAAGGAACGAGAACAACATCCCACAGTAATCTGGGACAAGGACACTGCGGCTGCCACCACCCTGGGTTCAGGAGAACGTGGCTTCGGTTGTTTTCTCTCCGCAACTTCTGATCGAGAACTCGCAATCCGACTTTGTTTCAACTGCGCAAAGTTTATCACCGACCGAGTTCCTTTGTTCTGCGTCAGATTTCCGGCGACCGCCAGGGCACTACGTCTTCTGCCCAGTATCCCGTGCCCTGTTTGCCCTACACCTCAGGGATGTAGGGGGACTCCAGGAGGGGATGGTTGATATGAAGGAACGGGGACACGGGAAACCTTGGGAAAGGGACAAGGGGAGAGGGGACTGTTCCCGCAAACGTCTGATTGAAAATTAGGGCGGTGCATATTCTCCGCCGGTCTGAGGCTGACGCACGGATGGACTGAATGACGACCCGAACCGCGACAATCACACCATGGTCCGGCTCGTCGACCGGCGCCGCGGAGACGACAGGAGGAGCCTTTCGAGGGAGAAGCAACAGGATCGGCGCTGAAGGAATCTGTCTAAACACCATCGAGACTTCATTACGAAGACTGAACCAAGGCCACCAGGCCTGGGGTGGTTAGAGCCACTACTTGAGTCGTTTCGGTCGAAGGCCGTAGACTTTCACACAGGAAGTCGTGAAATTTACTCGGAGTACACGGGCTCCGGAGCAGCGCGTCAAGCAGGAACGCACCAGGAGGGGGATGGGATGGGATCGATCGTAGTTATGGCACTCAACTGCTTGAAATGGAGCTTATGATGTTTTTCAATGTTGCATACAGTTCTGTTTACGGCTGTCAGCAGATGATTCGCACTTCAACATTCGACTGACTTCCGTTGCCCGACTTTTGGGACCGACTTTCGGTCAAATCCATAGCCGGCCGGCGCTGAGACGTACTTCACCCCAAAATCGACGGGGGTAGCAGCCGACCGAGAAGATCGATGGTCATAGCTTGGCATTCTGGGGCAGAATGAAGTCGAAGCCCGGTTCTGGTTGCGATTGAGTGTGTCTGCATCGTCATCGAGGACCAGATATGGGGACAATGTAGCTACCCCTAACAGCTGCCCGTTCCCCCCAAGCGGTTGAACAGTCGCTCCAGCGACGCAGCCACTCTTTCGACTCTATGAGCGCCGCGGCGGCACCTCAAAGTCCAGACACGACCGGACGAAGGAACGTGCCTTATCACCAAGCTCACAACTGCGCTCACAACGCCTCTTGGAGGAACTTAGCAAACGACAAGATACAGAAAACGCAAGCTGGCAGAGCGAAGGGCGGAATAGCGGGAGGCCGAGCGACTGTCGGGAAATTGAGGGACGTCGAATGAGGTTAGAGCGAAATAAAACGAACAGCAGATCCATCCAGCCGGAGCCGAAAGTTGCAAAGTGCTCTCCGGTTCCAAAATACACTCGACTGGCCGCCAAATCAGGCGCCCGACCAGATGGCCGATCAGTCATTTGCACGATTCGTTTGCCGGAAGTCATTTTTGTATCTGGCTTGCTAGAGGCACACGTCGTACAGAGAGCGTTCAGCCGCCATCGCCGAACGTCCCGAATGAATAATGTTCGCTCGAGCTCTATCGACTGGAAATATTGGAAGACATTCAAGTTTTCTTCGAGTGCGTTCGTCCGGGATAGAATAGCAGTGGAACATTGCACCACAGAGTGTGTGCCCGACGCCATGATTGATGACGTTTGATTTGTGGGGAGGACTTTCGATGGAAGCTTCCACCCGCTCGAGATTCCGCAACTCTATCGGTGTCACGCAGATGACGGAAGAATTATCTTCCGAAATCGCGAGGATTCCGGGAGAATCACGGTAGAGGGCTGCTGGAGGAAGTCGCTCTCGACAGTGGTTGAACGGAACGATGACTGAGAAATAGGGCGATGCAGGGCAAGGAGGAAAACAAGGGATCTAATCAGGAGCAGACAGGAGGGCTGACAATCCAATGACACAACGGAAAACGATTCTGTGATAGACAATTGGAGGAATGAATAATGATTTGACGGATGGATGGATTTTTGAATGAATGGTTTAGCTGATTGGAGAATGCATCCCTTAGATGTACTTACGGACGCGATGCCTCGCGGACACGGGCGACCAGGAGAGCATGTATCCCATCAACTTGACGTTGGCTTGCTTCGGGCTGTGTGGAGGCTTCCATCGTAATAGGAACGCTGTGTCCTCCACTGAGTCAACGAACACATCGCGTGGCGGCGGCAAGATTGACACTGCAATGGAACGACAATGTTAACAACGATCATATAAATAAGGCATGATAACAACTAGGGGAACGATAACATCTGGGTCATCATTAGTCGAAACGACTACGATCTACGGTGGATACGGATCTGATATGGACCTAGGCCGTTCTCGGGAATATGCAACTCTCCGACTTCTTCTTTTTCGTTGGATGTGCCACCATAACGGCCCGGAAAATCCTGTCCTCAAACGAGCTCTCGATCAGCTCGCAATCGCTCGCTGCACGGCCTCATTGCGAACGAGATATTCGAGTGTTTTGGTCTTTTTCTGTAATATATCACTTCTCCATTCGTTTTTCTTCTTTCCTTTCTCTTAGTGTGATCCGGCCAGCTGACATGGACCAAGAAGGAGGATCAGAGCCAAGAAGGATTGAGACGGACGGCCGGAGCAATCTTCTCAGCTTTGTCATATGAGAACTGACGACGTTGGTCAAAAAGCCGAACAGAAAAGTTGCGTTCTCGTTTTTCCTCCGCTCAGCGCTGCTGTTCATGATCAACAGAATTCCTCAGTTGCCAGAAACATCAAGCCTCTCGCAAAGTACGTTCTCGCTACATCATTGCACGGGAGATCGAGGCAAGAAATCGGAAAGCGTTTTGATTCCCCGGTTTTGTTGAACGCAAAGGAAATGACCCGGTGGAACTCTTTCTTTTTGCGCGGGATATTGGCCACCGAGCGAGACGACGGCGACAAGGTCGGCGGACGAATAAGCGCTCGTGGAATAAGCACGGTGTTGGATAGCTTTCCTGAAGCCCGAGTAGAGAGAAGAGGGCGAAAACCTTCGGAAGAGAAGCAATCAGCCGTTACTCTTGGGGGAATAAGCAGGAAGAACCCGTTTGCCACCGTTCGCTCTTTTCCCGTTTCTTTTTTCCTGTCGTGATGCGGGTTGCCCTGACGGCGCGGGGCGGTCGTGATAGTGGAGGGCTGCGGCGCCAATCGTCTCCTCGGGAACGACCTGGGTAATACCCACTATACGCACCGGAGAATGGAAAGCCTATGTTTCACACACACCCAATCTTTTTCGCGTTACAGCGACTGGACTCGCTAGTACCAAAGATAGGCGAGTTCAGACTCTCGCGAAGGCAATAAATTCTCGGTTGGCCGCGACACCAGAGGTCTCCCAGGAGCTTCTTCGGCTCGACTGCAGTACAACACTCATTCGTTCAGAATTTTTGTTGGGATTCCTCGGCGTCTTTCCGGAAAATCGCGGATAAACTGTTTCAAGATGTCGGATCGCTAGGCCTGTCCTCGGAGATTGGGGGAACTGAGAGAGAACGGCGTCGATACCGAACGAGGAATCGTCAACGTAGACGGTGAATGAGGAAATGCATCGGACTCGCAGCCGATCTTGTATTGCTCTTCTCGTCAGGTTGAAGGCTGTAAGGACTGTATCGGAAAAGGAACCAGTGACGCGGAAGATGAGCGTCTGATGACGAAACCGTCGACGTCATCCTCTTCGCCGTCCCGGATCAGGTAAACAGCATCCAACGGCTGTCGTCCGTTCGGGTTCGCGGATCTTCACTCACGTTGATCCGAGAGTTCCTCAGCATCGTCGATTCTCTGCATTCATCGGGAAATTTGCAAGTTCTACCTCTATGTCCCCTTGTCAATCCCCCATTCCCCGCCCTCATCGGTCGAGAGCTCCTCAAAGGTGAGCTGCAGTCTCTGTTGTTCCTCGCTTCTTCCTGATTCTCATCACGCGTATTTGAGTGAGATCCCATAGCGAAAATAGCGTTCAGATATGAGTACTCTTCGGTTTTATATAGAACTAGAGAGAGAGCACAACAACCTAACAATGTGTCCGATTGGGAAGTTGATGAGTCCACCTTCTGTTCACAGAACACTCCTCCCCGATCCGCCCCATCTCGCCTCACTACTATCTCAACACCTTGATGCTCGATCCGCTGAAATCTTTGCGAAGCTGATGACTTTCGGGATATTCCAGTTCTCCGTAGTCGTCGTGAGTTGTCGTGGCTTATCGTACACGAGGGACCACGCGCGCGACACAGGATTATGCCCCGGAAATCTATGCCGTTACGAGTCAGTCATGCAAGGTTTCCAACCCTGGGCAGATTTCCCGACAAACCTATATTTAGCATTAGTCGCTGTACGCGGACGCAGGAGGCGCATCGGAAATTATTGGAACATATTGGACCCTCGGGGACGTATTGGATGGTTTCGTTTGGGTCTCAGTGGCTGCCCCCCTCCTTTCTCTCCAAACCAGTGTGCCATCGTCATCTAGGCTTTCCTAACCGAGCGTTCCGGAAGCTGTTCTCCTAAATGACTGGCGATATTTAAGTATACGGGGCGGAAGTCGATGGAACATTTGTTCGGGATATGTATCAGCTCTGACGGCCAGGATTTCATCGGCACAACGTTTCGTAGAGAGTTCCCCGGCGCGGCTACGAGTGGCGAAGCTGCGACTGCAGCCTCTCATCACATCGGCAAGGCGATACCCTCTCTCGGTTAGGGGCCGGGGAAGGACGAGAAAAACTCGCGTACTCCCTTCAGGCACGACAACAAAAGATTCCTCCGGGCGGAGAAACGTACGGTGTCCTATTCACGGTACAGGAGGTTGTCGCAATGCGATATTGGGAAATCGCAGCTGGACATAAAAAAAAGTTAACAAAAACTAGGACATCGACTACGTTTTGAGATGCTATTCGGCATTGGTGTCGCGTCGCAACGCTCGGCTCTGCCGTCCCACAATGGGGGACAACACAGGCGAGCTTGTCCCGCGAAAGCAAGGGGGCCTGGCAACGAATAAACGATTTGAAGAACATGAAGAGGTGGCGAAATAGGTTCCCGGCTGGATCTTGGCCTTGGAATGGCACCGATATTCCGGGGTTTGAATGTTTGAATCACCGAAACTTGGTCCAGCTTAGGGTGCGTCGAAAGCTGCTCAAGACTTATATGGTTGTCGAGCAGTTCCGAGATCCTCCCGAAAGCCTGTATCGACATTGTCCTTCATAAGGTAGGTAGTAGGAGAGTCGACTTTTTCGAATAGTACAAAGTCGAACTTGAGAGAAAGAATCTGCGCGGGACCATTCCCTCCAGACCACTTGAGGACGAAGTGACGTAACCTAATACGGGCACACATTACAGTGTCAATTAGTGGAAACCAATGTGGCTTTTCCCCTCGGAGTTGGGGAAGCAACAGGGATTCTCGCAGCAGCGCAGCGTGGCGGCGCTGGCGGAGCACTTTATGTTCAGTCTTGGCAGGGAAAGTCTTTTGTTGGAAACAACGAGCGAGGACAGGCTGCCGAGGATCCTGCAGGATACCATAAATGATTGTTCGGGAGTGATAGAATCCTGCGAGCCCTCAGTGTTGGGAGCGGAACGGTTCCCTATGCCTCGAAGTTACCGCGGAATTCTTCAGGGATATGAAATGGCTCATCCGATAATGGTCCCCGTTACAGATCTCGCGTGAATATTGAAGACAATGTGGAGAATAACATAACTCGGATATTAGCATGTTGAAACGGGGGTTGGAATTAGTAATGTATCCGGCACCTACAGTCTGTAGGTGCCAAGGACACGAAGCTCCTCAAGTTTGAGCGGCTACGGAGTGCATTCCGTTTGTAGACTCTGAAGTAGGCACGCCGCAAACGTTGAGGGTTCGCCGCGGGCGTTTTTTTCTCGATTCGTTACTAGTGATGCCAAGTGCTGGTGATTGAGTCGTCGAAGCTAACAGCAGAATCCGACAACTGCGAATGCTCGTTGTGGACCTTGTTAGTTCCTCACAGTGCGTGGCGAAGCACTGCTAGCGTGAAAGATAACAAGGCGCCGAGCAATGAGGCTATTGTTGTCACCGGGACGCGACTTCTTCTTCTTTTCAGGATCGAACAATGTATCGAAAGGTGGAGAACAGTATATAGAGGGAAGAAGACAGAATACGGAACATCTCTGACAGGAGGATGGTTTTAAAAGCGTTGAAATCAACGGTTGAAGCTCCGTGCTAGACTCGACAGCAGCGACGATACGGTCGAGGAGCTCTTTTAATTGATGGCCCTCCCGATCGGCTCCGTGAGTAATGACAGCGAGTCGTCGAGGAGTTTCGACTGTGTTCCAAAATGTCCCCAAAAGTGCCTGCGCCCGAGATGAAGTATGGGCTGTTGTTCTGCGGAAGAGCACGGAGGTTCGACAGCTTCCATTCCACACGGCCTGGAGAAATGCCGAGCGATCTGAACAAGGAATCGAAACTTAAGGCAGAGGAAAAACAATGTGCTGGCAGGGCCACAGAGACGGTGGCGGTGGCTCCGACTCCGCAAACAAGAACAGCCGGCGAAGAGTTTTTCGGTGAAACTATGACTTGAGGAGGAACAGCTGACTTCAGGTTGAATACCCATTCATTCGTTCCAGTCCGGTTCATTGAACACGGAATTTCTCGAAAAGCGAGACACCTCAGCGCTCCAGCGACGACGTCAGGCGCGCGTACTCTCAGAACAGAGCTCTAGTCTCATCGTAGCGTCGTCCATTTCAATTACACGGACACTTCAGCTAGTTCCCCCTTCCATTCCAGGCCTCGAATGTCTCCTAGGGCGCTTTGGTCCAACCCGCCCTCCGGCCTGGTAAAGCTTTCGGAAAGCTGAGCACCCATTCGTTCTTCCGCTTTTTCCTCTCATTCATCCGACCTGGCTGGAAGAGTGCTCTGTTGTTTGGGGAGCGGTGTCGTGAAAATTAAGTTCCGTGCTTGTGACAAGCTCAAGCAGCTCGAGCAATTTGTCGACGAAACCAGTCGACTGAGCCCCATATGTTGTCGCTGGCTGCTACTGCCGCATTCGGCGGTGCCGGTGATGCTGTGCGGAGACGGAGAAAAACGAGTCGACGACAACGACGAGGAAACACGTTAAAATGATAATGAGGACTTAAAGAGGCTTTTTCCCCTCGGGACTGTTCCGTTGTTGCTGTTTTCTTATCACCGGCGGAGTCGCCGACTTACTCAGTGAGTCGTTAGTCAGCTGAGCGGGTGCAGAACAGAACCGGGGCCCGAAAGGTCAGATACGATCGCCGGACACGAGCAGGCTCGAAACAAAACCTGATTTGCTCCGTAGCGTTTCGAGCCAAGTCCGAGCAGAATATTCTAAGTCGGACTCTTCTCAACCACAGATTGAGCCTGTCAGGGAGCGTCTGTTCCTTGCAGCCAGCTGTCAGGAAGGATCAGCGGTCCGTCAGGCGACTACTCCCTGATATCGCGGCGCCTTGCTGTACAGCAGCGTGGGCCCGATTTCTGTTCTTCGGCATTCACTCCAAAACGTGGAGGTGAGAAGAGAGCTCCTCTTGACGGAGCACCGTGATTTGAAGCTCATGCATCGCAGGGGTTCAATCATCATGGCATACAAGCAAGAGAGGTCTCGAGCCCTGGCAATACTGAGATGCTCCGATTTTGAGGCTCGATGTTCCCGAATTGTTAGAATCCGTTGTTGTATTCCCAAATAGCCAGATTGGCTCATCTCTTAGAGCTCAAAAGCCAAAGTATTTCCCCTGATGTGCCATACAATTACTTGTGGTACCTCGCCCATAGTAATGATACGTTCTTCAGCGCTTATGGTACCGCGCCAATATTCGGGGTTCTTTCCCGGGTGCTTGTGGTATCTTTGCCGTATTCGGGTTTCGTAATATCCTCGGCCTTTGGGAAGCCGCTGTTGCGCTTATGCAGTCTCATCAGTTTTCGAAGCACCGATGAGCGAAAGATGTGCACTCTTGTGTTCTCCATGGGAGCTGGAGCACACAGAATTCCCGGGATCTGCTGCAATTCTTCGACGGCCGCACATGAGATTAATCGACGGACAATTACGGAGCTTGTGATCATCCCGAACGAGACGTGACCGGGCGATATGGAATCAAAGAAAAATCCGGGGCTGTTTCGGAGCCCTAGGAGGTCCGAAGCGTAGGACACAGGACTGTGTCAGGGAAAGAAGGTACAGCGGTAGTCCTCGAATGTGGCTGCGAGCCATATGCCAAGCTTGCGCGTCTACGATTCCCAGTCATATCCCCTTCGCAAGGAAGCAACAATGAAACACCGTTGTTTTCAATTGTAGTCTGATTGATTGATACGCTACCAGACCGCTCAAACAGCGAGGAGGACTAAACTTTGGAACTCAAATAACGGGTTCATACGTGGGAACTCAACATGCTGATCCGCGTATCCAAGATCCCCAACATGGTGAGGGCTTAAGTCTCGCTGGTCCGGATGTACGATGGTCTCCTTCGAACGGGACCCAGGGTTTTCGTCCTTTCTGCTGACTATTTCTTTGAAATTTCCTGGTACCTGGCTGGTACCTCTCTATGGGGGAAGTGAATACGGAATCAAACCCTGAATTATTTTGCCAAGCTGTATCGAAAAGCTTCCACAGTGAGCTGTGCCGTTAATCATAACATGTTCTAATTGCTCTTGTGGGGCAACGGACAGTTCGCAACAGCATACGCAGCACCATCGTTGCCGTTCACCGGAGCGTACAGAGGCTCAACTGGCCGCTCCGCAGATGTAAGTATATCACGGATGCAAGCATCAGACTTGATGAGTTAGCCCTTCGTTCGTTCACCCAGCCGGTCGGCTGGCTGCCTGGCAGTTGTTCCTATGACCACCCCGCGGTCTCGGACCCGGCATGTTGTTATCTTATTATCAGCAACCGCAGCCAACGTTGTCTCGTTGAGAACAGTAGCCACGGGATGGATAGGGCGTGAACCATAGGAATGCAGACCCACAGGAGTCTTTTGCTTTCCCCAATAGGGGAGCTGGAGACGGTCGACCGGTTAGTTAGTTGATTAGCTAGCAGCCTGCTAGACAGCGGTACCTGCCATGAAAACCCTGGTGTTCTGGTTCGTCGAATCGAGCGCGCGAAAGCCCGCTGCACCGCTTCAAAATCGAGGTGGGATTGCCAAACCATACCAACCAAACTCTCTAGTGGAATGAGAATTTCAACCCCATCATGGGTTTTGGCACAATATTCGAGGGCGGTCGATGAGTGCATCCTTTCAAAGGGGAAGAGGGCTACGGGCTGAGAGACTCTCGACTGAGGAGTCGGGGGTCGGACCAGGGGTCGGTGGGGTGGTCAACTCAATACACAATATGAGCCGAAACTGGGGGGAACGAGGAACTCCCTCTGAATACCAACAGCGCGAGGAGGGCTGGCGAGAGAGAGAAGGACCGCACTCGATGACTCAACGGGGCCCTCGAGGGCCTGCGCTTCGGTCTCTGATGAGTCATACATGAACTCCCCACCGCCTTACTGGCGACACTGTGGCGGCGGGCAGGCGGACGGTGATCATCAGCGCTCGCAGAGCTACACGATTTAAACCCCACGCGATCGTTTCCGATGGCAAATTCAACATTTTCGAATCTCAACCGCGCGCCTTGCGGAGTTTGAGAATTTCTCGAAAAGACTCTCGGCTTACTCCATGAATTTTCCGAGCGAGGGCTTTCCAGACCCGACATTCGCTCGTTTTCGTAATACTCCTCTAGAGTGACTCATGAAGTCATCTCATGGGTCTGTTGTACTTCGAGAGCGCTCTCGAGCCCACTGCAAACATGTTCGATGCGCTCCTCGGCAAATACTCTGGAAACGCTCAAAACTCCATCACAAACTACTCGAGTTCGCTTCAGGATTCTCCGCAAACATGCAGACGGAACAGATATTCTCGATCTTGACCGCGATGTGAACGGTTTCGCTCGCTCGCTCGCTCGCATTGAGCCCTTGGCGAAGGGAGCGATTGCAAGATTCATGCGAGGTTCTTTTGAGAAAAGAGGATTCAAATCCTGGGGCTCGGATTCCGACTTTCAGCCCCCGGAATTCGGAATATTTTCGGAAAGGCAGCGACGAAGGAAAACCAAAACTTCACTCCGAAAGGGAGCAGAAAAGCTTCAAACAAATCAAACATACGAGATTGGTTTGTCTTGGCTCAGAAGCTGCCCGGATCATTTCTGTACAGTGCGCATAGTGGCTAAAATGTCCGATTTTTGGAGATTTCTGTGGAAAAGTTCGGAAAGCCGACTTCCAAGTTTCCATGCATCGGTAGTCCAAAAATGAAATGATTGAAAACATGACACAACGCAGGCCGATGCGGAGCAACGTCCGACAGCTGACACCTTGTGACAAGTTTTCGCAGCGGGCGAGCTGTCTCCAGGGCCCATGGGCGTCAACGCCCCGAGGATAACGCAACCAAGTCTATTGATGCCGAGACAAACCGATTGATCGACTGAAAATTCTAGTGTACGGCTGTCATGGTGATCTACCCCGCATCGAGCCCGCTACTTGGTTGATATTAATCCGGCTGCGGGAGAAGGACTTGGTGCGAAAAGCACTTGCGCAATCGTATTCATTTTCAAAATAGTCCAGGTCATCGAATATTCTCGGCCACCGATCGTTTTGAAAATTCGAGATCTTTGAAATTTTTCCATTTTTCGCAGAGATTCAAGAATCGTTCCCAAAGCTTCCTGAAAACCTAATCCGATATATCTCCAGACAAGACAATCGAAGACGATTTGAAAGAAGAAAAAGAATGCAAAGAGGAACGAACCGACGCGCCCGGAGCGATGTGCTTAGCATCGATTCTAAAATGAATGGAATTTACGTGTCGATGGAATCTTCCATTGATTTCTTGCCAAGACGCTCCATTCATATATTTTGTCGCGTGGCAAATCGGCTACAACGACTCGTGCAAATTGGCTCCATTGAAAGCGTGCTGACGTCGGTGATGAGAGAAAATTGGCGTCGCATCAATCGGCGGCGACAGCGACCCGCTGCGCGGAGAAAAGTCCCGCTGGTCGAAGCCGCGTTCAATATCAATCCAGTTTATCAGATGACGCGCGCGCGGCGAAGTCAGCGTTTGAAACGTTGACTCATCGTGGTCAAGAAGAGGACCGCTCGCTCACCTGTTAGTCGATCAGCGGGTCGGTCGGTCGAGGCGTCAGCTTCGCTCTTATAATGCCATTAAAAAAGTTACGCAACAAAGCGACGTAACCCGCCGATGTAAATCAGAACAGACGGTGATCCGATCATGGAAAATCTTCGTTTCCGCATCGATTTTCATACAGTCATTTCTGGAGGGAGGCGAATTCCGAGTATGAAAACGTGTACCTTGGCGAATCATTGAAGATGCATTTGAAAAATTGTTCTCTGCGTCCCGATGTGACCGATCACGAGAGAATCTTCGGTTACTGCCCTACAGTTTCCATTGGAAGGCCACACGAATCTTCCGAGTGCAGATTTTCCACTGCTGCCGGGGGCAGAGGACTCTGTCGCCCATTGGCTCGACGAGAACTGCTGTGATCAGCAAGATCAAACAATCCCACAAAACTATGGCCGAACTTTGGAAGCTTCGAAAGTTCACAGACCGCGTCCGATTCGGGCTTTAGTTTCAGAGCATAATCCTGCCCGCCGTGGAACAAGTGCCCATTCGGCTCGCTCGCCGACCGACTGGCAAACGAAGCGGCCAGGCGTTGAATTATTTCAGACAACATTGAGTGAAAATAGTTCCGCATGTCTTTCCATCTTGTTACTTTCGAAGAAAACATCACTTCAGCTTCTGCCTTATATCGAACATTCGCAAAACCATGTCCGACCCATGCGGCATGCTCTTCACTTCAGACAGAATCCAATCCTCGAATCAAGTTACGAAGGTGATCTGGGACGTACGATTTCTTCCCGCATTGAACGCCGCCGGAGCGCTGCATGTGGTATGCTACAGTTTCACAGAACACGGTGACGAAAGAAGATTTCTGAACGAAGCCGACTTCGAAGAGCAGTTCCAACTGTCAGAGACGAAAGAACAATATGAATAATGGAGGAGATTTTGATGGGATTTCTATCCAAGGTGTTGAAGTGGCTGACAAGATATTTATGACAAAGATTTCTCACTATCCCGCGCCTCGATGTTCATCGTTGAACAAGCACAGGGTCCACTGGTCTGTCCAGTTCCGCTCCCATTTGATTCGGCTGAGCAGTGGCTCTTTATGAGTGTTCCAAATGTTCTGAGCTGCAAGCCGTGGTTGCCCGGGGGCGATACAAGAAAATCTCCGTTCGGCCTATGTTGGTTGACCCTACCATAAGTTGTATTTCGTCCTTGTTTACTTAACGAATCAAGGAGAACACGCACAATGGATGGATTTCAATCATATTGAAATCTCGATCCAAGCATTGACTTTCTCGAAAATTCGTCCATTCAGCACGAGTAACCCACGCGAGCTAATGAGATGACATGCTGGTCGGCTAACAATCAATTTAAAATGCGTCCTGTTTTTCTTTTGCGAGCCGCTGTGACCCAATCAACCTTGAGAATGATCCATCACATAGATTCTATGGAATACAGTCATAAATCATTTACAGAAGCGAATCTTGGACGGACCAGGGCACGAACGTGAGCTACCCGAAGGTTTCACGCTAGCCGCTGCTCGTCTGATCGTGGAACGAAACAACGAGAGCTTCAATCGATCGCCGAGCGAAAGACCGAGCTGTGATCAATGGAATCTTCGATTTACAATTCAGAAGAGCAGCATCGCTCGGTCCTGCACATCCTTCAGAATTCGTTCCGATCGCCCGATGAACCGGCTGAATCTTCTGATCCCGATGAAGCGAATTTGTCAACATCGCTCCCTGAGCCGATGTCGTTTTTGTGTACCCAGGTATCGCAATCTCCAGTCCTTTATCTCAGACGAATCGGTATCATCTTCTGAACCGACGTCTTTTTCTCTCTATCCCAGAGTTTGATTTTCGCTTCATTTGTTCTGCCATGTGTTTATCTCTCCCGATCCGAAAAGAGCCGAGCTCTCATGGAAAAGAAGGAGGAGTGACTTCGGGAAGTTTCGAGGACGCTCTCAGAATCAGGATCCCGAGCCGCATCATGCGCTTGGCAGGCGAACTTTAGGGCTTGTCCGCCGCCGAGCGGTGCCGCCGCGCCGCCGGTCGCAGAGTCACATCCCGGATTCCCTCCCGGTCTGGAGTGGCACTGGCTTCTCTAGAATTGCGTTTTGCGGCATATAGTATGACCGGCCGGGTGAGCTACCGAGGAAGAGATAGACAACCGCAACCTCAACCATGGTCGTCGTCATCCCCGCCGCCACAACCACGGCATGGTGGGATGGCAGTCAAGCCGAGGAACTTGTATCGTAGGGCCCTGAGCAAGTTTGGCTCATTTCCTCCGAGGCCATTTCCTCTTTCTCTGGGTGGTGGTGGTTGCAGAGGCGACGGGTCGTCTTTTAGAAAACATTTCATTTTCCTGCCGGAACGACACACCTTTTGACCGACGTTCTCTGCCTCTGCTCCACCAGGTCGCAGTCTTTTTTTTCTCCCATTCAGTATGAAACTCAGCTCTCTTCCTTTTTCTCCATCGTCTTCCAGCAACAGGGAAGCAGTGCACAGCAGAGAAGATGGTCTGTGTGACCTGTTTGTAGGCTCTGAAGCGAACTCCAGACCGAGGACGACACGAAGGCAACGAAGAAAAAAAAAACGAATGAAAAAATGGTCGGGGGCTGTTCGCAGAATAGCGCTCGGGAAAGGTTCAATTTCGTTTAGCGGTGGTGGCGGTGGCCTTGGACAACTATGACGACAACGACGACGACGACGACGAGAACCAGGTCCATGGATGACCCTTGCAGTCCTGTGTATGCGCATATAGGATGCGGGACGTGTCAGCAGAGCCGACGAAGGTTCACTTGAAGTAAGGGTGAATTTTGAAAAATTGAATTTTCTCCCGCTTTTCTTGCGGCCGAACCTCGTTTCCAGCTCCGTTCGTCTTTCTTCTCCCCCGCGTCCAACTGCTCGCTTCGTTGGCGGGTGGACCGGGCAGCCAGGCCGACGATCCGTCTGTGGGTCCGGCGACGGCGACGACGACAGTGCCGCGTGGACAATTTTCTGTTCGCCGAGTTTCCGTTCGAAAGACGACGGGAAAACGGAAGGATAGAGTCAAGTGGGCGGAAAAAAAGCTCGAAGTCTGAATGAAAAAAGAAGACGAGAAAGAAAACCAACGGCTAGCAGAACAGCGGCGGTCAGTGAGCGACCAAGCGGGTGAGCATGGCCTGACCGGGAGCCTTCCCCTATATTGGCACTTGGTCGACGTGACCAGGACGTTTGATTCGACGCCCCACACTGGAAGATTGACTCCGACTGACTGAGGCCGACCCCGTAGTAGCTTGCTATGCCTCTGTCTCAATCTCTCTCTCTCTCTCTTTTACTCAGTTGTTTCCTCCCTGGCTAGCTTGTTCTCCGAGCTCCAACTCTTCATTCCACATTTGTCAGATGTCGAGGGTTTCCACGCGAACCGTGTTCCATGACCCTCGTTTTCCCATTTGCGTCCTGCAACTTCTTCTCGACATTTTCTTTATCAAATAATTCCAGATATTTTCCGGACTCATCCTTAACATTCATCTGAAGATTTCTTCAATATTACTCTGAACTCTTGTCGGACGTTCATGTCGGGAATTCGATTCCTCAAGGAGGACGGAGTGGAACACGATAAATTGGTATTGATCAGGCCCAATCTTATTTCATGTTTTAGGTGTCCGAATTCCATGCCTGTCGAACACTGGGTCCAAAGGAGCGCAAAGCCGTCGAAAACTTCCAGTTTCGGCCGCACACGTCACCAGGACAGCAGCAGAACACGAACAGTTCAAAATGTTCAGAGAGAAAATTGTACTTGTCACCAACTTGCCAACCAACGTTTGCGAGTGTTCGACTCGAAAAGGAGTCAATGAGTCGTGCTCGACAGGATGACGCACGCCCTCCGCACTCGACGACATGCTGGAACAGTTTTCTCCTGGAGGAAGAATGAAGTAATAATCGTTTGCGAGAGCAGAAAACGAAAAATCGCGCAGTGTAGAGACTACGGACCGCGATTCTCTGTTCATGTGGTCGAATGTGGACAGAGAATGAAGAATTCCGCGGTGGAGTGAAAGCTCCATATCGAGAGGCAAACGCCAGCGAATGATCAAGCAGCAAACATGGTAGAGGCAACCGAATATTCCAGCGCAAGATCCCGCCAAGAATTACTCCCACTAACAGAAGGTACCAGACCGCTGACTCGCTCTACCGAAGGTCGCTGACTGCATAAGTAGCTTACCCAAAAGAGTTTGGTCAGTCAGGCACTAATCCGCTGAACACCACCAGCCCGTCTGTCTGCTAGGCAAGGGAAACAACGCGAGAGACTCTATCCCCGTTCGGAACTTGATTCAGGTCGGAATAGTTGATGTCACACATCTTGCTTTGTGCATGACCTACTGAGAAATCAAGGTCCTTGGATGCTTCCGTAACTTGAGAGCATCCAAGAGAAATTTTACAAAGCATCTCGGAAAAAATTTGCTGACTGCGAAAAGAGTGCACCAGATCCTCTCTAATCGCGTCGGAGTTCCACGTTCGGTCGAACTGAGCAACCAACGAATAAACATGTCCACGGAGCCATGGGGATGAAGCCGAAGAGGTAAACCACCTCTACACACTCGCCCACGGTCTAAAGGTCGTAGTTTCCGAAAAGTACTATCTCCTCCCGCGTTCTAATTGGTTGCGTTTCTATGCAGAGGATGAAAGTTGCCGAGTAATTGCGGCTCGTGAGCATCTTTTCCAAGGTCAGTGATGGGAATACGGCACGTCCCCGAAGTCACACTTGCAACGGACACCAAGGATCATGTCGTCCGCACAATATATCCCCTCCCTCATTGCACGGCCGACTTCCGAGGTTTGGGTCAGACCCGGAGTTGGAATCGGTGACTTGCAAGCTTGGAGTTAGCTCTTCTCCCTGAAGCTGCCCGTTGACTCATTCGTGTCTACTCAGAAGCCTTCGGAGGAGCACTTGCACAAATATCTGCCGCGAAAATTGATCCCAATCACGCGTCGCAGCTGAGCTCGAGTGCGACACTCGAGCTGGAGACGCTCTCAAAGAGCACATCGTAAGGCTCTCTGAGTCAGCTCCTGCTTGACGCATCTTGTATTCTGCATCGCGTGCTTTCGGAAAAGGGCGAACTTGTCGATTATGGGACAGTTACCACTTTCGGACGATTCCTGGTTATTGGCCTGTTGTTAGAAGAGTTCAAGAACTGCTACATTCCTACAACTGTTCACCTTCCGACACCTGGTCACTTACGTGAATGAATGCTTTATGCCAGGTTTCAACCAAATCTAGTTGCTCCCGATGCACGACCACCTGCTCGTTTGAGGCTCCACGATGGCTTCGGCCACACTAGGAGCGCTCCCGGTGGCCTGATGATCATCGTCGCGGACGTCGAGATGCTGAACATAATCGATTTTGGGATTTTAACAGAGCCAAGGCCGTCATAAGCAGAGCATTATCGGTCTTGGTCTGATGCACGTTCCTCACGGAATTTCGTGGGATGCAACGTTCCGTTCGGTTGGTGGAAGCATGCAGGCCTCCGTCGGGGACGCGATACCATACCGCTATTGCATCACTGTCACCACAGCGTCGAAAAGTGTCGCCTTTGTAAACCGAGAACTCGTGGGTGGACATGGCGGGTTTCCGCGTGTTTGACTCGTCAGCATACGATTTCGAATTGACCCCGTTAGCATCCAGCGGGTCCCAAGAACGATGCACGTCAATTACGTCGGTCGGTCGCCTTACCAGCGTCAGCCACTCATTATGACGCTGAATGAAACGATATTCGCGCCGCCGCGGAAAACAGCAGGCTCTTGACGGTTTGTCAAATCTGCTCTTTTACATCAAATCGATCAGCGCGGCCATTCTGCGGCCACTGTGGGGCAAGCCCAACGTAAACAATGTTTGGATCGAAAGTTTGATCTGCATGCGAGTCCCACCGTCCAGTTTATCAGGCGAGAAACAAACGAGCGGTAAGGAAAGACAGTCAGACGAACCGACAGAGCACTGAATCCACATAAGCCGGGTGTGATTCATACGCAGCGATGACGTCAGTAACGGATCGACGACTGAAGCTGTCGGGAGAGAACCCTTGGGGCCCGAGGCGAAGTCCGACCGAAGGCCAGCCATCCCGGCATGGAATCATATATGCGAATGCGGTTGTTGCCGCTTCTGCTGCCGTTGTTAACAAAAGCTGCTTGTTACAATATTAACACACTGATTCGTAGAAAATATATTTTCGATTTCAGCTCGGTTTCGACGTTCGGTCGGTCACTCAGCCAATTCGGCATCATCGAGCTTCTAGCTTTTTACGATGCTTGCGAAAAAACAGAGGAACCCTGCATCTGATCCAATCAATCGCGTTACAACGAACACAGCAGAAGCTTGTTCGCTCATGTCAGTGAAAGTTGGTTTCAGCGAGAGCCACCCTGTTCCCAGTGATTCGCTCTGACGACGTTCGTTGTAACGCGATTCTGCGCTACATGTGTGGATAAGCATAAACTTGCAGTCGTTCAGAGACCCTCAGATAAAATCGCATGATGTTCACATCGGGTATCTCGGAGCAATGCCTTTGTTTAGTTTTCTGCAACTCCGGTCGATGGAAATCCGTGTGATGTAGTTTCAAGACAACCGATTGGTTGTTTACGAAATACGAAGCTCAACCCCGGAGCCTCGAGTCCGGAAAGCTTCGATTATTCGACTCTCGGATCCGACATTCACCTACTCGACTACTCCTCCACGAATCTGCTACCGAGTGTGAACCGGAAACCCGAGGCGATGCAGATCTAACGCCACGGAACCGCCGGCACCGAGCTGAAAATAACTCCGGGTGTCCGCCGAGGGATTCTTACAAAACAATCCGACCGAAAAATGTCCCCATCCCACCACGAGCGGCGAATTAAATGCGAGCTTGGCCGTTGGATAAACATAAAACATCTGTCCGACATCCGCCTGGCGTGTTTTGATCCCGAAGAGAGATCTGAACGCCCCGCAAGTGACTCTGTTGGTTCATCATCGCGCGCGGATTCTCCCGAATCGATGTTTGCAATGGAATTACGAAGGAAATCAGACCCGTAATGAGAGCTGATTTCAGTTTGAAGTGCTCCACATTCCCGTGGTTGCCGCGTGGCTGTTTGAGTCTGACTAATGGTCCTAATAAGATTTTGGTAAGTTCATCGAAATCACCAGATTGGGTAAAGCTTCGCGGCAAGCACGCGCAACCGCTGACTCATTATTATTCTCGGTACCGACTCGGACGGATCGAACCAGGAGTGTTAGTCGGTCCAATATTTCTTTGGCCGAAACACTCAGCCATCAGACCATGGAATAATGAAACTATTTTTCAATGTAGCTCTGTTGGCAGAAAAGTCCGGGGAAGACCCCCTCCGGGTCGCAATTCGAGACAAGCGGCGTCGGAAGTTGCACCCAGGAAACGGGCACACTTCAGACAAAAAGAAATATTCTGAAGACTTCGTTCCTGCTCGTTGTTCCAAGTTTGGAATCATGCTCTGAGTGAAAAGACGGGAAGTACCTGAGTCGAGCTTGACGACACCGACAGCACGAAAATAGACAAAAAAACAACGAACTGCCGGACACGCAAGGCGAGGGTGGCAAGCCAAGAGCATTAACATTCGAATGGCGCAAATTGTGAGCAAGTTTACACCTGACTTGCAACTTGACTCAATTTTCCCAACGGATGAACTAATTCGGTTCTTTCTGATGCCAAAAATGTCGGGAACTTCCTAGTTTTTCAAAGTATTCTGAATCCTTCAATGACGCTCGACACGTCTTTGATTTGGTCCTGCTCTCGCCACTCGATGGGAACACGACAAAAAGTTCTCGATGGGCGGTTTTGACGTTAATTACTGCGATTCAACTATTTCACTGATCTGAATTCAAAATCTGCGCTTGTATCACCGCAAGGACGGGGACGCTAGGTTCCCGTTTTCTCAAGTCTTCTCTGAGATAGTGGGATAGTCGCCCCTGCGAAGCGATTCGAGCGAAATCAATTCGGAACCCTCGTTTCCAAAACCTTATGGTATTTTGAACCAGGTTTCTCCGATCATTGAGTAATCGGAGTGTTTCGGCATTCAGGCTCATAGCTTCACCGATGATGACCGCATAGCCACGCGAAAGGCAGCTGAACCCGAGCTAAAACGACCACAAGGCAGATCACACAGAAAAGTTCGGCGACAGCTGCGGCGCATCACATCAACAAGTTATGCAACGACTCATAGAAACTCCTGCGATTCAGCTAAGTGAGAGTTAGAAAGCTGTTTCAGCAACAAGTCGCGCGGAGTGAGAGAGGAAGGGACGGAGGGAGGAAGGTCTCTTAACATGCGGCACTCGTTGCTCGGTCTTACGAGATGAGTTTCCAGTCGGCCAGCTCCGTGCATTGTTGACCGGGTGTGGAGAGCGAACGACATCGCTCGAGAGAGAAAGTGACGGCGAAACAGCGAGAGAGATCGTCTCTAACTAGATATAAGAGTTATTTACAATTCCCAACACGAACTCGGCGCTCGTTTAATGCATCATTTGCTAACAGCCGTCATCCGGTCCTGTGAGTCTGGTTCGTGTTCTCACATCAGGTAAACTCGACCGTCCGGACACGGGACCGTATTCCGACTGGATGCAGGAGAACATCTCGAATTTGGATGGAGGCTCCATACGCAATCGAGAATCTCGGAGAGGAAGAGAGCTCAAGTGTAAGAATCGTGGCGAGTAAAAAGGTGGATCAATTTTTTCGGAAACGAGGAACATAAGAACGAAGGTCTTCGGAAACTTTCCGAGCTTCGCCCTCGCGGCAGCTGAGGAAATTTAAAACCAATCCGCGCTCTCGGATCGAATCGGGATTCCGTTCCGACGTCACGGGGGCGATATCGGACTCTGCCCGAGGAAAAACCGGACACTCCCGACGGTCTTCTGCCGTCCCGGTTACTGGGACTGAGTTTATTGATTGTCGGTGCCGCTTTCCCGTGCAGCTTCCCGAACTCGCTTATCTACTCAAAGTTCCGTGCGCTGTACAGCTCCAGTACAGCTCTTGCTGTACACGGACGTGCACTCTTGATGAGCGACAGCGAATGATCGTAGTGGTAATACCTGAGGGTCCCGTAACCGCGCAGCTTTGAATTTTCCGTGAGACACGATTGAGTTACGTCGGATTCACGATTTGGTGTTCGTCCCGGAAAACTTGAGACAAGCTATCATTTCCCGCTGTTTGCCCCTGTGAGGAGTTCTTCGATGTGTCTTTATAAAACAAAGACAACAGAAACCTGATGAATACTGGCTCGGGGTCGAGGAGCGTGTCCAGTTTCAATCAATCAGGGTCTTCTTCACGTTTCCTCGCGGGGTTGCACGGGGCGACGGGAGACCCTCCCTTGAACGAAGTGTTTGCGGCCGGTTCGTACCGCTGCTCCCGCTGCCACCGCGGTGGGTTTTTGCCAACACGCTGCCCAAGGGCTCCGGCCCTTCCCAGCAGCTTGAACGCGCTCGCTGGAGCCAATATAAGAGCGTGCATTGGCAGTCGGCCGGCGAAATCCGGACGAAGCGCTTCATAGTAAACATGAATCCCTGTGTAAGTGTTTTTGGACTGATTAACACCGTCTGCACGTGATCGGATATTCTTTCGAGTGGTTTTGACGTGATGTTTTGCAAACGAGTTCAGTGCATCAGGACCGTCCAGCGCTCATGAAAACTTCGGATGTTTCATCATGCGGCTCATGAAGCCACAATCGTTCACGAGCAGTCTGCCCGCAGATCTTTCACAGTCTACGACTCATAGTTTCACAGCTCAAGAAGTCTCCTGAGATTCTCAAACCTGCAGTTCCTCGATTTGGGTCGTAATTCATGAGAGCTCGTCTGGAATTCGCCCGATCTGCGTGCATGCTCGATAACAGTTCGCGCCGCGTGATAACGAAAGCCGACAAAGCTTTGCAAAAGTCTGGGGATCTATAGCTGACCCTAAACGCGACGATCCATACTGAAGCTAATGTTGTAATTGGCCTCTCCCATTAGGGAATTGTCGTTTTGGCCTCGATGGTCATCTGTGCATTAGCCGGAGGTCATGGAGGAATCGCCTACGGCGGCGGCGGCGGCTTCGGTGGCGGTCACGGTTGGGAAGGTGGGTAACGGAAAGCATTCGTTTCACAGTCAATGAAGTGCTCTATGGAATAAGACTCTCGTATCTCGTTGTGCTCGGGCCCTCAGTTCGCTGACATATTGTCGATGATGCTGAGGCTTTTGTGATGGAGGCCGGGCCTCAGTGGAGGAGATACCGCGGTGGTATTCGTGGCAAGAAGAATTCATTTCTGATTGAGAGCTATCCATTTGTAGGCGCCGGCATCCAGGTCGGTCATGGAGGAGGACACGCCATCCACGCACCGATTTCCATTGGTCACGGCCACGGAGGTAAGATGCAGCAGCAGTAGTTCGGCGTTGTGAAAGATTGCCGGAACTTTCGCAGAGAACGGAAGTTTTGTTTCTCCAGCACGTCACATCTCGTTCGAACAAAGACGCTCCCAAGAAAAAAAAGACTGACAGGCAGCTAGAAAGGCATGTCGTGCGCCTCTATGCACTATTCACAAGTTCACCGTGTTACGTTACGACTCTTTCGAAAAGTCCATTAGCCTCTGCGTCTTTCCCAGTCCTGACTGGCGAGGACTGTATGCTGGCTGGGCATCCAGTTGCCTCTGCTGTCAGGGAATATTATGAGGCTCGTATTATGCGCGAGTTACGATCGACTGCTCGGCAGAGCGGCAAACCCAGTGAACGGAGTGTCTCAGCCGCGTTGCTCTTTTCTAGGTGGTTTCGGGGGATTCGGGAAAGGAATTGCTCTGGGACACGGTGGCGGTACGTTTTTCACTGGGGTGGTTCCTTCGCGGCGAAGAATGCGTTCGATTCTACAAAATTCTACAAATGCGACAATGTTCAATTCACGATATCGTAATTGCAGGTCACGGATACGGAGGTGGGTACGGTGGAGGTTTCCACCAGTCGCTGGTCCACGGACCCGTCAAGGTGAAGGGAGACATTCATTCCGCTAAGAAATACGCGCACCTTGCCTACGGACACGGCTGGTGATGATTTCGTCGATTACTCTGTTTGTGTATTTATCGAGCTCCTTCCTTCCGCCATCTCCCCTCCACTGATGGACTCGTGTGTTGATTTCGATTACTCGAAAGGTTGCTGATGTATACATTGTACATAGGATGTGTTTCGCTGATCGCGTTGCATAGTAGTCATGGAAGCAGTTGTTGAATAAAACGAATCTCATGAGATACGCGGCGTTTTTAAAAAAAATCCGAAAACCGGAAAGTCCGAAATCAAGGATTCAAATATCTAGCGGCACCTCACTCAAAATTCACGCGTTTTCACCGAAGATTGAGAAATTCCACTTCATTCGATGACCATGTACAATTTTTCCCGTCATGCAGAGTTTTTATCCGAATCGTACTGCTATACATGTACGCCAGAGACTGTACACGGGTTCCGTTCCTCGGTGAATCGAGGATGCTTATGGAATATCGTTCGGATTTGATTGGATTTCCATCGACGCCCTAGTATTGCAGTGGTTTGAGAGCAGTAACTCGGATGATCGTAATTATCGGCGTTGGTGTTTCCCTTCTGCAGTGGGTTCGTTCATGTTGGACCGTCGGCCGAAGATCGATCGATCGATGTCGATGGGATCCTATTCAATTGAGCATTAAGTTGGTCTTGGCGCTCGCATATGGGCTTGGTGAGCCATTAATCTTTTCCGCTGGTGGTCTCCTCGAGTGCCGTTCAGGGGGTGTTTCTCCTTTGCCCTAGGAGTCTCTCGATTCGCTCTGATGAACCCTCATCCAACCAAGGTCAGCTCAACCGGAATTTTGAAATATCTAGAGTGGATTCGATCGTTGATACCAAGATTTCGGGAATTCGTCATTGCATATCCCACATCCTCGAGGTCACGTTCCACGGAGTTGCCTGGCTGTCGCCCTTCTGTCGGAGCGTTATTCCTCGACTGATCGGGTCCTAGAATCGACTTCCGAGGAGGAAAGTGCCGAAATAGCGAAACTGATGAAAATCATATCGAATGGCGAAATGATTCCGCTGAATTCGCTGACCGAACGACACCCGCGAACAATGACTGCAATCCAACGCCGCCGCTCGGGTCGTTTGGAGGTTTTTATAACGACAAGCAAGCCGCACAAAAATATGAGTGTTCGCAACGACATCTTCTCTGACAGTAATGCGTCCGTCCTCCAAAAATTCGCTGAATATGGCTTCCCTCTGTCCGCAGCAGTTGGCTTCCATTTTCATAACAGAATCAGGCACGCGATGCCGCAAGCTAGAAAAAACCTGCAGGTGGCGAAACATAATTCCCAGCCGCAGGCAGACGGAGCGAATCATCTAGAGAGAATTAACACAGCCTACTTAGTGGCTTCCCTGGTGAACGTTTGAAGGGTTTCGCTCAGCTCTTCGAGCCAGCGTCCAGTACTGCAGGGAGCTACAAACGGCTCGTTCTTTCTTATTCGCGTTCTCCCTTACTCCCATTGGCTTCGAGGGAACGCTAAAAACTCGGGACGGATCCTTGTGGGATCCTCCTTTTGTGCGGTCGGGACCTGTTAGACCTTCCCGGGACCCGGCCACGCAGCAACAAAGTGGAGTCGGTGGAATAGGTCCTGAATCTGGGATCTTTCGCAAACAAGAATAGATTGAGATTTAGGCTAGGGCAGATAGGTCGCATCCCGGTCTCACATCACAATGTTCTGAAGTCACCGACTTTTGTCCGCACGACTCATCCCGACCTCTTTGTGTCAATCCTGAGCCTGGAGTACTCTCAGCTATTCTTCGACGGCACAAATGAGGGATTTTACGTTTTCGTGAGAGCCCCTCATTCTTCAGTGCCATAAACGCGTCCATGCTCTACTCGCGAGTTCCTCTGATTGTATAGCCGCTGCATACAAACGTTGTTTTAGTGCCGTTTTTAGACGAAGTGTGGGTGCTTTCGCGTCTGGCAGAATCAGCAACCAACAGCACCGTTTGCGTGCCGGAGATTAGGCGAAATCCCCTGGATTTGTGGCGATGGAGACTGCGAGTCTAGTGTTGACCTTTGCACATTCGTAGGCAGCAAAATTTCGTCCGTGCCTCCGTATGCTTCATCTAGAAGACGAATGAATGCGGAGTGCATCGCCGAAGAACTGAAAATACTAAGACATACCAAGACTCTTGTTTCACCACGGCTCAGATACGCCGAATAGAGGAGTACCTAGACACAAGCGGTTGCTCGCTGAAAAAGGACTTGACGAGGGAATCGTTCCCGAGCGTTGTCAGTTGCAAGGTAAACTCCAGAGTTTGCTGATCTCATCTCTTTGTCCCCGGTTTCGCCTCGACTTCGGAGACCGTTTCAAAACACGGATTCGCTACCAGAAAACCTTTCGTTTCCGGTGAAAACGAAGGCCAAGTCCCTGAAGCTGAGCATTCGAATCTAAGAATAGCGCATTCGGCTGGCCGCTCGGATCTGGTCTCGGAAAACGTTGCAAACATGGCTGCTCGGTCGCTCTCCAATGCGCTAGAGGAATAATCGCGTATTATTCAAAGCCGAAGGTCTCAGAGGAGCCTTCACTAGTCCGGTGTTTGAACATCGACGGAGTAAAACCTGCAATTATGACGATACGTGGCCCGGCTCCATTGAGCGAATGGGCGAGCGCGCCAGCCAGCCAGCCAGCCAGCGAGCGAGCCAGCGAACGAAAATCGAGATAAGCTAGGGAAGCCAGCGTCGAGGCCCTAATTCAGAGAAATATTCTTTTTATCCTCGGAGAGTTTTCATTATCTGGCTGCGCACTCACTCATACGAACTATCGATGCGAGATGAACACTCCCGCTTCTCTTGTTCCTGCTAGCGTCATGAATTCTAACTCCGAAATATCGTCTCGTATTTCCTTTCTCGGAGATTAGAGACTCTATCGAATACCAGGCGCTAGAAGCGAAATATCCAGACGTGGCTAACGATCAGTTTCCACAGGAGTCGAGAAAGAACCGAGCGGCGGGGAGACAAGCGAGAGGATTTTGGAGACGCAGCGTTGTTTCGGAGGAACTGTCTTTATCCAACCTCAAAGTTTGACTGTCTGTTTCTTTTAGGACGGGGTTTGGATCCCGCAGATCAACGGTCACAAAGGTCGGTGTACTCTGGCTTCGGGTAGATCAAACATAGCGCGTGGATCCGATACGAAACATGTTGCGAGCCTAGCGAGAGCGGAACGGAGCCTCGCCGATCCCGCCTACCGATGTTAGGCGGAAAGTCCCTCTATCAATTCCGATGCCCTGGGGAATCACGATGACGGTTTTCACATATTGTTCTTCCAGCCGACTGATACAGCTACCCGGTGTGATGCGATGAGCGTCGGCACGTCGGACGTGTCAGCCACTCCAAACAACAAAGTGCCTGTTTTAATCTGATTGCTACACACATCGAAGCAATGCAGTTATTTTTGTGGAGCAACGACGCGCGCTCCGAGCAATCATTCTCAAGTTCTTGACCCTCACACGTGAAGCTACCCTGTCTAGTGCCACATCGTTGTCTGACAACATTTAACAGCTGCTCTTGAGGAGAACAATCAATCCGGCGCCCACAGGTCCAGGGCGGAGGACGTCCACAAGGAAAAAGATGGTCCGCAGCCTTGAAGCCCACCCCGCTGTGAATCACTTGCGACTTCAATCGTCCAGAAGGATTTTTCGTCGGAAATTCTCATTCGATCCGGGATTCGAAAGGGGAAAAACCGTTTCTTGAATCCAGACAGCGGAAAACGGGATGGCTTCGCGATGTACGCCGGCTGTTGGAAATAACTTTCCTTCTTTTTTCAGCAGAGGAGGCGATACGTCAGCCGTCGTATCACCCTGCCATAAATGTCTTAACCTCGTCGCCCGCGTCGAAGGTTCTCTCGGGAACATATTGCGACGAGAGCGGGGGGAAAAAAACTCAAACGGTTATCCGCCACCGTCTCTCTAGGTGCGGAGGAAATTAGAAGATCTTCGAAACGGCGAAAACAACCTTCGATTCGTATCGGATGTTCCGTCACTCTTTCCAGTCCGGTGCGGTGAAAGCTCATCCTCGAACTCATTTTCCCAGCTCATCCTGTATTGAACGTTTCGCAGATGTTTCAACTCATAGAACTGAACCTAGGAGTCGGATGATCCGTTTGTGTGATCGCTCGGCAACCGCGTAGGTCTTTCGCACATCATGACACCATACCATGATCACTTCTCCACCGACGTAGGATGTCCTGGAAAGATGTCCCGTCGGTCGATCTTCCCAAAGTTCGTGCCAATCTATATAACGCTGCCAAGGATAGCGGGAAGTATTATCGAAAACGATGCACTTCCAACAACAACGTTCCAAGAGCAAGCCCCGAACAGAGGAGAGTAACAACCATCTAACAATTCCAAAGTAGCTCTCCGAGTATGTCCCGAGGCGAAAACCCAGACTATCCAAGAGGCGAAATGCCAAAACCATGGAAGTTGAGAGCATTGTCCGTGAGCTCGGAATGCTCCGTTGGAGCATCTTTGGGGCTTTTATTATGTCGACTAATGGCACCCCGAACGAAGCGGAACATCCGCTAGTGGCGTTCCATGTGGACCGGATGGAAAACTCGATGGTTTTAATCCACTCGGAGAACACGCTTTTTGAAAACCTCGTTCGATCCTACCTAAGCCCCGCAACCGAGGATAATGACGGTTGCCAAAGAAACAGAATATTCCAATCGAGGATTCCGATTTGGCGATGACAACGTCGGAATTTTCGAGTGACGGTAGGTTTGGAGACAAATGCAGCTCGAATAGCGAGGCCAGGCGGCGGGATTTCTCACTCAGAAAACAGCAGCCAGCGGAATGTATGAGGGAAGGCTATTGGACTCAAAGCCCGACTGCCTGGCCGCCTGTCTGTCCGCCAAGCTGTCTGGATTGCTCTTGTGCTGCGTGCCCGAGGACCACAGCTGCCATTGAAGTTCTTCACCCTTCCCGCGCTCAGGGCCTCCATCTGGCTCCCGATGGGGTGGCCCTTCAATTCGTTGAACACATCCAATAATCGAACGAGCGCTAACGATTGATTGTTCTACAAGAAACTGGATCGCATTCCGATCGCTCCGGAATCGGATTCGATGAATCTGTGGCTCCACCGTGAGTTTCGTCCGATTGGGAGCTCCATTCAGTCCGATAGTGGCGGAATAGCAGCACTCCATGGGAATGACGTTCATCGTAGACAAAAAAAAAAGAATATCCAGCGCGGAACCTCAGTTCATCAGGATTAAACTCAATACTGAAGTTGATCCACTTACCCAGGTTTTCCCGGTAGTCTCTGTCGCTGGCTGTTCGCACTGAGACCGCGAACATCAAACAGCAAAACACGCTGTAGCACTTCGTCCAGATCTGCATGGCTGGTTCGTAGTGTATCCAATTTACATTCGATCACAAGAACTGATTTCGCGAACTAACTGCACTCTAGAAACACGGAGTTGATGATTTATGGGTCGTGACGATTACATTTGTGACGCCGTTGGTTCTGAAGTCCCTACGGCATGAAAAACTGGCTCGATTTGGAGACCAACGGCGCAGTAGGCAGGTATGCAGGTAGGTCGGGCGGTAGGTGGGTCGCTCACTCGTTCGTGCATCTAGCGCACACCTTCGCCTTATGATTCACGCAGGGACAGCACGGGAGCGAAAGGTTTCACGAACAGCTCACGAGTGCCGAGGTAGCCGAGAGGAAGGGCTCGGAGAGACTTTGGTGAGGTTAGGGAATCGCTCACTATGTGCCTGTTCTAGGAAACTTTCCGCAGATTCGATGGAACTCCCGGGCACCGCGAGGTTTTCTGCTTTCCAGAAGTCAGAACAAATCCAAGGCACGCGACACTGTTTGGCTGAAGTTTCTCGAAATTGCTTTCTCTTCCGCGGTTTGTCAAGCGAAGTTCTAGCCCGATGTGCGTAGCAAGCCGTCTCCGTGCAAAATTCCAAAGTTTCCGTCGTTCGAATCCTACATCATCCACAGGATCGTCCGGTCTTGGTTTTCCGTGATAATCGGAGTGCAGACGGAATCCGCGCACTAGAGATGGATCTCGCTCAGAAAAGAGCGGAGTTTCCACCCTTGACACACTGATTCGGAGTTCACTGTTGACAGTTTGGAATTTTATCCCTGTGCGAAGTCGCTAGCATCCCGACAGCGAAAGCGCTAGTACATAGCTCCAGTACGTTGGGGGTTCGAGTTCTCTCTGGGGGTGAGTCATAACATGGCCACGCGACTCCCTCTCCGGCGTCCCTCACCATTCGGAGGTGGGGATCGGCCGAGGGGGAGAGATAGGCCCAGGGAATGTCCTGAATACAAAGGGAGAGTGTGCGACGAGAACGAGCCGAGCTCGACTTGTTTGGGAGCGAGATCCAAAAAAAAAGAAAGCGCCACCAACAATCCGGATACACAACTCAACAGCTAGAAAATAGATCTTAATGAATATGAATTGGGTGCCGATTCGCGCTCGAGGGTTGTGGTTTGATTGATGTGGACGGAAATATCGGCTGCATTCACATTCCTATTGATCTTTCTCGCGAAATATGCTGCAATCGGCGACGACGCCGGTTGTGGTGGCCGATTTTTCGACATTTTCGAACCATATACACTTTGCATGCTTGCAGTGGAGATCCTGATCTTTGTGATGTTCAATGCATATCTTGTCCTTTGCTTGCAAGTCCTCATTCGCTGCATGTTTTCCTTGATATGCCCCATGCCTGAACGGTCAAAGTGAATACCGCCAGCATTGACTCGTCTCGACCAGAAACGATTTCATAGCGGTCCCAGGAGAGCGCGGAGTATTCTGCGGCGTACGCGCGCGCGTGCCCGCGAGCTCCAATGTGAGACGGGTGATGTCTACAATATATGTAGGAGGGAGACTTCACGCAGCCTGATATGATTTTCGCTTGCATCCCTCCCAGCAATATTGCATCGGGTCCTCTTGATTGACGTTCGCGGGCCATCCAGTGGAAGCCGGGCGGCATCGTAGTCCTGGCCTGTCGATAGAAGGACATGCGATGCGAGGATCTCCTGTCGAGCCTACGCTATGCCGTCGCTCGGCGGCGAGATATTCTGAGAATGCACTACAGCAGTCGACTGTGCGGAAGAAATCCGACCACGGGGCCTCTCGATTTTCTGACGGGAAAGTACAATTTCCTCGGATTCCAATGCCAAACCTACGAGAGTCGAGCCCAACGGTTGGAATCTCAGCTGGCCCCGGATCTCGAGGATTTCGAACTCCGGGAAAAGTCATAGGGTAACGTTGATGAACCAACGTATTCGACGCGATTCTCTCAACGGTCGAAAGTGCAGCCCTGCTCGATGGAAGTAACCAGTTCTTTCTTCTCGCGCAAACGGTCATCGAAAATGTAGCGGAAAATGGAAGTTGCCACAAACACTGACAGATCAACCCCGTAGCGATCGCAGCTGAAGGAGGAAGACCATCCACGTAGTCCACTGAACCTTCGACTCGTTCACCAACTGACTGCCAGTCTGGCCGAACAACCGATCGACTCACTGACTGACCGGACGCTTCGATGGCCCTGGCTGTAGCCAGCAGCGCACCAATTAAATATTTCAAATCTGCCGGAACGAAGCGGGCAAAGTTGTTGTCCAATGGCTCGCCGGGCGGCCGGACGGTCCATCGATTGTAAAGCATCGCACGTACCCGAGCAGTCGGTGCGAGCGAAAACCCGACACTTCGCCTGAGTGAAAGATAACGGTTGATGATGACATCTTGGGCCATGTTTTTCTTGCTCGAGTATAAGAATTCTTGGGATATCAGTGAAAGTTGCACTGCAGTGAAAGAACGCAAGTCAAAAATTAAGTCGCGTTCCTCCAATTGGAAATTCAGACTTCGAGCCGAGATTCCGCCGGTTTCGGAATTCTTCCCTCGCCAAGGTCGTTGAATCCGTACATCGGATGGAATCGGACACTCTCATCGATTCAAATCGGGGCGGAGCAGATTCCAGTGTTCCGACCTCGGCGTTGTTTGCCTCGCTGTCGTTTCAAATCGTCGTCGGGAATCCGAGCGCTGCGAGAGAAATATCAATTTCAAGGAATCCGGAGAAATTTTCCACAGACGCGGAAACATGAGCAGGAAGACGAACACTGATTGGAGAAACCCAAAAGCGGAAATCTTTCCGGCATGGAGAACAGCTGGCGACATCGTGAACTTCAAGTATCCGCTTACCTCGATGACGGAATGGAACATAAGCTAGCCGTTTCGTTCGAGGACCTCGATTACTTGAATTGAGGGAAACGAACGAGCACCCCGTCTTCGGCTCCGGATAGGGACCGGGTTTCTGTCAATTCGATTTCTCTGTATAACGACGGCACGCATATCCCAGATTCAGTGAATCATGCTATGTATTGGAATCGAGAGAAAGCGACGAACTCGAAATGAGTGGTCTTGCTTGGAAACCATTCCGCCGAGAACTGTGACTTCTCATGAGCGAGTCCAGAGAGAAATTATTCCATGATGTTTCATCAGTCAGCGGGTGTTCCTTGTCGACGGCACAGTAGACATTAGAATAAAGTTCAAAGCTGTTGTCACAGTCTTGTCCCTCGGAGCGGGGTCGAAATTGTTGCGCGACTCGAGCGGGCGTCGTAAACCGAGGCGGCCTCCTTCGCACCACCACTACCACCTCCACTACAGCTACCACCACCGCGTCCTCATCTCGGGCTCTAGTCCAAACGCTGAGTCATCCACTGCTCTCTTTATTCAAACCAGACGCCACGTGCCTTCTCTAGGATTTTAAGTCTGATGAATCTTGCTCGCCGTTGTTCCCTAGTGCGCTTTCTCGAACGAGCTGGAGGGGGAGCTCCTCGCTAGTCATCTCGCAGGAGATCCGTGGACGATGAATATAGTTCAAACTCGGACCAGCCTCTCACATTTTCTTATGCCAGCAGAAACAGGGCAGACTTGATTAATGGCGCTCAATTCTGATTACTTTCACTCTTCTATAATTCATCCATTCCAGCTAAGCGCTTCGTACAATGCCTCAATGAATTCCAAGGAAAGGCTTATGGTCACGCGAGACCCGTCCGTGTCGCGCCGTTCTTGCTTGGGATCGGGGCAGCTTCTGCTTTAATCCTCCAACTGACATAGCTGTCAGGTGAATCACGAAGCCCCCGTTCCGAGGATTAAGGCATACTGCGTAGTGGTTGCATGCAATACCGATCCCCTCCCACCGTATGCCTACAAGCGAGAAACTCTCCGCTCCGGAAAACAATTGATTTCTCTAATCTCTGTTTACTGTCGTTACAACGTTCTACGTGCAATATGCCTCCAATATATGCAGCCGTCCATCCGCGTAAACTTCGACCAAACTCATGCGACGCAGCTTCCGCTGCGGAAATCGCCTTCATGCTCTTGGGTAATAGTCTAACCATTAATATTTTTGACGGACCCCGGCAAGCACCGCACGTCATATAATTAATCTTCAAGCCGGGGGAAGCCTCGTGGATGTCTTAGTGCCGTGGACAATCGATTCACTCTCCACCACCACCGTGGCCGAGGAATTCATTACAATTTTCCATCACGGGTTCCACAGGGAAGGGCTTCTCAATTTTTTCTCTCTGATGCACCTCCTAAAACCCTGATATGAAATCTCATTGTGAAGCAGAGCATTGAATCTTGTGCCAGAATATCTACGAGAATCATGCCAGGAAGCCTATCCAGGAACACGTGGACACCGTGCTCTCTCAAGTCGAGTGTCAACGAGCTTGGGATGATGACTTCATGGCGACAACCATTAAGATAATTCTGCAAACGCAGGTAAACCGAAAGAAATCTTCCGTGGGAAGAAGTTCGCACCGCGGCCGCTGCCGTGTTCTCTTTCGGGGTCCTGCATAACTACGTCTGTGGCGTCGCGAGCTCGAGAAGCCCGAGGGCCGGAACGAAGGCTCAAAATTGAGATTGATGTCCCCGTTGTCATTGAAAATACCCTACATCGTCAGACCGAGATTCTCGGAAGATGACGTGTCGGAGCTCGTAAGAACGTCCGGAGTGAAATCTGAGGTTTCTCGAGGAACTTCTCTTAGAACGCGCGATAGGACACTCAGCGAACTCCACGGTACAGATCTGCGAATGACCCGATCTTGGAATGGGAAACATGCCGCTCCGCCGAAATGCCAGGGACTATTGGCGCGATGCAAGCTTCGTTGGTTGCAGATTCGCAGAGATCCTTCCTTACCGAGCGAAGTGCGAGGAGGACGGTGAGGCGGCTTTCAGGGGGTCAACTCCGACCCCAAGGGACAACGAATCACAGTCACGCTTGCGAAATCACGTGGAACCAAATTGATGGATTGTTCTCTGCGGGCGTCGGCCGTAGTCGTCGGCCGGTCTGATAAGCCATTAGAGAACAGCGCTTGGGAGATTTCGTCGGCGTTCTGCGTACGTTGTCGGCTGGGATATCGCCTAGCCTGAGTGTTTGATAGACGTCCCTGTTCCCTTCTGGATGCATAACGAGCAGCGCGCGATCCGTTTGTTCTGCTTGGAATACGGAACTCGAACGCTGCCGACGAGGCTTAAACCGGATTTGGGTTCGGGGTAGGCGAACCTTTTGCACCGGCGGAAACATCGGTGCAGTCTCTTGATCTGGAAACAATGAGTTTCGGCGGAGAACCGGGAGAACAAGCGACTCGGAGACTCAGACGAACAGCGGGGTGAGAGAAAGAAGGACGTTCTTTCTAATCAGGACCGTGTCATCCGAGTGGCGCAAATCTCACCCGTTTGTTCGAGTGCTTGCTCCTTCCATCGCTGCCGGTCGCAGTTCGTCGAGCAGTTAGCACTGCTTCCCTTTTCCTTTCGCTGTCTCCTCGTTTCCCTCGTCTCCGCTTTTTCCTTTTGATCATCAAATGGAGACACATGCGGTCATTACAGGAGGAAGAAGGAGAACGAGAAACTCTCTTTTCGATTGGTGGCTGTGTCGGCGGAAGTAACCGAGTGACTTTGTCGATGTTGTCCTCTTCCAGGGACTCGAAAAGGAATTCGTGACAAACACAGAGACGGCCGCTGGTTAAGGCCAATTGGAATGAAAGCTTCTAGGACTCGATTCGGGACTGCATATCATAGACTATGGGTGAGAATCCTCTTTGAGGAATTCGCAATCGAACTCGAATCCAGATGTGATGCCTCGACTCGATTATAACGAAGCTCACAATCAGTATGTTGGATATATCGAGTGAATCCGCTGCTCCCCCGTTTGAGTCTAGTTTACATTCGGATAATATCTGGAAATTTTGAAGCAATTCCAGAGAGGCTTCATGGCAAGCCCAAAAGATAGAGATCCATCGAGGGTGAAGTCGGCGATCGACGATGAGGATGATATTCTTCGAAGTCGCTTTTCGCGTACTCCGACCAGATATGAGCTTGACACTTCACAGCTGATAGTGCCTCGCCGATCTCCTATGCGCGTCAATCGATCCCGCCGCTCGGACACTGCTGCCGAGCTGGATTTCTCAAGCTCTTCAAGGTTCTGCTCGAGATGCGCTGAGCTGAGAGAGGCGATCAGAAAAAAAGATCGACGTATCGAAATCCTGTTTTCGCTGACATGTATCCTGAGTTTTGTGATAGTCTTGATGCTGAGGATGTGTTTCCGAAGCGTGGTTATAAACACTGCTCAGGACTGACGTTCTGCCGACGAAGGTCCATCTATACGAGTTGTTTTTCAGCCATAAATTCGAGCTTTACGCGTTCCAGTTTTTCACGTCGTCACTGGGTTATGAATGACTTCGCGCAGCGTGCTCGTATGTTCAAATATCGACAGTCTCCCGCAGAATCATCAAGTTTCAATCTAGCTGCTACGTCAACTTCTGGTTTTGACCGAGAAGACTATTCAGTCAGGGTTTTTCGAAATGCGCGCCCGTAATCGGTGAGAACGACAAAAAGTGCCAGGTAGAACTCGACACTGTCCCTGACCCCTGCATCCACCCACTCGATTGATCATGGAGCGATTGGGGCCACTGGGAATTTTCAACACAAAAAAAGACCTCGAGAGCGATATTAAAACAAAGAGTGCTTCGTCCTCCGAAGTCGTCTGCTATGCGCGCGCTCGTCTGCTCGTGTTCACGACCCTCCGCACCCGTGTGTTGTGGTAACACCAGTACCGGGGAACCTAGAATAGTACCGTATAGAGCGTGTTCGAAATGGAGGTGGACTCTGCGGCCTCGCTGTGCTCGAACGCTGAAAAATGTGTAAGATATTTCCAAAAACGTGATCCACTGACAGTTTCTTGAGCTGGCGGCATGCTCGTCACTCCGGTGACACGGCCCCGATGCTGTCCGTTTCGTCCCGGTGTTCATCGGCTGAGCCATGTGCACTCCACTGATCAAGAGTTTTTGTGACCCTGGGTTGGCACTTCGAGGCAGATGGATCTGATTGAGTCTAAACGATGGAGGAACTCGCCGATTCCCTCACGACGAGCCTTCAGTCAATGCTGACAGACTGCTCCGAGCAATGAACATGTGTTTCAGGAAGAGCTTTGCGCGCCACTCGATTTTCTTATAGAATCTGGATCGTTCAGAAGCTTTTGGATGGGATAATAGTGTATCAAGTCTAGGGTTTCGAAAAGGTGGTGAAGGTGGGGGTGTCTTGGTGAATCTAGACCTGTACGCCTTCGGTTTGCTAGTCGGACACCTCCGAACTGGGCTCGAAACCGTAGAGCATGGAGAGTCTGGAACATATGGTCTCCGTGAGATGAGAACGGCAGACTGTACTCATGTTCTGTTGTTTTGAGAACGTGGCTCGAGAATTTTCGAAAGGAGTGTCTGTGTCTGAGGGCGGTCGGTGATTCTAACCGACACTCACCGCAACCACTCCAGAGTCGAAATGGCAACTCTCGTGGGGAATTATTCGAGATATATTTCGCCTATAATGGTTCGGACAATAAGTCCTGTGTCGCGAGGTGAGGTATCCCGCTACAGCGCTCCCACTGAGGAGGGTAGCGAGGGGGATTTCATCGACTGTTTAGATTCAAATCCTGCTGCGAGAGTCATCCGGAGTGAAATTCCAGCAAGCTGAACTTGGAGACCTCGTCGAAGAGGTTGCTTGTTTACAACGAGGAGAAATTCCCGAGTCACATGTGCCCAAACATTTGGAGGAGTTGCGAGCCAAGAATGCGGAACTGCGCTATCACATAGAATTTCTGAAGAAGGTACGCTACAATCTCACTCCTGCATCCCGATCGTGGTCCCGACACTTGTATTTTTCATGGATCATGGATGAAATTCTATCGATGACATATAGCGTGATCAATTCACTCCCCAGGGAATACAGCGGGAAGGTGGCAAAGTGGAAGCATTGCAAGGGAACACATCAAGATGCGCATTGACAATGCTGGGCGACATATTCGAAAAGGTAGGCCCTATCTTTTTTAGTTCCAAGGAGTTGGGTTGGAGTTTCGAGGAATTGAGTTCCAAGGAGTCCGCTCAAGTTCCGTTAAAGAAATCTCTGTTGAAAACCGCTGAATGAGATGGGATGAGAGACATGCAGGTCGATTGCGAGGCATGAAGGAATTCAATCTCCCATCTCATATTTCAGGCTTTCAATGCAGCGTTCCCAGACGCAGCAGGACAAGTTCAAGTGGGTGTGACCCCGTCGACCAACGAAAAGTTCGGTGACTACCAATGCAACGTGGCCATGCCAGCAACGAAATTCTTCAAGCAGAACGGCAAGGTGAACATTTCATAGAACCGATCTCATTGTCCTCGATCTTCAAGAAAGGCGTGGCTCCTGCGGCCTCCCGTAGGTATCAAAAGCGTTAGCTTCGGAACGCAAAAACCACAGTTCAAGGAAGCTCTGTCGGACGCTGACAACGGCTGACGAAGTCTTTTCGGAACCTCGACCAGTGAAGTTCTCGAAGGAGACCGCCCGGAACTCAATTATTGCTCATATTCGCAGAATATACCTGGGGTCGAGATCGCTAAGAAAGTGATCGAGAAATTGGTTCCTGGTCCGTTGATAGGATCAACGTCAATCGCCGGGCCTGGCTTCATCAACATCAAGTTGAATCCAGACTTCGTTCGTGAGGAGACCCTCAATATTCTCAAAAATGGAACGCTTCCACCTCCCATGGACCGAAAATTGAAAGTCATCGTCGACTTTTCCTCACCGAATATCGCAAAACAGATGCATGTCGGCCATTTACGGTACGTATATGAGCCCCGCTTCCCCCATTTCCCCATGCATTAGTGCTAGGAGCTCTCCCAGAGTACTTCATAATCGAGATGATTATATTCCTGGCTGGTTGGGTCGAATCGGAGTCGATGGCACACCCATCAAATCTGGAAAGGATTCGGTGTTGATCACCCCTCCTACATCCTCAGGTCCACAATCATCGGCGAGAGCATCTGCCGCCTGCTCGAATTCGTCGGGCACGACGTACTCCGACTCAACCACATCGGAGACTGGGGTACGCAGTTCGGGATGCTCATCGCTCACCTCATGGACAAGTTCCCTAATTACAAACAAGAAGTTCCTCCGGTTGCCGACCTGCAAGAGTTCTACAAAGAGTCTAAGCTGAGATTCGATAGCGACGAGGAGTTCAAAGCGAGAGCGTACAAAGCTGTGGTGCGCCTTCAGTCCAAGGAGAAAGACATTGTGAAAGCCTGGCAACTGATCTGTGACGTGAGCCGCAAAGAAATGCAGAGCGTCTATGACCGACTCGATATCACACTGGTGGAGCGCGGTGAAAGCTTTTACCAGGACATGATGATCGACGTTGTGAAGGATCTCGAAAGCCGGAAATTGTTGTCACTTGAAGACGGTCGTAGAGTCATGTACCCCCAGGAAGAGAATATCGTGCCCATGACAATCGTCAAGAGCGACGGTGGATTCACGTACGATACGTCGGACATGGCATCGATAAAGCATCGCATCCACGAAGAGAAGGGCGATTGGTTGGTCTACGTGGTGGATTCAGGCCAGTCTGCTCACTTTAAGCAGCTCTTCAAGTGCGCCCAGGTTTGTCTGATCTCCCCAAAACCCGGCATCATTTCGTTGGCCTACACCTAGGACATTTTACATCTCTCGAAATCACATTCTGCGCCTTCGAGAATGCGCAGCGTTCGATTTGATCCTAAACGGAAGTTGACTTCCCCTTCTTCTGGTTTCAGATCGCAGGGTACGCCGATGGGAACACCAGATTGAGTCACGTTGCTTTCGGGTTGGTGTTAGGTGAAGATAGGAAGAAATTTAAGACGCGGTCGGGTGAGACTGTCAAGCTCAACGATCTCCTGGATGAAGGTCTACAACGGTGAGGCTCCGTCCCTTTTTTTCTCGCATCATCGAGAACCCGATGGAGCAGGATAACTAAAAACCTAGATAATGTCCTTGCAGGTGTAAGGAGAAACTGTTAGCCAAGGGCAGAGATAAGGAGTTGACGCCCGAGGAATTGAAGAAAGCTCAAGAGGCTGTCGCCTACGGCTGCATCAAGTTCGCCGACCTAGTGAACTCTCGCACCAACGACTACGTCTTCTCATTCGATAGAGTGAGTAATCTGTTTGTCGTATCATTCGTATCATCATCAGCGAGCTTCAAACGAGAGGAGAACGTGTAAAAATCGAAATAGCCGGTAGGACTGATCTTGTGGCTACTTGCAGATGCTGGACGACCGCGGCAAAACGGCCGCGTATCTTCTGTACTCTCTGACCAGAATCCGTTCGATCGTCCGTCAGGCCGGAGTTGATACATCGCGGATGAAGCAGTCTTCATTCTCGGAGCTCTGCTTAGAGCACCCCAAAGAAATCAAACTCGCGAAACAGCTCATCCGGTTGGTTCCGTGATATTGTTCTGAGCCATGCTCATGCAGTTGGCATTCATTAGGGAGCGGAAGCCTCGGAAACCTTCCGAATCAGTTCATCCACTGCCGGAGAATATACCCGATCCATTTTATTCCAGGTACCCGGAGATTCTTCTCACAATGCTGGAGGACTTGTACATCCATCCGCTCTGCGATTACATCTATGACCTGAGCTCGTGTTTCTCTGAATTCTATGATAACTGCTATTGCATCGTGAAAAACAAAGCTACGGGCGAGATTGAATCTGTTAATATTTCGCGTCTGGCTCTATGTGAGGCAACGGCTCAGGTCATGGAAATGGCTTTCGGCATTCTCGGCATCCGAACCGTCGACCGAATGTGATGTACTCACCCGGTCCCACGCTGGACTTTGAATAAAACCACCGTTTGCTTACGTTGTCTATGATGAATGCGAAAGGATGGAATATTGAAGATGAAATTGAAAAGTAGCAGGCTCAGGGTTACATTCGGATAGTGGACCTGATCAGACCTGATTGAGTCGACCAAGATTTTCATTGAGAGTTTTTGTCCAAGCCGACGTCCAGTATCACTCAATACATGTTCTCGGGAACATAGATGGAGCTTGATTACATGGCAAGAATATCGCCTGTACCAAATATCAATGATTATCAATGATGATTCAACCTTCATCGCGATTCCCGCCCGCTGAGGAATGTTGGGCCGCCGAAGTTCGAGTTCTCGTGGAGTGCTCCTTGGATATGTCTTGAAAATCTCACGTGCTCATTACAACACGAGACAGGCTTTTCGAGTGCACATGGGCTCGAAATCGATCCGTTTCGAGCAAATACGACCAGACTCTCCAACATGGACTTTCTTATGCGTCGCTGGAAGTCATGAAAATTCAAGCATATTCTATGCAAACTCTCCCGCATAGAGAGTTGATGGTAACAGTCGCATCAGCCCTGAAATCATTGGGGGTCCAGTGAGGCCAAAACAGCTGTGCTGTATCCGAGATCCCAGTAGTGTTCGACGGAATGCCTCTTGAAAAGTTCCCGGGCCTGAATCTCATTTTGCACCAACTTCACTCTAAGCTCTCCAAAGCTCCTGCTCTTGACTTCGCCTTCCCATACGAGCGTACATTCGTTTTTCATCTGAAACACGACACCCCGGAATCATTTTCCGCCGAATTGACCTCGCATGTGGTAGATAAATCCGCCGCCTCCATCAGGTGATAGGAACAACATATCCTCACGTCAACCGGGGGCGTCCTTTTCATACCTTTTCTCCCTGATCAGTTCAACGTAATCTTCATCCCCTTGTTGATACGACTGGTCATGAGTCTTTTGAACTTGCTCTGCTGTTTTGGTCCCCCCTCGACGATCACGAGATCCGCGTTCTTGAAAATCAAAACGCAACCTGTTTGGCGTTGGTTTCGACCTTGAAGCGCTTTGATTGCGGAGCCAAGCTCAACACTCTGAAAACCGAAGTTTCAAAACTGAGTCCCAATTATGACGACATCGACGATCCTTTGATGGAAGTTATGCTACGAGATTGGTTATCAACAACTCGCTCACCGATAAAGCGCAACATGAACAACCACAGAGGTGTCTTCCTTAAGTTTGCGTATCTTTCTCTCTCGTCTTTGCTCGTCCGTCAACTTTCGGGCGGCGCCGGCGTTTGCCTCTTCGTGAGCTTCCTGCATTTTGGCTATTTGCTGTCGAACATGGGCTTCGATTTTGGTGGGATCCTGCACCTGCTGCTGCCCCAACACACGCATCATGTTCGACATCTTCACTTTTGGTTCTGGCGGAGGATCGAGACCGAGACGCACTCGCTCCATTTTCTCTGTCTGTGCGTCTCGTCGATTCTGCCGTCGCATCTTCTGGCGTTCTTTTCGAGTGAGAAAAACTGGCAAGACCTGGGGTTCGGCAGGCTCTGTGGGTGCCTTCATCTGCAGCGGATGCTCAACGAGATTCGTGATGCCTCTGGCTTCGTCGACCTTGTCGTATGATTCTGTCCCACCATTCAATTTTCGGAGTTTCTCCTGTCAACGACAATCATTGAAGACATGCAGATAGATTCGCATGTGAGTCGCATTCTCTCCCGTGGAGAGCGTGTTTATCAACATGAGAATGTTCATTTCATGCTCCAGTTTCTCACCATCGGCGACCTCTTTCTTTGTCACGAGAAGCGCCAAGGATGTGGAGCCTTGAATCCCCTGTTCGCGTTGCAACGCTAGAAATCTCCGTCTGCAACTTCTCTAGTTTTATCCTCGTTCTCAGTTTTTCGCCGAGTTGCTCAAATTTTCCTTTCTCAACAAGTTTCAGTGATTTCCTCGGTCGCATAGTTGGTTTCAATATGATTCGCTCGTCGTTGGAGGAGGAAGTCTGGGGTTCTTCTTTGACCTCTGAAGTGATCTTCTGCAAACTGTAGATGGTTTGTGATCTCATGGGGATGTGAACGATTCGGAGAGGTCATTCTTTCTCGCTCATAGCATGTTCTTGGGTCATGTTCATCATGTTCTCGGGGAACTCACTTATCTTGCTTGATTTTGCGACTGTTTGCCAAGAACGCAGGCCGGAACGAGGGTAGCTTGACCTCCCTGCCCGCGGCATCTCTGGTCTTCGCGTCGGCGCCGAGGATGAGAGGTGTGGAACCAGAGCTGTGCGCCACGCCGGATGTACGCCGGCGCGCTGGCGCGCTGCGTCTGATTTCCCGCCGCCAGCCGCCGAGAAATTTTCGCGACGCGCCGCCGCGCCACCGCCGCGAAATTTCCTCAACGCAGCGCGACGCGTCGTGGCGAGCCGCGCGAATCGGGAGATCCTTTCACCGCCCGAGTTCATGATTTCTAAACCTGAAGATGATATTAAAAATTTGTCAATCCGGGACAACTGAATTGCTGAAGATCATGACTAACCAAACGTAGAAAATCGGCTCAAAACTTCAATGTAAGCTCGCGGCAGCTGTACCACGAGGCCTCAGGTTGAGGTTCTGTGGCACGCGCTACGAATCTCTGCTTCTCTGACGCGAAAGTTTGTGTGTCTGCCCTGTTTGTGTTGATGGAGATCTCTACGCTTACGTGAGCTCCAACTTGGGAGAATTGTGACAGAAGGAAAGCCTGGAGGATGAGCATTGTGATGCGTAAGTCAGAGACAAGACGAAACATGATATAATAAGGACAAAAGGTTGACAGCACAGAATCGTGCTTTCCAATTCGAAATTATAAACGAAGCATTGCTAATTTCCCTGTACATATGTATCTTCTACATGTAACTTCCTCTCTGAAGCCATCATGACACTTTCCATTCGAAGGAAGATCAAAACTGAATGCGCGGCGCGCGCCACGCCGCCCAGCGCACGCCGCGGCGCGCTGCGCCGCCACCTGTTTTCAGGTCCGCCGCCGCCGCCGAGGATTTTACCTCGGCGCACAGCTCTGTGTGGAACCAACTGGCAAACTCGCTCGACTCGGAGCAGTGAGCAATCTCACGAGCTCTGGCACTACGATCGAGATATCATGAGGCAGGTCAATCGAGATCCAGGAGACCTGTTATCCGATGCTAGATACAGTAGAATCCGGTTAATCGGCTCACCTCGGGACCGACTGATTATCGGGAGTCCCGTTTACATTGACCTCAATCGAGAGAAATATTCAGGCGGTAGAATTTCGGGCCGAATAAGCGGCTGGGCTTTTTATCCGGTGGGCCGATTAAGCGGATTCTGCTGCAGTAGATCCAGACATGAAGGTCTCTCTTCCGATTCTTGAGCGGAACAGGCCCCGATGGCTCTATGGTGAGATACCTTTCTTAATAGCGCGAGCTTCGATTTGAACCTTCAGCTGATCAATACGACTTGCGACGCTGGAAGATGTTTGCACCGCGGGGCTCGGTACTCGGACCTCCTGAAGTTGCTTCCTCTTGAGGGCTATCTGTTGTCTCGCTTTTTCCTTCATGGCTGTTATCGAAGGAAAGTCAAATGTCAGTCCCTGAGGGGGGAATCCAGACGAGATATGATTCTGATATCAGGAGCCAATCAACGAACGACAGCGAAAACTCGCCTTTTACGTCGAGCTGTGTGTCTACTGGCCGAGATCCCTCCATGGTTTTTCGAAAAGTAGGTTAAAATCCGGGACACACTGTCTTTCAAAACACACGCCAAACTTCCGTCATCAAACTTCTGTTCAGATTGATGCAAATCATTCGAGGGTCATTTGTTTTTCGAAGATTCGAAGGTGATAATAATATAATATAATGATAAGTGGTGGTACGTGCATAAGCACGGCATTGGAATTCTTCTCGATGCACATGTTTGTCTCCCCGCTTTCGCGATCATCTGCGAGCTCAACTCAGAGTCAACAACAAGACGTTAACCTCTGGTCTATGTTGATGGGATGATTTGGCGAGGAACTGTAGCGACGAATCCCAGTCCACTCAATTTTTCGCCTCTCGCGCCCTCAGATATCCAGTCTACCCGACTCCTGAGAATCGAATTCCAAGGCGAAATATTCTACCGTCCAAAATCAGACTTACAATCGTGAATGTAAAGCGGATCGTTTGAAAAGTCCTCGACCAAGATAGTATTGCGGTCAGCAGAGGTTTTTCAGAGCCGGTCCTCAAGACTCTCCGGGGAGCGATCTTATGGGCTTGCATTTCCTAATATCGAGTTGGAAATTGACTTTCTCTGACGCCTTAGTAGACGGCAATAGAAATTCCCTTGCCATTCGGGGGGCGCTACCTTGCAACATCCCGAAAAAATCAATGCGCCGAACATGATACAAAGCTTGACATCTACATTCTCGTCGAAGACGCCTTCAAAAAGAGAACACTCACAGCGCTGGTTCTCAAATTTTTCCATCAAGGAGTCCACTAGGACTTAGCAAGACTCTTCCTCTGGTGACCTTCCGCGGCCCGCGGAACTTCATGCAATCGTATGTTGCTACGAAGAGCAATTGGAGAACGACGTATGATCGTGACAGAGCAAGCGGATATTCTCCGATAGCTTCTTCAACCATGAATTCACTCACGTTCTCCGTTGTGGCACTTGTTCCGTGGTCTTGGAAAAAACTCCCAAACAGGAACGGTCCACCGTGCCGACCTCATAGTCACGACGCGGGATTTCGGATGCACGCTTGATACCAGGAAACCACTGTGATATTCTCAGCGGTCGTTTGAATCTTCTGACAACGAAATCATCCGGGAGCGAGTGGCCATCATGATACCCGGATCGGATCTCCAAACTTCTAGCTTGCCTGCTCTAATGTGGACTGTCTTCTTCGGGATATTGCTAATCCGACGCGAGATACAGTTGCGGGGTGGTGGTCCAGCCGGACGCGCGCGTTGGGTCTTTTTCGGGTGCATGGGGATCATGGCCACCATCTTTTGGTTCATGTGCGCAGGAACACATCTTCGTCCGGTCGTGTCGCTTCGAGGAGGCACACCTGAGGGTCAAGATGACCAGCCAGCGCCTATTTCTGCTTCGGAAGATGACGATGAAGCCACCAAACCCGGGGTTATCCTCCTTCCGAATTCAGAAGTTAAAGGATTTATCGTCGTCAAGACGCCTTTCATCAAATGCCCGTCGTGCAATGAAATTGATCGGCGAGGGATCACGTGGCAACCGGCCGGGGCCTACGCTGCGTGGAAAGACTACGTAGTACTCAAGGCTGCTCAGGACCCCGAGCTCCGCAAGCCGGCCAAGCCAAAACCAGGGAGACGTCCTGGAGGCGCCACAGATGGTAAGAAATCTCAAGACCAAGGCAGAGGAGGTCCGGGAGGGCCAGGCCAAACTCAGGACGGGAAAGCAGGCCCGGGAGGGCCAGGCCAAACTCAAGATGGGAAAGCAGGCCCGGGCCAGGGCTCCGGTGGTCAAGAAGAGCCAGGCAAAACTCCGGTTGGTACAGGGGGGCCGGGATCAGCCCCAGTTGGTCAAGCAGGGTCGGGCCAGGAACAAGGTGGTCCAAAAGAACCGGGCGACTCCTCTGGCGGGAAAGATCAGGCAGATGGTGGCGAGCAAGGGGCGGACCAGGGGGCGGCTGGTCAGAAGGCGGATGGGGCGCAAAAAGAAGCTGCCCAACCACGGCCCAAGCTTCCGGCTCACATGGAGCAGTATCGGGTTCCAAACTTCGCGAGTCCGTACATGCCCCCGTCGAACTTGGAAAATATTCAATCAGATGATATTAGTCCATTTGATAAGTTCGGCCATGATCCCAAAGTTGGTTATGGGTCTGGTGGGCCACCGAGGAGGCGCCCACGCCAAGAAGGAAAGCCCAGAGGCTTGCTAGATGATATCGGAAACATAGACGCGAAATCGATAAAGTGAGTTCTTTCGGCTATTTTGCTCTCAGCTTTGGCATGTCGTGCCGGATCTGTAGCGGCGTGCCTCACCTGGGAGCACGGCTGCCATGGCCGAAGTTGGATATTCGGCTTTGAACGATAGTCCGCTCTCGCTCTTCAATACTTTCTCTGTGGAACCTGAGCGCAATTGAGATGTTCTTCATTCGGAGAATATGGTCCGAAAATGAGAGACTGATCTAGAGCGGGCTAGGTATCTCGTGCTTGATCACGCATTCGAAGGGCGGATATCTCTGAGAGTTCGGGACCACCCTACATTCCATTCGCAATTATTTAATCCTCCTTTAAAACCTCCTGAAGTTGCTTGTGCGTAAGAAGAAATCGTTCTGATCAATGAATGTATTTCAGACCGGACAAACTCACCTATGCTCTCATCTTCACCTATTTGCCTGGCGTATGCATGGGTTTATACACTGAGATGAGACAACCGTGCAAAAAAAATTTGGAACCAAAGTGAGACTTCCTCTGGATTTCCAATTTGGATATCGTTCAGTATGATGAAGGTTAGTCGGCGAATACGATCTCTGAGTATGGGTTCCCCAGGTGGCAAAGCCATGGTATATGGAGCGTAGACTTCCCGAAAATAATTCCTTGGGTCTCGAATGCGGAAGCACATAACGACTCCCACCTCCCAGAGATGCATTTGTCCAGGATGCGTGAGTAGCGATAGAGTCGATGTACATATCCGTGATAAACTGATAGGAGGTAACTCGATTTGTGACGCATGAATACAGTCAACAGCGACGAATACGCCGATCTGAAAAGCGAGTTGGAAGAGCACTGGCCGCCTTTCACCATCATTATGAAAAGTCCTCCGGCGTTTGCCTACTTCAATCAGGCTCCTATTCTGCAATTCGCGTAGGTCCCGATTTTTCCTTCTCGTTTCTGAAAAAAATATTTAGGACTGAACAAGAACGATCTCTTGCCCGTAGACCGGAGTTGAAGAGTTTCAAGCAATACCTGACACAAGTCTTGCAACTCAGCAAGAAGCACAATATAACAGGTATATGAGAGCAATTGGTCTGGCCCTGACGAATTTGCTGCGATTTTTCGATGTCCTGAAACCGGTAATTGGTTCCCCTTCAAGGTTCTTTGGGCGGTATCAAGCCAGGAAAGGAAGAGATGGACTCCGAGAGGTTCTTCAATGCCATATCAGGAGCGAAGCCGATGCTCATGTGCCGCCGATTATCTCATGCCACCATGGAGGATGAGGATGAGGTGAAAGTGCTCACTAAAATAGGGCTCTGCCTATCCAACGAACTCGAGCGCAAAGACTGCCCATCGTACGTAATTCGCTCGATAGAAGAAGTATTGCCGTTCCTCTTTATCAACTTTATGGAACTTCATCTGTAACACCCGCTGACCTTTGACTCGCAGTTCCGGGACGTGCCACAAGAAACTCTACTACTTCCCAGATTTCGATGGCGTCGAACAAAACTGAATACAGATCAGAGTCCGTCATTAAAAAATTCTGCTACCCCCAATATTTCGCATTTTCATCCTAATTCATGTCAATGTTCTCGAGCTCGAGTTAGCGTACATTGCGAGGCATCGAAGCTCGGACGGGTCTTTGATGCGAATCGTGGCATAAACGAACCTGAAGTCAATCACGAAATCGCATTTGCGGAGGATAACTCGATCGGAAGATTCAGAAATCTGAAGGCTACGGGGTCAACTTAGCCGAGTGTTTGATTGATTCTCTCGAGTAGAACACCGTGTACACCCAAGAGGAGCTGGCGGGGAATCGAATCTGTTATTGCGTGGCTTCCATGCGAATGCTTCGCGCAGGCTGTCTTTTCGGGGATAGGATTCCATCGTCACTGCGTATCGCAACCTTCACGGTTTCGGAACGAAAAAAAGCGATGAACGTGTGGAAAAAGAAAATTGTATACGCTGGGTCGACGCTCATCAGACCGAGAGCCAAGGAAACTCTACCGAGGCACTCGGCCGCATGCGAAGGACATCAACGAAAAGTCACAGACAGATAGTGTCACACAGCTCCGGCTTCCCGAAACTTATATTCACATGAGCGTCAGAGTCCGAGTTTTCCGGGGCTCAAAACCCAACCTCGGGGTGAGCCCCTTTGTGACATCATAAGGGTAACTTCCAGCGAGAAACGCGGGTTCAGTCCTTGTCCGTGCTCTTCAATGTATTTCTGCGGAACTGTGGGATAGAAAGTTCGGATCCAGCAGTTTGGGAACGTACTTCAATGGGAGAGCGCGAACTTTGAAGGAAGTACAGCATGTAAGTTTCACCGTGTTGTTTCGCTTTATTAGTTCGACCTCATTCTACATTCCACCAAGTTATCGTAAAGTCCTGTTGTGCTCGAAGTTCAGTTTCGTTTTAGTTTACGTTGCGTCACCAAGGAAACAGACTCAGAAAAATTCGCTCGACTGGAATCACGGACGGATGCACTTGTACGTCGACGCATTCATCCTAACAAAAACTTCCAGCGGCCGTTGACAGAAAGACTCTGTCGGTCACTCGACGAATATGTTTTATATTTGTTTCTCTACGTTTGATTGCGCATCAAGACCCACTCTTTCTTAGAGTTGAAAAGATCGTGAGTGCTTGACTCATGGAAAGTTCAGGTTGCTCATCCTCCCCTCGCTCACTCGCTTCGGATTCATCGAAAACTCGAACGTGGACAACAGTCTACCCTCGAGCTTCAATCGTTCACGATCAGAACCTTGCAGTTCATAAAAATGAATACTTAATTTGAGAGGATCGAGATGAACCAAAAAAAAATCATCAATGATGCCATCGTTGAACAAACAGATATGTGAACCCTGGGGGTCGTGAAGATTCTTTGCGTCCATCAATGACATCGCCAAAATCTGATCCTTTCAACATTCTCACTTGTCACGTCACATATCAGCGGAGCATCGACAGTCAATCAGCCAGACAGATGAACTCGCGCGCCAACGACGACTCCGATTCTCCTTCGATTGCCAATAACCTCGAAAAAATCATTCTTCTCGAACATTTCAAGTTGTACTCGCTTCTGTTGCGCAATTCCGGTGCAGATATCCTGGAGATGTCGATTTCTTCAGTCGATTCGCCATCACATGCTTCGCACCGTTTGCGCATGCACTTCCTCGTTTTCTGATTCTAAGGTTTCACAGGTGGGCGATCTGGGATTCTCGGCGGAATCGAGGGCACGGGTCGTCTGGAATCGAACGAAAACGTTTGAAATCAAGAAAAAGTCCACATTCTTTGTCAACTCAACATGTCACGCAGAGCTCGATTGTGAACGGAACTGGGGATCTCCGCGACCCCGAAACCAAGGGTTGACACCTAAGGGTACGTCCGAGAGCACAACAAAAATCAGAGAACCTGAAAGACCTCGTTGTGTCGTGAAAACAAATCTCATGATTTTCCGGAAGTAACATTTTATTAACCGCTGAGATGACAATGGCGAAGCCATACATTCCATTCTCAATTTCCGCTCGCATCTGGCGTCATCCACGTCAGATCATTTCCTCATTGTTATTACATTAGTATTATCAATAATAACCAATGATGCCGGCAATAGTAGAAGTTGAATTGCTTGTGTCGGTAGAAGTATGACTAATGTTTGTGGTTGCGGGAGGGGCAGCGGATCAATTGTCCTCATAGGGTATGAGTCTTAACTTCTACGACGTAACTCGAAACTACAGCCATTGTGTTGCACATCTCAGGATGAATTATCAATCGTGTTAAACGTGTTTCTCTTTTCAGTGTTATCTCCCAACTCTGTTTTCGAAGGTAGTGTTTCTCTCCCGTTTCTTCCGTTCTCTCTCTTCAGACGGGAACCAGCTTTCTCTGGATAAGGTCTTCTAATCGTTGATTTACTATAGAGTTATTACGTTGAATTGATAGGGTATACGTTACGCCAGTGCAGACGTCAGACAACAGTTATCATCATCATCATCATCTCCATCAAACTTATCTTGTCTCTCTCAATCTGTTTCTCGTGGTTCCTCTATCGCCCGTTGGGTTAGAAATTATTCGTTTCGGAAGATGGTGAGCCACCACAGGAAGTCTCGCGGTCAGCCCGGATAACGTCGATACGGATCCCGTCGGTCAGCTTATTTATATTGAGTTGCCCCCGGTCCCTTCTCCCCATCTTGTCAAGTTCTCCCTTTGCCACCGCTTGCTTGATGCTTGCTCAGAAACCAGATGTGCGAGTCTCGTAATCTTCCTATTTGGAATGAACGCTGCCACGTTATTGATTGTGTGGGCATCCTGCGGTCCTGCGTCCGGCTGCACTAATAGCTCCGCGATAAGGCCCCAGCGTCGAAGATAGACGACGCCTTATCGTGGTGCAGCAACAGAGCAGGTTCCGCCGGCTCTCCGTAGGACGTCCCGTGGAGCGGCACGATATTCCGCGATATGAACTTAGGCATTCAGACACATGTTTAGTACACAGAACAAGTTTCAATCATCACAAAACAACGGAATAATATGATCTCCAAACAACAGTACGCGCGCGACTAGCATTCAACATATTCCAGCGACTCCAGCACTGTACAATATTTGATCTCTAACGGGATAGTTGCTTGCTTACTTAGCTTTACTTTCCTTTCAACCGTTCGGTCTTCCTTGGTATATGGATTGTATGCTTGGTTTTGCAAATGGCAGGGTGAGTGATGGCGGATTCAGTGAAAATTAGACTCAAAACTTCCTCCCGCGTCTGTGCTCTCTTCGTGGGGTATCGGTGAATCGCTCCAAATCGAATCAATCGTCTTGAACGAGTGTTCCGCGACACTCAGATCATTATATTGCATCGAGCTCAACCCTCTACTCAACAGTCGGAGCGGAATCGTCCGAGATTCAAATTCTCAGAGCAGCGGATCCTCGGGTACGGGATAAAGGTTGGACAGGGAGCATAAGGGGTCTCGATCCGGCTTGTCCTGATCAGCCGATTGGATTGAAGTTGGACGAGTCGAAAGGAAACATACGAAAACTCTAAGGATCCGAATAAATGTGGCGATATGGCCGGAAAGTCGTTGATTCGAATCGTGGGAAAGGTTTATTCTTCTCCTCCCACTGTCTGGGAATGAACTTTTGAACCGCATGACTAATGCCATTGTATGGAATGACCAATCGTAGACTCGCGCAAATCCAACCGGTTCTTCCCGGTGATACTTCCAGTAATGGCTGCTGCTGTTGTCGTCGTCATCGTCGTCACGAATCGATCGATAGCGTTTCGGTTTTTTGCGATTTTTTTGCGAGAGGATTCCTCCTAACGCTTGCTAGGTATGTTTCTTTCTTTCTTGTGTATATCGGCTGACTGGTTTTTTGGATGTTTTCGAAGTCCGCCCGGGATCAACACGTCACCGTCAATTCCACCATTTCTTCATCTTTTGTGTTTCATCTTATCTTCTGCTGGATCGTAGATAAGAGTCCTATATGAGTTAATGACTGAATGTGTGTAAGTTAGTGAGTGATTAGATGTTTTGAATTTGTGGTGTCAGGCATCAATCTCGCTTCTTTATCCTGGTTAATGATGCTTTGAATGTTGATGTTGTTCTTCTATGGTAGCAGTGGACAATGTTCTTGCTGTTTCTGCTTCTGCAGGTGCGCGTGATGTGAGTCGCGATCTCTTCCTGATCCGGCGAAACTCACCGGAACAAGTCTGGGCGTGATCGGACACGCCACAACACAACGCAGCGCAACATAAACTACGAAACAGGATTCATGGAACGGTGCCCTGGCAGCTCTCAGCGCGTGCAATTCTAACGTCGCCTCGTCTTGTGAAGTGTAATGACACCGTAACGAGCCACGTCGGCAGCATCTCAATCACACCTACACAAATCAGGCGGATCTTCGACTTGAACCCGATCCACGTTCAACAATGATAATAAGTTAAGTATTTGATACTCAAAGAGATAAGCACTCCGACACCGCATTCCGGTGGGCTCATGATGTGAACTTATTGGGATAAGCTTGGGCGCCGCGTTTCAGCGGCATACCAAGCTCAATTTGTCGTACTTTCTCTTACAATTGCGAAATTGTGACGGGCATTTGCAGATTGCTCCGTGAGCCGCGCTCTCCACGTCCGTGACGTGGTGTCAAGCATCATCCTGCCGTAGTCGTCATCATCATAGGAATTATCATCTTCATGATCATTATCACCATCATTGATTAATCGGCACACCAGTTGGACTTGTTCAGGGGACCGGATTCGAGCTGACCACCTCTCCCTGTGCCTCATCTGCTCTTCATGTTTCTCCTTTCTCCCTCCCTCGCTCCTTCCCACCATTCTCATTCCCGGTTTCTCTTCCTCCATTCTCTCAGGAATCAGGAACCAACGCAGAAGCTCCCTAATGGACTGATCTACGACGAATCTCACTAGCGTAGTAGTTATTGTCATGGATTGTTGTCGAGGCCCGTTGTCTGCGGCTTGCTCGCGGTACGATCTTCTGTCCCTTGTCCTCGTCATGGCTAGTGGTTGTAGTTGTTGTGGTACATCGAATTATTTACTTGTCATCTTTAACCTTGTTCCGTGTGTTGGCAGCCAACTCCATCGCCTGGCGGCAAAGACTACAGCAGGTGCAGCAAGACGGACACCGTTTCACCGTTTCCAGATCCCAGTGTCCGCCCTTTCTCGAGGCGTTGCCGCATAGCGTGCATGTGACCATGACGCATTTTGATTCGAAGTTTCCTGTGGAGCCTTTTTTCCCGCCGCCTTTTCCTCGAGCTCCGCCTTTCCCACCTTTGCCAGCCGCTGCCTTGGTCCCGCGGAGACCTGGCGCGAGACTCTGTTTTCGAGACTGGGGCCCCGAGGGCGGCTGGGTGGGAGGCTGCGAGCCCGACTCGAGCAAGTTGACTTGCGTCGATGCGTTGCGAACGGTTTTCGTTGACGAGGACTGGGAGACCGACCTGTCATGTGAGCCCGGCGTCAACGCGCACGACGATGGTGTCAAGGCACTGGTCGCATCGCTGTCTTTTCCGGTCCCCTGATGATGGTTCGTACTATCTAGGCTGTGGCTGTGACTGCTGCTTGAACGGCTTCTTCCGCTAGTGCCTCCTTCTCCTCCATCGACCATCTCCTCCTCCTCCTCGTTGTCGTTATCCGGCCCTTCTATATCCGACTCCTGATCCAAATCCGGTTCCTCGCCTCCATTCCTCTCCTCGTCGTCGTCGTCGTCGAGGAAGAAATCTAAGATCGAGGTGGTATAGTCGGAGTAGCCCCGCGACTGCAGCGTGCGCAAAAACAGAGGGTTCGTTAGACACCAATGAATCGTTTCCGAGGATTTGTCGACGACTTTTCGACTTAATTGGCTCCAAGAACTCAGGAGGGCAACCGATCTGGAGAGAACTCATGCACGGACGGAGAAAATGAGGCGTTTTCCTTCGAACTCAGGAATCCTGCTCTAATTCACGAGACGGAATGGAAAGTGAGGGATCCCGTGAAGCAAAACGACAGCGCGGTCCCTGAATTCCGCTCCTTTCCGTAGCGGGAGGGAGAGAAAGAAAAAACGAAAGAAAATCGCGTGCAACGAAGCGAGCTCGACAGCAGTGCGCGTCCGCCGATTGGACTTAGTGCCAGAGACGTTGGAGAGTGTTCGAAAGTTGCCCAAAAAGCTCATCACGTATGGGATGGAGGTCTTAGCGCGAGGTCGTTCCGCAGCCAGGCTTCGCCTATCACCTTGAAGGGTGGAGATCAACGGAGAAAAGAGGAAAACACGGCATCACATGATGTCGTAGTGGAAAGGAGCGCGACTTGGTTGGCCTACCCTCTGATGGGTAAGGATTCCAAGAAGCGACACAAATGGAGCCCCGAACCGGTTAGCCAACCGAAGAAGCGGATTCTGTTCGAGCTTTGTTGATCCTCTGCCTTCGCGTTAGGAGGATCCGCGGAATCCTCCCCGCAGATGCCAAGGAAACAAAAGGTCACAATGTCTGCTTCTCAACACACATGGAGCTCAGAGAGAGCTTGGGCAGCTCCTAGAGATTTCGCGAAAGCTTTCTAGGCGCTAACCTCTTCTAGTTTCCTGCCTAAATCCTCTGAGGAATCTTCCCACAGCCTTGGCTGTTGGTGGTCATGCTCACACCTTGCATTCTCTGCATTCCTAGATAGAGCGCGAAAGTCAACTACTGCTGGCGGAACAGTACTCCGATGAGTTCGCACGAACCGGCATTCCATCCACAAATGTAAGAAATCACGGAAAATCATGACGAGGACCGAAAATATCGCCGACTTAGCTCTCCTTCGATAGCGTAACAGCATAACAGGTTTCTAGTTTTTGCTTGCCAAGCGGAAAACTATATATGCGATTCTATGGAGCTACGCAATCCGGAACTACGGACCCTTGGAACTACCAAAACTTCCAGGAAGGGGAATAATCGAACATAATCTGACTGGGAGGAAAAAAACAAGGAGGGAAATACTCACGAGGGCGCAGCTGGCCTCGGTCGGCCCGGAATGGCTGGTGGGGGTGTGGGCCGGTTGCCTGGGTGCGGTGGAGGCCTGGTCTGTGCCGGGGGCAGGGCTCGCCGATTCCCTCCCGGGGATGTAGGCGCATCCGTCGGCTGCAAATGACCATTCGTTAGTTGAGCGTTACCCCCCGGGTCACTAGCAGGCGGACTGTTTCACGCATCCCGGCTATCACTGAACGGGACGTCCAATCTTACACAGGAGGACTTTCCAGAGAAGAGAAGTGAACGTGTTCGTTTTCCGGGGAGCATCTGTGGCTCTAAAAGTACTTGATCAATTACCTGGCTCGCTGGCAGCCAGTCCTGCTTCACCGGTGGAGGTGTCGGCTGATATACAGTCGCCATGGACACATCGCCTGGAAAATTTCACTTACAGTTAGATGACTATTTTAGAAAACATGCGTCAGAAGCGTACATGAAGCCATTCTTTCCGACGCTCCATCGAAGACTTAGAAGGGGCATAATCTATAGAGACTGTGAACGATCTCGGGCCGAATAGAGCGAGTAAGGGGGAAATCCCCGGGAGAGCAGTCGGAGCAGTAGTGTGAGGATGACGCCCGGGGCAAACAAGTTTAGCATAACGTCATTAAAACGACATTTACGGAATCTTGGAACGGAGTTCGTGACGCAGCTTCCCACCATTGGGAGTTGACTCAAAATGCCTCGGCTCGAGGCCTCGGGCGTTAGAAGTTTTGAAATTGTTCCCGACTTCCCGTCTGCGTCTTTGTGTGCAGAACTGCAATTAAGATTTGGCAAAAATGTGGCGAAACTTCCCTCGGGGCAGCTTTTCACTGCCGCGATTCTTTCACTCTGAACGAAGGTTCTTTCAACTCAAAGTTGAAACGGTTCCCCACGAAAATAGACCGACTGAGCGCTATTCTGGCGTCAGCTGCCACTGTACAGGACGTTGAGCAGAACCTTCACGGAATCATTTCTCCGACCTCATTTCACAGACAACTATGACGCTCCGCTGAGCCGAAGGTCATTGTCTAAAGGTCGTTCAGCGGATTGGGTCCCTTGGCCAAAAATCCAATATCTGGAGAAAACAAGCGGAGACAAGCCAGAGGAGTTGAGACACCCACACTCCGGGTGAGAGCTAGGTCACAGCTAGGCCTGAGAGTTTTTCAAACAGATACAGGAAGTGCCCTCCCGTCGCCTGTGCTTGCGAGCCAATCAAGTCAAATCAGCAAAGGAACACGAGGGTCGCATCCAAAGTAGATTATGTGCACTCGGATCGGAAGCGGACTGAGACTCATTGAGAGAGTGCTCCCAGAAACAAATCCAAGTGCGTCCCGGGGTCGCCGAAAATCGCTGCGACTGCTTTCTTCCGCTTCAGCAAAATTCAATTCGAATCTCTTTCGATGATGGTTGCCCCCTCCTTTCCTTCCACTTTTCTCAACCTCAGTCTCCTCTCTCTAGAAGATCGGAACGACGGGACGGCGGATGGACGGATGGATGGATGGATGGGTGGCCAGCAGACTGGATGAGCGGCATGGAGTCGAGGCAGTATGGTCACTGCACCCAAAGAGAATCTCTCGCGAACTGTTGCTGTATAAGATTGCCACTCGTCGGTCTATGTTTGTTGCTCCACCCAATGACCTTGACGCGAAGCCATGAAGATGCCGCTTCCCTGATCGAGCTCAATTGAACGAAGATCACAACTCGATTCGTGAGACCCCATCGGAAACGAGCACAGGCACCCAGTACTCCTCGCCCTGACGATATCGGAATGCACACGACATCGTGCAGCTTGTTGTAGGTATGTTGAGTAGCTCTCGAGTGGGAGCAAACGAGATTTACGAATATTCTACGTATATTGAGAAGTTTCCCGTCCCTCAAGCTGAAACCAATGGTCGTGTTATGATGGAACGTACCGATGATCTGGAGAGCCTCCTTGCATGCGTGGTACATGCGGAGCATCTCCTCCCTCCTCTGGGCTTCTTCTGGAGATTCCTCCATCATCTGCGACTGGTCTCCGCTCGCATACAGAGCCGCAAGGAGCTCCCCATAGATGAAATCCTTGGTGTTGTTGATGGTGAGGTGCATAATGGTCTTCGGGACCAGATCGCGGAAGGTCTTCGTGACGATCTTCATGTAGGAATCGACCAGATTCCTGATCGTCTCCACCTGCAAGCGAGCGATCACCGTCGTAGTTTATAGACTCAGTGTGTGAGAGAGTATGAGCCTGCCCGCCAAATAGACAGGCACCGAGTCGAGGCCTTGATCGGCCTTATCGGACGTCGAGTTTCCGACCGTTCCGCCACTTGACGGTGTAACTACTTGACGTTATCTACTCCTACGGCTTATACCGCTACCAGTCGCTTGGACGACAATTTTGCTATCGACATCTAGACGGCTGGCAACCGACTCAGCTGAAAAGTTCCCGAGGAAGAGGGAAAGTTTCTCCGACCCCCTTCTATCGACAAAAAAATTGCGGACACGCTTCGATCGGTTTGTTAGGAAGTCTGTCCTCCGCCGAAGAACTCGAAGAATGCGACACAAAAAGCTCACTTCAACAGCACCTTGGCAATAAAAATTTACGCGAAGGTCGGCTCCGCCCAAACGAACCTGGACGTGAGCGCAAGTTCTCCAACTAGTGGTGCAGCGTCGGAATAGTTAGATATTCCGTTCAAAAGCTCCATTGGGTTTGGGAAGCGTTGCTCGTATTCAAAGCGATCGAGCGCCGTCGTTCATCTCCAGATTCTCCCTGCGCGCGCGCTACAAAAGGTTCGTATCAGCGAAGAAAAGGTGAGGATCCAAATGTGATTCTAAAGCTTTTCAGTACGGTAAGCTTCTAGTGGGACTCTGCTGGGGACACACTCTGTCAGCGCAGTCTCCTACCCCTACGAAGAATTCTCCAAAAAAAGTCTCCCTCCGAACCCGGAGAATATTCCCCAAGAATCTGATGGAGAACCGCTGATTCCGCCGGTTGAGGCGGAGAGAACGATATTAAAACCTCCAATCTCATGGACAAATAGAAGCGGGAACCCCCTTTCAAATCGACCACGATTCATCGATTTCGCCGTCGAATAGTTCGAGACTGCTCTGCGCAGTCAATGCACCGCCTCTTGATTGGAAAGCACCCCTCGCTAGAAGACAAGAGCTGAAACGTGATCTCACCTGTCTCTCGAGTTGGGGATCCATGGATCCCGATCCTCCTTCGCTCTCCTGAGCTCCCTCTTCGCCCACTTCCGAACTCTGTCTCTCTGGATAAACTCCCGCTCGAAGGAACGACGCCTACGAGAGGAAAACCGATTCAAAGTCAATGAAGATAAGCCGACGTGAAGTGATGGGACTCCGTTTTCTCGCAGTCCCTATCTCGGAAGCGGACAGACTCCGACATCTTACCTTCCAGGAGTCCACATCTTCCAGAGTCTCGCAAGACAGCTCCAGCTGTTTGCAGTCCTTGTACACGTTCCTCCAGGGTAAGCCGAAGAATAATTAGCGAAGAGTTCGTTGCACGCGACACGACGAAAAATTAAGCCAAAATAAAGCGGGGGCCGAAATCGTTGTTTTTTTTTTCGATTTTTCCAAGGAAATTCACAGAGCACAGTAAATGAAGGTACATTGACGTTTGTGACGTTCGAAGGAATCACAGAAAAAACGCGACGGTACACGGACGCGGAACCGAGGTAAGTTTTCAAGTACATTACGTGGGTGAATCACCATACAGAGCAACGAGGTTATGTGAAGGTCGTGAGATCAGTTAAGGGACGAGGAGGTCATGTGGTGCAGTTGCGATCGACGGCGGGCGATAACACGGGCACAAAGTCACACACGTGGATTTTGAGTGAAGTGAGGTGAGTTTTAGTTACAAGCCGAGTTTGAAGATCCGTTGTGAGTCGGAGAGCGGCGTTGAAAGGAAGAAAATGAAATATGACATGTAGGTGGTTTCGAATGGCGTCAAGGGTATGGCATCGCCCCCAGGGCTGCGGATGAGCACGCCCGAACCACGAGTTATTCGATAACGCTGAGACCCTCCACCCAACCGCAAGACACTAATCCCATGATCGGTCGATGTTCATAAAATTTTGGGCATCCGTGAAGAAATATTCGAAAGAAGTTCGACCCGAATCAAGAAGCATGAGATTCACAGATATCTCGAGAGAGTTGCCAGACCGGCTGGGGTAAGAAAGCGAGCTGTTTTGGAACATTGACAATGATCACAACAATTAGTTGGGGGAATATGCGTCGGTTAGCTTGAAGGCGCGAGCTTTTTATGCGTTAGTTTCACGTTAGCCTCGACTTGCATGATACATACATGTGGCTGCGGAGTAAGTAACGACGCCGTTTTAGTAAATTGATTACAGCTATGGCGCAGCGATATTCGGTAGACGCGCGCATGAGCTGATTACTGCATCTGAATTACTTTCGTAAAAAGCTTTTGGTATGGGAGAATGAAGACAATTTTCGATCTTTGTCGACCAGCTCGAAAACTTCTTCAAAGCATAGCGAACCGTGGCCATGTCGCGGCCGAGCTCGAACTCGTAACACCAATTCGTGCGTTTCTCCCTCCCAGAAAACGATATGTAGCGTAGAAGCTGACGCACCCGTCCACGGATAAGTCTACATTGACCAACCCCATGCTCACTGGATCCTTTGTCCAACATGTTTCTATCTAACCCCGGCAACGAGAACTCGCGACCATCCACCAGTTCAGCCTTCGATACCAACCTCTGATCCGGGTTGAAGAGTGCAAAGGTATGCTTCTTGCTCATGAAGCCCGCCTCGATGTCCTTGATCTTCAGACCGTCGAGGGACAGCATGTATTTCTTCTCCTTCTCCTCCTCGTCCTTGAACCAGGATAGAGACTCCGACGTCAGCACGAACCAGTAATCCCGGGAGCCTCCCTTCATAATTCCCAGATTGTGGATGCACAGGTACCCCTTGCGGATCACCTACATTCGTTCGTGGAGAGAAAGTTGAGCGAGTTAGAACTGGAAAGGAATCTCGTCTTGATATGCCTTTACACGAGATGGCAAGTCAGGAAAACAAGGCGTGTTCCAGCGCTCCCGGTTAGTATGCAGAAAGCGCAAGTTGTTAAAACGATGTTCGATCCATATCCTTCAGGATAGATGAAAAGACGCCAAATATAAACTTCGAGCGTTAGTTTGTCGTCAGCTTCGTCAGTTTCCGTTAGTTTGAAGCTTCCGTTTCTTGAACCGCTATCAATCACACACCCAAAATCACACCCATCCTAGACTCTCACCGAAGAGAAAAGCAACTACAGCAATTGGAAGTGACAGTGTTCTCTGCGTCGGAGACGCGGGAAATTTTCAACTCGGAGCAACTTTCCGGAGGAGGAAAATTTATGGATTGAAGCGAGGGAAAGAGCTTCTCCGACAACGCAGAGTTTGCGTCGAGGGCACTCAAAGGACGGCCTTCTGCTTGCGCTTTCTCCTCCCTGTCGTTCGCAATAATCAGCAAGGAACAGTCGCGTAGCAAATGGCGGTTGAGGCATCGGCGTTTTTGCACCTGGGAACCTCGGCCTCGAAAGGTTTCCATCATCGGTCGTCGTAACCTATTCGGACATTGAGCGTCTGTCGGAAAAAAAAAAGGTCGAGCGACCGATCCCGCAACCCGCTACCGTACAAATGAAATAGATCGCTGGAAACGGCGCAAAACCTCACCTCCCGCTCGACGAGAACAAGACGAGAGAATCGAAGTCGACGGGCTCCATATCTCATTCTGTGTCTTCTCTACATTCGAGCTTTTCTCTCGCGAGGAACCGAGACAGCAGCGGGACGGAAAGAAGCTCGCAGGAGCATCAAATGGAATCTACGATGGCAAAATAAAAGAGCTCTGCACAGAAAGACAGGGGTGGGGAGGGTAAATCCCCCCGTCCCCCAGCCGCCCGGAGGATCGACAGCGAATGAATGAAAGAAAAAACTCTGACGGGTGCCTTCAATCCGGACAGGTCTGATATCTGCGATGAGCGCAGTCTCTGATTCATTTCACGTCTTTGGCCACGGGATAGAACACCGAGGCCAAAGAAAGTCACCTAAATTGACCTAGTGATGGAATCGACCGAGAGGAAGGGCGAACGAGAGATAGAGGAAAGGAAAACCCAGATGCTGTTGATAAATTATAGATGCCTTGTGACGAGTTTCGTCTCCGTATCGGGTTGGTCGGCCCCCAAGATCTCGGGGAAATCCAACTCGATGAACGAACCCACACACAGCTGACGCTCCCAGGACAGAAAACAAGCGAACTACAGCCGATCGTAGCGACCGGCTGTACAGAAGGAGCGACTTCATACAAAATTAATGGAAGCTTCTTGCCTGTCCTTCGCCTTCTAGGCGGCTGTTTGTGTTGCTGTTGCTACAACAACAACAACAACAACGCGACGAGAACAAAGGCCCGGACAGAAAAGAGGACACAGCTCTCGGAGGACTCGTTGGCCGACAGGAGTAAAGGAGCGGAATCTTGGACGAACGAGCATTTCAGGGCTGGTCCTCCGTGCATTCTCGTGCTCTGTCCATCTGCCGCCGTAACAGCAGCAGCAGCAGCAGCGAGAAGGCATCAGGAGGTAAGACCCTCCGGGGAGACACCGGTCATGCGTGTGTGTTCAGCTTCCAGCAGAGATGCTGATTCATATATTTTCCGCAAACAGCTTTCCCTGGCTCTGATACCGGCCGAGATGCTGAGCTTCCATGACCGAACTCTTTCGGTACAGCTGCCTGCCAGACGTCGCTGTGCCGTGTGGTGGCTACGACGAGGTGCTGCCCACACCCTGATGATAGCGGTCAGAGGGAAATACTCCCACACACGCAGGCCTGTCCGCGTGGATCGCATTGTTGTTGTACACGTTTACTCCGGTGTCTGTCTTATCACGGGGAGCCCAGCAAGCAACGTCTGTTGCCATCCGGCGCCCGGTGTTCCGAAAGGAGGGAATCCAGTTCCCTACGGCTCGGCGGGAAGAATTCCACCGGGTTTCCGCGGGATCCGGGTCGCATTCCTCAGCAAGGAACCGCTCTCGAGGTTCGCCTTGAGTTGTTCGTTTGAGTCAAATTGGGTCTATGAAAAAGGACACCGTTCGTCTGGAACTGAGGATGGGGAGTGAGAGCAAAGACGCGAGAAGTCAAAGGGAGCAACATGCCGAGGAATGAGTCCACGAATTGGATCATTGAGACCTTCGATCAGATTGCGCGGCGCTCACTTTTAAAACAAGAGCCCCCAGAGGGAGTCTCTGGGAGCTTGGCCTGCCAGGCTGCAGAGCGCGCGCCCCAATGTCCCTGGGGGCCCTTAAAAACGCATCGAACGAGAATCCAATAGCGTCCGGCGCAGAAAAAGCTGCGTGCTCAATGTCAAAGTGCATAAAATACCCGAGCTCGGAACAGGAACTCTCTGTGCAACCAATCACCCTGGGTACCATTGACCCGTATTCGAAGGGCTTGTCGACACTGTGCAGGAATCGGACAATGCCTCGGGACGATGATGAACGCGCCGAGAAGGAACCTCCGTCATTCGAGGGTCTTTCAGGTGGAACAGCGACAGAGACAGAGGTTGGGGAGAACAGGGACATATCCCCGAAAAGAGCACAGGACAGCACAGTCACGACCATTTCCAAGTTATCGTCAACAAAATGGTGATACTCAATGCTTTTGTAAGCCTGATCGATGATTGATTAAGATTAGCTTCGACGGAGACAGATTCATACCATATTCTTCACCTGAAACAACGCGTGCATTAAACGAGAATAAATTCGACCAGCTCTTGGGTCTTTCCCTGGCGAAACAAACTGGCGAAAACCCGCCGCGCGACTCTCGGGCAGTCAGACAAACGAAGCGCGACTGTTCAACTTCCTCAACGATTTCCATTCGGTTCCATTCATTCGGGCATCCGATATCCCGCGCGGATTGCGCACTCTGATGCGAGCGAACGAAGTAGATTCTCGCGGCAACCGGCTATTTAATTAACTCCGTTGAAAAGAGAAGACTTCAGATTGCTGCTTCCTCGACTTGCGATTTGATTTGACGTCCCTCTCCAATGCCAAGTCACGGCAATTATGCTCAAGAGAGTTCGTCGCTCGTGCGGAACACTATCGACAGAACGCCTCTCTTCCCTGCGTTTCCCGCGGCTACGTCTCAATTGAAAAGCCTCCACGCTCTTCAGCTTCCCGAAGTGCAGTCGAGGCAGATACCGGGGAAGCATGAGATTTTCAGAGTAAGAAATTCGCGCACGAGGCAGGTGAACTTGATGGATATCAACAGAGATTGAGAACCGTAAGGCGGCCCAGATTTCAGAAACCGCGGGCGCCCGCTTATCCAAGTCGTGTTCGGGAATCTCGGGAGAAGGGAAACTAAGACGGGTGGAACTTTGAATGCTTTTCTCCTTGCTTGTGACGGCTGCAGCTCGCACGACGACGTTTCACACCAAGACGAACGACGTTTATATGGCAGGTGCCACCACTGGTTTTTTTTCCCGCGGAGTTTTCGCTTTGAAGAACGCGAATTCGCAACGTGGGATGACGGCGAATCGGAACGCGTCGAAGAAGCCGCCATTTTCCGGATATCCTTTTCAGAATAGAGGGGAATCTATGAAACTTTTTGATTGAATTGATGAGAGGTGAGCAAAACCGCTCTACCGGACGATTCACGAAAAACAATCTCGAACGTCATATGTGACTCTCGTTAGTGATCAGTCGGGCAACGCAGCGATCCGCTCTGATTAGAAACCAGTCTCCTGAAAAAATGCATCTGCATGCCGGGCAATTAGGAAGCATTTTCTTAATGGCTCATCTCTCCATGCCTTAGCCGCCGTTCCATTCGGCTGAGATCACAGCTCGTTAAAGGCTTCCGAGCCCCTCGAGAGAAGCAATTAGCGCTGAAGTCTCAGGATGCCATCGCAGGAAGTTTTCACAACCGTTCAACGCGGAACACGGTTGCCGCAACGACAGGACTCTCAACGAATAATAGCCGCCACCCGAAGCGGGGGAAAAGTGCACGCCACTCACCTGGTTGCCGAGTTTCCTTGTGCCCTTGGCCTGGGTGGACGAATCGGCCGACTGCTGAGCGCTGCAAGAGAGAAGAAAACAGTCAGCTAATGAAACCAGGTATCATCCTAAATCACGGCATATCCACAAGTTCTCTCTCTCTCTCTTTCTTTCTCTCTTTCTGACTCGCTTTCTCTCAACCGACCAATCTGTCTATGGCGGCAAACATTTCCTGCAATGGACGGCGAACATTTTAATCTGGCCGAGCACCCCTCGATTTTCGCGGCGTTTCCGGCAGCTCTCCTGTCTGCTTCACTGTCGATGTCGTCGTCGTCGTCGTCGCCGTCGTCCCGCTGTACGACGCCGAGGCCGACTTTCCACAGTTTATGCAAATGACAGCAATTAACACACTCCACGAGGGTGGATCTTCGTCCTCATCGCCGCCGCCGCCGCCGCCGTCGTCATCAGCGAGTCCAGAAGGAACAAATCGCCCCCCTCGCGTACCCAACTTTGCCCGCCAACACACTGTAACGCGGTCGTCCGCTGATTTGCGCAAAACGACAGCAGGGATCCACGAGCAACAGTTCGAGGGCGCTCCTAGACGACTGAAAGCTTCTTCAAAGAATCTCACAACACAGGATCAACGCCAAGTCACTTTTAGTTCACAAGGACGAGTCCTGGCAGCAGGAGCAGAATGGGACTCGCCGTTTTTGGCACGCTTCCCGCTTGTTAACGATGTGGACTGCACTGTATCAACACTCTGCGCATATAGGGACCATGCCGGACGGACGTGACATTAAAGCCCATTACGGGTTCTCGCGCACTCGGTCGGTCGTTCGGGCAGTTATCACCCACTCTTTCACTCAACCACCCACCCAGCCGCCCACAAACCCACTCATCCACCCGAAAAGCAAAGCAGGCTGCTCGTCCTCCTGACTATCGCGGGACAAACAGGAGGCTCGGACAATCCTGGCCGTGGCGGTGGAGGGTCTCACGCAGAATATGACACCGCCCACGGAGGGAAAACCGAGGGAGTCGTCGATTCGGGGGCAGAGGGGCGCGAGGGGTCCGGTGATGGCCCCGTCGACACCATCGGCATCGAAATCGGTTGTTGCCAGGCTTCTGCCATCGACCAAAGTCAGGCCACGTTGTTTTCCGTCTCGCGGAGAAAATAAAACGTACCGCCTTGACCCGCTTAATAGGAAATAGGCCAGGCGCTCAACTGCGCCTCACATCCTCTACCTCGTCGCAGCCTGACTGGCAATGGATTGCTGGATTTTCCGCCACGTCCTCCGCTGGATTGAACGAGTGAGACGTTTCTTCTCGTCGAAATGACTTCGTTCCTGCAGCTTCTCTTTTCTTCCGTCTTTGGTCGGGACTCGCATTTTAAACTTGGGCGCGCGAGAGCCCAACGAGAGTTTTCTACGGCTCGACAAGGGTTGGAGCCCGACGTCCCGGACACCAGAATTCCCGTGAGTTTGAGACAGCTCTACTTCGTCTTGAGGCATCTCGTGCATTGGGGGCTCCGTGGGGCTCTGCTCGGCCCAATTCATGTTGAGCCCCCCGGACGGGGAACCCGGGGGTTCCATGAAAGGTGTCAGTTTGGGAAATATTTTGATGCTGGGCCGTCGAAACAACGTCGATGAAGGCGTTTTCGAGGTTCGCTCCGTCCCGTTTCGCAAGCCGACGCCTCTGAGGGGTACTTTGGCTTCCTCGGAAATGGCAAAAGGGGAATCGGCATCAGATGCCACCACCATAGACTCTTGCGCTCAAACTGGCACACACGTAGACGATATTTCTTTTCCCGTCGTTAGCCCGTTCAACTTGAGACACAGAATTCTCTTGGGTACAGTTGAGCAGCACCTTTTCAAGTAGCTCTTGATTCGCAATCTTGACTAGCTTCATGGTTAGAGGGGGAAAAAACAAGACCTTGAAGAGGTCTTGATGAAAGGATGTAATGTTTTTGTTTTTCTCGCTCCTCCGTTTATCGCACGTACCTGGCCTCCACTCTGCAGGTAGAGTTCAATATTCAATTCATCGAGAGCAGGAGTTTCATAGACAGTCACCAGGAGTTTTCAAGGAGCGGGATTGGTGGAATATCGAAGACACGGGATGACAGGAACATAATATATGGAAGATGGAATAGAACGTTGGCGCCTTAGCTTACGGTAAGTTGGGAGTTGGACGAGCTGAATCAAACTTGTAGAGAAACCACTTCAGCTGTCCATCGACAACACACCGTCACCAGGAGCACGTCGCAAGCCGGTCCGTGGCACGAACGTGACGCGCACGCGGTTACTCTTATGCTCCGATCAGTCGACCGATCGACCGACGATCGACCGAGGGATTGATCGTTCAATCAATCAATCAATCGATCGTTCGTTCGACCAACCGACGACCGTAGTCAGATGCGTAGTATGTATAAATGAGAGGGGGAAAAGCATCCAAAAAAAAAACTCCACAACCAATCGCATTCAAAATCTGATCGCGTGTTAGACCGCGTTCGGGCACGACGTTCTTCCCAAGAAGCAGCAAAGATTACGAAGAAAAATTCCACACTTCCAGTTCCACTCGAACGAATGGAGCGATCCCCATACAGCAAACGGGAAAGGAGACTCAAGCAACCTTCTGGTATGAGCCACAATACTTGGTCAGTACGCTTCCAAGTCCCCAAGTAAAAACAACGGTTGCATGCAGCTTGCCAACGAAAGGACATGGTCTCCGGAGCACAAGGTTTCCGATGTTTTCGTTTCTGGTTTGGTCACGAACCGAGAGGAATCGAACACTGACCACGGAATCGTGTGTTTACCAACAGCCGTTTCCTTTCTCAAAAGCCGCGCGTCAAGCACAGACTCGGTGGACTCGGCCAAAGTGGTGATATTGCCAAATCAGGGCCTTGTCAGCTTACCGTCGATCAACAACATTATCGAGAGTAAGAACAACAGAACTAACGAGGTGTTTTCACAATTAGGCAAACATTTCCAGTCGACCAGCAGTCAGCTAACCAGGCAAGCAGCCAAACACACACAGAGAGGGAAAGGGTCTTCCTCCTTCTGCTGCTCCTGCTCCTGCGGCTGCGAGGATTCCGAAGGGCATCGAGTACTTGGGCTTCGTAAGGCAAGCGCATGAATCGAACTTCACGGATCGGGTGCCACGAAAGGCTCTGCGAACGCCGCTCACTGTAGACGATGTGTTCTCTAGCTTGTTTGAAGCTTACCATGTCCACCATTGTTACAAGCATTGGGTCTTCTGAGGCCCGAGCTGGCTCCTCGGGCGATACGTTCAACTCGACGTTCAGAGGTTGTGAGAAAGGGCCCAGGGAGGGTGAGGGAGACACGAGCATCCAACTCCCTTACCACGATGACAGTCACACCCAGCTAAACCAACGCCAGCTTCCCAGCGGAACCCGGCCCCGAACCAGCCCAAGATCATCATCATCATCAGCGGCGGCGGTGGTTCCCGTCGCTGTCCTCAAGGCTTCATGAAACACCGAAAAGGCGGACGAATCCCTGGGATTCGTCGAGCATTGTTTATTTCTCCGTTGTCGACAAAGCACTCAGAAACCACTTTGCCTGGTCCTGAATCCCGTCGCAAGGAAGAAAAATGAAGGGCCCTCGAGCCAACTCTTGGGATCGTCCTCGGAGCCCGACGCGGCTCACCTCGAAATCCTCATGCACCTCATTCCCCTTGACAATCTGAGATCTCGTCAGAAGCTGATCCTCCTCAATTCGAGCAAGCCCACAGTCGACGCCACTCGGAAGCCGAACGACCTCAAAACTTTATGACACGCCGAGATGCTGCCGCGAAGAAGGAGCCCGTGTTTTTTGAAGAAGTTTCTACACTAGATGCAGCTTCTTTCCCCGGGAAACTCGACACGTCGGACCTGTGCCAGTCGATCGAGTCCAAGAACGAACGACCGAGCGACCGATAGGTCGAACCCTCGTTCAATTCAACATAAGACGTGCGGCTGGATACCGTTGGAGAATTCCAATAAACCGTTTGCAATCCAAGATCGTTGGAATTCCTCGCCGGATCGGAAAAGCGCCAGAATTCCGAGGGTCGGGAGAGTCGGAAAAGTCAGAGAACTGTTGACTGATGGTGTTTCTTCGCTGGTCAACGTCGCGTGGAGGACTACGCGACCCGGAGTTGGCTGAGATTTGCATATTCCTCAACGGATGGCATGTGCAGGGACATAGAGCAAGTCCGAAAATGCATGGAGTTCCGCATGCAGTACACAGGATTTATGCTATTTCCGTCCGCTCGACAAGGAGGGCCATTCGTCTCGAGTTCACTCGGTAGCGGCCGAATATGGGATCAGTGCACGGCTCTCGAGGAAATCTTTTCCGACCACACATGATTAAGGCCAGCGATTAGCATTCATCTTGCAGGCGGCAAGCATGGAGTCGGTTATAAATTAGACGCGGGGTGTTACATTGAGAAGCAAGTCCAGAAGTTCCAATATACAGTCCGCTCAGCCGCACCCAATGAATTCTTTATCGTGTCATTCGAGCACAGAGGAAGGAACGCCGAGCCGAGCACGATAATTTGCAACTACCACTCTCCTTTCTGCAACAATGTTTATGGACTGCAACACGGCCAAAGATTTTCCGAAGCTATGATCATCTTAGCCTTCAATAGCCAGGTGCTCCGGTCGTGCACACCAGCAAGCCGAGTGGCTAATTACACGACCTCACGATTAGGCAGCGGAGGGGAACCCTCGCAAGGAGTTTCCACCTTCAGTTACGGCAGGAAACTCAATCGGTATCGAGCAGTTAGACATTTCGAGTGGACAGATGCATGATTGAAAACGCACACGCAGTCAGCTACGTCAAGGGTGGGTCGAAATCCACGCAAACGAATCTTCGAAAACATCATTGACACGATGATCATCAACGATAACGGTTGAGAACAGGAAGTCACGCCAGAAGGAACAGAACGCATAACGAAAGAAAGTAACAGAGTCTCAACAGAAACGGTGAAGGAATCGGAAGATAGAATCCAGCTGGTAGCACTCACTTGGTAAAGCCGATGAAATCTTCGTGGTTGGTGTTCATGTACGCTAGTTGTATTTCCACTAGCAGAGAAATCGTGTGCTTCGTGTGCTGTTCTCGCTCGCGTATATGGGCTGGAAGAGAGAATCGATTCAATAGGACGGCGCTCCTACATTCGGACCGGTATCTCACTTAATTTACCCCCGGATACCAGCAATGAGAGCCTCTTCGGATCTCTAGACGCATCGCGGAGTTGGTTCTTGAGCTTGATCACACATAACGGAAATGCGACTGCGACTCGTGCGTTCGAATAGCTGTTCACATGGGTTCAGCTGTTGCCGTCGGTCGCAATAAAGGCGCAATAAGCGAGCATTAGAAGTGTCCAGAGTAATTGCATCGGTGATCGCCACGACAGATGTGGAGGCTATTCTCGATCGGTGTATTTCTCGCGAAGAGCCAGAGAATCACCAGGCGGAGAGCCAGACCACCAGAATAGCTTTCACAACGTACGACCACAGCATTTTGTTCCATCATAGACCATAAACGGAGCTTCGGGCAGAGAGTTGAGAGAATCACAACGATTCACATGGACTCATGGCCAGTGTTCGGCAGCGGTGCCCGCGGAATCCGAAAAAAAAACAAGACAGAGGCCGAGTAAAAACCCGCGAACCATTTTTAGCTCACTCATAGCCCGAAGGGTACCGAGAAGGGCATAAGCACCGTCTGGCTCGTTTCTCAATGCTGGGAGCCATGGTTCCTGAACAGTTTTTCTCAAGTTCAGTCAGGCGCATCGAAGATCCAACATCTTCGCTCATCTCCAGAACGGGCGATGACCGAACGATGTGATCGCGGAAAACTGATAGCGTTTGAGGGCTGCGACTCCCCTCCGATAACACTTATTTCCTTACGAGTCGATCTTCCCCGGTGTCGCGAATCACCCCGCAACCCGACCCCGCCGACAGGCTTGACAGGAACGATGCTCCTGGAAGTACTCACAGGTTACTATTCTTTCAGTCTCCTCCCGGAGTCGCGGGTAGCGGTTCATTCGTTCAGCACAGCGTCGCACCACATTGCCCAATTCCTGCAATCAAAGCGGAGCGTTTCTAATTATGCCTCATCGACGACCTCGAACGCTTCAAGGCTGCTTTCTGGGCTCGCTAGCGAGGCATTTTTGGTCGCAGCGAGTCAGCGGAGCTGCCATGATATGGGACCGAGATCTTACCTGGACAACGAGATCAACGCATTTGATGCTGGGCTCCTTCAGCTTCGCAATTTGCCTTTTCACTATAGCCTCGAAGGCCATATCGGGCGTGAAAAGACCGACACGAATACCGTGGATGTTTCGGATTGCAAAGGCGATCTCCTTGCGTAACTCCTTCTCGTCGAATTCCATCTGAAAAAAAAACGAAGCGGGTTGAAAATTAACGACATGAATCGAAAATCCAGTCTCGCTAAACACAAATCATGGAGCATTCCCCTCGTTTTGGAGGGAAACTGAACGGCTCTCGGTTCGGCCGAAAATAGAAAGCGCCTCCAAGAACGGATAGCCCGAGAGCCAAGGCCGTGTCGTTCGACAGCTGTGTAGAAGGAGCTTCTTTGCTGAGTGAGGCTTTCGGCTGCCGTTTCTTCTTCTCCTCGTCGTCGCCGTCATATGAATAAAGAAATCAGACGCGTCCGTCCTCCTTCGTTCATTCTATGTCTCTTTCAGACTCACTCAGAAACTTCGTAGCTCGGCAGCTTATTGTTATAGCCTTGGCAGTCGTAGCATTAAAGCGGCCGGAGCGTCATTATTCTACACGGCTCCTCTTCATACACCTCTTCCATCAGGCATGATGTGAACAGCAGCCCGACCAGACATTCCGTTCCTGCGAACTAACTTTGACACTGAACCTCCGGAATTTCATTAGAATCCGATGACATTCATTGCTTGACTACGCGCCGCGGCTCGCATATATGTTACTGGTTCCGTGCTCTCGGTCGTTACTCCGGATGACTTGGCGCGGAAGTCGTAGAGCACGAGTGAACAGATTACAAAGTTTAGAGAGGGACAGCTCGTTCCCAAGACATGAGCTCAGGGACAGGGCTGACAGAAGTTCCTCATCTTCCTCAACTCGACTCCAGGGTTTGTGATGAGGAGAACGTCTCCTCCGATTTCAGAGCGACCGTCGACCATTTCCGAGAGAGGAAGAGATTCCCTTCATTCTTTCAGAACGCGTCCCGAAGATTCCTGATTTTAGTCGACAGGATTCCTCTCCGAAAACTCTTCGCGCGCCACAGATCTCGAGAGAAAGAATGGAGAGATTCCTGAGGCATGCGACATCCTCCTCGCTTCCTTCGAAAAAAGAGTGAAGAGGAGATGCCCCTCCAGCCTCAACACTGAATTCCCAGCGAGAATCGGAAAACTTCCGGTGTAGATTCCGGCCCTCAACGAGATGAGAACATCGAGATCCGACTTCCGTGCGCAGGAATTCAAGGCGGCTTCCGCTTCCGCAGGAAAAAACATCCCAAACCATCATCAATACCGAGAGCGCGACAGCGGACTGACTTTTGAGGTTTGGATCCCAATGGTGGGAAGTCAAAGATTCCGATAGCCCCGAAGATTCCCAACTTCGGAGAGGAATGTTGTACGAGAGAATCCCAGCTCGAGATATGATTTGGTGGCACTGTTCAGCAAGAATGGCTCGGAGAGTGTCTATCGCCGACTATCTTCTTATGCCGTTGACTGATGGCCATCAACAAGCAGCCACGCAGAACTAATGTATCGTGGCTGCATGAGATGAAGACAAAGGTCCCGGCCTACACGGCGGGACAATGCGTCCTCAGCTCCATTCACCGAACCTTTGTGTCGAACCGCTCACAATGGCGCGATCCTGCACAAGGGAGACGAGCTGGCTGGAATTCCCCACACGAACCGAATTTCATTCGCTGGCCGAAGCGAGTACGTTCTACGCTATGAACTTGTCATAGCTTTTTAGTCTACACGTGGATGTCCCATTATCGTACAGAAATACCCCAAGGCTCCATCAGTAGGGGTTCCGTTTCCCCCATGGGGGAAGTTTCCAGGTAGAAGGTCTTTCTGAGAAGAGGAGCTTCGACTGCGAGCGGCTCCGCGGATCCACCCGCAGGCGGTCGTAGTACAGCATTCCAGACCGTTGCGATATCAGTCGCGGAAATTATCAGAAGAATGAAGACGAAGCAAGTAACGACCCTGCGGTCCTTTCTGCGCAGGAGAATCTGTTTCCGGATGCATCCGGAGCGAGGGGCCTACCTTGACAATTTCGAAAGGGAATCGTTCGTGAAATAAGCGGTTAATTCGGGCTCCTCCGCTCAATTCGCTTGTGTTGATTGCAGCTGACCTACTGCCTTCGATATTGCGTTCAAAGTCCGTCTGCAGTTGTTGGATCATCTGCAGCATGGCCTTCGTTTTTCTCGATGGATCATCAGGGCGGAAGTGTTTGTATTCCTCCACCTGTAAGAGATCATATTTCCTTGAGAACAAGTTCGTTCCAGCGTGACCCGAGGAATCATCGGATTGTGTGTCCTGTTCGGCCACGCGTTCCGATCTAAAACCGGAACAAACAATCGTAACTGACCTCTTTCTCCAAAGTGAGAAGTTGTTTCTGCAATTTGTCACGAAGAGACGGGAGACTGTCCCGTATGTGGTTGGTCAACTGCTGATTCAAGACACGCTGCAAGTAGGGAGTGCCCAATCGATCGGCCATGTGCCTGCAAACAAGGGGTCCTACTCAGAGATCTGTCCGCTGGATCAAATCGTGTTCTGTCATCACCTCGGTGTACATTCGCTGAAGGTTGAGCTCAAATCTGATCGAAGACTTGCATGCGTACGCTTACCGGTATGAGGGGTGCGATAGGAAGAATTTCCGTTCGGAATCCAACGCCACTTTGATATCTTTTTTGCCTTCAATGTCCTGCAACCAAGAGAATCCGGCGTCATTGCATGAACGAACTCCAATTATGTTCGGGTTCCAGAAAACGGAATGCAAACGACACCTATTCCTCTCGATCTAAATCAAGGCGAGGGATCCAAGAACTCACTCTTTGGCTCCTGTTCACCACTCCGACGTAGCCTCGTCGAAGCGGGAGTAGCTTGTTTTCTAGGATATCACGGGCATCGGTTCCGTCGTCCATGAGATCGAGCTTTGTGATCACACCAATAGTGCGGATACCTTAAGGGAGGAGATCGAATGTGAGCAATCGAAGCTTTCCATGCAGGAAGTCTCGTCGAGATATGTGTTAATATTTCTATTCGTGTCCTTCGTTTCCTCGGACCTCTTGAAAAATCGATCTGTTGGCTGCAAACAACACGCGTCTCAAAAATCACACGAATACTAGTTGAATACTAGTCGATCACGTTCAGAGAACTCCGCGTTCCCTACAATTGGCCGCTGATCTTCTGGTGGGGGCATTCTTTCAAAAAACGAGAAAAAGATTCGGGTTCACGAGTGTCGGAGAGTATATTGCTGATTCTGATCCCGAAACCGTCTCGATAGGATCGTTAGATACGCAGAAAATCGGAATCGATCAAGGACAGCTTCAAGGACGATTGAATCCGCTGTTATGAACGCGTGTTCAACACCGCCTGGCTGGATGCCCTCGATCGGCCCAGAGTCGGGTCACAGCTCCTCGCTGCAAGCGAATACGAGCTGAATTTATACCGTGTCTCATTGTTCCTTCCGAAGAGGAGATCCCCCCAATCGAGTTGTACATGAAGAAAATGAGACCAATCCAGTGGATCAAACGAAATCCCCGAATCGCCAATCGAGTACGGCCTATTCAGCTCCGGTCGAAGCTTAACGAAACGCAGGTCTCGCCAGCGCACACGTTCTTAAGCTGGGCGCGTGAAGTATGGCGACGAACCGCGCGCTGATGAGGTTAAGGGCAGGGTTCGACGGGGATTCGAGTTAGTGCGTGATGCAACAATCGTTCCTCTGCTCAGCACGTTTTCAAACCTGATGGATCAACTGTTCTAGCCAGCTTCAAAGAGTCCGATGTCGCAATATCGGTAGTTGCAGGGTGGACGGCGAGGACGATGACACTTGGTCTGGAGATGTATTGAAGTACGACTTTTTCTATTATCGCGGGCAGATTTGGATTCTGGCCTGCCGTGGCGATGTGCGTCAATCCAGGAAGATCCACGAGAGTCAAATTGACGACTGAAATCACCAAGGGCTACCTAAGTAAATTTTGTGTCGAGGGAACTCTTGCACCTACCGTCTGGATCCACTTCCTTGGCAATTTTTAAAGCGTCAGACGTAGCCAAGTCCTGAGTGGCGGAAGTGACGGCCAGAATGAGGCAGCTTTCTTTTTTGATGAATTGGAAAAGCATTTCCCGAATCTGGTGCTCAATGTCGGCGGGCTGATCACCAACAGGCACCTTGGTAAGACCCGGCAAATCGATAAGGGTCAAGTTGAGGACTGTTCCGCAAACCCAAAGCAGCGGCAGCGACGCAGAAGGTTAAGTAGGTTGATTGGACAGATGGAGTGATTGATGGATTGACGGACGTACGGACGGACGGGCGAGCGGATGGATGTATGGGTTGATCGGAGGCATGTGGAAGAAGGGGAAAAACATACGAAGCTCTGTTAGTACTACATTAGTGCACAGGATAATCAATCGATGAACGGTACCGAAGTTCAAGATCCATAATTATTCGAACGATTTCTCGACAAGACCAACTATGTTAAGAATCCATACGAACAAGGGTTATATCCATGTGCTATAAAACAAGTGTCAGTCAGAGAAAGATGCGGGTAATCTACCACACTCATTTGAACCAAGGAAACCCGTGAATTTTGAGGAACTCGAACGAATGCTAGAACGCAATAATTTTTTTTCGCGACTCTCGCAAGACGTTATCGGTGTTCTGGGTGCAAAACCAATCCACAGAACTCGAGGTGAGGTCCTGAAGCTCCTAAGCAAAGCTCCACTAAAGCTTCAGCTGATGGTCGTGCTGGCGGACCCGCTTGTGTCGTCGAAAACCCAGCTTACCGTGCGGAGAGTATACTCGCAGATTGATGGGAACAGGAGAGATATTTTTATTGGCTCCCGTGACCCGATCGGTTTCGTCCTCGATTTCCTTGCGCACCTGGAAGGCAGCGTAGCCACAATGATTTTTTTTCTCTTGTCAGGATCCATTCATGGACGACGGGCGATACATTCCACATCGGAAACCTCAATCGATCGCCAGATATTACCGGAGTACCCAAGGGTGCTCAGGCACAGGAGTGATTCGAACAGCGTGTACTTCTTACCTCGTCAAAATTGACAAACTTTTTTCCGCGGCAGTGTAGGAATTCCGCATATTCGGTGGGGGAATGAATCAGTTGGAGGACGAGGGGTCTGCGAGTGACGATGCCCGATCCTCGAGGAAGGAAATCCCTGCGAATGGATTGAATTTAGGAAGAGGAACTCCGATTCCACTGCCAAGGTTTCGTTTCAGTGCAGAAGTTTGGGGAAAGTCGAGCACGGTCGCGCTGCCCCACGAAGAACGAAGACGAGAAGAGAAGAGAAAACTGCTCCGTAAGAAATATCCGAAAAGTTTCAAGTGGTTTTGTTCCGCTGAGGGCTCCAAACAACTCGATCCAAGCACGCCAGCAAGCCCAGGAATCAGTGACCCGTTTGTTGGAAGACTGGTGTTCTTTGAACCCTGGCGCCTTGTGGCATTCCGCCACGTCAACCCTAATTCGTCCGAGACACTTCCGAGGCCCTATCAAAACGGTCGCACGGACTTATCGACCTCGAGATCGACTACCAAACCCAGACCCAAAAGGAGTTCAGTTGGCCTCTTAGAGGAGGAAATAACTGAGATCACGAGTCCTCCGCGAACTGCTCCCTGCTTCGAACACCAGAATTTCATGATGTAGCATATCTATGATCTCCGTTGAGCGAGATCCGAGCTGGTCGTCGCCGTCAACTCGAGAATTCTTGAGCACGGGATCTTCAACGGGACGATATTTGTTTAAAAAGGGACTCACCTTCCGACAAAGTTTTCTAGTACTGAGCTTTTTCCAGCAGATTGGCCTCCGACCACAGCGATTTGTGGTAGATCCAATGCCAGCGATACGCCCAGGCTGGCGAAGGCGTCTTGCAGCCGGTTGACGATGGGGATAAGACCCTCCATGCCTGAATTCCAGTTCGACATGCTTGCCTCAGAGATGGTTCTCCTCGGCAGACGAATGAGTGCTCGGATCGGAAATGGCCCTCAACGGTCCGAGCCTGGGGGCCAAGGGCAAATCTGCTCGCGACGAATGCCCGTTCACTTCGCAGTCAGATAGTCGTGTGTGTTGTGTTGTACTTGTTGCCTGCAAAGTTCCGATGTCAGAGAGTACGATTTGAATCAGCAAGGGAAAAGTCGTGGACGAATCCCTTCTGAGAGCCACACTTGGAGTTGCGCAGAGGGCTGCGCGCGCACTTCGATCGAGATCGGCCAAGGGGGCGCCAACTTTGAAATGGTCAACGCGCCCTCCGCAACCTGTTATCGCTGCACTCCGCTGGGGGCTCGAGTACGTACAGAGGACACGAATTGCCCAACTTTCGGGGCACATCGAGACTATTCATAGAGGTCTACGTAGAGTCTCTTCGCTGGTCGAGGAGTTCGGACCTGACTCCATGTTGCACAAACCTTTGCCTCGAAGATACCCCTGACGGCGTCAAACTCCACCCTGCCTCTAGCAAATCACACTTGCCCGGATCGAATGGCGGACTGCGAACCTAACAAACGTTGCTCTCTGATCCGATGACAGATCCCGAACGAATCTACCAGAAGGTCGGTTGACTCGCTCGATACGAAGTTCTACTCGTTCGCTAACAAGAGCAACAGGGATTATCAACAGCAGAGCCACTGACAGCCAGTTCGTCATGAACGCGAGCAACAGCTAGAAAATTGTTTGGAGTTTACAGCTCATCGAGACTTCCCCTTTCGGATGCGGCCAGTTCTAATCCGATTCCGATTGTTTTGAAACAGTCTCGAGAAATCGCACAGCACAGCTCACTACGGAACGACTGCCCGCGATCCGTCGCCGGATTTCATAATTCGCTCCAGATAGAATGACACAGACAACGAGGATGACGAATTGTTAGGAAGTGCACTACGCCTGCTACTACTATATGCTCTTTGTAGACAGAGGGTGCCAATCACGAATTTCAACGACTTCATCGATCTTCACCCATAGGCAACCGGAGACTGCCTTCAGAAAAAAATCGATGAAAGTTCATGAGAAGTTCTAGCAGGGTTTCACGGGAGCTGCTACGCGGGATCCTCCTGTCATAGCAAACACTTCGAGTTCGCAGTTGTGTTTGCATCTTGCAAGCAACTACGTCTAGTTCCGAAGTTCTGTCAGGATAGATTTCAACAGTTCCAACGGATCCAAGTATTATTGTTTATAGATGGATAGATGGATGTGTCGGTCTACTTGTATATAGTTCATACATCTCTCTAGCGGCGAATCTCTCAACTGTCAGCGTCGGTCGTTGATTCGTCACACACGGATCGAACAGAAGAACGTCTGAATTAGAGATGCGTTCATTGAGCTGTCAGTTGGATCATGGTCGTACCATATCCGCCTGAAAACGACTCGGTTCTCCGTGAACTGGGGTTTTGCCTCCAACCGGCCACCCTCACATTGTTGACGTTCGGCGCGACGGCTTCTGGGTTCTGCCGAGAAGCTAAGCGACCCCGCAATTGCAGAAGTGAACGCCTTCCGAAACAAAAACAGAGATGGCTGTCCAAGTGTTCAGCGGTTCGACCTCGGCGGTTCGGTGTTTCTATGCGTTACTCTATCATGGCAAGCTATTGATAATTGAAGTGTTCGACGACCTGGGTGAACTACTTCTCACTCATTGCGACGGGTAGCCGCTCGGTGCAGGTGAATCCCTCGCCTGGAATTTTCTCGGCCAACAATCGAACGCTCGGGTTCGATGAGGTCTGGGAATCGAACATCTCACGCTTCTCAGAAAGAACATCAGACAAAACTAGTGACTCATGGAACCGCCCCAACAGCCGAATAAACTCCCACAGGAAAAGGCGCTCCACGGTGGAAAATCCATCAGAGATGTCACCGCAACGAGAAGGGAACTTACCTCGTCAACGACTTAGCTCCTGATTACAGCAGACCACAGCTTTCCACTGTACGATTCAACATTCTGCGGTCGCCACAGTCCAATGATGTTAACAGAAATCCAGAAACAGTGGCAGGCAGGCAGGCTGGCTGACGGGCAGCAGGCTCTGTCTGCTCTTGCACCACCACAGAACGACGGTCGAACGACGACGACAACGCACACACCAACAATCAGCCACCGCGAATACGACGACGGCAAGAGAGCATAGGGATGGCTGGTTGGTTGGTAGACAGAAAAGCCGCCAAAAAGATCCACCAGGGGGCGCTAGAAACTGCCCGCCCGACTTCGACGAAGCCGTCGTCTGCTGGGTGACGTCACGGGGCTGACCGGAATCTGAAGCCGCACAGCGCCAACTCTCGTTCGAACTGAATTCGTTCGAACGTGGAAGTCTCTTTCGCCCAATGAGATGTAGGCATACCCTGAATGTCTGAGTTTGCCTCCGAGAGAGCCAAGGTCAACCTCATGGTTTTTCCGAACATGGGAATCAGGAAAGAATGATTGTCTAGCATCGGTGTCCAGCGCGAGAACAACGCCTCACGCACGTGAGGCCGGATGGATATCTAGATTCAGGATTTCTAGTAATCCTCCGGAAAATCTCGTACTTGGCTAGAGGGCATTCCCGCGACTCGCTTCCGTCCGGGATTACCCGCAGTCACTGATCTAAAATCTTGCACTCTGTCCAGCGTCAACGTTTCCAGCGTCAATGGAAACCCGTTCGGCACTGTTCCTCTCGAATGATTCGGACACCAGCTGCCCGATCCGGATGTGGATGGGAGTCCTTGCTCGCCGTCGAACGTGGTAAACAGTAAAAACCGCTCAATCAAAAAGGAAGCTCAAGGAGGGAATCAAAAAGTGCCCGAGAACGAGAGACGTGTGCGACATTTTCTCATTGAGATGGTAACCTTGTAGAAGCAGGGACGAGATCCGCCACTGCTGAAGAGCCGCCTGAAATTCGCGCGGCGCTGGATTTTACTACGCCGACTCCGCCGCAGTCAATCTGTCAGCTAGATGATCGGAGAGCCCGAATCCGAAACGTCGCCTTTCCACTTTTCCATGTTCAGATCGGGAGAACAGCGAAAAACTGTCTGACCGAGAATATCGGCTCTATGGGTTTCGGAGAACCCGACTTATACTTCGGGTTTGAGAAGAATAACAACTCCCGGGAGGATATAATATCGGAGATGTGACCACAAACCACGTCGAATGAGCGACCCCGAGGTGGCATTGCGACGGTTCGGATATAGACTGCACTTTTCCATGGGAAAATAGGCAGCCCGAAAAATAGCCAAGGCAGCCCGAAACTGAAACCTCATCGTTTCTTCGATGTTAGCGCTGATTTCTCCCAGTTCTCAAATCGGGTGTACAGCTGGGGATCTCCAAGCGGAAGCCACTACACTGATTGAGCATGCCGACCACGGAGAAGAACTGGGAACAATTGTGATGGATTCAGAAAGGGGCGCCGCGGCGCCGTTTTACTTTCGGCTAAAATCATCTAGAGCAGTGGTCTCAACCTTTCTCTGACCACGGAACCCCGAGTGGTTCCGCGGAACCCCACAGGGTCTGTTCGAAGGTTCCGCGAGGAGAACCAGCATCCCAAACCCGAACTTCTACTCAGATGGGATCTTCTCCGATGGCCGTATGGACTAAGCGCGGTGCGGCATACGTGTAGATTTTTGAGCTCACATCTTATCCCATCCGTTCTGAAACCGACGCACAGTGGTCCAAAACGACTTTTTAGGTGGAAAAAATTATTTTTCCGAGTCATTCGACTGAACCGAGTGCCATGAACACAGAGTAACATGTTTCGATCGATATGGACACCGGTGGCGGGAGAAAACGTGTTTTGGAACAGCACAACGAGTGAATCCGACGCGACGGCTGTCACCATTGCGTTCACGCAACAAGATGAGCTTGACCTCGCAGAATTCGACAATGAGAAGGACGGGGTGTCCGCGAGCTCCTTCAGCGATCGCGATTTGAGACGATCGCCGGAGGCATACAGGGAAAGAGAAGCCGCATGCAATAGATTCTCGATTTTGTACTCAAGCAGCGTAACCACCATAGTCTTCCACGACTTGGCACCGGAATCGGCGAAACTCTTGCGCGGGCGACCTGACTTCTTAGACGCTTCTCTCTGCTCCGAACGCACCAGGAAAGTGATCGGCTCTCGTTCCAGCCAACCCGCTTGCTGCGAGGAGAAAATCTCCGGACTGTGGGCGATTTTCTCGTACCTTTCGCGCAATTTTGCGGCGTGGTGACTCAGAGCTCTCCTGAGGGCGGGGAGGTTTAGAACCTGAGTCTCCTCGACCTCCGCCTGGATCAGAGCCTCCTTCAACAGCGTTCCCATGGCTCTTCCGTGATCGGGCGCGATCCAAATTTCAAAGAAACGTCTTCGGGCAACTGGTACTGATATGTCTGGAAATATCGTTGTAGCTCAGAGCGCGCTGGGAAGCGGGAGTCAGGAAAAACATGGATGATAGTAGGCAACTTGGTGCTCAATTCACGGAAGTTTCAAAACGGGGGCAGACGGGGAGAGTATATTTCCAGTCTCATGAATATCGGTAATTTTTGCACAATCGAGCCCGCTCTCTGAACGGCTCCAGGACGGCGCCCAGTCTCTTTGAAAACGGCGGAAATCCCCCACGTGTGGAGCCAATATGGGTCTCACTTACCACACATGATTTTTTTCCCATTGGAAAAGCTTCAGAATGTGTTTTTGTCACTCGGATCCACAGCTATTCGCGCCCGCGCTCGAATTGCGCATCCCGCTCCCTCTCTTCTTCTCCCCCCCCCTCCCCCGACGAGGTCTTCAATCGACAAAAACAACATGGTCCCCGACTGTACAGCCACTTGGCAGTACATTCACGCATCCAAATCCGGAAAACCCGGACATGACTTTTTTCCACCTATTTCAGCGTTCTGGACCACTGTGCGACGGTGAACCTATCCGAGAACCGCTACCATAGTTTCGCTGATACAATCCAAGATCGAGACGTGCTGCTGTGAAAGTGCTCGAGGTTTAAGTAGCCCGAACTGACTCGCGACTTCTCATCCTCGCTCCATGTCGGTAAAAAAAAAACTCGCAAACTCTTAGCGATCCGGTAATTTACAACTGGTCGATGTTCAACGAGAATCTGGAATTCCAAGGGGGCAGTGGAGGATGGCTCGCTTCCAAAGTGTGTCCGTCGCAGAGAACCAGCAACCGGGTAGGGATCTGACTGACCTGAGAGCATCCCATTCGAGGTCCGGGTCATCCACCGAGAGAGAGAGAGAGAGGGAAGTCGAGCTGCAATGAAGTCTTGTGTTGGTCCGGCGCCACGTGCTTCTCGCAACATGGGATAACCAATCGAGGAAACTCATCACTTGCCAGTCGTCACAACACCAAAACACGAGTTCACGAACGTCATGCTGATCGTCATGCTCGTCGTGCTAGATTTACCATCTGGTCTAATCGTCAAAGCAATTGGGAAAATTACGGATCGAGTAGATGCTTCTCCGGTGAAGTGCTGCGGCGAGCTAACCGTTGTGGCTTTTTTTGTGTCGTCGCCCGGCCGTCGTTGAATCGCTCGGAAGCCTTCCTTCGTTTGGCGCAATCTCGACAAGAAGATCTCCCCGAACAGAAGGACACTGAGCATTGTTGGCACGGCGCGTGCAGCTTTCTTTGGCAGGGATCTTAGAGTCAGGATTCGGCCTGATCAGCGATGATGAAGGCACTTACCATCGTCAATGCTGGAACTTCAAACCCCCGCATATGTATGTACAAAGGGTTTCAGCTCGTTGTCGAATTTATGACACGTTTCGGCACATTTCGCGTGGATGTCCAGTGTTGCAGCTGAAACAGAGTCCTGGCGATGGACATGTGTCGAATTCGCGCATGGCTTCGGGCTCTTGGCCGCCCCAAGTCGATATTCGATGCACCCCCACGGAATTCGGAGTCCCGAAAATGAGTTTGAGCTTGAGACGAGACGAAATATCGCATGAAACTAGGCTCCGAGGGATGCGACTGAAATCGTGGAGCATACGGATACCAATACGCCACCTATCTCAGGTAAGCTCCATGGTACGACTCAACGTGTCACAAAACGTGAAATGTCCGGAACAGCATCCATATTTTTGGATGAGTTACTGCTGCGTCCGGTGACCGCATCGAATAGGTCGCACAAATTGTTCCACGTAGCGCAAAACGGCGGAGCAGCGCACTGTGGTTCAGGAGAGACAGAAGGGAGTGCGGAACTGAGCGGGAGTGAGCGACGGTGGCGCCCGAGATCGCGGATGAGCTCTACAGAGCGACCTCCCGTCGCGTTGTTCTGGCGCATATCCTTTGCCGAGAACACTCGCTGAGAACGAATACGAGACCGTGCGTCCCGCTGACCAATAAAGTTCAGAGACTGAGGAAAGAAACTTGGGCTCTTGTGAGCCGTGGAAGCTTTTGCTCTTCCGACTCCGCTGGTCTGGATCTGGGTTTGACAGACAATGAGAAATTGCTCTTGTGCGGCGTTCGCTCGTCGAGCTCCACGTAGATGGCGAGCGCAGCACCTCACCGAATGTCATGAAGGCTGACCGAGATCAATCACTCCAAGTTGGCCGTTGTAGAGGCTTACCCGCAGACGCCGGGCATTGACACGCTGAATCATTCGTAAATTGTTTGCATTTATCGCGTGCTCCGGAGAATTCCGAGGCTTGAGTGTTGTACCAGAGCCGTCGGACCGCGTCGGAGAGATTCATTGAATGAGCTGTGGAATGTCCTGGCAGAGAGTCCTATGGATGTTGCGATGCGGATGGCTTCCTCTGGCTGGAGTTCAGGGTCACGGAATTTTTCCATAGGATTTTTTCCGCAAAACTCCGCTTCGACCCTCCCAGCTGTCGAGAATGACAGGGACGAGAAACGCCGCGCTCTTTGAATAAACTCGCCTGAAAATAAAAACCTCGCCTGGTGACACTGATTCATATTGAATAACCCCAGAGCGCCACAACGTTGATTATGATGACGATAGGGAAATTCATCGAGTGCCCCTTTTGGAGTGGTTGTAGATGAGGGGTCAATGGTGGTCGCCAAGGACGTAGGTTTTTGAACTTGAAAGGCAACATCCCGGGGTGAAATTACTACCTACTCCCACGACGTTACCGAGTGGAGTGACGTTTGATACGTAGAAGTCGCCGAAAACATTCCAGAGTTTACCTACAGCCGCTGGACCAGGTGAATGGAATGAAGGTGCGATGAAAGCGCACAGCTCTTGAACGTTTGCATTTCAAGCGCCATCGTTTGCTGAACGCCCGTGACAAACACATCACAAAAGAAAGCTGTAGCTCTCAATGAAGTTGCGGCTGGTCGCTAAGGTTTATAAATCTCACCCGAAAACGTTCTCTCACACAAGTTCGAAGAATTCGCATCAGAATGAACACACGGCTCATCATCCTGTTCTCCGTGGTGTCGCTGGCTTTCGCGGGACCCAAGCGAGGGGAGGCCGAGAAGTGTTTCACGGACGCGGGAATCAGCGAAGCTGGCAAGGCGAAGTTCACCGAAGTGATGAAGCCTCTCGAATCAGGAGACCAGCCGCCACCAACTGAAGCCATCAAAGCGAAAATGGAAGAGGCCATAAAAGCTCTTGAAGATACTGACGCTGGTAAAACTGCTCCCCTCAAGGAATGCCTGTCGAAGCTCATGCCCGCAGCGCGTTGAATAGAATCTGTGACTGACTCAACCGGACTCAACGGAGACTTAACTCTGTATCTAGCCGGAGGATATCCGACTCCATGTGTGATTATAATTCTGTGAGGTAGGAATCCACGTACTCAATTCGTGATTATTCCACCCAGAATGAGATTGTTCCTAATAGATGCATCAAGGCGATGATTCTGCGCCCAGTAAAAGTATTTTTTTTTGAGAAATAATCAATTTCGAAAGTACCTCTGCAACGTCGACGTTTGTAGAGGAAGCGAATCGAAAGTTTCTCAGGAAGAATACATACAGATGTTCCAGCCTTATCTAAGCATTGGGACCGGGTATTTCTATTTAAATTCATAGGAGGGCTTAATTGCGCATGGTCTTGCTTCATCTCGTCTCGTCTCATGTTCGTCAATGTCGGGGCTTCTAAACAAGTTATCGCATGGTTCCTTTCGCATTGCAGCCCAAAGTATATACCGTGCCATTCTCGACTTATTTCATGGTAGTTCTCATCCTTACGCAGTAACGGGCATTCTCATCAGACCGGGAAGAATGTGGGGTTTCAGTCTCCCCACTCGCGCTCTGCCACCCTGAATGATGAAGGACGCTGTCGTGCCCATGGAAAGAAGATCCACAAGAGCTCATGTAGCGTTTATTTGGAACTCATGCTTTCCGCTGATATCTGGAAGCTGGCCATGAGGTCCTCTCCATTCAATTCCTCTAACCTCAGACCAGGGATGTCCCTTGGGAATTCGGGCGGGCCGCATGATGCACTTCTACGCTCTTTAGTCGCGCGGGTCACAACTGCCCGACCTCGCGCTAACTAGGAGCGCCTCCGAAAAAAAAAAGCCCCGTTTGAAAAACCTCACGTATGACAAACCTTCCGCAAGGAGAACTCCGCGTATAACGAATTACCCATACTAAAGTATAGTTCTCTCTTCTACGCAGAGCCCATTTTGCGGAAGGTTTGCCATACACGAAGTCATTTCTGTTTTTATGAGCTTCCTGATACGCGCGAGTTCAGGACATTCTTAGAATTTCCACACGGGTCGCATCCTTAATGAATCTTCATAGGCTAAATGCACCAGGATGAGATTCAGGGGCGTACACAGCTTTCCATAGCCCCCTCGGACCCCCCCCCCCCCGCTTTGTACGCCTTTGATGAGATTGGACTGTAGCAGGAATTATATCGATGAGCGAAGTTTTCGCGAGATTTCTGATCAGGGATCTACAGCTCGACCAATCATCTCATTCTAAGAAATCTTTTGAGGTAGATATGAAGGCCACAGATCGAGTCCTTGATTATTTTCCGAAGAGCGCGAGCACTCTCAAGATGAATCAATGTGTACTCGTTTCACTTTCTACCACCCATGGCGTGAATTCACCAGGAAATCGAGACGACTTCAGGGCCGAATCTGCAACGCCAGTTGAAATTCCGATTTTTTCGAGCTGCCTAGAGGGGATAGCCCAATTTGGCTGTCGAAGGGTCGCATGCGGCTGCGCCCAATAAGGGAGTTCGGACGGGTCTACCGATCCTGCCGTCCCGGCGATAGTGTCAATCTCTTGGACAACGAGACGAGCCGGCGAAGCGAATAGAGTGTACTCTCTAGCCTTCGCATTTCGCACTGAGAAATCGCTCCAGCGAAATGGACACGGTTCAGGCATTCGCAGTTGCGGCCAATGATGCTGAGTTTGGGGTCTGTCCCGAGGAATTCGTATCCTGTCACATTGTGTTGCGTTTCGCCCCCAAAAGAATCATTGGCCGAAGGAACGAAGGCAAGCTGGCGAAATGCTCGACAAAAAAAACAGTCCAATTCAAAGATTAGGCTAAATCGATGGTTGCTCTGAAACACTACCTGCGTTAGCGACCCATGGGATCAAGGGGTTCAAGATGAGCCAGTTCAAGCGGCAAACAACCGCTGATCTTGAGAACTGTGGGTTTAGAATGCGGAAGCCACTCGCCTACAATGAGCTTCGCGTCCGACGCAGAGAGTCGGGCACCCTTTGCATCCCTACCTTCGTTAGTGCCACGGGACGATGGCTTATGGCTCGATTGTGCTCCTCCAGTCAAATCTTGGCGTCGAGCGTTCCGGCGCGCCGGAACGCTTCTGACCGCCGCGGCGGTCAGAAGGAGCTTCATGGAACCGAAAAAGTCCGTTCGGTTTTAACGGAGGATCCGTTTATAACGACTATAGAGAAACGGAATGACTTCATATCAGCGTCACGGAGACAGGCGCAACGCGGGGGACGGGGACGGCAGGGGTGCATGTTTCTGCCAGGTATATTCCTTCAACTCCATTCATGCAGCTCTTGGAATCTACATAGCCGAGAGGTCTAAGCGCTGTGTGGAGAGGGGGGAGATTTGCATTCTCGGAGGCGATGTTGCGGGTTCGATCCTTGTCCCAGTCTGGTCACGCTCAAACCTCCACCAAAAATCCCTTTCCAAAGTAACACGTGCTCGGACGGAACTGCTGATAGTCATCATGAAGCACATTGAGATGAATTCTACAGTCATCGTTGAAGTGTGCCTTCACACCACCGAACACCTCGTTGCACACAAACGCGAGCGCAAACGTACGTTCAGGCGCGCAGACGTGCTCCAGACCCTTTCCCCATTGCCGTTGTAAATCACCTGCCGATTCCTGCATTGGCGCTGTCCCCGATCATCAAGCAACCTGTGAGCTTCGTCAAGTCATCGGCAACTTTTACTCCGAAACCTCAGACTACGATAGTCAGCTTGACGAGGACTTTCTTGACATTCTCGATGATTTCAACGCTGAACCCGCTACGAAAAAGAAGCGTCAACGGCCTGCGCCCCTCGACCATGGAATTGCGCCAGCCGTTCAAGAAAAGCACGCTCCACGTGTCAAAAAAGACCGCAAAAAATACAAAACAACGCTTTCATTACCATAGCTATGGTGTTAGGTATTGCCTGATCCTTTTCACGTAGGTCCATTTTCACTTTCTCTTTATCAGTTTTCCCCGTTTTCGACAAGTCGAACCTATGTCTCTGCGTACAGTGAAGTAGTCGATGTACAGACGGGATGATATCCATGCAACAATCATGGACAATGCTCGGTTTCGTAGGTTTTTTCCTCGTTGTTGGAGCCGTCGGCGTAGTCGTGAAACTCCGGGGACTTGGTGTTCGAGGGAAGGTGCAATGTGGTTTGAACACATTCGATTCCAGTCGCGCAGCAACTACGGCGACTCATGCGCAAGCCAATGCTGGTTTGGTGCAGATTTCCGTGGAGCGAATACACACAGTCCAACCGATCATCAAGACAAGTGAAAAGCAATCTAAAGAGCTCAAGCAGTACTATCTCCGAAAAAGGCAACTGAAACAGCAGGAACGTCAGTTACAACCTGAAAGAGCGGTTCCCGAATTGGAATTGGAAGAGATCCACTCGGACCAGATCGGATTGCGGAAGTTTAATCGAAAAAAATAATACGAAATAGTACGAACAACATCTACCGGAGGACACTGCGCGCAGAGCGGCGCCGAAGGTCGTCGAATCCGCAGTCCTCACGTACTCGCAGCCACGATACAGCTGGCTAATTGAGCCGACGAGCAATTCCGAAAGAGATTTGAGTCATGTGACGTACTTGTGCTCGAAAGAGGATCCGCCCTGCTGGCGCTCAGTAGAGCAGGCATGCTGAGAACGAGGAGCGTCAGAACCCACTCCGAGCCGGGAGTAGAATCAACATGCGTAAGATGTGGAATGGTCGCGGAAACCCTGAGCCACGTCATCTGTGAATGCAACGAAGCCTACTTTGAGAACGAAGAAGTTTTGAAGCGCCTGGGACTCGACGAGAACTCGCCACTGAAGTGAAAGTGACATGTGAATGAGGATAATGAATACCAATACCAATTTCTTTATGAGCCAGTAGGAAATTTCGTCCACGGCACCATCTCCGCAACGCCGACGAGAACACTGTGGTCCTCAGAAAAACGAAAATAGTCCAGGAAGGATCTCGCATAGATTTCGTCGGTATAATAATTGAAGAAACACCTGCGCGAATTCAAGCTCACCGGGGACTCAGTTCCCTGAGTGACTGACCAACTTGTTAAACTCTGATGATCTTGTGAATTGTTGAAAGATGAAAGGTACAATAGCTGTGAAAGTCCAACGCGGAAACGCGAGACTGATGTCTGGGATCGGGCTCCAAAATAACACTCTCAACGAACTCGGCTCCCTGATTGCGGAGATGGAATGCATAGAAGTAATAGGATGAAAGATGATGTAAGATAATCAACAGTGAGTCATTGAATAAAGCTATTCATCTATCCATCCAGACGAAAGGCTGTTTGTTTATCTGTCCGTTCGCAATAGACTCGACCACCCAGCAAGCAGGCTCTGCAGGCTACAGTGGGCTATGGCTAGGGCTGGGAGTTTTTCACGGCATTTTTTCCGAAATTTCACGGCATTTAACGGCTCCCATTGCTTTTCTATGGGATATCGCCGGGAGAATGCCGTGAATTTCACGGATTTCGTCGCGGCCGTGAAAAACTCCCAGCCTTAGCTATGGCCTAGGGCGGCACATTCTTCTGAGGCGGCAGATTTTTCGGAGATGGCAAAACTTTCAGAATTTCAGCGATTCCTCGTAAGACACTGTGAACTGAGCGCATTTTCCTCCACGAAAGGTGCGTTGCTCTTGTTCTGGTTTGACTGATCAGCCGGAGAGCTCAACAGGAGGTTCCTCCACTGTTCATGATCTATTCCGGGGTTTCCCAAGGGTCTTCTCCCATGCCCCACTTTTTGAGCCGGAAGATCCGCATGCCCCACCGAGGCCTTCTGGAGGGAAATACGCATGACGCTGCATATAATCCGAGTGTTCTAAAACTTTTCTGGTGACGGCAGCCCACGGCATCCCAAGCATGGAATACCGTAGGACAGTGTTTCTCACAGGGAAATCTCCCAGGCCCCACTTTTCGGGTCCCGAGTTCTCCAGGCCCCACCGCCGCGAGAGCATGGGAAGGGGGAATATGAAGAGATAAGATTTTCGCACAAAACTCCAGTTATATTATGATTGGAACGGTCACTCTAAGATAGTTGACAATTCGACGCTGTGTCGTCCGAAGACAGAGCGCGTTTCACGCCGATGAGACAGAAAAGGAATCTGAGTTTGTTCCGCCTCTGATCAGCTGGAAAAACGTGCTTCTTGCATGTTGCAAAGTGAATTGATTCGAGGTTCCGATTTCGCCAACTTTAATCGCAGATCGCATCTCTCGGTTATCTCCACTTTGTTCCTTTTTTCGCTCATCAAGTTATTTACCGCACTGAGTCCTTACTCGATTAGATACGACGATGAATAGTGGACTAGGAACTCGGCCGCTCGACAACTGCTCTCGGGATATGCGCTCTTCATGGCCTCAGTCAGACAACCTAGAAAACCCTTAGCCTTGAAGACGGTCTTCATGGACTTATTGAACTGCAGCTCGGCGATTTCTCCCTTTAAGTCAGCTCCAACATCTGCCACATCGACCAAAAACGGTTGATCGATCCATGGAGGACAGTCGAAGTCCCGAAAGTCTCGGACACTCATTGAAATCGTTGACAATTGATTCCAAATGATCAGAGATCACCTTAACCAAGCCTTTGGTAACCTTGCACTTCTTGAGCCATTCGAAGTGCAGGAAACTTCCAGCGCACACGTTGCTCCGACTCAGCTCCAAGAATTCATGAAGCCGAAAATCTCGGTCTTGGCCTCGATGATGGTTGTTTTGTGACCCTGTAGCTGCTGTTCAGCTTTTCAAAGATATCTGCGAGATAGCTCACGTAGGCTTCCCGTCGACTGTTCTCAAGAGGTTCATCTCCTCATCCTCTCTGAGGAACTCGCTCAATTGGCTGAAAAGGTCCATAAACCTCTTTAAGCAATTGTCTCTTGATAGCCACCTGACATCGGTGTGGAGGAGGAGTCTCACATGATCAGCGTCATTATTCAAAGAGAACTGTTTGAAGAGACGCTCATGCTTGGGACTTGCTTTGATAGAGTTGACACATTGGATTTGCGACATACATAAATCATGCGGTCTGATGCTATCGAATGGATGCTCCTTCGACCCGGATTATGGCGAAGGAGTTGAGAGCGTTGCTCAGGTTGGGGAATTAAGAGTGGGCAGAAAAGTGACCCGTGTAGTTTGCACGAGACGACCGTCGAACCGGACAGACCTAATCGCATGCGTTGAGAACAATTAACCAACGGATCATTCACAGGTCTGTGACCTATTGATTGACGAATGCAGGTTGTGACTCGAGCTCCCAAGTGCGAAATTTACTTGCCTGCCGTATTTCTCAATCGCAATCATGCACCGAAACCTTCAAAACGAACATGGAGGTCAATGTAGCCAGAAGTGAGTCTTAAGGTGTACGGAAAAGTAGTCTCCACGGTTTGGAACTTCGATTCGAGTCCGATTCAGATCAGAGCGAACAAGGCCACCTCAGAACTATGTCCGTGTATCGTGCGTTCAGACCCTCTCCCCGCGAAAAAATTCTCATCGCGAATGGAAAAGCGTGCTTTGTTATTGACGCAGAATCGAACATGACGAGTCGAGCCCCGTGAAATCAATCACAGCTTGGATTCGCGGGGACCGCGTCCAGCACGGCAGGCTCCAGACGACCCAGGCCGGGTTTGATAGTATGGAACCGTCGCGAGGCGCCAGGCCCCACCGGTGGGGCCTAGGCCCCACTGTGAGAATCGCTGCCGTAGGACATGCAGGTGCGTCACCTAGGGTGCCGCGGCAGTCGGGTGCTGGCGGCACGCAGTTCGAGAACCCCCGATCTAATATCAGCAAAAGCTAAATGACATTGTTGACCGAAGCAGGATCTCAAAATTTTGTTATGTTAGACAAGCACTTCAACGCGGCTCAGATTCAATGGGGAAATTGCGCGGAATTAGCCTCACACAACTTTGCGGCATGATCGCAGTGAGCTTCAGCTGGAGGTCCCCACTCTTGGCTAACCCAACCCTTTCCTCTTCCATCTGTATAACATTCGATTGCTGCCTCATCCATCGTTGTTCCGCTTGGGGTTTGCCAAGCGCGTTCACAGTGATGTCGAGCACGTTTGGGGTCTGGTTCACTTCACCATCAGTATATGTATATGGAGTGAGTTCCAACTGAGAATTATCGGTGGGGAATTCCGCGCTCCCGGTGGAGAGGTTCGATAGTATGAGAAGTTTTCATACCCACCGAAAACTCGACATTCCAAACTCGGGGAACCCCGATATCTTCGGACTGTTCGTTCTGCTATCTTCTCTTCGACGAGCGGCACAAGTGCAACCTAGATCCTTGTTCGATTTCCGTCGCCGAGATCTCTGATGATTTCGACTCCAGGGACCTTCAGCATTTCCAACAGCTTAACAATAATCCTGACTTTTCGGGCTTTCTTCGATTCAAACCTACCAAAACGCGCTCTAGGGTGCAATATATCTCTCCAAGAGCAAAGAACTATGTGATCGCGAATAGCTTCCGAGGAGAATCGACAAATATCAATTTGTTACATTCGTCTCCCCTATGCTCCTCCTCTGAAGTTTCCTAATAAATCTTCGAGACCTTGCGTTGTCAAAATGATGGCTCAATATGGTTGGTTGGAGCGGTTGGACGCCAGCCCCGTATGCAACCGAGATTGCCGTGCAATGTTGGTTGTTGCGATGCTGTTCAATCATTGTGGAGACTAATAAGAAGGCTTCTGAACTGCGGGCTGTGTCGAGGGCGCCTAGTGCCCCGCACCTGGTAAACTGGCTCGAGAAATGATACTTGTGGCAATTGCGGGATTCATCGAACACCTACATATTAATACAGGACAGCATGCCATGCCTGCTCTGAAAATTTCGCGCGATTGCAGCGGGGAGACGTTGTCAGGAATGGCACAGCGCCAAGGTTGAAGAGCCAGAGATCCCAGGAGCTATCGTACATGGGAAATATGAACTTGTGGACATGTTTGCAACACCAGAATCATCGCCGTCTCGGAATTTCGATCCACAGAATTCTAGAAAGAGAGGTATGGTAACATCCGGACTTCTTTGTCGTTATAAGGATGATTGCCGGACAAGAAAGGGGAAAGGACCGCGCCTCTGATAAGTTTCACAAGAGCAACTCTCAACTGACTTGAGACGCTAATAACTCTCTTGAGTTGGAGGACCAGAATTTCGATCTGCATCGGATACGACACCTTGGATTACAATAGTAGTAAGAGGCTAGTGCTGGAACCAGACTGACTAACATCTTTATTCGTAAGTCTTATATACTACCCACGGCTGCCGCCCACACTCCCCTCCTGGAAACTGCCCCCCCTGGGGCAGAATTTTAGAACGTTCCGCAGGGCAGCGGTCTTATGCCCGGTGTCGTGTCGGTATTCGATCCTCTTTGGCAGACCTCCGATTGATTGCACATCCAACACCTCGAAAGGACCTTCGAAATGGCTCTGTTTACCCGAGCCCCTACGGACGAGTACGAGCTCGGCTCGTCCGATTTGTGGAACTTTTGCTCCATGTCGTCGGTCGTAAGACCGTTTCTGACTCTTCCGGATGTGGTCTTCTTCGTGCGCGGAGACCTAGTTTCCTGGAGTTGAACTTTTCCCTTGATTCCCAACCTCTCGTCTGCCGGGAAACTCGGCACTTCCTTATTGAGAGCGAACCAGGGCGAGCACCCTATGGTGCTACACCGCGAGCGGTTGTGATGTCTCCCTGCCGCTGCCAACGCAACCCTCCAACCGCCTCGTATATTAGAGTAGATCGAGATGAAAGTTTTCAGGTCGCGTATCAGACGTTCGGCGAGACCATTTCCTTGAGGATGAAACGGACTACCCACCTGGAGCTCTATGCCCCTCTCTTGGGCCCAGTCTCGCAACCGATGACTCTCGAATACTTTTGCGTGATCAGACACGATAACCCGAGTGTTCTTGAAAACCCTTTGGCTGAAGAGTGATATTATCGCTTCGGCGTTCTCCTTCCCAGCTTTGGCTGCTGCGAATCGTGTGTGACGATCGATTGCTACGACGAAAGCTCTTGTCTTTGAACCGTATTGACTGGCTTTCGTGAGTTCCGCGAAATCAACGTGCACCGAGTGCATCGGAGGCAAATCATTGCTTCGAAGGCACAAGCGATCGGCCTTTTGCCGGAACTTCGCTTTGAACTTCTGACAGGAGGGGCAAGTCTTGACGTACTGGGTGATTTCTGACCTCATTTTCGGCCAACGGAACCTTTTTGAGATTTTCATGAAGGTACGCCACGCACCATCATGCCCACCAGAGTCGATCGAGTCGTGGTATTGCTCCAGGATGTTGTTCCTCTCCTCTGGAGGTACAAAGAACTTCCCGTCCGCTTCAGGCGCTGTCAGCAATAACATCGCTTCTGACTCCTGCGGTAACCGGGAAAGGGCATCCGCGTGACCTATGGTTTTCCCCGGTCTATGTACGACAGTGAAATCCAGCTCGTTGAGTTTGTGGATCCAACGCGCTGTACGACCCTTCGGTTCCTTAGTGGTCAACAATTCTTTCAGAGCGCTGTGATCGGTGCGGAGCTCAAATTTCTGCTCGTCTAGGTACGTGCGGAAATACTCAGTCGCTTTTAAGACAGCCAACATCTCCTTCTCATATGTGGAGTAATTCTTTTCAGCTTTTGCGAATGTGTACGAGTGATATCCAATGACTCGTTCCTTATCGCCTTCATCTTTCTGGGTCAACACCCCTCCGGTACCCAAATCCGAGGCATCCGTCGTTAGTATGGACGGTTTTGCGAAGTCTGGAAGGGACAAAACGGGGTTTTCCGTGATTTTTGCTTTGAGCAAGTCAAATGCCTCTTGCTGTCCCGTAGACCACTCGAACGTCGCGTCTTTCACCGTGAGCTTGGACAGCGGTCGCGCTATCTTGGAATAGTCTTTTATAAAGGCTCGAAAGTGACCGCAAAGGCCGAGGAAACGTTGGACCTGTTTCACGTTGACCGGCTCTTTGAGTCCCCTGACCTTCTCTACGGACTCCTCCTTTGTAGATTTCGTTTTTCCGTCGATATTTCGTCCTAGAAACACCACTTGCGACTTGAACAGCACTGATTTCTTCAGATTGACTTTCAACTTTGCCTCGTTTAAGCTCCTGAAGACTTTTTCCAAGTGTTTCTCATGCTGAGAATGACTCTTCGAGAAAATGATGATATCGTCGATGTACCAGCGGCAGCACGCGCCATGTGGTCGAAGAACTTGGTCCATCATTTTCTGGAAATATTTCGGTGAATTCTTCCAACCGAATGGATTTACATTGTACTCGAAAGTTCCGAAGGCCGTGACGAACGCTGAATATTTTTTGGTGTCCTCCGTGAGTGGTTGCTGCCAAAATATTTTCAACAGGTCAACTGTCGAGAATAACCGGCAACCTCCCGTTTCTGCGATAATATCATCGATGTTCGGGAGTGGCCAGCTTATGAGCTCCGTCTGATCGTTCACGAATCTATAATCGGTACATAATCTCCAAGTTCCATTCGGCTTGGGAACCATTAAGATCGGACTGGCGAAAGGCGAAGAAGATTCTCGGATGACTCCGTTTTCGAGCATGCTGTCCAACTTTTTTTTGACGGCCTCCTGTTTTGCTCTCGATAACTTGTACGGCTTCCTGCATATTGGCACGTCCGACTTCAGGCGGAAAGGGACCTCAAAGAACTCGACTGGTGGCGGATATTCCGATGAGCACACGACGTTTGGGAAAACCTTGGCTATGTCGTCTATGTTTCTTATTAAGCTCACTTGTTCCCTCGACCGCACCCTCGGTCCCCGCGAAACACCGAAAGTGATCGTGTCATCAAACAGCAAGTTCAGTTTCATCTGTCTCATTAGGGGCCGTGAAATAAGCAGGTCGTATGAGATGTTGTCCACGACGAGACAGGTAGCCTCTCGCCTGTGGGGTTTGAGCTGTAGGGAAACTGTGGTCCATCGATCGAGCGTGGACGACTTGTTCCTCCAATCGTAGACTGTCACTTTCTCTCCGCTGAACACCTTTCCTTCTTTCACCAATTTTGCATTGATTATGGAAACGGACGCTCCACTGCCGACGGAAGTATGAGCCCGAACAGCTCGAGTTGGCACTGGCAGATGCGCGGAGTGGTAAATTGAGCCTCAACGAGGCCAATTTTGCATTGATTATGGAAACGGACGCTCCACTGTCTACTAGGTAGTTTCCCTGTCCCGTGTCCTCTGTCAGCCGCCTTTCTTGAAAGCCCTGCGTTTTTGAGCTCGGTATCGATTTCCTCAAGGCTGCTGATCTAGGCCTTAATTTATGGCCGTGGACTTCTGCCCTTTTGAAATTACTTTTTGCTTTCGGCCGTTTTTTCAAAACCGATTGCGACCCCTAATCATAATATTCCAGTCCAGTGGAAGGGTGAGCTTCCTTACGAGCAAATCTTGTGCTGAGATGAATATCCCTGACCGAACAACGTGAGTGTGCGCATTTCCAATCCGTCTGGTGGGTGTCATCAGAGCTTCCGGAAAAACTGATATCAAGGTGACGATTCGGGTAGTGATTGCTATGAAATACCATTCCTACGAATGTGTCTTGTGTAAGATAGCTCCTTGTGATGTATGATGACACACTCGGGTCTAACTTCGCGGAAATAAATCTTCGACGACCTGACTCATTCGTATCCTCGATCTCACATCGAATTCCTGCTTGGTAAGCACGAGTGACATATGATGCAACGCTGCAATTTCTTGCGGATACATGTGGCGCAGTTTAAAAAGAGTGCAGATTCTTCTCAAGTGCTCTGTCCCGCAAGGAAAGCTCAAGGATGGTTTCCCGCGTATTTTCGGTCACATGCATTGCTCTCATGACCCTCCATTCAACATTGACACTTGGTGAGTTGGGCAGATGAGTTGTCTAATTGTAAGACAGATGAAAAGTTTTGATAGAAGTCGTCAAACTATGAGTGACTTGGCCGAGCGAGGAACCCATAGTTGTGCTCGGAGGTAGAAGCTCAAGGGCTCAAGGAAAGCATGCACGTTGACAGACCCCAACTGTGGACCTTGTTGCGATGAGAAAACGCCGAAGCCCGAATCGTGTTCAAACATGATTTGTGAATGCCCGTTGCAAGCTAGCCAGCCCCAAACCACGATTCCGCCGGAAAATGCGACAGGATCGACTGTTACACCTCCAGGTTGGCGAACGATTTGGAAGCTTTTGGACCAAGCCGGAGAAGAGTTCGGCGCTCAACCGGCGTCCAGGTATACCGACTGGGTTAGAGGCTGAATATCCCATATTACAGATGTCTGCACAAAATGTTGCGACCAGACTTTGGAGGAGAACAGCAAACCTAAGGAGTGCTCTATTGTCCGCTGTGCGTGTCCATCAGCTCCCACTTCGGTCTCGCCATCACCTGCATCAGGTAAGCAGTGTTGCGTATGCATGAGCTGTGCTCGCGCCGCGCCGCTGACCTGCTCCGAGCTTTTCTGGCATCCGACCACAAGCTATCAAATCCATCTTCGCCGTAGCTTCCAAGTCCTGGATAATTGCGAAGCCTTCATCTTCCTAATCTGATCAGGCGCCGGTCTCCCTGCTGTTTGCTGCTATAATTGATTTTAACATCCGAAAAACTTTTATGGTTTCTAACGTGTGAGTCAACGATGAACCTGAGTCATATTTCGTCCTGTTCTGCAGAGGAAGACCGTGACGAGAGCCGATCAGGCGGAACCACTGACTCACCTCCTGGGTCAAGCGAGGGCTCTAGCTGCGAGGACAGCGATTCCGATGATTCAAGTGGAGATAATAGTGAAGAGTGAAGACTTTCTATAAGTCCAAACAATAAAGAAGTGTATAAGTCTTTCTGAAGTCATCCGAGTCTTCTACCGGCGCAGCCGGAATGGTGAACACTCGCAACTCCACAAGCAATAGCAAAGCTCAAGAAGAAGCTTTGTTGAACCTTCGCATAAACATAATTATTAGAACAGAGCAAGAAGGCTTTTTCGAAGATGCCAACGAATGCGTGACCTCTCACATCAAGCCGGTCGAATACCGCGAGAAGCTCGCCAACATCGACAGCGACGGTCAAGGACACCATGAAGGAGAACACCGTGGCACACAAGCAGGGGCGTGCACAGGATTTTTCTTGGAGGGGGGGGGGGGCGCCAAGGGCACTTTGTCAGGGTTTTTGGGGGGGGACGGGGACAACAGATGATGATCCCTCCCATGCAAACCGTGATGTGTTCATCTTTAAGCTCTTCGAGATCTTGCCAAAAAGTTCTAAGTGACAACTGAGAGCGATTTCCAGCCACTTGAGGAGCTGTATCTCGCAGGGCGTGGACACGTCACCGCTTTCGAAGCTTTCATCGCCGGCGCCGGTGCAGCTGCGAATCGGACGCTCGCGATCACGGGGCCGAAAGTGTGTCATCCCACATCTATCCAGGTGGAATTCCTATATACTTCATCATGCTGCAGCTTTAAGTACACACCCTGTACATCACAATCGGGCACTGTGTACAGATTGACTCTTTCTCTGAGGCACATTATCGTTCCATCCAATTCTTGCTCCTTCAGAGCATTCGTACAGGTGTTATTCCATACACACCGAGCCACAAAGTGTGCAGGTGCAGCCCTTGTCGATGTTGTGGTACGCTTGACCCCTCGCGCAGATCAGGCGGTGATGTCCATGGATTGCAAATTGCAGCCCTTGTCAGTCGACTCCTCGTCTTGCGTGCCGAGCTTTTCCACCGGTTGACTTTCGTGGCCGGCGTGTTCAAAAACTTCTCGCTCACATCCAGTCTCTTCGTTAGTTGTTCTTCGCAGTGTTTTCCGAAGGCTGTCGTCTTTCTGAGGCACAAGGTTTTCCGTATTTGTTCCGTGAAAAGAGACCCGTCGGTCAGCCAGTAAACCAGGCGGTTTTTAGCAGATCTGTGTACTACAAGAGGACGTTTTAGGGAGGCTGCTTCCAGCCCGTCTAGAGAATATCGCCACTACGGAGGAGGAACGCGCGACACAGCATTTCTAGACAGCGGATCTTCAATCTTGAATGTGAACAAACGTTCAATCGCAGAAGCATACGTCTTCAAAGATCCAGAAGTGAAAGTTTTCGATGTGAGAAATAAGTCCTCTACACAAAACCAGTCTCGTTCGAGCTCGCTTCGGCCAAGCGCTGAACTAGCTGTGTCATCAACGACCGAAGTGATCTGAACAGTTGGCCATTGCCAAACTCTGATGAAATCATAGCTGAGACAGGCGGCTGTCGCAGTTGACCCTTTGGGAGCTTTGTGGCAACAGCCGTTGACAGAAGAAACGAAGGGATTTTCGGCCTCTGTGACCACTAGCGTAGCCAGGGGGGGGGGGGGCCCATAGGGCTCCATGTTAAAGCTCAGCATCATCGTCCGTTGGCCCCCCCCAAGATGGTGCAGAAATGTTCTTGGCCCCCCCCAAGAAAAAATCCTGGCTACGCGCCTGTCTGTGACTCCATCCGGCACATTCGAGTACAATGTCAATTCGTTCGGCTAGATGAAGTCGCCGAAATATTTCCGAAAGAAAAGATGATGGAGCAAGTCCTTGAACCTTATTGCGATCATACCCGACAGTATATCGACGACGTCATTGTTTTTTCTAAAACTCGTCGAGAGCACGAAGAACATCTCCGGAAAGTTTTCAAAAGCCTCGACGACGTGGCGTTCAAAGTGAATTTTGAAGTTCGCATTGTTCAAATCCCAACCCGTATTTCGGGAGCATCGATGGTAAAACCAAGTCGATGGAAGAAGAATGAGTCGGAAACTAATGTGACGCAACTTCAACGATTGCTCCGGTTCTGGAAACTCCGATCAGATGAGGCAGAGTCGTATCTGTAGCTGTAATACTTTGTCGACAATCTCAACTTCGAAGGTCCGACCGTCCGCTTACGCCCTGACTCATACTTAAGAGCGCGCCGCACCAAATAGTTTCCTTATCTAGAGCAAAAAGCTCCCAAGCGTCTGTTTCCATCCCTCGCACTGACGAAGAGTGCATACATCCGCAAAGTTTTGCCGACAGAGTCTTGCCGGCGCAGGATCTGGCCTCTTGTGAGTTATTCGCAAGAATCCGCCATCATATCTCAAAATAGTGCACACCAAGCGATGGGAACATCGTCCACGAGCTGAAATTGCTCTATAAGTGGAGCCTGCGACATGTGGCGGACGGCATGATCGTCACAAAGAAGACCCCAAGTCGAAGAACAATGCACATCCAAACGTTTGCCCTGATTTTCGCAGGACTCGCGTGTTCGCAAGTTGTGGCAGTTTCGGGTGAGTTGGGACTCAATCGGCAGAGATTATGGAGCATTGTCAAGATTTTCCCACTGAGTCGCCGTGCCTATAGTCGTCTTGAGGGGATGAGCATCCCGGGCGGTTATCGTTCCATTCAGCAGCGCAATTGCTTATGCAGAGGCAAAATTGCCATAGAGGAGGCATCTGTAAGAAAATATATTTATTGCTCCAAAGGTTCCTTCTGCGATTTTTGCTGCCACACTATCCTGGCACGCTTCTGCGATCGCCTGCCCGACTGTTACTGCGGTACGTACAATTTTCTGAGCATGCCGAAACGAAAGAGGGGAATACGAGTTTGGGAGAGTTGAGCGCGAAGTTCAATGATACGGATTTTACGGTAGATGAGAGCATTCGCCCTACGATGCCGCCGCCAAATGACGCCGATCGATAGGGGGACCATGATGATCTGAACGTAAACAGATAGATCGGGGAACAAATGTGAGTATGTAAATGATGATGGGTTTGCCTGATAGCCTGCGCTAGTACTCGATCGTCATGCAACGGTAATTGCCCCGGGTCACAGGTGATATCTGATCAACTGATCAGAGTACTGAGTGAATACCTTTCCTGCTAGGGGCCGTGTCAACAGTTCCCCGTGGGAAGACCAAGGTCGTTGTAGTGAGACTTCTTATGGTCCCGATCAGAAAATTATCTATGATCAACTTCTCATGTGGCTCGTGCACTGTATAATCCCACAGATGAAGAAACGAAAACTCGATCGCAAATCGGCCCAGAAAAAAACGAACTCCATGCCGTTTGTTGAGAGCGATAGCTATCCGCCGAAATCCCGGATATGTATGACGGCGAGGTTTATTTCAGGGAGGTATTGTTGAGTTCTTCAGAATAAATCCCGCCTGTTCCAAGTCACCCCTCCTTGATCTAAGTCAACTCGTTTGCAGCCAACGAAAAATGAAGGGCATCTTCCCTCTATATCATATCTCATGATCTTTGCAAAAGATTTCTCACTCAGTCTCCCGGAGTTTCACCGTTCTGGTTCAGTGATTCTCAACCGCGGTTATCTAAGATCCTACATTCCTAGCTGAAAATTGCTGGACCCCGCCGAAATCGAAAGTGCAATGACGCTTGGGCTTCCTCGGACCACCTTGAACATTGTCTCTCAACTATTAGAGGATCTCACGAATTCCATATCGGGAGTTTCATTGTTGAAAGACGTTGAACCTTGTCGGAGCACCGACGCTGATACCCTGAGAGAAAGCCACCGCCGGAAATGATCCAGCCTAGATAGCGCGGGGAACTCCGAAATTTCTTAACCCCACCAGTGCTTCGGGGAGCACTGGTCAGAGTGCTCAACGACCCGAACTCGACGATTCATTCTACGAGCTCTCTGATCTCAGAGGGCCCCGCGCGATTGTCTAGCAATCCGCAAAGATCATCGTCATCACCGCCATCAAGGCCAACGAAATCTGCCATCAAATCATTCACCGGGAGGATTCCGATTGGAAGCTGATCCCGGGGAGAAATTCTTCCTTGGGAACTCAATCATCATCTCTATTTCCGCGTCAATCCCTCGCAGAAAATTACGCTCTTGGAGATGTCGGTCGTGTGCTAAAACACATTGTCTAGCTCTCGCAGCGCCCCTAGCGGCGAGCACGATCGCCGATGGAGCATTTCAGATGAAAGTTGTTGATTCAACACTGAACTTCCTACAATCCGTCAGATATGTGCTCAAACTGGTTGTTACCCTCTCTGAGAGAACGCCTTCGACTAAAATGAGTGCATCATCGTTTAACGCCTCAACCAGCCGCGGCCGCGCCACCGTCGGAGGCGCTCCCGGCGACGTTCCATCCCCTGCCTCCTACTTCCGTGGGAAAAACATCGATTAGGACCGCGCGGATAAAACGTAAGCTCAGGTTTAACCATATTAACGGCTCGAGCGTTTGCAGGGGGCCTGCCACGCGTATCGGAGAGATATCCGGAGCATATCATTGAACGTCGTGAACTCTTGTTTCTCGATATCCGGTCAATCTGCCTCCGTTGAAGAATTAGCTATCGAGGGGTACAGCCTTGGAGTACGCGGTTATCTGCTTGTTCGGGAGCTAGATTCGGTGCCGAAATCCTCCTGCCGACTCCATTCGCTCGTAGATCAAGTGTTCGGGTTCCTCATACCTATAGGTTGGTCTGGCCAATATGTGCCAGCATCACACCATTGAATTCGAGTCGGATCTTATTGACAGAGTTGGATGGCCCCTGTCCCAGTTTCCCGATAGCTCCTAAGTGTCGGTAGAACGTAAGCTTTGCAGTCGATCTCGACAGCCGGGCCCCAGAGACCTTCGAAGGAGGAAGCTGCGTGCGCCTTAATAGGGCGAAAGCCTGTTATAGTCGACGTTTAGATTCGGTGAACGGTTCTGTGCTGTACCGTTTCTCATGGGAAGCGCTCGATCTAGTAAACATTTGCGTTACCCAACAGCACGGGTTCGCGGGCGTGAACACGGGGCTTCAACCCACTTTCGTAATACAGGCGATTCTTCTTGACGACAACGATAAGAGCCCGTAGGTCGAGTGCGCCGAGTGTCGTTGGAATCGAATGCACTCGATGAAAGACCTCGGCCTTCGATTTCCTCCGAACGCGAACGGCGAATCGACGAACGCCTGCGTGGAGTAGCGGATGACACTGACTCGAGTGCGTGAAGGAGCGCGATTCTCCTGCGGATTATTTCAAAATAGCTTGTTGCGAGCAAAGAGGGGAACTTCCGAGAGAAGAGAGCTTTCGGTAAAACGGTTTTGACGCTGTTGCAGCATGAATTCGATCTACTGAATAGGTATTGTGATCGAACGGATTGTGGTCGCGCTCCAAGCTCATGCATACACGATCATCGTCATATACTCAACCGCTGACTCGGACGATATCTTGAGGGCTGTTCCAGGAGAAAGTTGGCGAATTTCGATACAGAACTGACAATGAGTCATTATGTCCACTCTTGCGGTCTTTGGAATGGTGCCATTACGGCTCCCCTGCTCGGGATTTCCGCGTGATTGAGCGGCCTGTTATTGGATCGCCCTCGCTCCAAAGTGAACTACCTCAGTTCAGTGTCGTCAGGATCGTTCGGGGGAAATGGGCCTGAGCGGCGACAATGCTGTCGATCTTGTCTGTTCAAGTATCGCCAGGGCTAGGCACAAAATGACAAGGACCAACGCGTCTCCAGGCGGTGTGATGCTACTTATGCTCATAGGCAACAGGTGCTCATGGACTTCTTCTGCTGAAACAGCTCTGTGTCTCCAGGAGACCTCATTTCCCGTTTAACTGGAATTCATGTTCCGTTATCTGTTCAACGGATAACGGAAATTTATTCCCGTCAAAGTGACGGAAAACGGACTTTTAGCTCATAGACCGTTGCAGGGTCTCGGAGCAACCGGCACAATTTGCAAGCGCGGGAAATATTCACTGGTCCGATGGTGGAAATTTGTTAGTTTACCGGGGACTCCGTAAACCAGCGGTTCCCAAAGTAGGGGGGCGTGGAAAAATTCCCGGGGGGGCGTGGCGTACTTTCCCCGTGCCAGCACTTCAGTACTACAGATGGGAAGCGAAATATAATTTCGAAATGGAGAGAAACCCTGGTCAAATCCTCCTCTATGCTCTACTTCCCGCCTGAAATTCGAGAGAAGTCTCGACAATCGATTTCGCCGGCGCGTTCTCCCAGGCTCATCTCTGTGTTGTTTTCGGGAAACTCCCTCCCGTGTTCATTGCAATGTCCTCCATCAGTTTCGAGCTTCCTGTTGACGCTCTTCCCTGAGGGTGAAGGGATCACCGATGTTCACAGGAAGCGAGGAAGGGCGTTGTTTACGATAATAGAAACAGACCCAAACCAAAGTCAAACTTCGTTGCGGCGCGGCGACTGGATATTGAAGTTCTGAAACATTTTTTGACAGCATAGAGAGGTGGCTGATAAAAAGACCAGCAGAAAACATGATTCCGATAAAGTTAGATTAATGCAAATACGCGATTTTTGTTGTGGTCATTCTCGCGGCGATTCTCAGGTGAGGAATAATCTTCTGGAGGGATTAGGTGGGGGGCATGCCCATTCCCCGGGCGGGCGAAGGGGGGCGCGGGACGAAAAAGTTTGGGAACCGCTGCCGTAAACTATCTTGGAAGGATTTGGTCGAAATCCTGTTGCCGGGAGGGTGCCCAGAGGGCATCAGCGTTGGGAAACTGATGAAGGAGCACCCATGATACCGCTGATTCACCGACATTCTCACAAGTTACAAGGAGCATCATTCCAAGCTTCCGAAATGCTTCGGAGTCGGTTGGCAGCAGCCGATCCGGGCCGGACTTTCTCCACTCAATTACTGCTCAAGCGCATCAGAGTTTCACAAGCCAGCTGTATCGGATGATTGCTAGCTTTTGAGAAAACGCCAAGAAATCGCTGATTCCCCACACCCCAGCCTCCGCCTGATTCAGGCGATTCCGTACGAGAAGCCTACAGAGCTCACTTCGAGCTTCGCACTGATTGTAAGAAACCTCCTTCAAGAGTTCCTCTTTGAAGCCTCTGCTTGACAGCAAGAAGTATTGGATACGAACTAACTGCCGAAGACACGAAAATAAGACGGCACACGAGAGAAATCTGTTTACCGCACTGGGCGATCAATCAGACCATCCATTGGACTCCATGCTTCGCGAGGGCAGTTCCTTTTGGAATGGGCTCCTGTGCCCCACCACGACGGAGTTCACACAGGGGTCGGGAATACACGGGAACAAACAGTGCTCCGAGTGGCCCGGGGTCATCGATGGCTTCGACATTCTCAAGTAGAGAAGGGGCCCGAGAAGCGGATCTGGCATGGAGCGCTAGTCGCGCCAGTGTCGCTAGCGCGTCTAGGCCAGTGATGCTCACGAGGATTCCATTGCTGGCTATATCTCGAGTCGGGAATATGCCATGGGCCGACAAGTTTCGCAAAATTTATTCATGCGGTGAATATCCGCTGTATTCCGGAACTGAATCCTTGGATATTTCCGATAAGAACGGAGATTTTCTACCCTGTGGAGACGACCAATATCCATGCAATATACTGCAGAGAACCGATGCCTGGAATCATGGGCCCGGCGCACAGTGGTTCAGGTCGGGAAAAAACTATTGCGGTGCGGCGCAGCACGCTCGGATGAGTTTTTCCAGATACGTCTTAGCCTAGGCTAACTCAAAGTATAGATTTTACTACTTGCATCGGGGGTCCCGGGATTTCTAGGGGCGAAAAAACCCCAAAAAAAACCCTATTTAGCGAGTTTTCACCGGAAAACTCAGAGCATGCTGCTGCAAAGCCGAACCGCATCCTATTATTCAGGTGCGTTTAGGCTCGGACCAACATGTAGTATCGGGGTTCTTACTTAAATAGAGGTTCCCTGCATTTCTAGAACCAAAAAACCCCATATCGCCCTCAATTCAAGAGTTTTCATGCGTAAGACCCTGGTTCCGGAACCTCCGATGCAAGTACCGAAACCGATGCTAAATGATAGTCAGAGCCGATACGCATCTAGGAAAATTGATACAGCTGCGCTACGCCACACCGCAATACATTTTTTCCCACTTTTGGCTTTTCTGAACCACTGTGCGGCGTCGCGGGCCGTGAGAAATGGGTATGAATGTGCAGTGTCGGGATGAGAAAGGGGAAAAATTGCTTCGTAACGGAGCAACGTGAAAACTTTGATTCCGGTTTGCAAACCGCCGGGGAGGGGACAGAGCGGAGTTCCGTGACCGATCCTCGCCTCGGCGATTGCAAAACTCGATACCGGTTGGCCCTGACAACCCTCGCAGAAGCTTGCAAAAACTTCAGCGCGAGACGCCAGCCGGGCTGCCAAGGCAGACTTGAGAGCAACTCTGACTATTATTCAGAAGATGTCGCTCAAGTTTCTTGAGACCACACCCAGCCGCTTCAGTCGAACGAGTGTGGGAAAACCCGCGACACACGAGGATTTCGGTTGTGAGTTCATCGATGAAGAGTGTTCTCATCGCAGCGTGAATGAGCATTGCTCCAGTTCAGTGAGCTCTGGTGTGTGCACGACCTGATCTCCAGGGCGTGCTCCAGGCTGTCAGTGCCCATGATCGTGCTTGTTTCCGAGCTTTCAATGCATCATTGTACGATCTCCGCCCATCAGGCGCCTCATCATCGCAACTCTAACTATTTTTTTGGCTCAAGGTACATGCATGCCTTTCGGAAAAGGCAGGGAGCCGCATCCCAAATGATGTTCTAGGCCGGTTTCAATCAGACCGAGGTGGCGACGGCATCCGTGATGGAAAAGCTTGAGAGCGGTCCGAGGAATCGCGGTTCCCTGAAACCAAATTCAGCGCTTCAGCAAGGGCTAGTCGCCCGAATCCCTTCTCCAGTTGATTCGACAGAGGCGCACGTATGAAAATGGTGCTGCATTCTCTCCACCCGTCATCCGTAGATGCTTCATCAGTCTCTTGTCCCCAAGATAAATGCGTCATGTCCTCCGAGTCTTCAGAGTTTTGTCGTGTGTGTAAAGATAAGGCGACCGGCATACATTACGGTGCTCCATGCTGTGATGCATGCAAACGATTCTTCCATCGTGCTTGCGACACCGGTGTCGGTCGCATGTACAGCTGCCGTTTCTCAAACTCCTGCGACATCACTCCCATCACACGAAATACCTGTCGTCGCTGTCGCCTGCGGAAGTGCTACAAGGTTGGAATGATGCTCCCTTGTGAGTTTCTTTCGTCTTCAGTCTTTCATCCCTCTCCCCTTCTGATACATTGTCTCAAGCCTTTATCTCATGGTTTTGGAAGTAATAATGACTAATGTTCATCCCGGCAGTTGTACAAAGTCAACTGTATCCTCGAATCATAGTATTGGAGCCAAAGCAAGAGAAACTGGAAGAGGAGGCGTACGCGGCCTTCTTCGCCAAGGAAAGCGTTATGCTTGTAAGTATCGCCCACTGCCCGGGCACGAAGATCCTTGTTTGAGTACCTAGAGCTAGAAGCTCATATAGGTCCCATCAACATAATTTACGACTTTTTTTTTAATGAGATCGGGAATTCTATCTTCTTCAGTTGGAGCGCGCCATCGAGCCGGGCCAGCCGATCAGATACGTCAGAACGTTGCAAGATGTTGTTGATGCTTTCGATGTGTTCCACTACCATTTCGTCAAATGGGCAGATCGAATCACGCTCCTCCGGAGCCTGGGGAAGCGCGACAAAGGGGCTCTGGTGAGAGCGAATACCTTGCAGCGTTTCGTTGTGGACATGCTCTACCGCTCCCGAGGAAGGACGGTCTTTGATCTCGGTACCGGTCTCATCTACACACCCGAGGCTCCTGGTGCTCCGATCGATGATTCGGTCACTGTTCTGTTTGCATCGATGCGTGAAACGCTGGATCAGGCCAGCAAGCTCGTAATGGACGAGCGAGAGTTTGGTTTCCTTCGGCTTTTGGGCTTCCTGAATTACCGTAAGTGCTCCCCCTCTTTTTGTGATAATTGGTCTGCATGAGTATCGCGACTGCCATCCCCACTTGAGCTATCAATCGGATAGTGGCCTGCCTCGACTGTTATCTGACCAAGTCCAACGATTCTCCCGTGTCTTAGGAGCGAAGGGCTTGAAGGATAAGGAGTCGGTGCAGATCCTCGGGAAACACTTCAGGAAAATGTTGGATTTCGAAGAATCCGACATTTATCCGAACACGGGCAGGGCCAAGCAGTTCTTCAGGATCCTGCGCTCCACTGGGAATTTCGCCGAGGAACTGCGCAAGGCTTGCTTGGAAAATGGTAGAACACGGCTAATCCAGACAATAGCCCGCACTTACTCGGAACAAATGTCGGACCGCGCGGGTTTGGGATAGTCTCCAGGCGGGTTTTTTTCAGCGATAATGATGCCGTGCCTTCTACATCCTGGCGTGTTTTCGCAAGCTCACCAAAGGCCTATCCGTCCAATCCCAAACTGACTGCTCCAATGGAGCTTTCCTCAAGCACAGAGTTGGTAACGGTAATGAGAATCTCGAACGTGCTCAAGGAACGCGCCTAACTGAAGAGGAGGCAAGGAGCTGACCGTCACTCCCCGAACTGGAATCTCAGCTGACGGCCCAGGGTTGCTGAATAACATCGTGCAATTGCTGTGTGTATATCTATGTCATTGTGTATATGTTGTTTGATGTTATGTGCACAATAAACCATGAAACTCCAAACAAGCTTGACAACAATCAGTCACCAAGATTCAGTCGACTGCTCTCGATGCTTTGTGCGACACTGCGCTCTCCCACCCACTGCACTCCAAAGAAAAGGACGTTGATCAGAATCGATCAAGATCAAACAGCATGACTTGTATGACGAGCAACGTATGACTCTCGACGGCGATCCGAGCCAGCTAGAGCTCTGATACGCTTTGTGGAGAAACGGTAGAGAACGAACATTTCGAATCCGCTCTTATTCGGAAAGCAAGTTGAAACACACGGCTCAGGGACGATCTGCTTCGAAGTTCGTATTACCGTTCCCAGCCTGAGATTTCGGAAGTTCCGTTCCGAATTCGCATATCCTCCTTACTTGAAAGCCGGCTTTCATCGGAGACCTGTTCGTGCAGTGTAAACAAACTCTCCCAATTAAGCTTTTTTCAGGCTCTTCCTCGAATCAAATCGGGATCTGACCTACCGAACTTGAGAGCGCGTTAGTGAAATTGCGCTTACTCCGCTCATTCCGCGGGTAGATCCTGTTTCTCAAGAGTTTCTTCACACCTTCTGCATCTCAAACTGTTGCTTCGAAGGTTTTCTTGGCTGTTGGCGAACGTGAGCTGTTGGTGTTTCGCATGACATTTCCGACTTCTTTTGGGAATAGCACACTGAGACATTTTTCATTTCATTCTCAACCTCATGGTCAACCTCCATGACTGACTCCCAAGTCCTTCTCTAGGTATCGATGTTATGCTCTAATATGCTCTATTATGCATCTGTTATGCGATTATTATGATCAAACTCAAAGTCAGGCCTTTCCGAGCGAAGGAGGGCGACTCGACATTTCACGGGGTGAAGGAGGTAAACTCGAAATCCACAACTTCAATCCTCAGATATCATCGTGAGCATTCATGTTGAGCACGTGAGCTGATGGGAGCACAGACTTCAGACAGACCCTGGCATTCCCGAGGCTGGGGATCAACGAGACTCCCACACGATCGCACGCAAGATCATCGGTCATGCGGTGGTCGGCCATCAACCATCAGGGGCCCACTGATGACCACAGACTCTATGGGATCCGCCGGATCTCAGAGCGACCACGAGAACCATGTCAAATCAAAATCTAACAGCGGGCGAAGATTCTCCAACACGCTGACGGCATCTTTTTGATCAAATTTATTCAACGACGAAATCGCTATTTCCATAGCAAAAAAATTGGAGCGATGAACTCCATCCCAATTTTCTTTCAAGCTGCTGTTTCAACTTATCTGTTGGGGGCGCTCCTTCTGTGGCAACGAGCGGGGTTACGCGGGCGCGGACCAGCCAGAGGGGGCCCATGGGGGATCCTGAATCTGATGGGAGTCTTCGGCATGGTCACGTGGTTCTTACTCTCCATGGGGGCTGTCGATCTCTTCGAAGTGCTCCGAGTAGGTGGTCAGGAAACACCATCGCGAGGATTGCCTCTAGACGAGCCACACAATAAGGTAGAGTATACTGCAAATACAAGCTTACCCTCCTCATCGGCCCCGCCGAAGATGACGGTTTTCTTCTTACAACCATATGCCGAATGCCGGTTTTGTGAATATGAGGGCTTCATGCCTCTGACATCCGGTGAGGGGGGGAGACGGCGGAGCTGGTGTTAACCGCCGACAAGCCTGCAACGTCGGGTGATGAGCAAAACGCGACGAAACCGACCGAGTCTCAAGACGCAGCGAAACAGGCAGGTGTTGAGGACGTAAAGAAGACCGCGCAGCTACCGCAGCCTGGCGCCCCAGAAGCTGGGGCCGAGCAATCTGGGAAAGCGCAGCCAGACGCGGGAAAACAAGCGGAACCCCAGACAGAACCTCAAAAAAAGAGGCAGACGATACATATGGACAGGCAACTTAAGGAGCTCAAACTCACATCGGACGAGATCGAGTGAGACATCTTATATTCGTTCGTCAACAGACCGTAGAAACGCTCCACAGTGAGATTCTAGTTCACGGATTCTGCGGCCAGACGCCCCTGCCCTTTTTGCAATGAAGGAGACTATGAAATGGAATGAAGACGCCCGACGTGCAATTCCGATGGGATATCATTGAAAGAAGCATTTTTCAGCAAGGAATCGCTCACTTTCATGCTTCGTCTCGTTCACGTACCTGGTTATTGTCTTGGCAATGAGACAGAGGAAAACGAGCCCTGCCTCGGAACCGATCGCGAGTAAGCGCTCAATTTCTTGATGACCTGGAAGCTGCCCCTCGCATGTTAAGAAATCGATTGCATTTCATCGGAGAACGATCCATCACCGAGCATTATATTTCCAGCTGGGTCGTGAATGGCTTGGTTTGCGAAGATTACATGCATTTCATCTTGAATGTGACAGTCAAAGATCGGCATGAAGACGCTGGGAAGACAGAGGAGGAATTGGTGCAAATGTGTATGTAGAGCCGCCCAATTATGAATTCATCAACGAACGTTTCGTCGTCTGACACGAGCTCATCGTCCATCAGGGAAGAGTGACGAGTTCGGCGATCTCAGGCAGGCTTTGACTCCGATCTGGCCACGACTCACAGATTCGGCACCGCAAAACCCGCAGGCTGTCTCCTACATGAAACATGCTGACATATTCCAGTTCACGTCAGTGATCTACCACAACCTCGGTGATAGTTCAATACCAACATCAACCTTTGACACACCTGTGATTCCCCACATCTTGAGTATCGTACCTGTATTTCAGGACGGATGTGAGAAGCTTTAAGGACTTCCTGACGAAGGTGGAAAGTCTCATGAAAAAGCTGAGTTTGAAAAGTGAGCGCATTTTTCAGCTTGTTAGACTCCTCAGCACTGCGGCGAAATTCCGCTCCTGCCACGACGATGGATTCCGGCTAGAATTCGCCTGCTGAATAGCTGTCTATTACTGTCATGTAAAAATTTTCCAGCGACGTTTGCTCGACTTGAACCGAGCGAATCGGAGCCGGTTAGCGTGAAAACATTCGACGAATTGCTGTCACGCTTCAGGAAGCCCAGGTTGCTGTGCCGAGACCCCGCAAAGGCTTCGCCTCACAAGATATTGAAGGAAATCGGAGTGTGCTTCAACAATGAATTTCGCTCGAAGAAATGTCCTCTGTGAGCTTCCATTTCTTGAGGAATGATGTCTCCCTCGCTAGCAAGCCATCACTTTGAGTAGTATTAGCAAAACCTTATCCGGCATTCGGGCTACCCAGGTTCCTTAAAATGCCGAAAAGGTGCCGGAAAGTACACCCAACGTTACGTTCAACTCTAACTGAGCGTCAGCGGGGCATTAATCGGAACGCAGTCAGCTTCATGGTGATTGGGAGCTAGATCGATAGGTCTCTCATGATTCCGAAATCCGAAAGCCGTGTATTTCCGTCACTCGATTCCACTTACTTGGGGTATTAATGGAATCCAAGAAAATGTGAACTGGACGGAAGGGTCATGTCCACTTCACCGGAGAGTCCCGTCAAAATAACTAACCTTGAACTTTCCAGCCGCAACACGTGCAAGGACAAGTTCATCTTCCTTCCGAAAGCTTGATTGGAGTCGTAAAGGATATTAAAATCTGCATTCATGCCGAATCATTCTCGGTGATTTGTTCATCTCACGATGCTATCGACTCCGCATAAGGACACGACTCCTGACGAAGATTTATCTGGTCCTGTAGAACCAACGTCGAAGGGAAGAGGATATCTAGAATTGATGCTCTCACAACTCGAGAAGACGAAGCGCCATGGGGTGTGGCTGGAACGCACCCATACAAGGGAGCTTCAAGCATGTGTCGTTGGAGGTATTCCCTCGTAATCATGAAAACGTACGAAGATATCCTACTAGCGTCTGACAGCCCATCCAATCGAATTTCTGACCTCTGAATCTTGTTGAATCGGTTCTCGATTCTGGAATTCTCGTGTGTCACCCACTAATTTAGAAAACCGGGCTCGAACATTCGACAACAAGGATATGGGTCCTTCGCCCCGACGGTTCGTCAGTGCCAGAATACAGAGTCTCCAGTGTTTGTGAGTCAAGTCCCATCGATCCACAATGCCAAAGTGCGGCTACTGCATGCGAAGCCCGGCGCTGTGAGATCCGCGGCACATCGTTGCTCCCGCCGGAGAGATAAATTTATCGGAGCTCCACAGCCTCATCGGAGATGTGAAATTCCGATAGAGCTCGCAACAGTGGAATGATTGCCGAGAATTATCCTGGCACCGTGGTGTTGTAAATATCCGAGGTTTGCACGTGATATTGATTCCGGGATTCTTCGCCATACAAAGCATACATCTTCACCCTCGGATTGGACGCATCAAACGAGCCGAGGCATAACTTAGAAAACCGAAGTCCCGGATCATATAGAGAAAACCGAAGACCTTGAATCCGATGAGTACGGTAAAGCCGGGTCCGGCAGCGACGGGTCGCAAAACCAAAGGCCTGGCGAGTCGCTTGGCTTCAGCGGTTCTTCAGATGGGGAAGGAGATTATCAACAATGAGGAGGAGGACGCCGCGTTCTCGGTCCGAAAAGCGGTTTGCGAAAACCTTGATGTCGTGGACGGGCCGCGGACGATTCTCCTCCAACGAGGAGAATATGATCGGCGGTACTCGGTCGTAAAGCTCGAGTTTCCCGAAAACCTTCCCGATAATCCGACGCCATATCGCGTCCGGTCCGCAAGTTTCCAGATCTGCCAAGGGCATTTCCAGTCTCCCCGGGTTTCCGTGCGAGTTTTCTTCTCCAGTCCTGCTCAACGATGATTTATTCCCGCTGGAACTGACCTACCCTACCGAAACAAACGTCACTATCTTCTAAACGGATGCGTGCAGGCAGTCGCCTTTCGCATTGGCGACCCTCAGGTTCGGTCTCAAAACTTATACCGCCCACAATATCAACTCAGTGTTCCCGTCCCCTTTGTAGCCGACGGAGCAATCCTTTCGTCGTCGCATGGTCTACTGTCCAGGGGCGTAACCAGACTGAGTGGCGCCCGGGGCGGATCCTGAAATTGGCGCTTCCCCCCCGACACGCCTTACCGACAAAAAAAAATGAAACAGGCTGCTGGTTATCGAGATTATATTATTATGTGCATATTTCTATTCAAAACACAGGCCTAATTCCCAGTGTGGAAGCTCACGAGCCTTGAGGGTTGCGAACTCGTGCATCGCGTCTTCGACATCAATACCTTCCGATAGTCATCCTCTATTCAACGGATTGCGAGTTTAGACAAACGAATCCGGCTCATACTTGACCGCAAGTACATTTCCTGAGCTCAAGCATCGAGAAACTCCTCTCACAACTAGCAGAGCTTATCGCTACCGTCGAAGATACGACGGCAAACGACGATGTTCCGAGACTGCAGTCCTATGTGAACACAATAGCCCTTGCGTACCTCCTTCGATGATGTCATTACGTTCTCGCGTTGCACAACTCCTGAGAAATACTTGAAGTCGCGCTTTTTCAAACTAGGAACTTCTTCCGATTGATATGCGGCGGAGCATGTTCAAGATCGCATCCGGCATTCTCATCAAGAAGCTGCGCCGACTTCGAAAACCCGGATCTCCAATCGAGATCCTTCTGCTGTTGGAATCCCAACGGGATATTCTGTGTGATTCTATCGATGCACATGAAAATCACCGCGTGATCTCTGCTTCGAATATCGGACGAGCAACCTCCGAGTCAGAGCAAATCCTCTCTTACGTCGCCTTCGACGACGGAGCGGGACTTCGATCTCGAGCCCTCGACAAATACCCTTGGCAAATTCCAGGCCAGTGGCAACCAATTCATCTCGACTCCCACTAAGCCATCCTCGCAAGCTCTGAATTCTCAAAGCGCTCGCGGGATTCCAATCCCTCTTGTGTGGGGGTAGGGCTGGGAGTCGTTGATCTCATGGAGAATTCCGGACCAGAAGCCCAAGTGGCAGTATTATCGGAGAAGTTTCCTCGCTCCTTATCATATTTGATCGCGGCACTCTCCTCGATCGTCGATAACAATACATATGCGAAGGTAGAGACATGTGGTTATGGGGGGAAACATGTGGGGACTTGCGCACCATGAACACTCCAGAGTCAAGGGCTGTCCTTTCTATAAAGATTTCCAACGCGTTGTTTTCTCTATTAGGATCATTCCTGGATTCAATGGATCGATACCCGAATCGTGTCGCCTCTGGCGGTGGCGGAAAACTGAATGGCTTGGGAAGCTGTCCAGCGGCAAGAAGGGCGGAATTCGGTGACCGATGCTATTCGCGCTCTCATCTTCGGAGTTGGTGACAGGAGAGCTCATTAGTAACTACGTTTGCTCCGCCTCTCGGCTTTTGCAGATAAGCCACTGACTCGGGGCACTCCGCTCCCACAGCGGCAACGCGATTAAGGCTGGTGGCAGTTATTTCCCAACGATCTATAACGGAGAATTTTGGACGAGATACAATATTATTCATCGTGATCACGATTCCTCTAATTTCGCATATTTGGTGATATATACTCTTAACAGCGCGGAAAAGTTGAACGCCTGGCGCCCGGGGCGGGCCGCCCTTGGCTTTCCTTAATGTCGAGGGCTTCGAGGCCATGTCAGGATTCCCCAGGTATATTTTAAAAGGCAGTTTCAGATCGCCGAACGCGGATTTATTTCGTGTGCAGATCATTATGGAGACGTTGGGATGAGGATGTTTGCCGCGCCACAAGAACGCCTGTCGGAGAAAGCGATTGTCATATCTCGGAGGAAGTCTCCTTCTGAAGCGTTGGCAAAACTCCGCTAGGACTGAGTCAGTTTCTGTCATGGTCATTGTGCCTGATGCCCCTCGCCATGTCAGACTCGACTCACCAGCTGCGGCATTCCTGCGCCTTGAAGCGTCCGCTGAAGCAAACACCGATCTCCGTCAGGACATGTTTCCGAACCCTATCATGGTATCTGCAGCTCACTCTCGGTTTCGCTCGATGAAATGCTTCTATGGCCTCCTCGATCGCGTCCACCGAGTAAGACTGTGAGTCGCTCGGTACTAAGCCTTTCCGACGAAGCCATTCTACGGAGAATAACGGGATCGGCGTTATTTTGGCTCGATAAGCCACAATACCGTGAACAACGCAGGATAACGGCCTAGAGACTCACCCGAAATGGGCACCTTGGACGCAAGTACGAGGGTTTTCTCGAAGTACTTGCTCATCGTACTCAGCTCAGGACTCGAATTGAGGAACGGCAGGTGACTTCGATGCATTAAGATTGGCATTCGAGTAGCAGGTCGCTGAGATGCAGCAAGCTGCAACTGTTATCATAACAACTTACTTCACCGCGAGAGAGTGCTGGTGCTTTCCGTACTCGTAGAGCCAGAAGTCCAGGTTGTCATTCATGGTTACGGATGTCCATCTTTTCGACATCGCAGTACTGAGATTCTTTGGAACCGTTGTGCGAACTGAGGGAAACTTCCAGAATCAGTTCTCGTCGCCTGAACAGTAATACCTTCTAAGCGTAGGACACGTTCTCTCTGTCGGATTTCTATTTGAGGAGGGATTCGAATCTTCGTCAGGCATGCCCTGAATTCAGGGCGAATCCGATGCCCGACCAACAGTTCGTCTCAATGGGTCAGAAATGATGATTTGAGGATCTGCTCACATTCTTGCTCGAGTTCATGACGAGCCACCCCAGAGCCTGAGTCCATCCTGTCGTTGTTCCACAGGCCATGGATGGTGAATCTGGAATCGTGGAATTCTTGTTTATCAGGATGTTGACTCTCGTCAGAGCTTCAGTGCAGGGAACCCGCAAAGCTCAGTAGACTCAAAGGATTGTTTACGTCATGGACTTAATCGAGATTCATAATTTCGACGATGTATCCGTTCAAGTTCAGCAGCCGGTGAGGAGTTCGCCTCAAAAGTGAACGTTTCCCGAAGTATTTCAGTCAGCGCAGCAGTATTGACGCGCTCCATCGATCCCGGTCCGCGTATGTGAAGAAGTGGACTCACTCTAGGTTCGGTAGGTTCTTGCAGCCTCTGCGACCCGTCCTCACTCTGCCATAGCAATATCCGGGATAATACGTCATGGACAGAATCATCGTGGGTCCTTTGCTGTGGAATCGATACAAGCATGGATAGTCGAGAAATAGTAATGATGTGCAATTGAACCATGATGTGATTGTAGCTCGCCCATTCCGAAGGATCTCATGGCATGGGAAGGAATCAATAAGTCATCGGAATGGATGGAGTTGCTGTCAGGAATCACCTGGATGACGGAAGTGACCGAAAGCTCCGAAAAATGTGCGGATGAGGGGAAAGTACTGTGAATTCCGAAGTGTCAACCCCACAAGACTCACCTGGTTGCCGAAGACGTCGACATCAGAACGACCTGGGCGGCCACGAACATCAGCGTGCGTCCGGCGAGGGTTCGCAACGCGCGCCGCGTCCCGCGCCCGCGCAGCGTGGGGCCATCATATATAAGTAGCGCGACATATACGGCCCATAGCAGGCCGCTCAGACTTTCGAGAAGCCCTATCATTTCGGATAACTAGGGCACAGCACCCCCTGAAACTTGAAGTTTTGCCCTAGTTCGGAAACCTCCGCTCTGGATCCGCGCGGGAGTGCTCTGTGGTCCTGATTTCTTAAATTGCCCACAGCCCAAATTGTCTAGAGGGGCAGAATAATGGGGCTATCTCAAGAATTCGTCGTCCTTGCTTGAGAATCGGAGAAATCAATTTGAGACCTATCCCCCAAAGCCCAGCTATTCGGACCGCACAGCTGCTCGATGACAAATCCATTCGATCCAACCCGATCGATTCACCAATCTCGACTCGGCGTACCTTCAACTTGGTTGAGGGTCCTCTACACATGACGGCAATATAAAATGTTGCTTTCAGTGCTCCGACACCAGCTTTCCGCAGGATTTATTCAAAGTGAAGAACGATATTTTTCTATTCACAAGCTTCTCTGCGAACTACTTACCTTACTGTTTTGATCACGGAATATGGCTATTTGCGGACGGATTCAACAGCATACTTCTTCTGCGCTCAATCCGAGTCGACTCGTCGAATCTCGTTTCCAGCTGATTCGAAACCATAACCCAAAACTAGGTAAACAAAACAAGACACTCATTTATTGAGGACAGATCGCTCAATGTTGGAGCGCTATTGAGATTCCTACATACACCTCTGATAGACGACCTGCAGAGACCGGACATACGAGATCCACCACCTGATGTTTCGCGAAGTTCCCCAAGGTATCACGGCGGCGGTGACGCGACCACCGTGAGACGTTAGGATCTGGCGGAAAATTGAAGAGGAAGCAGGTAGTGTCTGAGAACACGAAGCTCATTTGAAGGTACGGAGGATGTTTCTCGCAAAGCTGAGCCAAGAAGAACAGGAATATGAGCAGACATGAGTCACTTATTGTCAAAAAATCAAGCTCCGTTTTTTCCGCCTCCTTCGACTTGTGAGATGCGTTCTGAGATGGAAATCGCGAAGGTGACCACCGACACGAGAATTGCGTGTCGATATATCCACCAAGCATCGACGATAGCGACGCCGAGGTCCCGGTACGAGTCGGCGGAGCTTTGAGCACCGATAAATTCAGGATGGTGATGAATGCATGTTGCGCGTCATTCTGATTGTGTTGAATATTTCATTGCAATTTCAAGAATTATCCAATGCTGCGAATTCTGATCAAGTTATCTGCTGAATGAAAGAGATTCCATGGCGACATAGCGTCTTCGATTTGATGCCATTTCATTCGGCAAGATATTCAACATGATCTGCAATTAAATACTCCGTCATCTCCGCGAAACCGGAGAGTTCAGATACCAATATTCCTGAACCGTTCAAAAACGGTCTGATCACGGTCTGACCCACGAGATGACGATGTTGTTCTGATCATACCATGAGTCAGTATCGTAGCGTGTTTAGCGGCCACTGTAAGGATGATAATCAGGGCACCGGCCCCGAAAACGATACAGACCCATCCCTTGCAGCCTGATGAGGGACCATCGCTCGGTCCCGTCAGGGGCTCTGTCGATTCGGATTTGATCGTTGGTATACGATGGAGTTTCAAGTCGGAAGATCCATCAGGAGAGCCCGGGAACCTCCTGAATCCGAGGATTTGGCAGTGGCGTATCGTGCCTGAGTGCCGCCCGGGGCGGACTTCGGAAAATTCGGCAAATCCGGAGAATGCCGCCCCCTGGAAGCGCCTCCGACGCGGAGCGACAACCAAAAAAACGACCCGCTATGAGGCATGAATCAGCAAAATGCCGCCCCCTCGAGAGTGCCGCCCGGGGCGGACCGCAGCTAGCGCAGGATCGCGGCCAGCTGATGCCGTTGAATCCCGAACCGAGGATTCGGCCTTGTTATTTCAAACATACAGCTTGAGCTCAGGTAAAACTGGGGAGGGACACCGCGCGAGAATAGAAAACCCGAAAAACAATGAGTGTGGGGGTGGCAAGCGAGTAGGTTTATGGATCTGTTCAGACGCGACTCCTAGGGGTCGGCGTGGTCAGGTACTGTAGAGTTCTCTTCTTAAGATCACCTAGATCGCACGGGGTATTCGTCTTTAGTTCATTGAGGTCGGACAAATCCGACTTCACTACAGTCGACCACGCTTATAAGAGACTGTTCGGGAAATCGGAAAAAGTCTCTTATACGCGGTTATTCTCTTATAACCGAGGTGAACAGATCTCTAAGGCCATGGCCTACCGAACTCCGGCACTCGAAATTCCCGCGCCACAGGCCCTAGGAGCCTCTCTCAGGTGTTCCATAACCCCAACCCCCTTGATACCGCCCTCCCCCCGGCTCCATCCTTGCAGGACAGATAAGTTTCCAAATGGTAAGCTCCTGAGTTTGGCCCCTGTGAGCTCATGAAACCGTCCGTAGATGTCGGTCCATTATAAGCGTGGTTTCTGGCGCGGGCATGCCTGGGGACGGGAATTGGTGAAGTGTCCCTTATAACCGAGTTTCTCTTATATACGAGTCCCTTATAAGCGGTTTTTATTGACATGAAGATCTATGAGAGCCAGAATGGGGAAATCGGGGAGGTCTCTTATGTGCGGTTTTCTCTTATAAGCGTGTCTCTTATAAGCGTGGTCGACTGTAATCATTCACTCCGACACGGTCGCCTCGGCGTCAACTGTCCTTCCTGAAAGCATGTGAGCTCCATCTATCGACCTCATCGTTTCTTCCGCTTTCCAATACTTCGGCTAGTCGCTTTGTTGCGTTAAACATATTCTGACTGACTTTGCCGCTCAAGCCTGAGCGAGTAGCAAGGTTATCAACGGTTTACTAAAAATCATTGCGTCTGGAGATCACAATGGCCAGTGTTTCAGGATAGACTCCACATCGATCGCAATGTGTGCTCGGGCAGCTACACGGAAACGTAATGGATTCCGGTTGGGGGAGCTCTTGCTTTGCAAGGGCTAGTAGTGATGATCATCTACATTCTGACGCAGGTTCTTGACTGTTCGTGAGCTTGGTGAAACTTCCGATCCCTCTCTTGGGGAGCAATGTCTCGTGCTGCTTCCTATTTGACACCGGCATCTCACCCATGTGGTTGATGAGCACATTCTGAAACGGTATTCGCTCTGGCACGATCGGATGACACATTCCTCCCTTTCCATCCGAAAAGCTCCTGTTGGAGATGCATTCGAGGCATGCTTGCAAATGAAATTATGCGTTGTCTCTCATTACCATGAACTAATATGATCTTCTCATTGCTTCGAGCGTCTTCCGCGATCCGAGGCGTCCCATTCTGTCGCGACACATTACTGGGGTGCATAATTCCGATGATGTTTCACCAGATCCGCGAACGCAGAAAATTTGTTTACAAAAATCGTGAATGCATTCGAATCTATCCGTGATTCATCGTCTTCCTACTCGTCAAACGGTGTTTCTAGAATACAACGGTTCGGCGTTTCGAAAGGCGACATGGTGGCGCCTGACCTATATTTCACAGAGAAATCGAGCTCTACGATTCGGTCCCACCAACCACTCAACCGTGTCGGTCCTGATTGGGATTGCGTTGGGAATCTCAAACCATGCAGATAATGTCGTAAACCGTCGAAGTTCAACACAACGGCTGGTTGATCGAGCTTCGTCGAGTGATGATTACGTTCTGTCTCCGATCGCCTCCGACTGATCGCATAGACTAATCGCAATTTTCCGTCGTCGTTCTGGAACAACATACATGCTATCCAGGTTATAGCAGCGTCCGTCTGCAACTTGGTTTTCTTGCTCGGATCAAACCTGTCCAGAATCGATGCTTCTTTCAGCATTCGCTTCAGTTTTCCGAACGCGATCACACACGCTAATGACCAGTCGAACTCCGAATTTTTTCTTAACAAGAGCGTCAGTGCGTTCGTTACTGTTGCGAACCGCCGTTCGAGTCTCCTCACGAAGCCTGGTAATCCAAGAAATCGTCCAGCTCCGTGAACGTGTTTTGGTCTTGCGAAATCTCGGACTGCTTCCCACTTCTTCTTTGTCGGTCTCATTCCATCTCTAGAAACTTTGAGCCCGAGGATCTGCACCGATCTCATAAAGAATCGGCATGTACTCCGTCTGACTGTCAGCCCTACTTGTTGTTTCAACGCTTTAAGCACGTCTCTTAGCCGTTCTAAGTTCTTTATGGGATCATCTGCAGCCATTATTACGTTGTCTAGACTTGTACGAATACGTATTCACGATAGTCCCGGCGTTCGTCATTTGCTTCGAAATCTCTCGTAACGCCTCCCGTTCTGTTAGTGGGAGTCTGAAGGGTGCACTCCTGATCGGCCGGCTTCGCGGGATTTCCTGTATCCCGAATTCCTCGTCCACCGCTCGACCTAACTCTTTCGTTGTCGTCGCAATCACGCTTCTATGCTCATCAAGGAGTTCACGTCACGCGGTTTTCCATTCGGCTCCTATTTCATCGTTCACTCGGAGATCTCTCATTTGAATCTAGCTCCCCGATTCTTCCTGAACTCGAAGCGACTTGATGTTTTCTCGAGTCAAGCTGGAATATTCTTCGTTCCCGGCTCCGAATAAGGGTACCGAAGCTGCGAGCGTTCCCGGTTTCACGCTGACGTTTCGATCGCCCAGATTCGCGACAGGAATCAAAACTTCTTTGCTCTGGATCTCATGGATTGCTTCCGAGTCGTCTCTGTTTTCGGAACGTATCCACTTACCGCTTCAAGCGCTCGGCTGCGTCCGCACGAGACACACCGCTCTAGGTTGAATCTCTACTTTTATCGTAGCTGCTAGCCCGACTCGACGGTCTTTTTTCGGCAATGAGCCTTTCATGTCGGAAAACTCTTCTCAGGCCAAGATTTCACGCTGTGCTTCTAAAAACCCAGTGACGATTCTGCGATCCATGACGTCTTTTCCTCACAAAATTCCCTTCCCGCTCGCCAACACTTCCAATAAGACCTATGCCATTAATGAGCAATTGCACGCTCGCTTGACCTATCGGTGAGTATGCATCGTCAATTCCTCGAGTGCTGTTCACCTCACTGGGGACCATCTCGAGCTCAAACGCTCTTGCAGTCTACCCTGAGATCACGCCGACTCAGGCCAATTTTTCCTTGCTCCGCCGTCAGATGTTCGATCATCCCGACCGGTGTACACTGAGTATCGTTCGGTAGTATGGGGCCTTCGGAGAGGAACTCTCGAACACCTACTTACACGGGGCAGGATGCGAACAAACGCAAAACCGCAAAGGAGGAGTAAACCCAGCGGATATATTGTGCTCTTTCCGGAAGCTGCCGGTTTCGGGTAGTTTCGGGCAAGTTAACCCTCTCACAAAGAAGTGACAAACCTCAATATGCTTCGTCCTTCATTGCGTATCTTGCGTGACTCGGGTGGTCAAGGAGAACCCAAACCTCATCATTCCCGTATTCCGACACTAGTACGTCCTCCATCGCTCGAATTAATTATTCTATCCGTAAGCGGACGTTGTCGCTTCATCTTAAGAGCCTCGGTCATCAATCATCAGTCGGGCTCGGCTGGATTGACTGGATTATTCTCACATTGATGTGGTCGAGTCTTCGCGCAGCCTCCTCGCAAGATTCTTTCCAGATCTTGACTCTCTGAGGAGCGTCCACTCGACGACCTTCAATCTCAGGGCGCTGACATTCTTTCGGCGCTAAGGTGAGAACCCCTTTTGTAGAGCGGATTCCTGCGTTCCTTCCCTAGTGCTCTTTGTGGGTCTCATCGGGGCTTGCGATACAACAGAAGTTGCAGTAGAAGTTGTCAGCCTCAGTTTGGATCCTTCGTGGCATGGTCGTTCTTGCTTGAAGCTGACCACAACCTTACATAATAATGGAATTAAGACGCGGTGGCCGTTCTTTTTTTTTTTGACGTAGCCACCGATCCTTCCATGAGCCCCCGAAGCTCCCCTCGCGCCCGTTTTTAGATATATATAGGTGGCAGGCACTGCCTAGGAGACGTAGATGGGTGATGTTACCAACAGTCCGGTACCATGCCGTTTCTAAATGTTTTACCTGATATGTGCCTTTTGTGGCGTCAGCTTCAAAATCGCTGAATAGAAGCGTCACGGAAACCCTGAGGAAATCATAGTCGCCAATACTGACACAGGTGTTTCGACACACCGTGCCTGCTGCTCCGTAAGATGATCGGATCATGATGAGTGAAGCTCTACTGTCTATTACCATGTACCTATCACTCTGTAACGAGCCGTATAACAGGAAGGGTACGAAGCATCCCTCGAGCCTGCCAGGATCGCGGCGTCTGCGGGTATGCTGAGAGTTGTTCCATCGTTATCAGGGGAAGGCCCCGCCGATGATTCCGGAAACCGTCAATCGTTCTAGTTCTAGAATTCTCCCTTCGGATGACGAGACGTTCCACGAGTTTAAACTTAGATAGATTGCAGGACCTCGACGAGGGATATCATTGGAGCGCGGATGTTCATGCATGATGCATAAAATGCATGGAAATGCATAATTTTGATGCTGCGGGTCGGAAATGCATGAACCGATCTTTGGTGCATAAATTCGCATATTTCGAGGATTCTGAGTAGTTCTCTCTCAACTTTCGGAATGGGCGTTCTGCACACAGTCCAAATCGGTGAGGGTTCGCACGCTTATGTGCTGCTCTGAGCCAGTTGTCACACAAAGGTAACCGTGGTCTCACTCACAATCAGACACCACTGATTTGAGCATCGTTGGGTGCGGTGAAACCTCGAGAACTGTCTGTTCCCGTATATCTGGTTGAATTCATGGGAATGGCACCAAGGACTCAGTCGGAAGCGTTGGCACAGAAATCTGACCCAGCCCCGTCATATTAAAGAACGGTCAGAGACCGTAGACTTCCTGACGTAAGGTACGTCGCGGAATGTATTCAAAAATCGTTGGGCCCGGCTTAAGGCGTTTAGCACGTTTGTGGTCGCTGGTTAATGCAATGGTATGGATCCGTGTCGGATGCAAACGGCGAGTCAGAGCTCGGAATGTTGTATGTCTCCGGGTTGCTGGTGAAAAGAATACATGCCTTCGTCGTGGGTCATAATGCCTCTTCCTCTGGGTGGCACTCAATGCCACTTCTGTTGTTTGTCCACCCATACTAAATGGAGAGAAGTCAGAAATACGAGAAAAATCGCAAGAAAGGATGATTAAAAAGGTGACAGATAACGATGAGGGATGCATTGCATTGGGTTGGGCGTCTGGAACTATTTCAAAACGCGGGATTTTGTCTTTCATAGAAGGGAACGGGGCGCGTTCGCTCCGAATTACTATAGGAGGAATGAGAAATCGAATGTTTGACGAAACACAGTTGGAAAGCTGGGGTCAGTTTGGGTCAGAAGCACAAATCTTAGCATTCCACTTGACTTCCGGTAAGAATCAATGGCTAGCGCCCGGTAAGACGTACCTTCCGTCAAAATGTAGTCCGCCTGAGCTCGCATCCTTTGTATACGAGCCGATCGTGGGAAGCAGTTTCTCGATGCTGGAAAACATCCTCAACGATCGACGTCGAAGCTTCACGTTCGAGAATTTGAGGAAGATAATCGTCTCTCGTTCACGCGCATTCGCAATCAGTAAATTCCCTGCATCGATGGCGACTGGTCTTCGGAATGGTCGGGCAGAAACATTGCAACTCATGAGCTCTACCTCGAGTCTTGGCAGAGTCAGACTTTGGAAGAGACTCCAAGAAAGATATATGATGAACGTGACCAACAGTATATGATAAGATAAAGTGCATACCGTATTTCTTCTAATAGACGGGCATGCCCGTCTATTAGAAGAACTCTCTCGTGGGATGCCCTTCTATTAGAAGGTGCCCGTCTATTTTTTCGATCACCATCACTTGCCTTCGAGGATCGCCGCGATTACAAACGTACCCGCAACTCGAACCGACGCGGTAGGAGCTCAAACTAGGGAGGAGGAGGGAGACTGTTTTCAGACGCATTGTATTACTGCTTAGCTTCATTATCGTATGGTTCAAGAGCGATTTAGGACCTCTGAAAGGTCTATGATTGAGTCGTTTGATGAGTCGTGCGCACTCTCTCCATCCTCAACGTCGAGAACGGAGCTACCTTCACAAAGTCGCGCTCCCGGCAGGAGTTGCTCACCGGACGGAATTGGTCCGTCGGTTCGAAAACATAAGATTTCGTGGTCTTCTGAACCATCAAGAGCCTGTGGGTGCCCGTCTATTAGAAGGTGCTCTTCTATTTTTTAAACCCACGTGTGGGGTGCCCGTCTATTAGAAGAAATACGGTATATCGTGCATATCTCGGTTGTTTCCTTTGCATATTTGCATGCATATTTTCACGTTTTAGATGCATGAACATCCGCGCTTTAGTGGTGGTGCGGGGGAGTCAAGGAACATCCTTCAAGCCGATGAGAAGGTAACGTTAAGAACTTGTCCAACTTCTCGGAGCTTGGAATCGGAAAACCGTAGCTGACACTTCGTAGCTATTTATGGCCTTCCCGGCTGATATTTCGTTACATCAACTCCACTCTGGGATCGAAGAATCAAGCGTCCATGTCGGATACGAGAATCAAGTATCTGGAAGGAGTTTTATAAGCCGGTCGGGAACATATGTAATTGATGATGCTCAGTCAGACGGACGGTTCTAAATGATGATACGAGAGGGACGATGATTGTTTGACAGGGTATTTCCGAATCTTGTTGAATCCGAGATTCGTGCCGATAGATACCGGAAGTAGCATTCAAGTGTCTTGAGTCAGGTAGAGGGTGAGCAGTTCACAGGGAACAGCCGGAAGCAGGAGGCGGAAGGATTTGAATCTAGAGCACAAGATGTATCACGCCAGGGGGCGCGGCGTCCGAGCGGAGCATCACGTGAGCTTAGGAAAGGTTCGATCGAACGGTTCCGGAAGAGCTCGAGGAAGGTCGAATCGAAGATGGAATTTCCTCAGAAGTGCGCAGGTTGCGGTGACCCCGGGCATCAGATTGGCGCGAGCCGTTGCAAAGCGAGAGGAGCGATCTGTTGCCGGTGCAATGGCTTCGGGCATCTCAAGAGATCGTGTCCGCTGAATCAACGACGAGCAACGGGCTACAACGCGGCACCGATGGCGAGGCTGGATGGAACCCAACAATCAAACAATGGAGGTATTCGACAGAGGCTCGTGGAGCAACTGAGATGCCCCGTCTGCCTCGACATGGCTTGCCCGCCAATCACTCAGTGCTCGAACAGTCATCTCGTTTGCTCCAGATGTCGACCGCTGGTCACCAAGTGCCCCACTTGCAGTATCGTCCTGAGTGAGAATAGTGCACGTTGTTTAGCATTGGAAAAGCTGGCTGAGGGAGAGCGGTTTCCATGTGGGAACGACGATATAGGCTGCCAGCAACTTGTTCGTCTGAAGGAAAAGAGGGAACACCAGCGTCTGTGCAAATGGCGGGAGAGCGTTTGTCCTTTCCGAAAAGGAAGTTGCAACTGGGTCGGACGACATAGCGAACTAGGAGCTCATCTGGGAGAGTGGCATGGTTATGTGGAGATCGAATGCGACGCAGACATTCTTCTCGAGAGTTCTGCGCTCCAAACAGCAGGCTGGAACTCCAAATGGATCTGGAAGCAGCATGGTGAGTGGATACTCCTGCGAGTGAGGACCACGCCAGCATCAGGCGACGAGTTTCGAGTGATCGCAACGACAGCGATTGTGGAAGGCGGGGACTTGCAAGGGAAATGCATGGGAAAGGTCACGATTGGAAATCGCGAATGCACACAGAGCTTTCAAGCTCCGCTGATGAAGGCAGCTTCGGATTTCGACAACGGCGTCCTCGAAGGTCACGGCTTATCCTTGGAAGCGAGTTCAGTGCGGAGCATGATGCGAGGCGGTAACATCAGAATGTCGGCTCGGTTCGAATTTGAGAAACAACCTGGAGATCCCTAATAAAGTCATGTGTGCTTGGCCAAGAGGACGAGTTTTCAATGTCAAAGTGTCGATTCTTAGAGCTGGTGTGGTGTACAGGTTAGTCGGTCTAGAAAGTTCCTCAGGATTAGACGAGGGTGTCAATGGAACCGTTCAGGGAGGATAAACGCTAGAAAAAAAGACGGACCAGTATCTAAGGGTGGCTCAGCGACGGCGCCTTCCATTATCAATTTACTTCAGTCAGCTGCTTGGTTTGCGAAGAATACATGCATTTCATCTCGAATGTGACAGTCTAAGATCGGCATGAGGACGCCGGGGAGCCGGAGGAGGAATTGGTGCAATTATGTTTGTAGAGCCACCCAATTATGAATTCGTCAATGAACGTTTCGATGTCTTACACGAGCTCATCGTCCATCAGGGAACAGTGATGGGTTCGGCGATCTTAGGCGGGCTCTGACCCCGCTCTGGCCACGACTCACGGATTCGGCACCGCAGAACCCGCAGGCTCTCTCCAACATGAAACATGCTGACATATTCCAGTTCACGTCAGTGATCTACCACAACCTCGGTGATAGTTCATTACAGACATCAACCTTCGACACATCTGTGATCCCCCACATCTTGAGTATCGTATCCGTTTTTCAGGACGGACTTGAGAAGCTTTAAGGACTTCCTGACGAAGGTGGAAAGTCTCATGAAAAAGCTGAGTTTGACAAGTTAGCGCATTTTTCAGCGTGTTAGACTCACTGCGGGGAAATTCCGCTCCTGTAACGACGAAGGATTCCGGCTAGAATTCGCCTGCTGAATAGCTGTCTGTCACTGTCATGTGAAATTTTCCAGCGACGCTTCTTCGGCTTGAACCGAGCGAATCTCAGCCGGTTACCGTGAAAACATTCGACGAGTTGCGGTCACGCTTCAGGAAGCCCAGGTTGCTGTGCCGAGACCCCACAAGGGCTTCGCCTCACAAGATATTGAAGGAAATCGGACTGTGCTTCAACAATGAATTCCGCTCGAGGAAATGTCCTTTTTGAGCTTCCATCTCGTGAGGAATCATGTCTTCCTCGCGAGCTATCAATCACTTTGAGGAGAATCAGCAAAACCTCATCCGGCATTCGGATTACCTAGGTTCCTTGAAATGCCGAAGAAGTTCCGAAAAGTACACCCAACGTTATGTTCAACTCATAGTGAGCGTCAACCGCGCAACAATTGTGACGCGGTCGGCTTCATGGTGATGTGGAGCTAGACCGATAGGTCTCTCATGATTCCGAAATTCAGAAGCCGTGTATTTCCGTAACTCGATTCTACTTACGCGAATATGATTGTGGGGTTCAAATGGAATCCAAAAAAATTTGAACTGGAGGCGAGGGCGATGTCCAGTTCACCAAAGATTCCCGTAATATCTCTATCGATAATTAAGAGAGCCGAAGTCCCGGGTCATTTAGAGAAAACCGATGACCCTGAGTGCGATGAGTTCGGTAAGGCCTGATCCGGCAACGACGGTTCGCAAAGCCGGAGGCACGGCTAGTCGTTTGGCTCCAGCGGTGGCTTCAGGGAACCAGGAGCATTTTCGCCCTATCTTGGGGGGTCAACAGACGATGATGATGAGCTCCAACATGGAGCTCATCATGCCATGGGCCAGGGAAAAATCTTGAGAGGACCATGGCCCCCTGGCGCCCCCTCTTCGGTACGCTACTGCTCTTCAGTCCTACTCAACGATGATTTATTTCTGCTGGAGCCGACCTACCCTTCCGAAGCAGTCTCCGAAGTCCCAGCTCCTGGCACGGACAACTACATGTACGCAGTCGCCTTTCGCATTGGCGACCCTCAGGTTCGGTCTCCAAATTTCTGCCGCCCACAATATCAACTCAGTGTACCTGTTCCCTCCGAACCTCGGCCATTCCGAAGCCGACGAAGCAGCGCTTCTGTTGTCGCTTGGTCTGCTATCATTTAACTTGCGGCTCAACCGAATGAGCTGCCATGGATCACTTGTACTCGAGCAGAAAATTTTTCAGTGTCCGTCATCTCTCAACTCAGTACAGGAATATAATCGATTTCGTCCAAAATAGATGGGGTGCAGGAGACTGAGAGGAATCATTAACCTCGAGCCAACTTCAAAGGCGCCGAAAGCATGTGAACGAACTTAGCTTCGACAATCATGGGAAAGACATCGGAAGGGCGGCATGGACTCTTGGCTTTTCTTAATGTCGAGGGCTTCGAGGCCATGTCAGGATTCCCCAGGTATTTCTTAAAAGGCAGTTTCTCTCGCCGAGCGCGGATTTATTCCATTATTCCGGAGGATTTGCCGGAGGATTCGCCGGAGGATCTGCCGGAGGATTTGCCGGAGGATTTGCCTGAGGATTTGCCTGAGGATTTTCCGGAGGATTTTCCGGAGGATTTGCCGGAGGATTTTCCGGAGGATTTGCCGGAGGATTTGCCGGAGGATTTGCCGGAGGATTTGCCTGAGGATTTTCCGGAGGATTTGCCGGAGGATTTTCCGGAGGATTTGCCGGAAGATTTGCCGGAGGATTTGCCCGAGGATTTGCCCGAGGATTTGCCGGACGATGTGGAGACGGTGGGATGAGGATGTGTGTCGCGGTACAGGCACGCCTGTCGGAGAGAGAGATTGTCATATTTCGGAGAAAGTCTCCTTCTCAAGCGATGGATTCACGAAGGCAGAACTCCGCTAGGATTGGGTCAGTTTCTGTCATGGTCAATGTGTCTTATGCCTCTCGACAAGTCAGACTCGACTCACCCGCTGCGGCAATCCTGCGGCTTGAAGAGTGCGCTGAAGCAAACACCGATCTCCCGCAGGGCATGTCTATTTCCTTGAATCGATCTGCAGCTTATTGTCGGTTTCGCTCCGTGACCGCGTTCTATCGCATTCTCGATCACGGCCACCGAGTAATAGCGAGCGTAGCTCGTCACCACGCCTTCCCGACGGAGCCAATCTACGGAGAATGTCGGAATCGGCGAAATTTTGGTTGGATAAGCCACAATACCGTGAACAACACAGGAGAACGGCCGAGATACTTACGCATCAAGTGCACTTTGCGCCCAAGCTCGAGAGTTTTCCTGAAGTACTTGCTCATTGTGCTCAGCTCGGGACTCGAATTGAGAAAAGGCAGGTGACTTCAATGCATTATGATGGACATTCGAAGAGCAGGTCGCTGAGATGCAGCAAGCTGCGACTGCTATCGTAACAACTTACTTCACCGCGAGAGATGGCTGGTGCTTCCCGTACTCGTGGAGCCAGAAGCCCAGGTTTTCTCTCGCTGCCAAGACGGATATCCATCTTCTGGACATCTCATCACTCACATTTCTTGGAACGGATTCGCGAACTAAGGGAAACTTCCAGAATCAGTTCTCGTCGCCTGAACAGTGATACCCTCTAAGCGTAGGACATGTTCTCTGTCGGACTTCTATTCGAGAAGGGATTCAAATCTTTGTCAGGCCTGCCCTGTATTCAGGGCGAATCCGATGCCCGACCAACAATTTGTCTCAATGGGTCTGGGAAGCTCCCGTCAGAAAGGTGGTCAACGGTGCGGGTCTGCTTACATTCTCGCGCGAGTTCATCGTTATCGACCTGCCGGTTTGCATCAACCACGTCGTCGTTCCAAAGACCGTGTATGGTGAATCTGGAATCGTGGAATTTTTGTTTATCGGGATGTTGACTCTCGTCAGAGCTTCAGTTCAGGGAGCTCGTGGAGCTCAGTGGACTCAAAGGATTGTTCAACTCATAGACTTAATCAAGATCCATAATTTCGACGATGCATCCGTCCAAGTTCAGCAGCCGATGAGGAGTTCGCCTCAATAAGTGAACGTTTTCCGAAGTAATTCGGTCAGGGCGGCGGTATGGACGCGCTTCATGGATCTCAGTCCGCGTCTGTGAAGAGAGTGGACTTACTCTAGGCCCGGTAGGTCCTTGCAGCCATTGCGATCTTCCCTCACTATGTTATAGCAATATCCGGGATAATACATCATGGATAGTTTCATCGCGGGTACTGGGCTGTGGGATCGAGACGAGCATGTATAGCCGAGAAATACCAATGATGTGCAATTGAATCATTATGAAATTGTAGTTCTCCCATTCCGAACGATCTCATGGCATGGGAAGGAATCAATAAGTCGTCGGCATGGATGGAGTTGCTCTGTCAGGAATAGCCTGGATGACGGAAGAGACCGAAAGCTCCGAAAAATGTGAGGATGAGGGGAAAGTACTGTGAATTCCGAAGTGTTAAGTCCACACGACTCACATGTGCTCCGACATGAGAACGCATAGAGCGGCGAGGAGCGCCAGCACGCGTCCGGTTGGTCCTCGAATAGCGCGCCGAGTGGGGCCATGTCGTAGAACTAGCGCGGTAGGAACGGCCCATAGCAGGTTGCCCAGACCATCGAAAAACCGCATCATGTTGTATAACTATTTCACAGCACTCCTTGAAACTTGAAGTTTTGCCCTAGTTCGGAGCCCTCCGTTCTGGATCCGCGCGGTAGTGCTCTGTGGTCCTGATTTTTCAAATTGCCCACTGTCCAGAGGGGGAGAATAATTTGGCCGTCTCAGAAATTCGTTGTCCTTGCATGAGAATCGGGAAAACCAACTTGAGACCGATCATCCATAGCCCAGTTATTCGGACCGCATAGCTACTCAATGACGAATCCATTCGATCCAACCCGATCGATCCACCAATTTCGAGTCGGCGTATCTTCAACTTGGTTGAGGGTCCTCTACACATGACGGCAATATAAAATGTTCCTTCCAGTGCTCCGATATCAGCATCCCACAGTATTCATTCAAAATGGAGAACGATAACTTTCTATTCACAAGCTTCTCTGTGAACTAGTTACCTACCTATTTTGATCACGGAATATTGCTATTTGCGAACCGATTCAACAGCATACTCCTCCCGCGCTCAATCCGAGTCGACCCGTCGGCTCTTACTTCCAGCTGATCCGAAACCAGAACCCGAAAACAGCCTGTGATGTCGATAGGTACATCAACGTCATCGATGATCATAGCTCCGGTAGCTTTATTGAAGAAAGATCGCTTCAGGTTGGAGCGCTGTTGAGTTTCCTACTTACGTACACCACAGGATCTGGCGGAAAATCGGAAGGGATGCAGGTCGTCTTCTCGGCATACCTCACATGACTGATTGTGAATCGCGGAGTGCACGAAGCTTGTTGGCAGGTACGGAGGATGTTTCTTGCAACGCATCGTTCACAGCAATTGTGAAAAAACGCGCCGCGGGTCTCATATCATAATATCATCATTTGCGTGATATCATCTCGATATCGACTGATGCCTACGTAAGGGCGCATTGCGACGAACATTACACGAGCCTCCCTGAAGTGATCCGCTCCCCCATGGATCGTATGTCAGCTTTGCCGTAGATCAACGGGAGAGCATGACCATCAATTACTTTTGGGAACCGCACAATAACTTTTCCGTGCGCCCGTGATGATTCGTTCCCCCGCTGGCCGGAATTCATGCGCGGCTTACCACGCATTTTTTGAAATCGACTCGGGAAGCGCTTTCGCAGCACGTTTGACTGCTCGTCTGCATGTGGCTGGCCGGCGGGATGCCAAGGTAAATCATCCCATCACCAGGTTCTGGAACGAATATATCGTTCACAATTGTTCAATTCTGAGCTCTGTAACCCTGAATCCCGGGTTTCCTTTCGGAGCGCCCCGAATCCAAAGGCTGCGGATCTCAAAACCAAGTCGACTGTATCTTCAGTTTCTCGGCGTGTTGCTCTCGCGCTGAGCCCAGAACAGGAATATGAGCAGACATGAGTCACTTTTTGTCAAATCAAGCCTGTTTTTCCCTCCTCCTTAGACTTGTGAGATGCGCTTTGAGATGGAAATGGCGGAGGTGACCACCAGTACCGGAGCTAGCCCTGATTTTTCACGAAGCTTGACTTCTGAGAACTTGAGAGAGACTTGAGACAAGGATGCTAACTCCCGAGAAAAGTTCCAACCTGTTTTTCTCCCGACATTTTTCCTTCCGGTTCGCCCCTCCCGAAGCCGATTTTTGGCTACGCCTCTGCTTCCGACCGAATTCCCGTCAATTTTCTGGAAGACCTATCGGTCAAGATTTCTAACGTCCTGCCACATTTCTTCCTACGGAAGTCCGAGATTCTACGAAGCTAGCTTCGTAGATATTCAGAAATGCGAAGCTTCAGCTGATGAAGCTTCGTTCTAGCTACGCCACTGGTGACCACCGACACGAGAATTGCGTTTCGATACACTCACCAAGCATCGACGATGGCGACGCCGAAGTCTCGATAGAAGTCGGCGGAGCTTGGAGCGCCAAGGGATTCAGGATGGTGATGAATGCGTGTTACGCGTCACTCAGAATATGTTGAATATTTCATTGCAAACTCAAGATTTATCGAATGCTGCAAATTCTGAACAAGTTTTCAGCTGAAAAAAAGAGATTCCATGGCGACATAGCGTCTGATTTCATTTGATGGTCCATTTCATTCGGCGAGATATTCAACATGATCTACAATAAAATACTCCGTCATCTCCGCGAAACCCGAGAGTTCAGATACCAATATTTCTGAACCGTTCCGCTCACTCTGACTAATCATCCGACATGACATGCACTGCTCATAGTAGTGACAGGCTTGCAGAAATTGATTCGGTACGTATGCGGCTCTCATCTCTTCGGCGGGAAAAGCTTCCCAGAACCGTCTCGGGGACCGCGAGACTCTTCGTGAACAGCCGGAGTACCGTGGCATGCGGTCTTTCTCGTTCCTCCGATTTCCTGCGAACCGGCCTTTTCGTGTCCTCTCCTGTGTTTTCGAATCCTAGAAGTTGTCGCAGTTTCCAGCGTCCGATTTTCTCCGAAGTTCCGATTTCTCAGATCAACCGAATCGCCGGTCCTCTGCGAACGAGGTCAGAGAGGAGTTCCAGACAGCCCTAGTTTGCTCTTTCGGAACAGGAGGTTGCGTACGCTGGGCTCGGCGGTGAATTAGTTCTGGCGATCGTCCAAGACGGACTTTGATCACATTGAGGTAATCTATTCCTCTCCTGGCTTGTGCACATCTAAGCTGTCGAGTTGCATCTTCATCGCGAACTCGAACTCCTTGCGCACGAATGATCTGACGTCGTCGCGGTGAAACATGCCGTGGTAACGAGAGTAGTTCCTCAGATCGACAAACAGCACAACCGATGTTTCGATCGTGTAATAACCTGCGACGGAACCAAAGTTGACCACGATCTATGATTGTAACGTTTCCGCCGCTGAATGGTCCAAAGATGAATTGCGTTCCAACTTGAGAGCATGCGACAGAGTAGGAGTGTGAAAACTCACTTCATTTTCTTTTCAGCTTCGGCGTCCCGTCCTGCTTGAAATCTCTTATCCGAATGTCGAGCCTGTGTCTGCCGAATCAGACACCCGCATAGTGGAGTTTTGGATCCCGGTTATTCGTGTCTACGTACTTCTCTCTCAGAGCGCCCAGAGCTATTACGATATGACGATGTTGTTCTGATCATACCATGAGTCAGTATCGTAGCGTGTTTAGCGGCCACTGTGAGGATTATAATCAGAGCCCGGGCCTTTATGCAGTGAAAAAGTGGGAAATATGCATGCACTTACGCACAAAAAAAATGGAAATATGCATTTTAAGATTCACACAAGGAAGTCAAGTTTTCTTCCATTAGAATACACAACGAGAATTCGTTTGAGATTTTCGAAGGCAAAACTTTGTCTCCGATCGCTCTATGTGTGTTTTAAGATGGAGAATGTCCTCTCCACGTCAACTGAAGCGATAAGCGCGTAATTCAAGGATGCGAGATGCGTTGGACTCGAGCGGTGGTCCGCCTCCAAGCATAGGATTCCACGGCGTATGTCCGCCACCTTCTTCAAATGATCGTGGTCAGGGTTCCGAGAAAGAACCATTTGGCACTTCCGGCGCACCTGCTCATCGAGATCGCCTGAAATTTCCTGAAGGTCAAGAAGCAAGCTCCCAAAGACACTGGTACTCCCTTCAAGGGATATGCCCCCCTTCTCGAGGACTTCGATAGTTTCAGACAAACTTCCGAAGAGAGCGTCTATGGACGGTTGAATTCGTCACAGAGGGAGATGAGGCGGATTTCGAACTGGGGCCGCCTATCCGTGCTCGCGAATAATACGCACGTCAGGAAGATGTCAGTCGACCTTCAATTGTTACGATTTTTGCGTAATTATGCTCCAACGTCTGATTTGTGCAAAATGGGCCGGAAAACCTTAAAATATGCATTTCTATGCTTTCAGCATGAGGGTGCGGGCTCTAATGATAATCACGGCAGCGGCCCCGAAAACGATACAGACCCATCCCTTGCAGCCTGGTGAGGGACTATGGTCTTCGCTCTGTGCTCCAGGGGCTCTGTCGATTCGGATTTGATCGTTGGTATGCGATGGAGTTTCAAGTCGGACGATCCATCAGGAGGGCTCGGGGACCTCCTGGATTCGCGGATTTGGCCTAGATATCATCGAGCTCTTTCGAATCATGGATGAGCCCGAACTATTCCAGATGTCCCAATTTCAGCTCACTCGCCGTTCACCGTCACTTGGAACGCTCTCGGTGACGCCCGCCGGGATAGTGGCCTGCGAGCCGCAAGATTCTGTCTCATCTGACGAGCCACAACTATTCAGCGAGGTCCACGACATTTCATTGAATGAGCGCAAGACTGCGCGCAGGATCGCGGCCACCTGATGTTGTTGAATCCCGAACCGAGGATTTGGCTTCGTTCTTCGAAACAAACAGCTTGAGCTCGAGTAGAACTGTGGAGTGACACCGCGCGAGAATAGAGAATCCGAAAAACTATGAGCTTTGGGGTGGCCAGCAAGAAGGTTCATGGATCTTTTTAGGCGCGACTCTTAGGGGTCGGCGTGGACAGGTACTGTAGAATTCCTTTCTTAAGGGTAACCGAGATCGCACGGAGCATTCGTCTTTAATTCATTGGAGTTGGACAAATCCGACTTCACGAATCATTCACTCCGACGCGGTCTCCTCGGCGTCGACCGTCCTTCCCGAAAGCCGGTGAGCTCCATCCATCGACCTTATCGTTTCTTTCGCGTTCCAATACTTCGAGAAGTCGCTTTGTTGCGTTGAACATATTCTGACTCACTTCGCCGCTCAAGGTTGAGCGAGTAGCGAGATCATCAATGGTGTCCTAGAAATCATTGCCTTCGAAGATCACAATGGCCAGTGTTTCAGGATAGACTCCACCTTGATCACAATGTGTGCTCGGGCAGCTACACGGAAAACGTAATTGATTCCGGTTGGGGGAGCTCTTGCTTTACAAGGGCTAGTAGTGATGATCATCTACATTCTACATTTTCGTATACATGGGTGGCGGTGGTTCTTGACTGTTTGTGAGCTCGGTACAACTTCCGATCCCTCTCTTAGGGAGCAATGTCTCGCGCTGCTTCCCATTTGACACCGGCATCTCACCCATGTGGTTGATGAGCACATTCTGAAACGGTCTTCGCTCTGGCACGATCGGATGACACATTCCTCCCTTTCCACCCGAAAAGCTCCTGTTGGAAATGCATTCGAGGCATGCTTGCAAATGAAACTATGCGTTGTCTCTCATTACCATGAACTGATATGATCTTCTCATTGCTTCGAGCGTTTTCCGCGATCCGAGGCGTCCCATTCTGTCGCAACACATTACTGGGATGCATAATTCCGATGATGTTTCACCAGATCCGCGAACGCAGAAAATTTGTTTACAAAAATCGTGAATGCATTCGAATCTATCCGTGGATCATCGTCTTCCTACTCGTCAAACGGTGTTTCCAGAGTACAACGGTTCAGCGTTTCGAAAGGCGACATGGTGGCGCCTGATCTATATTTCACAGAAAAATCGAGCTCAACGATTCGGTCCCACCAACGACTCAACCGTGTCGGTCTTGATTGGGATCGCGTTGGGAATCTCAAACCATGCAGATAATGTCGTAAACCGTCGAAGTTCCAGACCACAGCTGGTTGATCGAGCTTCGTCGAGTGATGATTACGTTCTGTCTCCGATCGCCTCCGACTGATCGCATAGACCAATCGCAATTTTCCGTCGTTGATCTGGAACAACATACTTGCTATCCAGGTTGTCGAAGCGTCCGTATGCGACTCGGTTTTCATGTTCGGATGAAACCTGCCCAGAATCGTTTCTCCTTCCAGGATTCGATTCAGTTCTCCGAACGCGATCACTCACGCCAATGACCAGCCGAACTGGTCATTGGCGTGTGTGATAAAGCCCGCAAACCTCCGTTATCTATCGGATCTTGTGGATAATTTCGCCACGAAAATTTTGAGACTCGGTTGAGCTCGATCGGATGAACCGTTCAGGTTTTATTCACAAAACACGGGGAAAAATGAACCCCCGACTTCACCCAATAGTCAGAAAAATGGAGTTCCGAGCTCTAGGAAAAATTGAGGGGTTTCATTATTTCCCGTGTTTTGTGAATGGAAACGCTTAGAAACTCCTTCTAGGAACATTTCGAGTACTTTTCATTCACAAAACACGGAAAATAACGAAACCCCTCAATTTTACCTAGAGCTCGGAACTCCATCTTTCCGACTCTTAGGTGAAGTCGGAGGTTTATTGTTCCCCGTGTTTTGTGAATAAAATCTGAACGGTTCATCCTATCGAGCTCAACCGGGTCCTGAAATGTTCGTGGCGACATTCTGTACAAGATCCGAAAGATAACGGAGATTTGCGGGCTCTATTTTCCCCGTGAGAAGCGGAAGAAGAAGAAGTTTCTCGTCGTTTCCACTCCCAAAACTGACTTATGACGCTCATAACTGAACAACCACCGGTCTGAAATGCGTGATTTTTCAGCGAAGATACATCTACCATGAGGTTACCTGCAGAGAAAATTTCAGATCTCTAGGCGGTCTAGAAGGGGAGAAAAAGAATCAGAGACAAAAAAACCTGAGAATGAAAAACTCGATGTAACTTTCCAAAATTGAGGTCCACGAAAATTCTGCCAGCAGATTCGGAATGTAGGACCCCTGTTCACCCTCACCTTAGTTCCACCTTTCTTGTCGCACGAATTTTTTCTTTTGTAGGCCAGTGTTATCTTTATTAAAATCACTATGATTTAGGAACGATATACGACCACCAAAAGTGGTAGTTACGACTGATTCGACCAAAAATAAGTCAGTCCGCACCAGTCTATCTGACTGAGGTTTCATGAGGTACGCTTCAAGCTCTGCAATATAACGTAGAATGACTTCCGCAACGTCATCACAAGCTTCTGTAAATATCGTACCGACAGCGTTGATAGCCCCATTCAGAGATCTTCTCGGATCATGATAAACTTTTCCTTCAGAGAACACTGTTTCCCTTCCACCTTAGCCACATGGTGAAGCTTGGAGGACGGTTACTCGCACGAAAAACTGACTTGCTTCACGAGTTGGAACGATTTAGGATGTCAGCGCTGGCCGACCAGAGCGCATATCGACATCGCAGTGAACCGAGAACCTGCTCTGATCCGACATTTCGAGTGCCGCCGTCGAAAAAAATGTCTGGCTACGCCACTGGTCTGGAGTGTGACGGGAGTTCCCTCCGGGTCGTTGGGAGACCGATGTACTCCCGTCAGAGTCCGATGGAAACAATACCGAGACATTCATTCACAAAGTGGATATTCTGAATTTCTTCCTGGGATCCAGCTGACCAGCCATCGGATACCGCTGTTGTTGATAGTACTTTCCGTAAATCCTTAATCTTCCTTGTTTCGTGGGTAAACGATGGGAAGGTCTCGTTCGGTACTCTATGGCACACGGTTAAGCGGGAGGAATGTACTCATGGTATGATCCGGGGTTTGAAAGGAAAATCGAAAACGCCGTGGGACAGGGGATAGGGTGTGCAAACCTTCTGGAGATGAACATCTTACCAATGGGACCTTGTACGGAGTGTTGGTCGGGCTGGTCCAACCTATCCCTATTCAAAACGTTTGATCCGGTCGGATTTGGTCGAAATCTGTCGGAGGGTATCCCGAGTCCCTTGTCGTTGCGTCACGGACGTGACGGACTTTTCGTTACCATCCTTCCAAGGATAACTCCTTCGACCGAATTTCACCCACCTAACGTGTCTCTTCGGAAACCTGGTGTTTTACGATGAAACCATGAATGCTTTCAACTTCGGTTCAACGAAACGCGCAATAATATCAGGTTGATCCGACGACGATTGTCCAGGCAAGGGACACTCATCCAAGTCGGATTGCAGGTGGACTTGAACGAAAGGCAAGGTTTTCCAAAGGAACGCACATGCGTCATTGCGTCTTGCGCATATTCATGCTTGTGACGTGGACCCCCAATGGAAGTGGAGGGGAATATTAGAATTTTTCCGGCCTCATTCGGATTGACATGGCAATCCACCACGAAGTCCACCTAGATCCACAGCGTAAATTGGACGTGCCGACACCGTGAGAGCTCCCAGGAGGCGGATCACCACTTATCGTGGCGAGAAGAATCCACACGGGACTCCGCGGTGCGACAAAACTCTAAGCCTTGCTCTCCGATGATGTCGGCCACGTCGCCAACTTCTCGAGTGGAAAATATTATCGACTCTTGAAGACCAGCTCTTGTACTGGGAGAACATCGACGAAAGTGAACGGAGTTCTGTTCGAGATGGCCGCCTTCAAGTCGTTCGGTGTTCCTTTCGGGAACACAGCGTCGGTTTTCTATTCACTGCTTGGATTTATACTCCTAAAACAAGCCGGCGCACAAGATGCACCTGCCCCGATGACCACAACATTCATCTCTACAAGTGATCTAGTGCACGCAATCTGCAAAGCCATCTTAGAAAGAGCTCAAGAGGACCCGACCGTCATTTGGGTTTTCGTGCTGTACTTATTACCCCGAGATCAACCCTCATTGAGCTACCTCTGGAATTTCCCCAATGCTCACGTCTATATCGCAGAGGGAAAAGTTCCGCTGAGAAACAACGACAGGGAAATCCTGATTTCTTGGGAGCGCCGCGACGCTGGTTTTGCAAGCACGGGCTTGGCTGGTTCCTTCAATCCGCTTGCGAATTGCGGACACCGTTCCTGCAGCCGGAGTCGCGCTGACAGACAGCTGTGGTATGCTGAGAGACGTGTTCTCATCCAAGTTCGAGAACCAGACGGAGGAGAGTCCGTTACGGAATCCCCACAGGAGATCCTGCTGAAGTTACAGGGGAGGCTGCGGTCGAAGAACTTTTTCCATACCTACCGACAAGTGTTTATTGTACTCGGGGCGGATCGGCGAGACCGTTTGCATTCAAGCTACGTGATAAAGCCCTCGGGTTATCAAAGTGCCACCGGAGTGTTGGAGCTGACGGCGAGAAACTTCGACATGGATGACGCACGTCGTGCATTTGACGCGGTACGCTCCTTCTCGAACAGTAGCGAGGAACTCATTTTCGATCTCTTCACACTAGCTTCTTCCAACGGTGATCCGAGAGTAGAAATCGAGATCAACGGCTGCCCTTACGTGAGTATAAATGCTTGCCGCGGTAACCAGGCATGAGCCTGGAAGCTTTCTAGAAAGGTACTAGATAGGTTCTAGAGAGGTTGCTACGTGGATGCTAACCCAGCATCGACATTGGGGGATCCGATCTCACGGCAGTGTCATTCTGACATGCAGTTCTGTTCCTTTTGCAGGATCGGAGAACCTACGTGTATGCATACACTTTCCTCGCCATCAGGCTGGCGAACCCTCTCCCTTGGAAAAAACAGTTCGTTACAAGTGTACCGGAGTACGTCGAACTCGAACTACCTCTTGTCATAATGTCACTTTTCACGCTGCCCCTTGCGCTCTCGATCAGATACCATCGCTCCTGTTTCCTGACTCTGTCGATCTTCAGAAGCGCGTACCACCTTCTGAGTGGCGTCACCTATAAGTCTCTGATTTCCACATCGAAACTGAGAGCTCTGCCATTGCTTATCTGCGGTCTGGTCTCCCTGCTGATCCAGTTCCCGATCAATTCATTGAAAGCAGGAGTCGTGTCTTCTCCATATGAGCAGCGAATCAAGCCCTCCAATTGTCAAGTGAGATCCTGCGACCCGAGAACCTACCGGCTGAATATATTCGCCGGAAAAAGTGGAATCTCGAGCGACAAATTGATGAAAGGAACCAATCCGCAGGCTTCTGTAATTGCAGAGGGCCTCAACAAAGCATGCAGAAAGGACTCCATGATGTCGACCGGAATGACAAACCTGACGAAGCTTGTTATCTTGTTAAATTATCAGCGTACCATATGCGACGATCAGGAACTGATCAAACTCCATATGGGGGGAACTTTCGGAAAGGGACTGGCTTTCGAGATATACAGACAATCCAAAGCGACCGAAGCATTATGCTCTATGGAAGTCCCCCCCGGAGGTCAGTTGAACTTCTCTCGCCATGTGCGAACGGTGAGAATGATTTTTGAGCATGATCTGTTGAGATATCATCACATAAAAGCTTCATTGTTCACAATTAACAAATTCGAAAAAGAGTTCTGGGGCAAAAGAGAGAAGAAATACAAGGAAAACGACCAGCTCATCAAAAGAATAGAGGAGGTCGTGGGTAACCTTCGGAGTAAGTACTCAGAGTACAACATGCTCAACGAAACGTCTTATGACCCCACAATAGACTTTCGATGTGCGTTGCCGCTTCTCGCAGCATTTTCTGTGATGCAACTAGCGATCGCTCTTTGCTTCACTCTTTTTTTCGGGATGCTGCATTGGAAGGGCTGCATCGCCGGCGCCGTCGGACGATCGAATTTAGCGGGGAAAGTGATGTGGAAGTCTTCGAAGAAATTGGCGTTCTCATCCAAGAGCGAGCAACACGAGGAGGAAGCCCAACCGATGAACGCGCCAGATGTAACAGTTGAGAGTGTGTGAGAGTTGGAGACCGCAAGGAGCGGCCGATAACTCTTTGTATTGCCACTGTTCGGACTCATTTTGATAGGGAGAAATGACTCTGGTTAGAATCTGGAATGCCGCTGCCGGCGCACGCGCGGTGGAACCTTTAGAGCGCAGCACGAAGAACCTGTTCATTCTCTCCAAACATCACAAGGCTCTTGGTTGGAAGGATAGCTGAGCTGAATGCTAATTTCTCCTGCGAACGGTTTGGTGAGGCGACGCTCATTGATATGAAACGGCATTCTTGGAGGAAAAAATAATTTGTTCGTGTTTTTCTGTCTCACAATCAGTTAGCTCTAAAAGCTCGTAATAAAGTGTTAGCAGTTCCTTTCAATAAACCATACGTTGAAACTGAAAAATTGAAACCAAATACAGCGAACTGAATTGAGACGAAAAATTTCACAATTTGATTGAGTTCATGGACAACATGGAATATCTGATGTGTTCACACCGGATTTTCCAAAAACTTACGTTGTTTGTCAACTCGGCCACCTGCCGGAATCGCGTTGTGCGAGACATAAGTGCGCTGCGATGCCGCAGAGCAAGGTTTCACTGATGGACGAGACTTGCGCGAGAAGGCTTTCGAGAAGGTTTATTTCACGCGCCATCGAGAGTACTTGTTGACACCCCGATTCGTGCAGTCACACTCAACCTCCGTATCAGACTCTGTCATGAGAAAGCCAGACGAGTCATGACTCGTCTGGCTTTCTCATCTGAGAAATCAGGGCCCGTTTCGTCATCTGAGAGACCATCACGAGATGCAGAGTCTGAGTCTCACCCTGGAAGCTCGTCAGATACAGCGCTCTCGGCTCCAGGATTTGGTTGAAGAGTCTCGGTCCGAGAAACGACAGAATATGGACTGACCCGAGACGGCTCGAATATGACCTTTAGAGACCGTCTCTTGTGCTGGTGAGCAATCGTTGCGAATACAATCGGGGAGCGGAGTGTCTCCGGAACATTTCAGCAGGAACTATGTCGCATTCAGACGTTTTCTTTCTAACTCGGAAGATTCTCGCAAAATCACGAGCCCGAACCCGAAGTGCTCACAAATCAGCTTTGGGAACTGGCCTTGTCACGGAGCGTGGTAGATAAGAGTTGCAGTGGAAAGGTGGATGAGTCGCGCCCGTTTCAGAAGAATAATCCTCGCGGAGTTCGCTTGCGATCGTAGTTTCCTGTGCTCCGAAAATTCTAGAAGGAATTCCAGTTTGCTACAGTTGTGCAGGTACGCCTCGCTTGACCGGGCTTCATCAGACAGGGTGTGGAGTCAGAACGCTTTCGCACACTTAGGTGAGATCGTATTGTGGAGCACTATGACTGAGAAGATGAAAACTTGAGATTGAAAACAACGCGTGCTGGTCCGACGGAATCCGTATTGGTACTACTTTATTCTCGTCGTGATCATACAAAAACATGGAAAAAAGAAAAAGTTATTCCGTGGTCGCTGGTAGCGCCACCAGATCGGGCTTTTAAAAATGGATGGCGTAGAATCCGACGCTCCTTTCGTTGACACAGGGAGTCGCAGGAAGGTTACACCAGCTAAACGAGAGTCTCGGGCAGATCAGTGCTGTGATTAAAAGTCTGCGAGATCGAAACTCAGTGCGTAAGGCCAGCTTTGTGCATAAGAATAGACGGTCAAAATGAATCTGTCAGGCTGTAGAATCAATGTACGTATATTTAACGCGTGACGAACTCTCCGATAGGTGTCTGGGTGCCAGCTGTCAGAACAACAACGAAGTCTTTCATTCGACTTTTTGAAGACGCACTGAAGTGATGCCTCTGCGCTAAGCGGACCGCAGAGCGCGAAGCTCAAGCTGACAAGAAACCATCCGGAGAGCGCTGCAGATTTCGAGGAACCAAGTGGCGTTTTCTATCTAAACTCGATGACTGCGACGAATTTGAGTATGGTCCAAGAACAGGATGTGACCGGTAAGTCCTCAAGTTTGACGGCAGATTTTCCGTTTCTGATGGTCACACTTCCGAACTCATTCTCTAGAAACCGTGGGTATTTTCACCGTACCAGCCTTCGCCAGAAAACCCGTCCGAATATTTTCGATTGGTTGCCATGGCGTGACAGCTTGACATGTCCTCTAAGGACCCAAGCACTTTCACACGGATCGGGCTGTCATGGTGGTGAAGATGCGACCGAAAGTTTACTCTTGTCAGCGAAGGATAGAGGATGTAAATCTTAGAAATTTTCTCTAAGCCGCTCGTGGAGCCCGATTCTGCTCATTCTGCTTGGGTCCTTAGTCCTCCTCGCCAGGAATATTCACACGCTCCCTCATTGATTTCAGAGCCGTCGTTTAGGAGCTGTGCGTGGTACGAGGTCTTTCCGATGGGGTCGAAGAAATGATGATCAACGGAAAATCGTTGTCCCGAATTGAATGAATTTTTTGTAAATGTTGCCCATGGAGTAAGGTTCCTATCACAACATATGGACTTGATCTGCCTTGCTTCGTTCCTCGTCGAGAATATATCAAAAATTGGGAGATTTACACTACGAAGTCCCCTAACCAAGAGCGTCAGTGGATTCGTTACTGTGGCGAACCGCCTATTGATTCTCCCAAAGGAGCCTATTCATCCAAGAAATCGTCTAGCTCCGTGGACGTCATTTGGTTTTGCGAAATCTCAGACTGCTTCCACCTTCTTCTTTGTCGGTCTCATTCCATCTCTAGAAAGTTTGAGCCCTAGAATCTGCACCGATCTCATGAAGAATCGGCAATTACTCCGTCTGACTGTCAGCCCTACTTGTTTCAACGCTTCAAGGCTTGGCCGTTCTCAATGCTCTGTGGGATCATCTGCAGCCCTTGTTAGGTTGCCTAGACATGGGTAGACCTGTTTGTGAACTCGCTCACGCCGAATACGTATCCAGCATATTTCCGGCGCTCGTCTTCTGAGGCCGGCTTCGCGAGATTCCCGAAGATATTCGCCACAGTCGTGTGTTCTTGTCACGGAGCGCATGGGGAAAGCACCTCGGACGAAGAGAACCGACTCTCGGACATCTCAGGGTCATGACTGGGGCTGTAATTTTGCGCGGGCGGCGATTTTCTCGCGAATTTCGCGGCATTTCCGAGGCCATTTCCCATAGAGCAGGGGTTCCCAAACGCGCGTGGGGCGCGACGGTGATTCTGCAGTTTCGTGGCAGGAACTTTTATTGCTCGTTGAGATGAGCATAGCCCCACTGTTCACTCGTTCGCTCAAAGCGGAGAGTGGCTGCTCTCGGGCGGGATAGTTTCCGCGCTCGCGAAAACGTTCGCAGGGATTGATGGATTCATTAGAACTCTCTTTGTGGAGGGAACTTAGCTACCCAAGTGAAGAAATCCGAAAAACTACCGATGGGTTCAAGCTCTAGACTCCCTTTTTCGAAGTCGAATCGAAACTTACAATTAGTCGGAACGGATGATTGGGTCTCGTCTCGATCAATTGAGTTCTCGGTTTTTCGAATGCAGGCAGGAAGAATTCTACTAAACCTGTCAGCTCATTGTTGACTGAGGGAGATCATTAACGTTGCCGTGGGAGAGGTTAGAAGTTTGATTAGGGTCGGCCACCCTGTACGCAGGGCCGGATTTAAGAAATCGCCGCCCCTAGGCTGAGGGAAATTAGCCGCCCCATGTCTGAGAAAAAACTGCCGCCCCACGTGGCAGGTCCAGAATCAATAATCTCATTGTGTTATGGAACGACATTCAGATTTTCATGAAGCTCCATTGGGCGCTGCTTAATTCGCACTTTGCGTCTGAATTTCATATCACATAATCTCTTGATCTCCTCTCCATCTGGATCCAGATTTGCCGCCCTAAGCTCTAGCCTAAACTTCCTAATGATGAATCCGGCCTAGTATCCAGATAGTTAATGAGCTATTCCAGGATTGTTTCGGCAGGCTGAGAGCCAAGACACTGCCAGAAGCGAACTCGGAACCTCTGATTCGATTCGCTCCATCGTGCCGTGGAGAAACCTGGATTCCACACATGATTTTTTCACCAGTTTTCTGAATGCGTCGGTTTCGCGAGCTAATTACATGACACACTAGCGTAGCCGCTCGCGTTTTCGCTGCGAGAAGATCCGGAAGAACCGAGACAAAGCCGAGCAGTGATAACAGAACATCGGTCGTTTATTGAACACCGAGGTTGATCTCAGTATCGGCCAGTTCCTTGAGCTTTTGCCAGGGACACTTTTTGATCAACCAGGTCACCAGGTGGCAGTATACCGGGGCTCCCCCGTTGCTTCGTCGACCACGGTGGGTTTTGGTACAGTTGAGAATGTTCTACGTCCTTTATCACAAAGTCGTAGTGTCTGGAGTAGACCTCATTTCCCGTTACAACGGTAACGGAAATTCCTCCTGCGGGCTATAATCTGAGGATATTCCTTCCGAGTGGCTCTGAGCGTCAGCAGACCTCATTTTCCGTTGAGGAAAAAGTTTCGATATGAGACACATGCATACGCATGCATTCCAGGCGGGTCGTTTCCTCTGACGTTACGAGTAGTGGTCGCTTCTAGCGTTTGCCACAGCCGGAACTGCGTCCCCCTGCGCTCCGACTGCATTTTCGACCGCGGCCGAACTGCTCGCGGTAAAATGAGTCATCACCTCTTCTTCAGCGACCTGTCGTTCACTCGCTTCAGTAGCTCCGACATGAAGACTTTTCCCTAGTCACTAATCAAGACACGCGGCGCCCCATGTTTTAGTATCACATCTTCCAACAAGAATCGAGCAACTTCTCCGGCTGACCCGTCCGGTAGCGCCTTGGTCACCAAATACTTCGACAGGTGGCAAACGGCGGTCACCACCACTCGGTTTCCCCTATTTGTGGCATTGAACGAAACAAGATCTATCCCGACAGTGTGGAACGGCTGTGTCGGAGTTTCCATATGTTGTAGAAAGCCGAATTTCGACGGATCAGTTCTCCTACCCTGACACTCCGCGCAGCTTCGAACAAGCTGCTCGAGTACCTTGAAGGATTTCGGCCAGTAGTATCTCTGCATGATCCTCTCGTAAGTCTTTGCCACTCCCAGGTGACCGCCTTCCAACTCGGTGTGCAAGCAGCAAGGTCTCCCTGCTCTTCGCGAAATTCCTCTTGTGAATTACTCCGTTGACGATTTCGAAAGATGTAGATCCCTTTCCCTTCAGGTCTAGGAATCCGAAGATCCTTTAAGATGTAGGTGACGCGCTCCTCACGATTCTGGAAGATTCTCTTCGGACGATTCCCCGCTGGAAGGATCTCTTACCCTTTCAATGAAATACGATCTCCATCGTTTTCCTAGTGGAAAATAGCTTTCGTTATGTTTCAACAGAAAATAATTTCCGTTATTCCTTTGACGGAAAATAATTTCCGATACCGTCATAATGGATAACGGAGATTATTTTCCGTTACCGTTATAACGGAAATTAGGTCTACTCTGGAGTCTGAAGTGTGATCGGGGTTCCCTCCAGGTCGTTGGGGAGACCGATGTACTCCCATCAGAGTCCGATGGACACAATACCGAGACATTCATTCACAAAGTGGATATTCTGAATTTCTTTCTGGGATCTAGCTGACCAGCCTTCGGATACCGCTGTTGTTGATATGTAGTACTTTCCGTAAATTCTTAATCTTCCTTGTTTCGCGGATAAACGATCGAAAGGTCTCGTTCGGTACTCTCTGGTGCACGGTTAAGCGGAAGGAATGTACTCATGGTATGATCCGGGGTTTGAAAGAAAAATCGTAAACGCCGTGGGACAGGGGGTAGGGTGTACATCCCTTCTGGAGATGAATCTCGTACTAATGGGACCTTGTATGCAATGTTGGTCGGGGTGGTCCGACCTATCAATATTCGGAACTTCTCATTCGGTCGGATTTGGCTGAAATTTTTCGGAGGGTAACCCGAGTCCCATTAATCGTTGCGTCACGGACGTAACGGGATTTTCGTTACCATTCTTCCGAATATCACTCCTTCGACCAAATTTGACGTCACATAGCGTATCACTTGAAAAACGTGGTGTTTGACGATGAAATCCATGAATGCTTTCAAATTTTGCTCAACTACGCGCGCAATAATATAAGGTTGATCCGACGACGATTGTTCAGACAAAAAGCACTCTTCTATCTCAATCCAAGTCGGATTGCAGGTCGACGTGAGCAAAAAGCAAGGTTTTCCGAACGGACGCACATACGTCATGGCGTCTTGCGCATATTCATGCATGTGACGTGGACCTCCAATAAGGGGCGTGGCCAGGGAGGGGGCCGAGGGGGGCCATGGCCTCCCCGATCCTGCCCATAGAGTCCTCTAGGAGGGATCATCGTCATCATCTGTTGGTCCCCTCCGAAAGCCTGACAAAGTGCCCTTGGCCCCCCCCCCCCCCCTAAAAAAAATCCTGTGCACGCCCCTGCCTCCAATGGGAGTAGACTGTAATATTACCATTTTTCCGATCTCATTCGCATTGACATGGCCGTCCAGCACAAGTCTACCTAGATCCACAGCGTTAATTGGACGTGCCGACAGCGTGAGAGCTCCCAGGAGGCGGATCACGTCTTAGCGCGGCGAGAAGAATCCACACGGGACTCCGCGGTGCGACGAAAATTCAAGCCTCGCTCTCCGATGATGTCGGCCACGTCGCCAACTTCTCGAGTGGAAAATATTATCGATTCTTGAAGACCAGCCCTTGTACTGGGACAACATAGACGAAGGTGTACAGAGTTCTGTTTGAGATGGCCGCCTTCAAGTCGTTCGGTGTTTCTTTCGGGAACACAGCGTCGGTTTTCTATTCACTGCTTGGATTCATACTCCTCCACGGGGCCGGCGCACAAGATGCACCCGCCCTGATGACCACCACATTCATCTCGACAAGAGATCTAGTGCACGCAATCTGCAAAGCCATCGGAGGAAGTGATCCAGAGAACTCGACCGTCATTTGGGTTTTCGTGTTGTACTTATTGCCTCGAGATCAACCCTCATTGAGCTATCTTTGGAATTTCCCCAATGCTCACGTCTATATCGCAAAGGAAAAAGTTCCGCTGAGAAACAACGACAGGGAAATCCTGATTTCTTGGGAGCGCCGCGACGCTGGTTTTGCAAGCACGGGCTTGGCTGGTTCCTTTAATGCGCTTGCGAATTGCGGACACCATTCCTGCAACAAGAGTCGCGCTCACTTACATCTGTGGTATGTTCACAGACGTGTTCTCATCCAAGTTCGAGAACCAGCCGAAGGAAAGTCCGTCACGGAAACCCCACAGGAGATCCTGATGGAGCTACAGGGGAGACTGAGGTCGAATAATTTTTTCTATCTCTACCGGCAAGTGTTCATTGTACTCGGGGCGGATCGGCGAGACCGTTTGCATTCGAGCTACGTGATAAAGCCTTCGGGTTATCAGAGTGCCACCGGAGTGTTGGAGCTGACGGCGAGTAACTTCGACATGGATGACGCGCGTCGTGCATTTCACCGGTTACGCTCCTTCTCAAACAGTAGCGAGGAACTCGTTCTCGATCTGTTCACAATAGCTTCTTCCAGCGGTGATCCGAGCGTAGAAATCGAGATCAACGGCTGCCCTTACGTGAGTACAAATGCTTGCCGCGGTAACCAGGCATGAGCCTGGAAGCTTTCTTGAAAGGTACTACGTCGGTTCTAGAAAGGTCGCTATGCGGATGCTAGATGCTAGCCCAGCAGCACTGACATTGGAGAATCTGATCTCATGGCAGGGTCATTCTGACATGCAGTTCTGTTCCTTTTGCAGGATCGGAGAACCTACGTGTACGCATTTACTTTCCTCGCCATCAGGCTGGCAAACCCTCTCCCTTGGAAAAAGCAGTTCGTTACAAGCTTGCCGGAGTACGTCGAACTCGAATTACCTCTTGTCATAATGTCACTTTTCACGCTGCCCCTTGCGCTCTCGATCAGATACAATCGATCCAGCCTCCTGAGTCTGTCGATCCTCAGAAGCGCGTACCACCTTCTGAGTGGCAACACCTATAAGTCTCTGATTTCCACATCGAAACTGAGAGCTCTGCCACTGCTTATCTGCGGTCTGGTCTCCCTGCTAATCCAGTTTCCGATCAACTCATTGAAAGCAGGAGTCGTGTCTTCTCCATATGAGCAGCGAATCAAGCCCTCCAATTGTAACGTGTTATACTGTGACCCGAGAGGCTATCGTCTGCAAATATTCTCCGGACAAAATCCTTTCTCGATCTCCAAATTGATGAAAAGAACCAATCCGCAGGCTTCCGTGATTGAAAAGGACCTCTACACAGCATGCCGCGAAAGATCGACGATGTCGACCGGAATGACAAACTTGACAAAGCTCGGCATCTTGTTGAATTATCAGACAATATGCGACGATCAGGAACTGATCAAACTTCATATGGGGGGATATTTCGGGAAAGGACTGGCTTTCGAGAAATTCAGACAATCCAAAGCGACCGAAGCATTATGCTCCATGGAAGAACCCCACGGAGGTCAGTTAAACTTCTCTAGCCATGTGCGAACGGTGAGAAAGATTTTCGAGCACGATTTGTTGAGATATCCTCACATCAAAGCTTCACTGTTCACGGTTAACAAATTCGAAAAAAAGTTCTGGGACAAAAGAGAGAAGGTATACAAGAAAAACGACCAGCTCATCAAAAGAATAGAGGAGGTCGTGGGTAACCTTCGGAATAAGTACTTGGAGTACAATATGCTCAACGAAACTTCATATGACCCCACAATAGACGTTCGATGTGCTAGGCCGCTTCTCGCAGCATTTTCTTCGATTAACCTAGCGATCGCTCTTTGCTTCACTCTTTTTTTTGGGATGCTGCATTGTAAGGGCTGCATCGCCGGTGCCGTCGGACGATCGAATGTGATGCAATTAGCGGCAAAAGTTATGTGGAAGTCTTCAAAGAATCAGTCGGAACAAAAATCGGCGTTCTCATCCAAGAGCGAGCAACTTAAGGAGGAAGCCCAACCGATGAACGCGCCAGATGCAACAGTTGAGAGTGTGTGAGAGTCGGACACCGCAAGTAGCGGCCCATCAGAGCGCAGCATGCAGCGCGGGGGAGCCGTTCATTCTCTGCAGACATCGCTGTTGGGAAAAGTTCTCGGTTGGAAAGACAGCTGAGCTTGGTGCTGATTTCTGCTGCGAACGTTTTGGTGAAGCGACGCGCATTGGGATGGATCGGCATTCTAGGAGGGAAAATTATTTATTCGTTTTTTTCTGTCTCAGTTGGCTCTGAAAGCTCGTAATAAAGTGTTAGCAGTTCCTTCCAATAAACCATACCCTGAAATTGAAAAATTGAAATCGAATATGGCGAACCGAAAGAGACGAAAAATTTCATAATTCGATTGAGTTCATGGACAACATGAGAGATCTGATGTGTTCACACCGGATTTTTCGAAGCCTTACGCTGCTTGTCACCCCGGCAGCCTGCCGGAATTGCGTTGGGCGAGACATAAGTGTGCTGCGATGCCGCAGAGGGAGGTTTCACTAATGAACGAGACCTGCGCGAGGAGGTTTTCGAGAAGGTTTATTTCACGCGCAATCGAGTGTAGTTGTTGACCCCCCGATTCGTGTTGTCTCACTCACCCTCAGTATCGGACTCTGTCATGAGGAAGCCATCCAAGTCATGTTCGCCATCTAAAAGACAATCACGAGATGCAGAATCTGAGTCTTACCCTGGAAGCTTGTCAGATACAGCGCATTCGGCTTCAGGATTAGGTTGAAGAGTCTCGGTCCGAGAAACGACTGAATTTGGACTGGCCCGAGACGGCTAGACCATGACCTTGAGAGACCGTCTCTTGTGATGGTGAGCATTTGTTGCGAATACGACCGGGGAGCGGAGTAACTCCGGAGAATTTCAGCAGGTAATATGTCGCAATCAGACGTTTTCTTTCTGGCTCGGAAGAATCTCGCAACATCACGAGCCCGAATCCGAACTGCTCCCAAATCAGCTTCGGGAAGTAGCCCGCGTCGCGGAGCGTGGGAAATAAGAGCTTCAGTGAGAAGGTGGATTAGTCGCGCCTGTCAGAACAATAATCTCCGCGGAATCTGCTGACGATTGTAGTTTCCTATCTTCTGAAAATTCTGGAAGGAATTCCAGTTTGCTGCGGTTGTCCGCCACCTCAATTCCCCGTGCCTTCAGCGAACGTTCCTCGACGAGCTCGGTCGTGACTTGATCTTGTGCTGCAAGGCTCTGGATCAACCAAGAGAACTCCTTCGGCAGTTCCATCAAGATGAATCCCGCGAGAAGTCGGTATTTGATATCACTGGACCCCTCCAACCCTGTTGGAATGCAAGTCTTATGTACGGGGCTCTGAAGTGATGGCATGAATGTCGACCAAGGTCCATTCGAAGAAAAAACAAGCCCAAGTCCATATGACCCTCTGATATATCTCAATTATTGCGGTTCTGGTTTTGCGGGTCTCTGACACTGTAAAACCGCGGCCGTCGAGTTCCTGAGACGTTGAGAAGGTGAGGCTGAGCCGAACGTTTTTGAAGCCTCATTGATAGGGCTGGGAGTTTCTCACGGCATTTTCCTTCAAAAGTCACGGCGAGGTCGCGGCAAATTCCCCCAAAATTCACGGATGCCGTGAAATTTCGGTGTAGCGAAAATCGAAGGGGAAAAAACGAAAATTTCACAAGATCGGCCTCCATTTGTCCTTGTTGTTTCTTCAGACTCCGGTGGCTCAGGGATCGTGAGCATCGAATGCGACGGAGCTCGGGTGCAACTTATTGTACATAGTCATGGAGATCTCTCGAATGGAACGCCTGTTATCAGTCAGAACGCAGTGCATGCCAAAATAGCGTTCACATTAAAGGTTCCGTCGACGAATCGCTTGGGTCGCGGTTGGGGCGTAATGAGACCTGAAGTCTCCGATGCTGGTTTTGGACGACTAATATTGAGGTACTGTCCAGAAAATCACCTCAAACATGATTCTGATTGCGAGGCCAACTTAACGCACGATGGCGTGGCGAACTCAGTTTACCGATGCGCGCCGATCAAACGTGTGATTGTTGTGGAATCTTACACCGTGGAAGCGGTGCGGTACAAGTCGGAGACGGCGCTCATATGTGCACAGCTGCACACTCGGGAGAGCAACGTATACAACCCAGAAGTTTGATGACATGGTTTCAGCTCGTTCCCAGCCTCTGATCCTGGTCTTGACATCGATCGACAGCACGTCAGTGCGTCTGACCACGATTTCTGAGCCAAGAGAGTGGGATGAACTTCATCGGGATGAATTTCTAACTGGGAAATTTTGTCGCGGGAAATTCCCATGGAAAGAGGAAAATTCACGGGATTGGTCGTGGCCGCGACCGCCGTGAAAAACTCCCAGCCCTACTCATGGATCATCATCCGTCCTAACGGTCCAAGATCTGAGCCACTCCGGAATCATCTCACTGCAAATATCAAAAATCAAAGTCCATGCTATCGGCGTCAATCGTCCGAATGGGCTTATCAGGTCTCTAGATTAATTACGGATCTCCTGAATATGAGAATTGGGCCGTGAACGGAGCTGCATGCTCATACACTCACTCGCTTCACTTATATCCTGTTACCCGTTCGGGAGGAACATCTCAGCGCACTGGATCCCGTGCTGGTATCTCAGCCATCCTTCCAATAATCATCCAGTTTTTTCCCAGGAATCACACTGTCGGATACGTTTTATTCAAAGTCCAGCTATTGCACAATCTTCCGACGAGTTGCCATCGGAAGTATCTGGATGCAGTCACAATATCGTCGATGGCCGCCCTTTATGCTTCTATCTAAACAAAATTTTATTGTCTGTTTCCTCGATGCCGCTCATGATTTTCGAATCCGAACCCCTCCGTTGGAACCGTTCACGGGATTAGGTCAAGGCTTCTTCCTGGAGACGGGAGTCATGGTCACGGGAAAAGTAAAACCGATAGAGCGCGGGACTGATAATCGGAATCGTATGGAGGAGGACGTTTCGCGAAGATTGCGCGAGGTCGTCTTCGAGGGCATAAAGCCCGCGTTCAGCTTCTGTTTCACTCTCCACCTATGGAGGACCTCCGTTTGGACGGGAATCGGTCATGTTCGATGATCCGGTGAAGCTCGAAGGATAAACGATAGATCATTTCCACAACTCCTTCCAACTCTAAGAATCGACTCTTCTTGACGGGGTCGGTTGTTGGTTTCCGGCTGCGGAGATCCGCTGTCAAACTGCCCGTATATTTCACGAGGTCATTGATCTCCTTTTCGGCTTCGACTCCTGTGAAAAGATCGAAAGTATGATAGGACGTTGAATTGCAATGTAGTGGGCGCTCGAAGTCTCGAATCAATCCACTCCCCGCTCCGAGATTCGGAATACAGGACTGCGAACCGTTCTTGAGATTTGGAAGCGGCCGTTTGACTAGCACGTAGAGAGCACGAGGAGTACTCACGTTCGTGGAGGTACTTGATCCTCAGGTACATGTCGAGTATTTCGTACTCGTCTGGGGTCAGGTCCACTGCGCAGAAATGGGCAGACTCCAACTTCAGCAGCCGGAAGAGTTTGGAAACTGCCGGCTCGACACCCCTGACATCCGTGTACCAGAATTTCAAACCCAATTCGAAATGGGATTTTTTTCGTGAACGCCACAGAATATCCAGAACGTAACGCGTCAACACGATCGCATTCAGCCGACACAAAATAGATGGCTTGATCCCATCACTATTCGTTAATACAATCGGTCCCCACAACCTGAAGCTTTGCATCCAGTCTTCGAAAGCTGCATGCAAATGATTCACAGTCGTCACGGGTCTTGGGCTCTCGGGCGGCGACTGGAAATGAGAAACTGCTTCAGAACCAGGTACAGTTTGTGACAACGTGCAAGTTGATTCAGGAGAAGCTGTATATGGGACAATCTTGTTTGAATAGATTCGGTCGATGAGTGCGCCACGGTCGGAAGACACCCCTGACGTCCCTTAACTTACTTACAGCGTATTGGCCAAGCAGCTCGGTCCTGATGCCCTGCAACGGCCCAGGGCCATGATACAACATGGCCCGTCGCAGAACCGATTCTTCGAGTGGAGCAGTCGCGGCGCCGTGCCCCTTAAGGCGGGGGTCCTAGAGCATTGGGAGGGAACTTTAGCATTAAATCGATTTCCGGGCGGGAAAGAAAACTTCGGTGACGGTTCAAGATTTATGAGTGACAACTCAATTCCAGGGTCACTTACATGCGGGTACGGGGGCGGAGTGGCCCGAGGAACGCGATCTGCGGTGAAGCAGCCTCCATGAATGCTTAGCCCCGAAAGTAGAGGGCATCGCCACGAATGAATATCGAAAGTAGTCTCTGAAGATTGACAGGAACTCACCCGGCGATTTGGTGCCCGAATAACAGCTTTTCCGGAGGTGTCTTGCGTTTCCGCCCGCCGCTTGCGACGACAGAACCCGCCGAGTCGATCCAAGGTCGTAGGTCCGTTTTGAAGGACCAGATTTGGGGTGGAGGTGTCGTCGGTGCGCCATCGGAAGCGGCACAGAGTTCGCTCCAGGCACTTGTGGAATGTGAGAGACCCACTGTCGCGGATCTGGGACGAGAGAAGGAAACCATGGGTTGAGAGTTGGATGGTGAAACGGTGGCATCGTCGGAACGTGTCCACCTCCGCCAGCCGCTGTTGTGGCTCCGGGTACTCCCCCAGGTCGCAGTGCGGATTGCGGCGCCGTTCGTGAACGATAGGTCTTCGCGGGTTCGGATGGATCTCCGAAGAGAGGCGAGATCCAGAAGGGATTTCGCTCGAGCCTCGTCTCCTTCGACAGCTGACTCTGCAGCAAGGCTCCATGGTTCTGATGGCTGAATGGTGAGCCTGAGCGTGATAACGTGGGAGATTGGAGTGCGCCCTCCGTTGCGCTCGAGTACGGAGTGCCCGAAGACTCCGACCGCGGCGAATGGGAGGCGAGGCTTTGTGCCTCGCTTTTAGGGTCTTCAGGTGTGGACATCTTAAAAAACACCAGCTCGCGTTAGTTCCTGCGGTAAGAGGGTTCGCCGATCCCTCGTATGATCATGACGGAATAAGTCCAATCTGGGTAGAAAATTATGGTGGACTCGTGAGGACTAGGTACTCCTTCTTCCGTGCGCCTCAACGCATGGGTGGCAGGTGGCAGTACAGTACAACCTCGATGATATCAGCTAATTGATGCAGAGAAAGTTGGAATAGTCGAAAGTTGCAATGATCGTGGGAAGGCGAAAATGAGCACGTTTCGGGAACCCGGTACCGATTTCTTAGCCATAGAATGAGTTCGGAAGCTGAACGAGGTGAAATGATCCGGGATATATTGGTTGTGGGGACGCAGGACTTCATTCCAAGAGATATTCCCGAATTCGAACCGGAGGGAGGGCGTGGTACTTGCAGAGCTCATTCGTGGACCACGATGAAGTGGACTCGAAAGCACTCGGGAAGGGTAGTCAACTCTGTTTGATGTTGATTCAGTTGTCAGCGTAGAGCCAGATAACAGTGTTCTACGAAGATGACAGCTGCAGTCTACAACCACTCCCGGCGATGATTCCGGATAACATCTCGATTCTCCGATCGTAAGCTGCTCATCGAAGTGCGGGAATGAGTCCCCATATTCATCTGCCGCAGTTTCCAAAATGTAGGATGGAGACGGAACTCCCTCGAAGAATGAGCTCTCGGACGACCATTTCCGGCGCGTTCCACAGAGTGGAAATAAATAATCGAGGTTGGAATGCGGATGGTTGAAGTACGAAGGTTGAAGTAAAATCAGAGTTGAAATAATTGAGGTTGTGCTGTATGAGGTTCTAAAACGACAATGGTTGTCACATACCTCCGGTACAACGTTCCTTGTATTTTTCAAGAGCTCATTGGCTAATGATCGAGACCGGCGATTTAGCGGCTATTAGGAAATCAGGATGTTCAGCAAGGATCATTCCCCAAGGGGGAAGCCCATCATTCTCATGGAACGCACTCGAGCAAGAGATGCCTCAGAAAATTATTGTAAACATGGAATCGCTGTGTCAGACGTTTCGGAGGCGCGAACAACATGCTTATTCCGTTGTGCGTTGTCTGTTGCGGGGTCGGTAGATGCGCGCGTCGAACGCGCTGTTAGCCGCAATTCAGACTGAAGTCAACGTTACATGTGGTACCATTGTTCCACAAAATGCTCGACGGGAATCTGTTGAATATAAAGCCTCTCGGCGGGTTGCTCCTCAACGCGCTATTGGGATATGAGCACAGCAAAGCGAGGGTTGAAAAATCCCTGGATATTCGCACCGACACTTTCTCCCGCATCAATAGGGCGGTAGCCTCGTGGAGCTCTCTTTTCGTCCACCTCCCCAGTTTCTGCTGCACCGACCATTGCATTTTTAGTCCCAACCTAGCCGATCACAATGGACGCTCTCTCTTCACTCAACATGACTGCCGCCATAGATTGCCGGATATGAAGGTGTTCTGGGGATATCGGCGAGACTTAGGTGTTCGAGAAATTGGGGGAATTAGCTATTACCAGCTCAGTCTCCATCAACTGACAATGAGTGATTAAAGGAATATCAGGAACCGGGAATCAGATAAATGCCTGATCATCGCCGCGTCTACCGAATAACTCCACGTCATCTCGAGTGACTGTGCTCGCATTGACTCTCCTCGAATGCGATCGTATGCATGCCGGGACAATGAATATTGTTGGTTTCCCCGGTTTCGAGAGACAAAACGAGACAGATAACGTCGAAAACCAGCGTCAGGGTCGCTTATTCGGTTCGAGTGAGCTCAAATCAATATGAATGCTCCACACCAAGGTTATCCTCCGCCACCACGAGGCGAAGCTGGTTGAAGATGAGGGAGCGGTCCGGGACCATACGGAGCTCAGATTAAAGAGGGAGTTCCTGTACGGATCCATGAACACTCATTGAAAATTCGATGTTTCTTCTTAGCTTGAGGAGCGACTTCGTAGATATATTGAGCCTTATTATATAAACAGAGGCAATGCATTTGAAGGGGTCGAGTCTAGTGATTATTCTGTATATGTACAGGCAACGCGTGAAGATTCTGGATAGATGAAGGCGCCGGAATGCCCACTGTGAGACCTCAGCGAATCTCCCCCGAGGCCCCGTTCAATTCCAGGCTGCGAAACGCCAACGGGTCCCTTCTCAATGGAGCTCCTTGATCACCTTCCATTTCAATCGGGATGAAGAACCGAGTGGCAACCATCGTCGCGGAGAGACAGATCATTATGAAGAGGACAGCTTCCGAAGAAGGCAAGGTCGGGAATCCTCAGACCGTTCTGACTCGAAGAGAACCTGTGGATAGTAGCGATCGTCGCTGCCTTTGATATGTTTAATATGTAGCCACCCCGAGGGTGCTTATGCTCGTCGACGCTGAAGGCGATCGAGTGGGAAGATGATGCTTCATGTCCATGAGGACATCCAGCCGACGACAATGTCATCCCAAAGTGTCCAGACCCAGACGTCCGAACACTGTCGCTATATGTCGTGATGTGAGGATTAAGCAGGAAGTCTTGCGAAGAAATAAGTGATAGACTTTTTTTCAAAATTGAACCGGCTCTTTATTACGCGGTTCGCTAGGTCGTGATATTACGAGTATGGATGTTCCATAATCGGAATCCCTACTTCGCTCAGATGCTGCTTTTGGCTATCTACCAGTCGATCATTGATGAATGAGTCAATCTATTGGACATCAATCAAACTTATTATGCCTATCCATTCAGATCCCCTCCGATGCGGCAAAAATTCCTATCTTTGGAGCAGTTCTTGACTGGAAACTATAAGGTACAAAACTCCGAGTTCTCAACCTCCTACATTGGATTGCTCATTCATAACAAGTTTGAGCTGAACGGTCTAGTTTCCGTCCGTGTCATAACCTACGCTTCAACTATTTTACAACTTCATCAGTTTCTTCGCAGATAAGAATAACTCGCTACCATTTACCGTCGCTTCCCTCAGTCGAGCATGGCATCAAGCCTGCTGGTAGGTATGACAGGTCGCGTGTTTGGTCAACTCGTGTCCGATCACCTCGCCCCAGTGATTTCGTATGTTTCCAACCTCCGACACATTCGTACTATCGGTAAACCACAGCGCGATTTTGATATGGATCCGTACCATCAGATAGATGCCCGTTACAGAGTTCCACTTTTTGGAATCTCCGCGGAACCATTCCATGATAGTTCGATACCAGGCGATGTCGATTTTGTCTTTCTTCACTTCAATAACCCATCGGCCTCCTCGTTCATGCTGAGGATCCTCCCACATGGGCACGATGTGAGATCGGAAGATACACAAGTCGCATTTTGATCTTCCTGGAGCTGACGGTAATCCGAAAACGTTCAGTTCCTCCAATATGTCCGATGCTGTCCCCGTGGTGATCTCGAGCAAGTTGTTCGCCCATGACTCTTCAGATTCCTGCTTCTGGTGGAACCACAAGGTATAGAGAGCGGAAGAGTGCGTCTCGACGACACGAGTGTCCTCACATTTCTCTACAGATTCGTTATTCACCATCTTGGGAGAACGCGCCGTGATGTCAGGAAGATCGGCTGTCGGTGGAGTTCGCTGACGACAGGAACCTTTGAAAGAGAATACATTTTTTTGGTTATAAATGACCTCGGAGTGACTTTATGGGCTTGGAAGCGATTATTGTCAAACTGGGCGCGTCAACCGACAAGCAGTGGTCCAATATTGTCGAAAGACTAAGGAATGCTATCATACCTATGACAAGGAGAGGAGACTACTATCTCTAGAAAACTCCGATCAAGAAACTCGCGGGTCTCTCATCCCTCCGGCCTGGCTTCCGCCGATTTTGCCATCAGAGGGCAAACATTGCGATATCACTCGATTGCGCGACAAAACATCGAAAACCTTCTGTGGACCGGGATCCATGCAGATCAGAATCATCCGCTCTGACGTTCCCGAGTGTGAAAACATTGATTCTATGCAAAGTGAGCACCGACGGATCGGAACGAAAATCGGCAGTTACTCTTGCTCGGACGAAACTCACCTCGTCAGCGGGATGAATCAAAAGTAGTCGACTTCAGTTGTCGCTCTTGATAATCGGCGCCTCGACTACAACAGCGCCACTCGTTGGCCGGTAAATCAGCAGTTTCCCGGAATCCCAGACATAGCTCCGATTCTGAAGTTGATTCCCTGGTGGTTCGAAGAATCACAACCAAAATCGAAGTCAGCCCGGAAAGTTCTTCTCCACTCAACTCCTCGAAACGAATTGCTTCGGCAACGTTGTCCCAACGGCCAGGAATGACTACTTTATGACGGAGTGAGGCTTCCGTTCTTTCGTTTTGTGGCGAATCGAGATGCCGCGTCAGAAAATGGATCGTCGCGCTCGAGCAGAGCACGCGCGGATTTGCTCAGTTCTAACGACAGTATCAAGTTTCAGTCTACTTGAAACTATTCATGGTAGGCATCGCTTCTCCCAAATTCCATCCGAGAGTATTCCACGTAGCTGAAATAGGACAATAAAACTTCTGAGACTGTAATCTGCGGGGCGGGAATTGTTCCGAGTTCAAATACGACTGTATGCCATCTTCTGGAGACTCACCTGCCATGCAAAAGCGGAATCACGAACTGATCCGGGTAGGTCATCAATCCAGATCGTCAGCGGTGACTAACTCGCTTCGTTGTTTCGTCGGAGTGGCGGATGCACTTAACGGCATGACTTAGGTTAACCGTGTGTGGATGATCGCACTTCACATTCAGGAGACATCACATTGCGGGGAATCCATTCCGGTTTCCTCGAACCGCAATCGCTGCAGCGATCGCGGCTAGAATGCAGTTGACTGGGAAGGGGAGGGGGAAGGACCTTTGGGGAAAGTGTCGTGGTGTTCCTGAGCTGGGTGCCCTAAACCAGTCTGAGAACGCCTCGCAAAGAAAACCTCCCGCATGGAGGCCCCCTCGTTATAACGAACCTGAATGGTAGGACGAACCTTACGTGTGACGAATCACACGTATGACGATCCTTCCGAATGGGGGACACAAGTATGACGAAACTCCTGTAAAAAGAAACTCGCGTATGATGTCCATCCCATACTGAAGAATAGTCATTTCTACAAGAAGCTCTTCATGAGCAAAGCTCTTCTCATGGGAGATGGGTCAGACGCGAAGTTCTTCTTACAAGAGGTTCGTCATACTTGTTTTATGGTTTCATTTCTGGTCATTTCTGGCTTTCGAAGGTTTTTCACAAGCGCCAGTATTGGGGTACTCGAGAAATTTCGAAAACGATTCAAGATTTCGACCAGCACCAATGGGTGGAAAGGAGGGAAAACTTTCCGGAGATCGAGGAGTAGGTGGGTGTTCAGGGACCCAAATCCCTAAAGCGGGATTGTCCATAAAAGAGTCAAAGGTAGGGTTCTGTCAAGTGCTTTCCACGATCAGAGGAGGCATACTGGAAACTTGTTAGAAAGGCCAGAGAAACGGGAAAGTGTGGCAAAGCTCCAAAGTATCGTTCAACGTCAAGAGTCTCGAAATCCGGCTGAACAGAAATTCCGTGGTGACTAGAGCGTGATCGGCTGGCGCGACAGAGTTGAACGCAACCAAGCAGTGGATTAAAGTAGCTCAGGTTCATACAGAGTCAGCAGACTCCATAATTGTTGTATGAGAAGTCCCTGGTCCTCAGTGGGGCAGCTGGAGTGAGAAATTCCGCGAGGACAGCAGACGGTGAACGCATAAAGAGGAGAGTCGGTCGTCTGATTGATGAGAGTCACGTACCGCTCATAGTAACAGCCGGAAAAGATCAGAGGGAACCCTGCTCGCACCTGATCAGAATCCATTCGAGACCGCTCTTGTTTCTTTGTCTCGCACAACAACTTACGAAGGACATGGTCGGAAACAGGTTTCGAGCGAACTCCCGGTCGCTCAACGTCCTCATCAGAATGAATAGACACACGTTGCCGATCAGAGTTCAATCTGCCAGCCGCTATTTTACAATTTCACACAACGAATCACGCGAACAAATGCGGCATCAGGTTCGGGTTCGACTCCCGGTCGTTAAACTTCGTAATGAGACCGATGTTTGGACCGCGCAGATGTATCGGGAACCCGCCAAACTATCGTCCCATCGATTCCAGAAGAAGCTCCACCCAAAAAGGACCACTTAGGTTGCAATGCTCACCAAGGTCCACCTTACGGCAACCGTAACTCTTGCAGAGGAAGCCTCGTCGAGTCGGATATCGTTGCCGAAATCGACAAAACACTCCAACCCGACCTCATGACGATTATTGAACGACGGAGTCTCACGAGACCCGACAGTTTTCCGGCAGAACCCGACCTGACGCAGTCCGATGATGATAAAAGGTATCCTTAGACCACCGGACGTTCACTCCGAATCTCTAAGCCTTTCAGACTCGAAAGTTCGCGCGTCATCAATTCCATGCAAACACACTATCGTATTCATAGATCAGGTTACCGTCTCGACTGCTGATGCCTCGAGCCCTCCATTGCTGTGGGCAGGATGAAGAAAGCCGTGGTAACATCCAAGGATCCCCGATTCCGTGATTTGATCCCCTAACTTTCCTCCTGCTGTCATCAGGCTAGGCAACCCTCCGCACTCGCCGCCCTTGATTTTGGTAGCTTTTTCTTGAGGTTGGCCCCGGTAGCGTCCACATCTCATTCCTCAATCACCACGGAGTGCAGGCAGATCAATCGTTTCAGTGGAGGCTCCTGTCATCGAGACGGTTACACAGTTTCACCTCGCAATGGATCTTCTATGCCAGTGGTTCCCAAACTTTTGAGTCCCGCGTACCCCTTCAGCCGCATTCTGGCCGTCGGCGTACCCCCGAATCAACAACCTGCGCACACAGGAGGTTGTTTTCCAACATTTTTCACACCTGAGCTCTCAGAAACGCCCGAAATATTCCATGTGTGCTGTCATTGAACGGAAAGTTGTTGTGATTTCGGGACTTGAGACCCGATATCCACGTTTACGATCCTTGGTCGAGACCATCAGAAGTCTTCTCGCGTACCCCCACGAGCCGCTCCGCGTACCCCTGGGGGTACGAGTACCCCAGTTTGGGAACCACTGTTCTATGCACTGGTCGGGTCTCCTGATTACCCTCCGTTAGTGTTCAAGATGAAATCGATGAATGTCGAGGATGGGCTATTCTCAACAAAACCGAGATCATTTGGAAACGTTCGAGAAGGTCTATTGGTCAGAAACGTCTATCGTCGAGTACACGCGGTGGGCTCTGACAATGAGCACCCGCAAAACCCGGCATCCCCAGTATCCACCATGTCTAAAATCTCTCTTCGTTTGAACCCGGTACCCCTGATGCGGACTATCGGTGGGAATTCATCCGAGCTTGAAACCAAGACCAGAATATCTCGGGCTTGGAAATTCACAGCTTTCGGGGCCACACGTGATTGGCGCCTTTTGAGTCGCTTAGCTTTGGCGAGATCAATGAAAGAAGCGTGGCTAGAAATCTACAATAAAGAGTTGAAATATACGTGTACACATATTTTATTTAGACTTTGCTTGCTCGTCCCCTCTGTGTTCGCTACAATACGCTTGTCGATTGCGATAGTTTCATTCTTTCTGCTAGCAAGCAATAGAGGTCCCATAACGGCTATCGGCGCATTGAGTTCGCTCACGTTCAGCGTGCCAGGGCGTGGTGCTACCAGGGTTGAGACTGCTACCGCAGCTAACGCTGCCATTAACCACGGGCAGTCCCGATCCTAGGGTTTTGGGCCCAGAGTTCCGTCCGCCTAAGTCGGTCGTACGACAAAGTCAGAGGAGGGCAAATACTACGGTATGTACACCTCATACACTCCGCGCGTAGTGGTTTAGAAAATAGCTGTGGTGACCCAACGGCGGACGAGGCAGGTAGTGGAAGGGAAAGGTTGTTGTTGTCGGTTTGTTTTTCGCTCCCTGGCCTGTTCCACAAACACGAGAAAGAAAATAAAAGCACTAAATTTGCACTGGTTTGTATGCTTGTTGGTCGGTTTCTTGCTTGCTTGGTGTATAAAGGCACTCGGGGAGGCCAGCCCTGGCTAGAAAACTTCCATCTCCGGGCTTTACGGAAAATACGGGACAGTAATACACTGACGAATTTGACTGGCTCATCATTATCCTATAGTAGAGAGACCAACGGATTTCGTAAGGATTTCCGCGGTGTGAATCCGGGCTTGAAGGTTGTTCCGAGCGATACAGATTGCTGTGTGTCTCAATATCCGTAGCTTATCCTACAATATGGCATTTCTCACGACCTCACGTTCTATGTTTCCATGTGTTCTCTTGGTTGGTTGATTGCTTGCTTGGTTGGCATCAATGTACGTTTTCCGGCCTGCACATGCAGTGGGAAGCTTGAAAGGCGCGTGACAAACTGATTTGCGGCGTGGGGAACTCTCTGATTCACTCAGCAGAGCAGCGAACCGCGAGCATGTGTCGTTTTATCCGACAAAATGAGAGGTCTCAGAATTTGTTAGCTCGCACTCTCGCGGTTCATTTTTTCATTCTTTGTGTGTGTGTATTTTTTTTTCGTTCTTGATCTCAGGCGGAACGAATGCACGGTATTTCGGATATTTTCGATATTTTTTTCGCAATTTTTCACCACTCGTCTTTTCTCGTTCTCTCCCAGAACAAACAGACTCAAATCTGTGAGCCCAGACCGTCGTCTGTTGAACCAGTTGAAATGGTGCAGAGATTTATTGCAGGGGTGCATCCCGACGAGATCAGAGAGATCGGCTGAATCACCCAACGAGATTTGATTTGCACTCGCACCGAATCGCGAGAAGAAGTGAAGGGAAAGTAGTATCGAATCCGCATGATTGACTCTTGGTAAGGGCCGACAGCGGAAACGGGAACGAAGTATAAATTGTTTTGGAGCCATAAACTGATGGAGGTTGCCAATGGTCGTTTCAGTGCGATATGCAGATAGGTTACGGATATTGTGTTGTTTTTACAATGTAGAACACGGCAGAAAGATTGCTTAGAACAGAGGCCCGGACCGGCCGTTTGGGCGAACGCCCTCCACTGGCGACACGGATCCGTTGCTGGAGCAGTCTGATGAACCGCCACGGATCTGAAAATGGAAACCCAACACGGATTACTACAGAAAATAACTCTGATCGTTTTCGCACAGACTAATCTCATCTACCATCTGATAGAAGATACATTCGCTCGTTGTGTTGCCGCCCCTACAAATGATATGAAATTATCGAGTCTTTGACCCGAAACCAAGAAATTGTGCAAATCAGCGGAGCGAACATCTGGAGCTGATGATAGAGACGTACGAAGTACCACGGGCCAGACGATGGATGGCTGTACGCAAAACCATCCGCCGAAACCTGGGAAAAACAGGAGGAATGCACAAAAACACGGACTTCTAACGAATTACCTGGCGAGCTGGAGATCCCACGGTGTACACGTCGCCCGTGATGGGGTTGCGAGAAACTAGGAAACAGAATAGAAAATTCAGACACGGAGGGAAACTTGACTTCGTCGAGGACAGCAAATCGTGAAATGAGATTTCGGTTTCAAAAGTTGAGGCTGGACGGTATCTTGTCTTCTCTTACTGTATTTCTTGTTGACGGCGACTGGAGTCGTGGGCGCGGAGCGCTGGCCGTCGAAAACGGAGGACTTCATGCGATCCACGACGCGGCGTGGAGTCGAGAATTCCTCGGAACCGAACAGACGTTCCTGGGAAGAAGTCGACATCTTCCTACGGGGAGTCGAAGCTCCAGAGGAAACCGAAGCTCTGTCGATTTCATCTCCGTAGCCGAAGATGGAAGAACCCTGACCCTGCGGAACCATGTCCATCTCAATCAACCTGAACCACTCATCTAGCTCTACGTCTCATTGTCTCTCGCCACTTCTGAATGTCAAGATGAATATCGAACGCAAAACACCACATCTTGAATCGATCGATTGTTACCTTAGATCTGCGAGGAGAAGCTGTCAGAGGAGTGGACGGAGTCGAAGGTGTCCTCACTCCGAAGATATCGCTGTCTTCGCCACCAGGAGGCTTGAGAACCCTGGAAAGAAGGTGAGAATTCCATTAAAGTCTTAGCGAAATAATTCGGAAAGAAGTCTGAGGAGTCAAGTAGAACTTTAAGATCCTCAAATAAGGTTTCGGATCAGCAACCAACAAAGTTTCAGTAGAACCACTATCGGCAGCGGTGGCCTGGCGCACGCTCGTGTGGTTGGGCAGTTTTTCAAAATTACACTTCGTGGTAGAGTTTAGGAGCAACAAGTCTATAGAACTCAGACTCGAGCAAACTACCTAGTCGAGTTCGCTAATTTGTGCTCTGTTCCCTCAATTCGTTTAATTACTTTCAAGCCTCCACTAGGTTAAGCTTTGGAGTCTGGAGCGGGGGAACGGAAGCAAGCGCTGGAGACCGATGCTGAAGGGGTGTCCGAAGGGAATATTCGATACAGCACTGGAGAACTTCCGAGCAGGCGAATCTAAGCTTCGTTCTATCGAGTAGAGGGCTTACACGAACGAAAAGTCTCCGAGGTGTAATCCCCCTCCCTCCTCGATCATCAACCCCGATTCAGCCCCTTTTCGCTAGCCAGGCTGCCTTCCCGCCGCCTGCCCGCACGACTAACAAAACCCACCCCTCAAAGAATAACTGAGTAGCTGACTCACTCGCGCTCGCTCGCTTGGATGCATCGTTTATGCCTTGAGATTAAAGGGAGGCACAAGTGGCTTTCTATTTCGACGATTAAACTCTCGGCCGCTGAACGAAATTCGACTCTGTTATCAGTTGTGAGTTGTGAGATACGAGCGGTCCATTCAGATCCTACCTCGACATCGACATCGGCATATGTGTTGAACATTTCTTATCAGGCGTCTCGTCAATGATTCACGGTCACGTGAATCCAACAGGGCGGACTTTCCAACTTTCCTCGAAAGCCAGGTCTCGTGTTCTCGAAGTTTCTCTCAAAAGGCATCGAGGAGTTCTGAAGGGGATACGACCCGGATCGTTTTTCGCGCAGACTCCGGCTTTTTTTTCGCTCGTTTCGGTGGTTCGTGATCGAATCGCGACCGACAGTCGAAATAGTATGGACGCTTGTCAAAAATGCACCCGATTCCAATTTGGACTCTAGCGACGACATAAGGCCGGTGAGAGACTGTAGGTGGAGTTGTATTTCGTTCTGTTATTATCTCCGCTTTCACCATCATCATCACCACCATCTCTCCAGCGGCACCATCTCTGTAATTATGGTTATGCTGGGAATGCGATACGAGTAATTCCCTCACGAAGCGCACCATAGCCAGCAGTGCGGATGGTGATTATCCCGCGGTCGTATCCGATGCGATCCGATCTCTCGAGATGATTTGGTGCTCGTTTCCTGATGTATTTATCAAACCGCAGCGATAGTTACTATGAAAAACGTGCATCTCCCCGAGCAAGGCAACACATCGTAGTTCTGAATGGCGACCGAGGTGATTTCGCTCGACGGAAATCCTTCGTAAAGATATATCGTTTCATCAGATTATAGCCGACCGATCAAAACTCCGCTCTTGAACTTGCGGCCACGCTTCCATCGCTTTCCATAGGGTACCACCGAAACGTTGAAACAACCCAGCAAGGAACTCGAGAAGCACAACGCGGTGCAATTCGCTGTATGTGGTTCCCTAAAGAGTCGATGGCTCAGGTTGAGCCACTGCCCAGTGACCAGTGCTAAGTAGGCACCCCATGATGCATGAGGCCGTTTGGCATAAATGATTTCGATCAAACGTATGCCATGCCGAATTAAGATCTCAGTGATCGGCTTCCCTCAACTGCCAGGCTGGGCTTACTGCTCTACATACTCGCCGTATGGGTCGTAGGGGTTTTTGCATTCCCAGCATCAGCCTCGAGCGAAGCATCGATCCTCTCGTTCCGAATATTCGACCTCACTCACGGTAGCGATGCTCATTCGAGCGTAGAATTTTCTCCCCATTCATCTCCATGGAGCCCACCACACACGACTCGAGCCAACTGGACTCTGGTGGAGAAACTTGAAGAGAGAGAGAGGGAGGGCTGATATCATTTGATATCGTCGAGTGAGAAGCTTCGACCAAGCCCACCATAGCGGCGTATTGTCCGCTACATATGGAGAGAGGCAGCAAGAGATATAGAGAGAGGGACCCGAAAAAGCGAGTTCTACTACATTGTCGTCCCCCAACGACCCTCGTCCGGTCACTCCCCCTCCAACCAGCTCGTTTCGATAACTAACGCGACCTGCGTGACCTGTCCAGGTGAGCGCATATTGCTCTCAGGTTGCCGAAAGAGGAAACTTCAGCGTTCAGAGAACACTAATTTTGAACAATGTTTGGGCGATCTCAACCGCTGGGGACATGGAGGTTTGAATGACCAACCAAAACTGCTGATTTGGAAGTCCGAGGCTCGGGAGTTTGAGCTTTGGATATTGAGTACACCACTCAATCCGCGTGGTGCGGAATTTATACCCTGCCGGACATTCCGAACCCCCTACATCGGACGATGTCGTCGAATTCCCAGCTGCCATGGTTCATCTTCTGGCACCGTACGCTGAGCTTGAAGAAGATCTGAGCTCAAGGTTCTCGCTCGCTTCTGAGATCATTCCCTTATGTGATTTGAATGAGTGAAAGTTTTCAGAAGCATCACGAACTCGCCGTGGAGTCAAAGAGTGGAGCACAGGCCAAGGCTTGGTCACCCGGAAACTCGCAGCGTGATACCGGCACGAGTTCGTTCTGACAGCTGTTTCCTTCCTGGGTTGGCTGCGCGAGGATGGCTAATCTGATTTATTCAAATTGAAATTAATTGTTTCTTCGAAGAAGTGCTCCGACGGTGGCGCTCTTAGCTGGTTGAGAGTTAGTTTCAGTCGGAAATCGTGATTCACGACGGCAGTCCATTAATTCAAAGTCGTCCAAAAGTTCCGCCATAATCAAATAGTTTGGTGTCAAAGCTGACAATAAGAGGCTCGTTTCGTATTTGATCGATGATGGCCGAGAATGAAATCTTCCCTCAAAGAATTATCCGCTTTTCGATTGAGTTGATGTGCTATGAACAGGACGACCGGATGATGAATCACACGCTAGATGGATTGCGGCTGAGAGATCGCCGCAAAAGCTATCCCGGAACTATCCGCGAAATCTTCGATCTGGGCTGCCTACGAGGAAGAAAGTCAGAGTTTTCTGAAAAAAATTCCGGGCGACGCGACGCTGGAATGCGTGAAAGTCGAAAGCGGGAAATTGAAACAAAAGCCCCCCAGCCCCAGGTTTTCGCCCTCGTTGAGGGCGCTCGGTAGTGAGGAGTCTCGGAATCTGCCGTACATACTATCGCTGCTCTAACTTGGTCAAAAAGTGAAAAAAAAAGAGCCCGGAGGTAACGAGAGAAAAAACGGTCCGAGGAAAGGAAAAAAATAAGAACGAAGATAGACGAAAAAGAAGAAGAAAATGACCAGGGATGAGCACGGCATCCGAGCGGGGCGCCGACCTGGGTGACTGGTAAAGTTTTTTGGAGAAGCTCTGGCGGCGCCACGGCTCCAGCCATACGAGTGCTGCAGCCATTGCTTGTGGCGGTGGTGGCGGCGGTTCTTCAACAAAGTGCTGCCGCTTGACGGCAATGCGAAGATTCTCTTCAACCTGACTTGAAGTCGTAAAGCCGTTAGAAACGTCTTCGCCGGCTCTAGTGGCCTACTACAAAGAGTTACACACTCTCTCCCTCTCCGTGATAGTCGTAGCGGTGCTAATAGTGGTTTGTGCTAACTATCTTCACCGAAGATACGATCTCATCCTGTCCGGGCAAAACTCCAGCTGTTCTGCTACCGCAACACGCGCGGAAACCGTCCCCGGGGTTGGACTGGAGCTCTTTCGGATGCGAAGTCTGTGTTCGCGGCATCCTGCTCCGTTTTTCGAGAATATACGATCCGTTTCCACGCAGTTCCCGGTGACGAAAACAGAAGATTTCCAGCTCGGTCAGAACTTCTGTCGATCCCACGACTCGTGCACGGCGGAAAGTCAAAGAAAACTCTCCTCCCGTTGGAAGAGGGAAATTTTCCGGCGATTTTGGATGTGGAGCACACTTTCCACGCCGTTCCGGATCATTGCCGCTCACGGGTTGGAGTTTTTTCACCGTTCAATGTACATGAGATTTCCTCTACTTCGGATCGAAGGGACTCATCCGATGACTTAGTTGCCGGATGAAATCCGGGAAATAAATATCATGGAGTCGCAGGTAGGAATGCAATAATAGAGAACAGGAGCCGTGAATCGATCGAAAGGATTCTTGGGAAGTGCTTCCTCCGCCGCGAGCGATTTGATACCCCGGCTCGGTCGGGAAGTTTTTCGTCGGGAGTCGACGGTCTATTTTTATCTCTAAAGTGAACTCCCCGACTTCATCGTTTCAGTCGGGGTAACGAATCTTCGTTCTACTTGCTTCATTCGGAGCAATCTCACGGCAAGCACTCAACTGTCACCTGATGCACCTTCCGGGATCCCGAGAAATTTTTCCCTAAATTCTCTACTTTCTCAATCCCTCTCATTTCATCGATGATTCAGGATTCGGGTTCGGCATAGTGAATTGTCCGATGAAACTATTTGCTCCGATAAGATTTATGAGCTCGCTCAGGATAGATTCCTGGAGAGTCCCCGCCTTGTTCCACACGAGAAACTTCGCCAAAAAAATCAGCGACCAAGTCAAGGTGCGAAGCCATCGCGACTGAGGAAAACAGCTTTGTTTTTCGGGCGAGCTGTGGGAGAACTCGTTAATTTGAGAAAAGCCCTTTCGTTTCTGTTGACAGTTGGGCGCGTATGTTTACAGGGACGACGGCCATTTGAGTGCAATTACCAGATCGTTTCGACGAACGAAACTTCACTTAATGACCACGACACGACGAGGCGTCAGTGCCCGAGGCGGTCGCGTGTCACCGTCTCATCATAACGGCACATGCCCTGTGGTCAAAACTTCAAAATGATGGAAGACGTCCCCACGATGAAAATCTCCCCACAAGTTGAACCCTTGCCGCGACTTCAAAGGACGGATCGTATCCTCATTCTATTGGTGTATTTTTTGCTCCAACCATCGTTCGTTCGAACGAATCCGAATTCTCATGTTTTTTTGTCGGATTCGGCCCGAAAGTAGGCCTCGGATGATTCGGCAGCCGCCTGTCGAACGTCGTTGCGATTATCGGAAATTACGCGACATAACGCGATTTTCTCCAACGCTCGTTCGGCAAAGACGATTTGGGCGGCGTGAAAAAAAAGCTTCTCAAAAAGCCATCCTTCAAAAACGGCGTGAAATCCGATGGACCGATAGAGTTTGAAGTTGTTTTCGGTCGAACGACGACGTGATTCCGACGGAGGAAAGGCCGAGAATCGGGTTGCGCCGTACCGGAGTCGGTATTCGAACATGTCTCCTGGAAAACGATCGTTCTCGGTGTTTTCTTGTTGTTCGTACGCAGCGTTGACGAGTCAAACGCGAAACTATTCGTGATGAAGTCTCTGGGAGTTTCAGGGTCGCCAGAGAGGGGAAAAAGTTCCGAAATCGCAAACGTGTTTCTTCCTTTTTCTCCCTCAGAATCCGCCACGATTACGCTGTCGAATGACTTCAATGTCCCCCCGTACTGATCCGACGTGTTGTCAGGCAACAAAAGCAGCGCGCAACATTCCTTTGCGAACTAATGTTGCTCGGCGGTGCGTTGTTTTCCTTCTTTTTTGCTACGTCTCTCCGCAGACAGGGGAACATTCAAAAGAGTTTCCAGGTGATCCCGTCTCCATTAGCGGATCGTTCCAAAACACCAAAAACCCCAGTTTCTTCACAGTGGTCGTCGATTCATTGACACGATTTCGTTCTTCGCTAGGAGGTTCCGCCAACCCGCGATGTAAAACAATGAGTTTCAGTTGAGAAATGTCCCAGAACTCACTCAGTCGGTCCAAGTCAACCAGTTGACACTTGGAAGTCGAAGTTGGCTGAGGACTTTGCGAGACCATTTTTCAAGATCCGAACTCATCTGCATTGCTGATCCGTCCGTGATTGGGAATCGCTTCGAAAGTTTCCGTCTGTCACATTGTGTGGTTGAAGAGAAGGGGAAAAGCGCCTTTTCAGATATATCGGGGCCAGAATACATTTGGCACCGTTTGCCGTGTGTCAGAACCTCAAACATTCCAGTCCGGTAAGGCAGGCTGGCTGGCTCGTCTGCTCGTTCGTTCACCAAAGATGGAGTTGAACGTTTTGCGTCGAAGTCTGCTCCTAATGAATACTTTTTATTCTCTGCTCCACAGACTGCCGAGTGGTTCTACTTTCAGACGTCAAGCCGCGCGAACGGCCGCCAACCCTCGACTCGATCAAGACATCATTGATCGTCTGACGGAAATGTCCGCTCGACCCGAAACAGGCTCGAGTGCTCTCCGAAAGCCGTCCGTTCCTGCCCCTCTGATTCTCCCTTTGATTGTTCCTCCCTTGGATACTCCCAAAGTTCTCAGGAAGCTCGTCTATCGAGTGCGGACTGGGATGTTAGCAGCTATGTGTGCGAACGAGCGGGAAAACAAATCGTGGCTCGTCGGAGAGGCGAAAGAAGGAACGTGGAATCGTCAACGATCTCGGCGCCTCTTTACGCATGGCTGGCGCCCGTTAAAGCCCCGTGGACGGTTCTGGAGACATTTCGTCAAAATCCAAAGCCAATTCGGACGGCCCGTTAATTGCTGCCATATAAAACTAATGACATCGCGAAATGTAGAGAAAACAGCGCTTCCCGATACGTGCACTGATACTACACCGCTGGATTCCGTGGAATCATTCTACGGCATCTCTACGTGAGCTCGTAGCACCTCCCGCTTACTTTCTCCCCTAATGACTCCGCCTATCAACCCGAGCCGTTTTCGCGCAACCTCGGAAATGCAGATTTCTTTCCGAGAATTTTCGATATTCCAGCGGTGGAAAATTCAATTTTCAGGAATGATGATCGAAATTCCTTGCGGAGAAAGTGGAGGAGGGTCTCTCTCGTCCTTCTCCTCTCTCGGCATCGATCCCGAGACCGCTGATCCCCTTGGAAGGCATCTCATAATCTCCCCGTGGTTTGCCATAATCTGCGGAAACCCACCCATGACGCTCGTAATTTCTCGGATAGTCGGGAGCTTCGAAAATCGTAAAAATAATCCTCGCCCTCTCCCAAATGGAGTCCTAGCTTCTCCATCAGGACCGTAAAATGCGCGATTCCAGTCGGCCGCTTTGAATGGATCAACGTACGACAAGCGAATGTAGTACATGACTTGAAGAAAATCCAGCTCGAAAGGCGCGGTTGGATCGTGCTGCGCGCAGTGAAGCCACGACGGCCAAAATAATTTCGAAAAACACTACGGGAACTGCCGAACTCGGGCTCAGTTAGATGCGCGCGGTCGCGAGTCGCGGATTCGCAATTTCTGTCGTCACGGAACCGCCAAACGTTCTTCGACAGGTTCCCGACCGGCATGTAGCGTTGGTTGAAGCGATAATCTATTTCGAGCGGCAAAGTTTGTTCTATGCTGTTTCTTTTCAGTCTTCGTCCAGATTCGGTCGCTGGGCGCCTCGTGAAAAGCCGTGACGCTTATCTCGACAGAGCGAAGTCTTCCTGACGTCAACGTCGCTCGGCTGCTGGCTGCCGTTCGACGTCTCAATGCTTGCGCCTCGATGTTGATGGAAGATTGAACTGATCCTGATGAAGATGACCACTCGAAATCCTGACCGAGCCGTCCGCAAGTAAGCCGACCACGACGAAACGTGTTCGTTCTTTTTTTCAGGGACTTAAACCGTAACAAAAAGGAGAGAGGAAAATCGAGGAAGTTTTCATGCCGCCGTGATGAGCGATCGAAGCTGAATGTTCCGCAGTGCTCACAGTTCCAGTTGAGAGCTGTAGATCAATGGACTCGTCGCTCGTCGGTTGGAGTGAGCATTCGAGCCATCTGCAAAGTCTCGTACAAATGCGACGCTTTGCAGGTGAACGAAACCGGCGGATTCGCGCTTGTTCCACAGAATCGACGGAAGCGTTGACAACGGAATCGTTGTCTCCGCTCGGAGACAGCGAACAAACACCAGAACCCAGGACCATTATTCAGATTACGCCCGATTCGAATAATGATGGTGTAGCTGGACGCGACCGGGACCCAGCAACTGAACCAGAAACTCTCGCGGTGCAACGGATCTGGAGATGTAGTTTTTTCAAACGAGTCCACAGGTGTAGTTCGTTTCTTCTGAAATTTTCGGTCGTCTCCAAACATTATCTCTGACCAATGGCGTCTATTGAGAATGCAATTGGAGTGCCGCTGATCAGATAAACGGAGCGCCGCGCGTTGGAAAGTTTGGCTACCTCGAATTTTCGTCGGGCCTAACCCCTTCGGCGATGAATCGTCGTCAAAAGTCCTCGTTTCCTTGTTGCTCGCATCAAATCTGCCAGGTGTCGTCGACGAATGGGGTGAACGACGAAAGTATAAGATTCCGGGCGATCGCAAGATGCGAATCGAGGAGGTCACTCAGGGCAGAGTTGAAATGGAAAAGTGGGGAAACACCAGAAGTGCACCGATGCAAAACGCAGGATGGAGTAGTTCACGTGATTCCACTCTCAATCTTCAATTTCATTGGTTCCGGACTGAACATCATCGTCGCGGTACCCGTTATTGATGAATAAAACGAAGTTGGGAATGTTCCTTTCGTTTCTCGTTGGAATCCAACGATGGAAGACGGAAGTCTTGGAATTTATCCGGAATGTTGACCCTGAGACTATGGAATCGACTCTATCGTCCAGAGAAAACCAGAGCAAGGTTCCTAAATCATTGGAACAGTCTCTTTTGATATACCGAATGATCTTCCTCGGAATTTGTTTCACATAAATGGTTGAGTCATCCGTTGTTCCAGAGTCTTGTCGAGTTCGAGGTCGAGGAAGCCAACAGACTTGGCGGACTGACTGAATGAATGGAGCACGTCGAAAGGAGTAAAAAATCAACGCTCATAACCGTCCACTGGACGCGCGATTCTCGGTATTCGCCGCGTATAGGCAATGACTCAGAAACTCGGATTCGATTCGGGGAAGCGTTGTTTTGTTGCTGTTTTTTCTTTCTTTTCCATGTGTTCTCTTCTTCAAGCGTTTGTTTCTTTCGATAGATAGACAGACAGACACGCAGGCCGGCCACCGAATCTCACTCGCTGTGCTCCTCCCGACCGTTTCTCGCTCAGCCACGACCCCACTCGCTTTGCCGGTTGTCAAAAACTACTCGTCATTCACCGGTGAAATTGGTCATTCCTATTCTCACTCGTTTTCTTCTGAAGAAAAAAACGCAGTGGATAGAAAAATTTTGGATGAATTTCTGTGCGCTGTCTTTTCGAGAACTCAACTCTCGGATGCATCGCTGTCGTTGACATTAGTCTTTGCTGCAGTTGCGAACACGGACCGTTGTGGATAGCGACGCTTTTGTTGCCGTTGAGATGAGCATTGAAGTTGAAATTGATCTCTTCTTGTGAGAGGCACCTTTCTTCGGGTCAGAAAAAAAAACTGTTCTCGTTCCGAAACTTCTGTCCAAAACGGCTCCTGGTCGCTCCGCTGGTCAATCAGTGTGAGTCCAGCAGACGTCCACTCACTCAGTCGCTCGTTCAGCAGCCTGTCGCACAGATTGTGTTCTTGAACGGCATCGGCAACAGCGGGAGCGGTCCCGCTCCCGCTGCCGCGCGAACGTCAACGAAATGTTGTAATGTGCGCGAGAGAGATAGAAGAGAGAACACAGAAGCGGGAACAGAAGGAGCATAAGAGGCATAAATTACGTTTATGTCGGCAGTCAGAGTTCGTCGACTCGGGCTCGTTGCCGACCTGCGCAGCGGTATGTCGACTCATCGTCGACATAAATGTGGCGTGACATGTGAGAGGGTTTTTATGTTGAAATTGCCGTAGCTTCCTCTCGTTGTCGTCGTTCGTCTTCGTTTCGTTCTCTTGCCCGCTCTCTCATCCTGGACAATGGTGCCGTTGTTCCGCCATTTAATTTTTATTTCTATATTTCTTCCCTTATATAATTAGGCATTAGTGGAACAGTGCTCTTCAAAACGTGGGATTATTACGGTTGCCAACGTAATGACAGGTTCTGGCCGGGATGCGCTGATCGGATGAGAGGTTTTCGCTAACGGCCGGTTCCACGACTTCCCAGTGGGACAGTGTCCAATGCTGACAAATGTTTTGCAAGCTTCACTCAAACCCACGAAAGCAGCAGTATGCCATGCTCAGCGACGATGCGTGGTGTTCAGCTTTCCACCGTGAGTACGAACGAGCGGAGTGTAGCTGCACAACTGTTTCCAAAGTACCATAAGTATATCATGTCTGATACATGACACCGTACCCGAACCGTTCCTTTTCTGGCTGGGAAGACTGGCTTTCGAAATCTAAATTCCAGGCTCGGTCATGTGACATGGTACCGTACCATGGACACTATGTCAGATGAAAGGAATCACCGTGCTCGAACAATACCGAGTGTTGAGCGAGAAATTGCCATGATTTGGAAGCTTGATCCATCGCGGAACGGCAGCGCGGACGAACGTACTGTGTTATGTAGACTTTGCGCCAGATTTCAGCGGAACCGTCCAGATTGATTCAAAAGTTGATCCCATTCGTTCCAATCTAGTTCACTCGAAATTTCCGGGGAAAGTTTTCAGAAGGTCATACGCCAGGCTTGGTCGCCGCGACATGCTGGGTCTCAGAAGAATCCTTCTTATAAGACGCCCATAGCGGGACCACGGTAGCGACGCGAGAAAATCACAGTCATTTGTTCAAATGTGTGGTCCTCCCGAGATCGTATCAGCCATCGCACTACCATGGCGTGGATTAGTTTCGTCGTCGTCGTCGAGCTGTGGTTGCTCTTAGTTTTGTTGTTGGAATTATTATTATTGCTGTTGATCTTCTCCTTGTTGTTGTTGTTGTAACGGTCTTACGGTCATGACGCCGGGCCATCATTCCGAGAAGCAGCACGGCAATCCGGTTGGGGATCCCTAAAGGCCGCGTCGCAGACGACAAGCGACTCGAACCCCTCATTAACGCTACGGCTGCGGAAGTTCTTGTCAATTTCTCCAAGGGTCCGAGAAACAAAGAACCTCAACAAAGGACTCCCTTGTGTTAGCAGAGCACAAATGGGAGGCCGGCGAAGTTTTGCCATGATAGGATCAAGAGTCGGAACGCCCACATCGGGAGATTTAAGAAAATCTGCGCTCAAACGAGGCGCTGATCCCGCTGTTGACCACAATCACCACCAGAAGCGGTGTGGCGACTACAGCATTCCGTTTTCTTTTCAGAAAATTCCATCTTCCGACAACAAGTGGCCCCTCTCTACCACCATCATCACTAAGGAGGTGTTGACTTATGGTAGGCCAAGCGTTCAGACGTGCTTTTACAACTCCGGTGGCGTTTGAAGATCGAGTGATCTGGTGGCGGATCGGAACCAGATCTAACCGTCCAGACAAACGGCTGCTTGAGCTGAAGTTCACTCTGCCAAACTCTCTTGGTCTGTTTTCCGTGAGCCGTGTTAAACCTCTTAAAGGGTTCGCTTTCCCCTTTTCTTCCTCCTCCGCACAACCGGGTTCTCGGTAGCGGTCAGATATTGGCGTGAGCTCTTCTATTTTGCTTACGGGCAGCCGACTGAACGATCGTTCAGGGTACAAACTTTTTGGTGGACATACTACATCGTCATTCGCTTCTTCTCCTCCTCCGAAATTCCAATCTTATAGAAAGGCTTTCAGGATTTTCGGTGCGACTTCCACTCACCTGCAACGAACAAATCACAAGATTTAGGACACGGAATCAGTTTCAGGATCAACCACAAAAGCAATCGCGGGCTTCTCGATAACGGTTCGTGCGCGTGTTATCGATCTGTTTTGTTATGTTTCCATTTCGAGCCATTCCCACGCATCCGCTGAACAAATGTAAAAGAGGTCTTCGTTTCCCCAAAGAGAATTGAAATCCGATCATCTGCTCTTCTGCTTTCTCTGTCCAGACAGCAGGCAGAAAGCCTCGATCCACGAACAAGACGAAGAAAAATGGGCTGATTTCGAATTGGCCCGAAATTTTCGGAACATTTCTGCGTTCGTGGTTGCGTCGCCGACTTGCTATGTTCGCTTCTGCGCTGTAGTGCCGAGAGCGAACAACTCGTGCGGCGTTCAGAATATCGGCATCGTTTGCTCATCCGATTCGCTCGTTGCTGGCTTTAATGAAGCTTACGATGCCGCGCGACGGCGAGAAAAAATGGAGAGACACCGATAGGAAAGTCATCTGGGGTCGGCGACTCCAACCCTTCCGAGCCAAGCAGACAACCAGACGTCTTCTTCACTCCCGCGACAGGCTGCGCACAAGCTAATGGAGGCTCGTGCATCCCTAAATGTCTCCTTACTCAGAGGAGGAACCGTGCGAGACGCTTTCGATGGAACTATGAGATAAAACGAACCACACGAAAATCTCAATTAACAAATTACGGCCAGATGCGTTCGTCCGCTAAGCCTAACAAAAGCCAAGAACTTCTTCGGAAGCTTCTCGATCAATGGGCTTGGGCAGGGCAATGTTGATCGCTCGCTTGTCCGCTTGCCTGCCGGTGACTCGGCCAGCTCTCCGACAATGTGCACTCCCTTAAACACAATGCGGGGCCCCTTTCTAACACTGAAGCTCGCTTCTCCCCACCTCTCGCTGCCTTGCTTCCTTCTCGGCCTCTACTTCAAACGGGTGGAGAACTTTGCCACCTGGCAATTGTGGCAACAGTGGCAATTCAGACATATCTTTCTTTCTCTCTCGCTCCCTCTCTCGTGCTCGCATCCGGCAAAGCTGGCGGAGCGCACTCCTAGCGTGAGCCAAAGCGCGAGCTTCGGCTCACGTTCCGTCATCATTGCATGAGAACCATGTTTGGCCAATGGCACTTCCCACCTCGAATTTTCCATAAAGTCAAGTTTTCTTCATGTTTCTAATTACTCGATGCGGCTCATCCAAGAGTCCACGGCCGCAGTGTAGAGCCAGCTCTGGCCCGGTTCACACAGTTGCTGCGGGCTGAATGTTCCAGTCTATTCATTTGGTTTCTCGGCGTGGACGAATCCGCATTCAAACGAGATGTGATCCCTGATACTTCACGCATGATGAAGTAACCACCGGTTCGGCCACGAAACTGAATACAAGCATTGTTGCGGAAACCTTCGACGGACTGAGGTGTCCACCCCAAAAACTTCGGAATCAAGACCAGCTGGGGATCTTGAACTTGTACGAACGTACTCTCACTTCAACATGGCAACATTGCGGAGAAGCTCCTTGGAAACTCTGAATGTTGCTCCATGTCTGCTCAATTTTGCAAATCCTCCTCCACTTATCTTCGAATCGGAGTCGAGGATCTATAGGAGGATTTTCGGGACAATTCGGGCATTTGGGATGGCCATTCAAGACAGGGAAACGTTTCGCACGTCTCCAGGCTGACTGTCCAAGCCTGCCGGTTCCAGGCTGATTCCCCGATTTGTTTTCTGGTTCAATTCCATGCTCTGTCCCGATTCGGAGTCATTGTGCTGACGGACATCATAACCATATACAGTAGAATGCATGACGATTTTCTACCATAATCCGGTGGCTCTTCAGCCGTATTTGGAGCCACGGCACGGCGTCGACAGCCGCGTTCCGAATATGAAGACGTATACCTTGGATCGTGGATCGGAGATGGGAAATCATTGTCGGGTCGAGCGAGCGAGCACAATTCTCACATGATAATCAGCTGCCAGCCCGCTCGTTGCTAACAAGATAATGATAAGAGAAACCGTCTTTAGCAATGAGATATCTTCTGCAATTCGCGTGTTAACGAGCTCAGATGCCGTTACCACGAACGCAACGTTTCTCTGTCTATGTCGTCAGAAAAGGAGGAGATGAAGAGGCAGGAGAAAATCTTCGACGCTGTCCATCAGCCGCCTGAATCCCTTGACGGCCATGCGCCGGTCGACCGATTTTGGCCGACCGGACCGATACACGAATACACTGTGATCATCGCTGTCCTCAAACGTTACCGCCGGGCCGTCTTGGACACGGAATCGGCAAACGCTCGACTTCGCTGAATATCGACTCAGTTTTTCGGAAGGATCGCGCTTCAGCTCGGGATCCTGACTCCATTGAATTCGGCGCCGACAGCTTGGCGCCAATTCAATCAATGGCGGCGTGTTACTTCAGAGCGGTGACGACCGCTGTAATTGCGGGATGTTACCTAACAGTTCTCTGACCGCGAGAGAGAAAAAAAAACAGAGGAAAAATCTTCAGTGTCGTTATAAGGTTTCTTTATAGGAATACATTTTTTTTGGATGCTTCAAAGTTCGGAAGCCGATTTTTGTCGGTAGACAACGCGCGCGGCTCAATTTTGAAATCCGTCAACAACAAATGCTAGTTTGACACAATCCGGCTCCGAGTCACGGTTGTCCCGCTAGTCCAACAACAAGCTGTCCAAGCAAATCCTCAGACGTTTTGTGCGTTTGTCGGACGGCGCGAGAAAGAAATTCCGAAGCATCCAATTTGCAGCCGGTGCGAGACGTTCCAAACAGACTGGATCCGAACTCGAGCCGTTTTTCGCAAGGCTCAGACGCTTCTTCACAGTTTGTTCTCCGAATAACGACTGTGAATAAACGTCCGTAAGCTTCTCACGCTCTGCAATCGGCCAATGTTGCGGGAAAAAAAAGAAGAACTTCAGAAACAAAATCAAGGAATGCTCGGACGAGAAAAAATGTGAGCAGCCATGGAGCGAAAAACGGAGTCTTCGTCATCGAGAATATTCCCGCTATCAGATTTCTAGCTCACAAAAGTGTGTCGTATGCACCTTCCAGCAACCGCCGGGAAACCTGGAATCCGGGATTCTGGAAATCGGTGGTTCCTCAGCTGATCTTTCCGTTCGTAGCGACTTGAAACGTCGTTGGCGTTTCCGTCTCCAGGCCGCAGAGGGTGCGCGGGGTGACGCACTCAATCGGTGGTTTGTAAAAAAAACGCCACGCCGCCGTGCGCTTTTCGGTGGAAACATATTCCAGGGTCGTTATACTTCCCGGAAGATCGTTGAGCGGCGATACGGCAATCGTGCGTCGTGGATTTCTCGAGCAGTTTGAGTTCGGGCTGAATATTTTTCCGAGAGATTGTTATCTCAGCGGAGCACATATCAGCAGGGAGATAAATTCCCAGAAGATTCGGAAGAAGAGGGGGAGAAAACTATATAAGAAAAGATAGTAGGTACCAAACACAGTTGGAGTCAGTGTTCGGGATTCTGAGCACTAAATGCTTTCCGTTCCCCCACAAAGACGCTCTGAACGATTAAACGATTGGTGACGGAGCCTTTCCAGACCCAGTTTGGAAATCTCTCTGAATTTCTCCTCATGGTCGTAAACCGCATGAACCAATCAAGCGCTGGATGAGCTGATAAACCACAGCGGACTACTAAACGCTCGTAACTTTTTTTCTCGTCGTCTTAACCCGCGTAGTTCCTTGATGGTATTAACCAAAGTCACCTCTTCCGAATTAGACAAGGCTTGGTGGCTACTTATCGCCGGATTGCGAGTTCGATTCAGCGTTGGGCCACGCACGGCGAGCGACCGCTCTCACCAAAGGGCGACATCGGCATCGGAACCACAGATCTAGTTTTAACAAATCCACGATTGATAACAGAAAAACGTGGAACATGACCGAAAATTGATGAGAAGGGAGCTAGAATTAATGATGAGAATGTACAACGATTCTCCGAGAGGACGTGATCACACGTGAACTCCATGAAGAATACACGAAAAACATGGGCCGCAGCGAAAATATGAAAATCAGGAACAGCGCGAGGAGGAGGAGGAGCTCCCGGCCAAGGAGCGCCACTTGCCCTCAGGGCACGTTGGGCGCCCTCACCGAACATCCACTCTGCATATTGTATGCTCAAGCGAGTGTTCGGGTTCGAAGCCAGTCTAGTCAACAGGTATGCCGACTATGTGTTGAACATTTTTAGATTCTCCCCCCCCCCCGTACCGCCGCCTTACCAACAGAGGGACCGCGCGAGAGTGAATGATAGCCCACGGTTGTGTGGAGGGAGAAACAACTGCCCAGAGCGGGGGAGCGGATATATTTCGGGAGGGTGCCCGGCCGCTCGGCTTCCTTTCTACCTTCCTCCCGCAAGCGTTCATTTTTCACACACACACACACGAGGTCTACGAAAAGCGATTGTTCACCTGGGAGACTTCTTTTCGACGGGGAGTCAGCGCTGACTGCGCCTTAGCCAAGAGTCAGTTATGGGACATTATTTTTGTGTCTGTTTAAGCTCAACGATCGGATCGTTTAGAACGCTCAATTTTCAAAACGATACCCCGCAGCATCCTGTTCCAAGCCAGTACCAGGCGCCATGCTCAAAAGTGGGAGATAAGCACGAGGTAGAGGTGCCCAGCAGGCCGATCCGGCTGAAATATCCGAAGATTTTTCTCGCTGTATCGATGGTCAGAACCAGACCACCTCCGAGCCGGGAAGTTCTTGGAAAGCAGAACGCGATTTCAGATTGGCCGATCGTTTCGCTGAGCTCGAAGAAGAGAAACCGTGGCAAGAGAGGGCACCAGGGGCCCTGGTTGACTCCCTAGGACTCTGACCATATCGGGAGACCATTTTACCTTCTTGGTCGAGTCATCTCCTTTTCCGGAGAAGAAGACACACAGAAGCGAGGATATGTAGAGGGAAGCACCACGACCCCGACTTTCCATGTTAGCGGTAGGGCCTCCAGAGTCGGTGGCAGCGGCATGTCTTGACTCGAGTCGATTCTTCTCCCTGCCCTGCGCCTGCCGCAGTGCTGCCCGATTCGGATACTCTATGCAGATCACTCAAACAGATATTAGTCTTTGGTGCGTATGCTCTTTCCTCTCTTACAGTCTTCCCGTGTGGATATTTCCTTTCCCTCCCTTTGAATGAAAATTCAAAACTTGGAGAGGTACATCGATCTCTGGATGAGGAAGGAGCTCATGCTCACATGATATGAATGAAGTCAAAATATATGACATTAATTCATGGTTGGTTTTCAATACCATGTGAAACCATATGATGGTGATGTGACAAGCCGACAGCCCGGCTGGAAAGCTTCCCATCCCAGTCGAGAGTTGGCCTTGACTCGGCCGCGAACTTGACCGTCGTGTGTCCCATCTGGCGGTTACGCGGCATCGCTCCAGGCGAATGCAGAAAGGTCGCGTCTGTCGACGGTCGGTGATATCGATCGCGTCCGATCGATTTCATTAGTTTCCGTCCCGTCCTCCGCGCAGCTGAAAGCTGGATGTTGGATTTCCCAGCGCATCAGGATAATGAGAAGCATGGTGAGTTTAGAATTCCTCGATCTTTCCGCTCCGATCCCTGAGAATCTGATCAGATATTCATCTCGAAACTTACAGCGGTTCACATCGCCGCAACAACGGTTCAACTCTCCGCGTCCGTTCTTCTTGAAGATTCATCGTGAAATCACAGTATTCACCGCTCTTAGTGGATCTCAGGTTTTCTTGTGAGTTCAGTACCGCATCCCGGGAGCAGAATTGAACGGGAGAGAAGAACACGTTGAAATCATCAGCGAGATACGCAACCAGCGACTAATTACTGGAAGCTAGGAGTTTGATTGATCGAGAATCGTTCCGATCCAATTTCTAGAACTGAAACATCGATTTGCCGCGTGACGCCGTCAGCCTGATTCACGCAGAATCGCACGTGATGCATGATGCTAGGAAGCGTTCGATGTGGGCCGACGGTTCTGTTTATCGATTCATCCACCGATCAGAGGTGTTGGTATACTCTAGGTGGGCTACACAGGGTAGTTTTTCTTCCCGATCGAAGTCAGGAGTCCTCCACGCGTTCGAATCGGAACCGGTGACTCACCGTCCGCGCTCGTTCTCTCGCTCGCTTGCTCTGGCTTAGTTCGCTGTGTCGCTCCCGTCGAGGCTCGCTCTAGAGCACACTGGATAGTATACCAGTTCTGCACTCGCTCGCTTCGCTATTCGCTGCTTGGCGAGTTCTCTTATTCGCGAGCGCGTGTGGAGAAACTGAGCAACAGTCGATGGGAGCCGCGCAGACTCTCATTTATTGGTCTTATTTATGTCTTCTCGTGGCAAAAGACATATTTATTACCGCTGGAGCCCGATGTCTGCTTTCCTTCCTCGACTTGGCGGCGGCGGTGGTGGTGGCTGCCGATCGGGGCGACTACATCGCGGTGTGCTCCAGCTGCGGGGTTTACAGGTTTTGAGGGCATCGCGAACACGACCTCAAAAAATCGAGATCTTTTCCCCTCCCGTTCAACGGCTCTCTCTCTCTGCGACTTGGGTTCACCTGAAGAGGAGTTTCGTCTTGCAGCACCACCTCTGGTTAAGGACATAGCTGTTCGGAGCTAGTGTAAAAACGTTTTTATTTTTAATTCCGATTGTAGAGCAAAGTGGGGAACTGATATTCTCCGGTCCTGGAGGCTGCTTCTAGCCCTCGTGAGGGGAAAGTTCAAAATTGTCAACAGCACCGCTGAAACCACAGAAGAAGGGTGAAATTCCACGAAGATGCAAGAAACCTCGTTATGAGGGAGAATAATTAGAGAAGGAGTCCACGTTTAGTAGATTGAGCCACAAAAATCTGACGCGGTGCCGACATTTCAAACGGATGATCCCGGGGGCGGGCGGTCCAGTGGCTTTATTTCTTCATCGTCGGTTTTTTTATCTTCAGTCGCTCATCTGGTGTTCTTCGCGGAACATAAGAGCGCTCAAGTTTCTCTGAGACCAATTTTCTCTCGATAAATCTTCACTGTCCGCCGACATGAAGCCGTGTTAGGGTTTCAGTTGATGTTGTTTCCATCCAAATGGTTGACTGCTCGACGCAACCAACAGCACCAGGTCGGTTTTCGTGTTCATGAAGCTCATTACTCATTCGTTGGGCATTTCTCCTCTGACTGAGCAAAACAGAAGATGGTCCTCGCGAGTCACTGAGGCGATTCAGCTTCGCACCGCACCACCACCACGGCAGTCTAATGGCCGGTCTATTGTGCGTTTCACGAACAAATTCGAATTTCCGTTTGGATTGGGTTAGATGATCGGCGAAATTTCCGCCGACCGGATCTGCGCCCAGCATCTTCTGCGTCGTCGGTCGCGAAAGTGTGCTTTTCGAAAGCGTAGTCTTCGGAAATCCTTGAATACACACATCCCTTTACCAGGACACCGTCGGACAAGCCCCCACCCACTTTGAGGTTCGTCAACGCGTAATCCGAGCACTTTACAAAGAGAATCCTCCCGCTTCGAGTCTTGAGACCCTAGGGTTAGGAGCTCGGGGTCTGAGTCTCTCTTATTTTTTTGCTCTCTTCGGTTGAAACGCAATCTCGAAATAGACAATCCTAAAAACGAGTTCCAACGAGAGGACGACCCCACAATGTCTTGAAACCGAAGGAGACTCTCCACCAGCATATTACAAGCTGAGCTATTCTTAAGAGACGCTTAGTCATCCCCGGCTGTCTCCAGGCTCAAGTAATCGGCTACGAAGATCTCGACGGAGCTGCACTCACATCGGACGCTTCGAGGGACGGAAAGGGGAGGCCACTCGTTATCATTGATTAGATCTGCATTGCCTTCTTTGTTCCCATGCCAAGTTAATCGTGGTCTCGTGTGCAGCATTCTCTACCCTTTTCTCTTGGGTGTGCTCGAATTTATTTCGTTACGCTGTCATTCATCAAAGCCGTTCCATTGGCAATCAGGAACCTCGGCTACCAACTTGCGTAACACATCACATATACCGGATGCCGGCAAGTGCTGTTCCAATATGAAACTCCCGGATCCCCGTAGGGGGGTCCCAGCGGTTTTGAGCGGCGAGTACGAAACTCAAGAGACAAACTCGCACTTGCGTCAAACTCAGTTCGTGCTTGACCCTATATGGCTGTTGATTTGATCTCAGAACGGAAAGTTTTACTGCAGTTCAAATGTTGACTCTGCGCACGCGCTCCAGAATGGAGGTTTGATGAGGGAACGAGAGGAGCTTGTGAGGAGCCGGGGGAATCCGCCACGCACGGAAGTCGTGCGAGCAGTTTAATGAGCGCACTTTAATTCGGTTTACCATAAAGAGAAGACGGAGCAGCAGGAAACGCGAGGGTACGACTTATTTCATCCTCGTCTTTTGTCATTGTGTGCTCGTCTCTCTTTTGTAGCTTGCGCAGGCCTGGCCTTCGACAGTCTCCCCTTGTTGTCCCGTTTCACTCGTTGAGAAAGTCCCGGTCGTCGTTGGTTCTCTCTTTGCCCTGTTAGGAGCGGCATCATCTTCTCTATTTCCCTGAATGCTTTTCCCGCTTGACTGCGTCCCCACGACAGGGACAGAGAGAGAGAGAAAAGGCCACTGAGTCTCCCCATCGCTCCCTCCTCACCCTCACTTAGCTCTCAAGTGTCGTCCTCACCCCACTCGGGTCCCGAAGCTCGGTCTGTCACTCACTCCACATGATCTGGTCCATCCCGACAATTTGAATTCTCTGAGCCAGTGGAATGCCGCGAGTTCGTCTTTCAACCAAACGCGGCAAACAACAACAGCGGCAACAGAAACTCTGAAATTCTATTTGGCAAATTCTTCTCTTCTTCTCTTTTTCTATTTCTGCTCCAAACCGAACGCGACGACTGCGAATTCTCGGGGTGACTTGAAGCGAAGGCGGTGACGAACTTCGTGGCGAACGCCGCCGCCGCCGTAAAGCCGCCCGGCACGTCGACGAACTCTTGACAAGATTCCGCTCCGATTTCTGCTCCCAAGCATTGTATTACGATACAAAATAATCCTAATTCAATCCAGGGAGAGGAAGACGAAGAAGGAGGAAAAAATCTGCCAAACAGAGCGACTGGTCATTGATCTTGCTCCGCTTGTGTGTTTTGGGTGTTGTGTGAAATCAAGCAAGCCCAACAGAAGATCGGCGGTGGTGGTGGCGGCGGCGGCTCCGAGGAACTGTCATAGTGCCGGGAGCAAGAGAAAGAGGAAAACAAACTTTGGAAGTATTTTTAGCGAAGTTGAGGGGTCGAGCGATCGTCAAGCACTTATGTGTAGTGCTTGAACTCCACTCCGATGACGAACCACCACTGCTGCCTCTCCGTTCGCGCCCATCGGGCTTTTGCAGTTCTTCTCTTCGCGCATTTCTCGAAATAGAAACCAAGAAGAACCGTTGACTCCACAGTCTGATGTAAATCAAGATCAGGAGTATTCCAACAATTTCAGAAGAAAAATTTGGGTTACGGCCAAATGGAAAATTCAAGATTCCGACCCGTTGGGATTGGCGTGGGTTGATTGAATTTCGGGAAGCGTCCAAAGTCGGAGCTTAGCGGGTCGGAGCTGATATTGAGCTAAAAAGCAGCGACACCTCTCGAAGTCGGCGCGTAATGAGGTCTCACTTGAATATTAAAGGCTCAAGAGCGGATTTGGTCGGTGAGTCGGGATGAATAGTGAGGTGATGAATTATTCTGCAAGAGGCAACCCCTCACACACCGCCGCGCCGCCGGGTCGGGACTACATCCGGAGGTAAGTGTCAAGTAAGGCTCGCTGTGAACTCCGAGAAAGCTTTTGGCTCAATGCAGGAGGGAGATTCTGATTCAGGTTGTTGTTAGCGGTTCGGCAGCAGACAGGAGCTGCCAAGAGCAGGAGGCGCTCTCCGACCAGTCAAGTTGTTTCTTCCAAAGCAGGTCGGCTGCCTCTGTGCTCCGGGGGACGACCACAAACCATGAAATCGACGCGAAAGTTTCTCAGAGTGCATAACTACTTGCAAACCAGTGCGGATTTCGACATCTTCCGATCTTCCCAGGGGAAAAAGGAAAAATATATCGGAGGAAGGAAAAGCTTCCGTTTCTTGAGATTCGACACTACTCAAAGAATTCACGACCTGGTGGGTAGCAGATCGTATCATAACTTGAGTTTGGTGGATCGATCTCGGCTGGTGCGGCGCATTCATCTGCAGACTTCATTCATTGAGGGGAAGTTCTCGACGGAGGTTTGTGAACTGGCGGAACGTTCCCCTGATTCTCGCCGTAGATGGATATCCTCGGTGGTGACCCCATCGTGTCGAAGGAGTTGACCTGACCGACCGACCGACCGACCAACATGGCGGCCGATCGTACATACTGACCTCAGAAACTGAACCGATCTACGGAACGGTGAACGGTAAAACGTCTAGACGAGCAAACGAGGGGAAGAAGTACTCACCTGAAAACGAAATAAATAACTCGTGAGTTACAGAATATAAAACGTTGACTCCCCACAATCTCGGGCGCATTTGAAATGCAGATGACCGCGGTCGAGCGATTGCGCGCCAAGCTCTCACTGTCTTCGACATCCCGTCTTCGGAGGTTCCGTCAGAGACAAACAAAACAAGGGAATCGATTTGGGCCGATTCCGATCCGCCACAACTTTTCACCAATGATTCAAGCACAAGTCGATCCGATAGTTTTGAATTTTCCGTTGGCGGTCGTAGCGATCCGCTTCAGGTGTTTTTTTTTCTCTTTCTAGGGAAGTTTCAAAAGTCCCGCTGTTCTCGGAGTGTCTTTTTTTTCGGGGTGGAGGCGGGCCCCGGGGAGAAGAAATGTTCCGATACGCGGCCATTCTTCGAAGATACTCAGAAAACCATTGACATATATGGCTCTCGTATACTGGTCTGACTCGGAGAGATTTCGCCGGTGAATTTATGGCCGATTTTATGGTTGCCGATGGCCGGTTCGTAATTCGAACGAAGAAGACAGCCTGGAGCGCGATTCAAATGCCGAAGAAAGGAAGGAACCGCGATTTGAACGGAACATTTCTTCTCTTCTGCGATGGAGGAGAAACTCAGCGACTTTGTTCGCATGCGCCAAAAAGGTGAGAACGGCGATCGTGTCGAAACCATTCGACGGATTTCTGACCATTAGGCGTTCCCATAGACATATTTGAATGAACCAAGGCAATCATCATGCAGGGATAGATGGATGGAGAATGAGAAACTGACAAAAAAAAAAGAAGAAGCAGGAACGTGTCAGTCTCAATGAGAAATGGAATTCGCGGTTGATGTGGCTCACCGGGGAAGGGGCCCGCATTCCAAATGGTCCCCGCGTGTAACGGATATCCCTGAGATAGAAAGGCGGGAAACCCAACGGAGCTTCCAGATTTCCGAAACTGTTGAAGGCAAATTCCACAAAGTCCGATTCCTATCCCGCAAATGCTATGCACAACCGAATGCAGCTCGACTACAAACTCGGCCCAATGCCCATGAGCATGCATCTTGAATCTCGTTCCAAAACAGTACCCGAATATTCCCGCTGTGGATCTACTGAGCCGTGTGATTATGTTGCGGAAATGTTCATGAGATTTCACAAGTGCCATGGGAACTTTGACTCAAACAATGCTCTGCCTCGAAAATCAGGAACCGTTTGAGTTTGGCACTTGAAGATCTAGAATCCCCTCGATTGAGAAACTGTCAACGAGCCATGAGGGGGATTTGTTTACATCTGTGTCGAAGCCTACGGTAGGAATGGAAAACACGGAATTTCGGAGAGAGAGGATAAGCGATCGGCACACTCTGTCGCCAGCGCGTCAGCATGACCGGAGCGCGCCATCCACAGATGTGTGATTCGAAGCTGTGGCTGGTCTCGCATTTTATTTCCAAGGCGATGATGATGGAGACTCGGATTGGATGACAGAATTGATACCTAAAAGCTGAGACGATGGTCGCGAGCCAGCTTGCCAGCTCGATCACTGAGACTTCAACGCTTTCCTGTGTGCATGTCTGAATGTGTAATGAGTGCCTGAGAGTAATAAGCTCTCGTGCCAAGGGAACCCCGTTCCCTTCGTCACAACATCGGTGTAGAGCCGCCCGTTTCAAGACTTTGAGGAGGTTCACGTTCCAAAAACAAAGCGTGCATAGCGTGTAAACATCGTGAAAGCAAGGAGTCGCCAACAAACAAAGAATGCACAAGGACTCTGACACCCCACCTTCGCATAGGAGGTAAGTCGGGATGATCCCGTGTTCACCGCCGAAAGCCTCTGACGCCGTACATCCATAGATCTTGTGTCCTATGTCCCGTTCGAGACGTTTCCGTATTTCAGGGTGATCAGGCCCCCAGATAGCGTCTCACGGCTCTTGATGGAGCGCTCTTTGGAATACTCGGAGAGTATAGAGAAAGCGACGAACAATGATGCGACAAACACGGAGGATGATTTTTTCGACGCAGTGGAGAGTTTTGAAGATTCATCGGTAAATGAGAAGATCAGATCTGGTGTTTTCAACGACGTAAAGTTACAATCTGATCCTTGGAGTCACTGGATTCGATATCAAAAGGAACGAATGGGAGCAAACCCGGCATCAACAGAGCTTCGGTCGTTGAATGGCGATGCTGTCTTCGTTTTATGCCGCTTTGCTGGTCCTGAAGTTCGATTGTTCCGCACCCAAGCAGTCCGGGATTCCCTAGATCTAAATCTGGCTACTTTGCAGAGCCGGGGTGGATCTCGTCGAAGATTGTGAGTACCCCAACAGTTTCGATTCGACCCTGAGTCTGCAAATGGAGTCCAACAGGGAGGTTTAGGGAGACGAGAGCGGGAAGCTCCGATGCATTCTGAGTGCCTATGCTGATTCGACAGCCTATCGGGAGCTCAGACGATTCTCCATCGGAGACTTGACTGCTGCTCCTATTAGAGAATCTTCTTCGACTGCTTTTCGACCCCGAACTCGAGGCTCAATTCCCGCAAATCCAAATTCTTGGGAATCCATCGACCACGACAAATTCTTGAACTTGTGGGCATCCCCAGTGATGTCTCTCGCCCTCCCCGTGATTCCAGAATCGGGGTGCCCGAAAACCTGCGGCGCTTGCTCGACGAAGACCTGGAATCTGTGAGGAGGAAACCGGATCAGGGGAATAAGGAAGAGAAACAACCGAATCGCCGCGGGCTGAATTTCTTCGCTGCCTTCACGTGGCCATTGTCTCGATAAACGGTAAGTTACCACCGGCGGCTCCACAACTACCAGCAGAGAACAGCCTGTATTTGTTTGCCGGTTCACAGCCGTTCACATCGCAGGACTAGTTCCCATTGATCACGAGAGACCAGTTCAAGCAGATCAGCGCCTCCGGGAGTGTAACGTGGAGCCGCCGCCGCTTCCATCACCACGACGTTTCCGCCACGGACCATCACACTGCTCTAACTTCTAGAAACTGCAGCAACATTGTTCCTAGATTCCGTCTGATCAGTCTGCATCTGTTCCAGTTTTCCAGCGGTCTTTTCTTTGAAACTTGAGGCGACAACGGAATCTCACGGATGATCCTGTTCTTCGTGCGTCGGCTGTTGTTCGTTAGCTACCAGAATTCACCAACATCTTCGAAGTCTTGGGAAAATATCACTCGAACGCTCAACATCTTCGACGATAGCCAGACGACCGCGAGCAGCGCCAACACCCTCCTCTCGGTTGTGTGCCGAGGATCGAGGATCGGCTCCTTGGGAGCTTCCCGGAGCCGCAATCACCATCGACGTCTCACGACACCACCTATGATATTCATGAGTTCCCACATGGCTCTCAAAATAAAGCATTGCATGAGCAATTACATTCAGATCGGTTCAGATTTTTCTCCGATCGGATCTCTTCCGCATTCACCTCATCTAGCCCTCGGAGCTACCTCGCCACGTTGCTGCACCTGAGATGCCTAGATGTAATCTCCAGCGATCTCCGGTCGTTCACTAGCATTCGCCGAGACGTTTTAGCTTTGGAACGGCATCTTTCCGTTTTGATCTGATCATTTCATGAAACGCTCGTCCCAAATCGTGATGATGTACGAAAGTACGAGAAATGGGGATATTTCCCCGAGTCACTCCCTGTTCTTGATTCGATCTGAATCTAGCGTGTCTCGATATTGGCACGAATCCCGATTCCCAGCGCACCGCCCCGCGACCCAACTGCGCCGATGCTTTCTTTCGTTCTTCGTTACTTCGATCCTCGGGTCCGAATGAAACTTAACATCCAGTCACAGCACTCCGAGCCATCGAATCTGGCGGAACCGGAAGCTGTCCGCCTCCAGCAGAGTCGCTTTTCTGCAGCCCCAAGGAAAGTGATATCGTTCCGCTCACGGTGAGGTACTCCTTGGAGCCAGGTTGTGAGGGTGGAGCACACCGCGTCTTCTCCAACGTTTTCTACTTTCGTTTTTAGGCTGTCAGCTCCATTTCCGCCTACCACATCTCTTCAGATATCCGACCCAGAAACCAAGACGGCCACGAGAGCAGACCCAGAATCACAGAAACCAAGAGAACATCGGGGAGCCCCGAGCTTCTCATCAAGATGCCCCGAATGCGGTCTCTGCTACCTCGATCGATCAGCGGAAGATGGCTAAGGCATGTTTCAACGTGACTTGGCCGCTTCCGGATGAGAACGATCTGAGAGCATGCGAGCGGAACAGATTTATATACATGTCAACTGGGCACCCAAGCGCCCGACAGGCGTTGCCAACACGACGACCGCATGTTGAGGTCAGCATGTCGGCCGGTAGTCCACAGTTCTACAGCAACAACCACGACAATGAGCTTGGTTAACCAGTTCAACCTTTGTTTCCAGCTCTCTATCCAGTCCAACGATATAAACACTACCTCGGGACAGGATCGGAATTCTCACTATAAACAGACACTGCGACCATGTATGTAGACGTAGCAGGCTACCGCTCCGAGTAAGTTACAGCGTGAACATGAGAAATCGCAACTCGTGCGGCTCACACTCAAACGGCGCGGCGAGTGGAGTAAACAGAATCTCAATCGGAGTTTTTGGAATCAGTCGACTGTTCTTCCAAAGTATGAGGAAACGAAGAAATGGCCAGAACATCACCTTTCCCATCGCCATGCCAGCGCATAGCCTGCTCTCACCATGAGACGTGTTCCCATCATCTCGCACACGTAACCTTCAGAGACGGATGAGTTACTACGGCGAAGCTATTCGACCGATTCCGCACGTCTGCCTGCAGACCTTGCTCAGACAGCGAAGCAGCTGTGTGCGTGCACACATGAGAGATATTTACTCAAGACAGGTCGTTACCCTTTGCTTGTATATTGAGTTCCAATTTACGTGAGAGCGACTACTGGTGGCGGTGCTCGTATCTGAGTGAGAGATAGCGAACGCCTGGACTTCTGTTTATTCACTCAGTCAGAGCTATTTATCCCTCCATAGCGTCTGATTCTCGAGCATCAGCCTTCTTGGCAGCCCTTGAGGTTCTCGCAAAATTCGACGGCAGCGGTGGTATCGGCTGTGACGGTGTCTCTCTGTTCGATCTCTAGCTCTCTCGCTCGCTCGAGGGTCTTTTTGTCCAAGCATCCATCCATCCGCCCCACTATCCGACTATCTATCTGTCTATCTATCCATAAGTCGGTTCGTCGTTTAGTGTATATATTCAACAAGAGCAACCTAAACAGGGGTCGAGGGAGCACTTGAGGGAGGCCCCGACTCTGACGATTGCCTAAGCCGACCACGTGTGCTTGTCTTACTCGTGCGCTTGTGCCAGCGTAGTAAATAGTAACAAGCTTCCACTTCTAAAAATACTCGTCTTTGAAACATCACTCGGTGATTGGTTGACGCCCTGTGACAGGCAAAACGCTTTTCCCGCCGCTGTTCACGCGTTCGACTCGTGAGCTCGCTGGAGAAAGGACTTTCAGTCAGACGAAATAAGCACGTGAACGAGCTTTCTCCTCCTGAACTGAGTGTGCTCTCGTTCCGTTTCTTCATTTCGTTGCTTCTCGGTTTTCCTCGGTTTGGGCGTGGTTTTTCACCGTCGGAGTCTTTAGGAACTTGCCCTCACACCAAAGACATGCCCCGAAGCCCGTCCGTGGAATCGATCGTTTCGAACCCTGGAATTGCCATACCCCACGTACCTTGGCCACATCTTGGACGATCCCCGTAATTAGGACGCGTTCACGACGACACACGGGGCAGCGAAGATCTGTGTGTGTGTGTGTACATCAATTGTAAAGCACCACTAAACACAGTCGCCATTCTGCCGATCGATCGTCCAATCGATCGATCGATCACTCGAGCTACTCCATCTTGATTGATATATCAATCGATGCAGTGACGTTCTTTTCGGGCAGATATACCCACGACAATCATCTTCGGTTATCTCGCCTTCGACGTGTGTCAGTTTAAATGTGTGCCGATGTTTGTGCATCGACCGAGCGGGCCGTTCGTTACCTGTCGAACCAAAACCATTGTCTTGTGGAAGATTTCCGTATGTGTTCGCTTCCATCTTTGTCTCCGCTGTCAAGTCTCTTTTTCCCTCAACTCCTCCTTTTTCCTCGTCCGACGAAAATATGGATAGGTTCTCTTCGATCCGCCCGCACCGCGTGAAGACGCTCAGCATACTTCGTGGAGTGAAAGTATGGAAATTCACCGAAGTCGACGATCCGTTCGACACTAATCAGTAGATCTCGCGGCTCGAACAACAACAACCGGCGTCCAAATATTTTTGCACGACAGCGAAGCTGGTTTTCAGTTTCGGTGAAGTATTTTGTATTGTTCTTCCTCTGGTGACTGACTGACTGGCTGGCTGAGTGGCGTTCCGTCTCCATCAAGAGTGAGCGACAGCTGCGTCGTATTTCGTGCGACGGAGACAACGAGACGATGACGCGGTTTCGGATGAAGAAGTCTCCGCGAGGATCTCCACCCGGGTCTCGATCTGGACCTCCGTCGGGGTCTCCACAAAGTTTTCCGACAGAGTTCCCGCCAGGTTCTCCGTCGGGGACTCCGGCAGGGAGAATGTTCGCTGGATCCGATCGACCCATCCACGTTCGGAACACGCAACGAACCGACGGACGGACGCGACGGATACACATACGTCATCCACGTCAGAGCGTCATTCTCGACGGTTGAAACGGCTGTTCGTTGTGGGAGTCGAGTTTTCTGATGGCGAATCTTTGCTGCAGATGGGCTGGGGCAGTGAACGGTTATGATGGACAGACGGGCGGGCGGACCGGCTGACTGACTGACTGACGGCGTGTGAGAAAAAGACCGAAATTGATTCTGTCAGGCTTCGCAGTGCCGTTTCGTTGTTGTTGTTCGCTAACCAAACATGGGCTCGGTTGATTGTGATTTGGCATTTCTCCAATTCAACCTCACCGCAGACGACATTGTAACGACACCACAACCACCGACACTCTTAGACGCGGGGCGCCGGAAATAGGGCGGTCACCAGCTGTCCCTTCGTCTCCGGTTTCTTCGCTAGTTTTATTTGTATGTCTGTCTGTTTGCGCGCGCGTTTGTAACCATACTGAAGAATCCGCGTTCTTCTTCTTTTTCTGCGTTAAAAACCGAGCATCTGTACCTCGAGGAAACAGGACGTCGCAGAAGTCGCGCCGCCGTCGAATAGTTGTAGCGAGTATAAAAATTATTCCTGAAGAACAAACAACGAACGAACGAACGAGTGGAAGAACGCTGCACAAACACTGAGCTGACACACTCAAATAAACTCGCACAAGGTGCCGGATTCATGCGTGGCGGTGGCGCTGGCGACCCGGACGAAAACCGGTAGACGCGTGGGATCCAGTGTAGAATTCCAATTCACAAGATGGTGCTCAAGCGACAGAAAGTCAGCGAAACCCAACGGATCACCGGCCAAGCATAAGTCAACAAAGTTCTGAGACCAAGTAGAAGTGAGAACAACGGGAATCACAAGACACAGCGAACAACGGCACCGAAGACGACATTCTTAACTCAATCCGAAAGTCGCGTTCGAATTTTTCGAGCCTCCAGTATATGGGACACGAGGCCTAGATGATCAGAGGCCCCGGGAGTTTGACTGCCGTGCCGATCCACTCGAACCCAATTTGGTCGATGCATTCGTGTCACCAAATCCATATATCAACCAATACGATAGGCAAGGCACATGTACCTGTCGATGGACGTCCCGTCGTTTAGCAACAGTGAAAGACGCCCGATCGGATTCCGGTAGGGACTCGAAAGGGAGACGGAGTACGAGTCAATTTAAATTGTCTTCACCCATGTCAGTAGCGGCATCAGGCAGCAAGATGAATAGGTCTAATCGTGACGTCCTGCAGGGGGAACAACTCAATCGACGTCCGACAACATCCGGAGAGTCCGCTCGCCTTCTCGTTTGTTGTGGATCGACAACCGGTCTGTTAATCGACGGTCGTTTGTTGTGATGCTTCTGCTTGGAAGATCCCTAGATTCGTTTGGGCGAACAAAATCGAGTTTCGAGTAGCGTTCGTACCGCGTCCGAGCGAAGTTGGAACTCGAACCTTGGTCCGAACTTTCTCCGAGTATTTTCCTACTCGTCTTCAGCTGGACGTCCAGAGTTTCCAAAAATTTTGAATTCTGTCCTCCTCGCTTTCGGCGTATTCCTGAGTTCCCAAGCTTAACGTTCCGCGGTTCCTGACCGATATGTGTTTTCATCATTCATTTGTCAAGACATCCGTCCTGTCGATCGTTACAGCTGACTGAGAGACCTCTAACTCAAACAAATGTCCAGAGCGGAAGCAGCCGCGAACGATGATCAAGCGACGAGACCATGTTGTCCTTAATGGAACCACAAACTTCGACGTTTGTTGTGGCGCGGTTCGTCAATTCAACGTCAGTCGAGCATTTTGACAAACTCGATTCGCATCGAATTCAGCATATTCGATTCAGGCGGAGCAGGTATCTCCGAGGGTCGCTGCCGCGCGAAGTCATTGCCGAATCGCTCCGAAATCGTCTCGTCGGTTCCGCGGCGCGACGGACGAATGAAAGCACTGACAGTTCTATAGATTGGATGGCGGAGGAATTTCACAAAAAAGATCGCCGCCATTTTTCACGAGCTTCCAGCGCATCTGTTGTGCTGAGTTTGTTGTTCAATGGCCACCGGGCGGGTCTGTGATCATCTTGAAGAATGTGGAGTTTTCGTCCATTCGTTCGTTCATCCATACATGCATTCATTCATTCATCCCTCCATCCATCCATCTATCCATCCTCGAAATGTTCTTCTCTTTTTCCCTCATTCCCTCGGATGCGGGTCGACCGAGATCATATTAAAACCACGCCCGATCCGAACGCCAACCGCCTGTCGCCGTCGCCTCGGTAAGCATCTTCTACTTGGCTTTGGCATCATCGTTTTCGGTCAGAGTTTAGGCCGCCGTTTCTTCAGAATCATCGCCCCGAGGGCTATGCTGTCGCGAGTGCCTTAATTGCGGTGTATGAACCAAGGGGGAGACTTTCATGGAAAATTTATCGCGTTCTGTTCCATTCTTGGCTTAAAAACCGTGCACAGTACGATCTCAGAAGTGTCGGACCCAAGCTTGACAATAAATATGAAGGTTCGCGTCTACCCGAAAACGATCCGACCCGATAAACACTTACGCACACACATACACACACAAATAGCGACCGACAATTACTGAGAAGTGGGCTTAACAAAAACATTCTAATGTGGCCGAGGCGTTCTAGACCGATTCTTAGTAAACACGCTCTCAGCTGAGAAACACGAAATACCGGTTTCCAGTCGCAGACTTGATGTATTCTAGATTCTAGACGACTTGGGTTCACATACCTGAAAAGGAGAACGACGTTGTTAGACTTTCTAATAGACTTGATGAGAAATCCAAGTGTTGGCAAGCGCTCGAAAACCCCACGCATCGAATTCGCGGGAATCGGTAGGCGCCTCGTCCTTGACACCGGTGAGGACCGCGCAGGATCTGCATCCATGCACTATGTTGAAGACTGCGGCGACAATGATCAGATCTGGACTTCCATTTTGACGGCCAGTTTTCAACTCTTTTGCCTGGATTTTCCTCGTTCTCAATTTTTGCCGAAGCTTCCTGGCGAATGGACTCCTCCTGGCGATTTCGGCGCATTCTCGCGTATTTTCTGTCGATTCCAAACACTTCTCTTCGTTCTTCCCCTCGGGCAAGTCACGGAGAAAGCGGCTAAGAATCAGATCACACTCTGAACTGGAGCTCGCGTGTGTCTTGTTTCGTTCTTCTTGTGCGCTACTTACGAACAAGAACGAACGAGTTGAAGAGACAAAATCAATCAGGCCCAATCCGAACCCCATCAGATCAAGAGAAAACGGAACGTTGAGGCGAACGGTGGATTTTCACACGACAATAACCGCTACGAGGAAGAACTGAACTCTTCTTAACGGTCCACGCACGACGAATCTCAGAATTCTGTGCGGCTCCAGTGAGATAATTGAGCTCGCGGCATCGCGATTAGCTGGCGAACTAATTATTTCGAATTAACTCGCAGAAAACATTTTTTGCTTCCGAACGAGCCAGCGCGTGGAAGGGTTATGCCCTGGTAGCTTCTGTCCAGTCCCGTTCTCGCTGTGTTCCTCTCGATCTTCCTTCGCCTTATCCTCCTCCATCTCAACAACGATAACCACGACGTGCGAAGAAGGTAGCGCGAAGAGAAGCTAAAAAGGGGAAAAATTGAACTGTGCCAGTGCTGGAAGTTACGCACCGCGCCGTGTGGGAGCGCATGCGGCTTACGGACAAACTTTCGGTAAGGCTTCACAAGATTCGGGGGCCTCACAATGGATCATAGTACTTCTTCCTATAAATATATAGGGGGAAGAGTCCGTCGAAAAACGATGACCAAAGGAACCTCTCCAACCGGATGCAAGATCTTTCATACAATGGACCCATCGGTGACTGAGACACACTTTCGGGCAATGTGCGTTTCGCAGTGTGAAGCCTCCTATCCAATTTTTTTCATTCAGTTTTGTGCTCGTGTGTTTTTTCCTCTTTTCCTTCCCACTCTCTCTCTGTTTCTCATGCCGCCGTCGGTGACGTTTTCGCCACAAAAGACCGAATGGGTTCGATCGACGTTTTATAAATGAGTCATTCTCGAAAGTGTCGGTGAAGACAGCTCATTCTTACGCCTCGACCCCCTTCCAGAAGTACATATTCCACGCGCGACGGAGCCATTTTTTTCTCGTTCTCTTCTTTTCTTCCACTCAGATTCTCTTATCCAGTCGAGCTGATCGGCGGCGATAAACGAATAATAAACGACAGTTTGTCGTTTCAACACAGATCGCTACGGGGCAGAGAGCGTCCCGTGAAATAATGGATTCATCTAAAAACGCCGGCCGGTTGCTGTTAATCGAAATCTGATAAGTCTCCGATGAGAAGCCCGAGAAGGTCCCGGCCGCGTACAAGAGCCGTGGACGGGCGATGGAGTCAGGGAGGGAAAAACAATAATTATAATCGGAATAATAATAATAACAAAGTAGCCGAGGGAATACTTAAGGAAAATTGCGTCGGCAGAGAACAATTACCTGTTCTCTGTTAACGCAGCCGCAATGGCGGCGGCGGCACCACCGGTAGCCGTAACGTGAACAGTAACCGGTGGTGGTGGTGCTACCGTTATCGTGACTGTCGTCGTCTTTGTTTCGACGAAACGGTGAGAACGCCGGAAACCGCCCAAGCTCCGCGTCGGATTCTTCCCCTGCTATTTCCTGCGAACATTTTTCTGTCCGTTCTCTTCGATTTCTCGCCCGCTCAGTCGCTCACTGTTCGCTGAGTGGCGTAGCGCCTACCTACCGCTGTAGAAAGTGAACAGGTGCAACGCTCCGAAGAAGCTCGGAGAACGACGACAGAAACAACGACGTCGTCGTCGACGTAGCTTGAGGATGTCCGAGGAGTTTATCACGCGATTCCGGGGGCCCTTCGTATTGAAACTTTCTGTGCAGGAACTGTAATTCCTTCTGTTCTTTCGTTTTCTGCTGCGCGACGGCAGAACAGAAGCCATGCCCAGAATTGAAAACATCAAAACACCGACCATGGAATATCTGACCAAGACGCGGACCAATCATCATCATGCTGGACGACGATGAATAATGAACACTGGGTGGTAGACATCATTGTTACAAGTCATGGCTCGAGCGGCGAAATAACGCGTTTTTCACCACTATTGTGGCGCGCGGAATCTTTCTGGAGAGCAGCCTTCGGACAAAAGAATATCTTCAAAGGTCCTCCGGATTCGTATCATTCGTCAAAGGCTGGCTGCCTGCCTGCTCACGAAAACATGTTCCTTCATCGTTGATTAATCGTCTCAAGTGAAGACGCAGGTCCAAGTTTGAATGCATTGATGCCCTGTATCGGGCTGACCATTGAATCGCGGAGTACCGTGGACGGTCCGATCGACTTCGCGGTGATCTTCTCATTGTGCTGCGTGCTGAATAAGTGCGGAGCTTCGATAAGTCCGGCGAGATTGAAACATGGCTCTGCACACGATGTAGGTCGTAGTCGTAGTCGCCGTCTTCGTAGCCGCCACAGTCATCTATTCAACAGCGGTCGAGAGCCGGCCACCGAAAAAAAGAGCAAGACGGTCTGACAGAGGCCAAACGTGCATGAATGCATACGACAATGTCGCCCAGAGCAAAATCCAGTAAAGCGTGAAAGACATCTCGGCCCGTACACCGTCACGACAGACTATACAATTGCCCGTGGCCTTCAGCGATCTTGAAGGAGTCAGCTGCACGAAGAACTGTGCCTATGACTCACTTTCGGCATCCTGGGACATCTAGCACAGCTAGAACCGCAGGAGTATCCCGCAGTGGACATGTGTGTGGGTTCTTGTTTATGATCTTACATCATAGGAGCTTACGCATATTCTAATGACGTCGGTTCGTCTTCATTTCGTTTGTCTATTCGACCGTTTGTTTGTTCATTCGTTTTCGCCGTCGGAATCGTTGCCGGCAGCGTTCTGCGATGCTGCGTTTTTTATTTTCGTCTTTTTCCCATTTTTAATTTTCATCTCAGACTTCGTGACGGTCAATCCGGATCGACTCGGTCGTGCACCAGAACACCAGCCGGTCACGAACACCGGAATAGGCGAAGATCCTGTCTCTTCTCATAAGACAACCACTTCTACAGAATTCAGTTCGTCGTTCGTTTTACCACCGAGTGTGCGACTCTGGATCGAATGAACGGATCGAGCAAAATATAAAATCAGAGATATGAAAATAACATTCGCGGAATCGGGAACATTGCCGGCGTTGTCGTCCACGTCAAAGATCACACGGTGTTTACCACACATAAACCACCGTTCACGACGAGAGGGGAAACGACACATACGCATAAAATCCCGCACGCGTTCGCGAAATGGAAACGAACTCGAAGCGAACGCCGCATACGGATCAGAGACATCCCTGTAGCGTCTACGTCACGATTTGATTGTTATGATTAAAAGAACACGAAACACGCTTCCGTCGAAACAAAGATGGATGACGATCTGCGTCAACGTTTGCCGAGCATCGCCGCAAACGGGGCTTCCAAAACAATGAATTTTTGTCTCGTTTTCTGGCCACATTCTTGGCTTGGCAATAATTGATACCATGTTGGTGAGTGGTGACCTGTCTTTCTTAGACGACCGAAAGGAAGAAAGAAAGAAGAAGAGGAACGGCATCTCGATGATGATGGAGGCACCGGAGTGATGGATGAACCAAAGTCCACCACCACCAGCAAGGAAATGGGAACACGGTGGGCGGCTCTCGCTCCACCCAAAGTTCCCTCAACAAGGGACGGCACGGAATATGGCACCGACTTCGACGTCGGAAACTCACGTTATTGTCCCAAATGTTCGATACACGTTCGATTTATGCCTCGTATCGAGCTCGCGTAGTTGCGGCATAAGTCAGAGCTAACCCAATCGGTAGGATGGAAGCGCTCATCGTCCCATCTCAGCAACATCGAACGGATGTCCCGTGCTCACTTTCGCCCGACTAGGGTGGAGAAACCTCCACTGCGTGTTTTGGACGTTGCTTTCGTGTATCGTGGGGTGGGGGACGAAACGATGAGCAGACACAAAAAGTGTAATCGCGCCGAGAATCCAACATCCCCTCGGTTCCGACTTGTTCGACGCCTGTTTTTGCCATGTCCAGCTCTGTCACCAATTTTCCTAATTGAACCAGGGTCGTGTCGAAGCCACAGACATCATCGCAACGCAAACAGAAGGATCCTATTAGCTTTGGTTCGCTGCCAGTAGATGCTTGGGGTGGTGGTGGTGGTGGGATCAACTCGCCTGGGTCGGATGTGGCATCAATAGATCTATCTGTGTTCCGACTTGCACACAAACATTGCTTCTGGGACAGAGCGACCGGGGGCAAGCAGGACACGTCATTGGTCAGGGGGGGGGGAAAGGGAAAAGGATGGGGGAAATCTCATCTGATCCTGGTCGAAGAGATAGCGATGGCGGCGGTTTGCTCCTCATCTCGCCGAGGATCAGCACGTCAGCGGTGGCTCAACATGGGAATTCCATCAAACTCTTCTCCATTTCCATCTCGGCTTGTTTGTTTCTGCCCCAGATGTCATTATATGAGCTCTCTCGATCTTAACTTCGCTTCGCCCATAACCAGCACGATCGATTTGAGGGTTCGACCCTCTCGATCAAACCATGCCGATCCAAGTCCCCTGCTTCTCGTCTGTGCAGTCTCCCTCGTCGAGTGATGCTCCGACCTATCGATCCGAGCGATGAAGTTCGGTATAGCGGTTCAGGCAGCGAGTCTTGGGGAGCACTTTCTGCTGACATAACTTTCTCGAACAGTTTTTTTCCTCGTTTTTCTAATACTCTCCCCAGGAGCTGAGTCAGGAATAATAGATTCGTTCCCTCTCGAACAGAACCCTGAAGAGACAGGTGGCGAGCAGCTTCCGACTGTGTAAGAGATCGGATCGACCCGAGGAGCGGAGGAGCAACGGATTCTACCCCGACTCTTGTGAAATTCAAACGAAATGTGAGGAATCGTCGCCGTGCTGATCTTGTCGCCATCTGCGAAGCCACTTTTCATCTCTTTTCGTGATCTCGAGCCTCTGGATTCGCGGGTTCGTTCAGCCGAGAATAACAAATCATGAATAACGTCACAAATATCGAAGAACTCATGACCAAGTCCGAAAACAAAGAACTTCTTGGAGTTCGATTTGATATCTACGAATGAATCAACTATGATCGATTCCAGCATTGGCTGATTCATTGATTGAATCATTTCTCTCTCGGAAGAGTCTTATCGCGAAGACGTCAAAAGTGGTGTCTCCCGTGCCGTTTTCTGTCAATCAGCCTTCTGCTTTCTCCGTTTTCGTCGTCTTGGCACCGCATCGAAACAATCGCCAAACTCCGCTTAGTAGTGAACTGGACTGGCGGCGAACTGGTTGACAATGCTTGTCACCCTAAATGGCTCGCACGGGTGCTAAGCAGTGCCGCAGTGCTGAAAGCCGAGCCGTCAAGGGGAGTTCTGGTCACGAAACGGTGCAGTTCGGTGGTAAAGGAGGCTCCATAGTCACGACATTCCGTTCGAGTTCCGTCAACCGTTCTGGAAACCTGCGCGTCCGCTTAACTGACCGCTAAACCGACCGCTGAAGCGAGGCGATTCGGCTCAAATTGAATCTAGGAACTCCGCTCGGGAACGACAGAAGTTCTCGCTGAAAATCCCGGCGACGATTCCAACGTTTCCCTCCGTTCCAGACCGAGAACGTCGATTTTCACGTTGAGAATCTCTTCTCCCCTCTCATACATCAACGTTCCGACGAGGGCCGAAACAATATCGTCGGTCCCTCGTACGTTGACGGGACCCTTGCGGAGAGATGGACGTGTCCGTTGGAAACGCCTATTATTCGGTCGTAACTTGTATCAAACTTCTTCCGAGCAGCTACATTAAACGTCACTTTCGTTTTGACATCATTACATCACATGGAGGCCCCATCACAGCTTCGCGGTGGGCCACGTCAAGACATTCTGTCACCTAGGCCTCTTCATTCAGCGGCACGGGAGACACAGGATGCCGACACTAACACCACATAGAGCGCTCGTCCCAACGGATTACGAGAACGCCAAGTTGAAGGCCAATCCGAGCTGCCCGGCGTTCAACGATTTCCGAACTGCTCCGAACTGAACGAACGAGGTATCCCGAACGGATAATGACAATCATGAAAACCCGATTCAGTACCTCACTTCATTCGTCGTCCCCCGATGGTTTCCATCGAGGTTCAACCGTCTGGAAACTTTTGTCCATCCGATACAGTTGACGCAGTCTCAATAGGAGATCCAATGGCTTCGTCCTTCGCAACGTTCGAGTAGGCCCATTCCAAGTTCCAAGATCGGATTTCTTCCTCGATCCAATGTGTTCTGTCTTTCTGGTCCCGTCATGAAGCCCATCGATACCACTCAGAACGGATTCGCCCTCGTCGGTGGTTCTGATAAAGCTCGACTCCCGAAGCCTAATCCGGAGCCCGGATTGATCCGAGCAATTTATTTTGATATGCTGCCACAAAAGATTGCGGTCGGTTGCCAAATCGGGTAGCATCAGTTCCGCAGAAACAGCAGCAACAGCTCTCGGAAGAGCGGCTGGGTTTCCGTTTCCCCGAAATTCCCTGATTTGCTTTCTAGTTTCACTCGATTTGTGCGTACAAAAGCTCCAATCAGGCCATTTTGATTCGCAGTCACAATATTTGTCGAAATCGATTTTCTGTTTGGTTAAACGGAGGCTCTGGTTTCGTTATCTGTTTCGACAGAGCGGCTGAATGTGACTTCGTGTTGATAATAGAGTGAACGCTTCGTTCTGGATTCCACCTAATCGTTAGGTCCGATTCCAGAAGTCTGTGGAAACTCGTTGCTGCTCCCGATAAGAATGCTTGTAATCAATCTTTTCTGTGATTAGCACTCGACGAGAACAAACTCGTGCTTTCACGCTGCTGCCAACCGTGTCGCCGAAACCGATAATGGCAGACTTTGTAGCCGAAGATGATTATAATTCTTTCTCCGGAGTTGCAACTCTATAATTTGGGATGACATCAACTGTTTTTATGACTTAAAACAAAGTTCGAAACCTTCATGCCTTTCGCAGAAGTAATCCCCCTCGGAAATCGTTCAGAAAACATTAAATTTTCAGAAGATCCCGTGTTTCTTATGTGATCTGTGGTCGACAGAGTCGCTACAATGGATAGAAACCGTTTACCTCGGTCAGTTTGCCTCTCTGCCTCGGAAGAAGAGGGAGAAACAGCTGTTGACTTGCAATTTGAACACATCCTCAAGCTTGGCTCGGAAGTCACGCAAGTAACAAAGTTCGAGTACCGAACAATTGGACTTTCTGCGATTCAAAATGAAGTGAGTCGCTCAAACTGAATTCATCCCCAGACGGTTGATTGAGCATGAGTTTTCCATGTTTCCGCCGGCGTTCATTAAGTGATCCGATCGACATACCCATTCATATCACGTGTGCTCTCAGACTAGATTAGTTCCGGAATGCCTCAATCGTATGGCCTCTCATGATTTCACAGCCGCTCCATCCGAGCCGTCATGCCCTTGAGATTCCACGCACAGTAGCCACGAACTTCGAGGTAGCGGAACAAATATAGGAATATTTGCTCCACACCCAACAAAGCGGACCCGAATCCGAACAACACATCGCACTGAGAACGAGGGGACCGAAAGCCGGTTCTGACAGGCTCCTTGAGGGGACTGCACTGCATTCGATCCGAGCGCTGACTACGACCGATTCCAAACCAGAGGTTTCAATCGGTTTCTCAGTAGGGAATACGTGGCGCATGATATGTTTCTCGGATGTGCGATTTATCTTCAGCGTTCTCGATAAAATCTCCACGAAAGCCGGCATCCGCTGTGCTCGATTCATCCGTTTTCATCAAAAGCCCTAACTGCCCCAAGCTCTAACCGGCGCGTATGAACTGAACTACTTTTTTGCAAGGTACCGAACGTACCTCCTGAATGTAAGATCCTCGCCGTTGCAGATGCTCATGTTGAATTCCTTTTGGCTTCACAGAGTCTCGCTTCACAAACTTATCCCGGGTCACTGTCTGAACAGAACTGACATATAGTTGATTGGAGCAATGCCGGGTAGACCCCATGCTTCTCTCTCTTTCCCACCCTCTCCACAGACCTCTCTCCACCATCCACAGCTGACAGGGTTTCTTTTTTTTTCTGATGTGTGCGGCTTTCGCTGGCATCCTGTCGGCAATGCTCGCGCTTCAGGAAATCGATTATTTTTTCGTGAATCTGAATTGCGTCAGACACTGAGACTTGAGAATGCCGACTCTGAAGCTTTTTCTTCTGATATTCTTGAAGCAACCGGATGAGATGCAGGGAGTGATGCGCATCCGCTACCGAGACTACGTTGTGGCTACCCTTCCTCTCCCTGGGTGGGGTGGGGCCATGGCGATCGGTTGTACACGCTCCATGAAACAGCATCGCTCTGAGTTCAGTTTGCCCTTGAAAAGGGATCGAGATTTCTGACTAGAGGGAAGAAAATTCGAATTTTTAGCCATTTTGGAACGTTATGAAAACGTAGCATTCGGAGCTTTGTTTCTAGGAAGCGAGGAACGAAACGATAGGCCTTATTTTGTTCGGAGCACGTCTGCTCGAACCCCAACAGCAGCTCTGGGGTGTGGTCAGCTCTGCGTAGGGGTTTGTCCGGGATTAGGCTCGATTCGAAGTTTTTTCGACGTGTCGGTCTCGAATTTCATGGGAGGGATACGTTCATTGCCGTAGTTCATCTCATCAGCCGATAACTTCTGCGTCAGCTGTATTAGGGAGGGAGCGTTGCACGTATCGCGCACGGAAACCGAAAGAAAGAGTACACAAACTATCAGAAACAATGAATCGACTTTTTATGCGCTTTTGTATCTGGAACGCGCACGAATGCTCATACGCGGGCATTGGAAAATCGTAAATCCAGTAAAGGAGCCGTTTATCTGTTTCTTTTCTCCCTCTCCGTCTTCTCATTTCTTTCCAAAAACCAGGAATCATCGTTTTTCCAACTTGTTTCATAGACTTCCTCCGTCTCCCAGACTTGTTTTTAGCGTGCGCCATCAACAGCTCTGGGGTTCGGTCACTCCGCAGATCGCGAAGGCGGAATGGAGGAAGTTCAGAGCAACGGCCGATTTCAAAAAAAAAACTGACGTCCGCTGTCTGACTATGAGACTAATGAGATCACGATTCCAGCATGGTCTTTTTGTCCGGTGGTGGCTTGAGATCCTACGAAGGCTCCGGCCGAACAGAAGGGGTTGCGGTGCAGGTGGGCAGCACGGATGAAGACGAGAAAGCCTCTGAGAAGAAGGACAAGAGTGAAATCCGATAAGATTACGCCAAGATGAATGAAGAACAGAAGGACTTGGCTCTGATGGCAAAGTCTCGTCACTGATCATACGAACAGAACATGAGCGACGTTTTGATTATCTAGATCAAGATCCTATAATTTTTGCCCAGATCCTTCAGCTCCTCGAGTGGCCTCGAAAATCTTGTGGGCTAGACCACAACTCTAGATTCCTTCGAACTTGAACCCCGCTTTCGGCTCTGAATGTTTTAATTGGGCGCACAGACTTCGGGATGAGATGATGGTTGAGAGGAGATTTATCAAGCAGCTCAATAGAACCAATTCCTTCAATTGACAATTCTCTGCTCCGTCATGATTTTCAGTTGAATCAGCTTTCTAGTCGTGCACAGAGTCCCTGCTCGCGGATGTAACTTGTGGGCGACTTCCGAAAACCGCTCTCAGAGAAAAAGGAAGGCTCGCCAATCCGGGACTAATATGATTTTCAAGAAAAAATTTCCAGCGACCCAACCGAATCCAACCCCGGTTGAAGCAATTCAAGTATGCTCGATTTCAGTGGATTCGAGTTGGTATGAGGGGGTCCCGCTCTAAGAAACACATTCGATGCTCTTGATACATTTTTCTCTCCGGAACGCAAGGCCTAGTAGTCAAACCAATTTCTTAAATCGGAATCCCGCACTTGAATTCTGCTCCATCATGGACGAGTCGATACCGCTTGTGTGGGCGAATGGCTTAGGATGACAACAAAAAGATACCTCCTCAGCTAGAACGATTGAAGTGATTGAAAAAGTATACGGTTTAGAACAACGAGCCAAAACTTAGAGAACCACGCGCGAATAGTTGCAAATGAACGACACCGAACACCGGATGCTAACCACACGTGAGTCCCCTCTAGCAAGAAGGATCCCGAGTCGCGCCGCCAGTGAGAACAAAGGAGCATCGTATCAACACGGTGAATCGATGTTGTGCTAGAAGTGAAAGCCATTCACGCCGATGATTTGCGTTGATTTCAAGCAGATCAAGTGCCGGCGGTCGGTTGTGCGGTGGGGGGCAAAGATTCCGCCGAGACAATTCCGCCTTCTCAAAGTCATACGTCGGAAGTACTCAAATGTGTGCCCGGCTTGCTGGGTTGCTTGGTTAACCCGAAGCCACAAAGATAGCCCAGATGCGGCTAGGGACAGACACAATTGTCGGAACGGACGCTGACTGGCTAGCGTTCAACCGAGCTAACGGTCGAGCCGACGTTCACGTCAATCCTAAATATTTTCCAACGAAATACATTTTACAGCATCGCGCTTCAGTCAAAACGGCATCCGCTGACTGATACAAGCAACGAGTGTTCACTTTTTAAACAAACGCGTGACGTTTTGCGTTGCCGTCGTGGCTGCAAGCGTCCGCGGAGATGGTGGCCGTTGAGCATTCCGCCAAGCCGTTCGTTTATCCAAACGGGGAGTGTGTTTGTTCATTCGTTTGTATGCGAGTGAAGGCACATAGTGCATTGCTTCAGTGACTTCGGCCGCCCGCCTAACAACTGAGCCCGATGTCTCGACGTTTCTGACTGTCAGTTGCACTTTCACTACCAGCCAAGAGCTAAGCAGAAGCGCAGGAATCTACCGCGCTGAACCATCGTTCGATAGATCCCCATCTTTCGTTCGTCCGTCCGTCCGTTCATCCAGCGAACGGAGCGACCGAGCGGATTTCATTGCTGATCAAAGGTTATTCGCTTCCGAGGCTTGTCTTAAGCGTGCTCACAACGAACGAATTCAAAACGTCGTTCTACCGAAGGCTCAGACTCGCTCGGAAACAGCGCTCGCGCGCCGGTCAGTTGTGCTGCATCGATGTGTCACGTTCTACAAATCGGAACCGACTCACTAACTCAGTTAGATGCATCGGAACAGCGCGAGAGAACTCGATGTTATCCTCGTTTCGAGCGGGTTTCGTTCCGAGTGAGTCATTTTCCCTGTTGCTCAGAATTCTTCGTATTTCTGTCAGATTTGCGAACGCCATGAGCAATGTTTCCACTTGAATGTTGTTGTGGACGCCACTGTTGGTGGTGGTTGTGGTGGTGAAGACCGGATGACCCAGCGAGCGAGCGAACGAACGAACGGATGAAATTGAGGGTTCTGAGACCGTGCGATGGCTTCAAGCAACATTCTTAGAAAACGATCATTTTCGAAAAGCTGTCGATGTCTTGCGTCACAATGACGCACCGACGCAACTTTCTGACAAATTCCGGCAAAGACTCCATCATCCGCACTGAATCCGCTCTTTCCCTGAGGACCATGAACCGTTTCTAGTCGGAAAACTCCGTTTTCGAGACAAGAAACACCCGACGATACCGGGAACAGTGCCCGCATACCTCGCGAAGCCTTTCCGGCCTCGATTCTTGCATCAGTCCGATCGAGATGATTCGAGCACCAGCCAAAGCCTCTGATTCTGAACAAACGTCATACTCATGGGGATCCGCCATCATGGGTAATCATATGGTACAGTTTTGCCGATTCTACCACCATCTGATTCGGAACACCCATGGGTTCGGATTCATCTTTCCGCGCAGTTCTGTGTGCGACGACCGGTAGTTTTGTTTTTGTGCGCAGGAAAAAAATAAATTGGCTAAACGAGACCATTTCTGGTCGTGGGGACGGACCGCCAGACCTGTTGCGGTAGGATGAGGCTTGTGTCAACGAAGTCATTTTTCAGGCTCGTTAATGCAGCGGGAGCAGTAGCACGCGTGTGGTTCGCTGCCTTATCTCGATCTCTGCGTTTTCCGTTTCGTTTGAATTGTCGGAACTTTGAAACTTTCTTTCCCAGTCGCGTGTCAACCACAAAATGGTAAGACAACACAGCCAGCAGCGAGTTTTGTGGCGAACAGCAGCCTGATGAGCCGACACCCATTTGATTCGAAAAACCCTCGGGAATACATACGGTATCCGACGCTGGAATTCTCGGCTTCCGTTCCCCCGGAATGCCTTGAAGTCTGTTCCGAGGTTCTTGACGAAAAACTAGTTTCAAATTCAACGACGGGGCAAACCGCTTCCATTATTCATTCCGTAGAGTCGTTCAATTAGTCCTCATTACGAATATTGCCGAAGTAGCGGCAGGGCGCAAAACAGGATTGGGAACTCACTTGGATTCATTTGAGTTTCGTTCGCCTCCGGATCGAAACAGGTTCCCAAGCCGGATCATCTGTTCTCAGCAAACACGCTTACAAAACTCGTCACGGGATCGGAATATTTTTCCATAAAGTCGAGTCACCTGGAGAAGCCCTAACCGGAGAATATACGTGAATAATTTGATTCACGGAATTTCATCTCCCCGTCCGTTGACGGAAATCCTCTCACAGGGTTCTCTGCCGATTTTTTTCCATTTCATCCCTCTGGAATTATTGGCTCCAGTTCCTACCTTCAATCAAAAAGGAGAGAGAACAGAATAGATCTTGGAAATCGAATTTTCGGAGAGAAAATCAGACCGGAAAATTCAATGTTCTCCATTTTCGTTTGCTTGACCGGGAAAATCGAAGCCAGCGGTCGGCATTACTGTCCTGATTATGATTTACGATGCTGAGGTGGCGTCGGGGCATGAGCACGTCCGTTCGATAAAATTCGATAAAGGTTCGATTCGACCTCTGACACTTTGGTGTGCGCGACCATCAGCCCGGCTTCTCATTCAGTCGGACTGTCGGACAGCAGCAGCAGCAACAACAACAGCAACATCACTGCGCACAACGACAACAACAGCGGCAACAACAAGAACAACGACGACAACAACTTTGGGTGTGCGAATCGCCGGGGCATGGATTCGAGGAAGACCGTTCCCATCGGATGGCGAAATTCTAACGAAGACGTGAGGGAAAAAGGACTGTGTCCCTATTGGAAACTGTCTTGTGTGATCGGTTCCTGTCAGCCAGGCTAGCGGGTGGGCATGCAGGCTATCTTGGTAGCCGGTGACTCGATTGGCTCATTGGCTGGCTGACTGACTGACTGAGCAACTGGCCGGCGAAGTCAATCACAACGTAGCACGACGGCACGAGGAGGAAAAAGCCAAAAAAGATGGACTGCGGCTACGGTCGACGTAAAAGTAGACTGAAAATAGGATCTACTTCTCGGAGACGCGGCTCGGCGTGAAAACGAGACGGAATTCATTTTCTGCACCGGTTTCCGAGCTGATTGCGAATGACGATGCAGTTCCTCGACAGGTAGATCGGAAGTACCAACCGAAGGTCTTGGGTTACTTCGAGACCGTCGATCAGCTGTGATCGGATCTGAATCTCAAACTAATGTCCCAATCCCCCTTCGCCCGAATCCTTGGTACGCGATCTTGAGCCGCACGACTGGATCCAAGCCCGAAGCCCTGAATTAGAAATCCATTGAAAAGTCAAAACAGGCCAGAATTTCGAGCTGATTGTGCATCTGGCTGTTTGAATTGAAGGAACAAGCTGAGACGAACAGGATGGCGACATAATCGCGAGAATCATCGATTCAGAACTCGAATCACGTTGTTGTCCCAGTTACGGTTCCTGAGCTCTGACCATTGTTGTTACAGTTGCGCTGCTTCTGTTGCGCCATCACTCTTGCGTTTTCTGTCAACTTTGAATACGGTTCGTGGGTGGGCGGCGCTCGAGCTTCAACGAAATCCTTTCCCGAATCGCGAGGAAGACAGCCGAAATTCGGGAGCGGTTTCGTTTTGGCTTGGGAAGACAGAAAAAAAAACCGCTCGTCGTCGGAAAGAACAACTTGCTATATCTTTCAGCTCTGAACTTGAGTCCCGGGTCAATCGAGCGGTCAAGACGATGTGAGGCGTCATTGAGAATGCGTTCGATTCGATATTATGGTTTGTGGGTTGAACGACATAACCCCGATCGGTTGACGCTTCCATTTGGACTAGTCTTCCTGGAAATAATCGAGAGGAATTCTCTTTGATATGGTTATTTGCTACCTTACAAAATGATTTCGTAAGATGAGTTCGTGGTCTGATGTCGGAAGTGACAGCTGACTTCATCTTTTGAATTGAATTTTTCCATTTTGACTTCCAGAGAATAGCGCTCGCTTTGAATCGGATGCATCAAGTACTCCACAAAGGAAGATTTCACTTTTCTCGACGTTGAAAAGATGATTTCGGAGTGGGAATTTTGTTCCGTCGAACATTCCTATCGAGTTCTGACACCAGAACGGTGTCAGCATCGGATGCAATGAGGTCGGGAGACAAGCCGCGCCAACTTCCCTAATCCGACTTCTCGCGTTTTGGGCCAGAAATAATCCACCATATTCGGATGAGAATCGTTCGTTCAGACCGCTTTCCGGTCATGGTACAGTGCAGCCTCGCCAACCTGAATCGCCAAGACATCTTTCCTTGGGATTTCACGATGGAAATAGAGAGCATTGCCGTTACCTCAGGTTGACAATGACAAGCTTAGGGCTGCGCCCAGCGACGACAGGATTTCCATTCGGATCACTCGGAATCTCCGTCCGCAGCTGGGACTCGTGGATTCACGCGACACTCCAGTGTCATCCCATATGTATTTATTGACAGGTCAGAATCACTTCCGAATCAAACCTTCATTCCAGCACCGTAGCTCGACTCAAGGGGCTTTGGGATCAGAAGAAGGTTCCCGTTTGGGCAAACGGGCTTGGGTGTGCGTTTTCGGGGAAACGGATTCAAGGAAGAATCAGCTAACCTCATAAACATTGAGAAACTCGGCAGCTCTCTCCTGCGAATCAGGATGTCGTTGGGGAATTCTGGGGCGTTTCGTTGCAATGCACGAATAACTCATGGTCAACCTCGTTGGACTTCCTCGTCAAGTGCACTCGGAGTATGATGTAGGATAACGACGATAGACACAGTTTCCGACAATGTCTTCGGAGAGTTTTTCATCAGAATCGCATCGAAGTGAACGCGGATGATACTGTGATACGTTCCAGGCGGATTGAAATATGCGAGATGTCGTCGTCGTTTATGATGTCTATGTTGTTCGAATTTTTCGATTCCATCTCCGTTGTCGGACTGAAAATAAATTATCGCCTTTGGAAACGATATTTCCTGGTTTCGCTCGTCTTTCGTTCATTGGTTGTCCGTTAGCTTCTTCATGGAGCGAGCGAGCGACCCAGCGATCGACCGACGGACAGATCGAACGGCCAGCAAGCCATCGATTGATCGACGGTTGGGGCCGGCTACGTCTTCTCGCCGCTTTTCGATGAAGTTTTTTGGTCAAAAATCACTCCAACGAAGGCCCTACCCCGAAAAATTCTTTTCCGTCGACCAACTACTTCTTTAACGACTTCACCAACAGCGACTGGCATCAACAGCAGCAACTGCCACTCCGCGTGCTGTTGATTCTGTTTCGATTTGCTTCGATCTTTTTCCGAAGTCTCTTCCGAAGCGGAAGATGGAGGAAAAGGAAACAGTGCCGGTCCGTTTTTACCGGTTCGAATTTTTGATTTTCCACAAAAATCCATGAATGTCGTCGTAGTTGTGCAGGACACTTTCGCTGCGGCGCGCCTCCTTTTTTACCCTGCACTGTGTCGAAGCTTATTCGAAGCTCTCGTATGGCATGGCTTTGTCTGTCTACTCGTGGGAGACATTGTTTCCATCCGAATCAAGTTTTTTCTCTAGCTCCGTTTTTCGACAACAATCATTCGCTACTGGGAAGAACCGATTCATCGGAATGGGCGGAACAAAGAACTCGGGGCATGAGGTTCAGACCGTTCGCCGCGTCACCACTAGAAGGATAGAAAAGGGTATGCCAACTGCGCCGGAGACTCAGATCGGTAGCAGGCAGAGTTCATTCGTTCGAACTTCGTTTGGAAAACTTAGCCGACATCCGGAAAGCCAGCAATGGAATCTAAGCGAAAACAACGGCACTTCTTTTTCCAAGCGGATCAAAACGCGCGAACCAGCCAAGCAGCCAGCGAGCCAGCAGGGACGATCAGAAAGCCATTCCGGTATTCAAACCGCAGCGATGTCTGGAAGACAACGACCAGAATGCGTCCCCATGGAACTCCTCCCAAAAGATCGAATCTAGCGAAAAAATCCTCCCAACACATCGAAGCGTGTTTATCCCGAACAATAAGCTCACCATCCTTCAATTTGTTTTTTTCGTCCGTATTGTAACAGCTCTACTTCCTGAAGCCAGCGAGCGAGCGGTAGATAAGATTCAACCGAATCTTTTCGAACGGTCAACTTTCGGGTCAACAAATTCATCGTTCCGAGGAGCTTTGTTTGGGCGAAAAATCACTCCGATTGAACACGCGCTTCGTTTTATTTTCCGCAATGATTCTCATGCCACTTTTCCTCTTCAATCCAGCGTCTCAGATGAGATTGATGGACGTCCGAAATTTGGACATTGAGGTTCATCGACAATATGCTGGGCACTCCGCCTGATTGCACCAAGAAGGCATCGACGACTTTCGCCCGCTTACTGGGGGTGTTCCAATTAGGCGGTCGAAATTCGGTTCATGGGCATGCATCGGCGATTTGGATTTCCGGCTTTCCGCAGTTTCAAAAATCCGGCACTCTATATATACGGGAGGTGTTGTATTGAGTAAAAGAAAAACGTGAAGTTCGGAAGATTTCTCTCAAAGTCGATATTCGGCATCATGGAGACCGAATCGTGAATGAGAATTCTCGTGAATGGAATCAATACTCGAATGGCGATGACGAGCGGATCGATCCGTCAAGCATTAGCTAATGATTTCTGAATGAAAGTGTCATCGTTATTCAATGATGAGCCCATCTATCTGATAAGCGAACTGACAAGCATCAGATAGAGAAGAACATCTGTATCGATTTCGACGCGAGTTAATCGCCTCGCGGGTGATGCTGTTCGCTGCCAGCGTAATTTCTGTCGCCCGAGGCTACCGTCAGTTTACGTAACTTGTTTCCGATCATAGCACACGGATTGCCAGAATTCATCGGTGCTCAAGCTGCATTTCGAAGCATCGCCGGCATGATCCAGTCGAGAGCATTCCAACATGAAGTTGATAAACACATAATTTGCAGAACTATTCCACCAATTTATGACTCTTGAATATGTTTATATTTATGCCCTGGGAGACTCTTTGGAAGAGCATGAGCCAAATTCGCAGAATCGCTTGGCATGGTTACCACCATTTGCCAAAAATGACGTCGATTTGCTCCAACTCCGTTTGTATCCGTTAATCCTGTATCGTTGCCAAGGTACGCATGAGAATGGATTCGTGGTCAGGAAGGAGTAAATTCAGTTCGTTGAGAATAGGTCCAATCTTCTCCATCGCTGGGGTTACGTTTTCCTTTGCACGCAAGAAGTCAACTTAATGCGGAGCGGGGTGTCGATCATGGGAACGAGCTCTGCGAGCAGAAGCTGTCGTACAGTTCGGTATCAGCAATAGCTTGTACCATCGGCTTCTGCTGCGATTACTTTCAGCTGTATCTGAAAATTCATTCTTAATTTTTAGCAATGATCATACACAACACGGATCCATGTCGACAGCCTCTCAACGGAGTAGCCTCGATTTTATCCGAACATTCAACCCGTAGATTATATCGGTCCGCCGCCAACCGGGTTACCCAAACTTTGCGTTATTTTTCCACGGGACGTCGATGTTTCCTTGCAATCTGGGAAACGTTTCTCGTTTTCGGAAGACCAACAGGAACTCCGAAATCGTATTCGATCGAATTCAGGTCAGTTTTCTGGAGTCAATGATAGAATACCCGTTCCGTGTCAGCTTGTATGCAGTGCGATCTTGTATTGCTATCGCGATGTCGGAGCGGTGCGGGGTGGACAAACACGAGAGCCATTATTCTTCGCAATGGTTTATTGAGAGATCATCTCACGGCACAAACGAGGCTCAGCGAAGATTCATGAGTAATCGCCAGCGATCAATCGGTCGTTAGCGGAAAAACAAATAATCGCATCGGACGGAACGAACTATCTTCCATTATTAACGGTACCCAGAATATGCGGATCGCATTCGATATCACCGTCGTCGTGATTACGATTGTTGTTCTTGTTTCAACGCCCCCGCAGCCGATTTCCGGAGCTGTGCCGCGGGCCACCGATTCGTATGCGGGGACACCGTCCGACAAACCGTCAAAGGCAAACGGGTATCCGGATTACCATCGGTCACCGCTGATACTTCGAACGCAGCTGATGATTCATGACGATATCGTGTCGTTTTGCAGTGCACAAGCGCCGGTGCCGTCTCACGTATTCGGCGCCGATACTAAATAAATTTGAGGGGTGTTGCTCGATTCTCATCGCCTATTACGACGACTCGTAACTCTCAGGAAGCCACGCTAGTGAAACGTGAGCACAAGATCGGGGAGAAAAATACCTTTGAAGACTTTTAGGAGCCGAGCAGCTTAACTGGAGAAAGTTAGCATTACGAGCACGTTTCTGCTCGAGTCACAGCTTGAACGATATCTTCTCGTTCACTTCCCAAGCCCCGCATCGGGGCTGAATGGAAAGAGAATTTCCACGAGAATATTCCGTCGAAAAGAGATGGGAAAACGGACAGAAATCAACAGTTTCATGAGACGATTCACGGAACACAATCTCCACGACAGCATCCTCGGAGACAAGCTTCCTGGTTGGTCGGGTTGTTCCGAAATCGGGTATTTCCGGGTATCTCAAGTACAGTTGAGAGGAAATCGCGTGAGTCTTCCCGCCTTTTCTTTGCAATAAGATCTCCAGCACGGTAACGGACGACCGATTTGAATTTTGAGTTTTAAAAACGTCACTGCCGTCGCGTTGAGTGATTCATCGACGGTCCGCTCATAGACTTTGTCGGTCAAAATGGATGAGGAGATCATGAAAACGCGGTCTTGATGAGGCTTTGAGCTCAGAGTCGATTCTGTGAATTGGAGGGAGCGTTCACAGTCTTTCGGTGGAGTGGAAGCTAAACTCCTGCCTGTCTCGAACTTCGTGGTTCCTCGCTGGGTCGCCATCTTGCAGCCAGTCCTCTGCGCATTTTCTTCGCGCGTTCATGAGAGGATCACACGCAAGCCGTGGAGGGAGAAAGACAAAGAGGGGGAATCGGTAATGGTGAGAAAACTTGCCTCGCCCCATTTGTCTGCGTCGCGCGAAATTTAAATATTTCTCACGTCAAGCGCGCCTGGGGGAGTTGTTTGGCCCCGACTGCTCACGTCCAGCCGACGATTTCCCCGAAGTTCACCCTGGGCGAGAATCACTCCGATTTGGAAAAGATGGAGGATTTGCTAGGAAAACACAACCAGGCACGTTTCTAGCTGTGGTTCATGAATAACTCAAACTCGCACGAAAAAGAACCGGGAAAAACCACAGCTCCGACTGAGCTTGATGGTCAAGTAGATATCTCAGCTGAATCGAAGAACAAACAAAAATTCCAGGGGAGTTGAACTCAGTCAGTCAGAAGCTATTCTTCCTGCACAGGAACGACTCGGCGAAAACGAACAGGGTCGAGAAATCGCTTCCTCCGCAGGGAGCATGACTACCGAGCCGCAACGAAGCTTTCCTAATTTCCTGTAGGCGGGCTTCCCCGCCGAGGCCCTGCTTTTGCCTACTTTTCCTGCTGACTACATCCGGCCAATATCACAGCTCGTTAGGATTCCCCCGTATCAGGATTTTTTATTACGAATCACTCCCTCATTGCGCGGAAATGCGCACTCTGAGGAAACATGTCATTTCTCATTTCTGGTTTCCCGTAATGCTGTCGAGCTCAATGGAGTGCCTACACCAAGAATCTCCGCGCTCGAGAAACCTTCCAGGAAACGCCGAAGAGATTTGATGTCGTCGTTCTACGTTATGTTTTCGAAGCCTTATTTTGTCCAGTATCCAGTCCAGATCGAACTTCCGAGAGTACTGCCTGAACGACACGATAACTACTCTGCGCACCGAAATTCAAGAGTTTCTGTTCGTTAGCTTCAAGCTTTGAGCTCCGACCACTTGAGCGTCCGGGGCGGGAAGGAATGGAAGCCATTTGGGCTCCCAAGGGCGTTTCCATACATGTTTATATCACGGGAGAGAGTGAAAAATCTGTTCCATACTGATCCAAGCCCGGAGAAAACTTACTCCAACGGCGTAGGGTGTGAAACACCTTCATTCAGGTTGCAGCTCGCACATGGAAACTTCGTTTTTCAGAGCCTTGCCGAACTTTATTCGCGGTCACCGTTCGTCTCCGGAAGTCACCTCCGGCCATTCGAATAACTCCAAGGAATTAAGCAAGAAGTTTTGAGCGTCGTGTACGTCGAATACCTAATCGCGGAACTGTCTAAGAGTCGGATTTTTCAGCAATCCTCATCGCACAACAACTTCCACAAATGATGGATTGTAGCTCGAAAAGTACAGTACCAACATGAACTCCTGAATGCCAGCAAATTCAAAGGAGTCGACAGGAAACTGCGCATTTATCGGCTCCTGGCAACAACAGAGCACCACCCACGACGAATTATTTATTGATTTCCGAACTATTTTTGATTCATGTCCGCACCGAAACAGACGAGATGTTGTCGGTGTTCTTTGGTCGTTGATCGCTGCAATTATTCCTAATGTTGACGCGTTCAACAAGTGCCACACCCTCAGGGGCTCTCTTGGGGATAGCTCGGCCCATCGTCGGCGATCCTCCATCTCTCCCAGTTCTGCAATGGCGACGACAGTCTCCCGCGAGCGCTCTTTTGATCGAGCAAGCTTCTCGATGTCACCACCGATGCTGTTGTCGCTCGCTCGCCCGCTCGTTTGGTGGGTCGATCATCTGTTGTGAATAGAGACCCGATGACAGTATTGTCAGATAAGGTGAAAATTCCGGGACGATTTCGGCAGAAGCTCTCCGCCGACCATTCGAGTAAGTTGGCAGACAGCTCGGCGAGGCAAGGCAAGCTGGCAAGTCAGCTAACCCAAGAGCGGGATGAGCTTCGTGGCATGCAAGCTCAATGTATGTCACTCAGAGATGAGTCAGGTTTTGTTCGACAAGTGACTCACTCACAGCCTGTTGAAGCCTAGGGGCAGAGAGGGGTTCCAACTCGCGCTCGCTCGCTCCGACGCGCCGACTCGGTTCGCCCAACTCGTGAGGGAAACTCCGAGTTCTCGCCCATCCAGGATAGCCTTCGCCGCCGCCGCTGCTGCTGCCTAGTTGAGTGTTCGGCACCCAACAACAAAACTACCTCTGGGCAAACAGCCGATTGCTCCGGTCCCCGAGACTATGTGGGTTTTACTCCCACAAGAGCAAGTTTTCCTCCGAGCCTATGAGGGTTTTTTTCAAAAAACGAAGTCCGAACCAAAGAAAGGGAAAATTGCATCCTAACTTTCTTTTCCTGCTCCGTAACTCGGGTGGCTCCGGTTCGCAGAGAGGCTCGAAGATTAGAGCCCCCACCGAACTCACGTTCGAATCTGCTTGCAATGCTTTCTCCATTTGAAGATTGTTCTCCCAGCCTCTCCGCTGAGGGCGAGCTCGTTATTCGCTAATGTTAACAACCCTGTTGGGAATTAGGGACAGCTCCCTCCCAGACAACACGCTCTCGAGACTCGAGGAGGAGCAACTCACCGCGTGACCACCACCTGTCCTTCTTTTCAGAGGCCAACAGGCTCGTGGAGTGTGATTAAGGTCTTGAGGCACCGATTTTGCCTCGTCAGGAGACTTGGTGCTCCTCTTTTCTTCTACCGTCGAAGATTGCCAATGAAAACGGTGCCGATGGATGCGAGTGGACGCCAATGAAACTTCTCGAATTCAGTCGTATATCTGCTCCAAATCCGCGATCAAACAATCATCCCATCAGCTTGGTCCATCGATCACCCACTCGATGAAGTCTTCAATCAAGTTGTCATCCAGCCAATTCATCCGTCAGGAGAATTCGTCCGATGATTCCGCATGAGCGGAAACTTCAAAACGCCGGAGACGGGGAAACGGGAAAACGCCGCTCATGGAATCTTCGCTTTCACACTATCGCGGTTCGCAATCTTCGACAAGGAATCATCGGCGTGGCGTTGTGAGAATACTCGACAGAGCTGTACTTCTTCGTTTGACGTGCGACGACGCTGTCTCTTGACCTGTTGTCGACAACAAAGCGAAGTCGAGGTTTATCGGAGAAGAACAAAAGCAAACCATCCATACTTTGATCGACGGTGAGAATCCCTCCGACAGGGGATTCCGACTCGGTGCCGTCGTCGTCGTCGTCGTCGCTTCTGCAGTGCTCGCTCGTCGTCGTAGGCTTGGTCGTTTCAGATTCACGAATGGTTGGATTCTGGTTGGATCCGGACCCCGGTTCGCATTGATTCAAAAGCTCCCGAACAGGAGCCGACAACAGCAACTTGCCAGTCCGTCATTCATTCAGTCATTCATTCATTCATCCATCTTTACATACAACAACCGAAGGACCTCTTCCTCTTCGTTTCGACTCTTCTTTCGGATTCTGCTCGTCCTACCGCTTGGTCTGTCTTCCGTCCGTTCGCCGTGCCGTGCTTCCAACGTCACCGACCAGACTGTCCGGCGGGCGGGCGGGCGTATGGGTAGACAGAAGGTCACCTGGGTCAAACAGTGCTATAGCTCTGAAGAGCACGGCAGGCAGTGGAATCATTCGGTGTATTGATTACGTTCTAGACGACGGCAGGAGCAGCAACAGAAAATGAAAGAAAAGAACCGAAAGCTTTCGACACGACCGCGAGTTCATTGAGCTTTACGTAATCGTGAAAGGCTAATGAGATGAACTGGCTTGATCGGAATTCACGACCCGCAATCGATTATCGACTCGTCCCCGCAGCGATCCTTATCGGGACCGCGATTTATCCGATTTTGATGTCTTTACCGCCTTCTTCGATTGTATAAGAAAGAAGAAGTGTTACTTCGCACAGCTCGTCTTTCACCGAGAACGAATGACAAAGCGCTGCCACAAGAACTAAAGAGGGAATTCTCGCGGTTCTGTAGATTTTGAAAGCTTCCGAGCGGCTGTGATTTCCGCGGAGATCTCACGCAATGGCGTCGTGGTATCGCAGCTCGTAGATAAACCGGCGGAGGGAAGTCGTGGATGCGCGCGGTTCCCGCTCTGGTTTCTGCTTCCTTTGTATTCAAGTGATTCCTGGCCGTTTCTGGACTTTTGGTTGGTTTTGTCTCGATTGCTGTATTTTCTGTGTCGTTCTTCAATGCAGTTCGCCGACATTTCCAACCGCCTTCGGTTTTCCCTCGCATCTTACATTCCGAGAAACTTTGTTTTTGAATCATCTGAATCGTCAGGGGGGAAGGTCGTTGGCCTTCTACTTTTTCTTCTCGTATCACATGACAAGTAAGATGGACAAATGGTGAGCGCTCCCATGCCTCATCAAGATCTATAACTATTGGCCACAACGTATCCGAATTCGGGTGCGCGATGTCATATCTGAAGTGCTTGAGTTACCCGTGTTTCGTAGTTCTATCGGATTCCCACGGGGATCCTCGACTTCCGCCACCGTTTACTTCCGGAGGGTCCAACTCGTCAGTATACGCCCGAACTTTACTCCGGGTTGGAGCCCACCTGGAGAGGAATCTATCAATTCACCCGTTTATTTGTTTAACCGTCTATTTATTCGGAACGTCACAACTCGAAGACGGAGAGCAGGTGCTATGCCGCTTCATGGTCGTCGCTTGTAGCATTCGAGGGTGTTGTCGGCAGCGCCAGCAGTAGTGGTGGTGGTTGTGCCGGACAAGGGTAACGACGACATAGGAAACCCCACCCAAGCAAGGGACGAGCTGGTGAGTAAAAGAACGAGCCCGTCAGTGGTCATCAATAACTGCACTCGTAAGGTGTGGCGAACGAACGCCTCCCTAGGTTCTCGTCTAGGGAGATTTACTTCGCTTGGCATTGCTAGTGAGAATCTATGTTGGCAACTGGTGTTTGGGGAAAACGAGCGTTTGTTTGCGCGTGTCCGCCGCTGCCACCTGGGTGCAGGGTTCCCGACCCCTGTCCACCCAAGAACGAGTCTTGATGTGCTCCTTGAAAACTCTCATCCACTGTAGGGGTGTATACGAGAGGCTTCGACCACCTCGTGATGCTTCTCGATCCTGCGACACCGTTTCGGAGCTCAGAGGTCCGCAGATAGCAAATACGGTGATTCAAGGGGATTCTCCTTAAGTTGGTGGGAGATGAGATCGAGAGTGATGACGGATGAATGTGATGCATACTTTGATGGCGATCCGTTAGTGATTGAGAAGACTGGTGCGTCCAAGCTTGGAAATGGGAACTTGGAAAGTCAAACGCTCGGCGAGCGTGAATCCTCGCATGACATATCCGAGTGTCGCAAGAATCGTCCGACCAAAGCTTCCAAACGCACGCCTTTGGTACACGTGACGGCGGATCGGTGATGCCTGCGGAACTCGAACGGACGGATGACTACATAGATGAGCGAATGAATAAACAGCCATTCAGTACATAAATCTTGCCGACGTTCCTCCTCCTGTTTCTCCTCACTCTGTCGGTTCACAATGGGGAATAAATTTCGACCCTCCGCGTCTGCTCAGTGTCCCAGAAACCCAGACAATGTTCACAGGATCAGAAGTGGATTCTTGACATTTCTGACCAAGTTTCGAAGCGACGTGGCGTCTTCTTGAGTTTCGAAACTTGTTGAACGTCTCTACCGTTTGTAGAAAACGTTCACATTCCATGAAGTGTTAGGGTAGCGTGAAAACAGCAATCGACCGCGGCTTGGCGCTCACTTAGGCTTCTCATGAGATATCATTGTTCAAAACTCAAAAAAATCTCCGTCTCCCTAAAAACGCACTCAAGCTGCATCTTTTCATTTTTTCGTTGTCAACAGCCTTGACAGCAACCACCGATTGTTCGGCACTTTCTAGTCACCTTCGCTTCCATCATCGTGTGATGCCTTCTCTTGGGACCGCGCATAATAATCCTGATCTCGATGAGGAGTCCCACTTCGGGAATGCCAGTGGGAACATCTAGGTGCCCGCGCCCCCGTCAGAAATGCAGCTTACACGGAATCGCTGCTCGCAAATATCCCGATAATTCCAGGTTTGAATACTGGAAAGTTTAGAAAAATTTGGATTCTTGGGAAATACAGCTCGAAGATCAGGAAGATGCTCGGGAAGTCTTATTCACACACCCCCACGCGAGGGGCACTTCACTGCTCGTGGTCTGTTCTCCTCGGAGAGAAAAGCTTCCTCCAGCTAACGGCGAGCGATTTCTGACTTCTGGGAAGTCGTTACGATCATACTTTCCACAACTACGGGATTCTGGAAATTCCGCATGCTCTGGAATCAAGGCGGAATTCGAAAGCTCATGGATTACGCTTTCATATTGGATGAGGAATTGGAAAATTGGCGGGCGGTGGCCTCAGCGATCTCGCGAAAAACGATCGATGACGACACAGAGATTCTGTTCAAATTCAACTAACAACCGAATGCGCGTTTCTGTCAGGAGAAAAATTGGCGCGCATTGTGCTCGGCGAAGCTTGACGCTGACGTTCTGCTGGAGGAGTTTCTCAGCATGCTGTCGCTGATTTGTGTGTTCGAATCTGATTATTATCCAGAAGGGAAAAAAACTATTGTGTGAAAGTTGGTGGGTGGATGAGAAGCCATTCTTGGATCGTATTCACAACTGTCAAGCTTCTTCTGGTTCTGAGATTTACATCTTTGTCGTATCACCATGCTCTGTGAATGAGCACAAAGTTGGCGACACAACTCTTCGTCAACGCGTGCGCTTCAGAGCACCGCAAAATACTTTGAAACGGTACACTCCTCAGGCACTGCCCCAGCTGTTTATACCGACCTCTCTCAGTGTATGCCCGAGGGCCTGGAACATCCCATCCATCCAGGATTGATATCAGCTGCATGAATCGAGGAGGTCACTGACTATTAGGCAAACGACCGCGAAGGAGCGTGGATCGCAATTTTCCTCTCAATATGAAAAAGGACGGAATTTCCTTCATCAGACGCGGGACACGGACAGGACGAGCTCCCCGGCCAAGCCTGTTTTGCATCCGGTGAAAAAACAAATGAAAGCATGGTGCAGATCGATCCGGAGAGACTCGCCGAGATATGGCCTAGGCCGAGGTTACCTCTGAGGCCCGCGCGGGAAGCGCCTCAGTCACCCCGTAGCAAATTATATTGACCCAGAAGTTTTGTGTCTTGCTTGTCGGAACATAATGAGTTGGGTTATCCCGCTGGAATCACCAAAAGATAAATACTCAGGACGAGACCCATGGCCCTCCCATCCGGACCCCGCACTCTTAGAATCCGGTTTCCAAACGCCGCGGATTCTCCAGACCGCGAATTCGCGGGAAGCTACAAATTGTGAATCGCTTACGACTGATTTGATTAATCCTATGCGACGCTTTGTCTTGAAATACCACAAGCCGATTTCTCTGTTTGTTCTGAGTCGGAACAGCCCGGAGGCAAGAGCTCCGCTTCCGGTTTTGAGTTCTAAATGTGAGTTTGGTCCAGGACGTCGCGGCAAGAAAAAGCATTTGACCAACATCAGGATCCATACTAATCGAGTCCGGGGTCCGAGGTCCAGCGAATTGGTTCCATCGAGTGATCCATTCCGCGATGGTTCCCAGCTCGACCCAGTTGATTGTTCAAATCCACATGAAGTTCTGCGGGAGCCCGTTTTGTAGAGCTCAGTTGTAAAGACCGCCCACAGAAACACTAAAAAATCAATTGCGGTTCCGAGCTATCGCGAAATTTGACGAATCGGGGAATTATCGACTAATAAATCAAGAGTCAGGGAAGCTTTCGGGTCGTTATGAGTGGTTCTGCTCAAGAAATGCCAGATCTGATATGATTGAGCGTAAGAAGAGGAGCTGGTGCATCGAAATCGGGTCCGAAGTCGTCTGGAAGCTGTTGTAATGAATCAAAATCGATCTTAGAACGTACACCGTGACCGACGAAAATTGTGTTCAGCTACTGGAGACGTACACTTACACTTCTTTCCGTAAATATATCTCATCTCTGAGCGATAAGCCAAATGCAGGCGCTATGAACCACTCTGCTTCCTGTGCCATTAAATGAGTGTTCGAAACATTCTTTTTGACGATTTTTCCCCGCTAAACGTCAACGACATCGCTCTCACTTCGGAACGAACGAATCGTTGACAGCCTGCGCCCCGACCCAGTCATTTCATTCATTGGCACTGTAGCCCAATGGTTGAGGCGCTGTGCTGCGCCGCCGGCCGTCAGCGAAAGCGATTCCCATACAGCATTCGACAGTTTCGGCGAAGCGGCGAAGAAAAACCACCAAAATCGAGCACACAGATAAATGGTGGCATTTCGCAGCGTGTAGGCGCGTCAGCGGTCACAGCGATCTTGTTCTTGATCTGGGCGTGTCGTGTCCAATTTGATACGGAAGTTGTTCTGTCGGAGAAAATCAGTTTGTGATCCCCGACAGTACAATACACCTTCTCTGCTTTTTCCGGATAAACACAGCACAGCGAGAGAGATATGGATCGATGTCTGAAGACCCGGTAGGAAAACTGTGCTTGCCAAAAACCAGCAGCCGTTGTGAATCTAGACACCACAAACCTGTCGGAATTCGAAGGCTGCGCAGCGAACAAGCAGCCGCAGCGAAAAGTAAATTCACGCGAGGAGAATAAGTCAAAGCGAGGATGACTTGCAGAGACGAACGGCGTAGCTCGCTGTTTTACCAGATCAAAACGATCCAAGACGCTTCCTCAGTGTTTTGATCGAAGCTTCAGAGAAGCGAAAACATTGATAGGTAGGGAGGGAGGCGCAGGAAGATGTAGGTAGTGCTTCGGCCGCCCAGTCTCTCCGGGAACTTCTTGAGGACAACTTCACTGAAGTTCTTGCGTGACGGAAAAGCAACCCAATTCATGACGGCAGTGCACTTCACTCGCTGGGTCCATCCTACTGTACGTCGGCCGCATATCCGAATTGAAATTCTATGCTTGTGAGGGGTTGCAAGCTGATTCCATCGAAATTTATCTGGTCGCTGTCTGCAGCTTCAGGACGGTATCGTCCGAGGAGTCCCCGATAACGCAATCAAAGGCATCAGAAACATACCCCGGAACGAAAGTTTGATTTTTCATTCGTGCATCGGTGGCCCACGGGAAGGAGGAGAACATTTCTGTCACGCGACGCTGCTTCAACGGAGTTTTTGCTCATTGGCCCAATCTATGAATACGATAGCTTTCTTCATTTTTTCGATGTTTTCCTGTTTTTACCCGTGGATCGTAACCCGCATTCGTTTCAAGCGATAGTGTATCGCCACGACAGTAGGTCAGAACTTCGAAGCAGCTTTCAGAGAGCATCCTCGCGTTAGATGGACCATGGTATCATGGCACACGTGGTCATCGCAACATTCGTCGGATGTTCTGATAGTTATCGAGATTCTACCTCCACCAACATCGCTGGAGAATGCTCGGCTCCGAAACGATGGAATAAATTGTATTCGAACGATTACCCGGCATTATTATTCGCGGATGGGGAATTCGAGTGAAAGTGGTTGTCTGGAATCGCTCTGTGTCGCGTCAACCGTCGCCCATCGCAGTGTCACGCCGAGAAAAAACACAATCGATGCTTTTTCGTCTTTCAGCATCATCGAAAAGTTTCAGAGTTCGTCGGCTGGATGGCCCGTTGGACTGCTGGACAGTGGACGCAACAAAGCGTGGAAGCGAGAAGCGCATCCTGCGCATCCGAAAGTCGAGCTTGCCTCTAGCAGAGCTACGAGAGGAAAAATCGATCAGAAACGACATTTTAATAATACGGCAGACGGGTGCTCACAACACAAAAGCTTCGACAGCGATACACTTGTAGCAGATTTTCGAAAGCTGATCTCAGTTCGGACGACGACTTCCTTCACCTGCTCAGAAATCAATCGAGCTGTTGCGGCCGTTACGTATCAAATGGTTTTTCTATGATTCCGCCCCGATTCGGGTCACGGCGTGGGTAAAAAGGAACTGTGTGTTCTTCCGCGGCGACCGAGAGAGCTCTGAAGTTGCAGTGGATTTCAAATCCGACTTGGATCAAACTCTCAAATGCATTCGTGAGGGAAAATTACGAAACTTCAAGCCTCTTCTCACTGACGGGGAGTAATTTATTCAACGGTGTTTGTCTGCTTTACTATGCTCACGAGCTCGTGGTTTTGAATGGATGCCACGTAACTTTGGTTGAAGACGTCCTGTTAGTCTTCAACGTGTTTGAAGCGTGACTCCGTTTGATTTTGTCCACGATTCTTGAGTGACACATTCAAAGAGGTCTCATGAGGTGAAGCCAGCACGGACGACCAGTGAGACAGACGAACGGGTTTGACCCATTGCTTTCCGGTGCGTTTCCGGTTACTTATGGCTGAGAGTTTGCGGGAGGTAAACTCTCCAGTGGTCTTCTCCGCCAAAAGGCCAGTCGTGACTCAAGTATGAACCAGAGCTGGACGCAAGACCATGATAAGGTTCTTATATGGCACGCGGAACGGAGAACATCTTTGAGTTCCCTCTGAACGTATATGAAGAGACTGTGATCACATAAATTATTAACGGAGCCCGTACAGTCATGCGAAATGCATGAAATGCATTATCGACAAACTTGCATTCAGAGGTTGCTGCATGAAGTTGCATGATTTCCAAGCTGCATCCAAAATGCATCCCAGATATCGGCGCTTCAACTTCAACCAGAGGATTTTAACCGCGCTGTTCCTCGCTCTGCTGGTGGGCTCCACCGCGCATGAAAGGTAGCATGACAGCGTTAAAATGCACGTCGTCCACGAAACCCCCGTGGATAGTGGAGCGAGAGAGCTCTATTTACGAATATCTTCCACCGCTCGACGTTGGCCCATAATCGACCGAAATCCCGACTACGATCAAGTAAAGAAGATAGCAGACACATTGCGCGGGACGACTCCTCCAGAGGGTAGCGGAAACTGCAGTCCGGAACAAATCGCGTCGTTCAAGTTCGCCGCGATAACTCCTGTGGATGTAGAGCGAACGTCTTCCATGCTGAAATATACTCTAAGCGACTGCCGCTCAGTTGAAAATCTGAGAATGGTTCTCGTCATACATTGTAAGCAAATAGATAGTCAGTAGAATCTTGAAAAGGCTTCTGAGTTCGTATTCCCATTGTTCTCAGTGCATATTTTCAGAGTTTCTATAGCATGTTTCCAGAGTTTTCGCGCTGATAAATGCATGAATGGTTTCAAGTTTTTCAGTGCATAAACGGACGAGCTCTAGTTATTGATGACAGCCTCCCTGGGTACTGCAGGAACAGAACCTCTATTCGAGGGAAAAAGCTCGGAGTGACGCATGGGAGAGCGATTGCAAGTGGGACGTTTCCAGAAGTGGTCAGATATGAGTCGCGATTAGCTTGAGTGGTTTCAGGCCCTGCGGATTGTTGCACGGTCCAGCCTGGCGAAAAATGAATTTCTCGAGTGGAAAGACTCTCTGGATCTCCATCTGGACGTTGATTTTCTTTTCAACTTTATGCCGGCCAGCCCCTGGCGGGCATGGAGAATTGTATTGCGGCAAACAGCAGAGGAGACGAGCATGTAAACTTGGATTCTGGGGGCGTTGGCATGATGCTGATCCGCATGATCAACATCTTCGAATCTTCTAACCGCAGTTTGAAGCAACAGGATTTTTTGCATGTGTACTTCGGGAGCTTCAGTGCTCTTCATTTCCATTGCAACTGGCATGCAGAGAAAGCGCTCGATCGGTCCTGAAATTGCGCTCGAAAGACGTCGCTTTGCGAGCACTCGCCGTTACATTCGAGACCGAGCGGACAGATCGGGGTCCGACGACGAGGAGATGTAAAACTTCAGCGATTCAGAGGACATTCGACGACTAATTCAGAATGTTCACTCCTCTTCCGTCAACAAGCCTGCTGTCCCTCCGGTTTTGTCCAAGGCTGACCAGTCCAAGAGAAAGGGTTATGGATTATTTTCGACCCCAAAACTCGTTATGGAGTTGTGCACGCGACGGAAACGGCGAATGCATTGGATCGGAAGATACATCATCCGGCAGTGATGCGCCTGTGAGTTCTTTCGTCCATTGGTCTGTCCACGGTGTGGATGCCGACAAGCGCGTCTTTTGTCGTAGGCATGAATCATTTTGGGCAGATTCTCCACTCATGAGCAGCAGGATTGATGGGTGATTGAGGTAGATGGCAAGATAGATAGGAAGACGAAGATCGGAAAGAGACGTGGAGTCATTCATTTTGCCGAAAAAACTACCAGGAACCATTGACTAATCAGTTTCTCATGGCGGCTACCAATGAACTGCTGCTTCTCGATCGGAATCCATTCTGTGACTATCGCTCATGATGCTCAGACTGAAGGAGCGGAGCCTGACTAAACAGCCAAGGGCACGTATTACGAGCCGGCCGCACCGATGCGGACGAAAACTCAAATGCTCAGTAACGACAATCTGAGCAGAACTCTCGCCCTGACGGTCTGAAAACTGATTCTCATCGACCAACGTGATGAATGTGCCTCGGATCGTATCGGGTCTGTTAAATAACTTAAGCTGTTGTGTAAATATTTGAAAAGCGCGCGCTTGAGAGCGCGCAATAGAGCAGAGAAGTTTCGGAATAAAAATCAAGTGTGTGTGTAAGAGGACCAAGCCCGAGCTGTTATCCTTCAGCTAGTGAAAAGTTCCCAAAATCCACAACTGCGAGCGTCTAGTTAGCCGAACAAATCCTCCTAACTTCAAAATCCAACATGGTGCCGTGACCAGGATACGTTCGAATCGACATCGCAGTGCGTGAAGTTCATCGCCATGACTCTCACGGATCCGCCAGAGGATAACCCCGAAACATCAGAGTCCGAAAATGTGAAGAAACTCCTCAAGAAATTCAGATGCGCGCGTACGATCCGCCGGAATCAGGCGAAGTCTGACGTCGAAAGTGTCCAGAACATCGATTCAGAAAGCCCGACCTTCCCCGACGGCATGACGCCTCAGCGGCTCCTGCAAGTCATGACGCAGCATCTCGCGCGCGTCAAGGAACTCGATGAACAAATCTCTGCGCTCTTGGACGGGGAGCCGCTGGTGAGCGAACTGACATCATCCGAGCAATTTCATTGTGAGATGGAACGATTCTTGGCTTCAATCGTGGTCGTGATCAAGCGGATGAATTCTCAACCCAGCGGGCTCGAGACGTTTTACGGTACCCCCCAGGCAACCCGTACAGTGCGTTTCAGACCGGTCCTCAGCTCTACGCTGGGTGCTCCGCCGACCAGTCCGTTCATTCCCAGAGCCGGCACGAGTCCGACAGCTTCGATTCCCGCGGAAACGGAGAACGCGGAGGCACAGAACCGCGAGCCGCCCGTAGCCTCCGGGGGTGTTCTTCCCGACACCCAAACGAGTTCACCCACGACAACCGACCACAACTCGTCCCGTTGTCCTGCAGACATCTCGATCGCGCGGCGCAAAGAAATCCTCGCCAGCCAGCAAAGGTGTGAGAAGTGCCTAAAACCTAAACACAACATCTCCAACCAGTGCCGTGGCCCCAGTTCACCATGTTCCGGATGTGGATCCCGATTGCACTACACCTCGATGCATACCGACGGCTCCAGCGAGACGACAGTCAATCTCGTCCAAAGCGATGCAGAGATCACGACTGCTGCTCTCGTCCAGACCGCAAGCGGGATGAGCTCAGACGGTGGTGCTCTGTTGTACACCGCATGTGCTCACGTGATCAACGGCGGAGTGCGCATTCCCACTCGAGTGTTCGTGGACCCGGGGAGTGCCCTCACGGTCGTCTCGCCTGCCTGGCGTGCAATACTCCATGAGGCTCCGATCGCTATCCGCGACCTCACCATTCAAACATTCGCATCGACGCTCCCGAGCGGCAAGGTCCCGCTCTTCAACGTTCGCATCGCAAGCACGAGGGGAGGCTCACCGATCGAGATCCTCGCGTATGAATATCAGTTCGGAGTCGACCCAACGAACACCGTTTCGGGAGCCGTGCTGCAGGCGCTCAGAGCGTTCGATAAGAAGAGGCCGCTGGCCGATCGAACTTACGTCGGAGAATGGTCTCCAACCGCGCCTGCGCTGCTCATCGGCATGAATCAGATGCACAAGATCATGCACCGCCTGCCACCAGAACCCGTCGTCGAAGAAATCTCGGCTCAATCTACGGAGTTGGGATGGATCATCGGTGGTCCTCTTCCGAGCGGGCGGAACCACGTCAAGGGAGAAATCACTGTGGTGCACGTAGTCTGTTGTACCACACCACTCTCCGCGACTACACCTGCTGAGGCTCTGGACACGTTGTGGAACCTCGAGGCACTTGGAATTTCGGACCCTCCTTCAAATCCGCAATTGTCTACGGATGACGAGGAGGCCGTCCGTCAGTCCCGTTCTGGTCTGTCCTGCGACGCTAAGCGATATTCGGTCCGCTTCCCGAAAAGACCGAGCATAAGCAGCTTGCTAAACAATCTAGTGGCCGCCCGAGCGATGAGAGTTCTCGCCAAGGTTTTCCGGTTCTATCATTTGACACGTAGAAAACCCCTCCCGTCCGCTTCATCCTTGTACCGCGAAGCGGAGACATTGCTCATCCGATGGTGCCAGTCGAAATACCTTCGCGGGGAGATCCAAGCAGTTCGCTCCGGCGAGAGAGTTCCCAGCTCTTCCAAGCTAGCAGCCTTCAATTTGTTCGTCGGAAATGACAATCTACTGCGAGCCAAGACTCGTCTCACCGCAACGCCTGTGCTCACCTTTGGCGAAAAAAAAAATCCTGTCATCGTCCCGGGCGAGTCGCGACTCGCAAAGTTACTCATACTGGATGCTCATCGCATTAACGCGCATTCTGGCGTGAACACCATCCTCAACCACTTGCGCAAGAGGTTCTGGATCACCCGCAGACGCCAAGTTATCAAAGCAATATTGCCCCGCTGCTCTAACGCCGGCTGATTTTCTCAGAGGTGGACCTCACCTCCCTGCGTTGGCCCCGCTGATTCCCGTCGATCGCCTCCGCGGAGACGAAGTCGTCTCCGGCGAGGACCTAAGAAAGGCGTACCTAACAAAAACAGATCATTTCAGAGATATTTCAGTTCGCTGGTTCCGCGAGTATCTACTCCTGCTTCGATCGGCGGTCACTACCCGAGGTCGGAGGGCGCGGCCTGCGAACCCGTCACCATAAGTGCTACGAGTCTGGCCAGGAGACTCTATTGTCAGTTTGAAATGTCGAAACTCTTCCGAAACCAATATAGCCTCCCCTTCTTAAAGTGAGTTCTTAAAATTGTAAATTGTGCATTGAAACTGAGAAACGAAAGACGTTTCCGCGGGGAGTGTTAAATAACTTAAGCTGTTGTGTAAATATTTGAAAAGCGCGCGCTTGAGAGCGCGCAATAGAGCAGAGAAGTTTCGGAATAAAAATCAAGTGTGTGTGTAAGAGGACCAAGCCCGAGCTGTTATCCTTCAGCTAGTGAAAAGTTCCCAAAATCCACAACTGCGAGCGTCTAGTTAGCCGAACAAATCCTCCTAACTTCAAAATCCAACAGGGTCGTATACCTTTTATGTCGACCGTTGATCTGCGCTGTTGTTTCTCCAGTGTCCGACTGCACGAAGCTGCCTACTTCTCCCGGTTCTGCCGTCGAAAATTCAAGCTCGAACCGCTTCGCGCCCAAAAAGTTCCGCCCGGGACGAAGTTTGAGACCTCCTCTGACATCTTCTTCGGCCCCCCCCCCCCCCCCACCGAGGTCATGGATTTTATGGCGAAAAATGGGTAGATATTGTTCTGCGATCGGATTCCACCCAATCCGATTCCACTGAAGGAATCGCATCTCCTTCACAATCTCCTTCGAGACATATAGGAGGCCAGGAGTTGGGAATTCATCTGTTTTCTTCCAACACATTCTCATCTACGGTTCCGGTCGAGCAGCATAAACCCAGGAACGAGCCAGCTCCGCGGCTTAAAACGATTGAGATAGACACAATCTTTCCACGCTATGTCTCTCAAGATCATTAGTGAATTCAGAATCCAGAGTCTCAGGGGTCTCTTTGACTCTTATCCGAAACACTGAGCTGAGTTGAGTTAACGGAACAATGATTACCGCTCCGAAGAGCGGCAAACGGGGATTCGGGGTAATTGTGCTGATAGTGAATCGCGTCACTCACTGGAACGATACCACAATCAGCTGACTACCTGATTGTGAGATAGGTTCCAGCTATGTCTTCGATGCCCTTTCTGGGATCCGATGCGTTAGGATACATGTCCACAATCGCCATCTCAAGAACTTATCCCAGATGACCACGATCAATCCCCGACAGCCTCCGCCCGAATGCGAGCATTTGTCTCTCTCTCTCTCTCGCGATGGTCAGTAGACAGGAGTGCCATCTTATGTGCCACACGACATCAATCCGAGTTTTCTTGTGAACACGCGACATAGGAAGCTCGACGTTCCGCTGGTTCGATTCCCGCAGAATGTCCCGAGTCTTTTTTCTAAATAAGAAAGCTATATTTTTAGGTAAAGTTTCAACCTGATGTCTCGTAGGTAGCACTTCTTGGAAACTCATATCCATCCAACTTATTCTTTGGGGGCGCGATTCTCCCACTATGGGCCCCAAAAACTTTTCCACTGACCTTCTGCCAAACTTGAAGATTTCAATGTGCCGGTACTGGGACATGGTCCGCCGCAAAGGCGATCGTGTCCCTTTACTCGTTGAACTTGTATCTCTCGGGGCATCGTCCCTCGAGAACGTCACTTTGGACGAAGCTTTCTCCATTCCAAACACTGCAGATGTAGAAACCAAGCCTGGATTCTCACCGAGTTTCAAGGAAGATCCGACAATCAGCACTTCCACGGATGGCTCCCGTCACTGAAAGGGATGAGTGCCGTGAAGACTCAGTCGCAAGGTCCCTGTCGGACAGGTTGCGTCAGGCCGGCGAGCAGTCAGGCACCGTGAGCTGCGGGGGAGGACTTGAAAACGACGAGCGACACTTCGTGAGATTTCGTCATCACTCCAAGCGAGGCACACTTTCGGTCGAAAATAGCCCTATTAATTTGTATGCAGCAACTCTTGTCCGGATCTCCAGTCGAACCGTCGACTGATCACGATGATCTTCCGAGATCACAGTCTGGGTCTGAGCGGCAGGAACCAAAATATTAACGGATCGATGGATTTGCTCTAAAAACTCTCAATGCAGGTATCGTTCATGGTCCAATCGTTGGTTTCGGAGCACCAGAGGAGCTTCAGGATTGGTTATTCATTGGGATATGAGTGAATTTCATCGATATTATCCGCCGGATGTCAGTTCCTAGTACGCTCGCAGTGTAACCATCAGCGATATGCGTCCCCGACTCAAAGCTTAGAGTGCAATTCTCTCATTATCCAGTAGCAACGAGAAGCATTTCCGGAACAACTTCTGTTGAGTCAGCAGTCGAGGTTCATTCATTGCATGGAGAGTCAAACGTAGCCCAAAATCGGATTATGAAGCGGTGCTGGGATCTCACTGAAAAGAGGAAGTTTAAACGGAACACATTTCCACCATTATGTAAGACTCCACTATGACGAGGGTTCACCAGGGTAATACAGAGCGCCACCTCACAAAACCAATGCTCTGCAAGCACAATGTACCCAGCGTCTCTCAAACATCTCGGACATGGACTGCATTCGACTTGCACCCTACCTTAGGGCCTCACCTAGCGTCACCGGCCAAGCTGTATCGCACCTGGTCGCTTCGGAACCTCATGGTCGCATGCCCTCATCGGTAATGTTGCACATGTTGCACGAAATGGCCAGAGAAGGCGCAGTTGATTCCGGTCTTTGCTACTAGATATTCCTAGATGTGGCAAAGAACGCTGAATAGTCTTCTGTCGGATGATGAGCACTTCGCGTCTCACCGATGGCGTCAACGACGCGACGGGGTCTTCGAGGAATCTGCAAGACTTTCGCGTCCGTCTGGAAACCCTACACCCCTTATTCGGGGAGTCCCTTGAGTTGGCTCAGCGAATCGGTTTGTGGACAGTGCCGACGATAGAGACGAAGCGCGGCAAGCTCGCTCCCGCGTTGGTTCCAATCCGTCAATTCTGTGCTCGGTCGGAATCCATGACGGATTTTTCCTACGGGGAGTGCTAACCGCCATCACTCGCACCGCTTCTGTGCGCGTGGAGATCCTGAAACATCGTGCTGATAATGGGTCAGCTTCCTTCGAAGAACTGTCCCGCGAGCAGTTGACGAGCTGGTTATCAGATGAGTGCCATATATGTTTCGGCCACTCTCCCGGAATCTGGGAGGCTCGAAACCATATGATCAGTCGCTCATTCACAAACCAATTCATTTCCGAATGGCCTGCACCCAAATTCGAGCTTTTCTCTGTTTCTCGCTCCTTCGACCGCCACCAGACTGCAACTTTTTTCTCATGCGCCGCGCCGCCAGATATAGCACCGACTCCATGTATCATCGTGAACGCGCATGCGATATTGGAAGCCCCACTTGCGAGCCGATCAATAGGGTTCGAATCTCGCGAAGCTTCCCAAGTTTTTTGGGAGGAGTCTTCAGTGTTGGAGTCGGCTATCATTCTGATTCTACGCAAGGAGCACCTCACGGGAGCTCAGATTCGTGTCACCATCCTCTATTACGGCAGTTTCGCACACATTGCGGCTGGGCGATTTCGTCCGAAGACCTCCTGCCGAGCTCGAAGATTTCCATGTGTCGGTTTCGTAACATATTGTGTCCATCTGCTGGTCGAACTCGAAATTTGAGGAGGATCATCCACGAGAACGTCTCGTCGAGGGATGTTCCTCGAAAACAATCCAGACGTGAGCACTCATCTGAGATAACAAGCGGGTTCCAGGAAAATTAAACTATCGGCGTTTCGAGGCATGGTTTCCGTCACCGGAAGCGGTGAGTGCCGCGGAGAATCGTTCGCGAGGTTTTTGTCGAAAATGCTTTGAGAGGCCGGCACCGTGAGCCGCGTTACGAGAACGATACGCAAAACCTCGTGAGACTCTGCTATGAAGCGCTTTCACTCGAGTGGACTGTATGTACGACCGCAGGGACTTCTTTTCTGGATTTTCACACAACTCTCTTTCGCTATCACGGTCTAGGAACGGGAGGCTCGAAAGAGAACTGTTCACGCATCGTGGAATCCTTCCGAGAAAAGTTGACTTCAAGTGTCATTGGTGAAAGTCAATCTTACCAAACAATCGGGTCGAAAGGTGGTCCTTGAATGAGGAATGGAAAATTTCATGGACTACACCCTCTCACACAAGCGCCCCCCATGGTGGCATACACGCTTTTCTTGTCCGTGAGAATTGAGATGCATGCTCTCAAAACCAATGATTCCCATGAGTCCGTTGTTTCTTTTTCCGATGTCTTGCAGTGTGATACATGAATAGTCAGCAGTGAAGTGGAAAAATTAGGAATTTCCTATTGGACGTAGAAGAAACTTTTGGCTACCAGTCAGTCGCGGTCTGAGGTCCTATTCTCCAGCTTCGATTCCGACACACTTCATTATCAGTCAGAGTTTTCGGATTTTTTTCCATGGTAGCCGCATTCAAAACTCCTGATAAGGCTCGCGTTGCCCAGTGGATACGGGGCCTCCCGAGAAAACATTCAGCACCCCTTTGCGCCGCAGATGCAGTGCCATCGTTCCTTCCTCCTCGTCCATCCTCCTTCATTCATGAGATGAAAAAGTTCCGAGCTGCCCACGGAACATCGAGCAAACCTTTGGTGATTCTCGAACGAGTGGCAGAGTCGGAGTGTGACCGAGTTTGCCCGTATGTCGGACGATGATTCAAGAGTGCAAGTTGCCATGAGGAGGCAACATGCCATTGAAGCCGGCTGTGCCCGTTGAGACGAAGGTAAAACAGTGGCAGATCCAGAATAGGCTTGAGGTGAAGCGATTGCGAAGTTTCCGTCCTTGATCCGCCACTGCGTACGACTCTTTGTTCGTAAAGCGCATCTGATCGAGTATTTGAACTATGTGTCGCATCGATTGATCGAAATCGCCCAAGCTATTCTGTGGAAAGGCGGGCGAACAACGGAGGAAACAAGCACGGATGCGAATGAGCAAGCGAGCGAGCAACTTGGTAATTATTTAACTAACCAACTGGCTGACAGGGCTTATCTCAGGCTGTTTATGGGAGACGTGATAGGAATTCTTAGGCGCTCATTACTTATGTGCCGCAATCTGGGCCGGAAGAAACAAATTAACCGAAGGGAGGCTTTTGTGTCTGTCGTCTCGGGTCGAGGAGTTGAGCTGAGATCGGCTTCTGCGAGTTTCCATCAAATCAAGAAGCCCTACGGAGCGCAGTTTTCATCCACTTCTAACGGGACTCAGCGCAATCACGTAGCTCTCTGGCTGATCTTCGTCGAGCCTGATCAACATATGTACGTCAAGGAAGTTTAGTTGACGCTTTTCATCTAATGTGAGCATCAAGCGGTCTGTCAAGGCGATGCCAGCATGATGCTCTCGCACTTTCAGAAGTCGGGCCACCGATCCGGGTCATCAGTGGCTCTTCAAACAAGAAAAAAAGGAAGAAGTTCCCGCACTCCGAAGTTACAGGACGTCGGAGCCTTTGTCATCCGGAATCACAAGTTATGAATAGCCAATATGTTACCGATTCTCGCAGAATGTCCGAGACGAATGGAGCGCAGCGTCTCCGTCTCGGGGCGTGAACTAATATGCCGAAATTCCGGCTCCGAGAAACCTTTGGTCTGAGGTGAGAAGCAGTACAGGTTTGTTAGAAGTGACGAGTCCATCATCCTGCTGACAGGTTCAACAGCTGGCATGGATGACAGCGGAATCCGCGCCTGCGTCAAGGTGAAGCTAAGCCGGAACGTTCACCGATGCAAGCGCGACTTCCGTTCCCGATAAATAAACTTCATGCATGACTGAGTGCCAACAAAGGATGCAGGATTTGTCTCTGAAATCGAGAGGATAGCGAAGCCTTGGAAGAGGGCGCATTTTCCGACTCCGAAACCTCAGTGCTTCTCGTTGGGATCGTGATCGTTTTGGGCAGGAATATGGGCCCAGAAAACACGGTCCTAACAACACGTAGACCTCGTTATGGATGAAAGCTTCCCAAAAAGCTCCATCTGAACCCACTGAAATCCATTCTTCCATTCGCAGGGTCCACGGCTCACGAATGAGGAGAAAAGTCGGTGAGGGGCTAAACAAGTGTAGCTCTTTTTCTTCCCCCCGTAAGAAAAGAGACGAGAGCGTGCAGTAATTCCCGTGGATGATGTTCATGCTTGCTTCTTCAACACGAACACGATGAGAATCATGGAATTAACGTTCGCAGTCTTGTTTCCATTCAATCCTCCCTGACGATTCTCGCTCTTGGCATGATTCCGGGACAGTCCTGTAGGACTTCAGGAAGTTCCTCATCCTCAGCCGCGTACTTCACATAGCGCTTCCCTTCACAATTCCTCCGGTCCTTATTGCAGAACTAGAGAGATCTCGCATTGTGGATTGTGGCAGCGGTCACCGCAGCCTGCATCATGCCCCCGGCCCGTCGGTTCGGAGCCAGTAGAAGAAAGTATGGTACCGGAGCTTGTTATCCAGGTATCCGACGCGTGGTTGAGAGTCCTGGAGTCCGGCTTAATTGTGATGGCGCCCCTCTAATACATGTTATTAAACAGGTGTGTCAAGCTCCTGGTCCGTCTTAAGGTTGATGAAAGTTCAGCATTTTGGCCACTATTAGCGACAGCACCGCCTGGGGACGAATGATGGTGGTTATGAGGAGGTTGCGGTTGGGGGATGTGATACGCCCCTCCGCTATCGACTGTCCTTGGAGCGCCCGCGGATAAGACGCTCTTACGGGTGTTCCAACGGGGCGCCCAATTTCGAAGACCGGCCCTGGGTTCGTCGTTGCTTCATCCCTGAGGCTTTCATCATCTGGTATCCTGGTTCTCATGTCCCGTTCTTTTAGGTTCGTTCCAAACTCTTCTAAGCATTTCCGCACAGGGACCTCGGAACGATGCCTGTCATAGGTATCTTTGACCCAGAAAAATGGCTCGATAGCTCGGCAACTATGCTGACAGCCAGTGGCGTAGCGAGACCGAGTGCCGCCCGGTGCGGAAACTCGAAATTTGTGGAAAATCGGAAAATGCCGCCCCCGGCGGCCGTTGTCGAGCTGGAGCGACAAGCAAAAAACAGAACAAAACCCGAAATGCCGCCCACCGGGACGTGCCGCCCGGTGCGGTCCGCACCCCCGGTCCCACGCTACGCTACTGCTGACAGCTCGGATCCGGAGGCAGTCCGTAAAGATCATAAGTTTCAGGCATCAATAAATGCTATCGCGCATTCGTGTTCCATCGATGCAGCTCATGTCTAGATGTCAGAACAAGTTGCAGCTTCCCGATGCGAGCAGTAATCGGAGCAGGGATCGCGTATCGCTCAACGGAATGAGTATGGTTTTGATCCCCGCTCCTAACTTGATCCTTTGACGACTGTCTCTGGGCGGAAATCCGATCGGAGAAGTAACCTACAGAAATAAACTGGGATGATTGCGATCAGCAGGGAATGTCGGATCGCCTGATTTAGATTTAATGAAACATAAATCGATGTTCACGGTCGGCGGTCGGCGTTCGAGTTGAATGCGAGATCGGTTGTCTATACAAGTCGGTAAAATCCGCCGATGTCGGAATGCCGTATTTCCGAGTTTCCTGTGGTAAACGCTTATTTTCGAGAGAGCATCCGGATGCCTGGGCAACTGCCCCGCTGCTCCCGCATCGGGGACGTATGCTTACCGATCCCGAACACAACGACTCCAACATTCGCCCTGAAGAGCCGAGTTGCTACGATTCGCCCTTCAAACCCTTTGGAACCATCTTACAATTAGATGAGAATATTTTGCATTTTTCGATGGAAAATCTCCGGATAATCTAAAAAGACACAAACGTCATCAACTGACGATAAGTCTCAACTGACGATTCTATTTCATCTCCGATGAATAATCTGCTGGTTTTCGAATTTAGGGTTTGTAGGGTCGCTTGGCGGGCTCAGTAGCTTCGATGATGACCACGTCGTTCCTATCAATTGTTGAGCAGCTTCGAAACTTTCCCCAACAGTAACTTGCTCAGTATGTTTTTATCTGATGGCCATTGCTGCCATATCAACCCATGCGACGCTTGCCAAGGACGAGCCTAATCAGGGGGTTCGGGAGCTGCGCTTATAATACACTGGTCCACAGCCTCCGGGAACTATACTTCTCCGGCTGGCTGGCTTCAAGAGACACTGAGCAGAAAAGTAAGGACCGCATCAACCTCAACTCAGCGCCTGTACACACAGTGGCGAACAAAAGTTTGCGGACACTGCGGTACTTCGTTGCCGTTACTGGCATAGATCTCCTAGCGCGTTCTCAGCCGGCGCGTGGGTTCGCAGCCTCGATACTCGCATATTCCCCGCCATAATATTGGAACAAATGAGCCTCGGCTATGTTCAGATGGAAAACAATGAAATCTGCATGCTCAAAAGTTCCCGGCCAGCGGGTACCTGAAGAAATAGGCCCCTGTTTAATGAGTCCCTTAGGCCGGATTTCGATTGTTTTTAGTTTCTATGTTTACTCCGGCGTCTTCTTCAACTTTATTGACATTTTGCGAAGACTAAAAATGCCGCATCACAGTCTGGATCTGCGGAGACGAATTGTGGCCGTCATCGATCAGGGGAAAGCAAGTCGTGAGATCGCTGCGCTACTCAAGGTAAGGAAATCGTCTGTTAACGATTTGCGGAGGAAGGCAGCGTCCCACGAGGAGTTACGGGACTTACCCAGGTGGGGTAGGCCTCGTAAAACTACGGGAAGGATCAACCGGATCATCCGGAAAAAGTCACTTCAAGATGTTTGGAAGACTGCTTCTGAGCCGAGGGACTTGTAGAGGTCAGTCGGATGACAGTTTCGAGACGATCCCCCCCCCCCTCCCGTAATTTTTCCGTCTCATGTTAATCCCCTCTACCGCGGTGTCCGGAGTATCCAACCGCCCCCCCTTCCCCCCCCCATAACATGGAACGCCCCCCCCCCCCCCCCCCGCAAAAAAAATCCTTGCTACGCCACTGGAACAGAGCTGCTCTCTTTCGAATCTTGAGTTCTGAATGGGAGAAAATTCCAAGTATTGTGTTTCAAAGACTTGTGGAATCCATGCCGCGCAGATGTGAAGCCGTGATAGCAGCGAAGGGAGCCCAGACAAAATATTGACCGAATCCATGAGTTTCTTGTTTTTTCTTGTCTTTTCTGATAAAATCTTGCTATCACGTTTGGCCGGACACTTTTGATCGCCCGGTTTTTCTCATTTACTCCCCGCAGTTATACTGGTCGGGAACTTCTGAACGATACCGACCCACAACTTATAACGCCATGGTATCAGACTTGTAACACCATTCTCTGCGCTCTGTGATGCGTCGTAGAGCAAGAACGACGAAGTACAGCTTTGGCCGGAAACTTTTGTTCGCCACTGTACATATATCAGCCTGCGGCGGACATACTTTCCTCAAAGGGACACGACAATTTCGAATCAGTCGGTTCTTCACGGATGGCATCTAATAAGTTTCGTGTGCATTGTGACTCAGAGTGGTATTTTGAGCAGGAACCAACGGCGCTGCGCCTGGTTGTCAGGGGTTTCTGTTTCAGCCTCTCGATCCTCGGAGTATCCATTCGCCATTCCGCTCATATTCCAGAGTCCATAGATTTGTCAGGAGACTCCGAGGTTCTGGTGATTGCATCGGCAGCAAGTTCATTGATATCAGTTCGAGGTACTCACTCAGTAGAGCCTTTGAGCTCAACTCGTCAACCGAGTTATGCCCAACCTAGCAAGCAGTTGCCGTTTCGAACATCCCGAATAAAAACTGCGTCGTTTTGGGATTTTGACGATCCCATCCGATACGGACCGGAATTTCACTTCATCTGTCGGGAAGTGCTCTCAACGTTGGCAGTGCGCTGGTTACTAGTGACAGCAAGATGCTACCTGCTGGTAAAGAACCCACGAGAGTAAAGAAAACAAGGCTAAATTCGCCGCTGCTGGCCGGCTTCTGAGGTGGCTCTGGCTCCAGGCCGCCCGAAGATATCCGGCTTCTCTTCCCAGAAGGAGAAAGTCGGAAAATGTGACGGGAACCGTTCGTTTTGTTTAGAGGGTGCTTTCGAGTTGAGTACGTCGTTCAGGAAGTCGCTCTTAGGTCGACGCCGGGCCGTTGACGGTATTGCCAGCGCTGCTGCAGCCTCGCATTGAAGACTCATGAAGTCAAACAGCTCCCCTGAAGGACATCCGTCTTCGGGAGACTTCGGATGCTTCCGAGGGAAGGGAGGGCTGAGACTCCTCGCGAGGGACGCGGCCCGAACTGTTGCTGCCTCTCACTTTGAATCACTTTGAAGCGAGCATTTATCAACTGCTCCGACGCCGCCTGCTCTACTCTCACCGGCGCGGCAATACTGAATTTATCCGTTGTCGTATCTCTGAAAGCGATGATGCGCCATGACCCCGCATGAAACTTACGGATTTTTCGCAATGCGATCTTCGGAGATCCTGACGCCAGAATAGAGGGAAATTCTTGGAATCCTCGCACGGGGAGACAGCGGACTCGGAAACCGTGAACGTCGACTACTTCAATGAAATGGATCCGGTACTGACTCTCCCACGAGACGAAGCCTATTCTCTGCTCAGCCTTTCGTTTCTTCGAAAGCGTCGCATGGAGTGCCGCAGACGTCCGGACCAGCGATCCCCATTGTATCCGATACACACGTGCCGCTCGAGTAAGAATGCATCTGCCGGCCGTTGTTGACCAACGGATGAGCCTTCAGTCAAAGCACGTCCTCGCCAGCGAATAAGCTGATCGTTGCGTTTGCTAACCCAAGATGCAAATGATCCATTCGATTTATCGTCGTCGCTTTAGCACGCAAATGGAGCGTCTTGTCGTACGCCTCCAGCGAGAAATCCTGAGAAACGGCCCCTTCGCTCCCGAAACGCCCGACTTCGGCAGCAGAACTCGGCCCTTGGGAAACCTGGAACATTTTCGCTAGGGAATCAGGCTTTTCATCGGTATCAGAAAACCGCTTCGGAGATAATTTCTGATTTTTGGTTTTTCCTCATGAAATTGCAAACGCGATCGAGAGGGTTCCAGATGCCTGACTCAACGTCAACTTCGGATTTCGTTCCCCGAAACTGATGTCGTCCCGAAATGTTTCCCCGATCTCGACGATGAATCTTTTGAAGAAAAAACTCTACAAAACACGCTCCGGAAACTGGAAGTCTCGTCCCGGATGGCCGAACAGTGAATAGCTCAAAATCAAATCATGACTTGAACCTGTGAGTGGCCCTCTCTCAGATGATGTAGCGATTGGACCGGTGCGAGCACTGGGTCATTCCTCTGGGGCCGTGAGCCTTCCGTGTCCGAAACTCTTCCCTCAAGTGAGATTGTTCCGATGAAATATATCGCCCATTACCGGGGAGCAATCAAAAGATAAATCGGGGTGTGTCTCCGAGACCTTGTCTGTGCCGCGGTTTTCCTCTGATCAGGCTCCTTTCCCGGTGAATCCATGTTTATTCGTGGACTAATCCTCAGTTTTGCTCGCAGAGTTATACAACGTACTCAGAGGATTCCATGCACCGCTATCAGGAAGTACCCCAAAAGGATGAATGTCGAGGATGTGAATACCGTGTGCGCCAATCCGAGTGGAATAAAGTAGGTTCGTATGTGGAACTGCGCTAGACTCGAACGCGTTCCTCGTGTATGGAAACAGAACTCTTGCTGTAGCGGAGGCTTTTTCTTGGCTCCAAGTCTCCAAGGATCCCACGTTCATTCATCGGGGAATCTCCGAATTTGAATAGAAATCTGAGGAGGTCAGACGTCTGCCTCTCCAGTGAACGTGATTTCGTCTTCCTACTTATGGGATGACTTCGCAGCGAGGGGGATTCAAAGCCTTTTCTTGCATTGAGTCGCATGGTTGTTGACCTCGATCAGAAGCCTAAACTCAACGCAGTTTCGCTCCTCACTAAAGCCTTTCATATTTCTTTCGAGAATATTCCACTGTAATATGGGAGTCGAGGCATTGCTCCTGGCGGACACTGCAAAAGGTAGAAGGATGGCTACTTCCGTTGGATATCTTACAATTAGATTAAAAAGAGTGATGAATAATGAACGTCATTCCTTGAGCCATCCTTGAAACCATCCAATCACCGACCACCGGTCGTGATTGCCGAGGCCGTGTCCTGTATTCATAAATTGTTCCTTCGGATTTTCGAGAACTTGCGATATCACTGGGAAGAGCTGTATCTCCTCTGTTGCTGACTGCACTGCGAAGATGTCAGACCTCGGTTTTCCTGATTGACTTCCGCCGCCAAACGATCGCGAAATACCAATTCCCGCCAATCGGGAATCTCACCTGTGAAACCCACTCCAATGCGGAGGGAGCGTCATTCACCTTCCTGGGATATTGAGAGGATAAAAAAAAATCCAAGTCAGGACGGATGGTTTCTTCCCCGATGAATGATGACGAATCCGCAGGAAGGCGGGCGATGGGCAAGAATCACGTGTAATGGCGCGTTCTGCATACTTTGAGTGAGAAACATTCCCCAGAATTTCGCTCACATGTCATGGATAAAGTGCCATGTTGCTTCATCGATTTCCTATTGCTCACCGCTAGCGACCAGAACGAGGATCCTGAAGACGTTAAGAAATCGAATGGGTCGCATCTTTTCTTAGAACTTTCGGGACTTGCCGCAAAAAACTCACCGCGAATGACCGAGAGTTGAATGCAATACAAATTCTGTGTTTTTCTCGTCTGGCCTGCGTTGTATTATCTCAAGCTACTTGACAATATTCCTATGTCTCTAATCTGTGCACAAGAGTTCACCTATAGGCTCACAGGAGAATTTCCATATCATACTCGGAGTGCGTCCGTTACCGGCATTTAATGAAAGCATTGTTCCATCAGGGATGGCGCCGGGCGTGCGCTAATCTTCCTTTTGCGGGCGATACAGAATACGATCAGTAGCGAACATCAACACCGCGTCGATCTCCGCGAAACCAACGAGGACAGGCTCCCAAGGTGAACAGTCGAATTACGCGGAAAAATCGTCGCCGTGTCGTGCGTATCATAACTTGGGAAAATCGTATCAAGACTTCATGGATGCAAGATGTACGGAAATATCGTCTTGTGCGCATCTAGGTACTAGATAACCGACAAGGTTTTCTGGAGCATATCATGAACTTTACCCCGATGACCCAGCCCCCGCTCAAGACGACAACCGATCTGGGCTACTGATTCTACATCAGAGCATCTCTGACACCCCGAGTGATTTCTTCAGGTTTTTCAGTTTCGCGGAGGCTACCCGAGAAGAGGAGTTGCGTTAGCGAGATAAAATGAAGCCGGAACGACATGATAAATAATTCAACCGTACTCGCTTTGTTGGTGATTCACTCCGCTTCCGAGAAACGAGTGTTCTTCCGAAACAGCAGATCTGGTGGCTCGAACTGGCGTCGAGAGTGCCTGTTCGAGCTCCAGTCTTGTAAAGCTGTCCCGCACTGGACAGAATTCGGATCCGAAGCGTAAGCATGGAAATTTCCGCGGGATCAGGATGGATCTCGGTCGCTCTCCCGCAAGGGCGAGCGAACCGTTGTTTCTCCACTACCGAGCGTGAGGTTCCTGATCAATGGTGTTAGTTGTTAGTGGATAGCAATGAAATCCTCTGTTCCAATGTTTCCCCCGATTTCAGTCCTTCCAGGACATCATTGACATCTTGTCGGCGAGGACGTTTTCGAGGAGTGGGCGAATTTGGTTTGAAATTAACGTTGTTCTTATTCTCCATCATTGGGCGCGGTGCAACGTCGTCATTTGGATTTACAATTCAAATGGGCTGCAAGCAGAGTAGCAATAGATGAAAGCTCGTTTTAACTCTCCAAGAGGATTTGAGAGAGACCTACACGCGGGCCGAGGACAACGGTTCAGTGAACACGTGTACCCCGATGATTTGCATCATCACAGCGCATGCTCGTCCCGCGACCCGAATAGAACGTTATTCAGCTGTTATTCTGGCAGATAATCGGAAAGAACCATTCTCTGTATTTGAGATCGGATAACGAGACTCATTGGAATCTGTAAAGTGCATTTCCGCGCGGCGTCGCAGAGTTGCAGAGAAGGCATGAGTCGTCTCTCTTGTCTTCAGTCCCCCCATTCAAAGGTGAAAATGTCTGGCGATTGGAACCGAATTGGAGCGCGGAGACCGAAAAAGTCGTAGAGGAAGCCGATTGATCCTTCAAAGAAGCCCTTCGCTTCGAGTGCAATCTTCGTGAAACAAAGCCTTTGTGAGTTTCGGCAACTGAGTGATTTCCTGCCGGTGTCGTCACCCGGGACCCAGGATGATCTCCCCCACGTGCGATGCAGCCTGTGAGAAGTTTCCGAGAGAAAGCCGACAGGCAGAAGCGTCCAAACTAACTCGGTTTAGCTGGAACGTGGCATTCTCCGATTGAAGGCTTCGTTACCTCTGGTCGGCAATCTTGGGGACCTCACGTTCGACCCTATCATAAGCTGTTACCAGTGCCAAGAGCAAATCACCGGGCAACCGTTTGAGAACGTACCGCTGCACCCGGTGTTCAGGACAGCGTGTGAAAAATTTCGCATGAAATTTTTTTTTCACTGTGTTGAATACCAATATTCCTTCGAATACGCACGGAGGGGACAAGATTGCCAACAATATCTTGGGTTTCCGCGAGAGGGAGCAACGGGACCCAGTTGTAAGCTGAGGGAAGAGTTTCAGCCTGCCCAATCAAAGGTATCCTCGTTGCAACATGCTCTCTTTGGGAATTACTGCACCAACTCGACCGCGCTTTCACATTCGTATTCAGATCCTCAGAAGAAAGTATGCGGGTTGGATAAAAGTTCATTATTTTCTCGACCGATGGCCCGGGTTATACCGACAAGTGAGGTTCGGCAAGAAAGAGAAGGGAATAGTATGTTTTATGGTTTTATAGAATAGATAGGGTAAAGCATGAGCTGTCCCGTATCGTATCTGAGGGATCTTGGCTTGATTTCGCTGAGCTTTGCATGCTTCCGAACTGGACGCTTGAGTCCGATAACGACCTCGAGTACACCTGAAGGCTCGGCTCGACTAGAGACGTGTCAGAGTACCGCAATTCCCAGAGCGTTCACCGGGGCTGAGCTCCAGAGAGAACGTCTGGCGACGTTCAGCGACGACTGCGTGGGCAGAGACATTGCAGCGCTGAGGACTTAGCGACGCCCTTGAATGCATCTGTATGTCGTTATCAGAATATCCTCTTCAATCACTGATGGAATCGACGCCCGCCAGATCTTCCGCCGTAATAAGAGACAGAGGATATGCTACCATGTATTGGATACATGCGGCGTTGCCAATCAATCGTCCGATTGTTTTCCGCTGATTCTCTTACAGTCCTCTCGAAGCATCACACTTGCGAATATAATTTACGTCCTCTTCTAGCTCGGGCGATTCGGGAATTCACAATTAGCGGCCCACGCCTCTCACGTTAATACCAACTCAAAGCAGAAAGAGCCTGGAAGTCATACGCGCTGAGAGCTGCCTATCAATTTCACGTCGCTGTTGATAAACAGAATGATATTTTCTTTCCATCCGAATTTGATCTCGCAGGCATCGAGGTATTTTTATCCTCCGCCGGCTGCCATTGGATTAGCATCGAATATCGTTACAGCATCAGGATTCTGTAAGTTCAGCCTCCGACCACTGAGTTTTATGTAGTCGACGCCTGAGCCATCGGGAAGCGCCTGCAGGGTGGTAAGTGGTAAGTAAAACGGTCTTTCGCGTTTTTCTCAAAAATTGGTCTCTGGAGCAGAAAGTATTTATGAATGAACAGCGACGTGGAATACCGATTTCACGTCCCACCATTTTTGTCCGATCTTAAGGCGCAACAGACGATGATGGTGGGCTTTAACATAAAGCTTCATGGACGAGACAAGCATCTCGGAGGGCTTGAAGACGCCCCCGGCTACGTCAGTGCCGTCACGTGTCGAGTATTTTCCGCCATCAGACAATGCTTTTTTATCGGCTTCCATGAGAAAATTGCCGACGTAGCGTGCGGAATGTCTTCAGGATTCTTTGAGTGTGGGAGTACAGACCTTCTCTACTGGGCATTGCGGGATCTTACGGTCCGAGATGGTCTCAGGAATGGCATTCCCATGGAGAATTGGCAAAAACAGGGGTTCCAGGCACAGCATTCCGGTTATCAGAGAGCTTCCTTGAGATTACGGCATGCTTTGGGGATGTGAAATCGAAATGAGGGGTTAGGCCTCCATTCACACTTTTACCTGACAGGACTGTTTCGCGGGACCACCATATCTACGAACCTGAATATTGTGTCCGATCTCGATTGTGTATCGTTCGGTCGGTTCTCTTGTGACGGGTAGCTCAGAGATCACGAAGCAACGTGATTTTCCAGTTCCGTCAAATCGTGGAATTCTTGAAGTGCAGATCCCGATGGACGAGGGCAGATCAGTTGGAAGGCCGTAGCTACCAGAGTCGGAAGTGTTTCTCCTCTGTTTTCCGCCGTTGATTACAGGCGGCTCTTGGCAACGCATCTTGTGACTTTGATCCCAGACTCTGAGTCACTTAGTCGGTAAACAATCCTGAGAGCTTGTTTGATCGGAAGTCGGCGGAGAACAGAATTCCCAATGGCCCTGTGCTAAAGGGGATGAACTAAGTCGGCTGCACCGATTTGGAAATGAGTCAGAAATCGGAAACTAATCACATATTCCACGATCCCTCTTCCCTCCTCCTTCTCTTCCCCGGTTCTTTCACAACGTCTCAGAGTCTCGTTCGATTTGTTGACGTGAAATCCTGGTTGCTGTCGCGTCGGACACAGCAGGAATCCTGTCGAAAATTTGAGCGGGCGCTCAGGTGGGACGTAAATAATATATGAATGCCAGGCACGAGATCAAGCCTCGAGAGCCCGCAATCACGCATTCCAAGTGTCAACAAGTGGAGGCACTCATAGAGGACAGCGTCACGGTTTATGAATACCCTGACGATCCATGTGTATCGCGAGAATCGGAGAAAAATCCAAACGACATCGTGAGGTCCGCTAACAATGTCTTGGAATCGCGGGCGAGACACATTCGGAGAGCGGAACCTTGTAGCAGTCCTCGGCTGTCCAACGTCTGCTTGTGCTGGTCATTAGTTCCGTGCGGGAACAAACACGTCACTGATCGTCAAGCTGTCTGACAAGTACAGCCGGAACCATCCAGACCTCCAAGTCGAGGCTTCAGGTGACAGATGAAGCACTGAAGGACCTGTGACATAGAGCCGGTCTACGCCAGTTTCGTGATCTTAGAGGAAGATTCGCTCCGGACTGGAAATTCGCGGTTACAGCGCGGGGACCTGCTTGCGATGCGAATGATTTGGCCTCCACCCTGACGAAAATGGAATCATCATGCAGTTAGTCTCGCCCTGTGATCCCTCAGCAGGCGAAATTCCGATTCCAATCATGGCGAGGCCACCCCCAGACATTTCTCTCTGAGAAGCTTAGCTTCCGAAGACAGCCACTCTGTATAAAACAATTATCGAGACTCTCGTCACAGCTGGAGTTCCTTTTGCCCAATTTCCCGGCAAATATGATAACATCCCCCACTCTGTGGGATAGTATCGAAACCAAGCCCGAAGCGGTCGTCGAGGGAAGTGGTGAATGTCTACGATTCGATGAATTCCCTCACCGTCACCGGCATCCTCTATTTCTACGTTCCGCCTCCGAGAGTATCCTCTTCCGAAGATTTATACCAGGATTTGAGAGAGCTCATGTAACCATGTAATCATTCCTCAATCAGCTAAGAGTCCACCCAGAATGTTCTTGAATCCGTTTGAGATTGAGAATGTTCTCTCTCTGTGTTAGTTATGGCCGTGATCATATGTGCATACACGGATGCAAAAAAAAAATGGGGGATACGTGCCGAGGCAAGCGTCACATGATCTGCTTCTGAAAATGTGTGCCTCAGGCAATTGCGTGTCGCGGAAGATCGTCAGCCGGACGAGGATGGTCGCGGATCTCAGAAACGAGACAGGCATTGCAGGGCGACACCCTTCGCCGTCGGTCGTTACCGTGACCTTCGGGAGAGAAAGCTGAGAGGAAAAGCAAACACGAACGACTTCGAATTGCAAATAGCCCACCTTCGTCGGTTTCTCCGGAAGTTCACAGATTCTATGCTCCGGCTACGATTTCGGAGATGTCAGAAAGGGAACGTGGCGGCAGGTTCCGATGTCTCCTGGAAAATATCTCCCTGAAGTTTCCGCGAAACCTTCAGCACATCCGAGTGTTTTTCGCTGATTCTTCCGCTTGTTTGTTTCCGCGCCCTCTCTTCACACATGGGCGGAGAGCGACGCTCGAGCGACAGCGGGGGGTGAGCAGGAGCCGAGTCGTTGTGTCCACAAAGGATGATGAGGCACAATTTAGGAAACATGTTCTCTCTGTCGCTTGAACCCATGTTTATTTATGCGTCGCCTGCGCGCTCCAAAGCCTCGGAAGTGCTGCAACGAGCGCCGCGCCTGCCGCCGTCACCGTCATAACCATAATAATCATCAGCATTCGACTCGTGGAAACGCTCGCTCTATGTGTGGAATTCCGATGTGGTTCAAACAAGCAAGCATTCTCCGCTCAGCGAACCGCTAAATTCGAGGCTCCTCTGACAAGAATCGACTTTTTTTCTTGCGCTGCGTTGTATTCCTGCCGTAAGCGAAGAGCTGGCAATCTGCAGAGATGTACCGTGATACACCGATTACGGACCGAATGTCTCCGCTCCTCCTCCCATGAGGCCTCAAACACCGTCAAGCTGGTCATATATTACCGGTAATCGGGAGTTCGAGGTTTTCAAATCTGATTCTCGGTTCTCATGGGGGACACGCTGGTCTTTGTTGTGGCCTCTCGGTGAGCTCGATTGGCGCTCCGAGCTCCAAGCTGGTATCCCTGTCCTCCGAGGGACGCGATGGTCGCCCGCGAGTCGGGCACATTCGAAGCGATGGCAATAAGACCAGTTGAAAGAGCTCGCCACCTGAGATTGTCTCTTGAGCAATTCCGGACTGAAAATTCCTGGAGACTGGATCCCGATACTCCCGCGCCGGATCATAACCATGCCTTCTTCCGAGCGAAGAGTGGTTGGGTCGTCTCGAACTCGGGCCGGAAGTAACAGAATCGTCTTTGAATCGCAGGTGTCGTGAGAATTCAGGTGGTAGTGTACGTTAACGATGCATATGGACATGTGCATGGGAAAAATATTGATATCCCAGGTTTACCAAGTAACGATCCTTCCTATGAAAACAAGGAGCAGTCCGTTGTCCGGAGCAAATGAGGACGAGCAATGTGGTATCCTGAAATTCCGTGTATAACGAACCCTCCAGATGGCGATCCTGGCAGTCCGCGCAACTTTCAGATAACGGGCTGGGCCCACCGGGACAATTTGGAATCAGCAAGGTTCGGTATCCGAAGGGTTCGCTATCTGCCAGGTTGGTTATCTGAAGGGTTCGCTTTGTGGGAGGGCCGTTGTCTGTTGAAATTTTCGGCTTATTTTCCCGAAGAAGAAAGATTCGCTGTTCCCCGTGATTTTCGGGATTCTCAATTACCCGAAATTCTGGCAAATAAAGGGCCCTCTTCCTGGGAAAATCGGCCGGCGTATAACGAACTTCGCAGGTAAGGAATTTATCCGGAAAAAAAACCTATCAGATAAAGAGTTTATCGTACGATGTACTAATCCGATAAAGGACTTATCAGATGAGGAACTCGAGGTGAAGAACTTCTCCGAGCTTTTACTGTGAAACCCTCTCTCTACAAATCACCATCCCGGAACGAAGGGATCGCAATCTCTGCGAGAGATTGATGGACTATGAGCCACTTCCTTGGAGGGATGACCAGGTGGGAATTTTTCATGAGGTTCTGGTGATTGTCGTCCGCCGATTTTCCTCCGAGTACTTCGTTTCGCATCCACCAAGGTTCTATTATGGAGTCGATCCTGCATGGGGCTATTCGCATTGTTGATATCTAACTTGCGGCTGCTAAAAGAACTCATTGAGAGATGAATGTCGTGATCTCACAATACTTGGCTTGTCTGGAGTTTTCAACTGCACGATCTCTGAGAAGTTGAGTCCATATGCTGGCTTTGACACCATTTCCGCGAGTTTTGAGGGAAATCGCACAAAATTGGTTCCTTAGACCCCTGGACTAGAATTCATAAGAAGTTGGCTCTGAGTGGTGCTTTCGCGGGTCATTTTGGCAGAACGAAGCGCGATCCGGGTGCCTCAAGTCGACTGTTTTCTCTGCCAAACCCCGAGATGGTCGTGGTTTGAGTCTTATCGTTCTCTGGGACCGGATGAGCAGTTAGCCCTCTGAAGTTACGAATCGGGGCTCAGAAGGCAAGAGCTGTATCTCCGATGCTATCATCGTCGTCGCCAGCTTGGCCTTCCAATACATGATCACAATCACGCATGTGCCGTCCAACAATCGTTTATTGGAAACGGGAGCCGTTGGGGCAATCTCAGGGCTGCATTTTTGAATGCTTTTTGCTCCTGGTCCTGTTATCTACCTTTTCCGCATCTCCCACGAATCCACGTCAGACGCGTTAGAGCTGGAATGGACCCGAAGAAGAGCTGTCAACGGCAGCCGATAACTGCCGGCAACTGGATCAATATGCCCGATTCCGCCAGACAGAGAACGACTCATGAAACTGCCATGCTCATTCTCAATGCCTGAGGGAAAACCGTCGAGTTTTGTGTTTTCGGGCGTCAACTACCGACAGCTTCTCGAGCAACGGATCCCTCGGGAGAGGAAGCCTTTGATGATTCGGTTGAAATGCGGCGGGAAGAACAACAAAATCAGTGACGTCTCCATGCAGGTTCCGATATCTGGAATGAGTCGCTCCACTTATTCCAAGTGCGGGGAGGGAACGATAAATTAGGTCGTTCAAGAACTGATAGAAGGCTTGTCAAGGAGCCGACAAAATCTCATCAGGGATGGGAACTTGAATGAGATCATCGAATACAGTAACATTTCGTCCAAGACCCGTGATGACGCAGCAAGCAGTGAGCTTTTGACACCTACCGAAGCCCCGGAGAATTCTTGTCGTCGTGCAGGTTCTCCACGGAAGCGGAGAAAATCTTTCTCGTAGGACCGCTGGTCGACAGTGATGAGAATATTCCGAATAGGTATCTCACTGGTGGCGATTGTTTCCGAAAGAAATGCTCAGATGAGAGTCGTAGTGAGAGCTCGGACCCCGAGATGGAACGTTTCAACGGTCTCTTGTCATTGCTGATGACACGCTTTGACACGGAGATACTGAGGAATCGATGAGTGCGAACGTATCCTCCGGAGTGCAGGCCCCAGTGAGCATGGAAGATTGCCGAACCTGACAATCGAGCGAATTCTTACCGCGGACATTCTTCCTCGACGCATTTCTATGGACAGTTCTCCCTGTACATCTCTGGGAGGGATCGTCGCTACTATAAATATCCCAAACTTCAGGGATTGAGAATTCCAAGGTCCAAGAGCGTATACCGTTCGGGGGAAATCCTCTTAACTGTCGAATCTGGAACGGAGGAAGATTCCAAAATTCGGACTGTTCAAACCGGAGCGCGAGTTCAAGCTTCCCCGAGCAAGAGACGGTAGGGAAATCAAGGAAACCAAGCTACACAAAAGCCTTTACTGATGGTTGATCGCATCGAATGAGTCTCAATGTTCACAAAGCTCTCTGATGAAGGTATCGTTGAGAGAGGATAATGAAATATGCGATCGATTCTTTCGGAATTTTCTACCGGGTTCCTGTGAGGGTCGGAAAGCCTCTCCGTTCTGTTAAGGATGTATCGGTCTCCGAATCCCAGCCCTTGATTCCCGATGGTACCGCCGACGTTAAGCAACGCGAGCGGATCGAAGTAAGGTAAGCGGACCAATTATTATGGGACACTGACAACTTATGGGACAGTAAGGAGCAGTGATGTACCAGTGATGAGACACTTTTTCTCCCATGACTGGTACATTCCTCCGACTGTCCCATAACTGGTCAGTGTCTCGTACCTGGTACGCTTACAATTAGCCTTCTTGCCCGGATCTATTACTGCTGAATTAACAAGTCTAGAGGATGTCCCATTCCCAGCCCAGCGCGACGCAGGAGCTCCAGTTTTTGCACATACAACCCAAAACCCATTTTCAAACTCTGGATTGAGCGTCTAGAAGATCCAGTGATGCGGTCCAGATAGTAGTAATAAATGAACTTTTCAAGTCTCCCGGCGCGTTCAAGATCCTCCTCCTGGCTGAGCCACTGCCTCGTTGGCTCATTGGGACTCAGAGTGAATCGCTGAACTCTTCCCGAAAATATTCGTTCACTGAAAATCAACCGAAGCCAAGCAGTAAATACAGGCCAGAGTCGGGGGTGGGATACTCAAACTCTTACTCAATTAGGTATCTTCATTAGAGTCTTATGATCGAGTGCTCGCGAAGTCATAGCAGTTCCTCAAGGCTTTCGCGAACCTCTTTCACTGGTCTCAGCGGTCCGGTGCCGCTTGATCGGCAAATCTATCCTCATGGAACCTCCAAAAGACCGGGGATGAGATGGTGAGGAGAAGTCGTTATCGAGGGAAGCATTGTGCGGCTTGCGACAGAGTCCGGCTGTTTTCAACGAGACTCGTACTGAAATCCTCGGAAAGTTTGGACTCGAGCGAGGCTCAACCTAGCGACAGGAGTTGGGCACGGAGAGCTCGAAAACCATCTGGAGCCTGGGGCAGCACAGAACCACAATCCTCCATTAGCTGCTGTGGTCGCCTTCGGTTGCTTGATGAGCTACGAGAAACCCGAGGAGGGGTCGTTGATGAGGAATATCGAAACGCTCGAGGCTCCGCCCCGCTGATCACCTCATTGCGGTAGCGAACTCAAGGAATTGTTCCGTCTCAACAAACTGTGGAGTCTCATTCGAACGACCACGGAGAAATTTTCCGGAACGCCATGGGGGAACTGACCGAATCCTTCGCATCTCCTGGCTACCGGAGATACCGTGAATTTCAGAGATCCGATGCAAAACCTGGAGACACGAGTTCCGAAAGGCCCAGTAGCACGAGCACAGCGAGGCTCCCACGCTCCCGAACGGAGCGCAGTGTTCTCCTGAAAAGGAACCCGAGTCGGCTTCAAGGTTAAAAACAGCCCTTGATTGCTTTCGGGTTTGCCGCTTCGCAAGAAGGCAATCCAACAACGGAACAAACGGGGATCGACTCCGGGAGTCTTTCGTTGCAGGAGGTTTTCGAAAGCTCACGAGAGTGTTTGGGACTACCGGAACCCTGGAGGCTTCGTTTTCATGGACAGACTTGCCGTGGTCAATGAACGACCTCATTGAAGACGTCATGTGAAGCTGCCAGAGTATATTTCAGGGAAAAGTGGTCGGGAAGGGATTCGAATTGATAGGATCCTCTCCTACGGGGCATCGGTGACTGTCCTGAGTCCGCGATTAATGGCGTTGCTCGCGCACGTACGTTTGAAAATCCCCTCCGATCCCGAAGCTTGACCGCGAGAGCGATGAGGAGGCGGATTTCGATTTCCGTCAACAAGCAATATTTCAAGGGTAAACTCCTCCAGACACCATCGCAAATTCTTCCCCCCGCAAGATCCCTTCTGAACTGAATAGATTTCTGAATCGAGGACTTTTTGCGTAAGGGACTTTCCGTACAAGCGATTCTTCTTATGAAGGACAATCGATATATGGGGGCGAGGATGAGTGCCAAGCTGGGCTAGAGACGCGGATTCGACGCACTATTCTCGATGAAAAAGTTCCATTCCGTGAGAAAATCCGGTCGGAGTCAACGCTCATCCTGGGAGCGTATCGGAACAGAGATACATCCTCCACGGTGAGGTATTGCACCGGAGTGAGAGCGCTCGAAGGATTGTTCGTTTCAGACGGCCTCAACTCTTACTCTGCCACGCTCATTGATTGCTACACTCTTGAAATTTTCCCGAACAGGAGTGGACTGCGGCCTTAATGCGGTGTCTGAGAGGGAATCGATCTCGTTCAAGAGACAATCCATATTCCGTGCACATAGAAACAATACATTTCCGCCTCGAATGAGGTCGATGCTTGAGTCGAGTCCGGACTCTCCAGATTCCGACCGCTGAAAGCTGAGATTACTCGTTGGGTACCTGAATCGGGCGCCGCGAATGCCAGAAAAAGCATGAATGGCATTGGAGGCTGAAATAGGCAGAAATGCCAAAAAAAACGCACTTTTTGCGCCACAATCGAAGGGACCGCCACCAACTAAATGACGATCAATCGCCATCAGGTTTCCAAACGAGTTCCGACTGGAGTAGTCGTGACGCGATATTTTCAATGTTGTAATCTGCTTCGAAAGGTGCTCGACAGCCATGCGTTCTTCGGACTCGAGTGAAGGGCTTTCCTCTACGCTGCGTAAACGGATGAGGTCGCAAACAATATGATTACCATTGTGGAACCTCTGCCATTTGTCGCCACGGCAGCTGCATCGTCTTTCCCGCTTTCTTGCCAAGTACGCTTCGGGTCTGCTTCCCCGTATTTCTCTATCTTCTGTTGTAGCTAGTGCGAAGAAGGAGTCGCACCTCGTCGCTCTGGGTGAACCGCCAACGGGTAATCAACGGAACACGAGAAAGGCGGATCCCATTACGTTTCTCCACTTTCTCCGCTGCTCTTCCCTTCTCATGAGATAGAAAGAGTGAATCGGCGGCACGGCGCAGATTTATCTCGTCGGGGCGCAGATGACGTCCCCCGTGAACGAGACGTAGGCTATCTTTGAGGGAACCTGAAATATGTTAGGAGTCAGTGGCCATACCGGTGTGTCAACGGGCGCGGCCCAGAGCGGAGGGCGCGCGGAAGTTATTTCTCTACTCCGATCGAAGTCCATTTCGACCCGAATGGAACCATTTGTTCCCTTTCATCAACGGATCCGGTGTTTCCGCTTGAATTTCCCTACGACCTCGATCGCGGGGAAGCAGGAAATGACACCAGGATATGAACCACTCGAAGAACAAAGGTCGACCTCCGTCATACAACAGAACCGAGCATCGGCGTGGGAACTGAGTTCAACGACGGAGAAAGAGTGGAATAGCTGTTGTTTGACAACGTTCTCAACGACGACGCAGCCGTCTACCGAATAAACGATCGAGCGAGCGAATCGACGGCGGAAGCCGACGCGTTCGTCGGTCCCGCACCGATGCGGGGCAATCGATGAACGCTTCATTAAATATGGAACACTATTGGAAAGATATATTGGAAGATGAGATCCGAGCTCGCAGCGGGATGGCTCGCTAGCTGCCTGACTAGCTTTTGTGTACCTCCGACCAACAAATCCGGAAGGCCTTGCTCCGCTATTGCCTTTCCTTGTCTCGGTTCAAGTCGCGTCGCCTGTGTTGCCGCAGTATGTAATGCTCCGACTCGGGTCGACTCAGGTTACTTTGTCGTCAAAGCTCTTGCCTCGACATGTCGTACGAAGAAGAGATATTGTTTGGCTTGCAGAGTCGGACGAGAGTGCTTTTACATGTTCCTTAATTGGCGCGAATCTGTATATTGTAAAACATTGCCACCAAACACATGACCGTGACAATATGATCCCGCAGACAGACGATATGGGTTCATCGCTTCAAATCGCTGATGCTTGCGATACTTTGCCCCCGCTCGGGTCGAGATTCTGGTCACAAGCTATATGTCGGATCATATTGCAAGGCTACGACGGCGACGTAACCCTGACGCTCCTGAATGAGGATCTAGGATTTCATTGGATGCCTTCATCCCCTGAATCTTCATGCAGCTCAGCATCGAGTAATTCAACGTGGAGTGAGGGCAGAAGTCTCTTCGACGGATCGCCGAAGGACAATATATTTCTGAATATCCAACTGCATTCGATCAATGCATCTGATGTCCGCCGATTCATAGATTCGAGTTGGGTACTGTCCGGCATAGACGTGGAATTCCGGAGTTGTGGTCTCTGACGGCAGGTGTTCGTGAAAAACTGTTCCCCCTTAACGAGTCTTGCATTCCTCACGTTTTAATGCATGCTCCTCAAGTGTGTACATCATGTAAATTGCCGCTAACCTAGTCGCTCCAGCACATGAGATCACTCATACATATAGCATGGATGGCCTCGTTTTAGCCATGATCCGACTAGCAGGACGAGCCCGGCTCGCTGTGTCTCCATTGGGCGTGATGGCGTCGCATGCGGCGCTTTATCTTATCGCGAAAGCCTTTTTTAGCTTAACGTACCTTGGTGCCCGCCTGAGAGCAGTGCGGGATGTGGCTCACGGCGGCGGCGGCGGTTGTCGTCGCCGAGGAATGGAGAGTGGACGGACCGAACAGATAGCAGAAGTCACTTGCACCAAGAACGCAGGAGAGACGCTTCTAGAGGCAGAGAGGCAAGCGAGCGGACCAAGTTCTGAAAGCTGGAAACAAGTGAAACCTGTGACGATGCTCCATTCTTCGAATTTGCCCCGGCTGAAGCATTTCTTCTCACATTGAATCTCAATGTGTGCCAATGCATATATCGACTCTTCCGCCCGGATGAATCGTGGGCCTTCCGCAACAACGACGAATGTTCAGCCAGTTCCAGGTTCCTTTTTTGTCTTTGTCTTATTTGTGGTCTTACTGCGAGCGGGGCACCGAGGAAAGCAAGGGGAACGAAAGTCCGGGAGAAAGAGAGGAAGATTCCTCGTGAGATTTTGTACTTGAGTATGCGATGTTGCTGCGGAGTTGTTTCGTATGATGAGAACACTTTCGTTGATGGCATTCTTCCATGTAGTGTGAGAATTGACATCGCTCAAGCATCAACAAAGCATATGGAACAAATGTCCCATCAAGATCAATGATGAAACACTCAAGACCAAGCGAACGATATCGTCGAAAACGGTCAGGAATATGATACTCTGCTTTCAATGGTCTTGTTGTTCGTTAAAAATATCAAGTGGTGCAATGACCTGTCGGGCATCCCGATGGTCGGAGTGACCATCCATTACAACGATTCCATTACAATGATTGTTCCTCAGCAGTAATTCATCGGAAGGGTCCGCATGCTCGGTTGCCAGTCCGCGCCAGACTCTGCAGGTGAGCACGTCTTACGAAGGCTGTGCCGTTCTCAGAATCTCTTCTCGCCATTGGAGAGGCACACAGGATAACTGGCATGGGCAAAGTTCCGATCTCGTGAAATATCGCTTCTTCTCATCTCCGTGAAACTCCATGACATCCAACTCGTAGAGGTGAGCTTCGAGTGTGGCTCGATATCTCGGCCTATACGTTCTGATCAGATGAGGAAGGAAGGAATGAAATTTGACGAGCTCCGATGATCAAGTTTCCAGAAAGAAATTTGAGAGAAAAGAACGGGAAAAGATGCGCCTCTCACTGAGCTTCCCACCAAACAAAAGGATCGTCTCGAAAATGCCGGATGCGACCGAAACGCGTTCCAAAATACAGAGGCTACCAAGGTGTAGCATTATAAAGTTAAAACACCCTGTACTCTAGTAAATAAGGATGATGGAATGGCATCAATCAAAACACGGACCCCACCCACATGAGATCCACTACATGCCCCGGATACGTAATGAAGACCGTATACATCGGAGATTCTCCCCGGGAAGGAGGCGATAGGCTGGGAATGCTTGTTAGAGGTCTCAAATCTACCCGAAGAGTTTCTCTCTTACATGGACTCGATTCGAGAACCGAGAGGAAACGAGTTTGCGCGCTCAATGACTCACTTCACCTATTCAACGTTACTCAATTTGTGGAATCCTTGTATCGGACCCCCTAGGACACTTGTTCTTGAAAAACACCGTCCCCATCCCAATTCCGTCTCCCTCCATCCGGGAGTCGATCATAACCAGGCGACTCATGTTGCGAGCTACTCCTGCACTGTGAACTCGTCTGCGCTCTTGATGCCCACGCATTTGAAATCAACCGAGTGTGACAGAATGTTTATTCTGTTGTCAACGCCTCCGTTACAGCTTATGCTGGACGAGGATGTTCATTTAGAATAGGTTCCTCCGACAACTCCCACCTCAATCTTCTGATTGAACTCAGATAGGCTTCTTCGCTTATTATGGCTCAGCTGACCCATGAGACGCGTTGGAATGATGGAAGTATTCATGCTTGACACGATGATCCTGCTCAAACAACGACCTGGATCTTTTGCCAGAGTGATGAATGTCGGGGACAGATGCACAGCTCGCACATTCTTCAAGATCAAGCAGCATCCCAAACAATGGATAGAAAAGGAGTGAAACACGCGCACACACGCGCGGAGTAACACGCAACGAGAGGACAAGTTTCATCAAGCAGCAAACATGAACAAGCAGGATTCAATTGCTCGACTCGAAGCTCCCGTAAAAAACCGGAGGAAAAACTCCAGCCAGGTGTCGAGAGGGCTGGGGAAACCTGTTTCTGAGATGCGTGGCGACGCGCTTTTTTTTTGTTGGCAGCGTGCGAGTCCGACCATCTGACAAGCTGTGCGACAATTTCTTATGGGGTTCTTTGCCGGGAAGAGATTACTCTCGCGAACGCGACAACCGCGACAGGCTCATAGACTTCCGTCGCATTCGCTCGATATCCCTACGCACCTAGTGCGCGATCGCGGTCTGGCCTCGGCAACGACTGAGATGCACCGCCTATGGCCTCGTTCCTGTCGAGACCAAAATCCTACCGACAGAAACCACACATTGCAAAGTTTTTCGCACTCTGGTTGTCGCACCTCCTTACGATGCGATGTCGGGCAAGCTCACAATCAGATTGGCGCGTTGAAACCGAGATACCGCGTAAACAGTGGCTTACAAAGCTTATCCCATGAACCGCTGTAAGTGGATTTGTCCTCCACAGAGGGAAGGTGGTCAGTGAACTCTCCGGAGGATTCAGCGTGGTTTAGTTGCGTCAGAATCGTTCCGCGCCGAACACGCAGTTTGAATCAAGTCTCACACTGTTCGAAACCGTCCTTAAGCCCCCGATCAGAAAGCAGTAAGTTCACAACCCATCAGCGATAATCTCTGCTCACGTTGATCGGTAGGCATAATCGCGGCATAGAGGAGGGGCTTTGGCCAGGCGCAAATTCATTCGAGGCAAAGGTTCCGCGGATGAGTCCGAGGCGACTCGAAATGAGACCAAGCTCCTCGTTTTCGACTTACTGAGAGGAACAGGTCCCACGTTCAGGACGAGTCGCGAGGCTTCAGGGATGCGACACACGCGGAACCTCTCCACCTCTGGTTCAAGCTCAGCCCAATGACTGCACGAGGATGAGCACCGCGAGGCAGAAAGCCGTCGGAAGGAACGCTCAAGTGGACTACAAGGCGGCTGCATAACGAATACGATAGTAAATGAATACAGGCCGATAGGGCCATTCAATAAAAACCTCGTGCCGATAACACTTCGATCCGCGCTCGTTCTCATGGAAGTGGTGGCCTATCGGAGGAACTCCCAAAGAAAGGGTCCTAGCCGTTATCCTCGGCGCTCGGTGGCTACTAGCTGATGACAACCAAGGTTGACGCTTTCCGCAAAGCTATTCTTCACGAGTGCTTGCAAGCGGCCTCATACTCATAGTCTATTGGTCGAAATCAGTTGATCCAGGATTCGGCTCGCAACTGCCCTACCTGAGGCATAGGAATCGAAAGGTCGAACTTTCGTCCAAAAATTACCCCGTTGACGCATAATTTGCTCACAAGAGTTCTGAAAATAGGAATCCGCGAATAGATACCATTAAATCCGACTTACGCGTGCTGAGCTTACATGTAGAGATCTCCGCATGTCTTGTCACCATACATCAATCGAATCATGAGTCTGCGTCAGAGGAGATCGATCGGCAGAGCACCGGTGTTGAGAACCGCAATTCACGCATAATCTTTACGTAAGACCCTTTCAGCTCTCATGAGAGCTGTTATATAAGCGGACTCGACTGTCGAAAGTTCATTCGTAATATCACATCAAACCGCTCCCGCTGCACTGCCTTCCGACGTGGGCGTTGAAGTCGCTTCAAGGATGAAGGAGGTCCAAGATGAAGCGACTCTCCTTCGATGAGAAGGACATTTGAAGCATCTTGACGAGTAGGAATTTCTCATCAGGGTTCGTTTGTCCTTGAAAAGCAATGCAGTTATGTAAGGTTTGGGGCGTCACATGAGATACACGACATTCTAAATCGAGCTGCCTATGACGCAGTTCTTGTCCGGTCCGACGAGAGCCGATCCGTACGGAAGGAATCCGGTATCGAGGACACTTGAAACCCGGAAAAATCTCTCGAGTCCATCGCAGCCTTGCCTAAAACCACGGAGTTGCCCGCGCGGTGTACTTAGTCCTCGAGGAACGGGGTTGAGGATCGGGACAACCGTGGTCGATGATTCGGCTAGGGTGCAGGGTCCAAGCTCGGTCACTCAATTTGCTTCGGCGCGGCGATGATTTTTCAATAGAGATGTCGGCTAAATTCTCTCGTAGGCCTCGAAGACAACCCGCGGGTGAGAACATCAAAACACTCGATTTTACCAGCCTCCCGTTATTACAGTGAGCAACATTGATTTACTTGCTTCGTTGGTTTGCGGTTAGCCGAAGAATCGCTCCTTTTTCTGAGTCCGAGGTATCGACTTCCACTGATCATGTTTGGAGTTTGACGAGCAGACTGAAAAACGCGGCAGATATGGCCTTGAAATTTCCAGAGTCAGTGCGGGAAGGCCAACAATGACTATGGGCTGGCATGCGAGATCGCTCTGCATATCAGATGACTCCGCTTGATTGACATGCTCCGTCGGACTCGGAGATCGAATCTCAAGTCCCTCGAGACTGCGTCTGTTCTGATGCATCGATATGAACTGGTTCGAAACGCATGAATTCTAATCGGACGTCAGCAGAGGAAATCCGTGGACGTGGGCGATCGTCAGGACAATAGACACTTGACGAGTTTTAGAACAGTTTGACAAAGCTCCCGCAGTCGAGATGTCGAGCGCCGTTCAGGGACATTGGAGATCGATGATCAACCACTCGGCTCGACTTATAGAGAGAAACATTCCAACATGCTCTTATTCTCTGAAATCCCGAGTTTCAGATGAGTTGGCTCGAATTTCACCGGCGTCTGAGGAGCTGCGGGGAGAGAAAGCTGCTGTCATCGATGTTCTCGATTCCCGCGACAAATGTGCCTCATACAAGTGGTTCTCGATCGTCGACTCGTCTTCCGATCAAATAGGAATTCGTGGGAAGAGGGGTTCAGGGGTGCGGAGGTTCCGTGCCGGAGCGCACGGGGAAACATCGACAGCTAGAATGGGTTGAGCAAGCGATGTTTTCATGTCGTTTGGATGTTCGTGTCCTTATTAGCCGGTTGCCGCTCGCAAGCTGGCTAGATGCTTTTCCTTCCTTGTTAAGAGTAATTACTACAGCGCTAATTGGCTGCCTGGCTGGTGCTGCTACTGCCGCCGCCAGCCTGAATGACTGGATGGCTGTCGAGCAGACAGACTGCGCGGGGGGCAACAGCAGCAGCAGCAACGGCTCCTATTCGCCCACCTCTCTCCCCGAGATCCTATCCCCACCACCCGCTTGCTCGCCCGTTCTCCTAATCGTTACGGCTTATGAATCGCTACTTCGTGGGCGTATGGTACCGGCTCCAAAGGAGCGGAGGTCATCCATAGAGCACCCGCTGGGGGCCTTCGCTCCAGGAAGACTTTTGGCTTTTCGGGAGGCTAACCAGAAGAAGATGAAGGGGAACTCCTTCTTTTCAGGGTTTTTCGAACCGCACGACGGCCGAGTGATCGACACACTCAAGAGGGAACGTGCGAACTGGCACGAATACCGACAGCGTCGTCTTGCTGAGAGGTCGTAAGCTTGAATCTTTACAGATCGCCTCGACTCGGGCTTCCGGACTGATGACATACGATATCCATGGCCTTGGGCGGAGAAGAATTGCTCCCACTCGAGAGCGACACTGAAGGGGGGGGGGGGGGGGGGGGGGGGGGGGGGGGGGGGGGGGGGGGGGGGGGGGGGGGGGGGGGGGGGGGGGGGGGGGGGGGGGGGGGGGGGGGGGGGGGGGGGGGGGGGGGGGGGGGGGGGGGGGGGGGGGGGGGGGGGGGGGGGGGGGGGGTTTTTTTTTTTTTTACTTTTTCCCTACGTTCTCAGGATAACCTGGGAATCCGATGCTCCGATAGGAGGATTCTCGTCGCGGGACACATTCAGGGACTCTAGAAGCGAGTCATCATGAGGGAGCGTTCGCAGGCGGGGTTTTTGTTTCTCTGCTGTGAATACTGGTTGTGCGCAGCAGAGAAAACAAATACAGGTTCCAAATGTGTCCTTACAAGACCATAACGAGCTGAAATGCTGGAAACGACCGACCGATAAGTTGCTGAAGACAAATAAGCAGTCAGTTGCATCTCGTTACGGGCTCGAGGCACAGGAAGCGAACAATGAGCGGCGTGAGCGGCAGAAAACGCTACAATTTAATAACGCAGTGAACGACATCGACAAACAACGAGCGACCTCGAGACCTTTTTGGCTGCAAACACTCGCAACAAATTACAACGTCGGTCCTCGTAACCATCCCCAGGCAGAATTTCGATATCTGATGATAGTGATTGCTCCACCGACTGATGTGACCTCAAACATACTGCTTCATTCGGCGGAATAACTGCTCATTGCGGCATGGATCAACTCCTAATCACAGTACCCGGCGAGTCAATTCCAGGGATCAAGTTCGCTCGTTAGTTCCTGGAATATAACGAAATACACATCGCGAAGAGTCATATCCTGATACCGTATCCTCACTGACCGGAGAGCACACTATGATAAACGGGCACGTTTGGGGTTCTTGAATTACGACGAGGCATTCCCCATGGAACGGATCGAAAACTTTGGTTTGGTGTGCCATGGTTGATCTTCCGCAAGACGAAACCAAAAGTGGGCGCCAACTAGAATATCGTCGCAGCGCAAGACGAAACCGGCATTCGAGTGGTTGGAGAAAAGGCGGGGATTCCGTTCACGTAAAGACATTGCGGTAATTGTGTCATCCGCGCAAAACTCTCGGCGACGCATTCGGTCGTATCGCTCAAATATTCTCGAGTATTCTCGGATTTTTGCGGCGAGGGTTTTCCGCGATTCCCTTGATTCTTGACTCTAGGGAAATCTGGACCAGGAAGTATGGGAGCTGGACTTGGAAACGGGGAATCGGCAGATTAAACACGTGTTTTTCGCAATCAGACATCGCAACTAGGCGAAAGCATCGACGAAGCCCTTATTTTCGTTTGGATACCTTTCGTTGCGGAAACTGGCAGCTCTCGCACTTCTGGGCCGTGTTGGACCGTGTAAGCCGGCACTCGGGGGATACGAAGTACTGTACTCGAGATTTTCTACCAATATCATATTGTGTACATCGCCTTGTGGACTACCTCGCAGGAGAGTCGAGGCTTCTCAAGGTCCCGGCGAGGGATTTCGTTGTATTCTCTCTGCGCTCGCGACCCATGGAGGTCTACTTTCATATTAAGCTCCCTAGTAACACTTGATACATCCCTTTGATATTCCGTCACTTCACCGTCGCAGCTGTTTCGGTAGTTGAACGCAGCTTCACAGCTAAGGCCATCTTTTCTCGAATCGAACCTTTGTTCTCGGTGCAGCTGCTGTAGGTGTGGTCCTCGCCTCGAACCTTGTCCTCCCCGCTTTCGCGTTCCTTTGACTGATTGGACGCAGGCCTTTCTGCCTATCCGCCGCCAACGCCAAGTCGCTTCGCGGTGCCATCGTCTGTCTTCCGTGCATTCGACCAGGCCCGATCTGTTTTTTTTTTCTAGAATGCACTGTATCATTCGAAAATGCCACTTTCCGGACTGCCGAATTCGCGTGCTCAGCCCTATATACGGAACTTTCATTGGATTCCCAATGCACACCAGCAGAAATGAACTCCATCTGAACAGGCAAGTCGATAATCTGCGATTGTGATGGAAAAATCCTGGAACTGTTGCCAGCCAGACTGCGCGCGTGGGAGCCCAATCAGCCGGTTCCCGTGATTGCCACAGATCGGAGCCGTCGGAGCCCAGGCCCCTGCGCGATTTTCCGCGATCCTGGCAATAACGCGACGATCTTCGCTTGGCTCAATCACGAATCAAGTTAATCTGCGTTAATGAGTTGCAGTTTTTGGCGAGAGCCTCCCAACTTTACGTAAGAGTCCGGCCTGTTAGTGATTCGAGGCGGGAGGAATTAAAAGTTGGATGCGAGTGGTGACGCGGGAAATTGGAGATTTGATGAGATCAGCGACGGTTTCACCGAGAATTTCGTTTACGAGTGGGCGATCCGTGAGTCTTCCCGTCGCGGTTTCGAGGACTTGGAGAGCATTGACAGGAGCACTTACTATCTAAGGAGGACAGCGACAGCTCTCGGAGCTGTGATCGAGACTGAGTCGGACGAAAATCTATACTCACATCAGAGGCCGTCTGAATGGTATCGAGTTTTGCTCTTCCGGACAACATCAAATGTCGGTCGACTGACGTTTATCCGTGTAATCAGGACAAGCCAAGTCCCCCGAACGGATGTGAGCCGCTCGATTCATTTCGTTGGCAGAGTTTGACAGAAAGTCTGTCGCTTCAAGCTTCTTGCAGCTTTACTTTCGTGGCCCAGCACCATAAGCCTCGCGTAATATTGCAACTGGGACTACAGCAGAATCGAGGCACTGGGAGCGGCATCACGGCTTGAAGGCGAGAGGGAACGAACGTTTAGCTTCCGTCTAATCCGTCGCCCCGCGAGTTGAGGTGCGGGCTTTCAGTTGGATCGCCGGCTGACGGGGTGGGCGAGCAGGCTGGCAAGAAAGGACTGGAGAGATGCGCCATGTTTATTCGTGTGTGAGCGGCAGCAAGTGGAGAAACGCTTCGCGTCCTTGCTCCTGCAGGATCAACGAGAGGATCCTTAGTGACGTCCTCTGTCAGATTGCTCCAAATGATCCCTTCTCCTGCTTTGGTCGTTCCCAGCAACAACATCATCAGCATCTCGCAGCTTCTTCATCAGCGTCCCTCCATGATCAGTGATCACCCTCCAAGCCGGCCAAGATATGCTTCCATAAGAGTTTCACCGTCCCTGGAAGCTATAGCAGCTATCAATATCGACCTCCGGAGGATTCGGGAACGAATTGTAAAGATTTGTGAACGACCATCTGAGACAGCTCCAAATCTTGTCTGATTCTTCGAAAATCGGAGAAGATTCGATGTTCCACGTTCCAGTAAGAAGTTTCCGCTATAGAACCGTGGTTTTGAGAAGCAGGTCACGTTTTTCGTCATGTTCGAGCGTAAAGTCAAATCATGCGAGCCCGGGTGGCACCCACATACAGAATGCAAGTTGACTCCCATCCAAGAAAGTGCCAAACAGACTCCGTGACGCCGCGGTCCGCGGAAGTTCCGACCTGGAAAGGATTTCTACGCCGTCGACGACCAAACTCACTGTGTAGAAGACGACGAACCCTCACTGGAATGTCCCCCTCAAAAAAATCCCCTGAGGCGCACCTGACCCGTTTTGTATGCCCGACGCGGTTGTTTGGAGCTGCGGGGTATCAAAGATCCAAGAACAATACCTACTACAGTAGACTACCGATTATTCGCACCCCCGATAATTCGGAAACTCCGATAATTCGCAATTCGCGGTGATTCTCTGAGTAGTTTCGTCAATTCGCTCATAGGCTCTATATTGAAGCATCCGATATTTCGCGAAAATCTCTATTATTCGCAATTCGCGCATGGGAATCGCCATTAATTCGCGCTCATCAGATCATGTTCCCTCGCAATTTTGGTTGCCAGAGCCGGAAAAGTTATGACCGAAGCTGAATGCGGTGGAGTGAACTGCGTTCGGCCGTCTCCATCAACTTGTACGTTGGTAGTAATGCGAACGTTCTTTCGGAGTCTTCGAGAATCTCCAGGAGAATGCTCCCCTTCTTCTTCCCCGATGACGATTCGGAACTGAGGTCGAGCTGACGTGCGAGATTCGCTGGAAGGTCGGTGAGAAGACCTGTGAGGCCAAAGAGCCTGTCTCCCGTGCGCACAGGGGGAATGAAGTCGCCACGTTCAAATGTATGTCGGAGGGAGTAAATCCAGAGCCCTCGGTGAACGCAGGACAGGTCATCGCCAATTCTGCAAAAATTCCCTCCTTCTCACCTCCCAGGTTGTTGAAATATCACAGTTCCAGCCGATAAGAACTTCGTGAAACTTCCCAAGCTTATCAGGCTCATCTCAATCTTCAGAATATATTAGCGAATCGTCGATAAACTCTAGTTTTGGCTGCTCCCGATAATTCGCAATTCGCGCGAGTTTCCTAGAAGTGACTCCCAAAAAACGCGAATTATCGGCAGTCTACTGTATTGTGACAGACAACGGTTTGTTAGGAGCTCGGTATGGAACACGCTCCTGGTGATGCAGTCGACATTGAAGACGTCAACATAGAGCGCTACGTTTATATTGACATTCGTTTCGATAGGGGCTCGTGGGAAATCGGAAGCCTCGGATTCCTTGCACGGGTCGTCGTCTATTTTGTCGGTGACAACTAGAAACGCAGTCAAGTCAGGGATGAGCGTTCTAATGAGAGCATAATTGCATGGAGAGTCTCCTGGTTCCGGCGATTCGCGTGTCATCGCCGACGACCTCTCTGAGTGTCGTAAATTACTGCCAAGAGCTTGGCAACGGAGTGATGAGAGCCAGAGTAGGAAATGAAGCCTGTAACTACTGTGACTCGAAGCAATAAGCCGAGGAGCCGAGCTACCCGGGCTGCCGAGTTGCTGGCCGCGAAATCTTGTACAATTTCACATCTAATAGCCCGCAGTTTCCGTAGCAACTTTCGCACATTGAGCCTGACGTCCTGCGGTCATTTGCTGCCGCCGAGAGCGGATGTGCCACGCACAGGTTACCAAGAGTGTTCGCATCTCTATTCTCGGCCGTACAATTGGGAAACCGTTCGGGAGGCTCTAGCCGATATTCCACTCGTCCAGACTCTCGAACTGGCGGCTCATAAAACGGAATACACGATTCTCCTGACGTTTCGAGTCCCCTCAGTTGACCCGAGACGTGAACAGGGTGTGCGAAACGATCTAGAAGAGAGGACCCAGGTCCCCTGGAACATCACGGTCAAAAGTTGAAGCTATCTAATATGGGTGAGTGTCCTCAAGTTGAACCTGGCGATAGGCATTCCTTCAAACCTGAGTGATAGATGAGTTTGTGGCATGGTATCCAGGATTACAGAACCGTGACATCGCAAACTCACAGGCTTAGACGGATTATCGGCACAAGCTGCACGTACTCACGGGAAGGAATTTCGGCGAACAGGAAGACTCCAGAATCTGCCGAATGGAAATTCCTGCCTCGTTGACATAACGGAGAACGATACAGTTGCTCGAGTCGGTATCAGTGGACACCGGAATGAACTTGAGATTAAGCACCTAAAGGCATCGTTTTGCATGCCAACATGCTACGCTGGTCGTGAGGCCAAGAATACGATATTCACTCGTCGGGAGCTAAAGGAAGGGCCTTGGAGGTCATCTCTCGACAAGGAGCCTCTACAAAGTGTTTTGTGCGCTGGTGAAGTAATCTATGAACATTTTGAGCTTCCCTAACTCCGACGGCGCGGAAGTCGGTAGCTCGGAAGCGGGCGACGTCGAGTCGACATGTCGAAAGCTCGAAGTGGTCTGGATAGGAGAGCAGAAAAATGACGAGACTTCGTGCCTTCCTGTCGGTCGACTCGCTTTGCGAGCTTGAATTCTCCTTCATCTTTCGCCGTTAAAATTCTGAGCTCCTCAGAGCGGAGTTCGGAAGGCGTCGTAGAATGAGAGTGAGACTGCGCGGCCGTCTTGCAGGCTTGGGCCGGGTCATCAAATTCGAGATTCTTCTCCATTCACTCCGTTCTCGGTGGCTGAACAAAGTTATTGACTGGATCGACCGAAGATTTCTCGGCGGCGGACATTCCCTGAAGCAGTGGACCTCAAACTGTGTTCTGCGCAGTGCTTCGGGATTGTGCGGCCGCTTCTGGGGACCCCAGACGCGGCCGTCATGGAATTCCGGAGATTTCGAGAACCTTATTTGGGTTTCATCCTTCACCCTTGCATTGGACATCGCGCACCGCCGGATCGTGATAACTATCAACCGCGCCCTGCTCGACCGTAATGGCAGACCATTACGAACAATTTCTGACAAACCAAACTCAGGTGCGCCTCAAGCTCCCCTCCATTATACCTGCCCTTTCTACCGGAGTATCCCGTTTTATGGCTCGCTTTGAACTGACGGAACTGCGGACGGATGTGACGTTTTTTTGAGATTCTGTCCGCGCCCTCTTCATTGGTTCGTGTGACGTGTAAGCTCGCACTGCGCTGCGGGCTTCTCACGTGAGGGCGCTGTTGTCATTCGTTCCCCCTCGATCATCGTGGGGAGAATGAGACTGACAATGAGTTGAGCTCCTTTTTCGACTCCAGGATTCATTGATTACAGGTTCGAACTCAGTTTATTCAATTGGGAATAAGAAACATAGGTTTATGATGACTGAAATATGCTATATGCGGGAAATACATAGCCTCTTACATTCATGATTCTGGTGAACATCAGGTCGAGGCAGGTATTCTGATTGGTCGCTGGGTTACCGGGATCCTCAGTCAGTTCGGCTTGAGTTTAAAACATGCGCCATAAAACTGGACTAAAATGAAGTTGATTGGTGCCATCGCAAGCGACCCGTGGCACGTCGAAATTGTTGTCCTCTCGCGTGATCAACTCCCCTCATGCTTTTTGACACGCTTTCATTCTTTAGACCGAAGTGTTAGCAATGATGTATGGATTTGAGAAGCTGTTCTGGTATATGATGTTTCCCTGGTATATCATGGCAGAAATCGAATTTGAGAGGTCCGGGAGACCTCCCAAGCCGATTAAGACTAGGCGGACCATCTAAAGCAGTTGTTCTTAAAGTGGTTGACATGGACTCCTGGGGGTCGATGGCCGACCCCCGCATGACCGACGATCTTGCGTGCGATCATATGGGAGTCTCGTTGAGCCCCAGTCTCGGGAATGATGAGGTCTCTCAGAAGTAAGTCCGACCGCGACAGTTCTCAAATTGCTCGGTATCGACTCCCTAGGGGTCGACGGGTGGGGCGGGTGTAAGAACCACTGATCTAAAGCAACTCCGTTTCTCTCCAAGATTCCCGAGGTCACCACATAGTTTCCAAGGTGTTCGTTTACCTCCCAGACCAAGGTGAACGGCGAATACTTGTCATGATGTGGGGATTACAGTAGGGTCCCGTTGATCCGCACTTTTTCGGAGTCAGAACATGGAAAATTCTGCGAATAGCGGATTATCGGGATGTCTGAATGGGCAGCCCAGAATAACTCGTTAAGCCAAGCTCTAGACTAGTGGTTCCCAACCTGGGGTGCGCGAGACTGTTCCCGGGGGTGCGCGGCGACTTTTGGTGCGAAAAGCAACATCGCATGATGCGGAGATTCTATTTGGTCGCACCTGACGTTCGACGTCGTGCTAAAGGAGTCGTCGCTGTAACACCGTTTGGAACTCTCAACGCGTCAATGCGTCAGTGTTCTCTCGGAATCTCAATGGCATCAGTGACGATGAACCGTAGCAGTCAGAGTTCGAAATGAATGTGCGGTCGTTACTCATTTCCAGAATTGTATCATCACTTCAACGAGCAAAAAACTTCTTACAATAGTTGGGACTCTTCCTAAGCAGAGGTGCACAAGGAGACATGAACCTCTACCGGGGATGCGCGGAACGGAAAAGGTTGAGAGCCACAAAAGTCTCAACCGGAGGCTCCTTCTCCTTGAGGATTTTATCTTGCGACTGACATATCGAAAGGAATTCATCCGCTTTGAAGGAGTCTTGCAAAGGAGCAGACGGCTCCCTATTCAAGACTTCAAGACGCCCGCCCCAATCTTGAGAGCGCGACCAGTTCTGAGCGGCGGGAATCCGAAATATCGACGAGAAATGACATGTGTCACACGAAAAATGCGTGCGAATTGCGCTGAAATCCCGTGTGCGAAAAGCGAATTTTCGGGATTTGGCGAATTATCGGAGTGTTCAACATGGAGCCTATGGGCGAATTAACCGAAATTCTGAAAGAATCAGTGCGAATAGCGAATTAGCTGGGGTCCTCGAATTAGCGGCGATGCGAATTAGAGGGACTCTATTGTATATAATTTTTCTTCATACCCCCCTGATTCCTGAAAGATCATGAACATGGAGCATGGGCGGCCGTCATGAGCGTTACAACAACGACGTGGCGCTATATTTGGCGAAGATCACTTGCTGTGGGGAGGAACCCGACGTTGTTTGCTCAGAAAGTGGATTCCGACCTTCAGTAGAATCCTTTTTTGACTTCCTCCGGCTCAAACTTGCCGCACTACGTGACTGATGGAAGAAACTGAGACACTCGACGCGGCAGGTGCTCGCAGTCGCGCGATTCGGCTTGCATGACTTTGGAAAAGTTTCTGAAGCCGAACACGCTTCTCGGGTTCCTCTGCGCAAACTTCTCGTCAACTCGCAGGTTACCGTAGAACTGTACGTGCGCTGACGCAAGAGCACTTGAATCCTTTGTTACTCTGCTGTTCCGCTCAGTAAGCACCAAATCCTCGGGGCTGTTTAGAGACAGATAAGTTTACGTCACGTCGGCTACAAGTAGTCGCTGGGCGCATTGATCTCGATTAGTTTTCGGATTCCTGAAAGGAAAAAGAAGAACAGAGCCCTTGGAAATGCGGAGGGAAGAATGAGGGATTCGATTTCTGCCCTTGGAGCCATAGAGCCCTTGGTGACCCACTACTCATTTGTACGCGTGTTTTGGTAAACTTTATACTGCGGGCATATTTTTGACCTCATCATATACGTACTCTACGCGGGCTCGACTATGAGGCCAGCATCCTATACAATATTGTCGGCTTCCGGAGGTTAATCTGTATGTATTCGATTATTGGGAGGGATGTTTGACATCTTTGTGCCAAATCTGCTACATATGGTGATGGAGAACTCGCTTTTGGCCAAGAACGGGGGCTTTGGAACTCGCTGTCGATCTGAAGAGCTGATCGCTCAAACGAATCAGCGCCCGGATGCTGTTCAGCAAGGCATATCAGTATCGCTGACCACAAGGAAATGAATCGGTCTTCATTTCCGGGGCGTCTCTGCTATTCATTACATGCCCGAAGTGTCCGTGACAGAGTGAGTGGCGTGTCATCTGAAGCATTGTGCAACTCTTGGAGCGAACTCTTCGTCGAACAATGCGACTGCTAAACTCGTCATAGACCTTTGCCCAACTAACCCGAGCATTCCTCGGTAGAGGAACAATCTCGAAACGACGTGCAAGGCTCGACCAGCAATGAATGAAATCCGATGGAAACGAGGCTGGGTGAGGAGATCGGATGATGCATCCGGCGGGGAATCGATCGAATACACTCCTCGTTCTACGAAGGGCGAGTACGGATCATTGAGTTTTTGGCGAACCCGAAGGCACGATCGGATGCGCCTCCCAACAATCCTCTAGTATTGGACGGTCATGTGAGTTTTAACGCAGGCTTGCGTTCTTCCGCGCGGAGCTCAGAGATGTTGTTTTACGGATGCCACTGTCCCGGAAGTGGACGTCTGCGATCGGGGCTGTCGAATGGAACACCTTCAAAAGCATGTACGGTGTGCTCATACGAAACAGAAAATGTAGCTTGGAGAATCTATCGAACAAATTGGTTGCGCCCCTGTGTTCCCGCAGCCAGTTTTACCGTTTCCCAACTCTTCCGCGTTCTGGCCGCCAGAGGCGCTGCAGTCATTACGTATCCATCGTCTGCTACACGATCGGTATATTCCAGAGGGGCCATCACGTCGAGCTGCCAACCACCTTTGGTAAAGGCCCGCATCATAGCGGGTTTTCTGACTCTTCCCATATGAGATGGTTCCATTGGATACCGCTCATGGGGCGCAGCACTCGGTGTCCAAGACAACTCCATAGGTCACGGTCTACAGGGGCTTTTGAGGGGTTATGGGGTTACTGATACTTGTGTCGAATGGAACGATACGTCATTCGAGTCAGCCGTAGAGTCGGGGGCATCTCTAATAGCTCGAGTTCCCCTCCGGTCTCATCCGAAGTCGGAAACATAACTCCCTAAATCCCCGACTAGAGATCATGTCGTGGTTGGCATTGTGGGAGATCTATCTGTGCTCTGTTCAGTCGAATCAGCGGGGTTGAGAACCCTGAATCCTTTGATGGCCTCCCATGATTTCTCCTTCCCATGTTAAAGTTCTATACCTCTGAGTCCGTAGTGTCGGATCGCCCCACCCATAACATAGGGTCGCCCCCCCACAAAACCAAATCCTGGATACGCAACTGCCGGGAGTTCCAGTTTTTATCGAGCTGTCAGCATCTTCCTGAATCGTTCAAATGTACCAAGGAAACGTTTGGAGGAATAAGGTCGTTTGGGACTTATCAGGAACTTCGGGGAATCTATTCCCTGGAATGCATGGTAGAATCAAGGGCGATTATCCAAGATGGCGGCGCCCACGGCAGCACGTAAAGAGCGCGAACTGCTGAAAGCGATTCCGTCAGCAACGAAAAGTGAAAAGATCTCAGTGGAGGTGACTGTGCGGACGGATCGTGCCCAAACTGAACAACGAAAGGAACGCAGGAAAAGAGAGCTGAAGCCTCCCGAGAGGTCCCGAGAGAAACGCGACAACCGGCGAACGTTAGGCCTAACCTCGACGGTGAGCACCACTTGGGCAAAATCGGCACTCGTAACGCTGTTACTGCGGGGAGGCGACATTGAAGCCAACCCAGGACCGAACACCTGTAACTCGTGCAACGTGGACCTCCAAAGCACAGGTGCCAGGAGACAATGTGGGAGTTGTTTCAAAGCAATGCATACTCAGTGCGGCTACCGTGTGCCGGACCGGAATGAGATATTCTGCAAAGGATGTTTCTGGATCGAAGCATCGAAAACCGTCATGTCTTCGATGGGAGGAAAATGTCAGTGTCAAAGCGCAATCCAGACCATCAACAAGAAACTCGACGAGATTCTGAAACCGAACAGCGGGCCGGTGACGTTTCAAAACACCACGAGAGACCGCTCAAGCAGCCATCGCCAGAACCCGACGACTCCGCGAACGACTCCCGCCAGTACGCGAACCCCGCGCAAACTGACATACGCGGGAGTGCTCCAGAGAGAGCCCAGGAACCCAAGACAAATCGCCCAAGACGGAAGAAAACCACCACTACGAGAGAAAGCGCAAGCAAAACCGAGAATGCCCAACACCGGGACCTCAAGATTCACCTCACTGAAGGCAAGTGAAGCTGAAGTACCACAAAGGGTGAGGCAGAAGGCCTTATTCGTGACCAACCTAGCCAGTGCGACCACAGACCGAGATATCGCAGAACACCTCAGAAAAGTTATCCCGGACAATGTGCATATCCAGGTGACGAAGCTGAGGAGCGCAAACCAAGACTACTACGCGAGCTTTCATATATCGGTCCCCCAGGAAGCCTACGCAGAAATCAACGACAGAAACGTCTGGCCAGTGCATGTCCAGTTCAGGCCATTCCGGGGACAACTGCACGAATACAGGAAATTCGGAGCAGCAGAAGAATCTCCACGGCGCAAGGTCCCGCGCAGGGAGAGCGACACCGATCACCACATGAGCGCATGACTCGATCCCATGCGAGTCCTATGCTGGAATGTGGAAGGTCTCCGAGGACTACTGAAGAAGGAAGGCCACCTAGAGTTCAGTCCATTCCATGCTGTGTTGCTCACCGAAACATTCATAACAAGCGAACCAGACGAAGAGATAGTGCCCAATTACAGAAGCTTCCACGCAGAAGCCATAAGAACAGAAGGAAGGCCCAGTGGAGGATTGGCGATCCTCACATCACCACTCCTCACACGAACAAAGCTCGAATACAAAAATGACAACGTACTCGCAGTACGGGTGTGTGACACAACACTCCTGGCCGCATATTTCAGCCCGAAGACGCCAGTTGCAGAAATAATCACCGAGGTCCACAGAGCAATGAAGACGATCGAAGCAAGATCGACAATCATCTATGGGGACTTCAACTGCAGGATAGACGCGAGCGACCAGCGAGGCATAGACCTCGTGATAGCACTATCCCTATGCGACATGCACCTATTGAACAACAATCAAGAAATGACATATATCTCACCGAACGGACGGAGTGCTATAGACCTGGTGTTTGTATCCGAAGACCTCATCCCTAACGCGACGCTGGAAGTACAACCCACTGTCGAGAGGAAACATCAGCGCGTCACCGTCAATATCAGACAAGCCGCAATGAAGTCCAAAGAGCAACCACAATACAGGCAGAACGCCATCAGGAGAATCGAAGAGAAGCGACTCATGCGCAGCCTGGGAATGATCGCGCAGGCTCAAGAAACCAACGCAAAGGGCGCTTACAAGCAGCTGACGGAAGTGATCCAGCAATCAGCGACCTCGAACAACAACCAGAAAAAGAGAGCCCACAAGCCGTGGTACGATGACGAGTGCAGAAGATACAAGAAGGCAGCTCTCCACAAAATCGGAACCCAGGAATACCAGGAAGCAAGAAAAGGCTACAAGAGAGTGATAAGAGCGAAAAGGCTGGAATACGAACTAGCAGAGTACGAGAAGAGGATCGAGGCCAGCAGAAGCAAACCGTGGACCATGCTACCAAAGAAGAAGACACCCAGGATCCCTAAGGTCGATATGGAAATTTTCGAAGAACACTACAAAGAACTATATTCGACAGCAGATCCTATAAACTTCGTCCCTGAAACCACCGACCACACAGATCTCGAATGGTACAACGAGTGCATAACGAACGACGAGGTCCAAACGAGCATCAACAAAATGAAGAGAGGGAAGGCAGTCGGACCAGACCGAGTCGCGATTGAAGTGCTCAAGGACCACAGCCAAATCCTGACCCCGCTGGTGACCAGAGTGTTCAACAGAATCTTCGACAACGCAGACCTTCCAGCAGAGTGGCGCACAACGATTGTGAAGCCTCTATACAAAGGGAAAGGGCCGCCCGACGATCCGAGAAACTACCGGGGGGATCAGCCTTGCGCCCCACCTCCATAAAGCCTTCACGAGCATCCTATGCAACAGACTCACACTGCAATGCCTCCCCAAGCTATCGGAAAATCAACATGGATTCCTTCCGCATCGTTCCTGTGAGGAGGCAATCCAATCCTTGATCGACTACGTCCAAGAGAATGATCAGCCAACATACGCAGTGTTCGTAGACTTCCAAGCAGCATTCGATAACGTCAGCAGGAGGAGACTGATCCACTCCGTAGCCGAGAAGTTCGACATCAAAGGGAAAATGCTAAAGACCCTAGCAGCAATGCTCCAACCCAGCTTCCTGACCATCGACAACGGATACGAGAGTAGCCGACCCATAGAGCAGAAGAAAGGAATCCCGCAAGGTGATTCGGTTTCACCATTGTTGTTTGTATTACTGGTTAATGGCTTGCTAGAACGATTGGAAAAACGTAAGATCCTCGCGAAAATGTACGCAGATGACCTAGTGATCGCGAGCAGTAGCGCCGATGAGATACAGAGAGCACTGGTCACGACGTCACTTTGGTGTGAAGAGAACGAGATGACGATCAATGCCGGAAAAACGAAAGCACTTAAATTCAGAAAGGCGGGAGCTCTAGGTAAACGGAAACTCTATGTGAACAGGACCGCGATAGAATTTGTACAGAAATTCAAATACCTGGGGATCACCATGCAGCCGGCCCTTAGATTCAACGAGCATGTTGGGGACCTACTGACCCGCACAGCAACCGCAATTCTCTGTCTTGGAGACTTGGAGAGGCTGCCCATGGACCTTGCCAAGAAACTATTTGAGCTGAAGATCGTACCAATAATTAGATACGGGATGTGTAGCATCGCGCCACGGCTGTCGAAAACGTCAATGGTAAACCTGGACCGGTGCAAGTCAATGTATTACAAAGCGGTATTAGGACTCAGTCGACATACGTCAAATACATTCGTATTATCGCTGGCTAGAGAAAACACTGTATGCGAAAGCTTGAAAGATCAGAATTGTGAATTCGAAGCATGGGGGGAGTACGAACAGCACCTCAGAGAAAAACGGGGAGCTTTCCGCGAAAACAAACTCGATAGAGGCCCGGCGTTCGAGAGAGACGACTGGAGAGAAGCAAACAGAACAGACCGAGCAATTTTATGTCGCCTGACATATCACGGATATCATTCTAAAATTTGCGAGCAGGAGGACTATTTCCAGAAACTGGATGAAAGATGTAAATGTAGATATTGTGGCGAGAGAGCTATAGACCGACTGCATGTAACAAAGTGTAAATACTTTTATGGAAAGACGCCCATCAGGGCAGTGAGAGAGATTTTACAAAACTGCAAGAATTGCGAATAAACTTCTTATATATATTGATCACACTTTTTCGATCATCAAGATTCTGATCCCAGAATCCTTCACCGTGGGAGCGAGCTGACACGGACTCCGTTGGCCCGCTGAAATATACTCGAATCAGCGCGCGGAATCTCTTCAGGAAGCGAGCAATTGCTGAGAGCCGAATTACTGCATCGATTATAATTGAGTGGAGAAATTCGCCGCGCAACGAAGCTCTGTCGGAGACCCTCGTCGAGTTAAATGAACTGGAATAGTGGACCTCCACCCACCCATTGACACCGAAGCTTGATAAAAGTCACTGATGTGAGTTGCTGTGACCGGGAGGCATTGGAAATTCTCCACGAAAAACGGAACTTCTACCCTCTTTGCTCCGCCATCATTGAGTGATGTGTCGCAACATGAGTTCATTTGTGCGGTAAACTTGAGATGCCGTTTCTTGCATCATGGTTCACCATGGATGAGGCGTCAACGTCAGTGGGTGAGGAGCACATAGAATGGTCGAGCTTCCCAAAGACCCTGCAGGCGAACCTGATCTTGAAACAGAGTGCGTGACTTCCAGCACTCTTATCTCGCTCGCGCTCATTCATGTTAACTGAACGTGAGCCTGCGAAACGACAACTTCAGTCAGCGACTGAAGTTGCACTGGATTTTTTTTGGGAGGAATCTCAGATAGTTCCCTGGTTTTTCTCAATCAATGGGCGGACTTTCGGAAACCCACATCCAGCCGTTTATAGGCTACGACTTGCGAGACCGCGGGATGGAAAGTTGTCTCGCCATTCTGACTAAACTCTGTTTTTCTTCGCGGGGATTTGCTGTGGGAAATGGCTTGCAGCTGGACGCTCGAATGCGTCCTTCGCTTCAATCGTAGAGACAAACAATTTAATCTTTTCGGAATCCTCGTAATGGTGGAATGCGATCTCCAAAGCACTGGTCGGCCACCCGCAAACGTCTGAAAATGCTTCGGGGATTCGATTCCCCCGCTCATCTCGTTGTGTTCGGATCGATTGTGGGGTGGAACAGCGACTTTCGCTTTCTGAAGGGGTCCGTGGTATCCAACGCTCGACGGGTCGTTGTATTTAGTCGAACATGATCGGGGAAAGGTCTGCTCGCTGATCCATTGAATCTATTCGATCCAGCGAGGTAACCGGGGCGTCGGAGTTGTCTCGGTCGATCTTACAGCCTGACAAGTCAGATGAGACCGAAACTGATCACGTTCATACTTCGAGTATTGTTTCAAAGTTTCTCGATCTGTCACCGGAGCTACAGACCGAGAAGATCGTGCTTTCCGCGCTCGACTCAACGTGGAAAGAACTGCGGATGGAGAAAACCTGGGCTTAGCGTCGGTTCCTTGGGGTCTTGGGTTCACTTCGGGATTACTCGATTCCTCTCGCGACTCTAACGTCGAGCTCAAAATGGTGAAGACTCCTCGACAGTCGGCCATCCGCGACGCTAGACGAACGAAGAAAATCTGAATCCCGACAAGCTCTCATCTCGCTGGTCCGGTGTGCGAGCCCGTCTTGATCTAAATCGGGTCAAAGAGAATCGCTTTCCATAAACTCGATCACCGTCAGGCAACCGGAGTTCGAGTTCGAGGTTCCGGTCGAGGACGCTTTGAGTTCGAGTATCGAAGCAGCGTCCCGAGATTGGAGGACATTTTCTTTCGCTTGCTTCTAAACAGCGAAACCCTTTCAGGGCCACCGAGGCCGATCCTACCGGAACGGATGCTGCAGGTGATCGAAGCGAGCACGCGTTACAATGTAGCGCCGTATCGATGCCGTAACAGGAAGCCTGACGAGTTTCCTTCTGACTTGAATAGTCTCAGTCCGCTGAGTTTTATAGGGATCCTCCGCGCGGCGTATGGAGCTTGTGCAGGCACAAAAAAATCAGACAACATATGTCGCATCGAGAGCAACCTTGCGTCGCGTCGCCAACCCCGAGCGCTGTCGCAATCGACGAAGGAGCTAGTAGGGGCTAAAAGTTCAGCATCTGCTGATCTCGTGCTGCGTCCAGGATTGAATTCCTCACTTTCGAGTTTCGCGTTCATGGAGCCGGGGCCTCACTGCTTGGAACCCGCCGGCCACAAGAATTTCCAGAAAATCGCGCTGTTTTGATATGGGAACTATGAAAACAGACGCGGAGGCCGACCGAAAAGGGATTAGTTGGCTGCAACAGCGATCAGGAGGGCCGTGAGCTCTTTGAGCAACCGATTCTTGGTCCTCTCCGGACGTCCTTCAGACCACTGCTTCCGGGAATTTCTTCATCCGCGCCACCCTTCGCACCCTGGCGCAGCAAGTGCGCCCCCTCCCCTGACATATGGAGCGTTCTTTCGATACCCCAATCCAAGCTCGCCATATGAGAGACCCCTCAAAGATCCGTGAGCGGTACATTGTCTTCGTATCACGTTTCCGCAAGAATATTCAGAATGGAGTATTCATTATCTAGAACCGAGAAGGACTTGAAGTTACTTCGGAAACGTGGTCCCGAAAGAACCGCTGCCGATAAGCCACTTTCGTATAGGTGATGATGGAATGTTGTCAGAACTAAGCCAGAGGGTGACGGGCGACGGCCGTGTATCCCGTGTATAATCGATAAAAACAAATCAAACAACTCATTTAGAGTAACGCTTCTTACATTTTAACAAGACCAAACATCCATGAAATGTTCATCATATGATAAAATGAGATAATGGTCATCAACAACTGCCTCGCATCGTTGTCACCGGGATCTAGACCCAGGAACCCAACAGTGGCAAGATTTGGAGGAGCGCGCCGAGTTTTCCCGTTCCGAGACCGGCCCATGTGAAGCCTTCTGCCACCGACAAAACGCGTACGTGCGATCTCAGGCTGTCCCATTCGGATTATTAGCACCATGGGCAGGGGCTCCGCACGATTCAGCTGTGAACAGGGCGCACAATTAGGTGCGAACGCCGTGTTCAATCGTCCGTGCTTTACTGTTGAAAGCTATTCGAGGAGCCCTCACGTCCGAGAATTCATCAAGCCAGAAGTAAGCGGATATTTTCGCCCGTGTGGAGTGAATACACACAAATCTCAGGGAATAGTCTCAGGGGAGCGTTCTCTGGTCCTGTTATCACATGAGTTACCCTTTCCGGTCGACCGCGGTGGTTGATTCAAGGACTACTTGTGACCTGTTATTCTTCAACTCCAGTCCGCGCCGAGAATTTCGTCTATTTCGGAAACGTCTCGCGACAAATTCCAACCTGTCCCGCCTAGACATCATTCGCGCAAGCGAGCATCCACAATAACCAGAACAGCGTGTCAAGGTGCTGTACGAGGAGCAAGACTGACAACAGACGGGATTGACAGCGTTGGTATTTTAGGAACAGAAATGTCGATTTTCGTTTCTCCATCCAGATTCGGCTTTGACATGCAATCCTGCGCAAGCCTATCACGACCACACCAGAATGCTCTCTCGAGAAATTTTGGCGGCGCACCGTACGGAACCTACGGCCGAGAACGTAACGGCCTCTACGGTTCCGACGTTGTCACATTGGAGCCGGCGAACAGTAATATTCATCTTCCCTCATGTTTATGTAGATATTCCACGTCGGGCCTGTACAGTGTTCTCGATATTGACGTTCCCGATGGTCGGTCCTCACCGCAAGGAACGGTTCTCGGAAGTGTCGACACTTTCCTCCGGAAGCGACGGGATGCGATTCGGTAGAAAGATCCACCGTGCACGAGACTGATTGACGGAGCAGCTCAATCAGTCCACCGTTCGACCCAGAAGAATCGATTGTCGCCGGTCGTCATCGTCGTCGCCGCCTCCATTACAAACTTTCAGCAACACGCGAATCGTGTCGCACGCCCACCGATGCCACGGCATGCTCGGGTAACCGATGCCCTCCGTGAAGACACCGACGGGATCGGGTGGCCGCCCCCGAAGGGTTTATGTACATACCGCGAACGGTGCACGAAACAAGCGCGGAGAACACGCCCTGCACATTCTCCCTATGAGCGGCTTGTCCCCCGCAACGGGATGCAGCGTCACTCCGCTATCAGTAACTTCTACTCCGTTCTCTTCCCTTGGTCGCTGTTGTTGCATGTCTGCCAGCTGTCGCAGCCGATGTTGATGTCTTGTTGCTTTTGTTGTAGGCGCTTTTGTTACGATTGGGATAAATAGTTCTGTTCCTCTGCATTTGTTCGTGAGCTCGGGTTCGGTCCCTCAAGGCAAAGAGGAGGCGGCCGGATGAGTGGAGGAAGAGAACACATGGGAGCTCAATCACTCTGAGGTCTTCTCCACTGGAAAAAAGAACAGGGTTACATTCTAAACAAAATAGAGAACGCAAGCTCGGTGAAACAGAATATGAGATAGACGGAAGTAGCGGATGAGATCTGAGCAGTCGTAGCGCGGTTTGCATCTACCGACAGAGTATTCGGTAGGGAAAATCCGAACATTGTTCTCGAGATTCTAGCTTCATCGTCCGATAGAAATGTCGCAAATGCGGGTTATGTAACAAATATTGGGGAGACCGTTCGGGTCAGTGCGCCGAAAGAAACTACTTTTGCGAAGTCCTTGGGTAAGGAAGGACTATCTGCATATGTGCCATCACACCGGAATGAGTCACCGCAAGATGCTGACGCACGATTCACATGATGGTTGGAATGACGTTGCAGTCAGCATCGAGCATTGCTTTGAAGGTACATGAGCCCACGCACATTCGAAATACGGTGGAGCCCTGATACAACGAATAGTCCCTGCGTGTCCATGGAAGCCTGCCATCGGAGACGATGTCAGAAAAGTCCCGTCGACGGATTTCTCTGGTCCCATGGGGTTCGAGGGCCGTTGTAACGAGGCTTCACTGTATTCAATTTCCCCCAATGATGTCACAGGAGACGCGCTAGCGGCGAAAAAGAAGTGGCTCTCGACCTGTTGACTTGACGGCCATTTATTCCTAAGAGGACCAGCTTTTGGAGCTTTACACCGACTTCTAGGAAGACCGCACCTTCAACTCTGCTCGCGCCAACCCGAACCTTCTCTGGCGGCCTTGCAGGTCGCCGTTACCCGAATTTTCCGGGGGCCAGTGAGAACAACATGAGGAAAACTGAAACCTTTCGCAAGAATGAACAAAAACCGGGTCGGAGAGTCTGCCACCGGAATTTCACCATTGAGCACCATGTCATCTGAGTGCCTGCATTATGGATCGTGTACGTTCCAACGAATTGGCTCAGAAAAAGTCCGGTACGGCTCGAGTCCGTGACATTCGACCCCGGGAGGCCTCTCTGAGGACATCATGGGAGAGCATTTCACGCTTTGCGGGACACCCACAACCCGCCCACAGCAGCTCAGGATTGAATAAAGTCGCCGATTCCTTGCTAAAGTTCATTCAGCTCTGAGCTCCTCAACCGCGAAATTTTGTCCGTGCCCCGTGGCCGTAGTCTACGGAATCTTGAACCTTGAAGTATATATGGATTGGATCAAGTCCTGAAAAATGGTCGGTGGAAGTGTTGGATGTGATCAGAAACCCGCTACACCGGATCCTTTGACCCCATGCACTAAGCTTCTCGATCGGTGCTTCAGCGTTTTGGAGGCATCGGACGGAACGAATCAGGAAACTTGCTTCTTGAATCTCGACTCCGCGAGCTGTCTGTGATTTCGTCGAGACAAATCCACTGCCTTCCGTGTGTTTCGGCCGTGAAAATAAGTTTTTCTTACTCCTCTGCTCAAGGCTGCTCTCTCAGTACTGGTGGTCAACAGCAATGGTGCGCCTCCGACCTACGACATCAAGCGGACATCGATCACAGGCGAGATGTCCGTGTTCTTCCGTTTGTAATCGCGAGGAGCAGAAGAAGAAAGGCTGCCGTCATTTGAGCGGGCAGCCGATCGAGAAAGCCACGAGCCATGGCCGCGGGATGAGAAACGATTTTCTCCACGGCTCGTAGAGCCTTGACAAATGTATGACTGAATGAGTGACTCACATAGCCCAGCGTCCGTCTGTTCTCCGAAGAAAAAGACGGTCACAAGGACAACGAAGCCATAGAAATTAATGAGCGAGCTGAATCGATCGATGCTCTTATAATAACTCATACGAACTCACAGGAACGAACGACAGCGGAGGAACTGGGCTTTGCCTCAATTTCTCTGCCATGTGCCGCCGCCGACCCTCCGTTCCGTCGAGTCTTTTCAGCCATTCCGGATTCTCTCCGCTCGAAGCCTTCGGGCGAAAAAGATGATTTCCAGAATTGCGTTCCAAACCGTTCCTCTTTCTTCCGCTTTTGGCAGAAGCAAGAGAAAACCGGCCGGACTCTTGAGGAGATGGAGGGGAAAGCAACCCCGAAAGTGAACAAACCGGAGTCTCAAGTTGTTCCTCCAAATACTTCCGTTCGCTTGGTTGCGTGCTTGAAGCGCTCGGACGTCTTCAAAAGTTGTTGCTCGGAAATTATTGTTGTTCTGATTGTTGTTGCCTTGTCTCGCTCAAATGTAGAAATTCGCCCCGAACCAAACACAATCTCAAACAAATTCAGGACAAGAGTTGTCTCCCAAGAAGTAGAGGCTTCTTGTATCTCCCACAGCTTTTGGAGTTACCTCATGTGAATCTAGAGACTTCAAGAAGGCTCTGATCAGGGGAGGAGATTAGAAAAGGTGAACGAAGGTTATGAGAACGGCTCCTGCATTGAGAATCGCCTGGGCAAGAGCGAGCGAAGAGGTTGGTGCAAGATCTCACGTTGTTTTTCCAATACAGAGAGCCGAAATGCATGCTTCTTGGGAGACCTACCAGAAACAAATTCGAATTTCGTTCCGAAACCGCGCAGTGAGAGACCACCTTATATATTGGTTGGGGACGCCTCGCCCAAGTGCCGACGGTGACCTCAAGATTAAGCCAAGATCAGTGTTTCTCAACTTTTTCTGGGCCGTGCCTGCCGTCAGAGGCCTGGAATATTCTCATGCCCCCTCCCCTCTCCCTATCGATGGATATAACTGCGAAGAAGTTACATAATGATTCATTTTATTACACCCCGTTCGCAAATTATGTAAACGTTGAAACACGAGGTGGCTGATTGTGTCATGATCACGTCCCAAAGCCCCGCATGCTCGCACGCTCTGAGGATCGCGAATGCGTTCATGGCCGCTTCCATATCGATCTTGAACGTAATCCTTCTCGTTCGACGAATTGCGAGATTCGAGACGCGGAGCTTTCTCGCGCTCGATCGTGGATAGCTCTCGATCATTTTGAGCTTTGAAAAACTCCGTTCGCAGCTGTAGGAGGTTATGGCCACAGTCAAGAAAGTTCCTAGCCCGCAATACACGGAACGCATGTATCGAAAGTGTAACTCTCTACAGAACGGAGGAGCTCAAGGGATCTGCCATCGATGAAATCCGCTCGTTCTTCCTCTTGCAGCCGGCCTTCTCAGACTCTTGCAGTCGTTCTCCTCCTCGCGCGAATTCTTCTCTAACCTCATGTTTTGCAGAGAGGCGTGCGGGTCGAAAGTAAAAGTCTCATCCTAGGTCCCAGGGTTTAGCCGGTTACAGCATTACTGCATTTTGCATTCAGCTGCCAGAGATCTCGATACGATTTCTGAAGAACCGTGTCGAAGCATGCGTCAGTTTTCCGCCCCAGATACCGAAGTGACGCTATTGAACATTCCATCAAGCCACAAATCTCCCGTGCGCTCTGATGAATGTCGATGCTTCTCGCAGACCGCGAGTACCGCGGCCTCTGTGTTCGTGTACCGCTACTTATGGCATGGATCGCGGGGTTCTTCCCGCTAAAGCGATAGGCTTCCAGACAAGCGTCGGGCTGGGACTGAGGATCAAATGCCTTGTAGGGTTTCACCTAGTCCGCTGTGAGGTCTGTGGTGGACACGGCCGAACTCTCTAGGGCGGAAACCATGAGCTGTGATCGCGGAATCGATCTCTGATTGGGGGTCAAACTTTCTGACAATCACCCGGAAACGCGGGCTCCAACTTGCAAAATCCGAAACCTGACGTTTGCATCATTTTCTTCCACTGAGGCGATTAAAAGACTCTATGCGTCACCATGGAAACAGGTGCGAAGCACCTCGGGGTCACTTTCCACATGACTGGGCTTGTCATCCGCGAAATAAGAGCATCTAGGGGGAACAGCCGTGAGTGCGGAGCCGTGAGAAAATATTTCCAATGATTGCGAAACTCGAAATGACTTTCAGATTGAGGCTAACCCCCCTGGGAGAGCGGAGCCGAAAATTTGTTGTGCAACATATGACTGATGCATCGTCAGAATAATCTAGGAGCTCATCGGTTGCTTTCGTTTTGCAACCCCCGCAACGGTGATGGGTCGGGTTTCCGACGACTTCGGAGAAACGCTGAGAAAAAGCGCTGTTAGTTTCAGGAGCGATTTCTCAGGAGCTGCCAAACGATCTCGAGGAAACAGCGGAGAGAGTGGGCGTTTCCAAGCTCTTCTTTTCGCGATCGCCTCTGATGGCAGTGCTCGGAAATCGAATGACCTGCTAGATCGCCCGTTTCTCGATTCGTCTGCAAAACAATCGTGAAATGCCGTTCAGGGTTGCGGTCTCCAATCAGATGGGCGTGATCCATGAGGAAACTCACCCCAGGGACTGCGTCCAATGAGCAAACATCACCCAGTCGGATATAGGAATAGAGTTTTAAGAATCGTTTCTCGAATTCTGTTATTCATTCACGGACAGGATCGGAGGTCGGCCTCCGTGAACCTTCCCCGCGAATTGCCGAGTTCAGACTAAGACATCATTCTCAGTTCAGCCATTCTTCGTTTGGAATCACCGGAGAGGGACCAATCTCACATCCGAAGGGGACAGTTTGCAGTCGATACTTTCGTTTGCATTCGTGTGAGTCGTTGCCCAGTCACGAGCATTTACTGGTGGCTACCTCATACCTCGGTCCCTTCTAAAGCAAGTGAGCTTTATTGCAAACAAGTCGTTGGGTCGGCATCGGCTCCGTGATTCCGAATCCAGCCAGCGATCGGTAGCCCGTCGTCAAAATCAAACGTCGTTTTGAGCCCGGGTTCCAGGCGGAACAATCCGGGTGTTGGTTTCGTAGCTCAAACCAAACAGAACAATGAGCTCGAGAACGAGCGAAAATTGAGCCTCGCACAGTTGCTGGGATTGAATATCGCGTACAGTTGAGGTTCACGTCTCAACTCGGCAGTCGTTTCGTTGATTATGTCATTCTGGAACATCGCCCGCAATGACTGCCTAGGTGTGACTGAGCTCCGTGGCCCAAATCGACTGTCCGTCGGCTTGCTCGCATGGAGATACAGATTTCTGGAGCAACCAAGTCGCTCTAGAGGAAAGGAATAAACACCGAATTCCACGACATAGAAATTCAACCCACGACTCTGCTCAACTCAGATGAATGAACGCGACACACCGTTCCCGTTCCTTGTGCATGTTCGTCGTTCACCATTGTCCCTAAACCCTTTCGTTCCTACTGTCCATCCCGTTCGTCTCACACTTTTCCGTACAAAATCCCGATAAGGTACTCCTCAGTAGACCCTCAGTGTTCACATGAGGGACCTCTCCTTGTGATTACATTACTGCAGCACTTTCTGAGGGGTTGAATTCCGTTTCGCGGTCTTCTGGTTCGCGCATGATTCGAATGGGACTCCGCAGAATAATTTAGAATCGTCGCGGTATGTTCTCCATCAATGTACTCATCATTGCAATGATTCCGTGTTCCTATAGAAAATCGTCAGACAACACGCGCGCGTGCACGCATCGATTGATTTCAGAGTTTTTAGGACCGGGTTTGCAGGCGTCCCTTTTTCTCGAAACCGTTAGCGATGTCTTGCTGAGCTCTCACACCTTGGATGAAGAGTCCAGTGGGGCTCACATTCCGAGGGATCTCGATCCTCCGTCCAGTATTATCATGGATAAGCCGAATTGAAGGCACCAGCCTATCGAGGCCGGCCTGAAGGAGACACGACTCGATTGTTTGCGGCCCCATCAGCGCAGCTGAGGCTCTGTACGCGAGAGAGCTTTCATCCGTGAGATATTGAGGCTCAAGACTAGTCATTCTGCTCGATGAATTCGTCACACGCGACGTCAATCGTTCTCCTGAACGGGCATCACGTGCCAGGAGGCGATATTATCCAACCTTTTCCGTATATTCAGTATCAGCCGACGACGGCTCTCCACGGAGACTGCACGACCTCAGCAGCGACCAACAAATTGGATTGTCTTCGGTTCCTCGGCCTACGGTCGCGTTAGACGGACGCCGTCTTACGAGCAGCGAGACTGAGATTCTCGATCGCTACGTGAGGAACTCGGCTCTGGCCTTACTCCCGGGGTGGGTCACTAACTCGATATTCGCTGTGCTCGGGTCGTATGGCCTGGTCGGAAACCGCTAGGACTCCGCATATCAGAAAGTTCCGCACTGATTTCATTCCACTTAAGCGGATGGAATCCCTTGCCCTCGAGCTCCAGCAACTGGGTCGTGTCGAATGAGGACCTGTTCGAGTGGACGGTCAGGTATCTGGCAATCGTCAAGAAATTCGGAAAACAAATAAAGTTTTGCGACCTCTTGGGTGCCATTAGGAGAAGGTAGTGGGTACTCGACTCACACCAAGATTGATCAAGACCGGTCTTGACTCGCAGCGTTATCCTTGGAGAGTCGGGCCCTCCCCGCGGATGTCGCTTCTTTGGGTCCTTGTCTACGGCGTTTGCTGCCGCCAGGCCTCCGAGATGGTTATAAGGATGCAAAAAACCTCCAAGACACTCTCAGAATAGCCAGACCACACCGAACATACCAGCCAAACATTGCTTCTCCAACTTTCTAATTGCTTTCCTACATTTTACTCCTTCGTACGTGTTCTGCGTTCTGAGAGCAGGTGCGTCGTTGTGGGAGACAATTTTCGTGGTTATCGGCCCAAACAACGCGGTTGGTATCCACACGAAAAAGATTCCGCGACTTTAGCTGAAATACCGGGAGAAGGTCCGATCTCATCTCTAGTCGGGTCTGACCTAGCAGAACATGCTCTCAATGGCGGTGGAATGTCCGTTTAGATTGCCCCAGCGCCGTACCCTTTGAAGAAAGCCCGAGCTGGGAAGTATGGAAACGAGCTCCAGATGGTCAGCGGAGCTCCCTGCATTTTTTTTTTGGCTTCGCCATCATTTTTGAACAGTCCCGTTCCTCTGAGTTTCGTCCGAAGAGCCTTCCGTCAGCTTTCGGAATGGCCGAAGGAAGGGTTTTGCTGAATGCGTAAGCAGAGATTCGTGTCTCGGATCAAAACTCTTCCCGACGATGAGACGATCGTTGTTTTACGGCCCTCACAAGAGTATAACACTCCCGGCTACAAAGCGGGTCATAGACGTGCTCTACGAGGCCAAACCGCCAGAAAGATGTGTTCTCCGGATTCCCATCTAAGCCTCCGAGCTTCTCGTTTGCGATTCTTGAACGCCTCAAACTCGCTCAGACTGGGATCGAAAGCCCTCCATTTCGTCTATCCTTCGCTGCTCGTCGCGATTTCTCTATCGATTCCTATATTCTTGATCACTTCTTGAGCTCGACGACCGGTTTCAGCAATTGAAAAAATACTCTGGGTAACGAGTCAAACTTTATTGGGAAACGATACTCGTTGTCTGTGATTGAGTTTCACTGCTTGTTGGCCAGTGGATTCATCTGACTCAAACAACTCAGCCATTTGTCCACCTTGTCAGCGTCCGTGGCTTGTAGCGCGGTGCGAGCCTCGTCGAATTTCTTCATCGCATCGGGCATCGAGGGTCTACTCCCGTCGGTGGGGGGTTTGAAGACTTCTTGAACCTTTGCCTTACCGGCATCACTGAGCATAGCATCGTTCGCGCACTTCATGTGGGGCAGCATGTCTTCGCTGAGCGCCAAACCAAGAATTCCTATTAGTATGAGGTATCTCATGATTCTGTCGTTGGAACTCCTTTTGCGCTGTTGGAAACTGTCAGTGATGGGATGCTTACGATGAGCGCGTTTTATGCCGATCGACACAATGGGCTCCGCTCGACAATTGGAGGGAAAGCACACAAGACTCAACGCATACTGAGTAGCAATTTGCGATAGGTGTCAGGTTGTTGTAAGCTGTCATGAGATCTTTTGTCCGAATTCGACACAATTCGATACCAACTAAACGGTAGCCGATATTCGGGTCGCGGCAGAGCGCAGAAACCTCGACCTCGAATCGATCTCGTCGGCGAGACACCATATAGAGTGGATTGAGGAATTTCGGAATTCGAAAATTCTCCGTTTCGCACGCGATGGAATCTCCTGGGACCTCGAATGAGTACCTCATAGCGCCCATCGTTTTGAGATGGAACGATACAGAGCCCTCGGGCTCGAATCCAAGATCATCACACGATCTCCGTCCGAACCACTGAGATTACTCCTAGAGCAGGATTCTCGTTCGAGGAGAGTCTCTTCAAGACGGCTCGCGAGTCATTCGATGGCTCGTATGCTCTTCTTACGATTCGGAGAAGCCGGAAAGCTACCCGAGAAGACACCGAGGTGAAAAAACGGAATGAGCGGAAAGCGCGACACAATTGCATTTCGTAGAGTCGTTCGCAATTCGTTCCGCGCACTTGCGGATAGAGTGCGGGAGAATGGTAGTCGCTTCTTGCGCCGCGGAGTGCATTTGGGAACAGAAGCAAGAATGCCTTAGCAAGGGAACAGAAACCTTATGCTGTGTCGAGAAAACGAAGCGAGGAAATCAAAGCCTGGATTGCGAATGCAAGCAGCATGGCTTTCGGCCCATAAAGTTGCTCGTTGCCTTCATTTTCGGAATCAGGGTTTTCAACTCATGTTGAAGTTTTGGATACGGAATCGCGCGAAAGCCAAGGGCGGCAGGCAATCGAGATTGCGGATGCCGGATGGAATGCAGAGGAATCGAAGAAAAATAGGGTTTGGACATATGGGAGGCGAATCGAGCAGGGTAACGAGAGCGGGGAGAGAACAAGGTCGAAGGCACGAAAATATTCATCATGTTCTCAAATTTTCCCCACGGCACGGATCGTTTCCAGGATCGGCAGACGAAGGGCGGGGTGAAAAGAGACGCAAGCTCGTTAACGGCGTATTCAGCCGCGCATTGCTCGGATTCGTTCTCGTTCCATGGCGCCGGCTCGCTTGAAAGTTGAGAAACAGAAGCTTCTTCGGGGGCGGCCGCTGTTCTGTCGAGCCGAGGTGATATCTGACAAATAAGCTTATCAGAGAGTCAGCTTGTCAAACACCTATAACGAAATTAAAGAGCGAGAACAAGTTCCGGACTAGCCGGCCGTCGCGCGACACAAGACCTCGGGGCTAAGCTCCGTGTTCAGTGTAGATTGAATGGGGCATCGATATTTCGAAACGCTTCTGATCCTTCTCGTATCAGTGATGCGCTTTCATGGGAGGGACGATGTTCGCGATAGTCGGCTCGTTCTTCGGAAGCCATTCTCAGGCTATGAGGGACACCAGGTGGCGCGTCTAACGATGGCGCGTCCCCTCCATCTGCTACTGGAAGAGCCGTCCGAATGCGCAGGCAAACGATGCTCACCTCCTGCTCATATATTCGCCAAGAAGGAATGAACGGAACGAGAAGGTTCCCCTGTTCTCTCGAAACCCTCCGGGGTCAGAGCTGAGAGCGACTCCTGAGCAAGGGCAGCGCTGGATAAAAAAACCAAACCGAAAAAATCGGAAATTTTTCTTCCGTTCCTCGTCCCCTAAGTGCCGCTCGAGGCATAACTTAACTCAGAATGCAAAACGGAACACAGGAACATCTCTTGAAAGATGTTATAACATCTCTGATTAAAAATAGGACTTCGACTTGCGGGACTTGAGCCCATGGGAGTTGTTTCCAAAGAACGCGCACCTCGGAACGGAAGGCATTCTCGAGCCTTCCGGGGGAATACTTGGAGCTTTCGAGACAAGTTTTCCGTACTTCTAGCATGGTCATTCCCTGAACGCTTGTGATGGAATGCTCAAGTGTCCGATCTGAATAGTTCATCCGCTGTGATTGCGCTCGAGCGAGTTCGCGTGAAATATTTGTCCGAAAATCCTCCCGTACTTGGAAGAAAACATTGAGCCTATCCAAATGCTTCTAATAATTCTTTCCCAGAGAGGAATATGAGGCGGAAATTCTTGAAGTTGAAAACCCTGAAACCATGAGCTGCTGCGTTGTTGATGGGAATCACGGTCGCTTCCAATCAGCACCCCTTGATCTTATCATGCACCGAACTCGATCGCCGCTCGGATCGCCTTTCGTTTTGCTTTCCGTTTCCCTCCTGCTTTGCTGGAGGCACGGTCTTTGAGCGAACCGGAGACATTAGCTTGATATAAGCGGATCAGACTCAATGAAGCATATAAAGTTCGCTGTTTGCCTCAGGGTCCTCTATCTCGTGAGGGATCCTGAGCCCTGAGAGGAGCTACTCAACATTTCAAATAGGAAAGTTTGGCCAAACTTTAGGCTGAACTTCCTTTGAAAGAACGTTCTGGCTCCCTCTCCGGGAACGGATCGGAGGCAGCAGAACTCGAGCTTGCGCTTCGTGATGCTCGCCTTGCTTTCGCTCGAGAGAGAACTTCAGATCGTTTCAAAATTCATTACTGGATCAGGGACTTCCCATTTTTGAGACGTTTTCGAAAATGCTAGGTCTCCCTTAGCGGCGTCGATTTGAGATCTTCAATCGACCATCATTGGAGCTGAAGATATTTGGTTTCCGATAACTGCGATGATCAGAACCCATCTTCGAAACACCCCACTCAGAAATACGGCCATAGTCGGGGGCTAGCCTCGAGCCCGACAGCGATCAAAGATCCAAAATTTCACAGGATTTGCGGCAGATTACGCGCACTGCAGGGCACTGGAGTGAATTTTTCATCGCTCCAAGAACTCGGGTCATCGCGATTCATTGACGAACTGGAGTCGCTGGAGTTGCGAACCCAAACTTTCAAATATGCAATTCGTTCCGACGTGCCGGAATCCTCGATGGGATCTTGGCGCTCATAATCCTGGCAGCTAATTCGATTCCTCCGCAGAGTGTCGGAGCGACTTGGCCGAGAAGGCGATGCTTTGAGTAATGAACTCGACGGAGTCCTATCGAACTTCCAGCCACACACGGCTACTCGTAGGAATTCCCGAATTTGAAAAAAGTCAATGATTCTGAATTGGAGAGTCATCCTTGAAGTCTCGCTCCGTCCCGAGCCGCCGGAGTTTCGCTTCTTGAAAGGAAACTCGGGCAGGTAACCAACCGGTCGAGTTGGGAGTCTATCGCAGGAACGATTCTGCTCGGAGATTTCTGTTTACGTTCCACTCCAAGAAAAGTGCGCGACCCCCAACGAAGGGTTTGAAAACGATTTGCGGGAATTGAATCGCAGGACGTGCTCGCATCCAATGTTCAGTGAAAGCCGCATAACGCTCCGTCTGACTTTGAGGGCGGGAGGGGGATGAATCAAATAAATAGAAGGTGAAGCCTTGCTGCGATGTTTGTTGAGTCTGATAGGGGTCAACATCGAATCGAATGAGACGCGAACGCTCTGCTTGTGTTAGGATTTAGTTCTGGGGAACGGAACACCTCATTTGGGGGATCGGCAGGAAGGGAAGGCCGGGGATGGGAAGATCAGGTTTCCAGGCGTCGCGCCGACGCAGGTTTCTAAGCTCGTCCGATCCCGTGATCTCGCCGTGATTTTTGTCGCCCGGCCACAGATTCGTTCTCATATCGGGTTTCCCAGCGACCGACGCGACTGGAAGCGTGTGGCGGATGGATGATGCAGCTCAAGCGTACACCATCGATCTTCAGTTTCTTCGCGTGTCCGTCTCATTTCGAGAATTTTTGCCCACGGTCAGTTTTCTGATCGAGGAGGAGAGACTCCGGTCGTGGGAAAACGACGCGTAAATCGCGAAGAAGACTCCGTGAGAGTGGGGTCTGTATTGCTGGAAGTCCGCAAATATTTGCTCGAAGCTAAACCCTCAGAAGGCGGAACCGCGTAGGGGGAAGGATGATCCGGGCAACATGTAGGTAGATGGACACTCATTCGATTCCCACTTGGCTAGCCCTTCATTCCATCATTCGCTCGACCCTGTACAGAGGAGAGGCTCCGAGGATCCGAAACCGACCTCAGGAATCCATCTTCTCCATTCCCTCCCTACCCTTCGATTCCGTTCTGCGGTCAGGTCCATGACCGTCAGGGAATCGAACCTGCGCTCCCACGGACACCCTCCCTTTGAATACGGGTATACCGCGAATTTTGCAAAAACCTCGCGCTCCGCCGAAACTTCACAGACCCGCTCACAGTTCATTGAAAATGATCATCTCTCCGCGGTAGTACTGCTCAGAGCGCCGCGTATGTATTTTCTGGAGCTTCCACTACGTGATGTTCCCTCGTGATTTCATCTCGAACGAGGTCCTCTTTCCAGGATTTGCAGCGTTCGGCGAGCGTCCTGTTTCGCAGGAGGATTCCGAGGAATGGTCGGAGCATTCCTCGTCTCTATGAGAACATCTTCGAAATTCTTCCCGCACTTCCCAGATAGGTATCAATACATTGAATTCAATTCGACGGAATGGGCGCAAATTTAGACTCTGATGTGGAAAATATGTGATCTGACTTCGAAATGTTCCGCATTACCTGCACCTGAATCAGCTCTGAATACATCTTCCTCCCATCTCATTCCCCTCACCTGCTTCCACTTGTTTTTGTTCGATGTTGCCTAGGAGAGCGAATTCTCTTGTTAGCCGCTCAAAGCATGGAAACGAGTTGGGCAATCAGCCGGCGGCGACGTTAACCTGACCCTCGACATCAAAAACTTTGAGTCTGCTCCTGAAACATCCAACAAATGCTTCCTATGGGGAAAGAATGCTTCCTAGTGTATCCACTAATGGAGTCCATTTTTCCGATCGTTGTGAAACGAGTTTCAGGACTATTTCTGGAAGTCAAATGAAACGGAGCTGCTGCGACTTGAACGTTACTCGGCCGATCTCGACTTCCATGAGGTTTTGGAACAGCAACTCTCACCCTAAACCCCCATAACAACCATGAGCTGATGGAGCTTGTCGTAAAGCGCTCCTCTGCTCCCGTCCTTTCTTTTTCGGCTCATCGGACTCGCGTCAGTGGCTCAATCAATGACAGCGTGTGTCCACATCAAATAAAAAGAGCGGAAGCAAGCGAGGAGAAGGAAGCGAGCGGCAGAGAGAGTGAGTGAGCACGAATGAATGGAAAAACAAACTTGGCCGCTAACGCTTTCAATGTAATTCTTTTCAAATGATTGGATTTTGGGACGTTGAAAGACGCAGTGGCCACCAGAATAAACACTGCTGTGGTCGGAAAACGCGACCGTTCAGTGGTTGACTGTGTCAACTTGGCAAGCATTTCGATTGGCGGAATTGTAGACAGAAACGTTTGCGGCAGAAGCTGCTCCCAAGATAACAAACAGGGATAGCGAATCCATGCCGCCGAGAAACAAAAACGATACCGACACCGAAGCCAGTGAGTGCCGTCAGCGACATGAAGTTGTTTAAAGTTAGCCATTGCGAAGCCATACGATAAAATCTAATAACGGACCTAAAGCAAGTCGGCGACGAGCGTTGATTAAATTTTTTGCCAAATTGAATCCGCGAAAGAAGATGAAGAGGGAGAGAGTGAGCCAGTCGAAAAGAACGTCGTCGACAACGACGACGACGACTACGTCGGAAGCTACGAGAAGACGTCGCGTGGTCGTTGAGAAAAATCTCGCGGAGAACGATGAGAAAACCGGGAAGAGATGGGCGGACGGACGGAGGGAACTCGAGTTCGCTGCGTCTGGGTCCGAGTGCAAAACGGGTCCACATTTTGCGAGCCTTAATTCAAACTTGCAAATTTCAAATCTTTCTCAACTGCGAGAGAGCTCCCTCTCATTAGACTTTATTAAAGAAACCTGTTCTCTCCAATGGTCCGTTTCGTTTGTCTGGCGCGGCGATCAGTTACGAGTTCCTCTTCGAATTTCGAGCCGCTCCTAGACTCTGAATGTTTTCTCCTATTAATTTTCTCAAGTGATTAAGGGATTCTCATAACTCCTAGAAGCAAAGAATCCTGAGAGGTCCAGCTGTGTGAGACTCGAGAACTACGCCCGCCAACCGCGGCCAGCCGGGCGGTTGGTGTCGGCTCGTTTCAGGAGAACATACCCCCGGATTCTGCGGAAGTTGTCAAGCATATCGAGGCTGTTATGCACGGCCACCGATGCACCTAGAATACGTCACACCAGCCTGTCAGACCGAACCGCCTGACAAATAGCAATATTTGTTCATTCCCTGAATGTGAAAGGGCTCAATGTGTGGCCAACGGTGAATTTTTGAAGGCTTGACATCTGTGAATATGTATGCGGATGTTACACTAAACCTTTCTGTGTCGACTGTTACCGGAGAAAGTTTGCCTTTCCACCAACTCTGAACGTCAAGCTGGCGGATGGGGAGGCATGGAGGGATCAGTTCGAGATGAACGAGATATACAAATGGACTCCCTTCTATTTCGGTGGTATTCAGAGGTTTCAAAGTGTTGAGACCTGAAAGTTCGTCGTACCAGCTCTGAACTCGGAATATTTTTCATATGAACCTCCAGAATCAGATCCGGGGATTTTGGTACGTGCTGAGGCACATCACTGCAAGCGCGTTCGATAGCATTCATTGTTTCACGACTGTATTCACAAGCCCGCGTTTTTGTCCGTGTTGGCACTTTGCTTCCTGTTTTCTTATTTTGATATTACTCTCAAATATTTTGAGACCCAACCTCAATGGAGACTTTCCGAAGGTGCAGAGAAGAGTCGGTGACCACTGCCAACCATAGAGACAGATCAGAACGGTGGATCTCAGAACGGAGGCAGAGGAAACGTTTGCCATGAAGTTCCAGATGGAAGAGGGAAAGGCACTCTTCCACCAGATCGTTTCGGATGCCACCGAGATGAAAGATGTGAACCGCTCCAACTATCCTCGCATCGAGCTTCCGACCAACGGACGAGCCTCTGGCCGCCATCCGGATTGAAGAATTCGGAGAGCCATCCTCAGCGTGAGAACAATCAACTCAACGCGCCTCCAGGCCCTGCACGCCGTCCTCGAGCTTCCCGATCTGAAAGTCGCCCCGATCGCCGCGTATGAAATCCCGCTCATCTGGAGTTAACTATGGGCAGCCGACTTCGAAACGCTTGATGGAGTAGAATCCGCCTTCCTGAAGAGAACTCTTTGCCTCCTTATGAACGCAGCACGATATTTTCCTGATGGCCCGAGCTCCAAGACTCGCGGGAGACTTTTGGGATTGTCACCGCCTCTGCCCCCTCCGGGTCCAAACTTTGCACCGCCAAATTCCGTCAAAACACGACGAAAGTCCAGCCGGACGTCTCTAATATCACAGCTATGGCCTGCAATGAATGATTGACGATGGAATGAAAGTCGTTGTGAGATCAGACACCTGACGCGGTCCGACGAGCGGGTGTATAGGTGCGTATACGTCTCCAGTGGTGCTGGTTTGCGTTAACACGTGCTTCGCGGTAGTCACAGCGCTCCGTTGATCCCAAGCGTGAATTATACAGCCCGAATGCAAGATCACTATTCAGACATCTTTCCCCCCTTATCTCAGAACGGTTTCTGCATACAGAAACTTCCGTTGGGGAAAACTGTCCATTGGAATGAATGAAATTTTTATAGAGCGCCCGCAGCTCCGTCGCAAACATGCGGAAGTGCCAAGCGTGTTCATTTGGTCTGCACGATGAGACGAGGTGGCTCTTTCACCCTCTGATTGGGCCCCGTGTCGAAGGATTGATCGAAACTGTTATGGGCTCTTCTTGACTCCACAGAATACAAGCGGCAGAAATTAGAGTCTTGAAACTAGAAACATTCTGAATATAATTTGAAGGTGGTTTCCCCACAAAAGCTATCAATTTTCCGTCACACGCTACGAACGATCTCATTGCATCTTCCGACTCAGAATGATCCGTCCTTCCTCAGGTCCGCGACGAAGTTCGATGCCACCGAGTACTTTAGTGATTGATAAAACACGATTCACAGCATACTTCAGTCCGCATTTCTGAGGAACTCACGAACGAGATTCACGCGGACCTCGGTTGGTTCGCGTGAAGGGATACGGCTCGGATTCTCTCGTACACTCGATTCGCACATTGTTGTGCACTGCTACTCTGGCTGCAGTGGACGACTCGCAACAAAAGCAGGAAGCCGCAAAACAGCACACACAAAGCTGGAGGAGTTTAACGACGGCTTTGTCTGGTCGCCGACGCCGACGAACGACATGGAAGCTACGAGCGACGGTTCTGTTGTTTCTCTTCCTCCGAAAGAAAATAGGCAGTTTCGAATGGATGGAAGAAAGCCTAGAAGAGACCGAATTCGATGGAAGCTGGCGCTCTGTCATAAAGGTGATGGGCTGTGTCATCCTTTGGGATTACATTTAGCGTTCCCGCTGCGTTTTCTTCGGCAGTGGAGTAGACTTGTCATTGACTTTCGTTCTCTGCTGCCGCCCCGCTCGATATCAAGCGACGGGATGGAACGAGGAGAGAAACGAATATTCGTCCGTGGGTGTGGATGTACAATTTCGCCGGAACGAGGCCAGTCTTCTGCTGTTACTTCTCCTATTTCGTTCAATCTTGGATGGCTTTCATATTGGTATCTAGCAGCGCTGTTTTCCTCCTGTCATACGGAATGCTATTGATGTAGAGCAGAGCGATGCATGAATTGCTCGTTTCGTCGGGAAGCATGAAATTCCTTCCCGCTGCGTAGCAATCGCGAGCTTGAGGATACCCAAGGGATTCGATGAGAAACTCGCGAATATTTCGACTTTTTTGCGGTAGATGTTGATTTCTCCGCCGAAGGAAACAGTTCAGAAAGTCTCAAGGACACCGTAAGGGTTCCTGGCAAGGAACACCGGCGATGATCGATGGTGACGCCGGCGAGAATCAGCGGGGGCTTCGGTCCTGGCGGATCGTATCAGGTAGAAAAGTGCAGCCAAATCCTTTATCGGATTTCGGAAAGCACCCAAGCCTCATACCTTAGGAGCTCCAAACTTGGCGCGCTCGGACCGAACTAGTAAAAGTCTACCCCACAGTCTACAGGATCCCCAAGTTTGACGATTCGAGAAAGGACGTAAGAATGCGAATAAGACGAGTTTTTGCAAATTCGACTGATTTGAATGCAGGTGCCAACTCCTGGTGGATGTCGCTTGAATTCCTGGAGCATGCCGAGTATCCAACTCGGAACAATTTACCGATTGGTCACGAGTTTTCCCTCTTTTCCGTTCGATTGGGCTTTTTGTCTTTTCTTGCAGACCTCGAAGCGCACAGCTCAAATGTTAGCCACGGTTATATGCCGCCTCGAAAAACGCCGCAGAACACACAATGCGCGTTGACAGGGGAACACGTCGCCAACGAAGGGTAACGAATGCGTCTGTTTAAATCTCGCAGCGAATTTATCGGGTTTGCGGAACGTGGCTGCTCCAGCTTGCTCGGGCGGCAAAAGCAAATCCATCGTTGGAATAATACGTGTCGACGCACGGAGGAAGCCGAAGCGTTGTTTCGACAACAACAGGCTCCCGCTGCAGTTCGCCTCGATCTCAAGGGAGCTCGCGAGGACTCTCCACGTGTGATGTGGGCGAGGTTCGGGGTGATTTTGTGCAGGCACGGTGGTCGGTTGCCTGGCTTCTGTCTCTCGCTACTAAAGCTCTTCCGTCAGTCTTCGACGCCACCGACGACGTCGTGCGGAACGAATTGCGAAATGAAACTCCCTCGAACGGCTCCGGAATCGCGATTCACAATTTGACCAATATTTCCCTAGAAACAAGCTTCCCGATTCAACACTTTTCAGTCCAAGCTGCACTGACAATGAGACGCGTTCGCGTGATCTGAAGAGAGAATCTCCGCGAGAGTTCGAGACGTTCAGAAATCTTTGGAACGGCACGGCAAGAAAGCGACAACCATCTTGATTCCGCGTCTCGATTTTCTCTCCTGCAAGAAGAACAGCGGTTGGATAATGAAAGGAGAGGAATGGCGATTATCGGACAGAGCATGTTGAGACAACCAATGAATCGGAAGCAAGTTCCGTGTCGTCACGACGAGGAAAAAGCTTTTTATCTGTCAGCAGACTCGCTTTTACATCATTGGGTTCTCCGTCGGAAGGAGTGGCGCACAAGTTTTTCTCTCTCATGCGTGCTTATTAAGTGGTAATAAAGGGGTATCGACGAAGATGACAGCATTTCGAAAGTCTCTCGGGATATTACGACAGCAATTCGAGTCGATTCCCATCAAGATCTCGTTCCTGCAGCGCTGGAGCTGCGCGACAGATCTCGTCCTTTCTCCAAGTCGGCATCATAGAGAGCCGTATCGTCAAATTCAAAACTCACTGCCAATACATGAAGATGAAAAACGAATATTCTGCCATTTTCTGGAGCGTCCAGTTGTATTCCAGAGATTAGCCGCAGCGAATCCAAAGAAGGGGATGAGCAAAACTCGAGAGAACCCCGAGGCGTAAATTTCCAGCTAAATGCTTGACGCCTAATACGTACTCATGAGTTTTTTTTTCTCAGAGTGTCGTTTTCTTCAGCTGATGGCGTTGCCTCACGGTACTCGCATCGTTCCCGCCATCTGTCGCAGCTCGAGCCTCTCAAAAACAGGTTATGTAAATGTAAATCCGCTTCTTTGAGAATTCTCCCAGGCCGCGTTTTGATGCCTTTGCTCCTACCTCGAGGTCAATCTGCCCGGTTGATATTTGCCATCGGAAGTGCGCGATGCCTTCGCACACTTCCTCCAGAAACTCGTTCACTTCTCCGACAAATTCCTCGGCCTTTCCAGCGTGGTTCTGCATCATCTGTCAAACGAATCGTTGGCTACTTCAGACATCTCGACCAATTCAAATCCTCTGCGATCCTGAGATCAAACAACGATTGCCATCTGATTTCAACAGTCGAACTCCATCGAATCTTATCGGGCGCGCAGGCCCTTGCAAGTGCTCCTGCGTTTTCGCTTCAGAATCACGTTGTTGCTCCGCATGGAATGATTTCTCTAAAGGCTGATTTGTCCTGAATCTCGAGGGGACTCCAACGTTCGAGCCACTGTTCCTCGATTTCTCATCATTGATCAAACAAGCAAGCACGACATTGGTTCTGAGTCCCGTTTTGCTCTTCGAACCGTGTTTCTATTTTTAACCTCCGACGATCGCCGCCGAATCCGCCTGTTTCGTCTGCAGATGCCTACCTTCCGGACAGCTCGCTTGTCCCAGCACAACAGTGAAGCATTCCCGCCGATATTTCACCATTCGGCGGGCCAGATGTTGAGATCGATGTGGGCTCACATGTTCTCCTTCGCAGGACAAGACAGAAAGACATCGGACGATGCATGTTCCGAGTGCAATACAGCACAAAACGGCCAGCAGGAAGCTAGGACTCACAGAGTGTTCGATCCGATATCCGAAGGATCGGAAGCGTTGGCGAAATTGAACCAAATCGCAACCGATGCTTGAACGGTGCTCGGATGTCGCAGCGAGAACGCGCCGCGAGAAGCACTTTCTCACTGCCCCTCAGGAAATACGGGAACGGCAGGTCTTCGTGAGACGTCTGAGAGGAACACCGAGACAGATTTGCTGCGATCGGAACCACCTTCGAAACAACTACGATTCGATTGTGGAAGACGGACTCGAAAAATTTGCTGATCCGGCGGCATTCCAGCTGTACAACCGGGCGGTGTCACTGTTTACGTTCTGATGTATGAAGGTGGAGAAACTGCGCGGTCTCGGTGCCCACGCGACATGCGGATCTGATCCATGTGTCTATTTTGTCTTTCCGTCACACGTCGTCGAAGCCCGGCTTGCTCTGTTATGGATGGAGTCGGGTTGATGTCTGTCAAGTTCCTCTCATGCCTCCTCAGAGATGAACGACAGCAAGGTCCCGGTCTGCGGGAACTCTGTTCTTTCGGCGGGATGAAGAGCAATCTTATTTAGGGCGATGCGGGAATCTCTTTTCCGGCAAGGGTGTCTCGGCAGCGGGAGAGGAAGACCGTCGGTCGCGCGGAGATGCCTTCCGGAAATAGAATTTAGGGTTCGCCAAAGTACCCCAGACGTAGGAGACCTTTCTTGTGCCCATTTCGGAACGAAACTCATCCTGTGGCTTCCTGTATACAAAATAGTCTTTGTTTGGTCTGCTAGCTCCTCGGGCAGAACTGACTTTCTCTCGTTTTCTTTTCTTCCTTCACTTCGCATTGTTTTGCTTTACTATCCTTCCTGCTAGCCCGTTGTTCTTCGGGGCCCGAGGCAATTGTGTTTAGTGGCAGTTAGTTCCAAGAGACGACACAACGTCGACTGTCCGGAGTGTTCTACGTTGGCTCCCACGTTACTCAACCCTTGGAGCAGCCACAGTTTCTGCTAGTGCTCCTGATGCTGCTGCTGCTGCTTTGAGACCAATCGATTTTCGAATGGAAAACCAAGGAAACGAACAAGGCAGTCGCTGAAGATTTATTTGTGAGCCCCTTGCGCATCAAGCTCCCGTAACGGGAGTTTTAATAGTTCCTGGGAACGCCTCTGCCACCGTTTGCCATGACTCTATGAAGCAAACGATTCCTGAGAATCGCGTCCAGGATGACGGACGGATGCGAATGACTGGGATTGTTCGAGTTCCCGATCGAAGATGTAGGATTTACCACGCCGAGCAAGGGTCCCAGCCATGATCAAATTGAGAGAGGTCGCGAAGAATGTTCCCGGGAACAATCAAGCGATGAGACGAGACCACGGCGGCGGTCGAGAGAGGCTCGTTTCGTTGCCAGGGGACCACTGATTCACTCAAGGACGTGGAAGTCGTCATACGTGTTCAACTTATTCGACGTCGTCTGTGCCAGCGAGTCAGGTAGCTAGATAAAGCTTGGCAATGATCTCACGATCTTCCAACCAAGAGCTGTTTTTCCTTGGCTCCGGCGGGTTTCCGACGAAGCTCGTCAGTCATCCATCCCGTGGTCCTGTGTCTATGAATAGATTTTATCGATATATGAACATATACTGATCCCGTTTACCAGTGGAAGTATGTCATGGCTCGAAAAGCGGTTCGATCAGCGGAGAATTCTCAGGTCATGGTAAAACTCCGAAAATGAGACGCGACGGAGTGAGGGAACGGACGAGGTGAAAACTCCGGAAGAGGGGAGAAACAAATAATACAGTTGGGCGACGGACCCGTTCCCTCACTCTTCCCCGTTAGTTGCCCTCTCCGTCAGGGAAAACTCGGACTCATCCCCTGGCTAGGAAATTCCTGAGAAATTCCGCAGGAATCACCTTCCGCCGCTGCAGTGCCAACGTCCGACGATATCTTCGGAACAGTTCCCTGTGTCTCGGGACGCATGGTCCCCTTGCTTGTATTTTGAAGCAAGGGGACCACTGTCCTCGTTTAGCAGCGGAACTGCTGAAAGATAAGCTGCCACCTGAAAGCCAGCTGAGGAAAGCAGCCGCTGTCTGGGAATTCTTGTCCGCAGTTTGTTCGTTGCGGTCAAGCTGAACAGGAGCGTGCTTCTCTCCGCTGCCTCGGTCTGACGATCGATGAGGACGTTTCACTGGTGAATGGCACTTTCCGATGAGTCCATGGGATATATTGGAGGACGTCAGTTATAACGGTCTGGGCGAAATTACATTCATCCAGTTTCTAAACTTTCTGCGAAGAGAGGCGGGGGGCAATCGGCCGAAAACTCCATTTCAGCCCCGATCTCTTTTCCAGGTGATCGTTTGCTTTCTTCGGAGCAATTAGCGGCAGCCGCAGAACTCAGGAGTTGTAAAGTCCCACTTCCCTTAATGAATCTTGCTTCCAGTGGAAACGGAGCTCTGAATTCGCAAAGCTGCCCTGCGTTCAAGAGCCAACAGCGTGGTCCATCGACTCATCCGATCCAGGGATTGACTGCGACGACTCCCTGAAAGGGTTCGTAATTCGACTCTCTAGAGATCCGACTCAACTATCCGATCCGAGAAATTGCTTATATCAAGCGTGGCGATTTAACCCAAGTGCTTCACTTGCGTGGAAATATCGTGACTCGTGACCTGCTCGGGACGTACCATTGTCAATCTCATCTGGGGTGTACCAGACGAAGTCGTGTGAGCTTGATCACCTCACGATGACTTCAATCGAGTCCTCTACCTAGTTTCATGAACCCCTACAAGTTTTGAGTTTCCAAGTTTCAAGTGTTTTCAACCCCTATTCTGTTTTAGTCTCTCCGTTATAACAGCGGTTACTTGGCCTTGCGTTTGGGTACACTGACCCTTCGCTCAGGACCTTAAAAGTTCCAGAGACCATACGCAGGGTGCTATTAGGGGAACAAGCATTCGCCATTGTATCATAATCGTGAGAGGAAGTCTGGAACAGCCCGCAATCTGGGGCGAAAACAGCTTAACGGGAAGAAAGCGAAACCTATGATGTACCTCTGTTCACTTGCCTCTGGAAGAAATAAACTCGGCGGGCTCCAAAGTTCAGCCCAGGAACTGTGACCCCTCGAGACTCGAAACGTCAAACATAGTTTCCAGAACCGTAAATCAACCGCTGTCCGATAGCCGACATGCTTCTCAGAGAGAAAGCAGCAATGACGATCTCATAAATTGCTGGTCTTTTCTTGCTTCGCAGAAGAGTCGCTCTGAGATTTCTTTTCTCTGTGCCACGGTGATTATATTGAGCTTTCTGATTATTTTGAGAGCTTCCAGCGGAGCGCTCCTGCAAAATCCATTCCGAAGAATTGGAGAGCACTTTAAAGAACAAAACCTCTCCAAGGGAGTTCGCTCGAACCAAAGCGATGATCCGGTTCGATCCTGGGTCCGAGCATAGGTATCTCAGGAACGGATAGTGACTCTGACAAGGGGAGTGCCGAACATGGTAGAAACCGATTGAGCTGAAACTTGGCCCAGAAGATACCCTACCCAAGCCTAGAATAACCCTGGAATATTAGCTGAGTATGGCCACTTTTGCGGTCGCAGCGCAACATCGAAATATCAAGCATTGGGCCCACGGGGCAATTGGAATAATTGGACAATTGGGCCTATGGGAAAAGCGCTATGTTGTTCGTTCCCGTTAGAGGCTTCCCGATTTGAACTTGGCGCGCAGACTCCATCTTGTTGAGCAGTTCCGGCTCCTACTGCCCACCCGGCGACTCAATTGGTCTCATTGTTTCGCTGGGCACCCTTGCACAAGCACGAGTCTATCTCGCGCAGCTTCAGCGTGTTCTATTTTCGCGTGAAACTGATTCCTACAGAATTCGCGGATGTCAGCCGGATCAGAATCGATCATGGCTCTACTGAAAATCAAGCTCACTACACTACGAGTGAGCGACCGTGCACCGACGGATACAGGAGCCATAGAGGAAAATATCGCCCACGCGGGTTTGAACAGCCTCCACAATTACGACGGAGCTGACGTCTCTGAACCGGAAGAAACCGACGAGATCCGCGAGTCGGCGATCTTCTCCTCTATGGCTCCTGTATTCGTCGGTGCACGGTCGCTCACTCGTAGTGCAGTGAGCTTGATTTTCAGGAGAGCCATGGTTGATTCTGACCTGGCTGACATCCTCGAATTCGGTAGGAATCAGTTTCACACGAGATAGACTCGTGCTTGTTCTAGGGCGCCCAGCGAAACGATGAGACCACTTGAGTCAGCAGGTGGGCAGTAGAAGCCGGAAATGCTCAACAAGATTGAGTCTGCGCGCCAAGTTCAAATCGGGAAGCCTCCAACAGGAACGATCAGTATGGCGCTTTTCCCATAGGCCCAATTGTCCGAATGTTCCAATTGCCCCATAGGCCCAATGCTTGATATTTCGATGTCGCGCTGCGATCGCAAAAGTGGTCATACGCAGCTAATATTCTAGGGTCATTCTAGGCTCGGGTAGGGTATCTTCTGGGCCGGGTTTTCGGGATAGCATACTGTAACCGTTTCTACCATGTTCGGCACTCCCCTTGTGAGAGGAACCACCCAGCGACGTTCTGGAGACTTCATAATAGAGGAGATGAACTCTGGATGTCTCAAGTTTCTCATTCCGATCCAGTCTGAGGGAGTTTTGTGGGGATTTCGATTGTCCCGCCCCAACCGCTTTGCAACCTGAAATTCAATCGAATTGAAGAACACTCCACCGGGCGGCAGATGCAGAACTGTGAGCTACAGAACGTCGTTCATTCAATCGACTCGGAGCGGTCCGAAACACCCATGAAGACGTTTGAAAAAACCCAATACCGCTCCGTGGTCGATACCTTTGAAACACAACTCTGAAGCTCACTGAAGGTGTGCAGCTCGGGAAGAACACCGGCAACTTTGGGAAAGATGCCATTCTCTCGATTCGACACATCTGAAGTTTCTGTTCACCGGGTCAACTCCTGAAGTCCTCTGCGAGAATCTCGGCAGCAGGCACATTTTTTTTGTCTTTTCTTTCAATTAACCTTCGTGACTGATCGAAAACGTTCCTCAGTGGTCGTACTCTGCCCTCTATTGATGAGCGTTGAGGGTTCCTGGTATGCGTTCAGTATGACGAACCGAACTGAAACCAAACTTATGGAGCTCGTATTGAATTTAGGCAAAAAGAGCCCGGAACAACAGTCGCTCTGGGAGGCAACGGTCGTCTCGTTCCCCGATGATCCGGAGGAAAATTTCAGAAGGGCTCGTTGCACATGTTTTGATAAAGGAACTTTGACAAAATCCTTCAAGTTTGATGGTGAGCAATGTTTACCGAGCAGGCCAGCCTCAAAAGAAACGGGTAAATACTGATGGAGATAAGGTGGACAGGTTTCGCATAAAAAGGCTATTCAACCTGCGGCGGCGGCGGCTCGGGGAAAATTCGTCCGCTGCAGAGTCACCAAGTTCGACCGAATGTGCAGAAAAGACCGCGAGCCATCCCCTGACACTGTTTGCTCAGTATCGATGAAGATTTGCGGATCATGCGCGGTGGAGACTCTGCGAGTCTTGGGCTCAGAAAGAGCAGAGACTGTTCCCGGGGTTGGCTCGTGACCTCCTTCGATCCATTCCCACCATGAGGTTTTTATGCGGCGAATCTCCCCAGAATGACTCGGCGAGATAGATAGGAGACACGTCGAATGACCGTGGACAATGATCATGACGTTTTAACCCAACGAGGTCTTCGGGTGGAAAGAGAGAATCACATTGCGAATCGCTTCATGGATATAAATAGCCGGGGCTAAATGTCACCCGAGAGAATTCAAGTCGCTTTGCTTCCAACAGTGGAAGCGGTCGTGTGAAACTTGCCACAATCTTCCAACTGGTGCCAGTGGACGCCTGCTTTCGATCACGCTGTTTGGCTCCTGTGAGCCGAATGGGACTGAAAAGCACGCGGGATGCGCCATTTGAGTAACGCACACGTTTCGCATACCAGGCCAACGGACTCCGGCTATGAGCCCTACATAGATGCTGTAATATGACCGAGAACACTGCATTTCATATCCAGGCAATAAAACCTCTTGGCATTGATTCTGAGTAGATAACAGTGGTAAACGGAGAGAGGTGGCGCTCCGAAGGCGCTCAAGCCGTTACGACTTTCGGCCGCCCTGAGGAAGGGGGTCGAGAAAGCAAAGTTGTCATACATACATATATTGTCGAACCGGATATCAAGAGTGCCTTCATGGTCAGTCGCCCATCCTCCCTCACCAGCAAACCGCCAGCAATCTCTCCACAGAGGAGAACAGTTGACATCAACTGAGCTCCCTGGTCAACTGAGAGCTCCTTGGGGCTGCGGTACACGATAGCGGCTACGGTTCAAGCTGCAACAGCTTGGTCTCTAGGGGTGCGGAGCTGACGTGTCACCCGGAGCCGAAAGGTGTGGTACCGGATTCGGTTCAGCCACACCACCGGCAACCGGTACTCCTCGAGATCCGAGTAGCGTCTCTATCTGGAATGAGTAGTGTGCACAGAAGGCTTGGATCTAGCTAACCCCGATGATGCAAGACAGGCGTACTCTCTCATTCCGTCGACTCCCAAACTTATGCAATCTATCGATGGATTCGGAGAGCTTTCAGGAAGGGGCAAGCCGGTTATGCCACTCGAGACACGCGACCGAAACTAAAGTTGAAAAACTTTCTCTCGACGATGTAGCCGAGGTACTCGTTGATCACTTGTTTACTCATTCTCGCACTTTCAATGGAAGGCACGAGCTCAACAATGCGCGAAGTGCGCTCAGCCGCGCTCCAATCATGACTGCCGTGCGTTTCGGCAGCGAAACTCGACCCACGCCTGGAGGTTGAAAGCCCACCATGCTCGATCTCAGCTTTGTTGAACGCGTACGACTCAGTGCGTTAACCGCACACTCAATCACTGCCGAAACAAAGATGGAGAGCTTCCCGCTCCCGCGAAAGCTGCATGGTACCTGAAAAGAAATTATGTTCCCGGGTCGATTAGTCAAATCAGTGTGGATGGGTTTTCTTAGCGAATGCCGCGAACACTTCGATTACCTTATTGTTGGATCGGCCGTTACGCTCCGAATGGAAATCCAAGCAGAAGAGGAAAACAAACTGCAGTCCCAGTCTGTCAGACGACGGTCGGGGACGGTGGACGAGTATGGGGACCGGAAGATTAATGAAACACCGCGGACATTTATGGAACGATATTTATTGAGCCCGAGATTATATCTGTCTGTCGAATGTACATATGAGATATATATCTCGTCACGTCATGGGACCCATGATGAGTTCCAGCCGGGCGACAAAGTTGCCGGGCCACCCTTCGCATAAGGCTTAGAAGTGGCCGAGCAGTCCCCGACGAGTGAGCCGCGAGTATGGGTACTGACGATCTCAACGAATTGGAGCGGATCGCTCAATGTATCCTCTCGCACACAAAGCGACTGGCGAGAATGGCTGGTTCTAATCTGTCGTATGCACAGAGCAATTGTTGGCTGGAAACGGTTCTCTTTCATATGGGATGATAATGCGATAGTCGGCCTCTTGGGATGTTCGGCGTCCATGCGGCGCCGGCGTCAACCTTGGAGACCAAGATGAGGACTCTGGAAGATGAGGGCATATGGGAATCTATCATGTGCGAGTCTACGCCAACATCTCGGCGTTCAACATGGGTTCGGGAAAGACTCAGTACTCACACGAAAGTGAGTTCGCCAATCGAAGCTTCCTTGTCAGCCGGCAGTAATCCCTCAGAAAGGTTATCCGATATTTCGTCCGATTGTGTCGTTCAGATAACAAAGCCTCGGCGAGCTCTGTCCCGAATCGTGTCGCGCTCGTTCGACATCGCTACCACACCTGCGACCCGTACCAGCCTCGGTCTTCATTCTGCTCGTTCGCTCGATTGTCTTTCTGGGGGAAGAGAGACAGTCCCCCTATCCAAGCGGCAGACATCGCAAAGCTCTCATCCTGTGTATGCTTCCGAGAGTCCATTCCCCGTAGATCGTTTGATAAATCCCCTGAAACGATTCGAATGTTCGTGATTCCGGTTCGAACGACCATGGGCTTCCGAATATGAGCTATCAACCTCTTGCCCCGTTTCAATCATCGACGAAGGCAAATGACCATCGGTTCGATCAACTCGAATCCTTGACACTTTGTCTCTGACGACCCAACTCTAGTGTTGATTCTAGATCGTTGAGAGGGCATTCAGATGCTCTTTGGTGCCAGACGGTCGCCTCCCAGAGTCGACGGTCGTCGTGTTTGGTGATTCAATGATTTTCTGGTGGGTTTGGTCGTCGTTATGATTTCAAAATCTCGTGAGTCTTGAAGTTGCTTACGGTCGAGAAATGCTGATGGAATTTCTATACTTGTTTAAACTTGAGCTGTTTTCGAACGGTCGTGGAAAGGAGGAAACCTATTGCACATCGAAACAATGAAGTTTAGAGAATGACTCAAGGTGGATCACGCCCGATGAAATTGTCCCTCGGGGCTGCCACAAACTTAGATGTCACGATGTCAGAATTTTTCTGCCTAACGTCCGGGTAGCGTCTTCTTGATGGGAGCAGATGGGAAAAAGAGATATGGACCAGTGTGTCTAAGAGAGTCCTGCAACAAATGCACGCCAAATTACTTCGGAGCTCAGACAAATATGAGCTGTCGAAGACATTCTGGAAAGCAGTGGCCGTTTCGAAACTGACCTACGCTAACTCCGTCACCGTGATGACGAGAAAAACATGTGAGCAACTGGAGAAGACCCAACGTCGCGCTGCTCGATGGGCAATCGGCATCACAGGGTGGAATGTTGCCAATGAATTTCTCGATTCTGAGCTCAACTGGTCTTCCTTTGAGGCACGGGAAGCAAAGAGTAAGCTCAACTACTTCGCCGAATCAGCTGCATGGACATCACTCGCTGGCCGAGAATGATATTGGATATGTTAAGAGCTGAGAATATCGGGACGAAAGCCTGTGCAAGTATGGAAGAGCTCAAGTTCAAATTCGGATGCGACACACTGCAAATCGGACATGACGAGAACGGAAGAGCACTCCTCGGTATTTATTTTTGTCAGCTGAACGAGAATATAAAAGCCACACAGGACCACGTCTGGGTGAATGGGATGGCCGATAAGTCCTCACTCGAATTGTATCGTTCATACAAGGAGTCAAGAACCGCTGCCGTTCACGTATACGACAACAGTAGGGGATCCGCTCTGCTGGCGCTTGCAAGAGCTGGAGCTCTGCCTACGAGAGTGTCTAAGTCTCATTTCTCCACCAACCCAGAACCAATTTGCAATAGATGAGGAGTCTACATGGATACACAAGAACATGTGATATTCCATTGCCATGACGCCCACCACACGATAGATGACCTCCTGATCAGACTGGGACTGAATGAAGAGATGAATCGATCTGCCGTGGACGCAACAAAACGACATCTAGAAAAATGGGAGCGTGAAAACATAGGATCCGCGGAGCTTGCTCGCGCCTGAAGCGAAAGGCTGATTCGTATGTGTAATATGCAATCAGATCCGAATAAAACATTAAACCATTAAAGAAATGAGAGTGACGGTGAGTCTCAAAGTTCCGGGAATCACGTTTTCCTAGTCTGTGGGACACAAATCATGGGGTTCTAAAGGCCAAATCTGTCGTACACTCATGACGTCAATAACACCTCCCGGGTAGGTCGTTGTTGTTCGTGTTCAATGTGGCCCAGCTCCAAGGGCTCTCGGGGACCGCAAAGAAAGATATGGCGTGAATCTATTCGTCGTGGATTGGTGCACCCATGTTTGACCGGAGCTTTCACGTTCTAGGAGTTGCAACATTTCCAAGACCTGCCTCGTTCGGGTGTGAAGGTCGGTCAAGATCGATCGCTCGTTTCCACTCGGCCACCCGAGACCATGAAGTTTTGACTAAATACAGCGGAAAGTCGAGGCTCACGTCTGCTCATCTCATAATGGCCGACATGGAGCTCTCGAATCACATAATATGAACTGGAGTTTGGGTCACGATGCGTGGGAACGCCAGACGGTCATATATGTCCCCGCATGATGCGCTCTTTCTCCCTGAAGAGGTTTTTAATGTGCAATTATTTAGCACGCCATGATCCATAAGGGCGGAACCCTGTTCGCGATGGAAACATTGTTTTACGCTATGGAAAAGAATGACACATTAGTTGACCCGCCTTGAGCGCGCTTATGTTGAAGTTTAGGGCCGCGGTTCCTCTAAGCCCTCATTTTCGAGAAAGTAACACTTCCTAGTCGACGGCAGCACCAGCTTCAGGAACAATTCATTATTTACGACGAGTTCATCGAGGAAGACGGATGATTAGTCTTAGGAGGTTTTGAACAACAGGAGGAGTAGGAGGAGGCGAGTACGATATTTCGGGACGAAACTAGATACTCCGCACGACGAGCGAGCGATTAACGCTCCTGAAAAATTGCTTCGTTCGTTTGGGTCTATCGCAGAATTGGCGAGCGAGACTCTTCCGCCGTCCTCGGTCTTCTCATATTTGCGAGCGGCCGGATTATTTCCCGACATTCCGTTCGAGCAACCCTGTTTTTGGCGCACGTTTTTCTCGGTCTCCCTCCCTCCTCGCCGGTGCCGCTGTCAACGGCGCCACTTGCCTGACATGAAAAATGGCTGCCATAGCTAGACCCGCTGTCTCTGTCAGTGTGCATTCTTCTCCCCTGTTGTTATCCGGCCGTGTTGTCGTCTCCACGTCGCTGAACAAATAGACAGGAATGAGCAGAACTGCGGAAATCAAATATTCCCTCAAATCTTCGCACAATAACAAGAGAACCGCCTGCCCTCGAAGAGTTCAACGAGCTTTGCAAGCGGCGACCAAATCAAACAGATAGCACACGGAACAACAGATAAACAGCCACAACACCTTCAATCTTTCGCCCCGCGATTGACTGGAGTTGGACGTTCCACGTGCGTTCGTCGCTTCGACGAGCGGAACAACGAGCGCTGCGCAACACTTCATCTAGTTCCGCTAGTCATCGAGTTTTGAGGAGGTTCTTCGGCTGACAACTTCCAAGATGGGTGCTCCGATGACAGCATACATGCTAGGGGTGTGAGAGGCGTTATCGGGATACAGTGCGTGAGATCGGTTTTGTTCACAGTCTCCAAGATAACCACCGCGGCTCTCCGTGATATCAGGATTTTGTACTACTGCAATGTAAAATTGTCTCTCTCGAAGTCAAACTTGTTCCCGAAGATGTGCTTTGGTGTCTCAAGAACCATCCTGGCATCGACGCCGTCTCAGCGGAACGGATCGTAAGCATAATGATTGCAGAACTGGACGGGCTCGAGGAAGGGAGGGAACGGCGACTCCAAGAATTCAACGAGAACTCCGGTCATGTCATGAGCGCTCCGTCTCCGGTTTTTGTCGCTGTCTCCTTTGTGTTGACGATGAAACACATTCTTGAAGATCCGTCTCCCAGAGCTCTTCTGTACTCGTATTTTTTTTCGCACAATCGGACGGCTTCCTCTGACAAGCAGGTTCGGAGCTCGCTGGGTTCCGCAGCTCGGACACCTATTCACAATTCTCGTGATTTCGTGAGAGCCTCTAATTTTAAGATGTCATCAATGTCGACGAGGGCACGTTTCCTGCCGACCAAAGTCATGAAAATCGGCTCAAATGAAAATAACTCCGAGGGCTTCTTTGTCCCAAGGGAATTGCGCGTTTCCGTGGAAGCTGGATTCGAACGCAGTCTTCTGAAATTAAATGAGAATAGCAGCAGAGAGACAAGTGCAGTTACAGGAGCGATATCGGTTTCAGATCATGATATTGAAACTGGATGAACTGAGAGCAACTAAACTCAGTTCAAACGAATTACGACTTTAGACGTTTTCGATCACCAGAATCCATGAAATTGAATAGTCAGGATGAAAAAGTTTCGAAGGTGCCGCCTTCCCACCGAAAATTCCACGACAGGCTATGATATAGGTATTGAATCACGAATGCGGCGATTCGGAGACCCCATCATGTTGCCTGATGAATTCGTCCGTCTCTGTTCTTCTGCGTGTTCGCGCATGAAAGGGCCTCTCTGTGCACTCCCTTACTCTACACTCCAAGCATTTCAGGCTCCTTCACTCATAGGTCCGCAACCGAGCTCGACTCATTTTCTAGCCTACACAGAGTTTCCATAAAAATGTGCGACATTTCTTCATAGAGCCTAGCGGCAACCCTTCGGCGTTCCATACTCTGTGAATCCCTGTATCAAGAGTGCCTGAAGATCGACTGATTCACTCACCTTGGACTTTCGGACATGAGGTCCCGAGAGGCTCTACTGATTACGTTGAGAGCTTCTAATCCAGGGCAGTGGTGCTCAACCCGAAGTCCACGGATTCCTAGGGACCCGGAGCATTTTTGAGCTGCGCAGGGATCCTTGAGGTATGCTCGACTGGGTCCGGAGGTTAAGAAACAGCGTTCTTCTCAATGTTTCCATCTGCTCCAAATGTGCGAAAAAAAACTTCCGCAGATGCCGATAGAAACGATGATCAGATTGGAAAATGAAAGGGAACTGGAATGGACCTCCTCGCCAGAGCCGATCCTGTGGCCCCCTTCCCCAGCTCTTCGTCACGCAACTGCGGGACGGGATAAGAAGTACAGACCCTTCAGTCCTGTGTAAGTGACGCCACGTGTGAGGGACTTTTCGTCAGAGAGTCTATGAGAGACATCCCTCATGAGGGACTTGTCGTTTCCCGGCGCAGGTTGAAGTCCCTTGTGCGAGGAGTCTCTTATCCAAGAAATATCCCATACGTCGAGCGCCCTCGTAGGTAAGAGAATTCGCTTACAAGCCTCTCAAAGGCCTCACGTATCTTTTGCGTTCAGTTCCGGCATAGCCAGTTGACCTCCGCTCCTTCGAGAGGGATAGCGAACGAGGTTATTCAATCAGAAGCGTAGCCGATCAAAAATCATTCCGTAAAACATCTCAGCCCTCATTCAAACGATGCCCGACGAGTCCCCGAACCGATCACTCTGAGCTTCTGAGGTCGAATATACGAAAATATTCTAAATGAGATTGGGAGGCCGCGGTAGCAAGCACCCTTTGCTTGAAGAACGTTCGTCTTCACACATGCCCTGAACCATCGCTTCTGTCGGAATCGTTTGGAAATCGAGCTTCTCGGGCCTTACACGTTCAAGGACGCTGGGCAGCTGCTACAGCGACCGCATGCAAATACAAACCCCTACGCTCTGCTTCCGCTGTGCTGCTTCCAGCGGCAGGGATCTGTCGAGCTTAGATAACGCTGCTGCACGTAAGACGTACGCCCATCTGTTTTTTTGCCTGAATCTTGAACACATTGGTCGTCCCACAAATAGACTCAGATCTTTATTTCCAGAATAAGTAGCCAGGAAATGGACTGGGCTTCATTTCTTGTGGAGGAGCATCTATTCCCATGGCACCGGGGCAGATTCGACCGAGCTTTACAGAGCGGCTGCCTCGAAGGCATATTCGTTTTTTTCGTTCCGTCTGCGATTTTTGTCGTTTCGCCGAGGTCAATTGTTGGCTTTACCGCTCGCTGAGCAGAGCCTCGAGGCGTTCGCCGAGAACAATTATATTATAGTTGCGTGGCCCCTTTGTGGTTCCTACGGTATACTGACGTCGAGCTTGAGTCAAGAATATCCATCCTCGCAACACTGTAAGCGCAGTCGACGTGAGTGAGGACCTCCTCGCTTTTTCCTTCGGAAAATTCACGGAGCGTCGCCCCTTGCATTTTTGAGACGTCGCGAATCAGAGAAACGAGCTCCAAGGCAACGTACGAGCCCAAACGCTGTCGCTACTGCTTCCGTGCTCAAAGTGATTGATTCTGCACCTCTCTCAGTGGAATACTGCCAAACGACTTTCGGATACTCAACGAGGCGGCTACTCCAAGTTCGAACTGGATTTTCCAGGCGAAACCAGAAGACTTGAGAACACAGGGTGCCTCGAGTAAAGCGGGAATTTTCCGACCAGATTTTGTTTTGGCCATCACTTTGACAGTTTTCGGATCATTCTCCAAAAATAAAAAACCGATCGATAGAGAATTCTACGGCGATCATTTTGTTCTTTTTTTTTAAATCGCGATTCGCATAGACGACTTTTCGACCAGAAAATCGAAGTGAGAATCACGAAAATGTTTCTTCGTGGCTTTTTGAGAAGTGGTCGGGAAAACTTCGGAGCCCATCAGTCCGAAGCTCGCCGGGTTTGCGTTCGACTCGCAGGAGGAAGCCGGTCAGAAGCCAGAAGACCGATTTGAAGTTATCCTGCATTTTTGCGAAATGACTGGCGATCGTATCCACCGGTTTCTTGGGATCTCACCAATGCCAAATAGCGTTCTCAATTGGATTCTTTTCGTAACTTCTCAACGAGGTAGCTTCCGATGAGATGTCCAGTGGCAAAAATCGCTCACAATCATAAATGGCTAATCTACCCGAAGATGAAGCAGTCGGGTCCATCCCATGATTCTCGGTTTTTCATTTGAGTCGGAAAATTTCCGACTTACGCGAGCCACCCTGTACTGTGAGAAAGGTGACCCGAATTCCAGAAACTTCTCGACTTCCATCCCGCCGGTGCTCCAAAGTTCACTGCAGTATCGCGAATGAATCTCCTGAAAGAAGCAACGGCCCTCGTCCATTTTGCGAGAATCATGGACGGAAGAGTGTCCCCTCACGGACAGAGCCCTATAAGTGGTGTTGGCCCCATGTCGATTATTCACAGCGCGGGAAGCTTTGATATTATACACACAGAATCGCCCGAGGACGTGAGTATCAGGGATATTTCTCATTGGCTCTATTGGAGAGTCGTTGGCAACGCTTCTCAACCACGCGAAGCCCAGCTGGTGATGCAGTTTCGTGCGTGGACTTCAGTCCATGCTGCAATCTGAGCACTCCAACCCTTGAAGACGAGCATCGAGCGATAGGCTCACGGCGGTTTCGACATCGTTGATAATGATGTCGGGTCTTCCGGAGGCTGCAAACAATGTTGAACAAGAGCAGCGGCCCGGCTCACGTGAAGGGCTCATCGCATGGCCGACATGTACAGCGTATCCGGTTCGACGGGAGCGACGGGGAATTCTCGAAGTGCGTTAAATGAAGCGTTTTGTCGTCGTCAAGAAATCATACTCCGAACCGCAGGTGGGGTAGAATCCAAAACCTTGATTATGGGTCTTCCGCAAAATAAACCTTGAGGATCTCCGTTGATCCGCGTTGAACAGCGATCGGGCGCTCCTTTCTGAGGGAAGCCAAAGGACACGTGGAGATTCGAACGATGGATGAAAGGAAGAGAATCAGTTGAAAATTGAGGACAATTCCTCGATTTCCCTCCGCGGGAGACGTTCATGGATTCATAGCGAATGACTATGCATTCTTGTCGCTTCCTCCTCGTGGGTTTCCAGCAGTATTGATTCAAGTTGACTCGCTCATTCAGGTAGCAAGTTTTATGGTAGGCGAAGCCTCGAGTACACGCCGTATATAATGGAGCCGGATCGGGTTGGCTGGAGCTCGCCTCTATCTTTATAGCCCTGTCCATAAAGCGTATGGCGGCCCGGTCGGCGACGGGCTGTGATTCCTTTGTAATTGGAAAACGGGAGCTACTTTTCTCCGACGCATACGGTCCACTATCGTGCAATACTCTCGCGTCGAACGGCAGCTGCAAAGTCTAAGTGGAAGACACGCACCCCGGCTCGCATAAACCCCTCGAGGAACCGTTCCGTGCATTTCCGCAAGGCCTGCTCCAGATGGTTCAGCTCGAGGTCTTTGAACGGGTGATTGGTATCGTCGGGCAACAGCATCAATGTCGGTCCGGTCCCTTCCGAGGTGCCTGTGCCCAGAAGTCACGCTTCCGTCACCGATCGGACCGAGGGTGGACTTCCGATTTCTCGCGGTTCCGGAACTTCCAATCCGTGCGAGGCAATAGCGTCATCCAGGGCCAACCAGGGGCAAGAGAGCGTCCTTCCTCCGATTTCCGTGAAGTGGAACTTGCGTCAGGAAGTTTGATTCCGCTGGCTGAAAATTCAGGCCGAACTATCAGGTTGTCCCGGAGGCCTTGAGTTCTGGTTCAAGATCTGATATCTTGCGTTTCCGTGGCCCGAGCTTGAGCGTTTTTCCCGAAAAAAACTAGATCCGCCGGCAGCAACAACGTCAGTACTTGAGTATTGATGTTCCGAAGTCCATGACTGACAAGGAATCGCTCCTCCGGGCACAGGGTAACGCGGGGCGTATCCGCCACCTCCGCTGATCTCAGTTTTGAGCCATTTTCCGGAAATCTTTGTGTGTGGCATTCAGAATCTCTCGACGAACGATGATGCTGAGATTTACCATGGAGCCCTACGGGCGACCCAAAAACTTTGGGGGGAGGAGAGATATTCTTCGTATCGTGGTTTTTTGAGTTTTTTCGGAGCATACGAGTTCCATGATCGAAGGATCATGGAACTCGAATTGTTCACCGAGGATAGCAGGGAGAGGGGGGAGTGAGATCGTACCCTTAGGTAGGTTGCAGCGAAAGTGGAGTCGTCGAATGAAGCAGTTATGTACAGACTCGATGCACCTGATATGCCTATCTGGTGGTAACAATATATGCACAATCATTACATCACAATCAATAACAATTCAGGGGTGGTATTAATATGCTCATCAAATCGGGGGTCGGAAGACATGAACTCCCAGATCGCGTATTAAGTTAACAACGTTTCAGACGATAACTTGAGCTTTTTCAGGAGCGTCCCGAGGTGTCTTCAGCTCTTTGAAAAAATCAGTTTAATATGGGGTAGGTATGCGCGTATCGCAATGTGTTGGCGGATGTACTCGGATACAAAATAAGAGGCCAAGAATCTTGGCCTAAGATTATGAATCTGGCGACGTGAGCCGTGCTGGAACGATCGACTCCTCTCGGAAAATAAATGGACAAGCAGGAACTTGAGAGCCAGACTTGTGTGTTCATAGATGATGGGATCTGGGATGTAATGCCGATCCCCAGCTACCTCTCAGCAGCCTCGACTCCGGAATAGCACTCCCATATCGGAGTTCTTGCCCCTGTCATGCCTGCGAAGCGACCAAGGTGAAGTTTCCATCAAAGTACTTCGTTGTGCAGAATCGTGACCTCGAAATCAGTCGATTATAATCTCCCACTACCTCATTCGGATGTAGACCGCAGACTCTGCTGTTGAAGTTTCTGAGACGAAATATATCTTGCGGATATTTGCGTTTACATGCTGAATTCCGCCGCGCAGAACGGAAATCAAGCTGGACAAGAATGTCGCGGAAGAAAATCGTTGATCTCATTGATCTTCGTCGAGGCAAAGACGACAGTAAAATTCAGGCAAGAAGCAAGCTGAAACGAGAAGATAATGAACGGAATACGAGAATAAATATGGTCTCCTCGCAAGGCCATCGGGCCTAATCCACCCTAAAAGCTTTTCCATTCATACGGATTAGTACAACAATCTCCATGAGCGAGTTCCCGGGCAAGCTGGTTTCCGGTCCACTCAGTGGTGAGCAGCGAATCAGCCACCCTGCCTAGCAACGGAACCGCTCGACGATGTCTCTTTGAGACCTTACTCAATCCGTGCTCCAGTGTTCTACCCAGACATCATTCAGGCGCGCGGCTTAGAAGTTTCTGAGTGCCATGACAAATATAGCCTCAAGGTCGTGAGAAATCCCCGGCCAGAATCGTTCGCAACTTACACATCGCTCCCGAAGTTTCCCTTCGATGAATTCTCAATGCTGAGACTTCCGGATTCCCAGAATCTCCGCATCTTTCCTTTCCGGATCGGTACTGTCGCGAAGAATTGGGTGGCATGTGTAGGGCTCCAACTCCGGCTAAGACGTGAGCTCAATAGATGAATTGCAGCGACATGAACTCGTCACAACTGAGGGCTAATCTCCGAAGAGTCCTTCCCCAACGAAGTGCTCCAGTGACAATTGATGGAGCGAACCGCTAATGCGGCAGATGCATCCCTCTGTCCGATCGCTGTTCGAACTCGGGTCGGTTTCCTGGGAATGTTTTTGTCTTGGACAGTGTCCCCTTTCCCTCCAGCCTACATTGCGATGTGATCGCGGGCAGGCGGATTGATGGAAGCTCTCGTCTTCCGAGACATCTCCGTCCAGGCAAACACCGAGTAAGATCTATCGAATTAAGCGAATCCGGTACTCGCGCGTCTCCCACATCAGTCGACCGTCCCCCGTTGGCAGGGTGGAGAGGCGATCGATTCGCACACATGAAAACCTAACGTGGGCGAGTAGAAGAGTATCCTTGCGAGACCGAAAATCAGAGTGTGTCGAGCTTCTACGGTATTTGTCCGTCACGGGCGGCGAGTTCCGATCAAGCCCGCCCCCGATTGAGCCTAATGAGAAATTCCTGCGCCAGGACCAAGTGCAATCATTGCAATACAAAACACACAGTTCCCGAGGAAGCACCGTGAGTGACAGGTAATTTCAATTATTTAGCAAGCGTTGTGTGAGCTGTCACCCTCATTGGCGAGTCTTTTGCTTAAGCTCTCAGCCCCGTAGATTCTCGTTTAGGCTCGACACACTCGAAGCTCCTCGAGTTCGAGTTTCCGAACGACAACGTCTTAATACGTGTGATCATACCCCTGAACGTGAGCAGACTAAAAGCTTATCGATCACGGCTGAGAGGACAACGCCTCTACCGACTGGACACCGACAAATCCTGCGTAAGGTTTTGGAGGACATCCGACGAGTCCCTGGTTAGTGCGAGGAACTCTCGGTTTTTCTGTTGTTGAGCCCCTCGTTGTAACTCCTGAACCATGATTCTCCGGACAAAGGTTTTCAAAATATAGTCCATTCCTGAAATGCTTCATTGCAAGTCGTCCCCGAGCGGTAGCCTTCGCTTCGAAGCTCGCATCAGAGTTTTCCAACGCGTACTTGACAAAACTTCTTGACTGTTAGTTGTGCTTCTTTCGAATTCTCGAAGTTGGGGAGAAATTCGGCATTGGCTGGGAGGAGCTTCTTGCTACTGACGAATTAGAGCTTCCATCCTACTGGACATGTCCTCGTCCACCGCTTGTCCGACATTTTCTCATGGAACCTGTGATGAGATGTTTGCTTCTCCCCGGAATGATGACCGCGAAAATCCATACTCCATGCCTCGCATGTTTCGCTAGCATCCTCCGTAAATCGCGAGTAAAACTAATCGAAAGCCGCTTTCGACCAACATATTGCATTCCAATCACGAGAGCAGTTGAAGCTACCTGAAGAATGGAGCTATCGAAGTTTAGAAAATTGAGGACTTACTGTTGGAGTCTGATTTAGCGTATCCAGAACAACCATGATCATTGATGAAATGGCCGAGTGTCGCATCGAGAAAAACTCGAACTCTGAGACGTGCTGTAGTCTCCTGCACTTTTAGTGGACTCACAACTTTGAGGCGTTGGACAGTAATTTGAGAGCTCGAAACCGAACCATGGCGACTCATTTCTATCGATTCCCTCATTTCGCGAGACGACCAGCTCTTCGAGTGCGTTTCGACCTGACTCTAAGCTGTTTTCTTACGCATCGAGTCAAACCACGTCCATTATGCCAGCACAAATGCGACACTTTTCCTGTCGGCCCAAGTGAAGAAATGCTCGCCTAGAATGGGGCTTCGAACGGGGAGTCAAGGTACATTCGTGAGGAGTCGAGAGCAGTCGTATTCAGCCTACAACAGCTTCACTTTCCGATCTCCGACCCATGATATTATTTTCATATATATTTTCCCCTCAGTTTCTCCGAAATGCGGAAGTCGTCAAGTTCCGCTTGTAAACACTGTATCAGCAGTCACAACCATTCATGAAGCTATGGCATACGTTGACAGATCGCTGAAGGGAGAAAATTCCCGGTCCCCTGTCTTCACGCAGCGCGTATCGGAGTCGTCGGCTGTGGGAGAACGTCTGGGTTATCGGATGGAAGCGATTGTTTCCGGCTTCCAGAGTTGTCCCTCATGAACGCGATCGACCGTAAACGATCACAGAAGGGTCTATTGGTCGCATGGCCTCCCCAATGCGGATGATGTGCATGGTTCCCTTGCTCAATAATCGTAGATCAGGGAATGACAGCGAGAACTACGGGGATCAGATGTTTCCTATACGTCAAATATCGGATGATCTTGCTGTCTCTCGTCCCGAGTGCGTAATGACCGATTGACTTGGCCTGATACACCTATTTACTTGTAGTAGATCAGTGGTTCCAAAACTTTCTCTCTCGTTGAATCCCTGCAGGTGATCGAGCTTGAGCACGGCGAAAAGAAAAACTCGAGTTGGTTACTTCTCAAAATTAAATCATCCGACGTTCTTCAACTGAATTCCCTGCTCGGACCCATACCCGTCTAGACTCCCGCGGGAATGGAGCAGCTTTCATCCTCTCGATTGTGGCAATCATCGAGATATCAGCGAAGTAACGATGTAAAAGTGAAAGGATTCGAAGGGCACTTCGCGAAACTACTATCGCGCTACTGTTCTACTATTCCGGGGCTGAAAGTCAGAACAAGGTCCGAAACCTTCGCTGTCAGGGTCTCGATCAAAAGCACCGGCGGTGCAAAAGGACACCCATCTCATTATGTATTCGAATCTCGATTTCTATAATGAAACGGGGGCACCGTGAACCGCCTGGTCGACCGAGCGCCGACGTTCCGAGCGGTCAAACTTACTTAGGGCTGACTCGATGCCCGACCTGACCGTCGAAAAAACACGAGAAGCAACGTAACGCGCAAAGCGCAGGACGATAAGCCGTCGCAACCTGCGACCTTGCTCGGTTCAAGAAACTTCTGACCGCGTGAAATCCCCGTTCAGATCTGGTCCGCTAGCAGAACTCGAGAAGTAAGGTTACTCTCGAAACATGGCTCTGTGTGCCTTGTTCAGCAGCGACTCGTGACGAGAAAACAAGAGAATAGTGCGACTCGTCTGCGAATAACGACAAGGTACACGACGGCGTAACAGGATACGGTCACGGTCGTGTGTGTGTCAGCACCCGATTTGTTACCGGTGGGCTCGATGACGGCAGCCACGAAGGCAACGTTGTTCTATGCCAGCGACGTATGGCGTCGTATCATGCATAGCCAATGAGAGTATGGCACAGACATTTTTTTGTTCAGAGTCGGTGATTGACAACGGCTTGTTCCGAGTGCTCCGTCTTCGGTTTCGTCAAGCGTGACGAGTTTGCGTTGATGGCAACGACGCCGGTGGCGGTGTCGACCATAACGCTCGAATCGACTGCGGTGTAGGGTCTTGTTCAACACTAATTGCTAAGGGCCACGGTTTGATCAAACGACGACGATAGGTCGTCGAGCGACCCCACTAGGCCGAGTTACCGAAATCGAGCTTATCGGCTTTCCGACGTCCTCCCACCAGTACATCGGATGGTATTCAACAGTGAGTCTTATGAATATTCAGAAAATTCTTCCGAAATTCCGTCGGTTCTCGATCAAATTTCTCAATGATGAGCTCTGAGGGAACGTAAAGGGTGAAAACATCAGAGGTTCCACGAGGGTTCGTCGTGCCGAGACATCGTGGGGTTTCCGCGCTGTTTCCGTGGTGGTGATTTCGCGGAGCGAACCAAAGGCCTGACCTGACCGCTGAATGTACTACCCTCGAGGAAATCTTGTATGGGTGCACTCCAATAGACTTAAATTATTCTGTCGTCGAGGAGAGCCCGCTGTCACGAAAGAGCTCAACTCGAGGGAAATCGGATCCCTATTGGTTTCGCAATAGATGTTGTAGGGTTCTCGACTCCTTGACCTGCCGATAGTGCCGCCGGGGCAATATAGGGCCTCGGGAGAAATCTTCGCATATGATCTGGAAACTTGCTTCCGGGTTTCAGCGAAAGAGTCTCACGGAGCGAAATAGGTGAGTCTATAGTTGATGCATCGGAGCAAAGTTCTTGACTTGTTCTTGAAATGTATCCTGGTCTCACTTACTCCGCTTCGGGTTGATACGGAAATGAGCTAAGGTCACCCAATGACTTCTATGCTCCACAGACCACATGAGACCGCTTGAGCCGTGCTATCGTCAATATTTTAGATGTGAAATACCTCTCATCATTCACGGCGCAAGCGGTTGCTGCTTTGAACTTCTTTTCTCGTATCGAAATGTGCAAGGCAGAGCATTGACAGTCATGTGAGGTTCCTACTCCGCAAGTTTATACGCCACTCTCACGCGTTGCATGGGTCCGCAAAAGGAGGCCGAAGGAATAGAGGGGATAACAGCATTTTCTGGAGATCAGCGAAACCCCTTGGGCACCGCCCGCAAACCTCATTGCAACTGCACCTACGCAGCACGATTAGTAGCTCATTCTGCTGGTGAGGTCAAATCGGATTTTCAGATACGACTGTGGGAAACTATTACGAATCTTGAGAACTACAGTGGAGCACTACCAGTTTCCGCGGAATAATATTGGCCATTATCAGATCGTTCCGCACCTCTATTGAGTAGGAATCCAAGAACGACGTCCTCCTACTCGAACGACGAAGCTGATCCCAGCTTCATGCCTGTCAAATCCCGGCACGACCAACTTTTTCATAGTTGGAACTTGAATCCGGTTCAAAAGCCATCCCCTGACCTTTTATGGATTGCTCGGCTTAATTGTGGGGCTCTAGGTGCATGCGGCCAGCATTTCGATTGTTATCGACCGAAAGATTGCGCGGTATGCTCGCTCGGTCGTTTTCAGCCAGAGTTCGCTGTCTTCGGACGTCGTTATCTGTTCGGCGAGAGCGAAGCTATTCGCAACCGCGCAAATGGTCCGTGTTATGGCCAGGCAAGCTCGGCTGGCAACGGTGACGGCCTGCTAGTGGATTTTTCGCATTTTCTGCTTCGAATCCACATTGGGTAACGAAGAGGAAAGGCAAGCTCTTCGGCAGGGCCTTTTTCGCTCTGTTGCCTACAGGACAAGAGCTGACGACGGATAGATAGATCATACAACAGAACACGGTCTTGTTTGGCCTGGCTTCGATTCCTTGGAGAACATTCTCGTGGGCTGGGACCGGATCGGTCGTACGAGCGCATGGAGTCAGAGCTGGGAGCTGTGCATACACGGTGCGTAAAAAAGTCTAATCTAGACAGGAAGAACATCATGCAATAGCGGACCTCCTCGCAGTAGTCGCCTCACACAGTTTTTATCAATATAAAGTTTTTTCATCGAGTCCGGTCATTCCAACGAGCTCGCTTGATGGTTCTTCAGGGAGTTCCACAATGAAGTCAAGTTTGAGCGCTCCGGTGATGAAGAGGGAACTCAACTTCAAACAATCTATTCGATAGCTTCATCCGCCGCGCAGTTTTCGGCAGTCATGATGTCACATCTAGCTTGTTGAAGAACATTGTACCGGTGATTCGAGAGCTTGAGAAATCTCTGCATCAGTTCTTCCGCGGAAAACCGAAAAATCCATTCATCCGTCTAGGCCTAGGCTGACAATTTTGTATATAGCTGCTGCGGAATGGAACTCTCGCGAAACCACGCAGAGCATCCCGCATGCGGAGGGAAAGGTGCGGGGTTACCTTGATTCACCCGACTCGATCCAGGCGGTGCGCACGTCACGCTTAGGGGAACTGTTGCCACGGTGGTATCACAACACACCCACGTGTACTCAAGGTCCTATATTCACGAGCAGCAGGTCGTTGTTTCGGATCCGGTTGGAGCTATTCGACTGTAATTCATTCGAGGGATGTTCTGTTTGAATAACGAAAGCCGGAGCACGTCAATGAGGAGTTTGCTTCAATTATTCGTTCGTCTCCCATCGTCCTTTTGAATAAACGCTTTTTGGTAAACTGCGGTTCGCGGCTGACCAAAAAACCGCGGACGAGCGCTGTTGAGCCTACAAAAACGCGCTGTTTGCGCGGGAAATCGGTGGGTATGGTTAATGACCAAAAAAACTCACGGTTCAAAAATCGCTGGAGGCCCTAATCTTCACCAATGGACTACACTTCGTGCGTCTCGGAAAGGGGAGGGTCGGATTAAAAAGAGGAGCGAGGCAGAGAGGCTCTGTGCAATTAGAGTTCCTGCCATCGATTGAATGCTCATGCCGATTAGTTTGATGAGAACCGGATACACGTAGAGATTTGTTGACGAGCCGTGGGATTCAACGCTACGCCGTGTGCGAATGCCAGCCAGCTTACAATTCTCGTAGTCAGCACTGAGAACAGTGGATACGTCCTTCATCTGTCACGGCGTGGTTGCTATTGGTAAAGTGAGCAGCGACAATCGTGATACTATGATTCACCTCGGTCGGATATGCTTCTGAGAATAGTATTCGTCGGCCATCCTCGTTCAGGAACCCGGAATCATGGTAGAACACCAATATCATGGGAGCCTTATGTGGGACTGTGTCCTGTGGACACCCGGCTCCTATCAATTCAGCATCAGTACTAGGCTTTGCAAATAACCGCATTTCAGAATAACCGCGGTTACGGTTAACCGAAAACCGCAAACTCATAACCGCAATCGAAGTTAACCGCAAAAATTTGGCAAATAACCGCGGTTATACTGTATCATGCTGCAAGACGCAATTTTGAGCAGAACCCGTGATTGGACCCTCGTTCTCATGCCCAAACAACTGAAGCGAGCCCAAAACCCTTTGAGACCGCGACCAATACTCCAGTGAAAACTGGAGGTGAGGAAGCTTTCCCCGAAGGGAAACACACCGATATGATTTCCAGGCGCCTAAGTTGTTCCCGGAATTTTCGGAACTCAGATCTTCTAGGGCAGGGGTTCTTAAACCGGGTGCCACCGGCACCAAATCGCCGCGGTGCCGCGAGATAGGCTCTTTGAGCATAGGGCGGGGCTGCCGCTGATTCCGGATTGACCCGCGGTGAAACGACAGAGAGTCACGGGCGATTCCGAACTCGGTCTGGCCAGACTCTTTGAAGTCTATGGGAGAAATTCCCGGGTCGGTCTGACCATACTTTTTGAAGAGCTCGGGGTGCCGCGTGATGCCGCCCCACGAAAAGTTCGCGAACCTCTGTTCTAGAAATTGCGGAAGTGCAGTGCGGAATCCTCTCGATGTCTCGCGGTTAAAAGCGGTTAAAACCGCAATTTGGTCGCGGTTATTGCGGTTAATAACCGCGAATTTCTTGCGGTTATTGCGGTTATTAACCGCGGTTAAATAACCGTTGCAAAGCCTAATCAGTACCCAAAAAGCTTGATGACTGCATCAGCAGGGCACCGGTTACCGTTTGGTGGTCAAAACGATTCCCGCTCCGCCACCTCTGTGAACGGAATCGTTACTTCTGCGCCTCAATGTCTCCGAGTGAGACCGGGAAACAAACCCCGTCGAATATACTGAAGACTACAATGAGCTCCTACGTTCAGATTCTAAGCCCCGGCAGATGGAGCCTATTCACCCGGCGAAGGTGGAAGATGTTTCCCGTTTCGTTGGTCGCGGAGCAAAGACTCCTAGTCCTGAGCCTCCTTTCCCCGGCATGACAATCCTCGAGCGCCATGTTGGACCACGCTGCCGTAAACGGCAACTGTGGTGAGCTCTCCCTACGAGTCAAGATCGGCGGCATCGAATGAGGGGAATAAGGGGAAATGAATGAACACGTACATCGGAACGGAAAGAGCCAGGGAGTGGAGGCCAAGTAATAAGGGCAGAGCAACGAGTGCAACGACATAAGGGCAGACGAACGACGGCTCAGACTCGATAAGGAACGTAGAGCTTCCGGAACAACGGGCGCATGCCGGTCGCGGGTGCAAGAGTCGAATGAAGGGAATGTAATGGTTTCGAAGGTGCTAGACCTCGTGCCTCGTGAGAAGTTCCGCGCTATCTACCGCACAAAGTGAAAGAAGGGGCTCGTCGTCTCCAACGACATCGCGCGGGTTCTCAAGATGACTGCAATGATGACTACCCTGGTGGCATACGTCTACTCTGCTGCAGTTTGCGCAGGGCCGTATTCCTGGTGGTGGTGCACAACGAGGCGTCGACTGAGGTCCTCAGGGAGTGAATTATTCATCGACATGCGAGCTCACAGTCATCTCGAGAGATTAAGTTGCTCGGGAATTGATCTCGAGACCCGTCCGTGAACTCCCGTGTCGCTTCCGGGTCGATGACAAATACCCTATCGTGTAGCCGACAGTCTCATTCTGTCCTCGCTCGCATTGCCATCATCGCTGGATGATGATACGAAATGCGGTGGCGAACTTCAGGATCACGAAAGTTTCCATTTTCCCTCCGGAAACTGCGAGGGACTCCAGGCGCGCCTTTTGCGAAGGTAAACGACGGGTCTGTCTTTGAGTGGCTCGGTGGTCTGAATTTGCATTTCTTGCACAGGAAACAAAAGCGAGCGTGAAACCGAGGAAACGGGGTATCTAAGCCCTCTTTTTTCTTCAAAGCGGCGGGCGTGCAAGTGGTGCTAGCGATTCAAGCTTTCGGTATCTACGCAGGGGAAAGTCATATTTTATCCTCTGTTTTAGGCCTGAGTCTGATATCGGGTCCGCGGCCGGCTGAAGACGCAGCCCACTTTTTCAATAAGAGGGCCGCGTACGTTTTCTCATTATTTCTCTCCGTCTCTCCCTCCGTCCCCACCAGATCTGAGCCGCTCCCCGTCTTCCCGACTCTTCTCAACAGCCAAAACTCCCAGATAGTTCAACAAAATGAATCCAGATTCCAATTTAGGACCATCGGGAAGAGTGAGGCTGGGGCGGAAATTCTGAATTTCCAGACGTTGTTCAGACTCCTCTCGGCCGAGTCGCCGAACCGCGTTTCATCCTGTGCTTACGAACTCTGCCCGGGAGTGGGTCGCGCCACCACCACCGTCGACCCGCCACCGCGCAATGGGATAAACCCTCTAGGAGCGGGAATAGGATAAGCGGAGCGGACGGATCTGTGGTAGAAAGTTTGTCACCAGCGGTTTGTCTCCGCTAACCAAATTATCTAAACGAGAAACTTTGTTGCTCGCGGTTGAAGCTCGTGGCTGGGCTTGAATTTAGCCGCTTTCATGCTCCCACTGCTTTCGCGTAGGTCATCGAATCAGCTGAAGAAGACTCAAATGGGAGGTTGACGGTCCAACATGCAGCTCCCGACGACGACGGGAATAAGAGAAGACGAGGCCTTCCCACGGCATTCCCTCAGCATGAAGCAGAAAGAAAGGCACTGTAAAGCCACGGTCGCGGACGTGCAGCGGCTGGAGTGTTGAATAATCGAGACCGTCGACACCATCGGGGGCTTTTGTCATCCGCCTCTTGGAGAACATGTGCACAATTAACCAATGATCGGACGCATAATACATTCTTTTCTCCATTCAACAAGCTGCGACGCTCATCGCGCGTGAAATGCGCTCGTTCCAATCCCAGATAACTCGTTTATCATGCGGTTTTCGCTCGGATTGAATTCGGCTCCGCAATCGAAATTTTGCGTAATCAGACGACAGGTGAGCTGCTGCGCTGCTCAAGCATATGTGCCAGGAGCTACGCCGTTCGAAAATGCTCACAAATGCACGTCTATTACAGCCGTGTTTCCCTCCTTGGGTATTGGCAGCGTTTCACCTTGAAAGTTCACCTTGCTGTTCGTGAGGGGTGAATTTGCCTCGCTTACGGGCGAATCCGCCATTCACGAATTACGATCAGTCGATCCTCTCTTTCGAACACCACTTCGAAACTGCGAGGTTTTCCTCTCGCCGAGAAGTTAATAGCGCTACCTCAAATTATATTTTGAAATCCGCGTCTGGTCGCCTCCCGATGGCTAGCGATTCGGAGGGAAGGGCCCTGAAAGCGAGAGGCCGAAGAATATTTCGACTGAAATATCGATCGGCTGTATAAGAGCTGAAAGAAAATCTCTAATAGGGCATCCGCAACTTTCTCCGATGAGAACTGCTGCTGATGAGCATTACACCCCAACGGCCCGTTGTTGGGAAGAGGACCACTGGAGAGTTCCAGTCTTCTTCGGGGACCGGCGAAGCAACTCAATGAGAGCTTGGCAGCGGCGGCAGCCTTCATCCTTCACCCACGGGATAGCGCGCAATTTTTCTGTGCCCAGGGGGAGCGAAACGACGGAGGCTGAAAAGCACCGTCACGCTCACAAAAACGTGGGCTCCCCAAGCTTTGGTATAACACTCAGGAATTACTGGAAATATCCTACAATGAGCTTCGGGAAGAATTATGCAGAAAAATTGTTATTCTTCCGTTATTTCGGTCACCGCATGCAACGACAGTCGGCCAGAGAGTGCCAGATTCAGGGATTTCAAACAGTTCTAGGAGCCTACAATGGGCAATCCCGAGCGGTTTGCCGCTTTCGCCCCTTACCCGGCCCTCCGAACCCAGGTTCTCCCCAACGTTGATGAGTTCGATGCCGATTCGGAACCCACAGATATGAGCAACCGACATCTAAGAAAGCGTCGATCCGACGACTTCGAAATCTGAGGTTCATCTTCAGATCGGATCATCACCCTTCAAGGCTGAGTTTAGTGCCATGGAACGTTTGCGGAAGATCTCGGAACGAGTTTCTGCATTCCATGATCGACCCTCGTTTCATGCGGTTCCGACATTCGCACACGTTGCGACCGGCTCACTGTACTTCTGATCGGAGCATCATCGCGACTCGTCGAGGTTTCGGAGAAATTCGAAACCCGTAGCAATGCTCGGAGCGAACGACGAGCGTTATATCGTTTGCATTTTGCAGGATTCCGTCATATGCTCGGAGAGATCGAGCAAGGACCGCTTAGCCTGAAGGCTGACCTTTTGATGTTCGGATAAGTTCAAATGTTGACGTTCAGCCTTCCCGCGCAGAATACGAACCCTCTGTCGGAAAATGACGCTTGTTTGTTCCCAGACGAACAGGGAAGTGAAACATGAATTCGGGGTGTATAGCATGACATAGCGGAACATGAATCCAGTCTGCAGCTCATTATCTTGTTCCGGCAAAACAGGAGCTCTGTTTCATGCTCAGGTCGGGCTTACCGCTGGAATGCCCGAGGAATTCTGTAGCTTCAAAAACACGCGCTGAATTCCACCTAGTCTCTCACCGACAATTCATGTCAGCTGCATCCAGTGTTCGTGTTGGCCTGATTTCCAGGGGCCGCCCCGTACAACCCACGCTGGCGAATTCGGAGCTGTCAGAGGCCGGGAAAACACTCTCACTGATCCTAATTTAGATTCCGCCAGCCTTCACGCTACGAATGACATTTTGAATGGAGAGACGACAGAAAAGCGGATTGCTACGCAAGCTTTCTGAATGCTGATTTCACGACGCTTGTTGGATCAAAATTGAATTCTTGTTTGCTAGACAACAATGAGCTACGAAGCCCCCGCAGAGCTATTGTGACGCTTCTGTCGAGCCGAACCTTCTGCTCTTGTTCCACGCGCAATGTTCCCCCTCGCGCACACGATGAGCCCTATACGAGCCCCACGGCCAGCTACGCCGACGCCGTGAGCACAAAGTGCCTGTCCCCATGCCGCCCGGTTGCTGTTCTTTAGAGCCTTTGACGACGCAGCGGCTCTGAATAAGTTAGTTTATGCTCAAACGCCGCTGATTGAGCGGGCGTCTCTGCAGCGACATCGAAGAATTCGCTCACGCATTTTCATGGATGTCACGGGGTTCCCGTTTCCACGATCTTCCGCCAGCCAGCGCTACACATCCTCGCATTTCCTATTCGATTATATTCATCTGTAACCAACAAACTCCCACGCGAAGCAGAAGAGACGAACGTTGGTGGTGTTCCGGACGTTCTCGAACTTTTCGAGAATATCGATTTCTCGAGAGAGTTTTATTCATACGCGAAACTCTTATCACTGGGAGCTCGCTGTACACGCCGCCTTCTTTCGATTTCTCTGGTCCGTGGCACGCTCGGGCCCAGGATATCCCATTGTGGCTCTGAAATTCCGCGCGGCATCGCCGGAAGTCTGGCGGCGCCCGAGTGGGTGGAGCCATCCCAAGTTCTGCGGAGGCTTCTGGCGGAAACCGAGGGAGGAAGCAAAGGATCCGACGCTGTTTGAGTTCCGACTATCGAGAACGGCGCCCAGCAACTAGAGCACTGCTGTCAAGATCATACACCGCTAGCTGTTTGACGAAGTTCCGAACTCCTTGCCGAACCTCTTGAAGGCGTCCGCGTTTTTTCTCATTCCCTCAAGCCAGATGTGAGTGGTCTGGCTGGAGTCTTTCATGTCCAGCATCTAAGCCGTTTCGAATGTTGTATTGATAACGTTGAAACCCAGAGGTTCATAATTGAAGAAGCCTCCCGCCACCGGGAGGCTTACACAGTAGGGTCAGAGGTTTCATGCTCACCAGATGTTGTTCAACCGTTAGTTTAGTGCACCGTCTACGCCGCCGCTCAGAAAATGCCCACCACAGGACGCGACATAATGCACGCCTCTTGTATGATTTAATGCTGAAAAAGCGTCGGACAACTGCCTCGTCCGGGAAATGTTCAGCAGAGACCACCCGCAGTTTAAAAGAGTCAAGCGCGGGACGCGATTGTGTAGAACAAAGTACCTGGAAAAGCACTCAGTTCCCATGAATCCCCCATCCCTCACCCACCGTTTCGACATAGACCATCGCGCAGGTATTGCGGTTTCGGTGATATCCGGGGGAGCCGCGATATCTGCGGCTGTGAATTTCTCGTCGATTGCGATTATCGCTCGTATTTCGGAGACTACTCATGGGAACTGCGCAGTTCAGCAAACTCCACGCCGTTCCGCCGCGGAAAGCTCCGCAGCCCAATTAATCATGGAAATTCGTACGGAGTCTACTTATTCCTTCCCTCGATCGAAAACACAACATCGGCTCTAATTTCTGAATTGCTCCGTACTTCAATTCTGAACGTCGGCAGATGCTCGCTCGCTATGTGTTCCGTGTCCCATGGGCGTTAATTGATAGTTTTTGTCTGTTGCGTCAGGAAGCAGAGCAGCTCCATCCGCTTAACTCCGTGTGCCGTATCGTCTTGCCAAAGTTCTTCGAAGCCCATCCCAGCGCGGCGGGATCGTATCGTCTATTTATCATTGGAGAGCGCCGCGAGATTTTTACACAGTGGCGTTATTAATCAGTATCCATAATTCACCACCGAGCCCGCTAAGTAGACGCCCACACAAACATTCGCACGCTCTCGAACTGACTTACAAACAGACGAGCGGATCGACGGAAAGTCGCACAGACGCTCAGCTTGTTGCCAACGCCCTGGACAAACTGATCGACGATCAGAGGAGGAACCGCCTCGGGAAAACGGTGCTAGAGATCGCTGGAGCTAAAACCCTATGTTACGGTTCAAGTCGCTCGCCAACTCGGGATGTTAGTATAATGATGATGAAAGCTGCGAGCATCTGTCCAAGGTATCTTGAAGCGCGGCCGTCGAAGGCTACTCCCAAACTTTGCCGCAATGTCCTGCCTGTTTCAAGGTGTGCTCAACCTGTTTCCGGCTCCGATACACAGAAGTCATGGGGAGTCGGCGGCGTTGTTCAGGCAGAGGTGGTCGATGTCCTCCTGCACGGCTTCTTTCCAGGGAAAGTGTCCTGACTCCTGACCCTTGGAACAAACCGAGGAGTCATTGCTGATTTAGATGGCATGATGATCGCTGTCCCAGAATATCGTGATTATGACATTCCCTTCCCCCAAATTCGCGGGCAGAGGAACAACGACGGCGCCTCCAGCACGACCAAGCCTGCTATGTGTTAGTGTGAGAAGCACCCGATGTTGTTTGAATGGCGTCGCGATCCCATAGGGCTAACAGAACCTCTGCGGTCCTGCGCAGAAGGCAAGCCAAGCAACGAAGTCATGAGTAGGGGTGGGCAGACCCAGAACGGTAAGACGGCAGGACGACCGTCTTTCGTCCCAGACCAAGACGCTCGTCTTTTGCGAGAAAAGTTGGTGCCAGTTCAATCGTGCGATTGGAGCAAAAAGCGGAGGAAACGTCCTCGTATGGGCAGGGCCGCATTTTGGAATTTGCCGCCTATAGCTACACTTCACTCCGCCGCATTTTTTCGGTTCATCTGCTGCTCACAACGAGTTCATCGAGAGTGGTCATTTTATGCTCACAAGGAGGGATTTCAATTAACAAGGAGTGACTCATATGTTATCAGATAATTTTGAGCCACACTCCTCAATGTTTACGCCGCACTTTGCTATCACCGGAACGCTCTATCACGTCGTCGAAGGAGATCCACTCTTTTGTTCCCGACTCAATGCGCAAGGTCGCGAGGTCGTCGGGTTTCTTTCATATGGGATCTCAGAAATGTCTCAATTCGCTTCAGACAAGTGAATGACCGTTTGGGAGCGTAGTTCGACACAGCCATAGAATTTTCATCGCTTTGTCTAGAAGCTTTGCGACGTGCGCTGAGTCATTGTTGGCGGTAGCGGAAAATCTTGCCGCCATCAATAGTCGATGACTATTGACTTAAATGATACTTGGGCAGAAAAATTTGCCGCCCATCGAAACTTTGCCGCTGTAGACCGTAGCCTACTTTGCTAATAGGAGAACTTGTGGAAACGGCCAAGTTCTACAGCATTCAAGAACTGTCGCACCTGACGTAAGGATTGAGATAAACATCGCTAAACGGGAGTATCATTCAGTTCGAATTAGGAAGCTCAGACTACTCGGGGCTGATTTAACGCCTCGTTATGGCATTCCATTCACGGAGATCATCTGGGAATTGCGGGCAAGGAAAACCATTGTACACCGACAGGTGCGGTATTCTCCCAGAGTTTAAGTTGACGTAAAAAGACGAACACAGGAGGCCGTCCTGATTCTCACAGCCCATCAGCTTGTGCAGATCTCGTCGGTACCAGAGCGGATCACACGGCGACCCGAATTCTTCTCGCAAAAAGCCCGTGTCGAAATTCAAGGGTGCCGCTGGCGCAGGTTCTCCGGGCTGCCGCTCTCGGGCGCGCGAGCCTTGAGCGCAGGAGGGAATTGTGACTCTTTGATTTTCATTACAGTAGAGTCCCGTTAATTCGCACTTCTTGGGAGTCACAACCCGGAAAATTCTGCGAATAGCGGATTATCGGGATGTCCGAATGGGCGACCCAGAATAACTCGTTCAACAAGCTCTAGACCTGTGGTTCCCAACCTGGGGTGAGCGAGACTGCTCCCAGCGGTGCGCGGCGACTTCTGGTGCGAAAAGCAACATCGCACAATGCGGAGATTCTATTTGGTTGCACCTGACGTTCGACGCCTTGCTAACGAAGTTGTCGCTGTAACACTCTCAACTTGTCAATACGTCAGTGATCTCGATGGCATCACAAACGATAATCCGTCGCAGTCAGAAATTGAGATAAATGCGCGGTCGATACTCATTTCCGAAATTGTATAATCTCAACCTATAATCTCAACCTATAAAACAGAATGTGCTCCCCGTTGTTATGTATGCACTCTTTAACTGGACGTTCTTTAAAGCTGAAAATTGTCGGAAATAGACTATCGGGTTCCTAGGTACCTATGCAGACAACAATCGTTATTAGCGCGGTCGTCCGTAACGTGTGGGACCGAAAAACCGTTCGTGTGGCTGGACATCGTTGTTTTTCGTTGATGAATACGATGGGGGCTTGGGGTAGTCGTTATCGAAGCCACTTCGAAAACGAGGTTGCATTGAGGTGGAGGTATTGCGCGTTTGTATTCCGGAGGATCCCACTTGAGGTTGAACTACGACAGAGGGCATATTCGTAGTGGATTCGAAAATGCCTCCAAAACGACGGTCGATCGGAGTCTCGACGTCCGCCGCGAAGAGAATGAGAACTCTCTCTTCTTCAGCTCTTTTGACATGGAACCCGTCAAAAGAACCCTCGGTGATTACCAACAAATCCTAACCACTGTTATATAGTTGAGGATCATCCCTCCTATCCCTCCTATGCCTCCTATGCAGGGAGGGGGACCGGGCACGGGACGGCCGCCTGGTAATTCATAATCCTAATCCTATCTAATGTGCTTGAAGATCTGATGAAGCTTGAGGAAAACTGTACGGTCTCGGTCCCGACAATCATCTACGACATACAACCCCCCCCCCCCCCCCGTATGTCGTAGACAGGCCGCCTGGTAATTCACAATCCTTATCTCAACGTCCCCAACACAGACCAAGACACGGCGCAAGAACCCGTTAAAAAAAAAACGTCGACACTTGCAGGATGTATCTGATAGAACGACAGGGGACCTCGTGATGAACAGAGCAACAGGAAAAACTCCCCTGAAGCAGTGGACCAACGACACCGGATCAGGTCACCTGTTCACGTTCACGATTCAGGACGAAACCGCCGAAATGAAGATCGTCGTCACTACCCCAAAAGTACAAGCCCGATTCGAAAAGATCAAACCGGGCCACTGTCACGAGGTCTCCCTTTTCGAGATGAAACCACGGAACCCAAAGTTCAAGGGTCCGAGCCCGTTCGAAATACACTTCCGGAAGGTATCCCCCCATTTCTTGCAACAGACACGGAATCTCGATGTACACCGGTTGATACAGATTCAGATTCAGATGTCGGTTTATTGACGGAGCTGCTGCCTTCCGGCGCTTAAGCTCTCGCGTGTATATAGCGTGAAGGAATATATAAGTCCGTTCTCTTCATTGACGATGGAAGGATCGATTCTCACTCTTGAAACGAGAAGTTTATTCTGACAAGTAAACATATGTTTTGGTAAAAAACAATCGCCGATCCCGCTATGATGGATGGAAAGGCCTTGGTCCAAGAAGTAATACACGACATAGCTAGCCGGCTATCAGGCCCTTCTTGATAGTTCAAACGGTCAAAAACTCTAGGAGGGACCTGAAATGAGCAATTTTCAAATGCATGCCATTCCGCTTTCGATGGGGCTTGCGAGCTGATTCTCCCACCATTTTCAAGATAATTTTGTCCTCTTTCAGATGGTTTTTTGATGAACCTTCTACGACGAATACTCGCTGCTCTGGAACACTTTGAAAATACCAAAAAAAACGTGGAAACCCTAATGGAAAACGTGCACTAGCCGTCATTGGAAAACGCCACTGTGCGGTGTGTTTTCTATTGGAATTCTCACGTTTTATTCGATACCTTCAAAGTGCTCTAGAAAAGCGAGTATCCATCGTAGAAGGTTCTTCAAAAAACCTTCTGAAAGACAACAAAATTCTCTTGAAAATGGTGGAAGAATCAGCTCGCTAGCCCCGTCGAGAGCGAAATGGCATGCATTTGAAAATTGCTCATATAGGTCTCTCCTGAAGTTTTCGACCGTTTTAACTATCAAGAAGGGCCTGATAGCCGGCTAGCTATGTCGTGTATTACTTCTGAGACCAAGGCCTTTCCATCCATCATAGCGGGATCGGCAATTGTTTTTTACCAAAACATATGTTTACTTGTGAGTCAATAAACCAGGGGCTCACATGATCCTGGACAAGGGAATCTACATGATCTACAGGGCATCACAATACATCAAAAGAAATACCTTGAAACGAGAATCGATTTTCACGTCCGTTCCAACCGGTTCTACACGAGGAAAAACAAGATGGCAAAGCTGCCGGCACCGACTGTGGCGCCCTCCAAGGGGCGGCACGTTCAAAATATTTACAAATATTATTATATATATATATATATATACATATTGTACTGCTAAGAGCAGGCGGATGGGAGTTCTACTGGCAGACTTTCCAGCCGAGCTCTCTTGAAAATATCTGCAGAGTCGAGTTCTTGAATCTCGTTCGGCAGAGAATTCCATACGATAGCGAGTCGACAGCGAGGTGCCTGGCGGCTGGATTCTTTCCTCACAAACGGAACCGCCAGATTACCAGCTTTGCGCGTTCGTCTGGCTTGCGTTCGGTCGAACTGAATGGCTATGTCTTCGGGTACTCTTCCCCTCAACATCTTAAAAGCCAATGTAGCCTGCCTGACAAAACAGAGCTGGTCGATTGGTAGAATGTTGTGCTGAGTGTACAAATCTCGTACCGAGTCCCTCCTCCTTCTTGAGAATATCGCCCTCATTGCGTCATTCTGCACTATACGGGCTGGGTTCGTGACGGAGTCATAACCCCCGCCCCAAATAGCGATGCAGTAGCTCAAAATCGGCTCGAAGAGGGCCTTGTAAGCTGTGAGCAAGCACGCCCGTGGGAGGCCGATCGATCTGAGTCGGCGTAGCGAAGAGCATACGGCATTGTACTTCTTGGACAGTGCTTCGAGGTTTGCATCCCACTACACATGGTGAATACTCGAATACGTCTCCAATTTTCAGCTCAGCGTAGTCAAAGAAGCCCCAAGTGCAGATCTTCCACTACTGACGGTCACATCAGTCTTGCTTAAAGATCTGATGAATCTTGAGGAAAACTGTACGGTCTCGGTCTAAGCAATCATCTACGACGTACAACCCCCCCCCCCCGCGTTCTATCCGCTGTGGGGAGGGTTCAACCAAGCTGAAGCAAAACTTCCGATTGGTAGACCCCCAAGTGCAGATCTTCCACTACTGACGGTCACATCAGTCTTGCTTAAAGATCTGATGAATTTCGAGGAAACCTGTACGGTCTCGGTCTAGGCAATCATCTACGACGTACAACCCCCCCCCCCGTTCTATCCGCTGTGGGGATGGTTCAACCAAGCTGGAGCAAAACTTCCGATTGGTAGACAACTCACTGAGAAGCGTGACATTGGGTATGTGGGGGGACTTCGTTAGGGTTCTCGACGAGACGGAGGGCACCACGGTGACCCTCCAAAACCTCCGCATCTGGGATTCGTACGAACGACGAACCCTGACCACCACCCCGGGATCAGTACTGGTCAAAGACCCCTCTCGAGAAGAACCAAGTTTTCAAACCCTACCAGGGTCCGTCTGTATTGAGTGATTCTGTATTGAGGTGGTGGTCCACCCAGGGTCCGTCTGAGGAGTTCAAAGAGCTCACCCTACGCAAACCAGTCCCACCTCAATAAACACTCCACCGTATTTCACCACCAAATTCGTTTCCCTATTCCATTCGACATTGCCGACACTACGTTCCCAAATGTTGCCGTTCGGCCACGGCAGCCCGAACCTGAACAGCCATTTTGTACCACACAACAGGAAGATTGGGTTGAAATCAATGAACTTCTCCAGACTCAATCAGGAAACTCCACGAGGTGACCTTGATCACGATGAAAAACAGAATTCAACCGACGAGAGTACGCGACAGGATGTCCCAAGGCCTCCGGACCGTTTGAGAAACAATAGTTCACATACCCATTTTTCCTTCAAATCCACCGTTATTCCCAAAGAAGGTTCATACCTTCAACGTCTCCATCCAACCGTACCGACCGAATCGAGAAGATACGACCAGGATAATCTCCGGATCCACTACACCAAGATCTCTCCGTCCTATCCCTTGCTTTTGCACGACACTCCGCGTTCCTCGACGGTCGCGCGAAGCGCGGCGGGCTTTGCTAGTCACTTCTACGAGCAAAAAACTTCTCACAATAGTTTGGACACTTCCCAAGCAGAGATGCGCAAGGGGACATCAACCTCTCCCGGGGATGCGCGGAACGCGGAACGAAAAAGGTTGGGAACCACCAAGATCTCAACCGGAGGCTCCTCCTCGGGGATTTCATCTTGCGACTGGCCGATCGAAAGGGATTCATCCGCCCTGAAATGGTCTTGCAGAGAAACAGACGGCTCTCTATTCAAGACTTCAAGACGCCCGCCCGACTCCTGAGAGCGCGACCAGTTTAGAGCGGCGGTAATCCGAGCTATAGACGAGAAATGACCCGTGTCAAACGGAAAATTTGTGCGAATTGCGCTGAAATCCCGTGTGCGAATAGCGAATTATCGGGATTCGGCGAATTATCGGAGTGTTTGACATGGAGCCTATGAGCGAATTGACCAAAACTCTGAAAGAATCAGTGCGAATAGCGAATTAGCGGGGGTCCTCGAATAAGCGGGGGTGCGAATTATAGGGACTCTACTGTAGTGTGAGCAGAGCCGGATTTAGGAATTTGCCGCCCCAAGGCTGAGTCAGATCGCCGCCCCCCCTCTTCCCCAGGGCGGAAAATGGTCAAGCTTGAGGAAACCACGAGGAAAATTCGATCCTCTCCGACGTCTGAGTTGCATCGATGAATAATTATTCTCGATATTCCCTTTTTTCTTCGTTTTTTCCTTTCTGACTCCCGCTGTAAACTCAGGTTAGAGACGACAGGTTGTTAAATGACTCTGCGTCGGAATTTATTATCACGAAATTCCCTGATATCTTCGTCGAATGATATTGTATCCACGGTATCGCATTCAATGGTTAATATGGCAAGATCGTTCAGTCTGCGGTCTGACATGGTTGATCCCAGGTAGTTCTTGATGCGTTCCAAGCACGAGAAGGCACGCTCCAAAGAGCTGTTGCTCACGGCCATAGATTTGTAGTTTCTGAAGCAACATCAATATTTGGGAAAACATCGACTCGATCGGTTTCCCGTATCCATTTGCACATGTTATGGATATTGAGGTGCTTCTTCTCTCCTTCGGCCGCATACTTCTCGAAATGCAACACCTCTTGATCATATCCGATGAGAGATCTTGAGGGCAGGATTCACACAAAGGGTCTACCCGGATAAGGGGGGGTTTTGTGCCCTACCATTTCAGATCTGTTGGAAACCACCTGAATCGTGTTCCTTGTGATGAGAGATTCCTTGAAGCAGCGTGCAAAAATCTGCCGCTCTCGGAAAATCCTTCCCTCAAAAATCTGCCGCCCCCAAAAATCTGCCGCCCAAGGCTATTGCCTCCTCAGCCTACTGGCAAATCCGCCTCTGAGTGTGAGCATGTAACAGCGGGAGTAGAGAAGGGCATAGAATCCGGCAAATTCCACCAATGTCGGACCCTGACCGCTGATTCTGTTCTTTCCGCGTGCCCTCCATTGACACCCTCTGTTCCCCGGCCGGCCAAGACGCGCGGAAACTATGGTTTCTCGGACATTGGCAAATGTCATCAGCAGCAGAAACCTGGCAGAGGCCGTCTGCTTTGAGATGAACCGTGAGGCAATCGTGCCGAATTCCTGCCGGCGGCGAACGCGATCGAGGGCGCGTCCATCCCTCGGGAGCAGTAGTTCAGGTACATAAAGTCGGCAGTGTATGGAAATTTCCACCAGCCCGGGCGTGCAAACTATTGTTGGCATGCTGGTGGCAAAGCTTGCGACCAATCGAAGCTACTCGCAGTGCTTTCGATACCGTGTCGGGTTCCGGTGTGTAGTGAGAGGTAGAACGTCTACTACGTTGAAAACGAAGAGAACAAGATCGAAATGAGCTTGGTGAACATCCAGTCAATACAGATACCGCCTATGTTTTTTTTTGTCAAGCGTTTTGCTGGGTTGTTGAAGGAATGCGGGTTATGATATCGTGCAGTCTTTCAATCGCGCTCCAAACTCGAATCTGGTCGAGGGCGTAGTCTGACGCGGATCCTCACAAGTGAACGTTCTTCAGGCTGTACCCGGGAATCATTTTGCAGAGTGTATTCAGGAGATGATTGAGTTGGCTGCTGCTAACAAAAAAACAACGGACTATTTCGGCTGCAATGCTTGGCTCATCAATGCGCGCAATTTTTCCAATCGAAGACGGCAATGGCCTCCATTATTGGATCAGACAACCGATTCGGACGATGCTCTCTCTTTCTCGCGGCAGAGAGTGCAGGGTTCCGCTCCGATGGTGGGCAGTCGGTCTCTCAGGCTGCTGTCTAATGTCAGGATGCAGACCGTTAAGTCGAGTGATTTCTGCAAATGACCGCTCCTCTATTCTGTTCGGTCCTGTCCGAACGCACCACCAGCAGTCCAACAGTGAGCTCTTGAGCTTTCCCGATCATAGAAGGCATTTTTCATCCATGGGGCACGTTCGTCGACGTTCTCCGGGGGTCTGCATGAGGCTGATGTGCCGAAAGCGAGTGATGAGCGAAACAGCGCTCGTTGAAGGGCAGCAACAACCGCCTCACGATATCCTCGATACGATCGAGTCAAATGCATGCATAAATGAATGCTTTGACGTGAACGCTCGCTGAGTACTCCAGTGAATCGTTTTCGCGGCGAATATTCCCCCACCTGCCCTCCCGTTCGAAGCGCCATAAAAAAAAAGTAGAGAATAAGACGAATGGAGCTCTTTTCGTATTGCCATGTCTCGTGTGGCTTGGCTTCCTGGCTGCTTGGGCTCTGCAACAGCTGGCCACAATTCGACATTTCGTTCTGCTCTGCGCCTGTTCCTCTATCCACTTGTTCTTGTGGTCCCGCTAGGCAAACGCGATCTTCATTTAGTTTCGGGGGCGATGGCGTTCTTTTTCGAGAGCCGTGACCCGTGACGCTTTGAGACTCTAAGGTACGCTTTCCGGAATGGTTCTGATGCATCTTAGCTTGTGACTGTGTGAACATCGGATAGTCTCGTGAAACTGGCGGAATCGTCGGTCGATCGGTCCGAAGCATTTCCGGACTCACCCTGGTGGGACCAATACTTCCCGCGCTGAGCCGCATGGGCTCTTGGCTGAAGGAACATCCTGATTCGTCGCATCAAATTCGTCGACAGGTGAGACATGACGAGTCATCGGGGTCTTCGTACCAAACAGCAATCATGCGCGTTCCGCGGTTCCGTCGAAGAGATGAGCAGATGCGCGAAAGCGAGTTCGGAACCAGAAGATGCGCCAGCCCCGATTGTCTGGTGGAGAGACACTATCAATGCTGCGACCAGCTTTCTCCGCGATTCACCTCCGTGCCGCGGTCGATTCCGCGCCCGTCTTCCACTAGCAGAAGCCACTAGCGGGTTCTTTATGCTTCGGTCAATTTCTGATTTTTTCAACGGTCGGAGAAAGAGAGGACAGCAGTATCAGCGTCGGACGGGCTTCCATGAGGCAGATTATGATAACGAAAATACGATAATTTTAATAACCCACGCAATCGCCTATTCCGCTGATTAAACCGTCGGTCGAATCAAGCCGACGTGTCGACAAGGTCTTGACCTCTTGTACGTGACCACGAGCTTTGGCGCCGTGTTCTCTCGTGCATAATCCCGTCAATGACTTGGTCGCCTGGTTCCCGTGGGCCTGACCCCTTCCTCCTCCAGCCCCAATGTTCTTGTCCTCGCGAAGCCCTTCTCGGGAAGCTTCCCAGATACGCGTGGGCGCCGTATCGGGACGGCAAAGAACGGTCAACGGCTCATAGCCCTTACCTTGTGCCTCACAACGAAGCACAGTGTCGAACTCCAGGAACGTTTTTCGCGCTCGAGACCTCCGCGGTCGAGAGTCAGGCTCGTGAACTCAAACTGAATTCGTCAAGATTCAGGCCGATCGCTCTGGAGGGCCTTCAACTTGGGATATCTTTCTGCTTGAGCCTGAGGATCGCTGAACAGTGGGGGTGAAGCGGTCTGAGCCGCCGACGGCTTGCGCTGCGATCTCAGGGATCGGATGAAATGATGTAATCAAATTTCATTGCAGAACATCTGTGCCCCTGGATATCGTGACCATGAAATGATGTCGAACGATGAAGGGGAGCCCTCCTAACGATCGTTGACGCCACCGCGTGCAAACGGCGTCCAATCTATTTAGCACCGGAATCGCGTATGCCGTTGTACGATGTGTGCGAATGCGCGAATCGCAGTAGCGAGTGTGCTGGCTCGTTATCTATCGCAATGAGTTCTGCTCGTCGGGCCAGGACCATTGCCAACGGGACGTGATCACGCATGCCCATCGTGCGCGGAATGTTCAATCACGCGCAAGTTACAATAGATTCCGTCGGATGAAACGCGAATGTACAACGTGGCGTCTCGTGTATATTACAGAGTTTTGGAGAGGTGGTTGGCGTAAAACACACAGGCGCCAAGGGGATAGGAGATCCCTTTCATGACCCTCGATGACATCGATTGTGGCAGCAAATGAAGCCAAATACAAAGCCAGGGAACATTTCGGTCGAATGTCACGTGAGTAGAAGCAAAATCAGTTCAGTTTCTTAGCTTCTTAGCTGAACCTTGCCCGCAGTGGCCCCATGTCTGAGTATGGGTGAGTTTTATCTGGTTGTGAAATATGATTTTTCGAGTTTTTTTGAACGCAGCATCTCACGATCAATACAAGAAGTACACCCGCTGATTGCCGCGCTCTGCTGTCTACTCGAATCAAGGAACAAATAGGTTTCGGGGAAATCATTGGATACTAGACCGCGGTAGAGAATCGTGATACAGAATTGATCGCTTCCGAAACTTCCGTATCTCTCGAACCGAAGTCGATTTTGAAGATGATCTAGTCTCGCGGAAGAATTATTGGACTCTTCCCTCTGTGCGATTTTTCACCTGAAATAGCGGAGTCGGCATCGAGAGCGAAAGGGCCTCGGTGGCTGACTGATTGGCGACCTGAGACTCTTGAATTCAATTTTCAGGATCCCAATGCGGTGAACGAGGTCGAGGCACCATGAGCATCGATTTTGGAACGGAATCATAATTTTTCTAATCGACCCAAAGCCACAGCGGACCCCGACGCCGGTGATTCGTGCGAGCGTGTTGGGTGATGGCTTCCGTCAATCGTGAACATCGCTAGATGCGCATTTCCACGCGTTTCTCAGTGGTAAGTTCCAGTTCAACCTATACAGTAAAGTGCTGCTAACTTATAATTTTTGGGAGCAAGGATTCGGGAAAAATTCTGAGTTATGAGTTATGGGAAGACCCTTCGGGGACACGCATTCCAGGGAAAATTGGCTGGACGGATCATCAAGTTCTATGTTCCCTACCGAAACCGTGGAAAATATTCTGATACTCGGACCTCGATTGATGAAATGAGAACTACTGGATCGAGCAATCTCATAACGAGGACAACTATTATGATCTATTAAATGAAGCATGTTGTGTCAAGCTGTGCTCGAAAAAAATGTTCGTATGTCAGCCTCAATTTTCTTAGCCGATTTATCGCGAATGACAATATCACGATATCGGCGGAACCCCTCACAGGCACAAGATCTGCTCTTTCGAAGCGATGGTTCATGAGCGTAATGGGACGTTATTTTGCACTCGTTCGCGGTCTCCGGACACAGACTCATACACCGCACCATGATTCTGATCAACTCTATAAAGGTGGTTGAATGTCAGGTTGAAGCGGAAACACCTCGAATAATGAGTGAATCTAGAGCCCCATCTCCGTCAGAGGTCGACTGGTCGTCTGTAGATTTCGGATAACGTGTTCCTTCTACATCCGGCAGACATTTCTTGAAACCGTTCCGGGGTCGTACGGAGCGGATTCCTATCGAAACGGATGAGCGTTGACGATGGTTGAGCGCTCCAAGTAGACATGGAACTCGTTCTGACTTATGAGTTATGGGAGGTTTTTCAAGTTATGAGAGAGGATTAACATTAACTCTATGGTCTAAGTTACGGGAACCGTCGATTTGGATTCTGAGTTATCAGTTATGGGAATTTTCTTAGTTACAGGGTTTCAAGTTAGCGGCACTTAACTGTATACGGAATGCTAGAACACGTCCCGCTCTGTGAATGAGGTTCGAACTTTACCGCTTTCTGCTGTCCCGCCCAGGAACTTTTTTTTTGACGGAAGCTACGTCTTAGCGGGGGGCAGTCATGGATTTTCCCGGAAGTCAGTGTAACAGAAGATGTAGCAGTACTCAGTCGAATGATAATCTTCGATTTTTTCTCCCGACTCAAACGGGGTCCAGCTTTCGAAGTGTGCTCCGTAGCGTGCGGTAAAAATCGGAGTACGCGCTTCATTCTCTTCTACTCCTATGAAAGACTCGGTAAGCATCCCGCGCTGTGAAATCGGGTACTTATCGGGAATACGCCCCGCGACTTAAACTACAAAACGCCAACACGCCAAAACGGGGACTTGAGAGCGCATTTGGGGCAACAGCTTGCCGGCATCTGCTTGCCCGTGCCGCTCGCTACGCTCGCGGATAGAGAAGATTCCGACTGCCCCAGCTGCAGCTATCACAGACCGATAAACAGCTCCGGAATTAGTTCCACTAAGCTCGCCATCCGCGTGTTTACGTTCAGCCGTAAGTCGCCGGGAGTATTTCAAATAAGAACCTGAAATCGTTCCAGACGCCGATCTAACTTTCCTTTAGGCGGGTGGGGGAGAAAAACAACAAAGCGAGAACACGCCGGATTGGCCACTTGACGGTTGGGCTTTGACGCGTTCGCTAGTTCGTCCTCTTTTCGTCTGCTAGGGCTCGCGTCAATTCGCGACCCGCCGAAGACCGAAGAACCCTGCAACCTGCAATGCATCGCTCATCGTTATCCTTCTCATTTTGCACCTTTCTTTGTTGCGATTCGTCTCGTTTTTTGACCTCTCTCGATCTATTATGGATGGACAACCAACATTAGAGGCATTGACTGGCGCCGAGAGGAAGAGGCTTTATAATCTACGACGAAGGCATTCATTCAGATCTCATCGGGCCACTCTGAAGTCTCACTCAGTGTGTTGTGTTCTGTTGAGTTGTTGTGTAGACTGAGTTTTGTTTAGTGAGGGAGCGATCGTATTCTTCTACAACTTTGAGCGGTTCCGTTATGAAGTGTTCGCATTTGTCCCAGGTGTCTTGATTATCGCAGATGTTTTCTATGAGGTCTATGAGGTACGAATCCGGGAGGTCCGGGAGCTGCGCTAGGGAAATATCACTGAACCGAGTGTTTTAGATGACGAGATAGAGCGCGGCAGGCATGGGATTGCGTAACGTATTCACGCGCATGATCTAACAGAAACCCCGATGAAATGTCTACCCAAACAACGCTATGAAATGTTTCCCGTGAACTATGCGGTCTTATCTTGCCGCGAAATGTCGGACGCAGACTCGAAAGCGCTGGATCAAGCACAATCATCATGGAACGTATGAAGTTCCCGGTGTTCCCAGGGGGCTTCCTTTGCGAACATTCGGTTTTATTCCCTCGTCAAAATCAATTTCCATCTCCTCGGTCTTGGGAACGCGTGGATTTTTGCGTAAGCTCTTGGATGACTTCAGTTATCATCGAAAATAAACGGGACGAGGTTCCTCTGGGACTCGGGTACGTGTGACGTAACAGGATTGGATCCTGCAGAGCGGTTCGACGTCGTTCGAGGCACTCCACCGTCGCTCCGAGTGGTTGACCACCCAGCCTTGTCTACGACTTCTATTGATAACTAATGGACCGGACAATCGATGAAATGGCCGCACTTGTTCACCTGAATTATGCTATTGCTAGGCGCTCGATGATACTTTTACTCGTCGCCATTTGTTATCGATTGTATTCTGCAGTGAGAACTTGGAGTTATCATCGCTCTCAGGAAATATAGAGTATTTGTTTTTTTCTTTCTCTGATTCTCATCCTCAAGGATGGCAGGAGGTCCCGGAGTGTTCCTTACCCGAAACCTGCTGACCGTATATTGATACGGGCGGCGATTCCTGTCAGCGGGTCCCTTGGGTCATCGAGGTAGCCTCTCGGAAGAATCAAAATTCAGATGGCTCGCTTCCATGAACTCCTCATCTTCGTGGAAGATCGTCGGTTTCCTTTCGCAGGGCTATATGATCCTTGCTAAAACTTCCAACGAGTCGTTGGATGTGTGAGCACTCCAGTAGGCGAGGGCACATGGTTCGAGGAATTTCCATCTGAATATTGAATCATGTCTAAAGCTTTGGATCACTCCCCGAATCTGCGTATCTTCCGAACTACTTGAGCGCAGTTCCTGTGTTTACGTCGAGGTCTCACAACGTCCGCCCCCGCTCTGCAAACTCAACATCTCGATATGCTCGTCTTCTTGCTCGTCGTTATTCAGGAACGCTCCGAAGAGAGAGAGAGAGGCGCCAGAAAGGCTTCCCAAAGTTGTTGCCTCCGGAACGGGGCCTCGAGAAGCTCTGACTCGATATTTTCTCTGCTCCTTGTACTCCTTGAGAGGAGTTGTGCCCAGAGGGCTAGGCCAGCAACAGATTGTGATTCTCAACGAAGATTATCAGTCAAGATCTCCACCGTCCATATCGGTCAGTTCTCCGTATCGGATTCGGCCGAGATTGGCTGATGGCCGACGGAAGCCATGTGTTGATCCTACCTTTAGGGACTCTTCCATGGCTCAACCTCGAGCCCCTTTCCTTGTTTCATCCCCGCCTTGATGTCTGAAACCTACGTCTCATTATCAGATTATAGTACTTTTCCGCATCGTTCCACACGATTCCGACGATGGCGGTTCCCAGGGTTGAAATCTCCGCTCCATCAACTTTAACAAATCCTGATCCCCAACAACGGGGATGGTTCGAGCAAATGTTCAGCCGAAGCAGCTGATCGGGATTCCGGTTTTACCGGGGAAGGTTTTCTCTTCTGAAAATTTCGAAACTAGGGGGGCTCCATCAACAGGTGCAGTTTGTCGCCTGAACGCGAAGCTGAGCCGATCCTCCGATACCTCCGGGCCGCTCCGATACAAGATGAAACATTTCAAAGCTGTCCGAGTTACAATAAGCCAGCCGACACCTGAGGCATTACATGATCTAGAACTATGCGAGAATCGACGCTTGCAGGGGCCGACATCACAGGCCACGTGTCGACACCATATTGAGGACAAGAATGTTGTTCTTTACGCAACGGAACTGGCCTCGGGTGTCCCGTTCACTGCTTTCTCTGAGATGTAGTGACTCTTCATCGAATCAATTTCCTGTGTCCACGTAGACATGATGATTAGAAATGAGTGAGGATGATCACATCTAGCTGTGTTATGCGATTTGTCGCTCAAGAGATCAAACACAAAACTTCATCGTTCAAGAGAGATTTGTTAGCGGGGCGGCAATAGCTGTCGTTCATCGCGCGTGCAGGACCCACTTGACCTGACAAGCAATGGAACTCCCCATGGCAACTCGAACTAACTCAAATTACTTGGGAAGAGCAGATCTCGCGTCATTTCTTCGCGTCGAATCCGACGTTCCTGGCCTGTAACTCTCCGACAGGCTTCAAGAATCGTTGTGGAGGACTCGGAGACTCAACGAATCGCCGCGTGGCGCCTTGAGCATCGAGAACGAATATATATCCTAATAAGATCCATGGAAAGTTCACGGAAGTGCACAATTTGCCCGGTGAGATCCCATCATGGCGTTTGAGCTCCAATTCACGGATGTCCGGGTTATTAGCACGATATTTGAAGTCATTGGTCAAGGGAGCGTGCGGGAACTAATAATGTTAGGGGCGGTTCCTCATTCAAGAATGGTACCTTCACAGAGCCAACAGCGGCCACTAACGACTACTGTCAGCCGGGGATCAGTGTCAACTTGCTCGAACTCACTTGTCAAAATGTCGCGTGAGTGGATATCGGAATCTACGTGGCCCAAAGCTTGAGTCAAGAGCCGATCGGGAGACCGATACATTTCTTATGACACTAAGCCTAGCTAACAGCTCCTCCCGGAAGCATCTGAGTGATTCCCTCGAACATCTCGATGCCAGACTCGTAGTGATCAACTTTTCATCTGCCGAGAAGTCGCCCCAAGACTCCTGCGGTAACTGTAAGGTCAGAACTCACTTAGAGAACCCCAAATTTTCAGTTTTTGCAGGGAACATGGTTCCTCACACGTTTACTGATAGCAGCCGGAGTCGAAAACACATTTCCTCTGACTTTTCCTCATTCTCCTCTATCTCTCCCTCTCACTTTATCTCTACATCACTTTCTTCCCACCTCTTCTCATCCTCTTTGGCCTTTTCCCTCCCTTACTTTCGCTTCTTCCCTCCCGAGTCTTGTTGTCATTTCTCATCGCCTAGTACTCGCTTTCTCCGCTGTACCCTGCTTTTCTTTCACATTTCCTCCAACTTCAACGCTCTTGCTTCTCGGGTTGAGTCTCGAATCCGGTCGTGAAGCTGTTCGACGCGTTTCTTGACAGTCAAGAGACGTTTTGAGAAGAAATATTGTGCTGGAAAACGAAGGAAAATCGTCGACATTCGCTGTTGTTTATGTTGTGAAGTAGTCGATGGAGCAAGCGGCAGTCTCCGTTTTGCACTGACGGATGTTTGGCCAGGGATGCTCACGGGTTATAATCACAACTCAATCCGTCACTTAGCGTTCCAGGCGTCCCCGGGGGCTTGCCTACGAAATGTATCTTTCGGCGACGTGCGCAAATTGCTGCCGAAGGCATAACATCCTCCTTTCTTGTTGCTAAATTGATAGAACGACAAACGGTGACAGGCCCAGGGTTTCGCAACAGAATCATGCGGTTCTCTCCAAAGCTTCAATGCACAATGCTTCGATCGACAGCATCGTGGCATGATCCGGAGGATATCGAGTTTCTCGTGGAAAGTCGGGTTGTCCCTGTTCTTTCGGAAAATTCTGGCGATTCGATAACGATGATAACGCAGTGAGTAGGCTAGCGGTCCGACTTTCGTTTCCTTGGGAAGCTCATCCTTCTGGCTAGAAGGAGCATTTTGGTTTACAGGGAGACAAAAACAGAACGCTAGGTCACCTCGAGATGATTTCAAAGCTCCGTGGAGGGTTAGGCGCCTTCGTTCACTCATTCAAAGAAGTGTTCTCAAGGAGTCAAACGACCATGTAGGTTAATTTTCGTCCCATTCCATAGCCAGAGGGATGAGCATTCAGATGCCGCCAAAATCAATTCTGTGGCCTTCGTGAGGCGGGAAGAACAAGTATTTCGGGAGGTATCCGATCTTACCTTCGCACGCGTGGTACGTGCCCTCAAATGGGCGTTGAGTCATCCGAAGCTGAAACTTCGTTCTCGTCGGGCTCAGATGTCGCAATGCATGGGAAACGTTGTCTCCTCGTGCCGCCCTGGATATTACCTTCAACTTGGTGAAATCCGCGCCCTGATTCGACGGCCTATATCGTCCTGCTCCAATCCGTTAGAACTATCTCATTTCAGCCGGGCCACGAGAGAAGGCAGGCTATGTTCATGTCAACGTTCTTGTTCCTTGTCCGGGCCACCGTAGAAGTATTTCGTAAAATAAAGCTGCAATATCCCCTTCGCTCTCGGCGACGGGATCTCGGCAGCAACGAAGCGTTTTCGCTTTTCCAATATCGTTAGGCTGAAATCTTTCGAACGGAGCGACAAGCTAGCGACACGACTAACCATCGTATCTCCCCTCCAAGAGTTTGGACGCGCGAATCTTTGCGAACATTATTTGAGAAACAAGTTTCTCGGATCAGCTCTTTGTGTCCGAGACACTTCCCGCCGAAAACTAAATCGATTCCCGAGTCCACCTTCCAGTGTGTATACCCTCGACACGCCTCAGTTCCTCAGAGATGGATCTCGACCTTTTTTCCGAATCCTGGAAACATTTCCATTGGCATACCGAAATTGATCCAAGATTCGCATCAGGCACGACCTTTGTCCGTCCGAAACTTTTCTTTTATACATTTGATGGAAGTCAGAGTACGAGCTCGAAAGCAACTCCTTCGAATCCCAGCCCGTCGGCCCTGTTTGTGCGGAGCGGTCGACGAGACTGTCGTAAAAAGAGCTTCCCTCGTCAAACAGAAGGATGAGAACAGAAGTTCAACAACGATAGCACCCTCGGCGTCAGTTCCCGAGTTTTCTCACTGTGTTCCTGATTTTCGAGCCTGAAGGCTTATCCGGACCAGGAGTCACCCGAGGAAATAATGAGCGATGCGAGCAGATCTTTCTGGAGCGCCGATTTGCAAGTCTGGGAACGAGGACGGGGCCGGGTCTATTTTGAAGCCCCGGCAGCCGTCAAGTTGTTGCCGATGTTCTTCGCTGCGTATGAAAGGAGCGTTTCCGAAGACGAATATTGATTTTTCTCAATCCAGCTCAACGGCGAGAGTATATTATGCAGCTGGATCCTTTAGTGGGGACTTCCGCCAGCTCGGCAGCTCGTCAACCGAGAAACCCTTCCCGATCGCCTATGACTCATGAGGTCTTCGTTCATGAGAGGAACACCGGTGCTTCAGGCCTAGAACGGAGAATTCTGTTATAGGATTCCCTTGGGAGCCGCTTGCACCTACCCCGGAGCCATCGTTTCCGACCCGATTTTCTGATCAATTCTCCTGCATGTCTCCTCAATTCTCTGGGAAGTGTCTCTGGTCAGGGGCCCTAGGCTCTTCGGGAGTTTTGCGTCCCCGCCCAAATCCGCATTTACTCTCTTTTACCGATGCCGTCTCCGACGTCATCGCGGACGATGTCACTGCTTTTAGTTTGGGAAAAACCACTCTCGCCGATCCAATCTTTTCTTGATCTGAATTTCGAAACTCGCCCACATACCAATAATTGGCAAAATTTTCCGGGTCGATGATACGTTTTTCGCTTGATGAAGGCAATCGAGGCGAGGGAGAGGGGTATCGGAAAGTAGTAGCCGAGGAACTCGAGCCACATTGAAGACTGCAAAATTCGAGTGCTCCGATCGACGTGCGAAAAGTCTGGGCAGAGCAGCGGTTGATGTCATTCGTCTTGAGCCCGGCCGTTCAAGGAGGTTTCAGAAGAATAAGCGATGGCAGCTCTGATACGGAGCGCTGATCCTAGTTCAGGTCGGTCGATGCGAAGATTTTCACTCTCAACTTGGGAGTTATCCTGGATCTTCGATTCCTTGCCTCCTGGTGGACGAGAGTTCCCCAGAGATCTCAGACTTCCAGACGTTGGGTATGTTACCGGTATACCGGCACCATTGGTTGGCACCGTGTGGTGGCATCACACGACTGAATTGCTGACCTGAGCGTCAACATTCATCGAAGTCAGCTCTACTGCATTTGCACGCCGATAGAAAACTCATCGGAAACATGTCGGCACGGTTCCGCGAAGTGGAAAAAACGCCCATCTCTGTGTTTCGTTAGCCCAGGTAGGGCGAGGACGTCAAACAAGCCCGCTGAGAGTGTTGGATCCCGCAATGGAAAGGTCAGAGTCCAGAGACGGACTAATCGCGGTCAACGGCTGATTTCCCGATTCCAGCCAAGAGCTCCGCTGTTCATACCATCGGCTCCTTATGACGGGCCAAAAAACTCACGTCAGCGGAATGACCAGTTACCCTGGGAGCAGCTTCCGTTACCATGTTCCTCCCACCAACCGCTCGAATCTGTCCATGTAATGCTTGAATGAGTGCATGAATGGGACACTGATGAATAATGGCAGCACCCGATTCTTTTTTCAAAGGTTGCAACGGACCCGATGTCTGACAAGCTTCCGCCCTCCGGCATGACAATACATTCCGCAATGACTGCATTGGCTTGATCAAGCGAACCACGAGAATGGAATACGAGCCATCTGTCGCAGCGAGCCGCCATGATCCCGTGTCTTGCGTTCCAAGCACTGATTTGCGCGTCAGGGCTCACACGTACGTGAACCAAGCACATATATAAACACCCGCAAGTACAAGCGCCGATCCTGAGACCATCCCGCTATCAGGCTCAGCTCTTGTCCACGTGGATTCGATGACGCCACTCAAATTCTCGAATTCGCCAGAAGTACGGAGCAACAGCGCGCGAAAATTGACGCAGAAAATACACTCGTAGACCACTCCCGGAATATGCTCGGGAGGCTGATCCTCGAAGTCACGTCGGTTAGTCAAGCTTTCGGTTGTCGGAGTCCATTCACTTTGTCCGATATAACGCACTCGACGTCAAAACAAGTTTACCCTGGGTCGAGAAATATGGCGAAACCCTGGAGGGACTTCACAGAGGTCGAATAGAAGCAGTGGTCTAGGTGGCAGCGACATAAGTCACATTCCGCGCCCGTTACGCCCGCAAGACCACGGGCGAGTACATCATTTAGGTTTCCGTGCTGCTTTGGCTTCCTGGCTTGAAACGGTGGTTTTCGCCGAAAGAAAATGCGTCCTACAACCTTTACGAGTTTTGCTCAGCGGTGGCACCCTTAAGATGGGTCGAAACTCTGACCAACGCGACGTGGACTCGGTTTCCAACAGCGTTTCAATGTACTCTCCCAGCTCGAGGGGTGTATTTCTCAGTCCTCGAAAGGGTACAGCCGAATAAGCATTGCTCCTGGGCCTTGAAGATTTTTCAAATCTGATTGTTGAGGGTGCTTGGCCTCCTTTGGTAGTTCATTTTTGTCTATGGCGTCGATTCTGTCTGACGCGCTGTTTTAGAATTACAGACTGTTCTTTTGAGATTAAGATCGGAAAAACTCTAAATCTTCAAACAGCTCTAGCTCGGAAACGAAAAAAGATAGAAAATCGCGCTCGGTTCCATCCGAAAGCCGACGTCGAGAGCTACAAAATGGTGTGCCCGATTATTTTTTTTCGCCGTTTTTAAAGCACTCATTTTCGTTTTTTCGTTTTTCGAAAACTTAAAAATTCGATGAATCTGTCTGAATCACCTCGATCGCGTTCTCCATCATGAATGCCGCGTTGATTGTAGGTACTCGGGACACTAACTCTACATGCAGTTCGATTTTCAGCCCGATCGGAGCAGTCCAAAGAACCTTAATGACCGTTTTTTCACTCAGAACCCCTATATTCGGGGTATCTCAAGGTATGTTCTATGGTAACTGCGGAAAGTTGAAAGTAAGGATCTCGCAAGGCTTGTTGGCCCTGAAAAGGGCCTTTTTTTTTTGTGGCCCTGAGAAGGGCCGTTCTTAATGATGGTTCTGTGCTCGATTCCGGACACCTCAGTCTTCGTCGCTGTCTTCGTCGATACACGGAACGATGGCGCTATCCCGGAACATCGAATCTAGAATTGCCGCCGGTCTGAGGATCCTGGAGAGATACCGCGCGTTAGATAGGTAGTACACCACCGCGGTGACGTGTGAGCAACAGCCCACAGTGCGTTTCCCGTTCGGACATTCACAACAGTAACGCCGAACTCCTTGGCCACCGATTGATTCCGGCACCTTGTCAATGTAACATCTGTACTTCGTGGACTTCTTGTGACGTGAAGGGACTTCCAGTTTGAGGACGTTACTGTTTTCGCAATGACACTTGACATTGAGGGTGTTGTCGTCCTTGATCATTCCTGCGAGGTATGAGACCGCCTGGGCGAGCTGATATGACCCCGCGAAAAAGATCTTCAGGTCCCTCTCGGTCATCTCTGGGAAGTCACGCACGGCATCAGACGCGATGGGAATCCATGTCCGACTTCTGAGGAGATGCCACCGATTCTGCTCCGCCTCGTCAGCCACCGTGTTCGGGAGATCTCGCGTATGTAGCGTACGTCCTACAACCTCATCGAACATCGTTTGGTCGGATCGAAGGCGTTGTCCGAAGGTGTTGTTCAGGCAGCACGCGATTTTGGTCAGAACTCCGATCTTCGGCAGCATATCTTTGTCGATTCTGTGATCCAAGCTTCTGTACATCTGCTTGATTAATCCCCGAGGCGGTCATCATTCCGCTGAATGGTCTCATGGGCTTTCTGAATCTACTTGGACAGCCGTCGCAACGTATGCGAGGCATCTTGAGGATCTCCACTGATGGGAAACAACGAAGATCTATCGAAGATCACTCGACGATACGACGGAACCGATGCGCGCGCGATAGAGATTCACTCGCGCCTGCCGGCTTGTTTACAATCAGCGCGAGAAGGTCTGCTCGAAGCGCGGGTGAATTCGAATCAAAGGCGCGATTCAAAAGCCTTAGCCAACCTCAGAGATCATATAACCTTCAACGTTTTTACCATTTTACCAACGCAGTTACCATACAACATACCTTGAGATACCCCGAATATAGGGGTTCTGAGTGAAAAAACGGTCATTAAGGTTCTTTGGACTGCTCCGATCGGGCTGAAAATCGAACTGCAGGTAGAGTTAGTGTCCCGAGTACCTACAATCAACGCGGCATTCATGATGGAGAACGCGATCGAGGTGATTTAGGCAGATTCATCGAATTTTTAAGTTTTCGAAAAACCAAAAAACGAAAATGAGTGCTTTAAAAACGGCGAAAAAAAATAATCGGGCACACCATTTTGTAGCTCTCGACGTCAGCTTTCGGATGGAACCGAGCGCAATTTTCTATCTTTTTTCGTTTCCGAGCTAGAGCTGTTTAAAGATTTAGAGTTTTTCCGATCTCCATCTTAAAAGAACAGTCTGTAATTCTAAAACAGCGCGTCAGACAGAATCGACGCCATAGACAAAAATGAACTACTAAAGGAGGCCAATCACCCTCAACAATCAGATTTGAAAAATCTTCAAGGCCCAGGAGCAATGCTTATTCGGCTGTACCCTTTCGGCTCGACACCTACCTCCTTCCTTTCTGGGAGACTCTGGGTGTTTGATCTGGAAGCTGATTCAATGATGGTGCCAGTGACTGAACTGGGAACTCAATAGACAAGGCTGGAAGGATACCATTAGAACTGAAACAGCTCCAGAATGCAGTCGGAGCTGACCAGTGGTCTTGGGTCTTTCTCATTTCCGGGCTCATCGCTTTTTTCCTAGCGTTTTGTCACCGCTGTCGAATCCAATACCCTTTCGGCAGCCATTCTGGATGCTTCCGCTTGATTCGGCGTCGTAGTTCAACTACTCCCAAACCTCCCAGAGCTTTCCCGAAAGTCACCGGATTCCCGATCCGATCATCTCCTCCGATGGATCTTGCTCTCATTTCTAAGGTTGCTTTGTGTATTTCGAAGGTCAAAATGAGAAAAAGTTGCCATGATGATTTTCCTTCCACACGGAGCGGCAATGTCCCTCTAGTCGTACGCATATTTCAGCCCGTAGTAGTTTCGTCTTGTAACGCGCCCCGATATTCACCAGGATTAAAGTAGCGCCCTGCGGCTATGGCCTAATCAGCCGTCTGTGGCTGGCTTCAGACTTCTCCTCCTTCTTCATACGAAATGAAAGGTTTCAATTAGAATCTTCAAGACCATGTTTCACTTGACGGCGTCAGCTCCCGTCTCACGAGAACTTTTTTCCACCGCATCAAGGTTTCGACGAAGCCTCTGAGGAGAAGACCAACGACAAGTATTGATGTCGAGGGACGGAATTCGCTCGGCTCGCTCGTTGAGGTATCGCGAAACCCACGCCAGAGTTTGCATCGAGAAAGCCACTAATCCAGCCCCTCAACAAGTTTGCGAGGAGAGCTTGTCGATCATTCTAATGACCTCATCCACTTCTAGAGTCCGTACTTGGAAATTTGCTCGTCAATACTGAAAGTAAACATATGTTTTGGCAAAAAACAATTGCCGGTCCCGCTATGATGGATGGAAAGGCCTTGATCCATAGAGTAATACGCGCCATAGCTAGCCGGCTATCAGGCCCTTCTTGATAGTTAAAACGGTCAAAAACTTCAGGAGAGACTGAAATGTGCAATTTTCAAATGCAGGCCATTTCGCTCTCGACGTGGCTAGCGAGCTGATTCTTCCGCCATTTTCGAGAGAATTTTATCCTCTTTTGGATGATTTTATGATGAACCTTCTGCGATGAATACTCGCTTCTCTAGAGCAGTGGTTCTCAATCGGGGGGGCGCGCTCCCTGGGGGGGGGGGGCGTGGTGGTATTCTGCGCCCCACTGAAGTCTATGGGACGGGGTCATGCCATTTTCATTGGACCGCACGTTGATTGTGTCCAGTAAAATAAATCACGGGCTCGATACAATGACGTTTTCCATTGGGATTTTCCTGTGGGCCGCTTCCCATAGACTTCAGCGGGGCGCAGGATACCTCCACGCCCCCCAGGGGGCGCGCCCCCTCCGGTTGAGGACCACTGCTCTAGAGAAGCGAGTATTCATCGTAGAAGGTTCATCAGAAAACCATCTGAAAGAGGACGAAATTCTCTTGAAAATGTTAGAAGAATCAGCTCGCTAGCCCCATCGAGAGCGAAATGGCATGCATTTGAAAATTGCACATTCCAGGTCTCTCCTAAAGTTTTTGATCATTTGAACTATCAGGAAGGGCCTGATAGCCGGCTAGTTATGGCGTGTATTACTTCTTGGACCAAGGCCTTTCCATCCATCATAGCGGGATCGGCAATTGTTTTTTGCAAAAACATATGTTTACCTGTAAGACTAGCTATATTTCTCTCGATGCTTCTCAGTGAATTCTCAGCATTCTCCAGGGTCGGAATCCGCTAGTTCTTGGATCATTGTGTTGTGCGTGTGTGCTTGTGATAACGCGAGCAAAAAAGTAATGATATTCGCGGAGCTCAATGCTTGCGGGGGTCTTTAACTGTATTCTTTGCGAGCGAATAGCCCGTGGGCATGATGCTTTTCTGACAGGAGACCTCGCTGCCGGCTGGAACCAAGTTTCTTGGGGCCACCCGAGCGTGCGGGGATGATCACTCACTCTCAGAGTTTCTCCCGCTCCACTATTTTTTTTTGTCTGCTCGGAGCGAGCCAAGTGGCCCCGAGAGGCGCCCAGCTACTGGTCGTCGGACCCTTATTGCTTCAGCACCCTCGAGTCCCACTGAAGCTCTTCTTTGCGGAGTGTTTTGGCAAGCCAATCTCGACGAACGGACAAAAGACGAATAATGCTAGAATCGCAGATATACGGGGTGGCTCGGAATCGGCATTTCTAAATCAAGGAAGAACGTGTGAAGACAATGGGGCGCGATGAGATAGCATATCGTCTTCAGGCGAGCCATGATTAAAGGTAAGGAGTTAATTGAGTTGTGACTTAACAAGACCCCAAATTCAGGGGTGGATATTCGTGGAAATCGTCTGGACAGTTTCAGTCGAAGACGTAGGCGCCAACTTCCTCAATGCCACTTCCAAAGACTCCTTGGACCTCCTTGCCTAGCCATGCCTTTAGATTTTCATGTTGGTTCCGGGGGGTTTGGCACGGGCCCACGGAGTTTGTTGATAACGGTCGCTTCGCCAGTAGCGTTGTTCACAGAATAACAAGCATAACAAACTTCTCATGGGACTGTAGAACACTGACAGTCCATGTATTAACTTACTTCCTGCCTCCATGGTGTTCTGCCGACTAATTGGCCTCTGCTCACTCATCTTCGGCAACTCTCACCCGCCAAACTCGGATCATGAAACTCGATCCGCCAGAAATCCCAGTGCACTACCTATTAGGCAGTTTGAATACCGATATTGCGCTCAATATTATCCGTTGGATGGCCTCTGGGAGCTCATATGTCGACCATTCTCTGCCGACATATTTCGGGATACTTTGCTGCGCGGTTTAATTTTGAATCGCAACCAGAATGATACAAACCCTTTATAACGAACATGATGAAACTGCCCACCTTGCCGTCCTCTGAAGCGGAATTCTTCACGCCTTGACGACAGTCATTGAACATCAGTTTTGGAGCCGGGCTGGCGGAACGGACGAACGATTAATTTTAGTACCAACGAGGAATCTGTTTCGGGAGTGCTCTTCGTGACGAGCTCCTTTTATGAAATTATAGACGAAGGTGTTCGACTCTCGCTGGAACTTCCCACATGTATTACCTGTGGTACATGTTCCTCTGACTCTCAGGCTTTCAAGCGGGCACCGAGCCGAACCTCTGGGCACCACACCCGATATACGGCTGCTCAAAGAGCTTGATGTAAATGACCAATCTACAATAATCGTATTCGGGACACGGGATGTCGGTCCATCCGCTCAGTTGAGTCGCAACTCGATTATATGATCGTCCCCGAAGCAGAATCCCGACGCAAGCGAGACCTCAAGGGTGCAGCTTCTCTGATACGGCTGAAACCCCGAGTGATCCCATCTTGGAAGTTTCTCATTTCGAACTCCGGCTTCTTCGAGTTCAAGGGTCGAATGAGCCCTCCAACGGAATTCCATCATCGAGCCGCTTCCAATTTTCGTTCTCCGTTTCTGACCAAGTCTCCTCGCTCAACTCGAATCGAGGATTTTGCCAGTCCAGAGGTTCCCCACTGAAATATGAGGGCATGCCTACAAATATATTCGAAATCTGAGGGCTCCCAGCAGCGAGGGGAGGTCGACGAGGGATAGCTCGCACGAAGACAATTGGGATGATTATGGCTGGAGTTCGTCGGTGAAGGTCTCAGCAATTCGATGCCATCCGGTGATTCGGACCCTTGTCATGTTTCTGCGCTCAAGCTCGTTATTGGATGCAGTAGGCTGATTCAGATCAGGTGAGGTTGTTTGTAACAAGATACAAACTTGATAGGAGCTCAAGACTATCATATTGCGACGCAGTCTGACCATAGGACAACAGTGACATGAGCTCATGAGTAACCTCGTTAAAGGTCGTTCGTATCAAAGATTGTTTCAACCAGTAAAGACCATCGCAACCGATCGTTAAAGGCCGATCATTCTTGCGTGGTTCAAATGAGCAACCTCTCGCAGCGTTTCTATTTCGAGAATCGTTGCTGACTAACGAGCTGGCCAGCGGAGCGTCCCCCGGCCACGTTCGAGAGGTTCACGAGGTTAGTGAGAGCAACCGAACCCGGGAATCTGAACACTCTCCAGACACATTCTTGAGTATTGAATGGGTCCGTCGCAAGCGAGTTGTTGACCAGTAGCAGAAAAAGCATAATTCCCACGAATAGGTCTGCCGCGTGCCCGATTTTTCCGTGGACTTGTCTCGGATCATTGGACTTCATCCGTTGTTATCTCGTAGGGTGACCTGAAGTTGAGAGCGTAACGTATAGATACTGAGCCTTCGTAGAGAGATGCTCGTGTCAGAAGTGAATATGTACAAGGAGTCCAGGGCGAATATTTCGAATCCTGATTCAACGTTTGGATGTTGAGGAGCCTCAGCGCGTATAGCAACTCGTGCTCCGGCAAGCCTCGGGCCATCGCGCGGCATATACTGCTCGTAAATATATGTGTTTCCATGCCTACTCTCTCGCTCAGATGTTGGAGATACTGAAGGCACACTGCGGGTGCGAGTCGGTACGCGAGTGAGTGATTGAGTGAGAGAGGTCTAGAGAACTATATAGATGTACTCGAGGGAACGTTGCGCTGCAGAGGTAGGAGTACTTGTGCTGGCTCCGCGCTGAATTCTGAAACCAAACGTGACCGGACTAAAACGACTCGACGTAAGTCAAGCAGCCCTCCCTCGATGAGCGGCTGAGTACGGGAGCACCATGTGCCACTCATGCTCAAAAATCCAACGAAGAAAATTCTTTCTGCGCCCGCTCGCGTCTAATATAAATAGCTGGACGGCCGGAGGGGTGGGCAGAAACACTTATGTCGGGCGTTTTGAGAGCATCTGTGGAATCCACTATGGTTTGAAAGTTTATTGGAAACCTCCTCTGCCCCCGGGGAACTAGATCGGTGTAATGGTTGCGATCAGTGTCAAGCATCCGCAACAGCGTTTAGTGAGATTCACTGCCGCGTATATAGCGCCGTGTCTCTCGGAGTAGTGGCGTACATACAAGCCCGGAGAGAAGATGCTTTGCCGTGAGCTCGGAGACCTTCCACGTTTGTATGAGGTCCTCGCACAACTTCGCCTTCGTCTTCCTATACGTATCTCATTGTCATGAAGTGAAGAGTGGTGCTCTGGCCACTAATATCCTCGATTTCCATGAGAAATTCCCATGCGCTCTCCCAATGGGAATTCCCATGCACTCGTGAGAGTGACAGTTCCGTCCGACAAAGGCCATGGCTGACCTGCCGGGATCGCGATCAAGGAACTGTTTGAATTATGCGGCGTATCAGAGGGGGGGTCCTGAATCGTTCTCTGTTCCTTTTTTTCCTGCTCGTTCCAATCGATCTCGAAAGTTGTGGGAACGGAAGACGAATGATTCCGGCCAGCCCATCGCATGAAAGAATCTCGGCATCCACTTTGCGAGGAATCGGAACGACATCTACGCAGACGTCTCGAAGCCCGATACTAATAACTTGTTCTGGATTGCAGTTGTTGGTTCCTCTCCACGGAAGCCGGTCATGACCAGAAGTTCTGCGGGAGAGAGGTTTGATGCACCACGGGATGTCACGGACTTTGGGAATCGGCACCGGTAGAATAGAGATACTCTACGTCTGAGGTATGTTACAGGTAGTTAAAGCCGTGGCAGTGGCCTTCTCGATTCGTGGGAGACCATAAGACAAACTGAGAAAGTGCTTCTTGGGTCGTTTGGACATTTCATGGTTTGTGAAATCACGTCCGCAGTGCTTTTCAGGGTAAATATCCCATGCTGCTTCTGAATCGGTTCCACCGTCACCACCCACACAATTCGCAGCAGCAGGAAATGAGGGATGCGGATCTCTGCAGCGACGGGGTTCCGGAACGTCGCGCCGCACCGGGTAACACGGCCAACTCAGCCGGAATTCCCGTTCCAACCTAGCCGACACAGCTAGGTACATCGTGCTAAGCGGATTGGGGTAACAAGAGTGGCGTCTTCTCGACAAACTTGGTGAGACCGGTTAGAGCAATTGAAATTCCTGAGGCCTAGCAACGTGTACAATGACTCCAGACACGTGAGAGGACTCTCCCTAAAAAATAAAGTTTACAACGCTCCTCCTACGTGAGCTGCTGGCCAGAGTCGGGCTTCCACTCTCAGCGCGCCTCTGGCTCTCAAACCACTCACTTTGGTCAAGCTCAGAGGGCAACATTACCCCGGTTTATCCGGCAGCACGGTGACTTGTGTGCGGATTTCGAAGTCACGAAGGCTTCCTGTGCTCTCTCTCTCCCTTGGGCTGCTCCCCCCCTCCCTACCTCAGATGATGATATCGGCACCGTAGCGATACTTGGCGCGGGACAGTGCTTTTTCGAGCAACTTCGGAGCTTGGACAGACTCCCGTGAGGAGCGATTCAATGAACCACGCCCCAGAATACGGATCCAGTGCTGGATCGACGAGCATGCCAGCAAAGTAGTTTCCGAAGTGATTGATGAAGTTCGTTTTGACAAGCCGCTATGGAGACACGTGGATCGACCTTGTCAACGGAAGGGCCGTGGGCAGAGAGAGGAACTGTTCTCTGCGACCTCTCCCGGTCAAGCGTGACAACGCTTTGTCATCACTACACGCGCATCGCGCTCGCTCTCTCTCCGAACTCGAATCTTTACGACTCAGGACTTCACTTTATCACTGCGAAAATTGCCACCGGAGGCAGCTCCCCGAACATCAGAGAGGCTCACAGTTTTTTTGACGTAAGGTACGTTCCACCGCGGGCCAGCCACGGATTCTTTTCTTCCCCTCGAATCACTTAGATGGAGTTGGGTCCAAGTGCACGCTCCGTCTGAAAGCGTAGCTGCACTACCCTGATCTCGACTGGATCTGATCACTTCATGAACGGAGAGTACAATCCTATCTGCGTGAAATTCCTTCACCAAGGTAGTGGAATGCCCTCGAGAAACCCTTGGGTCAAACACGACATCTCCTCCCGTGCATCGTAGAAATGGGAGAAAAAACGCGGAGTTCGCGAGTATGCCATGAATCTTTGGCTCTCCATATCTGATGTGATAACTACACAAAGTATTATTCCAGTTGAAGGTGTCGTTTTCCTGGAGCTCAAATGTACATGCCGATTATATCTCTGACGGTCCAACACGTTTCGAAAGAGACTTGGAAGACCGTTATCACACGAAGACCCATGTTGTAAGACACAATGTTCCAAAGACTACAGATTTCGCTGGCATCCGGTCGGAGTATTATGGGTTACGAAAGAGGGGAAATCCCGAAGTTGAGCGGCACTAGACCCCAGGCGACTGGGGTTTAGGATGAAATTCGTCATCATTATCATCCATTGAATCTTATTGTCCATTGAAGAAGACCTCCGGATGAAGATCTTAGCTGTCGTAACCTGGATATTCTTCCTTACAACATTCCCAGAAGGATTTCTGGATTCTTCTGGACTCCGTGGGCCCATAGCAAAACTCGAACCGCAGAGATCGTTCGAATACATGTATCAAGTTCAACCGCAAGTGATGTTCTGTACACTGATGCCTGAAAATCCAGAGTATCGTGCCGGAGTCTCCTACGTAAGGAGCTCCCCGTATCAGACACCTTGAGTATGAACCAACTTGGCATGCGAGGAAACTTTTCATTCGTTCACGAGCTAACAGGCGGAATGTGCCACTCTTTATTCCACTGCAAGAGTTCTCATGCTGAGACCCGCGGGTTCTCCGTCAAGCACGTGGTTCCCAACAGCCTCGAGCTATCTCCTGTCCCGACCTAAAGGCTAGCCTTACAAATGACCTCACTTTTCTTCCCGTTCCCGCAGTAGTCCGGAATGTGCCAATCAGCATGGACCATCTCGTCTCGACTCAATTCATTCTTCCAATGACGCGAGAAACCATGGGGTCAGCTAGTTTTCTGCATATAGATACGGATTCACAAGCGGAAGTGAGAGGGACGGAGAACCAGTAAACACAGCAGGACGCAGGATTGCATCGCCGGGGAGTCCGCGATCATAAAATTTTGATATTGAACCTGGAGAATCGGACCCTTGGAAGCGTCCGGTCGCAACCGGCCATACGAGGCCAGCCGAAGGAGACTCAGTGCTTGCCTCAAGTCTCGTTCAACGCAACTCGATCCATTTCTGCGTCGCAGAACCAGTCTGGAGCCCGGTCAACCTCGGGCCTCGACTCCGAAAGCTGCCGATGATTGGAGCGACGGTTGGCCAATAGAGACGGAGCAACTCTTTGAGGCCTCGGAAACTTTCCTTCGGAAAGTCGTTTCCATCGGCTTTCATGATTGGCTTTCAAATCTGAAGTTCGCGGGAGCTGAGCTACCCGGAATGAGTTTGGAGCTTCTAATTCACTGTCCAGGAGAGCTCGGAGACTGCTGCAGCCCGCATTGTCTCTATCGTCGGTTCCAGCTTCTTTTCAACTCGTATCTTTGCAGTTCCTCAAAAAACCGCAAAGAGAACGGGCAAAGTGGATTTTTTTTTGTCGGACTCCCTGCTTTGGTGGATTCGAAAAGAACTGCGCGGCACACGAAATCAGAATTCCTTTTGCGCGCGTATGTACAAGTTTCCGAGGGGTCTGTTCTTTTGAGAAGAATTGAGGTACAACAATGGGGAGTTAATATCTCATTCTTCCTTCGACACATTGTTCGCGAAGTGCCATCTCTCTGTCGATTCGGGCTGAGTTTTGTCATCAGTCTCAACATCGTCACTCGCCTCAAGGCGTCCAAACACGTAGCCAAAACAGGCAGATATTCATCGCAGAAATATTTGAGTGCTGAACAATAGAGTTGCCTATTTTTTATTTCCGCTATATTCCCATCGACGGCTTATGGTGAAGACTCGGGGGTTCCGGACAGTGAACTTCGTTGTCATCAAGTAGTTTATTCTCTGTGCCTAGCCTGAATATATACCTGCCCACACTTCTGAACTGAGCTCAAAACGCATCGGAAAAAGAAGAACAAGTTCAAGCGGGGGACAGGAGCGGCATCGCACGGAAGCGGGCCCAACTCCCCGCTTACGATTACGCGACGCGACGCGGCGAAGCACTCAGCGCACTTGCCACTCGCACGGGAGGGAGGCGGAGCTGGAGGGAATGTTGAGCATGTCACGGTGACCGCCTGCGTGTATGACGGGGAGGACCAAGCTCAGTTCCAGTTTCAGTCCAATCTTTATCAGGAGTTTCTAAACCGCAATCGCGCGTGATTGCTCGGCTCTCGCTGGCGCTCGAGAACCAAGAGTTGGAGATTTTTGATCCACTCGGGAGTTGATATGCTCAATTTCACATTAAAATCGACAACATGACTGGCCGAGATCATATACTGCTAGGAAGCTCGATCGACAACGTAGGATTGCATGCGGTGTACTCTCGGCAAAGCGTTTCGGAGAGGTCGAAGAGGACCCACTTGCGATGGTTCCAACCACGGCGAGGCGGTCCGTATCGATCACTTAGAGGACGACTGTTCTAATTGCATCCAGCTGGATTTCGATATGATTGTACGCCACACGCAAGAGGGTTGTCACAATTTCCCGTCCGGCAGCTCGGCGATCGGTGATGGAATCGCACGAGCTACATGCTCGAATACTTGGCACACAGTTTCTGACAATCATCCGGATTTCGGATCCTTGAATCCATGAAAGGAGGTCCATATGTTGCTCCATCCGGGGCATGCTTTCGGATGAGTGACCTAGACGTTCGTCAGCCCTAAGCTCCAGGTGTTGGAGGTCCAGAATGTTAGTGGAAAGGTGGATCTGGTGGAGGGAAAGGTGGAACCTACATGAATCTTCTACCGCGGGCAGATTATTCTGAGAGCATTTGTGAGAGAATACGGAGAAGAGCTCCCTTGTTCCCGGTCGGGAAAAAGCGATCTCGCGTAGATATCCGCGGGAAAGCATTCGACCCCAGTAACCATTTTCCGGCTCTGAGGCCTGAGTTTATACGTTACCTTTGAGCTCTTTGGGAATGATGTTCAGCTGGGTTCAAAGCGAGTATGTACACTGGCGAATCAGCAGAACCCTCCTCGCCTGTTCATGAAATGTCGGAAAGAGTTCCAGAAAATATTCCCGGAATTTACATCCCAATGCGTTGTTCACAGCGCCAGATGCCAATCGATATCCCCAGCTGGACTCCGGTCGTCTTTCAACCCGAAACACAGAATCAAACGCGTTAGGGGAGAGCATGTGAGACGCCGAACACCCTCGATGCTCGCATCATCCACGTGAGCTTAGGGTTGTGAGAAGGAGAGCTCTATCCGAGTCAATGGTCTGAGACGGTATCGCCTCCCCGAGGCTCATGGAAATTCCTCGGTGGCAGGCCTATCCGGACAGATGGGTTCTGGTATGAGAAGCGTATGGAAACGAGCCATATCAGGCACCTATTTATCGGTCCGACGTTTCTGGTGGGCAAAAAAAGGCTCTATGATGGTATTTGGTCTTCGCGTTGGTGGAAAAACTTCCCGGGAGACGCACACTCGAGCTAGCAGTGCTCGAAACCGAAAGCTTCGAAATTCAGCAAAGACACCGCACCCCATTGAGGCTTCAGTCGCCACAATAGGATCTCATCCTATATAACATGGGGGTCGCGAAACTGTCCCAAACTATCGAATCGGTCGGCAACGACAGTGCTCCGAAAATCCGCGGTGGTTGGACACCACTACACTGTCAGCTTCGTGCGCCATCAGTTTCGTCAACGGAACTTTTCGGAGAAGCAATAGAGGACCTCCGACTGTCGAAGGAGTCAAATATCCACTTTTTCAAAGTCTGCCCCTGACAAGTGAGTGCCCTCAGACACTTGAAGGCGCAACGTCTCATCCGGATGGAATTTCGGAGGAGTTTTCGGAGAAGCTCCCTATTTCGACGGGTGGCTCAGCGACAATCAGTGAAAGTGTTCGATGCGCTTCACTCTTCCTTTCAAGCCGAAATCAATCACTGTACCTCGAGGTTCATGCACTAATCTCGACCCGCATACAAAAGAGATCTTAATTGACACGAGCTCGTCCTTCGACCATTCATCGAACGGCACTGCGGCTGCAACGCGATATCGGCTAAGAGAACTCTGCGCTTGCAGATCTCTTGAGATTTTCCCATACAGGCTATTGTCTGAGGGAACACAGGTGCAGTCTTCGATGAATTTGTTCTCGGAATAATCGCTGCGGCTGGCATAACTTATCTCGGCAACGCAGTGGTGTTCGAACGTCAGAAGGGAGCCTGCCAGCCTCCCTCGTTCACATCACCGAGGGAAACATCTGCAAACCTTGAAGACAAAGGAGGCGTCTTTAGAAGCGCTTGACGAGGCCGAGGGAAAAACAAATTGGCGGCGAAGAACTTGGAACTCCCGCATTCGGAACAATCAGCTCGCTGTAGTCAGCCGTCAAGTTTGAGACAAAGAACTCACTCGCTCGTCCGCTCAAAAACTTCTCATTTCACTCCCGAGTCCGCTGCAACGACGACGACGTGCCTCGGATTAATTAAGGACGCGTAGGTTACTCCTTCCTTCTTCTCCGCCGACACAGGCTTCAACTCCCTCGATTATTTTAGTTCTGGTCGTCGCCACTCCTTCCAGCGCACATTTCTGCGCGGAAAAATGGGATCTCTTGGACGATTCGGAAATGACACCCGAGGTAAGGGCAGACGGGGCGGGTAAAGGAAGGGAGAAGAGGAAACCTCCAAGCAGGATGCCGACTCCCCTTTCAGCGCTGCTTCCTGGAGTCTCCAGATACTCCTCGAGTATCAAATACCGTCAGTGTGAGCGGAAGACAAGACGAATTGACACCTGAAACTGAAGCGGTTGGAACCTGAGCCCGATGTGACGGCGAGAATTTACTGAGAGGACTTCGTCCACTGATAAATTGAGGGATTTGCTCAGGACTAGCGAAAAGAAGAAGGAAATGACTGTTTGGCGAGCAGCCTGTGAATTGCGAACTGTACCAGGGCTCCAATCGAGTGTGAAATTGACTTCTACCGGCGTCTGATTTCAACGTGTCCAAAGTTTCCGATGTTTTCGACCCTCCCGTTTGTTCCTCTACCTGGCGATCGCGTTGCTGGCTCGAGTACGCGTCGAAAGTCGTTTAGTGGCACATGGTGGAGAGACACAAGCAGCACTGAAAAGTCAATCTCTAGCATTAAAAACTGGAACTCTTGTTGATCGGGGAGCATACGTGTCACTTCCAATTAGTGGTGCTTCTAACAAGATGAGCGTTTCGTGCAGCTCGGGACATCGCTCGACAAACCTCTGCCGGTGCAAATGTTGGCGCATTCGTGTTAACGCATGTTCCTGCGCGGACTCGCTCCTATACATCAAGTAACTTTATTAGTTCGCTGTACGCAGCCCCGGTACCCCAAAGTACGGAGCGAGTCGGCCGACCAGCATATACCACCCTGACGGCCCAAAAGATCAAACAGTCCGAAAGTCTTCCTGCAAACGACAGGGAATGAGTTAGTTTTCAAAGAAGCCGAACTTATTTCGTTAACTTGATAAAGGAGCTACTAACGGAGTCGTTCTGACGACCGTTACAGGATCCTGGATTGATGAAGGTGGATGCTCCATTGAAAGAGCGCGGCAAATCAGCAGCGAAACCTCTGGATCGCTCGTTTTCTGTCGATTCCTCAAGTAGGGACTCCGAAGCCTTGAGAACCATCAGGGAGACCTCGGATACAGTCTGGCACGCACAATATGTACATAGTATACTTCTCGTGCTATCCTAGTCGATGTCAACTGCGGTCTATCATGGCGAGGGTATTCCGACGCTCTTCTTATCATTCCTGTCGGAACTGTGTACGGAACAATCAGCAGTCAGCCGAACAAGCAATAGAACCTACTCGGAACTATTGTGATTGGGAGAAATTGCTTCCGCAAACGCCTCTCCGCTCTCCGCAACTCCTATGCCAGCCCTACCGCGGCAAAAGGCCTCACCGACCGTCAAAGCGATGCATAGTGATGCGGAGGAACTTTCTCTTAGGAGAGTTTCTTTCTCAGTCCGATCGGGTCTACGCAAGCGATTCCGTCTTTTCTGTCTGCTATCGATTCCCTTTTGTCGGTGATTCTTCAATCTGTCGAGGATATCCCCAGAGCTCTACTCGCAACTGCTCTTTCCTCCAACTGAGCTCAACTTCCGAGCAGAGAATTTCCTCGGCGAGCGGTCGGCCAGGGCTTGTCTTCTAAGCCGACTATGGATCAGCGTTGACGGCTGTTCGTACGGGCGATTCACACAGTAGAACGAACTTGATCCTGTTCAATAGAGAATTAGTTTGTGGCAATCCCAAACATGTGGCGTTTGCTAGGGCTTGGATTTGGGAGGCCAACGTTTCCGTTTGTTTTGGCCCTAGTTCCGCACTCCGCAGCGATCGAGAATGATTCCCCGACAGCGAGGGCGAAACGCTCGCGGGTCTCTCGATGAGGAAAGTTCCAGCTGGGACAATACATTGAATGCAGACGACGTCTTCCATGGACGGAATCATGGAAAAGTTCTCCGGAGTCCCTCATCAAAGCAACCTCTCAAGCGATGGACGTAGAATAGAAAGCACAAGAACCGAAACAAGGTCCTCGCTGTTGTGATCCAGCGCGCCCATCTGCACCATCTGGATAGCCGACTGCTTATTCAGCAACGTTCTCATGGAAGTGGCTCTAGATGAAGTGCAGAAGAGAACGAAGAGAATTCATTCTCGCTCATCCGAACAAAGGAACAGATAGTCAACATACGCCATGACTTTTTTCATTATCCCCCTCGCTACAGTGAGGCCTGGCGCCATCAGAACGGAATCCCAGCGATTCCAAGAAAGTTCCCTCTCAGCTGTGGTCCATCATATCATGGTGAGAGCTTCTCGCCGCTACTTATTGTTATCGCCATACGTCTGACCCGTGTTCACGAGAATAATACGTTTGAATGCTTTCACCCAAAACGCTTTCCAGCAAGGAATGAGAATCTACGATCATTAACGAAGACAATATTCGTCTTCTGCTAAGGAATCATCCCTCAGATTCAGATTGCGATTCCTCTGGAATGAAATTGAACAAGTGATATAGGTATTCATTTGCTAAGAAGTCCCGTATGAATTACATCGAAGAATCGTTCTCACGATTCCTCTCGTCCGTGATTATTCGCGCGCTTGGATGAGCACGTTCACGACCGAAATGTAGATTAGTCCACATCATGGGAGATTCTGTGATCCACCGTCCGAGACAGGAACAAGCGTACCGCCCTTTTAACGGTCTCGGGTGAATCCACGGAATTTGAGGAACCGGAATCGAACGGCTCAGCGCGCAAGTGCAGACGTTCTTCTCGACTGCGCGGGCGAGCACTTGGGAGTTCGTTTCCCGTTGCGGAGCGTCTCCTTGCTACTCTAGCCCCATCGAAGGAATGCTTTCCGTGGCTTTCAGTTGGGATGTTGCCTCCAGGGTGAAGAGTGTATAAATTTGCATCAAAAATGCGTTTCCGCATTTTCCGCGCAGCAGTCTTCGTCGGAATCGCACTCTACCGGCAACATGTCAACGGGCGGGAATAACAGCTTCGAGCAGGCCTCTGCTTCATGTGTCAAACTCAACCAAGAAAACGGATAGAGCGTGTACCTGAATACACGACGCCACCCGAATCCGGTGCAGAATACATACGTTGTTTTCGCAATTTTCCTCTCACATGCGCCTGACGAGTTTCGTCCCTCTCTCGATTGGGCCGTGAGTTTCCGGGGAAATAATGGAAAACTGGTTGCTGTTTATCTCAATCGAGCTTTCTGCTACGAGCAGAAAAGTTTCGCTCTCCGCGGAGTCCTCCACTTCTCAATGTTTCCGCCTTTGCTGCGACCGGTCAGAATTAAAGCCGACTCCTTTTCAACTCTGGATATGTCCTCCTGCCTGAATATTCAACAGCAAAGTTCGAGACATGTCCTGCGGGGCAAACGACTGCAAAACTCTCCTGAATAGCGCGATGGAAATCACGTTGATCTGGCTTCACTCGCTGCAAGCCTCGGATATGACTCGTCGCGCGGATATCGTTGAATGGTCGTTTCTCCGTCAGGGCAGCGTCGCTACATGCCGTGGCTCATCGATTTTGAGCAAACTCCTTCGAAAAGTTGAGGATACTGTTCGCAGTGGTCATGTATTCGTCGTTGAAGCTCCGGGAAGTCGATCTAATCCTCTGAAGGTTCTCGACTAAGAAGTCCTCCCTGAAGAGCCGAACTGCGAAAGTAACCGGGATCTCTTTGGGAAGTCACTCTGAAAGTGTCGGGAATTCTACCAGAGTCGATTGGCTTTCATTGCAGTGCCTACAGGACTGGACTTCTCCTTCGATTTCGCCCGAATGGAGGGGAAAATGTCTCATGTCACCGTTTCCGCAGCAATACATATATCCCGCTGGAATCTCAATGAAACCCCGACTTCCCGTATTTCGAGTCGAATTCATCGTTCTGTTCGATTCCAGCTTCTCTTCCGACTCGTGGGAGCCACGAACAAAGTGTCGGAGTCCGGCGGATCATTTCGATGATGGAGCAGCCCGGAACTTCTCCATCGGAGGTTATTGGAACGCGCCAGGAGTGAAAGGGGAGGTTTACAACCCCAGGAATCCGGTCTGGGCTCTCGGATGGCTAAAACCTCGCTGTGAGAGAACCTCTGCATCAAAAGATCAGAATCGGATCTATTGCGCAGCGGGAGAATCGCCGGCAAGGAACTCCTCGGGATCGAGAACAGTGATGAGATTCTGTGGTTTTCCAAAGCCGAAGAATCCCTAGCCGCCGTTGGAGCTAAAAGGGGAAATCGGCAAGTGAGATGAACACAAGTTCCCGAGTCGGAATTCGCCCGTTGAAAATGGTTTCTCGACCTATCGCGAATTCGAACGCGTTGTTCCGAGCATGACCTGGATCATCTATCGGATATGATTACGTAAGCAGCACACCCGTACTCCAAGAACGATTGCAGAAAAGCTGCGTAACGTCAAATTCTTCATTCCTCATCGAATTCTCCTAAACCTCAAGCTCAATAACGTTTCCCCAGCGCAGGATTTCCCTGTTCGATTGTTTCGACTCTGGTCACATCAGCCTTGAACAATACTTTGGAACGCCTATGGCGGACTTCTATGGGGCTTTCGTTGGGTCCGCGAATCCCGACGGGGCTCGCTCTCTGGGACCCCCTGTCCCAGAAAGCAAGAGGACGCGCGATCGCAGTGCTGCGCGGAACTCGTCGACATCTGATCCAATGACCGGAGTTCAAGTCTATCCTGGATCGACACCAAAACAGAAAATTGATGTTCCTCATTTTCACTGGGAGGGTATCCCACATAGATTATCTCCGATCGATGTTTGGATTTGGCAGTTTGTTCAGGAAATCCGTTGCCCAGCTCCATCGCGAAGCTCGGATTCCGTTTCATTTGACCTCGAACCATTCGATCTATCGGAGAATTCTCTGGAGAGTGAGTTTTGACATGAAATTTCTTGCGGGTCCGGATCCAGGTTGCATCCGATAGCATCGCTTTTGAGTCTGCTCTGGGCGACAAGATCGTGATCTACTTTTGATAAAGCGGTGCCATCCTGCATGCTTCGGAAGAAAGGACGGGATGACGAGAAAATTGCTCCGGGCTTTCAGCTATCGGAGTTTCTCTTCCTCCGGCGGAAAAATGCAAACGAAGCTGTACCACCGAACCAGAAGAATCCTTATAGTCTGTTCGGCTGGGCTGGCTGTTGCGCAATAGCGTGGCTTTTTGCGTGCGAGAGCATTTCCGGACGAGGCTCAGGAGACCTCTAAGTGGCAGCTAGTTTATTTGGCGAAATTCACTCCAAACTTGAAAGAGGCCTCTCTAAGCTCCTTTCGTTGTAACCGAGTCCTTCGGGAATCGCGGCTGATACTCGAGACTTCTGCAATCCAAGCTCCAAAGTTGCCCTAAGAAAGATTTAACGAAGGCCGGTAATGTGTTCTCCGACCGCCCAGCCACTCAATACAATCGGCTACTTTTCTAGAACGTTATATCAGGTTGTTGATATTGGCCGAGTGAGAGAAGCTCCCAGAACGCTGAGAACGCTCAATGTTGTTCATTGCGAACATTGAGACCGTACACAATGGAGCGGACAGAGCGAACGCAAAGTATATGTATACGCGAAGGCCCTCGGTGATGATGGCGTTAATGCGACAGACGGTGCGAGGTATTATGGGGCATGAGATGGTGTCCCGAACTCGTAAACGGGTTAAGTGTGCGTGGCATCTGAGCTCTTTCCATGCAATGTGGGGATCGACCGCACGACTTTCGACTCTGACTGGGGTTTTCGACACCTCGTTCTCACCATCGTCTTATCGGGCTCCACACAGGGGGACTTCGAGCTAATAACTTAATTTCATTCGGCAGGATTAAGCGAGCGAGATTTATGAGAGCGGTTAAATACCGTGTTCTGTCTGGGGCGAGGTTCATTCATATCGCCGAATTATTCTCGTGTCGCTCTTTCGAGCTCCGGGGGACCGGAGCCTTGACAGATGATGAATCATGATCCTCGCAACCAGCGTACCGGATTTCGAGCAAACCATCACCGAACTGAGTAGTAAGTTGTTCCGGATGCCGAAAGATGAGGTCGGGATGTTTCGTTCGTCAACATACGGATTATTGGGAAAGCCGTGGCCGAAACTTCGGAGCACAAGTCCCGAGCTTATGTTCGTGCAGTATTGCTCCATGTCGCGATCCGAGAGTCGAATCATGGGGAGAGCTTCGTCAGGTTTCAAATGTTGGGTTCAGAGATTTTTACAGAGGTGCTCACACACCTCCAGAGGGACGTTCTCTCCTGGAAATTCCGAGAATTCTAATTCCTCCCTGTCGGGAATTCGACGTCACGGAATTTCGCTAGAGCATATCAGCTGCCAATACAAGAAGTGTTTTCCATTTTGGAATTCGCTGTCACTCGTTCTCTTCAGATGACGGACTGCTCCCCTGATCCTATAGCCAGTGCTAAAGAATGCATCATCCATGCGCTGGACTGCGGCAACCATGCACGCTTATACTCGAAACTCGAGTGACGGATGACAGGCGGAGCCAGAGAGGGAAAAACTTTGCTGTACAGCAAATTAAATCCCATTTATCTTGTTTTCCCTGTCACTTGCTGTATTCATTGTTTCCAACGCACGGCAGCTGTCCTCGTCAACAAAGGATGCGCGGTTATCGCAGCATAAAAAAAAGGATACGTTGGCTCACATGAACTTTCTCTGTCCGCTTGCTACGATCCCTCCGGCTCCGTTTCATACGACTGCCTCGAACGCGAATCGAGATCCTCCTCGGAGTTTGAACGACAACTTCCTGGCTTTTGATTGAGAACAGCCCAATGTACTGCGGCGGACGATGGCTCATTTCGCCCTTCTCGCGGCGGGCGTTTGTGCGGGACGAGGGGGGGAGCATCTCGTTTGCGAAGTTCCACTTTGCGCCGTCGGTTATCTGAGAGCCTTAGGAAACGATTTTCGGAAGCCGTGACGATAAAGACTCCGCTCGGCTTGTTTGCTTGTCGTGTGAGTCCACAATTTCGGGCTTTCTCCACAAAGAAATTGCCCAAGCGCTGATTGCTTTGTAAGAGACTTGTAGGACGCTGTCATGGGACCCCTGGCGCGATTGTTGAGCTCCCGACACTCAACTCATAGAGTGTTGGGTTCAGCTTTCGCGTCCTCCGAAAACATCTGGGAATCGACTATCTTCAAGGCATCGCAACGAAGTACACAGAAACTCAACGACGCGCTCTGAATCTAGCCGCCACTCGGCACATTTCGCGCGATAAAGCGCGATGATTCTGATATGGGGGGGGGTTGGGGGGGGGGGGGGTTTTTTTTTTTTTTTTTTTTTTGGGGGGGGTTGTGGTGGGTTTTGTGGGGGGTTTTTTTTTTTTGGGGGGGGTTTTTGGGGGTTGGGGGTGGGGGTGTGGGGCTTGCAACGAAATGTTTCGTGGTGACATTTCATCATCAATATTGAGTGAACCACCCAGCAATGACTGGAATGTGCGAAAATGGGTATAATACAACTTTCCGTTCCCAGACCATCCTCGATTTCTCCACGAGAATTTCCAGTAGGAGGAGCGCTCCGCAAGTTTTCGAACGCGTCCGGTTGGCGATTTTCACCTTGTCCCAAAAGGAGCGCTGTGGATACCCGGCTAGAGGTGGTAAGCCTCTCCTGAAAACATTTGTAGAACCGAGTAGGTTTCAGAACCTAACTCACAAAAAAGACTTGAGCGCTTTCACCCATGACACCTCACTGAGGACAGCGGGTGAAATTCATATTCAGTCGAGTGTCAAACAGCTGCACCTTGCAGCAGGTCGGATGACCCGTACAGCTAAGAACACTACGAACCGCCTTGCTGACCGGTCCCCTCCATACCCCCTGTCTCGGCCCGCCATTCGGGGAACCTCTGGGGAGCACCACAAAAAATGTCCTGCCAAGAGGAAAGCTCCATCCAGACCATGATCCCGGTCAGAACTCATATCCTATGCGCACTTCCGTGAGGTCAGAGGAACTGACACCTAAGGCAAGAAATTCATAACGAATCTTGAATGCAGAAATTGTTTCGTTTGGTTTTGACGTGAGCTACGTCCTGCTGAGGGGTCTCCCCGCGGATTTGACCGTTGTCCAGCCATCGCAAGTGATTAGGAAGAGGATCGCTGATCTTCTCTCCCGAACCAGATTCGATGACGATTTTCGAACGTGTGCCGCATAACTCCAACCAACTTTTTCTCCCGACTCCAGTTCCAGTCATTCGGACTCCACGCACTGCATTCTCTCCTATGGAAGCTTCGACATTCGAGCTCCAATGGCGTCTTATGTCCGACACACGCAAGCTCTTCCGTGCCCCGTGAATCCCACAATATCGCGCGAAAGACCCGCTACTTCCTCGGCTTTTCCCGATTACAAGTCGCTGTACTTTGGCTCCTCTGGATATCACCTTGGACGAATATTCAGTGGCCACGGAAGAATCCGAATTTACTTCTGTGCGTCAATGATGTTTGGCTGGGTGCACCGGACGCGAAGGTTTTCACTTCGCACGCGATCCTCAAGAAGCAAACCTCGAAAATGGAATCGATTTTGACCTGTTCGACAGGTTCGACTGTAGTTGCGGGAGGCTGTAGTTGCGGGTATCGGCTTTCTCGAGTGCAGTTCATCCCAGTCTTGATTCTGCCGGGCATTCGGTCCGCCGCCGAAGTCTTCGAAATTCGAGAAGAAACCACGACTTTCCCCACGTCTGGTAGTCCACGGTGTCTGCCTGAAACAATTCTCGCTTTCTTCTCTTTTCCTGGTGATCTCGTAAGGATGACGTAAGGAGAGGAAATCCAAATTTTCCATGTCAAAAGCATATAAAGATACTGAGTATCTCGAACAGTCACCTGATTTCTCTCGAGAAACTCGAGCTATCCGGTTTTCTTCCGATAACGGTGACGACCCGCGACACAGATCGAAGATGGAGTCGTTTCGAGTAATTTATTGGTGACACGGCGGCGGCGGCGGCGGCGGCGTGTCTCGTATCGAGCCCGGTGCAAATTATGAGTTGACCGAACGACGAGGACGGTGACGCGGCGGAGGTATGAGAAGGAGGAGAAGTAACAGCGACAGGAGCAGCAGCCGGTCATATCTCTAGAAGCGAACCCACATGTTCAACATCGCGCGCCGTGTAATTAGAAGTAGTAGTCAGGGACGAGTTTGCTGGCCCGGTAGGCTCTCTGCGCTCATCTCGCCTAGCCCGAGCTGGCTGCAGTGAACCGCAAACGCTCGGGTTTCCCATGTCGCCTCCGCTCCAACCGCCACCTCCGTAATGGGACGTCCGTCCGCTGCGATTCCTCTTCCGATTACTCCTTTCCAGCGAAGCAGCAGTTTGCTGTCGTCGATGCTCCCTGGCAAGCATGTCTCCTGAACGACTCATTCAAAGGGGAGCCGAGTTCGAGTCGAAGCTGAGGATGCTAGCCGAATTCGTTCCCTTGAGCGGAGGAAAGTGTTTGCAGACTGCGAGAAATAACGCCCAGGAACAAGGTGTCAAAGTGGGCGAGTTCTCAAGCCCGCGCCCAAAGCAGAATCGATTGCGAGCGGCCGAGCGAGCTCGTCGCACCCACGCTGTCTCGATATTGTGTTCGATAAGCAACGGCTTGTGCTCCCGGTTCCGCTCCTGCGCAGCAACAGTCCCTCAAACCCTGTTTTGATCGATGTATTCAACAGTGATTTCGATCCTCCCCAATACCGCGTCGAGCCCCGATCGAGTTTGAACGCGGCGGCCTCCGCCCGTTCTGGAAAGGAGATAAGAGCTGTCCCGATCGAGGGAAAGGCCAACAGCGGGATGCTGGTCGAATCTCAGAAGACCTTCTTCTCACTCCTCGGTCATCTCAATGGGTTCTCTGAGAACCTAACGCAAAACTCCGTTCGCGATGTTTGCTGCCGCTCGTGGGCTCGGTTCGTCTCACCGGCCTATTTGGTCAACTTAGATTCCAATCTCGGAGGCTCTCCACGCTAATGATTCTGTCGGATGCTTCGGTGCTACAAGCGTCCATCTTCGTTACCGACTCGTACAATGTAGTGCTGCTGCCACCGTGGCAGCTGATCCGTATAGAGCGAAGCACCACCGCACTTAAAAGCAGAGCCGGCAGTTCCGCTTGGCTTTTCGCCGAGCTCAAATCGTCTACGGCCGTTGATTGGCACTGAGCGACGTTTAGAATTCGACATCTGTACTTTGTCTCCTCCCCTGCAATGTTCTAAGCGCTCTTTCAATCGTCTCGGCTTGTTCCTCTGCAGCTCTCGTTAAATCGGACGCAGATTCTTGCCGCGCGGAAGGCAGAACTCAGAAGAAAGGCCCACGGCGGTGGAGGGAGCGCGATCATTTCTCGAAAGTCAGTCGTATTGCTCATGTTTAGGCTAATTGGCAAACATGTTTGAAACTGACCATTCGGACGTCACCCGCATTCTGTATGTTCTGATTTCCTATCCATCTCAGGACGGTCGATCCTTACGTACATCAAAACATTTCGCGGAGTCCTTATCAGAGTGTGAAGTCCAGAATCCATACCGCACGAGCCGAAACCGACGGGGATTCGGAGGTTGATTCCTCCTCAAGGAGTTGCTGTGGAAGATTTTGGCAGACGCTGCCGCACGCAGAAAATCATTAATTTCCCCTGCTGTCCATTACTCTTTGAATACCACATCTTGTTCCTCTGCTTGCCCTTCTTTCCAGTTTTGATTGCCTCTCATACAGAATACCTCGTTTCTTGGTGCCTTTTTAACGGAGAACTCCGTTTATAGGCGCGTTGGCCACGGGACGGAAGTGGCTGTTGTTGCTGTTGTTTTTACCCTCTCCGTGCGAGTGTGCGCTAGCAGTTCGCGCAGTGTGCTGCGCGCTGTGCTGCTGCCGTGGCCAGCTCGCTCCATGCGGCGCACAGTGGTCCAGAAGTGGCAAAAAGTCCATTCTCGCGCCGACATGAATAATTTCTATCAGGAGATGGTCCTGAGTCTCGAATATGATCAGAGTGTTCGTTTTGCTGCCTTAAAACGGAATTTTCCGTCTCAAAAAGCCCGTTCCTCCGTTTTCCTATGGGACCTTATACATAGAAAACCAGATTGACGCCCCGAACGGGGTCACCTGGGCTTGCCCGGGCTCCCCGCCAAATTTTTCTAGGCTCGGGGGCCTGTGTACTGACCAACAGAATTTTTTCCAGCTGCCCCGAGCTGCCCCCGCGAGAGATTCTGCAGAAAGAAATCGCTAAACCTCGGTTTTCCATAGATTTTGACCAATCCCGAGCATCCAACGAGCCCAATTAGCATGCTTATTCGGAACTATCGCACTGTTCCGCATCTCGAGACCTTGAGATCAACAACGAAGCTATATATACCGAATCGGAAAACAATGTTCTTCTATTGTATTTCTTCGATTCAGTTTCATTCATGTCGGCCCGAGGATGGACTTGTTGCCACTTCTGGACCACTGTGCGGCGCGGCGCAGCCAAAAGGGAATGGCGCCCTCTAGTGAAGAGACATGCAATCTCGTTGGTCCGTGTTTTCGCTGACAATGAGATGGTCCACGACGTCGCCGAAAGTCAATGCTTTGCCTCTGATCCCTCAGCGCGTCTGTAGCGTCCATCGTGATTTAGGCTCGTTCGTTACCGTGAAGCGGCAGCGTGCAGCTGCTGTACCCTGCTGCAACTGACGTTGTTACGCTTGAAGGTCTGCCGCAAGCTTCTCGAGCATCGCAAGCATACCTGCGTATTGCCTATTGCGTATTGCATTGCGATTCCCCATTTGCTGGAGCGAGTAATGTTTTGCTGCATATCAAATATGATTCTCAGTGTGCATTGTGCATGAAAATCTTGATCTTACTCATGCCGGCGTCCTATTCTCATTCTTAATGAGGTCTGTTTTTCAACATTCTCTAGAACTCTGGAACAACTCGACAAGATCTCTCTCTTCGGGTTCTGGTTGCGTTCTCAACATATTATCAGTGCAAGTCCGCTCCTAGCACGCTGATGACACTCAAAAACAAGTAGCAGTCGCGTTTGGGTCCCGAGGCGGGTATGAGAATCGCAATAAGTAAGACGAAGGCGCAGATCGAAAAGATTGTTATGTAGAAGCGAGAGCATGCCGCTCATCAACGACAATTGTGACCTCGATGAGCAAGATATTTTCAAAAGAGAAAATCAGGGGGGTCAAGATGGTTAGGTCGCCCGGTGAGGGGGCCGGGCACGGAAACTAATCGGGAACCGCTGCCCTTCGCAATCCGAAGCAGCTCTTTCATACGGCGCGGCGCAGGCGCTTCAGCCATCAGATTCGCAGCATGCTGTCTTTGAGTCCTTCCAGGAGCAACAATTGACCGTGAGCAGTCTGACATTATGTTCATCGTCAGCAGAGCATACTTGACACATGCGACCAATCGATAACTCAATAAGAATTCGAGGGATGGTGTTTCGGGACAAGGAATGGCGGCATGTTGCCAAGAACAACAGCGGCCCTCGAAGACCTCAGAGCAAAGATGCAAGAGCTGAAGGAAAGCAGACGAAGGATGAACGTGCCCGCTGCAGGATCACAAGGGTGGCAAAACCCTTGCCAGTGCTCCGCGCATCTTACAGTACCCCTGGCGTCTCATTCAAAGTGCCACTCGGGGCGGGTCAGTATACTTTCGCCGCCGCCGCCCCCTCCGCCCGTGATCGAAGTGTCATGGAGAGCCCCTAATGTGCTCAGAAGAAGTTTTCTGACATCATGAACCGGAAGTGATTGTTTACCAACTTCAGTTTCGAAGAGCTTTGTTCACTTTATGTCACACCGATACCAATCGTGAGGAATGTTCGCAACGCTTAAAAAAACGCTTATTTGGCTTAAAGAGGCCGAGACGAAAGTTTTTAATGGATACCAGGATGCCGAAAGGAGTGCCTCACTCGGATTGAAGCATCACATTCGAGGCCATCACGAGTAATAGCAAGTGCCTTCGTTCTCGCGTGAACTACATTGAATTGCCTATGTAGCTGCGGAGGACTTGATTGACATATGGATTCTGAAAAAAATACACGTCTCGAGTTTCCGCCGAGACGGCTTTTCCAGCTTGTTCCGCTGCTGAAAGAGAACTAGATTCCTTTTCTTTCAAATGGGGAGCAACTGAGATCAGATCCTTCGCTTTCAAAGTCTGTGCACAGAGAGCTTCCTCTAGCTAGTTTTCTCCCGATGTTGGACCTGCTGCTGAACTCCTGTGAAATCCGCAGCTGAGACCCGCTTGTTTCGCTAGAACCTTTGTCACGAGTTTGCTTCGCCATGGTTAACAACGGAGTTCTCCGTTAGAGCTTTCACTTATTTTCAAGGCACGAGATTTTTCTAGTTTTTGAGGCTTCAAGTGCCTAAACATCTGATCTCTAGACACCAGTTTCTAGGCAGCGTCGGATCTCACTCTGCAACGGTTCACGTTGATGTTTTGACCTGTTGATGAATATGATTAGTTATGATGATAACATTCCCTTTATTCGTCAATAAATTCATCGATACAGTATCAGGGTTTCGAGAGGCATGATGATGGGAACAATAATGGCCATGAATTCGGGAGGATTGTTGCGTCGAGTGTGCTGCAGCCATAAACATATGCGTAGGGCTAGGATTTTGTCGCAAAATTTCGTGGGACAATTTGCAGCAAAGTCGCGAGTTTTTTCCTGAAAAATCGCGGATGCCACCATTTGTTCCATCAATCCGCTGCAACACGGATAAATCTGCAACTATATATCTCTGTACTTCATGTCTCTACTCGTATGATGCATGTGCTGCAGAGAAGCTCGTCTTCTGAGGAGTGGAAGCTACGTGAATCGTTTGGCTCGAACCTTCGCGGTGATGTGTTTGAATTTTTTCCAATCAGGTTCCGGATCACTCCTTTTGAGTCAATTTTCCCGAACGATGTGACGAGCACGCATCCCAAAGAGAGCTAGTGGCCGTTCCGCACTGAAACTCTTTCCCTAGTCTGCGCACTAAAAATGCTGAAGACACTGAATTTCATCTTCACTGATTCAGAGGAAGATGTTTGCGGAATCCGCGGATGGGAACGGAAAAATCGCGGATTTTGTCGCGGCCGCGAATTCCGCGACAAAAACCCAGCCCTACATATAAGTGATCATATCCAAGATACATTGATTTTGTATGCAGGAACCTTTGAAGTTGAAAATTATGGGTGCGTTCTCCTCAACGACGCCGAGTACACCGGCTTCCATATTTTTTTTTTTGTTTTGATACATCTTCAAACTTCCGGTTCATGAATTTTGTCCTAACCATACTCATGTTCGCTCCATCGTGATATTATTACATGATCACAGTTCTTTTCCGGGGTCATGGGTCCGAGTCATACTCATGATTTCAATTATTAGGATCACGAGATTGCCCTTACCTGTTCTCCGGGCCGTTCCTCTCTCATCCCGAAGCACATGAAGATATTTTGTGCCCGACGTCTGTCATTTGTTAGCATTTCATATTCCTCTTGGTGCATAAAATCAGCGTCGCATGATCATATTTTGCATTGCTTTTCACGAGCTGGACGGAGGGATCAGTGAATGTGTAATGCTCATGGGTGGTTAGGAACATGTAGAATCGGGACAGAGGAAGAGCCGTTACAGTTCGAATTCGATCACGCGGACGAATGAGTCGCAATCGTTGAAAGAGTTCATCGCCATCTGTTCTTGAGCGTACATTTGCAGATCTAGGGATTCGATTTAGGGATTCGACTGTACGGAGAAGACCTATACGCTTAGCTCCGACGAGGTGTGTGATCATCACCCCGTTCCATGTCAACCAACGAGGCTGGCCCCTCTGTCGTAATTCTTACTTCTCGCGTTGATTCCCCTAGCCGGCGGCTCTGAGTATCAGATCTCGTCTATTGTGGATGGAATTGCCATCATCTTTCATTTCGATGAGCGTTCTAGTGAGCTGCGATGCTCAGTCCCTTGCAGAATATGTCTGAGGCTCAAAACTTCGTCGAAACAGACTATATGTCCCAAGCGGTGGCGAAGCTCTCACGGGGGAGACACGAGATTTCCGATACATTGATGAGACCGCACTGCTTCTAAAAGACCCGAAAAGCAAGCGTTGGTCATCATTAATCGCATGTCTGACTCCCGTCCGCCTCTTAGCGTCCCCTAAGCCTTCGGAAGGACCAGATGTTCCACGGAACATATTTCGGGGAGCAGTGTTCCGAGGAAGCCCTCGATTCAGGACGCTGGCGACTTGTCACGATGTCGAACATCCCTAATCCGAGAAGCAGTGCAATGTCTTACTGCTAAGTAGGAGGTGCGCGGCGATCGAGGGGAGATGAATTGTTCTGCCGGGACTTTGAGTCCGAAGACTTCCACCGAGAGCTTTTCGCTGTTCCGATTGTCGGTTCGTTTTCCTTGTTTTATGGAGAGTATTTTCAGCTGTCAGGGAGCTTTCTCAGCTCCGACACTAAACTTGTGCGCAAGAAAACTCCGAAAACGAATAATGGGCGTACCTTTCGAAACCAATTTGAGGAACGACGAATGGAGCTCCCGTTCTCAGTGTCGTCGGAGTGGCTTTTGGAAACAGCAGTTATGGAAGGAGCGGAATCGAAAGTCTACAACTTGAAAGGAACCCGGCAAAATGAAGCTCCCGGTTCGCTATGAGCTTTTCCGCTCACGAATGTTCCTGCACACGTGGTAGATATTCGAGAGGGTCATCTGAAATTCCGATCCCGTGTAAGACGAGATCCGCAGCAGGGAATGCGTCAGAGCTATAAACAATCAGTGTGCGTGTGGACGGTGGAACCAGCGATTGTTAATTAGGGTAGAAAGGAAAGTTTCTCCGAACCTTAAAACCTGAGGATGCCATCCCACCCCTGAACGTTCCCTGAAGGCGTAAACAGGATTCTTCTCGGAGGGCAAGACCACTCTTGCACCATCCTGGGGCGGGGACAACAGAAGATGATGATGACCTTCAACATGGAACTCTATTGACCAGACTGGAATCTTGGGGAAGGCATGGCCCCCTGCCCCCCCCCCCCCGCGTCGGAATACACTACCGCATCGGAGATGACGCGCAGCCTTGCCACCGATTAGCGAAAAGACTCAGAACGAACACGCGAGACCGAAATTTCAATTCGACGACCAGAAGCCCTGTATTGCGCTTCAACTCGCGACAATAGCTCGTTGCAACCTTCCGAAGATATGAACTTCTCCTCACATTCCCATCGCGATCGCCGGATCCCACTGTTACATCGTTACCTGTACATCGTTGTCAACGGGTCAAGGGAAGGGGAGATGAGAGGCCTCTTGGACCATAATTCGAGATCTGTTGCGATAGGCATGGCTATATAGATATTCGGAATGCTGAATCGTCAGAATTCAGGGCGGTGCTACACCTTGCGATGATTTGAGGAAGATAAAATTACCCTCATCACTGGGATGAATCTTTTGGCCACCTGCACCACCAAGGACCTGGATCTCCGGTATCTCGAGAATGGCGTCCCTACTTCCGCTTCGCCTCGACGATCCATCCAAGTAAGTGAATCTGCTCGTATCTCCACGGCCCGGAAGCGAACGCTTCTTTCACTTTCTTCGGCGCAGGTCCGACTCAAAGGAGCGCTTTCGCGGATGGGGAATGAAGACTTTGTCGGGAAGGGCTGTCCTCCCATCATAAATGCAGACCAATAAACGATAATGGCGGGCATTAGAAGCTTTATGACACCACGACGTTGTGGCAGGACGGGAGCGAGTCTGCTGAACTGCGCGAACAGCTTCCAAAACAATGACATCGATTCCTGGAGATCTTTTGATGAGCGGACCCATTCTCACCACGTGAGCACATGGAGCTTGATTTTTTGCGCGATTTATCACACATGGGTACGGCCTGATTCAGGATGATAGAACCCTTGGAATTTTCCGACCGAACGTTGTTGTTCACGAATCTGACTAATCGGTGATTACACCGAGACCACCAATCAGGATGCTCGAACATCTCAACAGCATCACGCCGTTCTTACACTGCTGTGTCCTGTGCGCACCAAACGATCACAGGATTCAGGCGGTTCAAAAGTTCCGGTGGGGCTGCGGGTCAGGGTCCGGAAACTCGATCGGGGGAGCGGAAAACGATTGCCGTTCAAACTGAATGGCAAGAGACGTCAATGGAACAATGAGGGTCTCTCAGGGCGTTAGAAATCCTGCTTTCGGAAATGTGTTAACACTCAAACTGCGACGTCGCAGCGTCCTCGTCTCGTCGGGAGGAACTTCAGCGCTGCCATGAACGAATGCGCAGTCAAACTGAATGCATTAGTGAACTGCTCACATTTCGCCGCCGGAAACGCGAGATGATTTCAGCAGAACTCGACGGCGGAAGCATTACCGTCGGGAACATCACGCCATGCACGACATCCGTGAGTGAAGTTGGAAGAGCGCTTCGTCTGGCTGTCGCCTCGTTCTTCCCGAGCTGCAGCATACGGATGAGCTGCAACGAAAGCGGGGAATGAGCCGCTTCAATGCATTCGGGCATCGGAGTTCGTCCGAAGCGGAGGATATAACGCAGTCACACTGACTTTCAACATCTTCCCCGCAATGAATAACTTGTCAGGGAACAAAACGACACGCTCTACAGCTTCTCTTAGCAAATCCATTTATAACCCCGTACAAGGCTGTTGTAGTGCCCTGTTCGCGCGGAACGTCGACAAATTGCGCGTCCCAAGATCCTTGGCGTCTCTGAGGCGTAACGAACGTAGTGAAAGGGCGTCAGAATACTTACATTCTGAGATCGGAGACGCCTCTAATACAAGAAGCCAGGATTGAGAGAATCTCGTACGGCATTTGCAAGCTGACCATTTCCCCAATCGTTGCTTGAGGACGATTCGGAGACTCCGATGCTACTATCAACTCACAACCTTCATCGGCACTATTCATTCCTCTTCCTCCACTAATAGCGATCGACATTGGGGACGAATGTTTCGAAAGGAAACAATCAGTACCGCTCAATAGTCCCTCAGAGGGGCCCGATCATTCCGGAAGTGCTGAAATTCGCCGTGGCAAAACTGCCGGAGCACATGTACCGCGGCCGAAATGCGAGAGGCTGCGAGAGAGGACGCCGCGGAGTTATTGCCTCGGCATTTTTTGCGCGGCGAATTGTAGCACATTCGGTCGATTCGCTTCGGATGAGCGAACCGGCGCGAGCGGGGGCGTAGTTTCCATAGCTGGAACGATTTCGCCTTACGAATTACGGTCGCAGTATCTGGTCGTTCAAACAGGAATTTGTCGGATGAGGCCCTCAGAGCGGAGTATTGCCACGGAGATCGCTGCTCAAAACGGAAGTGCCTCAGGTCACAGCTTTGATGCTCTCACCGAAACGAGTCTTCTTACAACTCCGCTCTTGGGAACTTGTTGTCCCAACTGAGGAATCGAGACAAATCAATGCATTAAATCTCTGCTCGAAGATTCAAGCTCATCGGGTATCGAATCAAGCTGGTCAGTTTGAAATCAAGAACCACTGTATGAGGCGAGCGAGCCCAATGCGAACTGACGCTTGCGATGAATGACGGAGAGCACGTCCGTCTCCCCCAGCCTGGGATTCATTCTCTAGGATTAGAACGCGGGTACTATGATCACGTTATATGATGCTATGATAAAGGGTGCTGAAACATAAGGTAGAGATAGCTGTTCAGCTGATCAGTTGATCGCCTGAAAGCAATCAGTACCGAATGAAGAGCTTAGCGAGTAATATGAAGCCAGAACATGGACGGGAACAGCAAACTTCTCCTTCGAAGACTTGCGACATTGCCGTTGTGCGAGTTTATACCCGGGAGCGGAGAAGAGACAACGACGGGACAACCAGCGGGAAGCGGTCAATAGACGAGGATCTTCAAAAGCGGAAAAAACCTGAACAAGATCCGCTTTGTCAACACACTTGTTCTCGAATCCTCAAAAGGAGATTATAGAAGAAGCGAGACATTCTTCATTGATGAGGACGTTTTCAAACTACCCTTGACAAACTCCTCGTCGGAAACTTGGACGTTTCGGAACAGCGAATCCTCGCCATGTCCAGTCTTCAGTGTCGCAATCCAACGCAGAATTCCTTGGAGAAAATCCCGTCTGCTCTTTCTTACTGCTTCTCGGCAGATACATTTATTCTCGTCGGCTCATCATTACGCCGTTCGCTGGGACTCCGAGAACCGATCCCGGCTCGCATCGGATCTGTTCCGTCGGCATCGATCAATCGAGTGGTCCGGACTGCCACTGTCGAGAACGTTTTATTCATGTCAGAGTCTAATCGCCTCATGCTCAAGCTCGACCGCGGCGAGCTACCGAACCGCGGGGAAACTTCTGAGACTCCTGAGCTGTCTCAGCGTTGCATCCATTGTAGCCGTAGACCGAAGGAAGTTGAGCGCTATCCTATTACTTAGTGGAAAGGTAAACGACGACGCGGGCTCTCCGGAAGACGGATGACCCATGCTCAAACGTCGCTGCTCTTCCCAAGATGAGTCACCAGTATTCCATCAAAATATCAGCACTTCACTAGAAGTGGGTTCCCGTCTCATTTCCCCCTGAGTGACTCAATAAATCATTACAAGATGAATGCATCCGTTCAGTACACAAATCAGGCCCCGTTTGTCTCCGTCCGATCGAGATTCCCGCAGATTGAATCAACGCATTCCTCGTATCAGCGGGGCGGAACAAGCGATTCCTCTCGATCCTCGCTCCGGGAACGGCAATGACGAGTCGGGAAGAAACTTTGCGAGTCAGCGGAGTCGACGGAGAACGAAGGCTTCCCCGTCGCTGCCCTCAACCTCCGAAGCGGACGCAAAGTCACGAGGAAGTAGGCGGTCCGTCGAGGGTGTCATGGAACGCAACAAGTGGTAGAGAACATCTCTGGCCGAGTCGTACGGGAAATGGATTCCGACTAGAGGTTTCCCCGGCTAGCGTGGCCATTCCCACTTATTCGCCACATTAGGCTCTCGTACAAACTCTGTTTCTCGGCGGGGCTCCATCAGTGGTGAAATGAGAAGACCAGCAAGGGAGCGACCCCAGAGGACGTCGTGCTCGAGACGACGACGACGAACTTTCTTTGTTTTTCTTCATGCGTGTTGGAATGAAACGGAGGCTTTCAATCGCACGAATGTTAGCTGCGGTCATACCAAAGCACCGCGCACGAACGGTTGGATGCGCATATTTCTCTCCATTCGAGTCGCCGTCGGGAACAACGTTACATCCCGTCGAGCAAGTATTACGGTTTTTGGCAGCCGGAACTGACCCAGAAGCTCGTACAGCATGAAACTCTGAGTGATTTGAACGACGAATTCTCACGATCGAGAGCGGCAGAGAGCCGGCGCTAGGTTTGGAGAAATCGCCTCCGCGACAGGAACCGCACTGAAATGAGTTAAGGTTTCCTCCGTCTGGCAAAAATCTCAAAGAGCCGAGAAGGAATTTCGCGTCGAGCTGTCCGTCTCTATTAAGCGTTGGGAACATTTGAGACAGAGTGATTCGTTGCCGTGTTTAGTGCACAGCGCCCTTGCAAGTCATCCCGCAGGGAGAGTAAGAGAAAGACTTCTGTAATGAGATTATATCGGGGTTTAGGCTCTGACCGGTTATAGTAACACCGTTAGTTTCGTCCCAAGAGAAAGAGGGTTCACCTGCCCTGCTGTCCGTGGTGTTTTCACAGGACGAGGACCCAACGATGCTTGGAGAGCACCTCCTCCCCGTGTAGCGTTCTGGGTTCGTAAGCCTGAGCTGGGATTGAGGCTCACATCAGCGGCCTCCACACGCATACCTCTGTTGTGAATTCATCCTCCAAATCCGTCGGTCGAGGGTTTCTATAGAGCTGTGTTCCCCGAACTTGTACTTGGGCTACGCGAACTTTGTGCGAACTCAGAGGCAGGAGGATGTACAGGGTCGGGAGGAGCACGTGGACGCAGAAAGTTCGCAACCATGAGCTATAGAGCAACGTTTTGGTCGGCCAAAGTTCGACGGAAACGAAAGTCAAGACAGCCCTCTCGATGACATGACCCTCGACAGAGGAGGCGTGAAGCGTATCCCGGGCATGGGTCGGCGACTCTCGGGAGCGACACCGCAAACTTTTCACCGGCTTTTAGGAATGCCGTACTCGGTGGTTGCGTATATTCACTAGTTCGAGTGAAACATGTGAGGAACTTGGTCCAGTGGCGGATCCAGGGGAGGGTCCCTCCTCCTTCGGGTCTAGCCTCCCCGGCGGAATATGCAGGTCAGCAGGAAGGATTCTAGGATTCATCTCGGAATTGGATAAATGCCCGTACTCAAAGATTATCAAACAAAATATTCGATATCCAACCGAATCACTGACAATGAGGAGGAAAAAGTTCTCCGGGTCGCTGAAAATCCGAGTTTGCCCGCCCCCCCTCGACTCATTCCTGGATCCGCCACTGACTTGGTCAGGATGCCAACCAAGGTATGCCCTGATCTTATTGCTGTCAAAGTTGTCCCTGGACATTAGGATCCCCGGACGAAGTTTCGAGCTTCCTAATTCCGCGGGATTCGGAAGCACTTTCGGCGCTTTTGAGTGAACCACGAGCCGCATACTTGAGGAGTGAGTGCATTGCCTATGCGTTACTTCTGAGGTTCTGGAGATACGTCACCCTATCGAGCTTCAGACAGCTTGATTAGAAAAGGAATGCCAACACAGCCAGTATGCGCGATAACCGGTTCGTAGGCCGCGTGGGCCAGCGTGTGGCAAATCATCCCCATCTCGTCGAAGCTTCCCTCGATAACATCGCATGGTCGCCGAACAATAAATTAGGGAAAGACGTTTCCTGAGCCCGATATCCAGAGATGATATCGGCCTCCCATTCCGGCACCAGTAAGTAATCACTTCAATGAATGACTATGATCCACTGTTGCCGGCAGAACAATAAATTTGAGCGCGCACCATGAGTACAGCTTTGGTGGCTGTTTTGCTGACTGGCTGTAAATGCACTTATACGTGATCCAATTTCTGATCCATTAGATATCAAAGGAGCCTTTGATGCTTCTATCATTATGCGAGGGGCCGGCTTCGCCGTCGTATCGTTGCGAGCGCGCGGCCGAAAGACAGCAGCGTCTGGTGTCGGGAGGGGCTGCGAACGGAAATCAATCGAGGCTACGAGAGAGCAGCTGACCAAGTAGCCCTTTTCGAGTAAGAAAACAAGGGGAATCTCGCGCGATATTCCCACTGGGGACAGGGACAAGCCCTCTCCCGCTGTCTTTCCCTGTCAAATGGTTCCTGGGATGCAGTTTCCAGAGGACAACGGCGGATTGAACGTGTCCGAGCTCCGTCCGTATGGTTTCCTCAGAAATCTCAAGTTATCAGAGAGCCGAGTTTCGGGGCCTGACATCTTCGTTCCACCGGTCTCATGGGAAATCGCGCGTGGTTCCCCTCTCGACGTGGTTACTTGATATCTGCCTCATGGAGGACATTCGCGGGAACACCGACTACATGGGAAACTGTTTGAACCCAGTATCAACAGGACGGGCATCAGGGATCGCTGTCTGCAATATCTCCATTATCATGAACCTCGCCGCTCGAGTTGTGAGAACTTTGCGAGCGGCCGAGACCCATGGGGCGCGTCTTCCCTTATTTCCTGGAGTGTTTTTCCTCTAGAGCGGTGATTCTCAAACTTCTGTGTCTCGCGTGCCCCTTCGGCGGCAGCCTGGCCCTGAGCGTACCCCCGATTCGCCGAAATCGTGCCACACGTAGGGGAGGCCGTTTTGTCGAACTTCGTTCACTACTTTGCTCCCAGAACGGCCGGAAATATTCGCTGCGAGCTGTGATCGATTGAAAAATTGTTGTCATGTGGGGATGCAGGACCCAATATTCAGGAATAAGGTTCTTGGGCCATACAATCGAAAACTCCCTCGCGTTCCCCCAGGTATCGCTCCGCGTGCGTAGCTTTGAAACCGCTGGCCTGGAGAAACTTTCTATCACAGGATCATCACTGATTGCCACGGATACGAGAATAGACGTCGTTGATGATGACCGTTTCAGTCGACAAAACCTCGAGTACAGGCCAGCATCGAAATCTCGCTGGTATACCCATTATCAGCAAGAAATAATTCCTCACAAGTAAACCTCGGATTTGGAAAATCACAAAAGCGAAATCTGTTTGTATCATCTGAAAGCCCTCGCCCTGAGGAGTACATCGCGCATCTCAAACTTTGCTATCGCCTCCGTCTAACAGGGATAATCATCGAAAAAGTAATACGTTAACCCGCCAATCGTGGCCACAGGCATATTCATCTAGCTGTTTGTCGTCGCCGATACCGACCCAACGGCCAATGAGCAGTTCGCGCGAGGGAGCCCGGTTTTCGGACTGGAACGCCGAAGCTGCACGGCTTCGTCGATATAGGTATGTCTTATGTCTTCCATTGCTGGCCGGAGAAGTCGTCTAGTTTCCAACTCCAGACTGCTGGATCGTTGAAATCCGCCAACTCATCGCTGATGTGACTGGCTCCACCTGAAGTTGCTGCGGATGATTGGGATGAAGATCCGCTCGACTCCTCAACATCCTCCTCGACGTCATCACCGAAGTCTAGGGGGTCCTTCAGATTCCCGCCTGCGTCATTGATAGATACTCGCCGGAATGCGGGCGTGTGTGGTGGCGCGCATTATGAAGCGGAACGATCTCATCACATCTCTTTCTACTGCTTTACTGAAGCTGCTAGTGAGCCTTCATGAACCTTATTCATTTCGATTTTTCGCTCATCGAATCAGCCCGTTGCATCGGGATTTCTCGGATTACTTTTTCGATGATTATTACTCTTAGAAGGAGGCGATAGCAAAGTTTGAGATGCGCGATGTACTCCTCAGGGTGAGGGCTTTCAGAGGATACAGACAGATTCCGCTTTTGTGATTTTCCAAATCCGAGGTTTACTTGTCAGAGGACGTAATAATGCGACACGGTTGTGTTAAACCCCTTGCGAAAACTCGAAGACAGCATGAATCTACCAGAGATGCGTATTCGCACATTTCCTGATTGTGTCAGTAGCTGTCGTGTTCCACCCCACAGAAAGCAGTGCAATCTGGAGAACCTGGTTCGCAATTTCCCGTCGCTTCGACCCGGTCTCCCTCGGACGTGGTTCCGGGAAATGCTAGAGGAATTGGATCGATGGAGCGGGACGGGGCGGGCAGCGTATGAGATTTGCCACCTGTGGAGAGGAAACGATCGGAATCCGTTCGTGGAGACTGAATACGTCGCGAATGAGCTGCTTAGCATGGGTTGGCTCGGAACGACCTAGGACGGAAAGCTTGTCGGCGGCTGACAAACGAGAATCACTGTCGTTTGTCGCTCATTGTCAGAGGAGCGGAATCGAATGGAGGAGAAGAGGTCAGGCTCGTCCCATATCTTCTGAGTTCGGCTTGCAGTCGCGACCTGGAAGCTATCTTTCGTGGTGCACACCAATACATGTTGTGCCTTCCGAATCTGACTCACAGTAAAGAGCCGCTAACTTAAAACCTTGTAACTAAGAAAATTCCCATAACTGATAACTCAGAATCCAAATCGACGGGGCTCCCGTAACTTAGACCATAGAGTTAATGTTAATCCTCTCTCATAACTTGAAAAACCTCCCATAACTCATAAGTCAGAACGAGTTCCATGTCTACTTGGAGCGCTCAACCATCGTCAACGCTCATCCGTTTCGACAGGAATCCGCTCCGTACGACCCCGGAACGGTTTCAAGAAATGTCTGCCGGATGTAGAAGGAACACGTTATCCGGAATCTACAGACGACCAGTCGACCTCTGACGGAGATGGGGCTCTAGATTCACTCATTATTCGAGGTGTTTCCGCTTCAACCTGACATTCAACCACCTTTATGGAGTTGATCAGAATCATGATGCGGTGTATGAGTCTGTGTCCGGAGACCGCGAACGAAGTGCAAAAAAACGTCCCATTACGCTCATGAACCATCGCTTCGAAAGAGCAGATCTGGTGCCTGTGAGGGGTTCCGCCGATATCGTGATATTGTCATTCGCGATAAATCGGCTAAGAAAATTGAGGCTGACATACGAACATTTTTTTCGAGCACAGCTTGACACAACATGCTTCATTTAATAGACCAGAATAGTTGTCGTCGTTATGAGATTGCTCGATCCAGTAGTTCTCATTTCTTCTATCGAGGTCCAAGTAGCAGAATATTCTCCACGGTTTAGGTAGGGAAAGGGAACATAGAACTTGATGATCCGTCCAGCCAATTTTTCCTGGAATGCGTGTCCCCGTAGGGTCTTCCCATAACTCATAACTCAGAATTTTTTCCGAATCCTTACTCCCAAAAACTATAAGTTAGCAGCACTTTACTGTATTCTGAACGAGAGTCGCGAAACGCTGGAATAGCGACGTGATTTTGCTCCAGTCGTGGGTCGGATGGTCGGGGGTCTCGGATGACTCCGTAGCTCAATATGCTTATCGAACAGATATGAAAGCCAATGCTGTACTTTTCGTCCTGTTGTGCTGAGTCATCCAATGCTAACAATGGCCGGGGTCCTCCGCATTGACTGCGTAATGAGGAGGATGTTCTTGAAAGAATATTTCCGTCATCAATATGTCAACAGTGATTGCCGTCTGCGTCCCAGTAGAATTGAACATCGAGGGAGCCGCACTGTGCGCTGGCTAGATGACGACTGGGGGAGTCGAAGTCTCATGAAAAAAATTCCAAGTCCACTGCCTCTTTAACATTCTTTGAGGACATCTCTGAACAATGTGTGGGTCGGAGAAAGCTCGAGAATATTCACGTTCAATCACCTAACGGGAGCGCTAGCACAACTCGAACATGCTCGTCAAAATATTTCGCCGAAATTCTTTCCGACAGATGAATCGCACCAAAGCCGTGGATACATGCAGGAAGAACAGTCCCAGGTGAGGAACTGCGAGCTCTTGTTGAAATCGGGGAGAGAGAACCTCTATCAGGAATCCCGAACTTGTTAATCACAGTACTTAGCCAGTGGGGGGACGCAAATTCGTCCCATGAGGTTGAAATTTGACCAGTTGGTCTTACTATCCCGGTATCTTGATAGCGCCCCTCAACGTACAGGGCGTGAGAGCGGGCTCTGTCAGGCGTAAAAAGAGCCCCATGGTTGAGACATCCGGGGTTGCGCCAAGGAGGCCTTCTTGCATATTGCGGCAACCGCTCTCAAACGAGGCGCTCACCACCCTCGACGCATATTGAAGCTCAACGTTGCACACGACAGATCCGCGAGAGAGTCTCTGGAACCTATCAAGGTATGGGCGTTGGAACCCCAGATGGCGCACACGGTATCCTTCGGATGTGCACTGGAGGTGCACAGTGTCCGGGCGGACCCTTGGGAATCACGGCGCGCAAAGAACGTGCTTATTGTGCGCTCGTTGGGGACCCCTAACCTCACTGCCTAGAATCCGATGCCTCATCCGATGCGCATGTCATACAACAGCGGATAATCTTAGCCGTTGATGAATAGTGATTTGAAATGGACGGTCGTTCGAGAATGCCGCGATCATGAGCCGGAGGTACTAGGACTCTTTCGATTCCGGCTCAGCTCGATCGAGCCCCCTGAGAGGAAAGGACTGGCCCAATCGCTCGACAGAGATCCAGGCCAAGCTAACGCGATGATTGTTCAATCTCGAAGTCGCGTCGTGGGAGATGAGTTGGCTTCCTAATTGTTGGGGATCTGTCATTGCGTAATTCCCCTTCTCCAGGTCGCTCGCAGAACCCTCTGACGGTAGCTATTGCAGTCGACAGCGATGACCTTGGGATTCGAGGAGAAAGAACTGCTTGTGGCGTGTTCTGACGCCGTGCATCGTTTAATCCCCCTGTATCACTGGAAGCGTAGGACTTGAGGAAAACTCTGAGAACTGACCTTGTGGTGTGCTCCGAACAATTCGAGGATGCGGCTCGCCAGGAGAGGAAATCGAGCCACGGCCAAGAGCTCTTCGCAGCGACTCGGTGGTGTTGGACTTTCGGAGCCGAAGGCGGTCAGACAGACGCCCCTCCGTGTTCCTCGTCCATAAATAGATCCAAGAGCATCCACCGATCCCTCGAGAAGACTCGAAGACTTGCGATTCAATTCTTGAAAGTTTTCAGCAGAGCTCATTCAAGTAGCGGCGTTTGAGCTCCATGCGAGACTGGGAGACGGTTTGAGTACGACTCCATTCAGAGGAACCATCGCGACCAGAAAATATTCCTTACGAAGCGCATTCGGGCGCATCGATTTATCTTCCGATTTGAATGATGTTCTCCAGACGAACCAATTCCGGAATCCATACATTTGAAGCAATTCAAGGAAACGTCCCGCCCGGGAAACGGAGTCTCGATGGTGACGAATGATTTGCGGGAAAATGTAAAAAACAGACTCCGCGGGGGAAATTGAGGCAATCAAATGCTCAGAACTGGAGTGATGAGGAAACATCATCCAAGGACGCGATGATCCCTTCGGTAAAATTGGGTCTCATCCCGTCGGGGGTCGCTCAACTGAACGGCAGCATCAACGCGAGCCACAAGGCTCGCTTTCCCGCTCCCAATCACGGGTACGTGTCTGTGATAGTAAGCTCCGCTCAACGCGGCTTCCCCGTGTTGTGCGGTCATCTGTGGCCGCGGCTCTTATCGAGGATTTAGCAAGTTTGTCGAGTGGCCGCTAATTACGACGACTTTCCAGAGTCTCCAGTTCCAATGCAGACGCAAAACTCAATGGAGCCGGGGATCCCGATCGCCAACAGCGACGATAGACGCGTTTTTCCCTGTAATGAGCTCTCGACCGGATGGCCATCGACCAACAGCATCTGTTTTGGATTCGCGGATGCGACGCAGTTGAGACTCACCTGGTAACCCGCCCCCACCCCGATGGAATTAACGGTTTCGGGGGTGCATGCGCATTTGAAGAGCTCTCAATGATTTTCTCAACTACCTGATCTGCGGCCTGTGTTTGATAATTATCTGAGAGCATTTTTTCTCTCGAGTGTGACCTCAAGTTCTCCGAAGCGAGACGCATCTACGAAGTAGCTTTGGATTGCCGGGTCAGAACACGTTCTACGATCAAAGTTGTCGAGCTACAGCTTCATCCGTTATGTTCGTGTCCACCGACCACGCTTGGAATCCCGGCCGCAGCCAACCGCTATGAGCATCGGTCCAATGAAACACTCGACTTCCACTCGGGCTCTCGTCAATTGTTAGCCAGCTTGACAGTATTGAACATTGTCGATTACGTAATTACCTTAGTACTCTTTTGTCTGACGCCGGCCGGCCCGCAACACGCTGAAGCTCACTTCATGATCCAAACCGCACCACGGGCTCAACATTCATCCACCGACTCCTGCACAATCCTTGGAGGATACAAGGAGGGGTCAGGAGCGGTTTCCGCTGAGAGACTACAACGATATCCACTATGACGTTACGCAAGCGTCTCGGAGCGAACAACGAAGCAAAAGCGAGCCGGTGTCTCAGAACTCTCAGATTGAGAAGTGCAGCTCATGAACCGTCTCTGTAGTTGGTCATGTGGGTCCTGGCTCGGAACGCCTCGTGGTAATCATGCGGCAGCGAGACTGGCTAACAATATCGACCATGATGCACGCTAGACATGGATGCATGAGCTGTCAGCGACGATGCGAAAGTGACAGTAACTGCACGGAGATGGGAAACGATCAAGGATGACCCCATTCGGAGAGGATGAGTATAGTCAGGTTCTCTGCGTTATCTGACGTTCGCAACAAAAGTCGGTTCCACCTCTCCTGAGAACATGTTCGCTAGCATGATCAGAAGGAAGTGGTTATCTTTGATGGTCCCCGACGGCCCTCCATATTGCTTCTTCGAGTCCGGGAAGAGGCTGGAGTGTCTTTCCCTCCGTTGAACGGCCAGAAAAAGGCGATCGCATTCGACGAATCATAGGAAACCTGGGAGAACCAGCCCAATCAAGAACGCGCTGAAATTTTCCGAGAAGAAATAGGATCTACAGCTTCGATGAATTCGTTTCAAGGGAAGGAGACATTGAGGAGAGAAAAGTTGAGACTTGAACAGGAACCAGATCCCGAGCTCCAGCTACGGCAGGTCTTACACGGAGTCAAAAGGTATCCTCGAAGGCACGCTCGTCGAACAAGGCTGAGCCACTCGCGTTCCCCGATCGTCAGCTCGTGATTTGAGCCTCCAAAGTTTTTTCTGTACTTCAGGATGGAAAAAGCACGTCATTCAAGCTTTGCAACGGAACTTGTCGTCTGTGTATGAGGCAGGGCGCTAACGAATCCCAAGAGAAAAGTAACAACCAGCCTGCCATACCCGAGTCCTGGACGTAACGAGTTGCAGACGAGGAAAAGGAGTTGAACGCGCCCGCGCTCCTAGCGCTTCGAGACTACAAGTCGGCGCGGTAAAAGGAACAAAGCGAAACACGAAACCAAAGACGATTCCTCCGTTACACACGAACTTTCGACATGATGACATCGGCAAGTTTGGCAAAGCCGCTGAGCTCCGGAGAGGAGGAGCTCCGCTATGTTGATTCAACCTCGCGGAATTTCGGATGCACCAAAGTACGTGTCTTTGCACGTTGCGCACGAACGTGATCAGGAGTATGAGCATTTTTGAAATCTTCTCACTTTTGGGGGTTCCAGCTCCGCTTCGTGCTTTCCCGGAGCTGGAGGTCGGAAACTTTCCTCCGGTAGTTTTCCCACCGCGTACGAGCTATTCCACGGTTCCAACGAGAGTATACACCCGTTAGAGAGATGAATTCTCTCGAGGAACAGCGTCTGAAATTCAGTTCTGATTTGAGCAAAAACTGAAACGGATCCGAAGTCCCTGGAATACGGCTTGCTCTCCAAATCATTATGCTTCCTTTCCAGGGAAGCTTAGGGCCGCAGGGCACATGGAGTTTTCATGAATACACAACTTCCTTCAAGAGAAACCCATTGACGTGTACGAGAGCGAGAAAACTGCGCGGACACTCGCTGAGGGAGTCGAGTTCAATGTACGTGACGGGAATCCTTCCTGGCCCTTTCGGCTTATTAGCTCCCACCCGCGAAAGAAGGCCATGCGGGGTGGCCGAGCGGTCAACGCGTGAGCCATGATCCGCACAATTTGAAACTACTTGTTCCGTATCAGACAGGGGCTGTTCTCCAGGTTTGCCGAGCTCTCTCTTGACCCAAAGGAGTGAACTCGGGAAATTTCTCGAAATCTGACTCTTGGGCTCTTGGCAACCCTTAAGTGCAGCAACAGGATGCACACTTCCGAATGAGCTCTCTTTCCTACACGCCGAGATATCGAAAAAGAATCCGGATCGAGGACGAACTGCGAGAAGAAGGCGGAAGGTTTGCTAAGACTTCGGGTTTGAGAGCTAAAAATCTAGGTAGACGGTCCAACGGTGAAAACTGTCGATAGCCCTCTGAAGCCATTGGTGTTCCCGCTCATCGTTGACTCCTCCTCGGTTCGAACATTTTTGATTGAGCTGGTTTTCAGGACTTGGGCCAGGCATCCTAAGATCCTTCCTAGGATGCCTAGGAGGATCCTAGGATCCCAGGGTTCCTTGCTGACGTCGTGCTGTCGTCTCTGCCTCGGTCGACAGGCAGCCGTTGACGGAAACTCGGAAACTTCTGTCGGTCAGGAAAAGCGTGGTGCGGCGCAAAGTACACTTTACACGGAGTGGACAGCAACAACCGTGGGTAGCTAATACCGTGTTCAATTGCACTTTGGAATTCCCCGACCTTCTCTGTTTCTCTCCCGCCTCTGGCCGCGTCAGCGAAAGCTGATGCAGACTCAGCTAAATGAAGATACATTACGATCGCTGAGCGGAGAAGGAAATGCTGTTCACTCACTTTGTCTTAAGAGCGCTCGAACTCATTGATCTTCAGTTCAGGTCAGCTGTGACCTTAATTGCCTGTCACCAGAGGATGGAAGATGATGGATCGACCATCTTCCCCATTCAAATGCCCCGTGGATGAAACTTCTGTTTTAGAATACAATCAACGATTCATGGCAACGAAACTCAGGGACTCATTGTATTATTCGAATGCTTTGCTTGTTTCACGATGATCTCCCGAAACAATGGAAATTGAGACTTGAGACGCTGAAAACAGTGCCTGCAAGGTCAGATGGTGGAGTCGAGTGCTGGAAGCGAGTGATTAGTGGAGACTCGACCAACTCGTGTGGTTTTCGGGCGGCCAGAGAGATAACGAGAAGATTCCTTCCAAAATAATCCGCCGTCTGAAAGCGAAGAAACACGGAGCGAGATTGAATATGCCTGAGCTACTCCATGAGTGTGGAACTCGTACTAAAATTTATGCGACTGCCACATATCTGTGGCGGCAACACGGAATCTCAGGAATCGCTTACTTCGGATACGACAGCCACTTCCCAGAGGCCAGCTCTCAACTCTCGTTATCGGGTTCTGTATCATGCTAGCAACTTTAGAGCGCCGCAGACTTCGAGAGGTTTTGAAAGCTGTTCGGATAAATTATTCCCCTCCCAGAATTAATGGAAAAGAGCGAGTGACCAAACTCATACCATAAATTTTTGACAGAGCTAGCGCACCCAGTGAGCCTGAGAAACCACGACGCGGGATATCATACGGCAAGCGAGTGCGGAATGTATTCCTTCTTCCTCCTGCGGGGGCCTAGTGGATGACGATAAGAGACCATGATTATGACGAGACATCTGGAATTTCCGCGATGTTTCCAAACTGTTGTAGAACTTTCCGAAGGAAAATGCTGCTTTCAACTTGGATTCTGTAACAATGTCGAATAACCCGGAGCACAGTGAAGTCCGACCGAAATGACCCGAAATACAGCTAGTTCCTCGTTACGGCGGACAAGGAGTATCAGCACGCTTCGATTCCAACCTTTGGAGTAGATGATTTGTGTCGCGGATACTCCAGGGAGAATTCCGAAAATACTGACGAGTGACACAGCGAGAATATGAGGGTACCTTCGTAGAATAGAATCAAGGGACAGCTACGGAGCCTTCAACCAAGTCGGATTTTCTCCCAAGACAGAGTACATTGCACCGATGAGATTCGGAGAGAATCGAGAGCAATCGAGCCAAATGGAGCTTTGCATCCAGGCGAGCAATTCCCAGCGAACGTGGACAACCTCGGTCTTTGCCTGGAAAAGAGCAGGGGGATCCTTCCGACAGCACGGGACCCTGTGCCTGTGTGTGTGTTGAGGCAACTTGGGATCGAGCGCGGTATGGAGCTCGTCGATTCGATTGATTCCGCGCTCCCAGGCCGCTCTTCATAAACAACTATCCCTTGGTTACTCGGACGCGCTCGGTGGGAGTTGACCCGAGTTGAGCAGTAGACTGGAAAAGGTGTTCGGGAACGAGTGAACGGCTCTATGCATCGAACAAAATGCTTTCGGAGTGGCGAACTCGATTGGACGCAGTCGACTTGGGAGAGGGCAGAGGTGAGAGATGCGGTTACCTGAGGTCGTATAGTACATACACCGAGTCCACGCGCACGAAGCTTGAAGAGGCGTCTAATTCTCGAACGCTCAGCTTCCCGCAACGATGAGAGTCCCCGACCTTCTGAAGCCGATGTTCGTCTACGCCGGCAACGAGCACAGTTCCGGCCGGAGTCGGAACGGTATGAGGGCGAAGGCACGACCCGCTTTTCCAATCCATCGCGCAAACAGGTTTTGAACACAATATTCAAAGCCTGCCCGGACTCGAACGCTTCGGCAGGCTAGAGGAGACTTCAGGCGTTTCTCCGCCGGTGAACGATGATCCAGTGAGCCAGAGAATAACTCGAAGACTCAGCCGATGTCGGATGCAGCAAATCGAACAGATGCGATTCGGGAGCAAGACTCTTATCCCTTTGTGTTCGGTACGTTCGGATGCATCTGGCATTCACTGAACGGAGGCATCGGAGCTTGCGCAAGCGGAGAGCGAAGCCATGCGCGTCGGAGAAGCCGCTGCAGCTGCAACAGTTGCTCAACAGTTGTTTTCCTTCGAGTGCTCCATCGAGCAGCTACAATACTGTATCAAGAAGTCTGAACTGTGTTTAGATTTGCCGCTTCCTTAAGATGAGAGTTCGCCCGCAGAATAATCTTTTTGTAAGTATTCTCTTTCCGACGGATGGAGTTCTTTCCTTTCCCCACTAGCGAAGACACTTTCGCACGATGGTGGGAGTGATTCGGCGTCAGATCCGGAGTAAAAACTTTGTCATCTCCTGGCAAGCCAAAAACTGAGTTAGGGTATACGGAAGTGGGGCATCGCACCTCCGAGAGTTTGGTCCTTAGAAATCTTGCCTGCTTCATCGAGATTTCCTTCATAACGAGAGAGTTTTCGTTCCGAAAATGCTCGTGGATCCGGAGCTCCTTGAAAACCATCGGATGTCGAACCTCAGGAAAACCTCAGGATGCCTTGCTCCGCCAAGCTGCCTACGAGCATAGTCCACGCCTCCAGAGATTTTTCGAAGTTCCAAGCAAAGCGCCGATCAATCCAAAGTTTCTCTGAGCTTGTTTCCACTTAAATATCACAAAAGACCCCCTTTGTTTTCGTTCCTGAGCGAATCATTACCTCTCACAATATGCGTCTTGCAAGCGGATAGATTAGACCACCCTTCCAAACTTTTGGAACGCACGCCTTTGCACGTGAACAGCTTCCTCCGGATCCGCCGCGGAAGCCGTCCCCAGCTTCCTTGTCTTCAATCACGTGACATTTTCGCGTGATTTCGGTCCCTAAGAGGAAATTCAGGATGGCGTGATCTCTACATATAAGCTCAATCCGTCAATGCCCGCAGTGGGTAGGTTGTCGAGTGAATGTTCTGCGTCCCATCATCTAAAATCAGATCGACGTCAGTCTTTCAGCTTGATTCCCCGGAAATGGAATAATTTGCCCCGCGGTTGTCATAGCAAGAAGGATCAATATTCATGGGTCAGGGAATTAAAATGCCCCCGCTCTAATATACAGCTCGAGTTTCAATTGGATGTTTTCGCCTCTCGATCGAGAGATCCATGGATCGAGCGCATTCGCGGTTTTCAGTGCTCGAGGTCCATACTCAATACATTGAAAACTCAAATCTCTCATCGGATCAGGGAACTCATTGATAATAATTTGAACGTTATGACCTAGTGTACAGCGCGAGTCTGACCAGGATCCTGGACGGCCGAAGGCAAGGACTCTGTACCTGTTTTTCCTTGACTCCTGCCTGGCACAGAGTCGAGCTCGGGCTGTGTGTAGAGTGTTTTTTCCCTTTATAAGTGCGGCTCATTCTTACATGCGGCGGAACTGTGAAGGATGGTTGGACAAGCTGCCAGCTCCTTGGACTTTTCGTGGGGGGGGGGGGAGATGTTTGGCGAACATTCTTCAAAGTTTGTGTGCTCTCCCGAGTGCGGCAATATCTTAAAAAGCCGAAGTGTACATACTTGCCGTGCTTGCAGCTGTGTACATTCGATCAGTGACGTTTCACTTTCAGAGCACGGTCAGTTAGCAACCGAAAACAAGGAAACTGAGTTGGATCGTCCATCTATGTAGGTGATTTTGAATCATCAATCCGTCGGGGCATTCATGAATCTCTCCGCCGATTGATAACCTGAGCTGACTTGAAGCTGGACTCGATGAAAAATCTTTGAGCTCGCGAGATTCCCAAGTGGCCGACCGGCACGTAGCCGCCAGGGGCGATTTCTCCTTGTTTCTCGCAGGGAACGAGAGCATCGAAGTGATGCACCGCGGAAACAGGATCGGGAAGCAACAGTATGCACTAGAGCAGTGATTTTCAACGCCCCACTCTGGCCCCACCGGTGGGGCTCGGAAAATTTTTGGTGGGGCCTGGGCCCGGAAGCTGGGTTCATACTATCAATTCCGATAGGGGATGATTGGAGCCGAAAGAAAATCGCGGAAAGCGTGGAAACCGCGATTTTCATACTTCGCCGCGCTTTCCGCAGTCCTCCGCGATTTTAGAAATTCCCAGCGATGACTGCACCATCCCGGAATTTCGACGTAATTGAGTCTCGAATCCGAAAATTCGTATGTCTACAACATGCGCTCGAAGACCGTCGACGCATCCTACTGCTTTTGTGCCGGGACGCCGGGACATTCCAGTTCTCCGCAGATCTTGCGCAATCAAAAACCTCCTCATATACTGAGGCAGACTACCCTAGAATCCCGCGTATAACGAACCCTATTTCTGACCATAACAGGGCTCAGTACTTTGTCTGACAGATGGAAAAGTGTGTTCTGGGCTTCTGTCACGGTAGATCTCTTGCGGATCCACTATGTGAAATTTCCAGAACACACTTTTTCATCTGTCGGGCAAAGTACTGAGCCCTGTTATGGTCAGAAATAGGGTTCGTTATACGCGGGATTTTGGGGTAATTCCAAGGTTATCGTCGTAATTCAAGCTCTTTCGATGTGCGAAAGACTCCATGATTCGTGATTCGAAACGAAAATCGCGTTGACGCATCGCTACATCGAGTTATCAGTTTGATCAAGCTTGCTGGGGAAATCTCGCATCCGCATCTCTATCCGCGATTTTTGAGCATTTTTCTGATTGTGAGTTTCCGCGATTTCCTGCTTCGTTGCCGCGACTCGTCCGCGATTATCACATCTTTTGACCGCGCCAAATTTGCAGCCCTATTGATGATACACTATTATCACCCTTGTTATCACTACTTTTTCCATTCTGTCAGTCATGGTTGGGCCTGGAAATTTCCCGACGAGAAAAGTGGGGCCCGGCAGAAATATGGTTGAGAATCACTGTACTAGAGTTTCCTTGAGATCACAGGGAATGTCCACTATGAGCTCGAGGGCTGAGCAATTACTCCGGGGGTTGTAGGCTTGAAATCCGAGAATCGAGGATCCGAATGAGATACCCTTCTCATGAGCTCATGGCCGGTAGGCCACAGAAGTGAACAAGGATTGTTTTGAGCAACCCACCTGACGAGCCTCATGACGGTTCGCATACCGATTCGGCGAGAGGACCCCATTGTTTAGGTTGTATCCCTCGAGAGAGATCCGCACTCCCGGAGGCAGTCCTGACTATGTTCCATTCAGTCTCTACCAGTCCTCACGGGCACGCCGCTCAGTTACCCTGGCTTGTTTGACGAGATGCTCGTAAAATCGATGCCGCAGCCAATTAGGAGCTGCTTGGACGAGCGGATGACTAATCGCAGAGCAAACGCTGAGAAATTGTCATGTCACGAATGGGGATGGAAAGTACGGAAGGTCACTGCGGATAGAAAGACAGCCACCCGTGTAGCTTCGTAACAAGCTCCGATTGCGTAACAAGGTTTCTTGGGAGGATTTCGGCGGCAAAAGAGCCTTTGAGCGCACAGTACTTCATTAGACACGGCAATCAGCGGAGCTTGGTGAGTTCGACGAAGGCTTCCGAGGGCAAGACCAGCCGATGGCGGCGTTAATGTGAGCGGGCTTAAATCTGCTCGCGCGGGTCCTCGTGTCGATTTCGAATCCGTCACACGCTGTCTTGTTCGATATTCACGCGGTATTTCCGGCTCGAAACCGCCCACTTCGCGTGTGTGACTCTTGGCACCAGCACTTCAGAAGCCGTCCAGTCACGCATCGCTTCGCCCCGAACATGAAACCATCAGTTCGATACTCCGTGCGGGCGTGACAGCACGTTGAAGGTTGTAGGTAAAATTTTGCCAGATGTTTGTTTGTAAACACGTGATCATCCGGGACTCCAGCGAGTTCCAAGAGGGCGTTTGGCTTTACTGAACTCGGATTACCGTTACCATACATAGTATGTACGTGGATCGACGGAAAGAAAAAACTCCTCCATCTGTGGTAGACTGATTGGTTTCCGGCTAATCCTGTAGTCGCTGCTCAGATTCTGATTGCCGACATCATAATGAGACTGAGAGCTCGCCGTCCGTTTGCAAACCCACCCACCACCGCAAATCAAAGCAAGTAACTCGAGTTGTCTGATCAGATTGCGGCCGAATTAATCTCAGACCAATCAAACAAATAAGAGAAAGCTCAACAACAGTCTTGCATCTATGTACTGAGACTCCCGCCTTCGTCGCTGCGGAGCGGAACCGAGCGCCGCCGCCGTTGCCGTACCCAATGGATCCCACCAGCTCCCGCGAGAAGCACTGCTTCCAGGGGCCACTACTAGAGACCTCTCCGATGCTGTTGACTGTATCGTTCAAAATTCGACTTCAAAAGCAAAAATGTGCGGATGACACTCCATTCGCTACAGTTGTCACGAGTCATGAGATATGTCCTTCTGTTGGCTCTGATGGAACCTAAACTTGGCCTCGAACTCAAGGAACTCTTCGTGAGCCGCATAGGTGAGCAACTCGCAATCTCAATCTACTTCGAAGATGGCAGACAAAAACACGAGTCCAATGTGGACATTTCGTCCATGCTCCTCTTCGTTCTGCATGAACTCAATACCAAGTACGCCGTCATTGTAGGGCGCTCAAAGCTTGAGCCGTGTGACAAGCCGAAGTTACCCGTCGGGAGAAAAGCATAACAGGAGACGAGCCTTTTTCGATTATTTCTATTGTTTCGATTTCGCTCCGATCATTTCAACTTTGTGTAACCGGATGAAAGATTCGTCCAAGAGCTTCCTCCTCGCAAGGACCCCGTCTAATATCGAAAGTTCGCTCATTTGGCGAACACATACATTCGAGAAATGATACGCAGAGACGTATTGTTCAAGCCGAGTGCTCCATCTTCCATACCGAAAACCGCAACATATGTATCAATACTGAGACCCTTGGCTCACAAGGGATGTCCGCGACATGTCCGAGCCCGATTCGCCCCAGCTTTTGGGATCTCGTAGCCCCACGTGAGAATAGAAAAACGTCATACATAACTTTTCCCCGTTTTTTGTTTTCACAGAATAACAGCATCGTCAATGTTCAAATTTTAACATGGGCGTCTATGGGGACTTTTTTCAAGATTTTGATTGACCGCCGCCGCCTTTGAGATTCTGAGAATTCTCGAAGAGGGTTTTTATGTCCTCCGGACGAGCGATGGATTCGAAAATAGCGCCACTCTGCGACTGCAGCATTTGTTGTTTCTAAACTTCTTCACGGCTGTCTCCTACGTTCCGCGCGGTTCCTCGTTCGTTGAGTGTGAGATATACGTCGACTCTTGGGGAGGCCATAGAGATCAGGAGCTCCATGCTATTCCGAACAAGGAAGTTGCGGTGAAAGTCTTCCCCGAAGGCTCAACGGGTTTCGTTCAGCCCTTGGATTTGTATTCTTTTCGGCTCTGGGAGGACTTCGCGAAGAGAATCACCGAACATTGCTTGCTCTTCAACTTCCGTGTCGATCAGCGCAATGATATTTTGCGTATGCAGTCACTGATATATAATCAGTTCCAAAGCTCGGAGTTCCGACCCTTCTGGTTATGTGCTAGGCGTTTGGGCGGTTTCCCGGTGCCCGAGGTTCCGTTCTCGACCATGTCTGAACTGCTTTTCGAAGTCGATGGTGACTTCGCAACGCCGGCCTGTGGCCTTGTTGTGGATGTGTTCATTGCAAGAATATACTCTGCTGTAGTTGTTTCTATATGAAATACTATTTCCATTGATGCGGACCCGAAGAAACTATTCGTCTTCCCTCCTCCGTGAACTAGATATAGTTATTCCCCTAGTCTTCACAGCAGCCAAACAAAATCTCTAGAAAAATCCCCATAGACGCCCATGTTAAAATTTGAACATTGACGATGCTGTTATTCTGTGAAAACAAAAAACGGGGAAAAGTTATATATGACGTTTTTCTATTCTCACGTTGAGCTACAAGATCCCACAAGTTGGGGCGAATCGGGCTCGGACATGTCGCGGACATCCCTTGTCAGTATGGTCGTTGAGCTCGTGAAGTTCCTCCCGGTCCGACGCCAGGATCACCTGTAAACACCCACCACGTGGGGGAAAACAATCAATTCACATGCGCCGCGGTAGAGAGACGTGCCTCCTGTCGACGTGGCAATCGCACTTGGAGATCTGATTGTGAGATCTAGATCTCAGAAGTGTCGTTCGGGAACCGATCTGACAGCTGATTACACAACGTCGTCTCCGCTGTTTCAAGTTCCTGTGGTGGTATACTCCGAGGAAGGACAAGCTGCATGAGCAGTCTGGAGGAGCCCTCTCTGAATGATCGCGAATTCACTGCTCCCCGAACGAATGAGGTTTTCCTCGATCAGAACCCCCCATAGCAAACGAGGAATATTCCCCCTGGGAGTGCCTTAACTCGCTCCGAGCAAGGAGTCAAAGGGCCCTCGGCCTCGCTCAAATCAACATGGGACTGTGCTCGCCGCACAGCATGAATACAAGGAGGAAGTCTGCAGTAAATGGCTTTGTCGCGGCGGCTAACAGCAGGGTTATAATCAGAGCGGCAGTACTGGAGCGTAAGCAAGCCTTTCTGCTCAGCTTTTCATAGCCCATAATTTTCGGAACAGCCTCAATCACCCTTTCGGCTCCAACAAACGTTTGTGAAACAGAAGCAGCTCGGTGTGAACTCGCCCGACGGATGACGTGTCGTTTTGACTCGTTTTCTGCGCTCGATTTCTACATCAGAAATGTTCCAGAACATTTGAGCTCGTAGATTTATCCGGCCTGAAATGAAGAGAGCCATAGAGTGAGCTCTTTGAATCTGGGCAGCTGACCACAACATCGAGAGTTGAAAGTCGATGATGTTTCGAATGATGGCGCAGAGTCTGAGAAATCAGAGGAAGCAGAAAGCCGTGGCCTGTTCATGCAATGGGGAGAAATGGATGTGCTCATGAAAGGGCCATCGTCGGCATGATACAAATGGAGCGCAAGTTTTTGGAACTGAATCATCGGGAACGATACAGGGAGCGCCACGGCCGCTGATTGGCCCTAGATGGAAGCGCTTCATCGTTCCGAACGGTCTTACCATTAGTACTGCTCTCAATGCAGGTATTTGTACATCCTAACAGCCACGATTTGCGAGCCTCCTTGCCGAGGAGAACCACGTGCACCTTTCAGATGCCACAAAAGTTCGGAGCGGGAGATCTTTATCCCTCGGTAATGACGTGTCTTAATTCGGCACGACTCGGCATCGTTTCTGTTGCCGTTCACAAGTTGGCGCCCATCGGGCACTTCAAAATGGCTCTACTACAGGCGATCAGGTGTGTTAGGCTAATCGTAGGATGCATCATGATGGTAATGCCAGACGCCGTATTCAGTTTCATCATCCCGCAACGGGGCCTTCGTCCGTCGAGAATCGCGAAACTTGACCATCGAGCCTGCCCCTAGATTCTGACGTGCTCGACGTAACTAAGACTCCACCTATCCGGAAAGAGACGCTACTGGCGATGACGAAATCCCAGGCTCGGCAGTCGGTCGGTACTTGAATTCTTAACTCTTCTGGATCAAGTAGAATTGAGCGCAGCGCATATCAAAAGCAAACGGAGTATACTTCTCGAATGAGGCGGTTTAGAGAGCTCGATGCATGAATGCGAGCATCGTTGCTGCATCCTTTGAAAGCGAACGACTGGTTCGCGATCGCCTTGGGTCATATTCTTGTGAGGCTCTAACAAGCAGAGCCTTTGCACAGCCTAGTCCAGAGGCCTGCTCTGTTAATTGGATCTTGCCCCCGTGTTCGCTCTCCTCCAGACGGCTGAGTCTTCAAGAATTTAATTTTCTGAGCACCATATTTGGAGAATTCGGAGTTGAGAGTTTGATACTTCACTCACGTAAATTGTGCAGCTCATTTCGATCATTCCCAGCAAAGCGCTCTAGCCCGAAGAAGTCCCAGACAGTTGATTCTTGGGGGTTCCTGAGAAGCTCTCGAAAGTTGGAGGCGTTTTTCCCGAGGATGATACCGTTCACTCGTTCTCAGAGCAATTTCCAGTGAGAGATTGAGAGAGGAAAAGATATGATTCCTGACTTCCATGTCGCTGATAACGGCGTCCCAGCGGTGCTCGTAGTGGGGACCCCGATCATCTAGATGTACCCGACTGCGATCCGGAAGAAGCCTATCAAGGTTTTTTTTCGCTTTACTAGCTCACCCGTCCAAGTCCTCCGCAGGGCCACTGCTGGCCTGAGTCGCGAGGAATGAGTACGGGTGGTCGTTCGCCCATCGCTAGAGCCATCCCACTCACGCCGTCGGCCGCTTTTAGCGAATGGACAGCATTCTCGAAGCACGGGCGTGGACTGCAGACCTGTGGACTCTAGCCCATGGCTGCTAAACTGAGTTTCCGCTCGAGAGAACGCGACCGCGGCGGGGCAGGTTTGTCCACACGGGCATCTTGTCGGTGGCGAGATCAGGGGCGAGATAAAGTCGGGCGGACCCTGGTGGAGTTCGACGGCGGTGCTCATGCAGAAGCTGGCGCTCCTCAGGAGCATATCCTTCAGTCGGGATGAGCTGTGTGTGTCCGGAAGAAGCAAGATTTGCTCATCGTGAGCTCGAGGCGGGAAACTTATGGCATTCATAAGGAGCGAGCGTCCCGAAAAAGTCACATACTATCGGGTGTATGAAGATGGAATGAGACACTTTTCGAAATGCTCAACATTCTCGCCCCAATGAGGCGAGAGAGCTGATTCAGGTTGCATCTGATCATTCATCATTCTTGCTACAGAGTGAGCAAAATCGACTCGCCGGGTCGCCTCGCGAAGATTAGAGAGCACTTTCGAACGAACGGGCTTCGAAAATCTCCTTCCCCTGGGGATCGGGATAAGTCACGCTCCTGGGAGACTAGCGAGCTGATTGTTGTTCGGTTCGGAATTTCATCCTTCTGGCTAGAGCATGAGACAGAAAGCAATTCAACGGGTCGCTTCGCGACGCTTCGAGACTTCTTCTGCTTTCCGTTTTCACCTCAAGAATCTTAGTGAGCGGATTTACCTGTCAATCTGAACCTCATCGTTCTCGCCCCAAGAGAGGAGAATGCGCAGGCTGCGTCTTGAGAGCACATCCGAGCAACCGATCGCTGTCATCGATATTTTTGTCTCCCTAACGCGTCTAAATACTTGGGAGATGAATCATGTTGTTCTGATGAACCTGATTTGGAGTGAAAAGGAGAGATCAGGAGCTCCACACATGCGAACGGCAGGCGCCAGGGGTTTGTCTGGTTCTGACTTCGATGCGGTCGGCAAGCTTCAAAATTCAATGGAAACATTATTCGAAATCCTCTTGAAGTGCTTTTGAAGCGTGAGTTATCCAAATCCCTAAGAGAATAAGATTTTCGAGGCTTCGTTCGCTCGCTCAAAAATGCTTCGAAACGAACGCGAGACGATCTGGCGGATAATTTCTTCTCGCTTCGTGGTCAGGAGAACATGCTTTCGAAAGCCACCGAAATCAGCTCGGTAGTCTCGCTAGGCGGAGGTAGCGTGCATTTTGGGATGTATTCCAACTCATCTTCACACATTTGCGGAGTGGGCACATTTACACTGTACACGGCAGTTGGATGGGACAGTTTGCGAACTGCCACCCTGCATGACAGTGATCATGACACTCATTTAGCATGATTTCAATCATACGGTGTTCAGCGGTGGTTCCGGAGCCCTATGCGCAAACATGTTTGATATTATACATATATACAAATTCCGTTCCATTGATACAACACGGAGCGGGCAAACACAAAGGGGGGTGAATTCCCGAAGTTTTCCCGAGAGGACAAATTTTTCAGCAAGATTCATAATCCAGCAAGCTGCAAATCTCCAGAACAAGGAGATGGCTGCGCCCATGACCGATGGGCAGGTCTCTGGGAATGACGCACTTGGCATATGGAGACCCTGCTGTAGTACAGGGTCTTCGTCCGGAAGGTTCTTGGTTCGTGAGTTTTTTATTACGCAGCGTCATTTGTACGCTCGACTCGCTGGGGAAACATATTTCAAAGTGACTCCTAGACCCTGCATTGTGCTGGTCGTGGGAGAATTTCCGAACGAATGAAGTCTCCCAGGAAAACTATCTGGCCGCTGAGGTGATGGAGTCCGGAGCGTGGTCTGCTTCACAGATGCGCACCGTATCGCAACCCGGACGCTGTTGGGGCGAGGAGCTAGAGCATGAGTGTTTGGTTGTTTCCGTCGGTCGAGGTAGACATTGCGGTCCCCTGGTAGCTCGGTTCTAGCGGATATCGGTGCCCGACTTCCGTCCTGTCGCGGTCGGCTGGAAGAAAAACTGTGTACCTAGGATGGAAAGGCATCGTCACGTAAGTCCTATGTAGGAATATTTTTCCGGGAATCCAACACAGGTCAACCCGAGTAACGCGGCATACCGCTTCCTCGCTCTGGACTGGCCGGGGTCAGCGCCGGCTGACCACCAAAGGAGGAGCGAGACCCAATAAATATGGAAAGCACATTTTCGAACCGCGCCAAGTCAAATTTTCCAATTTCTAGCCCGCGGATAACGGACCCTTTCTTCCAGCAAAAAAAGGTATGGCCTTATCAGATAACGAACTTCGCAGATTACGAACTTCACAGATAACGGACTTCTCAGATCGCGAACTTCACATATAACGAGCTTGACAGATAACGAACTGCGCAGATACAGGACTCTTCAGATGACAGACCTCCACGATTAACGAACATTGCAAATGGTGAACCTGATCAGCCAACAAGCCGGAATTCTCAAGCAGGGCGCAGATCACGGACCGTTCTTCCTTCAGTGGTCTCATGTTAGCCGGAGAACAAACTCATCCGGGTACCCAACAGGGGTCCGTTGTCAAGGAGGTTCGGTATTCGCCTGGTTTGTTATCTGAGCAGTTCGTTATCTGTCGAGTTCGTTATCTGTGAAATTCTTCGTCTGCCAAGTTCGTTCTCCGGGAAGTTCGTTATCTGTTGAGTTCGATATGTGCAGGATTTTAGGGTGAATCGCGTTTTCAATGCCGGTGCTCGGCACATAAGCGAGACGGAATTTTCGACGTGGCATAGGCTGGAGTATACTGAGCACGATGCGACGTCGCTCGCAACTCAGTGAGTTACCTGGAGGGTCCACGGCCTGTAGGGTCCTCTGGTTTTGACACGGTTTGAAAATGACTGTTCGAAATATACATCGAAAGCGAGGTGTCTTCGCGTTGAATCGCTGCTATAATCAGGGAGGAGCACAAAGGATCACACAGGATAACTTTTTCCCCCAACATCCCGATAGAAGTATTTTTTTTTTGATTCAACTCGCACGGGCTTCAGTGTTGCCGATATTGATCCGATCGTCCTTTTCCGATTCCTTTTTATAATGATCGCCTGGACCGAAGTTCCTATTGAAGTCAGAATCAGCGAGCATATTTCCTTAGCTGACCTGCTTTCCTACGGAAACGGCGAGGAAGAGGGGCAAAGATTTAAAAACCGAGTTCCGCATAAGATTTAGAGAGCGATCCTTGTCATAGCCCCAAATCGAGAAAAGTGGACTTGACGCGTTCCGAAAATTAACTTCTCATATAGGGTATGATAAGTACGTCCATGTTAATCACACCTCTGGTGCCTTTTTCTACTTCAAACCAGTCGTCTGCCCCGGTTTTGCTGTCGGGTGATTGATAACACTACGGCACGTCCAGAAAGCTGGAGTTGGGTTCAAACGAATCAAGCGACTGGGACGTGATATTTTAGGTTTGAGGTTTGAAACCAGAGCTCGCCCGCAGTGAGGGTCTGCCGGAGCCCCCGAGCGATCAAGACCCGCTAGGCTCGAGGTCGCGACGATCGGAGAAGTTTGATCGTCGTCTTGATTGTTTTGAATCGAGGCATTGATGATGACGAATGAGAACACTGAAGAAAACTTACGAATGGTGCCTCCTTCTCTACAGAGAGTTGTGAAAGTTTGCTCTAGAGCTCACATCTTGTCCCTGAACGAGCGCCAGCACGATTTCTAATTCATTGCCCGAGAATATTCAGGAGTGGCCTCGGTCCCGCGGGCCTTTATTTGGATTCTGAGTGGACTCCCCAGTGCAGGAGAGGGCGGAATCCGAGCCCGAGGCCCCGCATTGGTCCGAGTTTCCCCGGATATCGTACTGGACGAACGTGTCTTGCGAGAGCGCCATGATGGTATATCACCGGAAGGAAGCCAAGTTACCATAGTAGCGAGTTTCGGGAGCTCCGGAATCCTACCTAAACTCAAGTCGCATCTTCCTGCAGGTCGTCTCAGAATCTCCCTCGGATCACTATCAGACCCACCTTGAGTTGTGTCCCTCAATATTCTCAAGGCTGTTTCCAGGTATAATCGTCTACGGAGGCTTCTTCTAGCAACATCTGTTGCTCAGAGGCCCGAAGCCCGAAGCTACCATTCAAACCCCAAACTGAGACCCTGAGCAGAAAAAGTTGCCAACCCCTGCCTTCGTGTTTAGAGCGATAGAACCAATGAGTGTTGCCTCGCTCCAGACGCAGACAAACGATTCCCTGTTCTCACCGCCTGTCAGCGCGAAAACTTGGTTCCAAGAGAGACGCAGAAAAACGATCCCCTGCTCTCACCGTCTGTCAGCTCTGAACGTTGGGGTGAAGCCTTCTTTTCGCTTGGCGTGGGCCTGAAAAATCCAGGCAATGCATCAGTGGTTTAAAGTACGATCAAGTGGAGGTTTCAGAATTTGTTACGAAGCTCAGCAGCCGGTGGCGAAGGATCAGCGGCGCGGCAAGGGTGTTTGCACGAAGACGAAGCTGGACGTTGAGTCGTGAACCGCCGCGGCGCGCCGCGGAGGGACTGGAACGACAGATAGGTATCCGAATGCATAAGGAAGCTGGACTGCAGAATGGTGGCAGCTGGCTGTGGGTTTCACACCCAGAAATGGCAGTGAGCGGGAATCGCACGTTCCCGCGTGAAAGCCATGACAAAATGAGATTAACGCATTCACCATCGTTCTGGATGCCACGGCGTCCTCGGAGGGCATCCTTCAACCATCGGGTATCAAGATCCGCACTCGATCCGGATCGAGTCGAGAGAAACACTCAATCACGACATGGTATCACGACTTCCCCTGCACGAATGGCAAGTATAGCAGCCCAATGCAGCGTACGCAGCATTCCTCAAATTTCTTCCTAGGCTTCGAGTTCCATCGCCATGGGAAGTTTGTACTTTGCTACATACCAACTTCGAGACAGCCAATGACCATGCTAGGGGACAGTGAGCATTCGTTCGTTCTCTATTCACTCCGCTGGAACGTCGATGCTGAGCACGAAGGCCGCACTGTAGCATAATGATCAACTTGTCACCGCCTCAACGACCGAATAGCCCACCGGGAAGCAGCACTGCATGAGCTTGGGTCCAGAGACCGACAACTGGTTTCCGGAGAAACTCTGATGGAACTATACCAGCTGTGCTGTGTAACTTTGTTCGGGCATGCGGAAACCCTCGTTTAGTGGGTCAAAGTTATTATTGTAACCAGCGTTGCACGTTTGCTTGTTTGCTCACCCACTAGTTCATCGCTCTGTACTTCCTTTTTGTTTGTCCGCGCCACATGGGTCCTCTCTTCCTGCTGTCAACATGCGAACATCTCAGCCATCCGTTGAGAGCCTGGCCTTCTCGGCCAATCAGGCTCGGTCCCAGATCTCGAGCCCTTGTCTCGGAAACTCAGGAACAAAGCCAGGAGTGGTTTTGCTGAGGTAGAAAATGGCACGGGATTTGCTCGGGTACGGCTACGAAACGCCTCTCATGGAACAAGCACACGCGACCAAGCGCAAGACACACCGTGTGGTTCCCTTCCTGAGCTGCTTGAGCGGAGCAGGCACTCAGGTGGAGCTTGATCACGAAGACTCTGCATTGCCTCTGGAAAACGGTGACGATGAATCCATGAAGCAATCAAACACGTTGGCTCCACTGAAGTCGACGTAGATTGCATTGTTAGCCGACGAAAACTACCTCATTCGGAGTCCGCGAGGCGGGCGACATGGTCGGAGCAAGCGCGGATTGGCCGTGATGCTCCGATCAGACCAGAAAACCGGAGGGGCATTCTGAGACGAGATACATATAACGACTCTCGATACACAAGTGACAGGTAAGCCCAAGATGAAGCTTCACGCCGTATGCTTCACAACGTCGAGTTGGCACGAGGTTTGCAGGAGTCAGCTACGCGGAGCCCAACTGTCCCGGGTTGAGCCATCGATGTCCTCAGAGCTTCCAAATCTGGAGAAGCGGGTCCGAGAACATGAGATGCGTCACACCTGGGAATCTCCGCTCCGACCATATTGCAACTTGGATTCGAATCTGGCACTTCAGCTACACAAAGCTGAGGTGCAGACTTGCACTCCGACTGAAATAGAATCGGGACTCCGTCTCCACCGCTCGAGGTCTGCCATTCAGCTAGTGAGATCACGAGCCTTCCTGTGGCCGGAACGGGGACCCCTGAGACAGAAGGCCGTTATGCGGAGGTTGTGAGACGTCGATTTTAAAAGTCGGACGGAATCCGTTCATAGCTCCTCACCACTACGGGTTCGCTGGGGAATTGGGTATTCGCTGTGGATGGTCACGAATGACGAGGCTCGAGCCTTTCGACGCAATTTATAAGGTTCCGCACTCGGGCACCTCGGCCTTCAGTAATGAAGTCGGTTACAAAGGAGAACCCGACTCGCTCCGGATCGGCTGCGAGGGGCGAGATATTTTCTTGGTTCCCTGTGCCTTCATCGCGGCAATTAAATTTAGTTTTTCTCTGGCCTGCTCTCTGGCTCTTAGGAGTCTTCTTCACTCTGTTGCGCGGAAGTTAGGTCCTGGATGCTGGTAGTGCCCGGGGCGGCGTAACCAAAGAGCGCTGGTCCGAGTCTGACCTAGGGCTCAATCCGCAAGCACGTGCTCTATGGAGACAGTAAATTGATGCGGCACAACATGGTGTGCAGAACCAGTTTCCGCTGATACAAAGACATCTCACGATCAGTGATCAAATCTACAGCTTCGAATGCTTGCTGCCCACTAGCAATAGCATAGAATATTTGAGTCACCACATGGCATAAACCCGTGCTTCCAGAAAAGCTAATGTGACAGAGGGGCGGGCGTAAAAGCCCCGAGACTATCCATGGTTGGGGTTTTAACGAGCACAGGAATTTTGAGAGAAAGAGGGCGGACAGAGGTTCGGATTCAACGGTACTGAATAGTCTAAGCAGAAAGCGTAGGGAATTTGTTCCCCTAGGAGTATGTATATCCCATCGACTGTTTGCGATGATCCTTTCAGGAACGAAGGAGGAACCCGTTTTTGAGCGGGATAACTCCTCATATTTGCGGATGTCTCAAAAGGGAGTTTCGTGGACGGATATCTATGTCTACAATGGGAATTCAGTTCTGAATACACGTGCTCACCTTTGAGATCTGGTTTTTATTCGGGAACAGTGTACGCCGCGGGAACTCCCATCTCAGCATGAAACCTGGAGCCGATCTGGAATCAGTTGGTGCATCGAAGCATCCTTAGTTACCCTTAAGTCCCGCGTATAACGGACCCTTTTTCTGACCATAAAAGGGTTCAGAGTTCTGCCCGACTGATGAAAAGTATATGTTCCGGGACTTCTTCATGGTGGATCACTCGCGGATGAACCATGTAGAATTTCAGTACGTAGTCTATCTCGCAACCATCGCGACTTTGATTCCGATATTGAGAGTGATTTCTCCCTCTGGATAGTCAAACGATGAATAAGCGGTCATTTTGATCATTGATGTAGCATCAGATTCGATGGGAACCACGCAGAAGCGCGCTATGTACATAGATCAGACCAAGAAGTTCTCAGACCCTCTTGACCAGGCTTCGAATAGATGGCGACACGCGTATGCAGCCTACAGAGTGGCGAGGCGGTAGAACAGCCTCCCTCTACTTGGATCACCTCCACAGGCTCCGAAGAGTGAGATGAGTCCGACTCCGAATCATCGGCGGAGGCTTCAAGGACTACGATCAAATCAGCTCCGGAATAAGCCCCAAAAGTCCAAAGCAGTACGGTCAGACCGATCCGGATTGACCCTAACGGGATCTGAGAGGTATGCTTCCGACATCGCCCCCGTAGGATCCAACCCTTACGGCTAGATCAGATCAACCTGAGATATCCACGCCCAAAGAAATTGTGGTCGGACCGATCCCCGGACCATCCCCACAGGCTCCGAAAAATATACCGTATTTCCTCTAATAGACTATCCATCTATTTTTCAACCCTCTTGTGGGGTGCCCTTCTATTAGAAGGTGCCCGTCTATTGGAAGGTGCCCGTCTATTTTTTCGATCACCATCACTTGCCTGGGAGGATCCCCACAAACACAAACGTACCCGAAACTCGAGCCGACGCGGTAGGAGCTCAAACTAGGGAGGAAAACGGGAGACTGTTTCCGGACGCATCGTATTACTGCTAAGCTTCATTATCGTATGGTTCAAGAGCGATTTAAGACCTCCTAAACGTCTATGATTGAGACATCACGATTCAGCCGAACGTCGAAGTTCCAATCTATGCCAGCCCCGTGAAACTTGAGCTGTGGGGGTGCCCGTCTATTAGAAGGTGCCCGTGTATTAGAAGAAATACGGTGGTTGAGAATAATTCGGACTTCATCGGGGTCAAACACGCAAACAAACAGACAGACTTCGCGGGATATTCTCAGCCTTCATCTGAAAGGATCATGAACCGCAGACTTTCAGGCGCAAGGTCTCTTCGGAATCGACCGAAGACGTGGATGTCAACGCCAATAAAAACTACTGGTACTGGTCGGGATCTTGGACATGTCTGTTCTGGATATCGCCCGCGCCATTCGGTGATTCCTTGTCCGATGAACAATCGTTTGGCTGGACCATGACCTTCATGGACACTGCCGCTTCCAGAGCTTGAACTCATCATACTCGCTCACTGATAGTCAGTGAACCGAGATGAGCCGCAGCAAAGAAAGACGCAAACGTCGGAAAACACGACCAGAGATGTACAGTCGAACCCGCTTATAAGAGAACCGGATATAAGAGAAAACCGGAAATAAGAGACTTTTTCCAGAGCCCGGCTCCATAGGATCCCATGTTATAAGAAGCGTTTATAAGAGAAAACCGGATATAAGAGACTATTACCGATTCCCCGAGGAGTCTCTTATAAGCGGGTTCGACTGTAGTTCATCGGCATGGGAATGCTTTGTTACTGGAAATATCCCTCAAGGCTGATGATTCATCGGGAGGGATGTAGAATACTCGGGGCCGAAATCTGACGAGGTCATGGCGGGTCTATCGCGGTGCTCCACGGGATTCGCGGGTTACAGAGAAGTTTTCGTGGGTATAATATGTAACGTCATTCGAAGCCCGAATAGTGAGTCCCCAATGCAGAGAATGCTGTGCGCAAAGTCAGAGTTGCTGCGAAAGAAGTCAGGAGAACAGACTTCGATTGAGTGATACGAATCACACTCGGAAACCTCCACCAACTCTGTCCGGGAGGGAAAATCACCGATTATGATTCGACTGAGTCTCGTAGGCTGACTTCCGGGTTCACTTCAAGTCAAATCCATGGCCGGTCCGTGATGGGGCACAGCTTACGTCGAAACTCTCTTGAAAAACAAGGTTTGACGTACTACGCCCCATGTATACAGCTCATGATCTTAGCAGAGAGCGACTCTACAGAGTGCCGGAGGAGTCAGGTCCGAATGTCGGTCCGATCAATCAAGTGAAAGTTCATTCAGGGCAAGCACACATAGCGAGAAACAAACGCCGAACAGAAACCACGCTCACTCCCCGTTTCGGAAGCACCCAGAGGAACTCCATATGACTTCTGATTCCCGATCCAAGTATCCTATAGCCATCACAGGAGGCTACAAGCAACGTGAAGAGAACTCACGTCGACCCGATCAATCGCGTGAATTGTCATCGGGGACGGAGACACAAACGACTAGACAAACGACGGTGTAAGCCTTGATTCTCGTCCGGGAATCTCTATGCAAACCTCAAATAAAATACTGTGCCCGGCCCATCTAGCCTATTTTCTTCACAGGCGGCGCTTCAAATACATGAGAAGATTGTCATGCCGGACCGATTAATCGCAGGGGAGAATATCAAGCAACCGGACGAGCATATGCTAGATTTTCATTATTAAGGTCGAGTATTCCACGGTATTGTCGGGGTCGCAACCAGTTTTGGAAACGCTCCTTGGAACGGTCCTCCTCCTCCGACAGGAAAACCCGTTCCTAAATCGCTACAGGAAGCCGCTTGTTTGGCGACATAGCCGGCTGTGAACCGCATTCCTGCAAGAACAGGTTCGGCGGCTGAGTCCTAAAATCTTACGCATGGCTGTAAGTATTCACTGACAACGCCGTGTCCCAATTTGAGCGTTCATTTCCAGCAGGGCTTGTCCCAGAAGAATCGGTGTTTCCGCCGCAAATGCCCGGTTCGGGTTGACAAGAGATTCCATGGCGGCAACTCCGGGCCGAGAATCACGCAAAGAAAAAATTGCCCGCTGTCAGAAATCAACCGATGAAAATCACGCGACGAGGAATCCCGAACTTCCCGCCATCCCGGAGAGAGTTCCCCCGCGGGATTTTGTCGCGTTGATCTTTTTCCAGCGCGGAATTTTCTCGGAAACCCGCCTGATTCGTGGATTTCAAAGGATTCGTGTATTCCAGTCATCCGAAGGTCTCCCACCCACTCCCTCTGACAGCGCACGATTTCGAAGAACTCGAGACTTCGTTCCCTCACGTGAGAATCCTGAGAGGTGTCGCGGTTGGTGGCGAATCCCTCTCTGTGAGCTCTCCGCGTTAAGATCAACCTACATTCAGACTGAATGGAATCCGCAATGAGCCTTGGCTTGCCGCGTCGGATCTGTGGCATGACTGCGGTGACAAATGAACGCGAATTTCCGAAAATAATTGAATATATGTATCTCCCGACCTATGGTTCCGGGGACGATTCGCCTCTCGACGGCTCAGCCATCTTGGAGCCAACTCTAGAGCTGGGTGTTCTCAAACTTCTCTCAGCCGTCGAAATTCACAGGAATAGCTGTACGCATCAAGTCAAACACTGATAACGAGAGGGTTCACGAGGAAGAACACTCTTAGAGTGGTTGAGATGTCCGCGCGGCCCAGTTCAAGGCGGAACAAGCAGAGATGCTGGTCGAAAAGCCGAGCGCCGAGTTGAGGGTTGTGTTTTCGGACCGCATAATAAATATACAGATTCACTCCGCCCATATGTTCATTCGTGAAGTCACTGATGTCCCTCTCTCCTTGCTAGACAGATTCGTGGTTTTGATGAATTGGCTGCTCTGGTTGACTGGTTGTTCGGTGCACAAGCCCTGCTCAAATGAGGGGACTCCAGACACGCATTGACACGCACGACATCATCACTGATGAATTCAGTGACACCCACGGTTACGGTTCCGCCTCCGCATTGTGTGTAACCTCCACAAATGAATCACCACTCTGGTGGCCATCATTTCCAGCGGGTATGAAACAATGTTCGAAACTACGTAGAGGGAGACATGATGGAATATTGCGGAAGCACTCGATGGACTCGATCCCGCGCATACGCGATTTCCGTTGAGCATCGAGGCTGTCGAGGAGTTATATTATAGCAGTGAAACGCCTTGGAAACTGAAAGGAAAATCCGCTCGGCGCCGCGATGCCGTCTCGGATCGGATTCGACTCTCGGCAGTATCGCGTTGATCAGAAGTTGGAGCAGACCGATAACGGGAGGAATCACGCGGGTATCCTGAATGGTGCTGAGACAGGTCGCACCCGATTCGAGGTGAAGAGTTGAACCGGATTTCGGAAAATTCTCGACGAAGTCTAAGCAGGACGATGTAACTTCATGAACCTTGGCACACGGAATCAGAGTGTGGTATGATGGGCAACCCTTGGAGCTGTTCGTTCCGCTCAGAAGGTACCCTCCAGTGACCTATAAATCCTCCGTGCGCTGTCGCGGCATTTGTCCGAGAGCTGCACGAGAGACCCACATATGTTGCGCATCAATCACGCTCCCTCCTCTATTCTGGTTTACATCGGACTCTGTGGTGCGGGATTATTTACTCAGCCATATTCACCCTTCTCATTGATATATAACACTAGCATTAGACGAAATTGAATGCACATCATTCGTGCGGCTAGTTCGCTCGGTTCGCGGACCCTCTCGAGGACGATGGGGGCTGTTACAAATGGACTTCGCTGACCAGATATCCGAGATGATTCAGAGAGTGTCTCGGAAGAGTAGAGGAGAAATTTCCGGGGTGGGATTTGAAGCTACACATGCCGGAGACTCTCATAACATTCTCCCCATACCGTCGGGTCGCTACCACGCTACGATTTCCGACCGGACCAGCCGTCTAGCGAAGTCGGGCTGGATGTGCAGATGCCAAAGATCGGGACCTGCGAAGACGATCAGCGAGCCCACAAGCGCCGGAGCAGCCATTCAGAGCTGTTGCCATACTTTCTCATCAAGGGTGATTCAAGACGGATCTGCCACTCTGAAGACCTCCTGCTAGAAGTTACTTTGGAGCACTGGTAAAGCCAAAGCTATCTCTTTTGTCGGCTGTGTCATCTCGTGATGGAGGAAACCATTTATAGGGAAGGAAACCCTCCGTGGGGGTTCAGAGCTGCTTCAACCTCTCAATAGAACCTCTGAATGTACTCTTCCGAAGAAGCAGCATGGTGTCTGACCACAACCCTGACCGATGTAGAACCCTCAAAACACGAAAATACGGGAGAGCGATGCGAGAAGCCAGGCATTAACTCCCTGATGGAGAACCGAACCGGAACATGGCCCCATGAGGCCGATATATCAACTGTGGACAGCAGATAGCCCCTTTTCTTCGACAATTTGCATCAGAGAAACTTTGCGAGTGGGTTGAAGCCCTTCCCCTCTCAGGGCAGGCTGCTTCCATGGACATTCGAGGGGGAAGGGTGGAGGCGAATATCGGGCCAGCGCAACGGCCCCGGGACAATTGAAGCTCCAGCTCAATCAGTCGAATCTGGGAAACAGCTGTTCCGTCCTCCTCTCTCGTGAACGGAAATGTTGGTTAATCCGCTGAGGCTCAAACTCAACAGTGATTGTCAGCGAACACTCTGCCACAGAGCTTTGGATGACATTGGGGAAACGAGCTGCTGCAACCCAATGACGACCGATTTGACAGCCTAGAACAGCAACACAGCGAACACGTCCGAGACCGCAATGGGAAACAAGGTCGACTGCGACGTGAGTTCTCTCTTTTGAGTTATCGACGAACAGAGGAACCTTTGGAAGCTCACAGCCCGCTGTTCCAAAGAATGTTGCATACGGAGCGAACAATTATTGCTCATCCAAATTCTTGCCGTGTGTTGCCAAAATCACAGTTCAAGGACCAATCGAACACGGTTTTCGGCAGTGGAGATGCACTGGCTATGCTCTTAGCAGAGTTTGCTGGTGGATGTTTGTATTGACAACGAGTGGACCTTTTCCAACAAGCACGACGGGAGGGAGATTGTCGAGCACGCTCGGAAGGAATGGACAACCTAACCAACCGCGACACCGCTAAGCTTCCATGATTGATCGACGGACGGCCGGGACTTCATGGCCCATTTGCACGGGAGTAGGGTTCTCAGGTGCGTCATCACAACGAATTTTGAAGCGGGTGAATCCGGGTTGCGAATCCATCAGATGAAGTCTTGGAGGGGATAGACGTCGTTGAGATGGAGAGTTCCTGCTCTTCACTCCAACGAGTGGTATTTTGACGATCCCTATCTCTCGGAAGTTGCAGCTCCAGGATCGGTATCTTCCCGAAAGTCCACGAGACCAGAGATCACTCTCAGGAATTCCGTAAACCGCTACAGTTGACCAACTCTCAAAATCGAAATTGAGGAGACAATGTTCTGCAATCTTGGGCGATAATTTATTGTCAATTTTGTACAACTTCACTCATCAACAAGCGTTGATTCATCATATTCAAGACATTTCTTCCAGCATCTCAGCTCACAGGATACAACGAGGCGGCACCTCTGCTTATATACATCGGTCACAATTACAAACAGTGTCTAATCTAGGAAATCTTCTCATTCGTTTCATGTTTGTCACTTAAGAACTTCCTCCTCCCCTCAACCAGGACCTCAAGTTGAGTAGCCAGGAATCCCTCCATCTGCGTCGCTGAAACCACGCATCTCTGCCGCGTGGCGTGTGTGTGTTGACGAGTTTTCTGCTATGCCACATCTAAACAGATGATATGCTAGACTCTCACTTTCTTTTCGAAGACTTCGACGGCGGGGGTGAGATAACAAATGGCAGCTGTTGAGTTGCAGGTGTAACAAAGTGAACGCTCTCATGCAGCAGTGTGCCATTGTGGCTGAGTTCGAGTTTGGCCATTTCAAAAGACGTGTATCTGTAATCGATAATTCTCATGCAGTCAAATTTGACCTCGGCGCCTAACCCTGTCTGGAAGTTTTATAATGACCATCACTTCCAAAATGTCTAACAAGATCCGAATCCATCATCATATGAAATAAAACACAAACGTTCGTTTAGAGATGATCTGGGACCGTAAAGAGCCATAACGTCAGCGGGTATTCCCAAGTAAATGCAGCGACCACAGCGAGTCTTCTCTAGATTTGGGTCCGGGTCGGATATTGCACGAGATCATCGATATGTTTGGATTCGAAATCAAGACTCGGATATGAAGTAGAAAAACGTCCGATTTCGGCGCCAGGGATCGCACCTCACAGGCAGGTGGAGAGGTTCAACAATGTGACAAATACGCCGCTCTGACGACCGCTAATAGATCAACAAAATCATCGGCTCTCTCAGGTATATCCATTCATGATATGCCATCGCGGGATTCTCGACATTCAGCCGAAGGATCGACTCCCGCGAAGGGTCAGTTCCGCGTAACTCGTGAATTTCCTGACTCGAGGACCGTGTTGACCCGAATAGGAGAGAACAACGTCAGGCGAATCGCGCTCCTCCTTGAGTCAGCGAGTCGCTGGTTCCGCAAACATTTTTGATAGGCACAGTATTCGACAACGAATCTCGCAAACATAACGGGGGAATTGGCGCAAAGAGGCGACGAACTGGCTCGAGTACTCACCACTCGTTGCAATGAGCATCAAGGGGCTCGGAACAGAAAAGTCGGGATGGAGGACATCAACGTGGCGCTACCATGCGCCGGAGTGCCCCTTCCGAAAAGCTCCGGAGAGCTTTCGAAAAGAGCTCGCGCTGTTACGGAGGGGTTCGATAGTTAAATGTGTGTGTGCTCTCCAATAGTCACTCAGCACATAATTCATAATTATAATTATCATCAACGAGAAAACTGTTCCACCTTCGAAATTGGAAAACGATACCATTCGCCTCTCCTCATATTCTCCTGTCTTCACGCGCAAAACTCTTGCGAATGGATTGATGCGTATGTATTTCGTGAACTTCAGCTCCAACAAAGAATATACCCCTCTCAAAACTTGTGATTTGGCTACCCAGAAAACTTATTGATCCTTTATACACTCCGTAAAATCATGTAAGGACTCCTTCTGTACATTTGTTCATAATCTATATAATTTCTTCTTCCCGGTACATATTCAAGAAACTTTGACTAGAGTTTCTCCGAAAAGCTTGGAAGGACCATCGTACAACTTGGGAGTTTCAGTTTGTCTGGTGAAGTTTTTGTGCCGTTTGGAATCCAACCTAAGACTCCGGTTTCCGGACGATATCAGAGTCCCGTCTTATAAGCTCCCTCTCGTTCCAGGTTCGACTCAGGGGAACTTATGTAAACAATATTTTAACACTCTAGCACACGAGTACTTCCGATTTCTAAGCTATCACCGTTGAGGCTCACTTGAGTGCACATCCAAAGATGGCCAAGCAATGACTCATGCACACGATCCGGCAAAGCGACGATTTTTCTCGCAGGATCCGTGAATCAATCAATCAATCAGTCAACCACAACTTGACATTATGACGATCTAGTTGAGCTACTTTTGGTAACCGACGAGCTGGTGTCAACAGCAGACATTTGCGTTAGTGATTTCAGGTAAACTGCGCGCAGAATTCCTTGTTGCGCACTCGGTGAGCTGCGCTTATGGTCATTTGAACTCTCATGCTAGCCGAGTTCTGGCTTATCAACTTTCATAATTCAAGGTCAGACGACTAACTTGTTCCGAAAATAAGGGAAAATCCTAGGCTCGGAGCTTAGATTGAGCAACAAACGGGAACTTTCAAGTTCCTCCGCGAGTCGGGAAACAAATTCAAGGGTATCTGAGGGATGTACTTGCGGCTAGAGGAAGGCTTCGAGACATTTTCGATGCAAAAAAGAACTTCTTGTAATTCGAGTGGTGTACCCTTACGCACACTAACAGCCGGCCACGTCGCGCGCAATTTCCCAAGAACCAGTTTCTAGTCTAATCGCTGGCCCGACCCCTTTATTCTACATGTTATACATTTCTCGGATGGGTCCACATCCCATCAAATTTTTGAGATCTCCAATCCATATCCCTTACGACCGGGAGGCCGTGATGCCGTTCGGTGCAAGTTCAAGGAGTCGAAAGATCTCTAGAGTAGCTCCGAGGTTCTTTTCAAATCCAAGTCGTTGATACAGAATTTGTTGCGCAACATGTGGATACAATTCGCTTCGTGGCTTCCGAGTGCTTGGATAGGAAATCTTAGAATCTCTATATCAGCCATCACGACATCCACGGTCGGTGTAAGCCATAGGCCGTAGCCCACGCTGAATGGATGAATTCTGAGATGCGTTCCATAACAAATGCTTCCAATTACAGAACTAAACTTTGAGGACGTTCCTACGCTCAGTCGGGGAGGAGTACTCCCGAACATTTTCTGTCAGAGAATCAGATCTCGAGGTTGAGAAATTGATAGCAAAGTTCTGTTGTCTTGAGCGTTCATTCGGAGGGCTGCTGAAGTTCCAACACGGTGTTGCGTTTTCCAATTTGTTCAAGTATCAACTTCTGTTACTCATCTGACTGAGACTCGGGCACGGCGCTCCGGTAACAAGGCGAACGGAACCTTGACGAAGTCTTGTTGCGTTTCTCCATGTCTCTGCATTTGTACACCCTTCCACAAATCAGTCTATCCTGAGCTCCCCGAGCCCACGGGATGAATCATAAATTCTCGAAGCCGCGTTCCGATTACATTGTTGAACTTTGGGCATCGCCGTCCCCACTATTCCTTCTGGTGGCCGCTCTAGCGGTGCTTGCGGCTGCATCGTCGGCTTCTTCTTGTAGCTTGGGCTTCGTTGTCAGTTTCACGGACATCGGATACGCTTTGCTTGTAGTCGTTTCCTTTCTCTTTGGCTCCTGAAATGCCTTCGATCAACCGGGAGATCCTTTTATCGCCAGGTAAATTTCGCAGAAAGCCTTCCGGTACTCAGGACTGCAACGAGCGAGAGAGAAAAGAAACTCACTGTGACGGTTTGTTGGCACGCGATCCGTTTCCATTACGGGTACTCAGAGATAGAGAGTGCTCGAGGAGCGAGACGAGAGGGGACGGGAGCGACACTCACCTGAATATGGTGTAGATGATTGGATTGACCGCCGAATTCATGTATCCCAGCCAGAGAGCTATTTTCTCCCACAGAGGACTCACGAGATTCCCCTTCCAAATTGCTTGCAGGAGAACGATCACGAAAAATGGCAACCAGCACGCAGCGAAAGCGCCCGTCACGCATACGACAAGCATGAGAGCACGGAACTCACGTTGGGCTTCAAGAGATTCGCGGCTGGGTCGGCCGTTTTGATTCGCTTCTCGAGCCAGGATGACACGACGGTTTCCTCGATGATTCCTGCTGCCCTCCTCAATCATGTTCATTTCGATGTCCTCCCGTGAACTATTCTCCTTGAAAAATTGATCCAACTATTGGGAAAAATCCGAAACGTGCGTTGTAATGTATCAAAAGTGCGACAAAGACTGACTGTGGTCATACCTGTTGTATTATAAGGGCACTCCGCCCCGAAGGCCTTGCTGGGCAGTGGTGGATATGGAATTGGGCGATCTGCAAAGAGAAACAGAGCGGATCTCGTACACCTTTCAGCTCCCCGTTGTTTATGAAAAACTCACAAGACGCTCCGTTGAGAGAGGTTTGAACGCATTCGGCCACTGAGGAAGCCAACGGCATGGAACAAGACACACTCGGCGCTTCGTTTTGAGCTCTTTTTGAAAAGGAAGTCTCCCTGAATCGGATCAGGTTGATCTTCAAACACGAATTCTTGTATTATTCCAGCGAGAAACACAACGAGGGAGATGAGCCGTGTTGAGTGTGTGGCTCCACGTTAAAAACGATGCTATCTCGCTGCAAAGCGAATTATGAACGCACTACTCCTAGAATATTTATTCATCGTTATGGCCAAAGTAGCCTGCTTATCTGAACGGATTTTCATAAATGTTCCATCGCGGATCAACTTGAGCATGGACGCGATAGAGCACGCTCAGAGCAATGGAACGGAAAGAGCAAGCGAGCCGAAACAGAACTGTCTCCGGAGTTTTGCGCGAGAGTTTTTTCCTGATGTTTCTTGTGAATGGAGAGAGCAATGCCATCACCGTGATATCGATTCCCTCCCCTCCTCTTGCGAGCAAGCGCCCCAACGTCTCGATGAGTCTCCGTTATGACATAAATTCATCACCATTTCGCTCTAATAATTGCAACATATTCGCGAGGTTCGTCCGTGAACTTTATCAACCCGTCGGATACTATGTCAAACAGCTTTTCGACCCGGAATTCTCGCGTCCGATTTCGTGCCCTCAATCGAGCTCGATGTGGACGCGACTCAAGCGCAGAACCCACGTGAAAGTCGTTTGAGTCGACCACGTCATTCCATGAGCCGGGGATACTACGTCCGATATGAAATGAGTGGTCCTATGGCCAAATTATACAATGTATTTGGGTGGGTGTCCGGCAAACTCCACCGATGCCTGGATGGAGTCAGCAGGAGCTATAACTTCGATCGCGATCGGGAATCAATGTGTCCAAATATTGGAAGGTTGACACCGGTTGATATCATTGTCATCGTTCTTGTCGAAGCAAACGTGAATCCTTGAGCAGGTTGAACTGCTTGAGATGAAATTCTCGATCGATCGCGCGATGAAGTGCGATAAAATATTCAGATCGAGCAATGATCCGATTTGATCGTATCGTCAGGCAATGTTAAACCTCGTCTCAGAGAGACTATGTTCGAATCGTTGGGATCGCGGCGATCAAACTGCCGCAAATTCAGCAATGAGCACGTAGACAATATGGAACACGTCCAGAGGACGTCTCCGCTTCACCGAGGAGGATCGTGAAGACTCAAAGTATCAACTCAGATATTCCGGATACATATCTGGCGTCATCAGTACGGGATTCTCCAATCGGTGTGATCGTGACTTTTTTCGCGCGAATCGGAGCTCTGAAACTTGAGTTTTTCCTCGCTAACACAGAGAAGGTAAGATTCTACGTCTTACGCCGTGCACGCATACTGAGGCATTCCAGCGGTGTTTTCCCAGACCACGAGACGTCTATAGGGGATGATATAGTATTGGAGGAGAGCTTCATCCAAGTCTGGAGCCAGCATTCTTCTCAGTGTTCTCTCGCGAATGTTTATAGGCGAACAGAAGGTTTGAGCTCTTGCAGTATGCACTCTCTCTTAAATGTTTGCAGGATGGCACGAGGAGCTCAGCGAAACACAAATGGGGCTGTGGTTAATGGCTCGCTGAGATACGCCACGTGTGCCTATCGTCATTGCGGTCAAAACTCATAATATGTCGGTCCAAATCACAGAATTGAGCACTCAAAATTTCCTGTCTTCCCGACGAGAAGCTACTCTAAGAAGGGCACGCGACCGCTCGTCGCGGTTATAGTATCGGAGATCCCTGTCTGGTTCTCGCATCCAGATTGGATACTTCCGCCCTCACCGTGTTGCAAGCGACGAAGTTCTCCAATAGGATCATTGCGAAATATTTCCTGAGAGATCCTCGAGACACTCGAGGAAACTCGATTCGTGTAGTATGAAGAGGTTTTCCTCGACTGAAGCAGACTTTCCCGCTCCCAGAATAGGACTTCCGCTGTTTCGATAAGTCTGTTGAAGATTAGGAGCGCATCTGAATTCCGAGAGGACATTTTGAGCCCGCAATTGCGATCGGAATCGGGAATTCCAGAATGAAGACAGAGTCGTTGTCTGAGTTCCTCTGAGAGCACTTGCACCTTCGGAGGAGGAGCCCTGAGTCGACTAACTTCAACGCTACGCTACCTTATTCCTAGGTGGTGGAAGGCTCATTCAGGACGGAGAACTGTCTCGCGAGTGGCTATGACATGGCTCGACAGAGTTCTCAAAGAGCCTGGCCGGACTTCTCGCCCAATGCTGATCATGAGTTCTAGTGAATTCGATTTGAATCGAGTTCCAAGACTGAAACGGGTCGCTGAGCTGCACTCACATGAAAAATGCGATAGTAAAGAGCCATCACGGTCACTATTGGAACGTAGAACGAGGACATCGAAGCGAAGATTTGATACCAGGGCAGTTGAGACACCATACAAACTCCATCTGCAATACTGTTGGATAGCGAATTAGAATGAATCTCATGCTATTTCGGCGCTTCCGTTCGATGTTTCGGATTCCAGAGGCTGAACTCTTCGCAGAAGACTTGAACGAATCGAATAGGAATCCAAAGTCAAAGCGGCTCTAGAGAGCGACCTTGAGAGAAACGAAGGAACTCACCGCGCATCGAACTCTGGATCCTGCGCTACAACAAACGGGGTCACCGCTATTATTGCGCTCGTGACCCAAACAACGTATATCATACATGATATCTGGAAAGTGAAGGAATAGAACATACTTGAAAGTCATTTCGTGAAATATCCCTTCTAGTATGCCGTTTGTTATTGAAAGATGGGAGTTTCTTACCGCCCAGGGTGGCCGGCTGCGCGCATATTTTATTCTCGACACCGAAAGATACCTGAAAAGGATCCGGCTGTTCATACAGCCAATAGGTTTTCTTGCTTCAGATTGCGGCTACCTCCCTCCTCCCCGAACTAGTATCCGATATCTCGCCTCGCCAGGCCTGCCACGTGTCTTTTCCGTGCCGAAATCCTTGCCTTGGGTCCATTCAACTTTCATGTCCTAGTTTCCGGCATTTCCATTCTTAACTGACCCTCCATATCTCATGCGATAGCTGCAATCATCCCGACAAAACGGTAGGCTGATGGTCGGGAAATGACCTTGGGACACCAGTCAGGCGTCTGGGGCAGGAATGGGATTCCGGTCGTACACCATACACTCCTCCACTTACGAGTTAATCTTCGATGTTTCTAACTTCCACTAGGAACAGTGGAAGCTCGATTCCCAAATTTTCCAAAAGTAAAGAGTGCTTGCCATGATTGCGAGGTACACAAGCTTTTATAAGAGCTTCTCGTCGAGTGTGCTGGTCTCTCCTTCGAGTGTTTGGCTCTCTCGACGGTTCGGAGCATCGCACGGAAAACTCCAGCACATAACGTGTGCCTCGATTCCAAGAGCTCGACCATGATCAAGGTCGGAGGCCAAACGCCAGCTATACGCTTCGCGTCTCGTGAAAACTGTGTTTGAACACAGAGAGACTAAACAATTGAGATTTGGCGCTGATTCAGCGCGTTCACGCATGCTGATCATGATTGAAAGCTGATGTGTGTTAGCTTGGGTGTTTGCGACCAAAATGCTGATGCGGGTCTCACACACAATACTACATGTCATGAGCTCACTATGGAGGAAGAACTGCTCGTCTAGGATACACGACTACGAACTATGTGTAAACCGACGCTACGGGGACAGCGCCGTTCACGCTGCATGACGCGCCCAAAACTCCAAACGTCATCGCTTGGAAACGTATTTCTGCATAGAGGTCAAACGACGATAGCTCAATTTGAAATGAATGTCAAGCCCTGATTGGACTGTAGCCCGAAGCAGGAAATTCCCTTCAACGCTATGATACGGTTCCGTGCAAACGAACATGAACATTCAGATTGGATTGTCTCGGGTGATCTTCTCGAGAACTCCTACGGGAATAGGAACGCAGGAAAGTCGGATGTATCTTGCGCGCGCAGCGTTTCTGTCTTGGCTCTCCGCGACCGAAGTTTGGGAGACGTGAACATCACCAATGAAGACTGCACCCTCCGCTAGGCTCGGAATTTTAAAAGATAGAAACATGTTTTCAAGGCAGGCACAAGGATGCTCCAATACAAAAATACCCATTCACCCCAGAGTTCCGAAAAGATACGGAACATTTCTCCCTGTTATTCCGATATAACGATGGGAAGAGGTGGGTTTTGAACTCTTGGACATCTCGAGAAGCTCGGGCAATCAGATAGGGACTCAATTATTGGGTTTCCGGACTGCAGCTTTCGAGGAACGCTGCATCTGCGAACGAGTGCTCAAGGCGGAAGTCAGGGCCTCAAGGCCACAGGCAGTCGTCGGTCGCGAATCGAAACCAGCGCCGAAGCCGACTGCACATTTCAACGGAGCACGTTGGTGCAATTATTACCTCTTTATAGCAATCAGACGATGACGTTGTAGTCCATACCCCGACCTGCTCGAAGCGAGGTCGAAAACCCCTATTTGCGTAATGCGTCGGTGGCGGTGACGCCAGGGTGACAATTCCCCCTGGGCGTCACGTTGAGTGCACTTCTTGATATTCCTATGCGACTATGCTTCCAACACGCAAAGCACTTCGGAGAGGTCACAATTCGCGGATGGACCGGCGAATCGGGCGAGGCCCGAGCTCGGTGACGCCTCAACGTCTCCATGGGTTGTTCCAGACCATGAAGAAACGCGGCTGAGTTATCAAAACCACAGCACCATCAGGTGGTCTCATGATATTCGAGGAAACACTGTGCGACGGAAAACGCCGCGGGCATCCGGTCCCGCTGCCGGGGTAGGAGCGGGCTCCAAAACCGCTAAAACTAGAAAAAAAAACAGGTACAAGATCTCGATAGAGGCTCGAAATTTGCTAGCCGAGAACAAAATATGTCGTCTAGACGAGCACCGCTCTGATCAGGATAGGCCCCCGAAACTGCGTCGCGCGTCGGATGCAAGAGAACGAGGCTCGACGGAGAGGACAATTTCGATCGAGATTGCGGAGACCGATGACTGATTTTGAAAATTCCGTCATCACCCGTCAACTCCATGGTGGCAACACGATCGAAATTTCGAGCTTTGCCGCGAAAAGTACAGCAGAATGGAACTCCAAGAAGCGGCTCCAAACCATTAATTCTGATCAAACGTATTTATTGAATCCAGGCGGATCGAGGGCTAGCAGCTCCAAGCTGATCGAGCTCGTAAACACAAACACGATAATCCCACGCAAACGCCCACTACTCTTCAATCCTGTCTGAGATTAGTCGGATTTCCCGAAACCAGAACCTGGTCTTCTGGAAGTTTTGTGGAAGTTCACCCAATCGACATCATCGGAACATTGTCCTGTCGACATTGTGCTCCACCACTCGAGTATTCGCTCGCCTTCGCAAAGCCTCTACCTTCCTGGACGATTTTCCGGCTCTGTTATGGCTCCGATGTCAGGAGATGTCGAAAATTCCGTTTCGGAAGCTTCAACACGCCCACGTGTACTTCGGAGCACTGCGGCCGTGCCGCGAGCTTCGAATCTTGTTCACACCGATTGGGGGGCTCACGGAAAGCTGCAAATGCTGAGCCGAATCCAGCATCCCCAAACCTGACAAATCATGGTCTGACGCGCCAAGCTGGCAGAAGTTTTCGGTCAGGATCTGCGAGCGCTCGTCGGCGAGTGTTCCGGGCGAGTGTACGACATGGTGCAATTCATGTTTGGAGGATTGCCGTCCACTTTCTTGCTCAATCGTGTTCTTACGATTGTGTATCTGGTAGGGAGCTTTCTTCGTTTTCTTTTCTTTTGGTCCCGACTCAGCACATTTGAAGACCTGAGTTGACGTCGAGTGCTCCTTTGCCACGAGCGGCCGGTCACCTCGTTGACACACGTTCGAGCCTGGAGCCACGTCGTTACACAGAATTGTAGACATTCGCGTCGTCGGCAGCGGTACTCGTCTTCTTCCGGGTGTATATGTGGCGAAAGATGTGTGAACAAACGCGGGTAACATGAAAGCTTGTGAGAAATCGCAACAGCGGGAAGTTTGGCCGAGCACGTTGGTACACTCGATTCCCCGCTCGCCGCACAAAACAGGACGAACTACTCTCCCAATCTGCGGATGGGGGATCAAATGTCCTTCCAGTCAACCTTCACGTATCCTTCGCGTGGGCGAAAGCTTCTCCCATACCAGCGGACGGCCAACCTCCGACGAAAGACCGGAACGGCTGAAGACGCGAGACGAGCAGGCAATCCAGGAAACTTTGGGTTCGATTATTTGGGTGTTCGGGTACTCTTCCCGCGAGGAAAGCGGTTAAGTAAAGATGGATTCCAGGCACGAAATATTGAGGAACATAACTCGCAGCATCAGCCTTGCGACCGGCGTTCGGATTCAGTCCACAAGTGAGTGTGTATTGAGAAAAGGATATGAGCTATGTGAAGATCAATAAATAACCACGGCCATAACAATAAGAGCGTATGCTGTTTGCTGTGGGCGGGTCTGTGGGTGGATGCGTTTGTGTCTGATACCTCATCTTTCCCTCATGAAGATTGACCTATTGACTCTCACGATTCCCTATCTGTTCCCGATCCGTAGTGAATATCGCTCTCATGGAAGAGGCTACTCTGTGCCCCCACAAGGAGCCGCATGTGCTCTCATACTGAACGTCGTCCAACGAATATTCCATCCAATCCAATACGGATTCCCCGGTTGAGCGGTACTGCGTGCGCTCTAATTGATCGTGACGAGCAGTCGTTAGGAGTGCACCTTCGAGAATATCCCGCGGTCAAGTCTTACGAGAGTAAACACAGATAGACGAGCACTAAGAGAAGCAATCAGGGAAATCTCGATACGGAATTGATTCCTGCACGTGAACACAAGAACAGATCGCGACTGATTAAGAATGCCAGCTTCCAGAAAATCGTGCAATGAGGCATGACCCGAACTTTCAAGGGGGGGCTTCCTCCCAATAAAGCTCACAATCAGTTGAAGACACTCACCGGTCTACCGCTATCGCAACGAGATGTAGAATGGACGATGTGCAAAGCAGAACATCGCAGAACGTGAATCCGAAACACGTCCACTGGCCGAGGTCCCAATAACCGGATAACTGCAACAAAAATATATATTCCGTTAATAATCCAGCCGGTTCCCAAGTTTCCACAAGTAACATGTTATCTCGAACGCTTGGTTTCCAGAGTATACTCCTCCGCAGCGGAGCTGGAGCTGGAGCTCGTCCCATTATGAAGCTGAAGCAAAACAGAACCCAAAAACGAGATGGAGTGGTAAGTAGAGGACTCACCTCGGCGTAAGCAGCAAGGGGCACAACAACCAGGCCGACCAAGAAATCACAGACGGCTAGTGAAAGCTGGAGACGGTGGTGAGCTTGTCGCAAATTTTTATTGTAGATGACGGATGCCATCACCAGTCCGTTACCAAACAGTGTTATGAATATTAATAGGCCTACACTTATAGTCACCGGCCAGAACGACCACAAGCCCGTATGGCCTTGCTGCTCGGCGAACACTGTGTCGGTGGGTGGCTGCTGGGAGAGAACATCGGTTTTTAGTCCCTGGATTTGCTTAATGTGTCCGCCATCGGAAAACCTATCTTGGAAAAATCCATCCGGAACGCGCACATCTGCACGAGATCCATCGCTCGCGCAGGAACGGAGGTCCCGGCTCGGTGATCTTGGACGATCTCGTGGCAATATGAGTTCCTTCTGATGGGTTCCCTCGTGTGGATATCTCAACGTATAGCCTCACCTGAGCTGGAGTGGTTTCGTATTCGACGGCTCCGTCGCCCGATGCTGTCCAATCGGGATTCAAGGCTTCCGTTACCCTGGTGTAGTACACTGCAATTGAGTCAGTTCTTTAGTTCGAGGATGACCGAAACGAGAATTTCGGCAAAAATCTCAGCCAAACCCGACTGACCCCCCTCCACAGTCTCGGTCCTCGGGAAGCGCGTCGTTACCCGCGGGAACGCATATGTCGTAAACATGTTGAGAGAAAACACAACAACAACGAACGTATGATCTAGCATTGCGCATAAAGGGAAAAGATGGAAATTACAGTGTGGCCTTCTCGTAGTTTCGAAGCGAAAGGAACTTGATGGAATCACGCCGACGTACGTTCGTATTCGGAGAGGAAATAGTCGAACGAATTCCCGAGAGACCTCTACGTCGTGAGTCTGACAAATCATAGAGTCGGTGGCTGCTTCGTAGATCCGTGTTCGTATATCTGCAGCATGAAAATGGTTCTTCGCACAGGATACATGAGCCTGTCAGAACGGCAAAGAAATGGGACCGGAGAGTACAACAGTTCCCCCGGAGAAATGTCCAAACTCTTCACAGCTACACTGCTATTGTTGATTCGTTCTCTTCTTGTAGTGTAATGAATAGTCTGTGCAACGAAAGTTTCTTGCATCCAGATGCAAGACTGCAAGCCCTCAAAACTTTGACCAACAAGCTGCAAACGGAAGGCGGGAACAATGTCCAACTTTGGCCAACATTAAGACCCTCGAAGTTTGACTCTCGGGAAAAAACGCGCTCATCTACCCATTTTTCACATTGCAGTTTGAGCGTAGGGACAGAGAAGACGTCCGAGCACGAGAACATATTTTCCGGACCATTCAACTAGGATCAAGTCTCGGAAACATTTGATGCGATTCGCGTCATGCGGAGGGAGCAATGGATCGATGACCACGGCTTATCTTCCGGAACTTGGCCGTCCCACGAGTAAATTGAAATATGAGCTCGTTGTCTCTGCTCTCGTTGTCGATAACTAATCTCATACTCCGACACGACTCGTGGGACTTCACTATTTTATTCATGGACGCGCCATCAGACCACGTTCGTTCACGCTGACATATGCCACTTCTTCGTATTGTTCTTCCCCTCCGAGAACGAAGCGGCGGAAAATCTGCTCGCGAATCTCCGACAAAGCCATGGAATCGTGATATCCGACGAGGCGCGGGGAAAAGTGAACGATCGGCTTCTCCGTTCGAGCAAGAATCTCAGTTCCATTTTGCTCCTCTTTCGAAACCGCCGTCGTTGACCCACAAGTATTCCGAGGACTTGAGAACGCGAGGGGATAATTCTGGAGAATATTTCCGACATATCGCCACTTGCGGAATAGTCGTCTCAAGAAGCCGTCTCGAAAACGCAAGCCAGCTCGATCGTCTCGGCGGTGGTCGACTGCGAGAGCGAAACCACAGAGAAGGAGAAGCCTTTTAACGTGGGACACGTTCATAGGATCACTCTTGGAGAAATTTGAGAGAGGGCAGAATACTAACGGAAGTTATAGCACTGCGGGTGGTTTCGCTTCCGATCATCACGTCAACGACGAGGGAAGAGCCGCTGCTGCGAGGACGCGCCTGCCGCTGGCTCCCACCTACTGCAACATTGTTTTCTTCTGTTTTCACCTCGTTTTCGTCGGCAGCATTCAACGTTGCGACTTGTAAGGTTGCTTGAGAACCTCTCCGGTTTAGTTGAATCGCAGTGCTCGATCATATCGCAAAACATTGCTTATATTTTAGGCAACGGCTGGAAAAAAGGCTCAACCGACTCTCGGCACGATTCAGGAATTTGAGATGATCTGAATTTCTCCTACAATGTCGAATATTCACAGAACTTCAGTCGCGGCTCCCCGATTTGATTTTTCGAGACAAGTTAAATTCCTTCAGCACCGGAGATCAGCTTCAACGTACCTCTCGCGCGCCCTGAACTTTGCGCCCTCGGGAAGCTTGCGCCCATTCAGTTTTGCGCCCGGGGCGAGTGCTCCCTTCCCTCCCCCCCCTAGATACGCCACTGATCAACACGCATTCAAATTCAATAAATCAATGTCAGTCCTACAATCAACGAATGCATTCAGATTCTTGTTTGAAGTCGACATATGCAATTTTTCCAGTCATTCCAGAACTTCATCCGATCTCGGACTCAGAGTTGACAGAGCTGCTCGCTTCCCTCCATCCATCGAAAGTCGCATGGAAGGCAGCTCGGCCGATTTCCCCGGCTTAATTGATCCAGTCCGAAACTTTGTGCGTTACTGCGTTGCCCATGAAATGACAGAACAAATTTCCGCTTCTGACACAAAGTATCTCTTGGCCTTATGGTTATGGTTTGTTGACGTCCCATCCGTAGCTGACCCTTCACAATTCAGCGGTGAAGAACGTCACTTTCAGGCTCACATCTAGTCATCGATTTGGTGTTCACTCATCATGAATCAAATCCTGAATGCCATGAATAGAGGGGACAAGATCAATCATCGCGGCAGCATTTTAGTGCGCAGACCAAGGAGAGAATTTCGGTGCGGAACGGCCCTGGCTCTCTTTGGGATGCGTACTCGTTACATCGCGCGCACCTCACCCGAAACACAATCAATTTTCACATCGTTCCCTCGGTATTCATATCAGCCCATGCCTTTGTTTGTGGCGGCATGCCGATCGTTCGGATAAATTGACTCAAAATGAGTGACCCGAGACCTGGTCAGAAAATATCAAAACACTTCACCGCGGAGGTTCGAGCCAAACGATTCGCCAAGGTCGCATCCGTTCCTCAGGAGACAAGCTTCTCTGCAGCACATGCAGCATCGTTGTGGATCATTCGAGGAGAGACATTTAGTATAGAGATTTATACATGTTGTTGCAGATTTATCCGTGTATCGGCGGATTCAGAGAACAAATCGCGGCATGCGCAATTTTTCAGGAAAGCACCCGCAACTTCGGGGTACACGACATCTCGATGTTTGCGAGCTCGATGCCGACATGTCGATGCCGACACCTCGATGCCGGATCAACTTGACGCCGTTTACCTCGATTCCGGATAAACTCGACGCCGTCAAACTCAATTCCGAAAATCTCGATGCTGGAATAAGTCGATGCGTGATCAACTCGACGCCATAAAACTGGATGGTCATATGGTACCTAGGCGAAGGTCTGAAAATGCTACAGAGAATTCGCGAAATCGATGATATGGATTCGCACGGACAATAAGAAACGATGTGAGTTTCGACCGAAGGCTGGTGAGAGCACCAGATAGGTTCCGAAATCTGTGAAGGGTCGTTGAACGTTGGAAGGCACGTTTATTTCACATTATTTTATTTCACATTAATTTATCCTCGGAGTTTTCCTAGGAGTCTTGAACGCACAAATCGGAAGAATGTCTAGGCTTCCATCATGAAATTGCACGCTATACCTTTGAGATATTCGATTGGCAGCATCGCCTCGAATCTATTTACCAGATTAAGAAGCCGTGTGTCCGCTGCTACATATTTCCTACGTTTGATAGCAGGTGGATTTCCGGCCAAGAACCGCGCGTACAGCAGGTCTCGATGTCTCTGTACTTTTTTCAAACCATCGATGAAACGCTACAAAGAAGGGTGATCAACAGCGAATTCCGTTTGCAGCCGTCGATGGGCGGCTTCCGCGTAGTTGTTAGTCCGTGCGTCGTTGTTCAATGTGCGATCGTAGACGGACCAACTGCTTATAGGGAACCGAGGGTCCTTCCTGACGATGCTCCCATCAGGTGATAGCCGAAGCAGCTTCCCGAGATCTCCGGCGTCGAGTTATACAAGCGTCGAGATTCCCGGCGTCGAGTTATACTAGCATCGAAATCTCCGGCGTAGAATTTGGCGGCGTCGACTTGATCCGGCATCGAGATGTCGGCATCGAGTTGTCAGCGTCGAGTTCGCAAACATCGAGAAGTCGGTGTGCGGCAACTTCGCCGCGAATCGCTCGACGAAATTCCGCGACAAAATCCTAGCCCTAATCATGCCCCTTGTTCTCCCAAACCTATCCGTTTTCGTTTTCGCAATCGACGTATGTGCAATAACTTCCCACCTGCCCAGATCACATCTTAAAATTAGTTGGACCAACTTCGGCGGATGCCGTATCATGAGGTACAATACTACTACTCGTTTTTACTTGCCGTTCGCCCCCGATGCTCGAACTGTTCACGCTCAACCGTCGAACAGGAATTCAAGGCCAAATGCCTACTCGACGTGTTCGATTCTTCCGGATTTGGCCTTCACTCCCTCATCGAGCGCGGAATTCCAACCGGAGCTTGCCTCTGATCGCTATCAGGAGTACCTAGACCCGCAAAGTATTCAATCTTCGGATGAGTTCAACGTGTCCCACGAAACTAACTGTTCAGTCCTGGACTGAACTACCCCGCGATTTTTTGACAAACGGGGATTGGATTCCGCAAAGAATTCCCCAGAAACGGTGGAGCGCGCCATCGGCTCTCCCGAAGTCACAACTTCGAAGTCAAAAAGTCTTTGCATGTCAGCTGGAGAACAGTCATTCCCAAAAGCGATCAAGCACCACCACTTCACAGCCCATCTCAATGAAGTGTGCGGAATTCCCGTATCTTCCGAGAGACGGCGACCCGCAGATTCGCTTCGTGCAATCGCCTCAGCGCTATCCATAAGCACATCTCCAGAGCTCCAATCGATCGATCGTTGTCGATTAGAAAGCGCAATTCGAGCTCTCGAATTTCTTTCTCTCATCGAACGAACTCGCTTCGACTCCGGGGACTGGCCTAAAAACTTCGATCTCTCTACATCGAGCGAGAAACTCTGGAAGTCCCGACGCTCTCGCGCTTGGTGGGGAGGGGGGGGGGGGTAGGGGCTCGCCTATCTCAGTGGCGGGAATTCTCACGAGTCTTGACGCTGATCACACCCAGAGCAAGTGAGAATTTTCCCTCGCCGTTCAGAGTATCGAGAGTATGTGTTCTCCCATTTCGACCGTTTTTGATCGGAACGCGTTCAAAATCGAGCAGATCGGAGAAATCGATTTCAGAAACGAATTCAGAGCATGAATCGATGTCGGTTTCTGGCCAATCCATTCCTGTCGGGAAAAGAACGCGGCTCGCTATTCCTAGGAAGAAAAATCGCTGGTTCGAAACACCGATCGTTCGGAGCTTTCCTGAATCCGAGGCTGAGATTCACGCGGCCAAGGGAATGAGGGGTCATCATTCACTTTCGCGTGCGGAGTATTCATTGGAAGCTCAATTTTGGAACCCCATCATCGTGGGTCACCTCCCTCCCTGTTGATCGACTTCACATTGATCTCCGAGCGGAAATTTCCCGTGAGCGCGTTCCGTCGTATTGTTTCACGCTCGAGATATTCTTGGCGGTTCTCCGGGGGGACTCCAGGGGGTCACGGATTTCACACATGAATGGGGGTTCGATCGCTCCGAAATGATTTACCGCCGACGGTTTCCGTCCTGGGCCACGACTTCAGACACCCGAAACTTCAACTAACTCCGATTGTACCCTTTTCACTGTTTTCAACCCAATCCTGATTTCCGTATCCCGTGTCAGCATAGCTGCAATCTCCCCGCTGAAACGGCGGGCTGTGGAGAAGCAGCACGACGCTCTCACAAACGAGGTGTGTGATTCCGTGAAGTTATATCGTTAACGATAGCGCTGTGGTGTTCCATGATTATTTACCAGGTTACGTCGTGCCTCGGCGAGGCCCAGGCTGGTCGGCGACGTCTCATTGAAATGCAGATCTCTCCATCTATTTGTCGCTCGGTAAATACAGCGAGCTACTGTTGGTCTCCGCACTATTGTCCGAGGACCATCGAGGAGCACTCGAACGCCAAATTGAAAGGAACATCGAAGCTCACTGAACCTGATCTTGCGGAACATTGCGACTGTCGTTACGACGATCGAATGAGTCAGAGAGCTAGCGAATACGCGCTCATAACAAGGCAGTGATGAATCGGAACTCTGTCTCCCGAATATATACGAGCATATACGAAGTCCTACTACCGGAACTTCCTACAAGTTATCGACGTGGCCTTGATTCGATTTTTCCGCTCGCCTCCAATCGGGATGTGATTGAAGCTTCGTCCGGCCTTCGACCTTGACACAGGAGGTCCCCATTAACGTGACCCGTAGAGCCTGTTTCAAGGATTTTGGCTTGGGCTTGGATCCAGGTAAGATGTCAGAGTCCAACGGAAGGCAAACACTCCCTGGAACCTCTTCCGAGGGGTCCTCGGTCCTCCGATGAGGGCTCCGACATTCAGGAGCAAAATGAGAAGAACAGAAAATGGAAAGGAAGCGCAAAGGAGGCAGCCAGGTACGGTCCCCGCGCAACCATTGAGAAAGAGACCGGGCATGCGGAACAATCGCTCAATGTCCGCGAAAAGTTCCCGTTTCCTCGCCGGGCGAATAACGATACATGAATTGAGTCGGATGGGAAAACGAAAACACGTGCTTGGCTGGATGCTACAAGGCTTCTTGAACGAGTCGGAGAGTGGGAAGCGTACAGACGCAGAGGAACTGCAGCATCGTAGTGCCTTCTGCTAATAACCGAGTCTTGCAGTGTTTAACGTTTGCTGGCTCGTTGCTTCTGACAGAGCGACAGACGACGCCGACGGCGGTGAACCCAGGCTCCGTTCTCACGAAGGAACCGGCTCGGACCGCCAACGACGTGTCATGCTTGAGACGCGCGGCTACAAACTCATCGTCAGTTACTGCATCCTTGACTATAACGGTGATGAGGCCACCAAAGAATACTCCAAGTCGAGTTTCATAGCGCTGATGCTCGACCGCACTTTTTCCGCCTCATTTTCGGGCGCAAACAACTGTTTCCGGAGTGTTCCGCAAGAAATCGCGTACTATGAGGACCTCCCATCTCTCAGGCGGTTCCTACATGTCACGAGTAGGAGGTCATACAGTCAGAGGTCGGATTCGTGCATTTGTCTCTGAACACGACGATACCTTATCTTTCAGGTGCCCATATCTTAGGCGTTCCTAATATGAGGCGTTCCTTAATCGTAAAGCTCCAAGGTAGAGGCAATATTTACCTCGATGAACAATCAGCTCTGATTTGCCTATCTTCTTGCCTTGTTTTAGCGAACGTTGTTTCCCCGACGACAGCCGTCCACTTCTGTTTGTGCTACTTCATTCTTCTTGGATCTCAACTTAATTCGAGTGACATTGTCAAACACAACCCATTCTTCCTCCGCAATGATTAATCTTCTCCGATGGAGATGGCCGAACTGCGCTATGTTCGAATATCACGTCCAGGGCACAGAAGCACGGAATACAGCAAACCGGTTCCGACACTGACCCTTTCTAGAGAGCCCACGTTCACGCACTGCACGCGATTTCTCGTGACTTCTTTGCGAGGTCATTGCTTTTCTGATTATGATGCCGCTGCACGGGTCTTTCCGATGTTTCAGGTATACAGAAAATTGGACGAATCTTCAACCGGCTCTGATGAAACCTTTCGGAATCATGTCGGCAGGACTCACATGAGGGTTCGAGAAAGCGGAGTCCTCGCCCCATGTTCCGCCGGCTTTCTCCATGTTCACCAAGGGCAAGATACTACGTGTCCATGGCGGTCCGTACAAGAGAAAAAAAAGTGATTTCACCCTCGATCGGGCGCTGTTTCATTCGGAAATTCCGGACAGTTTCGCTTATGGTCGTAGATGACGCTGTCAAGGACGCCACACATCATTGCGCTAAAGCAAGGCAGCGAGGTTTGTGAGGAGGCGAGGGCTATCCAGCAAAGTCCTCCGTTTCGGGAAACCAGGAATAGGGAAGCCTGGATTGCTGTGTGAAAATTTAAGCCGGAGGTAATGAGTTCCCTTGTTATCTTATTTTTCGTGCCTCTGAGCTAGCCTCCAGGACTTGGGCCATCCGCGAATCAAGAGCACAACCTCTTCTTGTCGGATGGGGAGGGGCTGCAGTTCCAATATGCTCCCCTCGGAAAACCCCATCGAAACGTCCTCGCTTGGAAACAATGTTCATTTTTCATTCGAGGATATGTTTTCTGAATCGACCCAGTTTCGATCCTGGTTCGGTTTTCCGTCTGCCAACAGGCGCGGATGGGAAACATGTCGCTTCCGTCGGTGGAAGTCAATCAGCGAGTCAAGTACCAAGTTACGAGCGGAGCTTGCAGAGCTCAGATATGAACCCCACCGGCTATGCTAGATATTGCTAATCAGTGAGCGCGATTCAAGCACGCAACATTGTCGGCAACGTATATTAAGCTGCAGTTTTGGATCAATCACAATTCTGTCGATACTGCTCCGAACCGTCTGAAGTGACTCGCGCCTCTCCACAAGTCCGAGCTTACTGATTCCGCTGTTGGTGTTGCGAAGCTCCGTTCAGAGAGCTGAGTTAATGAGCTCGTATGCAACTTCCGTTAATACGGAGCCTCTCTTGCCCACTGTTACAGATCGCGCGAACCTTCAAGATGACGCTAGAGAAGCGATTCATGTTTGTTTCTCCTTCCGCCATACGCTTCCTTCTCGTCCACCTCCGAGATGAGCGAGCTTGGGAAGAGTGAAGAAGTATTATGGTCTCACGTCGAGCGGTTGGTTTTTCACGTCTCCTCAGAATGAATTTTGAGATGGCATGTCCCCGAGAAAATCGTTCCGCAATGGCAATCGGTAACAGTTATTCTTTGTTGTTGGGAAAAGTCATAGAAGAAAACAATCAGTCGAACTCATTCAGCAGAGCCTTGGATCTCTCCATTGCGACGAACAATAACCCCGTAACAAGTTCGACGCTTTTGTCACGGAACGGCTGCCTGACCGCTCGGAATATTTCATTTCCAGAGGGTTCGTGCGAAAGACGGTCCGACGCGTTGAATAGACAGCTAGATGAAGACATTAATAAAAAAAAATGCTGCAGCACCGATAAAGCAATCGAATTTGAGGGCTGCGGCGCGGCGCACGCTGGGAAGCGTGTGCCCGCGAGCCCGGTGTCCTCTCCCGCCTGGGAATCACCTTCGATGGCTGTTCGCTTGTCTCCTCAAACCTGTCGGCTGCCAAGGGGTGCCGGTGGCTTTGCCTGTTTGAAAGCCAAGTTTTATTCTGCACGGCTTTCAACACAATTAGTGACATTTGACTTAATGCACTCCGCCGAATGGGATAAAAGCCACAAAAATATTTCTCACAGAAACCTCGTTAACGATGCTTGCTTCAGGCACAACCGAGGAGGACAACGAACCGATTCGCGGCCCGACCGCCCTAGCTCGAATCCTCCCGCGGCATCGTCGTATTCGCATCATTGAGGCCGAGTTCATCTCAGTCAGGCTCCGAGCTGTTGTAACCACCATCAGCCTCACCGGTCCGCAGCTCTGAAAATCAGCTGAATGCAAGCCGTGCCGCAGGTCGCGAATGTGTGGGAATCAACGATTTGACCGCTTGATTGCGAATTCCTCACTCCGCTGTGCGAATGTTGGCCGTAATGATAGAGTTACTCTACGCCCGTGTTGGAGTATTTGCGTGGTCGTCGATCATCAGCTGGAAGTCAGGCCAGTCATTCCTTGGCTTCCGACAAATGATTGGACACGAGCACGCTCTCCGGAAACTTCGTAGACGGCGCTCGCGACGACCCTCGCTGATAAGCCGATCGAAACGCACAGTATGCGGGCGAGGAGCTTCGGATCAAGACACAGCCGCGATGAGCTCTTTCGAGACTGTCGTATGTTGGTGTGCAGGTTCAATTGTGCGGGCTTGTTCTCTCACAGTCTTCTAGCCTCGCCGCCACCGCTCGGACTCTCGGATAATTGAGCCGAAGAATAAAGCCGACTAAAAACCACACGGTAAATGCGGACCGAAAAACTTTCTGCTTGACAATGGCTCAAGTCGACAGAGAACCTTATGCAAACCATGGACCCGGCATTGATGAGGTCCTCCGCAGTTCCCTGTTGCGGGCCCTACCATGCGCTCATTTCATACTTTTCTCGATTTTACGAGATTCCCGGGGGAACATCGGTTGCTCCGCTCCCCTTCCGACTGGAAGGTTTCCATGAACGAATACCCGCGAGCGAACGCCCCCGGGAAACAAGAGGAACCTATTTAAATACGGAGTTGCGGCGGCGGCGTTGAGGCTCGAATTCCCGGCGACGCTGTACGCTGAAATATTCAGAGCGGTTGCTCGCGCATTTAGTCGCGCTCGGAAGCAAACACAATCGAACAGCCGTGCTTGCGGCGGTGAATTCGAGCGAAGGCGAGGAATTTTCCTTTTCAGAGTGCACTCAACAGTAGCATGTTCCCGAGCGGGCGGGCGGGCGCCGCCGGGCTTCGTCCGAAAGTGAACGAGTTTGCGTTACAGCCGTGAATGTAAATCTGATTGAGATAACTTCTGACTTCTGTCGAGATTTGGAGAAAGCCAGGGAAGGCATGAACCATCGTTTCGTAGGGTGCGTCCAAAGCGCCCGCCACGCTGTTGAGTCGCAACAACTGTTATGTGCCGGCAGCTAAATTGAGTCTGTTGCCGTCGGGCTTCCGAAACTCCGCACGAGAGCTCCACACGGCGACCATTATGTCACACTGACGGTAGTCGCCGTGCGTTTGGAATCTGGCGTCAGATTCAGCGAAGCCGCTGTCACAATTGCGACGGTATTTTTCAAACGATAGCGGTAACAGTTGTGCCTCAGAGCCCCGTGTAGGCTCCGATTATACGTTCTGCGTACAAAATCCACGTTCGACACGTGGGCTGGGCCGTGGGGAGAACGCAGTTCGCTCATATGTTGTGAAGTCGCAGAATTCCAGTAGGATCGGCTACCGTCCGGGGTTAGAGGGACACGTGTGTAATGCAGAGATGCCTCAGTACCAATTCACTCGAGCCTGTACAGCTCCCCTGGCTCCCTCGCCGCTGACAATGAGTGATCCCTTCGCTGCATACTCACCACCTTGGTTTCAAAGCGATCGAATGAGTGAGTTAGTGAATGACAGCGGGGTCACATGATCTTTCCGAGCGTCCATCCCTCACATATACGTACATCAAGTTTGCCGCCTAGCTCAACACGCTCAGGAGTTCATGACAGGAGCGTGCAAACAAAGCGTCATGTCTGAGTATCCTCTCCGTGTCATCGTCGGTCGGAATACAGAAATTTTTATTCTCAGGGAGTCTGTATAGAGGCCAGATTGTATCATTCTAAGAGGTCCTTGAGGATCATCGTAGTAGAAAACCCATCTTCTCACTTCCTGGCGATCAAAACTCCGGCTGATACAACCAAGGGAAGAAGCAATCCATCGAACAAAATCTGCTCTCGCTTCCTTGAGTATCGGAGACTGAGAATCAGTACCAGGAATGACGTGACAGGAATGAGTGCCTCCACAGATACCAGTTATCCTGGGATCAGACTGCGCAGGAACGAGTACCCCTTGTGGTGCACGACCTGCTCAGGTAATCGCCCTCATCGCACCAATGGCAAGTGGACACAAAGGCTCACAAATAGTACTTTTACTTCCAGACCAAACGTTTCATTCGGGATCACCTGGTCTCCCTCAACATACGGATGTTTCGTCAGTGGTATTCTTCTCTCAACATCGAGGTTATGCTCCCTGGTGTTAACTTGATGGCAGAAAAATACATATTCGTTCCTCCGGAAAGAGAGGAGAATTAGGGCCATGGAAACCACTTGGGAGATCGACACGTTCTCGGGAATCTGGTTCACAGCCTAAGTTCTGGCACGCCACACACGACGCGAAGCTAATCAATGGGCCCGTGGAACTCAGAGAATGCAGATTGGATGATTCTCACCCGTGACACATACGACCACGCCAAGAACTCCGAATGCGTTGTGACGCTCTGAGGGATGGAGACGGTGCAACGAGCGGCCTCACATTCTCTAGCCGGCATCGTCACCAGCCGCTCGAAATAGTGCCGAAAACGCAAATATGAGGGACCGATCGTTGTGGATTTGGGAGCGGACACGACACAGATCGAAAGGTCGAGGGTTGGATCTTGCGGCTCCCTTCGAGCTCGAGGGTTCAGATTTTGAGGAGTGCCTGGAAACTGCCCGGTAGACTCCGATCCGACTTTTGGAAGGGCGCCCGTGCGAAAAGAAAAATTCACGCGAATTGGGGAACCAACGAGCCCTGTAGAAGAGGCGGTGCGCGTCATCCAGGCGCAAGCTAGAAAGCGCTCGATCAAAAGCATCCTCTTCTGAATGGAGGCATTGAGGCTCCGCTACTACATATCATCTGATCGTCTGACACTTCCTCTGACCCAGCGTCCGATCTGATCGTGCCTAGGAACGGTTGCGGGCTAACGTGAATATCAGGCTTGAATGCAGTTCGGCATACGAACCGGATTTCGATTCGAGCGTGAGCTTTCGAAAAGAATATCGGTGAGATACGAAAACCGAATGGATTGGGCGAACGCGTCGAACCGATTGTTCGGTCGCGCTTCATTCACTTATTCGTTTGATCTCCGAATGAGGAAAAGACATCAAATTATTCGTCGGGTAATCGTTCCAGTCAAGGATTCTGCCACGTGGAATCCAAGGTGAGCTAGACTCCAGTCGAAATACGGGGTGTCTGCAGCCGTTTCAGCAGCTATACCCCGATCACGTCGTGAATCACAAACATCTGGCTGTGGGCGAATATCGGTTCTCCAAAGATCCGTGCCGAGATTTTATCTTTTCGGCCCTCGGCGTTGAAGTCAGTCTTCTCCATTTCAGTCTCGTTCGGATAATTCCGCTTTTGTAGCTACAGAATGTCCGACCCTCTGCTAGACACGAGTTCGTCGAGGGAGAGTTTTCTGGGCTACCGACTACTCGAACATCGGAAACCACCGCATTCGACGGAGTTTAGGGAATCCGATCCGAGTGTGGTCGGGGAAAGTTGAACCTCGCAGCGTGAGGTGGCCGACGGAGTGTATCGAGCACACCGGAACTTTCTGATTTTCACTCCGCGAGCTCCAACAGGTCCACGAAGTCGCGCTCGAATGAATTCCTCGACGGGAGGCAAATCCGAGAGGTAACGAGAACCCGAATCGCATCTCTACGTCATCTGACGGCTCCTCCACTCACGGAATGATGGAACGGGAGCTATCGATTTCCATGAGTCTCATTTTCAATTGTTACACGCTCCAAGATCCGGTGAGAAATTCGGAACCCTAAACCAGAATCTGCCGGGAAACGTGTCTCCACGTGCGCCCGGGGGATGCTGACCCGGAGTGGGCGACTGAGCGGGCAAATCCGGATACGTTGCCTTCGCTTCCTGGCAGAGTATACGACGGGCATATCTAAGCAGTTCTGATCTAGCCATAAAGTATGCGGCGTGGTCTATGATAGAGACGATCACCTTTACGACGTCCGGATGCCGCCAACCTATACCCCCATCCGAGAAGAGATACGCACGAGCCTGAGAGAACAGATCCTGAGTGAAACTTGGTTGCAGCCGAATATAGGGACTGCAGTGGAACCCACTTGTTCCGCCCATGGGGCATAAAAATCAGGATTCTGCCGTGAAGCAAAGCGATGAAAGATTTCCGCGGCTACGAAAAAAGCCGCGTCGGTAGGGTCTTGAGTTCTAATATTTCCTCGGAAATACTTGAGAAGTTTTCCACGCTTTGGCTGGTTTCACTCCGTTGGCCATTCCAGCAAGAGAAACTACTCTGGGGGGAAAAGCCCGCTCAAGACGTGGTTTTGCCGACACGAACTCGGTGCAGGGCAGGCGGTTGCCCCTGAAAAAGCTTCTCACAATGTCAACAGAACCCTTCAAAACAGGTTCTCCGGGTCGTTCTCCTCTCGGTTGCCGTCGTCTTCGTAGGCGCGCGAGGACGATGAATGGCTTCTGCTCCAGTTCAGTGGCCAACGTCGCTGCTGAGCTCGGTTGCGAGAATTTACAAAGAGCACATTGTTGTCAACATAGGATCGGAACGAAGTTTCGCCAACGTTTCGCTCTGATACCGGCACGTCCTCTCCTCCGAGATGGTGGACTCGGAGGATTTAGGCTCGTAAGCCAGAGGGCCATGGTCTAATCACATTCGTCGTCACTTTCGTCTTCCTGGACTCTGGAAGGCGTCTCCGCACGCACCACGATTCCATCCAAAGCTTCACTCCACAAGAAGGTGGATAGAGAGAGAAGAAATTACCGGTACTAGTACGAAATGGGTCCACGTGGGAGATTTGGCTCACAGTTTGAAGGCAAAAGTGTGCGCTTACAGATGGTTCCTTAATCCATTGGGGTTGGAACTTACACATTTGAATCATGATATAGGTAGCCAGCGAGCGGCCTAACACGCTCGTGCATTCGACGATTAGAAGCAACATGCATCGTTGACACCCGAAAAGACATCTGAAGACATGTCGACACATTGTCTTTTCTAACAATCACTCCACAACAATCTCAGTCGACGTCTCTCTCTCTTTTCACACAGAGCAGTTCGGTCTGCTGCGACCACCTGTCGTCCGAGCCAGCGCTCACAACGACGCCACAGTCCAACTGCTTAGAATGCTTCTGAGCTCCTGAGGTTATATTCGAGGCAGGCCGGCCCTCCCTCCTCCTTTTCGAGCCACTCTCCACTGTGTGTTCTCCTGACTGAGCCGCTGTATTATATGATAGCGATGCGACAACTGAAGACCTACTCTGAGGAAATCGCTTAACGTAATTGATGAACCCGACATAGAATCAACTGTTCCGAGTGTTTTTTCTCCGAGTCGAAGTCCTTTATACAATAGATGGATAATCAACATAGGAAACTCATCGGAAAACAGTGACCCTGGTTTTCTGTTCCGGAAGCCACAGAACTGGGGGCATGACAAACACGAGTCGCGAACGAAGTTAACCCGGATCATTCCTCGAATCTGATGTGGGGTAAATCTCGCCCAATGTGAACTCTGTTCCTGAATATGGGAATAGCTCGAAGCTCCGGCGATCGAACAGGGGAATGGCGAGAACTTCGGCACGACAAGCGATCTCTTCTCGCCCGGTTTTACAGACTATCCTCCACAGATGCTCTTCGATATGAACATTCTTGACAACGGGCGAACCAAACAGCACTGGACCTGTTCGTCGTGAAGGGACTCCTCCGTAACAACTGCTCTTCAGCCTCGCTCAGACAGCGATTTATGGGTGAGAGTACACCTCAACAGGTGGCGGAGAGGTCGGATACCGCATGCTGATCGCTCGCGGCCTCGAGGATACATTTCGCCAGTTCGATTATGGAAGCGTCTCCTGAATCAATCCAGAGGAGCGGATCCTCTTCATCCGTACTTCAGCCGGCCAGGGCCTTGTTTTGCCAGACAGGAGTGATGCCGGAGACCAGGCTAGTATGGGCGAAACTGCGTCGAGCGTCATCCGCCGAGAAAGCAAGTTGTTATGTCCTGACAAATGAATCCGCGGACTAGGATCCGGCTCGAAGATTTTCCCGCTCTCGATGTTGGGGGGAGACTATGGGGCGAGTCACAAGTGGACTCAGCTATTGGGCATGCGCAGCCTCCCCCCCGACGGAGCATCTGGTGAGCCCCCTGATGTAGACCAGTCTGCGCACTCTGCTTCGAAATCTAGAAAGCGTTCTGAATCTTTCGACTTGAACAGGATACACGTTTTCGTTCCTCGTCTTGGCGAGACTTGTCCCCGACGATTTCCCTTCGCTGGGGGCCATACTCTGGGATGAGAGTCCTCCTTTATGAAAATTCTCCACTGCGAACCCGTGGAACTTGCTCGAGCGCAGATTCCAAGCAGGCTAAATCAACACGCCGCATCTCGCCCTGTCGTCATCAACGCGATCCATCTCATCGATGATCCTAGGGTCGGAAATGATTTTGAATGAGCCGAAGTCATGAGCCGAAAGATGCACCTGCTCGAAAAGGTCCTCGAGAAATCATCGCACTCATCGGAGATACCGCTCCAACATTTTCGGACGATATGCTCTGGAGAAGATCTACTGCGTCTGGAGACAGCTCAGGCCGTTCGGTCGATAGCCGAGTTCATCAGCAGCGAAGTCTCTGGTTTCAGCGCTGAGCTTTGCTGACACCGCCTAGCTTTTGACGATCGACTGACTGACTGACAAGTGACGCACCCTCCGAGCTACACGGTGGGTGGATGTTTCCATGTTACGAATATGAGACCATCGCAAAGCGAATATGTCGACGATCGAGGGCGGCTCTGAGCCCCTGGTGCGTGCGCTTGAGTTTGCCACCACTATTACACCGTCTGTTTCATCAGGGGAACGAGCCTGCGAATCCTAAGCGGCGCAATTCTTTGAAAACGGCGACATAAGCCGCCGCACCGGGTCGTTCGGGATATGCAAGTTTTCGTTGAACACCACTCGGAGATGCTGCTCGAACAACCCTAACAATCAGCAGACACCGCGAGTCAAGGCTGGGACGTAACCTACTCTCCACGGTCGCGACGCAGCGACCGTAACCCTTTATGACATGCTTTCGCAATAATGAATCGCACACACCGCCCACATTAATTGACGTTGGTGGTCATGCACAACAGAGCACTTACAAAGAAATCGTGGTCTTCAGGTCAGGATCTGGGCCGAAATTTCTTTCAACGATGTTCCGGCAATCCGGGAGTATTCGTAGGGCCAGACCAGCGTCTAGGATATTCATCAGAAATGTCAGAGGATGTGATGACATGGAGCTCATTCGAATTCGGTGCACGAAGGAGGCGAATTCGAGGACGTTTGTGTTTCTCGAATCGCAATGCCATTCTATGAATGCGAGATGGTGGAAGTCATCGTTTGCCACGGAGTCTGAAAATCAAACGTCGACGTGTTGCGAAAAGGTTTTTTTTTCTCTCTTTGGTGGACGTCCTGCTATGCATACAAGGTGCAGCCAGCCCGTTGGAAGCCTCGAGGCCAGCAACGAGCGCCTAGCTAGCTCTAGCGGCGGAGAAAGCCAGTCCCGCAAGAATTTTCTCATGCGCATGGAAAAAGTGGCGCAAATATGCATAGCCCATCCGAATCGGACGGATGAGAACGCCGCGCTGGCAGCCGAAACAGGATCGGTTTGAGGAAACTCGGAGGAACAGCTAGGAACTCGACCGAATCGGACGTATGTTTTGCTTCACAGCCGTTACCCCGGAATGCCAACAGTACGGAAACACTTTTCATTTCTCACACGGTGCATAATTGAGTTCGATTGATCTGCTGTCCAGAATACCTACGATTCGACAGCAAAATGTTGAGAGAGGCGTTCTCAAAGTTTTGTTCTGGAAGACGAGTCTCCGACTACGTGCCAGAACTCAATTGCGACTTTTAGCTCAATGGGTATGGTCTCCGCTTTGACGGATAAAGTTGACGCCAATAATCGAGTTGTTATGTCGTGATCCTTTGTCTTGAAATATAATCTGAGATCAGAAGAGCCCAATTCCAAAACTTCACATCTCCATTTTTTCCAAAATCGAGTTTCCTGAAGATTCTTGTGGCCATGAAAGGAGGCTACCTATCCACGTTCACGGATTTTGTCAGGAGACCCTTTTTCCTATTCTGGTAAGGGTTTGAAAATGAGGTCCGCATAGGAAACGTATGGAAGCCACAAGAGTTTTTCGCGTTTTTCTCGGAACGCTAAAAATGGAGATGTGACGTTTTGGAATTGGGCTCTTCAATTCGACTCGGTCGGGTGTTGAGTTCCAAAATAACGGCGGGAACATGGGTGTATGCGGATAATATTTCAACGATGTCTACAGGTAGATGTACTGGAACGCTCCTGTACTCGAACTATGTACTTTGCGATCATGATGCACTTCCAGCTTCCGAATCAGAATGAGGATATTATTGTGGCTCTCGCGGTATAGGTGTTCCGTTTCACGCTTTCCCGTCCAACAGATCGATATATTCCTAATATTCAAGGCGCCGGAGCGCAGTCGAATTGATGCATGATGAATCAAGTTCTATACATTCAAACTCGTTCGAGATGTGGCTCGGGGACAGTGATAAGGAAGCGACGCCTCGCAAAGGGAATCTGATCCATCGAATAACCTGTAATTCATCATTGTCTGTCACTCATCAAGCTCAGTTTAGCTTCTGGGAGAAGGTGAATATTTTACTCCCGTAGTGGGAAGCTCGGCATGAATCAGAGCTTGTCAAAAAACTTCTGGCGCCTTGAGAGCTCTCTAACGGATGTCTTCTACAGTTTAACGAGACAGTTTGAGAGCAGAAGGAGAGGAATCGGGAGGCGGAAAGGTTGCGGTTGCGAGGCGCAAGGTGTTGAGGAACGACGACGAAGAAACCGTGAGTTCTTACGACATGAAGACGAGGATTGAGTACATGGAAGATCACGAAATCACGGAAAATGTCATTCTTAACGGAATCGTCTTCTTGACAGAATTTCGATAGCAGAACCACGACTCATAGGCTCGGATGTGATTGACTGACAGAGCACGGAACGCATTCCGCAAACCGAACTTTTTCCAGGGGACAATCACCCGAAAGTACGAAATCCCCTGTTGGGTCGTAGCATTTGCCGTCTTTTTGAAAACCACCGTTCCAGCTTCCTGTGTAGCGACGTGATTTGCGGAAAATGCAACAAGTCGAGTTTTGATACAATCGGGGCGCCAGAGTGAATAATCACGCCAGCGAACTGATGCAGGCCGGAAGAATGAATCCGTATTCGGGAGCGTGTCGTTTCGATTTCGGAACATGGTCGCGACTCCAATCAGAGATTGGCGAGAGTTCCGGAAAGCACACTCAAATGATGATCGAATGCCGGGGGAAGCTTGAGGGGTTCCATCAAGGATTTTCCTTGAGCGAAAGCACGATGTTGTGCCATCTCGGCCGAGAATGTTGCACTATTAGGCCCAACAATATTTCGGCGGCACAGTGGGATGGTTGTTCGCTGGGAATAATCCACTTGCCAACATGGTAATGTTCCGATCTGAGAGGGCATTCCGCCCTCAAATACCGGACCTCAGTGAATGGACACGCCGGACGAAAATAGCGAGTACGCAATGCCTCCAATGAGTATACTGCAGATCCTGTGCGGGCTGAATAGCAGGACTGACTGATGTGAGTAACGAGAGAGCGGAAGAGGGAACGGATTGCGAACCTTTCATATTCCGCCCTCAGAGAGAATCAAACCTCTGTGGATCGGCCGAACTGACGCCCGAAGTCCGTCATAGAAATGTAGCGAGTCGTGTATGCAGACAGCAACAGATACTGAGAGTAATCGAAATCTCCGGACTTCGCATGAAGAATCACGCTTTCGTTGCCATTTCTGACCGCCGATTGCCTTATTTTCCAAGTCAGAAACTGGGAAATAATCAGAGCAGAACTCCGTTCCTCCCGCTCAGCCTACGGAACGGACGAAGTTTCCCAAAATTGGACCTCACGGAGCAATTTAGCCTTTCATAGTGAACGTTGACTGCTTTGACATGTCGTCGATTGATGTTGGCCGCGTGCCCGCGTAGCTGATCTCAACATCTTCAACTGTACATCGAGCTACCTGAATGGGATCGCAGCCTGGGTCACTTAGTTCAGCTGAGATCGGAATCTGTTCCCCCCGAGACAGTGCATGCAAGAAGTCGGTCCGTCAGCGGAATCTTCCGACACAGAGCTGCCATTACATCGCACATAGGTCGTTTGGAGCTCGAGGAGATATCGAAGTGTCGTTTGCTCTTTTCTTCGGTTTTTTCTTCATTTGTCGCTAACCGGCTTCCTCTAGGTTTCCACTCTCCCTTGTACGGAAGAAGTCCTAGTCAGCGGCGGTGTCGTCGTCGTTTTTCTTATCGAACGCGTTCGTCTCGTTGCGGGAGGGCGTTTTTAGCTGCTCCTCCGGGTGCAGAACGGCTGAACGAACAAGAGTATGTGTCAGTTTGCCGAATTGGGAACTCGGACTTTCTTGTGACCTATTGATTGATTCGAAGCAGCTGGTTTCGCACGAGCTTCCCCAGTTTGTTCACCGGTTTTTCTTCAATGCGTCTTCTTAACTGACTAGGCCGGCCGGCCTGCCTTCCTGCCTGCCTGGCTTTCCGACATGGTGCTAGGCGAACTGACTGAATGACTTGCTCGCCTGCTTCGTCTCGCGTGATCGCGATCCCAGACACGGAGGGTGCCTGCCAGGCAAACTTAACGAGAGACCCGGTTGCCAAGATGGGAGCGCTCTTCGAGCGGGAACCTCTCTTGGAGATATAACGATTGCAGTGGCTCTTTGCTTCGAGTTCTCACGTTCGGGCCGCCTCCGAATCTTTTCGCGTCTCCAAGTCGGCTTCATTTTTGAAACCTGTATTTTTCAGCCGACATCGTTTCCGGCGCCATACTCTTGTACATCGATGTTCTCAATCATAGAAAACGATTCGGTACGAACGAACGAAACCTATTGACCGGCTCGTTGCTATATTTTCCGCTGGCTCCCCAGCGAGAGAGCGGAGTATGACAGGAATGCGATCATTGGGGGTCGCGAGGGCACCGAGAAACAGAATCTGTAACCTAACAAGACTATTTACCAGTCTTGCCACGTATGCGCATAGCTAAACAGCAGAGAAAAAAAGTCCAAGAATCAGTCGAGCTCGATATTATGAGAGTTTGATCAGCCGTGTTCGTCAACGTGAGGGAGCTCCCCAACTAAGATCAGAAGTTTGGAATATCAACTCAGACTCCTGACGTCGCTCAGAGTGAGACGCAGTCCTCAGCCAGGAGAGTAGCTGGGAGAGGGGGCGGCAGCTCGTCCGAAGCTTCACCTGAGATCACTGTCATTGGAATGAACGTCACTGTTCGAGACCTCCGCGGATCTTGTCATTAATTCACTCATCCGAAGCAGAGCTTCCGAAGCTTCCGGATCCGGCCCGTGGAGGCGGATGCGGGGGGGATAGGCGACCTGCAGGAAAGGAACCGTAACCTCGGATACCGACAGATGATGAGTGGATCTGTGCCCGTGTCGGCAGGGCGGAGTGTCCTTGGGGCAAACTTGGGAAATGTGTTTTCGTGCGCGCCGTCGAAGAATCCGAAAAACGTTTTTGTGGGAGCCTCGATGATCCGTCTTCTGAACTTCTGCGGAGAGTCGCTAATCTCCCGCCATTGAATGAAGGCGAATATCGTTGGAACGAACTCGAAAATTCGCCCCCTCAGGAAGAAGGTTTGCTTGCTGCTTGTAGTTTATTCGATTCTGGAGATCCCGACGCGAGCTCATTTCGAAGTAATCTTCACGAGCCACGTTGTGGCAGCAGCGTGGGCAGCGGGAGGCCACGCCCCCTCCCAACCCCCTTGCCCCGACAGCCATGCCTGTCCCATGGACCCCCGTTACGGGGATCATCATCATCATTGCTCTCTTGCCACATGAAGGGGCTTGCCCCCGCCCCCCCCCCCCGACAGAACATCCTGTATACGCGCCTGGATTGGTTGGATCGAAAAGACGAATCATCTGTATCATGGAGATGAAGGATGTCACGGATATGGAAACGTTCAGCGCTCGCTTCCATTTAGAGGTCTGAAGGGATCGCCATCGTCGCGGGAGGTCAGCAAATAGTTTTTTCCAGGTAAGAGCTTCCAGGAGTGGATTCTCGCGCCATGCAGTGACCTCGAATTAGAAAGGTGAAATCCTCGTGGAACTCCGGCGATCCACGGTCTGATGATGAGCAATCACTAGAGTTCCACAGGGGAACTGAATGGAACATGGGTTCTACGGGGCAGATCGCTTGGGACCCCGGCTCCAAACTTCAATATGTCACGGGTATTTCCATAGATTCACCGCTCAAAACTCGGAAAGATTTCCAATGGAACGAAGAGGAACAGGGAAGGAGACTGATGCGGCAGTTTGTTGCCAGGATCCTGTTATCTGGCACAGTATTAACATGGGGACTGGGAAATGCTTAAAAGCAAAGCTCGCAACGAAACAACCCTATCGAAACGCGGAACATTTAAACGAGCGCTTTGTTCTAGACCACATTGCACCTTGGGTGGAGAACGGGAGTTTCGTTGGGCTCAGAGAGTGCGGGTTCAGCGCAAAAGCGCTATACTTCCGCTCCGTAGCGAGAATCTCATGTCTCAAGGCGCGATCGAGGAGGTAGGAACGTATTTCGGTGTCGGGAATCTGGTTCCTCCCATGGAGGCGATTGCGGCCCACTTCGCCCATTATCGCGCACGAATTATCCAGGAAGATGTCGTAGGAGAACTCCCACTGAGACCATCCATAATCAGCTTTTGAACTTTCTCGGGAAAGAACGCCGCAGCGTCCTATATGAGTACCTCGCCGATGTTCGACTCGCTTCCTTCGCAAACGGCCATAAGCCGCATCGTTTACTCGTGATTCATGGGAGGACGGCGCGGCGTCTGCAGACTGCGCCGACGCGAACCTCTGCACATTCGACGTTCAGAAAGCAGTGCTACAATTCGCAATGCGGAAATTACGAAAGAAATGCGCGCACGTGCGCTCAACTAGCTCGAGATCTGATGTCCTTCGAAGCGCGGCCATCCGCAGTGTCGGAGCCCTAGCTGAATAGCTTGAGCACATTTTGGAGCCCGGCTGACGACAAGAGGAAGGATGGACATTGTGTGATCCTCTCCGTTGTTGTCGTTGTCGTCGTCGTCGTCGGCGGCGTTCGGACGAACGAACGAGGCAGCGCAAGGAAGCGGCAGTGGGTTTGGCCCTCCAATTTGAATAATTCTGCCGTCTGCGACCCCACATTCCACGTGGCGGCCGTTCATTGAAGACCAAAAGTTTTCTTCTTCGACGGCTGTGAAGACGACTTTTGTGGTTCGGAACAAAGGCTGCTCCAGAGCGCCAGCTCTGACTAATCTCACTATTATTTCAGCCATTTCCGATTTGCCAATCGTGGACAGCCGGGATAGCCTCCAACAGCTGTTCGCACGGGACCGAATCGAGGTTGTTGACGCGAAAGCGTCTCGGTTCAGGGAAATGTCCTCCAAGTAACATGCTTGTACTTCGTCATTCATGTTAAGGTTCTTTGTAACAAATTGAGACCCTCAAACGGCGTCCAGGTTGCCCAGATTGTCTTCCGGTTTTATTGGGAAGGTCTTAGATTTACGGGAAAACCTGCATTTCGATCTCTCTCACGCTCAATCTCGAGACGATGGTCTACGATGGAGATTCATGACCCTCCCGTTGAATCTCAGGAATCCGTAGAAATAACCGTTTTATTCGGCAAGGAAGGGACGTATAGCAGACCGGTTTTCAGCAAACCGAGCAACATTAGGAGCCTGGTCTCACATATTACTCAGTACGTGAGCAGAACGTCCGATTCTTGAGGAATCCACCCAGAACTCACCGGATTCCGGCGCTATACAAGGAAAAATCAATCAGCAGCAATACAAGGAACATGGCGCTGGTCATTTCTATCGAGTCCCAGCTCCTTAGGTTATGAAGTAAGTCTTGACAAAACCAAAGTGGAACGAGCGGATTTCACATCGAGAATCGAAACTGAAGATTTCTCCCATGGATTCATCACCAGAACAACGAAGTCCAGACTGTACGGTGTCATACCCACCACATCGAAGTGACACTGTCGGTGGTAATCGTCCGAGGATACGAAGTATGGAGCAGAGGAAGCGCAGAGCAACCGGCGGCGTAGGAAGGCCCCTGGAAGAGCCTGGAAGTCCACCAATTGGGATCACACAGCCTACGAGAAAGAGATTTCTTACTTTCTCCGCGCCGTACGTTACTCCTCGAGCGGAGAGAGAACATTCGAGATCGCCGAATCTGCCGTCCTTCCCATTGAGGAATTTGAAAGATGATTCTATCACCGCGCTTTCGCGTGACCCCCGACGGTTACGACCTCTGATGATTTTCTCTTGAACCTCGGTCGATCCTCGTGTGGACGCGAAATACACGGTTTCATGAGAAAGAACAACTCGCCGCATATTTGCTGTGAATCAGGGGCTCTATTGTAAATAATGAAGCGCTTGACGACAACCTGCTGCTCCAAGGATGAGTGCCGAGAGAGTCGTACGCGAGGCGAATATTGAGTGGTAATTAGAATCGAAGGAAAAACATCTATTTGTGAAGATAAGCGAAGATTAGTGTGGGCGACGTTCTCTGTCTTCTAGCATTCGCGACGACAGCACGGAATAATGTCCGATTAGACGCAGTCGTATTATCTGCATACACCTACGAGTTCACGCAGGTGAACTGGCGCCCAGCGGAACTCTGTGTCGAATACCTGCTGGTGGCCTCGACACTACTCGCTGGCAACAGAGTTCGAACACTCAAAGGTGTGTGTTTATGCGGGTGCGCTATCCTGTGGTTGAATTCGACCAATGACGCGAATAACAGATGAGCTCCCGCGTGTTCGACTTCATGACAGAAGTGGATGTAAATATTCTCATTATTCCATCCATTCCCGATCAGGACTCAGGGATGATCTTGAAAACTCGCGCAATATCAATGCACTCGATGACGAGTTGTTTACCGGTTCTAACCTAGCATCTCTCCACCGTTCCCACTCTGGGACAGAGCCAGGCTAGGAAAGGAACGATAATGAGTCAAAAGAGGTCGATGACAAATCATCAACACCCAAGTAGCGAAGCAAATCAGTTAGGGGAACGTGCGTAGCTCCGCGTGCCAATGGCTCGCGAAAGAAACAAGCCTTCCGCTGGGAAGTGTCTCCACGCTGCCAAGATTCCTCTGGTTCTCATCACGGGCCTGGTAAGAAGAGATAATATTTCGATGACAAGTAGATTGGTCCTGACATCCCGAAGGGAAAAGATGAACGCGTCCCGGATGAGCTTGCCCTTGGCAGAGATTTGAAGGGGTTTGATAACGCCCTCCGGGACTTTCCAAGGTTCCAAGAACTGATTGTGAGTCCGATCATTAATAGGAGAGAGCGACGGAGAACAGATTTCACCTGAGATCGAAATACAGCTCTCTTTAGCCGATACTGGGGATATCCAAGATGATATACCACGGAATGGGAACAGGCTCCAGATAGGGCAGAAAATTAGACGCCCACGAACGAAATGGACCATGTTTCATTCGTCTCGACCGTTACCTCAACGAAGAAAGGTGATCGAGAGCGGTCCATCTTTCCACGGATGTAGTAAGAAGGATTCTGGTTCGCATTGATTGGCTGTTGGCCCGTGGGGTTCCGAAGCAGCGGAGGAGGCACCCAAAACGGTCGAGCAGAGAAGTCCTATCGCCGCGATTCGTTCTCAGTTGAGCTATCGGCTAGAATCTAGGACCGTTGAGTTGCGGTCCTTCCGACTCGAACGTTGGTCCGCTTGTAGCGAATAATTGCAGACCGCTTCAGTGTGAATGCAGCAGAGAACCGGGGCGTGCTTGTTTGAGCTTCGAAATACCCAGCCGTTGCGGTTTATGCTTGTTCGAAAAGATTCCCCTGTTCGACATCTGTCTAACCATAGGCTTGTTCGCGGCTTGTTGGTGATCCGTGGACTGCAATGTTGCCCCTGGCAGCGCCAGCAGCCTCCGGGAAGCCTTCTGCGCGCGAGCGCTGCTCCACTGAAAAGTTGCGCAAGCGGAGCAGATTTCGGACGCGAACACAGCGCAGGCCGAAATTGAAGGTAGGCCTCTCTTCATCCGAGTCCGAAAGTTGAACGACAGAATACAACTTGGGCAAAATTCCAATGTCCCCACCACGCTCCAAAGTTTCCGACCGAAGGTTGCTGGGATCCAGAGGTCTGAGAGAAGTGCATAATGAACCAGCAATGTCTGAGGGCTCGGTTTGATTGGTTCTCGGGATACTCGAGGGCGCCGACGGAAGATGTTCATGGGATCATTCCTCAACTCGCTCGTCACCAAACGGTCGATTAGGCGACGACGACATATTATTCGGATACTCTCCTGGATATTGAAGTTGTGTACATCCCGAGTCTCAGTTAAGAAGATCACTAACGAGAGCTTGAACTGACCTTTGGCAAGTGTGAGGCTAGGAGAGAATCGGGAACGATTGGGCCGAGCTTTCACGGCGTCAATTGCATGAATGCTGAGATTTCGTGTCTATTGGCTCTATGGAGGAAAGCTCAAACCCCTAGCCGCGAGTTTGTGATCCGCTGCGTGTGATGACAGAGCTGGGAATTTTCCACTAGAGGAAACTGATGTCGACAGATTTCGAACCATCCAGAAATGATAATTTCCAACTCCGACGAAGGAGATATCGTGTCACGCTGGCAGTGACTTTCCCAGGGGATACCGTTTACCTACGCAACGATCCGACTTCAACGCTGCGTTTCGTTGATGCGTTCATTCTCCCCATTCGACCAGAATACAATCGAACGATTCCATGTCATCTTGTCGCACAAGTTTTGAACGTCTCAAAGCTGTCAAGAAGTTTTCTCTCGATAGGAGACCGGTCCCGAAACTCATGAAGCATTCAAGCAGTATGCGGCGTAGGTTTGAGCGAGCAAATTCGAGAAACACAATTTGAAGGATTTGGAACCCTCCAGGAGCTAGGTAATGACTCTGAATTTTTAGCCACTTCGACATCTGCATTTCAACGACCTGACGTGCGATCTATCAACAACGTACGTGCCTCAAATATCGAGGTCCACCAAACACGCGGTTGAGAGCCGACAGCGCTCGAAGCGGACGCATCTCCTTATTGTGCCAGTGCCATCGTTAATGAAACATGGCATCTGTAGTGCCCATTGCAGCGCTGACAGACGTCAACGCAGAGCATGAGTGCCTCGATGCGTTGAGCGACACGGCCCAGGAATTGATCAAGTTTCGTTTGTACGAAGACACCGAAGGCAAGGCTTCGAACGAAGCGTGAAAATGTTGCACGGAGGGAATTCCGTGGGCCGTCGATTCCAGCGTGGATAACCACCTCAATGTCCCCCTCCCTCCTCAGAATCAATCAATCAATCAGCATTCCTCGAATCTGAGAATCTGCTCAATTTCCAGGGGTCTGGGTTTGTTGTGATTGGTGTCACAAGTGGCGTTACGTCGCCGAACAGAAAGATCCGGCGTTCTTCCTCAAACGAGATTTCCTTTGTAAAGACGGTAAGTGGGGAATACGGTTAAGTAGTATCTATGCACCAAACCGAGTCTATGACCACAATGATTTGTTGAAACCCATATGTTGTGCCGAGTCAACGCGATTGGATATATATGTGCCTACAGACTCAGCTCCAATTTTCAGTGAACAAAAAGTGCAATGTTGGCATCGACAAAGGATCCGATCAAACCTTCTACGAAACTAAGTTCTGCGCCGGCAGTTTGGTATGGGCAAAGAGGCCGGATGGTCGCAAAGAAAAGGACTGGCCTTGGTGGCCAGCCCTCGTCGAAGACTCTCCAGATGCTGTTTCGCAGTATTTTCTTCTAGATGGATCCGGCAGCGAGCCGGCAAGTTTTCTAGATTGTGCAACAGAAGCTTTGAACTTCTTCTATTTTCGAAACATCCATACAGTCGAACCGAATTCCGAATGCTAATGTGAGTTGAAACCGACAGATCGCTTACCACGTCACCTTTCTGGATGCCTATCGCACGAGTGGCTGGGTGGGGTCGAAGCTCATAAAGCCTTTCGATCCGCAAACCAAAGGTCTCAACAAAGCCTCCGCGTCTCGAGCTGGAAAGAAACAGCGCTTCCTCAGAGAAGCTCTCGAGCGTGCCAAGAATGCGGCCACCTTCGATGTAAAGGATCGACTTGAAAGTTTCTCCTACATCGCTCACATGGTATGTACAATGTGTACGAGATCCCGGTAGCTGATCCGTAGAAGCCAGTACTGCGACGTTCTTGCAGTGAACGGGGAAGCGAATCTCGAAACTGATCTTCCGGTAAAATTGTTTAGATATCACGTTATGTCCCAACAGGCTCGACTGAAGGGCTTGATAAGACAGACCAAACAGCCAGCTGACACGATCTTGAACGGTACCGACCTAGCGCCTGACCACCAGATTTCGCCAGGTTCGTTGGCCCGTTATTCTTCGTACCCGTTTGCTAAGTGCCTAAGGTTCGCATCAGCGAACATCGCCCCAATCACTCCTATAATTTTCTCTCACAGATCGAACCGAAAAAGAAAACGGGGCAACCAGCGCCAGGAGAGGCCGTGGCCGTCCTAAAAAGAGGAAACTCGAAACAGACGAGGTCGGTGTGGTGAAAAAGAAAACGGTGTCTCCCGTAGGCTCAGGCAAGATTTCTTGGGAGCCATCCCTCAACACTAATTCATTTGAACTCTATCGCTCGTTGCTGAATTCGTAACTCGGGAATATCCGAGAAGTTTTTTGCTGTGGATAATTTTATAAGTTGAAATATGAAGTTTCAAGTTCGACTCATCGAGTTCGATAACCGTGACATCTATGACTCCTGCAGCCGACGAAGCACCTCAGCCTCTGGACAGTGAGTTGGTTCGAGAGATGCCTGTTGAGATATCAACAAATATCGACCCGAAGATGGAAATGGACAGTGGATACGAAGTCGATGAGGGATCGCCGATCGAATCGCCCCCAACGACCGGGAGGGCGCGGGTGCCGGCACAGCCAACGAAAATACCGAAGGAAGAAAGCGAATCATTCAATATGAGCGGTGAGCTACACAAACTCTCTTCAGTCATTGATAGCTAGAACACCCAGTTCCTCGGACCACCCGACTCCCGTTCGAGAATTTGAATAATTTCTCGATGATTTTCAGAAATCTCCTCTCCCGGCGTAGGAGATGAATTCCAACCGAACCGCGATGCTCCTGACAAAGCGAAGAAACGAGCACCTGCGAAATCTGCCAAGAAGAAAGAGACAACCCTGCCAAACGCTGAAAACGTCAAAACCTCGAGAAAGAAGAAGCCAGGAGAGAACGTTGTGCAAGAGACTCAAATAACGTCTTCAGAACCTGTCAAGGCATCAAAAAAAAGGTTGTCGAAACGTAAAACTTCACCGCCCGAAGATTCGGTAGTTGAATCTTCGCCGGTGAACACAGCGAACGAAGGAGTTTCCGATCCGAGAAACACAGCCTCCGAGAACTACCCCGTGGTCCCCGACTCGGAGGGAACCGATATCGTCCCAGAGAGCGGAACTGCAAGTTCTGATTTTGACAGCCGTTCGTTGGGCTTTGAAGCCCCGATGCCTGAGGAAAACACGGAAACCGCTGCCCAGGACTCAGAACCAAACACCCTCGAGTCGACTTCGAACCTCAAAGTGGTCAGGAAGCGTCGACCCAAGGCGCAGAACGCCGTTGTCGACGAAAACAAACCTTCAAAACCTGCGTTCTCAACTCAAGCTGCGCGGAAGGAGAGATCAACAAAAACTTTGGGGCTGAGCAAGCGCATCGATACTGCTGGGTCCGTCAGACCGCCACCGGACATCTCTATGAGTCAGGTGAGTGCAATAGGAACGACTCGAAGTCAGCTCGTAGCGAAAATCGATCTCCCTTCGAAGCGATTGGCCGAATACGAGTCCGATCGTTTCATAGAATTTTAGGTTCCTGAAAGTAATCTGAAGATTTGACTTGGTTCTGTTACTTATAGCCGTTGCCGAGCAAAACGCGCGGCAAATTCGCGCCTCCGACGAGAGCGAAACCAAAAGCTGACGTCTACGACTTCGATGCTTTCGAACGAGACATGGAAGAGGAGAACATCTGAGTAATCCACAGCATATCGTCTTCAACAAGAACATTTCGAGAGGATGGGGAATTCGTGGTTGCTAATCTTCCCGCGGCCCGGATTGTCGCATGATCGCCATTTGATTGTAGTGTGGCTGTTGTGTGATGCCGAGCATTGTATTACTTTCGGAAGCTTGACTTCGAATTGAGGCTTCATTTATTGTTTTAACTTAATTGCCATGAAGTAACGGAACCTGATTTGTGTTGCTGCTGGAATTTGAGCGTTTCAGAGCGTTTTAGAGAATGCTTTTCGGAGGAGCGATCGGACTCTGCGTTGTCTGGCAGCCGTCGCGAAACTTCACTCCTCCGCGAAATATTCGTAAATATCAATCATATACCTCATAGCCTCATAATAAACTGTCTTCGAAAAAACGACCCGAAAATCCTCTATCGATGAGTTGGATCATCGCGCGAGTGTGAAATCGATTCCTGAATCAATAGCTGTCCTCGCTGACCTGGATACCGTTGCAGTCAGAAGTATTATCATATATCATGTAGTATATCATATTAGCATTCCGAGCCAGAAGCGTTGAGTTTAGGGAAAGTAGTGAGACTGAATACGATAGAAGTCAGTGCTTCGAAGCGGCGTACTATGTATCCCGTCGAGAGGAGATGTTTCAATTCTCGCTCGCTAATACTCGGGGCTTTACAGATGGAAGTTTTATTCAAATTACGAAGATCCCTTGGATCCAAGAGAGCTCTTTATCCCGGAGCCGTCTAAGTCGAGAACATCGCGAAGGATCGTTGTATTACTTTTATGCGGAGTCAAACGACATCCCCTTGTACCTTCTCATCGGAATTAATCCCCGGACTGGTCCAAGCCCTGATACCCCCAAGGAAAATAGGAGACAACGTTCTTGGAGACGGTAGTATTCTGTCAAAACAATTACGATTGATCAGAAAGAGTCGCGTTGTCATCTTGGATCTTGTGCTCATCGCCACCGGTGCCTCAGAGCGGAAGTGTAAAACCTCAGCCTTGAATCTCTTGACCTGATTCGGATGGAGTCGCGGGTAGAGCACAGTGATGCCAGGGAAGTTATCGAAATCGGCAAAATGAGTGAGGGAGAATTGTTACTGAGATAATGGGTACTGCTACGCTTGAGAGGCCAGAATGGCTACATATGACGGATATCTCAGTTTGTATTCACCCTCTTTTGGAAACGCCGGGAGAGGAACTATGATGTGAAACACCATCCGGTATTCTCCTTGGAGCTCGAATAATTTCCCAGGGAAGCGCAGACAAAAATCGGTTTTCGTATTATGAATCAAAATTCTGCCGGTTACGAATCTTGGCCCAGCCTCGACCTGGATCTGGTAGAACGAAGAAGAAATCTCATGCTGGCTGGTGCGAGAGAATTGCATTTAGTTCGGTGTGGGATTCCGGAGACGTCACCGTAGCGCAGCCTGTATCTGCAGCTTGGCTGGTTCCTGTACATTGAAAAATCCGGTTGCGATGCGTTGGCAGAGTTTCTCACTCGACATCGCCCGGAACGCAGCCGGAGAAACTTACGATATGCCGAAAACACAAACAGCCAGAGCAATATCGGCTGACCAGTTCGTATTAGACGTTTTCATGGACACCTATAGCGGCCGAATAATAATTCGGCCATCGAGATAACAGCTTCCAGCGATATTACGGCGGTGGTCGCGAAACCTTATGCACCCGCGAGGTCCCATAAAGACTCACTCTGACACGCACTCATTCGCTGGCCCACTCACTCACGCGAGCACATCTACCGACAAACATGTATGTTTGTTTCACCATCCGAGGCCTATGTACATATTGCCGCTTAGGGGTGACGTAAGCGTGAACAGGCCTCATTCCCCGCGAAGATCAATTGGAATAGTCGTCTTTTGTGGGGCACAACTGCATTCAATCAGACAAAGGACCTACGTCACGAAAAGCGAGCTTCGAACGAGGGCAAAAAACACCTCGATCGGAAAGTTCAGCTTCGATGTCGGCGATGTCAGACGGTCTAGCACTGATCGCGTGCTCTTCGTCGTCCTGGAGAGCATTCCGAGTCCTGATTCTCTTCCTTTGGGAAGACTCTCGCGCGGAGACCTCGCTCGTTTCTAGATTCGTGTTTTCACTCACTCGATTTGTCGTCCTCAATTCGGCTCAGTGGAATTAATTGAGACGAAGATAAATCAGGGATTACAAGCGATCGCTGGTACCTCTGTAGCGCCTCACCACAGCTTTCAGGTGGAACTTCCGTAGGGTAGAACCCGCCTCCGGAAACCAGACAAGGGGAACCCAAGACCTTCAGATAGACGATGCGAGGTAGAGCCACTGGAATCAAGATACGAGGGCTCGGGAAAAGTTGATCGGCGGCGATCTCAGATCCCTGACGGGAGGACTTGCTTCCAGCCAGCGTTCCGGCTTCAACCAGCGTTTCATGCACGTTTCCCCGAGGATTGACCATGTCCACGTTCACGTGGCCTCTCGACGCTGTGTCATGCAAGGCGGGGTTGCGTGCTTTTGTTTCCAACGCCGCGTGTTCCCTAGGGATCACACTTTCGGAAGCCCGCGGAGAGCGAGGTGATCCTCGACGCTCATGTGACAAAGCGCACGGTGGAGCTCAGTCCTGCTCAATAAGTCCTTCCAGTCTCCGACACTCGGTTGTATCACAAGCATCGGATCTACCAATGGATCCCACGACCGACTCTTCATCGACCGATGAAGAACAAGACGACGATTTTCAGAGTGTGAGTATCCCGGGGTCATTTTCCACTTTTTCCTGTTTCCCTCCGATGCTTGTGAAAAGATCGACACTTGAGTTATTTGATCAATCGACCATGAGATGGACTGTCTCTTGATTTCGTCAAGTGTCATTCGGTGGTTGCTTCCAGTATTTCGGACGAGTGGAAGATCTGGAAGTCTATCAACGAGACCGGGAGTATTTCCTCTCGACCATGACTGAGCTCGTGACCTGTAGCATTTGTAGAATGGTCATCGGAGCTCCGGATGTCATCGAAAGACACGAAAGATCGCACTCGGAAGCCATCGTAGAACTCCCGGACTATGACCATATTTATAGGAGCATGATTGAAGACCGAGAGAAGGAAGAGCGAGATGCACTTCTTGCTGAAAAGAAGAGAAAAAGCGAAAGTTGGAAAGAACTATTCGGAGAGATCCTCCCGAAAGATCGCAGCCCTGGTGAACACAGTGATTTTGAAATCGTCGTCGAAATCGACGGGAAATCGCACGATCTGGAGCGGTTCGAAGTATTTTTGATGGACGAACTACGACGCTTGCTTGGAAAGAAGGGAGCTACGACGTCCTCTGGTAAGCCACACACCTTTTCTCAACGAATCGTTCCGAGCCTCCGGTACCCTACCTAAGTTTGCCGAGCATTGACGCCCTTCTAATGGATTTGAGTTCCGTCTTCAGCGACACGCGCCAACGACAGCCGCCTGCCAGTCAATCTATACAAGCGGTGGTGCCCACACCCCCGATGTAGGAAAGGTTTCGTGAAAGAGGAACTTTATCGAATGCACCTAAGGAGATTCCATAATCAACTCGAGGAAGATACACCCGCAAACTCCGGGGAGAACTTGGCCTGAAATCGCTGACACAGCTTGGAAAATTTATAGCTTATCTTAAGATTAAATGAATTTGAGATATGCCAATGAATGAAGACAAAATGCGGAAGCGACGCATTTTGAAACATCACACCCAACAAAATGCGTTTTCATTCAAACTCTCGGGCCACCGCGCCGCTGAGAGGAAGCTTCCATCGGGTGGAATGTCCTGTCGATCTCTCTTGGGAATGTTTGTCTCGGAGAAGAGGGAGACGCTTGCAGGTGTATGTCCATCGGACTGAAGAGCCTCCGCTTCTCTCTGGGCTCGATTCTGAGCCGACCAGGGCTCAACAATCTGCTTTCGATCATGGCGGCTACATGTTGCTCCACACAATCTTCTTCCCGAAGCTCTTCCACTCCCAACCTATCGCGAGACGGCCATCCAATCCGATCCTCATAGTAATCTCCTGCTCGGTACCGCTTGTTAGCCGATCAAACACTCGCTAAATACTCATCTATGTGCCGCATCGCACGAATACTCGATGTCCGATTCGAGTCGACAAATCTCCCTCGGATTCCAAAGCCACTAATAACCTGTTATCGCCCCTGAACATTAGCTGGATGTGGCCGATATTCGACTTCTCAGAATTCGCCGATATCGTCGATATACGGTTCCTCATGACCGCGCAGCGATTGAAATTGAGTGATATGTGTGACGCCGCAACCAGACACAGTTGTTGCTAGAAAGCTGAAGTGTGCCACCACGACGTGAAACCAGTTTCATTCCCTTTATCACAACCATACACCGCAGGGGCGATGGACGAATAGAACGACGAGCGTCACCGCTACGGACCAGTCACTGTACTTGCAGCAGCGCGACGCAGCTGTCTACGCAGGCGCACACACACACACCCACCCCCTTTCCCCCTGGAAGATCAGACAGCGATCGATTTTGATGTTTCCGACCGTTACTTGTCGTCCAGAGTCCGAGGAACCAAGAGCGTCTCGTACAGGCGGGTAGTGAGAAAATGAAGACCTTAGCGCTCTTCGTGCTGCTGAGTGGTGAGTCCGAGAAGTCTCGACTTCTTGCTAGATCCTTCTTTTTTTCCTCTCCATGACCTTCCTGACGAGGAAAGACGCTTCTTCTGAGGAGGCGTTGATTCCAACTCCTGAATCGATTGATCGGGGTACTGACGGATGTCATTGATGTGCCTTTCTGAATTTACTTTTTGTCATTTCTCTCCTTTGTTCGACGACTTCGGGCGAATCGTTCCACGTTCAACCCGACAGAGACCATCAGACCAGCTACAAGTCTATAATGAATCGGAATCGGGGATTTAACAAGTTGGAAATCCTCCCTCGTCTTGGACTTCAAAATCCTTGAAGAACACTGAGCTGCGAGTTGACATCATGTCGATCGATCTTTGGTTGTGTTTGAAAGTTTTGCTTCATACGAACGGGTGAACATAGCCTTCCTCGGAAAATTGCGAAAGTTAGCAAGTTGAAGTGTCCAACATCAGTTTCTCCCGCTGACAGCAGCGCGACCCGACACAGCCCGACCAACAAGTCAAATTACCGAAAGCCTGTCAACCTTGATGGAATCATAACTGTACACTGTCAACTACCACTCAGCCGACGGCTCACGGGACAAGAAATTCAATCAAGTTTCCGCGAAAAAGACATTACAGTGGCAGAAAGCATTCAAGACAGGGAGGCAAAAGCAGGCATTCGGCAGGGACAGAGCATGAACGGGGAGGGTCATGGATCAGGCCATCCAGAAGCTTCATGAAGAAAGTGTCAAGCCCGCGGTTCAGCGCAGAGCAACGCACCAAGAGGGTTTATTGACCGGCAGTAGCTTTTTCGAATTCGTTTACGTTCTTCGCCGAACCTTTCGGAAGGAATCTTCTCACTACGAGTGGAGCCGGATTCTTGGCTTGGATCCTGTTATGACCCCTCCATTATGACCCCACCGATACAGGAAAGCCTCAAAGTATCATCTGCATTACAGCCATCGCCTACAGCAACTGCCAAGACGGCACCAGGAAATGCTTGGATTGCATTTGTCAGGTAGGCGCGCCCAACTTCCGACGAATAGGCGGAACTCTAGAGGGACTCGTGGACGGGATTGAAATTATTCGTCTGATTTCAGGCCTCTACCAAATGCAATCTGAATCAGGGTTGCCATAATGCCGGTCCCGATTCATACTTTTGTGGTCCCTACACGCTCTCGTACGCGTACTGGGTAGACGCCGGCAAACCAGGAGAGGGCAAATTCGATCGTGAGTTCATGTCGACGAAACCAAAATTTCCACCTGATACGTGACCTATCTTCGATGATTTCAGACTAATCGAAAACGATTTCTTTATCGATACAGACTTTGAGAAGTGCCTGAAAGATAAAACCTGCTCCGAGACCACCGTCGTCAACTACATGAATAAATGGGGAACCGACTGCGACGGAGACGGGAGGGTCACATGTCACGATTATGCTCGCATCCACAAAGGAGGACGCAACGGATGCCCTGCGAAATGGGTCGATGATACTGACTTCTGGAGTTCTTTCACCGAATGCATGCAGGGGAAAAACTAGTGATTCAAATCACCACTCAATAAAACATCGTCTTTTCGACCCATGAGGAGCTTTATTTCTTTACTCTGGAGCAGTAAACCTCGTTTGGGAGCATGTTCAGGCATCCCGGGAATGATCAATAGTTCTGTGTTCCTCCGAGGAGAAGTGAGGATCTACGGAATAGCGTCCCTGTGAGTGAATCACGAACAGATATCAATGTTTTGCTATCTAATAAGAGCAGCGATCAGTTGCTCGATGGTTCGCCGTTTCACTGGTCTGAAAATGGAATCCACACCAGAAAGATTTGGCAATAAACAATGTGAGCGATGCCCCATTCCTAGCTGGAGTAGATGAAAGCCTCATCCCTGAAAGAATCAAGCCATCGCCAAGTCAACCTTCGAGCTGCAGTCAGATTGGACGAGTCAGACCGTTTTCCACACTCGAAGCCGGTGGTGGTTCAGCGTCAGAGCGTTCCGTGAGCGATTGCTATTTCATTCTCTTCAAGGAATTCCATCTCGGTCCGGAGAGAGTCGCAGATAGAATGAAACCGAGATCCATCGCGATAACATAGATGCTGCGCATACAGCTCACCATTTGAATTATACGCGCTCTCCACGGCCCAGAGCACACGCTCTCCAAAGAGAGGGCCTGTCTGGGTTTTCGATGGCCACAAGTCAGCTGTTTCAGTTGGTCTGACTGTCCAGGGGATTCGAGTGTCCGCCTGTCACAATATGCATTCGGACGAGATAACTTGTTGAGCAACCGTGCGCATGCAAACAGTCGAACAATGTTCGCAGTTATTCTCGAGCACCTTTAGATTCTTTCGTCCTTGTTCCCATAAACTCAATCCGGCGGGATTTTCTGTTCGAAGGAGCACCAACAGGTTTGTGCTTAAAAATCATCTGGGTCCATGAATCACTGAAACTAGGAACTCACAGGTCAGTAGGGGGAGCTCAATGGTCGGCTCGGTCATTAGGACCACGAAACTGATCAGGCTATCGATGTCTTCTTTTCGAACAGTCTGGTCTTCCGGATTGCAGAGAAACTAGATTTGTGAACCGAACTTCCACTCTCCGCACTCAATTCCTACTTCTTCCCGCTTAACTTCGAGGAATTTCCAAGCTAGTAACTGATGCGGCTTTCTGATTCCAGCCAGAATGTACAAGGCATACTGCTTAGAGCCCGTGCTACAGAACCTGCCGCCGACCTTTTCGGTCGTATGTGCGGCAATCTACAAGGATTCTATTCTCCTCGGCACAAAACAAGGACCACTTGTGACCTTCACAGTGAATGAAGTTCCTTCATCGGAGACCGGTTTCGATGTGAAGCTGCGGAAAACGAACAAGACCTTCTCCCGGAAACCGGTCACTCAAATGGTCGTGATCGAAGCTCACGACATACTCATCAGCCTTTCAGATGGGCTTGTCAGCGTGCACTCGATCTCTGACCAACTACCACTGCTTCAACAGCTCACTGAACACCGTGGCGCGAGCGCTTTCGCGTGTACAACTGAAACAGCGCGGGTCCAGAGTGAGGACGAGACCGAGGAGAAGTACGTGGTTATGGTGAAGATGTGCATTGCCGTGAAACGGCGACTTCACTTCCTCTATTGGAAGCACAACAGATTCCTCGACTATCCGACGAGTCACATCTTGCCAGACGTACCGAGAACGATGGTTTGGTCGAGTGAAGAATACGTTATCATAGGATTCAAGTCGGACTACATCTTGCTCAGAGCCAACAGTTCCGGCGAAGTCACCGAATTGTTCCCTCTCGGACGACAGCCCGAGCCGCTTGTGGCGAAACTCTTCGAGGGTAGACTCGCTATGCTGCTCGAAACTCAACTGATTCTCGTCGAATCCAATGGCAAGCCCACTGAGAAATACTCCATTCATCTGAAAGACACTCCAGTGTCGGTCACGTACGATTATCCCAACATCATAGCCGTATCAGCATCGGGCGTCGAGGTTCACACCATAACACCCCGTTTGAGCATTCAAGAGATCCCGATACAGCAGTCGCCGAAACCTCACTCGTTGATTCCGTGGAAAGCAGGACGAGTTTTCGTGGTTTCGACAAACAACGTTTGGTGCATGGTTCGAACCCCCGTCAACGAGCAGATGCAGTCTTGCAAGGAAAAGAAACTCTTCACACTTGCGCTGAAGCTGGCGGACCTTCTTGACACGAACGAGGAGGACAAAACACTGTGCAAATATCACATCCAGAACCTCTTGGCCTTCGATCATTTCGTGAATCGGAGATATAGTACCGCTTTGAAATTATTTGAGAAGATTCGCACAGACCCACTCCACGTCATCGGTCTGTTCCCCACATTGTTGAAGGAGCAGTACCGGAAGCTGCTTCATTATCCGGGACCGCTGCCCGATGTTTCCGCGGATCTCGATGACGCTCTCAACGCCCTGATCGAATACTTAAAAGCAGCTAGACGGGATATAATCGGTCAAGCTGGAGACGACGTGCAGGTCGGAGGGATTCTCGAAGGTACGAATGCTATTCGGCCCAAGAAGCAACTCCTGCAGATCATCGACACGACGATTTTGAAGAGCTATCTGCAAACTAACCCTAGTCTGGTGGCGTCGCTGCTCCGTTTCCGAGACAATCAATGTCACCTGGAAGAATCCGAGATGGCTCTTTCTCAGCATCATAAGTACACGGAACTCATAATCCTATATGAACAGAAGGGCCAGCATCGGAAGGCGCTACAGCTTCTGTTCGAGCAAGCTCACATCCCAAACTCGCCTCTGAACGGTCACGAGAAAACTGTCCAATATCTACAGCGTCTTTCGGTGCAACATTTCGACCTGATCCTCGAGTATGCCAAATGGGTATTGGAGGCGTTTCAGGATGACGGTCTGAAGATTTTCATTGAAGAGAAGTGCGAGCGGGAGAAGCTTCCGAGAGACCGCGTTATCCAGTACCTGACCAAGCAGGCGCCCGCCCTGATATTGCCCTACTTGGAACATATTATCCTGACCTGGGAAGACGATAACATACTGTTCCACAATATGCTCATCCACAAGTACCGCGAACAGATCCTTTCGCGGTCCGACAAAGAAGTCAACGACGAGGCTGTAGCCCCACTTAGGGAGAAGCTCTCATACTTCCTGCGCACTTCTGAAAGATACAGCGTGTCGAAATTCCCACAATATTTTCTCGATGATAAGCTTTACCCGGAGTGCGCCATCGTCATGGGGAAACTGGGCAGGCATCAAGATGCCCTCACGATCTATATCCACGTATTGAGAGACCTGAACCTAGCTGAACAATACTGCCTTGACCATTATATGAGACACAGAACGGTGGATCGTGAGGTGTTCCTCATTCTGCTCAGCTTGTGCAATCGACCGGCCGACATTTGTCTCAAGGTGAGCATGACTCTGAGAGGCGAGAGTTTCGCGTTTCTGAGAAACTCTGCGTTGATGCCATGATGAATTAATACAGTCCAAGATCCTAAATACAAGGATCTCATTATCCGAAGCCGAATCTAAATTTCCCACAGGCGTTGAACATCGGAGCCCCAATTCCTACGGAAGCGATTAACATCACCAAAGTGCTGGAGATCCTCAACAGGCACGTTGACAAACTCGACCCCTTGAGAGCCGTTGAGGAGATTCCTCCTGAAGTGTCTCTAAAGAAGCTGGAACGATTCCTCACGCGACTCTTGGAAACTCAGAACGTCTATTTTTCAAAGGTAAGTGATTGAATTTGAATCGAAAGAACTTCTCCCGACAGTCACAAACTGCCAGACACTGAAACATTTTCTTTGTCATACCACAGTTGCGGTTGCGTCAAGCATTGCTGATGAACGAGAACTTCAAAACGAAAGAGATCAAAATGGAGATCGAGAAAAACCCAGTTCTCATACAAGACAGTACGCTATGCGACATCTGCAGCAGAAGGATCAACCGCAGTGTATTCGTTATGACAGAGGACCAACAAATTGTGCATTACGCCTGCCATAAGAAGGACATGTCTGTGTAGTCTGGGCGTGTCAGAAGGATCGTTCCCAGACGTTCCAGTCCGTGATATGAATTATCTTGATCTGGGTCATGATAACGTGAATGGAATGCTGAATGGTGGCGCGCCTGTTGAACGAGAGATGTTGCTTGTACATAAAGTTATGTTGCGTTTCTCAATATGAAAAATATATGGAGTTATATTTTGATGGAGGGGAAACGTGGAGTACTTCTTCCTATAACTCGAGTTCTTTCGTCGCTAATGAACGTCGTTGCGAAAACCCAAGAAAACACCGTATTATCTGTCTTCGTCGAACGATCAACGCTCGATCGTCGCGTTTATTATTTGCACATGTTCCGCCATGCGAGTCATTCTGTTTAAAAATGCCTGTCATCTGAGAGCTCTCCATTCCCCTCAGTATCCTTGGATCTAGCCCAACAGAGAGCAAACCTATAATTCAAACCGACGGGAACGCCATGATGGAGTATGGGTTGACTCGAGAAAAGAACTTTCGCACTTGAAGAGCCTCGAACATCCTCTGCTCTCAATAAATACTTTGACTAGCTGCTCTCGACTCGCTTTCGCCCTCAAAATTCCATACTCTGTTCATCCCTCATCTAGCCTGCTCGGTTTTCGCGGTCTTGTTTGGTATTTCCACAACTAGCGGTGAATCCTGGATTCTTTTCAAAACTAATAAACGGGGTTTTGCTTTCACGACTATCGGCTGGAAGACGCTCAGCAGATCGAATTTGATTCCGTAGTAGCCGGGAATCTTCTCAATGATTTCATAGTGGTTTTTGTACGGCAAATATTGGCTTGACACGGGAGAGCTGCCCTCTATGATCAGATGCGAGTAGTTCCTCAAAAGAATTTCTCGAGGTGCAAGATCTTCTGATTTGTCATAAATCCATCCTCGTCTGAGTTCGCTGAATCTCGAAACGCCCGTTTGCGCCGCCAGATTGCAGATGTGCACGCTCGCGCCGTAGGTGCGACCTTCGAGATTATGCAGTCGCAGCAGCGCGTAACCTCCGGGATAGTTGTACGACGAGATGAACAGCAACGTTTGGGTCATGAATAGATTGGCCACCAGATGGAAACAGACGATCAAGGTCGACATGGTCCAGAATATCGATTTCCGTCTCCGGTCCCAGAACCACGCACACGCTCGAGCAGCTGCCAGGTTCAACAGCGGGAACACGTACATTATGAAACGAAGCTCTTTGTGTGGCAGCAGTGAATACAACACCACGTAGGCTACGGCTGGGAAGCATATGGCACGTATCCGTCGATCCACGTAGCCCGCCAGGGGGACCAGTAGGAGTGAGGAGCCCATCGCTCGGGGTATGGCCGAGTAGAAGTACCAGGCCCAATGTTGCTCTCCGTACTCCCCGGATTTGTTCAAAACCACGTTGAACCACAGAACCTGCAAGAACGGGGGATCTTGTACTACCACTCCAGAGAGCTGCGGTCAACGATTCGAGAGACAGAGAGAGAATTATAGACACACTGCAGAAGAAGAACATGGGAATCCAAAAAATAACCATGGATCGGATTCGCGAAGTTTCGTGAGAAATAGGAACTTACCTCGCCCTCGGGCCACAGGGTCCTCTGCCAGAAGAATGAATCGACGACGATCGTGAGGCAGAGCCAGGCTATCCCTGCTGGTATACCCCACTTGAGCATCGTGAATGGATGGAGTCTCCGACCGAACAATTCCATGAGGAGGATGACTCCTAGCAGCGATAGTAACTCCGATCTGAAGACCAGGACCACGAAAGCTGTGCAGACTGTCAATCGAAAATGGTCTTGGTCCAACCAAAATGAGAAACACAGTAGAACGAAGATGAGCGCGAATGTGTTGGGCAGGGTCCGAGACATGTAGAAGACAAAATGGAACTGAGATGCTTGGATCATAACCAGCCAGACACCAGTCACGTCACCGAACACGCGTTGCACCTGGAATGATGATATCACTTTCCTGTGATCCGATGACAGTAAACTCTCCCTAACCGTCCAGCATGGAATTTGAATGGGGAGAAATTCGAGTTGCCAGGGACACTTACGCTTACTACAAAACGCCGGTACGCCATGGTGACGAGGAAGGCGATAATGAATCTCACTAAGAAAAGTCCAACGATTTTCTCGAGTTCTACCAATCGGCATAGTGCAATGAAAGGCGATGCAATCGTTGCAATTAATAATGGTCCTAAAAAGGTACGGGGAACGACCCCCGGGAATTCTAGATGATCATAGGAACTCAGATTACTCCGGTGGTACAGAAGATCATGGATTGCCTGCAACAGAGAAACGAATATACTCGTTGTGACACCCGGACCGATTCGTCAGCAAACGAGCCCCCAGTGGAATTGGTGCGCAAGAGAACTTCCGGACCCCATGAGGAACCGCGCATCTGGGAACGGGGCTGTCGTCGAGGTGTTGAGAGCACTTCGCCTATCGAACTCGACTATTTGTCAAAAGATTTGGCTTTTTTGCTGTCTTCCGTGATAGCCTGAAGTCACGAGTATTCTCAGGAAATTGGGATACTCGACACAGATTCTCAATGAATGGAATGCTCGCGTTTCGAGCTCTCTAGATCATGCCACTTCCTTTCCAGTAAACGGTTCTCAAGGCAACGCCTGATGGCAACACCGACGGGAAATCATTCGTGGGATCTGAGAGGCTGAACTCACCTGAAGATTAAAAGATTCCTCCACTTTTGTGAAAGGACAGATCACAATATGTACCACAGCGCTGAGGAAGAGCACCCATTTGTAGGTTCGGTCTCCGTTGCATTCTGCCATGGGAGCCGAGGTTTGCGGGTGGCCACGTTATAGAATTCCTGCTTAGTTTGGTGTTTTCTCTAGCAGAAACACATGGTTATGTTGTGAGCAAGGTTTCATCTGCGCGGAACGTTGGTCGAACGTGAACGACACTTCAGTCAGACAGACACACTGAATGGACCTACGTTCAGTGGTCTGGGTTTCGCGAATGTAAACAAGAACCACAGGCGCCAATTTCGAATTCGGGGAGCCCGGGTCCAGTCTCATTCTATTCTGTAGATCGCGATGGCATCCCTCAGATGTCTCCGTTTGGCATGATTACTCAAACATCTGTTCAATCTCTGAAATCGGAAGAGTGATCTCCTGATTTCAAAAATCCGCTGCTCTCCAAAGGTTCAGAGGCACATAGCGAGGAGTATTCTGATGGAGCCTCCGCCGATGAGTTTCGTTGACATCGAAAGGCAATGACTCCGATTCTCTGTCCACGCTGATCAGGATCGACGTGTTGAACTGAACATCCGTTCGTCTCGGGCGCTCACCTAAGTCTCTCCTTTTCTCCATGGCAGAACCAGGGCTCATGATCGCAAACAGTGAGGATGCCGGTGCCAAACCAGGCGAAATGATCGCCCGGATTCCTGCCGCGTCACAATCTATCTCTGGCGAACTATCTCATGCCGATGATTGATATCCTCGTCATGCGGCAGCTGTTGATGGTGCTTCACTCCGCATGAACTTCGGAAAGATAGCGCTCCAGATAGAAGAATACGTCTCACGGCCGCAGGGACAGTGGGGATGAGATCAGAATCGCCCGATTGTGTCGCGCGCCTCCAGAGCTCTATCGAGGAACATGGATATACGGAACCCGGAATGAATATTGACTTTTGACGAGGCTTACTCTTCTGGGACTATTTTGACTCTCCCAAGCGGCGATGGATCGCCCAGTTAAAGTTGCCGCCTCTTCTGTCCAGAGGCAAACTACAAGTTTGTGAGTGTGTTCGAGGGAGGAAGCACTATAAGGGGCTTTTGGATTCCATAGGAACCTGTTCATGTCAACTCCATCAATCCTCATTATTTGAACTGTGATATGAGGAGCTCATTTTCAAATCGCGTCAAGTCCATTTTTTCGACTTCAAGTAAATCGCGTTTCTACTGCCGATGAACCATTGAGCGCATAACGAAGTTGAATTTTTCCCAGTCATTTTGGAGTGGAACGCATGCGAGTTCCCAAGAATTGATATTTTTTCATGAGGCGCAATGCAAGGGGGACTCCATTCCCGTTGAAAACTGGAAATAGGCGAAAATGGACTTAGCGCGGTTCGAAAATGAGCTCCTCATATAAGGACTGACAAGAGGTTCTTTCAAAGAAGAATTGTAGAAGTTCCTTGAGCAGCTGACGAAGAGAGATCAGACCCCCTTCTCCTCAAATTCGTCTGCTCGTAAAGCTGTTTACCTCCGACCAGATGACCACCGACGACAGGTAATTATTTACTGACCGCGTACATTCATTCGCATCCGTCCGCTCCTCTGGAAAAGAGCTGTCAATTCTTCGCTACGGTGTTACTTTTGATCCCAATAACAGCCGACTCTAGCTCTCCCACTCCGTAATCTCGTGTTTGCGCTCACCATACACTAGCAGTCGATCATTTTCGTATGCAGCGCTCTTGGAGGAAACAGCACCAGTGACTAGCAGACCTAAGAACACGTAAGCTTAGGCAGATCATATACGCGTGTGCTGCCGAAACCACACTCATTCGTGGACTAGCGCGGAAAAGTGAGACTGTGAATTGTCTGGGGCGCGAATCACGGATCAGGGAACCCGGAGCGTTCTCAAGGATTCTCATGAAATAACATGTAAGTGCGCCGATTGGTGCTAAGGTTTCTGAACTGATTTTTCGGTTTTGAGATCGTCCAACTGAAGGTGTCGTCCCAGAATTCGTGTTCGGTGGCTCTGTAATCAAATCTCAAAAGATGATGGTTGAACGTTTCGCGATTTGTCGTTCAGCGAATCTTGGAAGCAGTGAACACTCGAGAGATTTCGGATGGATAGACTCTTGAGAGTGATCGCTAACATCGCCGTTCATTTCGTCAGCAGAATCATCATGATGAAAATAATTCTCAAGACCTTGGGAACAGTCCTTCTGGCGACATGTTGCATCGCCGCCCATGCGAAGATCAAAGAGAAAGATCTGACGGTGCTCACCCTCCATGCAGGGAAGTACACGACAGCTAGGAGAACGAATCCGGTTCCTCAGTTGAGGTGAGTTTTCTCCCATCGATTCTACATTCAGTCCCATCGTTCGACGGAAAGCTCCATCTCCGTGAAGAAATATGTGACAACCGAATCGGAAGAGTTCCCATCATAATTTCTAGAACATTCTAGCAAATTCTAAGTATCCGTTTCGTTCCCAGCTGTCTCTCAAACTGCAAACATGCTCCACAAAGTGTACAATGCAAAGCAACGGGATGGGACGGAGAGAAGATACACTGGAAGTGTGACGCCATGCTACCCGAGGGAGTTGTCTTCGGTATGTAATTCGTGACCTGTCCTTGATCCTTTAGTGCTGTTAGGAATCCTGATCTCCAGTGACCTGGGGCAATCACTCACTACATGGAGAATTCTCCGCATTCGACACTCCATCGATGCGTCACTTCAATGGTCAAAAATAACCTCATTTTGGCTTTTCAGGTACGGCTGACGTCAGTTGTGAGGGCTATGACTACCCGGACGACCCTTACATCACGGCCGGATCCTGTGGACTCTCATATTCTCTTGTGGGGAAGAGTTCCGGGGGAGGTGCAGGTGGTGGTCACGGTGAGGAAACATCGGGCAAGATGCCGCTTATCCTCATGGGAATCGTGTTCCTTGTACTGTTGGTAAGCTGGTGCGGTAGCAGTTCCCGCGACAACGCCTACAACCGACAACCTTCCGATGACGATGACAGTAATCAGGGTAGGAGATTCTATGGCGGAGGAGGTGGAGGGGGCTTCGGGGACAATACCACTCCGGGTTTCCGACCGAACTACTATTCCTCTCGTGGCACCGGTTGCGGTGGGAACCAGGAGCAGGCTCAAAACGGAGGCGGATTCTGGTCCGGACTCGCGGCCGGTGGTCTCGCTGGCTACATGTTTGGTCGAAATAATAATTATGACGCCTACGGCTACGCTGGAAACTACGACTACGTGCGGAACAGAGGTCACTCGTCGGGATATTCCGGCTTCTCGGCGGGATCAGCGGGACCGTCGACGTCGGGGACAACGAGATCAACATCAGCGTACGCTTCAACTTCGAGACGATGAACTTCCATGGGGCTGCGTTGAACGTAATATTCGAAGGAGCGAGCACCTCGTTATCGAGGACGCTGTACGACCACCATTGTGAAAATGAGACTCCTGTACATAATTCTTGTATCTGACGCCCGGGGTTTGAAGAGTCAGAAACTTCTAGGTATGGTCAATCTTAGGGCCTCTGTCTCACTGTCTGCTAAAAGGGTCACGAGGAACGATATCTCCGAGTGTCAAAGTGATCGAGGCAGATAGGGAATCGATCAGAGCTTCAATGATCGAAGCCAAAGAATGGGAGCTGTTGTTCGCTAATAAACGTGATGATCTTATTATGAAATGATTTTGGTTTTCTCCGTTGAAATCCGAACTCTCAAACACCGACGAGCCGGAGAGAAGTTACGTTGCGCTTGGCTTTCTCCTTGCCAAGTTTCAGTCCACATCTCGTTCCGGCAGCTCTGAGACGCCAATTACCGAAACTCGACTGCTTTGAGAACAAATTTTCCATCTGACCTCCGCCACATTTGATCGATACAATTTCTCGACCAGTTCCATGCCCAGGTCCAGACATTGCGACGAGCTTTTTAGGTTGTTGCATTGTTCGCAGTATTCGGAACGGCGATTGGCTGAGAGTGCCAACCAAGTTCAGCTTGACCTCGGTCACACCAGACCTTGTTGAAAGTGACGGCATCTGTTGTGACAAACCACTGGCAGCCTCACCGTGTCACCTAACGTCTAACGAATAAACCGCAGAAAGTGAAACAGCTCCTCGAGTATTGGGGAGTTTTCAGCATAAGTATCTTGACGGTCCTCCGGTGAATGGAGCTCCATCTTCTCAAGTTTCGTCGTGATTCTTCTGTGAATTGCGTGGAAAGTCCTCTCAGCAGCCTTCACACCGATTTCAATCATTTCTCAAGGAGTGCCCCGGGGGATTCATTCGATAATTCGAACCCCAAGTTGCCTTTCGCGCTTCCACGCGACTTCGTAAACGTCACCTTGCTGTCAGTCGGACCGTGACGGCAGGGGCGAGGGAAGCTGGTAGGTGCTGAAGGAATGGGATGCTCCGTCCGCGCCGCGCCGCGCCGCGCCGCGCGGACTTGCTCATCCGATCTGACAGTGCGTCAAGAGATCCGACCAACGTCAGGCGGCCGTTCGCCACTTCGATGCAATGTAGTGTGTCTCGTTCCCAATGTGTAACCAATTATATCGATTGTTCGGAACAGTTCGAATTTTCTGTGAAGCTTGTGTTGTTCATGGCATGGCCAGAGTCCGCCATGGAGGGGCTCGACTAGTGGAAGTTTAGTTCCTTTTTTCCTGGAGATTGTTTTGGGAAGCCGAAACCAAAGAGAGAAGTCGATTCGAAGACGACGTCCGCTCGGCAAACATCATGTACCACAAGGAATCGCAATGGTTCCACTGTTGTTGGAGCATGGCTCTCATACACAACCGGATACTGTGCTGTGAGCTGTACTCTGCGTGTGTGGGCCTCGGAATCCTGGCTTTGGTAAGTTCCACGAATCACAAGACGAAGTAAACTCCTGCTTCTAACTCAAGAAGTTCCCTGGATTCAGAACGAATACAATTCTTCCAATTTCCGTGAGACTGAGATGAATGCTCAAAAAGAAAGGAATAGATCCGTGGAGAAATCTATACGGAATTGTAGACGAGAGCAGAAAGGCTCGGCTCGGAACAGATTGAAGCGTGGACTTGATAATGATGGAATATGTGCTCAGAGGAACCGTGAATACCAGAAAATCTATCACGTTTGAGACGTCGAGCCGCGCCATCAACGATTCGCGAACGCTTCTATGGAGTCTGAAGTGATTTTTTACTCCGACTCTTCAAACTATATTCAGAACAATGCGGAGAAAGACAGCATTACATTTCACTTTCGCGGGTAGGAAGAGAATCACCCGATTGATTCTATGAATTGCTCGGAGGAGTTTGGGTTTCTGGAAACTTGGAGAATACGTGCTCATACTCAAACGTTCTTTTGAATATCGAGTAGAGGCACCGCAAAGACCCAAGTCAGATCCAATCTGAGAACGAGGGCAACATTCTTATTTTTGTTATTTTTCCTTGGTACGAAACTCCCTCGGTTTTCAGAGTATTTCGGCTGGGCAATCGAGTCAATCCGCTCAGGTGGGGTCCTCCGAATGAGTTTGTTGAGGAAGCAAAAGCTGGGGCGGAGACCATGCGGAAACTGAGTCCTCTGGGAATCGGAGCAATCCTTAATACCTACCTAACATGATCTTTTCGTTCTGCTTGCCGGATGAAAAGTTCCTTGCCCTCGCTCCACGCGGAACGCCTGGATATCGGAGCTATTCGAACAAACGGCAATGGACTCGTAACTCGCGGACATTATCGAACAGACCTATAACATCATGTGACTGACCGGAGTCCGCTCGTTTAGAACTGCCAGTCAGATCCCGAAGTCGTTTCTTTTCCCTGACCCGCTTGAACCTATTTTTCGAAATTCTCGTACTAGGTTACATCTTGAAACCCTGGATTGTTTCCTGCAACGTATCAGATATTTGAGCTTGTGTAAACCGCGAGCCATTTTTACGCGGATGGTTTTGAAAAGCCACAGAATGTGGTGGAGGTGGAGTACGTAGACGAGGGAGCTCCAAGTCTTCGAGCAAGTTTTCACACGGAAATTGAAAAGCGTGCTGCGCTCGGGATCGAGAAATCGCAAAACACGCGGCCGTGATTCTTGACCTTTGAGCACGAAGAAGAGCTTCCAGCTGTAGAGATGCTTCTGGTGATCATCGCTAGGTGGCTTCGGCGAACCTCGAGAACCGAAACAAGTACTCGTCCGATATTTCAGAGCGACCCAACGCTGCTCATAGCTATTAGCGATCACGCCTGCTCCCAGATTCAGCGAGCTAAGAGTCTATTGCGCAGCGACGTTTCTTTGGACGCTGCTTTGGTGCCGCTCCGGCGAGAATAACGCGTGTGGGTTTCGCGATGGACGGTCAATCTCAGATCATCTATTCGAGTCCGGTGCGACGACCGTAAGTGGAATCCTCGTCCAAGGCACCCACTGATCGAACGACACCAATGACAATCGACTCTTCTCAATGAGACGCGGCCGCGGAGGAGGAAAATAAGTTTCTTCTCATCGCGATGGCGGAAGCCTTGGAGAGAATGTGTACGGTCCGGGCTTTTCGGAAGCGAAAACACAGCTCACGATGCATAGGAGCATCAGGAAACCACTTCCGAGGCATGGTCTCCATGTACTTCGTCCTGGAGGCATACGATACCTAGACAATGCCCATGCACAAAACAGGTTTTGATGGATACACGATACACCTGATGTCACGGTGTAACTTGAGCACTTACGCTGCTACCCGCGCTCTGGCCCAAGCTGCGGTGAACGGACCCTCGGGACGCTGACCAAACGTTTAGCTTGGATGTTTTTCTGTGCCTTCTTCAGTAATGTGGCTTCAGTGCCGTCGGATCCTCGTCTTCACAGGTGTCTGTGAGTCGTGCGCGGGAATTTTGTTAGTTCAGCACCGTTATTCCCGAGATTCTTCGCCTATCATTCCGTCTGCTTACCACCGCTCGTTCTAGACTCAAAGTATTCAGACCGAAGCGAGACGGTCTCCAAACGACCTGGTGTTCCCGATTTTCTTATCCGAGCTGCCGAGTTCTTCTTGACAATTATCAGAAGACCGGCTAAAGACGAAGAGCCGTCGCCCAGGGCTCCCGGGTGCACTCTGCAACCCCGGTGTCATGGCTCCATGCTACGAAAGCTTCGAAGATGTCGAAAAGATTTTCGATTACGTCATTTCTCCGGTGCCCCCGATTTCGGCCTCCTCAGCGCAATCGCCAGAATTTGTCCCAAGGAAACTCTCATCGACGGTCCGTCTCAAAGGCTAGCGGGAGCTGCTGGGCATGACGCTTGTCAGTGCTTGATGAGAGAAAATAGGAGTCGAAGTCTATTTCTTTCTAGGGTTGAGGTCTCATAAAAGCTCAGAATGTACCACGCCCAGGGGTTTTCTCACACAACAGTTGGAGCCGACGCCTCTGGATCACGACGACGTTCGAGGTTCAAGGGGGGACTCGACGACATCGCTCCATGTTCTTGAAAGTTTCCTTCGATTCCCCTCTGAATCCCCTGTCAATGAATACATTAGTTGCTGCCTGGGAAGCATCAAATGGAGGGGCTCCGGCATCTTTCAACGGAAATCAGCGCGACGGAAGCTCATTGAGTGAGATTTCCTTCGATCCAAGTTCTGTTCCTATCTTTTCATGAATAATGGAGCCAACTTCAGTTCCCTCTACCTTGACGAGTGTTCATGATTGTTATAATAATTGTCACGTTTTCCGACGATATTCATCCAAGTTAGTTCACCGGAAGCAATCTCAAATAGCTTAACCAGCGACGAAAAACGGGAAACGTAGTCGATCATTGGTCGAATGATCGACCACTACATCAGGTGAGCGAATGCTTCGAACATTTACTCGCGATTTTTGTGTTCAACCACGAACAGAAATGCCAACGATTGCAATGAAATTCTTGATGAGCGTGAAAATTACGCGCGAGGCTGATTTATTAGCAGCTTCGCAAAGCAGCGTCGGATGAGGAGTTCTCCCAGAAATCTCTGTGAAGGTGATTGAGGCCACGGTCATACCGCGGTGGCAGTAACGCCGGATGTCTCTTTTAAACAATCATCGAGCGCCTCCTGTTTCTTCTGATTGACGCAGAAGACGCTCCCTATCCGCCCACAGAAGTTCCGTTCGAAGATATTCCGAGCTTCAAGATGGCTTCGCGAGCTCGGGGAGGTAAACAAATTCGTGGAAACTTCCAAGAGCCAATTCAGAATTGCTGGCTGCATCGATTACCAACTCGAATACTTTACACGACGATCGAGAATTGCTCGGAATGACAAACCTAGAGCACTTTGAGTGCTGAATTCGGGAATTTGCGTCTGAATCGACGGATAATCAGGGCTATTTCGAATGCGGAATCTGGTTGACAAACTTCGAATGTTTGATTAGTGAGTTGTCGAGTCGACACGAACGGGAGTTCTCTGACGATCTGCATTGTTTGGCATGTCGTCGTAGTGGGAACACGAATCGTTGAAGAATCGCTCGTACGGCGCACGCCCGTGATTGATAAATAATTTGAAAACGCGCCGAAGTTCCCGTTCTGATGAGTGTTTGTACATTCATCAGATACAAGATAGATGGAGCATCTCACGCCGGATGTCACCACTATGACAGACCACCAACACGACCGCTGCATGCTGTGTGGCAATCCTCACAGAGCTGGGTCAATGAGGGAGCTTGCGGTGTATCACATTTACTTTGCTTTTCACAGAGACATGGAACGGCTGTACTAGACATGCGAGCGACAGCGGACGCGTGCGTCACAAGGGTTCGCGCGACACTGACATTCAAGAATGCCGCTTCGCGGCGTCAAAAATTAAAGTTTTCACGTAATCATGTCCCCCTGGCATCCCGAGGTTCACCCGTTAAAGCTGGCTGTAAACACGAACCGTGGAGATCCCATGTTTCGGCACAGGATGCGGTGAGCAGCTTCGACGCCACGAACATACGAGGCAGCCATCGATAGACACAGTGAGCAACTAATTTCTGGAGGGAAGCGTGTTATGATTTCGCTCAGAGAGCTACGACTTTTGGACTGTCCTTCCTACACGAATGACTATCCCTACTTCACGCTGTGTGAAGAACAACTTGTCCGGTGTCGCGTATCTGAATCAGGAATCGAACGCGCATCCTTCCCGAACGAATTGATAGTCCCACAATTTACTTTCTAGGAGCTGCAATTGTCATATCTGATACCCTGGCCGCACTACTACTTTGTTTGAAACTCTCGGTCCGCGGTTGTTCTCGATAACTCGCTCGAACGAACTCCGCTGCTCCATTTCTGTTGTTGACTGATGACAACTCACGAAACTCGAGAGTCATTTCCCTGCAAAGACATCCGAAATTGAGCGGTTCCACGGTTCTGGTAGCTGGTAGGTAGGCTGACACAGAAGGGGAGTTGTCGACGCAAACACCTGTAATTCCTGCGGCAAAAGCTGAAGGAGATCGAGGACACCGGAAACCTCGATTCCGTTTTTGAAACTTCGATTGCGCTGCAGTAAAGATGGTTTATTTTCTTGATCCCACGGTAACGAAGCATCCATCGCTGCGCGGAAATGTATGGCGTTTCATGAGCGCTGCGACAACCCGATGTGACGTACTGCTCGTGACAAGCGAGTGGAAGTAGTTCATCACAGCGTGATAATGAGCCGTGGTTCTGGGCGTCTTCGTACGAGATGTGATAACGACGTGTTACGTCGATTCATGAGAATTCGCGTCCGTGTCTCCTCACCCTCCTCCATCAAGGCTGGAAAGGCTTCACGCAAGACACATACCTACTTTAGTTTTAGTGCAGCCGAGGATCGTGTTTCGTTGCCGGGGACCCGGTGCCCGGTGGTCTGCATAAGCGGACCTTACGCAATCCGTATCATGGTTGTCTCCCTTTTGTCTGGCCGCTGGAAAACAAAGATGTTTTTTTTTGATGACAATTGCCCCGGACAGGGGTCGACGTTCAAAAAGAAATGTATCGGATCCAGTTCAGCGTTGGCTCCATCAGCGTCCATACCTCGGGAACTTCACTGCTACATTTTGTCCGATTCGAAGCGCGGGAACGATCGAGAAACTTTCCGAAATTTTCGGGGTATAGAAGTGTCACATGGGTCATACTCATGTGTTTCGTCAGTTAGCACCGTGTTTGCTCACTGGCTCCGATGACGTGATGCCAGGTGGCAAGAATTGAAAATGGATGGAATGGTAAAAAATCCGTTCATCGGTAAGACAGGAATATCTGGAATATTCTAAGAGGACCGTTTTCAGGGACGAAATTGCGAAAAACAAACAGGAGCGGTGCTCTGGTGCGAAGACGGAAAAACCGAAGTCATCGAGGGAAATTTTTTTGTTAATTTTCCGGATCTGGGGAGTCCGCTTGTGACTCAATATGTCAGGAGAACAGATGAATGTCATTCTGTTTTTTATTCTCTTTCTTCAGTTCCCGCTTTGGATAGTCAGCCAATAGGTTCCGATTCATCAAGGGTTCTGCTGGGTTCCATGGAGGAAGACACGGAGAAGCGCGACTGCTTTCGATCACAACGCACTTGATTGTTTTCGACTACTTCACAATGACTCTTGGACTTGCTAGGACTTGCATCTGCTCAAGATGACGGCTGGTTTTGAGCTCTGATTAGTTTGCTTGTTGACACCCTAAAAAATAGGGAGGAGAAACGAGAAATCATATGGTTCTGTGCAAGGGGTCAAGACTCACTTTCAAACACCGCCAGCCGGCCTCCTGGTCAGGTGGTCAGCAAGCCGAAGTCGTGGGATTGCGCGTGATTCGCAGCTGATTGAATTCTCAGTTTGAAACTTTCACTCCGAGACCTGCGTTGATTCCATCACCAATTCCAGAGCAATTTCTACGGAGGAAAACGCCTGGCCAACGGAATCCAATCGCGTTCTCAATCTTCGCGCGTGAGAATCGAGAATCGGGAAACTGTGGCTTGACAAAGTTTCAAAATCTGCGAATTCAAAATCCAATTCAGATACAATTTTGGTCAGCAGTTGGGAATTCCGACCGGGTTTCGTGATCGGTATTTTATCTCCATTTCGCCGACGATACATTGGGACAGAAAGGGAGACATGCATCATTTGAGAGATGTATAAAGCGTGTGGTTCGAACCCTGAAGGCGCGACCAGATTCGCGTCTGCATTGTGGTGTCTGCCCGAATCCAGAGACCACCAGAAGTTTGAAACAACAGCGGTGCTTTCAAATGACCACTTAGCCAAATTACGCCGACCCTGACTTACAAACTTAGTGACAGTCTGACAGAGTGAAACCCCAACGGAGTCGTCACTGACTCAGTCAGTCAGTCAGTCCGACGCTCACTCAGTCAGTGTGTGACCGCCGGTGATCAGACAATGCTCATGTGTCAAGGCTGTCCCCAGGACGCGACGAAACCTCATAATTTTATGTTCCTCACCTCTCTAACTTCTTTAGCCGAGAAAACGCAGCTTCGAAACGTAATGAGATTTCAGCTGCACACCGGTGTCGAAGTGGGAGCGTTTTGAATTACGGATTTAAAAAGAAAACGTGCGAATCAGCACGCGAGTGGGCCTGGCAATGCCCGGAAGAGATTGGAGAGGAGTTTTCGCGGCATGATCACTGTCATCCATCCGCGACTCACCATCGAGAGCTCAGCCGTCGCGCGTGAATCACAGGTTGACGCTAGTGATTCGGCCGACTTCGTACCTCGTCGGCTTCCCCAAACGCATTGCACGGAAGGAACCATTCCACCCCCCGTATCCAGAGGAAGGTCGACAAGCTTAGATAGATTTTTCGGCATCCTCCAACTGATTCCCTAGGGTTTCCGGCCCGACCATGGGGTGAAAGTTTTGCCGACGACAAAATTCGGGTTCTGAATTTTTTCAAGGCGAATTCTGTTCCTTTCGAAACGAATTTGGGCTCATGTAGCCTCGGGTCGCCGCGATTCTGTAATTTCAAGACCCATCGAATCATTTTGAGCAATTCCAAACATCGATGCGACTTTCCTTCGCACCAGCTTCGTGGAAGAAAGCGAGCCGACGCCGAAGCCGCAGTCTGACCAAGGAAACTCATCACCTGGTAAACGAAGACTTGACGGAATCTTCGTCATCTTTTCATTGTGTTGCTCGTGTGTGCTCGGTCGTAGGATGGAAGGCTTGCTGGCTTCCCTATTTGTTTGTTACTACGAGAATGCCACAACTAGCATCGCTGACGGCAAAAGTAGGAGGCGGCAAATTTTCGAATTCTCAAGCGTCAACCAGTCAAACGGTTTGCAGCTGTTCTCAATGGCGCATTCATTGCGAACATCGACCTTTGACTCGGACTGGGAGCCGAATTTCCCTATTCGAAGCAATGTTGCCCCCTTCGCCTAATCCTTCTTTGATTGAAACTTCTAGCCCCGTGCAGTCAATTATGCTTACCTCCGGGAACGATTCGTGCCTATTCATCGAATATGACGATGACGTACAGCAGCAAATTCAAGCTCAAAATAGAATCATTCATCCCCGATCACCGAACTCATGTCTTCCACATGAAAGGCGACGGTGTACTCGATCATCGGCATTTGACGCCCACTGTGCCGTAGTATACAGAACAAAGTCTACAGTGTAATGTACGGCGATGATTCCGAAACCTTCTCTTCCCTGTGAACCCACAGGGCAAGTTTCTTCACTCGGGCTGGACACAGTTCGGGTACCACGGGCGATCCCGTAGATTATTTTGAAAGCATTGCAGAATGAGCTCCTTGAAGGAACGAATTCTAAAATCTTCGATTGAGCCGGAATATTCTGGAGTACCCATCCTCCCCCTCCTCCCTCGATGGTTGAATTTCGGTTGTGAATAGGACTCAGCCGGCATGCGTCGGACCCTAAGGCGAAACGTCTAACGAGAAACAAAGCCATGGACAGCGAACATGCCTGTCAAGTGTGAGAACAACAAAAACCGGAATGGTCACTTGAGCATAGAGTCACACGTGATGTTGTCTCAAAGGTTGAGAAAAAAAATGCCGTCGAATCATTTTTACTCTTCTGCCTGCAACGCTTGATGCTTCAATGCCAGATGAAGGTAGTCCTTCTATATCCGAGCTCCACGAGCACATATCCCCGGGTATTGCCATGCAAAGCCGCTTCCAGATTTCTGCAAAGGTTGCAAAAAAGCCTACGAGAGCTCTTCGAAGCAGGGTGATGATGAAAGAAGAAGCGCTGAGCATAAATATAAGAGAAATATGGGAATTCTCAGCCCTTTATCCGTCGTTTTCATCCGTTATCCAACATTCTAGCGGATATTATTGAAGACTTTCGAGATGGCATTAAACGTTCAAGTTGTGTAATTCTCAACCCCATTGTCGAGTTTATATAAAAATGGATAGTTTCCTTTCTAAACCGACTGGAATGCGTGACTGGGCGACGTTAGCCGTAGTTGAAACTATATTCTTACCCGAGTATGCCATTGGCTCAGAGATTTCTGAATAGAGAAGGAATGAGCAGCTCGTACTGGGTCACAGCTAAGTCAGCTGAAGATCTCACATCGTGGCAGCTCCACTTGATATTATTTTCTCGCAACCGCGGCGACACCCGCAAACTTGCATAAGAACAAGTTCGGCTTGAATTAGATCCGGTAAAACGGAATGTACGTACTACTCAGCTCACTGAGCCGGTTCGTTGGGCTAATTGCCTTAACTACAGCAACGGGTCTTGCCAGCGACTCCGCACCAGGCTATGGCATCAGGGCCCCCTGCTGTCGGCGTTGTGATGGCGACAGGGGTGACTGCTAGTCAAGGTGGAACTGTTTTCTTTTTCGTCTTCACTTTCATGTTCCTTTCTGTCGTCGGTTGTGAACGAGTGCGCTTCGACGCGACTGCTCGTTCAGAACATCCAAACCAGAGCGACAAGGCTCTTGTCAAACGGCGAAGTCGCATGAGTGGCTTGGCGGTCATCGGCTATTGTGCCTGAATCGATATTTTGCCCTCGTTCAGCCGCCATCTTTCGCTTCCCGAGCGAAAAAGTGAACGAAAGTCAAAAGAAGAGATCGACAAACCGTTATGGATCACCCTTCCATCGTTTCAAGAGAAAGGCGACGGATCCGAAGGCATCGCTCGGTGAGCCCCTGCACTTTGACGACCCCAGAAGCGGAGAGCCGATGCTCCCGATTTCCTTGAGAGTTTTTCAGATGCGACTTCGCATTTGGCGTCGAAAGTTCGCAAGTTTTGTTTCCTTCTAAGCGAATAAGATTCTGTAACCCAACAAAACGACTCGCGTCACTGAACGAAGGTAACGGTTCCTACCGAGCTCCTGCTCGTCCGCGTTGAACTCTGCGACCCGACTGGGAACGTCGCTGATTCCGCTTGCAAGCCCCGAGCCGGGCTTTTGACGGGTATTCAGGAACTCAAGTGAGGAGTCTAATTCCGATGCCGCGATTCACGACGAATATGAAGAAGTCGCTGGCCATCGGGATCGACTGATTGCATTACTGACGATACGCCTGACAATCGCGGGTGATCAGCAGACAGCGGAGAGGGTCGTGTTTGAGTAGTTCACCACGAGTGCATCAGGTGCATCAACCCACGAAAACTGTATGAGCGACTGCCAAACGGAGGAGGACTTCAGAATGAGCACTGAAGGAGCACGTCAATCACCTCACTGATTTGGTGATTGGCAAGTCGGCGTCGACCAGACAGACAGACATCACTGTTCATTTCTGTCCAGCTTCCGTTCTACTCCCTGAGAGCTTGCATCATCTTCGAGTCATTACGAAAACGACATTTTGATATTTGGTTTTAGCTTCGAAACATGGCCGGGTATGTCCATGGGAAGGCAGAGGAAAAGACAAGTCGAGTTCCGTTGAATCGCCCCGGAGGCGAACGGGAATCAGCGATCAAGCTTTGACGGTTTGGGCTTCAGTCGTACCACCCAGAAGCTGACGTGAGCCGTCTCGCTCATAATGATGAATGCCGTGACATGGCGACGACGGCGCGTCCTCCCGCTGTCAAAATCACCGGATCCTCCGGTTGTCGTTAGGGTCGTGTTGAGTGTTCATGTCACTCGACCTCCGATTTTTCTGGCATGCTCTGGTGAAGAGTCCCTGCGATCGACAGTCGTTCGATCGAGTGGATCCGATTGGAAAGTATCAACATCCACCGCGGTCGGCTTCATTTGATTAGGCAGTTGTGGATTTATGGCTCATCAGGTCGATGAGCCGGTTGGGGGCAATGATTGGGGTTTTGGGGGGAGCTCGTTCATGATCTTAAAACGAGGTTCTGACTTATCAGGATCCATCGGCCCTGAATCTGTGGACGATTCCGTCGGAACGGAGTCTTGGAGCATCGGTGATTGAACTCAGTCAGCTGCTATCGTTTCTCGGTCCCGGAGTGCTTTTCGTGTCGGATGGCGCCGCCGTTGTTGTCACCAAAGGCGACCAGGAGACAATAAATGCGACAGTGCAACGCACGGATGGATCGGTGAATACGAACATAAGATTCGTATGCAAATAAGTTCGCGTTTGTTCCGATGACCATGGACACGGTGGTCATGGGATGTGGCTGGCGTGTGGTCTCGCTGGCACATGGCCTATGCATTCCCTTCTATCTGCGCGATTGATTTTCATTGAGTCAAAGCATCGCATAGTCAAGCACCCGTGTCGTTTCTCCGAGAGAATGTAATACCGATTCCATAACTCTCACCCCATACATATTACCCGAGCGATGAGACTGCCGTCAAAAACGCTGATTGTCCCGCGGGGAACGTCGAATTCTGGTTATGGTTGTTAGTGCGTCACATCCGACGATGACCCTTTCACTTCAGGGGCGAGCAAGCTCTGCGGACGCCGGTCACAGTTTTTGGGAGCGTGGACACCGTTGATCCCACTCTCGACTGACGCCGGATCGTGTCAGTCGATGCACACCTTGGACGCGCTCTTGCACGTCTAATGTGATGCATTCCGGCAGCAGTCGAGATTCGAACCGTCGCCCTCGAGTTTTTGGTTACAGGATATGCACTGACAATCGGTCGTTTGATCCCCTTTCCGGAAACACGGGTTGAATCAACTCCAACCAACGCTGCCTAGGTGAGGGCAAGGTCCTTGCGGACACAACTCGACACCAGAGGGAACGATCCGAAATAGTCATCTGTGCTCCTCGACCCCAAATCTCAGCCCCGCCGAAGCACGGTTACAGTCCCATGCCAAGGGGACCGGCATTCTATTTAAATGTTCCTCTCAGGGACAGAGCAATGTCCGAGCTTTGAGGAAGTCAGGGAATGCAATCAGTCTCTGTCCAGTACGTCAGAGATGAAACTCATATGTGAACAACGGATTACGTGATCTGCTCATGTTCTGAATATAATCGAATCCCTTTCGAAAATTGTGATGAAACTCGAGTGAAGCATATCTGATTCTTCAGCGTCTTCTCTCCTCTAGGTCGTCAGGGTCCCACTCCCGATGAACCGGGACTGTTCCACAGGAACTCGGGCACAGTTTCGAGAAAAAATCATCTCGTCTTGCGCGCCAACGCGATTCATCTCCGATCAACCAATTCAAATGTTGTGGGCTTCACAAAAAGGATTAAACCATTGGGATGCATAAAACGAAGACAAGATATGAATTGTTTCGCTTTCGCTCGAAGGCCCATCGAGATGTACAGAGTGTCTGATGCGGTCATCGACATCTTGGGCCAATCGTCTTCCTCCGGTTCCATAGGCTAGAAGCGTGGATGTCGTATCTGACAATGTTTAGAAAGTAACTAGGAATGGTATTCAGCTCCCTACCATTGGCTCTGAATCCTTCTTAAAATACGTGAGGGTCAGCTGTCCAGATAAAGCCAAACGTGGTCGGAAACAGTGTGAGGAGACCTTCCAGGATTGAACTTGACTCTACGAGCTTTGAGACAAGTTATTGAGCCCAACCGGGATACGCCATCATTTGCAACACTCAAGAATAAATAGCTTGAATGAATGAGCATGAGTGAATAGATAAACCGACTACAGCCATTCTTATCCATTGGTCGTCGTTTAGCGGCATTCGCAACGGGATAGAGTCAGTCTCGAAACGCTCAAGCATTAGCGTACGAGCTAGGGGCGGATTTTCAAATGACACCCGATTTTTAGCTTTCTTTTTACTTCTCCAGTCACGCTGATCTATCCAACTCACGAGTGGCGGAACCCCGAATGGAATGGGTTTCAAGCCCCGACTTGGAAGACGCTTCGAATGACTAGTTGCGCTTTAAGATGACAGCGCGAGTCGCGTAAAAAGACGCAGAACAAGTCTTCTTCAACAACAGCCGCGTCGGCGAGAACAAGACAAGTCCACTCTTTGCGGAGATGGCCGACGTATTTTGAAGATGAACTGATTGCCACTTCTGAATCTAGATTGAAGATTGCACTGTTGCTGTGAAATACCCCAAAAAAGAGAAGTGCTCGACATGCACTCATTCATTCAGTGGTCCACTCAAGAATATTCAAATCGAGATTCGGCTCACACCGCTGCGATCGCGGGATTCTGGTCGATGGGCGTTGTTTCCGCCATTCAGAGTGAGAAGAGAACAATTGAATCATTTTTTCCCGCTTTTCTCTCTCGACGAGTTTGAGAACGACGGTTAGTCAAAGGCTGATGAATCGAAAGCGCAACGTTTCAGGACTGCAAAGGTCAATGCTCATGAGATCGAGACATGAACATCGATTCGCTCAATTCGTTCTCGTTGAACGTGAAGTCGAACCTCGCATCATATGCAAATCGCTTTGGTTGCAGTTTTACGCAAGCTCCTGATTCGCAGGTTGGGGATAAGAACCGCTTCCAGACTGATGACTCGCTCGCAAATCTCTAGGAATGTGTAGGCAGAAAGGACGCTTTGAAAATTCCAAGTTTTCTGATAAACTGGTCAAAAACCGCGAATCCTGCTGCAGGACTTCCAAAGGCTCGCACTGTCTTGAGAGCGTCGAAACCCATGCAGACTCTGTGAGGGAAGAACTCGACGTTCCGCTCCTGTAACCCTCTTATTGACAGCCTCCAGCGGAGTGACGACTCGATCGAAATTAGGCGTTTCCCTCTAGATTCACGAAAGTGTCGAGGACTTCCTTTTGAAATCCAGAGGGTATGGTGGGTTTCCGGTCCAGTCTGCACTTCACACGTGCATCAACACTTAAGCACGAAAGTGGACCAGAGTGATCGGGGCCGTACGTAGACCGCGGGGCTCCCATTTCCGTTGAAGTGTTGCCGCTCAATCTGATCCTCCACGTTTTGTCGTGCAATGCTCGGGCACCCTTCGGGTATTCGGATATATTCAACATACAGATTTGCCCCCGAAGCCACGGGAAGACATGACTCGCGGCTCGGAATAATGCTTCCTACAACACGGGATTATCGACAGGAGGATTTGTCTGTAGTCGTTCAAAACGGAACCGACAATCTTTCCGAATAGGGAACAAGAGCTTTTGGTTGTAGTTTCGGTTTAGCTCGAAAACTTGCGCGCCGTTCAGAAAATTCCGAATATTGATTAACCGACAATGAGGAATTCAATGAACAGTATCGGACTCCGTCCATCAGATCCATGATTCTTTACCGGGCTCAGCTCTCGGCTCCCTGGAGCAGTCCAAAAAGTTCGGTTGGACGGATCGGTTGGCGGATTTCCGAAGTATCCGGAAGGCGGTGATTCTTGAGAATTTCTGCCAATGCTTTTTCCCATACACCCATTCAATACCGAACGATATCTGAAGATCGTTTTGAAAGTTGATACTCAATTTTTTGCCAAATCTATGCTCCGACCATGTTCGCAAAGGCCAAAGTTGACATCCGATTCCGATTTTGGGTGAAGTGGGGAAACAATTTGCTGGCAAGTCGTTTCTTCCCCGTCTTGACATGAAAGGCGACCCGATAGGTACTCGTCTTACAGCGAGAAACTTCACTCGATCGCAGTGGACTAATGATTTCTGCCAGCTGATTGTTGTCCGTCTGCAACCTACCTACCGTCGGCAACATGCGGGTCCGATGCTGTTCGGGAGTTTTTATTAACACCATACGTAGCTGTCCCCAAGACTCTTGTGCATAGACGAAAGACGCGAATCACCGTGGACTTGCACACGCGTCCCCTGCGGACGAACGCCTCCGAGTGGATCAAACCGTGAAATAATGGCGCAGGGGCAACCAGGGGACCAGCAACAGCCCACACGACCCCGGTGACCTGATCACCACATTGTTTCAGCACTCGGTCGGTGGCTAGACTATCCACTTCATAGAGGTGTGCTTGTACTGTTGTTAATTGAGGCCGGTTCACCGGTGTATTATCAATGGCAATCACCCGATGTGCACAAATGTTTGTAACTTGCCTTGACCAAAACTCGGGATACTCACTCTCGACTTATAGTAAAGAGACACGGCCGCCTCGGACCTCGACCTGATATCCTGCAATCTCTGCTCGCCGTTTGCGAGACTTGAAATTAGGGAGTGCATTCACTCCTACACTCAGCATGTTGTTCCGCTTCAATTTTACGGCAATCACTGTCGATGATCGTATCTGGTCGAGGTTGCATCATTGTTGATCTTTGCGCCGTCTGGGAAGATCCCATTCAGTATCGTGAGAAGTGGGGATGACAGCTTTTTGCTCGGCAAGGGTCATCCCCTAAATATCGAGACATACCCTTCAACTTTCCCAAATGTCTCTGTGAGCAGAGAAGTAGCCCACTGAGATGTTTCTACGAACAAACGAAGATGATTAAGTATCGTCCGATACTCGCGCGGTGGGATCGGTCGTTGTTTCCGAAGGCTGTGGCTAGGCCATGAATCTCGACTATACCGCAACAGGATACCAGTGTACACGATCAAACGGCACGCAACAGGAGCCGCTCTTTACTTCATCGCTTCCAAAGAAAGTTTTGCACGGCCGTTGACTTGGGTACTATCTTAACTTGTTCTCTGCATTAAATCACGATTCCAACTGTGTATAGATCAGTTGCGTCCGTGATGATCGCACATCACTGAGGCGCGGAGTGTCGGAGCATGGACGAGCAGATGCACATACGATGGGTGCCGCTTGGTCGGAAAAATCGACCCCACAAAAACGATACGACGGCGTAACATCCGACAAGGCGGAATCTGATTCCCGGATCCCTCAGATCAATCAGATTTGGACCTGAAAATACATGGGTGCCAGGTTCACGGCGCCGGCGGCTCATCGGATCGTCCGCTCACTCAAACAGAAATACCTGAGCTCGAATGTCGAAACATTGATAGATTTAGTGTAGGACATACGCCAGAGCGCGAACAGCTAAGATATCTCCAGTTCTGTTCCGTGATGTAGGCAGCGTCCTGGATGCTTCCGTTTGATTTCATCTTCCGCGATGTTAAACATGACGTTTTTGGCCTTGAACGAGAAAAGATCATCGTTCCGGAACTCCGGAGCGAGGTACTATCCATTCATTTCACTCGGAATGAACTGAACACGGCAGAAAACTGATATTCTAAATCAAGTCGTTCACATCCCTAGCGAGCATTGATGCACGGAGAAAAAATACTATCGTCAAAGAAAAATTATCCAGCGATTCCGCTGACCATCAGCTACACAGTTCGTGGATTCGCGTTCCTAGGGGCAATACCCACCTTCTGCGTGCGGGCAGCCGGGTACTAAATGGTAGCTCATGTTCGGATGCACTCTGGTCGTCGCGTGGCGTATCAAACATTCGCTTCCGTTCGATCAATATTCAAAGTGCCACTTCCCAAATACAATGTTAGTAGCTTCAAATGGGCTCCAATGCCTCGACCGAGCAAAGCGAGCGAGTGAGTGGCACTTTTCCGATGCTACAATTTTATCGACTGATTGATTCGTGGACGGCTGACCAGACGGGGCGAACAGTCGCATGAATGAATGAACGGCGACGCGCTTTGAGATTCCTTCTTTTCGCATGTAACAATGTTAACATGGACTACATAACATCATCATCATCATCATCAGCAGCGGTAGCAGCGTCATGTTCGTTGTTCGCAACGTCAACATCAGCGTCATCATCATCGTTATTACGAGACGATACAAGCGAGACAAAAGTACACGTAGGAAAATTTTGCGACCACTCGACTGAAACATCATTTCCTCTCGGAGTGTCTTTCCGAATCATCGGTTTTCCGAGCTATCCCAACAAAAACCAGAAAGAGAACAACACTGACGTCGCTGTGCGAAAGACAAAAGTGCTAAACAGAGGTGAAAACGTAATATTTATCTCATGGGGAGCGACTTTTGTCGCGGTGATGAGTATTAATAGACACTTTGTACAGACGCTCCGGGTACCGTTACGCTATGACTTACACGGGCAGAATGCCGTGTATTTGGATTTGGCGAGATATATTTTTAGAAATCCGACGAAGACCGTACACCTTTTGTTGTCGGAGACAGCCAACAACAGCAAAAGACGCGGCATGGCGGATCCCGACCGAAAAAATCCGGGTCAGCGATAACTAAACGTCCAGAAGATCGGACCGACCTTCGTTGCCGCAAGAGGGACGTCTTTCTATAGAATCCGGCTACTCAGCTCAAGGCTGGGGACATCGTTGGGTCGATGGTTTACAAAAAATGTTTTGCCAAACACACGCTGTAGCGGACCACCGAGACATCGCGAGAAACTTTCGCGACGGCTGTATGTCCCCTGCGCCGCTAAAAGACGGGGACTGGACACTACGTAGCGGTCGGACGACAGCGCGACGAACGCTTCTCCCAACGTTATTCGAGAGTTCAATTGAGGAAGCGATCAAGGGTTGATGCGCTGGCCGTCGCTGGCGAATATAGCGGGTTATGTCAGAGCCTTGAGTGAGGCGGAATAGAGTCGCTCGTTGTCATTTGATATCAACGCTGATTCTGTTGTTCCTTCGGCAAACAAGAGTTGAGTGAAATTACGCGGAAGGTGGGTAAGGTATTCAATCGGAGACCGACGTAGTGGGCGGATTGCTGGTAGGATCGCGGCTCAACAATGCTGTGGCAACAGGAAGAATTATTGTGATGATCCGGTCGGAAACTGAGAATTATATTTTTTTTCTGACTCGGAGAACGCCTCACAGAAACCGCATTCGCCCTGCCGCAAGCTTTTATTTCAGAGCTCGGTTTCTGTGGAGACTCGCCCGCTTTCCATATGAATGACTGGCCTCCGCTTTTCCCCGGCTTCGCGTGATGCGACGCTTCATGCGGCCGCAAGGCTTGCTCGGACACGTCGTCAATGGCTTTCTAGCAATCTGTCACAATCCCAAAGGTTGTCCTGACTGCCCGGCTGAGCCAGGTCTCCTGTCCTCATTGATGATACCGACTGGGGAGTCCTGCAACGTCCTGAGCTCCTGGTTCATGAACTTTTTCTGATCTGTTCAGGAGCAACGAGCAGCCGCTCGGTGCGTGCAAACGTTGTTAGCGATGTGTCAAATCGCTCGATGAACGTAACGCTCCGATGCATCGGTTGGCAGCAACAAGTTGAGTGTATTCTGCGCGGATGGTAAGCTCTGAATGCGCGTCCCCATCGAATGCTGAGTGAGTGGCAGACAGACGGAGGATCGGACAGACGGCCTCTGTCGTCATTGAGTCAGCGGACGAACCTTTTGAATAGACATAGTAATAGCGTTCAACGCGGCGGCAATAGCGTAAGATAACAAAGCCCGCGACGGCTGCCACGGGATTTTCTGGTAAACACACGGAAGGTTTCGCAACTTTGAACGAATTGCTGCTGACGAACCCAATGATTGTAACCGGAGAATCGGCAGTAGGCTTCACCCACTACGAGTCTGTCGGGCCTGATTGAAAACACGTGGTTCAAGTGGGTATCATTGATGCTGAAATGAAGCTCAGGAGGGACCACCTAACTGATTTCATTTTAATGTTCTGTTCGATTCCTCGGCTCCTGCTGGATCCCGTTGGGGCCTATTCTTGGATTTCAGTGACAACCGTGAAATGTTACGTGTGTTTTGATTGTCTCATTTGCCGAGCTGTCAATCGCGTATCCTTCAACTCTTCAAAATATTTGGAAACGTTTGCGGGACTCCGATAACACAGTTAGACACACAGTTATAACACAGTTGGACCCGTATTCGGCGTTCCGGGAGTTTCGTCCGTCTCTGCAGCCAAGGGTACTGATGCGACGAATACTGTGGAACTTTTTCTTGCGCGAAAGGGGCTACTGTTTCGAGACGACAGTCTTCACTCCGATCCATCCGATAGTTTCTTTGTTTTGATAACGATCGACATCCGAGTTTCGCGAAGGTCACTGGGATCCCTTGGGACGTGCTCTGGGAGCCACGACCAGTAAAAAATATATCAGTTCGAATGTTGCCCAGTTCATCTCCGAATTCGATAAAACTTTAGGGGAACAGCCGGAGGAATCTTCCACAATTTATTCGCCAAAAAGTATCGGAACGGTATCCTGAGATCTCGAACTTCGAGATGCGCTGGTCTTATGTTCTGAACGAGCAGATTGGGGAGCATGAATGAGTTTGGTCTCGAACGTACCAGACCAACGAGCAGCGTGATACACGTTCACCATACTCAAGCTGGTGGCCGCGAATGCGCGGTCACAGATGAGCTGACCACTCGCTGGAATTAACCCAAGTGGGCGCGGTGGCGATCCATATGACGACAGCCTCCTCCTCGTGACCTTGACACTCGGCTCTATTTCAACAACGGCGGCGCACTGGAAAGGAAGACAACAACACTGAAAGCGAAATCGCGTTACCAGAAGTTCTTCTCAAAACCGTTCCATGGAGCACATGCGCAGCGTCGCATCGTTCCCAGAGTCTTACGGGTTGAACGTTGAGGGAGTAATAGTCCCGAGCGATCACGTTATTCGGGAGAACGATGATACTATCGCAGGTTCGCGTGAGAGATATGGCGCCGAGGCCAAAAATTTCATTGATTCTATACACGTAATAATTTAGACCCGTAATAAAGCGGCCGCAGCTCACTTTGTGCCGTCCAATATCCAATGGACAGTCGGAACTATGATGCAACGTTCATCTAGCATCGCATCTTCCCAATCGAAATGGAAATTGCGATCGATCGCCAACCAGATTGAAATACGTCCACAACTCTGATGATATCCCAGGTCCAGATATTGCGGTAATCACCCTATCTCCGGAACGGATGTAGATACGCTCGTTGCTGACCGTACATCAAGTTGGGTACGCTTATTCGGAAGCCGTTTTTCTCTTCTTCTTCGGCCGAAAATAGCCCCAGACTGGGTCCATTCCGTTTGCCTCCGCACACGCAAAACATTCCGTTCCGACCGAAGCCTGGATATTCATCCTGGAGATCGTGTTCTGCCGCGAACTTTATATTCAGGAAGTCGCATGAATCGATCTGGTAAGCAACTGCTACTGAAGATCACGCGCAAAGCAGCGGAATTCGAAATTTCCGGTGAGCGTATCGGGTGTTAGCATGGCTGGAGAAGACGAAGATCGCGGTTCGACGCGACCGATGCCATCGTCGCTTTGAATGTATTAATGTCGAGGTTAGTAAGCAAATCATTGGTTGCCAACGGCCAATCAGCCTGCCCACCGGACTCCCACATCGATAAGTGAGGGCAAGTCTTCCCACTGGGGGCGTCATGGGACAAATCAACGACGACGACGATGACTGTGGCGGTGGTGGTGGCGGCGGTCGTAGCGCGCCCCGTGTTGTTGCTTGCTTGTCTGTCTGAAAAACATTGTGGTCGGCCTTTGGGTTCGGCGCCAGGGTTTGGCATAGGTGCGTACTGCCGGCAGTGTTCGCCGCATCGACAACAGTGGCAGAAGTCGAACTAGCAACAGCAGCATAAGCAGAAGCGAAACACGCGTCGAAGTGAACACGAACAGTGGCTTATTTTTGTGCAATCCCGTCAGGATGGACTGTGTTTCCGCTATTTTAGAGTGAAGTTGACCGAAGGCTTCCGTGCATAGTTGATTTTTGAAAAAAAATGCATTTCTCCGTCTATCGAGACGCCCTCCGGGCAGCCGGCTTGGCTCCGGCCATAAAAACCTGGTGGAAAGGCAAAAAAGTGCGTCTGGCGTTCTTCAAAAGCGAGTATGTCGACCGCATCGGCGAGATGTACGCGGCCAATGCCTGCATCCTGGCGTACATAGCGACTCCGGTGAGTAGCGTGACCACAGCATGGCGGACCCAATGAGCGGGGTTAATCAGCTTCACTTCTTCGTCTTCTGCTTCGTCTTCCCGGGGGCTTCGCCACAGTTTACGAAAATTTCCGAGAGGGAACAAAAGGAACTTCATGCTAAACGGTGGTGCGTGCGGAGGTCCGGTTTTTCGCCGCGATCCTGGGAACGTTCTCTCGGAAGTTTGAGAAGATTCGAATGTTTTCCGGAATATGGACGGGAGCTTGTGGTTTCCAAGACAAAGTGTTCAGAAAGGCCTGGACAGCATCGAATCCTCGAACGCTTCGCAAAAATTCCTTTCTGGGAATGAGAAGATCCACAAAACTACAAGTCGACCGCCTGCCTGGAAAACCGCGAAAAAATCACGTGAATCAGCCGATTCTGGGAGATTCGCTCCATCTCCAAGCTCCGTGGCGGTTCGCGGAGAATTCCCATCATCGAGGTTCGGCATCATGACTATTGAGTGAGGTGTCAGCTCAAACAAAGAACAAAAACCGAAAATACTCAGTAGGGTCAATTTCCCGGGCCATTTTCTGCATCATGTGACACATGTCAACGGCTACTTGACTCCCGGAACGCTGCTGGGATCACACAGCTCGCTTCGGTATTCGTTGTGCGGAGAGGAGCCCAAAAGTATTGTCTCTATTTTTAGCTCATCGAGCAGAAGACAAAGAGTGCTCGTTGAACTCGGATTGTCTTCTTCGTTTGGGATGTAATCTCGATTCCTTCTCATTCCCGGGGAAAAGAAAGAGAAAGCCGCCAATCAGCTATTTCCCACCCGTTGAACTCTGCATCATCAACGGTGCAGTTCGACTCGAGAAAAAAGTAGCTTCTTTGTGAACGTAAATTAGATCGGGATCGAGATGAAAGGATCGATGATTGGGGGATTAAAAGCAACCAAACAGCTTGATCCGCTCAGTCGTCTCAACCGCCGCAAGCATAAAGTAATTTTCTCCAAACTCGACCACAGGCCTCTCTTGTTGGACGTTTCCGACACCAATTTGCAGAAAAAAAGTTCCCCGAGTTCCCACGGCTACCACGACGGCTCTTTTCCGGTGATATGTACCCAGGATTACCGCGTCGTCGATAATCAGGGGATCGTTTTCGATAGCATGGAGCATAGAAAGACGATCCGGATCTTATCTTCGCCGCTCCGGACCGAGAATATGTTCGCTATGAAGTCGTTGCGAAGGACCGCGGGGTATTGCACTTTGCATGAGCTGACCGACGTCGGACGAATAGACAAACGAGCAGGCGAAAGTGAAGCATCTCATGTGAAGTGGAATTTCTCCACGACAAATGTTTCATAATTATGTTAGCCGACCAACGCCGGCTCCGGCGCCGACGTCGCGTTGTCATCGACGTAGAGGGGTCGGATTGTTGGCCGGATGGTGGTTGATGCTGTGAACGCCTCGACGTCACGACAACGGAATTGTCCGCTGCGGGATGCCCTGGGCGTTTATCTGGAGGGTGACCTCGCTTCGAGCCATCATCGGGAAGTGATGAACGGATGAAGGTCGACATATAGGTCGGCGCACGGCATACAGAGGTTGGTCGGGCCGATCGGGTAAGCCTTCGATACCTGCTGTCATTTTGGGAACTGAGTTTCTCGCTGTTCGTCATGATCATAAAATGCATTCGTTCTCGACGGCGGCGTATGTCGATGAGCGACTGACTGGCGGAAGGAACCCAATTCTCCTCAATTTTCCCAATGTTTTCGAGTTCCGCGGGGTGCGATCGATCTTCTTGACTTGGGTAGCTGGAGACGATATTAGCGAAACCTCGGGTTTTTCCCAGCAAGTCATCCTCGGTCGAACATCAAGCTCAGTAGTGGGACGATTCTGTTTCCCGAAAATTCACATGCTTCAAGTCCTTCACCGTTTTTTTGTTGTTTTGGCGATTACTGACCGGTGCAAAGCTCCCAGCGAGCATTGAAGGTCTGATCGCACTTTTTTCTTCAAATGAGTACAGAAGAAGGCGCCGCACATCAACGCGTAGTCAGTGGAATTCGGGATACTGTAAGAGGGATTCGGGCTCCTATCGACTTCACTAACTCGGAATGTTCTTTTCAGGTGGTGTACTTCAGCGCTTTCGTTATGGAGCTGTGGTGGCTGGTGGAGGCAGACAGTGAGTTCCACTAGAAATATATATTTTGATATCGTCGAGAGTGATTCCTGCTCGAATCTCGTACATTCGAATATTTTCCTTGGTGAACGACACGGGAGATGTTCTTATCATTTGTCACGCTTGTCTAACGAGGAACGGGGCCAGGCTTTCGTATTGCAACTCACCCTCAGCAACCGCCGCAAGGGAATGAAGTCTGATTCCCATCTCCTAAGAAAACTATACTCCAAAAATTCCAATCATCCGCACCTTTCTGTCTGTTCGGCGATTCGGAAAAGTAAACTCTTCCGAAATTCCGTCTGATTTGCGGGAAATTTCTGTTCTGAATGATATGACGCTTTGCGGATCACATTACATGGAATCTCATTGATACGAGTCCCGGAACTAACGATGACCCGCTCCAAAGAACCATATTCTCCGTTGAAAGAGAGCATGGGCGTGATTGGTGCGCAATGTTGGAGCTCTTGCTGGAATGAACCACCGTTACAACGAACGGATACCGTCGGAGAAGCGCGGTTCGCTGTAAGGAGCTCTCGCTGTGAAACGTGCAAGCATTCTGTCCATAAAACGAATTGACTCTGCGAGCTTCAGCATACTCGTCGTACCGAGCTCCCACTGTGCCCGAAATTCCTCACTAGCTGCCGGTCGTTCACATCCTGATTTTTATGTTCGGCATCTGATTTTGGAATGGTTGCCTCCTGAGTCTGAAAGGATCATCTTTCAAACTCTGTTCGAAAACTTTTGCAGTACGGAACGATTCCGTATTTTTCAGTGGCTCAAGTACCCGAAATATATAACTGGTATCAGCAGCACGGAGGTAAGGCGGCAATCAAGGCACAGTTGAATGCTTCTCCGCTAATGCTCAATGCTGTTAATGCGCAACGATCATAACGCTTGTACTTTGCGAAGCTCGGCTCTAAATGGACTCCAACACTAAACTGTCACGCAGACAACGAGATTGGCCACTTAGAATCCCATTCTTTGGATGAGTCATCGAACGAGAACCCGAAAGGCGCTCGGAGTTTCCGAGCTTCCGAGTTTGTTTGATCAAACTCTCCCTTCTTTCGCCTCGCTGAACTTCGCACCGGGTCACTGGAGCAGTCAGTAGAGGAATACGACAGGCAGTTCCGTGATTTTTGAGAAGGGAACTCCGTTTCTGCTGTTCTCTGCGCTCTTCTTTCTCTTCTTTTTTGGTTCGAACTCCATTGCTTGTGTCGTGGTTGAGGAATCTTTTCTCGCTTTGGGAGGTTTCAGGGGCGATTCATTCCGCTATGTCTGCTTGCTGGCTGGCTTGCTTGAATAGAGCTTTGAACCGCGTACGGGAGAAAGCATGAATCAAAGTTTGATTCGGAGAAGAGGCGATGGAATCACCACAGATCAGATGCCTGATTTTATCAACGTTCCGTTTTCAGTTCTTCTTCCGGCACCTGCCTACATCTTGGCCTCGATATACTTCATCACATTTCTCGCATCATTGTTCCTGTTATCCGGATTGTTCCTGGTTTGTATTGTCTATCCCCATGAAATTCTCGAGCCGCACTCTAAGATCCGGTTCCGATAGATAATTGAACGATCGAAGTTTGGTTCACCTTCGATTCCCCACGTGAAATCACCACCAGCTGCGGTACCCAGCAAGACACTGATGAATAATGCTCAATTCCGGCTGCATCTATGCACTCTCCGTCAATGTTTTATCCACGTCTCGAGCGCCGCGGAATTACTCGGCTCCACAGCAAGAGATGCTGATCTCTTGAGGCGGGACCGAGAAGGACCGAAGCGTACCTCTATCAAAGGGAACAGCGCCAAACCTGAAACTGACGTTTAATTCCAGTTTCTGACTCTAGAGCTCCAATCTCAATCCGAAGCAAAACTTCTCTGTAGCAACCAATCTGAACACGGTCAATTCTTAATTTTCAGCGGAAATCCACGTACCTGCTGGCCTGGCTGTTCGTTCTAGTTGTATTCTTCTTCCCCGAATGCGGCCTCAGTCTATTTATGAGTTTGAAGTATTGGGTGAGTACTGCGATCGTCTCGTAAACTACCTCTGAAACCTCCACGACTCCCCGAGGGAGCTCTACATGACACTCTATGCAGAAGGAGCTTACTTCGAATATCGGCCCACGGCGAACCTTCGTTTCCGCGCATCTCAGATTCTAAAGTGATTCCAACGTGATTAAATCATTCACATAGATATGATTGTGTGATACGAAGCCCGGATTGCCCTCAAGATCCAGGGTTCTTCCTCCTGTCGGGAATGATTTTAATGAAACAGTCTGTCGTGGGTCGTGAGTGAATTCAATCAAGTTCTGTCGCGCGAAATCAAAGAAGTTTGACGGCTCCATCAGGTCTTCGTTCAGTGAAGCTCTTCTTGCGCTTGGTCGAAGATGATTTGAGTGAGCGACTCGCCTCCGAGTACATGGTGCCCTCTTCCTCTCGTTCTTTCTTCCTCCAACTCCCCCGTCAGTCTGGTGTTCTCTCGAATTCTAAACTTCATATGAGTGTATGTTGGAGTATTTCTCCGTTCCCCGGAAGCAACCTCTCTCGGCCCACGCGATGCAAGAGAGATTTTGCAGATTATAAAACGGCAATCAGAGAATTTTCGTGTTCTTATAACAAAGAATAGCCGCCGGATCTGACTGAAGAAGGGAGGCGTCAAGCTTCGTTACTCCGGAAAAAGCGAAAGAAAAATGCCTTCAAGAAGAAACAATAGTCGATACAGTCAGTCGAGGGCGGACAATGACAATCCTACGAGCTAATTGTTATCGTGTTCCTCATCTGTCGCTTTCTTCTTTACGTAACCGATCTTCGGAGCGATAATACAGTAGCGACAGCTTTGGGAGTCATAGTATCTCGTCTGCTGTGATGGTCCCAACACCAGGGCCACCGTGTGGTCTATCCGTCCGGCTTCACAGCGAGCCTGTGTCGGTCTTCGGGTCTTGGTTTTTTTCGGCTTCTTCTTTCTCTCGAGGGTTGTTGTCATCGTGGAGGCAAGCAGGCAACATGTGAGTTTTTCGCAATCAGCTGCTCGAGGTCCGTCAGTTTTGAATACAATAGAATGCGGCATCGTTGTTACCCGGCATCGTGGCGTAGATGGCTCGTCTTCGTCTTTGTCTCCTTCGCCTTCCAGCCCCTCGGCCCCGAATTCGATTTAAGCAATTTTTTCTTCATCTTTTGACACCGATTCAAATTATTGTCTGATCGATTGATTTTCTCCACTTTTCCATCGTTCGACTGCGTGAAAAAGGAGAAACTCCGTGTCGAGCGTGGTGGCCTGTTGCAATGAAGCGTGTCGTTGCGGTAATAATCCCCAGAAATCGCGCCGATTCCATTTCTCGGCGTTCGGAAACGCGTCTCCCGGAGTGAGAAGTGGAACGATAGGAAGTGGAATGGAAAGTTGCGAAGCATACACCTGAATGATTCGGCCCGAATCGAACATGAAGTCGTTTCGGTAAACTGGAACCTGATCCACCTATCTCTCTAGACATGTCTCAAGAAATATTTTTCTTCCAGAATTTGAACTCTCGGGGCGTCGCTGAGCTGTCTTTCTACTGCTGTCGTTTGGTCATCAACGCCATCTGCATTGTGTGCATACAGTCGTTGTACACGCAATGGCGGCAGGAAAAGTCGGTGATGAAGCGCCTTGAGGATTTGAACATCGTAAGTGAATTCACTCTTGACTGTCCGCGTTTTGTTATTCTGAATACATTCAAAGTTCGCGAATTTCGGGGTAATGGTGCAAATGGAAAAGCTAACCAATCGGAGATTGCAACTCCGACATGCATACATACATAGCCTTCTCTGATAGAAAAGAATCTCTCGATTGTTGGCACCTTTTATGAGAAGGGCGATGGACAGACAACTGGAGGATTCCAAAAATCCGGGTCCACGACTTCCAGTCGGGTGGAGTTTCGGGTGTGAACGACGGAGTCGTCGATGTCGCTCGGATCACCAATCCTGTCGATGGCACAATGATATACGATGTTTTCCAAGCGGATCGTTACCATTCCAGATGCCATCGATATCTCCGGTGACGAAAGAACATCTTAACGGTGGGATGATCACGCCTACGCCATCGTCTTATCTGGGATCGTCCTCAACTCCAAGAATCACGCCGCTGAGAACTATGTATTCCGACGCGGATCACACTTTCGTTGGCAATCCATCGGTTTCCAGGTGAGTTTGCGATTTCGGGTTCTCCTCTCGGGAACACAGATGTTCCCGAACCAGCGCTGTCGGGGCGTAGCCTCTATATGTATAGTTTCTATTCTCGAACGCCGCAGCAGGTCGAAAAACAAGAGGACCTCTATCAGTCTCGGTTTCCATAGGCACGCCTCGTCTGTTCGCCGAAGTCATTCGTCAGTGTCGTCCCAGTCGATATCACCGTTCCATCCGCCGATTCAGCTGCAAAGCAAATGCCGCGCGGATCCCGACTTTTTCTGCAACCCAGACGTCCAGTTCCAATCACTGCCGAGATCCGAGTTCGACGTCAAAGTCTTCCGACAAGCCCGAAGGCCGCTCGGCAGGACGTTCTCCGAGGTAAGCTTCTCGGTATTTTCTCTGTGATCTTGTGGTTTTCTTGGAGAGATTTCGATCATTCTCTTGTCTATCGATCGGGAGAGTACGAGGAACGAGCATGCATGGCATCGAGATCACTCGAGTTCTGAGAGGGTAATTCGATTCCTCCCCACTTCCAGGTCCATTCGTCGAACCCATATCAGCGCTGGAAACCCATATACCACATTCCTGAAAGCACGACCTCGTCGGACGACGCCATGATGTCGTACGATTACACGAGAAGCTTGGACAGGGCTCAGCTTCGTCTGAAACGTCAGAGAGCCGAAGCTGCCAGTAAAACATCTGCCAGGGTTTCCAGGGTTGATTCTTTCAACGACGACCGAAAACCGGTGAATCTTCACGGCATAACCCTCGGTCGAGTTCATTCTGCGCGACCGTTCGATTACCTCAATCGACCCGGGGGTATGAGCTACCTTCCCCGAACGGAGCAGGGTGGCAGCAATCACAGTGTTCGAGATATCGCGTTGTAGCGTGTGAATCAAGTCTTGTATTTATTGGTCAGGTTAAGGTAGACCGTCGACTTCTTGCCGCGAACTTTTGAAAGTTCGGAGTACATCACACCTCGTGACTGGCCGCACAAAACGTCCATCGGAACTCTGTAGATTTGAACGGAGTACGAACAACGGGCAGGAGTCGAGGAAACCTGAAGATCTGATAATGTACATATATAGTGTTTGGTGCTACATTTGTTGAGCCCAGTGAAAGGATCGGAATCTCCGACGAGTCACATGTTAGGACAATGACTTGTCTCTATTTGTTGATGAATAAATGTTATTCGAAGGCGGGGAATTCTGGTATTCAAGCTGTCAGCTCATAATCAAGTCTAGATTCCACTCTCACGACGAGATTGAGGAGTATTAGGAGCTCGCATCTGCGTGTCGACTCTTCCGACATCTTGGCCGGAACTTGCCAGCAGAAAGGAAGCGCAAACCAAACGCTCTCAGGGTTACCTACGTCAAAACAGTGTGGGCGCGGGCCTGGCCAGTCGGAATAGGCCGCACCTCTCTGTGCTTCATCAGTGATACGACAGTGACACGGGGAAACACAGACTCGTCGTTGGTCGACCCTAATAATCATCGTCCTTGGTCGGTTTCCGGTGCTTTCGCTATAAATAAAGAGCGAATAGCTGTGGCCGTTGTCGGAGATTGCGTGAGCGGAGGCTCGGCGAGATTGCCTCCTACCTCGGCACTTCGCCTTGAATACGAAGTCCGTCGAATCTACTCTTCACGTTTCCTCCCAGGCCGTGCCGATCCGGCAAGACAAATCTTTCGAAGTTCTATCATTCCACATGTAGACCATCGCTACCACGGGATTGGATGAATACGGCCAGGGTGAGCCTAACTCTCGGTCAAGTTTAACGTTTCGATTGGTTATAGTTATTACCGCATACGTCACTTAACACCCGCCGCTGTCAGGGAGGAATCCCGTTGCAACAAATAACGTGACAGAAAATATCTCGGCACAACGAACAAGCTCTGTTTGCTCATCCGGCTGGCACGTGGTGAGTTCCAGTGTTGGAGGACTCTTGTTGCATCGGAGTTTCGTTTTGAAGAAAGAATTTTCGATGCTGGCCGAGCATGGGTCTAGTGCTTGCAGACACTGTCTTCTGGAAGGGTTTGCAGAGTGGAAGGTCCATCCACCTTTCCCGGCGGGCATCGCGGAGATTTTCTCGAGATTGAACTGGGTGCATCTTCTCCCGCACTTGATTGCAAAGATGATCACGGGAATTCGCTGGAGACATTTCAAGCAAGGGCGTAATGGCGGGCGATTCCGATTGCTGTTCCCGAATCAACAGCTCACGCGGCTTGAAATGTTACCGAAATTGGAAACACGTGGGGGAGAATCTAGATGCAGAAGTGTTCGCCGCTTCATGAAAGCTGCGGTGGGAGAAATCCATTATCTGCGATCGTCACGCTAGGGGAGTTAGGCAGCTGCGAGAACAGCTTTTACTCCGACGATCGGAAGCAGGAGCCATGATTTCATACGATCGTGAACCTCCAAATCTAAGATTTCCCGACTTGTCGAGCGCTTGGCATGGAAAGTTCTCCTCGAGGCCGCGATCGAAATCCTCGAGAATCGAGAACAATCTCTCGGCTTTCACGTCGGAGGAGGAACTCCTCATGGGAATATTCACAAACACAGCTCAAGGTCATTCCCAGCCCCCTATGTCTCCTCTTGAAGAAGTTCCGAATTCCCGTGTTGCTATCTGGGACACTTGAGTGTGGGGCACGACAGCGTCCTTCTCGGTGCTGTGTGAGGCTCCACGTTTGCCAAGCAACCTAATTCCGACGTTCTCTTCAGCTCTCGCTTGTCAGTTGGTTTTCACTGAGTCTCGTTTCCTGTGTTCGAAACTCGAGAATTCTGAGCATTCAAGCGCGACGAGGCTCTGAAAAAGTCACGCTCCGTCCAGGCCGCTGGAGGGAAAAGACCTGCAGCGGACGCTTTTTTGTTCCGAGTGCAGTGGTTGGAACGGCCGCGGTTATTGGTCGATGCACCGCACGCTGCAGCATCTACATAGGTTGTTTATAATTGAGACTACACCAGCTTTCCATTAGACGAACAGTGGTTGGAGATACAGAACCATATTTCAGTTAGCAGCCGGAAGTAACGATACACATGTTGAACCTCGGAGACGACGAACTTGTGGTCGGGGTAGTCTCATAACGACTCATAGTGGTTTCGGTTGTGTAGACCCGACGTCGCTTATTTGAGCAGCATTTCCAAGATTGTGCCGGGATAGATTTCTGTCTATATTCGACGCCCTCTTTTTTCTGGAGACGGAATGTCCCCCAAGTGAGGCAAGGATCTGATGAGTTCATCAGGTATCACGGGAGGTATGATCAGCGGGAGTATCTCTTTACGTCCTTCATTTACGCGTTTTACGAGCACACTCTCCTTCACGAGCGAGCGAGCGGCCGAACCTCAGCGCTAGTCAGGATGGCGCCATGTGTGACAACGAAAACTCCTCCAACGGCCTTCAAATTTTCATCTCAGTTCTTCAGGGCCACAGACTTGGAATAACATAGCTCGGAACGGAGAAACCTCGGGGTCAGACCTACTACGTCTACATTCAACTGCGAAGGAGGGGCATCGATTCCTTGCTATTTCGCGGCGTCCAGCTCCAGTGGGTGCATTGAACGATCAGAAGCACGCAGTCTCAGGCCGATCCTCCGTCTCTCGTAACCACGGTCGTTCAGCTGCACAGCCTTCGATATCTCTGAGTTTCCCTACGATGGATATGTATGCTCCCACTTCACCCATTTCCAGCGGCATGCATTAAAATACGATCGTCTCTGGGAATCTTGTATCAATTCCAATCGAATGGATATACTATGTACATATATGTACCGGGAGGGAGCTTCAATCGACCCATGAGAAAGCCTAGTAGCGTCGCAATAAGAATTGCGTTCCACCTGTCAGCTTGAGACAGATGCGAGTCCGAACTGGTGTTCCGCAGCGCTCGCTCCGGCTGTGCTGAAACTCCTATCTTTATCACATACAGCTTCAACTTCCGACAGTACAACCACAATGAGGAATTTCTCATAGATGGAGTATCCTCCCTAGAGAGGTGATTCACGTCCGCCTCCTCGGCACAATGATCATCTCCTGTCCGCATAATTCACCACTACATTGTCTATCTGCTGGGTGATGCCTTTGTCGTGTAAGAATGTGGTTAGCATTTCCCGTCGGCGAAATGCGTAGCCGTTCGCCTTCCGGCTCGGCTGTAGTCTTGTCGTCATAATTTCTGTCACGACACGGTGTTTCCCTGACGAAACCACACAGAATCAAAGCTCGAGACACCAGAGAAAGCAGGGATGACTCATCCTCTGTTTCCGTAAGCTTGCGGATCGTACGCTGGGATTCACGTTCGGCGCTCAGAACCCTTCGAATTTACGTTCCGGTCTTCAGCGCGCACTGTCTGACTTGCGAACTGCTCTTGGGAAGGAGAATGTCCAATGCAGGAGAAGGATTCGATGCGATAGTAACGACGGGCATCGTTCCAGCAAGCGACAAGCCCATCGAGTATTCGATGAAGGTGGTGTGCCACGAACATGTCATTTCATGAGCTTCGAATCCCGCCGGTGTGGTGCCAGTCAAGCTACGAAGTGCAGGGGACGCAATGTCGTAATTGTATGTTCGAATATTGTACCAGCCCTAGAGATGCCGTGCCGTCCTCTGAAGTGTCCATCAGCGGTGCACAGTAAAACACTGTTCTTGCTACAGCATCCTGCTGAAATATTCTGAGGGCAACTACATGACGTCTCAAGGGGGAACCGACACAGGGTTACGACCGGCACCGGGGTGAACAAGGCAGATGTCGAGAGAGGTCATTCTCTCGTATGTTGATAACCAGCGCAAACGCAGAGATAATGTGAGCGGGTATTCGGCATCGACAGACAGGTCCGAAACAAGACTCTTTTCTCGTCATGAGATTCCGGAAATCGCCAGTATGAGGCGAACGATAACTACGGCTGGGACCCATCGAGCTCAATCACCCGAGAAAGCGAGAACTGGAGTTTTTCCGTGTGTTCGCGAATTAGTCCCGATTCGCAGCGAGAAAAAAACCTCCTCCGTATCCAAGTCAAACGAATTCAGAATCGGGAAATATTCGACTTTCTGCAAAGCACAATCGAGGGACCGAATTGAACGGACGAGACATTAGTCTGCCTGAACGCCGGAGAGAAAGAAGGAAAGAAGAGAACCAGGAAGAAGTCCGAGTCAATAAGCTCAAGGCAGTGATGCGCAACAACGCAGTGAGTGAGTGACTTTGAAGTCATCGCTCCTCTCTTCCCATCCTCGTCTGTAGCCAAGCTAGCGGAGCTGAGCTTTGAACGACGATCGAACAAACGGTTGGGGGATTATCCCATGTATGCGAGCGCGCTCTGATCTCTGTAACTAATACCCCATCTGGCGCGTATGGAGTTACACTTACAGCCGTACAATCGACAAACGAAGACTGTTGCATGCCGTCCATTCGTTCCGGAGCTTATTTCACAAATCCACTAATGATCGTTCTTTGCTGCACCAACAGAGGAAATCATGTCGTCGGCCGCGTGGAATCCAATCCAACTCTCGGAGATCCCAACCCCTGACCTCCAATCGGAATTCCAGCGCATTAAACTCACCAGGAGACGATGGCACCCGATTTTTTCCGAACTTGCTGAAAGCCTCAAAAGTTGGTCGGAACGAAAGCAGTGGTGATTCGTTTGAACCGCATTGTGACATGGTGGCGGAGTCAACGAAGATCGCTACCCTCTCAGATCGCGGTACAATCGGCGACTCGAGTTCTGATGGCTGTCATATGGCGGTCGACGCGAACGACATGTTTTAATTGAAACTCATCGATGGTGGTCATTGCGATTCTCGGCAGATGCTCCTTTGAGAATCAGCGAACTATCCATCGGAGCATGAAAGTTCTGTCGAACAAAGCGATCTCAGTCTCGTCCTAGGGTACGACTTCCCGTGATGACATGGATCCCGAGCTCAGCGCTCCGCTTCAAAGCTACCGCAAACCGCCATTCACTCGATGCTCTGACTCGATGGTGCACTCTCCTGTCAGCGCTCGATATCGTTAGCCTTGAGGACATCATTGACTCCGTTAGGAACCTGATCGGAATCCGTTGCCTCGTTCACTTGCGCGGCGTCGATTCTGATTCGAATCCTGAGCTTCAAATTCGTTGGAAATGACGGTATACAGAAATGCTATGGGGTATGCTAAGCAGCCGAAACCGGCAACGAAGACTTTATTGCATAGAGGTTCAACGAAAGACAAGACTGAGATCCACAAAAATAAAGTAAAGCCGTCAAGCGGAGGGATTCCCAACCACTGGTGGAAATTATCGCGACGACAAGATCCCGGCGACGTTAAACGTAATAAAGATAATCCCTCATCCGGGGTACAACGTTGCTGCTTCGCTGCTTCAAGTCATGGAGGTCCGCGTCCCGACCCACTCTTTCTTGGAGCAGGCTGGACTCGGAGTCAATGCCCGAAGAGCGGTCGGAAGCTGACGAGGGATGGATGTCCGCAGCCTTGAAGTGATCCTTGGCTCGTGCGGCCGCCAAATGCGCGTAATACACCGGAGCCGGTATTGAGACAGAGCGGGAGCAGCGGCCGTAGACATGGCACAGGCTGTAGGAAATGGCCTGCAGCTCGTCGGCGGAACGGTTGGCATCGTCGTGCACAACTTGGTAATGCGCCGGCTTCGAAGTGCCTTGGATACCGGCATGGGAACAGAGGAAATAGTCGAAGTTCACCGGATGTGTCACTGTGTCCTCAATGACGGTTCCGGCAGGGATATTCTTGTGTCGGCCCTGGCCCTCGGCGTCGTTCTGTGGCTTGAAGCGAACTTGGTGACGCTTCTGGACTACGATAAACGTCAACGGGGGCTCGTAGTCGTCCTGAAGCTCTTTGCAGGCCATACGAATCTGTAATCACGCTAGATGTTAGCATGAATGGGAAATCATGGTTCGCTGGCTATCCTTTCCAGCGAAGGTCAAAAAGCGCAATCAAGAGGAAGGGTGGCACACGTACCTGCAAAACTTCGAAAGCCCGCAAGGCTTCGAATTGGCTGTCGGACACGCCATCTCGGAAGAAGAGTAAAGCCTTCGGCTTCGTGAGGTTCTGGCGGTAGAATGCCTTCATGCAGTCTTTGATCATTTCTTTTAGATTGGCGATGTATTCGAGTCGATTGCAGGAGACGCTCCTCTGGAAGCTAGTCACAGTATGGTATCGGGATGGAGTTTGGTCAAGGCTGCCGACAACAGCGGCAATCGATGGCTGTATTTTGTTCATAGGACCCGGGTGAGACACGTCGGCCCCAAAAACTATGTACGGCTCTCTCATGCACTGGGGTACGCTGGTCAACGTGTTATTGGTGCCGCCAAGCTTTGTGTTGATTTTCATGAGGACGTTGGTCACGAAGTTGTTGTCATATTTCTTGCTTTCCAGATTGATTCCTCGGACGCACTGCGTCAGCACCAACAGGTCTCCGTCATTTTCGCTCAGCTGTTTTATGGTCTCGTACTCCGTATCCCTGCCCAAGATCACGAGAACCATCACGATTTGTGGATATTGGGTTTTGATTTCGGAAAGCATCTTTTTCGGAGGCACTCTTTGATAGCTTTTGGTGAACGCTGGTGGCTGTATTTTCATCCCGAGATTGTTGCCAAGCCGCTCGAGGTCCTTCGTGAAGTCCGCAACGCGTTTCGATCCGTGGCAGTCAGCTACGCCCCAGCATGTTAGTTCGGCTCCGGCGAAGAACTGACGTCGATTATCCATCCGCCAGTGACCCTCACGTGGTCTGACCCTGTCCAGCTTTCCGAGTTCGAGTTCGGGAGCGTTCAGAATTCTGCCACGGACTTGAACAGGTCTTAGGTCCACCTAGAACAGGAGGGAAGTATTCGACATCCGTAAAGCGCGTTCAATATGCCGAAAAGGGAATAAGGATGACAAAAATCTGTCCAGATCGGGCAAAACCTGCGAATTCGTCTGAGTCCAAGAAAAGATTTCCACACCTGAAGTCCAAACTCGCTGAGATGAGCATTCGCGTCCTCCTGGACGACTTTTCTAACGAACTTGTCGATGTTCTTGAAGCGCTCTATTGGGGGCAACGCGGTCTTCCGAATGAGAACTGCGGTTTGATCGGCGTTGACCATTTTCGCATGCTGTCCTTGGATGGTTACGCACACTTCCATCGGTATATAGTTCTTGTTGCCGTTTTTGGCTAAAGTCTCCACGCACTGTAAGGCAGGATATTGAAGTTGGATCCCGTATTGTGTCTTGAAGTAGTCAGCGACGCTGACTGGCCTGTTCTCGACGTCGAAAGTGTAGTCCATTGCACCTTTCTTCGAAATTCCAGCGACCATGTACTGCCGTCTGTATGGCAGATGCGTCACCTGAAAACCAAAATGTGTCTCTAACTCGTTTTCAAAGATTCAGAGACGGGGGGCTTCCAATTTTACCCAGATTCGGCACAACGCCACGACTTAGATTGCAAGCGTACGAGGATTACCTGGATTTTGACTCCTTGCAGCTCTCTTTTGAGCATTTCTTGCTCGAAGCTCTTCAAACCCTTTTTGAGCTCGTTTGGATCGCTCTTATTGAAAAATTTGCAGACATATTCTACCAAGGGGAGACTCTCGTGGAAGATTGTGGCCGACAGATTCACGTTCAGCAATGGTTTCCACTGCCCCGGCCGAATCGAACAGAAGTATCCGTACCAGAGTTCTTTGCCGCCTCTCAAAGCCACATCATTGGTGATAGCGGTGTTGTTCCGCGTGAAGAACGAGCGACCCACGGGAACGACGCCCGGTGCGATTAGCGGACCACTACGAACTATGATGTCCAGAGCCTGCACCACCTCAGCGTTGAAGCTTTTCAAGGACAGTGGACCGATGCTTTTCAGCTGTATATCAAACTGCGCTGTTCGAGCGAACTCATCGCATTCCGAGTCATCGTCCAAGTTGACCGTAACAGTAGCAGTAGTCCTCTTATCGGGTAGTTCTTCCGTCAGGTACATGATACTCCGACCATCGTAGGCTGGCAGGCAACTGCCGAGATGGCCTTCTCGAGCGAACTGAGTCACTGCTCGATTGTTGAGCTTCACGGAGGTGACGTTCTTCGTCGGATTCTTGTTTCCAAACTTTTGCTTCCCATCCGCCTTGCTGACGGTGACTTCGTACCGATACAGCGTTGGGGCTTGCACGGTCACATTGTAGAGGTTGGAGAGGAGCTGGATGGGGCGACCGAGGCTTCCGGCTTGAACTCCTTTCCGAGTGGGTGCCGCGCCGACACGGTAGATTTCCAATAGCTCGCAAAAGTCTTTCCCCATTTAAGATCGTCAGAGAACCCAGGGGACCCTTGACGGACGAAATCTCACCGAATCCGGTACAGCAGCTCACACCCGATACAACCTGGGAAACCTGGCAAAATCGCTTGCTTTTTCACAAATTCGTGACGTTCTTCCTGCACAGACGAATTGGGCGGCACAAAGCGTTCGAAGAGGCGTTTTCCGCACGTGCGATCGGTCCGACGTTCATATGTCGAGGCGCCAAAGTTGGGATTCCCGCGACAACGAGGTTCGCGAAACACAGCCGACAACGGGCGATCGTTTTTGTATCGAATTTTCCAATCCTTCTAGGCAGGACAGCGATTGATTTATTAAAAGCATTCCAGCTCCGACGAGCTTGAAACAGAGACAACGTGACGTTGACGCGACCCCCGGAGTCATTAATTGGCACGGGTCTCGGAAGGTATCGCTAAGAATCATCATCGGCTGGGACGGCGGCTAGATTCAAAATAGCTTCCTTCATGGGAGAAGCGACGACACATCGGAAATAACAACGACTCCGCGATACCACTTTTCCGAGACGAGGGGATTGAGAATAGCAGCTAACGAACTTAATTGAGTTCTCTGAGTGTGGTTCTTCTCCAAGTGTCCCAGCGGAAGCACGTTCTCACCGACAATAGGTTCCCTTCTCGTACGCTTTTCGCTTTTCCAGACAAGTTGTCCATTGTCGTGCGGACGGGATCGATTTCTGATGTAGGCTTCGTCTGGCAGATAGAACGATTCCTGATGAATGTTTTTTTGAACAAGGATTCTATTCCTGGGCTCTGGTCGAAACCGCTTCTAGTCGTCGTCGTTACGACAAGTCATATGAGGGAAATCATCAGACTTGGGCCAAACTCTTCCGACGTATTATAAGTTGCGATCTATCCTGTCGTCCACTTATGTCTCCCGATCGCACAAAGTAGCGCGCGTAGGAGTACCGTAACGAGTGAATAATCCCTCGAGGCAACGCACAAAGAAAAGTCTCACTTTTTGCCCCAGGCTCGACGCGAGCTCCGCTCCTCGTTCTGCTGTGCATCGTTCTCTTGTTAGCCGACTTTCCGCCGGACGTACTGTCAGCTGCACAACTGGGCGTACATTCTATCGACCAGCTTTGACAGATATCAAGCGCGGGGAATTTCCTCCAGGAACAACGTTCCACTCAAATTACTGGTTGGAGGAGCTTTCTGGAAACGAACCTCATGACAAAAACACCGCGTGCTCCTGGCTTCCACATTTTATACATCGGAATCGCTTCACATGCAGCCTTCGCGCACCTTGGCATCATTCTCCGGAATGGAAATTTGCAAACGCTACACATTGCCATGTATCCAAACGGAAATATTACATATACGTCAAGAGGACTCGAGGACATGGACCAGAACCAAATTACGAAGCGTCCTCAGAATGCTTTGGATACGAGCCAAGGAAGTCCAGAATACGACGGCAGCCAAGCGCTGAAACAGTGGCGAAACGCCGCCGTCCGCGCGTCATGAGTGAAATCGATCCCCTGTTCACGCGCCAGTGGCTAACGGCATAACTATATAGCCAGCGTCATCACGGCATCGCTTTTACAAGCGGGGCTATCGTTCTGGTCTCATTCCGCGAGAGAATAAGTTTTGATTCGGGACTCGCTAGGATAGGCTGCGATGGTTTACTATCACGTTTACAACTGTGAAGGACAAACGCTATAAGCAATCGGAATCTACGGGGCTGGAGACGAACTGCTTCAATCCAACCGGCAATGATGCAGCTGGAGCACACATTCGTGGCGCACCTGCAGGACCTACACAACCTCGAAGGCCCACGAAACCTTCCAGGACTCCTTCCATGCAGCCAGTACATCCCGACCGCCAGGAGACAGCGGCGAGGTTGAGAAGAGGCATGACCGCGTGGATTGATAACCATTCCCATCGACGAAGGCACTAGAGTGGGACAATTTTGTGTGTCGCTGAGGGACGTGGCAGGTACGGGCACAGGGAACTAAGATTTATGGTGAATGTACGGAGAGAACCAAATGCCTTGTTTGTGGATGCCGCCGCTGTCTCTTCGCGTCCGACTCTCTCGACGGAGCGGACTACGTCCTCAAAACTTCATGCGCCCTACTCCGCAGCGAGTCTCGCGTCCCTTTGCGCGTCTGGTCGAATTCGTGGGCGCTCTGCAGACTGCCGAGGGCTGTCGAGCGCAAGCAATGCGAGTCCTTTCACTTCAAATATATACGAGGAGCCGTCGTTTTTTTGGATTCAGCTAGTTTTTTCAAAACCATTGATATCTTGGATCGTGCATGAGAACTGAGCGTTTCTGACTTCTCTTCGGTGGATATTTTGCGAACGCAGCTGGAGATGTTCAGAATTTCCACGGGGGACGGAACCGAAATCGAATTTCGAGAAGTTGGGGAGAAAGTGTCGAGATGAACTTTAGCAAGAATAACTCAGATAGAGCAATTCCCGTTCAATATACCCTCGATGTAGCAATCCTCCTATATCTAACTTCATATCGGGCGCGCTCGCCATAAGAAACGTTAGTTATCCGCACGATCCGTTCTGCGGGGTCCGCTAAGCGGATGTCATTAGCCAGGAAGCCGTTTTCTTCCCCCAGACAACAAACTTGATCGCCCATTCGGCCGCAGGCACTAATATCGGAGGAGTCTCGCTGTAGTGGAGTTCCGTTACAGCAACATTCAGGAGGACATCGTTGGTCCACCGTTCCCCGTCGCGATATGCGCGTCATTTTCTACGCAGAGAGATGACGCATACGCGATTACAGTGAAGAAAAGGAGAGAGATGTTCTTGAGGGACCGCCGTTGTGATGAGAGACCTATTCCCTGCAATGAGCTCCGAAAAATCCGATAAACTTGTGGGAGGTAAGGTTGCCATCCGAACGACTCAATTATTCAAGACCCGTTATCCTTGTTTATTATGGTTCCAGCGAGCGGAAAATTCATTCGATAGAAAGACGAATCCAACTAGAGACAGCGAAGAGGAACTTCTTGGGTCCTCTCGAGGACAAGTAGCCTAGCGAATATCGGGGGAATTCTCAACTCGGAGGGAGACCGAACTACCCAGGCAGGGCTCGAACTCCAGTAATAGGCAATTAAGTTTTCAGAGCAAACGTTCCGAGCTCGGGGATCTCAAATATTTACCTTTCCATTACGAGAGCCTTTCGCGAGGCGGCAGCGGTGCCCGTATGTTTTCAGACACTCATCTTCGCCCTTTATCGGTCGACAAAAACAGTTTCTGTTCGAAACATTCGACTCGAAGAAGGAAGAGGAAAAATATTCTTCGGGTTGAGAAGACATCCGGAGCTTCGCTGGCTAACGGAAGCAGAGCTCCGGCATAATCAGGATGAAAACGATCGCTTACGTTCGCGTCCTGGCACCAAGCAGGATGTGAGAGTCTTCTGTCACTGAGCGATGAGGATAGATACGATCATCGTTCGCGGTGGCTCGTTCGAAGCCCGCAGAGCTCATGAACTCCCCCACACACGAAATTGAGACGAACTTGAGCGTTAAACAAACAAGGGATTTTTTCAAACGCAAGCCAAGCTGTATTTGCAGTCCACCGGTTATGGACAAAGAGATCTCTCACGAAAGTATTGTGCTCGAGGCATCTGGTTGAGAAAAGGAAATTCACACCTGCGATCCGCCATTAGAGATCTATTAGAGCAACCACAGGGGCTCACAATACACGTCCTAGGTACAATTCCTCCGGTGCAAAATTTACCGCCTCAGTGCTTTTCAAGCGAGTAAATAGACGAGCTCACGAAATCGCTCAGAAGTCACATTCCTCGTGAGCATGACCGTCGCAAGCGATGCGGAGCTTTGGTGAATGCGTCGACATACCCCCACCGAATCCGCATCTCGTAAGAAGTCGAAATTGAGATCGATGGAATTGATCCTAGAATCCACGAACAATTTATCAGAGTTCTGAGCGCTTCGCTCGTGGATCTGGTCTGAAGAGCCTGCTAAGATTCTCGTGTTGTGGCGAGAAAAATCCCTCGTCGCTGCATCGACGGTTCCGGGCTTTCAACGCTAGCTCGTATTTTCGAGAAAACACTGTCTCGTACGATCTCGACAAAAAACGAGAACGCTCCTTAACGAAGTAAAAACAGCTAACTCCGGAGTCGTCAGGCTGTCACTTCAAGCTGACTCTCTTTGTTCTTCTGAGGAACTGCTCTTCAGACCTGAGTTAGAACGACATCAACGCGTTGCGTGTCGGGTCGGAGTGCGGCATGCACGGATGCGGATTGCACGTTCCAAGCAATGGAGGACTCCCACGTTTGCTTACTTCGCTTCCGGCAGCACTTTCATCCGCATCCGAAATTTCAATCCAAATAGATTGCTGGAATTCGTATCTTTCGAAGCGATGAATACCAGAAATCTATGAGCCATGGGCGCCGGCATCCGACGGAACCGGAGGCGTGGTTGCCTAATCCGATAAGCACTCTCCAGAATACATGGTCCCAGATATCAAGAAAGGCTGAGCAACTCGTGCATCTACAGATCTGGCGAAGGGGAACAGTACACGGGGTTCCAGATCCATTCTGGCGGAAAAGAAAGCCCTGTCTTTTATCCCGGTCGAGTTTTTGAAAGAACTTGAAACTCCGGAAGCTTATCAATACGTAGTAGCCGTTGGCTGGATTCGCTCACCCAAAACTGCGCATCTGCGGTGCATCACATCTTCGCATGAATGCTTGATCGGCAGGAAAGTGATGACTGCTATTGACCCATTGTTGTGACCCTACATGGCTGTACGCCTGTGTGTGGGAGGGTAGAGTAAATGGCTCCCTACATTTTCACCCATTCATAGCGCTGCCTGACTAATATAGCAATCATTTCTGGCTGGACCAATTTTGATTAATGTCCTCGCTGGCAGCGAGCCGACCAGTCAGAGAAGAATAGAGTGGACTGAAGAAATGGTCTAGACTTCAAACGACTTACTTCTCAATGGTGCTCGTATGTAGATGCACGGACTCCGAGTTCACAAAGCGGAATGTTGATGATTCGTCGTAACAGCTCATTCCGCCTCGGAATTCCCCAACCGAAGGATCCTCGCATTTGTAGAGCGTCAAATACTCTGTACTATCTCCATTGAACTGCTGGATTCCTTTATTGATTCCATCGCTCTTTTCATTTTTTGACGTGGGCTCTCGAACCCGTGTCAGCGGAAACATGGTATCTAATTGGAACTCTGTGTGAGGGAGGATGTCATGACATCGAACTCCCACTTAGCAACCGAATTCCGAACTTTTCGATTCCCGGAGTTTCCGTTTGGAAGTGACTCCATGCTCGAAACAAAACTCCTTGAACGTTTCGATCGCGAATTGTGAAGAAAATAGTTGAAGGTTTAGCCCACGTTGTGCCGAGCGACTCTAAGGGCTCCGCGGATCGTGCTGACCTCCAAGTGTTTCCGCTCGTCACAAGATCTCGCGGCAGTAACGCAATGGGCTATGGCTACGTGTTTGACCGGTCGTCAAGCTTTAGATTCTTCTGCGCGAAGCTTCTACGATGACGACCTGGTTCTGTGGAGACCATGAATTAAACATATTTTCGGCCAATTAGTCATTTTTACTCACAATACATTGGCAGCCAACTGCTCAGGAACTCCCTGCAACTTCAGTGTCGCATGGGTGTATGGCGATGAGCGAGTGAGCAACCCGTGCCATTCATTGACCAGTTGAACTCGCCGTGGCTACTGGAGTCGTCTATCGGGGTGGGAGCCGCGCTGAATGATTGGTCTCTACTCGCTCACTCACTCACTCACTCACCGGCCAATGGAGCGAATTCGAGCGAGTTTACTTCAACTCATAACCATATCCATAACGGGCCCGTCAGTGACAAGCTGGTGGATACCTGAACACCTTCCTACATCGCTCCGCGTCCTCTCTGACTGAACTTGAAGCTTCTTGAAAACATAGTCTGGCCGATCTCATTCCCGGAGGTTGGTGTGCTGTCGCAGTTTTCCACCCTTAGTGAGCGTCAAAGAGATTATCGACCAACTTGGACATATAGGCGGTCTAATTGGATCCTCCGTTTTGTTCGTTCCTCGTATCCCGTGTTGCTATCGCTTCTCCCATTGTTGATTTGTCTTCGACCACTTCAATCAACTCTCGAGAACAAGTCAATAACCTGGAACAATATTTTCGAAGCTTTAGAACCAACAGTGATAAAAAGTAGCCCCGGTCGTCACAAGCCAATAGATCAATACGAAATCTACTTAGAATCGTTCGCGGTACAGACTTCAAATTTGGATCAATCGAGCCAATTGAGTAGATCATCAAATTGGTTTGACAAACGTATCGCGAAACGAAGACTCTCGTCCGATTCCAAGCCGGGCTCACTGTGGCTACTCCGAAGAGTTACCGAGGTAGCTCGGTCTTCGCCAGGTTCGACGTTCAGACCATTGTTTGTTCAGGATGTTTGGACGTTAGTTACCATGTTTGTCTTGTATGTACATGTCCTTATGAGATCAGTTTAATGACCGCTGACCAAACACTGCATATTTACGAGGACACGCGATGATGGTAGCAACAATTCCGATATCGATGAAACCACAGAATGGGCGCAAATTCACTCTGGATGGAGCTTCGAGGTTGGAACTGAACGCCTTCTCTCCTGGCGCCGCCGCGTGGTATACCCGCGGGCGCTGAATGTGCGCTGTGTGTTATGTAGCCGCGGGCCGGTATCGACGACGAGGTCGAGAAGTCCCTGAAGTTCTCTGTCCTCGAACCACTGTACCTTTCCCGGATACGGTTGCCTTCCATTGCGGGAATCATTTTCCGCACTAGCAACAGTGAATAAGCATATTATGATGAGGAAACGCATTCCATAAATTGTCAACCCTTAGTAATATCCATCTAATGAGAAGAAACTGTGGAAGGGACCTGGGAGGCAGATACCGGAATTTTGAAGGAGGTGACCCGTACCCAAGTTGGTAGCCACGCCGTGAATCAGATCTCTGAACGATCTAACTTCTTGCAGAAACAAAGCTTGACCGAGCGCTTTCGTACCGTAGGCTTTCTGTTTTTGTTTATTGTCGCATGCATATCAATTTGGACGGCACAATAGCTCCCCGAGACCGAGCCATTTCTCTTCACTCGGAACACTTTCTCGGTCGGTTGGCTGACTGCCGGCCTTGGGACAGATTCGTTCGGACCACCAGCGAACCGCTGCTCGTAGATCGAGTTAGGCACCGAGCCAGTCTACGAGCTTCTGCAATGGCGCAGCTTCCGTACATTTTCTCGGCGAATACAGACCTATATGGATGATCTCGCGAAACAAACACAAAACTGTATATTCTAGGAAACGTACGCCGCTGGAACGATTCCTCCGATATGAATAACTTTAAACTCGACGCTTCCAATAAGTTTCGCTCACCGGTACCATGGAGAGATAGCGGACCCCTTATCCCGAATGGAAGGGAAAGCGTCGGGGACCCTCGACCTCCTGACTCGAGGTACGTTGTAGTTCATTGCCGGGGTCGGAGGGGTTCTGGCACAAGAGCGTCCTTTGCAGAATACTGGATGGAATGGATTGCATCTTAGAAAGTTGACTTTTCTCGTTGATACTTCTCGAAATGGGGCATGTGTTGTGAATAAGATCGCCGAGAGTGCCGACTCGGAACTGTCAGCTGCTTCCATTGGAATCTCGTACTATGAGTAACCATTGACATGATCGTCCAGAAAGATCACACGTCATTCATAAAACTACGGCAACGGCCACCCACGACTTGGGGGATCGCGTGCGAGTCAAAGTCTATCGCAAACCGTACACGCAACCCGAAGTTCTTGACGCATGGGACCGAGTTCGGATTCTTTCGCCGCTGCTAGCTCTTAACACAGAGGCTTGCGCGATCGACCAAGCCATTGAGACAGTCGGAGTCAAAAACCTTCTCTAAAAAGAGAAAAGTCGGCGTTTTTCTGCCGCTGCAAATGCTGCTCTCGAAGCTTGCTCAGTTTTGATTTTCAGAGGCAACAGTGTGAGAAGCGAAAGAACAGATTTGTCGCGTCAGCGGCGGACCGAGCCCAAGTGCCACCCGGTGCGGACGGAAATTTTCCCGCCCTCACAAATGCGATTTTCCGCATTTTCGCACGCTGGATCATCAATTTTCTCCCTATCTCTCCCTCCGAACTTGTTATTTGGTCGTAAGAACATATCATTGGAATTCATTGGAATCATATCAGTGGCGATTGAGAGAATCGCTTCCAAGGGAAAATTCCGGAAGTCGGAGCGGAGTGGATTCGATCCGATTATTGTTTCCTGGCTATCGCTCGCCGCGCGAGAAATTTTTTGAAGTTGATTTGATTCTATGGAGCGCGGACGAGATGCGCCTGAATACATATGTATCAACCCAACAGCGTAACCAGGGCCTCACAAACGCCGCCCCATCACCTGTGCCGCCCGGTGCGGGCCGCACCCCCCGCCCCCCCCCCCCTTGGTACGCCTCTGCGTCGCGTTTACCGTGGGTAGAGAGCATCAGCAGCGATCCGATACAGGGATCTTCCGGCCGATATATGCGACGAAGAAATCGGAATGGTTTCCAACGGATTTACACAGTTCTCGCGAACGATGTGACCTTCCTTCCGAGCGGAGAGCGGGCAGAGAAAATCCCGACTGATCGGAGACAAACACGCATGCACCCAGTATTTCGCCGAGAGTTTCGAGCCCTCGCTGATTCTGTCGATCCCGAATCAACTGAACTTGATCAACGACGTCCGGGATAAATCCATCGCTGGCCTCCGATGAGACTCGCCTCACTTCGAGATTTCCGAATGTGAAAATTGGTGTAGTGGCTCCGAATCGCCGGGACATGTGTCCTCGCAATCTTCGGCATACTTGACGCTGGAACTGCCATCACAACGTGAGACTCGATCGGCCGAATGTGTTGGATATTGTGGCTCCAGTATGGGTTTTGTTCTGTGTTTGCTCAATCCCACTCGACGCCGGTCGTCGAGAGACACTCGATACGGGAAGAAGTCTCGAGAATCAAAAACAGGGACCCCATGAGCAATGACAATTGTGGACAGAGACCTTGGCCCTTGCGGGCCGATAAATCGAACGTTCTATTTCTCAGCTGACTGACTCTGTAGAGCTCCAGTCGGTGGAAACCCCTAGACGCGTGTCCGTATCATTGGAGACACAAAAACACGATCAATCGGGATGCCGACTCGCTCATGGGAGGTCGAAAGGTCCGCGAATGCCATGCATTTCAACCGCCGCCGCCGCCGCGTCGTGAATGAGCCGCAAAGTCAGTGCGTCGCTCTTCATCCGAGCGACCGCAGCTTCAAATAAGCCACGTTGCAGAATTCATCAACCCGATGGTTTCAGATTACTTTCGCGTGTTTTCCGCTCGGAGTCCTGACTGTCGTTCATCACTCGATCTCTTTGGAAACTCTCGAGAGTTAGGAATAAAATATGTCCCTGATGTTATTTCGCGTTCACCATTGGATAAGATTTTCCCAACCGTCCGTCAATCAAGAGCCGTTGGATCGGGTTTGATGAAGTTGACGAGAAAACCCTTCGTGCTCGGCGCGTGTTTTCTCTAATGCCGCCGCTTCTCGACAAAGGTTTGATATGAACTGTCGAAGCATGCGGCATATTAAACGCGTCGCCTTCGCGAAAGTCAAGAGAATATGACAGAGAAAGAAAAACATGGGGTAAGCTGTTTATTTATCCTTCGGCTGAGCGCCCAGCTCAGACTCGGAGCTTGCACTCGCTCCGTTTGACTTCACTCACACCGATTTCAACCCTTCAACAGGGATTACTGCCGCGTCCATTTAGCACCCTGTCCGTCTATCTTTTGTCGACCTGTCCCGCCGTCGTTCTACGGCCCTATCTCCGATTCCGGAGGGATAACTTTTCCCATTCGTTTAGAGGATTCGAGGCGGATTCGATCTGCGGTGGATTAATTTCCTCGAAGGCTCGAATCCGACCCGGGTGATCGAGTTGAAAACGGAACCAAGCCCGAGTTCTCGGCGCCAATCACTTCGGCTCTCCCTCGGGGGACGGCGTGTCTCTGATTTACATTTGGGATTCCGAATAGATTCTGGCCTCGACGAAGAGCGGAGGAACCGCTTCCTACGTCGCCCCGAGGCAAGCAGTGGAGGATAATTCTGAACTCTCAAGTAACACCGATGTTAAGTGAGTATGACGGGGAAAATTTTCTCTTCAATCCGAGCAACTTCCGAGATCGGCACCACCCGGATAACGAACCTCCAGCCGTGAAAGCCCCTCGTCATAAACAAGGTTCGCTCCCATGGCTGCCGTTGTCAGAAAGTTTTTAACGGGGGAAGTCCTTTATGCGGAATCCTCGTTATCGGAGGATAGTGTAGTTGCGGCAGAATCGAAGAACGACAAGCGATTCGAGCTACTAGCCGCAGAGATGCAACTCCGCTCGTCGAATCACCCGAAGTTGCGATGAAACCTCACCTCTCGACGACTCGTCGAACAACAAGTTCTCTGCGGGTCCGAATCAATCGTCTCAGGTTATATTTGGGCTTGTCCCGTTGACCGGAACCCTCAAAATCATTCCAAGAGTAGCTGACTTTATAAACCGACTCCTGATAGACATCCTCTTCTTGTTGATGATGTGGACTGCTCCGCCAGCTCAGAAGCGTCCTCTACTCGATCGGAACTGAGACGTCCACAAAAGACGGATCCCAATAGCCAAGCAAGGATCAGACTTTCTCAGACGTCGCTCGGCTTAAGAAAAGTTCAGCTCGAAAAGTTTTTTCTTGTTAGCAAAATTGTTTTGTGCGAGTCCATGACGGACGAACGGACGCTCGGACGGATAGATGCTACAAGCTCTAGGTCACCGAGCGAACAAACGCGGTTGGAACCTGGCAGTCGCGCTCAAATTCGAATCTCGCCGAAAGAATGAAGGGTCATTTGTAGCCTGTATGTATTTCATGGCGGCTCAAAGCAACGATTGAAGGGCACCGGCGCGTAGCAAAGTGACTTTCGAGTCGAATTTGATACAACGCCAGAGATTATACGCCAGGATTCGACGATGTCGCTCATTCGATGACGATGTTAATCCACCCTGCAGAATTGAATGCCACCGAGTTGATCCTATCTCTCGCAGCATCTGGCTGGATGTCCACAGCGACGAGATGAGACAGGGATAGCTCGGGCTCTCCCCGCGAGCTCTCTCTCGCTTTCCGTCGGCTAAGGATCCGTTGTGCATCACCGGGTACGACGAGAAGTTATCTCGCAAAAAGTATCACACAATAGCAAGGATGAGCACGGACGGGCAATGAAGTGCTTGACTTTCTTCATCATGCACGATCTCTTGCAACTCGATCCCTATGGGTCCCGATTCTCAATCTCAGAAAAATAGAACGGCCGAAAGAAAAGCGTTCCAGATTCGGTTGTTAGTTACATTCCTTCAAATCCAGGCGCTGGATGACGCTTCTTGTCATGCGCATTCCAATGACGGAGACTTGGAACTTATTTCAGACAGTCGGTCGGTCGGTCTTCCCGTCTCGCTGCGTCAAAACGCTGACGGGCCTTGGGAAAGAAAGTTTCCCTGATTGACGCAGGCGGCACGCGATTCGCTTCCGTCTCCATTCCGCTAAATTGGATTGCGGGTTGAATGTGTCAAAAAGATTCGCGGGAGAAAAACTGAGAACGCCAATCCTGAATTCAGGGCTTCAACTATTCTGAATGAGGATGCTGGGATGGACAATACATGAGGAAATAACCTGGACACCTCGGGAATTCAATTCACCCTATTCACGCGCGAAAATTGCTGTGCACTCCAAACTGATTCTGACGTATTTCTATTTCAAGACGTCCAGGCGACGGAGCAGTGAATATCGCTCCCAAACGAGATCCTCTTGTCTCGAAATGCCGTGAAAAATCGATACAGCGCATCAAGACCACGGAAAGATGCATCTCCGGGAAGATCGATGCCCAAAAGGAGAGGTAGGCGCTCATTCAGATTGAACCCGAAGGCGGGTTCAGTTCATTTTCCTGAAAATCAACGGTCCACATGCTAGTCGCGAAGGGACGGCTGAGAGATACGCGCCCATTTCAGTTCAAGCTCCATTCCTGCGTCGCTGTCGCGTCCGACTACATAACATGTCGACGTCGTTTTGTCTCCGGAAAGAACCAATGAAGAAAACGAAATGCAGCAATCGCATGCTGGCGTGACCTCGAACAAGACCTGAAATCGGAAGCGCCTGAATGCGTCGCTTGGAAGATGATAGAACCAAAACAAACTGGCGATCTGAGTGAACGACGCGAAAAACCTCGACTGCTCGAGGAAGCAGCATGAGGAAACGAATGACGGATATGCTGTTCGGTGGTGTCGAATAGAGAAACACGTGAATTTTGAACATCTCGCCTAAGCGCCAACAATAAACTCGGCTAACACACCTGCGTAGCTATCTCGTTACGGGGTCGTTAGGTGGGTTCATCTGCACAATGGTCAGTCACTTCGTGCGGCCTCGCTCGGGTCTTTGGAGAATTTAGCGCCTCGTTGAGCTACAATGAACCGCAAACGACGACTGGCTCCTCCGGGGCATGCATTGGCAGAAATTGTCGTACGGCCACCTTTACCTTTGTGTAATGTGTTTAATGTCTTCCTCGAGCGAACCACACTGAAAGTCGACCAGAGAATGAGCCGAACGAGCAAATAGGTACATATACATATGACGGTGATCTGCTCATAGACCTAGGTGAGCGATCTAGTGTGCAATGTGCTGTGTAATGTGTCGTCTATGTGTGCGCAATTCAATGCTCCGCTATTGAATTCACCAATTGGCTGGAACGAATGTCACAATGTTGAGCTTTTTTTTAATCGAGCGGGAACCGCCTCTCCCGCTGAAAGCCAAGTCCAGGTTCTTTGAACGCGGGCCAGCCCCACACAAAAGTCTCATCATGCTCACCTGGGATTTGAATGATCGTACTCAAATCGTGCTATTTGAGTGGAATGAAATCTCAAGACTGCGAATTCTGGAAGCAAAACGGAACGTTCATTTCCTGAACCTTCATGGAAACCATTCGGAGAATAGGTTCAGCGAGGGATGAGGTGCACGAATCTGATCTGGACGGTCTCTTCCCAAGAACGATGGTGCCTCGAGTTCTGCTTTGCAAGGCGCATTGTGAAGTGGTTGGCGTTTAATCATTCTATCCAGTGACGGATAGAACCCCTCAGTTCTCGTTTGTGGCTATCAATAAAATTTGCTCACAGCCGAACGAAGCGGTGAGAGACCAAAGAAACCTCGAACGGTCTGTGTGCGTTCTTCAAAAAATTAGGAGCGCGTGATGTGGTTTTCGTTTTGCTGAAGCATGTTTTGTGTCCGTTCATCGTCACTCAAAAAGTCACTTTCTCGGCCAGCCAACGCAACGTCATATCCCGGTGATGTTCCCTCCAGCCAGGTGACTTCTCGCCGCCACATCTTAGGAGATCAAAAGTTTGTCATCAGTCCCCAAGGACCGGAAAGAGATCTTCCAGGGCTGAGTTTTGATCCGAACTAAGTGAGACGAGGATCCGTGGACCTTCCATAGAAAGTATGATCAACAATGGTGCCAGCTCTCGGTTGTGTCGCGGTTTCGCGTCCCGAGAATTTCCGAATTCACGAAGGCATATCAAGTTGTAGCAAAACGCGGGGACTAGGTATGCCGAGTCGGAGTCGCCGTTTCGCCGCACGCTCTACTCATGGCCAATTAGAGTGACGATGGTCGATTAGGTGTAAACCACGAAATGATTTTTGAGCGACACGCCCCCCTCTCAATGTGTGTATGTGCAGCGTGGATTCCGAGTCCTCCAAAAATATTAACGACAAATCATACGATGAGTGATCATTGGCCAACTCCGACATTTCCCGAATTCTCCCATTTCTTTTCTACGTTTCATCACCTCATGAACTCGAGGAAAACCGCGCGGGAGAGAACTCTTCCGAATATTCGACGGTGCTGCGGCAGACGCAATATTTTGACCGGGAAAATCAGAGCTCGGCCGAAACCTCTCGCCACCGGTCCCGTGAGGGCGTAGAGCCGTCAATTAGGAGAATGATTGTCCTGTGAAAACCCGTGCCGAGAATGGGAGTTGGTCGGGACGGACCGGTTGGGAACGATGCTGCGGACTCTGTCGGCTCGTTGCTTGTTTGTGACCAAAGTGTTTATAGACGAGGTGAATAATTTCCGAGCAAACGTCGCCTTTTGTTTGTGATGCAACCCGCACTCATGATGGAGTGTTGATGCATGCGCCGGCCAGTCAGCCAGCAAGCGAGGCAGTCATCAAGCCAGGAAGGAAGATTCGGACCTCATTCGGTAATCCCCTCACTCAATCGTTTATAGATCTCGAGTCAGGATTCCGGCTGTGTTTACTCTGTTGCGATCGCTCATTCAATGTCCACCGTTTCCTCGTCGATTGCATCTCATCTCCATGGGCCATCCTGTCCTCATAGTTTTCGTCATCGTTGCTTCCTAGCTACGAAGGGAGCCGGGAAATTTTTCGACAGTCCGAATCCTGAATTGAACATGCTACACGTTACGATACCAAAGAGAAGACACGTTGCGTCAGGGATGTTGAAATTGCAAGGTCTCCTGACGCCGGAGCATGTCATCGATAGATTAGCTCTGTTGAGAGAAACCAATCGAACGATGTTGCGACTCCCGTAGGACCCCGTATATCGGGATGAACCTCGCTCCTGTCATCATCTGAGGGTTTTGTGTGCACGTGGCACCCATAGATGGATCACCGTCCGGCAGCAGCTCGCGGACTTCTTTTTAGACAGAGCCTGGTCGTCAGCAGCTGACCATTGGCCAAGCTGATTTCACCTAACTAACTGGACTCGAGGCCAAGCTCGAGTCGGTCAAGCTGATTAAAATGCACCTCTAAAGTGACCTCTATTAACCGTTCCTCCTTTTTTGGTCCGGCTGCGCACCGGTCGACGACATCATCCATAATATTAGATCGATTCGAACACAAACAGCTCAATCCAGTTGGGCAAGAGAGTGCGCGGCGATATACGATATCAGCGCTTTCTTCGAGTCATCTTCATCGATTTTTTCATTCATTCATTCATGCATCTATCCAGCTAGCCACCGATCGATCGACAGATTCATTGATCACGGGACTGTTCATCGACCAACACCAATCAAGAAACTTTTCAGAACAGCTGCCGCCGCTGCTTTGTCTCGACGACGGCGTTCAATACCAGAGAGCGCAAACTTCTCGCGCTCACGGAATAGTCCTTAATGGAGTGGAACGGAAAATGTGTAATGATGCTCTCGATTCCTCTCGTTCCTGTGAGAATCATTGATTCACTCCTTCCGGAAGGTGCCAGTGAGGGGACCAATCGGACGGGCCGAGTGTTCATTTCGGGCTCAATCCCTCGGGAATGTAGGCTGAAACTTTCTTGGCGGAGGATGGCGAACAGGTGCGCGATAATAGCTCGAAATATTTCCTCTGTTTTCGGGCACGCGCAATCGAACCTGATCGGGTTCGCAATCGACATGAACTGAAGTCTGTCGTTCCGGGGATACACGCTGTGTCCTCTGCGGAACGTTTCTTGGGCACATGGCAATGATTCCATCGTAGTCTCCCATTTGCCTTGGCTGAATTTGTAGCTGCACAGCGACGCGGACGACGATCGGACAAGAAAGTAGGAAGAGTAATAGCGTCTGACCGATATGGCGGCCCGAGGGTGAGGCAAGCTCGCCTGCTCCGAGACCGGCTCTCAGGAAAGTATCGAGAGCTTGCACGATGACAGACTAGGCACTTTCGCTGCTTTGACAGCTTCATATTGCCGCCAGCGTGCCTGTTGCTCAGAAATTTCATCCCTTAGGAATCAGTGCACTGAATTCCGGTCGGGCTTTATCGTGCTTTTCCCCCTTGATATCATACCCGAAATAGCTGCATCTGATTGCCTGCGTCCGCTTCGAAATCGAACTTCACGAATCTTCCATTCAGAGCGACCGTGTCGATTTGCCATCAGACACAAGAGTTTTCGGATCAGTCAACAACCAACGCATGGAGCGATTGAATGTCTCGAGCGAGTGAACTCCAAAAGTGCGAATGGAGCTCCTAGATCCCCTGTTTTTTTGGCTGCGTGCGCTCGTTTGCTGAACGTAAAGGCAAGCAGTTGTCAGGACCAGAGTTCCTCGCTCATCATTCGCTTGGCCGGCTTGATGCATCGCGAGTGAAAAGAATCCCAGTGCATAGGGAGGACCTTCCTGCTCGCAGGGCTGAGCTTTGAGCCTCGCTGAAAGTTTAGCTCAATTTGAGCGCCCGCGCGTCGGGCCTGGCCGGGGCAGACACCGCAATACATACGAGATAAAGTCTAGATGTCTTCGTCAAGACACACAAACGCACATATAGACGCACGATCCAACTATCTCATTCTCCAATCCTCGTTTCGCCGGAAGCCTAAAAGCTATGAAAGGAAATCAAGAAGCCAATTTTCGAAATGAGAAATGGAAGTCCTTCCTGAGTCTAACAAAAGAGGAGCTCCAGCGAGGTCCTCGAAATTTGGAAGGCCCCTTGTTGACATTGTCAGTTGCTCGGCCAAGAGGTTGCCGGACCATCACCGAAATTCTTGATGTGCGCGAATTTAAGCTGAAAGAACCTCTCTTTGATGGAGGAGAGTGATACAGAACGATGCCACACTCTAAGCTTCATGAAACTTTGGATCTCCCCAGTACGGAATCGATCACTCCATCGGATAAAATTCCTGATTTTCAGTTGGTGACAACCGAAACACGGCTCTCGTGCCACTTTTTCAGCGTTGCGACACAAAGGAACTCGTCGAGCCCTCGGACACTACGCCGCTCGCGCCGGATTCCGACGTTGCACGAATACTACACGTCTTGCGGATGCTGTAAGCAGATGTCGCGAAGTCAGCAAATCCATCTGATATCTCGGGCTCTGATATCGGGACAGGAAACTGCAAGCAGCGAAAATGATACACCTCATACTATATTGTGTTTCTTTGGGAACCAAAGCCGACTCGGTCAGCTGACTGTACTCAGTGCTCTAATCCGAAGAGATGGTTGCGACACGTCTCCGTCGGCGATGGAAATAATCTGCGCGGCCAATACCGCACGAGCACGTGCAGCTTTGGAGAACGGGTAGAATCGCGGGGGTAGGGGGTGGTAGGGGGGTTACGGATGGGTAGGTAGGTACGAAATACATCGTATCAGGAAGGCCCCGGTCTCCGATAAACCAACGGCGGCTGATTCGTCCCGATTGTCGGAAGCGGCGCGCGCGTGGCCACGGAAGTTTATTTCATCCAATGGAGATTATTCTCTCTTCTCAGCCTGGAAACCATTGAGGATTCTCCAAGCCGGATAGTCAACTCGGCTCAATCAATCGTTCGCGAGTCTGTCTGCGAGAGTCTTAAGACGATCGTTGAGCGTATTCCGACGTTCCCTCCACATTCGGACTCTCTTCAAAGGACACAAAAGGACCGCAAAGGAGACAGAAGGTTTCCGGAGGATTTCGAAGGATAACATCCGTCTACAAACTTTCCGGTGAAATGTTCTCAAACATGACAGGGAATCCATGCGTAGATCCGGGTCCTTCTAGCAATATTGAATCTTTACAAATTTTTCACGAGTTCCCGCCGGACTGATTCCCTCGACCGCAACCATGTTGATCGTGCTGTCAGATCACGAGCACAGTTTTCCGCGGGTACGCTATCGTGTGATATGCTCGATGTTGGCTCACTGTGAATCGGGGAAGGTGTTCGTTGTAGTATTTGCTGAGGTGTTGTTACTGCAGCCGCTCGAAGGTGTGAATTGTGCTCCCTCGAACCCGACGCAGCGGGAAGCCTTCATTCGCAACTCGCAATCACCAACACGACGACCATCATCATCGCAAGCAACCACTGGAGTAACGTGATATTGCTTGTAATGCTGCAGTCGAAGGATGTTTTAAAAAGTGTCATTTTGCAAATTGCGCGCGCGCCCGCTCGCTCCGGGAACCCCCCGGTTCCTCCAGTCCTCGACGCGCTTCCAACCGCGATTTTTGAGGATTGCACATTTCCTCTCATTGATTCGCTCATTCTCTCCTCTGTCTGGCACACGCCGCGAGCTCTCAGGTAGCCTAATGATTCAACTTTTCAAACTATGAGCATTGATCGGAGGGAACAAAGATTCATCCGCAGCGCGAAATGCGATTCGGAGTTGGGGTCATGCGAGCGGGGGCAAAGTCTTCGTACTCGGTGAACTTTAGCTCCGATTTGTGATGCAGGGAGCCGGGGCGTTGTTATAAACCCTAAATCCCTGAGTATACCTGATGGAATTCGGTTTGTGCAAGCATTGAATCATCAAGGTTCCGGGAAAAAGGGTTTCCATGAATGGGCCTGAACTAGGTAGTTCCTTCGATCGACCAATTTGATAACGGTGATTTCGAAATGGCGTACCGGTTGCCCGCAGAGCGTCCAATGGTGTAAATTCGGCAAGAGAATTTTTGAGGAGCCCCGCCGTGCGTTTGTCTATTTGGACTACTCATCGTTTAACGGTTGAGTGTTAGGTTTCAATCCAGGTTTGAGTCGGGCGGGCGGGCGGGAGGACGCAAATTAGCTGAGAGACATTTCTCGTCGCGGCTAGAGCTGCCTGCCTGAGGGCGGTACCTCAGAGCTCACGGGGTGGAGCGTTCACCTCTCTCAAGAGTCGTGAGCGGTGGATTCTCTTACGACGAAAACAACTTTATGGCGCTCCAATCCGCCATTTGTGAAGTACCGGGAGTGAAGTCGTGAACTAGAGTAGCAAACCCAACTTCGTTCACCTGCGTCCAAGTGCTCGACCGCTCGAGGATGTCGTCGCCAGAAACCACACAGTTGAGCCGGAGCCCAAAGAACGCCTCGTTCTTCATGGAGTCTCTGTTGAGTTCACCGCACCACGGATACAGTAATCGTGACGAGATGAACCCACTAAGGTCCCTAATCCCATGGTTCCACCAGGAGATAGCTCTTTCGCCGGAACAATTGGCGTTCCACGCCGCGGCCAGGGCCGCTCTAGCTTTCCGGCTCGGGGTCGCACCTCCCCCCGCAACCGTTAGTCCGATGCCGCAAAATCCGCCGCAAGAAATAATCAAACGTGAGGACACCGCTCGCTATACTGAGCCGCCAATTAGTGACCGCCAGCACGAAATCCCCTCAAGCTACCCAACCGAGCGGGGATTAGCGTTCAGTCCCGAGAGATCTTTACCGCCTCAACTCGACTCCGACATCAAACGCATCCGGACGGCGTTTACCGGGACTCAACTTCTCGAGCTAGAGCGGGAGTTTACCGCAAACATGTACCTCTCGCGACTCCGTCGTATAGAAATCGCCAGTCGTCTCGGCCTGTCGGAGAAGCAAGTGAAAATCTGGTTCCAGAATCGGCGAGTCAAACACAAGAAGTCGGGGAAAGAGGTCGTCTGTGCAAAGAACCACTGTGGATGCTGCAAGCAAAAGGAAGAGCCCGGTATTTGCAGCTCATCGCAAGAGTGAGCAGTCACAACTTCGATGATGTTTCAGAATCCAGAGCTATAGGCTATTTTGTGCGTGTGGAGAATATTTAAAGAGTCAATCGTGATTCTGGGTGATACGATGTGGTAATTGCGGTATTTACAGGACGACAGGAACGAGTCTCGTCCTCGATAGAATTGTAAATAGATCTAAATAGTGAAATGATGTATGATCATGAGTGAGTTAATATTGAATTAAAATGAGTTGAGAGAGATTCACATGGAACCCTGGTTGTATTCTTCTGCATGACACTGCATGAGGTCTTCTTCGAATCCGGACGCGCGAGTGCATTGTTTAGTCGGCAGTTGTTCCCAGACGATGTGGGAAATATATTTAGCATCATTTTCGAACTTTAACCCGTCACCTCGCCAGAATTGCCCTCGAGTCGCTGAGTTACATACTTCATGTCTAATGAATTCCCTGAGAGAGCACGGGGCGGTGATCGATCAATCCACATTAGGGTTGCCATGAATAGTCAACGGGGATGAGTGAGTGCCTCCGATTCGTCTTTGTGAACTGAAATAGAGCGGATAAGTACGGAATCGCGAGCATGTTCAATCAAAAGCAGTAAGGAGGGATATCAAGCAATCGGAGACGATCCCGGGCCATCAACAATCGGCTCCTGAAATCTATACATTTGAAGGTGGAGTCCGCGACTGGAACAGGTCACAGCATTCCTCCAAAAAGTTCTCGGATTCCAGAGAGGCGGAGAACTGACCCAAGCAAGTCCTCCGCAAACTTGGAAGAAGTGGGAAACAGTAAGACCCGTCAGCTTATCGATTATCAGGGAGGTCACCAGTGAGGCGGCTACAACTCCGCCATTCCAGACGTTCCCGCGCAACAACCACAGTTTTTGTACACTCCCTCTGGAAGCTCACAAGCGATTCAGGAAGAGCAGAATGACGAAGGCCCGGTGTGATTCCCTGATGTTTCACTGTGTTGAAATCCATTACATACAAAGAGTCTTAGAAAATGTTCTGGGCTGAAGCTGTGGACGCTCGACTCTTCGACACTCCTCAGGTACTCCAGCTCCAACTGAAAAAAACCGACGAACGCAGAGAGCACTTGCTGTGGACAGTTTAAGTTGACTTGTTCAGCGCTGCAGCACTTGATGTACACATAACTTCATTAGGTGGCACAAAGAGTTCACTCCGAGTCACGCACTCTGAGCGAAGAATTCGCATCGTACGAGCGAACAGAACTGTCTCCCACGAAGCTGGAAAGAGGGCCCGAAACGCCGGTTTTTACGGCGGCGCAGCGCGTGGCTTGTCTGGCGTCCGACGAAGCTTTTTGCGACGTCAAGCGCGTGAACTCGTCATCGGGGCCTTGAGAATGAATTCAATTCACGCACTCGTGCACCAAATTCCGAGGGATGTTTCCGAAAAGTGTATATCGAATTGTGGCGCCATCGTTGCAGCAAAACGCGGGAAGAAGAGCCTGAATGGCGCGGATTCTCCTCCACTTATGTTACCACTCGTCGATTGCGTTTGTAGCTGCAGAACTTTCCTTGTCCGGAAGCTGAGTCGGCTGCGCTACAATTGCCGACTTTGTTTGCTGCTCCAACCCTCTCCATTAACGCTCACCGCTCGGTTCGATTGCAGAGATTTCGTTCTAGCTGAGAATCGCGCTGTACTTGGACGTGCGCATGATTCCAGCGCCTTTCGATAGCGGAACCCTCACAGAGAAACGCTGGAAATTTCAGATGTTTCACCCGTAATGGCGAGATTTCGCGAACTCCGACTATAGAAATACAGACACGACGTACCATCGATATTCCCCGCCAATGAGTCGTGTCTCGAATCGAGATGTCGAGATGTTCGAGGTGTCTCCCCTCAAACATCACCGAATGCCCTCCTTGACTTGGTCAAGACGCAAAACATTGAATGAAAAACCGCTGAACGATTGCTATTGAGAATACCCCTCAGATACATAATGTCTCGAATCGGAGAGCCGAATTTCAGAGGAAACATAGCTCGTCAGATCGCGCCGGAAGTTATGAGGAGTTCACGAGCGTAAGATGAGCAACATTCACCATTATAGGTTCACTCGTAAAATTCTGTCTTCGCGGGGTACGGGTCGACATTGGAAGGCGTTCTGGGTCGGGGAGACGAATCTGTCCGCCATTTCTCGCGATCATAGGTTAAACCTCTGAAACTTTCAGCGTTTTTTAGGGAGAGCTCCCGCTACCGAATGCTACTAGAATCACGCACCTATCCCAGCAAAGCGCGATTTCCGGGTAAAATAATTCCTCTGGAATCAAACCGGGCGGTGATCACCAATGAATCTGCTCTCAGAAGCCAAGGCAGAGGGTTGGAGCAGCAACGGTCGCGAATCTCAGCCTCATGGCTCAGCTTTCGGAAGAAGGAACTACCGAAAGTATCGGACGTTCTGCACACGCAGTGTGTAATATGTCTGATCGGGCTCCTGGTCTTACTCAGTTTGCTGAAAACCGGTTTGCTAACGCCCCTTCCTAACCGAGTGAAACGGTTATTCATACGGATTCCTCAGATTCAACAGGAGGGTCATGAATCTCCATCGGAGACCATCGTCTCGAGATCACAGCGTGGGAGGAATTGGAATTCTCCCGTAAATCTAAAACCTTACCGAGAAAACCGTAACGCATCCTGTGCAACCTGAACGCCGTTTGAGGGTATTACTTTGTTACAAAGAACCTTGACATGAATGGCGAAGTTCAAGCATTCTGTCCCCTGAACAGAGACGCTTTCGCGTCAAAATCGGTACACTGCGATTCTGTATTACGAGGATTTGACTGTATCCGTTTCAAGTGAATTTCGAATCGACTCCAAAGTCAGAAGATGAATTTCTTTCAGCAATTTCAGGACCGCCCCCGACGGAGACGTCTCTGTCACTTCTCGACTCGATGAGCCGAGTTCCCCGGTGACATGTAACTCCTTGGGGTACCCACACACGCGCAGGCTTTCGACCGGAATAATTACGCACAAAAGAAGCGCGAATTTGTCGCCTCACTACCAGTGCCTAATCCGTCTCCGCTAGAATGTGGATCTTGATCTTCGGAATCCAGCAATAAAAGGCCGAGAGAATCCGTCGATTTTCGGCCGAGATCTGAACGTTCCCGCAAGAGAGACTGAGATTCCAGTTCAGACTTGCAATCCCGTACATTGGAGTTGGCCTCATCCGAGACCTCGATTTGTGGAGCTACGCTTTCAATTAAAAGGTTTAGTAAGTTCCCTAACATATGAGTTCAACATGGTTTTTCTCGACTACGTCCAGCACGATTCTAGCTCTTATTCGGAGAACCATCGTTCACAGCTAGCCCGGTGCGATCGACATCAGTACGACCCGCGACGTTCAGGAGAAAATGGGTTGATTCCAGCATAGAATTCTGAGCCTGAAGAAGAGCGTCCAAAGGTTTCCTCAGCATCAGGTAGTGACCGCGCTTCTTGAGGCTTCCTGAACTTGCCACGCAGCATTGGGCTTATCATCCAAATATTATAATTAATATTAAAAAATATAATATAATGATATCATATTAATAAAAAAATATAATATAATTTCACGAGAGATTTTAGAAAGGACTGTTCCATTGCATTCTGTCGCATTACCTTCGCTGGGTGAAGACATCTCCACATCCCCAAACGGGAGCTTCTAAGGCGGATAGCTCGCCGAGAGAGGCATCGTTCGCTACCAGCACGGTATTGTGGGCGAACTTCCGGGCCCATAATTAGAATTTGGTCAACAGAGCCCCCGGGTTGCCGACCGATTCTTTGTGAGCCCCTACGAATCATCTTTCCGTTCAGCCATCCCAAGCCGTTCAATCAGCCGTCGGGGAGTGGAGTCGAAAGCGAACCGACTTCGTGTAAGTCATGAGGCTGCCGATAATAGAGCTCGGATGATCAGCCGCGAAAGTGGATCAATCGCATCAGACCATCCAAACCGCGGCTTTTTCGAGAGCTGTGTTTCACATTGCTGAACAAGCGGATGCAACGTCAGATGAGGAAGTATCATAGGGAGTATCTTTGCGGAAATGAAATGACTGCACGGAAACTTCGACTTTTGTTGAGACATACGTTCATATTGTATTATAGGCTTCCAGGTGCGGTTTCCCATCGAACGGATCGGGGAACCATCGGATGTAATGCAATGACGACGCCGGCCGGCGCCGCCGCACAGTGGTTCAGAAGCGGAAGGGCAGAAATAAGCAGCTGATTTGTGGTTTGAGTTTCGGAGTGCGCCAGAGTGCGGTGGGGGTTGTCCACTGCCTACCAAGTTACGGTCGAAGCTAGCTCCTCAGTTAATGAGTGTACTTGTCGATAGACATGATTTCCCGTATTACGGATTACGGAAAAATTACCGTAATACGGTTTTACGGGAAATAACTTGCCGTAATAATTTAACGTAAAACCGTATCACGGTAATTTTCCCGTAAGCCGTAATACGGGAAATCACGTCTACTTGTCGATCATCTCGTGGAACTTTCTCTAGAATACGATCGGAGCGGAGCGAAGCAGTCTAGATTCCCTTGTTCCCGCATTGAAATCCATGGAAACAACACTCATGTTATCGGTCTTGATTTTATATCCGCCTATTAAGCCACTGCTCCGATGTGAGTAAGTTCCACGCCTGCCGCCTGACTGAGAACCTTTCACTTGGCAGACATCGACATCGCAACGTCAATGGAGACCCCCCTGGTATTTTGATTTTACATCCCATGAGCATGACAGAATTTTCCGGAAACCCCATCATCACCGATACCCAGCACTCGAAAACCCATTTCTGGCACATTCTCTACGGGCACCCCCCTCGGGAACGTCTTAGATCGAGAGATCTCGCGATTTTGATACGAAAAGGTCATCGGAACCACCCTCGAAATGCGTCTTTTTGGGCGCCGTGCCGTCCGCAAAAGCGGCCCATAGTAACCTGCAGTCAAAGCTCATTCCAATTGCAATCCAGGTCTGGGAATTCTCGTTTCAGTGCAGTGTTGATCTCCTCCTCTCCTGCGGAAATTTGCGAGAGATTTCCCTAGGAAAAGTTTTCTGGAGGTTTCTATCAACACTGCACTGAAACGACAAGTTCCAGACCCGGATTGCAATTGAAATGAGTTTTGACTGCCGGTTTTCATGGGTCGCTCTTGAGGACGGCATAGCGCCCAGAAAGACGAATCTCCCGAGGGTGGGTCCGAAGACCTTTTCGTATCAAAATCGCGAGACCTTTCGATCTAAGACAGGGGTGCCCAACCTGCGGCGCGGGAAGCCTTTCTGTCTGGCCCGCGGGGTCATGTCGGGGTTTACACGGGATGCGGCCCGCGAATGTTCCGTTCGAGTATCAATCGGGACTTGTTGAGGTTCTGTGTGACACTACGCTCAAAGAGTGTTTTCTCAACAAAAACTTGCTTGAATTGAAGAGCCCAGATCCAAAACGTCGTGATTCGATTTTTTTCCAAAATCGAGTTTCTTGCAGATTCCTATAGCCATGGAAGAAGCCCACCTATCCGTGTTCACGGATTTCGTCAGAAGACCCTTTTCCCCATGCTGGTTGAGGCTTGAAAGTGGGGTCCGCAAAGGAAACCTATGGAAACCCCCAGCGTTTTTCTCGAAAACCCCAAAAGTCGAATTACGACGTTTTGGATCTGGGCTCTTCAATTTTACCAAGAAGACTTGTCGAGGTCGCGTTTCCCCAATCTCTGGCAACATGCTGCGAGCCAGATTTCCATCTTCGGGGGTACATACTTGTGTGAGCAACTGTTTTCGTTGATTAAACATTGCAAATCAAAGTACCGAACTGGGTTGACTCAGAGTCATTTGAAAGCACTCTTGAGGATGGCTTCAACCCGCGTATTCACTCCGGACCTCAATCAGCTTGTCGAATCGTGCCATCTTCAGTTCTCATCAAAGAAGAGAAATGTAAACTAAAGCGGAACAAACCCGGGAAGATCACCAGAACTCGTCTCATCTTTTGCTTCTCTGAGGGATGCGGAGAATATACTCAGAAGCGAGCTAGAATCGGTATGTTATCTCACAATTGATCATACACGATGGAACCACCCGTAATGTTTGGGAGAGCGGTCCAATATCTAAAGTTGTCCTTTCATACGCTGGCCCCGTAACACAGTTTTCGCTAACATAAGTACTGTCCGTGCGGCCCGCGGGAGTTTGTCAACTATGGCATGCGACCCGCTCGGATTTTGACTTGGGCATCCCTGATCTAAGACGTTTCTGAGGGGGTGCCCATAGAGAATGTGCCAGAACTGGGTTCCCAAGTGTTGGAAATCAGTGATATTCTCGGAGGAGGATCGGGGACGGCTCTCCTCTTTATTACTTTTTTTTAATGAAACAAACGCGAAAAACAACAGTGAATACAAGGGCCACTTACACGGATCTCCCGGTTTCCACAGGGGGGTTCACAAATCTTCATCGGGCAACCAACTTCTCGAGATTCGAGAAGTGCCACGAGGATTAAAATAATAACAGATTAATCATGCATCTAGACGCTGCGTCCGCCGGGCCTTCCAAGGCTCCGCACAGTAAAGCGTGATAACGTGGACACCTCTACTCGCAATATTTGCGTACACGTTCGTCTGATGGGATATGATGTTCTCCGATATTGTAATCGTGACAACGGTATGCGTACGATGCGATGTAAAGAGTGAAGACGTGGCGGGTGAACATTGGTCTGCTCATTCTCTTCCTTGTAGGCTTGGATTACTGTCTGGCAGATCCGGTGATCCTGCAACTTTAGCTTCCGATTCCTCGACGAAAACCGGCATCTCGACGAGCTCCTCAGCATTCCGACGAATGGCGTCTCGATCCTGCCAATATATACATCTAACAATAAGTGCTCCGTGAGGTATCCGGGACCCTGGAGATGCGTGTCAAACGGACGCAGAAACACTCCGAAAGTGCCAACGCGCGAATTTGACGGGGGGAATGGATCCAAAGGCTTCAGGGTTTATTTGATATGAGCAGAAGAAGATATCGCTCATAATCACGAAAAGCCTGTATGCGTTCGAACAAATCCTCGCTCTCCAGAGCAACTGGGTTGCTCTTCACACATAATAAGTCGTTCTCGGTGATTAAGCACTGTTTGCAGACTAACAGTAGCGTTGGATTGCTTGCCAGTTCTGAAAGTTTTGCCCCCATAGCTCACCAGCGTCTCACCGAAGTTCTCCCCACCGGAGTCTCACCACTGGGAACCGTGTCGGTTCCCAGTAGTGAGACGCTGGGACTTGGGTACGCAAGCCCACGTCACAATATGAATCTTTGATCTCATCCAGTCGGACAACCTTGCTCTGGTCTTGAGTGGCTCGGGCTCCAATTCTTCTAACTTACGGCTGAATCGGTACCCTCGGGAAGCGCGATGCTTCCATCCCGAATGCCCAAAACACGGGAAGAGACTCCGGATCCTCTACACCTCTCGTCCGTTCCCCTCACACTTGAGTCTTGTCAGGGATCCGCTATGGAACCGAAAACTGTATTTAGCCTCACGTCATCTATTTAAAAAAAGACCGATCGATCAACATACCCCCAGGAAATTTCTCGTGGTTCCACCCCCTCCTTCGATCCCTCCTGACTCACCACGCGATCTCACGAGTTGTCGTTTCTTCCGTTGTGGAGCGTCCTCCAACCTCCGCTCACGCTGCTCGGTTGTCTCTGAGACTCGTGCGGCCCTCGTCTTCTTAGCCCGGACAGTTTCTCTACCCAATATCGGACGCTTCGGACCCATCTTCCTCACAATTCTCTGCAAGTTTCTCCCACCGGATTTCTCAACCCGCACGCGGGATACTTGTCGAGTTGAACCGTAAAGAACCGACCCTCGTTATAGGGATCATCATCGCTCCCCGGCCCAATGAAATGGCTTCGAGATCAACGAACCCATCCGAATCTGAGGTGATGAGATGATCTTTCATCTGAAAAACCCTCCGGGTGTGCGCAGAGCCGCATTTCTGCGGCAAACATGGGGGAGGCCCGTTCTTATTGTTAGACATGAGGAGAAGGCAACTTCCCATGACTGCATCGGGGCATCCCTGAAACGTAACAAATACAAAATCAGGACTGGGCCTGATTCTCCTTGTCAGATTTTTGACGGGAAACCGCCTCTAAGTTCGGCGGGGGTGCACGCGGATCGTAGATTGGTTTCGCGGTAATCTCGGAGACGGTGAAGTCGATAAAAGTCCGGTCAGGAGGTTAAGACGAGGACGTGGTGGGGAATCTACAGACGTTAGAAGGAAATTTAAGGGAATGATTCTTGTGGCGTAATGTCAAATTTCCGGGAAATCACACCGATCAGTGTGGAACTTCGTTGTTCGGAGAAGGATTCAGGACGGTTAGGAGACTGAAGGGTTCGACTTCAACAACGAAGTCCAAGTCACGAGGTTCTGTCACAGTCGGTTGAAGCGGGCGGGACACGGAATTCGAACTTGGGCTCAGAAGGATAAGGTCTTCGGTGTGAAGAGGGGCATAAGCATGGCCCGTAAGCGGAGAGATATTGCGCCATTGACGAGGAGTTGAAAACAGAAATTCTTGCTCCTGTTCACCACGTTCCCACACCCGCTTCACAGCTCACGAAGCCTTCCCCCACTACAGATCGTTAAACTCACCTTAGCGGCCCTATAACCGCGGACGCAAAAAAAATTAGTGACGGTTCTGGTCGTGATCTACGATATTCAACCAGATTCTGACATAAATTGCGCGGGCGGTCAGACCCGCCGACGCCAACTCCTAACGGTGGTCGATCCCAGTGAAAAGTCCGTCCCAGTCACTCTGTGGCACCCCTTCGCCGGAACCGTAAACGACATGGAAGGCCCCTGTGCTCTGTTCCAAAATGTCGAGATACGAGACTTCAGGGAAAAACGGGGTTTGTCATCTACCCCGTCGACCCTTATAACCGTCACTACCTCGAACGACAGCAAGGAATAGACGGACCTTACCACCTGGTGGTCCACGAAAGGAATACACACCGAATTCCACGACATAGAAATTCAACCCACGCCTCTGCTCAACTCAGATAAATAAACGCGACACACCGTTTCCGTTCCTTGTGCATGTTCGTCGTTCACCATTGTCCCTCAACCCTCTCGTTCCCGTTTCGTTCCTACTGTTCATCCCGTTCGTGTCACAGCCGTCTCTACCGATCGAAGTTCCCCGGGCGGGGGTTTCCCGTCACGCCCAACGGTACTGTCGGAGACACTACCAACTTCAAGTTTTTTTTCGATCAAGCCTTGGCAATTCAAGATTTATCATCAACGATGATTAATCGGCGTAGACGGCGTAACAAAGCAGGGCGCCACCCGGGGCGGTCTCCGGAAATGCCGCCCCTATCTTAAACAAATTGAGATCAGATTCTTCTCCTTTCGATATGAAGCTACACTATTTCTGAATCTTTTTGGTCCTGCACAATCCCAGGGGGGGCAAGAAAATTATAGTTGTGTAGAGTTCTCCAATCGCAGACTTCCAATGATATCGATCGGGCATTCGGGCATCCAAGTTGTTATAATTCCCTATGAGGAGATCCGCCCATGCTTGCTGAAATGCTCGTTGCAGCAGTTCACTGGAGCTTCCGAACCGTATGGTATGGTATGGTTTTATTCACGTCTCATCCGTAGATGACCCTTTCACTTCAGGGGCGAGCAAGCTCTGCGGACGCCGGTCACAGTTTTTAGGAGAGTGGACACCGTTGAACCCACTCTGACAGACACGTCAAGTGTCGGTCGATGCATGCCTACACGCAGCGTTGAGTTTGGCGGAGCGACCATGTCAATCCTGTGTTTACTACAACGCGCATGCTGTGCTTCACGTACGCAGTGTAGATTCGAGGATCAGTGTCGGCAGCCGATCATATGTTTACACCATGCACCGCACATGTCGGTGGCGTTCGCTAATTTTCCCGCAAACTTCACCTAGGTATGCATCCCTTTTCTCCTTTGGTTGACACACGAATCATCGCTTAGTCAACGCGGAGTCGGTCCCTGTTCTCTCTCGTACTCGCCGCCAAATACTTCTGGCACGCTTCAGGATTCGAACCTGGAACCTCCCGAACAACGCAGCCGGTCGCTTATGGCATCCACCATAGCAGCACGCGCTTGTACCAAGTACGTTAACCATCATGCCACGCAGTCGGTCAGCCGTTTGACCTACCCGAAATGTACGACGCTGACGTTGTTGCCGAACTCGGAATGAAAACACTTGCTGTATTCCCGGAACAAATTCGAACATACAGGCTTGTTTGCGACTTCAAAGTTGGTCTGGTTCGGGCTCTTCTCTCTCTTCTGCGCTCAAAACCACCGAACTATCGCTATCCGAGAATTCACGGTCGCTGCCCACTGAAAGCTCTGATTCAGTGTCGCTATTTTAATGCAAAACAGACATCGCAGCATGGCGGTCGATCGTCTGAGGAATCAGCAAATTGTTTACTTCGGGATCCAAGTCTCGCTGCGGCTGTTTCTCTTCCTCGAGTTTCCGGTATACACCCACAAGAGGATCTGGCGTTACGAGCATCGCGTAAAGGTCGTAGAAGGATCTCTCTCTCGACATGTTCCTCGTGTTGAAGGTTATGATGTGGCGACACTCCTTGTGTCTCGTCTCTTGGGCTTCTTCCGTCAGCAAACCGATTGGTACGCTATGGAACCGGATTTCTTGCTGGGCTTATCTGATTTGAACAAGGTCCCCGCTAGAAGGATGCACGGCAGCGGAGGAACATCTGAGACCGTGAGAGCACTTCTTGGATCCACTTGAGAGCACCGAGTACATGTGAGCGGAATCATCGGCTTCTATAGAGCTCACATGGGCAGACCGCCTTTAAGCCGATGACGATGAGCTGAAGAACGTGGTGCGGCGCACACCAGACCTCAAAACTTGACTTTGTAACTCAAACCGGGGTCGGCAGCCTAAGGTCCGCCAACTCGCGGCACCAAAAGGTGCGACACAATGGTCCCGATTCTCGATGAGAAACCCAAGAACTTTCGACGCGGCGTGGTAATCACTAGTCGTATTCGAAAACCAAAATGACCGGGGAGCGCGTATTTTCAACAGATTTCCATCAGAAAAAAAGATAGACCAAATCGGAGCAAACCGAACCGAGTTATCGTCAAAACTAGACACGGAAATCCCTTCCATCAACTCTGAAAATCGTCTCTCGTTTCCATTTTTGTTTTGTGAATAACAAAATTTACGCGCATTTCCGCGCCGAAGCGCGGATGAGGTGTTGAAGTGGACGCCTTGGCCTACGCGTTGGCGCAAACGGCGCGCAAGCTCGTGATAGTTTTTTCAGGACATGGTCAAAATTGACGATTTCCGATGATATTTCCCATCTTTTCATGACCCATATTTGAATGCAAGGAAGTGGCATATTGACCAGGTGAGCGCCTTAGTGGCTCATTTATGCAGTGCAGCAACTGATAAAAATCGATCTTCTCCCAAAGAATTCCGCTCATCTATCTCATCTTCCCCGGAGAAGATGTATAACGAAAATGTGGGGTCGTCGGACAGCTTTTTCCCTCCTGTTGCGCTGGCTGTTTCGGATTAAAAACACGACGCGGGCCCAAAACCGTTAAGCCTCTGGGAGTTTTAGCCATCTTAGAACATCATCCGACATCCACATATCCGGAATTCCGACCTTCATTTCTGTCCACCTGTTTTTTTTCAAAAGGGGGCCGCGGCCGACAGCTAAGTCATTACTTCAGGGCCCCGTACCTAAGACCTGCATTTCAACAGGTTCGGAGGGGCCAGGGTGTTTCTTCATTTCAAAATTATGTTTTGGTTTCCATCTATAGTATTGAAACACTGACACGGGGAGGATGCGCCACGCCTCCCCGAAAATTGATCCACGCCCCCCCGGGGGCATGCCCCCTATTTTGGGAACCGCTGCGTTAAGGTCTTTTCGACCCCTGCATGTCAAAGCTGAGAACCGCCGGCCCTTGCTTTGTAGTTTGTTCGTTGAGACATAGACAGACACTGTTGGTTAGACTACCGTGTCTGCCTTATTATATGACATACCCTGAAAGTAAGACAGCTCCGATTTTTGAACATTCTGGCAATACAAGACATATCCCGAACATAAGGAACATCTCGGAAATGATCAATTTCCCGAATAAAAGGCACATGTCGAGGATTCGCTGGAGAAGGCAGAATCAGGAACCTCAGCGCGATAGCTGCGCTGGAGAAATGTCGAAGCCCGTCTTTCGGCGACGAATGAGTTGACACTGAAGATGAAGTGGAGACAGAGGAATACGTGAGGAACGCTCTGCGTGCCGGTTATCTCAACAAGAACTGTTTATTTAAGGAGAGCCACATCGCCAAGCACGAAAGACAAAGTGCGAAAATTCTCTTGGAAATCGACCAACGAGAGGCGGAAGAAATAGCTCTGAACATGATGCTATTCGACGACGTGCCGGAGGAAGATGAGCTTGTCGTTTCAGAGTGAATGCCGAGTCAATCGTGATCTCGGGATCTATTGCGTTAAGTTCGAGATCAATACAAAAAGTTCGGCTGGTGATTTGGCGTGTTTTCAATCGTTTGGGACGAAATTCACAGGGACAGCCAACCAACGATCTTGAGGGGAGCCCAAATACAAGCGCGTTCATCACCGCGTGCGTTGTGTTGCGGCTGCCAGTAGCGTCGGCGTCGCCAGAATTTTCTCTGGGGGGGGGGGGGGGGGGGGGGGGGGGAAACTGACTTCTTCCTCGAGACCCTGGTGTAGAGAGCGCGGGACAATCGACTGCCCGCTCTGCGGTACGACTTCTGTATCTGCTGTATTTAGCTCATGTTTATTTCCACGCGAAGATCACGACTTGCAATCGTTTCATAGCTTGTATTAACTTATTTTAAATCACTCAAACGACGAAGTCCATTTTTCGCGCGTTGAAAGCGAGGTTATCGAGCACCTCATCTGGGGTGACGTTGATGTCGGGATGTAGACGCATCGAAGCTAATCCGTTCTAATCTGTCCTCGGTCATCGTACAGCTACGATACGTTTTCAACGGTCGCAGAGTACTGAGCGTCCGTTCAGCCGAGAATGTAGTGACCCTCAGGGTAGCAATAATTTGGATTAGCAATTTGGAAATTAGCAGAACATCTCCTAGCTGCGATGGTTGAGCGCGTCGATCGCGTTTCCCGGCCTTCTGCTAGCGCGGACGGTGGCCCAGCGATGCTTCCATCTGCCATACTCTTCTCTGATCACGCTCATGCTTCCCTCTAGGTCAGCCTCATGGAAGTCAAAAGCCTCCATAAGGTCGTCAATCTTGGAATCAGTTGCTGAACTCCACAACATGCTGATTAGCATACGGTATATAGAGGGAGACTCGGAAATACTTCTCGATACTAGCGGCAGAGTGATTTTCCCGATGAGTTTGCTCTCTGCATAAGCGCGGGAGTTTGAGATCTATTTCGAACCCGTCGCAAAAGGTTGACACTTCATCAAAAATTTCTATGAAGTCCTCTCTCGGGTTTTTCAGTACACTCGCTATGCTTTCGATCGCATCGTGCGTGCTGAGGACGTTTGGGACTTCGGACCGCAGCTAGATTGATAATGGCTAGAAAAGAGCGGCAAATTGATTTTCGTAGAGTAGATTGAAGATGCGGAACAGCAGAGTGAAAACGAACAGAGCGAAATGCGGAACAGCCCGCGATTTGATCACCGCATTGGGTGTCGTATTGATACAGCTCGATTCCCGTCTCGAGCCTGACGTATGAAACGTTTGCGGCCCAACTTTGGGATGGATTCAGGATTTGTTCTAATCTTGGATCCTCAGTCACACACAACGCGCGGTCGTGCTTGGGACGGCTCGGTACTCGAGTATGACTCAATATAAGGCCGTCGCGCTGATCTCCAACTCTCTCGTCGTCGAAGGAAACAAAACGATGATTGCATCGCCAACGAACGAGTGTTTCCGGATCCTGAGGCTCGACGAACGCGGATATCTCATCGAACCCGACATTCCAGCCGTGTCTCATAGTCCCGTACATCGACTCGCGCATCAGAAGACGCGGAATGAGAATTTGACATCGAATAAATTGAGTTTACGGAAATCCTCCTTCTACCTTGAGCATTGGAACATCGAGGAAGCGAGTCCGGGGGGCGATACAGGGATGTTGAAGGCCGCCCAAAGATTCTGTTGCTACACAGTTAAAGCTAGGCCGAATATGTAGGCCCGCGGCTCTTTTTTTGCGGAAAGAGGCTTCATCAAGAGGCTGTTCGGCCGCGTGACGAATCGTAGGCAACGCAAATGGTCGACGTTGACCACAGTGCAGCAAAAATTGGTCTTGGACATTAGAACGGCCACTCCAGGAAATGAGCGCGGAATCTCACTGACGGGCCTGGTACCAGGACAAGAAGCCGACGGGAAGAGTCACACTGAGGATTCTCACATCGTTCCTAAATAACATGGAACTACATTCCACATACTATTTGCGCTTCTACACACAGACAAGACCTCGTACGGTCCCAGCCAGCATCGTGACTAAAATATCTCTCCGTGTTCGCGCCCTGGAACATTGCAAATGCAGCGATAACCTTTTTACTGATGCACGTGCACGCCAGCCGTGCATGGCTTGGACAGGCTTACGGGAGAGCCTCTTCCCGAAGTTTCCCGAGGGTCGGCGGCATTCGTGGGAACCAAACGGGACTGTCATCAGAACAGTGACGGTCAGTGGCGGCGCCAGCACGAAGCCATGCAGGCAAATGCCTCGTGAATATCTGGATGTTTGAGGCCGGCCTCATGGAATTTCGAGATTTATCAGGGTTGAATCCAAGAACTAGCAATCAGTGTAGTATTGATTCGTTGAAATTACTTGACGTTTTCCTTCCCTGATGTCGTAATTTAGACTGGAATACCGATGACCGGTATCAATAATGTGTGAAAATAAGTCACTTTCGGGATGGATACGACGACAACGACAATAACGGAATTTGGTCTCGTAAAAAAATTGGACTGGCGCCGCCACTGGTGACGGTGTTTTCTGGAGAAAATTTTGAGGAAACTCGGTCCGATCAGCCTGCAAGAGGCATCGAAGTTAGATGCGGCCATTTTGCCTAACATTGCTTTCGGAGAATCATCCGTGCTTTATCGTTGACTCTTCCCGACAGCTTCTGGATCACCACAAGTTCCAGTTTGCGCTGACTAGGCTATGCAGCGATGGATCTAATCTCTAAATCACAAGCTCGATCATCCCATCCACTCTGAAGAACTCTCTGTTTCCAATTAGACATCGAAGATCATCGGTTGTGTGCGCTACCTCACGATTGTGGCGGCTCCTATATCCAATCATTGTTGACAGTGCCCGGAGAGAAACTAGTCGATCTCGACTATTCGTGGCCCCGTGGCCGCGGCTCTGGCACCACGGCAGCCCTGATCCAGACGATTTGATAGCAAGGGAGACAGGATACAGCTCAGGTCGAAATCGAAACGGAACTCTTCTGGAACTCGATCCTCACTCTCGGAGGCGCGAGCCATTGGGGTTCCTGAAGTCGAGGAAATGGTATCACAATGTACTGGTCCCGCACAAGGAAACGGGATGAGACCGGTGGGAGCAGGTATCTTGGCGGACTCGGTTCGCAACGTCGTGATAGCAAAGCAGCTTTGTGCAGACGACAGACCCTCATGATTACATCCACGAGTCCCGATGGAGTCAGAGTCAATTTTGGAAAAACGCTCTCGCGACGTATCGCCGCGTTCCCGACTCCTTCTCAGGTGAAATACAGCTTTGAAGGTGATGGTGGTGATCCTGGATCCAGAAAAAAACTCAATGATCCGACGAGGAGCAGGAGTATCCTGATTCGTTGTCATCACGTCACTTAAAATCCCCCACCATTCGAACGCTCAAGTCAGGAACTCTTCCCTCTGATCGCATTCGCGGGACGGGAATAGCGGCAATCGTAAACACCCCTTTCAAGTTTATCACGTAACGAGAAATCAAGAGGACTGCACTTGGTGGAGGAGAATCGGGGAACGGCCGCTCCGAAACTCCACGATCGAATTAGAAGACAACGATTGGAGAACCGAGTGACGCTGACAGTTGGAACGCCGGCAAAGAGATCACATGTGACTTGGTTCATTGACGTTATTGACTCCGGAAGAACGTTACTCGTGGGGTTTCCAAAAGAACATCGTTACCATTCCCCCTGGAATCCGGCCCTACCCTTCACGACTTGATGTTCATTATGAGAACCGAATGCCTGATTATGGAAAGGAAAAAAATCTGGCTCGTAGTGCGTTCGCCCTGCCGGATGCCGCAAACCTGAAACCGTAGCTGCAGGGGTTCGAGCTCCTGCGATTAGATAATCAGGCACCAAGTTTCTCGGGGAGTTGCAACCAGGGATCCCAATGCCCTGCTGCGAATGCGCGCGTTATTATCTGAAGACGTAGTCGTCAAGGAATTGACCTTGAGAAATTAGAATTGACGGGGAAACTTCATCAAGATCGACCTGGGGGTCCGATCACTGGGAGGGTGCCACGAAAATTGTTCAAGTTCAAGGGAGCGGACTCCTCAGCGACTTCGGTCCTATTTGAATTGAACGATTCCACGGAAAGTTTGAACCAAGCGAAACATGTCCTGAAATATACCTGATTACAGGATCGTCTGTGGCGGTACATGATATTTTGGCCCCTGGACGTTTTGGACCCGAACATTGTTGCGCCAGACATTCTGGCTCCCAGATGTTTACGCCCGTAGACGTTTGAGCCCCAAGACATTTTGGCCCCGGACATGATCTCTAGTCCGAGGTGGCTGTGCGGTTTTTTTTCTCCACCCAATAACTTATATCTGGACATCGTCATCCTCTGCTGAGCTTGATAGACTGCTACTCCCTCACCGGGTCATGGAGGAAGTAGCTGTGTCTTTCTCTCAGATGTAGGTACTCCACGCCTCCCCGGCGTTGTTTCCCCGTCTTGCACTTGTGAAGGAAGAGCGTCAGGAGGTACCAGACTACTCCAGAAGGAGAATCTGAGAAACGAAGACCGAACCAACAGCTTTGCAGAGCCCGCGCACCAGCGCCTCATTTCGCAATTCGGTTGTAATAATCAATCCCTCTGGAAGTCTATAGATGGCTTGCGAACGGTTCAAGGCGACTGCGACGCCGGCGCCGCCATCGAGCGATATAACTCGGGACGCGCCGCTAAGGGAAAAATGCGCAAATACCTCGACACAGACTCGAATCTGCTCACTTTGGTTGAAGAAATCGATGCTAGGGATCTCCTCGGATTTCTGAGGGGCGTCGCCCAGAACTTTCTAATGGATCGAATTTGGAGTCATCCCAATTCATCCGGATATCGGCGATATCATGAATCCTCTGCCGGAGTGAGTACCGGTCTCTATGAGGGTCGATTCGTAAACATTTACTCTTAAAAAGATGGAGCGCGAAAAGCTCATCGATTTTCCGGGGCGATTCATGGCTGAACTTTGCGTCAGACGAGTCTAGTCGATAAGGATAGCTTTGATCTTGAGCTTCAGCAAATCATCATGCAAGACATTTCTCGCCTTGGTATCATCCGCAGTTTCACACTGGCGACATCGACGAATCTCTTCATCGGGGCTATAGTGATTGAATGTGATAACCAGTATCTCAGAGGAGTACGCCTGTTACGAGAGTTTTTCCATGATCATGACTGTGATACGTGTGTGAGAATATACTGAGCATATAAGGCAGAATGCTTAACAGTCTATTCGGTCTCCAATAACTTTGCATGAAGAATTTCAGAGCGCGATCCTGGGAAACGTCTTCCTCCCGCCACGCTGTCTTCTCTCCTTTATGAGCGACGCAATCAGCTAAGCAACGTTTCCCGCCTGCTGCAGTATGTTTTAGCCGGGATGGACAAGCGGAGAACTACGGGGCGCCGACCTAGCGTCCCAGCCTCTCTTGGTGTCGAAGTTTCTCGGACGGGCAGTCTCTATATGCCGCAGGTCTGCGCCGAAAAAACATGCTACCCACATTTCAATCGTACAAACTCTGAAATCTGACTCGACGCACCATCATTGCGGCATTCGACCTGCGACAAATTCTCATCGTTTCATGGACCACTGGAAACGATCGACGTATCCACAATTATGCGTCCATTCCCGAATTGGAAATTCTCGCTCGAATGATTCCGACGGTTTTCCGAAACATTTCGCTCCAAACATCCGCTCCGCAGGGCTTCGCCTGCAGTGAAAGCCCAGCTCGTTTGGTGAGGCGCCCACGATGGTCTTGCGAAGGAAACTCAAACCCTCGTTAGTTTGCAGCGGTGCGATCTCTCGACTGGAAAATGGGAAGGAAATATCGCTTGAATTTGCGCGAATATTTCCTGAGGCAACAGGTGCGCGAACACGCCTCGCCCAGCTGTCGTCTTAATTGGAATTCTTTGTACACCCCTTAGCGCGTGGGACGTCGCGTTTTTTGATTCTGTTCGTTCCCACCATGTTCCGCTTATTTTGAACGAGTGAAGACGGATTTGCAAGGCAGCGGGCGCTGGACTGGCGGCAGGACGGTTATTTTCATTCATAAGTATCCATCGGAACTGATGATTTCCAAAATCTCCCCGGACCACAGCAACTCAGCACCAACACATGTTCGATCGGGCGAGTCGACGGAAATCCATCGGTACGGCGCGGACCAGAGCATTCGTTGTTGCTCTTCTCTCTGGAAAGGAGTTGACAGACTCGACGATCGAATTCGGGCTTCTTCCCTGATGAATACGCAAAGGCTTCTGAAGAATCGTTAGCAACGGCACGGCATCTCACGTTAGCTGAAGGAATTGAAATTAGATTCCCTTTGTAAGTGCTTCGATCAGTCACAACTCGATGACCGTGCCATGAAGCAGTCGCGGTGGTTTCCGTGCGTTCCTCGCTCTGTGGATATCGCTTCAAACTTTCGACGCTTTCAAGTTCCCATCGCGACTTTCCACGACTGTCTTTCAGAGACAAACTTCCTCGTTGACTGATTGACTTGGAATCAGATGGAAATCCGACAGCTCAAACGAAGGTAAGCATCTCCCTGTACCTTAGAGCCGAAACCGGGGCTGGCTCGTATAGAGCTCACTGGTCTCCACAACCTTGTACCTTGTATGTTCGACAGGGATGACTTGGCTCCTCTGCAGAGATTTGGATTTATAAGTCTGCGGCCAGGATCCCCGGTTGAAGTCGGAGGGAGAAATCGCAGGGATATGAGTGCCGAACTGGATGTGCGGAAGTGGTCAATTCTCAAACAGCGATACCCGTTCCTGAATTGACGATGGTTTAGCATGCAGGATTCTCGCCCGAACAGAGCGGATTGTCATACGGAATGCCAATGTCACCCGTGATCGCTCCATTTTTCACGACTGCTCCTCTCAGAACATTTTCGGGCAGTTTAACGCTGCCGGCGTTCTCTCGGATCGTACTCTGCAGCTGTGTCAGTGGCGGATCCAGGGAGGGGGCGATCGGGCGATCGCCCCCCCCCCTTCGAGGCCGGTCTCCCAGGCGGAATGTACGGATTAGAAAAGAAAATTTTATGAATCTTTTCAGAAATAGATAAATGTTTGTACCAAACAATTATGGAACAAACAATTCAATATTCAACCGCAAGTTCAGGGTGTAAAAAACTCCCGGAACAACGGAAATCTGAAACCGCCCCCCCCTCGAGCCATTCCTGGATCCGCCACTGAGCTGTGTCATGTAGTATTCAGTATGGGACCGAATTCGGCGCTACCAAAGTTTTGTGACTGTGCTCGTGCAACCATTGCTACGTACCTGCACTTCTCAACCTGGATCATAGACTCGGATATTCTGATCAATTCCCTAAGCACGGAGGCTTCACCAGCTTATCCTCGTGCGTTTTGATTACGAAATTCCTCTCGGACTTCAGATGGCTCATTTCATGTTACAAAGCCCGCAGTCCGAATTATCGATTTCCTCTTCCATTTTGTTTCAACTGACAAAAACTCCAGTTGCCTTTGTGTGGATTTCCTGTGGGCTTCCTAAACTGATTCATCGAAACATGTGTTTCAACGAATCATGGATCATGGAGCAGTGCAGAACATAGGTGGTAGCCAATCTCTATCGATCTTGATCAAAGTGCCGTGTAAGATTCACACTAGGGTCAACGCCAGAAATCAGCATCACGCGACACACAGCAGATTCACTCAAAAAGAATAGATTCTCCGTTCTCCACGAGAAGCGAGAGTCTGAGGGGATAATATGACCTATGGACGTGACTCTGCGAGCAAAATGAGATGTGAACGAAGTGAACACCAAGACGGCTAAGCATGGGTATTGATAACCCTAATATCGAAACCCGTGCGTCGCTTCCGATCAGAGTGAGTTCCCAAAGAGCTCCTTGCGGAGCGTTCGAGTGCATGACACCTGAGGGACTTTGTAGCTTTGAGTATCTCTTCAATTGTATCGAGGCAGATCAAAACTCGGGGAACTCGAATCGTTGTCCACCGAAGTGTTAGTTTTTCGTGAACGAAGCCACGGCCAGCATGAAGCGCGGCTGAGCGATGATACGGCTCACGCCAGGAAACTCGGATAATAAGCTAGAGTGTAGCCATCCCGTCCGGACCATCCAGAGTTACAGCTGTTGATGAATGGAGAATGATCGCTGCTCAGCCCGAGCACCGTCACGGGAGGAGCCGCCAGAGGAACGAAGGAAACGTAGACATGAGTTTGCTCATCAATAAATGAAATCCGTTGCGAGGCTTTCTCATTAGATGAGCGCCGGTCTCGTCACTGAATCGACAATCCCGAAACGCTTCGTCACAGAGTTTCAAGTTGCAAGCAAAGTGAGTGCAGTCCACCACTAATCCCGTCTTTGAACGAGTCTTGTGTGTGCAAATGAAGTTTTCTCTCGGCTCCTGAAGACGGGCCCCGGACGAAATTGACCTTCGTGGAAGCGAATTCAGCAAGTTTCACGGCTGATGAGGTCGCATTAGCGTCGGACGTTGCCACGGTTCGTTTGAGGAGCGTCAGTATGACATATGTTGGAACCATTCCGTGGGCATATTGCACCGTGCTGGTGTATGTGGTACGCCGTCGGTTCATGTGGAGTGTACATAAATCCTCCTTTCATACGGAAATTGTTCGAAGGTCAGCGGGCGCATGCGACGACCAGCGATATGAGTCGTCGCTGCTGTTATTGAGGGCGATCATCGCGTGCAGGAAGGCCGATCGTCATTTTTGATGACGTTTTGCGTGTTCGACGAATACTTCGTAATGGTTTCATCTCAATGCAATTAATGGATTAGATTGTGGGAGAACCCCTCTGCTTCCTAGCTCAGATCGCATCGGTATTGTTCATCCTCACCTCTGTCAGGGCTTGTTATTGCTTCACAACTCAAGGGTCTGAATTATGCGGCACACGATTCCTAGGGCTGGATCTCAGTGTCGGATTCTTCCCAGATGAGCTTGAGCTCTCGAATATCACTGCAAGGCGATCCAATTGCTTACGTTGGCGTTGCTTTCCCCAAATCCCAAATCGCTGCCCTCTCGACCCTGTTACGGCCTCCGCTAGACGGGTGAAAAATGGTCCGAATCCACTGGGGCCAGGCTTTACCCCAAAGTTCCAGCACGCAGTTCCGATGCGAAACGTCATGGTCCCTCGATAGCGCGGTTCGCATATTTTTCTCACCGTTTCCCGCGTTGTTCTGGAGAAAGGAGAGATTTAGGTGTGCTCTATTCGAACAACTGCTATTTCAGATGAGCCTTGAACTTTTCTCGTTCTACCCACCGAGGGATCCTCGAACCAGAGGATGGCTTCTCCTGGAATCAACACCCTACGTGTATGGCCTCTTGGTACTCTACGTATTCTTGGTGAAAGTTTTCTTGCCCATTTGGATGAGGGATAGAAAACCTTTTGAGGTCATGAATTACATAAGGGCTTACAACATCTTCATGATATTGGCGAACGCCTGGTACTTCGTTCAGATGTCGAGCAGGTAGGTTGCTGGTTTCTCTTTGAACATCGCTCCCCCAGCTACGCAAGATCGAGAGTCCATCGACTCGGTCCCCAATTAACGAGTTTCTTCCCGCCCGCAGATCTTATCTCGGAGGAGGTTTCAATTTTGTGTGCCAAGGAATCACTCACAGAGACGATCCGAGAACCATGGAGCTGTTGGTTTTGCATCATCAGTATCTGTTTGTGCGGATCATTGATCTCCTTGATACGATCTTTTTTGGCCTGAGGAAGAAATGGGAGCACATCTCCTTGCTGCACGTTGCTCACCACTGCATCGTTGTGTTCTTGTGCAATTACGGAGCCCAATACGGAGTCGACAGTCAGCCGCTGGGCGCAATCTTGATCAATCAAATCATCCATGTCATCATGTATTCCTATTATTTCCTGGCATCGTTCGGGAGCCGTTTCCAGAAATATCTCACATGGAAAAGGTGAGTGATTGCAATGGTTGTTCATCAATAAGGCGTTATACCTACTCAGTATCGATGTTTCGTCGAAGATGTATTCAGTGTTATCCTTGAATGTCACATGAATCTCAGAAAAAAGACGCTTGGAGCAGGATAACGTTGGTGACCCAGAGTACTGTGACCTTACAGGTACCTCACGCAAATGCAGCTGGTGCAGTTCCTCATTATCATATTGCACAGCCTGTTCCCCTTGGCGTTCCCCTGCAAGAACCTGCCGGGGATGCACGTTGCGCTGGGAATTTCCTCTTGCTCGTTCTTCCTGGTCATGTTCTTACAGTTTTACGCTCAGAAATATCTCTCTTCGAAGCAGGCCAAGAAGCACTAGGTCTTAGGTCTACGAATTTCTAATAAGCCCATAAGGTTTCGTAAGTATTCATTGATCGTTAGTATAATTCACATGCTTGATTATTTGATCGAATAAATTGAAGGTTAGCGGAACATAGCCCAGTCAGTCTCAATTTTTTTTCTGCTCCCACGTGGCTCCCTGACAAATCGCGCGGTAAACTGACAGAGAGTGCGCGCTCCCGAGCTGTGTCAATCGCACAAGGACTCCGGCTGCCGTCGGTGGAGCGGGGATGTAGCTCAGTGGTAGAGCGTTCGCTTTGCATGTGAAAGGCCCCGTGTTCGATCCCCGGCATCTCCACATCTGTTTTTTTCTGGTTACATTGGCACTTGTTTCGGATTCGGCAAGTTTGACTCACTGTGCACACTTAGCAGTTAGCACGTAGCGTTCGTCGTTACTTCCCTTCGATGATTCGTTAGAAAACGACTCCCCGGTGGGGATTCCTGTTCCCGGAGCTTGGCGAGTTACGAAATCACCCAGATGCTATGACATTGATCCGAAGTGATTTCTTGTTCGTGCTGCGGACCACCGTCGGATAACACTCAGATAAGCTAAAATATTTCTTCAGTGGAATCTGTCGGATAAGTTTTCCAGTCGGTAAACAGAATCTGTATCGCTTTGAGTTGTAGAAGAGAATCGGTCTTTCGGCTCATTTGAACGAATAAAAATCGTGATTTGACGGGGCTATCATTCCGAGCCAAATGTGTCGGGCTCAGCTGCTTGACGTTAGCAAAGTTCGAAGTGAGCGCCTTTTCTTACCATGTTGGTCGCGGATACTGCCATCAATAGCCAAGGCATGGAGGCTTCTTTAGTTTCTCCGTTTATCAGCATTGTTCGATGGATTCCATTGCTCTTCCTTGTGTACGGTGAAGCGGTGGATGTAACTCCCTCTGTTCGAATTGAACCTGCAAGCATCGGGAATGAGGCAGCTCATATCGAATGCTGAGAGTCGTTCATGTCGTCGGTAAGCGTCAGGTCAGCTTTGATGGATGTTGTATGTGTCAGAACTGAGTCGAGATAAATGCAATCCGAAAGAAAACAATTTGCGTAACTCCGTGTTAGAAGTATTGATAAGTCCATACGTTTTATCACTGATCCCGCTCCGTCGACAGAAGAACGTTGAGCCTTGAAAATTGTCAAAATAATTCGTCATGTCATCAGCACAAACATCTGAGATCGCCGACCGCGCTGAAAGGAGATAAATGTGCGATAAACTTTGCCGTGAAATCGTGGCAGAATCAGTCTGATTCAGTGACTGGAAGACTGAACAAGCTATGGCTTTCGATGGGATGGGTCGAGGCCAGACGAAATCGCTTCCTTGCGAACATTCAATGAGACATTCTCGCCCGCCTCGATTCTGATGCCTCCCAGGCAGAAGTAGCCGTAAGGGCCTGACGGCGTCAGGTTCCCGCCATCTTGAGAAGTCAGTACTTTTCCTCCGGCACCTATGAATCCGATTTCCCGTTCAAATCGTAACCGAGTTCCGAATGTATAGATTTTTCAAGTTTCAAATAGCAAATTTGAACTCTAACATTTTGACTCCTAGGAATCACCCGAATCGTCCTTGAATGGTTCCAGGTTCAAATCCGTCGATTGCTCCCTGGGTGGCGGACATCGAATGAAACCCGAACACAGTCCCCGGGATGCGACCCCGCTCCAGATACCTGAACGCATGGTGCGGCGAAGTCGTTCTCGTTTCAATCTCAAAGATCTTCTGCTTGTCAGACATCTTTGAAGTCATGATTATAACCCGAGCTCACTAACAGAGTGCTTCGATTGTCTCCACGCCCTGCAATACCACCATCCCATCATGATGAAAGATTCAAACACGTAAGCGTAGGGCCTGTGTGACTGTGAATCGTCGTCGGTCAAGTGGCAATTTTCATCTACGACCGCATGGGCCAGAAGCTATTTACTTCAGTTCGGTCACTTTTCGTTATTCTTTGGTCCAGAGTTTTGAAAGACACCCCCATGGTAATTCGTTGCTTCATCAACTCTCTTTTACCATTGTGGTGAAACACTTGTTGTTTCGAAGTCATTTTCGTACAGGCGATCTGGGGGACATTTTTGAAAATCACTGCCGAAATCACCGCGACAGCGCCATCGAATAACATCTTCACGTTGTTTGTTTGCAATTTAGCTTACGTGCACTCCTCATTCAAGAACTACTCGACTGTGCAGTTTTGTCCAGGCGTAATAATGTTTTGTTGGCTTGTCAAGCCGAGGCAAGTCACATTGCCCGTTCACTAAACCGGGAGTTTTCCGCAGGAGCCGTGCGCGGAATTATGTGATACTGAGGCTATCGAATAGTCTGAGTAGTCTGAAAACAAAAGTGGCGAGCCTGTGCTTCCATTACTTGACATTGGTTTTCAAAAGAGCGCAAAAAATGTGGAGCCTCTATGGTCCATGGCGGACGGCCCAGGAGTCAATGCAACAACGGGCCACATTGACGTTTTTCGATCCTCGTGAGAAGCCCAGGGGCCGCGGAGTGTGTTGCGTTGTCCAGCGACGACAATTTATTGTATCATGACTCTGAACCGCGGAAACTTCAAATCAGCCAGGGAAGGTGGGAAGAATCGGACGCCAGTGCCACGGCAAAATGTCATCGTTCCATACCTCTCTGATATTCAAATTCATGGAGAGCTCTATACAATCCAACTGCTTAAATGGCTTGGTGAAGCGCAAACGGTGAGGAAACTCGATTTCGGGAGAAGGTCTCCGTAATATAGTCGAGGAACGATTTGTGTTCTCATCGTTGCAGGAGCAGCAGAGCTCGACAGCCCGCGTCCGCAATGCACCCCGCACTCGATGTCTGATCGAGCTCTGTTTTGACCATGAACGAACCTGACCTCAGCCGTGAGTTCCTTGACGGAAGCTATGCATAAAGGCCGGTTCGGGATCCTGGATACCAAGCATTCAACGAATTGGAATCGACGATTTTTAGCACCTATGCGGCCAACAGCCACGATGGTGGCACCTAATGAGGTTTTCGGCATGTATCCAGCCTATTTTGGAGACGCTTCTTGTATCACTGATCCTTTATGATTCTCAGACGTGTGATCGTCGGTCGATCCCACTGAGATGTTTCCAAGTTGATTTGACTGGATCTTCGCTAAACTAACGCGAGGAGAATTTCATCAGGCTCGAAACAGGCCTGGATGAAGAGGACATGACGCCGGGTCGGATTTCCGAAATGTTTCGTAGGATGGAGGAAGCTTCCACGAACCACTCACCACGTTTCGGGGAAATTCTTCGGGAACTTCCGGGGAATCCCCTCGGACAGTTTTCTCCAGATTGCTCGAGATCTCTGAACGCGGAGTTCCAACTACTCGTTCTGAGCTCCTCAAAACCTCGCCTTCTTCAATTGGGAGATTTCCTCATACGTCGAGTCTAGTGAGAAGAATCGGTGCGGGTTCTATCCACAGCTCTATGCAAAACATGGATTGTCTGTAGCTCGATTCAGGATCGAGCCAGGCTCGTGTACCAGTATCTGGGCGAGGAACGAGTTTATTCCGTGAGCCAGACTCTCGAATTGTTTCCATGATGACCCTAACTCGGCCCTAACAGATATACCGTATTTCTTCTAATAGACGGGCATTCTTTTTTTCAACCCTATCGTGGGATGCCCTTCTATTAGAAGGTGCCCGTCTATAGGAAGGTGTCCGTCTTTTTCCCGATCACCATCACTTGCCTGAGAGGATCCCCACGAACACAAACGTACCCGGAACTCGAACCGACGCGGAAGGAGCTCAAACTGGGTAGGAAAACGGGAGACTGTTTTCGGACGCATTGTATTACTGCTTAGCTTTATTATCGTATGGTTCAACAGCGATTTAGGATCTCTGAAACGTCTATGATTGAGTCGTTTGATGAGTCGTGCGGAGTCTCTCGTTCCTCAACGTCGAGAACGAAGCTACCTTCACAAAGTCGCGCTTCCGACGGAAGTTGCTTACCAGACGGAATTGGTCCGTCGGTTCGAGAACATAGAATTTCGTGGTCTTCTGAACCATCAAGAGCCTGGGGGTGCCCGTCTATTAGGGGGTGCTCTTCTATTTTCTCAACCCACGTGTGGGGTGCCCGTTTATTCGACAGAACATTCGACTCCCATTTTCTCTGCATGAGCCGATTGTTTTCGGGATTCCTCCAATTCCGATGAATGCTTTTTATACAATCACAAGACCATCCCTCACACTCATCGAGGCCAAACTCATTTTCCGCTGTGTTTGATGAAGCGAAACGGTATAACAACGGTTGTTTCTGCGGCGCTGTTCCGGGGAGATGCCGCTATTCAAAGGAGGGCGACAGATATCCCGCCCAAGTTCATCCGCTCGATCCCAGAACTACAGAATCGCCTGAACGGCAAAACCGAACGTTGGAGCAGACGAAAAAAAATCGTAGTAGAGCCTAAGATCCTGGACCGAAAGCCATTTTTTGCATTAGCACTGGAGGAGCAAAGAGCATTCGGCGCAAAAACTTGATGTATCGGACGTTCACCCGATCAAAACAATCTGAGTCAGACCTGGTGTCTGACACCGAGCTGATAGTGGGAAAAAACATGGAGCTTTAGACATGGGAAGCCTCACAGAGGATTTATCAGTCAGTCGGAAGAGACGAGTACGAGACGTTGTACGCATCCTAACCGCGTCATTTGCCTCCAGCCTTCCAAGATAAGCCCGGGCTTGGAGTTGCCGCGCTGGTGGCAAAAGTAATGCGTGGGTGGCCATTCGGTCCCGAAGCCTTACCTCGACGTCACAAACGGGCATGACACCCTCAGCTTTTCCACTTGTTGTAATGGATAGGGTCTCTACGAGTGGAAGGAATCTGGAACATTTTGAAATCCAATCCGAGATTTTGACTTGAGCTCTTCGAAATCTTTTTCCGGAAATCCAAGAATGGAAGGCGATTCCGGTCGATTTCACTCCAAGTTCGGCATCAAGATAGACACCGAAGGCGAGCGGTTCGATTCTATCGCTTGCAGATGGACGCCAATCGGTAATGAGTTTGCAACGTCCTCTCAATCCTTTCTGGGACTCCAGACGTCGTAGGTGGAGACAGGCGCGTATGCAGGATTCTTTCTGGGGGAGGGCTATTTTTTTTCAACAAGGGGGTACCCTTGTGAAATTTGCAGAAAATCAGTCCCTCGGTCGAAAGTCTCAACCTAGATAGTATGAGCTCAACAGGCCTGGGGGAGGGCCAGAGCCTCACCAGCCTCATGGTAGATACGCGCCTGGGTGGAGAATGTTAACTCGGATCAGCGAAAGTCGACCGGGTTCTCAGTACACCTCGGCTCACATATTCTGTTCATCATCTGGATGCTCTGGAAGTCTCCGTGCAGACGTAGAAACTCAGAAGAGTGTTTATCCAGAGTATACAGAATATACTCGTGCGTCTCAATGTCTAAGAGCTCGAATACCATGTGGTGGCTCAGGGGTAGGGGAGAGAGCCTTCGCACCTTCCCCGCCCGGCCGATAAGCCCCACACCGATGGGTTCGGCAGTCTTCAATTCTCTCTAAAGCCGCGGGAATATAGCTTCCCCCTCCCCCGCAACAATCCTCGTGGGGATTGTGGGTACAGGAACGATTCAGCGGCGAGCCAAAGCCTCGGACTCTTGAATTCTAGACCCTCCACTTGGCCGAAGACACTAAACAGAAAGTCTTTCATAAAACTCTGTTTCGTCCGGACACGCGACCCCGGTTCGCGGGGCAACGAGATTGATGCCCGCGGAATGGAATAATTGATTTTACGATCAGATGTTGAAGAATAAATATAGGGTTCGATTCAATGAAGTTCCAAGCGGGGACGAAATATACTAGGGCAAATCGGATTTTTTATGTAGAGCGCTTGAAAAACTTGAAACTCGTTTTTATCCAACCGAACAGTGAGAAGCTTACCCGATCACGACGAACGATTTTTTGTCTTGCTCGCGGCGGCGTCGGCTTTCGAAGAGACGGCTTCTGAAGGAAGCAAATGCCGTTTCTCCAAGTTTCAATTGGTCCCGTCGGTGGTATGCTTCGTGTTTGGAATGTCTCATGTTCGCGGGCAACGGAGTCAATTTGAAATGTAAGCTCGACCATTCCGTCGAGCGACTCCGGGGATCCATTCAGTGTCGTACATCATTACGTGGGCGTTATCGCTCGAACCCACGTCAGCATCAATGGAGTCGTGGTCGTTTACATTTTTCACATTAAAGCAAGCAAACACGGCATAAGCTCTCGGAAACGCGAAAGACGGGCTGAGGAAGAAACTCGGCGACGATTGAGCGCTCGACCTTCTCCGACGGGACCAGAGGCTGTCACACCCGGATAAAACAATTTTCTTGATGACAGGATAGATGGTTTTGAAATCGAGTCATCGATCACGAGTAGCTCGTCAAAACAACTGATTGCGTGTCGATCGTTTTCCTGCCGATGACTCTTTCCACCTCCAAACTCGACACGGCACGCCGGCAAAGTCAAGGTGCGTTTCTTTCCTCCCTACGACGATGACGTAGCGTACGCGTGCGTGATCGGCGTCACGCCACTGCTCTTACAGCTTGCCGTGGACGATCTCTACATCTTCACGTCCGTCACTCCGTCTTCTCTCCTATCAGGGAAAATCATATGTCTGTTCACTGACGTGATAGCAATCCATAGTTTGAAAGCAAACAAATTCCCTGAACTGCCGAGAGGAAGAGGACAAGTGTTCCCCTCATCATGGATTCGTTGCAAAAACTTTGCCAACTACAACTTAAGATTTGGATTCATCCTCCTTGTCTGGCGGCGCTCGTGGAGCCATCCGTGGGGCAATCCCATGACAGCTTCCTGTTCCAGAAATTGAATCCAGGAACGATTCTCCTCAACGAGTGGCAAACGAAGTTGCCTCAACGATCAGCAGAAAACTCCACGTCTTCGAGAACCAGCCGGTCGAGAACATGTGACGAAACGCTTCAATGCGGCTTGGAGGACACCGCATCATTTCGTTCCGGTGAATCCCTCGCGCTTCGGGGACCGGGTCGCTTAGGGCCCCTGCGACGCTGAGGGATCTGGATTTGCCCGAGCGTTTCCCGTAAGACCATCTCAAGTGCCCTAGACCAGGGGTGCCCAACCTGCGGCCCGCGAAGCCTTTCTGTGTGGCCCGCGGGATCAAGTCGGGGTTTACACGGGATGTGGCCCGCGGATGTTCCGTTCGAGTACCAGTCGAAACTTGTCGAGTTGCAGTGTGACAGTACGCTCAAAGAGTGTTTTCTCAACAAAAACTTGCTTGAATTCTACCAAGAAGACTTGTCGTAGTCGCGTTTCCCCAATCTCTGGCAACATGCTGCGAGACAGATTTCGGGGGTACACACCTGTGTGAGCAACTGTTTCCGTTGATGAAACATTGCAAATCAAAGTACCGAACTCGGTTGACTCAGAGTCATTTGAAGGCACTCTTGAGAATAGCTTCAACGCGCGAATTTACTCCGGACTTCAATCAGCTTGTCGAATCGTGCCATGTTCAGTTCTCATCAAAGAAGGGAAATGTAAATTAATGCGGTTAAACCCGGGGAGATTACCAGGACTCGTCTCATCTTTTGCTTCTCTGAGGAATGCGGAGAATATACTCAAAAGCGAGCTAGAATCGGTATATTATCTCACAATTGATCAGACACGATGGAACCACCCGTGATGTTTGGGAGAGCGGTCCAATATCTCAAGTTGTCCTTTCATGCGCTGGCCCCGTTACGCAGTTTTCGCTGTGTACTGTCCGTGCGGCCCTCGGGAGTTCGCCAACTATGGCATGCGGCCCGCTCGGATTTTGACTTGGGCACCCCTGCCCTAGACGGTGACGGCCACCGCTGTCGATTCAGCCTAACCCCGTGATCCGGTATTCGTCGATTTTTAGATATTTTCCATTATTTTCCCCGACGTAGTTCGAACTCTCAGGCGAGACGATCTCCCAGATTCGTTAACCCGAGGCTCCGCTCAGAAAACAGTACGAAACGCAGAGTTTCCGAGGTCAGCCCGTCTACAGAACCAACATTCGGTGGAGCCCCAATGTTCTGCGATGTGCATCTTAGAAAACGTGGATTCCAAATCAAATTCAAAGCCGGCTGATCTTGTATGAGGTACTTTTTCGTGTTGGTTACGAGCTCCCGTCCTGAGTTTCCGTCCCCGAAAGATGTAACCGACACACGAACCGACATCGAAAGGATTTGCATACATTCTATGCGATCTGTTCTTGATGCCAACGACGGCAACCGTCTGCTGTTTTTCACTTTGAGTTGATTCTCTGGAGCTCTTGCCAACCCAAGGCGAACCTGAAAAAGAAAACAGTGCGGATCTGACGCTCAACATTGATTAGTGAAGGTGAACAAATGAAACAAGCATGAAACCGGTCCACGGGAAAGAGCAGGATACACAAAAAGCAGAGCGTAGTTCAAAGGATTGGAAGTTCCCGGATTTTTTGGGATCAGATCGCAACGATCTTGGAGCACGCACCGCGGGAGTGTCTGTTGCCAATGTCCCATAACAGCGGCCATGATTGAATGCGCTGACACGCAAGCAGTACTTTGAACGCTGTTGTTTTCGTTATGGACGGAGCTCACGATGCTCACGCCGAAGAACATCGTTTACAAGTTCGCACAGAGTCGAAGCGGGAAAACGATTCGCACTTCGATGCCGCGAGCTCCAGAAAAACCACAAACATGGAAATGCCACAACTCAGTGCGGCACTCAGATGTTGGCACAATTGGGTGAAGTTTAGCAAGGGGCGAGATTCGAACGGATCCGTACCCCGCTGACGATGAGGTCCGGCATCACCGCGTTCGCCGCGTGAATGAATTTCCGATTTCGCATCCTTTCCTTCCAAGCCTTTATTTTCGATAATTCTCTCCCTCATCATCTCATGAAGACTCAGTCTTCGTTGAGAAAATCGTTTGCAGTCATTGGGGTCAAAGTTGAAACTGTCGCTGGGATGAGAATGAGTCAACCTGAAAGTTGGGTGATTGAGTTAGTGTTATGGCTATGGAGTAATCAAATCGTTTCTCCCTCGGATGGCATTTTTCATTGAACGATGCTGTTGGGAATGTCTCGTTACAAAAAACTGTCATTTCTGTCGGGAATCGGCTTCAATACTTCCATCACGACAAACGGCTCCCGAAGTCGGTAGTATAGTGGGAAAACAAAATGATTGTTCCGTACACCCTATGAGCCGGACTCACCGGGACGGAGGGAGTGCACTTGGCGTCATCCTGGATCCTGGCATGGATCGATTACACAATCGGAAATCATGTTCATGGATGAATACAGAAATCCTGTTCAGAAGCTTCAAAATACTCAAAACTTGCGTAGGAGGAAGAAAATCATGTGCGGATCGAAATCACCGGAAGATGCGATCTTTTGCGCTGTTACGCGATGGTAGATGACAAATTTTAGAAATAAGAGCGATCGATGCCAGAGTCTGTATTGAGGTGATTCACAGATGTTAATCGAAGCCGGGAATCGCATCCTCAAGGCCAAGAGAATGTTAATAGACTACCTCCAATTTTCATCGCGGCCAATTTTCTTCGAAATGATAGAGACAACCTCTATGGTTGACAGCCGGATCCGGAACTGTACCTTTTAGCTATGAGAATTTCTCGATGAAGTAGCATGTTTTTCCTTGTGGCTCCTAAGAGCAGCTCTGTCTCGTTGCTCAGAATACACTTGGTTGGATCGCTCGAACGACAGCACAGCACACCGTGGGTCCCGTCCGGTTTTGTAAGAGAACCGAAAAATACAGCTCCGAACTAAGACGACACCAGTTACCTCAGAAGTGAGTCGTGCCTGCCGTAAAGTAAACGTTGGCCCGACCCGAGACGACAACGGCGGCCTTCGTGGGCCGCTCACCAATTTTCGATTTTGTTTGCTCCATGCTGAGTGAGTGTCCCAGTAGCCGCTGCTTGCTCAGTCAGTGGATCGGTCGGTGAGAACTGCTGGGTACTAGGGTTTCATGGCGATCTTTCTCGTTATTCATCAAGTTAACGGCTATGTTCATCATTGGTGGACGGGGGACGTCGGCAACATCTGTGCACCGTGCTTTCTTCGAAGAGTCCCTTTCGTCGTCGGCGAAAATCTTGCTCATAGGATTAAGTCTCCGGCTTTTGCCGTTTCTTCTGCTTCTTCTCATCCCATTGATGCATCCATTCATTCCACCATCCTTCTCATGATTCTGTCCTTGCCGTGCTTTCCTCCGGGAGAAGATGGAAGTTCTCAAGAAGAACCAGAAAAACGTTGGGAGTGCCAAGAGATTTTCATGAAGTATTGCATTCAGGCGCTTCGAATCCGATCCGATCATCTCTCGTTGACAACTTTGAGAATCCGGGAAGGAAAACACAAAAGAAGACAATGGATTCGGAACGACAAATGGCTCGGAACGTTGTTTCGGTCCCGAAGTAGTGGAGCGGTCAAGTTAACTACGTAACCACTCCAGTATATTTTGTTATGTAAGTAGCCTTCGGGCATTCGGTTCACTTGTCGCGATTGTCATGCGGCAACTTCAGAATGTCAAACTCATCAAGTTGAGAATTGTTTCAATAAAATCCGGACCGAGAAATCCCAATGCAATTTGTTATCGAATGATCAGCGAAAGCCTTCATTTCTCTGCCTAATCCGCTCAGTGATCGTGAATCGAATGGGGCAACACGAGCTTGAGGCTGACTTCGAATTTGAGGGTTTCCGAGACAGTACATGCGGTTTCTAGCGTCGAATCAGCGTCTCAAGATTGAAAATTCCATCAGTCAGGGATCTTCATAGCTCAAAACACGAGCGGGGATGCAGTGTCAGCATCGCATCGTAAGTCAAACTCCAGGCACAGCGACAGTTTCTGCGCCATGGCTTACACAGGGATTTCGAGGAATCACTGAGGCGTCTTCTGCAGTACTGAACAACATCGACGTGAAGTCCGATCCCGAATCAAACTAAACCATTTCAAGCTGATTGCTCACAGAGGATAAGAATGCCCTCCATCAGACAGCACTGTTGCTGACCGCAGTCATGACTCCAAGTGCTCATGAACGATTGGAAAACTCTCCCGTTTCTTCGGAAATATTCTCCTCGTGTTTGAGCACTTGGGCTTTCCCAAGAGAACTTCTACACTGCGATCCTGGATTCTGGGAAGTTAACTGTATTGAGAGTATCCGATTCGGACCTCGAACCCATCCCCATCGCGCTCTGAAGTTTCCCATCGTTTCTGAAATGTTGAGGCTCCGACTCTTTGTCGAGCTCTCGATGAACCTGTGAAGTTTAATCCTCGTTGAACGTATTTCCCAGCTGACTGCGCTCATTGGATTATTTGGTGCGAAAGAATTCGATTGATGATATTCCAAGTGTACTAGGGGGGCGGTCGAAGACAGTTACAAATACTGATAAGAACGCTTCCTCGGCCGTCGTTCAATTAGCGGACATTTATGCCATCCAGAATGAGGAACCTCTCCCCTCCGACTTTCCCGGAGCCACTTACTCCTCGACTGAACCAACACTGCCGTGGTACGGCGTAAGAGGGAGAGGGCTGCCGGTTTCCCCGCCAGAACATATTCGAACTTTCACACTCCAGCAATTTCCGCTTGTATGCTGGCTTCAGGTGACCAAAGTCGACTCGACAGAGAAAGAGAGTTCCGAGTACCAGTGAGGGCAATCGTCCCCGCGGATGTGGCCAGCTGCTCGAAGCTGCGCGTCGATCCCACGTCAATGAACCCTTTCCCTTAGTGACTCTTTTTTCGCTACTTCGTCGCTTAGCTTGGCAGAAAATCGCAACACAATGTTTGTGCCTGCAGCTCTGACCGGACTTTGACTCAAAGTTCGTCGATCAGTGCTGCCGATCGGTGCTCAATCCACGGTCTCCGAGTTGGTTCCGAGGACAGTTCTCTTTTGGTGTTGAGACTCGTGGATGAGCTGAGCAACTGCCACCTTCAAGATGGCTCTCGGCTTAGCGAAAGTGTCTCTGGACTCAAATCCCTTCTGGTCTCCAGTGGATCCTCGAACTGAGGGGTGGTTTCTGGTGGGCAATTTGCCAGCGCTTATCACCCTGCTGGTGGGATATGTGTACGTTGCGAAGATCGCGGGACCGCGCTGGATGAAGAATCGGCCGCCATTCGAGAACCTCAAACCAGTGATCCGCGCCTACAACTTCGCGATGGTGCTCATCAACGCTTTCATGCTGAAGTATATCTTGTCTAGAACCTACTTCGGTGGAGGATACTCGTTCTATTGCCAGGGCATAAATTATGACGATCGAAGTGAGACATCAATGGAGCTCCTCTCTTCGTTGTATTTCTACACGTTCATCCGAGTCATCGATTTCTTGGACACAATATTCTTTGTTCTTCGGAAGAAGTTCGACCATGTCAGCTTGCTGCATGTGTCTCATCATTGCCTCGTCGTGTTCATCGGCTGGTATGGAGCCTCGCACGGCTACGAGGGGCAGCCCATGGCCGGAACCGCGGTCAACATGTTCGTCCATGTGATAATGTACACCTACTACTTCCTCGCGTCCTTCGGGAAGCGCTTCGAGAAGTATCTGTTCTGGAAGAAGTACCTTACACAACTCCAGCTTCTGCAGTTCTTATTCTGCATGGTGCACATCATGGTCCCAGTGTTCGAGCCCAGTTGCCACATGCCGCTCGATCACGTGGCAGTTGTTATTCTTCCCGTTATATTCTTCCTCGCGATGTTCTCGAGGTTCTACGTCCAGACCTACCTGAAGAAGCGATGTACAGAAGTGTTGAAAAGTGCTTTACTCAACGATCTGCCCCACGAGAAACGATCGTTCGCGATCACGGAGGAAACCTGCCTCGACGAGAAAAAGAAGCTCCATTGAGGAATCTTGAAAGAACCTTGTACATCAATGCATGAGCTGGAATGCTCGTGCGCGCGTTTTTTGTGATATGCAAATGGATTCCGGATTCGTTGCACGGACGTGCAGTCGATATGCGTTATATGACAAGATATTTCAATACTGTGTGCAACCATCCTCGTAAGAAATAAATATTTTATCGCACAGTGATCGGTCGTGGATTTCGTATCAAAACTTGAACGTCTTGAGCGTTCCCGTCGCGCGGCTATCTCCCTTAGTGAGCCGCAGTCGTCGCAAGGTCGAATTATTTCTCCCCAAAGTCTTAGTTAGCCTCGTAAGTCGGACATGCGGGATATCGATGACGCTACTTGAAGAATGAAGAATTCAGGAGAGTATGAACGCCGTCGGCGGCAATTTCATCACGAAGGATGCCCAAGTGATTTTTTTCCTCGCTTCGTCTTCTTCTGCAGCGCATTGAGACATCGTACCGAATTCGGATCAGATTTTCCCATTACTATCGATTCAGAAGCGGATTTCAACTAGCTCTGACCTTTGCCTGTCAAATACGGCGCTTTTTCTCAAGTCGTCGGGTCATGCATTCGATTGAACCTATCGACTCCCAAGTCAGTTGTCGCCAGTCACAGCAAAGTCAACAGAATCCCGGATAGTTTATCTTGATTCATTTGGGCGAAGACCTTCGCCGTGGAAGTGCATATCTGGAATTGAATGTTTGTTCTTGCCTGGAACAAGCGTATGGATATCTTCCAAACAAATTTTTTCACAGACAATGATGAGGGTTTGCATGGCTATGGATCCAATCGAGCTCGGCCTCCATCGAACGACGTTCATGAAAGTCGAAAATTCTAGTGTCGGTATGACTTAGCTCAATGCCCTTTTTGTCTCAACCCTCTGCAAATTGGACCCTTACATACATTCTTGACAGAAACTGCTATGGAGCGAATTCTGCGGAGCGAGGCGGTTTCTATGTCGGCTCGCCGCCAATCCAGCTCCTCGAGTAACGGTGACGCTTTATTATTGTTTCGTTGACCGAACGGACTAACGGGCGGGTCGATTGAACTGCCGGTTATGCAGGCAGACCATAATCTCGCCAACAGACTCTCTTGAAGCAGTTTTTGACGATCATGATCTGTTTCAAGACCGCGAGTTAAGGCTTCACCCGAGGCCGCAAAGCGAAAAAGTAATCGGAAGTTTGACAAACTCTCAGCGGCCGGCGCGAACCTACCCACCAAGGCAACGATTCCCTCTGTTTGTAGTTGTCGGCAACGACAAAAGTTTGGCTCGTCGATCTGAGACTTGAAAGAAGTGAGCAGAGGCGGATCCTAGGGGGCGGCCATCACCATCGATCGATTGCCCGCCTCGAGTTCGGGACATAATTACAGATCGGGAGTTACAATTTCATCAAGTTTTTCGGATTCATATTTGACGGTTGAAAAATATCAGATTGACGGGGACGCCGAAAATCTGCAAGCGCTTCTCTTGGAGTCATCCCTGGATCAGCCACTGGAAGTGCTCTCGAGAGCAGAAGCCATACCACTGTCTCATCATAGAAACGAAAAATTCTCCTACCGATGCGAGAGGATATCATCGTGAACTCAGTTTATGGGGTAGATTCTGGATTGAGGGGGTGCGTTCTCGGAACATCCCGAGATCCATCTGCCTTGTGAGAGCGTGATTCTGACGTCTCATCCTAAGCGTGTCCCATATTGATTCCCAATGATGTTGGCACGTAACCGTAACCTCATCTATTGACTAATCGATATATCGTGGCTTCGTTCCTCGTTCTGTGTGATTGTTCTCTGGAGAGGAACATGATTGATGCCTTTATTAGCTACAGCTCGACCAAACCAAGTGAACGAAACAAAGGAAAACAGCCATACGGTGACACGTCCACGATATCTAGTCACGGCACGACTCTCGCGCCATCATCTGAGCTCTTTTGGGAGGAATCGAGCGGTGGCATATCTGGAGCCGATTGTTTCGGGTTGCGCAAGACGAGAAGCGTATTCGCAAAAAACTGAAGCATGGTCTCGGAGTTCGCTAGCCCTCATTCGTTTGCAGTACACTACCTCGTCTGCGAACATTCTCTAATGGAAAGTTCGAGATGGAATCGGTAGGGGTCAGGAACTTTTTCGTGGTGTGGCGGTCAGGACGTGAAACTCCGGCTGCAATCATTCTTCCCCAGGGACAACATTTCCTGACCCCTACCGATTCCATCTCGAACTTTCCATTGGAGAAGGTTCCCTTGTTAGATCTGCGGAGTTCAATATCTGCGATGCACGCCATCTGCCGAGCGCGTTATCTGTTGCGCTCATTGAGAGTCAAGACCGTGATTCCATACAGAGGAACGATCGAAAAGATCGTTCGCTCCTCGACGAATCTCCTGGCTGTTGTTTTTTCGGGGTAGTCTCGTCCGCCAAATTCTATAGGGTGGCCTAAGAAATCAATTTTGATGGAGAACATCCGCAATATTGGGATTTCATTCCCAAAAAGCCTTGAGACGATAGAGATTAAGCTCAATTGTTGTTTTCACTGCCCCGCGAAATCCGAAAAACGCGCTCGCTGAACTGGATGAATACCAAACCTCGAACGCATGGCTCCACTTGCTGTCAAAGCGAACGATTCCGATGTCAGTACTTGTACGGCGACGAAGATCCGAGACAAGTGTCATTGAGACATCTGTCAGAAGAACGACCTTGGTTGTTTGCATAACGAATTCAGTATTTGGTCGTCAGAATATCTAGGAGACTGAGCGTCGAGCTACAATGTATGCTGAACTGCGGTCCGTGTCCCACACCGTGGAGAGTTTTGTCAGTGGAAAAAGAAGAACAGTGCCGCCACCAGCGCTGGGTCTCCCTTTCCCGGCCGAGCGAAAAACTCCGGAACGGTTTTTGCGTCAACTGAGCGCACTCGCAATTGTCGGAGAGAAGCTGCAGCCAAACCGCTGCGCGTAGAGGAGAGAATCAGATTGGAAACGCTGCTAACAGGCTGTGCTGCGCAGAAGTCTAAAAGGTCTGGTTCGTTGTAGGCTCCCATAGAAATATATTTTGGGTCGACGTGATGGTTTAAACTTCTGTCGAGCTAGGGGAATGCAATATGAGAACCGTGCCGGCATCCAAAACGTACTCGGAAGCGACTCCGAGATCTTCGGAGATCGAGGTGGAAACACTACTGGCCATCATGAGCTACGGTGAAGCAAATCACACGCTCCGGTCGGAAAACGAAAGTGTGATGGCGTCGTTGTCGTCATCGTTATCGTTGTGGGCTCCCTCGCTCGCTATCTTGCTCGCTCCTTTCTCTGTTCGTACCGCGAGATCAGGAAAAGTCACACTTGGAACAGGACTCCGCCCCGTTGATCAGTTGGACTGACCCGCTCATCCGATACTCGTTTCGAACCGCTGAGTGATGTTCGGTTTGTCCCAATCGGAAGAACCCTCACAGTCATCCGAACGCTCTTATTATAACTGTCAGAGGTCACGGCCAGCGGCTCGGAAACGAGTGACGCGGGTCGCGAACTTTGCCACTTTCATGAATGATTCTGTGATTCGATAAATCCGCGGAGAATCTGCTCGAAAATCATCAGAATCGGAAAATGTAATCCCAGCAGCTCCATTATATCTTTCAGGGGGCGACTTATTGAAATATCGTCCGCGCGGCGAAATGCGTTCCCGCTACCAAGCACCAGCTATTTGGATTTTCGTTCAGATTTCGTCCTCACATCATCGATGGTACGCGGGACCTTCCCTAGACGCTAATCTGAGGAGTTATGCAATGAGCAAAGTTGTCGGGGAAGAGTTCGGCTCTGACTTCTCTCGGTCCGCGATAGATCCCTTAGAGCGGATCGGGAAACGTTTTCCACCCCTGAAAGAAGCACTCACATCAGTGTAAATTCACCTTGTGAATTGAAAACCACTCCGCTCGTCGATGCGAGCTTTGATTCTCGTTTTGGTCCCTTTGCCCGAAACGCTTTTACGTTAGCTCAGAATGGCTCCATATTCGGCTATGGCTCCTTCTCCATGTACAACAGCGTGCCGAAATATGTATCGATATCACTCGCCCGGATGGATCCCTAACCGAAAGATTTTTCAAGAGACTCTTCAACAGTTATTTCCTACGATCCCTCACGAGTTCATGGAGATGCCAGAATTGGAGAAAGAATATATTTTCGTGGAAGATTCATTCACATCGCTTGCCGGATCCCTCACTGAAACTTGAAACTGATCCAATAGGGGAACTCGTTTTGTTCTCGTCGTGAGACCCCGTTTAATGTTTCTCCAGAAAAACTCTACACGGAAAGCATGAACATATTATGCACATTCCTGAAATCCTGCCGCCTCGGGCAAGCGGATCCAGAGGTGTCGTTCTAGTCCCAGAGGATTCGCTCCGAGAAGAGAATCGACCGAATTATTCAGCGATCTCGAATGGCTTTGACTTGGGCGCTCGAGTTGAGTTTATTCGGAGAAAAACGGAATGAAATTATCTTCCTGCATTTTCAGGGATCCGTCCAGAAGCCTTTGGAATGTACTCAATTGCAGTCTTGGGGGAGGATGGACGCTCGGACGCGCGCCCTCCTCATACATGAGACTCGTGATTGGATCCCTGCAAGCATCGCAAGATTTTGTTGGAGCCCATTGCGCATTGAGGAATTTCGACAGAGTTCTACCTTCTCCCACGCGCGGGGATCTATGGGAGCTGTATAACGGAAGTTTGTCAGTGTTCTGTCGGACCTATCGTCTCATTCGTATTCAGCTGCCAATGAACTACATAGAAGACGCCTTGAGTCCTAGGCGGCGGCGGCCCTTGTGGCCCATCAAGTCAACTTCGTTGGATGTGATGATAAAAATATGATTATGATTTGAATCACAGACTGAAAAGTATAACCTTATAATTACAATTATAATCATAATCACAGCGGTGATTATGATAATGACGCTCCGAGGCGCCGCGAGACAGGCAGATCGTGTGGCACTGCGGCCCCTGGTCTGAGAGTGCCTGGCCCGAACGTGAATATAGCCACTGTGGCCAAGCCACAGTTATGATTATGATAATAGTCACAGTTACGAAGATGATCATAATCATGACTGTGGTTGCGCCATCGTCATAGATATAATTGCGAATATGATCATAATCGTGATTATGATCACGTCATGCCTGACACAAAATTTCAAAAATATCGGATTAGTATTCTCTTCGGGGATGATTACATCCATTTCCGGCATGGATCCGCGAATTCGACGAACCAGTCCGCTCCCCCTTATTCGTCGTTCTCCCTCCGCGCTATTCTGACGAGATCTCAGTGAGGAATGAATAAGAGGTATCCCGGGACGACCGTTATCGCCTTGAGGAGAGCAGCGCAGACTATTAACCACATCTTGCAAATCAATTGGTCGTCGATAACTCGTCACATGATTAGAAACCCTGCCGCTTCCGCGACGTGTTGGTGAAGATCAATCCTGTATTTCCAACCATGAACCGTGTCCGAGTATCCTCATGAAGTCGTGAAAAACCACGTCTAGAGCTCGGAGTCAGAGAAGAATATTTGTTTTGCCTTGCGATTCTGACACTCTGACCCCAATATGGTCCAAGGAATTCCCTTCCACTTTCCAACTTCACGCTCCTCCTCTATGCCACTCTCGACGATCAATGGCATTTACTTCTTCATTGTCAACCCGATGCAATGTTTCCGACAGTTTTCCCTGGAGACTTCATCTTTCGTGATTGAACTTGAGCATCTGTTTGCGTGTGTTACATAAGGAAGCACTCTCCGGCTTTCGACGAGTGAAACGACATTGTTGCCCATTCGATGTGATCAGCAGCGTTCCAATCACATTACTCTGTACTGTTCTTCCCTTGCTGTCAAGTGCGCCTCAACTCGGTGGAATTATCGGGTCCTGGCAGCATTCAAATCATCGAATCTTCATCGTTCCCGTTCTTATCGAAATAGACGAGTTTTCACCTCCGGTCAATTGGGGCCAGAGATGCTCCTTGCGGCCATTTTCCACGACGTCCTAGCCCGGGTCATGGCTCCTAACGATCCTTTATTGGTGATCCATAATGGAAGCATGCCACAATGCTTGCTCTTCAGACCGGCTAGTTCTTCGTATGATTCGCGGAAGCCATTAACAAACGCACCTATCTTTCATCCCCAAGGTACCGGACCGGAGCAACCGCATGAGATTGGCAATCGCTCGTCGATAAATCGCAATCAGGTGCTCGTGAAACCGAAATACTCCGCCGGAAACTGCTTCCCACGAGAGCATTCCTCAATCAAGATGATCCGTGGCCCACAATTTCGGAGTGACTGCTCGCCAGACCCTACCGCAAACGAGAACTTGATGGATATGACTTTCACGCTCTCTGGGGCACTTTTCAGCATTCAATCACAAGTTTTATAGAATCGCATGCATAGTAGATCCCATCGACACTCAACCATGCCGTAATCGATACGGATTTCATCAAGGGTTCTAGCTCCACTGAATGGGGCCTCGAGTCACGAGGGACGAAGGCTGATTAGTTACGAGTTTCACTCCCTTGGCGAAGTTGCTAGAGGAATAGGAAAGCCATCTCTTGCCTGACGGGTTTGGAGATGACGATTCCTCGGTATGAGGATCCATGAGTCTTTTCGGGCCAAACAACGTTCTGGGGCCTTGACGGAAGCAATCAGAGTCTGCGACCGCGACCCCAGTATCTCATGGAATCAATCATATCAGATGTCCTGGGATGTTTCGTTGATCGACGCTTTCCGAGAAAACAATACAGTAAAGTCCCGATAATTCGCACCCCCTTTATTTCGCACACCCCGTTTATTCGCAATTCGCGGGGACTTCACAGAAATTTGGGTCGATTCGCTCGTTCGCGCCATGTTTAACGATCCGATAATTCGCATCTTCCCGATAATTTGCTATTCGTGGTCGAATCGTCATGCTAATTCGCTCAGATTTTTGATGAAACTACCATTTTTTCCGACTCTTTCGATCTCCTCGCGCTGCGCCGTCGTGGAAAAGTGAAGCGAATCGGACCAAGATGAGGATATCCTTGCCGCGCCAGTCGAAAACTCTGAATTGACGCCTGTGATCCCCTCCTCCGCCACTGCAGCCAATCAAAGAGCTTCGGATGGCCAGAAGCCACCGCAGTTTTTGCGAAGTACGAGAATGAGGCATGATATGAGAACTAGATATATATGATGCATAGATGTACTGAGAGAATTGTAACTACATGTGTGCATCTGGACTGTGCTGTATTTGATGCTGAATGTGTTATATTTGAATTTCGGTTCTTTTTAAACACACCCGACAATTCGCAATTCGCGGATCTTTCGAAAAAGTGACTCCAAAAAAACGCAAATCGGGACTTTACTGGACGTTGTTAATTTAAACTATTTGTAGACTCTTGCTGAACTTCTGCCGCTGGAGCTCGTGATGAGGAAGGCTGGCCAGGATGGATTTCCCTCGTCTGTCTCCCCTCTTGATCACGAAGAGGTTGATATCCTGAAAGTGGTCCGAGGAAATGGGGAAAGGAAGAATATCGACGCAATAGCGTACCGGTCACCGCGCTTGTTTCAAGCGCTCGGGGCAAGCATCACTACGGCTGTAGATTTTTTTGCGGCGAAAATGCGTGGAGTTCGCGGCTCCCTCAGACACTGTATGGACAACGACCACGAGAATCCCGCGAAACTCGCGTTCTGTAGAGAAATCCGTCACCAACATCGGATTTCGCGAATCGTGATCCAATTTCAGCAACGACTCCGATGACTCAAACGTCCGCGTCTACTAAGTGCAGCGATTTCTCCAGCGGCTCGGCGTCCTCTGAGAATTTCAGAGAAGGACAGACCTCTATTTTTGTTCGCAACGAGGGTCAAAGGAAATCCGTTTACCAACGCTCGGCGTGAGGCGAACAGTGTAAGACTCTGAGTCGAGTGCAGATCTGCTGAAGCTCTCTAACCACTGAGATAGCTCCGTCTTTTGTTCCCGCTCCTTAGCTCCCTGCTGGAACTTCCCATATTGAGAATGTAGGAATGCAGATGACAGATAACAAAAACTTCACATACTGTCGGCAGCGATCTACAATCAATTCAAAAGGGCCAACGTGCTTTATGGCCTGGTGTGAATGTTTTACAGATCCCCTAATTCGACCCCGGGCATCGTCCGATGCCGATCCAATGTGAGCAGGACCTGGAAGGAGTTTTTCCATTATCATCCGCAACGCTCAATGATTTCGATCTTCGCATTACTCAGATACAGTATATGAATCTTTGAGCTTGTGATTCGCTTGTCACGGAGCAATCTCAATGAGGACGGAACTTCCGGATCTGCTTCAGCCTCCGCGATCTCAAGTTTGACTCCTCATCAGCCTCTCGTTTTCTTCCGTTATTGCGGAATTCTCCGTTCATGATCAAACTCAATGAGTCAAGCTCGAACCTCTCAGAAAGCTCAGAAACCTCTCAACGTTTTTTAGCGGTCCCGAATTCTTCGGATCTTCTCTGAAAGAACATTGACCCTGGATCCCTTGCATGTGGGATAACTCTGGCGCATGGAATCAGATCATTTCGCAAGCTTCATTCGACCCCCAACGTTTCGCGTGGAAAATGTGCGGAAAGGGCCGCGTCGAGAGGGGTAAGCCGTTTGCTTGGTGGGATTCGTCGCGATCCTAGGAAGGAGGCTCAGATCAAGGTGATTGCCATGAATCGTTGACAATCGTTTGCTAATACGCAGGTCATCTCGGATCTGTGCGTCTGATCGGAGCCAGAGAGCGATGTGATGAACGCCTCGGAACACCGTCGACCTCAGTCAACGATTCCAGGGTGAGAACAGAAACCATACTTGAGCGTTCTGCTGCCCTAAGCCTGACCGGAGTCTTCATGGCGTTTTGTAGTTCGAAGTCGAATCATTTTCCCTCCAAAGAACCTTATACGCAGAATCAGCTGCCAGGGGCGCGTAGCCAGGATTCAATTTCGGGAGGCCAGGACGTTCTTTGTACTATATTGGGGAAAGCAACGGACGATGGTTGTGTGATTCAACATGGAGGCCCTGATCGTAGGGGAGCTGAGTAGATCATGACTCGAACATAAGATGTTCGCTGTTAGCTGGAACAATTCACCATCTCACTGTGCATGGATCTCCCTTCGCCGCATTCTCAAGTGCTGAGCACCGTCTAGCAAGTTCAATTCAGCATTTGGATTGTTATCGCAATCCCGCATCGAAACCTCATGCGTGCTGTGCTCGCAGAGAATTCGGAGCATCAGCTAGGGAATGTTCAGACGAACGAACCGCGTTGAAAGTTCGGTGAATCATGACCAGGGTTGTGAATCTTTCGCGAGTTGCGAACTCTGCGGTAACTCTATGTTGCATTCCGAGTAACGATGGGGGATCCCTTACGGAATTTTATCACAGAAAACTTTTTGCATGTCAAGCCAAACTGAGAGGCTCTTCTTTTCTATCATCTGCTGGATACGACGGACAGGGAGTTGGCGAATTGCATCTAAAACTAAACAAGTTCCACGTTGCTAACCAATCGAAGCAAAGGTGTCCCCAACGCATAGAGGCCCTGTGCACACGGCTTCAATCGTGGATGCTGCGTTGAAGGGAGATGACCAAAGACAACATCGCTAAATGAGAAGATCCCTTGGACCGAGTGATCAACGACGCCGCGGAAGTGTCTTAAGTTTCGGGATCCGCCATGGTTAGCACGAAAGATGAACGCCAGCTCGATGTTCGGTCGATTGGGGTTGCGAATCTACCTCGTGAAGATTCGCACATCTCAAGAGAAATAGCGGAAGGAAGTTTCGAGAAGCCTTCGAGCTGCCGACATTTCCAGTGGACATAGTCCATGAGGCTCCGAAAGGAGCTCAGTCCACATCGTAATGAGTCCTACGGTCCCTGAACGTCCTCTATCATACGAGGAACGCCTGATCTTGAACTCTGGAGATTTTTCACGATTTCCCCATGGAACCATAGAGATAAGTCGCGCTCGTACGGAGTTGAACATGGAAAGTGAGTCCTAGGATTCTCGATTCCATCCGCGCGATATTCGATGAGCGAAGCATGCAATTCGTTCTCACCGTCGACTTCCCTTTCCCTCCAGCTCGAAGATGACCCAGAAGGAGTACTCATCCGTTGTGGAAACTGCGAAGGAATGCGATATCAATTAATTTCTTAATGCTTCCCGTTTCTTTGAGGTTTCCCGACCCCCTCCCTCTCCCACCCCCTGCGCGATGCCGAGGAATTTGTCTGATGAGTGAGTAACTCGACGCTGCAGCTGACCATGTGATGGGAAGTCATGCCTTGAATTTCAAGAAAGGCAGACACTTCTATTCGAAAATGAAGGAATCGGGATCCTGATGCTAGCTTGCGACCCTAGATTCTTCTCTGTGCCTTGATCCGAACGTTTTCTTCATCAACCCTCCTGCGGCGAATTCGGACATTTGGAACTGACTTTCCACGTATTTTTGACACTTTCTTCCACAAAGCATCGCCTGCAAACTGCCCTTTCGGAACTGGAGGGTCTCACTGGGTTGACGTAATTCCCTGCCGAAAAAAAAGATGAAAGGGCGACTTCGTTCTCGGTGAAACTCCCTCAGGTTTGGGATGATTCATCTACGAGCTCCTCTCGAAGCATGCCCGATTCAGCCTTAGTTTCGGACTCAAACACAGCCTGCACGTTCCCCGACACCTTCTGTGTTTTTCCTGTTAGGGCGAACGGTTCTCGCTCGTCATGTCGTTCAATTTCCGATCGCTCGATCACTGGTGCGAGGGAGAGAGCTTTGCAGCTGCTTTTCAAGCGATGGAATCCATTCTGGGAACCATTTGGCGGCCGTAGGCTTGTTTGTCAAACGCGCACGGGCGTGCGGCCCATAGAATTCAAATGACGTTTGAACAAGTTCCTCGCTTCAACAGGTTGTCGTAAAGAGATATACGTGACTTGCGTGGTAGCTCATTCACGGTACAATTTATGATCTTTCCAGGGGAATGTTTGCCGAAGGAAGAAGCCTCTCGAGCTTTCTCGAGAACAGTGGACACGGAGAACTCGAATAGACGCGTAGTACGTCGTGGAAGAAAACATGCAGTTCGCTATGAGTTGACCGGTATCCGTGAGCTAGCGCATATTTCTCGAACGAAGTTTCCCCCGCTATTCGCCAACCCAAAGGGTTTCCATTGTTTCTTGCGACCAACACAATTTAATCTGTCCCCGCGCTCCTCGACTCTCCCTCCCGGGCTCTGCGAACTGACGCAGCTTGACTGATTCAGGGCAGCGACATCTCGATAACCTTGCTTTCCGATTTACAATGCCGAGCAGAGGTGCCACTTGAATACAATCACACGGAAGCGGTTGTTTTAATCAGAGCCTGTCCTCGTCGCTCTCCTGAGCCAACAATATCCGCCGGGTTCTGTCTCCGCTTTTTGAGATTGTGACTTTCTTGTTCTTATTCTCAACACGCTTGACGTACGCTTTCGCAATTTCCAATACGGGTGGAACGTCGTAATTTTCCAAGTCCGGGAAGCGCACAACCCTTGCGTGGGAGAAAGCCTCGGAATTTCCTTCAATTTGTCAGCGCGGAGACAACTCCTTGGGAAGTCAGTACAAGTGAATTGAGTTGTACGAGCTCCGGAGCGATCGGGATCGACCAGCTGTTCATGATGTACGAACGCCAAATATTTGCGGTTTGACTGCTTCTCCGCGGGATTGAACGATGAATGAGTTGAAACGCCATTCCACTGTAAGAGAGCACAACCGATAACGACATTTTGGAGCATGAAATTCGATCGGAATGTTACTGTTCCACAGAGTCGTTTAGGGACAAGGAGCAAGGCTAACGATGCGTGGGTCCGACTCAGTTCCCGAGGGGCTCCGACTCAGCTCTTGAAGAGGAACAACGTGACGACCCCGAGCCTGAGATCGCGTCCAGAAAATCAGAAGAGGAGACGAGGGTGGGAACTTCTCAAGCTACGGTACACTTACAGTTCTGAAACATGGAGAACCGTTCCCGAGTCGGTACCGTTCAGCGTCCCTAAACATGGAGAGCGTATTGCTTTAATCTGCACGTACTTATCGGGTAACTTAGCTCGGCGGTGGGCACTCGTGAACCCAGGTGGAATCCGAGGAGTTTCCGGGCGGCTGAGTTTGATGTACGAACTCGTCTCAAGGGAACACGTGCATGTACTGTGAGTTCATACAAAACTGAAAACCTAGGTGGGAAACTCCCGGTTGGGCTCCCGCGTTCTTGCCGCCAGGGGCGCTGCCGTCATTATGTATCCATCGTTTGCTACAAGATCGGTGTTCGAGAGAGGCCTTTACGTCGAGCGGCGAGCTTCCGGTGAAGGCCCGCGTAATCGCTTCCTGAATCCCCGACTAGAGATCATGTCGTAGTTGGCATTGTGGGAAATCTATCCGTGCGATAGTCTGTCGAATCGTCGGGGTGAAGGAATCCGAAATTTTTGATCGAGCTCCTCCAGTCAGAAAAAGGGTGTTACAACACTTCAATGTGGTCAGCTTGAAGTCCCCAGAGCGCTTCATCATAGGGCTCCACTTCCATGGACCAAGCTTTCTTCTCTTGCGAGTTAGGGGAAGAGAAACAAGCACCAAATAGCACCGAGAAGCATCGAATGAGCCACCGGCGCGAGAGTGGGAGTTCGCTCCCGCGGCCGGCCGGCGAGCTTTGCAACCCCCGCATGCCGTTTTTCTGGCTTGATGGCTCCGTTGAAAGCTCTAAGTCTATTGTGGAAGGGATCTACGCTAATGATGACAATAAGAGAAATCTCAACCAGGAGTCTCAGCTTTCATCGAGCTGAGGAAATGGGTTTGGAGGAATTGGGCTGTCGGGAACTTCTCATGAGCCTCATGAATCTATTCCCCGTTATTCATGCTAGAATCAAGGACCATCGATCACACTTTCTCGATCATCGACGGTCTGATTCCAGAATCCTTCGCTGTGGAAGCGAGCTGATACGCACTTCGTGCGTACAGCGCACGGATTCTCTTCCGAAAACGATCAGCTACCGGGAGCCGAATTACTGCATCTATAATAATCTATAATAATTGATTGGAAAAACCCGCCGCGCAACGGAGCCAAACGAAATCAGAAAGAAACGGGATCTCCTAACCAACGACTCGAGAGAATGGAAGATTTGTTCTCATCCATGCTATCTTCGGGAAGGGGCTAGAGTTCCAGATGAACTTGATGATAGGAAAAAATGAGATGAAAGTGAAAACCGAGAAACCGCGATCCCGCGATAGACGAGGGTTGTCTGTCATACAGATTTCTTGCTTCTGACGGGAGATCACGATGCACTGTCCCGAGATCCAAGAGATTTCGTCCCGAGATACGAGCGATACACGAACTGGAATGGTGGACCTCAACCTTCCTGTTGGAACCTAAGCCTAATGAGACCCACTGATGTGAGTTGCTGTGACTAGGGTTTGCAAAAGCCCGCAAATCCAGGACCGCAAGCCCGCGGTTCATAATTTCAGCGGGTAACCGCAGTAGAAAGACCGCTATTGGAAACTACGGGCTCAAGCCCGCCGGTCCCAGGCCCGCGGCCCGAAAGACCGCGGGCTCGAGCCCGCTGGTCGGAAGACCGCGGGTTTAGTTCTCAACCCAGAAGACCGCGGGCTCAAAAAAGCCCGCACGGCCAGAAATGTCATACAAGAAGCGGGCTTTGTCTTTATTGCGGGCTTCGTGGGGCCCGCCTCGAGAACCTTAACTATTATTAATAGTTAGCGGCGTTCAATAATAGTTAATCGAATAGTTATGGTTATGATAGTTAACATGCGGGCCCCTGCGGTTAATACCTGAAGTTGTAGTTGCGGGTACCCGCGGGCTTGCGGTCTCGAAAATGCGGGCTTTTGCAAACCCTAGCTGTGACAGGGAGGCATCGGAAATTCTTCCCGAAAAACTGAACCTCTACCCCAGTGATTCTCAACGGGGGGCGTACGCCCCCCCCCTAGGGGGCGTGGGAGATCTCAGGGGGGGGGGGGGGGCGCGAGAGAATTCTGAATTTTTCGAGAACACTCGGTGCAGTTAGCGGCTGATTTCTCAGCGAGGTTTGCTGTTATGGAAGGAATGGTTTCCTTCCCTTGGCTAACCCAACAGTTTGGAACTGATTTGTTCGACGTTGGAATCGAGTACCAAGACGAGATCGCCCAGTTGCAGCATAGTGAATTCCCGAAGCCTCTGCTCAAACCTCGGAGTATCCTTTTGTGGCTTCATGACGATGTATCCAAGAGGTTCCCAAGATGCGCGCGCCATTTTAGCTCATTCTGCGTCGACGTACTTGGTGGAGTCGGAATTCAGCCTGGTGACTGATCTACAGTCGAAGAAGAGTAGTCGTCTGAAAGCCCCCATAATCAGACAAGATCTGAGATGGACGCTGACTGAAGCGACAGCAGGTCAACCGTCCCATTGAATTCTAAACAGCCCAATTCTAAGGCTAACTCGCAAACCGAATGGAAGCGATCAAGCTGTAGGTCCACCTTTGTCTTGATTTCAGAAGGCTCTTCCGCTTGGAGGAGGGGGAGGGGGGCACGAGCAATTCCTCTGAGCGTCAGGGGGGGCGCGGGACGGAAAAGGTTGAGAAACACTGCTCTACCCTCTTTGCTCCGTCAGCAATGAGTGATGCCTCGCAACATGAGTGCCTTCTATCCCACATTTTCTTGGGCTCGACTCTCTCCGATTCCTGATTGATGCTCACGATCTGCGAATGGAGGGGCCGCCTTCACCCACTGAGCGGCTCCGACTTCACAGGCAGTCGCCAATATTCAAATCCGTCGATAGCGGCGCGTTCCGCACGTATCCCGTACCATTTGCTTGCCAAAAGATGGGTTCTCAGAGTCATCCCGTCATAACTGATGCCTCTCACAGACAATTGCTCCATATTCCAAGACTTGAATCTCCGATTTCCCAGGGAAGACCTTGAACCACTGATGATCCTGCTCCGGAGAAGCAACACAGAGCTCCGCTCTGCTCGGATGCTTGAGCTAGAGCGAAAAAAAGTTCATGAGAACGGGGAGAGGCAGATTTATCGATAGGCGGAAGGAAAACATCGTGAACGGTTTTAAGAAGTTTTACACGGTCTCTTCTCATATTATCTGAGATCAATCAATCAATCAACCACTACACTAACGAATTAATCAATCAATCAATCAACAATCATCAGGATCACTGTCAATAACGCTTGTAGAAGAACGGAGAGGGAAAAAGCGCGACAACACAAGGTGTCTTGTAGCATCATGTCCCGCTTCTTAAGGGTGCTTCCTATTTACATGAATGGATCAAGCATGGATTCGTATGAACATTTCTGTACAACAACAGGGCCCTGCGGTTCCTATCACAAATTCAATGGTTGGAACATGACACAAACGCCGTCTTTCAGAAAGCCTGGTGGCGGTGGTGCTCATCGTCGTGTCCGCCGTGGACCACTGTGTCATGGCGACGCCGATGCGGATCGACACAGGAAGTCTGCAACCCGTCACTCAACCCGCTGCCTTGGACTTCAGATGCGATCCTCGCAAGTTTGATGGCTGGCACCCGACTCCTTAGCGGACGGCTCCTCGCGGCTTGGCTCCCGAGATAACCTCGCTTCGAATTACAACCGACGGCCCGACGGAATTCCCTGCAATGTACATCCTGTGTTTTATTCACGTGCTGTTTGGGTGGGTTCCAGGATCTCATCGCATCCCCGACGCAATCATCGACACTCCATCGGAAACCCCATGAGATAAGTCTCGCGAGACGCCATCAGGGATCTCTCAAAGACTTCAGATTTGTATCAGGCTCAGTTCATTCGTGTCGATTTTCGGGTCTGTGCTCTTGGCGCTCCCAAATCGTTTTTCGAGCTTTCTGTAAGCTTACATTAGCTCCACAGATTTCTGCCCGTATTTAAGAACACGTATTTGATGGAGGAACGGAATGGTTGAGGGCCTCTGGTTATAGCATCATGCGAAAATCGTATTGAGGAGTCGGAAAGGCTTTCAGAGCGGCCATAACTCTGCGAAACATGGGGCACGCTCAGATTATATTCGTCCTCAGAACCGGAGCCGGACAGGACAGAACGGAACAGGAGTCGTCAACGCTTGACTGTCGAATTCTAGGATAGCGGAAATGACCATCTTCAGAAATCGAAAGAGATTCGGGCAGAGTTTGAATAAGCTCGCGGAGAACTCGAGTTTTCATAATTTCCGTGGAGAATTCGCAAATCCTCGAAGATCAGCATCTTCAACTGTTCTCGATTCCGCAAATTTTTGCAGATTTCGTACTGACATTCGCCCAGGACAGAATAAATGAGAAATGTGAGTTTTCGATACGCTGACTGGCTTCTCATGGCTCTTCCATGTATGGCGTCCTTTTTTTCCAGTCCATTGCGACCATGTGATGTCCCTGGAGATTATATGAGACTTCCAGCATGATCACCCCTCGACTTTTTCCCCAGGACGCGTGTTCTTGGGCAAGAAGCTCGAGTCACGGACGTTCCGCCATTCTGACCAGGTCGAACACGATGTCGAAACATTGCCATCTGAAGTTTTCTCTCCTCAGCGAAAAGTTACACCTGATTTATCGAGTATCGATTCAGCATCGGATAGAAGAATATCTATGAAACTCGTCCAAAATTAACACTCTCGTCGCCACGCTTTCCAGACAATCTGCCATAGTATTCCTTCTGACAAGACGCGATTGAAGACAAATGATCTGCAGGATGGTTGGGAAATGAGGAAAGTGCTCATGCTGAATGTATGAGCATTGGAAATCTTTCGTCCTATCGGGCAGCCGGAATTCTGCGCGCCTTGGCAGTCTCCTGCTTCAGACGCATCGATGTCTCTCATTGTCAGACGTCAGACGTCTGACGGAGCTTCGCAGCCAGAGGCGGCCACGAAGAAAGCAATCATCATGATGCTGTTCTGATTCCATCGTACGTTTCCAATCAGAAGTTTCCGGAATTCTCTCCACAAATCTCTCTCTTTCTGAACACGAAAAGGGCAGAACAGGGTGTAGGCGATCGGAACTTACCTTCGAAAGTTGTTGTTCATGAAGCAGTACGTGATCGGATTGCAGCAGGACGAGATGTATGAAAGTAGAAGGAACAACGGACCCCCGAACGAGCCGAGCGGTGACAAGTATCGTGGAGAAATCGAGCCGATTGTGTTTATGGTGTATAAGGGTGTCCAACAGATGAAAAACTCGAGAACCTGCGTCAAAACCGGGATGACAAATTAGATTCCGTGTGGTGCCGAGATTATTCGAAACAAGGGCTCGAACTCCACCAAGCGATTTATGAACGGAAGTCACGCCACCTCCCGATGTTTATTGGAGGGGCACAGCCATATGCCTTTGCTTGTGTGATAAATAAAAATAGACAGCGATCCAGGAGTTCATTAAATTCCAGCATGCTCGCCGTCCAGGCAAGGCTGCTCGAAAGAAATCGGAGAGAAAAACGGAGGAATATGTTGCCACTAGAAGTGGAGACTCACCACAACGAACATCATCCGTATGACTTTGCGTTTTACGGCCATTCGCTGCTCCAAATTGTTTGAGCGTAAATGTCCGATGAGCAGTTCGCGTTTATTGTGGGTTGACATGGTCCTGAAATGATCGAAGCTGACTTGATTTTGTCCCTAAAATAAGAAACTGAGAGAACTCGGAGCATTCGTTGCATGCCGTGATCCCTCCTACGAACTCGCCGCGTGTGGAATGACTCACGGAAGCCGATGGTTGTCATGATTCATACATTGCTTACATATATATCCCTAGTTATCTTGTAAAGCATTTCTCGGATGCGAAGTCTTCCGAAAGGACTCCCGGGTTGCCATATGTGCCCGATTGATCTTCAAGTTTAAGTTACTGATTGCATCTGTACTCACGCCGGCCAACGATGGACTTTCCTCTAAAAATATCGCTCGAGGATTCTTCCACAGTCAGGGATTTTCGCGACACTTACGAGTGGCGACCACCTGCGACACATGACGTGTCCAACAGATGCAAATGCTTTTTGTGCCACTCCTGTCAAAAATGTCGTATCTCGACTGACAGTGACATTGCGTCATGACATGCGATAGGAACGACTGACGTGACTGGGTATTGGGGGAGCCGGACGTTGCCGACCTTCCGCGGCGGACCGTGGCGTGTGGAGCTTCCCATGCAGAAGAGTTCGGGGAAAAAAATTCCTTGTCCCCAGCGTCCTATATGTTTGTTCCCGTCTGAGAGGGTTATCGGGGTTCAAAATCCAATCGCACGGATTCTGTACGGAACGTCGTGCATTCGAATATATGATCTATTCGATCATATTTTCACACAATCCGTTTGATATAAGTTTGATTTCAGGGAAGACAAAGTGTATCGGGTAAGGTGGTCCCTATCCGCCCCCTTAAGCGGTTTAACTCGGGTCCGAGGCGACTTTTTCGCTCCGATAAGTGTTGGAATCGTTAGACTGGAAGATTTCCTAGACATTAGCTCAAATAGACAGGTCCTAGGGCGCTTCTTCTTGTGCCGAACAGATACGAAAGCGAAACGCCTCGAAACCCACGCTCTGAAAACAGGTGGTCCGTAGCCGCCCACCCCGTGGCCTGTAACCGCCCGCCGGTCTGTTTCGGTCTTTTCTATAGTTTTTCATATCTATTAACTCGGAGAGCGAGTGAGAGGTGTAAAATTGAGAATAATGTGTGCATTCAAAAGGAAAACATGTGCTCCTCGCGTGAGCGTAACGTCGACCGACGTATCCCGAAGTCACGCGAAGCCTGTCGCACTAAGGACTCAAGAGAGATTGCGGAAAGAGTTTGGCGCACAACCTCTGGATCCCGTGAGGGCTTCTTGCGCTTGAAGCTTCGTCCCATTCTACGCACTGACCGAAACTTATCCACTTCTTGACACGCAAAGCGATAGCTGAGATTGAGATGTCGCACTTCAAGCACTGCGCTAGAGATTCGAGCTTGGCACTGGATTCGACGGCAGAGGCGGGGCATCCGAATCTCGAAAAAGCGCTAAAATCTGGAAAATGGATCCCTGGATCGTCAGAGACTCACCATTCACCAAGACGGTCTATTCCCAGTTGAAACAGAGCGATCGGAGCGGTTTCAGGGAGAGGGCGTTTACGGACCACCATAACTTCTTTTGAAAAGTGGTGTGTTATTCACGCACAGCTCACAGGGAGCAAGCTCGTCAGAATCTGTGATGGTGTTTTTGGAGCCTAGGCCCTGACCTATCAAAGGGCTGAGTTTGATTTTCTCTCATTGAGCCTACGAAAGCGAGCAGTCGATTTTCCGTGTACCCTCAATTTTACAAGAAGCGTTCGGTCCCGAACGGCGATGGATGAGGACCGAGGCGACCGATCTCTGGCTCCAAATTGTTCGTTTTGGGAGAGCTGTCGAAACCTATAATCGGACTTCCTCCGACCCCTCACCCTACACTGAATATCCGGGTAGGAGTTTTTCCGACCGTGAGTCTCCGTAGTTTGCCTATCCGTGAATGAGCGACGATGGGCTCGACCCGCCCATAGACTGCTGGCGTAATGAAATGCAGAAGTGCACTCAGATTCTCCCAAACATTATCGAGATGATTTTCTGCGCACGTTGCACAGCTCGCGGGACTCGATTCGCCTTTTGCGTATTAGGACGGCTCCTCGGTGCGATGAGGCGGTGGAGAAATCTTGACGCCTGAATCGGGCAATGTTCGGGTGACTGCATACTCTGAGCTGCACTTTCCTGCACAAATTCTGATGCTCATGGAATCGAAACTCCACGCCAACATAGTTTCACCTCGATCTCTCCTTCAGGAGAGAACATAAACCATGAGTCTTTTACAAGCTTACTCCAATTGATCTACTTGGTGAATACCATGCTTCTCCGAAGAGCCCCAGGATCTCTAACGAATATCGGAACTGTTCTTCCAACCCGTCATGGGGGAAACTCAAGATCGAACTTGGCTCAACTGGGGCAACAGCTACGGCAACGGGTCGAAGGTTCATTGATGGAATCAAGGCAATCAGCTCGTACACGGGTTCTCTGTCCATGTGTGTACATACAGCACGTGTCGTAGCTTGGGGTGCTCGTAATCCTGAGTTGAATGAAGGCATCGAAAGTCTGATGAGGTGAATCTTCATCAGTGGCTATGGATGATAGTTCTGGTCTGCAATAGCCCGCGTCCGTCGGCGTCGCCTACCTGATCGCAAGCCGTGACGAGAGTGGAGCACTGTATCGAAGTGTACTCAACGGATGAATCTGTTGACAATTTCGCAGCCGCGGACAATGAGCCATTCTAACGATTCTAGCGATCGGGAGAGCACAATCCTTCTGGATTACCCCGAAATCCCGCACATAACGAACTCAACAGATAACGAATTCTCAAATGAGGAACGTGGCAGAGAACAAACTTTGCGGATAACCAACTTGGCAGATAACGAAGTGCGCAAATAACGAACTTGGCGGATAGCTAACTGCTCAGATAACGAACCAAGCGAATACCGAATTTCATTGACAGTGGACCCCGATAGGTACCTGGACAATTTTTTTCCGGCCAACATCAGCCCAGTGAAGGCAGAGCGGTCCGTGATCTGCACCATGCTTTCGGATTCCGGTTTGTTGGCTGATGTTGAATGGATGGCAGAGAGGTTCATCATCTGCAATGTTTGTCATTCGTGGAGGTCTGTCATCTGAAGACCTTGTCATCCGTGAAGGTTCGTTATCTGCGCAGTTCGCTATCTGTACAGTTCGTCATCTGAGCCGTTCACTATCTGTCAACCTCGTTATCTGCAAAGTTCGTTTTCTGCCAAGGAATCTGATACAGCCATACCTTGTTTTTACCTGGAAAAAGGGTTCGTGATCTTCGGGATTTTAGGGTATATCCTTTAAATGGCTCAGAGCTCGGTCCCATCAGTACGCCGGGAACCCGCGGATATCTGGCAGATGATTCTGGGTCTGCAGCCGCTTCTCATTACGCTGGCGGTGTTATCTAATAGGAAATACTCCGAACAAACGAACGATCCGACCTCAATTCTGCGAGATCACCCTTTTAATCACCTTGGACTGTGAATCCGCTTGATGTCACGTCAAGACTCAAGTGATCGGTCAACATTCAGCAACTTGAATCGCTTGCTGTCTCCACAAGATTAATTAATTCGCTGTGCATTGGTTTATTAGATTGAGACTTGGTCTAGTGAGAAAATTTGCTAGGGATCTAGCCGCTCAGGGAGCTTATCTCCCCAAGGGCCCCACACTGGGTCACACCTCCGGCGATGAGTCTCGCATTGCCTCTCTGAACCTCAATTGATATGCGTTGCCTGATGAATGAGGCTGCCCGCCGATCCACGTCTCTGGCAACAATTCTTTTGCCGATATCCTTGACGAGCACAAGGGCGTCCCCACCCCAGATCCCGGATGACTCGATCACAAATGGAACAAATATGGAGTCCCTCGAGAGAGACTGATATTTCACGCGTTTGTCTAATTGCCTCTTGCAGCGACCGCACGTTCGTTTCGGGCCAGTCCGCGGAAACTGGGTGCGAAGGAATCTTCGACTGTGACGTCCCATATGACCCGCTTACCGCGAGACCATGGCTCTAGCGTAAGGCCATCCGGGCGGAGACCGTCATCGGGCGAGAGATGTTGTGGCTCCTTAGAGCAAGGGATCCCAGCCTGGCGCAGAGCGTGCGATAGGAGGTCGTTTATGGCCGCGTGCCGTGCAAGTCGGCCCAATGCCAGTTTGTTGCAGCTGAGTCTGAGCAATGCCTGGCGTTCGATGGTGGAGCCGCAGACGCACGAGCATTCTTCAACAAGAGGAAGGTCGAGCCTGAGTCCCACCGCTCGGATGAAGTCGACGTCGGAGAGAAGCCAAGTCCCTAGGTTAGGACTTGGCAGGACTTGAAGCCACCACCCAGATTCTGGAAGGGCTGCGTTGCTCAAACGTATTGATTCAACATCGGAGGTGGCATGCTTGAGCCGGAGCTCAGCCATTATTGTCTCGTGGGCCAGTTTTGCTCAAATGGCCTGTCTTGTGCGGTCTCCCTCCTCTGGGCTCGCGCCGTAAGCTGAAACGAAATCGGCTGTTGCCACATCCCGGAAGTGGACCTGGTCCGCTTAGGCTCCGAGGAGGTCTAGAACCTCGGGCTCGGCTGCATGGCATGACGAGACGAAAGCAGGGAGCGCGGTCAGTGAAGGGGTCGGGATACCCATGCCACCGAAGGAAGTCGGGAGAGGGAGTTGTTTGAGAGCATCGCTGGATAGGGAAATTTTTAAGATGCTCTCGAATGCCGCGACGAATTGGTCATCAAGTCGTTCCAGAAGCGCTCTCGCCCGCAACGCTGGGCGGGTTCGTAGCAGATAGGTGAGTTTTGGCACTCCTGCAGCTCTCTGCATGATGAACGTGGCGACGTGGCTACCCAAGTGCTGCATTCTCCTGAAGATAGTACCATTTTTGGCGCTCTTCGCATCTAGCTCCTTGGGAATGTCGGATTCAAATAGGGGAGCGCTCAGGATGTCAACGTCCGCTCCCTCGCGTAGCAAGCGGCAGCCCGGCAGGGCAGACGAGACCTGTTGAGACACTTGTGCACGTTCCGCTGGTGAGAAGCCGCGAACGAAGACCTCGCATTTCGCTGGCTGCACACTGAGGCCGTGCACATCGCGATTCTCTTCGATGCGTCGAATGTCGGCGAGTATCTTTCGCGGATCCTGGCTGCTGATCGTGACATCGTCGAGATACGCCACAACGACGCACAGTGGCCAATCTCCCCGAAATAGGTGGACAAAATTAGGGGTCGGGATTCCGGATATCTGAATGTTGGATGATGTTCTAAGATGGCCCAAACTCCCCGAGGCACAATCATTTCTGAACTCGAGTCGTTTTTTCGATCCGAAGCAGCTAGCGCAACATGGGAGATAAAAGCTGTCCGACGACCCCCATTTTCGTTATTCATCTTCTCCCCGGAAAATGAAATAGAGCAGCAAGTTTATTGTAAGAAAGATCGATTCTATCACTCTCTCCCGTGCAGGAATGAGTCACTGAGTCACCCAACTGGTCAATATTCCACTTCCTTGCATCCGATATTGGATCGTACAAAAATGGGAAAATTCATTGAAAATCGTCCGTTTTGGAGTTCTCCGAAAAGCATCACTTTTGTGAGCTTTTATTCTGAAAATTGCGCCAACGTGTAGGCCGAAGGGTACACTTCAATAACCCATTCGCACTTTGTTGCGGAAATGTGCGGAAAAATTTTTCTGCATGAAACAAAGATCGAAACAAAAGACGATTTGCTCTTTGAGTGTGAGTGAGATGGGAGTAGTTCCACACCTAATCTTGGCTATAACTCGGGTGCGGTTTTTTTGATGGATAGGTGGAAGAAATACGCGTCTCCTGGTCATTTTTGTTTTCAAATACGACAGCCGCAGTGATAACCACGTCGCGTCGAAAGTTCTTGATTTTCTCATCGAGAATCGAGACCATTGTGTCGCGCCTCGTGGTGCCGCGAGTTTGCGGACCTTGGGCTGCCGACCTCGGTTCGAGTCACGAAGTCAAGTTTCGAAGTCTGGTGTAGGCCGCGCCACGTTTTTCTGCTAATCGCCATCGGCTCGAAGGCGGTCGGCCACCTGTGCGCTGGATAGGAGTCATTCGGTCAGTCTCTTGGCAACGCTGGTGAAGAGAGGTGGTTCGGAGCTCATACAAGAGCCACCAAACATGGAAGAGCCTCACACTGACACCAGGTTGGATCGGGCCTCGTCCGTGCAACTCTCGTGCGTTCTCTACAACATTAGGTCGTTTTGTGGTATCGGAGACCCTAAAATGACTCGAAACTGTCTTAAATTCTAGAAATAAGCGTCGGAAACATTTTAAAAGTGTCGGATTGAGCTTCAGGGACTCAAAAAAACCAGAAATAGCTCTCCAATAATTTTGTCCACCTATTTCGGGAAAATTGGCCACTGTGCGACGTCGCTTACGAGTGCATCGAGCGTGCTTTTTACCACCAAGCAAAACAGCAACGGAGAGAGTACGTCGCCCTGCTGACAGCCGGTCTGGGACTCGATCCTCGTACTTCCGAAGAAGATCGGTGAAGGGCGGCTGTAGGATTGAGCGACCATTCGATATATTGCGGGCACGCAGCGAGCCTTCGCAGTGTGCATCCGATAGCTATTGGTCTAAGACCACCAGACGGTTTCGAGGCCGCAATCAGCCACGAGCCATAGACAATGTCTCGGGCCACGCTAGGGACTTGGCCGCGGGCTATGATGTCGCACATTCTCGCGAGGTTGAGCAGGAGGACTCGGCGGAGTTCGCCACCAACCGAGAGCATGTCTAGCATGTGCTGTGCCATGGCGCCATCGAGGTCATCGGAGCTCCCTGTCGGAAAGCTGCGTAGCGCCTCGATAACCTCGTCTGCTGAGATGGACTTCGGAATCGGTGTCGATGCCAGTACTGAGACTCGGTCATTCGGATGGGGGCTCGGATGCTTCGCGATCATCTCGGCTGTGGCGGCAGAGTTCCTAGTCGCGACGAGGGATTCGGAAGAGGTCAACATTCAGCAAATTGAATCGCTTGCTGTCTCCACAAGATTAATTGATTCGCTGTTCGTTGACTTTAGTTTGACAGCTCCTGGAATTCGAAGTGCCAACGCAGACCAAACTTCACCTCCACAAAGCTTGAATGCAGCTTGCCCGCGAATCCGGCGGTTCATTGGAATTCCGCTTTGGTGAAACAAAGAAGGAGGATCACTCGCCTTCGAACGCCACAGGTCCCACCGGGAATCGTTTGAATACCACGGAGAATATTCGTGCACGTGGAGTGGGACTCATGACTCCAAAGTCCAAAGCAACCTTGATGGTGACGGCGCCGACTGGAACGGGGTCGATGTGAAGATGCACAATGGTTTGCATGGATGGATCCGGGTATTGGATTGAACGATATTCGGAGGGATCAGTCGTATCCATTGACATCCGGCTCCGTGGAGTTTGCCGTCGATAGACTCGTATGGCAGACGGCAACAACAATGTTGGTTGAGACTCGTATGAGTGGCAGTTCGTCGGAGACTCCCCCGGATCAGTGCTGCGGCTCGCCCGGAAACGGCTTTCAGGCGCTTTTGATGTCGATCTGTTGCTCACTACGCTTCGGACTAGGTCGCTCGGCAGATGCAGAGAGGAGTACCCTAAAACCGGGCGTATAAGGACTTATCATTAAAGGGACTTTTGCATTGGAGTCCATTAGGAAGAAGTTTCCCTTGAGCATGGGAACTATGGGGAACTCGAGACTCACATGAAGTGACACAGAGCTCTCAATATTCCCAAGAACTCGAGTATCAAACGTCAGAGAGCGTCAAGGCGCTCGGCCTCAAGTCTCAGAGCTTCAACCTTGCATCCTGCGCGACAGGCACTCGATCTGATCGGATGCAGCGCTAAAAAGCACAGCTTGATTGGCTTTCCGTTCACTTGAGACTCTTCGTCTCTTTATCTATGCGGGAAAAATCAACGGCGGACGAGATTGCATAATTAAGCCGGGTTTTCGCAGCGCGCCTCGGATGCGGGCTGTAGTGCTTCTATGAGGAACTCAGCAACAGGGGTTCTGGCGAACCAAATCGCCGCTTATTGTACGGATAATCATTTGGTCTCCGCGAAAGTCAAGGACTTTCACGAGTTTTCTCAATGTCTTAGGTCTCGTAGCTGAGCCGAAGTCGAGGACTAGAAACTCTTGCGTTCGATTCGATACCTCTACGATGTTCAACCGGAATCCCGTGATTCCCAGCACTGTTGCACCCTTGACTTGTCCCTTGATCGCATCTGGTCCGTTGGAAGACCGGCTAGCTGATTCCTGGTCCCGTCTCGTCGCGAAGGCTCCGAGGATAACGATTGACTCTAGCCATGGAAGACAGCAAACAAGTATGATCAGGGGACAGAAGTACAAACAGGAATCACATTACACACCTGTGTTAAGACGGGAATATTAAGGCTCTTCTGTGATTGGAGGTCCGTGGAGACCATCGGGAATATGCCGGTATGGAGAATAGGGACGACCAAGAAAGCATTATCCCTCCTTACACAAACGCGCTACGCTGCTGGAGAGAAAACAGGCGACGCGGAGAACGATATTCCCGAATGGATTTCGAGATTGGAGGTCAGAGAATCACAGGTTCACTCCGAGTGTTACGATCTAGATAGACAGGTTTTAAAACGTTGCAGATATACTTCAGGATTTGCGAGCAGTGATAATCATTAACATCCCGATTGCGGGATCAAACCCTGGAAGGGGGGAACTGCAAGCAGAGAGCGTCGGAGGCGCCATGGAGAAACATACCGCCTTTCTTCTAATAGTAGGGCCTGCCCGGTTATTTTTCAACCCTCCCGGGGGTGCCCGCTTAGAAGAGCGTGCCCGGCAATGAGAGCATGCCCGCTTATAATTTCAACCCTGCTGGGGGTGCCCGCTAAATAGTCGATAAATCGATATTTTATTTTCCATGCCCGCCTGACCGCCTATCAATCCTCTATGAACGAGATTCCCTCTATGAGCGCCGCAAGGCCGCCTCACTAGAGGGGCTGGAGCGATGGTGCCACAACGCAAGCAAAGCAGCTCCAGACGAAAATTTCACGAATCGGGGGATCGCGTGTTTTGTACTATACTATGATATTACGTCCAGCCAATAGCGTGGTAACAGTTCGTCGTATCATCTTGATTGCGTAATAAGCGGAGCTCCAGATACGATAGGGGCCAGTGGTAAAATCGGAGATACGGCGCCCCGTCCAGATGCATGTCTGGAGTACTCGTACCGAGTTTTGAGGCTAGCCCTTCAGCAAGCAGCTCATACCCAAGACATCATTCGATGAATGCGTAAGATACCCATGTGGGGGAATTGGGAAGGTTCTCGACGGATCGGAGCCCTCGCAGTCGCTTGCGACGAGAAAACCAACATTGGAAGGCCAACGGTTCTGACGCCCCGGCTGTTTCATGTTGCGAGACAGCAGTTGAACATGAACCGCAGGTGTACCGCCTCGGATGCGTGGTACTAGGAAGTACCAATCAAACACCGTTTAACGCGGTCCTGAACGGTCCGAGCAAGTACGGGTCACGTGAAGATCCGGCATTTCGGAATGCACTCCAGTAATCTCCCGAGACGCTATGCAATTGAGACATGTAGAATCAAAAGGGCACAAGTCCATTCGCCGATGGTCTGAGAAAATGAGAAGAGCGTGTAATTTCCAGAAAAATATGCTGATCTTCCGGGCTCTTGGGATCCAAGGTGCGACTCGTCGAGGGGCTCCCGGCGGTCTGCTCATAGCTCAGATATCCTTCCGCCTGCTGATGTAGGCCTGGATTCATTGCCGTTGACTTGTGCCATTTTGAAAATACAGTCGACTCCGCTTAATCGGGACTCGTCGGGAAACATCGTTTTGGCCCGATTAAGCGGTTGCCCCGATAAAGCGGTCGCTCGAAAAAATATGGTCTGGGTGACCGATCGAGAGCCTGGAAGAACGAAATCCTCCGTCTCTCTCGCATGCGAAGGAACGACTGGAAGGAAGATCAATGACACAGCTTCATATCACCATAACTGTGTCTATCTTAGCGTTCGCGTAGGGAACGTCACATTGTTCAGACATTGGACACAGGAAGCGACACCTCGACGCGCTTTGCAAACATTTTCGATAGATTCCATCGCACTGAACAAGAAATTAATCCAGAAGCAGTCGCCGAAAAGCCGATTTTTGAGACTATTTTCATCTTTTGAGATCCGAAAAATCCCAATTAAGCGGAGTGAAAACCCGATTAACCGGAGCGTTTTCTATTGAAATATTCGGGAATCCCGCTTTTGGCCCCAATAAGCGGTCGCCCCGATAATCCGGAGCCCCAATTAAGCGGAGTCGACTGTACATGCTTTTCAGAATCGCAAGTTTTGCGAGTAAATGCTGTCTGACCGATGGAAAAACACTTCCGATTGAACGGTTTATGAAGAACTAATATTGATTTATCCAGGATCAATTGAATCCCCGTCTAGCTGGTTCGCATCTCAAACGGCGATTTTTTCAAAATACGCTTCGTGCTGCGTCGAGTCGATCCCTCGACTCATGGGATCGCCTCATGGGATGCGAACCAGCTAGAGGGGGATTCAACGGATCCTGAGCAAATCAATAATAGTTCTATACCGCTCAATCGGGAGTGTTTTTTCATCGGCCAGACTCAATTTATTCGCAAAACTTGCGATCCTTCGAGTCTACAAAAAATGTAGTTTCAAAATAGCACAAGTCCACGCTGATAAATCAAGGCCTACATCAGCAGCCGGGAGGAAATCTGAGATATGAGTACACCGTCGGAAGCCCCTCGACGAGTCGCATCTTGGACCCAAAGCGCGCGGGAGATGCACATATTTTCCTGGAAATTACACGCTCTCATGGTTTTCCCAGACCATCGGTCAAATGGAACTGTGCCCTTTTGATTCCACATGTCTCAATTATTCCATGAAGAACTCCTCTGCCTAGCTCCGCCCAGCGGCTGCAGGTATCGCTGGAGCGCGTCGAAGTTTGAATCCGATGATCGTGAGTTCAAAAAATAGCAGGATTATACCGGGGGTTGTCGTCGAGTTCATACCGTAGTTTCGAAACAATTATACGGGACGGAGTAAAACCAAAAGTTCATCGTCGGATGAGTCCGAGCCGATTACCCGCTCTGGTTGAACGCGACCTCCCGCTCCTCATTAGTGCACATCAATCTCTGTTTTCTGAGCGTGTCGGTTGAAACCGCCGCCGCCGCGCGAGCGTTTAGTAGTTCAGTCTATACACCCGAGTGCTTCGGAGTCTCCAATATACAACCAATTGGATCATGAATATCGCCCACAATATTGTTGAGAAGAGTGCGTATTTCGGTGAAAATTTTGGGAATGCGACTGGAAGAAAACATCATGAGATTCGTCACCTCAGAAACAAGCTGACAATGCTCGCGCCATAACCAAACTTCGATTAAGAATGCGGCAACCAAACAGCTCAACTAGACAGCCAACAAATCAATTCCCGTCCATGATATATATAGACGCCATCTTTGTTTACACCGATGAGACACGTGCTCCCGGTCTAGCCGGGAAATTCGTCCGAAACCTTGTGTTTTTAGTGGAAAAACCTGGTGTCTCGCGTCTCAAAAGTTCCTACGAGTTCCCAAGTGTCTAAGTGAGTGAAGATGCCGGATACCAACTCACAACCAGAGTCTGGACAGGCTCAAATCCTCAGCGAGCTCCGAGCCATCCGCGCAGACATGGCTGCTGACAAACAAGAAGTGCTCAGCAAGCTTGAAGAAATTGCGGTATTGAAAGTTTCTGTGAACAATCTACAAAGCAAAATGGATTCACTAGAGCAGGAGAACGTGTCCCTCAGAGAAGAAATCTACGCCACCCGTGTATTGTGCCACTTGAATGAACAGTACTCTAAGGCATCGAACCTGCTATTCTTCGGAGTACCTGGAAAAACCGGAGAAACCAGAATTGAAACAGAGTCGCTAGTGAGAAAACTTCTCGCGGTTACCGAAGTTCAAGTGAGAATCTCGTGCGCCTTGCGTATGAACCGAACAAATCCATCCAGTCCGATTATTGCTACGTTCGAAAGTAAGGCTCATGCGCATGAGGCATTCCATCAGTTTCGCAAGTTTCCGAACATAAATGCTGGAGAGCTCGGCCTTGAAGCAGGCGTGGGGATAACGGTACGCTTTCATTTGAGCAAACACCTGACGCATCTTTTGAGATCTGCTTCGCTCCTGAAACGTGAACTGTCGTGGCAGATCTGCCGCCCGCAAAGTGACACGCAAACCGTGGAACTCAAAAAAGACGAATCCTCCCCGACGCATTCTTTCCGCACCATCGAGGAACTGATCGCGTTCAAGGACCAGATGATCACCGATAAAGCGCTCAGCCCGGATAGTCCTGCAGCCGTCATCGGCCGGCAGACGCGAGTCAACAGGAAGCGGGCCGAGTCCAAGGCTACTATCGAAGCAAACACGGCACAAAACACGAAGAAATCGAACCGTAGGAACAACTAAGTCTCTAGTTAGACTAATTCTTGTCATATACGCACCATGGTTGCCAAATATTATCTGTTATTACATCGTACATTCGCGAGGTTTCGGAATGTGTCTTCTCATCTAAACGCACGGCTTGTTGTATGGAGAGTACTTTCGCTGGGGGTGATGGGGAGAGGGAGCTCTCCATCTACCTTCTCAATATAAGGAGCATACGGAGCAATCTAGACAAATTTCTGATAACGTTGCACAGCAGAAACGAGCGACTCCACATCTTAGTTCTCACAGAGACATGGATCTATTCTTGGGAAGAGCAGATGCACAGCATTAATGGGTACACATCATTTTTCAATTCCCGGGACGGAGGAGCGGCTGGCGGAGTGGCAATCTATGTGCGCAACGACGTTGAGAGCTTCCTGATAGGGACCTATAACAATAACTGTGAGGCATGTCTGGTAGGAGTGAATTTCGCGGGTAAAACTCTCCCAGTCATTGGAGTGTATCGTTCACCGACCTTATCAATTTCTGACCCAGATGAGTTTATACTCCATGATATTGAGAATCTCATTTCTAAATGCGGCAATTGCCGAGATCTCATTTGGGTGTCTGATTCAAATATTGACATAGGTGGCAGCGATGTACGAGAGAACGACTTGTTGGACAAGATGGCTGAGCATGGGCTGGAGTGGTGTCCAACTCCTTGGACAAGAAAGAGCAGCGGGGGAGGTGGCACCAAAATAGACCACGTGTTCTTGCGAAATCATAGTGTTGATCGGATTGAAGTGAACTGTGTTGACTCTTGTGGAATGTCTGACCATGAATTGATCAAGGTTACCCTTCTTAAGACTGTACCGACAATCAATGTGCCGCATGCGAGTCGTACCCATGTGAAAGTTGACTGGAATTCTTTCGAGAGAGAACTGTCTGATGTTGGCGTCGACGACATACTAGGTGAGACTGACCCTGATACTATCCTCGACAAAATATATGAAGTCATCGAGAGCAGCAAGAAAAAGGCCTCAACTGAAGTCACCATTCGTAGAAAAAGCTTCCTTTCAAGCCCTGGATATCCCGTGGCCTGTTGCGCTCAATCAGAACTAGAGATAAACTATGGCAGAAGGTCAAGGATAACCCGGGAGACCCATTTGTTAGATCGAATTTCAACAAGTATCGTAACAAATTGCGGGAATGTATACGAGAGGCTGAACGGAAATATCTCGCAGAGTCACTGCAACTGGCTGAGGATCCGAAGACATCCTGGCGAATCATCAATCAGTATATCAGAGGCAAATCCCAGAAAAGAGTCTATCCTTCATATCTCGCTGGTGAGCGTGGTACTAAAGACGATCTCAACTCTGCCAACAGATTCTACGCGGAAACAGGACAGAGAGTTGCGGAAAAGGTTGGACGCGTCGACTCGGATTGTGGCGATTTGTCTTACGAAATTCAAAGTCCACTCAGGGAGTTTCAGGCTCCATCCTGTTACTGTGTCGAGAAAATTATTCAGCAGCAAAAGGGGAGGCAAAGCCCCAGGAAGAGATGGTATCACTAACACAACGCTCAAACGCAACAAAGACTTTTTTGCCGTGGTACTGCAACATCTATGTGAGCGCATCTTTGCTACTGGTAGATACCCGAAGAGCTTTAAGGAGGCCGAGGTCGTGCTAGTCCATAAGGGTGGCGACGTTGAGTGTCTTCAGAATTATCGGCCGATTTCCCTGCTCAGTGCGATGAATAAGATAGTTGAGAAGAGCATTGTAACTCAGCTCGTGTCTCACTTGGAGGACAACAAGATCCTGTCAGACAAACAGTATGGATTCCGAGCGGGTGTGGGCACGCAGCATGCCATTCTTGAACTTCACTCAGCAATCGTTGAGTCGATTGATGCAAGACAGACCCCGTCGTTCTTTTTGCTGATTACTCTAAGGCGTTCGACTGTCTCCCGTACAACAGATTTCTTTCGAAGCTAAGTAGAATGGGGGTAGTTGATAATGCTCATAGAGTTTTGTCATCGTACTTTGAGAACAGATCACAACGACTCCGCTGCGGTGTCCTCGGTTCGGATTCTGTGGAGGTGTCTTGTGGCGCTCCTCAAGGTGGCGTCCTTGCTCCTCTGGCGTTCATCCTTTACATTAATGATCTACTTATAGAAATGAGTTGTGAGCACGTCACATCAATTGGGTATGCTGATGACACTAGCTTCCTACTTAACTTCGCATCCGAGGTGGACACCGGGACGATCGAGAGACTTCTTAGTCGTGTTCAGAAGTGGTCAGATTCAAATGGGCTTCTTCTCAATGCGAAAAAATGTAGTCTGATGACTTTCGGACACCAGAGAGAGCGGCCCAGACCTACTGTCAGAATACATCGTGGATCTGATCATGGGGGCGTGTGCCCATGTCCTGTTGTGTCCTGCGTTCATGAGACTAGGTACCTTGGTTTACTCGTTGATGAAAAACTATCTTGGAAACCCCATGTCGAACAGCTTGTCAAAAAACTCAGACCTGCGGTAGCTTGTATTGCCAAACTAGGTAGAGCGGCTTCTATCGGAGTTGTCTTGCAGGCGTATCGTGCGCTCTTCGAATCTCATCTAAGGTACGGCATACTGGCGTATGGGTCGGCATTCCGCTCGGTGTTAGCCCCAGTTGAGAGAATCCAGAATTGTTGTATTAGAATAATTGCCAAAAAGACACGTGGTTCTCCCACCGAAACACTGTATAAGAGGTTCGGCCTCCTGCCTTTCCGCAAGCTCTATATTTCTGTACTTCTTAAGCATATGCAGATAAGGCAGCCGCAAAGCACCAAAAAGTTGGAGGAGGATAATATGCCAGACCACCAGCATGCCACAAGGGGTGTCCAGTCTCGCCACGTCCGCATGCCAGCCTTCCGACTAGAGCGTACTAGAAGATTATATACCCTACAATACTTGTCTGTGCTCAACTCCCTTCCTGAATCAGTGAGATCTTGGACTGATCTCCGAGTCTCCGAACGAAAAAGAAATATCAATGAATTTGTCGAACAACTAACTTGCAACGAAACAGATCTTTTGCTCCCGTAAACTAACCACTGTGGTGGATGCTCCCTCTTCCGCCGCACCCCCTTTTGAAGCACGTCTCCCCCGATACCACGGACAGGGCCCAGCCCTCGTGGATATGCTATTCATCTACTGTAAAGTTGATGAAATAAGGAAAATATATTAATAATAAACCGGGTTGTATTGAAAAAAAAAAAAAAAAAGATTCGACTCGAACGCGGAGTTACTTCCGCTCCCTCTCGACACACTCAACAATGACGGCAAAAAGATTGATTACCTAGATGACTGAACTTATCATTGGTTCTTAAGATGATGAGGTTTCTTCTTAGCTTCGTTTCCTTCCAAGTTTTCTGCTTTTGGTTCAAGTCCCACGGGTCCGGAGGCGGATCTGCGCTCTTTAAACTTTCGCGACTACAGTCGACCACGCTTATAAGAGACTGCTCGGGAAACCGAGAAAAGTCTCTTATACGCGGTTTTTCTCTTATAACCGAGGTGAATAGATGTCTAAGGCCATGGCCTACCGAACTCCGGTACTCGAGATTCCCGCGCCATAGGCCCTAGGAGCCTCTCTCAGGTGTTCCCTAACCCCAACCCCCTTGATACCGCCTTCCCCCGGCTCCATCCTTGCGGGACAGATATGTTTCCAAATGGTGAGTTCCTGAGTTTGGCCCCTATGAGCTCATGGAACCGTCCGTAGATGTCGGTCCATTATAAGCGAGGTTTCTAGCGCGGGAATGCCTGGGGACGGGAATTCGTGAAGTGTCCCTTATGACCGAGTTTCTCTTATATACGAGTCTCTTATAAGCGGGTTTTATTAACATGAAGATCTATGAGAGCCAAAATGGGGAAATCGGTAAGGTCTCTTATGTGCGGTTTTCTCTTATAAGCGTGTCTCTTATAAGCGTGGTCGACTGTATCAATTATGGACTGCAAACCGTGGTCTGGATCGAGAGGGGAAATTGCGGGAAGGTTTCCCAGAGGCCGCCTCGGAAAATAATTGCAAGACAGTTATGCACTGACTCCCGCCCTCATAAGGAACTCGGGTGAGTTACTAACGAGATCGTTATCATTTTCAGCAAGTAAACTCTCAATTTCGGGCGTTCGCTCGTTTCGGAACTTCAACTTGAACATGGTAAGTTCCATCAATATATACGATATTTTCATGACACTCGGACCCCTCACTTCTGCCACTAAGACATCGCAAGTGAAGAACTATAAAGGTACAAAGTGACCCCGCGCACAAACGAGATTACCGTATTTATTCTAATTGACGGGCACTCTCTAATATACGGGCACCCTCTGATAGACGCGCACGTTTGTGAAGATCGAAGAAATAGACGGGCCCCCTCCAATATAAGGGCACCCTCTGATTGACGCGCACCTCCAATAGACAGGCACTCTCCAATAAATGGGCACCCCGAAGTCATTTTTTAGCCAGGAAGCTTCTTGTCAAGATGACACCAGAATCATCCGTAGACCATTTCAAAGAGCTTTTGAAACATTGACCGAAGTGGAAGAAGGGGAATCGAGACTTCTGATAGATGACCGAATCAGAGATGCTGCAACTGTCTCCTCCTTCGGGGGAAATTGCATTTTGAAGACGAGGACTCGCTCTCTGAAATACCATCAAAATCGTCTCTCTAACCCCCTCCGAACGTGCGCGGCGTCTTCTCCGGAATTCCTCCGATTTTACATGCATTCACCCGCAGACCGTATCTCTATTTGACGGGCACCCTCTGACCAATCGAGAATATAAACGGGCACTCTCTAATATACGGGCAGCCTCTAATTGACGGGCACGTTCCGGAGAATCGAGAAATAGACGGGCATGCCCGTCAATAAGAATAAGTACGGTATCTATGGAACCCGCTGGCTGCGAAGAGTTCTTTCTGGGAGCTTTTAAAACGCAAAGAGGATCGGAGGCCGCTAAGCAGTCCACATGCGCGATTTCTAAGTCGAAGGCGAGGAAATTCCGTGAAGATCATCGACTCTGCAAACTATGGCTTGGGTACGGGTCGATAGAACATTCGCTTCAGTGCACTTATCCCAGAGTGGAACTTCCGCTCACGTCCATGACCGCGTTCTGGAGCAGTGCGGCGAGAGTATCAATTCCACGGCCACGCGCGGTCTTTGTTGAGACGGCCCTGAGGCTTTTCGCCGCAATGGTGCCTCGAATAGAATCCAGATGACTAGGAAGCACCTGTGACTGGCCAACTTGAAAACGGTCGAATACGTCAAGTGGACGTTTCTGACGTGTGGGGATTGCAATACACAACCAAGAACCAATACAAGTATATCCTCCACGATAGGGAGAGTATGATTGGATGCTCCCTAGCATCAGGTTGGAGTCGAACTTCAGGTGGCTCGAGTAAATTCGCTCGCGTGTTTCGTGTTGGCTCGGTACTTTTGGGCCGCAATGACGAGCGAGTCGCTCTGACAATGAGTCGTTGCTGACTCTTCTCCCACCAGTGGAGTTGGTGGCTTCGGGGTCGTGTGGGCAACAGCATGCACTTTCGGTACTTGTCTGGACGAATTCCAAGAAATCCCGTAGAAATCATCTCCAATCTCACGAACAATCTGTCGACTATAATGGTGGAAGCGCCAACTGATTGTGAGATGATTTGAGTTTCGCTCGAGCTCTGTTGCTCGGTTGCGAATCGGCTTCCAACCGAGGCCGCTGAATTGTCCCAAACTGGAATCAATTTCGTACAGTTGAACCAATCAATGTTCACTCTCAAGGGGGCTCCAGCAAACCTTCCATATAGCGAGGATCTCCACACGGAAGGTTCTTCTTACACGAGATTCGTTATACTCGAGAAAAAAGTGTCATGGATGACCCCACTGCAAACTCGATTTTACATCTGATTGGCCTCACAGGAGTTTCCCAAGTCCGGTTATCTGGGTGTACACTTAGAAAGATACAGCATTTCCGAGGAAATAATGGACGACTTCACTTCAAAATCGATTTTACGTTCGAAAGACTTATCGGAATTCGCCTGGAATCCCTTTTCCGCTCTCTGATTGGCTCTTTGTCTTGGTTTCGACCTTTTTTCATGGGTTATCCGTAAGTGGTCGATGCTGACTCTCGCTAAGCTTCGAATTCTCAAAAAATGAGTTTCTCAAAAAAAATGATGCGGAACCAGGACAGAAGGTAAAGTTGAACGCGGAAAAGGGGTTCCAGGCGAACCCTGATGAGTCCATCGAACGTATGATCGAATTTGCGGTGAGGTCGTTCATGATAGTTTTTCCACGGCAATGCTGCATTTTCCTGAGATACACCTGAATGAAAGGGTTTGGGATGCTCCCGTTAGGCTTATCAGATGTAAAATCGAATTGCCAGTGAGGTCTTCCATGACACTTTCTTCTCGAGCGTGCTGTTATTTCTCGCGAAAAACCCAGGAAAATGTTTTACTTACAACCCTGTATACATATGCATGAACGATCACTCAATGTGGAGGCCTCAAGCAAAGAACCTATAAGCCAAGTCGCAGTCTGCCTGGCAGTCACCAGAGCGCGTAATGGACTCGGGTTACGCGTCCATTAAGGCAGAGGAAACCTTTCACTTGAAACTTTTCACGGGGATCTTCTTTCATCGCCCGAGAGACTCATCTGATGACAATTGAAAGACAGAGACAATAATGGAGCTTGAGTAGGTCAGAAGATGAATCTAGAACTCTCAAGGTCCTGGAATCAAGGGGAACGCATCGAGAGAACTCCACCACAAGAGTACCTGTAAGCACAGACCTGCACACAAGGACCACAGAAAACGTAGTCCGCAAACCAAGTCCTTCACGAGGAGCCACGGTTTCCAGATGACCGACGTCCTAATGAATCTATTCGCTTTCTCGAACATTGCGGGCGGTGAATGCATCCAGCGGACGAGAGCTGGAAGTCTCAGGGCTCGGATCAGACGAGGTCGTTATTGAAATATCCGCGCCTTTCGACGCTGCGCCGTCCGTCATGTCATTCCGGTGTCGAATAGATAGCAGGCGTTCTTCCTGAAGCTTTTTGAGGGTAGAGAATATGGGGTCTCGACGGCGCTTTCATGGTAAAGAGCGGACGCTAAATTCAAAGAGGGTCCATGGAGGATAAGTCTGCGTCCAATATTTTGAGGGAAGTTTTTGTTTCCTCGGACGGAGATCCGACTGGCTGCGCCTGAATTTGGAGGGAACTTTCGATCGCATAAACTCGTCTCATTGTTCCAGGTGCTTATCGGAGACGATTATTCCTCCAAGACCACAGTTTCGTCCGCGACGGAGCGTCGCGTCGCAAACGGAGCGTCAGGGGCAGACTTTCCCATTATCGGTTGGACTGATAAGGATGGAGGTGAATCTGATTCCGACTATTGGTCAAAACGGGTCTTGCAGCCCAATTCGAAAGGAATCGATATCTGTTACCCAGAGTGGACGAAGTATTGTCGAGCCGCTCCGCAGACCGGCTCCGATCCTTGTGGTTTCGATTTGCCCTGGCGGAAAACGAGGAGCCTCTGTAGACGGATGATCTTACCGCGACATCCTGAGGGAATCACCTCCGTTCGCTGTTCGCTCCGGTGGTGCGACTTCAACGTTGTCTTCTTCATAATCAGATGAGTTTTCAGTCATCCGGCACCATTTCACGATCAGCATCGGCTCCTTGTCGACAATTTTCTTCCCGTTCTGCTTGCTCCCACCAACACAGTTCTGCTCTTTGACGATCACGCCCGACGTTCTCGTTATCGGGATGGCTGGAAAAACAAATAATCATTAGTACGCCGATGCAAAAGATCGGCTTTGTGTTTGAGGAAGACTGGTGGCAAGTTCCCGTCGCTGAGATCTCTGACCAATACTTTGAGCAGTCATACTGGGCTGCGGTATCAAGGGCGAGCTAGGTCCTCCTCAGCGAGGCGGGCGGCCAAGCGAGCCGCCCAGCGCACATTTTGGTTTCCAGAGACAAGCTTTTTTCATGTAAGTCGATGCTTGGAAATTTTCATCGTTTTCCCTCTCGTTTTCTTGTGCCGCTGCAGGAGTCGCTACGAAGGCCTCATGGTAACCTCAAGTCCGTGATCTCCGAAGTAGTACACCTCGGCTGAAGCGCTTGCGTATCAATGTGATTCGAAGAGGGGAGAATAAGTTCAGATTGCTTTGAACTCGAGCGAGGAAGGATGACGCATCCGGGCCCCATACTCGGAGCCGTTACTGACTCGCTTGCCTCTCGCGTAATTATTTGTGGAGATGCTTGCGACTTTTTCACTCGGCCATGAGGCTGTGTCGACGGATAATGGAGCGATGGGCCAGCGACCAGTTACCCTCATATTGGTCGGCATCGATCGAAAGAGCGAACGTTACATCCTTATCAACCGATGCTGTTGTCACAAGTGAGGTCAAAGATTGAACGCAGAATCGACCTATTGCTCGCTGGAACTCGATTCTCTGGAGACTTGAGACCTAGTGCCGGCTTACGCGCTACAGACTTCGACCTTGATCAGAATCGATCGAAAATACTCGTAACCAGAACAGGTCGAAGGACTGGGCGAGCGATAGGTCGCTGTTACGGTCTCTGTTTCAGACGAGACTCAATCGACGGCTCGGATAATTTTCCCCCAGAATCTTCATCTGCCGCGCGATATATGCCGCTCTCCTCTCTAGATTCCGGAAGCCGGATTTGAAATCAGACTCTAGTTCCTCGGAGTTGTCTAGGTGTTTATTGGTGCTTTCTGACCGTTTTTAGGCGCCACGTTGGGCCGTTCGCTCGGGGCGCCCACTACCTTGCGGCTCGTAACGATTTCTCACGTCCAACCGCGCGCAGTGATAGAGCATGGCATGTCGAGTAGATGGAAGCAGCATTGCGTCGGTGTTCCAGATTTTCCTTGAGCTCTCGAGCTGACAGAAATGCAGGAGGCAAATTCACTACGATTCGTCATCACCGAGACTTCCCGAAAGACCGGAGAGGCGCTTGCGAACCGTGAAGCCGGAATACGGTGACAGAGAACGATTGCATCCGAGACGAAAAACGAGAAACCGGGCTTGAAAGCCTGGAAATGAGACCATCAGTGCAGGAATGAGCAGAATTCAGCCTCCCGCCTTTCGAACCTGGGACTCTGCGTATCCTCTACGATATAGCGAACTAGGGCCAAGGAGTCTCGGAATGCTCGTGAGGCTCTACGACGTCCGAAGTCGTCGAGGCATTCGTAGGCTTCCACAATGAGCTTCCAGGATCAGCCCCTCACCAAGTTCCATCTCAGGATCTCTCTTCAGAACTAAAAGCCGTGAATCGTCCCCCGATACTCAAATTTGAGTCAGGAATGCTAGAAATGCCAAAAAAGGCTTCATGCGAGCTCATGGTTGTTCAGTGGTTGAACGTTTAACCGCGGCGAAAAGTCGACTTGGTCCGCCATCAGAACTTCGTTACCGGATATGAACGTGCTCTCGGTGATAGTTAAATTCGGAGCCCAACAAACACAAGCCAATTAGTCAACCGAGTGATACGCACTGCGGTAAGCATGAAACTTCCACCAAGCGGGTGGTCTACCGGGCGGACACGACTGAACCTAAGAACCCCTTTGTACAATCTCTGCTCGATGTGTGAGTAACCAAATGGAGTTGAGAATAGAGGTCGTCGGGAGTGGTTGGAAACCTCCCCTGCAGCAATGTAAGAGCTCTCACTCAGATTGGGATCTATGACGGCGCTCCCTGAGTTTTTCCCGGCCGTGAACCCGTGGAAACCATTTTCGCCTGCAGCGAATTCCCTGTCGAAAGATTTTCTGTGAATGGTCTCCATTCATGTCTCACTACCTTGCAAGAGAGAAACAGCTCCAAAGCAGTGTTACCTGAAGTCAGTGTAAGTATTTCTTTTCTCGGAATGAAAGGTCAATCGAGCAGAAAACCGATCCCAGTCTGGAGTCCGCGGTTCCAGACTGTCGTGCAGTGAATTATGCGATCGTATTCCATCGCTCAACATGGTCGAGGGAGTTTGTCGATCCTCGGCATTCTCGAGCAACTGCGATCCTTTTACAGGTCTTAACAAGCCCTGTAGGCCTGCATGGACCCAAAGAACCCACTCGGCTCACTGTGCCGTCGACATTCAAGTGTCCAGGACTTCAAGTGACACAGTCATGCTCCATCGCAAGCAGAAGTTATAATAGCTCGCTGGGCAGAAACCGGCTCCCACGGGCAGTCCCGTGGGTCGCGGGCCGAGACCGAAGTAGACTACCGCCAGGGTTTTCTCAATTTTAGTGGCCTTGTCAACCCGATATTCTCCGCATCTATCGCTATATCGTCACCTTCCATCCGTCTTGGCGTCCGAGGCTCGCTGGCAGCGTTCCGAAATATATTTTCAGGCAGAGAATCGCCTGCGGGAGGATGAATTTCGACAGAGTTGCGATTCATCGATCGCAGCTTCACGTCGTCGCTCGTCGTCCGACAAACCATTGCTGAGAGAAACCTGACTAGAAAATGAGGTCCAGGACCGGAGAAGGATCTCTCGAACTCTGCAACGCTCGAAATTCCTCGAGATTGCCTACAGTCATCGAGAGACGCAGTCATCGAGCACTGAAATGCTTTTGAGCGTTTCGCTTGAGCGAATGTATCCTTAGCAGACTTATTGAGGAAAGCTTCGGCAGAGTTAGTGGAACGTTGTTTCAGTCAACGAGGGGTGAACGAGTATTTTCTATTGTGGGCCACGCAATTCGTTTACGACAACTCGTTCCACGGTACACAGCAGACGCTTACAGGTACTCGGCCCAAGAAATAAGGCGTGAACGTTTGCCCTCTTTCGGAGGACGCAGGAAGAAGAAGTCGTTGTGGGGCACACTGGAAGCGCTCAAATATTTACAGAGCCTGAAGCCAAGCATCCGAACTCGAGTAGCGGGCCAGACCAAGTGCGACTGAATGAAAAACGCGAGAGCTTCCGCAGGACCGGTTGTGCTCAATGTTTCCCGATCAGCATGATCCACACGTTTCTGCCACCCGTCTTGGGAAGTTGCCTCGATTGGTGTCGAAAAGCATCCTCTAGTCCCCGACAGAGTATTTTGGATTACGCCTGTGATGATTCTCAACCCTTACACTTCCAGAATCATCCTCCGTCTCTCGGAGTTTTCGTGACGAGCCCGCTTTCTTGGGGAGGATGGGAATCGTTTTCCCGGTCGACATGAAATGATCGCCCGGCATTTCCAGGGTCGGATATAGAAGTTTTCTAGCCTACTTTCGATTGCCTTCCGACGCACAGGAACGGTTCCCCGGTATCTACACGCGTTTGCAGTCTCTCAGTCGCCGCATTGGTCATTCAGGGATTCAGTTCACGTGTTTCAATCTGAACCTTGCAGGAAGTTTCCGGCAAACCGCTCAACATGTAACGAATCACTCTGTATTTCTTGAACTCGAGCGGAAATTGCCAATCGTTGGACTCCATCGATGTATGGGAAAGCAAACAGGAATGAATCTCTCCCATCCTATCTCCGAAATCTAACGCACGGAGGAATGGGACGCCATGGGCAGCGATGCTTCCCTGATTGTGTCGTCGTTTCAAACTTCAGAAAATACTAATAAAAGCCTTTCACGGTAGGAACAGATGCTCCGAAAGCTTGCGACGAGCTTCCAGTCCCATCCAGCCGCGGTGGAGCGCCACAGCTCGCTTCGCGGCATTCTCGGTCTTTCGTTCTCAAAAGGTCGACGCCGCAGAGGACTTCGCCGGAAAGATGTCTTGAGGACAGAGTGACATTGTGATCTCTGTTCCCCCTGCCGTCCTCTATTCCGTTGATTACCGGCCGACGACAAAACGGTTTTCGACCGGAGCGACAGAGGTTTCCCCAACGCTCGAACGGCTCATCAAGCAGCTTGAAGCTGTTATTGAGCCGGCGGACTTGAGCGAACCACTGACCGCTATCATATGTCCCTGGTAAACATTGTGATTTCAGGGAGGAAAAATCCGCAGGTGTTTCGCTGTCCGGCGAAAGCTTTAACGAAGGATTCGGTACATTCGAAATTACGTACGATTCGTATCTGGATGTAATTCGGACCTCAATCAATCGTTCCACGGTGTTGTTTAAAAGGAATCTATCCCACGTGAAGACAAACACTTACAATCCCTGGATAGCGGCAGCCCTGAGATCAAATATGGACCTCCAGTTCATGCTGGATGAGTACAGTTCTGCATAGTTGACTACGTAAACAAGACAAATCGAGGATTGTCAGAACTCCAGAGGCAACTGCATAACCCACGAGCAGAACACCGAATTGCTCAATCGGGTCAGCTCGCGTCTGCGTGACACCGTGTAGATCTCGACCCAGGGAAATCGCAACGATGAAAGCGAACAGAGCCTCAAGTCATAAAACATCAAACGAGTGCGAACACATTATCCCTATCTCAGTTTCTCAACTCTTCCGCTGCCCTTACACGCTGCTCTACGATTCCCCCTAGCACGGCTGATGTCAACGCAATGTCGAAACGCGCGACCACTCTGAAAAGATTTTGTACTATTCTGCAAGAGAATTCCGTGTGTGCAGTTCAGTTTTCAATAATCGCAGATCGATGTGGCCGAGCATCCATCGCAGATCTTGGGCAATTGTGGCTCGACTCGAGGCCGGTTCGTCGGAACCATCGCTTTCAGCGGAAGTCCTCTGATGGGATCGCATGAGTTTTCCCTGAGCACGCGCATTTCTTCAATCGAGGAGCCGGCGTGATTCAATATGCCTTCCCATGGATGCAGCGTTCTATCGATCCAATCGATAAGCTTTGTTATCCGACTCCAATTTACGTAGCTCTTCCTGAGAGGCTGCGAATCTGCCCATCGTGAAGGTGTTGTAAGGTTATGAGCAGTTCGATTACGGCATTGTCGAACCATTAGTGCTTGAGCAGAGCAACTGGCAACGGCTCGACTCCATCAAACAGGAATTCCGGAAGGGGTTGCCAGAGCCTGTTTCTTGGAAGTTTCGTTGCTGGCGGAACGATCGCTTCGGTCGCCACCTCATGGAAGAGTTTCCAGTCTGGCTGTACTTCGTCTCCGAAGGGTCTGGTGAGCGCTTCGCTTGGGGCACAGCAGCAAAAAAGGCACTAGATCTTCGCGACCCCTACAGATAATCATGCATAAGTAGGAGGAGAGAGAGGGACTCACCGTTCACGCATCGCTCGTGGTCTTTGATCCCTTTTCGCAATGTCCACGATATCTGAACATAAGCAGTTCCCATGATGACAAGTGGCACAAGGAACAAAACAGCGTCGAGTGCAAGGTTGAACGCGTTTTCTGCTGCTTTGCTGGGCCACCTTTCCCGGCACTTATACTTTCCTGTCGGGCGGAATGATGTTTAGCGATTTTCTTCAAGGTGGTTAGTGACAAAAATGAGCCGGGAGTCAACGAATCACCTCTCATCCCAGAGCGGGCTGCTCGAGGCAGAGTTCGGATGGGAATACGAAATGCTCGCGAAATTAGGAGCAAGATAGATTGCGATGCGCAGAATATGAGGGAAGAGAGATGACAGGAGGGCTTAAAGTGACTTCGGGAAGCAGCAGACCGGATCGCGAGCGCAGCTTCAGGAGAACACAATCAATCAACTTTCGATTCCAAGCATGTTTTCTCGGGAAGCTGTCAGAGTGGGAAACTGTGAGGCTAGAAGATTTTTTATATGGGCGTAACGACGCCAAGGCTTCACCTGGACTCCACTTCAAATAGAGAGTTCTCGGAACTCCCTGCCCCTCTATCCTAGATTTCTAAGCTCTATAAACTTCCTGTTTTGTCAGACTTCTTCCCCATATGTAAAACACAGTTTGAATCCTCGAACAAAACGGTCACGCGTCAGCATTCATGGAACGCTTACTCTCGTGGAAGTTTGAAGCGTCGGTGTATGATGGATCATTTTGTTGAAGAGCTTCCCTGATTCGATTCCGGCACCGTTTCACGGGATTCCGCTCATCTCAATACCGCAAAACTCACCTTTGAAGCGTTCCATTTCAATGAGCTGGTTGAGACTGCCAAGCGGCAGCATAAAGATTAACGCGCAAATCCAGATAACGATGATCAGTTTGACTGCGTGCCACGAACTCTGCCAAGTTCGACACCGCAGTGGTTGGCAGACGGCATAGAATCGCTCTAGAGAGATCATTACAAGGGTCCAAGCGCTCACGGCAACGGCGACAGCTGAAATCAAACAAACTTGGAGAAGTGGGATCAGCTGAATCCGATCGCGTGCCAGCCAGGGGAATCAGCGGACGGTTCGCCATGATTCCCCCAGATTGCCAACCAAGAAGTTTAGGAGTGAAAAACCCGCTCTAATTAGGAATGTTCGGAACCTTATCTAACGTAAGTTAGAAAAATTTTCGTGTGTAGAGTCTATCCGCGACCCAGCTCCAATAGCGAAAGCGGGTCCATGTCGAATAAGAAAGCGATCGATTGGCGGCCAGATCCATTCATCTTTCAGAAGGCCGATGAAGAAGCAGGACCACTATGTCTCGCCATCGGCGGAACGGGTAAGCCAGACGAAATGGCGACGGTTCGACTAAAATTAATTGACATACCCATCGCGACAGGGAGAGGAATAGAGCCAAGTATTTTCTCATCCACGAGTTCGGCACCTGGCTATGCAGTTGGGCAAGGAGCTAGCTCTCGTTAAATGGATTCGGGTGTATTCGGATTGGGAACTAACACGCTTGAGACGGAACAGCATATTCCCCACGGGGAATCGAATCAGCGACTCGTCGTTTCAGATCGTTTTGGAGCAGCGCTAGTTTGACGCGACGTACCGAAAGAGGCTCACTCAAACTCCTCAAGAAGCGTCGGGGCTCCCCGCTCGACTCTTCTGGACTGGATCGGGAATCGAGCTCAACTCATCGACGGGACTTGCTTCGATCGTCTGAATGGCTCATGAGCGCTTGGCATCTCGTATTCCGGCGTGCATGGACAGAGCTTCGGCGGAATATTTAACGCGATACGTGCCTAGGGTAGGTGCACCCCGGAAGTGAGCGAGAACCAATGGGAGATAACTCGACCGCGATAGCGAGGAGGAAGATCAATGGGAAACAACTTCGGTACTCTTAACGAGACCGGGGGTGAAGTCCTTAATAACGGGGTTCCGACAGTCATCCCTCGCCAGAAGAATATTAGATGTGGGGGAAGCTCGACGTCAAGAACTTGATTGAGCCACATTTAGATGGTGCTTGAACTGACAATCTTCCGGAACTGCTTAATGCGTCGACTGCCGCCAGGACGTCCCCGATGTCTTGGGAGTCGAGATGTAGGCGTGCAAATCGAATAGCATACGCCGAATTGAATTCCATGCGTGCGATGGATCGGAGTGAGTCCATCCCGTGGGGCACACAGTGGCCAGTCCGTGTTCACTGATTGTGAGTAAAATCACCATCTCGGGTACGGGGGAGGGATCGTGAGGAAGGTCACGCCTATAGTAGGCAATTCGCTTCAGGAGGAAGTGACTGTCTGCAAAGTTGAGCTCGAGAGATACAGGTGGCATATGGCTCGTTCGATCAACCAAGCCTCATATGATGGAGCCAGATCCAAAACGTCGTGATTACATTTCTCCAAAATTGAGATAATTTCAGGAGAGCGTAAATCTCGCCAGCCCGCACGTTCTTGATGTTGGGATTCCTTCGCTTTGCATGTTATTTTCCCGTCGGGGATCGCTGTCAATATGGGCTAAAATGGCGTTTCAGGTGGAAAAAAGTCATGTCAGGTTTCGCTTCCCTGGACCGGCGACGATTTTCCCGGATACCTGAAGGCTGGAACAGGCGCGCAGCCAGGATCTTTTCTTGGGGGGGGGGGGTCAAGACCATTCCTGCACTTTCTGGGGGGGGGGGGGGAGGCCAACTGACGATGATGCTGAGCTTTAACATGAAGCCCTACGGACCCAAAAAAAGTTGAGGGGGCCATGGCCCCCTCCTGGCTACGCTAGTGGGCTGGAAAATTGATTTTTTTTTTCCGGAGCACGTCCTCTGGACGTGCAGAGAGCACGTGAAGTGGCGCCAAAATCGACACTGCGATTCTAGCGCAAATAATACTCAGTGCTCCGTTCCGAAAGAATCATTGGAAGAACACAGAACAATGGAACAAACATGTGATAGTGAGTTAGAATGCTTCCAAATGAACACAGTGAACTCATTTTCCGGATCTCTGGAGAGTTTTTTTTTTGGGTTTTTCGGTGGCCTAAAACTTCCTTCACATCTTGCAAAATCAGCCTCAGTCATGGCCCTCGAAAAATAGTTTCCCCATCTTGATTTTTTGGCTAGAAGTACCTTAGGCCTTCCTCGTTCGGGGACAACTCGCACAATATTGTGGGAATTTGTGCTTATCCAGCTACTGTGGATGTGATCCATTCTTAACTCATACCCAAACCAACAATTCCGTCCGTTAGAGGACGAAATAAGATCAAAACCAGCAGAAAATAATTTTTTTTCCACCCAAAACGCCGTTTTACCCCATAGTGCGCCAGCGCAACAGTTTTGTCGAGCAGAGCTTCTCAATTCCTATTTCTAACATTCATCTCGCCGTCCTCATATAGCTCAAATAAATAAATAGCGCACCGGTCGACGCAACCGGTTACCACTGCATTAGTGACTACATGTAGCCCAGCGCGGTTGGGCAGAATGCTACGCTACGCTGTCGGTGTTATCGACCGAGAAAATTAATCTCGTTGATTGTTATATGCTATAAGGCCCCGGACCGGTCCGGAAGATGTCACAGGGCCTTCGAATCAGCGGTCCGACGTCATTTACGGTCATCTGGAGCGTGGTTATCGAGGTCCCGCTTTATGGGGGCGTCCGCTCATTCGAGCCAGAACATAAATTCTCGATGTGCCCCAATTGAGCAAAATCGACTGTACTCAGTTTCACTTCTGTCGTCGGCCTAGGAAGCTCAAGGTGAAAGCAAAAAAAACACCATCGGTGAGAGTTGCAAGCGAGTTCACAAGAAGTATCGTAGGTTGGTCAGTCTCGAAACCGAATCATTCTTCCGCGGGGGATTCAGTAACAAGAGTTGTGCCGCTTTGGAAGTCCGTGTAATATAAAGCCCTCGACGAAGGGAAAACCTTCAGTGCTCCGAGAAGAGAGCAGGTATCCAGAGTTACACCGCTCCACAGACCGAGCCAAAGTTCATGAATGAACCGTCACTCTTGCTGTGTTTCGATAAGCGTGTCAGAGCAGGCCGAGTCTGGTGGTCCCGGACGTGCGATCCAGACATACATTAGGTGGCGACAAGCGGGTAGAGTGATCCGTCGCTTTAATGCCACCCCCCACGCTGGAATTTCTCGGAGCGAAGAGGACAGTCGTTTGATCATCCATACCTACGTATTCATCTTACACGGAACAAACATCGACGAGGAGTAATATCTCGCGGTCATGATGTGAGCTACATTTTTGGTGAGAATCAGCGTAGGAGGTGGATGTCGAATGGATCAGTGGGAGAAAGATTCCCAGCGAGATCGAGAAAGACTTTGCGGAATTATGCGGCGGCATGATACGACATTTATACATCGCTGGAACTTCCTCCGAGTTTCATGTTAAAAACTCACTACCGCTCCAGATGGAACTGTTAGGCGAAGTTTGATTGATGATGTATAAACGGTGGAAACAATGAATACAAACCTTGGACGTAAGGTACAGCCTTGCACATAATGTTTCCGAAGATGAACTCGCGCAGCACAATGCCGGACAGCGTGAATGGCATACAGAACACTCCGACTAGGAGATCGCTCACTGCCAGATTGAGCAGGAACGCGTTTGTGGGTACCTTGAAAAAACAGATTGATTAGTTCTGTATGTCTTCTCACAATTCAGTCGAGTCTGATCAAGCCGTCTACGGCCCATTCAACATCATTCCCTATTCCCAGCGGGAACAAAGGGAGAGATAGAGTTACAGATAGGGCCCGCCGAAAACTCGGTTGAGATTATTATCATATTAGTAGGACACGATCCTTCCAAGATTTCCTGCTGGACTGTGAAGGGTCCATGGTAGCGTTCATCGCGAAGTGAGACTTCCCCGACCTCCCACGAGATCAAATCCAGGCGACGCGTCTAGCACGACCAACAACGAATTGCGTTCGCGTGCCAATACGGCAAGACATCACGGGCAGGGGTCAAGCTTTCACGTGTAGCCATGTGTTGTAAAACCTCACCGACTGTCTCTTGGAAAAGATGCATTATTGCCCTCGAATCAAGAGAATGAGCTCCCTTCGCATTATCGAAATTGGGGATTCGTTGAACGAGTGCGTTGGAGGAACGAACTCAAGTGTCCCTTTTGTGAGAGATCCCATTCATAATAACGGCGATACATACCAAAAATTTCGACCGATCGGCAAAATCCGTGTATACTGGCAATCGTCCTTCCGGCATGTATAGTCGAACCGGATTATCGCATCGATACCCACATTTTCTTCGAACGTATCGGAACAGAAGAGACGGCAACCCGGCGGGACGAGGTTTTTCACATCCGCGAGAATCCATGATTCACTCTGCGCAAATCTCAAAATGATTGCGGAGTACCGGGAGTCGGTCAGGCAGCATCCATGGTGTCTCGCATGATGTTCTGAATACAACTGCCCAAGGCCGGGTAGGTTCGAAGTTTCCAATTATACATCAGAAGCTCAATGGGGTCGCTATTCCGCGAATAGACTTTCGAATCGTTCGAAAGCAACGTGTCATAAGACCGCTGGACAGCGAACATCAAGGCTCTCACAAAACGGAGTCGTTCTCGAATGTCTCGCGCAGATGGTCCGGCATACAAGCCGAGCTGATCACAGTGATCAGCGCTCACAGCTGGATTGCGTCTCCTTGTCTCTCTCGGTTCACGCGAACATTGGTTGAACGCTACATATTCTGTCGCGGGCGGAAACAAGTGGTGAAAGCGTATCCTCCGCACGGCTCGATCTGGAGTTGCAGACCTTTGCACGCGGAGCCACCACGGAATCATTACTGCCCGATTTCGGGCATCCAAACGATTTCGAAATAGAAACGAGAAGGCAGTCCAGAGTCTGGGAAAGTTTTGAAGTCGGGCGACGCGACTCCGGCCCAAGAACTTTGCAGGCTGTTACTCGGAGACTACATGGGAACGCGGAACACGACGGGGACTGCCGCATTACACCAGCGACATGATATGCGTGATACTAACAGAAACGAAGGCTGAAACTGCACCCAAACTGCTTCTGAAATACTCCGCCGAATAGTCTCTCTAGCGTTGCACGGAAATTCGAATCGAGGGCGAGAGTGCGAGTGAGCTGTGCTGCGCAGATGCAAGGATCCCAAATATCGTAGCCTTGGACAATCCACGGCGAAGCGAAAACGGAAGGAATGGGGGGCTTTCGATGTATTGAGACTACAGATCGAATCCCTAATTACGCTCCACGGATTTCGCCACAGACCCTATTTCGCTGTGCGTCACCACCCCTATGACGGAATACATGAACCGTGATGGGGGGGGGGGGGGGGGGGGGGGGGGGGGGGGGGGTTTGGGGGGGGGGGGGGTTGTTGGTTTTTGTTGTTGTTTTTTTTTTCCTTCCCCCCCGGGGGAAGATTTTTTTTCCCCCCCCCAAAAACCGGCCCTTTTGCGGATCCGATCCCCAGTTGAGACTAGCGCAAGGTTCAACCGGTATGCTTTCTAATAAGATTAGTTGGACCCCGATCCATGGGAGTCGACTCGTCGCCCGGAAGAACGTTCGATATCCATTAAGCTCTGATGGACGGAAGATGCGGCATCGTGACACTACCAATTATTCGGACAACGGTTGTCGGTCGGTGAATGGCTCGCATTCGGCCCGGAGACCCTGGTCCACCAGAGAAACCTACCGAGTACACGGAGACGTTCAATAATCTCTTTCAGCTCGACCCGGTGTCCGCGGGAACGCTTTCACATAAGGCCGCGAGAGATATCGGGACCATGAGCTGTTACCAGAAAACGCGTCGATGACAGGCCGGCACGTGAAGTTAGGGTTTTCCGGACTTTGTACATGGAGCGCTCAATCCTAGGAGATTCCAGGAGACTTACCTTGAATCGTTTGTTGCGAGTGAGGGTCACGATCACGAGCACGTTGCCTACGAGCCCCAATATGAAGATGCAAATGTACGATAAGATGAGCAAGTAGGTTGTCAACACGCTGAGCCACTCGCTGGCCAGTTCAGGGTCGGAGTCCCTCATGCTCGGTTCGAGAACAATGAGCGTAGGAGAGAGTGTAAGGTTGTAGTTTACGGTGGGCATTGCGCCTTGATGGGTCGTAGAGGCCAATGATGACCTCGCGAGACCTTCGACAACGCTTCCGGGTACATACAGGCGAACCCATCAGAACGGCACCGATCCAATTGAGAACATTCAGCCTGAAAATTAGAAGAAAAAATTAGAAAAGACTTCCACGGAACCTTTTTGAATCGAGAGCGCAGTCGATTGGAGCGCAACTGGATTCGGAGCTGCTGATTCCCGCCTGGAGGTTTCCACCGCGGTCCAGCCCCGCCCAGAAGCTCCAAATACAACCGACCTCCGTTCCTGGGACCTTCCTCGTCCTTCGTAGCCATAATTACCAAATGCATGTATGAAAGCATGTATGTATACAAAGCAGACGGGGAATCCTCGATTCTTGTCAGAAGAAATATGTCATAGCGGTTGGATGTACGTCATCTTGGCTGCTTATACGTTTGTAGTCTGCGATTCATGCGAGTTCGGCCTAATACTACACCGCACTTCTCAATGATGCCGCGGAAAACGCAGCCAAAGACCACAAAGGGTCGCAGGAAAAGGCACCTGAACAGGCGAAACGAGAATTATCAGAGTCCTATTATTTGATCACCTGGAGTTGCTCAATGCACTACAGGATGATGCTACCAGAAAATCTGATCCTCAGAAGAACTGCATCCGACGTAGAAAGTCATTCAATTCACTTTCAGGCTTCTCGCAACAGCGTGCATTGTTCTTGACCGGGTCCACCCAGGCCCCCGATCGACTCACAGCAGGTTTGGGGGAAGGGTCATGTCAGGAGCGATACGATTGTCGGAGATACAAGAGCGATACAATCCAGGTCACGTTCTAGTAGCTCTTGTGTCCTTTGAAGAACCAGCCCCTTCTCCCCCTCCCCGCCTACGTCGACATCATGATGCAGAAAGAGCATCCATGTTACCGAAAAGTCGAAAAAGCACAATAGGTGGAACGAAGCCGGAGAGGCACGCGCATGAACGCGCGGCATGCGGAGGCGTAGCCATCTTTATTTTTCTTAAGGAAACGAAATATGATCCAAAACTAATGAAGCTAATGGGGCTATTGGAGCCAAATTATTTTTGTTCTCAAAAATTCATATCCATTCTTATCGAGAGCTTCACGATGATAATTATCATCGTGAAGTCCGGTAAATTATAATTTACCGGACCTGGATGAGGTTAGTCTCATTGAATTTGGAAAACATGGAGCTAAAGCTTCCAGAATTAACCCTGGCTACGCCACTGGCGGCATGATGCTTGAACTTCATGGCTCAGCTCTAATTCGTACATGTTCTCATGCGTAGAGTATTTTCGAGCGTCGTTCCCACTGGAACTCTCGCTGTGCTTCCTCATCATCGACGTATGTAGCTCCTCAAGAAAGTCATAATTGAGTGAATTTTCCTCCAATTAAGTGATTGACTTCCGGGAGACTTCTGTGCGATACTCGCCGTGTCAGCGTCGCCGTAAGTTTCACGATTCTAACGATTGAGGAAGAATTTTCCGCAATACACCTCTATTCAGTAATCTAGTTGTTCCGATGATGCGCTTCGAGCCCTGCGCTTCGTTTGGAACTATACGCTTATCCTCTGAAGCGGGCTGACAACTCGAACGAGGGACGAGCTTTCGTTCACAATAATTTGTTAATGACTGCAGGGATCCATGAACTGCACCCAGGAATCATTATCTTCGTGACCAAAAAATAATGTCAATTGTTGTGCTCAGAGTGTGTTGACCGTGGACGTCTTTTTCCTCTGGTCATTTTTGAATCTTGAGACCATCTGCGGTCGGAGCTAAGCACTTTCGCCGACAGTTGCCTCGACACTCCACTCTCGAGTCAGCACTCCACTCTCGGAACGCCATTGACCGCCGTTTATTAGCGTGCCGTCTGTTCCATCGATAATGACGCTTCAAGCTCGACACCACGTAGTTCCGTCGTCTCCGGGGTCCGTTCGAATCGCCGCGTTATTTGATGTAACCTGAATAGTTGTGTTCGGAACTCAGAATCCGACACCAAAGGGCGGTGCAGGCCGAACTCTGAATCGGAACTCAACATCTTGAGCACCTCAAAATGTTTGTGCTTTTCGCGCGACTGCGAGGTAGTTGCGCTGAATGCGCACTAGATCATGTTCATCTAACATAAGTAGGCGCGGCAACTCTGCCGACGCTCTCGACCATAGTGGTGGGGAGTTAATGTTTCGTTAAGAACGGAAAGTCGCCCGCGACAATTTCACGCTCCTTGAAATTTGCAGAGGGTGACAACAGCTAGCTGCGAACCACCATTTCGCATATCTCGGGACCGTTGGAGGCTATTCGGTGCCTACCAAGAGAAAACAGGGCTCGAACGCGGAGCATGCTCATATTAGATGGGAGAAAGTAATCGGACGAACTTGAAACGTTCGATCCGCCCATGTTCCGTTCCGGATGCCAACACTGATCGGTGAACCACTGAGCTGGCTCGAAAAATCAAGTTTGCCTTACCTCTGGAAATGGCAAAAAAATTGCCGCGTCAGTGGCGGAATCTGTGTTCAGCTTTTGCAGCGTCTCTGGCCGGTCTGAGAACGCTTCAATGCGTCCTTTCGAAATCACGCCCACGATCCTCAACACGATCTCTCTTGAGAGCCTGCAGAGCTTCGGTATATACCCTCAGGGTCCTCCTCGAGACTGACAGCGTTTCATTGATAAGGAATGATCATAAGAAGATTCCCTAAGCCCCAACACTGCTGTCGAACCACAAACATCGAGGATCGGATGGAGGAAGTCCACTGCAAAGGCTTTGGCGGCTCGAAAGGATGGGATCTCATGTGATATCAAGTTTGCTCTGGAAAATGACGGAAACCGACCCAATGATTCTGCCATCATTGGCGTCAGGTGTTGGTGGTCGTCACATCTACGAAAGATGTCATAAAGATCGACTGTGACGATTTCTCTCTCTCTCTCTTTCCGGGCAGACCTTGGGAAAAGGACGAGTGCTGTTATGGCAGCTGAGATTGAAGATGTCACCGGAACAAACCGAAATATCGGATCGTTAACGGGCGGAATCGGCGACGGCCCATCAGGCTCACTAAACCCCTAGAATTCGGAAAAGCAGTTTCGAGGTTTTTCTCCGTACGTCGAATCGAACGAGAGCATTCTCCGGAACAGGAATCTTATCATGAATCAAGAGAGTTCCGTCGGGCGACGGAATCTCCAACGAGTTTGAGCATGACGCATGATAATTAGAGCTATCATCGGTGGATATGAATATATTTATGAATATCTGACACTCTTGTCGTGATTCCCGATCAACCTGAGGGCTTCCCTGCGCTTGCAATGATAGGGGTGAATAGCGCGCCTGATACAGCACACATTTTGGCTTTTCGTAGATCCTCCTCGAGCACTTGTCGGCTTCTATTCAAGCGTAAAACCTAGCGCTGATCCATGCACTGTTCATATTTGACTAGCCACTCTTGTTGTTTCGAATGGGTGACGATGGGCAGTCTCTGGAAGTGAATGACCGACTGCGCAGCCTTTCAAACGAGCGCTTAGACTCGACGTCCAAAATCCTAATTAGCAGGGACTTGTCAAACTGATATAACAGGTATGCCGAAAGTTTCGTGTTGTGACCTTCTCCCGTTCTCAATCAACCCCGCTCTTTGAAGAACGAGTTCGCCTCAGCATTAATCTTCCTCTGAGTGAGTGGTTCCACTTAATATTTTGGAAGCCTTGATGACGAGTCACTGTTCGATGGCGTGTCCAACAAGCCAGCCTTAGTTGAGCGATTCGTGCGTTCTGCCCGGCCGTGTCATTAGATGTTGTATCGGCTTCTGGGCCCAGCCAGCAAGAGCTCATAAATAAAACTCGTCTTAGGTTATACCTTGGCGTTGCTTCGTGTAGCGAACGATGAGCCAGGCTAGCTTGATTCCAAAACAAAGCACTCTTAGAATAGCATTTCCCGAGAAACTCGTCTGGGGCTTTGTTCAGCACAGGTTCCGTTTCTGTCATGAGAACATCGTTTCTTCCTGATTGAGGGTCGCTTCTCCCAAGAATCGTATGACTCGTACCCGATTGAACGGAGTTCAATGAGCACTGTCGGGTTCGGAAGTCCTCCGAAACTAGATTTGTGGAAACGGAGTCGGAATCATCGGACTTTTTAGAAAACCATTGCTGGGACGATTAACTCGTCAGCTTGCGCTGGGAAACGCTGCGGCAACATTGAGCGTTTAGTAGAAGTTCATTTTTTGAACAAGCCGGTGTGGTTCCGGTGAGTCGTCACTTCTCAGCCATCTTCAGGATCAGCAGACCGGAGTCGTCAGTCTTCATCCAACGAACCCGAAAAAATCAGTGCGTGCCTCGGAGCTTTTCACGAATCGAAGATGTAGCATGGTCGTTCAGAAAGTTCCCAGAGCTAAACCTCAGTTCAGCCGACCTTTACCGTATCCTGTAGCGTTCACTAACATTGATTCCGACTTGCTCGGAGGAGCTGTAGGAGCCCAACGATGACGTTATCAATCACCGTAAGGCACAGGCGCTGCATCGAGAAGCAGAAGATTGCTCCATTACACCTTGGAAACTTGTTGGCTACTCGAGAACGACATATCGTCTGAATCGTGGATCACGCCGATTTGCAGGAAAGTCACATGTTGTCCGCCAGAGCCAATAATAGTTCATCGTGGACATCTAGAAATCTAGTTTTGAAGTGAATTCCGCCGTAGAATGGAGAAGTCTCCGCCAATGGCTCCGTAGAATTCCTTCGCTTTTCGGGAGTGCGCATTCGCCCCAGGAGCACCGAATTCATTATGTGATGATTGATGTTCGACTTGTAGGGGCGTTTCCTGGTGAGGCTTCAATCTTTCATCTGAAACTCTCTACAGCTCAGAGTTCTCGTTCCTTGGAACGCTACGATTCGATGCAGGGTGAAATTGATCGTGTAGGCATGTACACACGGGTCACCTTAGCACACTGCGGACTTGCTGCTACACTGGAATTCCGTTCGTCCAGATTCGTTTCGCTACCTCACAACGAGTTTCATGAGTTTGTAACGATGTCGCATGCCGGTCTCATCCATTTAGTCTATGAACCCTATCAAGTGCTCTCGAGATTCGCGGATATCCAGTCTATATTACGTTAGTCTGGACATTTCAACTCGGTACCGTATAGCCCGACTCGAAATAAACAAGTTTCTGCGAGCGTCAATGACGATGGAATTCAATGCAAGATGTGGGCGGCAAGTCATTGTGATGCATTAACTCTCGTATTACGTTATCTTCCCCGCCTAAACAATGCTGTTTGATTGATGGTTTCCCCGAGGAACGAAACTCCCAAATGAGGTTAGAAAACTCGACTAGCAGACAGTGAGCGCCGAGCAGTGAATATTTACAAATCATTGTTGAGCGAACAGCGACAGAGTGACACTTGTGCCTGATGATGCCGTCCTTCCCAATGAAGGGCTTTCGTGGATGAGCCCGATGTCTGACCAAACCAGCGGAGAGTAAGCAGCCGCGCGCGCAAAAAACTGCTAAGCATCCTCATTTACTGCGCTGGACGGCTGCGACCAAGACTGATAGTTTGATCCAGCGGCCTGTTTTCGGAAAGTGCATCAGCAGATTGTAACGATCCGTGGTTTCCTCGACTCGGGCATTGAGTGTGCGCCTGCAAGACTCCGGTACGGGTTCCAGGGACAAATATCCCGATTTGCGATCTCGCGGTTTCTTGGCTAAACAGCCGACCTTATAACCACGACTCGATGCCGATCGAAATCTTATTTCGGTCATTGGGGTGCGCACGGTGCACGTGTTGCCAATGCACCTCTCCATGCCTGGAATAGCCGTTTGCTGATTTGCTATTTTAACGATTTTCTGTCAACGACGATGGATCGGAAGAGGGTCTCACGGTATCCACTTCTTGAAGTATAGTGCGATACATAACAAGCGATGGATTATGTACTCGCGGACGGTTGGACACATGGATTGGCACACTTGATTCATGAATACGAACAACCCTTGATGATGAAGAAAAATCTATGTTCTGCCGACGATATACAGTCCACACAGTGGCTCATCTGCATGAGCCACTCACGATTCTCCGATTGCGAGCTCGTTGAAACAATTCGATAGATTCACATCGACCGCGATCCCCGTTCAAGCTAGCTCTCTTCCAAGTGGATACAAACTTTGGAATTCCATTAGTGCGCTTCCGACGGTCCGCCCTTTTAGTAAGGGTTCCTAAGAGCAGCCTCCGTCACATGAAATACTACATGAGAGATGGAATCTGAGGGGATCGATACGAAGTTCGTCATTCTCGAGACTACGTGACAACGAGCACTCAGATAGCTTCTGAAGAAGCGGAGCTGTTTGCTCTTCAAGTACTCATACCATCTCGACATATGGCCGACTTCGACACCATGGGCCTGCTATAGCCGCGGGTGGCTTAAAATGCCCGTCGAAAAAGCGCTCATCGAGTTGTCCACTGCTCATGTCTCATGATAATTTGGGCAAGCCGGGCATTGGTCAAGTGTCGGTCAGATTTGATTACCAGAGACTCCGATAGGGTTTATTACATCGGTGAATAATCATTGCAACAGTTGCTCTCCCGGCGGCCCGGCTCGTATTGAGTCTCGATTCAGTGGAACCCTCGATCGAGAAGCCCGATCCCGAAGCCTTCGTGGTTGTTGCAAATACATTTGCGATCATTGAACTCAATAACCCATCGGCAGCAACTTGAAGGGAAGCATCCGTCATCCTAAATGCGAATCTAGGAAACGTTTAGGGTCTAGTTCGGTTACGAAGGTGCTCCATGCAAGTCATCACATCCAAGTATTCTTGGATCAATCGTGGTGAATATAACCTAGCCCACCTGCATAAGCGATAGGTGGGAGGATTTTCCAGCAAATTCGGCGAGCAGCGCCGAATGTTGCTTATGAAGATTTACGGGGGAGAGATGTTCGGGCCAGCGATACTCATGTCGTCATCGATTAAGGGCCTCGGAATTGATGGCTGCTGCATTCAACCTACGGAACAAAGCCGTTAGGCGCAGGTGGACGACAGCAATGTGCTACGATTTCTTTCGGTCGAGGCGCCGAGAAGTGGCTCCGCTGATCTAGGGCAAAACCATTGGTCTCACCCGAAAAGCTCCGGCAGTCTTTATCTGTCCTTGTCTAGATAGCAAATGTCGGCAACAGGCTGCGACACGCCCTCGAGATCTGCTTCCCGCGTCCACGGAGTACAGACCGGCAGAACCACAATCGACACCAATGAGGTACTAATGAGAATCTTGCACGGGATCCCTAAAGAATCTGTGAATGCGGGAGTGTTATTCGACTTCCAAGCTCGAGGACTTCCACCCCCTGCCGCGTTTGGGAGAATTCCACTTATTCCTTGCTCCGGAACGGAACTAAGGCTGAGCTCGGCCGGCTTTCGATTCCTTTTAACGCCCTCCCACGGCTGTCCGAGGCTGGTTGCATTCTTAAACTCTGTCCAGCCGTAAGGGACCGTGATTCTGACAATTGGAGCCCACATCCCGTATCTACAGATAATCGACTGATGCAGTTAAAGGGGAAGGATCTCAGCCCGACCTCTAGGCCGAGAACCCGCCTTGGTTGCTCGGAAGTCACTTCAAGTCGAGGTTTTTCTCCCTTGCGGCCGGTTTTCAGCGGAGCTATTGATTCTTGACCGCATACGTGTTCAACCTGGCTCGATCACTGACAACTCGCGACATTCACAGCGAATAAGAGAGTTGCTGATGGCCACCGGTCTGTATGAACGAGGAACACTCGATTTCTAAGATATGGACTGCTTGCTCGCGTTTCAAGAAAGCCATCTACTCAGCCCTGGTTGAAAGTTATCATAGATTCAAGATCCAGATATATGATGGTCCCTATGATTACAATGTGCTCAGGTTGTCAAGGTTGTAAAAGTGCCGATAGAGTGTATCTCGATGAGGTCGACCCTTGTCGCTTACCCGACCTTGATTCGCGCGAGCTAAACTACTGATTCTCCTCAGTTTCTATAGGGCTTCATCCTGCTCATAAAGCTCTGTGACCCGATTGTGCGGTGTCTGCCTCGACCCGCCCTGCTCTGCCCGCTCTGCTCGATACCCGGCAAATATGACGTGACTTCATAATAGTTCCCTCATGGACTCGAAATCATGTCAACTTGTTATTGAGTCGCAGAAAACTTTCCTCCGAGACCATCAAACCCCGGGGTTGGGCTTCACCATAAGAAGGGCTGCGAAGTTCAGGCACTGAAATATTGAGAAATAGGAAGCTGGAAAGGCATGAAAAATTGTGGTAAAATGCATTCAAAATAGGCGGGGAAGGCATGAAAGGACTTTCGTGGACGTATAATTCCAATTTTTCTTCCAATAAGTGATCAAAATGGGGCTCGAACGATGTCCGGGTTCTCTGTGAGGAATGATCGCCTCCGACGTGCTGGAAGCTTTGACAGACACCACGCATGCGCTTTCCTGCGGCGCGCTCTTGCTTGAAGCACGCGACTCCGGATTCGAGAAAACACTCCGAAACTCTCCGTAGAATCAGTTCCGGGTGATCTTGGAAACTCAAGAACCCTTTGCCGAGAATCGCTCGGAAAACTTGCACTATGGGAACTTCTGTAAAAGGCAGGCATGGGCATTTATGGCAAAATGCCCGAACTTGTCAGCCCTAACCATGATAGCAACGTTCTTTTGAACGACTTTTCAAATCGCACACGACTCCGTTTTCGGTATCATCAACTGCTCCCAGGGGCTTGTCGTAAGATGAGGAATCGTTTTGCCTCAATATGAGCTTCATTCACATGCCGTTCCGAAGCGGCCACTCACAGTTTTCGATGGTGAACGGCCGAGATCAGGGCCTCAAGGATCGCGTGAGAACCAGGCCTATCGCGTCAGGTGAAGACGACTTCGTGAACTGACAGAAAGTATGACTTGGAATTCCCTATTGCTGCCAACTCCTGGATTGCTCCCGCATCGCTGTGGTCCTCAACTTGAAAGCTTGTGCGATCAGGTTTGCTACTCAGGGAGTCGGCTTAGGATGCCTAAATCGAAAGAGGAAAATCACTTCCTCTCTGCCTTCGACAAGACTGCTCGTTGAGCTGATCCCCTGATCATTGCCGAAAAGAAACATCCGAGAAACGGAAGATCAGTGAATCGCCTATCACAGCATGGATGAATTCCGACGTAGAGCACGAAGCGGGATGATATTCGTTGGATCATGAATGTGGAAATACATGTGAACTGGGAGTATCTTCCAGAGATGCTTATGAGCTCCATGAGACTGCCGCAAGTCTCACTGCTAGGAGGCTCCCCCCCCCAAGAACATCTCTCAACGGAGTTCTCGCCGATTCCATATTAGTCCGGAAAATATCAATGAGACCAAGTAGCTGCAAGGACGTGTAGAGACCTTCCAGGCTCGCGAACAAACCTATCTTGCGTTCTCTCATACTGTGATCCCTCCAGGAACGCCGCTGGGGCATTCAGAACCGTTTTTGAACCAGTTTCCCGGGCCACATTCACGTACCAATCAACCTCGGCATATTGGTTGGAGAATTGCGGTGGGAAGTCACACACCCTCGAGTTCGTCAATGCATGTGCTGAAAATAATCAACCCTCGAGAACGTCTCTCGAGGGAACGCAATGCCGTGCGTTGCGGTCGTGTTTTTCTTTCATTCTAAAATGAGCACGGAAACAGTACACACGATGCCAGGTTTTGTCTCACTCTATCGTCTCAATCATCCAAGCTGCGTGCGAGACCGCTTCGAAGGAATCATTTCCGAACAACGACCTAGATCGGCTGACTACACCATGATTCGATCGAAATTTTGTACAAAAACCGCACTAATGGCGGTGACGTGAAGGAGGGTTAGTGCTTCCCGTTGGAAGCCCAGAGTCCAAGAAATCTCGGTAGCGATTTCGGCGTTTGACTCGCTCTGGAGAAGGATCGATGTCTGGGACGTTCCATCAATGGGGGACCTTGAGCGCGGTTGGCGACCGCAATGATCTATCTTCTTTCGGGATAATTGGACTCGATCGATAGGGGAAGAGCAACCCAAGACCGAAAAATTCGAGAGGTTAAGCAGCGTTCGTATCCGATTGCAACAGCATCGCTGAAAACTTTCCAGCTCAGTTCAATCAAAGTGAAACGATACAGGCCTCCATCTCTAGGAGCCGTCCGACTGCAATGGTCGGGAAAAGCATGGTTGGCTGCGATCGGGTCAAGTATCAAATGGAGGCGGTTATCACATCTTGCGCACGTCTCCCAATATCCGACCTTGCGTCTATGTTTTCTGCCCCATGTGCTAATGAGGTAGCCGAGCATCCCAACGCCGAGATGCTATGACGATCTCGTCGTCTGCTCGGGAGTGTAAGATAAGGTCGATACTTGGTAGCTACATCGAGAAGGTTCTTGTGGCAATCGCATTCGTTCCTATATCGATAGACAGAACAGGAGAATGTGACTTCAACTGCATAAGATCGCGGCCTCAGCTCTCGGAAAATCCAACGAATCGGAGATCGAGTCCATCCGAAGAGGAAACTGGTGCCGAGCGATAATCTCGGCAGAATCACGTCCAACGAAAAGCACGCCGATCATGTTATCATTCAACTGAGGGATACAGAAAAGGTACCATCACCAATAAAAGTCATGCGCGATATCTGACGATCAACGTAAACTTGCTGTCCACGAATCGATTCTCTTTTCGGAAGGGTTCCTCATGGGACAAAATGTTTGTAGAAACGGAAGACAAGCGTGCGGAGGACTTTGCCATTGAGCGGTTTCGACGGGTAACTTCTTGTGTGACAATCCGGAGGACAACAATACTTGACATCAGGCCGCTTGCTTGGCAGGCAACCAGCTTTTCTCTCGAATCCTCAGCACTGTCTAATTTGAGTTTGCCACGACGTGCAGTCCGTCAAATCCGTCGGCTTGGACCTTAGACACAGCTTTTGAAAATATCAGACCCATCGTACTGGCTACAAAATCTAACCACGGAACAGGAGCATTCTTTTAGCGCCACGCCCACGACTCCCTTGAACGGTTGATCGTAGTCCGACAGAAAAGTTTTGTATACGACGCGGGACGATCAAAAGCATCGCTAGTCAAGAAAAACTACAAGCTTCATTCATCCGACATCTATACGACGTAGATGCACGTCAGAGGTATATCTACGTAACCGCCGTATTTGTTCTCAGCGGAGCAACCAGCCCGTAACGGCAGCCTTCAGGCATTCGCGGGTGCGAGCCCCGTTTGTTTAGTTTTTTCAACCGCCGCACCTTCGCCGCGATTCTTTCACATTCCATCTGACTGCTCGACCGATGGCTTCTCGCATGGCATACCGCTTATATCGCGGAAACGCTTGTATACGAGAACGTGAACGTTGTATGCAAAACAGAGCCATCGTGTTGTGATGGACAACATCCCTCCGGGCCCTCGTCCTGTCCGCGTTGCGTCGAACTACATTCGGTCACTTGATGCTTCTTCCCCGACTGATTCCCTTCCTCGAAAGCTCACAGAGGAAGGAGAACAGGACTTCGCCTGTTTTCCTCGAATTTTTTCATTTTTTGCAATTCCTGGAAGTTTTTCCGGAGAGTTCACTCCGAGATTCCTCCCCTCGTTGTAGCAACGCTTTACGGCCGCAGAGCCTTCCACAACAATGATCCATGCTCCATTCCGACCGAGTAACCCTACGGCCGCACTCCTTGAATTTTAGGGTATGCGAGTCGACGCGGTATCTCGGCGGTGTGTGTAGGCGTTGAAGTGTTTGCTCTCGACAGACTATCACTCACCACTGAGTACTGTGGGTTAGCATAAATATTTTGCATAAAGAGCTAATTCGAAAGCCGACGGAACCGCACTCCAGGCATTCTCGTTTCCGAACGTGGTTTCGCCGCGGACAGGTTTCAATGACGCCGACAACTCAATGGGACATCTCCTCAGAACAGCTCCGTCATCTCCAGGAGCGCCCACCCTCTCCTCTCCAATGCTCCTAGAGCATAGAAATTATTCCGGGAATCGTCAACAACCATGCCTCGAGCTCTACTAGAGCTGCAGAAATCGGTTCGAGCTGTCACAAATCCTAGAACTCCGGCTTGGAAACTGCCGTTCGTTTCGCTGCGTTGTTCTGTCGTTTTGGTCATTTTGGCACACCAAAAAGTTCTGACGTCCAGAGAGTCCGCAGCGGAACAAATAGCAAGAGCATAAATCTTGATGAAACCGTTTCGTCTCTTTCTCTGAGAGTCGCTTCTCATGAGCTGATGGCCCAGCGAGATGAGCCAACGGGTTTCCGAGTTGGTCGTGGGGTACAGTGGATTCCGCTTATTGGGACCACCTGATAATGGGACCAGCCGCCTATTCGGACCAAAATCCGAATCCCCGAATCTTCCCAGCAAAATCTGTCCGGGTAATCGGAACAAAAAGTCGCTCAATTGGGCCAGTCGAAATCGAGCTCTCGGAAAAAAATCCTCGAAAGCTTGGTATCGTTCGGCGATGATGATGGCGAGCTATTGTTGGGTAGTTCTATCGTGAACTGCGTATCGATTCGCTCCGTTCTCCCGACGCTTCCAGCCTCAACTGATCGTCAATCACGACAAACTGGTGTTCGTAGCTGAGGTCTATGCATCGCTTTTGCAAGGGAATCGATTCGTCAGCCATCAGAGCTAACAATGAGGACACTGAGTGTCAGATTCACAGTCATGGCGTTCCTTGATATGAATTTCCCTAAATTATCGATTCCGGTGATGCTTTTCCCCCTATCGCTTATTGGGACCGGCCGCTTAATCGGACCAATATGGCCCGGTCCCGATGTGGTCCCATTAAGCGGAATCCACTGTATTAGGTATAAGCAGAAGCCCCCGACACCCCTGATCTTCCAGGAGGAGATGAGGATCATGAAAATCGGTCTCCTGAACCCAACTTTGCGGTTGTTTCTTCTTTCCTTGCTCTAAGGAACCGAGGCTGAGCCATCGCTTGATCCATTGTCGTCTGATTCATCGAGACTAAACGAACTCCGGTCGGAATTGCCCACACCATACAATGAGCTGAGCCTTGCAAACGGCGGGGAGTTCATATGCCGTTCTAGAAACTCAATTAACTCATGCACATGCACTCGGTAGTAGAGTATCGTAGATGGATGGGCTTCAGTCAGGATGAATCAATGTTTCTGCGCCATCAGTGGAGCTTCGCGTCGCGGCGCCTTCAATCCTTCCATTTGCCAAAATGTCCAACCGTTGATTGTTTTCGGTCGCTGCTTCCTCGACACGCGTTTTTTTCATGGGGCAGGTGGATCGTGGGCACAACCGAGCGCATCGGGCGAGCTCTGCTATCCTTGATTTGAATATCTAGCGTGTGTCGGCGACGAGATTTGTTCGCCGAATCTCCCTTTGATGTTTCTCCTTTCCTATACTCCGTGAGGTCTTCGTGTTTCCATCAATAGACGGCGGGGTCGCGCGGGTATGATGTAAGGAAGAGACAGGAATACCACGACCATCTCCCCAGCTTCGAATGATGGAACTCAGCGAACAACAGGCTGGGATTGACCACCTTTCTTTCTGGAAGCCTCCGAATTCGAGTCGCAAATCCCATCTGCTGGTATCATGAATTCTTTGAGATCTACATACGTCGCCACGTACGCTAAATACGAAGGAAGGCATACGTCGCTGAGCTATTCTCGGTCCTCACAAATCGAGCGTCACCCGCATAGAGCCTCAATCACGACTCGAGCCGATGGAGATCTCCTGCCCTCTTATCTGCGTGCGTTGACGCAGCCTCCAAGGAAAACTCGCCTCGAGAGTAAGAACAAGAGCAAGCTCAATAGATTCGAATCCTTCCTTTCTCGTATGCGGGTGCTTGGCGAATAATCAGAGAAAGAAAAAAAAATCGCAACCGGTTCCCGCTGCGATGAAACAACTATCCTTGAGAGCAATAATTTCCAGTGTTATCTTCCGCCACGTGAAAGCTCCCATCAACAGACCAAAACCAATCTCTGCGCAAAGTTTGCGCAGTAAACTCTTCTACACGCCATTTAGCGGGTGCGTGCCAAGGAGCACTATGCGGCAACTTACGTTGCGAAGCAATCCAGTAAAGCCCAACTTGACAAGTTTCAGACCGTCACGTCGCCGAGTCAATCCAGTCTAGCTTGGGACTATTTTGTCTTTTCCATGACGGTGACGGATCCTCTCGACTTTTGTCAAACAGCCTCGTTTCCATTCTCGTGAGGAAGCCCAGCTCACAGTCGAGTCAAAGCGACCGTAAGAGCTTCCCCGATCACGCAAGTCCCGGCCTATGCCGTTTGAGTGGATAGATGGCCGACCGCACCGGTCAGTGAAGAATAATAGGAAGATAGTTGCAAATTACGTGAGCAGCTTATAGCGAAGATTATCCTCATCATATGAGTATCGTCTCGACTTCTGCCTTGGCTGCAGGTCAGCAGAATCCTACTTCCCTCATGCCGGTCTCGCGCGTATTGTTTGCGGGCGTCAAAAACTCCTCCTTACGTCATAGCTACGTCAGAGAAATCGGAAAAGTGATGGCTCTCGGAATCATTTTGAGGAAGTTTTCATCGAGCTAGACGATCACCGCGTTTCTATCCTCCAAAAACACAAATCTCGACTTTCCGTTACCGGTTTCGTGTGTCGAGTCGAAGCTTGACAATCTATTCAGTTCCACGTATTGAGCCGGTAACGCATGCCATTTGACAATCGGATGTTTTCGGGACGTGATCCATGAGAAGACTGTTCTCAGGGGCTAAGAGTTCCAGAACGTTTGTTGATGGAATTTCTCGATTCCCTCAGGACGAAAATTCACAAACTGGAGAACATGACAGCTAAGAACATTCTGCCACTCAGAAGCTGGGAGTTCGAATCGAGGCAAGTCGCGAAAAGAAACGACTTCCGGACTCTCGGGACCAAAGTGCATCGATTCTCCTTCAATGCTCGTCAAAGCGACGTTCGAGAAATTTCGGGCGATGATGTTCCTGGAAACATGGCAACATTTTGGCCGTTGGCCGCTGATCGAGATGACGCAACATCGACGGTGAGGGTCGAGAAGAGAGCAACAAAGTGGGCAATTTTCGGAGATTCGAATGGAATTCAATCACCGTCGAATTAGCGGTATAGGTTTCCCAGCCGCCTAATTCTGTTTCAGCGATTCCAACGTGTCAGTGTGAAGGCTTCGACTCGGTGGATTGAATTTCAGGAGACACGTCGCTGTCACTCAAGACTCGTACCATGGTTCTAAAAAGGCTGTCTAGGGAGCTTTCTGTCACTAGCGAAATCAATTATCACGGCCGTGACACAGTAGAGGAGAAAAAACCATGAGACAAGTTTTCACCTGGGGGAACTGAGTGAACTCGTCGCCGCCGGGCTTCTCTGCTCAGAATTCCTTGTATTCACTATCCTCTACGAAAAGCCCGTGCAGCACCTACACGGATCAATACAGACATACCCGTCAAATTAGGAGGATGGAGCCAAACCGCAGCTCGGTATTCATGCGCACGCCCATTCCGTCGACACCCAGCGCTCGCTAAATCATAGCCTAGGACCGACCTCCAGCGCTAGACAATATTAGGGCCCGATGCCTGCTCCGTCCTGAATACACGGAGAGTCCTTGAGGCGACCGCATCCGGAAGCGTCTTTGTTTAAGCCCGTAGATATGGAGCTATGAACACCGCTCGCATTGAGATGTATACGAGTTCTGGCTTGTGGTAGTTTTCTCGCCGACCCTCGACTTGCGAAGAGCAAAGGTTTGCTTCGAGGTCTCTTGAAATGTAGCCAACTCCGGTGAGCATCCGTGAATTAGCCGATATCATCGACATTTCTTGCGAGGAAGGTGCACAAGCTCAACCTGGAGTTCCGCGGTCAAACTCGGACAGAGACACGGGTTGGGCACACTGATATCGGAGACGTTATTAGTGAGTAAAAATTGTGACTGCGATACAGAGTTGGCCAAAATCGACGATTCGGGGTGTTTCTGCGCAAAAAAAAAACTGATATGGCTACAAAGCGTGAAATTCCTAGTTCGTATTTAGCCGATTTGAACACGTTTCCAGCATGAGGGACATGAACTCATGACTATCTGCAAGTTTGGTCGAAAGATTCCAGGTTAGGGTCGCGCACCTCCCTCGTTAGCTTTTCCTTCCCTCTTCTCATATTCCCGGGTTTCCGTCGGGGCATTATTGGCAGAAATCAAGGAGAGAACCGTGATTCCTGGGGCGATACGGCGGGAAGTTGGGCGCGGTTGACCTTCAAACGGAACTTGGGAAGGGATCCCAGATTTGATCGGGAGTTTCGGAAAGCATACTCGTAGTTCAACTCCGTGCTCCACAAAAGTCAACCCCGATGAAGAGGCCGTGAAACTCGCGACGCTTGTCTTCGTGTCATAACCATCAACTCTTCGTTGCTCGGCGCGCGATTTTTCCTTACTCTCAGAGGGAAAATTGTAACCTTGGGCTCGCGCGATCATCAGGAAACATGTGTATGTGCAAAAACTATATCGATTCTCAGGCGGACGCGAAGGCGTCTGCGTTTTTCGGGTCGGACAGTAGTCCCGCCACTTTTATATTATTTCATTTTGAACGACTACAACCTCGGCAAGGTCGGTCATTTGGGTTCTTTGCTTCTCACGACAAGCTTTGCGGATATCGCTCACGACAGCGCTTCGATCACTGCTCCCACTCAGCTTTTGGAGCACGTTCCCGCAGATTTCGACTCAATCGGAACATGATCCGCCGGCGAGTGCCAGAGTTTTGAAATTCTGATGGGACAAGCTATGGCAGATCTAAGGCAACGTTTGATTCAGCATTTGGTCAGGGAGCAAATTGGACATATGTCAGACCGACGCAACGCGCCAACTGCACTCGACGACAGACAGACGCGGCGCGTCACGAGATGATTTTCACATGCTCGCAAAGAGAAAAAATGGCTCCGAGTCTGACGAATCAAACCTATCATCAGGAGAAAATAGACGATCAGTTGGGCCCGAGCCGGGTTTTCCCGAGAGCTGATATATCGTATTCTTCTCGCACCTTCATCCATGGAATGAGAAGGACGAGGGTCGTCCGAGAAGGCAGGTGCCGCGAAGTCCCTCAGTTCTTCTCCGTCCATGATCGCTGTGTCTTGTGTCGACGCGGAATTCGAGAATTCCTTCGGAGGGACTAGCTTTCCAATCTCTCGTCGAACAATCAATTATGCATCTCGCAGGTCAGTGTGGAGTTCCATTCCAAACATCTTGACAGCAGCCTGTATGTTCGCTGCTCATAACCAAGCGCGATTCACTATGAATCAATCGAACTTACTGACCGAGGAGTGGGTTGGTGCTTTCTCGGAGAAGGTATCCTTAGAATCCATGCTCCATCGAGTTCTTGCGATATCCATTCATCGCACCACGGAAGTCATCACATAGAATTTCTCCTGAGTTTCCAACACGTCCTGGATGCTCCGATTATTCTCACAACAATCGATGCGACTCCGTTTTCAAATATTGCCTCTTAAACAATGCTCCTTAGAGCTTTTCGCGCACGTTGATGGGCTCCGAAATTCACGAGTATCATTTGTCACCATCCTTTTCGGCGTCCATCATGGGAAGTCGGACAGGCAGCTTGATGCTAATCGCCAAAATCTCACAATCAGACGGAAACACGACGAAGAATAGAACTTTTCACGTTCGCGATCTCCTGTTTGCCGGAGATGAGCACGTTCGCGCCGTCAACACGTTGAGCGTCAATAGGAGGGCTTTGGGACTTCAAGGCTCTCCATTTCCCCGTCGGAAAGGGCTTCGCGTCGTCCCTCACCACAACACATGGGAGAAAGATACAAAGCGACCACTCACGATAGCGCACAGGCGAAGCGCAAGCAGGCGAATAAACGAGCAAGTAAAAGAAACTAGTGTCGCGGCGATTAAGCCTCGACCAGATCCGATTCCAACGTTTTGTGGCTGTGCGCTCGAGCAACTTCCGCCGATCGTCCTTAACATCCGTTTTCCGCCTTCTCCGATTTCTCGCCTTTGCCCTTTAAGAAGGTTCCGACTTCTCGTTCCCGAAAACTAAATTTCATGACTTTATTCCGCAGGGGAATCCGATCGCTGTTCGCGGTCAAAAAAACGAGGGATCTGAAACATTCCACCAATTATTCGTGATTTCATCATGAAACTTCGAGACGATGTTGTGGAAATTCAGCCACGAGCTTTTCAGCTAGCCCTGATAACGACTCGACATCGCAATAAGGAGGAAATCCGAATCGTCCGAATTCAGCCGCTGATCCCCTAAAGAACCCATGATGGGGACGGTATTCATGCATATGTAGAGTAGCTCGTCTGAGAAATCGGGCGCCGCTCGAATGCTGTCATTCATCCCGTTCAATATGATTGATCAGAATGTTCGACCACTGGGAGCGAATACTAGCCTCTCGGTCGGATGCTCCTGAACAGCCTCACGTAATATTGAGAGAAAAAGAAACAACACTGTTCCACTGCCTTTACCGATCCCGTCCGCCGTTGAGTTCCTCTAGTCTACGAACCCAACAGCTGTCGTATCATGTGTGAGTTCTTCATTGATTCTCCTCCTGAGCGTATCGGCTAGAGTTACGCCTGGCCGATTCCACTCTGAAAAGCCTCCGCGACGAGCCCTTTCGGAATGGTGACCCGAGAGCGAGGAATCAGAGCCATATAATGAGGTGCTTTTTGGTGACAAAATAAAGCTCATTTTCCATTTCCGTTCGGATTCGACACTTGAAATCAGTTGGGGAATCTTGATATTCAAATTGGATCATAGGAGTGGAGACAGTGGAACCGCCTTCCTAATTTTCATCCCTGTTGACGATGTGGTATGTTGGTAGTTCCCGGACTCCGCCAAATCCTTTTGGATCTCGGAGTTTGATCCTCAGGTTGAATAATAATAAACCGATGACGCGTGAGAAGCTCGCTGCGAACGAGCAACTCGACCACCGTCGCGATGGGGGTACTCGTACTATCGAATTTATGCATGACAAGAAATTCAATCATAGCAGCGTCACTTGTCCGTTGCAATTACTTCGCCGAGACATGAGCGGCCTCCTTCCGCTCATGGGTTCGCCAAACTTGGAGCTCCATGGGATGCTCATCGCAATGATGATTCCTCGTTGTCAAGGGTTCATTGTATGTAGGCGAGCGCGGTACGATTGCGGTAAGCTTGGCACTCGACTCGAACAAACCGAAGGAAATTCCGAGGCGCACCGGGTTGAGCTGGCCATGGAATGCTTGAGGCTATGAAAGAGCGTCCGCCCACTAGACTCCCGAACAGGGAATTCTCTCTTGGTCGCTTTCCTATTTTCCGTGTTTTCCCCTTGGTATGTTCACTCCTGACCGTGTGAAATTGCTCCTCTCCCGCGCTTCTCCCCGCCATGAACGCCGATTCCTCGATCATGATTATCAGAACTGACCTGACCCCGAGGGGACACTGTGCTCGCTGGATTGTTTCATCACCTTGATTCAATTTAGGGTGCAACTCCACACTTGACACGAATTATTCAACGGAAATTGGTCCTGAGTCACGTCCGGAGCTGGAGAATTGATGACCGGCCTTTTCCAACTTTTAGTTCTGCGTTTAGGATAAGGTTTCCGCCAAGAACTTTTCGAACCGAATCTCGTCGGAGCGAAAGCTCGGAGACACTTCAACGCTCGGAGTGTCTGGAAATTCGACCCGAGCTATCGAATAGAGCTCTGCCAATTTTCTCGCTCAAAATACTGGAGAAGCCGAGACAACTTCCCCCAGCGAATCAGGCGGCTCGTGAAAAGGGTGCTCAGCTAAATGCGACGCTGATTTCAGCTGTTTCCAGCTACCTTCGTCATTTTTCACCTTAGAGCAGGCGACGACTGGATCCGAGAAACGGGACGTCTCAGATTACAGGTCATCGTGAGAAATCGGGGTGAATCAGACATCAAAAGTTCATAACGACATAGCGCTGCCCAGGGCGCGGTTCGATTCTGTCCACAACTGAATCGGAGGCTCTTCCTTGGAGGCATCGATTTTCCCGGAAATATTGTCTGATACAGTCGAACCCACTTATAATAGATCCGCATATAAGAGAAACCCACACATAAGAGACAGTTTTGGATTTCCCGATTCCATTCCCATAGGAGAAAAATTCTCCGCTCGTAAGAGATGATTCTCATTTTCCCGAGCGATCTCTTATGAGCGGGTTCGACTGTATATCCGAAAATCCAGACCCGATTGCGAGCTTCCACATTCTGGTTCGAAAATTGACATCCGTCAACAATGTTTGCACGTGTCTGCTTTGACCTGCAACATCCTGGTGGCTTTCAGCTTCGGTTGTTACACCAAACCTATACGTCATATCTGGTCTCTGACGAGATTTGCCTAGATGTCAATTTCCGTATCAAGGAGTACGGGAATCCAATCCCGAATCGAGGAGTTCGGAAAATGACCGCGTAGGAGGGATACCACAATGATACCCGACTCCGTCTAATAATATGAAGAAGGAGCGTTCTCACCGCCGGGCGTATCGTTGCTTGAGGGCTAGACTCGAGCCTTGAATCTCGAATCTCATCGCTAATTCAATTTAAGGACGAACACTCACCACACAATTGAACATCGCGAATCCAAGAACGCGACTGACTGGACTGGAGCCCTTCTAGTGCAAACATAGAACGCTCGAATCCGTAAGATTTGACGGCAAATGTCGGAACCCACAAGGATTTGTCAGCGAGAACTTCGGTAGGGTTGAGAAAGTTCACGTGTTCCTCTGCACACAAAGATCGAGCGCTGTGCGAAACGCTCCACCACTCAAGAGCCCCGGAAGCCAGTGGAGGGATGGCAGAAGAATCGGAGCAACCCTTGAATGTGGCGGCATTCGTTCACCTTGTTGCAAACTGCACCTCATGTTATCTCCAAGCTCGGATTCGGAGTCCTCAAGCTTCTATTGAACGGCTGCACCGGTTGGCAGCTCGTAACGCACAAAACGCTCCGCCTCGAGGGACGTCGCTCACAAGGGAGGTTCACGATGTGTAACGCTGGGATCCCGATGAAAGGGTGCCAGTTTTGTTGTCCATGCTGATTCATGTTCAGGCCCACGGTTGGCCGTCCCGAATGGGCCGGCGTTTTTTCCTCGAAAAAAAACCGAAAACGGAGAAAAAAGAGGTGTTTCGGCGTTCTGAGCCCTATGCTTAAGTGAATTCCCGACTGGTCATGCAAACATGCTACTTTTCCGTCAGAGGATCAATTGTGGAAGATAATAAGGCCGAGCAGAAGACCCCAGATTCAAAGAAATTTGCAGAACAGAGTTTTTTGAGCGTTTTGAGCTTGAAAGTGACCATGTTGATGAAACGGATATTCTTCGTTCTTGTCGGGGGGGCGGACGGGATAGCAGCTGATCACGAGCTACTGGATGGGCACCATCCGATTCAGCGTCCATCCGCCGACATGGAAGCCGAAAGTTTGTATAACTTCCAGTCGGGAGGACTTTTGAGCCCGAAACGCCGGAAACCGCTTTTCTTCAATTCGGGAGTTCTTGCTCCGAGGGAATGGGGTTTGCTCGGTCTGATTATCTTCCGCCATCCTTCCCCTAACCAAGAAGTCGCATGTTAGGATGGCAAATCGGAAATTCGGACAACCATGGGGCTCAGAACGCCGAAAAACCTCTTCTTCCTCCGTTTTCGGATTTTTCCCGGCAAAAAAACGCGAGCCCATTCGGGACGGCCAAGTATGGGCCTGGATATGAATCAGCATGGACTACAAAACAGGCACCATTTCATCGGGATCCCAGCGTTACACATCGTGTACCTCCCTTGTCAGTGATCCCCTCGTTCTTTGTCGTCAGCTCCACGCTCGAACACCTGTTAAGATCCATCCATCGTCTCTGCTGTTTCTGGCAGGCTCACCCACGAATTTACACTGAGCGTTGCTTCGAGTCGTTTGCAGCCACATGTTTCCCAGAAATGAGGGAAAGGTTTCATATGTTCTCTTGAGTAATTCTCAGTCTCGAACAAGACCAGAGAGGGTTGCGGAAGAGGAACCGCCTTTGCGTGAGTGACTGCTCCTGTGAGTGAGTCCTAGACGCCGTCGTAGGACTCGATGTGGCGATTCCGTACCGAGATCTCCTTAACAGTGAGCATATCGTCATTCGCATCGGTTACGGCTGTTGATAATGCCTCTGATTGTAAGGCTCGGTTCTTTACGGTTAGGCGGGTGGCGAGTTGACGCGAGCCCTAGCAGACGAAAAGAGGACGGCGGGCCGGTGGTGCGTGCGCATAGGGGGTTGGATTTTTGGAAACTGGAAGACCACGGGCACGACGTGGCCTTCCTGGCTCGATGTTATCAAATGATCCCGAGCGTAGCGAGGGACACGAACCAGCAAACGCGTCGGGGCCCAACCGTCAAGTCGCCACGCCGGCGTGTTCTCGCTTTGTTGTTTTTCGTCGCAACCCGCCTAACCGTAAAATACCGTCCATAGATATTCGGCTGCCGAGCTATCCCAAGTGAGCCGAACAGATCGTATAGGGGAACGCAGGCAGCACCGCACTCTGTCGGACTGGCTTGGTTACCTCGTGGGATGTGCGTATGAGCTCGGGCAGGGCACACATTTTTACTATGGAGCCCTAACAAGCGCCCAACTATACGCGGTGCACTCCGATCTGCCGACCTATGTATGTCTAGCGGAAAAGCTGCTCTCGGAACAGGACAAAAAACACCAGAGATCCATCCAGCATGCCTGCTTTTCCCACCCCGGGGACCCCATCAGAAGCTGGCGGATTTCTCGAATCTTCCTCCTCCTCCGACTCATTCAACATTAACTTCACATCGACACCCACCCTAGACAGATTGTAAACCCTGGGAACCATCTTCAAAGCTTCTTGTACCAGAAGTCGAACGCCAGAACACCTTGTCGATGATACCCGTGTTTAGCGGGAAGTATAGAGCGCACGAGGACAGCCGTATTGTTGCACGTGGCTCGAAAATCGGAGGCGGTCCTGGGAGCGCATTACCGAATTCCATGCGGAACGGCTGCTCCGAATGCGGTTTTGTTCTCGACAGTCAATGCTCGATCGAGCTTGGCTCACATGATTGCTATGGTAGATTAGGCCGGAGGTTGTCAATCAAAGTATCAGTCCGTCCGCGCCAATGAGGAGAATGATTCTTCGCAATGTTTTGCTGTCATCGGCCGGCCCGTTCGGAGGCTTCGCATTGAATCATCGTTCATGAACGTCTAATCTGGACATCCCATCTCCCAGACGCCGCGGCAAGGACCGGCGGTGTACCGTTGACTGAGCCTTGAGCGGGCCGATTCCCAAGGATGATTGGGAGTATCAGCATAGAGTTCGTCCGCCTCGTATTCCGTCAAAAAGTTCTAGACGGCATGTCCGACTTCAATCGAAGCCGAACTTTCTCAATCGTTCTGCTCCGGCGATTCAGGGTCAGCCGAACGAAGCTGCTTGCTTGCTCGGCAAACACACTCTCATGGAGGCGTAGGACGTTTTTCAAACTCTCTTAGGTGGAATCCTACGTGAATCAATCAAATCAAGGTCTGGAGATAGGGAGTCCCTGAGGTCGAGAATACTCGAGTTTCATTAGATAGAAACATGCCTTCACAGGTGCGAGAAGGGCTTCTAAATCGCACAATTAGCCCGCTAATTGACGGGTTCCATGTCCGAGATACGAGGATGAGTTATGAAATATCCTCAAGCTGGAGGGAAGAACAATCAAGGTCCGAGACGACGCTGATTGTGATGCCATTTTCGAGTCGGAAGCACGCCGACATGCGTACTCCGGGCCGCATCATGGACAGCCTTGGCGTAGATGGACGTGAAATTATCACGATCCCCATTCCACGGAGTCTTCCATTGGCAACACCCCAGTATTATACAGGAGTATTGTCCTGGACCCAATCGGAGACGCGTGAGATTCTTGACAAGAGAATACATGTATAACACTCTCACTCTGTCTTTCCAGTCGACCGACTTCCGGTGGAACCGATTCCGTCGCCGAGAGCTGTGATGGGAGCCTTGCGTCCCATAGAAAATGACGCAGGCTCTCTCGCACAGGTTTCCTTGGTGTCGACGGGATTTACCGGGTCAGCGACTTCGAGTGGGAAATCATTGCTGATTCTCAGAGGCTCCGACTTGTTTGGAGGGATTTCTGTCTGAGCCGTGTAGGAACCGACCTTGTACTCCGATTTGAGCGAGCGGATTCTGCTCGTTTCGATCTCTATAGCTCTCCTCCATCGTTTTATTCCATCACCCTATATTTGATCATTCTTGAATGCTGAATGCGCCAAGGCAGAGGAAGCCCAGCTCGGCTTGGCTGCCAACAATGAGATGATCTGCAGCGGTATTCTCTGTCAGGTTTTCAGAGGTCCCGCCGGATCGCCAGAGCTTGTCCAGGCGTGTTACACGATACTCGGTTACAGGGCTTGGGAGAAACAACAAACCGTCCTTTGAGGAAACTGCATCCGAGATAGACCGGAAGAGTATGAGCCCACAGAATTCAGCCCTTCTCTGACGGTGCAAGATTAGGCCAACATCTAAAGGAAACCCCAAACCAACAACAAAGTTATTCCTGAGAGATGCTTCTAAATGCCAGTTGTCTGATCTGGAAGGGAGGCTGCGGTTTTGACGCAGGAAACGTGAGGGTAAAAACTCCTAGCATGAACCATGCATCAATGATGCTCGTAACCTGCCGGATTCGCTGCATCTTCCATTCCATTGGTCGCGTAGTTCGCGTGCTGCACATCGGATCGTGGGTGGCCGAGAACTTCTGGACGTATTACCTTGTTCGAAAAGTTTTCGGAATGGGGTGTTTCCGGTCGCAAGTTCCGCAGAACAGGCTACGAAGCGTCAGTCTTTCGTTATTAAAGACTGCGAAGTTCATCAGGCTGACTGCTTTCTGTTCACCTCTTTGAAAAGTTTTCTCGCGGGTCAAAAATTTGCTCCCGATGCTTAGGTGATATCCGCCACAGACGGCTACTTTAGGTCTCTTCCGGAAACACATTTCACTGGGTTACAAAAAAAAATAAAAGTCGTGTAACAAGAAAAGTGGAACATAGGTCGGGGTAAACAGGGGTCGTAGATTCCGAATCTGCCAACAGAATTTTTGTGGACCTCGATTTTGAAAAGTTACATCGACTTTTTCATTTTTCAGGTTTTTCTTCCTGTCGGAATTTTTTTCTCCTCTTCTAGGCTGCCTAGAGATCTGATTCTTTTTTTGCGGGTTAACCAATAGTAGATACATCTTCGCTGAAAATTTCATGCAATTCGGACAAGTGGTTGCTGAGTTATGAGCGATTTTAGCCAAATTTTAGACTGAAAATGACGAAAAGCTCCTCCATCTTTCGCTTCTCACAGAGAAACTAAAGCCCGCAAAATCCGTTATCTATCGGATATTGTAGAGAATGTCGCCACGAACATTTTGAGACCAGGTTGAGCTCGATCGGATGGATCGTTCAGGTTTTATTCACAAAACACGGGGAGCAATGAACCCCCGACTTCACCTAAAAGTGGGAGAAATGGAGTTCCGAGCATCAGGTGAAATTGAGGGGTTCCGTCATTTTCCGTGTTTTTGAATGAAAACGCTTGGGAACTCCTCCTAAAAACATTTTACGAAGTTTTCATGCGCAAAACACGATGAAGAACGAAAACACTCGATTTCACCTAATGCTCGGAACTCAATTCTCCCACTTTTAGGTGAAGTCGGGGGTTTCTAGTTCCCCGTGTTTTGTGAAGAAAACCTGAACGGTTCGTCAGATCGAGCTCAGCCAGGTCTCAAAATGTTCGTGGCGACACCCTCTACAATATCCGATAGATAACGGAATTTTCAAAGCTTTAGTCTCCCTGTGAGAAGCGGAAAAAGGAGGAGCTTTTCGTCGTTTTCAGTCAAAAATCCGACTAAAATCGCTCATAACTCAGCAACCACTGGTCCGAATTGCATGAAATTTTCAGCGAAGATGGATCTACTATTGGGTTACCCGCAATAAAAAGCAGATTTCTAGGCAGTCTAGAGGATGAGAAAAAAAATCCGACACGAAGAAAAACCTGAAAAATGAAAAAGTCGATGTAACTTTTCAAAATCGAGGTCCACAAAAATTCTGTTAGCAGATTCGGAATCTACGACCCCTGTTTACCCCGACCTACGTTCCACTTTTCTTGTTACAGAATCACTGTCGAACAGTGATTTTCGAAGGGCAAGGGAATTATAGAAAAACGTCGGAAGGGTGGATCGGGCTCGAGGGTGGTTATACATGATGGAACCACGACAACAACCCCAACTTGACCGCCTCTGCGTCTGTATCCCCTGATTCCGCTGGGAACGAAACCACGACATCCTTGGCCCGATCTGATTATCTCGCCCGGCTTCTCACGCTCGAGCTTTGAGCTTGCAACAACTCGGACTTCTATTCAGAGTGTCTATTCGAGTTGCAATCAAGTAATCGGAATGCAGCCCAGAATACCGCAGCACATGAAGAGCGGAAATCGTTGGGGTCGAGCTATGCCAAGGTTACTGGTGTCCCTTCCCAACGTATCGAGAACGGAGGATTTCCGAGACTCGACAAACCCGGTTCCAGTTTGCCCCCCTGATTCTAATCTTGGCTCACAAGGGAACGGCAAGACATGATGAGCGCCGATTGAGCTGATATTTGGTGAAAAAGTTTGACCTACCGAGAGATGAAAAACCCTCATAGCCCCATCTGCTTACGGCCTCCTCTGTTTCGAAACGTAGCGCCCCTTCGCAGACCCTCGAACGACTCTATGGCTTTGAAGTGAGCCCCCATCATCTGAATCTCGGTCTCGCGCGGTTGGATCACGTGTCGAGAATCGATCTTGATGGAATTCAACCTCTCGCGAAGCAGGGACATCACAGCGGCTGCTCTCACCGACATTTTACTCGTTGGGTCAGAGTCACTCGGTTCAACGTTGGGCAAACGGTGATCACTCGAACTCGATTCCGTTATCCGACGAAACACGTCTGATGAGCGATGAGTCAGATGTATGGCGCGGCGATCGACATCGAAACCAGCCGCCAGCCTCAGAACTTGGCGCCGGAATCGAGCGTGGAATTTCGGGAAATAACGAAACCGTGCTGACACGAGTGTTTTCCAATGCTAAGGACGTCGGCAAAGGGGCGCTACGTTTCGAAACAGAGGAGGCCATAAGCAGATGGGGCTATGCGGGTTTTTCATCTCTCGGTAGGTCAAACTTTTTCACCAAATATCAGCTCAATCGGCGTTCATCATGTCTTGCCGTTCCCTTGTCAGTGCGAGTCCGAAAATATTTAGGAGATGTCAACGTAGTCCTGATCTAGGCGAGATCATGACGGGGCTGATAACTCCGGTTTTACCCTATGGATCATCCCGGATTATTCTTGCCTTCGATCATATTGCCCGGTATTATCAGGGAGTTCTATTCACCTGATCATGGATGAGCTACATTTCATCGCGCCCAGACCTGCGCATCTCATCATCCGAACAAACTGAGCTCTTTTGAAAACGCATTCACGTAGCCACCGGAACGATTCTCCTAATATACCGAGTTCCAAATCATGGTCCATCGAGCAGCGAGAGACTGATGGCTTTACCGATCACCGTGCGTGGCGTTGCCCGGGGGTGGCACAAGGCGGTGACGGACGGCGGAGTATCATTAGTCGGGACGATCGATCGTGAGATCCTGTATGCGAGGACGGTCTAGTTCGTTATCGCTGGGCTTGCATACCGTGCAGAGGTCGCAGGCGTCATTCAGCTGACTGACCGACCCCTAGTAGGGTATTTTGGATCGGGGTAATCAAAAACATTCCCTGAAGTGGATGCCTTCCTGAAATTGGAGGACTATAGATGAAAATCGAGCAAGGCTTGGCTGATGTGAACGCTGCGGTGTCGAAAAGATGTCTGCTATGAGCTTCGGTTGGATCCTCCATGTACCAGTCGCCAAAATGCCGTTTCCGAAAACCGACTCACAACATAGGGTTCTCTTCGGCTCTCTGACACCGTGACTTGTCTGGGTGTCATCTTTGATTCTACGCTTTCGTGGAAAGCCCATATTCGTAATGCCAGAAGCAATATTAACACCATTGTCTTTCCCTTGCACCGCCTTCGTAGAGTAGGATTCCCACGCTCTGTACTACTGCTAATATTCAGATTGTTGTTCATGAGCACTCTGTCTTACGGTATACTCTGCTGGGGGGTGCCCCCAGTAATAGTCTCTCTTCTCTACAGGTCGCTCAAAATAACGCACTCCGAGCAATTATCGGTCTTTCACCGCGATGTTCAGTCTCCCTGTATTACCGAAGGTTTCGTATACTTATGGTTCATGACTGCTTCTGTAACAAGCTCTCATGTTATGGTTTCTTTGGCTCGAGAGGCCAAGCTTCTGAGCGTCCTCGATCTCGTTTTGCGTGTGGTGACCTCTAAGCGTCGCCACAACCCCCTGGATCTTATTATTCCCTGGTGTTACACAGACTATGGTCATAAATCACCTGTTTATCAAATCTCTTGTACTTGGAACAATCTTCCAGCTAAACTTAGAGTAAGCAATACTTACAGAAGACTTAAGAAAGCTCTGAAAGCTCAACTTATGGAATGTTACCCCAAGTCATATTGTCCCTCTTTCGCATATAAACCGCTTATACGGCCTTTGCTTGTTAGCGTTGAAATGTTAATAAATGATGATGACGAAACATGGGAGTCTAGGAGCAGAAATGGAAATCTGCCGCTAGGATCGAAACCGATTTATTTTTTCTCCAAGTTTGCCAATTCAACGCTCCCCCCTTAATTACCACAATGAAGAGATTATGAATGAATAAATGAATTGAACGAGGGAACATCGGATGGGGTCGTGGATGGGGGCAATGTAGGCCCGTCACCCAGCCACAACATGCGACACGCGCGGAATCTGTAGAATTCCGCAGAAGCAAAATATCTCACATCAGAATCAAGATGATAGCCAACTCGTCGGGGGCTCGAACAAATGTATGGAGAACACGGCTCATCCGGGCTGCGAGATCCACATGAGCGCAAAGTACTTTCAGGAGGGTGCCGCATATGTGCTGTGACAGTTTTGTTGCACGTTCATAACACGGAAGGCGGGTTTCGATGGTGCGAGTGCCACGCCGCGCCGGTTACTGTCGCGGAAAGCACCCTTGGCTATCGAGTGAACTCTGTTTCGGAGATGGAAATCTGGTCTCCAAATGGGAGGCAAACGATAAAACCGGCTTAATTTCGAATTTCGACTTTACAAGTGGTTGTTGTAATCAAACATGCGGCAATCTCGGCATGCTGGAGACAGCGAGACAATGGTGCTAGCACTCCAGACAGTATCGAAACACATGAGCGTTCGACGGGCTGCCTATATCTTGATATATACACTGTGTATATGTACTGCTATATTTTGCTTATGAAGAATTCTTCAGATTCTTCGCGTGTCACATGCTTCAGCTGGGTGATGAGCTCAGATTCGCCCCATTGAAGACCCCGTCCGATGTTCCCCTGTTTCTATCCTACAGGTAGAATTCATCTCCGCCGATAGACTTCCCATGTTGTTGGCCGGTTTACGAAAAGGACATTCTTCGCGACCGATACATAGAGCATCCAACCGGAGTTAGTAGCGGAAAGACTCGTAGTATCCGGCACAGAAGGAATATCCACAAATCTACTTTGGGAAATATTTTCGATCACCCCGGTACAAAATGCCCTACTCTGCGACCCTGTGCTGCACTGGTCTCAAATTATTCCAACGACATCATTTCGGAAATGAAAACTCTACCGCACACTTCGTCCTTACGAACCCCCATATCAAGATAGCGTGTGAGAAACGACGTTCTGTGAGCGGGCAGCTGGCCTGAGAGTGGTATACCGAAAGTTCCGAAGTCTCCAAAGAGCGGTCATGACAGCATAATCTTTAGGAGCAATCGCCTCGCGTTAGCTCAGGGGTTCTCAAACTGTGTGCCGCCGGCACCGAACCGCCGCGCGGTGCCGCGGCACCATTGGTGCCGCGAGATAGGCTCTTTGAGCATGGGGCGGGGCTGCCGGTGATCTCAGATCGACCCGGGGTGAAACGACAGGGAGTGACGGGCGATTCTGAAGTCGGTCTGACCACACTTCTTGAAATCTATGGGAGGGATTTCCGGGTCAGTCTGACCAGACTTTTCGAAGTCTAGGGGAGAAATTCCCGCATGTCCTACTGCACTCCAAGTTCGGGGTGCCGCGGGGTGCCGCCACCAGAAAAGTTTGAGAACCCCTGCGTTAGCTCATTCAACAGAGCCGTGAAGCATGATGCCAGAGGACGGAACGACGGGAATACCTCAACAGCCTTGCCGACTCGGCTCGAAACGAGAAAATTCATCATAGGGAACCCGATGATCGAGTTCTAAGAGGAGTGGAGTACAAACCACGCACGCGGTGATGCTATTGGAGCCTGTGTCACGGGTTCTGGGTCGTGGAAGGCCGACAATTATGAAAACGACGAAGCAGAATAGAAAAAATGCGGAGCCGTGAGCCGTGCCGAAATTATCTCAATCATGTGGGATCGATTAACGAAGTTTCAACTACTGTCCAAGAGTCCCAGTCGGGAGCGGGACCATGCAGCAGCAAGTTCATTGTATCTGATGGACCGGGGAATTTCCAGGACTGGCAATAACAAAATGCGTAATAACAGGGACACCCAGGAGGTGTCCGGAGCGTAGCATTACTTTCGAAATATTAGCTGGATAGTCGATGGAAAGAACAGAAAAATGAACAAGACATATCGCTCCGAAGATCACGGTCGCAGGAGGAAAACGCATTCTTGCCAACAATCTGAATCGTCCATTGAGGATGATCCCGACTGAGAATTGTGAGCATCGGAACCTGCGATTATCAGTTGGGGATCTAAAATTGAATTGAAAACTTCCGGAACCGAGTTGGTAGAAAAGCTGAGCAATTGACGATCGGTCAAGAGGTCAAGGCTCCATAAAAATATAGATTCCGTGATGTTGTTCGTTCATATTCCGAGCTTCATCCCGGCAAAATCGGGATCTCATCGCAATAAGTGAACAATCTGGCGGAGAGGAAAAACGAACACACAATTGGCTCAAGCAACCGCCGTGGAATCGGCGGCGGCTCAAACGAGCGCTCGTGATCGGGATATGACACGAGGGCATCGTCGAAGTTGATGTGATACTTATGGTACCAATCTGATTCCTACTTTTGGTGGGAAAACACTTTATTTATTCGCCGAAAGAAAGGAAGGATATAAACTTAATGGCTTGTCATTTATCACAGGAGTGATCCTCCAGGCAAATTGCCCTTGCACCTTCTGCGTTTTAGCACGCGTTTTTGGTGCCAAGACGAAGCCTCTTCTCGATGTCGTCGCTTGGATGTCGAGAAAATCATCGAATAGAATTTCACAATTCATCGGCTTCCTCAGCGTGACAATATCGATTTCTTTTCGACGTTGCAGAACTTCCTGTCTGTGACCGATTAATTGCGGCATTTATTGTAGATAAGTGTTTTGATCCGACCACTTGGGCATGGTCAGCGCGTATGAACGCCCGGGAATGGTTACGAGTGAGCCCTGCGAGCTCGACCATCCATGAACTTTGCATGGGAACTTATCGAACTCCTTGGAACGCCCGCGTCCCGGCCTTATACATTCTCTTCCGAAGAATTGAATTCCACACATGGCAAACTGAGAGCGGCTCATTGCTGTTCCGTAGCTGTTGATCTCGCTTCGGAAGCCAGGCGTTCCGAAATTGAAGGATGACTTCACATCGTTACGGTTCGGAGAGGCATTCTTCGATTGACCTCGAAGATGATCCAAACGGGCTCCAGAGACCTCTATTTCACCCGCCAGTGACCGCGAATTGAATGCTGACATACCGATTCTTGATGAGCCATCCGAGGTCAATATCTCGGACGGTTATCACGAAGAAGTGAAAATCGAATATGATATTCTGGTACCTTGAGTACTTCCAGAGACAGCCAACCTTTTTTGGACCATTGCTGACGTTACTCAAGGCTGTCCATCTCCTAGCCCGCCTCATCGTGCGTACAAAGTGCGAGCCTCCATGAAGTCATCATATGAAGTCATGCCATCAAGCTTCCTCGACATTTGGCAGAATTGGATGCACTAACAAGGCGTTTCCGCTCCGATCATGGTGTGACTGAGATCTATGATTATGGAAGGAGAATTTGATCACTCACGATTGCTGGGGTTGCTAGGGCGAGCGCTCTTGTACCAAGTCGCGGCTGGCGTGACATAACCCCAGCTCCACGAACCACGGCGATTTCGAGTTTGTTTCGGTAGCCAGTCTCGGTAACTGTTATCAGTGACACGTTCCCGGACTTCATGGGGTGCAAAGCAAAACTCCACCGAGAGCAGCGCGATCACGATTTTCCTTCGGTTCTTATGGCTGTCTCGTGAAGTTAGATAATCTGTTCCTCCATCAATCCAGAGCTGCGATCTCGAGGGATACGTTCCGAATCTCGATCTCTGAAGATCGCCATGAGGAGACTCCCAGTAAACTCAGCCTTCGGCTTGCATATTGGCAACGAACCAATTGCGAGTCAACGGTAACCCTCATCCCGGACCTATTTTCCGGGAAATGGGCGCCCTCTCTCCTCCCAACGTTTCAGGAGCATCGGTGAAGCTTCCGCCGGCAGGACTCCTCGCCTTGATTGGCATCCTTCGAGGCGGTGCACGTCTCCTAGAACGAGATACCGCTTTTTCAGCTGTTCCCAACGATAACAGCTGATCCAGGTGAGAGAGCACATCAATCGGAAGCTGAGGAATCCACTCGGCGTCATCCGAGAGTTTCGAGAATCTGGATCGACTCTTTCTATGACGTTCTTTTCGTTCCGAGATTCTGTCGAAAGTCACCCATGGCCAACCAACATGCCGATGGCCCTGTGTGCGAGTCGAGGATGGGGGACCTCTCTGGTGCCGATATTTTTCCACCCGAGACGACCATGTACTGTGGGCAGCGAATGGGAGATTCTCCTTCTTACAATATCTTTACACGGGCTCTCAGTATGAAACATGGTTTTCCGCTTAGACGGCAATCTGACAATTCCCGATGCTACTACAACCTAACCATGAGAATAGGAGACTTCAATTCAATAGCTCTTTTATTGAAAAAAGTGTGTATCGGTTATGAGAACATCGAACGCAGTTTGTTTCAACTTTCACACGGAAATGTCACAAGGAATCAGTCTACTCAATACACTCGAGCAGATTCGCCACGAGAAGGCATTATTGACCGCATCAGTCTTGGCTATCGATTTCGATCTAACTGTGCATTTGTTGCGGAGCTTGTTTTTGCATACGTCAAAATAATGATCGGTCTCGCCTAGCAAAACGATCCGTCCACGGATACGCGGATCCCGCTCCTTGAACAGCTCAACCGTGGGCCTGATGACAATGGTCCCCGGGGGGAGAGAGCAACGCAGATTCTCAACTGACGAGGAATGTAGCTAAAATCGTGAGTTCTGAGCCGTGTCCGTGACTCGAAGTGAGCTCGAATATTGAAAGGTGGGCCACGCAAAAGAGTTTCCCCGATGAGAATGCGCCTGTCGACTTCTCTGAGTACTTGCCAAGTTCCAGAACGAGGCTCCGAGCCCGGAAATCCTTGTCGTTCAGAGAGAGCGCTGTCTAGCAATCATTGTGATCCCTCGACATGACACGCCTCCCCTCCAGTCGGCTCTCTCGGACTCCGCGCTCCACTCAGAGGCCCCATTTACAAACTCGAGGAAACATTCACGTCGGAACGGTTTCCATGCATGAAAGCAAACTGAGCTCCTGGACCGATGGATTTGGCGTGAAACGAGAATTTCATCAGACGGGGGCGTTTCGTGTGTGCTCGAGCGGCGTTTATTCAACGAGATTCGCCAGCGCGGTGATCATCTGATTGTTAGCACACCCTAGTCTGCTGGGACAATCTCTTGTGCATTAGACGACATCTGGAAACCCGTTTGGCCGTGTACGGCTTTCATCGTAAGCTGTGCCGTGGGAAGGAATTCCACGAGCCGGGCCCTGGGATCGTTCGCGTCTGCTGCAGCCAATGATGCACTTCGTACCATTCCGATCAATGCTCGGCAGCGTTCAACCTCAAACGCTTTGACAGCCGCTGATCCTATCTATAATATTTCAATAGTAATTTTCTAGGACGAACGATACCGGAGAAGTGATGGGTACTAGATGAGGCCTCCGAAGAGTCCTCCCTTTGTCGCGGCGACATCAGATCAATCATTGTATCCACGAATTACCACTTCCAACGGATTCGGATTTCTCAGACGAGAATTTTCACGCTCTCACAATCCTTGGGAATGAGGAAGTATTTCTGTTTGCTGTCTTCTTGGTCTCCGGGGCTCGCTGCATGTGGGAATCGATGGGAAGGGGTCCACGAACTTGGAAAATTCGGGACCCTCTGAATTAGATGGCAAACGCCGATGAATATGCTGCGACTCATTCTTGTTTTATTTGTGTACAGGCTCTGCTCACTAAGGTTGCTAGCAGGCTGCTCAGTTTGGCGCTCAGATTTTTCCTCGGAATCTCGACCTTCCTTTACTGAAATGACAGGTGCTGTTGCGTCTGGCGATCGAACAGCGGCGGCGCGAGAGCAGCACTACATGAAAAATATCGAAATGCTCTCGGTTCAGTACGAAGAAAAGTAACTGAGGCCTATTTCCGAAGTTCTCCGAGGTCGTCCGATGGCTCTCCGGCCGAAGGTGCCGCGTGCTCTTCCAGACGCCATACGAGGTCATTTGGCAGGCGCTGAGTTTCGCGGACAGTCCGATTCGGATTATTAACCTTCAGCCGCAAATCAATACCGGCTTCCGCGTTGTTCGACGGATGCGGTCAGCCAGACCTTCGGGAGCGTGCAGTCAATCGGTGTCGGTTTGGAGAGGATGGGAGCTCTGCCCGGCAAATTCCATCATTGCTCCATTCCAGACTTTTGCGAAACGTCCCGCCGGCCTCGGCTCGGGTGCCGGAAAGCTTCGCTCGTGGGAATTTCGCAGCCTGATCTTCGACCGTCGATTACAGGGCTCAGCACGGGAAATGGGAACATCTGTCTCAAACCCTCTATTCATCTTGCGCTCCCTTCCGGAGGCATTTTTACGGGACATTAGCCTCGCTAGACATTCAAGATGCTCCCCACCACAGCGAGCAGCGTCTTAGGGCATGCTGAATAGGTATTCCAATGGTATGCTATGCGACGTGTTTTCGCTCGCGTAGAGCGAGCTCCAGAAATCTTTCAGGTGTGGAAACCATTCCAATCATCAGAACTCCGTGAGGTTTCCGGCGACGACAGCCTCGTTTGCGAGAAACCATCATTAATTTGCATCGGAATCACTGTCAAACTTTCCCGTGAAACGATGGATAGTTTCATCGATGAGATCTTGAGGAAGGAAGTCAGACAATATTTTCTCAATCCAAAGTGATTTTGAAACGCCATTAGACGGAGTCCGGAAACTCAAAATGATCTTGCTCAGCGATTCGCTCTGTGAGGTACGGTTCTGGCGGAGGATGTAACGATTTCAAATCTCGGTCATACGAACCCGAAAGCCCAGTTCTCGCCAAACACGCAATCTGATTTTGCTACATCTGCTCTCATACACCGGGAATGATCTCGACTGCTGATGGCGACAACAATTTAGTGGAAATATCTCTTGACGGGAGGGGGCGGGACGGTGGAACTCATCCCAATATTGTGGAGGCGACCTCGACTCCGTGAATAACCGCGAAAATGATGCAGCTGACTTTGATGGCCTACGATCCGGCCACGAGATTTTAGAGCCCGTGACCGGACTGCTCGGATTCTTTCGGACCGTCGGACCAGTGGACAACGAATTGTTCCGTCTTTACGCTCAAATTTTGCGCTTCTTTCTCCCACGCGAATGGTTTACCCGACGGAGAAAGGGTCGGCTGATCCTCGGCATCAAGCCTGTGGTTTCCTCGAAACCAAGACAACATTCTCTGAGCTGTTGCTCAAAACCCAAAATCGTGGTATGCGAGGAAACTGTCACGCCACCGCGAGGTTGCCGCAACTGTCTGTGTCACACACTGAGCCCGAAGAATCGCCCCAAGAAAAACCCGGTATTGTATTCTGGGTCGTGTTGCGTGTATAAAGGCAGTAGACGGCTCTCGAATAATGCACCTGCTCGATGTGGCGACAATGGATCAGCTTGTCCAAGCATCTTCTCTACGTCACGAGCAATTTTTAGCTGTGTAGCGACCGAATGCAAATGAGATGAATAATATTCCGAGTGTCCGGTGGGCATGGGAAGGACTGACGTAGTCAGTCACCTACGTTCCACGAAACGTTGGATGATGCTTCTACAAAACCATGACAACCGGGTCGTTCTGGCTGTCCCTCCAACCTCGGCTCTCGCAATCTGTGGATGGTGTGAGGTAACCGTGAAATATCACCGAATGCTCCTCCCGTCATGAAAGCAGCAGTGATCGCATGCCGGTCGGAGCTGCTCATGTCGTGCTGAAAGTACTGCGGTTCCTTATTTAGTACTTCAATGGACAGGTTCTCGCATGAGAGCAACATCGATCGGCCGTGTGCACTCTCCCACTTGAGTAGGCAATAGTTTGGATCGTACGCCCTCAATGACTATCTCTCTTTCTCCCCAAGGCCGTCCCCCCAGCGGTGGATTCCCGCGCTGAATTTCGATAACCATGCAAAAACTATTCAAGATTCGTTGCCGGATGAGCTTCAGGAGCAGATACCGGTTGTTTTCAAGAACGCGCCCGGCGACTTATGGCTGAACGTGAACACGCGGATCGCGAGTTCAGTGAAACTGATGCCGGTGCTGTTCATCGGTCTGTGATAGCTGCTGCTGGGCGGTGGGAATCCTTTCTAACCGCGATTGGCACGAACAAGCAGATGCCAGCAAGTTATCGCACCAAATGCGCGCTCAAGTCGCCGCCTTGACGTGTTGGCGTTTTGTGCTTTGAACTTCAAGTCGCCGGGCGTGTTTTTCACAGGTACCATCTTGGTACTCGGTAGGATGCGAGTTTCCGAAGCGGATCAACGATAATGTTTGATGCGTGACATCTGGAAACAGATACTGGTCGGGATCTTTTCGAGCCTATTAGCTACTTTTGGAGACAAAGTGCTCGACAATCTTCCGGGATTGCTGCTTACAGGATTTACCGCTGGCAAACCCCAGACGAACGGGATGAATTCAGCAGCAGTTCGAGGGTTCCGCTTTGCGTTTCCTTCCCCATCTCGTGTGAAGCCGGCTAAAACAGGGTCGTTGTTCCGGTCTCTCAGAGTTTGTGGCGTGGTTAGGGGACGTCGCGAAGGTGGTTATGATGATATTAAGCTTGATATGCGCTCAAACGTCCAAGACAGCGCCAAGAAAACTTCGTGCCAACGTCATCCTCTCCAATCGAGGCAACATCGTTCGATTGGAGAGTGTGCAATCGCTCGGAATAACAGGACTCCCAGTTCATGGGGTGGCTGAAGGCTGCTGCACCATCTCGAGAATCCGACAAACAATGTATCCGATCCGATTTTTTTTTGCGGAGGAGAACGGCCCTTAAGGTGAATTCACACTGTTTCACTTTGGAGGCGCCTCCGCAGTGGAAGCTCCCGTTCACTGCCGATGAAGGGACGGAATCGCGTTCATCGCAGATGAACGCGGAGATGGGTTTCGAGAGGAAGGAGCGGAAGATTTTGGTGTTCCAGCACGTTGTACCTAGAAGAGGACGAGGACGCAGCCTCCGACAGTCCGCTACAAGAGCAGAAGAAAGAGCCGAAGAGAGTACACATGATAGATACACTAAAAATGAGATACTGGAGATGAACTGGAGAACTATAAGTTGAGGACAACGTCACCCTCTCGATCGCCGCCACCACGTTCATCCGCGATGAAAGCGATTCCGTCCCTACATCGCTAGTGAACGGGAGCATTCACTGCGGAGGCGCCTCCAAAGTGAAACAGTGTGAATTCACCTTTTTTTACCCCAATAGTTTTAAATGGCTGTGTACGGGCGCCCGAGGTGAAGTTTATTCCAAAAAAGTTCCGACAAGAAAAGAAACTCGAGTCGTCTGCTACGACGACTGCTGTGGCGCTTTTTTGAAGCTCTGTGATAGAAATCGAGTTTCTGTGTTCCCCGGTGTCCATCTTCAAGGATCCACCCGCTGTTGCTCACTCCGTGCCCCCGTGCATCACCAGAGGTGTTAGTTCAGAAGTCTCAACGCCAACTTTGAGATTCGATCCCATCGCTCATTCCCGCCTGCCGAGAGCATCCTCTTCGAGGGATGCCTACCGACGGCGTCGCTGGGGGAGGAGGGCCTTCGCCCAATGTGAGTTCCGCCGCCGCGCTGCAGACTCTTGCTGCCCTGGCCCAGGGCGGGCGCGAAAATGCACAGGCCGTTCTTGCGGGCTTGGCCGCTGACAATACGGCGGCCGTGGCGATGGATGTCTCTCAATCAGCTGACGGTGTATCAGCTTGTCCGGCGACGCATGTTTCTCAATCAGCTGACGGTGTACCAGCTGGTCAGGCCGCTGCGACGTCTGCACCGACGCCACAGCCCAGGCAGGCTTTGAAGAGGAATCGCTCGGGCTCGGACCCTGAGCATGAGGACGGGTTTACCTTGGTGGTCAACAGGAGCACCTCGAGAAGGGTGATGAAGGCTGAGGCAGAGCTCACGCAATTTCGAGCAGCTGTTGAGAGCGGCTCAGGAACGGTTTACACAGTTCGATTCTGCGCGGTGCTCACGCCGGATGATGCCTCCCAGGCGATGTTTTCCGATTCGGATCTTCTGATGGTGTTCAAGGAGCTGCACCGAATTGCCCCGGGAGCCAAGCTCTCCGGCGGTAAAGCGGCTGTGACTGCGTCCGTGTCATCCATTGACACAGTTGACTATCTGCTGGCCGTGACGGCGCTGGGTGCCGTTCCCGTCACCGCCTCTTGCCCAACGAGAGGTCAATTTTGGGGCCGCATAAAGGACGTGAATCCTTCATTCTCGGACGAGTGCATCTTATTGGAGCTTGCATCCTACGGGGTTGTCAAGATCCGGAGGGACACGAATCCCGGCTGGTCCGGCAAGAAGCCCATCCGCGTCCCGTCTTCGAGAGTTCACTTACTCTTCGACCGGACGCCTCCCGCCAAGGTATTCCTGGTGTGGCGCGAGCATGAAGTCAACATTGAGGCGGCGACTCCTCTTGTCTGCTTCAACTGTCAGCGCACCGGACACACTGCGGCACGATGCTCTCGCGCTCGCGCATGCAGGAGGTGCGGAGGTTCTAACCACCTAGCGTCATCATGTGTCAACGCACCAAGGTGCGTGGACTGTCGGGGTCCCCACCCTCGGGGTGACCCGTCGTGCGTCGTTTACGCGCTGGCTCGCGAGAAGAATAAGGTCCTGCTCGGCTCGAGGCTACTGCAGCACGTTCGCCTTACCGCGCCGACCGCGACCTTCGTTTGCGATGCGGCTCCTCCGACGCAGCCACCGGGTGTTTCTCCTGCGGGTTCATACGCCGCGGCCGTTCGCCGCATCATGATCCCTGCTAACACGGAAGCGGCTGCGCCGACGCCTGCCGCCGAGGTGCTATTGCCTGGATACCGACCTATCCCCGCTCCTCGGAAGTCTCTTACCCGGGCCTCCGCGCGGCACTCGGCCTCTGGAGCAACGGTCGAGCACACGGTTGCCACTCGGAGCGCTACGTCGCCGAAGCGACGACGGGTCCGGGTTGTCAGACCTCGATCTAGGCTTGCCCGCGGGACGACTTCGGTGCAGAGACGCGCTCCGAGCGATGTGTACGACCTGCGTGCATTGTCCAAGGCGGCGTCCATGCTGACTCGATCGCATCCAGGCCTGGGAAGGTCTCTTCGGACTATAGTGGATGCACTGCAACCCCTTCTCGCTCTGGCACCCCTGCTTCAGGGCTTGGTGTCCACTCCGAACACCCGCTCATAATGTATTCCACAACTCAGCCCTCTCCGCCATCGGTGAATTCTGTGTCCTCTGGAGGCTCTTCGTCTTCTCAACCCGCTACCGCGGGCTCGTCGGCTGGTTCCAACCCTTCGCTGAGGGTCCGATGCCCGCGCTGTGGTCGAGACTTCACGCGACGAGGCCTTCCCATTCACCAAGCGAGATGTCAGAGATCCCAAGTTTCGAATCAAGATGTCGGCGATCCGCTGATTGCCTCTCCTTCGGCCCCGAGCCGGCCCCTGGTGGAACGTATTCTTTCCGCAATCCGGGAAACTAGTGTCATACGCATTGTCCCTCGCGCTGTTCGGGCCGCGGTCGCCGATGCTTTGACTGAAGTGCTGGACTTGGTCGCGGCTAACAATGACGCGGCATCCTGGGAGTCGCTGCTGGCGTTCTCGTTCGTAGTTCTACAACGGCCACCTCGCTCTCCCACGTCAACCTCTCTCGCAGCGTCTGTCAGAGCCAATCTGCGAGCCTTTCGAGATGGTTGGAGACTCGACTACCGCGTCGGGGCCTCTAGAGCAGCGGGGAACAGGTCTGCGGACGCTCCCGAAGACACGGCTCGGAGGGTGTCGGCGAGGCTCGCGGAGGGCGACATTTCTGGCGCTGCTCGGCTGCTTTGCTCTACCGATCAGTTCGCATCCGGCGACGGCGTGTTGGCATCGCTTCGTTCGAAGCACCCACCCGCACCTGGGGATCTCCAGTTCCCGGCTCCGCCCCCTCCAGACCCACTGTCGTCTCCCAACACCTCTGTAGAAGAGCTGCTCTCGGCAGTTGCCTCCTTCCCCGCTGGTTCTTCCTCGGGACCGGACGCTCTGCGCCCAAGACATCTTAGGGACCTTCTTGCTCCCTCGCTTGGTGACAAGGGTCGCCGGTTGGCCGCGTCGCTGGCCAGAGTTGTGGACATCATTCGTGGCGGCGTCGTACCCGCGGAAATCAGGCCGATCCTGTTCGGAGCGCGACTATTCGCGCTTCGTAAGAAGGATTCCTCGGTTCGCCCTATTGCTTGCTCGTCCACACTCCGCAGGATTGCATCGAAGCTTGCGTGCCGCGAGAGCCGGGACCGAGTTGTGGAGGCACTCGGCTCCCATCAGATGGGTTTCGGTAGGAGAGGAGGCGCCGAGGCGGCGATCCACGCTGCGCGGGCGGCCGTTCTGGCACGTACTCCCCGAACAGCGCTTCTCAAGCTAGACTTCAAAAACGCGTTCAACTGTTTGAGGAGGGACCACATGCTACGAGTTGTGTGCGACGCCGCTCCCGATCTGTTCCATCTTGTTCAACAATCATACCAAGATCCAAGTTTCTTGCTTTTCGACGACGTTGTGCTTTCCTCTTCTGCTGGAATTCAGCAAGGAGACCCTCTCGGCCCGGCTCTCTTCAGCCTCGGTATCCGGGACCTCGTTGACTCGATCGAAGCGCCCTTTAACGCGTGGTACCTCGACGACGGAATATTGGCAGGACCGGTCGAAACCGTCATCCGCGATGTTCAACGGGTGCTTGACTTCGCTGCGATCAGCGGGCTTGTTCTCAACCCATCGAAGTGCGAGGTGTTCGCTCCTGAGCTGGCCACGGATGACCCATCTCTTGAGCGACTGATGTCTCTGCTGCCCGGTTGTATCTCTGTCGATGAATCGTCGCTCACTCTGCTCGGCGCTCCTCTGCTGCCCGAAGCCCTCCCGAGCACTATCGACTCGTTGACTGACAGGGTTTGGGCGATGCGGGAGCGGCTCCCTCTGATTGGTGCGCATCAGGGGCTCTTCTTGCTCCGGTCCTCCCTCTCGGCCTGTCGCATACAGCATCTTGTCAGGAGCTACGATTGCTCGGACGCGACGGGCCTATTGCAGCCCTGGGATGATCAGATCATCGAGTCACTCGAGCAATTGACGAACCTCAGGCTCGGTCTTCGTGAGCGTGGCCAGGCACGCCTCCCGACCGCGAGTGGTGGCCTCGGCCTCACCTCTGCGGTATCACTTGCGGGACCTGCTGCTGTCGCCTCTATGTTCGTCACCTCGGATCTGGTCAGAGACCTTCTGCCGCCGGAGACATGGTCGTCATTCCTCGCCACACGGGACGCTCTTGCCGCAAAGCTTTCCGCCTTTGCGCCCGACGCCACCGAGTTCCACTCTCAGCGGGCCTGGACGGCCAAAGTCCACAAGGCCTCCTACGACGCTTTGCTTGGCGAGGCCTCGGAGCCCCAGGACCGTGCCCGGTTGCTCGCGGTGTCCCGCCCGGGTGCAAGCGAATGGCTTCACGCGGTCCCGGCTGACGCGCTCGGTACAAGGCTCGACGACTGCTCCACCAGGATCTGTGTCGGCCTCCGGCTTGGAGCGAACTTGGTCGAGCCACACCGCTGCTCGTGCGGAGAGCCGGTGGGAAGCCAGGCCCATCACGGCCTCTCCTGCGCGCTGTCCGCGGGCCGCCGCCCACGCCACGCGGCTCTCAACGACACGCTGAGTCGAGCACTCCGCTCTGCCGGTTTCCCCTGCATACTGGAGCCCCCGGGTCTTATGAGCGACGACGCCAAGCGCCCCGATGGCCTCACATTGATCCCGTTCTCTAGGGGTCGCGCCCTAGTGTGGGACGCAACGGTGACCGACTCTCTCAGCCCATCCCTGGTCGGTCCCGGTGCATCCCGGGCGGGGTCGGCCGTTATTAAAGCTGAGGCGGCAAAGAGCCGAAAGTACGCGGGGCTACCTCCTGGATACCATTTTAGTCCGCTTGCATTCGAGACAATGGGAGGGCCCGGGCCCCTGACTGTAGCTCTGATCACTCAGGTCGGCGAGGCTCTGGAGAGGGCTGCCGGAGACAAGCGACTGGGGCGGTTCTTCGCCCAGAGATTGTCGCTCGACGTCCAGCGCGGAAACGCCGCGTCGGTGCTTGGCACTATGAGCACCTGGCTCCGGCCAACCTGGCGGGAAAGCTAGGCTCAGGAGTCCAACTCTTATGTCCACAACATTTGAAATCTGATACATAAATAAAAGTAGAAAAGAAGAATTCACGTCGTTTCAGTTTCTACCTATATCAATTAAGAACAGATTCTAGATGGCTGAAGACTGGCAATGGTGCCAGATAGAATCTTAGGCAAGGTTGTCGTGCAATTTCGCATGACTCAACAGGCGTGACTTCAGGCCGCGAAATGCGACCGGCGCCGGCGTAGCCGGCTAGCTGGGTATGGAATGGGGATTCCAATCGCGTCATCCTATTCCACGGAAGAGAATCTCTTTTCGAGAACAGTATCGTAGGTCTCCGTGAGCCGGATAGACAGTGATACCGACAATATAGATGTACGCTTGAATTTCCCAGATCGTTCCGCTTGGCAGATGCACAAATGTCCCTGAACTACACTCGAGATCTCGAGCAGGATTCCCCATGATCACGAAGCGCAAACTCCCTCCCGATGTTCCGTCTCATCGACAACCTCTTAGCGAGGTCGGCGTCTGGATAATTTAATCAGACTGCATCGAAACTTTTGAAGTTCTCCGGACACTTTAGGCGCTCTAAGCTGAGTCAGACCGGTGGATGACGTTATTAGGAGTTAATCCCATCCAGCTTCTTAATCCCGGGAAAAATTTTGTGCCCGTTATACAGAGAACTCAGAGTATAGGCACCGTTGACTCAGAGCTTTTGGGATATCCTCTAGGATGAATGCCAGCGGAGGCTCTTGACTCTTGAGTTACGACTAAAATCTTGCGGAACATCTCTGAATCATGGTCGAAACCTCTACGCTCCTAATGTCGATCACATGCTGCCCTCGGGGGCACGTTCTCGTGCTGCAGTTCTCCGTATTTGCATGAGTCCAGGTGTATACGGACATGGCACGAGCCGCTAGGTTCCGGAGTGATCCATAGAATCTTCTCTGACTCGCAACAAGAGTCAGCTATCAATAAAAGCTGTTTTTACCGAAAGGGGCACAAACGTTTCATCGGCTCGGAGTGGAGCTTATCCGGTTATCTAGTACGATGTCAACTCTCTCTCTCTCTCTCTCTTGATGCGAATACGTCTCTGTCGTGAGGAGAGAATGATCGTACTTCGCCATCCATGCCAACAAGGGAGGTGCACAACCTCGACCTGGGGTTTCAAGGCTAAAGTTGGGCGGTGACACGGGTTGGGTACACTGATAGCAGGAACGTTATCAAAATCGGCTAAGTCAGTGAGTAACTTTCATACGAAGTTGGCCATATTCGACGATTTTGTGCACTTCTACGCTGAAAAGGCTGAAATGCCTACGAGTGATGAAAGCAGTTTGTAATTACGAGGAGAGGTCACTGATGTGAACACTCGGATTTCGCTGAAACTTCGTCTGCGTGAAGTCAACGGTCTACAAAGGAGAAAACTGTCGGGATTTTTTACGGTAATGCGCGGATCAGGAGCTATGGGCCTTCCGAAGTGGGCCACTTCCCATAGAGCAGTGTTTCTCAATCTTTTTCGTCCCGCGCCCCCACTGACGCTCAGAGGCATTGCTCGTGCCCCCCCCCCTAGTCCAAGCGGAAGAGCCTTTTGAAATCAAGACAAAGGTGGACCCACAACTTGATCGCTCTCATTCAGCTCACGGGTCAACCTTGAAATTAGTTCGTTTAGAATTCATCGCGGCGGTTGAGCCCGTTGTCGCCTACACAAATTGCTGATTCTGGGCTCAAGCTTAGTCAGCTTTGATCTCAGATCTCCTCTGAGGGTGATTCCCAGACGACTACTTTTCTTCGACTGTAGACCACGCTGAATCCCGACTCTACCGAGTAGGGTAAATGTAGTTATGGACCCCCTACCAGTTATGGACCCCCCCAAAAAGTGGTCAGGTGGTCGTATCCACCATTTTCTGGGGGGGTCCATAACTGGTACATTTATTCTACGTCGACGCAGAATGAGTCAAAGCGGCGCGCGCGTACACAGTCGCTCTTGGATACATCGTCACTAAAAGCCACATGAGGATACCCCGTGGTTTGAGCAGAGGCTACGCGAATTCACTATGCTGCAACAAGGCAATCTCGTCTTGGTACTCGATCCCAACGTCGAACGAATCAGTTTCAAACGGTTGGGTTAGCCAAGGGAAGAAAAACATTCCTTTCATGTCAGAAAACCTTGCTGAGAAATCAGCCGCTAACTGCACCAAGTGTTCCCGAAAATTCCAGAATTCTCTCGCGCCCCCTCTTCTACGCCCCTTAGGGGGAGCGTACGCCCCCCGTTGAGAATCACTGCCATAGAGGGAAGCGCGCTCCCGACCGAGTCAGAGCTAAACATGGGGAATACGCGGTTCTTGAACGGTTCTATCTTCTGATCCGCAAATCTCCGTAAAAAATCCCGAAAGGGTTCTCCTTTGTAGACCGTAAACTTCACGCTGACGAAGTTTCAGCGAAATCCGAGTGTTGATATCAGTGACCTCTCCTTGTTACCCGATTTTGGACATGTTTCCATGATGAGGGACATGGACACATGACTCTCTGCAAGTTTGGTCAAGATATTCCAGGTTGAGGTCATGGCCCTTTACTGTAACTTTCCTGGAGTGAATTTGAGAAATTATTCCAGATGCTGGAAACTCATCGCTGCTCCTCGTCCGGTCTGACTACCGCCAGACTCATGCAAATTAGAGATATCTGCGCAACGCACGTGTCTTGATGCACAGCTCGTGTGTTTTGAATACGTTCCAGCCACTAGCTTAGCCGGGGAGAAGGGAAGGAGGGGGCTTTGGCCGATATCTTGGACAATCTCCCTTCCCGTCCCTGTTACGCCAGAATCTCTGGGAGGTAGCCTTCGATGAAAATTGGCGAGCCCTTTGGTGGAAGACGAGAAATCAATATGGATGACTGGAAGAAATTGTCTCATTTGTATCAGGGAGGTGGAGTAATAATGAGAGGAATATGCCCTAGAATCCCGCACGAAACAAACTCATTAGATAACGAACTTCTCAGATAACGAACTCCACAGATCACGAACTTGGCAGATAGCGAACTCCACGGATAATGAGCTTATCAGATAGCGAGCTTCTGAGATAACGAACTTGACGAATAGCGAACTACTCCGATAACGAATCAGACGAATACCGAACTTCATTGACAACGGATCCCTGAGAGCTATCTCGACGATTTTGTTCCCCGGCCAACATGAGCCCAGTGAAGGAGGATCTCAATGAATGGCCCGCCCACTACCCTGACCTGAACCCAATGGACTACAGTGTTTGGTCTATTTTAGAGGCCAGGGCTTGTTCAACTTCTCACAGGAACCTAGGCTTCTTGAAGCGGTCACTTCGTCAAGAATGGGAAAGATAGTCGGTGGAAGAGCTGCGACCAATAGCTCAAAACTTCAAAAAACGTTTAAGGCCCTGTATACAAGCCCGTGGCGGGCACTTCGAAGCCCATTGAGGGAGGGCTCCTACGTGCAATGAAGTGAACAAATCCCTGGTTATAATCTTGAAATCTCTTCTTTCCCACGACTTCGGGCAAGTTGACGAAGTCCCGGTTATTTCCTGTCACCCTGTAGATGCGCAGCCATCCGAAGGTTCCTCGTGGCTCTCCACGGGGAGAAAATGTTAACTATTCGGCCCTCGGTCTGGGCCAACATTGCACTTGTGAACGCGTGTTTGATTCAATTTTGTCAAACACCATATCACAGAATTCGCTGTTGATGACAGGTTTCCGCATACATGGCACTCTTGAAGGTGACTTCGGTAGTATGAATCCAAGTCCCATTTCCGCGCCCCCAGAGGCTGCGCCCGGGGCACGAGCCGCCTTTGCCCCCTCCCCCTAGTTACGCCGCTGCTGACCAAAGCTACGAGCTCGAACGATGATATGTAGATCACGGTTCATGAGCAGCATCGCGATTCCTGAATGAAACTCCGGGAACTCACAGCATCCTGCTGCTAAACAAGGGATATCCGAACACCTACAGTACAGCGAAATTTGTGAGGCCAATTTCTACATCCCTCAATTCCTCGAAGTGGAACCTGTTGGAGCAGGGGTTCCTGAAGTTGGGGCTCGGGCTTTCTGGGGGGACCCGAGATTTAGTCTCAGGGGCCCAGAGGCAGTTGCTGAATATAAGAGGCGAGATTGGATGGAATTCGTGCGCACGAATCTCAAAAATTTTTGGTGTACCGCTATGTGCACTTATCCTCGGCTAGCCCAGAGAGCCCCGAAGGTTCTTTTGCCGTTCTCGACAACTTATCTCTATGAGTCAGGGTTCAGTGAATTGTGGGCAATAAAGACTAAATACAGGTCCCGCTTGTATCAAGAAGCTGACTTGCGCATTTCCCGCAGCAAAACAGAGCGGCTAATTGTCTCTCACAAGGGAGCTGCACGACCTCAAGCTGGGACTTCCCTACCAAACTTGCAGATAGTCATGGGCTTACGTCACTCATACTGGAAAGGTGTTCCAAATCGGCTAAATACAAACTTGAAATTCCGTGTTAGACCATTCACTCTCTCATGGCGACACCAATGGAGTGCCGGAGTCACATGCGGCTCTCATGGATTATTTGCGGGAAAAACAGAATAGAAACCGCTCGATTCGCGACGATTGAGACTTTCCATTCTCAACTGGCTGATACCGTCGCTGGAAATGGCACGTCCAGAGACCTAGAGTCCGGAGAGGAGGATGCGCGGAGCTTTCCCCGGGGTTAACTCGACGGTGAAATGTTCTGACCCTTTCCAAGCATTCCCCGCGAGCTACTTCTTGCCATAATGCTCCAGTGAGAATCATGAGTTCGACACTCCTGGTAGATTCCAGAGGAAGTTTCGAGGGGGGATTCGATGAGTGTCCCCCTCGTAAAGCTTGCTTCGCCACCAGACAATGAAATGACCTCTTCATCTCTGATTGATCATGTCAGCACTGTAGGTTCTGTCTCGCTGAACTCGCTGATTAGCTGTTCAGTGACAGCTCCTTATCAAGCTCTTCACCTAACTGTTGACGAATTTTCCCCGTCGCTGAATTCGCCCACTTGATTCGATGGCCGAGCCTCTCGCTAAGGGAAGTGTTTGTATCAATCTACTCAGAAAGTTGATTCGCTGATTCAAGGAAGCACCAGAGTTCCGTCATATACACGTCTCCTGAAATCAAAACATCAGTGATTTTAGGGAACAGTCCAAAGCAGGCCCTCGATCATTCGGGTTCGGCTTGGATCAAAAATTTAAGGATGTTCGATTCTCAGGAACTTCCGGATGGCCGGGAATTCTTCGAGAACTGAACTTCTTGGTCACGCGATGCAACCGTCTCGTCGGGAGATTTCGCAAATCTATCAAGCTCCTCAGGATGCCCGCCGGCGGATCTTCAACTCGTTCCATTATGAGCTCGGAACGTCCAGGTGGGTTTGATTGTTCTCTCACAATCAGTGGGTACTAACGATATAATACGAATTCAACAGCTCATGAGGAGAGAGAGGTCACGCGCTGGAAATTATGGCAAGTTCCATGATGGTCGTACATCTGACTGACAGCGCACCACGGAAAGAATGTAACAACATCATAATGGCTTCTTGGCTGAGGGTAGAGCGCGTGCTCTTGAGATAAATTCAAACGGCGCCATGATTCCTCCTGCATAGCGAGTTTCCTGCGGAACTTTATTCCCAGGGAATATGCCATCCGAATTGTGAACGGAATTCGTCCTTCTGACTCACGCTCCTCATCAACGGCCGTGACCACATCGAAGCTGGATTAGCAAAGGCTGTCCCACGACAAAAGCGGCAAACCAAACAAGAGTTATCACCCAGATCGAGATATCTGCATCAAAATCGCGTCGCCGTCGTAAGCCCTCGACCGTCAAAGAAATCCCCTCCAATGCGTGGCTAAGGACATAGATAGACACGAATATGATGGACTGAAGGGTTTCTCGTTTTTAGGGAGACGCTCACGGCCGAGTCCATTGAACTGGAGCATATTCTCATTAGCGGCATGAACCCTTTCTACAGTGGAATGGGAAGAGTCGCTGATCTGTCAAGGAAAAGAATTTCCGGTTCCAGGACTCGGCAGTAGACATGCATTGCATGGACCTCCACAATCATTCCGGATTGCCAGGCAGCCGTGACACACTGTGCTAGTTATCATGTTTAGCTGTCTCGTGTTGTCCGATCCCGTCGGAGTTTCCCCACTCATCAATCACCAAGGCCTGGCAAGAGCGGAACTGTGTTGTTCGATATCGTCTAATCAGATCCCTGAGGACCAGACTTCGGTTGGGAAACGGTGGACAAGAAAGCTGTTTGTTTGAGCGATTACGGAAGAAGGATATGGAAACACACTTCGTCGACACGCGGAATATGCCTCCACCGCCTCATCGACGCTCCCTATAGACATCCAAAGCCGACATCATCACGTTCCAAGCATCTGTGTGTGTGCTTGCATCCAAGTATCTGTGCAGCACCAGCATTGTTCCCCGGATTGAAACTCTGTATGACCACTTATCGAAATGGAGCTTGCGGTGCGGGTCAAGTTTGTGCGGAGTACCGTCTTCGGTAGAAGGCTTTCAGTGGCTCCTGGTAAGATGAAGGAGTGGATTTTCTCAATGCTTTCTTCATTGAGATGCTCATCCAGAAAGGTTCCATGTCGTTAACAGAACCACTCCTGCGGCAACTCACGGCCTGGGCCCGCACGGAAAGGGATCTTCTCTGGTCTTGGAGAACGCGTGCGACTCGAAGTTTATCGCATGCGACACACGCAACCCCATGTTCGTGCCTTATAGATGTTGACTCGAATTCTCTCGTCGCCGCCACCTCCTAACGCTGAGACCTGCGCGATCAAGTTGGCCATCAAGGGCAGTGTGAGTTGGGAGCTCCTTTGGGGAACAGAAAAAATCAGAACCCCTCTGCCGATATGATCGCTGCTCTCAAACGGTTTTCACTCGTACTTCCCTAGGAGAAGAGCTCGAGGAACGAATGAACCATGCCTCATGTAAGAGTGTCTCCTTGGGGCTTCAATGATGAGTTTTTCAGTAATCTTCACGACCCTCGTTCACACTCGGGTCCACAGTTTATTCTTCCCTCAATCATTCTTCAATCATAACTTCGATAATAACTTCACTCGGGACTGACCTTCAGCTCCCTCAATCACACTCTACTATTCTCGATTGACTCCCCGTCTCCCGTCTGCTATCAGCTTGCAACTCTCATTCTCTCTCCTTTCTCCGCGCTTCGCTTATCTAGCCACATTGCTTAACTTCCATCATTTCTAACTGCGACACTCATAGCTTGAGAAAGTACCGACGTAGAACAATGACGAGGTGGCACAAAATCCATACCTTTGGATTAGGATTCCGTCGCCAGCCCCGGTGGAGACGAAACTTATGCAGGCCAAGAACGACGACCAGCTGTATAACTGCACAGACATAACGGTTCTCGCAGAAGATCACGCGATTTTTCCATGCGGACTCTAGACCAGGAGTGTTCGATTGAGTCAGAATCTCTCGATTTACGATTGTCTCCAGTAATACGCATCATTGTTCGCAAAGGCCTGACCGGCCATTGTCTCATTCAAATGTGAATTAAAAGCAGGCTGTAAGCTCAATCGAAAATGAATTGGTAGAGTCGAGCATTGCATCCATATACTTCAACAATCACGTTTTTTTATGGATGAGATTCTACTGTGACGTCTGCGTCAAGTTTTACACGGGTTTACTCACAATTTTTCACTCGAGTCACATCCTCATTCCTGAGGACCAGTTGGCGTCACACAACTGATCTCAGAATCATAGTGACCGCTCGATGCTATACTGCGACACCAGCTCCGGGAACCCCAGCTTCGTCAATACGCTACCGTAATGTACGAAAGTTTCGTGAAGACATCGAATTTTTTTGCTTTTTATTGTGTCTAGTGTTTCAGCGCCCATCCAATGTCGTCCGTGTTGGGCCTCTCAAAGAAGCTTTACTGGAAACCTGAAGCAGGCGCTGAGGCCAGCATCCCCGGACACATTCATCTCTACGGTGGTTTTAGACTTGAAAGACAAACCGATTCGTATTAGGGAAGAGGATCGATAGGCTCTGGAGCTTGATAATCATCAGTTCTAGTCCTCTATCCGGTCAAGAATCGCTGCTGAGCGTGGGTTCAGAATATCGTGGGAAGCGAATAGGTTACTCACGATTGGAACCTTGGCAATCTTCAAGTCCATTGAGCCAACATAGGTCTTGTCCTGCAAGAGAAGGATCATGATTTGATTCGGGACGGTACTCTTCGCTAATTCGCTTGGTGATTTGGAGAGACTCACCTTCTCGATAGGGCACTGGACGATCTTGCAGAAATCGTTTTCCAACCCAGGGATGGGGATTTTGATGCCGAACGGACCGGTCACTGTGCCCTTCAGGGAGACTGTTTTGCTGTCCTGGGGGCGAAACGGTTCTGGTGATGATCCCACCTCAAAGGTCCTCCATCAGCACCTACTACGGGAATTTCGGGTTTACCTGGTCGCTGAGGTATTTGAATCCGAAATTGATATTGGCGCCCTTCTTCAATTCGCACGGATCGGTCGTGCAAGGGGTGACAGTGAACTCGGTGAGCTTGCCATTTCCGGGGTTTTCTGGAACATCGACGGAGGACATGTGAGCTCCAAGCTTGTCCCTGGCTCATAGCAATACGTCATGAATCATGACGCAACTCTCGGATCTCAATTTCAGTAGAATCAGATGAAATTACCGCAAGGTGTCACATCCACCACCCGCTGGGCCGATGCAGCGAGCACCAAAGCGCTGATGATAGCACCTTTGAAAATCATCCTCGCTGGAATTGAACGGTTTTTCACTTGTAATGGTGAATTTTTCGAACCCTTTGTCTTTTATACCCTTTGACTCTGCTATCATTTCGTGAGGAATTAGGTAGAGAGATAAATAGGGAGCGTTAGCCGAGGCGTTCCAGTTCGCCATTTTTGAGGCAGGCCGCATTGGCGTAGCGGGCGGGAAGCCAGCAAGATGTCTTGAGTTTCATAGCTTAAGAGGATTCTTCTCAAAACCCAAGCCCTTCGAGAGAGAAATTCCGCCATTTGACTTCGAGCCGTCCAGAACCGCGACAAGGGCGCATTGGACGCGGATTGTGAAGTCATGGAATGACGGGATGAATGCACACACAAATGACCTCGGATTACGGCTTGATAAGCCTTCTTTTTATTTTCTCTATTTTGACTCCGAGCCGTCCAGAACCGCGACAAAGGCGCTCTGGACGCGGATAGTGAAGCCATGGGATAACGGGATGAATGCACACTCAAATGACCTCGGATTACGGCTCGATAACCCTTATGGAGCAGAAAGGAAATGCAGTCTGGGACATCTCATGTTTGCCGGCAATTGTCTTTCATCACGACTATTTCAAGCGTCTCTCGCCGAGTGGGAAACCATCTAGTGAGAAACGACGGGTTTTTGTGCCTCTCTGCAGCCGGAATATACTTTGAAAGCTTGCAAGTGAGTTTTTAAACCAAGGAGTACCATGATCATAGTGTCCCCGTTCGCATCCTGATCGCAATCTCAGTTCTCTAAGAGCGTAAAACGTTTGAGGACGGTTAGAAAGGTGAACAGCGCTGCTCCGTTCAGAATCTGTATCGTAGTCGCCTCCACGAATAAAATCATGTCAGTCCGAAGGCATCGTATGTGGGATTCGTTGACTTTCGATTGGAATCAATTTTTCCCGAGTTTTCATCGTTGTTGTAAGGCTGCACATCTGAATTGTGGTGACTCCAATCAAGGAAAGTCAAGGTCGAGGGATCTGACCACCCGACTGGTTGGAGATCCATAACTGGCACATTTACCCTATATGGTGACGATTGCCGTTAAATGCATGATCAATCATCACATTTTTTCACGAGATAGCAAAAACTTGAGCATACTCAAATAGGTTGTAGAATCGATCGCGCGAATCTTTCTGACTCTCTTTCCGCTTGCTACACACTCGGGGATCCGTATAACCTACCTTTGAAATCTGAGATACATCGCGCCCGTGATTGTCTTCGGGCAAAAAAACGGGTCTCCGGGCTCGTGCTTTGGCTCTCATTTGTGGATGAAGCTCTGAAACGATACTTCCCGCATACCTGGGCTTCCCAACAATATTTCACTCGATGGCATTGATGCTGACAAATTGATTACTGAGGGTCGAATAATAGAAAGGGATCGTGAAAATATCAGGCCAGCAACACCACCGGCGCGGACTTGTGAGGATTTTGTCCATGGAGACCATATCATATCGTGTCCGTACCAACACGGTTCCACGGACCAAAACACTTGCGGAGCTACGAAAACATCATTCCAGAGGAGGAGGAAACCTTATCTCCCTGTGCATTTATTCATTTTGCGAGAAACCGAGTGCGAGAGACTCCTTAGTAGAGCACCACGGGGAAGTTGAAGCAAGCGCTGAGGCCGGAATCTCCGATGACCTTCATCTCTACGGTGGTCTTCGTCTGGAACGAGTACGGAATACATTACTTACTTTCAAGACATGGGAGACGAGGATCTGATCTAGGTACTTATCCCGACTCATCGTCCGAAGGGGAATTAGAATCATCCCAGAAACGAAAAAAGATAGAGGGACACGGATGGGATCTGTGAACTTACAATCGGGACCTTGGCGATCTTCATCTGGAACGAGCCCTTATAATCCGTGGCCTGAAACAAAAAACATTATATACCCATTCCGAGTTGATAACGCTCCTGATCACTACGGATACGCTTCCTGAATATGGGAGATTCACCTTCTGAACCGGGCACTTTACGACTTGGCAGAAGTCGTGAATGAGTCCAGGGATCGGAATCTTGATTCCGAAGGGTCCGGCCACGGTTCCTTGCAACGTGACCGCTTTGCTGTCCTGTGGTTTAAACGAGGAAACTCAGAGTCCCTTCATAGTCTTTGAATCGCTCCAACGAAGCTCTGAGGCGCTGACTGCATCAGTAGTTTTGAAGTCTTGTACGAACTGCTCACCTGATCGCTGGTGTATTCGAATCCGAAAGTGACGTCGGCACCCTTCTTCATCCTACAGGGTTCAGCGTCACACGGGGTAACGGTGATCGATCGGATCTTGCCTTGTCCAGGATCAGCTGCAAAGAGAAACGGAAGGGGTTATCATTCGACTCTCTGGGCAGGAAAAATCTCACAGCCCAGCCAAAGATTGTGAACGATAGTTACCGCAAGGATTCACTTTGATGCTCTGCTGAGCCGAGGCGACAGCGAATAGAAGGGCGCAAACCAGAGCGGTTTTCGGGAACATGGCCGCGGTTGTAGAAACTTTTTTTCTGGAGGTCTACACGGTACGCTTTGCATGGAGGCGAGAACCTGCTCTTTATAGCCTGGCTTCAATCATTTTCGAGGGGATTACCCGGATAAGCGGATAATCCTGAGCGAAGGCATGATTCAGCTCAGGGTTCCAGCTTGACTCTTGAGCGCCGGTCAAGGTGATGTTCCGGAATAGCCAAAAAACTGCGTTGACCAGTGATTTCCCCGGCAGGGGCGTCAATTCCGTCGATCTCCAACCAGGAGACTGTTCAGCCAAAGTCCAAAGTTTAGAATTGTCCAACGCGTCATCCCGGAGATCGTGACGGAACCATTCCAGGGAGCCCGGGTTAAGGAGTAATCCCAACTTGCGCTCCAGGTGCCTGTGTATGCGATAACAGGCTGCATGATTGGAGCTGCACCATTTTGGTGACGTTCGCAATTCCGACCGCATTTTCCGGACGATCTTCTCCAGGTCGAAAGCTTTTCGTGAAGTGCATCGCTGCGCGTTTTTGTTCTTCGCGATTGGTCGGGAATCTCCATGGACACAGCTCGTCAGGGTTGACTTTTCCCTCGTTCACGGTCTCAGAGAGAATGGGTCCGGGAATCGCCTATCCTTAACAACTTTTGGAAAACAGAAACATGAGGAGATTACTCCCGAGCCGAACTACATCGCGCTTTCTCGAACCCAACGATTCTGTTTCGAAATGCGGGAACGGCAAGCAATAAGGCAACATTCCAAAGTCAGCCTCGGACCGCTGCCCCTGCATAACCTCATGTGAGCCCTCCCGAAGCCGAGCTCGAGAGTTTACAGGTGACGAATACGTTCCATTGTGGCCCGAACTACCCAATGACGGAATCACACAGTCACAACATTGCCACAGCATGGTAACGCTTCTTCATCCCAGAAGTCGTCAGGCTATGTTCAAACCCCCCCCCTTCCTCCGTTTCCCGGAACGAGAGAAGGAATCGGATCCAACCGGTGATTCCGTTATCGGGTGGCTCGGCCGAGAATAAGAATTATTCGCCAACGGTTGACCTCCTAAGCTGGCTCACCGGAGAGCTACAAAATTGTTTGCAGCAAAATCGTCGCGCTCTGGCAGAGTATTTTGTAGCTTGGCTAAGGCAGCAGCGGATCCAGGAATGGCTCGAGGGAGGGGGCGGTTTCAGATTTCCGGTGTTCCGGGAGTATTTTTCCACCCTGATGATGCGGTTGAGTATTGACTAGCTCGTTTCATGATCGTTTAGTACAAACATCTATCTATTTCTGTCAAGATTCATGAAATTTTTTCTTCTGATATGTACATTCCGCCTGGGAGACCGGACTCGAGGGGGGGGGGGGCGATCCGCCACTGGGCTAAGGGAGATTCTTTTCGTGCTTTTAGTTTTCGACAGCTGTTGAGAAGCAACGGGTTCCTGAACAATTTTTCTGCGACCATCATCCAGGGAAAGGTCAACTTTGGCGAGCTCTGGCGATCGGAATTTCAAACGACGAATAACGAAAACGGGGAAGGATGCGCCCTTCATGGAGAAAATATTCTCAAAAATGCCGGATCCGACTGGAATGCGGCCAAAACTTCGGACGTCACCAGAATGTTGCAGCTTAGCGTGTACGCCGAGCATTGTTTTGCGATCTCACGTTATACGATGCATCATCCAAAAAAATGTAGCCGTGTGCAATGTATGCTGGTATGCAACCGCGGCGGAACGGCATCTTGGCTCCGTTCGAGGCTGAATGGCGAATCAGACAGAGATCTCCGACAGCTGTGATTGGATCGATTGATCGATGAGATCAAATGAGATCAAATGAGACCGATCAGGGAAGATCATGAGCCCGGTGCGTTCATGTGTCATTGAGGTACACTAGCCCTCGAAAATTTGCGGACAAGCAGCAGCCAAGGCCTGTTTTTAGTGCTTAAGACGATTTCTTGAAACATCTATAACTTTTGATATGGAGAGGCAGGCTGAAACTCAGAGCTGTCGAAAAATCGGCCCGAGGGTGGGCTATCATTGTCCGGAAACTTTTAAGGGTCGCGACAACAACTTGCAAAAGTCCCCGGACAAGGTTTTCACAAACCGTTGCAGACTCTGTTCCGGGGGGTTGAGTAGCTCGAAACCCCCATGTCATGATAGCCCACACTCGGGCCGACTTTTCGGCAGCTTCGAGTTTCAGCATGCCTCTCTATATCAAAAGTTATAGATGTTTCAAGAAATCGTCTTAAAAACTGGAAACAGGCCTCGGCTGCTGCTTGTCCGGAAACTTTTGAGAGGTAGTGTATAATAACTTCATCACATGCACTTCATGAACAAAAAATCTAGAGGGGTTGATGTAGCCCCTCATTCCGAATCGGGGAACAGAGAACGCCTTCATTTCTGCAAAACTCCATTTATTTCTCTACTCATTTCATTTACGTCAAAGTCGCGACTGGTCAGACGAGCAGCACGGGGAACTTGAAACATGTGCTGAGCCCGGCATCACCAACGACCTGCATCCTTACAACGGTCTTGGACTAGAAAGAGGAAATGCGGGTTCTAGCTTCCCTGATTTTGTCACGTATGATCATCTAGTGCAGCATTGCAATGACTCATCAATGAGGAATGCTTTTCAAGTGCGAGCAACGATGCGGCGATGTACTTACAATGGGTATTGTGGCAATCTTGAATCTCAGCGTCCCCGTGTAGTCCTTGCCCTAGACAATCGAGGATATATATTATCAACTTTCAGAGGCTTTGAGAGATTTCCCTGTGCTATTTTGATGGATCTTCTGGAGTTTGACTCACTTTCTTCACCGGGCATTTGACAATCTTACAGAAGTCGTTTTGCAATCCAAGCATAGGGATTCGGAGCCCCCAAGGACCGCTAGCAGTGCCTTGCAGATTCACGCTGGAGCTATCCTTCAAGTTGTAGAACCATCAGCACGACTTGTAGTCTCGTTGATAATCATCGATTCATATATATGTATATGAATTCATATCCGGAGAAATCCGCTTTGCTTACCTGGTCGCTTGTGTATTTGAATCCGAACACGACTTCCGAGCCTTTCTTCAGTCGGCAGGGTTCGCTGGTGCAAGGCGTGAGAGTTATCGACTTCAATTGGCCTCTCCCAGTGTGACCTACAAAGTGAGTCCCGTGGAGGTGAGTTTGGGCGTTTTGGATCAACTCAAACTTGTACCTATTACCTTTTCACAGTGAACTCATAGACAGCAACGGCTCTTCTGTTTTCTCCACTGGTTTGATGAAGTGAATTGAATCTGTTCGTATTAATGCTTGGTTAGAAGAAAAAATATATCGAAGAAAACGAGTTCGCGGAGGCAGGAAGGAAAGGTTACCACAGGGTTCGAAGCTGATCTCTCTTTGGCCGGACACGACAGTCATCAAAAAGGCCCAAAAAAGAGCGGCTTCGACGAGCATTGTCGGCAAGGAACACCTTGAAACTTTCTCGAAATCTCACAGGAGACGAACGTACTTGGATAGACTGCAGTCGGGTTTTATAAAGGTGGTTCCCTCCTTTTCTTCAAGCGGTCATGGGCCTGCGAAGGAGACACGGCGCGATAGGGCACGAATTTGGGAGAGAATTTCATTGCATCCGAAGTCAGCCGCTGTGGTCAAGGTGGCGTTTTCGAGGTCGGTGAACATCTTTACGACGTTGTAGCACTCCAGTTACCGCTACGCTTGATAGAGGTATGCCTGTTGGCATGATGAAAAGCGAACATTGCTCCAGGGACTCATTACCGTACGGTGTGGGTGGCTCGAGAATCGTCGAGTAGCTCTTTCACTTGTTCGGATGCCGCGGGATACTTCGACCTGGAACAAGGGCGGCACATCGCAATTTCCTCCAAGGTGAGCCGGATATCATTGGAGGCCAGCGTATCCCTTCGAAACGGCACGTCCGCCGGATCAGTTCGCAGCGCCGGCGCCGCCGCGCTGACACGAATGGGATCATGCTCGGCGATGAAGGACTGCGATATTTGGGAATTTTTTCACGCTGAGAGGGTTTGAATTGACATATCCGAAGAGCTACGAAATTTTCCTGAGAGCTCGTTGTCAATTGTCTCCCTCTTCTCAGTTCAGCGCTCTAGATGCGGCTTCTGAACGTTTCGAGCCAGAAAAATGCTGACTCTGAAATTGAACAGAGCGTTCTCACCGAAGTTTCTCCGCCTACGCTCTGTGGAATTCTTGGATTCGAGATATGCGACTACCGGCGTCTGGCCGAACGAAGCAGTACGAGCCCATCGGCGACTCCGGGGCAAGAGCTCAATTCCGAGCTATGGCAGCATTATTTGACGAAAGATACTCACGATGTGTCCAGTGGAATTCGACATGGGTTGATAGCTCTCAAGGTGACCATGGCCGGGGGCGAGTTAGATCTGGGAAAATTCACCAGATTTGTGAACAAGACCCCATTATTGAATTTCGAGCACCATTAGTCTGTCTGGGATTTGAAATGAGCCATGGAGGATAGAGGTGGACGCTGAGCTCGCTCTTGGAGTACAGAGAGTTCGTCTCAGCGTTCGCTCGTCGGAATCCTTACCCGCTAAGAAACGAGTGTGAACAGGGTTTCCGAGTCTCAAGCCTCGACATTTGAGAGTAAGTTTACTCTAGCGATCAAATGAGCGTAGGTTCGTGCCATCTTGACAGGTCTCTTGATCACGCCGAATGTTCCTGATTGTGGGCACCCGCCCGTGTGTGTTTTGTGAGAACCTCTTTACGACTCGGAAGAGACAAGATTTTCATTTGGCAGTGTCCACGCGGAAATGCTCTCCAGAGAGTTCTCCCGCAGAAATGTCTGCGCTGCTCTGGGCAAGTGTCCAGGTGTCCTCCGGTCCTCCACGTGCGTTTCCGTGTTCGATTGACCTCTTCTCCGCAAATGGCTGTATTTCGTTTATATTCCGTCGTATCGTACCCAAAAATCTCGACTTTCGAGGTCAGGGAGTCGAAGTTGGACTGGATCTTGAATCCGTCTCAGCGAGGGATTCTTCAAAAATCTCTCTGTATCGGGACATGAGTCTCGTGGCCTATTCGGCACCATCTGAGAAAGATGACACGTACCCCAGCGAATGGGATTTCCGCCTGAGTTCCAGAGGCAGACCACGATGCGACGGGCATCAGTGGAGTCGACAACGTTGACAAAATCATTTCGCAACGAAGCAGTAGGATCGTGGCGAACATGAGAGGTCGATGAAGCCAACGTTTTGGATTGGCGTTATCGAATCGAATGCGATTCTCGCTCGCCACTGGAGGACCGGTCAAGCCTTGAGTAGAAGTCTCGTTGGGAAAAAATCTCGCGCAACGAATGAGGAGACGCTCAGCGATTATCGTGAATCCAGCGATCGATCACTTTGCATGACCACCGAGTTCCGTTCGTTGGAACTATTAGTTCACGGGCGATCGGTATGATTCTCAACCCGTGCGATTGAATACTCTGAAAGATGGGAGGCACTCTAGGAACGAAATGATTACAGCCTTGAAATTTCGGTAGCCTACCGCTTCTCTGACCCTCCCGGAACAAGAGCGCAGAAGAAAACAAGGCATAACCTATTTCAATACAATGTAGATCTGGGAATTCCGGTCAATACTACCTTAGGAACTCAATCATGGGACGCAATCATGAACCTGAATACATTGTAGAAGTCATGAGTGCAGCCGTCAATAATGCTTGTTGAAAGCTGGAGAATTACTCGAGACTGTAATAGCGTCAGCAAATCAATTCAGGGGTATAGAAGGGATGTGGGCACAGTGCTCTCGAGGGTCAACAAGCTTCACGAGAGATTTTTGTTCCGATTGACTTCATTTTCCGGAAGCATGCACCCTTTCGAAATGTTATCGAGTAGGATTCCGGTTGATGAACGGCTCGGATGACGGACGTTCCACATGATGAACGCCTTTGATTGCCCTCGTTTTCCCGCCCAACGTAGCCCCTACGACTCGTATGAAAATATTATCCTCTCTGACTGGAAGCTCATGGCGAGGCTCTGCTGTCAGCAGATCAGAACTTCCCTGTGGCAATGATCGTGGCTGCCAAATTAATTAGAAGGGGCATCATCGATTATCGCGGAGATATATGGGGAATTCGAGCTTTTCGAGGAATGGAAACTCCGTTTGGAGGCGTTTCAGCGTCAGACCATGACAAACAATACCACCATCTATAACAGGGCATTCCTTGCGCATGAATTATTACGAAGCTCTGAAAAAGAGAGTTTCAGAGAGAATTTAGCGAAGTTGGTTTGTGCCAACGCCAACTCGGAATAGGGAGAAATACCCAATGCGGAGAGATTCTGGCTTGGACAGTGCCTCGCGCCGGGCGTGATTCGTGACGATCATACGTTTACATTCGAGAGCTGGAATCCTCTAACCTGAGATTCGCCTCCCAATGTCCAGCTTCGTCACCGAAAGATCGGCCATTGGATCGGTATGGGTGTCAGAATACCCAACAGCTCAACCTCGGCTCTACGCGACCCAAGCGGGTCATTCAGGCTGGTCTGAAAAGCAATACGTTGGAAAACCACTCTTTCGTGTCTAAGAGAGCCCGCAGCCTGCGGCTACGTTTTCTCAAGCAAGAACCCATCAATCCAACACATACTCGCGAGCATTCCAGAGACATGGAAAATCGCGGCCTCCTTTTTCAAAGATTCCAATTCCATTCAAAGACTCTTGCTCTCTGAAGTTCCCGTCAGGGAGCTCATCCATTGATGACTCCGCGTTCAATGACGCTCAACACCCGGGACTGTCCCAGAGGGCTGATCCCAATGGGGAGATGGTTATGGCTGGAGGTTCCTGGGTATCGTGATCCTTGAATCGGTCGAATGCTGCGCAAACGATTTCAAAAGTTGTAAAGCCTTGCCCCTACGATTCCATTTCATGCCTGCTGGTTTCCGTGAAGTACTCTCTGCGGTGACATATCACGATGGTTCAGGTCCATCAGGGTTCAGGAATTCCGTCCGTATTTCAACGAATTTGGAGTTTCTGTCACCGATCTGAGCCCGACCGAGCCGGCGGTACATAGAACTCCCCGCTGTCATCCTGACACCGTAAAGAAATGTTCGCGATATGCTCAAGATCATGCGCTCATCTCAGAGTCCCCCCTCGGATCCCAGGCTGAAAAACCTGCCTAGGGAGAAGGCTCAATGTCACGATTTTGTTTCGACCAAATTCCACCTATCGATTCGTGAGGAGCACGCGGTTCTGTACGACCAGCTCCCTGGGACGACCCTGGTCGTCCGGAACGCAGAGACGTTGAACAAACTCATTCCAAGCATCCATGCCGTTCGGGAGCAATCCGACGTCAACAACTGTCCCGAGCACAGTCATAGAATTCGGCGAATCACGTTTTGAGGAGCGCTGCGGTTCATTAATCGCATGATTGGATGTCAGAACAGGACCGGGATGATAGCGGAGCGATGCGCACTCTGTCCAGTGGCGGCGCTAGGCGGAGGCTATGGAGGCTATAGCCTCCTCGAGTTCGAAATTCTTGAGGCTAGCCTCAAGAAATTTTGTGAACAATAAACTGGGTCACGAGGGGAACAAGGCAATTCCAGTCCTTCCGAGCAGGAATCTGTTGGAGAGTATCTGAGCCGGCTTCAGGTTCCGGAGAAAGCAGACGCCGGCGCCACCTTTCCGTGTCGTGTTCCATCGCCAACTTTCACGGCGCTGTTGCTTAAGGCGAATTCACACTGTTTCAATATCGCATTGAAAGCAGGCTTTCAACGCCGATGAACGGACGGCATTGCATTGAACGCTATGGAGCAGACGGGGGAACATCGGCGTCGAACGCCATTGAAAGCCTGCTTTCAACGCGATATTGAAACAGTGTGAATTCGCCTTTAGGGTGACACAAATCAAGCCGCACGGTGCTCAGGGTAATCTAGAAAAATGAATAGACAAGTGCTGCTTGTAACATAATCCTAGATAACATCTCAGAGCCAGCAGTTCGAATAAAGCGCGCCTGCGGTCCCCCTCTCCTATGGTTGACAGTCAGGTGGCGACTGGCGCGGGGTGACCAGGCAATCCGCACTGTCTACGCTAAACTTGGTGTTTTCCATCTTCTCCTAACAGCTTCGCAACATGGTGTCAGCGTGAACTTTCGACGAACGAAGGATACACGCCCTCAGCCCGAAAAACCTGAATCTTTTCGAAAAGAAGTTCCCTAAGCGCATCAACAGGTGAGCTCGTGGCGAGCCGTTTGTGCTACCAACGGAATAAAGCCCACCAACAAGAAGCATCATGTCAACCCCAGTGCCTACATATCAAATCCGAGCTCCAGACCCATTCAGTTGTGCTGAGCGTAACCGCTACGCTGCCTGGCGCGAGTGGTCAAAGCTGTTCAAAACATACGCCATCGCTGCACGGCTCAGAACGGCTGAGAAGGATGAGCAAGTCTGTGCGCTCACACTCGCTGCCGGCAAAGAACTCATGCCAATCTACGCAAGCCACATCGAACCCACCGTGAAAAATACTGACGGCTATGAAGAGGTTCTCGGCAAAATCGAAGCTTACTTCAGGAACGACATCAACCTGACCCAAAGCCGGTACGAATTCCTCAACTCAAAGCAGGAGGCTCGTTCACTCGAAACTTTCATGGTCGCTCTCCGCAACAAGGTCGATGAATGTGAATTCTGCAGATCCTGTGCTAGCTCGCTCATCGCATCGACTTTCCTGACGGGCTTGGACGATAGTGAATGCCGGCGACATCTACTTACGAAGGGTTCGAAAGCGACAGCGGGCCCCGACGAGACCTTGAAACTCGCAAAAGAATTCGCCTCGTCCAAGCGTATCGAGACGCAGTTGGGATCGTCCGATGCCTCTCTTCACGCCATACAGCAGAGAGCATCACCGAGACGAAACTTCCAGCGAAAGCCGGCAAACCGCAACAACCCGAGGAACGCAATCTGCAGCAAAGGATGCAGGAGTCATCCTGATGGTCAATGCAGAGCACGCAACGCAACCTGCCATCGATGCAAGCGAAGAGGCCACTTCTCCAATGTCTGTGAGGCTGCGCACTCCATCGAAGAACCGGAAAGCGAAGACACAGAAAGAACGGATATGATCGCTCTCCAGGAGTTTCGCCTGGACAGCATCCGGGGTCTGAGGCAGCTCTCCGACCGAGACGATACTTGGTGGCAAGAATTGCTGATCACCGACAGCGAAAAGAGGATAAATTTCAAGCTCGATACTGGAGCCACAATTAGCGTGTTACCATGGCGAATCTTCAAAAAACTCCAAAGCAACGAAAGGTTGATCAAAACGACGAAGAAAATCATCTCATACTCCGAGCATGAAATACCCATTGCAGGTCTCTGCCAACTCCAGGCAAGAGTGCCGGGCTCTTCCTCATGCCAAGCTATACGCTTCTACATCGTACACACGAGCGCTCCTCCAATCATAGGACTGCAAGACCTAAAGCAACTCAAGCTCATCAGACGAGTAGCCCCGACCGAAAAACATCAAGTTCTGGAAATGCAGACAACATCGATCATCGACAGCTTCAAAGACGTTTTCGATGGCAAGACTGGAGAACTTCCCGCGACCCAACGGATACGCCTCAAAACCCCGAATCCCCCACAGAAGTGCTTTCCTCCACGAAGGATACCACTGCGATTCCAACAGCTGACAAGGCGGAAGTTGGCTGGGATGGAGGCCGACGGTATAATCCGACGAGTCACGAAACCTGCTCGCTACGTGAACCCACTGGTCGTGGTTCGCAAGGCGGACGGGGATCTACGGCTATGTTTGGACCCGAGATACCTCAATAAACACATTCAACGACGCACCTTCCCCCTTCCAAGAGCTGAGGAGCTGTTCGCAACACTCAACGGAGCACAGATCTTCACGGTCGTCGATGCAGACAGTGCCTTCTGGCATCTCCGACTTGATGAGAAATCAAAGGAGCTGTGCATATTCTCCACACCGTGGGGCAACTACCAATTCGAGAGACTCCCCTTCGGAATTGTCGACGCCAGTGAACGATTCTGCGAGGCCATCCACACCCATTTCGCAGATCTCGAGGGCGTTTGCAATTCGGTTGATGACTTCCTGATACACGGTCGCACACAGGAAGAGCACGACCTACGCCTGCAAAGATTCCTGCAGCGCTGCCGAGAAAAAGGCCTCAAGTTGAAACGCTCAAAACTACAGCTCGCACGCCCATCGGTGAAGTTTCTGGGACACACCATCAATCCGGGCGGCATTGCCATTCCACCAAGTAGGGTGGAAGGCATCATCGCAATGAGATCACCCAAAGACGCGGACCAGGTCAAGTCATTCCTGGGAATGATAAACTACGTGGCAAAATTCATTCCTAACTGCGCCCATCGCTCGGCACCTCTAAGGAAGCTCACCCGATCCGGAGAAGACTTCCAATGGGCCCCAGAACAGGAACGAGCATTCCAGGACCTGAAAACAGCAGTTGCAAACGCTCCCCAGCTGAACATAGTGAATGAGAAGGCCAGAATGACAATCAGCGCAGATGCTAGCTCGTACGGCCTAGGCGCAACTCTCATGCAAGACGGCAGACCGGTGGCATTTGCTTCTGTCAGTCTGAATGAGACGCAGCAGCGTTATGGGCAGATCGAGAAAGAACTGCTCGCGATTGTGTTTGCGTGTGAGCACTTCAGATTCTACCTGTTGGGGGCCGAGTTCGACATCGAATCCGATCATCGTCCCCTGGTGTCCATAGTTCGAAAGGACATCTCGCTGCTCAGCCCAAGACTACAGAAAATGATGCTTCGCCTCATGCGATTCACTTTCGATTTGAAATACGTGCCTGGCAGAGATCTACAAGTCGCCGACGCGTTGTCTCGGCTTCCGTCGGCTCGCACGCGTGACACGCCCGATCTTGACGACGCGGACACTATGGTTTTGTGTTCAGTCTCAATGTCGGACGAGGCTGCGCAGCGAATGAGGGAAGCCACGCAAGACGACCCAGGCATCAAAAAGGCTATCCACTATACGATCCACGGTTGGCCTAGCTACAAGTCAGCAGTCCAACCAGACGCCCGGGCATACTGGCAGAATAGAGACGAGTTACATACCGACCATGGTTTGCTTTACAGGGGATCCAGATTGATTGTCCCGGCCCGAGAGCGTCCAAAAGTGATCACAACTCTCCACTCGTCCCATCAGGCCCTGGAGAAGATGCTTCAGAGAGCACGGCAGGCTGTATACTGGCCGTCCATGACCGCAGATCTCCGAGAAACCCTCGACAACTGCACCCCGTGTAGGTCAAGGGATCGTGCGAATACCCGCCTGCCACTGGAACCCACCGCTACTCCGCTTCACCCGTGGCACACGGTGGGCATCGATTTCATACATTCAGACGGAGAGACCTATTTGTTCGCCGTCGACTATTTCAGCAAGGATTTTCTAATCAAAAAAATGACTTCCACCACGGCCGCATGCGTAATCAAAATTCTGAAGGAATGGTGGTTGATCCATGGCTACCCAACCGTTCTGGTAAGCGACAACGGACCCCCATTCTCAAGCAGGGAATTCGGAGAGCAAATGCGCCAATGGGACACTGCTCAACGATTCATTTCCCCGGGTCACTCTTCCGCCAACGGATTGGTCGAAAGACACATCCAAACCGTCAAGAACACAATTGTGAAAGCTCAACAATCAGGAACCGACGTCATGGAGGCACTGTTAAATCTCCGGGCCACACCACTCGAAGACGGATTCTCTCCCGCTCAAATCTCTATGGGCAGAACCCTCAGGACTTCGCTGCCCATGCTGACGTCGAAACTACGATACCCCATCCGAGACGCCTGGAAAACTCGGAGACAGCATCTAGACAAGGCAGCCAGCCAAGCGAAACAATACTTCGATACTCGAACGAGAAACCTTCAACCACTTCAGCTGCATCAAAAGGTCTGGGTGCAGCTCGCCATCAGAAAATGGAGCCGAGGAACCATAACCCGCATCTTGCACCAACGAGCCTATGAAATCAAACTGGACGAGGGTGGAACAATTCGGCGGAATCGCATCATGTTGAGACCGGACGAGAGTAAAGAACAAAAACGGACAAGCAACGCACCTCAGGCAACCAATTGCAACTCGACGGAACCTGCTATCGTCACCATAATGACCGTTCCGATGCCACAACCAAGCGACATAAGACAAGATGAGCAGGAAGCAGCAAGCACAGCCATGGAGCAACAGGACGAAGCGGAGGAGGAACTGTGGCAAGACGCGACCTCATCCCCAGAACGTCCACAGAACTCCGCGGACCATCCAGATTCACAGCAGCAAGAAACAGCTACCGCTGCTGAACAACAGAACTCCGCGGACCATCCAGATTCACAGCAGCAAGAAACAGCTACCGCTGCTGAACAACAGAACATGAAGAGCAAGTCAAGATACGGCAGGCAATACAAAAAACCGGCCAAATACGCACAATAATAATCACAAGGTATAAAAGGAAAGATGTAACATAATCCTAGATAACATCTCAGAGCCAGCAGTTCGAATAAAGCGCGCCTGCGGTCCCCCTCTCCTATGGTTGACAGTCAGGTGGCGACTGGCGCGGGGTGACCAGGCAATCCGCACTGTCTACGCTAAACTTGGTGTTTTCCATCTTCTCCTAACAGCTTCGCAACACTGCTCACCACTTTTTCAAGAATCAGCCAGAGACGGAACCCGTAAATTCTTCGGAAGCGATTGACATTGGCAAATGAGAAACAAAAATTAGGAAAATATCAAAAACTCTTCAGGCGGATACAGTAGAAGCTCGTTACAACGAACACGTTGGTGCCACCAAAATCAGTTCGTTATACTAAATGTTCGCTAAAACGGAATGTACCGGAAAATGGCAATATCAGCCACAAGCCACAACTGATTATCTTCATCAAGATTACCATGATTTAGGAACGATATACGAGCACAATCATCATCCCTTGATATCTATATTGTGCTTTGTCTCACAGCGGGCAGCTTCGTAAGAAGACAAGGGGTGCTCATGAGCCTCTTCTAGAAAGAGAGGAAAGAGGGGAAAGGGGAAGTCTAGCCTCCTCCAAAAAAAAGTCTAGCGCCGCCACTGACTCTGTCTGGAACTATTTGCATGCTCGCAATTAAACTCGAGAGCCGTCTTCCTGCGTACGTCGCTCATCAGGACTTGATAATATTTCGAGGGTCGTTGTACCAATTACTTTTCTACGCCTCGGATCCGAGGACGCCTCGGCCATCTGTCTCAATTTCTCTCGATCGCTCACTTCGGATTTCGATTCCAAAAAACTGCTGACCTCGGTACTCGCACCAAAGGCCCCAAGTGGACCAGCGAGCGGGTTGGTCATTTGCCGGCCCTCGATGCCTCTCAGGAAAGTCGCTTGAATCGTGATTTTGCCTCAGAATTGAACAGCTTCCAACCATACCGAAACCCCTCACAATCAGTGAGTTATCCTTCGAGTCACAGCTTGTGATCTTGATTATGAACTCGTGAAACGAGCGATTACTCAATGGTGGAAATTGCGATCATCGATGGCTTACCCGAGTTTCCCCTGCTTGGATAGAAGGATCCAGTCGGGTATCAAACCACATCTGACAGCCCCGCCTGGTCTCGTGCGTCGGTCAAGTTTCGAACGGAAAACCCTGAACGAGAGCGGTCAGTTGGAATGGGACTCTGTAATCCATTGAGCTGATTTATCCTTCTTCCGCGTCTTATGTCGGTGAGTTACTCTCCTTGGAGGGGATCGAGGGCCAGCCCGAACCGGGAAGCATTAGCCAGAAGAGTCCGCTATCCGGAGGGAGCGAGAATTCAAAAAATCATCATGCTGTCTAATAGAGACGGGATGATGCGTGACAGCAGGATCTATGAGCTCCGCCATTCTCGGTCTCATCCCGTGGGTTGATATCCACATGTCCGCGGCTTCAAATTTATTGAAATGTCCATGTGTATTTTTTCCCGACCCCGTGAGCTTTGTTCAAACAAGCGACGGCACGCCAATCCCCACACATAATTAAGCGGCTGAAGATTGATTCTTTTGTCATGAAGATGCGGAATATGATACGGTTTCGTTGTCGAACTGAAAACTAATTTCGTTGTTGCAACTCCTGTAATTATAACCACAATGACCACGGATTCAACAGACGAAACCATAGACTTGTGGGGCAGCTACGTATTCCAACTCATGTGTGAATCCGTGTCCCATCAGCTCTGACGTCAGTGTCGAAGTCGACAAAATCCAACCATGAGCTCCTTCATGGGTCAGGAAACGTTTATGGAGTCCTATTAGGGCGAGTCTTATCCCTTCCCACATTGCTGACGCTCATCTCAGTTCTTGGTGTCTCCCTTCATAACTCAAGCAGACATCCGAAATGGAGAGAAAAGACTTTCGCGGATAATCGCTCGAAACAACTAGTTTCTTCCAAACTCTGGAGAATCGGTTGCCTGCGATTGTTATGGTGCGCCTCCACCTCAACCGAGCTCCCAAGATCCCAACCTCAGAGCTCTGCTGTCTTCTCCCATTTGGGAGATTTCCTGTTCTCGAGACCAACCGAGAAAGATTCCTCTGAGGGCTTGGAGGGTTTCCAAACGCGACCTGCCTCTTTAGAAGCTCTCGGAGTGGCTTTTTCCCGATGAGTTTGGCATTCTATGAGAGACTCTATCAACGAGGCCTCTGCCAGCAGGTGGAACTCGTTTCAAGATTAGGAAGCCTAGGAAAAAATTATGAAGTCCTCTAGTGCTCAGGTAGGCTTATGCTCGGCTGTTTCCGGTCAGGATGGTTGTTTGCACGCCGCCCTCGGTTGATATTGTCCCCTAAGGCTCAGCTTGTTGCTTTTGCACTCAAGCTTTCACTGGCCCTGACTGTTCAAGGGAGCCCCTGAGACCACGACTTCTCTCCAAACCCATAGGGCAGCCCGGAGTACGAAAGCGCTCCGTACTTGGCCTGGCAACACCTGGAGAGATTCTCTCGAGGCTGGAAATTCTGGCTGCCGCCGTCAGTTGCTCTCCTCCGTTCGTTACTCCCAAGCTAGCTGGGAATCCGGAAACAATTTCACCAGATTATTTTGAGCAGAAGTCGTCGGGTTGTTGTATTAGGAGCAAGAGTAATCTCCCTCCATAGGGTCCCTATGGCGAGCCTCTCAGAAGTGTACGAGACGCTACGTCGTATGGAATCCCGAATGCACAGAGCCCAGAGTGCGTGTTCTCGGATCGGAAAAGATGAGCGATTCGAGCGGCAGTCTACCCATATGGAGGCGCTCACAGATTCGAGTGGCGGTGATATCTTGTGATAGACGGCTCTTCGCATGTTCCGGTCACGGCCCTCAAGAAAAGATTCCGACACAGCGCGCAGCGTGGCTCGGCCAGCTGTTCGAAAAGAAAATCCTGATATTCGTCGTGGCTGTTCCGATGCTATCTTCGAAGAGAATCTTGGAAGGACGGCTCACAAGGGAGCAGCGGGAGTCCAGCATAGAGGACAGCTACAAAATGGGTATCGATATGCTTGAAGAATAATTTTACACTGAGTCGGAATACATGTGGGAAAAAGATTAGCCGAATACATATACGCCGACCCCACAGAACGACGGCCGCGAAAGTGGCGAAATTCGCCGTTTGGTGCACGAATATTTTTCCAATTTCGTTATTTTTCCCGTTGGATGACCCTTCCTTCGTCAGCTCCACAGCTGGCAGAGCTCATATGTGATCTACATTTCATTTTCAGCGAAAGGGACCCTGAAGAAACTCAGGTGGGGAGAATCATATCACGATCCTCAACCCCATAAGACGCAAGATTATCAAACGGGTTCTTGAGAGGTATACTACATGAATTAAGAGGAGAATCTGCCTCGTGGATCTTCTATTCTGATCCAGGAAGTTCCTCGAGGACGGCTGTATCCTCCTCGATTCGGATATGTTCCGCCCGATCCGGTCTTCTTGCATATTCCGATGCTCTCTAAATGAGATGATACGGATGCATTGCTCCCTCGCAACGGACCTCAAAGTCCCCACGAGCCATCGAAACTTCCCGCTCAGACCAACTGCTATCCAGAGACCACAAACCTCTGGTTTATGATCTAGAGTTTTCCACGGGCCCTAAAAGCCTGCTTTCACTGCCTCCATGACAAACGCACTTTCGGGCAGAGAAGCTTTTTTCCGTTTAATCCTCCAGCAGTCACCCTCACGGACGGACTGTATACGTCGAATCAAATAGAGGGGTGGAAAGAACTTTGTTGCCTTCCATAGATCGGCACGGAAGCGGTGCTGCGTGCTGCAGCTCAAAACTCCATTTATTGTAATGTTGAACTTTGAATGCCTTTATACTCCGCCATTCAAGAGCCGTATGATTCTGAGCCCTCCTTTTTCGCGGGAGCTGCGGGCTAAAATATCGCAATTTGCTTTTGCGTGGTACGCAGAATATCGTATGATTCTCGGGGGCCTCTCGCGACAAAACGTTGCCAACCAAATTCCGCAGTACCATCTGGAGGAGCATCTATGAAACTCTGAGATACAAGAAACTCAAAATATAGGCTAACTCAAGCGATAAGACTGTCTTGGACCCGTTCGAGGGAGCCTTGACTCTGGCAACGTGAAAGCTTTTTCCGGGAACTTCGTACTGCTGGCTGGCTGGAATCGAAGCGCTGACTGGAAATATCGTGTCTCTCCGATCTCCAGAGCATGCCCGACAACTACATGTACATATTCCTGCGAACCATTTGATCCGGGATCCTGCGATGTCCGGGCATCCCGAGCAAATATTCCACTCCACCTATAGGTCCACAGTCGAGCCCCGTGAATAGTAGAGCATTTCCACTAATACTCTCTCTACTTCCCGACTCAACGGCTTTCCGCAAAAAAGAACATCGGATCACGTAGGGAGCCGGCGAGCTCAAGCGGCGAACTGTGGCTCGAAAATCCCGTGAATCTGGACTAGAACACTGATTGTGAGGCGACTCTGGCCAACGCCCCGGACTCAATATCAGCCGACGCAGTCGTCCGCCATCTCGTTTCCTTGAGAAGGAGAAGACCCGTCGGAAGGTTCTGTGAACCGTAGCCCTACTAGACATTTATACACATTTCTCCAACCAGAATCTTGTTGACGGATATCCGACCGGATTCAAACAAAACGACACAGGCGCATTTCACGCACTTGATTATGGTATTTTCCAAACCCGAGTTCGCCACGTGGGCTCGCCGCGTCCCCAGTAGGCTTTGCAAACAACCGCATTGCAGAATAACCGCGGCTACGGTTAGCCGAAAACCGCAAACCCATAAATGCAATCGGAGTTAACCGCGAATAACGGACCAATGAGCGCGGTTATAACCGCAAATAACCGCGGTTATACGGTATCATGCTTCAAGATGGAATTTTGAGTAGGACCTGCGATTGGACCCTCATCCTTTGGCGCAAGCAGCTGAAGCGAGCCATCTCCGGCGACAAAGAATGGACCCCACAACCCATCGAGGCCGCGCCCAAGACTCCAGTGAAAACCTGTGAAGAAACTTTCCTCCTGTGAGGGAAACACGTCTCTATGATTTCCGCGCGCCTCAGTTGTTTCCGCAAGCTGCGAAACTCATAGATCTTCAAGGAATCGCAGAAGTGCATTGCGGAATCTCCTCACTGTCTTGCAGGTAAATGCAGTTAAAACCCCGATTCGGTCGCGGTTATCGCGGTTAATATCTTGCGGTTATTGCGGGTATTGAACGCAGTTAAATAACCGTTGCAAAACCTAGTCCCCAGGCGGCGTGAGGGTTTCCGAAGAGAGGAGCGTTTTGCCGGGAAGTAGAGGGTATTTCGCATCGAAGTCGAACATAACCGGGACGGCATGCCCCAAGTGAACCTGGCCACGTCGGCTGGGGCGGACAGGAGAGTCGTGACGACTAACTGTGGTGACTGAGACTCGATGACATTTGAGTTCCGCTGGGAATAATCTACGAGGGAAACATTCCAATACGCCTCGTTTCCGCCCTAACAGAGATCATGGATGTCAACACTAAACCTTCACCCACGTCAGTCTCCGCTTAGAACGGCAGGTTCTTGGTTCTGATCGTGTCGCATGTCGAGAATCTGGCCCCCGAACAACCTCGAAACCAAGGCCTCATCCAAGCAGCTCGAAAACGTCGTCTCTCACGGAATCATCGACAGCACCTGAAGTCAAGTGTAGCAATCCGATTCGCTGCTGCCCACCCTCCACGCTACACTCTGTCGACCGAAGCCATCCGGAACCTAGGAGACAACTACTCCAAAACCAAAGCTCTCATGGCGCCAGAATACTCTAGCACGCGCTTTCTCAGCTCCGTAACTGGAAACGGCGCGTCTCTCCCCGGAATCGGTGACGCTTTGTCAACCGTCTAATACCGCCACTCTGCGATCTTCTACGCGACCGCCGCGATGCGGAGGGCTGTTACGAAGGCACTCCACTGCCCTGTGGGCGCCGAGGTCGATTGGGCTCCGGTGTCCATGGCGGACAGAGGTTTTCCTGGTGGCCCCATCAGATGTTGGAATGGGTCTAACGCTGAAGGCGCACTCCGCAGACAAAATACATTGCGCTTCGCCATTGACGTTCATCTTGTAACATTCCCAAGTTCAGCTCTTGAGATTTCTCACCAGCCTGTACTCGGACATGTCGCGACTCTCGACGGCCAATCCCGAAGTTTCGATTTGGGATTGATACTGTCTGCCATCGGCACCGGGGCCCAATCGATCATGGGGCCCGATCGGTGTGTCCCGATGGACCCAGGCTTAGTGTACAGGAATTTTATAGGGTATCAAAATCGAGGACTCAGGACGAGTGGGGTTCGGGAATCGGGTTCCGCAATCTGAACAACGGAAATCACTCTGGGAAGTTTGATCGTTTCGATAAGCAGAGCATATTCTGAAACCGTGATATCCATCTGACACCATTTCCCTTTGTTGTCTAACCGGCTACCGGACACGTCTAGCTTTGTCGGATGGAGTTCTCATCATAAATCTCCTCGAATGTTCCTGCGTAGAGGAATACGCTCACCTCTATCGCACCCAGGGGGCTCGTCAGTAGACGAACGAGTTATTCCTTAGATCTAGCCCGAGTCTCTCTGCATTGCTCATGTGGTAACCTTGGATTTTGAAAGTAGGTCTCGAGCCGCCAAGAGGCGTGCGTTTGCCCAGGACGCTCCTCGCTGCTGAATGTGCTCGGTTGACACGATTTGAGAATGTGTCGATCAGCGTGAACCGGTGGTCAGAGAACCACTTCCGCATAACGGGTTTTTCCAGGCACCGACAAAGTTTCTCGTCAGATTGTGATTTCCACGCCGCGACACTGCTCATCCCTCTCTGCTGGCGTTTCCAAGCAACGTTCGATGTCTCGTCGCCGAGTACCATTTTTATGGATATAAGCATAGCTCGGGCTCAAACTCGAGGGCGCGTTACTCGCTTCAGAAGCGCCGATAAAATCGCAAACATGGGGCAAAAGCTATCGGGGTTTCTTCACTCCATCTGATTTGATCTCCTCTCGACGTTGAAACGACTCGGTGTACAATGAGAGTTTAGCTATGGAGGCGCAGGGGTCAGAACACGTCTTGACGTCTAGTACTGCTCTACGGTTGGGACCTTGTAGTTTCTACGTGCGTTGAAGCAAAATACACAAGACGAAGGATTTCCGAGTTTTCTGATGTTTGGGATACGTTTAGTTTAGGGTTGTCGCAGCCCTCTGTGGCACCATCACCGAAAGTGGAGATAATGTCGGGAGCATGTCGGGGCGAGCCCGTTGCTGGCTTGGTGACTCCGCGAGAGTGCTTTTATACTGTTACCTTCACGGCGTGATGTTCCCTATGCTATAGCTCCATAAAGTTTTTGCGCATCCATCTCTTCCCCAGAACATGGTCCCAAAATATCCTTGACAAGAGCTGTGCCCACATCCACAGTCGAGATCTTTAGTGTTACAGGCAATCCGCGGTTTGCGAGTTGCCGTTACCTCAGGCGGTGGTCTCTGTGCTGTTCGGGTGAGCTTGACGTGATTGGGGGTGTCAGCCAAGGGATCGGAAGACACGCCGCTCGATCGCCCCAACAAGTCGCATCTGATGAAAGCATTGCTCGTGAGACGAATCCCATTACATAACCGACTGAACACTACTCTTGCGTTCACGGTAACGGATACGAGACAAGACAATACACCTTTCGTGATTCAATGGCAGTAAACCCTTGAGTAGAAGATATTTTCAGTCTTTGATCTTTCTCCTCAGACGTGTTTGTTTGGGAAGGTTCCCGCCGGCGAGACATGGCCGCGGAGTTAAATCGGGTGAGCAAAACGGAGGTCTGTGAGGGAAACCGCATTGCCCCAAATGCTACCCGTGGGATGCGGAGAGAGAACAGCTCCGGGATGTTATCCTCGCGCGCTTCGAGCGCTGGACCTCGTGGGGAATTCTGAGCTATTGTTTGGGTTCAGTACGGGTGGCTGAGCCGCTGGCTGTTTCAATTCTCTCATACGGCCACAATCGACCAGGTGATCTGCGGAAAGGTCACCTGATCTATGAATAGACAAAAATCCTCAAAGCGCTCTGGATCCTAGCACGATCTGTGAGAGTAGCTTCCTCGCAGACCAAGCGTACGGAGTCGGAGCTCTCATGCAACCCATCGAACCCTTTTGTCAACCGAGTAATCCCCGCCTTGTCTATCCCATGAAACACGGAGGTCGAAAACACGTTGCATCAGAGACCTTGCCACCGCTTCTCGATCCTGAACTTGGACACCGAAGTCATCCGCAGCACAATTTGAGGGGTACTAGGTTAGATCACTCCCACCAAGTCCCGACTCCCGGGCTCCTGGGACTTATGCATTCGAGAATTCAGTGTTACATCAGGCACAGGGATCGATAGAAGCACAAAGGCTTCAAAGAAGTCAGGCTGATCGGATACGGAGCATTCCTGGAGATCTACGCAATTTGTGGACGAAGCCTAATCCAGAATTTGTGAAGATGGGTTGCTGGTTTGGGTCGAATCGTCACGAAGGACAATCCCTACGCGGACCAGAGGTACCTGATGCCGGTAAGGGTCTCATAATCAGAAACGTGGGGGTTCTATTAACTGGGCTCCTTTGAGCGGCCCGATGCTAGAAGAGCGCCGAGAGGAATGGAAAACCCCTCACCAGGCATAAAATGACAGCCCGGGAAAAATTCTGTTTGTGCTTGTTCTCGAACGGCCTTTCTCTCGGTCTACGCCTCGGAACTCCGTGAAAACTGGACAGAGGCCCGGACCTGGTAACCTGCCCGAAGTCTTGAAACGGTTCTTCAGCTCTTGCGTCCAGATAATGGTCGCCATCCGAAATCGTGCGAGCTATCTTTGGTTCCAGGATTCTCTCGATTGTTCCGCAATTCGCCAAACCTCGGTGTTTGAGGATACATAAAAGCCCGATCTATCAGTTCTCGAGTAGAAGGCAAAGGAAAGCCTGTTCCTGTTTTTTTTCTCGAGTTTCTCCTATGATTTTTGAAAACTTGCTCTTCATCACACGGTGTCTCCTTTGAGAGCGCTTGTTTGCGAGTCAACCCTCCTCATGGCGAAACTCGAGAGGGTAAATATCCGTAGCTCGGGTTTATGTCATCTGAGTTTTTTAGGCTGCTGGACGTTCGCTCAGCTCCCATTGCGAGCGGATCCATTTTCCACACTCACGAGCAGCTTTCATGAGCTTGCCGACCCTTAACTGTGGAGGTTGATTATCGTCATTCAGCACTCATTTCTGTTGAGTCACGATAGCACCGATAGGTCGGAGATCGAACATCAGGGATAGTGACAGGTATCAGTGACCTCAGCCCTGTTCCTCGAGGATTACGGATTCGCAAGACCGTTCGGTTTTGTTGGCGGATTCCGTAGGCCAGCGGTTCCCAAACTTTTTCGTCCCGCGCCTCCCTTCGCCGGTGTGCACCCAGTAGTCCTAAAACCCGATATCCCCACTGCCCGGTATCCCTAGAATCTCTCTTCGTTGAAACCCGGTATCCCTAAACCCGCCATCCCTAGTACTCAATATCCCTAAAAATCGTTTAGGTTTTGGGGCGTGAATCATCGGTTGCTCTGAACTTGAGAGCAGCAGACAATAAATTGACTGATGCTCTCAAGTTTAAATCACCAGACAATTAAGTCATCTGTTGTGAATTGTGAGTTATTTTTGTATGATAATAATGCCACAAGAGGCACATTTTGTAAATTAGCCGTGCGATTGGGTCAGGTTAAGTGAGGTTGGGTTTCTGCTCCTGCTATTGGCCCCTCAAGATCTCAACACTGTTATTAGGGCAATCGGGTTTTCGGGATACCGGGTTTAGGGATGGCGGGTTCAGGGATACCGGGTTCCAACAAAGAGAGATTTTAGGGATACCCGGCCGTAGGGATATCGGGTTTTAGGGATACTGGCATGTAATCCCTTCGCCCACCTGGGGAACGGGCACGCCTCCCCCCCATCTTTTCAGAATATTATTCCTCACCTGAAAATTGCCGCGAGAATTACCACAACATAGGTCGCGCTTTTGCTTTCTTAGACATTTATTGGGATTGTGTGCGTCTCTAATTCCCTGATCGGAGGACCGTGCGATAAGTGTGCTTGCTTGCGATATTTTTGAATACCAACTGAGTTAACTTTACGCGGAGTGAACTGGCAACTTGCAGTTTGTTCCGAATCTTGGTTTTGATGCCCACCATGGCCGAAAGCCCTGTTCCACAAAGATATGATGAAGCAAACGGCAAGAGCGTACGAAGAGCTTCCTCGGAAAGCGTCGGATATGAGTCTCGAATCGAAAACCAGAAACTGAACAACTCAGTTTTAACAAATTCAGCTTTCAAAGTCGAGTCCTTGCTCAGTTCGAGGAGCTCTTCGTCGGCCCTCGTAGATATCTCCGTCCTCACGAAGACTTCTCCAAACGGGTTTTTTATCCATCTTCTTCGATCACATATCGACATCTCATCTTTAAAGTATGAGTCGAAGCTCCCCTCCAACTGTTGCAGATGGACCACGATGTTCGTCACGATAGCCGAGGGGACTTTGACGCGGTTTTCGACGACAAATGTTTTAAAGCTCTCGAAACAGTCGTAGTTGTTGTTCCTCACATTCGTTCTCCACAACGATAACTTGCTCACAAATCCTCGTATTTTGTCATGAACGGCGAATATGTCTTTTCCGGAAGCTCCTTGCAGGTACAGGTTGAGTTGGTTGAGTTTTGTGAAGATATCGGCCAAGTAGGTGAGCTTGAGAACGAAACTTTCGTCGCGCAACTTTGATGCCTACTCGTCCCGTTCATCCAGAAACGTTGCGACCTCTTCTCGCAGTTCAATGAGTCTCGCGAGAACCTTACCTCGGGATAACCAGCGCACTTTGGTATGAAAAATGAGTTTTTCTTGTTGGCTCCCCATTTCCGCGCACAAAGCTGGGAACAAACGAGCCTGCAATGGCTTCGTCTTGATGCTGTTGACGATTTTGATGGCGGAATCCATAACATCGCGCAGATCGACTGGGATTTGCCTCGAAACGAGAGCGTCTCTGTGGATGCAGCAGTGAGTGAATAAAACTCGCCGACTAACAGAACGAATGCGAGAAATCACACTGTTCGTTCTTCCACACATTGCTCTTGCTCCGTCAGTGCAAACGCCGACACATTTCGACCAATCAAGGGACTTCTTCTGCATGTAACTATCGATAGCTCCGAAAATGCTTCCGCCCGTTCCGCGGCTTATCGGCTCGCAAATCAGGAGATCTTTGTGAGGTTGGTTTCCATGGACATATCGTACGTACACGAGCAACTGACAGAGACCTTCCACATCCGTCGACTCATCACGTTGAAGTGCGAAGAAATCGCTCTGTTGCACTCTCCGAATCACGCAATCTTCAATCCACTCGGGCATCTCACCGATGCGTCGGGCAACCGTATTGTTTGAGAGTGGAATGGCTTCAATTTGCTGGACGAACTTCTCGTCCAAGACAGTTGAGACGGCGTCTTTGATGCACGGAAGAATGAGCTTCTCACCAATCGTATGCGCTGACCCGGTTTTGGCTATTCGCCATGATATTTGATAAGAAGCGCATGTAGCTTTCTCAGCTATCTTGGTGAATTTCAGCATCCGTTGGCGGGAACCTTCCAACTCTTTGAGTTTTTTTTGGAAAAATAGAGACGGCATCGCTTTCATCGTGGGATGCTTCACCTCGAGGTGGCGTTTCAACCTGGTCGGTCGCAAACTATCATTGCTGAGAGATTCCTCACAAAGAACGCACACCGGTCGAGGCTCATTTTCATCGAAATTCCATGTGAAGCCGAAAGACTAGTAATCTGCGTCGTATTTCCGAATCTTCTTGGCTTTCTTGGAATTCGACGCTGACGGAGCGAAAGTGTTTCCTGCTGGGCTTTTTGACACCCACCTCTCCATACTGCCTCGAGGAAAACGATTGACCTTGATTTGGCTCTGCTTTTATGATCGTAAACAACGCTCTCCTTCTCTCCTTGAAGAAATCGGTGATCCCTCCACCCTCAAGACATTGCAAAGAACGCGGGAGAGAGTTTCCCGAAAACAACACAGAGATGAGCCCGAGAGAATGCGCCGGCGAAATCGATTGTCGAGACTTCTTTCGAATTTCGGGCGGGAACCAGAGCATCGAGGAGGATTCGACCGGGGTTCCTCTTCATTTCAGAATTATGTTTTGGTCACCATCTATGGTATTGAGACGCTGACACGGGCAAATTGCGCCACGTCCCCCGAAAATTTTCGGACGCCTCCCCCCCCCAGGGGAGCGTGCCCCCCTACTTTGGGAACCGCTACCGTAGGCTATTGTATTTGACAAATTCGTCGAGAAGTATGCGGGCAACTTCTATGTATGTTTATGTCGGTTCGAATGATCTGTGGATGGGGTGACGGTGATGACATGCATTCAGGCACTTTTTTTTCCGAGCCCCTAGGTACCCTGAAGTTCGGGCACTCCAGGACTTCGCAGGACAAACGAGAGTCTTTCTCAGCTTCTGGTGACTGACAATGAGTGATTCTTGATATCGCAATCAATTCGAGGGAAATGACTCGGTTTCGGAGAGCGTAGAAAAATTTCGAGACGTTATCCGATGGTCGGGTCGGCGCTGTCGGTCCTCTGAGTTCGGTTTTGCCTCCGTATCACTCGTCGTTCTTCGGCGCTATGTACGCTCTCCTGGCCCGCTTCAATGTTGCGGCCGCGATTGTACCCTGACCGGCTGATTGGAGGAAAGGAGTCCCAAGTTGGGTGTTTCGGGAGCATCAGCGAAACTTTCCGAGTTCGTCAGTTGCAGGACCACAACTGCGAGCGAGAGGGTTTGGAAGCGGAGTCTCTCATGTAATTTGATGCATCGAGACTTCAGGGCTGTCAATATTGTGATTATCGGCGTGCCCGGCGTCAGACAAAGTTGCGACGGGCGAGATTGCTCGTGTTAACCGTGGAGCACCTACCGCACGTGGAATCGACGTGTGTTCTCTCTTTCTTCCTCTTGGACATCTTGGCCGTATCAGATACCGTTGAAAACTCGCGGCCCTGGCCATCCGATGGAGCAATCTCCCTGATGGCGGCTTCGAACATTGTTCGCCTCCACGTTTGTGACCCATCGAATCAGCCCCGGATGTTCGAATGATTCGGAATCATCATTATACTGAAATATTCAATCTGAGTTTATTCAGGAGTGCGCTTAACTACACCAAGACCTTCAACTGCAATCACTTTATCGCCGACTTTCCAAATACATTGAGGTCATGGGACGCGGAAACTCGATTCCCTCAATCGAGCCCTTGCAGAAAGAGAGATTCGGTCGGCTTGAACCGAATATTCAGATTACCCTCTGTCAAATGTGGTCAATTGAGCTAACGGAGGACTCGGGATTGCTCGGACGGCAACGTGAGGGACGAAAATGATCGGAGACGATTGTATGATCACCGAAAAGCGGCGGGTCTTAACCCAGGAAGATATATCTTTCCATTTGCTCATACCAACGAAGGGAGATGGCCTTGCTTCAGTGCGGTTCGGTCCTTTGAGGAGTCCGGTCCGATTTTCGTATCCTTATTTGAACTCTTGAAATCGAATCGAGAGCAGGATTTCCTGTGCCACATGCTCGAAACCGAGAAGCTCTGCGATCGGCTGATTTCGGACGGCAATAAGCAGGTCCTCTTGAAACATTCAAGAACTCGACTTCACGTATCTCATCCGCTCTCCGGAAGTGAGCAATCTATTGGAGTTCTTGTTAAACATCTACATTGATTCGGAAGCGAGCAATCGTTTCCACTGATTCGAAAAGAAGAGGTTGAACGCAGCTAGAAGGTCCACCACTACATTGTTCGAGCAGCATCGTAGCTTGCAATGACCTGACGTTCTACGATTGACCGGGGGCAAAATTCGTTTCTATGCGGCCCCAGCGGATTGTGGTACGGGCCACGGCGCGGCGGCGTCTCGGGACTGGTTCACACCATCGACGGTGCCGTCCAGTGCCTCCGTGAATCTAGTCTCAGGACCTAACCTAGCCTAGGGCTCAACCGGACTCCGGAAACATCGCTGGCAAGATCGTCGACCGAGCTGAGGGTGCGGTGTGCTCCCGCAATTCACGGTTTGTGTGTTTCAGGCGCCTGTCACGGCCGCCAGCCACAACTTCCAACTCTCTTCAAGCCTAACATGAGAGATTGCGAGACCTCAAGGCAGCGACGAGCATAGCTATTCTATGCTCGTCTATGCTGTATATATTAGTTTTTGGAGCCTTCTGACCAATCGGACTCAAGAACTCCGCTCCGACGACGCACACCAGAGTCGGAACGCCTTTTCAAGACGAGAAACTTAATCTAGAATGTTGACTTTTCGTCCTGCGGGATCGAATTCAGACTGGCTCGGACGCAAGAATCGTCGTTAGATCCCCTTGCTCGGATCTGGTTTAGGAGCCCTTAAAGTCAGCGATTTTCGACCACAAAATCGACGTCTTCTTCGTCGGATTCCCATTGCTCCCCGAAACTCGTCCAAATCGGTTGGGGCTGACGGAGCTGCAAGATCGAGTTCGATTGCTGGCTAAGCAAAAACCGACCACTTTTCGTGTTTCTCGGGCTCTCAATCCGCATGTGAATCTGCCCCAATCATCACCGATTGAACTTTTCTAGGCCTATTAACAACGAAATGAGCTGGAATTCATGGAATAATCCGAGCGTCCGCGAGTTGGATATCTGGTCAACGGAATTCGCGTTAAGTCATTGCAAAAGCAAAAGGAAACGGATATCGTGAGTACATCACAAACTAGAGAGCTGAGTCGGTCTTTCGTTCTGTCGTCCCAACGCTCGCAGGCCCGACTCGACGGAGTTCATAGATCGCGACCACTTCCTCTTGCTTCGTCATGTAATCTTAGCTGGAACTCTACTGTGCAATGGGCACACCATAATGCGTCGCGTTCTCGTTGAGCATCGAAACGAACTGCAATCTCTAACCAGCTCCGCGGCTTGGATATTCACCTTTCGAGCTCTGACGCCACGGAGCTGACCTGAATGCTCGCTTTTTCACGAAGACCTGTACCGAGCGAACGCTCTTCCGATGAGAGAATGTTGCAACAGTGCAGCCTCGATCATTTCCGGGAGGTCAACTTTTTGAGGGACTTCGTTCGAATCCGATCAGTCGCCAACACGGAGAGACCAAACTGAGCAGTATTCACAGAGGCGTATTGTCCGACCTGAGTTTCTGCCTCCCACATTCTAATGCCCCCAGAAGATGATCATAGAGACTCATTCTCAAATCTCGACGAGGCGTCAACGATGGAGCAACCGAGGTGTTCTCAAAAATCGTAACCAAGGCTTGTCGCCAGCGGATTCTGGTGTCGCTGTGAGACAAACTTATCTGAACACCTGACGACAGCAGAACCAGCTTCGTGCCAATCTATCGGCCTTCCTGAGTCGTTCGACCGGCAGCAATCTATTGTGGCCTACGAATCAGCCCTCCGAGTCGAAACTCTTCTCTCAGTGCTCGTCACGAGTTTCCAGGAGCAACTGAGACGAAAGAAGCAGCGAATTCATGTTTGCGCTTGAGGTGGCGTTTTTGTTGTGCGTCTGTGCGACGTCGAAACTTTCGTGCAACAGCCTGATCCAGTTGAGCCCCTGGGACATTTTCTCCGGAGCCTTGGTTGCAACTACTTCCACGGAGAACCTTGACGCTGCTCCCAGATGTAATTCCGATCTGCTAGAGTTTGATTCGGCTCGTCTGTCGATGGTGCGGCATGTCGTTCCTTCGGTTAATTCCAAGACTGCCGTTCACTGCTACCTCAGAATGACTATTCGATTCTCTGAATGGCTATTGATCAACTGATGGCCGAATGAGCTACTTATCAATCAACAACCGTCCAAGACCCTGAAAATTCTCACTGATCCCGTGAATCACAAGTTGTTTAAGGAATCTCCGGGTTTGTTGCTCCAAGATTCTCCAAGGTTTGTTGTTCCCGAGATTTTCCTGTGTAGGAGGTTTGAGGCGAACGCGAGATCGCTTGTAGATTTTCTCATCCTCTTTTTCACCGAAGACGGCACCCGCTCCCTCGCCCAATCGGATAAAATCAAGGAAAGTCGAGAAGAAATTCACTTCGTTGCCAAAATCATCGTTTGCCTCACAGCGAGCACCTTATCTCCACATGAAAGTTGCGATATGGCGGCTTCTGACCAGGACCTCGTGGAGCTCGAGTGTCCCGCAAAAATGAAACTGAGATTCGAGAAAAGTCGTTCCGCACGCGTTCGTTCAGCAACATGTGTAACCTGAGCCTCCTTTGTACCGAACTTTTTCGCTCTCCCTCTTTCGAGTTAGGTGTTTCCGGCAGAAGAAACTATCGACTCGGTAACCGCGAACACTGTATCCTCCGTTCCCTTCGTAGTGTGAGCGGCATAACAATCGAAGTCCAGAGACAAGCTCAAAGCTGTAAAGTTCTGGATTCTGGAGGCCTTTTGCCCAAGGGGTTTAACACATTGTTTTATTTCGATAGTCTCTGCTAGGGAGTGTTATCGTACACTCAGTGCTTGGCTTCTCCCGGATCCACCAACTTCCCGTGGTGAGTCATTGCCTCGGAGGCGGATAATACTGAAAATGATAACCCTCTGCCGAAATCCCGGCTCATTTTTTCCCAGTTTGGGGAAGCGCAACGATATAATTGGAAAATGAGACCACTGATGAATCAAATGAATCTGAAGCTCTCCCAGTTGCAACAATGCAAACTAGTAGAAACTGACATCACCCGGCACGCCGCTGTCGACGTCAGCACCATTAAAACCAACGAAAAGCAACGTATGAGCTATGCGGCCAAGACTGTTTAATTGCTTTCCGGGCGTCGATGTTTCATGGCCCGCAATTTTTTTGTTGCGTCTGCCGCGGTTACCGCGGTCGCTGTGGCTGCTGATGATAATGTCTGCTCTTAGCTGGCCATCCGAACAGCCGAGATGGTTACTCACGCTGGATTCGTGGCTCCGACAGGTATTTCACGCCACGAATGGTAACAGATCACAGGCCCCAAGAGAAACGAATTCTTCACGCCAGACTCTGGATAGTTTCTGAAGATTGGCTGAAGATCTCTCTCTCTCTCTCTGTATGTGAATCACCGGACTCCATGTGGCTTGATCTCGAATCCGAAGTCAAATCCAACTATCAATTCTCAGTTTCTGCAACTTATGAGTCCTCCGCGACAAGGCGGCACGAGGAGCCCAACGAATCGTGGATGAGCGGGAGACAACTCGCTGTCCGACAAAGTCATTTCAGCTGACAATGGGAATTGCCACACGCTGCTCCACTCTAACGAAAAAAATTGATTCATGCTGCTCGACACAAAACGGATTTTTTCCTAAAGATCGCTCGAATCCATGGAGATCAGCATAAAATGATTCATAGGCTGGATAACACGTTGTATGTTTATACAAACAAAACATTTATTACAAAGGTCTTGAAAGCATACAGATGCGACATCTGGCCTCCGTACGCTACTGATTGGAGCAGACAGATATCTCACTGCCAGTCAACTGTTCATGCCGATGTTAGATGGGGAGGGCCGAATCCTAACCAAAGCTATAAGAGTTGATTGATCAGCGTCGTCGTCGTCGTCACCGTCGGAGCTGTGATCACAAATTTTCGATATCATCGCTATCCAACAGGGGGAAAGGAGCCGCCTCCTTCATTGAAAAGTACATGAACCGTAATTCTGGGGGTACTATGGGGAGATCGAATGATTTTTGGATTGCTGGCGTTACCTGAAGGACATTCCCGCTATTCCGGCGGTTTCTACTTCTACCTTGTTTCACTGCTGCCCTGTCTCCCTTCGGATGTTATTGAAAGGATTTGTGTGTCTGATTGTGTGTGTTTGTTTTGGTTCGCTTCCATTTTCATCCCGTGACTTAGACCATGACCTTGATTCCACAGATCTGGGAGATGTTGTAGTCCATGCAGGCCTGGTAGAGCTGAACCTGGTTGATGAAATCGGTGTGCTTCTCGGTAGCCTCCTTCTGGCATTCGTCGTGTTTCACGAGCACCTGAGATTCGATTTCAGAGTCGAGCTTCTTGTTCTTGATCTCGCTCCTTGCACGGTCGAACTTGTAGACACCCTTGTCATCGAACCATCCTTCGGCCTTCAGGGCGCAGGTGGTGACGGATTCGCGGTGTTTGTCGATTTCAGCCTGGCTGGCCTTCTCGGGGTCGGGCAGAGGTAGTTGCTGAAGACACTTGTCAACAACGGCAGCTTTGCTGGTCTGTAAGCAGGAAATGGCTGGTTAGTTTGTTTCCAGTCGGTCGTTCACGTAGTCGGCCGCCACTCTAACTAGCCGTTCGACGCGGTCGTTTCGACACAAACCAGCGAAACAGCAATGATCGATACTCACGCGCTCGGTTTCGGAAGGCTTGAGCTGGTTGCATTTTCCCCACTCGATGATCTGAAAGATGAAAGAGATTCGGATTAGCGAGAATCGCATCGAATGTTTTTACGAGGAACTCCAATCGGAACGATGCGTCACAGTACTGTTGAAATAGGCATTCATATCAGGCAAGCTCATCATGAATCATTCCAGACAAACGCTGAGTGAGCACGCATGCGAGACAGCAACGAGACGCCAAGGCCGCTGGAGAAGTGGTTTTCTTTTCGCTTGTTATCAGTTTATCCAAAGCTAACAATGGTTTGGGGCTTGGCCGAAGTCCGGTACGCCAGTCACCGCCGGCAAAGATGATTCGGACGCATTCTGATTCTGAATCACAACTGACCGGCGACACAACCCAGAACCGGCGCGATCAAGTGTTACCACACGTCCGAGAAGCGCTCCCGAAAAATATGACTGAGTCGATCTTGGCTCAGTCAGAAGAACTGTCCCGCGAAACTCCCATTGAACCTCCTCGGACCTGGCACTAGTACCGTAGTGGGATCTTCACGTGAGAGCAATCAAGATACCCTCCTGTACGACCTGAGCCAACGACTTACAGGGTTCTTTGGGGCTCCGGCGGGAGCGCCTTGTTGAGCCTGAGGGGCGGCCAAGGCTAGGCCCACGAAAGCGGCAAGGACGAAGACCTTCATGCTGACTGATTCTGTGTTCTGATTGTCGAATGGTTGTCTGGTACTCCAATGCACACAAGCTGCACAACTGCAGACTGACTGGCCACGCGCGCGTTTATATCGCGCCCGACGGAAAGCCAGTTGGGAGAGGGTTCTTATGTGGTTTTATCTGACGTCACGTTATTCTTCACGAGAGGATTTCGCACCTGGGTTGTAGCAGGCCGCAAACCTCACGCACGGTCGGCAAAGCCCATATCAAACATCACCATGTCGCGTGCCACGTGTCACGGAATAACCGTCCCTCATAGTTTGGTTCGGATTAGATGAATTCGGAGCTGAGAATTTTTCTCCCATCCGGATTCGATTTCACGCACATTAGAAACGTCATTCATCACTCGATCATCCCACAAAATGCATGTTTGGTCAGCTGGCGGTACTCAATCCATCTTAGAGATCGGAAAGTCCACCCAGACCTGGAGATCAGACCACCGGTCTCACCGGTTTTCAATGTTGGAATCTTGACCCATGTTCTCAATTTATGAGGTCATATGGAGTACCGACTCATATGTGAGCTTTTTTGGAATTTTTCCTCCCACTATGCCCATTGAGAGAATGGATTAACGCAAAGTTCTGTTTCAACTCGGAGTGCCACTGTATTCCAGTTTTATTCGAATAATAAGTCCAGTATGAAAGATTGGTGGATCCTCAGATACGGATTTAATGGAATGCATCGTCGATTTCAGAAACTCCATCGGGCCAGAAGTTGTCGCCTCCACTAAGGTTTTGGGTCAGCATCGCCTCGCATCCGCGGAGCATCAACGCTTTTCAGGCTTCTGGGTTACTGGACTCCTCACGCATAACCCCTGAGCTCTGGGCCGTTATGTCGTTGAACTGCAAACGGAAGAATGATGGGAGGGACAACAGCCGGACAAAACGGCGATTCACAAGAGAACAACCGAATGAACCATCGGTTACAGCCCGAAGCAGCTCCGCAACTTACATCCGCTCCGACAAATTCCTCGAATAATCAAATCGATACTATCCCACACAATAATCAATCGGCCTGTCGATCGAAATATCTCACAACAGCTTCAGCTTTCCAGGCGCGACCTCGTGCGATTGATCCTGGGGGACGTTCTGACGAAGAACATCGAAGTCCAGTGGGGTTTGTAAAAATTGTTTATCGAACCCACCGGGAGCCGTCATCCGAGTGTGAAGCCGCTTCTCATGCCGTTCAGGTGTCATCGTCAACATGAAACTTGTCATTGGGGGAATGACATTCTGTTTTTGTTCTACTTGAATCCTCGAACAACTGATCAGTTCCATGCTGTCGGAACACCGAAAAACAACGTGGATCTGTGAACTTATTCAACTTGAATCGGCGCTGACCAACACAAGAAAATTCAGCAGTGGTCTCAGCAGATCAGCATCGACGTAAGGTCACGCAGCGTTAGATGCTGTTCGGAGCCGAATTTACCTCCACTGTTATTTTTAGATGCTGTGCTTGAATGCGTTTATAGAAATATAAGCCGCAGGGAAAAGCAGACTTCGACGCCGTGAGAACCTCACAGGGCTTCGTTGCTGAAGATCCGCATCTTCTGCAACAGTGAATAACGTGTATCCACAAAGTCAACGACAATTACGATCGCGACGCTCATAACAATCGGCTTGGTATTCCCGCGCTCGACCGCTACAATATGATGAGAAGCTACACTTTCATTCGAAAGTTGAGCCCTGAGCTGAATCATGGTCGTGAATACTACATCCAAGTCATTGAGAAGGCCGATTGTTTACTGATCCGTATTTGCATCGTTCATGTCTGTCATCAGCCTCCCATCTATATGTGATCTTCAACCACAACAGCTGCAATGAGTGGGAGCAATCGAGTCATGGAATTCCTCCCAGAGCAAGTGGTCCCATGCTCCCCTCGATGAACGTCGGGGAAAAACTGCTCAGCCGTGGAGAACAATCGTGAGGGAAAATGGAAAACCGGTGAAAATCCCGTGCATAAAATTCGTTCTCAGAAATCGTCGTTGCGGCTGTTGGCCGCCATTATCAAATGAATGCCCTCGTGGACATTTCTTCACAGAGCAGCCTCGATCGATTCTGATGACCGCGAGGGTGTTTCGGTTCTGGGAATTCCAGTGGTGTGCCGATTCCCTTACGACACTCATCAGAGGCAAGCGAAATGCAGCTTGACCACACGGAGCTCACATGCGCCAACCTTTAAAGAAGCCGATTGGTTGAATCCAGACAATGTTTTACATTGAATTCATCTCAACCCTACAGGTATTCCTGCGGGAACATCTTCGGATATCAGCGGGGCTCGTGCCTCCGTAGCGACAACTTCCGCAGAAACCAATGGAACTTGTGCTAGACCTGGATGACTGCAGCGAGCACTTTCGTATCGCAAAACATTCAGATCCTAGAGCACCATGCTCAAATACATAGCTGATCCTTAAAAATAGATCACTGGTGCAACTGTTTTTCTTGTTTTCCAGTTTATCGGTTGTCATGCATGTCACACCTCATAGCGGCAGAGAACACGTACGGTGTGAGATCGTATTTCGCTTCTTCAGTTTCCATCGCCGTGATGGTTCGTTACGAACCAGTTTGCAATAGCATCCTGGCTTCGGGTGTCTATTATGATCGGGCGTCCATCCAGACACTGTATGACTTTGTTCCAATCGGTTCTTTTCTTGCTAGTGGCGCAAGATGATGTAATTTTTGTTGATTTTACGCTGAGGCAGCAGACGTTTCTCAGTAACGTGCGATAGCGCCTCTCAATCTTGGAATGGTTCAATGAGAATCAGCGCGAACACAACCCAGAAGAAGAAGAAGAAGGAAAAACAGCCGAGAAAGAGCGGACGGGGTTTCTCTTTTGAAGCGATGATCATGACGTAAGGGTGGGTCAGTGGACAGATCTTCAAGGGTTGCTCCGATTGGTTTTTGAGCCACGCAGTTTCCGGTCCGGTTTGCGGAACTTCTGAGGGGCTCGGAAGCTGAACTCGAATTCTTGCTCTCGAAACTTTGATGTGTTGCTCGTGACTCAGCTTGAGGAGACACCGTTCGCGAGTGGCTGCGCTATGATTCTCACAACTCCTACAGGCTGAATCTCGCTGAGACTGTGCGGCCATCTGCTCCCCAGAGCGACTCTAGTCCGCTAAATCTGCCACTTCGGTTCTACCATTGAGTTTTTCCGCGTTTGAGCTCTCAATCACCGATCTAGAGAGCGCCGGTGATTCTGCCACAGAAAAGGCTCAGACTGGCTTTCTATCAGCGGGAGACTATATATTCATCGTATGAATACGGCAAGATTTTCTGCTGAATGCAAAGCATAAGTCTCAGCTATATTTCGAAACTTTCGCCGCGCTGAAGTGGCAAATTGAAAACATCAGGAATACGAATGAAACCGAGTAGAAAAAATCTTCCGATGAAGACCGAACGCAGCGTAACCAGAGAAGGATTCGTTATTGCAGCAACCGTTCCGACGGATGTTGTCTCGTGCGACAGGTACAGAAAACCTCTCATTCCTGTTGTCGGTGTGTCCGATCGATTTTCACCAGAAGCTGAAATGTTCAGCGCGCGTCTCGGCGATCGACAAAAAAAAAGAAAGAAACAGGCGCACAAACACTCAGTGAGGAGTTTTCGTCGAAACGATCTCTCGTCGTCATAGTGTTTGTTGTCGTCGTCGTCGCAGCCGAGGTAACGATTGCATGAAAGTGGCGTTCTCAAGCGTGAAGTGAGTTTTCCAGAATCCACTACGAGAAAAGAAATCTTCTGAATTCTCTCTGCCATTGATAATGTAGAACACCTCAGCATGGCAGACTCACCTCCGGCGGTCGACCGGCCGACAATCGAACGCGGAATTCAGCCAGCTGGTTCCTAAGTCGCACGGACTGGAGTCAGAGCATCGATCGTTGTCAACCTAGATAGGTGAGTTATTCCGAAATAATCTTATTCCGTCCTCGATTGGTTTTTTATCGAGCTCGAACCACAAAGATCACTGTAGAAGACTTCTGGGGAAGAAGACGGCCTACGTCAAAACCCGGGATACAGCGACCGCGATGGAATGAAACTCAAAGTGATGTTGTTTTTCTGACAGTCCACATGCCGGTATCTGGAATCGCCGCCGGTAAGAGCTGTGTCGAAAATAGGAGCCCGTGTAATGAGCCAACCGCTTGTTGAAGTTACGCTCGGAAATACGAAAGTCGTTTCCTGGTTAGGTTGGGGAAACTGCGCCAAATTTTGTGGCCAACTACTGGAACTTGAGTAGACAGTCAGCGAGCAGCACAGTCTTCGCTTCCGTTGTGGTCGTTTCTCTCCCCGATATTCCTACATGACTGTTCGCCTTTTTTCGTGAGATGGATATGCTGTGTCTTCCATTATTCCGTGGAACTGAATTCAAAACTCGACTGCACGATACCCGAACCAGAATCGATGGAATAGATCCACAGACGTTCTGCCCAACGAGGGGCTGCCTTGCAATCCGTCCAACCACCGCTCCTTCGCAGATCCCATCTTGATTTGATGCACTGAGATTGGACGCGCAAGCGGCAATAAAGAACCATGGTTAGCGAATCGTCATCAATATTCACGTCTTGATATCTCGTGACGCCACATTCCAATTTCAGTGGTTGTTAAGCTCCATTCACCAATCAATCCATCTATCCATCGGAATCACACCTTTGTGAACGGGTGATGATTGTTGCAGATGCCTAAACTCTAAGGCCGTGCTGATTCAAGCTGAAAACTTGGGCTCCGCTGAAGGATGACGTTGTGGTCACGTGAGGAATGAATGTATGTGTGCTGCTAATTATCCCATTCAGGAATCCAGATTCAACGCATCGATCAATTGATCGCTTCTCGTAGATGAATGCATGACGGCGACTGATTGATGCCTGATCTTACAAACTAAACCACTGCCTACAGAAATTGAATCGCCTAGGAGGTCCGCGGCTGAGTCTTCCCGGTTTCAGAGATTTCAGCGAAAGAATCATTGTGTTTCAAACAGCAGGGCAGATGTGCCCGTGGTCGTGCGCTGAAATGGTTCGATGGCTAATTGTAATTCAAAAGCGCGTCCAGAGACATTATCTCTACCGAAAAGAAAGTTCCAGAATCTTTTTTTTTGTGTCTCCCGCCACTTCAGTTTCTGGCAGCTGAGTCATCGCTGCTCCTTTATGCTTGGAGACTCACCTCTTAATAAACTTGGCCACGGCCCAGTACGCCGTCACTGTAGATCGTTGGTGGACCCGGTCTTGAGTGATGGCATTGAAACTGAAGATGTTCTCCGGAATCGTGGGCGAGAGAACTTCATGAAAATTCGGAAACGAGATTCCAAATAAGAATTTTGGTGTGTTCGAGTGCGATTATTCCTGTGATAACCAGCACGGGCCGCTGATTTTCTTCTCGGAGAAAATAATTTTCTCGTCAGTTGCAACTCGAATGAGTGTCTCTGATAAGAGACGATCAGGATTCCGGACTTGAGATAGGGACCTTTCCCGAGAAGTGGAAACGCTTGCGCTGAGATCGTACAGTGAACTGAGTTACGAAGCACCTGTAACCAGAGGAAAAACGAAGAAAATATCCGAAGCCGAAGAGCTGCCCAACACAGGTTGCCGCTGTGACAGGCGATGCTGTCTTCGTCATCGTCACCGCTCGCGACGTCATTCAAACATTTCCATTAATCAGATATCGAAGGATTACGTTCGCCGCATGTAATTGGATGTTAGAGATAAAATTGAAAGCACACGGGATCAACAACGAGTACCACACAGTCTGCCTGGATCAATGGTTCGACAATAGAGGCCTATTGATCGGCTGGAAGTGTTCGGTAGGGAGCCTGACATCCCGATGCTCTGGTGGCCTGCAGTCGGGGCGCGTATCTATGGCTCCCCCGGCATCAGTGACTGATTCGCGACGGCTCAGATCAGAACAGGCCGTTGAAGTCGCTTTGGTGTCGGTGATCTGCCAGCTCGGACCACGGCTTGGGTGTCGGAGTGGTGAGCAGCGGAGCCGTGGCAAAACGAGCCATGACGATAAGGTGTTGGATCTATGGCGTGATGTGTGAGTGTTTGCCAACTCTGTCGACATACGAAGACGTGTCGTCTGAATAAATAATTAATACGCGACAAAAGTCTTCTCTCCGCACCACCGTCGGCTTCGTTGTTCGGGCTACGGGTCGACCACAGCCAGCAGCAGCGAGCAACCAGTTGAAACAATGGAAGGTGCTGACGAAACCATCAAGATGTTCACGTTTTTCCGTTTCACTCTGCTATCGGAAGCTACCTGGCGGACCGTTACCGGCATCGTTGCTACAGCTCCGGACTCTGGATTACTTTTCACGTCAGTTTCAACAACATCGAAGAGCGTTCTTTCACTATGTAGCAATCTAGTCGACCGAGAGTGTATCAAGCTTGAAAGAGGACGATCCGGGCGGAAGCTTCAAGTGTCATCAACTACGGAATTTCTCTCTACTAAAAAATGTATTCTGGGACGCATTAAGGGCGAAACTCATCGGAAAATGTCGCCGAGAACCGCGATTTGAACGCAGCCGTCCGCTATCGAAGAAGCACGAGCACTTTGAAGTTCAAGGACATCAGTTGCTCGTGGGCCTATACCATCTCCATTCGGCGAGACTAGAATTACCGGGGAATAGTCGAGAAATAAACGACGTGTCACAGAGCACTAATTTTTCGCTCGCTTCGGATTTCCATCGTGGTTTCACCGGCAAAACAACTATCTTGATAAAAGAACTGGTTCATCTTTCCAGCAATAAATTCCAGCCGTATTCTGCTCACTTTTCCAGACCATCTCACGATCGACGGACACCTCGAACGCTTGAAGGATTTTGTCGGCCCACTCACCGATGCGATCGGCGGAGCTGAGAAGTTTCTCGAGCGGAAGCTCCAAGAATTGTTCAGTTCTGATTCTACCCCGGTTGAGACCGTTTTCATTAAGAGATCGCGATGTCAGCTCCATAATTATTTTCCTCCTAATTGTGAACTTCGATAGACGGCGATGACTTTCATCAGCAAATTTGCTGTTCGAGCGCGATAAGAGTTCTTGTGTAAGGACATCAGTAGTTGCAAGTAGATCCAGGGTCAAACTACGGCGATCAAACATCTACTTTCGATATGAGACAAAGTTGTAAATGTTGGAGAAACAAGCATTTTCTGTATCTCACTATCCCTGAGCGGTCACTCATTCAATCGAAAGTGAAAAAGGGTCATGAGGTCTCTAGCCGCCTAAATATGGCTGGCCCACGGATTGACACAGGAACGCTTCAGAGCCATGAGCTCACAGTGGAACGGATATCCCTTGGTCACTTCCTAAACGAAGCCCCTCGATCACAATGTCAATCGCAACGGTCCATCCATTGAACTTTTTCAGTCGTTTATTTCGATTTGTCGAAGCACTAGCGAATAATTTCGGATCATTGGTATTCCAGCTCGTCAACCCCTCCAGTTGTTTCTGCCCGGGTCGAGTCTATGGCGAGTCAATGTGAATTATATCCAGATGTTCAACGTTCAGAATGAATCCACCAGCAAACCTTCCTAAGGGTACTCAAAGCAATGAATTTAAGCCTCTTTTGTTACGATTCATATGGGAAAAAGTTTGTTGGAGGGAACCTCTAACATGTTCGGAAAAAGAATCAACTGTCCAAAGCTCCCAGCGGTGAACGAGCCTCAGCGGGTCTGACATTGAGCGGGCGATTGCCACGCGATTCTGACTAACTTACGTCAATCTTCTCCGCAAGGACATTGAAACGTCTCATTTCCGAAATTTCATAAATTTTGAACGACCGTCGAGTTCTTGAAGTAAGCTTAGTTCCAACTTGTAGCGACTTGATGAAGTTCAACACCGCGATTAATGCGAGGTTGTTTCGGCCAAGTGGGTGGATCACGCGCCGTCGTCCGGACACCTTCCTATCTGTGGATGTCAATGGAGGCGCGGAGAGACAAAGGATACCATCGCATCTCTTCCGCTTGGTGCAACGTCGATTCACGAGAAAAAATTCGTTTCGACATCTGCCCCTAGCCATGGCAATTTCTGTTCCATGCAATCAGATGTGGAGTTAACGTCGACTACGATGACGTATCCAGACAGTGCGCCACCCGCAGCTCTGCGCGGACGCTCTGCGATATGGTTGTGGAATTCTATGCCGAAGTCAGACTGGCTGACCGATCGACTGACCGAGAGTGTTTGGTGCGAACGCGCGCTGAGCGGGGAGATGAGTTTCATTCGGGTTTGACAAAGCATTTATTCCAGAGACCGTGACAGGTTCCGCTTGACGAAGGACTTTTCAAAGCACCGGCAAACACTCAGTCCGAAATGCTTTTAAATGGGCCAGCCGCACACCGGGAAAACGGTAACCGGCATGATTTGAGCGCCCCGGTCAACCAGTTCGGCATATTGCCGCGGACGACTACGAAGATATTCGCCCAAGCGGAATCGATGCCTGAGAAGGCCTGAATGCTCATCCGATAGTCCGAGGCGACGGAACGGGTGCCTCCTCTTTTTTCATGCGCAGGAGTCGATCCTCGATATCCTTGGGGTAATGCCTAAAACACTCCGGAGGCTGTGCATCTCATTTCAGTGGGAAGACTTTGCTTGATATGGCTTCCTAGGTTTTGCTCATTCTGCCTTTCCTCAGATTTCCGACGGAACTTGTTTCAGACGGTTTTATTTAGCAGCTCGGATTCCAAAACTTCATTCGCTTCATGTTCCACCGGCTGAGTTTTACCCGGTATATCGGCCGCTCCGGCGAACATGAGCACGTGCCTGCTGACGCGATCAAGCTTTGAAATATTCGCAATGAGATCCGCTCTTCAAACTTATCCCTCCAATCATACGGCACTCGTGCTCTTCAGAAAATAGCCACAATGTAAGTGCATCATCATCTCTGCTTGATTAGACACTAGCTGTGCTGTATGGATGTATGAGGCAGCGTTTGAGAGCGCGGAATCGCTGCAACAAATCATCGATTCATCGGTGCGGCGCAATCATGTTTGAATGAACTTGATTGCCATTTGCTATCCGTTCAGTAACGTTAACTCCGGTGCGTGACTGTGGATTTTGAAGCGATCTGCCGGGCTTTCTAATGCGAGTAGAGAAGTCGGGTTTTCCCGGCATCCAAACAGTCTACTCGTGGAATGTTTCGATCCAATAGCCCCATGGATCCGCTCAGGAAATACTCCATGGTGAGCTCGGCATCATTGTTGGCTGTCTCTCAGTCGCTTTCATCTGGGGCTTTGCTTCAGAATTGAAACTTGGGGAAAACATCGATCCGTGACAACTCATTTGGATCCAATTGATATCTGATATCACAGTCGATGGGAAGGATAATGCATGCGAGCCTGAAAGGAGGGAGGAAACACAACCTCGAGAGTTCATTCATCGCAATCACTCATTCATTCGAATCCGATGCCATTTTGGAATCGATGTACCCTCGGGGATCTCAGCCTCATAGAAACAGGAACTGAAAAGTTTCGTTGGTACGCGAATGAATGCTCACATACTCGCATCAGATGATCTGATCGCGGCGGACTACCACGGAGATTGCATGGTCTTGCGGGCGTCGCTCAGATGAACAGCAAAGATATGCTGCGAATCGCGCCAGAATTTCTCTCGACAGCTTTGCAAATGTTTTTCCGGTCCTTTGTTTGGTTCTCGGGCTGGTTTTCTGAGGGGCAACGCTTGAGTTCCGTCTGTTGGCTCTAGTTTCCAACATTGAGAGTTCTATTTCTGTTGAGGGAAACCCACCGCCGCCGTAATGACTCCTCTGGATTCGGTGAGTTTTGGGAGGGCGCTCGGAGAACTCCGATCACAGAGAAATAGACCGATGCTGATGGGTTCTTGCGCCTGGTGAGCGGTCGAGACCTGAAGCGCTCGTCTCCGGGAGTTATCAGACTATTCAGACGGGATTCAATAAACGTAGCGACTACGAGAATATTTGAACGTCAAGCCACTGTTCTTGCGACGGGTTCTCGCGAAGAGCTTCGATGTCGCATCGTCACTCCAGACATCGCTTGAAAGCTACAAAGCGTGAATCATCGATGGGGTCCAGCAATACAATCGACGGAGTAAGCCATCGACGCATGAACATGGACGAAGGCTCTCCGAGATACCAATGACGCAGAGTTCGAGATAAGGAATGCGACTTTCTGGAGTAGCTCCTTTGGAGGCAATGCAGCCGAGTTATGTTATTTTGAGTTACATCTTCAACTCCTGTTATCCGCTTCTGAAACGGGAATCGCTCGCATGGCACAAACTTGCAACTCGGAAGCCTCCTCGGCCTCCGACTCAGCTACGGCTTCCTCCGAAATGGCTCGCTACGCTTACGAATCGGAACTCGCGAAGAGCATAGAATCAACGGCAACAACTGAAGCATATCAACTCCATCTTTCGCTGGAGACCGATCCCTTCGTTTCGGGAGTGAGAGGCGAGTCGGTCAACCAGGTGAAGATAACAGAGATTCACAAGACTTATCCTGCAACTCGAACTGAGAGGGGCAAGCGGTGTCGAATTCAATATTCCACAATCCGTGACCCCACGAAAAGCCTCAGGGTTTTGCTCATGAGTCGCTCATGTTTTATCAACCCATGGCGATGTATATTCCCCCTAGAGCAGGGCGGATCGCGCATGCTTTCGTGCAAATTTTCAGATTCCCCCTGCCTTTGTGCGTACTCATCTCAATTTCACGAGACGCATAATCCATGCACATGTTCGATGCACATCTCGGATATGAGTACAGTAGAACCTCATGATAACGGATTTCTAGGAACCGTGAAAACCGTCCGTTATGTCCGAGGTCCATCTTATCCGATCATGATGCTAATTCGCCAAAAAAAATGGATGTAGAAAATGTTCATACAGTCGTGAAAGACATCAAAATATTCTAGATATGAACAATGCCGAGTAATGATTTCCACATATAACGTCGGCGATTGGCAAAACGTGCACATCTGCATGCAATGCTCCGAGGGGCTCGATGATCAAATCGTTGCCGACTCTCAGCAGCAGAATGAGTCCGTTGTAACCGTCCTGATTACGATGATGAAGTTGGGGAAGCCGACTGTCCGTATTAAGCGAGTCCGCTGAATTCGTTCTTTTCAATATAGAAGAAGATAGGCGCACGGCCGGGGGTGAACCAAACTGTCCGTTGTATCCTGCTGTCCGCTATGTCCGGGTCCGTCAAAACGAGGTCCTACCGTATAGAAGCATCGTTTACTGCCTATCGAGCCCTAGATTAGCTGCAACGGGATGACGGTTCCATGTGGACAATTCTGTGTTTGGCTTAGGTTTTGTGGACATGATTAATTGAGCGAGGCACGCTGCCACCGCGTTCCAAGTGTGAATCAACTCAGTGCCTTCTGAATGATCGCCAGGGTGGGTAGGAAGTTGCTCGGCACGCTCTGTGTGACCAACGAGCTCAGTGATTCTGTTAATCACAGAAGAAATGGCAGAGAATAGCCACTCACGGAAATGTGTAACAATTCGCACTGGGAAACAATGCCATCCAAGTGAGTTAGTGAGCCTGTTAGCCAATCGGCCGGCGGTCCAGTCAGCCAGCCGCCAGCCCGATCACCTGCGATTGCTTCCTTTGACGTTACCAGAAAAACTATTTTCAGAACAAGTTCACTATTTGCTTGCTTCACTTGGTTCAGGCCAGTGGTAGCGTGTCGTCGTTAGTTTGGCTGTCTGGCTGACTGACTGACTGTCGGGCGGGTGAGCGAGCGGGCTCGGTTCGGCTCGGTTCAGTCAAGTCCACGCTCACGACGACCAAGTGGAACTGTGCGAACCATTTCCGGTGAACTGTTCCGTTCTTAGTAACAAAGAATCATTCAAGGTTCCAAGATCGGAGGCTCTCAAGATTCTCGCAGAACACTGTTGTAGTAGGGAGGAAAAGTGATCGGAATCGATCATTTCTTCTCGGAAATATCAAGAATTGACGCCTTCGAGTCAATTTCGCAACTTCTTCAAACAGATTTTTCTCTGACTAGTTACAGGCCGTACGATACAGTTCTGGATTCACGCATCCCGGCGCGATCACGGCAGCGGGCCAAACTCGGGTCCCGCACTTCTTCGATCGCCGGGAAATCATCTCCATAGGTGCAGCTCAGAAGGCTGACGGTGATTCGTGATATCGAATCGTACCGTTTATGATTTCCGTGGGCTGGATTGTCCCAGCCCAATGCTCTCATCGCGATGCAGAGAGAGACTAGCGATGCCTCTCCCCGGTGGAGAACTTTCACCTCTTTGAGCGCTTTTATCCCGAATTGGAGACTTTCCTCGTACAAACCCAGGTTGAGCGCAGCGAGCTGAATCTGTGAGCAGAGGTCCCGACGGTAAGCCCTCGCGCTGTGAGCGGAGGTTTCCAACTCTTGGAGTAGCTTCTTTCCTTTCTTCAACCACTTCCGATTGCTGTATCTCGAGGCAAAAAGAGCTTCAAGATCTGGATGTCCCGCGCCACTCCCGACAGAAGTCTTCGAATCCATCAGACACTTCGCACATTGACAATCAAAATGATAAGTCTGCGAGAGCACTTCATGTCTCTTCTCGTAGGGGATTGTGGGGTCCAAGTAGCTGATGCGGAACTGACTCATATCTGGCACCGTGAACTTTTTCATGGCTTTCAAGATAATGTCTCTTCCTTTGAAGGCCAGAACAAAGTTGCCGTTGTCCTCGCAGGTGTGATCCACCACAGAAATCCCAAGGTAACATGCGACCCCTTTGGCCACTGCTTTGTGGTCCGACAGCTGGAACATATTGATTCGTAACCTTTGCAGCATCAGAACGGCGTCGTCGACAGTCGTCGGTATAAGTCCTTCTACAAGGGTGTAGATATCTTGGGCTTTACTGTAGACCTCCTTGCGTTCATCTTCCGACAGATCGTCCAGATGAGTTTCTAGATCCAGAATAGTTCTCCGACTCTCGTAGAAAGTTCCTTCCGACAAAGCGTCGGAGAGCGTCTCTCGGTGATGCTTGTTCAAAGCTCGAATCCCTAAGCGTATTTCGCTGTCGAGAAGTAGAGAGTGACATCCCTTCTCCCGACTGAGGAGACATTCGATCTCGTGGTCAGGGGCGTCTTGAGTCTGCAAAACAAAGAAATTGTCAACAAAGTCATAGATATCACATGCGATATTCCCCCCGACACAGACTCGGGAGAGTCATCGACCGATCGTTCACGACCACGTTCCCATTCTATCAATACCAGTCGTCGTCCAACGAACCTTGCACGACTCGGAACAATAGTGAATTAGACGACATTCACAAGGTTGGCATTTCTTCCAGTATAGACAGTACGAGCAGATGTACTCGAGTACACCGTGGTCGACGGCCACGCAGTAGGGACCTTCTTGATGGATCAGATCGCGCGGTGCGAAATTTGGCATTTCGTTGTTTCGAAACTCTGATTGATTCGACAGACAACAGTGACTTCTGCGATCGTGAGCATCCGGAATCCCGGACTCATGCCTGAAAAACAACACTCCATGATCCCACCTCAATAGCGCTCAAACTTGGTTAGACAGAGACTTGAGTGCTTGAACCTTCAATCTGCAAGAGGCCTGTGAGCAGGAACATATATTTATCGACGCCCAGGAACTTACTGGAACCATCCCCGAAACGCAAGCCACCGCATACGGCTCCGTTCGTTCGATCGTCTTTCTTTCTGTTCGTGGGAGGAAGTGGTCGGCGCTCTTGAGGACATCGTCTTCCAAGCGCAGCGTATTGTTATCGCATCACAGCTGAAAAGCCACATTACACTTTGCGTGATTCAAAGAATCGTTCTTTCGGAGAATTCCGCAAACCGTGGTGACAAATCATTTGCTTCGCAAGGTCTTGCGCAATTCCATACCAACTCGCGTCGCGTGCGAATTCGTCGATTTGATGTGGAATCGAACGTGATGGAGACACTGAGATTATTCATATACCCGTTTCAATGGTTCGATTCAGCGGAACACGAAGTCTTGCGAATTTTCGGATGTCGCAACCATCACTTGTTAGACCTAGAGCAGCTCGTGCACTCTTAGAGCAATAAAGAGGCTCTCGGGATATGAGACGACGTGCGAGATTCTCTACCATGGCTCCAGGATCGAAAAACGCACTTGAGCGGGGCCGTGCGTGCTCAAGCGTCGTGTTATCCGAGCGGCAGACGAGTAGAGCAGTTGAGCAGATCCCTCTTCTGATCTCGTGAGTATCGTCACCATCGCGGCGCTCCGCGGCGACCGTCTGACGGGATTTTTCTGTTCGAAATCGGGAGAATTTCGGAAACCGCTTTTCGTATCGGGAAAACTCGAGACGAATGGGCACTCCCGACTCTGGAGTCGGGCTTCATAGCTTCCTGAGCCTCCGGATTCCTGAAAATCAGGGCCTGAAAACGTGGAGATGGTGTTATTTGATGTTTGTCAAGTCAGGGAATGCTAAGTTGTTCTCAGAGGGAACCGCAAGATGTCTTTTGCAGAGCATCGTTCAGGTTGTCCACCGAAATCTCAGTGAGAAATCGATACGGATGTAGACCACGGGGTTCCAGCCAAGGAAGGGGATTGTTAAGGCGGTGGGAAGCCATTTGCTCCTAATGACCCGAGGCAAGCCAGTCTCCGACCCTGCTCTCAGCTCACTCTGACCTTCCTTTCAATGTCTGCTCCACCGATACTTATAAGATGCTAGAGTTATCAACGATCAATCACGAACACAAATGGACAGAGGAACAGCAAGGGAATAATGGTGTGTTAAGGAGTGAAACCTATCCATCGGTTCCTCTCTGAAACGCGATACGCAAGGTTGGGTGATAAAAGTCAAGGTCAGAGCACTCGAAGTGCAGTCTATCCGAGGCAGAGGACTGCTGAGTGACGCTTGCACGGATGACGACGAATCCGGAACAAGAAACTCCTTTAGTCGCTCAGAACGGATTAAGCGGATCAAGTTGAGTTGCGAAGCCTTCAATCGCTCCTCAAAGAGGAGAGTCGAAGTTCTCACTGCCCTGGCTGGGCCCTCCCACATGCATGAAATTGACTGGTTTTCCATTTGAGTAGGGCAAAGGCACACTTTTGTTCCACACTGTCACACCTGTCGGCTCAAAGCGGTGCACGCGCCCCAACACAATGGAGACGAAAGGGACATTTCGCGTTATCAGATACAAAAAGTCCACTGAAGTTGGAAGGAAGTTTGAGGCGATTCCGAATGTTCCGCCAAGAGGATTGAAGCGTGGACTGTCCCTTGCGATAGCATTGACCCTTGCGAAATTGCTGGTCGGATGTTGCATCGTTGATACAATCTCGACGGGGGATGAAGTAGCTCCACCGTTGTGCGGTTAATTTTATGAATGAATTTTCTTGCGATCCCTAGTTGCGAACGTAATTCCAGCAGCTGCTTGTTTTGAGAGCACGGAGGCAAGGTTCGTAATACACACTACATATTGAGCGCATTGAAACTAATTCAACGGTATTCCCTCTCTGAGGTACCAACGTGAACCGCGCGATCGCATTGCTGGCCGCTTTGACAATAACCCAATATAAGAAGTTGCATCCTGGGCATCGAATGGATCATTCTCGCTCATGTCCCGGAGTGATGTACGTCTCATTGTCAGTGTTCTCAGTGAGCATTTGCACCTCTTGGCCCTAGGAATCCAGTGCCAGGAGTGAAAATCAGCAGAGGCTTCATTGTAATGCCGAGGCCGCAGCCGAGACATCCGAGTGTTGACCTCGTCATGGGTTCGAGGAATGTTCGACAAGTCTTTCATCGAGGAAACGCCGCTCCTTTTCATGCGGCATGCGATAGCAAACTTCCATTATTACGGGAAACGTCGAAACCTGAGACATGACCAGGGCGATGATTCAGCGAGCAGGCACCTGATTCATCAAAATCAGGCGGGACACTCATTGATTTACTCTCGTTATTCTCACGCGTTAGTTCGATTAGGATGGCTCCCGGGAACAGCGTTGAGAAACTCCTCCGAACCGCCTGAAAGACTTCGCACCTTGAGGCCGGTTCCATAAACTGGACAAAACGAGCACATATAGCCCAGAATCCCGCATCAGGCGCTGGCAAGGCGGCTGAACCTTTGGAAATTCAAAGAATCCTCGGGGAGAGACATCAATCTCAAGCAACTCGGTGAGGCTCGGAATAGTGAACTAGGCTGGCATTAGTGCTTTCCTTTCTCGAGTCACTCCGGGTAGCCCCTCAAGATAACTTGAATGACTGAGATCGCCCCACAGCCTGAAAACTGCAACTGATCATCAAGAGCAGCCGTCCCCAATGACCTGTTGCCTCATTGAGCGCCTCTGGTAACGTAGAGCTCATTAGTGAACTACAAATGGGAAGCAGGATCGTTGTTTCAAATTCCAGGAGCGGAATTTTTCTTGACGCTATTGGTCCCTCCGAGGGATTGTTTCTGTTCCGACAGTTCGTCAACGATCGTCAACGGAAATTTTGGTTCAGTTCGACCTCTGTGGAATTTCCGAACAAGATGTGACGTAAACCATCTAAACCGTTCCTCGATGAATCCACAGCAGCTCTGGCGTTCGAATCGGAGAACAATGAAGCCTCGCTTCCTGGAGGGGCAGGGATTTATCACGCTCTGGAACACAGCAATGATGGTGGGTCTAGCGCTTGAGCTTCATCCTCCCCTCCGAGTCACGCTTCAGGATCGAACCCCTCGCTGCGTGGCATATAATGAGTTTCCAAGAGGGAGGTCCGATAAGACGAACCCTGTGCGTCGATTCGTCAATTCATGTTTTATGTCGCGTGTCAAGAACCGCGGGTCGGATCCCTGCCACCAGGAGCGTTCCCAGGGCTGCCATCCTCAATATAGCAATCAAGCTCTCTTCTCCACTAAACCGTATTCGACCCCTTCCAGACGATCGCATATCCTCATGACTCATGAGTATTCAGCGCCATCCCACTATCAGTTTACTGACGTCTTTGACGGTCATTACAAAAACCCGTTTTCAAGAGGTTCAAGGCATGAGGCAGACTACTGAGGAACACGATCAGCGCCCCGCACAATGCACGCCAAAAACCAGAGGAACAACAAGGAGATCTTTTTGTTTCTCCTTCAAGAATGGTCTCACATGCTCAAGAGCCGCAACGCCTTCAGCTTCTGATGACACGCCAGCTTATAATTTTTAATTTTTTTTCCCTGGCTGAACCTCTCAGCCGACTTTATTTAACGTCGCCGGGACCACCGTTTAGGTATTGCATCAGTCGACGGACCCCTGGGAAGTGCAAATGCCTCGGACGGGGATCGAACCCGAAACCTACATGTCTTGAGTCGGGCACGTTTGCACGTCGCCACGACCGCCGACATGACACGCCAGCTTGGGACAAGCTCTACCTGAACGCTAAAAAAATCGAATACTCCCAGCAATTCGTTCATAACCGCAGCGCTGGCGTAGCAGAGCGGTCAATGCGCCACTCTCAGGCCACGTCTCCCCATGTCGTGGCTGGTTGCGATCCCAGCTTCTTTTTCCCAGCCAGCAGGCTCCTTCTTACGGTGTCCGAGAGATGCTGGAATCATGTCCAACAACAAAATGTAGAGAAGTTAGGGCGCCTGAATTAATGACTAGACATCGACTGATCGTTCATACCACGGCGATCGATCAGAGCCGGTTCACTGTATGTAGTTCTCGGGGAACCTTCAGCAGGACCCGTCATGCCCGCGTCAACCCCGGGGAAAGATACGGAGCTGCTCGATTGCGGTCGATGGCATTCCAGTAGCTCCATGAAATGCTGAAATGCTCCATAGAACTTGATTACACCTAATCCAAGCAAATTTCCGATATCTCAGCTGTAACACTCATAGAGAACGTTTTCGAAAACAATGATCATTATCGATATTTGATGCTGGACCGCAGAGCTCCTCGTCCCAACTTTCCTCGTCCCAATAGCCGCGTATCCAGAAACCTACGGAGGCAAACCCGTTACTCAAGACTTGAACAATGATTTTTGACGTTTGCTCTGAAGGGCACCGCCCATGATTCGGACGAGCAACGACTCCGTCGCTGACGCCCCGCGCACTGATTTACGCCGGAAGCTCACAGGCGGGCGATCGTTCACAGACCACTAGGCTATTAGTTCAACTCAAACTCAAGGGAGCGAGGCATCCTATGTGCCTCATGGCGAGTGCGACGGATATCAGAACGTTGCGGCGATCGCTCCTGCGCTCAGGCGGTTCCTACAATCCAGGCTAGATGACTAATCGCTCCGCGTATCGCCAGAAACCCGGTTGCGGCTTCCGGCAAATGACTCTGTATCACCATTTCGACGAACATGTATTTTCTATGCTCTCCACACTTCAAACACCCGTCTACGACTCTAGTGGATATAGGTTGCGTTTTTCTGACCCTTCCGAACTACAATGTACGTTTTTATTGATCCATCGAGTATTATTTACAGCCGTGATCAGTGGGCAATATCCGAGCTTCGATGGATCGAGGAAGCCGGCAATGATTCTTACTTTCCGAACAAATGGGACGATCATGTACAAATTATTCATATGTATAAACGTTTTCCCCCTAAGTCGTCACACCGAGATTACTCCATGTATCCCACATCAGCAGACTTCTTTCGAGAAAGCCAGAAACTCTCAATAGCTGTGGTGCGGTGTGCAGGGTACTTGAAAAACTGGAGAATCCGGTGGGATCTGAGGCCGAGGAACACTCGCACTTTGTTGGGTCGAAATGCGCTCCTTCAGCTTGAGTAGCGACGGCATCAATGTTGCGCTCGCCTGCGAGAGAGGAAAGAATCTTCATATTTCGGCAAATATCAGTGGAACCGTATCCCGAAGGGATGATATGAGAAATCGTCAGAGCGTTGTGTGATGGGCTCCCAAGTAGAGCCACCCTAGGTCGAGATTATCTCTTTGCAAGATGAAAGATATCCGGTATGACGGATACGCGTTCGCTCATGGCTTGAATTCAACAGATCACTCACCGCACACATAGTTTGTAGAGCGGTCATCAGCATGTCAAGCCTGCTCGCCGCGAGTTTCGGGAATGAATGCCAAACGAGTCTCAACAGATGTCGGAGGACATTCTCACGTGCCAGAGCCGTCAAGAAAAACTCGTCAAATATAACCGTGCAGAAATCTTCATGGGAGAACTCTTCTAACATGAAGGTGATGAGGTATCCGACCAAGGTATGGAGGAAAACGTCAGAATACGCGTACGCTTCACCGGACAGAACACCTAGAACCCGCATGAGGCCTGTCCTGTCACGGGATTTCACAGTGTGGAGTGTGTAGTACGAGGCCAGGATGCATGCAACACCGCTCTCGTTCACATATGCCTGGAAAATGTCTCAATTGTTGCCAATTCTGAAGATCCCCTTCATTGAACACACCGAGAACAGGAAATTCGAGGGGACAAACCTGATACGCATCCGGTGGCGGGCCCAAATGTTCAATGGTCGTAATAGCGGTCTCACGGTCGTCTTTAGGGAGCTTGGAGTTCAACGAACGTACCAAGTCATCCACCATAAGTGACATCATTGATGGAAGGAATTTCGTGACGACTTGAGGATCGAGTTTCGGCTCTTTGAAATCTTGTTTCTCCATCATGCGCAGGGCGTCGAGTCCGAGCGAGAGTAACCGCATGAGGAGGAGCAATATGGGGTGATCCTGCGCAAGTATATCATGAGAAACCGTTAGAAGACCGGAACCAAAAGAAACTACTTGAAGTCCTGTTTTCATCAACTTGGGAGAAAATATCACGTTAACAATATTTTTGGGAAAAATTCCTTGTCGTAGCCTTACCCTCGGCAAGTTCTCGTTATTAATGAGATGTTGAATTATTTTTAGAGCGGAGGTGACCAAAAAGTTCGTAGCGTGGGGATCCGCAAGGGTCATGGCTATATCGCCAAGTACCTGCTCGTTGCCAGCCTTGACACCATCGAGAAATCCCTGGAGTTCTTTGGACCGCTTCCCATCGATGGTTCTTTCCCTGACACAAGCATCGAGGCACCATGCGAACTTGTGACAGCTGTCGATCTGGGTGATGTCTTGGACCTGACAACCGGCCAATATTTTTATTATCCGAACGGAACTTATGGAGACACTCCGGAAATCTCGATGGGAAATTGAAGTCGAGATATCGTTGATTCTACAAGATAATTTCCGAGGACTCACGTCGCCGTCGTGCAAGGCCATCAACAGTTCGACTCGGAGAGTGCAGTAGTGGACACTTTTAGTCTTTATGAAGAGTGTTCTCAAAAATTGGAGCACCATATCGTATAGAACTACATTGCGGCCGACCTGTAAACAAACATCTGTTCAATGAATCAAATCACAACCAAACTGACAGGGACCGCTATTGAATCTCCTGTTCTGCTTATTGTTGCCATACCATCGTTACGAGCTGTTGAACGATCGGTTGTTGCCTCCGCTGTTTAGGCGTTGGCCCGTAGAATGAAGAACTGCCATCAGCGAGATCCCATACCGCAGCCTCACGTTCCTATAAATAACAGTTTTTGTTTCCCGTTAAGAAACATCGGAGGAGGAACGGATCGATACACACTTAACGCGATACAGAGCCGAAGTGTTTTGGTTTTGTGCCATCCACTTGGGCTACGCGCCGAGGAGCATTCATTCCGTGAGAAAACACAATGATGCAAAAAAAATCTACTTACCGCTATGTACTGCTCGAAGAGAGGACCGAGTTCCTCTCCGAATAAGCTCTGATGGTACAACCATATTTGACGTTTCACTCCAACATCTGCTTCTTGGTACAGCTGCTTATCAGTGACCAACTGCTTCAAGAAACGTTCGTCCACATGTTCAAGATTCTTCAATATCGCCATCACAATGGGTCGTAACGCGTCCACCTGATGCGAGTTCGTGGAACAAAATCGTTAGATCGGCAGTTCCAAGCGGGATCTTCTACAGGATCAAAGGTCTCGGGGTTGATCGAACTTTCAAGAATCATTCGAATCCCCCAACGAAGTTGGGAGCCCGTAACACACCTTCACGACTGGGAAACTTCTCTGGAGGAGTTCTTCGAGCTTCGCCGTGTTTCCCTGCTTCCCCAAAGTGTCAATTTGCTGCAAAAGTCGTTCTCGGAGAGCATCCTGAACGGCTCCATGGAACTCATGTCTTGAAACTCCGTGCAGGTCCAGGAGCGGTAGCATAGTACGCAGAGACGGTAAAAGGATTCCTGGGAAAAAAAGAGATTGTCGCGATCAGATCCCACCGCAGGGTTCCACAGATGCCGAAACTTGAACACAGATTTCGATCTTCTCTCTGCCCCGGCATAGGACACTAGGATCCACTCCTTCGGCCCGCAGGATCAGAGGCTAACCAGTCCCAGCTCAATTTGAATCGAACTCCGGATGATCGGCCGACAAGCTTGTGCGGATTGAATCGTAAGATTCCGGAGGGGGCCGAATGCGCGGATTCTCGTACAAAGTCACGGATCGACGATGAATCTACCAACTCTGGTCTCGGCAAGATATCGAGTCAACTCAGATGAGTGAGTGTTCAACCCCTTCAATAATACTCACCGTTTTCTTCTTGAAACTCCGCGATCGCTTTGAGCGGATCAGCACAGTTGGTTAATGTTTCTTTCAGGTATTCACGACCTGGGATATCTACGTCCTCCAATCCCGCCATCGTTCCGGTTGCACTCGGTCACAAACGGATAACTCCACTGGGGATTTAGTTCTCTAAGTCGCTAGAATTGAAGCAACGTAACAGGCGCTAAACGGGAGTCACGAATGCAGCCTCCTGACGGCCCCAAGACAACAACCGCTCACTATGCTGCCGGAGCGAGAGTTTCCGTCTCAAACTTTGACGAAGCTCCTCAGTTCCATCGTGAGTGACAAAAATATGGCTCGAGTCGCGAAAGTTTGCGCCTTGAATCGCACACCGGGTTTCCGCGAACAACAATAGAGTTTTGCGGGGATTTTTTTTTCCTTCCAGCGGTGTCGCGCCACCGATAAACACGGGACACATGTGTGAAACTCGGCGCCGCACTAGGATTTCACGGAAGCTATCTCCAGAGTTGTAACTTGAAGTATTCTACGATCTCTTCAGCATCCTGAAGCTGCCACCGAAGAGGCTTATTTTTTGAGATGCTTCTGGAGACTCCTAAAAGACATTTCCCTCACACATTCTCTAGGACATGATCAGTTTGCCAGTGCAGCGTGTGAAGCGCCCGGGCGGGCTTTATAGGTTAGTAATGCGTTCATCTTGTGGGCTTGGCGACAACATCTCTCCTCCTGCTAGTGGTGGAACCTTTCAGTGTACGTTCCGGTAGAGAAGAGCGAATCTCATCCGAATTCTGAACACGTCGAGTTGAGCCGTCATGTCGGCACCGTGCGCGTTCTGTTGACATTTGAAAGTGCTCCATCCCATTTCTGAACTGTTTCGTGCTGTGTTCGACGAATTGTGTCGGTTCTAGCGAAATGACCAGCCCAAGACTGCCGCTCAGAGAAGGTGGGTTTGGCGCTAACATTGGAACGGATTACTTTCCGCCGTATTTCTATTCACTGAGTGCGCAATGGTATCCTGGAGAAGGTTCAACTCTGATATCATCGGTGCAACTCACTTGAGCCACCACAGCAGCTGGCTGACATTTGCACCCGTTGCGACATCTCAGAGTGTCTGCTCACAACATCTGTCGAACGCCCAGACTGTTCTGTTATGTAAAAGGTGTGAATATTGCGTTTCTTTCCGAATAAGCTCGCGTTCAGCCGCTCGAATCCGACTTGCGAACATGATTCTGTGATGCTTAGAAACCCGTTCTCGACGGTGAATCTTCAACAATCGGATGTTCCAGACATTAATTACGCTCATTCGACGTAGCACGCAACTTGGAAGGCCGGGGTTGCATGTCAGACATAACGTGTGCGTTGAGCTCGATCGAAGGAACTGTTCCGTGCCTCTCAGCACCTGTGACAGATGCAGAAAACGTCAGGCTGCTCTTTCGCTATTGTCATTCATTCATTCATTCATTCAACAGTCTTTTGTCCTTGGCCCAATGAAAACACGGTCAACGAGACACAAGAAATAAGAAGAGCCGAACCAAAACAAGAGCGATCGAAGCATTTATCTTACGTATTGAATTGTGTATCGCTCAGAGAGGAGCGCGGGGAGAAACCATCGCGCTAACAACGTTCTAATTTATTATTCGATTCAGTGCGGCCTTTCGAGAACGGCTCTGAACGTGGGAGTTCCACAAAACTTCCATAGGCGCGTCTTCCGCATCCTTATTCTGCCCAGTATCGCGACCTAAGAGTGATTCTCCGATTGTCAAAACTCTCAGGCGCTCAGAGCGATGCCGAGAAGATGTATTTCGAGCGCCAAGGTTGAAGAGCTGATCTCGAGATCGCTCTGAGCTCAGTTATAAGAATCCCGGGAGCGAACGTTCGCGGACTTGTCCGCTGAAGAATTCCATCAAATTATTGACGAGAAAGATGGGAACGGAGACTCGCATCTTGATTCCTTACGTATTAGTAGAAGGAATGAGCTAATTAAGAGCCTCAACAGTCCCCTTGCATGGGCTGACTCGGGAAGATATCGAACGCTGTTGAATGATAATCGCATCAAATTTCAGCGGTGGTTGAGAGCGGGTTCGACGGACGTCAGTTGACGTGTTCGGCCGTGATTCGGAAGTCCGAATAGGTATTTTCCTTTTCAAGAGAGGGGTACGGTGGTTGGTCGGAAGACCACGATAGAAATCTAACGAAGATCGAATGTATATGCGAAACGATGATTCTCTGCTATCCATACTTTCATTGGGAGTTCGCCATTCTGCTCGCCGAAGCGAGTAGATCTTTCGTATTTATATCGAAACCTACTCTTTTTGATTCTCTGTTGTTGATCTCTCTTGTGGATCATCATCGATATTGATCTTCAATAGAACTGAGCATCTTGTATCTTTTTGCAGGCAGCGGACCAGAGGCTCTGAGATGTGGCTGAGCGCAGTGTAGCTGACGTCGAGGATGGAGGACGACAACCGTTCTCCTGGCGTGGCTGAGAAGATGTCGCTTGACTCCAGTCGGGGTTCTTTGGAGCCGCTCGACCACCGGATAGGAGACGGCGAGGATGCGGACGAAGCCGGCGCCGGAAGACCCGTCACTGCGTCAGCGAACGAAAACGGAACACAGGACGCAAACTCCGAGAGCTCTACGTCAGACACGATCACTCAGAGCGCTCCAGCAGCCCTCGGTCAAACGGTGAGGTTTGGGAAAGACCATGACGTCGAATATCTACGTTGCATCGAGAGGGATATAGCAAACTTCCAGTTGTTCATTTCGGACCTGATATGGGTGTGCTAGAATACTTCCGAAAGTTTGTTGGTGTCACCGCCGATAAGCCCATCGCAGCTCCCTTCTGCGGGCGAGCTAGCTGGCGCTTCAGATTCCGAGCTAGATGAATACGCCGGGAGCACAACTTGGTATCTTTTGGTGTGCTATCCACATCGATGATGAAGGAGCCGGGTAATATTGAATTCACGCATGTTTGGATAGATCGATCGCTGGAACGATTCAGATGTCGCTGGAATGAATCGATGACCGACCGAGAAATTCGTTACCGGGATCCTGGCGGGTGCTCCGGTGTTGAGCTGGATAACAGGCAGACATGCAGGCTGCCAGGCAAGTGAGCAAGCCAGCCGAAGAATTTGATGCGGTTCACGTAGCAGCCTGTGACTGACTTCTAACGGCGCTTCGGGATTCTGTGATCCAGTTTTGTAGTGGCACGCGGCGGAACTTTCGCGTCGGAGCTCCCGTCCGCGACATGTGTGCACATCAGCCCTCGACATTACCAACACACGCCACGAATGGTTCGGTGGAGCACCCGAGAAATCGGTGCAACATCGCCTTCCCCGGAAGTCGCCTAAACTACCTCCGAAATTTCGCATCTTGAGCATGATTTTTCATTGTGCTTCTTTCGGGTATTTTTTCCAAAATGTGGGGAAAACACATTTCTGATTCATTTCTGCCGTTTTGTGTCAAGGGGAAAATCGCGAATTCCCGAAAACTTGGGAATTTTTGAGAGAAATCGTCGTCGTGAAGTATTATATGATTGCATGTGGGCACAAATGCGATCAATTTTCTCGAAAGCTCAGACTAAATATGTTCTCGGATCTATTCTGGGATCCTGGACTGAATATATTCTTGGTTCTCTTGTTCCTGACCCTTTCAGTGATCCGGAGCTGCGGCTCCACACTCTTCAGTTTGAGCTTCATCCCGATTCAGTCTTGAGCTTTTTCATTGTTCAGCGTTGGTCTAATTGCGAGCACTTGACCGCGTATTCTCGCTGCGGTGGTTCGCAGCTGCGAAGCCTCGAGTCGGAGCAGTCTGAGAGAATCACGAGCGTTTGCCTGCGCTCGACGCCGAGTGTTTCGTGCGCTTCCGTAATGGCGGTCTATGTTGGCAGATTTTTCTGTGGCAACAACTTTTACGGTAGCTATGGGATCCCACGTTTGTTTTGGGCGTGTTCGAGTAGGATGAAGATGCGTCGCGTCGTTTGCGTCGTCAATACTGTCGAAGAAGACACATGGTTAAATGCTGTTTGACGCTACCGGACCCACTCACTACGAATACATTACTGTACGACGATGGATCTGGCGCTTGGATCTCGCCGACGAAAACAACTAAATTGGATTCTGAGCAGCTTCGCTGAGCGAATATTTTATTACGCTCTCCATGCTCCCTGGACGCTTTACCTTTCAACTCGTTCGAGCCCCGTATGCGCATTCAATTGAATCGAATGTGTCGGAAGGAGTCGTATTGAAAGGTGACTGCAGCACAATCGGCTCTGAGGAGAACAGATCGGAACGGGATCATTGGACGACTGAGATGTCCCGGGTCCCGGAGATTACAGATGCTCCCGGAGTCTTCGTTTTCCAGATCATCTTATTACCGAGAAAAAACTTCATCTTACGGTACATGCATCAATTTGAGTGACGTTTTGGAGAGTGCGAACGACGGCGGTTCGTTGTCACTTGGTCTGTCGCTCAGACGACGGCACGCCGAGAGAACAACATTTGAAGCGTCAATCGCGCCACGCAGGTCGGCCATTGATGCGTTCGAACACCAGTCGTTCGTAATGAGGATCTATTGGTCTTCATGAGCGGAGAATCGCCGTTCTTCTCATATAGAGGAGTCGAGAGAGAAGACGACGCTTTGACATCAGTTGTGAGTTGTGAACGGTGCGTGTGCGGGCGGGTGAGGGGTCGCCCGTTCACTCGATGAACAAACCTACAAGTATATTTGGCACTGTTTTCATAACTTCTCTTTATGTCTCTATTATAGAGAATCGTCTGTTCGCCGGTTTGAGAGTTTTCAATGCGTCGTCGTGTTGTTCCGTCTCTTGTTTCCTGGTAGCGACTCTCTTTGGCATCTTTTTGTCTCATTCGTTTGCGGCTGCTCTCACTTTCATTCGCAGAACTTAAGCGAAGAGTGCTGGAATCTGGATTTGGTGCTGAGTGCTGACGACAAGACATCTCCCATGAAATGATCTAAGCCCCGTGGAATCGGGATCGTCCGTAGACTCAATGGCGGCCGATGGTTCCATGGTCTCGTGTGCAGGACGATGATGCAAAGTTGATTCCGCGCGTGACAAAGACACGTACAGCAACATTATGATAGAATCTAACTATCCAAGGACACCGCAGACGGTGGAAGCCCGACAGCTCGTAGAAATCGAGAAGTGCGGAACATCAAAATATCATTTGATCGTCATAGTTAAGGCCATGCTTGAAGTTTTAAATCACTCGCGATGCGGAAGCGCCATCGAATCCGACAAATTCGCCTCCGAATCAAAAGCTTCCGTAAAATGCGCCGTGTAACGATGATGGCGGTGAGCGTGTTCTGCTCCAGGTTCAAGAGGTAATTCAGCAAAGTAGCATCAGGCATCTGTATGACCTCGTCTATATCGCCTCCTTCATCCTATTTCTGGCCCAGCGTCCATCATGAAACAATGGGCGTATCTTGAAGCTGCCGACAACTTATTCCGCTCACTTCTCATGCACCTTCCGCCCATCGTTCAGCTACCGGCTGGAGTCAACAAGTACCGTGTCCAAAACTCGCTTGTCTTGGAAACACTTTCAAGGCTCCAAATCTCTCATCAAAGAGGTTTTTTGCAAATTTCCTTCTCTGCTGTTTCTCAACCGGGTGGACGCGAAACTGAGCTCGGGCTCCTCTCAGATGAAGGGACGTCCCGAGGGTACCAATACCGATGATACCATGTCGCGCTGATGCTCGAGAATCACAACCGTCACCTCGCGGCAGGATCGAAAGTCGATAAAAAATACCCGCTGACAGTTCTTCCCGCGGGCGAACTGGCTCGGACTGTCGCCGGGCAGAGGTAGAATTTGGTGGTGAAGAGACGGTCGAGAATGTGTTGCCTCGACTAAGATTCTGGGCCGGCGGGCCCGCCGTGCGACCAATCGGTCGGTCAGCCAGACGCCCACCACTCTGACATCTTACACTTCTTACATAAGCTCGGGAAGCCACAGGGTTCCAGCGTTCAGTTGCTGCTCGTGGTGTCGATTTGGGCACCGCGCCGGAATTTAGACATGGATCTCCGAGATGCTTCAAGTGGTGCCTTCCTTGTTAGCGACGGAAACGGTAGCTACTGATTTCCGGTGTGCACGGCGCTCGGTCGATTGCTGGCCGGGCGGTCGGCTCTTGCTTCATCGCGATTCTTCCATCGGGTTGAGACGAAGAAGAGTTCGTAAGCATCTCCAAAGAGCTGTGTTTACGTTCTTGAACAAAGTTTTCTCCTGTCTTTGACTAACTGGCTGACTGACTGAGACGATACTGCTCAGCCGCCACCGGTCGCCCTGTGCAGTCGTTTGTGTTACTGTTTGTGTTTGTTTGCATCTTACAAGTTTGTGAAAGTTGTCATTCGCAGTTCATCAGTAACGGATCAAAGCTGAGAGTTCGATTCGGTTTCGGAGACTGCGAGTTCTTCTTTAGCCTTGAGGACGATCAGATGAGTTTCACGAAGCTCTCAAAACTCTGGTGCCCTGTGGCTTCATTCGTCCCGTAAAACGACTACTAACGATGACCGGTCACGCGATTTCGAAGATCGACAGGGAATCACTTTATCGATAATACAGCAATTTCCTTTCTTGAGTTCGCGAGCTCCATCATGCCAACAACGACGACCACACGGCGTTTTCCTGCTTTCCTTAGGATCCGTCCCGATATATGTACTAGGGTTCGATTAATTCCGGAGTGGTTGCTTCTCCCCAGATTCGTGTAACCACATCTTCGTGTTTGTTTGTATCGGACTCTTGTTTGAACTAGCCGAAGCAGTGCGTCACTCGATTCCTTCGATTCGCGAAACTTTCGGCGCAGCTTTGACAGGATGGGAAGCGAGTTCAAGAGTTCCGAGAATACCGGGACCCATTTTCAAACATTTTTCCGGCGGCTATCTAGCCGAAAATAGATGCTTTGTTTCTTCCTGTTGAAGGTGTGGCGGGAGCTAGTCGAGTTTCCACGGTCGTGATCTGTTTCCTGGAGAAACGATTGCCGATCATCCGACTTCGATGTCCACGATTCGCGTCTTGGAAGGTCGGGCCGAAAGGTTTCCAACTCGATTCACCCGCGAGAGAAGGATTCTTCGAAAGTGGCGAAGCAGTACTCCTTCGCGAAAGACGCCGCGAGTTGATTAGCCGAAACCATTGTTGGCAAGGCTGAGCTTAGAGATCGGCTTTTAGCTTCGCTCAGAATCGGTCTTCTCTCTGATCGAGGTCAAGGAACAACCATCATCGCCATGGCAGCGAGGTTGGGTCACGTGAGCCCGGCACTTGTTTGCGATCAGTCACGATCGCGGGCGTATGCGGGGCTGCTTACACTCTATTCCGCTCTCGTCGTGTACGTTGACCCCGAATTTTGATGGAATTCGCTAGGTTTCCAACTTCCGTACGCGATCTCTTCCAAAGGTGCCCTTTTCTTCGGAGAATAATATGCATGAATCCATCGATATATCATGCTTGAATCTCCGAGCTCATTGTGGTCACCGAGACCTGATCATATATCCACCTTACAATCCATCCAATTCACCATTGATCGATGATTGATGGATTTGGATTATTTGGGGATCGATGCCTTAGCCTTCGACCTTGCAGTGCTCCATTAGGAAATCTAGTTGCGGTGAATCCTCGACGGTGGAAGAGTGACGCGGAATGGAAATCAAAACATGTGACGAAATGAAAACCTCGGCGGATCGCTACCACCCAGCACTCGTTGCTAGCCCCGTCGTGCTGAATCCGAATTAAAAATACCGTAGTGGCTGGTCTGGTTTGCCAACAAAACATAATGACTGATCTGGAAGTGTTCTGGAATCTCGTTATGATCGGATATTGTGGCACGAACATCCGCTCCTTTGGGATGTGGCGAACTGATTCTTCTCAGAGGAATCACGGCTCAGATGTCTAGCTCACAATTTCGAAATGTTCTCGTGTGACAGTCGTGGAATGTTTCGCTCCGTATCAGGCTCTCGAAGGTTCAGTAGAATTCTTGTGGAATGCCGAGCCACGTGCCCTCCTGCCCATGACCGCCGTCAATACGCCGACGAACCCGATGCTGTGGTCAGCCGCGCGATCAATTCAGTCCTGCTTTCAAAGTTTCCAAGTGATTGTTCTCCGGATCATTCTAGCTGTTTTGATGAGTGTTATTACTGAGCAGACAACAAAGATGCCTTGAATATTTCTGACGCGAGTTCCTTCATTTGCAGCTTGATACACGGAGCTCTGAGGGCAGCGTCAGCGAGGTCACCGATAGTGGAGCCCCTGGAGGAGCCGACGAAGCGACTCCTGAGGAAGATGATGAGGAAGAAGGCGAAGACGGAGGGGTCTGTTGGAAACGGAGTCGCTGCGTCAAGATTGAGAAACGCGCCGAAGGTTTCGGCTTCACTTTGAGGAACGTCGTCATATACCCCTCGGATATTCACAAGGTTCGACGGTTTCTGGGTTGTGTGTTTAAGTCGTCGAATTGGTTCTGTTTTTCCAGACAAAGAGCGTCTATGGAACGGCGCCGGCCTTAAGTGCCCCCAAATTTTATGGGAAATTGAGTTTCCTCATGCATTTCCTCTGCCCTTACAGATTGCTACAGCTTTGAGCAAGCGACCCAAGGATGTCGGTAAGTGCTTTCCGGATTTAGCTCGACCAGGCCTAAAATACCTCTAATGACCCCAATCAAAGACAAGAGAGCGGCCGTTGATTGCTCTTAAGGAGCTTCGGGCCAATTCGGTCAGAGTTCCAGCAGCCAAGTACCACGTCAAGCCCTCGACAGCATTGATTTGACGAGTTTCATGTCGGAGCCGTTCGACACCATGTTCCCGTTTCGCTGGGTGCAAAGGCTCCCATGCCTTCCGATTCAGTCCTCGCTCAGCTCCATCATCGAAACACGTTCTCGATTTCAATCTTTTCTTATTTTGGTTGTCCTCTTGGGATTCCTCTAAACTTCGACTCTGCTCCCGCAGAACCATCGTGGGTAGAAGGAAAACCTCTGGACGCTGTTCTGGTTCGAGAAGTGCGTGAATCTGGAGCCGCTCAGAGCGCGGGGCTCCGTCCGGGTGACCGCATCGTCGCCCACGAGGGACGTGCAATTGAGAGTTACTCGAAATTCGTCGCTCAGATCCACCTGTGGTAAGTGAGCGCAAAGTCAAGTCTCCCGCTCCCTCTCGAGACGACCTTTAGAATTACCCAATGTTCAGTCGTGATAAATGAATGGCATGCCTCTCTTCGCGTGGCAGCCATCTTTGGAGCTAACGATGCCGTCTTGCTTCCAGTTCGAGTGTTTTGGAGGTGACAGTGATTTCAGGGGCGGACGATCCTCTTAGTTGTGGTCTCTGGGCCTCGGGGCCCGGTTCGGGTCTGTCTCGGTCGGTGAACGCGACGGGCTTGGGAGTCCCTCGTCAATCTCAACGTTCCCACTGGCTAAGCAGCTCCCTCGCGCCCCGGCCCTACCTCAGTACCTACCACAGGGGTAATTCTACTCAGCCGAGGTCTCTGCCAAATCACAGTCTCATCCATAGCTCACCCATCAACCAAAGTACCGGTGAGTTAGACGCACTTGTCGCCTGGATTTGCGAGTATACACGCGACAAAAAAAAAACTTCTCGGAGTATACCTACACCAGGCGGGAATATACGGAGCCATGCATCCGTGACTGTGAGCATCAATCCAGTCCACCGTCGGCCTCATTGTTGGCGAAGACTCGGGTAAACACTGCTATCGATCGATATCGATTCAGGTTCGGGTAACTTCGCGGCGCGGTGTCCGGTGTTTCCACGAGCGCTGAATGCCGCATTTGATTTGCAGCATCCGCTCGCGTCTAAGAGTTTCCTCTCGCAATGCCAATAAAAAATCGAGCTTCAAACAAATTTAAAGCTCTCGGAGTTTATCCCGAGAACGGAGCTATTTTTAGCGTCTCTATCACGGCTATTTGAGTAAACTGAGTGAGACCCTCCGACTAGGTTGTTGTTTGCTGTCAGCAACGCCATCCGGTGTGGCGAGAGTGTTGGGAACTCTTCACAGCGCATAAAGTTATCGCAAAGATCATCATCGTCGCCGAAAATCGACGAAACAATTCATATTCGTCCTGTCGTTGAGTTCCGCAGACAGAGAGAGAGAGACTTCCGATTTCCGTTTTTTTTTCGGGTCCGTTGACCCCTGCCCTGTCAAGCCGGACGACAGTCGAAAACTGGGGTTCCGTTCTCCTCCGTTGCCGCTACGAGAGAAGAGTTCTCTGTATTCGAAAATTCTAATCTCGATTTCTACTTGCAGTCTCTCTCACGGAGAGCACAACTGGAGGCAGTGTCTCTGGAGCAGAAAGTGAGATGTCATTAAGTATGCCTAGTATTCCAATACCGCCTTCGTGCTCCGTACCTTCCCGGCTGGATTCAACGCTTAAGCCACAGCGCAAGAAGCGACGAGACAAGAACAAAACAAGCAAGCACAACAAAAAGGATTCCAAGCGAATATCAGGACCAAAAGACGAAGAAAGCCGATCTTCGTCTCTGAGCTCGTTGGGCCCCCCATCACCCGCCGGTACGACTTCAGTTGCCGCAAAACTTCAGCTCTTCGAAGGCGGTCAAGGTTTCCTGGCGAGGTCGATGGAAAAGCTCAAACTTTATCGCAGCGAGCTGACGCGGATGGCGTCTCCGCCCCCAAACACGGTGCAAGTCCGCACGGCCCAGTTTGAAAAGGTCGGCGTCGCTGGGGACAAGAAAGGAACCACCTCGCCTCCGCCCGGTGCCACTCTGAAAAAACTCAAGACACTCTTCACAGAGAAGTCTATTGGCGGGGGCTGTGCTCTTAAGGTGCTCCGATGTCCAGAAGGCGGCAAAAAACTTGACCACAACTGGAGACCGGCTGAGGTTCTGACCGAAACGGTAGACGGTCGACCGGTGCTCAAAGTTGTCACAGACAAAGTAAGTTGCCCCAGAAATTCGATAACACTGGGGAGGTGAAAACGTGGTGCACAGATTGCGAGATCAGATCAGTGTCCCCTCGGTGCGTAGTTTCAGAGAATGAATATCATTTCCAGGATTCCATAAATGTGATCCTGAACAGACTGTTGACCGATCCGGCTGATGCGCATCTAAGCGTGGACTTCGCAACATTGGATTACGCCAAAAGACGGAAAAACGTGCTCCGTTTGAGCTCGGCTTCGGCGTCACTCGTGCGCGATTGCGCTCTCTGTCCCGAGAGAGACTCCTATACGGACTATGAGTTTCTCATTCAATGTGATACTCCAGTCACCATGCATAATATATGTAGTAAGTGTTCCCGCCGATAGACTTCGATGATTGATTGATTGATTGGTTGGTCGAGGAATGGATTGAGTAACCGTCTGGCTTCGTTGCAGGTGTGATAAATGCGGGTTGTTCGGAATCGGTGAAAATCGCGCCTTCTGTGATAGAAAGAGCTGCTGCGTTCGACCGAAGATTTTTCAAGAATCACCGGAACCATCCAGGTTACAAGTCAATCAGCTCTGGCGCTTCGGTGCAGAGGTCCAAGTCTCGGCGAGCTTCGGTTGGTGACGAGCCTAGTCTGGTGCTTAGCAGGGCTCCCAATTCGAAAGACAAAGGTCTCTCAATTGGCGTTCCTCTGGAAAACTGTCGAATGTCAACTGAAGATCCAATGGTGCCGTGGATTGTCGTGCATTGCTGCAAAATCATCGAGGGCAAAGGTCTCGACGTGACGGGTGTTTACAGAGTACCTGGAAACTCTGCAGCTGTGCAACACCTGACCCAAGTGGTTAATTTGGCAAACGGCAAAAACATGAACCTCAACGACTCGAAGTGGGCCGATGTAAATGTCGTGACGTCGCTGCTCAAGTCGTTCTTTCGGCTTCTCCCGGAGCCGCTGTTGACTTCGTCTCTGTACTATCATTTCATCACCGTTGACAAGATACCCGACTGTCGCAACCGCCTCGGCGGAATCCGAGCTTTAATCCAGAAATTGCCAGCAGCGCATCTTGAGACGCTCCGGTATTTCTGCATGCATCTGCAGAGAGTGGCCGCTCGTTCCGAAACCAATAAAATGGACTCCCGGAACTTGAGCATTGTGCTAGGTCCCACTTTGGTTCGGAATTCGAGCCCCACCGGTCAGTGTTCGATGTTATCCATGATCTCCGACATGCAACACCAGTGCCACATCACTGAAACGTTGATCAACTACGCCGACTACCTCTTCTACAGGTGAGTTTTCCGGGTTTCTTCCCGTGTTCCGTTTCTCCAAAGCTCCAACATGTCGGATGGATATCGTGTGAAGATTCGTCGGTTTAGGTTTTATCCGAAGATGTCAGCTATAATATGCCTCATCTCACTTTGAATGTGGACTTTCTCGCAGTGCGCGCTGTGGGGAACCCTCCTCCGTGCTAGCCACCTTGATTGATTTGGACCCGCTGCCGTCTTCGTCTTCATCAGAATCTCTAATATCCAGGCGGGAGAAGAAGAGCGCGTTCTCTCGCGCATTGTCATCCAAATTATCTCTGCTGCCTGGCACGCCGACTCCGATCTTGTCGGTCAAGCAGAAAATCTTGTCCTTCGAATGTGGGAAGTGTCCGGTGCTGGAGGAAAGCGGCCTGAGCTGTAGCTTCCCACCGAGCCCGAGCAAATCATCGGCAGCATTTCTGGGTGAGTGCCTTATCGATTTCCGGAGGATCGCCTGTTGTGAGTTTCCAGAAGTTCCGGAACTCGGATCTGATTCCCAATACAAAGTCCCGGAAACGAGCTGATATGAGAATTAAAAATTTCCAGATGATACACTGTCTTCGTTGACTAGCAGTTTGGACGACCCTATGTCGATGTCGTACCACGAGCGGCGGGTCCTGGCGCAGGAGAAAGCCAAAGTATTCGAGGAAGAGACGCGTGCGGTACTGGAGAAGAAAGCCTTCAGGAGTCGCGATCAGAAAATGAGCCGCGAGCAGACCGAGCGTCGTTGGCAAGAAGTCAAACGTCAGGCTACACTGCTGACCAGGGATAACAGTGATGGTGAGCTGGAGTCTCGTGAGCCTTGATTCCCTGGAGTTCATTGGACGCGATTCTCTGACGATTCTATTTTTTCATCGTGACAGATAACATAGACAAAGAAAACCAGTCTAGTCAAAATGTCGAAAGCTGCTTGGCATCGCAGAACGCGGCTCCAGCGAGCGGCATCGACGAAAGAGATTCGTTGCGGAATGCAGCTCCTCCTTGCAACGTAGAACAGAAGGAGGAGGAAGTTGTCATGCTGCGCACCCGTAGCGGGAAGAACATTCATCGGGGAAACCGATACGGCGTTGTATATAGTCCCAACTCTTCAAAGATACTCAAGTGTACGTGAGACCCCTTAGACTTTGACTTCTGAAGTTTCTGGCTTATTTTGTCCCTGAATTCGCATTCAGAAACCCCGTTTTGAACCAATCTTTCAACAGTTTTTTTTTGTACTTGCAGCGATTGTTCAATCGGAGGATTGTAACCGAGAAGGCAGTCAACGCAAGAAATCTCGTCTGGAGCGTCGTCATACAATCGCGGGAAGTCACTCGCATAGCCACCAGCCCGCCGACAAGAGCCTGAACAGGACTCCGAGCGAACGGAATCCGAAAATGCACCGAAGTACCACTTGAGTCAGAATGGTACGCGCGGAGCCTCTCGGGCGATGCGATTTGATGGGCGCCTCGCGGTCTTGTGCGCCACGAGGATACGGCACATGATCTACCTCTGCGTCCCCCGAAATGGGTCGTGCGTTTGACCTTCTTAACCCGGTAAACAAGACGATGTCCATAGGAATGTGTTCGTCTCCCCTCACCTCACCCAATACAATTTGTACACACCAACAACACCACACCCCAGATCTTCACAGAACTGTATATTTATCAGCAAAGAAAAACAACAACATATAAACTTATATAATTATTTTAGGAGCTACGACCGGAATATTCCGGAGCGTGACTCGATGTCGAGTTAGCGCCGCGGTATCGGCTGTGCAATATGCACTTTGAAATGAAATTAAATCGGTAGCAAGGGAGCGAAAGTATGTGTGTACCTGTTGTGAAAGTTGGATCACGAAATTTCTTGTCGACGACAATATCAGTCTTCGCTGAGTTGAAGCGAGGAATTCGCCGATCCTTGACTGCTCTCGATCGCTTTTCGTTGAGGCAGCATCCAATGCAAGCTTGAGGAAGCGGCGCGAACAAAAATCTGAAACACAAAACCGATACATTGAGAGCGGAATTCCAGAGTAATATATTGTGAGAATAAAGTCTCTGAATCATCGGAGAGGAATCATTCAGTCGACGAAAGTTGAGCGAAAAATAGAATCAATCCATCATGTTCATATTCACATGACAGCCACTCCATCCGAAAGCGAAACGACAACCTGAAACCTCTTAAACCAAGTGAAAGTTATATACATAGACATGTATGAAGATTGATAATATTGTCGAAACGGAAGCAGATGAGGAGTGTCTGCGGATCTGTCGTAATAAATACGCGACGAACTTATTCCATCTATGGAGCATTCTTTTCCTTTTGAGTTTAGATGTGAGACATTCATACCGACGCAATGATCCCCGGGAGATTTTTCCTAACTGATCTCGAGCTCCTGGAACCATGACTGGAAACATGCAACGACACTCTGATCGCATCAATCGCAATCAATGACGAGAGGATTCGTCACCAGCTTCGGCTCTCTTCTGCGCTTGCACATGTAGGTGAGTGAGTCCCAGTGGGGATACTCACAATGCTGGAATGCAATCCGATTTGGAGTCATGAAATTCATTTTCGAAGTGACAGCTGCGAGCCCTGCCAGAGTTTAATTCAAGCGCATGCGGTTTCGGTGATAGTCAGTCAGATAGGCTGTCCCTTTCGCAGAATCATCTAGCGTCGCTGTGGAGTCTGCGGAAGTCTGCCGAAATTCGGAATCCCGCGTCATGCGGGGAGCCCCGATTTCGAGATCCGGGTCTGGAACATCTCTCACAGCGTCGATGTATGCTTGGTCATGGAAACTGGCGAAGCCTTACAATCGGCCGTCTTCATCGGCCTGTTGATGTTCGTTTCACCGGCCACCACGAGTGGTAGGGTATGCTAGGATGGGAATAGTGGCGTTCGTCGAGCAAGCGCCCATCTCCGTGCCATTGGAGGATCTCCATCTGAAGTGAGTCCTGACCACGCCTCCAAACAACCCGCACGTCTGCGATTCTATCCTTTTCCCTCGCCTTCCAGCGTCGGCATCCCCCGTGGAGTTTTCGTTCTTCCGTTCGGCGGGCAGCTTTCTCAGACGACGATGACAGATCGAGCTGCAGGAGTAAAATTGTTAGCGACAGGGCGCTTCCGATTTCACTAACGACGGAGGAGGCCTCGTGGTGGTACAACCTTAAGAGCCAGCTTGATAGCGCAATCTGCTGAGATATGAACGAAGACATGGGGCGGCATCAGAAGTCAGCCGCGGCGGGCAAATTCGGATTCGGATTCAACTTCTGCGGCTGCGTGTGCTCTATGCAACACGCTTTGATTCACATGCGATCGTTTCCTCCAAGACGCGAAGAGACGTTGCCCGCTTCCCAAGCACCGTTGGAGGCCGTCAGCTGCCAGGTTCGACTCTTCCCCTTCTCCATCCCAAATTCTCTGCTGGGCATTGCAAGAAAAACGATGCACAGGGTCCGTGGCCATGATTACATTTCGGGTCATTGGTGCAACAGAAAACCGGGTGAGCAGTTGACCAACACCTTCAATCTCTCTTCCTTCCTTTCCCGTGATTTTCCTTCCTTACCTTCGATGAGTCCCCTCGGGTCGTGCGCATAGACACACAACCTCATAGTCCGCAAAATCCCTGTCCACCTCTGAGTGAGATGCGCTCGCAGTTGTAATTTCACGGATAAGACCTTCCACGGACAGCCTCCTCAGCACCATCGCCGGTTTTGGTCCGTGCATACGCGGGTTTCGGTGTCCATCGATAGCAGTCTAGTGCAGCGCTGGGTCAATGGAAGGAGGGCTGCGGGGAAGCAGTGACATTGTCACACGAGCGAGAAGAGGTGACCTGAGAATTTTCGCGAGTCGATTGCAGGTGGCTATAGTTCTAATCTCACGTGCTCAATAATATCATCAATGTAGGCTGGAAAACTCATTCATTCGAGTCCCAGATCTCCCGTATTCCGTGGCTCATGATTGAGGAATCGAGGTGAGAGCTCGATTTCTCAACTGCCAAATCCAGTTGCGTGCAATGAGGGTTGTACACTGGAACGAGCACACATTTAATACATGTGATTCAGCAGTGAATCTTGAGTAGGACGGAGGAGTGATTGAACACGGTTGGAATCGGAAAAACAAGATTCACGTAAGCGTCGAAGCCACCTCAGCTAAAAACGCTAATCCTGAATGGAAAAGCGGGCTTCGTGTTTGTATGATCGAACATGATGAGTGTGTGCTTCCCCCTGAACTCGACCGGAAATCGATGCAGAGGCGGCTCCCTCGGCAAAGATCATCACAGACACATGAGCTCGGGTCCGGTGGTGCGAAACCCTGTCGAAGCTCCTGCCCGCACCGGGGAAGAGTCCACGAAGCTCCCGGTGTTGCCCAACAATTCAGTCGCAAAATGCTCGCGGATACACAAAGGCGAATACGGGGTGGAAGAAATGAATGCGTCAAGCGATCATTAGCGAAACCTCGGACTCGAGCCCATCCGTGGTCCCAGTATAGATGCGTGTTCCGATGAATCGTCATTCCGGCAGAGAACAGAGCTTTTTGTTGCGTCGAACCGAGCATCGCGACCGAATCGCGATCCGGGAATGTGAGGGGCTCTGCAACGGAAGCTTTCAAGTACGTATACTCGAATTAGAGCTTACAAAAACCCATCTCTTTTGAGTTTTGTTGTCCAGGCGCAATGTTGGATTTCGAGGGAAACAGCTTGGATTCTGGAAATGAGATTTCTATAAGACCAGAGGAGCTGCCCGAGAGGAATCGATAGGCCAGCACTGTCGCCCAAGGCGAGCTAACCAAACTTCAAGGTTTGACCATGTTTGTCACAAGGCGGCGCGATTCTCTATCACAATATCGACTCACGTGTCGACCAAAGGTCTTTCAATGTTCAGTTGCTCACACTTGCTCAGATGAGCGAAATGAGATCTTCATCCACTCTCCATCATGGCATAGAACATGGAATATTCGGCAGCATGCGAACTTTCTGACTGCAGTAGAATAGAGTATGTATTACGTCCTTCAAACCCTCCAGCCTCCCGAGAGAACTTCCTCGATGGATGCTGGCTCGAACTGGCCGGGAACCGTATTCAAGATCATGGGCACCGAGCTAGGAGCGCTCCCCAAAAAATGTCCGATTCGATACGGTGATTAATCTCCTCGGGTGTGATTAGAGGTTGCCAGCTATGGGAAGATGATCTATATGATTGAACATGACAGGTATTCGAATCCTCTGAACAATGAAACTCCATGATCCGAGAGGCAAATGAGGTTTGGCAGTTCGACTTTTCTTCGGCGGAAGGGAACGGTTCTAAGGGGTTCTTGAACGATGATACCTCTACGGTCGGATATATTCCTGCGCTAGACGGGAGACATGACTATGATCTCCACCGACGCTCGGGAAGAAGGAGCCATGCTGGCTCTTCGTTTTTCATCATGAACTGCGGTCTTTTGGTTCCACACCTGGCTCCCTCCGCAGCCCCTCAGGTTCGAACATTGATCTGCGACTGTGAATCTCAAACTCGCTCCTTGCTATAGTCGATTAGGCGTTCATTCGATGTCTACTACTCAAATCTATTGTGAGACAAACAATCTGGTGATCGAGAACCAGTGGCGGCGCCAGCATTTCCCATTTGGGGAATTCGGTGATTTTTCGGCTTCTGTCCGGAGCTCAAACCTGGTTCGGTCTGTTTCGACTCGTAGGTATACTATATGTACTATGCGTGCAGAAACTGATATCAATATAGACAGGTTCCAAAAGCTTCCCACTGGCGCCGCCATTGTCGAGAACGACCTCAGCCATGTCGAGACCGGCGGCGCAGCAAAGCGGGCGCGATTGGAGACCGACCTCGTCGACCAGGATGACCGGGTTCGATTGCAGCTCCAAGCATTCAACAGCTCCAGGGGACAGCTACGGCTGCCGGAGGCGAGTACCTCTCGCCCCCAATACGTTAATATACCATCATGATCTGAAACTGAATTCGATTCGTTCTCTTGGCTCCTTCGAACGGAACGGCGTGCGCATATACCAGGCGTCATATGACAAGGTACAACACTGGTCATAGTTACGGATAATTCATTTATCCCGGTTGCATAAGCCACATAAAACCGCGATAACACCTTCGAGACACGTGCATCCTTTTCGACGGCACTCCGGTCGATCGATGCACTCCTACTCATTGTTCGATGATGTTGACTCGTCGACGGCGCGGCGCCGACGGCCATCGTTTCAGAGCATCCTCCTCGACGAGACGCTCATGAGCTCGTTCAGTTAAATTTTGGGCCCAATCTCGCAACGAGCACAACTGAACACAAATGGAAATCAATTAGCCCCCACAAATGGAGGCAACTTGAGAAAATTGGCAGCAATCGTTTCGAAGTCGTCTTCCGGAGTCTCCATTTGACATGAGAGTTGATTTGCCGGAGCGTACCCCAACCCACTTCTATGATCCATTGGATGGTCCAAAGATCCGGGAGACATGGAAAGCATCGTTCAACAGTATATTGGGCACGGAGGTCATCAGATCGAAACTCTCTCAGAACAGTGAAACTGATCGACCAGAATACAGAGCTTGCCAACGTCCACCCAATTTGTGCTTTGCGGATTCCACGGCCAGTGCATCCTTCCTCCCCCCCCCCCTATCCGGTGGACTTCGCCTATTCCTCGTGGTCGTCACTCGTCCTATGTGATCATGCGTTTTATCATATCAGGAAGAAATCAATCGAATCAAATGGAGCGTAGATGTTGTACTCAACGACCTCATGCCTCGAGAACAAGTGTTTCCAGTCGTTCCGGAGGAGTCCCTGCAACAGAGCCTGGCCTCGAGGTGCTGTGAAGTATCGAGGACCTCCTCGTGGAACGCCGATCAGCAAGTGATCAAATACTGAAAGGCAATCGTGAAACACTGGGAAGTTGAGATGTCCTCAGCAATCGACCCGCACTTGAGCTACCTTATCTCCGCTGCCGAGATCAGCAAGACACTCATATATTATACCGAACTCAGATATCGCCGACCCGAACATGTTATGGATATCTATCTCGTTCATGGAAGTTTTTCAGCGATCAAAATAACCGTCTCGAGACATGCGCTTGAGGTCTGCGGTCAGAGAGGCAGAAAGGTCCTCTCTCCCAGAACCTTGTGGACTTCATAAGCTCTATCTGATGTGTACCTGCTCTCAGTACGGTGCATGGCTCAGATTCACCTTCCTCTGCTCCTCCGACTCGCCGCTTGCACGTTGAGCACTTTTCGCGGCGGAAATTCAAACTCGCCCACTAGAGGGCGCCTTGAACAACGCCTGGAGTGTTGGTTCTTCCCTCGTCTCGCAACAGACCATCTATACTACCGCCGGCTACGCGTGAGTATTATATTTCTGTTGATTTCTAAGCTAATTGGCGATTCTTCTCGAATAATGTCGTACGTATCGATAGAGAACCGTTCAAAGAGTGATTTGCGAGCCCATAGACTGACGACGGCTCGCAGTTGTGATCGGAAGCATCTAGAAATCGTAGGCCTAACGTGACAGTGATGAGTGGTCAGTTTTAAACAAGCATTTTACTGTTGAGACGCCCTCGACGTGGTGTTTAATTGAACACAACGATAGCGAGGCCATTGCGAGAGCGTAAACGCAAAAAATGCCTCCCATGTGCGACGTGACTCGCGGTCGGAATTGGTGACCGTTCTGAGTCTGAGCCCACGCATCTCGGCTTCGAAGTTCTTTTTGCGATTTTCGAACGCGTGTCCGAACGTGCAAAACGATGAGCGTGCTCCACCTGCGAGATTCACGTTGCAGAGCACGACCCGGACAACGTCTGAAGTTGAAAAGCCAACTCCTTAGATGGTAACACGCGCCCCACCGGTTCATGCTCGTAGCCGCCGCAGACCCAAACAACGCGCTCGCCTCGGAACGGTTAAAACGCAATTTCCTGACTCATTCCGACGCGTTTTTCGAGCGTTTTCGGCGATTTCTGCCGATTCCGGAAAAGTGCAACCAGGAGCCACACATTGAGCTCCCGTGTTCGGTAGCGTGCAGGACTTGTTTGCTGCACCGAGTTCGCCGGCCGAACAGCCGAAGTCCCCACATGGGTTGTGCTCGATTCTGTTCTGTTCTTCGTTCGATTCCCGCTCGCGTGGTCGTGTTCGAACAAACCAACTCACCAAGTAACCAACTCTGTTAATTGTGGTCTTGGATTAGGAATCACCGACGCCCCTCGAAACGAAGACGCCGCTGCGAACAATAGCGCCTGCGTTAAATCCGATTCGAATTCGTCCGTTCGCCTCAGCCGCCGCTAGGTTTCATTGCATCACGCAGTATCGGCTGGAGCATGCGTCAATCCGATGTTTCTCCTATCCGACTGCGATTAACTTCTGTTTTACGGACAAGTCGGATTTCAATCGCGCGGGATCTTTTCTCCATTATATAATTATGCCATCCCGTGATCTCGAATGCAGTTTCTTCGGAGATCCTGATATAGGGTGATTCAGTGAGCAGTTTCTCCGGCGATAACATGCAACAGTGGTCGGTATCTCAATTGTACATGACGTTATCGACATCGATGTTATCAATCGCTCCCGAACCAAGTTCATATTTCTATTGAGTTGTCCATGGAGCCACATTCTGGGTACTTTGTTGCATGTCGGTGATGTTCGTCTTAGTCTGACACAATCGTTGGAGTCGGAAACGATCACTAAGTGCGCTTCTGTTCTGCTCTGGGATTTGTCGATTCATCAAGCGAGACTAACTCCTATCCCGACCCCGACGCGTAGAATTTTCGAAATAACGGGGATTATTTTTTTCTGGTTGCAGCGTTGTTTTGATCTGAGCTCTTCAGACTCGGTGTTGTCGATTTTGTCAAGTTCTACCAGTCCTCTACTTTTTCAACCAAGATGGTGATGGAAGGTGGAAACGGAATACACGCGGCTGCGCAAGCACCCCCTGCCAACCCAACCGAAGGACCCGATGCAAACCGGGTCGCCCGCGAGTTCGTGCGCCAGTATTACACGATCCTGCACAACTCGCCCGTACACTTGCACAGGTAAGGCTGAGCTCCAACCTAGAAATATACTAACCCCAGGATCGATCCGCCGGGAGTCGGCATTGCTTCTGGTCTCAGCGTCTCTTGAGTCGCTGATTCGATTGATCGTGAACCGATTCCTTTCGATCTCCCTAGGTTCTACAACGACGAGAGCGAGTTCATCCATGGGAGCATAGACTCGCAATCGAAGTCGGTCCGAGGACAGCAGGAAATCCATCGAGCGATCATGGCTCTCAACTTCCGCGAGTGTTACGCTAAAATCCACTACGTGGACGCTCAAGAATCCGAGAATAAAATGGTCGTTGTCCAAGTGGCCGGTCAACTCACCAACCAAGGTGGACCGATGCGACGCTTCATGCAGACCTTCATCTTGGTGCAGTTGTCAGCCCGCAAGTACTACGTGCGCAACGACATCTTCCGCTACCAGGATCAGGTTTTCGACGACGAGGAGGAAATCGATGACGCGACCAACAGCAAGGTCGCTCAGGACGACCAGGCGCACGAACAGCCCATCTTCAACGGGGGGACCGGTGCCGAGCACGTGACTCTGAACGGTGAACACGCTCCTGAAACCGCTCCGGCATCGGCCGCCGTCAAGGACGACAACCAATGGGACAATTCGATGGCGGCGCAAACTCCGGCCGCACCAGCGACTCAAGTTACGCCGACGAGCTCACCGGCTGCAGCCCAGACGTCAAATGCCTCGAACCTCTCCGGAACCCCTCAGGAAACATCGAACTCCGGCGTTCGCAGTTGGAGCCAGATGGTACAGAAGAAGAAGGTGCGTTGCATAACTTAGATTGCTTGTGCATCCTAGTGACTCACTCGCACGGTCTCGGTTTCTCCATGTCCGGATGTGGGCAGTAGTCTTTTCGGTACCGTTGCTGAGGCATGATGACGACGGCGTTTGCTTTGCTGTTTGGATATCCGCCGGGCGGACCACAACCATCCGCCGGGCGGACCTGAATTTTATTTCCTTCCTCTATCCCTCCTCCTGACCCATCTCATTGATTTCGATTTTCAGACTACTGATCCCGTAACGCCACCCGCTGCCACCCAACCCTCGTTCGGACCTCCGGCGAATGCCACGACAACTTTCGGCGGCTCAGCGCCGTCGCAAGGCATCTCTCAGAGACCGCAACATCGTGGTACTAACAACCGATCCAACGGAAACTCTGGACCAACGCCACCCAAGAAGGATGCGCCCGGACACACTTCCCATCCCAAAAACGAAGAAACCTCTCCAAACAGCAAACCTTTCGTGCCAGACAACCTGCAACTGTTCGTCGGCAACATTCCTCTGGACGTCTCCGAAGAAGCCTTGGTCGAGGTATTCTCCAAATATGGTAAAGTTCAAGAGTTCCGTCTTTCGATTTCCAAGAGCGTTGGCAGTGGCACCACCGGCTCCAGGAAGGACACGACAAACTTCGGCTTCGTCTGCTTCGATTCTTTGGACACAGTGCAGAAGGCCCTCGAGGACGGTCGAAACGGAGCTACTTGGGAGATTGATGGCAAATCGGTGAAGCTCAACCTCGAAGAGAAGAAACCACGTCAACTCGGTGGACCCAAGGGAAACAGGAACCTGAACAACGGTCAGAGAGGAGGTGGCGATCGGAGGCCGATGCCCAACGGTGGCGGCGGCGGAGGGAGACGCGACTTCAACGGCAGGCCACAGAGATCGGGCCCTCCCCGTCAGAGCAGTGGTGGCGTCGGTAACCAAGGCGGTCCCGCACAGCAACAGCAACCGCATGCACAGGCTCAACACTAAGGACTGGCAATCGACAATTTCAGCAACATCGAGAGAAATACGGTGATTTGATGTTGACGGTGACGACAACAGATTGGTCTTCGATTACAATTTCTTTAAAAACCGTTTCGAGAGGTGCAAGGCGCAGCGCGCGTTGACGATGAACACTTGCAGAATAACCACTGCGGAGGTATTGGTGGTAGTAAGTCCTTGTAGTCCAATAGCGTTCACTCGGCGACGTGCGACGGCGACGACCGCGACCGCGTAGAGTAAAAGAACCAGGGGGAATGTTTCTAATGATTCTGGTTCCCCTCCGAGGGAAACGATGTGAAAGTGGCTAAAGCAACGACAGCATCAACCACAACAACAAGGAAAAAACAAGAATAACACCTAGAGGAGGGAGGAGCATCAGGAGAATGGAATGGTCTCGCGCTTTCTTGTCAAATGCGCTCGATGTGCTTGTACATAATTAATTGAAGGAGCTGAACGAATGAAGGCATCAGGAGTCTTGTTGAAGACGAAGTACTTGATGGGGGCAGGTGGAGACGAGGGACGGTTGGGAGGGAGGTCTTTTTGAGGGAGTTTTTTCGAAGCGCGTAAGCTCTTCTTTCGGGCTGGGATTGACCAGAATCTTGGGTTTCGTTTTAAGTTAATGGGAGACGATGAGTGCGGAAGGAACGAGAAAATCAGATAAATCTATCGAAAAGGAGGGTGCCTGCCAAGGTGTCTTCGGCCTCTAGTTCTGATCTGTTGCGGGGCCGCCACTGAGCCGCCTTTTTGTTTTGGGACTTTGTGACGGCACTGACACACAGGCCTGGCCTTGCAAATCATTTGTTGTACATATAATTATATTATTATATTATAAAAGTGGAGAAACGACAAAAAAAACGTAAGATCACCAATCAACACCCAACAACAACAAAAAATGTGGGAGAGCAGCCTCGAAAGCGGCAGCAACACCACACATACAACATCAACAACAACAAAAAATTTATCGCAAAACCCTTACGAATGAAGGCCGCCGATACGACGATCTCGAGGTCCGTTCATCTCTACCAACAACCTTTGCAGACACATCAAACTACAGACAGGCAGACAGACACACACCACAGGTTCAACCTACCACCAAACAACAAAAATGCGAACGAAGGTTTTCCGCAAAAGCGACAGTAGTAAGGGTCTTGACTTTTTCGATTAGATCATCTTGCGCCGCACCGGCGGTTGCGACCTTTTGTACGAGAGATCGACTTCGTCAGAGACGAAATAAACGATACAGCTGCCCGCCTGTGCTGGGCAACAGTACCCTGAGCGTCTTTCGTTTGCTTGTGTTGCTTGGTTCCACCAGCCAACTTTTTCAGCCCCACGAACTCGACATGCAATCGTTTGAACAATCGGTTGAGCTTCATCTCAGCCACCGACTCTTTGGCGAGTTTTGTCGAAAGAACAACCACTGCGCCTAATATTTGATGTCCATCTCTCAGCGTCTGAATGAAAGTGTGTGTACAGAGAATACTAGGGAGAGAAAGGAGTCGTCGGAAACGTTTCTGAACTTCAAGAACGACACAAATAGTTTCAAGCTTGTCACTCGGAGCAAGCAACCGTAACGCTCAAACTTTCACAATGAACACACGATGCTCGAGGGGTTGGTAGATGCGTTCTGTGACCTGCACTGGTTTGATACGAATGTTCTCAGGGCATCCTTTCTTTTCTAAGAGTGAGCAACCTGAGGGGAACGAACTGTTGATCAAGTGTCTCCAGATTGTGATCACCGTCGAGTCTGATCGAAACAGTTGACACGACGTTCACAAGAAATTTCAGGTAGACGGCTCCGGGAATTTATTTTTGAAACTGGAAACTGGCCACGAGCGCACGACTGATTTTTTCGAGACCCTAGATCCGTTGATTCTTCCTGAATGACGGAGTCTGCGAAGCATTGATCTTCCTGGGACGTATCATCGAAAAAAGTGATTATGATCAGTGACGGAAGTGTCTTTAGCATAGCAATATGGAATCATGTAAGGACGACAGAATCTTAGGCTTCTTTTCGATGGACGTATTCCCTAGAGATGCGAGCAACGCTCAAGTGTGTTGAGCCGAAAGTGACGTAGATTGAAATAAAGAATCAGATGAGCATGTCATATAGAATGAGGGTTCTGATTTCGAGCGGCTTTCGATCTCGGAGCAGGGAGTGAAGTCTCCGCTCGTCTCCAATTTCAAGTCGCTGAAATAATTTCGGATCATGTGCAGCGGTCTCATTGGATCTCTTTTCAAGGTTTGCAACGTTTTCTCCCCTTCCGTGTTGAATTCGAATCTCGATCACATTTCGATCCGGCAACCTCGATCGTATCAACAACGATCTCCGCTCCTCGTTCCAGTGAGATTCGGTTGTCGCCGGTGACATATGGGCCGGTGCGCAGCTTCTCTGGTGACATGAACCAATATTGACATCAGTTAGCTCATATAGACTGTTCCTCTACAGAATAATTCGAGATGCGGTTGTCATTTTTGCCATCTAGTCTCGGGTTTCTCACAGAGTCAAGTTCGGCACAGGATTTTTGGAAGGTGCTCCGATTTCATTCCAGGGCTGCGCGTACACACCGCAATCCAACCTGAGAGGAGAGATTCTGCGACCATCAAACATGAGCGTCACAAATGAAATATACTCACGCCACGAGCGTAATCAAACTCGGTTTTCCGCCATCGTGGACGCTCGCCTCCACTCTCCACGCTCTCCTTGCATTGTCAGTCGCAGCCATGCTTCTGTCATGGCTGGATTGAAGAACTGGGACCCAAGCTCTTTCGTTGTTCTCGAACTCCTCCCGAATCTCGAACTCCGCTCGCGATCGTGAGCATATTCTGCAAGCAGATTCGGGATGACCTTGGTCCACAGATTCGAGTGGTCCACCATCTATCCATGAAAGAAAGTCAGGAGAACTGCTGCACCCTAGGCGGCCACAGATGCGGACTTTTCAGGTGTGAGATGGAAGTCGTACTTTGCAGTTTGGATTGTGGGCTCACGGAACCAAGACGAACGCGCGAAAACTTCCATAACTCGCAGCATGTCAGAGGGACACGGCGGGTGTCCTCGACCCCATAACCTCCCGTCGAATTAAGACAGCGATTTCTAGATGGTTTTGACTTTATTTCTCGTCTTGCGCATCACGGGTGGTGGATACGTGACATGGAACAAAGGTTCTCGTTTTAGTCGAGAGGATGGAGCCATACAAAGCTTCATAAGGACGAGGAACATCTCGACCGAATGGGTAAACCGTATGCGGGAACTGAAGTCAGATGGGAGCCATCAGGAAAGCTCTCTTGATGCAGTCGGCAGCTCAATTCCCGTCAGACGGGATCGAAGATTTGCCACATCAAGGGTCCTTCAGGGTCGAAATGATATCTCGTGCAACGTTTCAGAGAACCGAGAGAACTGTGAAGATTGAAGCGCTCGTCAGATTCGACAGAATATTCTCCCGCTGAATGAAAGCGTCCAGTCAGTTCTAGCGACCGCAGTTTCATAGCAACATCCGCGGAAAACGGAGCAGGTACTGAGCTCCTCAATTTCGGATGCTGAGCTTCTCGGAACTTCGGAGTCGGGTTCGTGGGGATCGGGATCATATTAAACTGTATCACTCCCGTCCTGATCTCTGAGAGTACATGTACATGCCACGCTGCCTCGACGCTGCTGTGACAGTAACATCCTGAGCAAAAATACTCACTTCGCGTACTCGACGCACTGAGCAGGCTTCTTTCGTTGGAAGCATTTCATCCCGATGATGTCGAAATAGATGCTCTCGACGATTTTGGCAGTGTAGGAACCTTCCATCTGGAGGCACTTCCTGAGCTGCTCATCTCTGTCACATCGTGTCCTGTTGTGAGGAATCGTTTCTGAATCGCCGACGTTCGGTATTTCAAGGTCAAAACGGAATGTCTGGTTCATTTGAAAGATTTCTAGGCTTGCAACCTAGTCTTCGGAAGGAGAAGAGTTAGCTGAAACTCATCTCATGAAAATAAAGGATTGACTTCTGAGCAGAGACAATTGCCTGGATACCAGCTGCAACAACCTAGCAGGCGGCTATGACATCGGAAATCGGAGTTATTTAATTCACAAAGTAGCTCTCCTGTTGTTGTCGAGAATGACTCACATAGTATATACTTGGTCATTGGTGAGATTGTGCTGCGAACTAGTAGAGTTTGCCAGGATGTACTCGCCCGAAACAGTATGATCGTGCGCACGACAGCACAGGTCCACAGTCCAGTTCTCGCCAAGATCCTCGTAGTGTCTGGCGCTGTTTCCTGCCCCACACCACTTGGTTCCTGGAATAGATGTCCGGAAAACTTTATAAATCGGTGATCTTGATATCTTGATCAGTTTCGAACATTCAATGGGTCCTTATACTCCGACATCTTCATACAAATCTTGTGAGAAGAGCGATTCGAGAAGGAGCCCATCAGCTCAGATATGGTACCTGGGACAACGGCGAAAAACAGGAAATCACCGGTGAACATGGCGTAAAAAGCAGTCAGGAAACTGCGATGGTGGTCACGTCTGCTGGAGGTCTGGTTACAGTCTTCGAGATAATTGAACATTTCCTCCGGGGTTATGTCGACGAAGCTAACATCTGGAATCAATGCACGGTGATCGGTCGGCCGAGTCCGTTACATTTTTCGAACTCTCACAAACGAATTAGCGATTATCGAAAGATGTCCGGGACGAAATATTCAAGCCGTAACTAACGACCTATCCTGAAATCTGGACAGAACGGCCGGAATATCCCCAAAATCGAGTGATAATGGTGACTGCGATAAAACCTAAAGATCTACGATCTAGAAGCTTTACGGGACGCTTCTGTGAAACACTTGTTCAGTCAGTCGGAAACTTCCCGTCAAAACGGGTCGGCACAGATTAGAAGCGTTCGATCGAAGTTCCTGTGCGTCAGTTGCGATGATTACTTTTTGAGAGTTGCGTCTGGATGAAAACAAGGTCCGAGAAAACCCGGCAGAACTCAATCGACATCTGATCATCCTGGTATTGGATCTCCAGCCAGAATTTTCCATCCGGATAGCGAATGTCCGAGTACGCGCGGAAAACGACGAGTTCCTCGTTGCTGAAATAGGATTCCGTTACTGCTCCTCCTTCTCTTCCTTTTTCAATTCAGGAACTGCTGCGAGAAGCTCATTCTGAGCGAATTTCGTATCCAAAGTATGAGGCTCATGCAAACGTGGGGATCGGGAAGCCAGCAGGGATTCTTCGTTTTCGGATCGTAGTCCTTCACACCGGCGTTCTCATGCCCAGATGACGATCGATCAAGGCCCGACGGGACGTAAGAGACACACGCAACAGAAAAGCTCGGTTGCGACGCGACGCATGAACCCGAACCTTTCACGGGAGAGATTTGCGGATGGCGCACCGATCTGGCATGGCCCTAGAGGCGTTGAGTTTTTCTGCAATTTCAACTCACTTGCCATCAGGGAGTTTGCCGATTCTAGGCGCACAAGCCACGGTGAAGATTACACCGCACAGGTTGAGGACGCGTGTTAACAAGCTCATAGAAAGTTTTACAGTGTAGCTAGTAGGACCAGAACATAATGTTGGGAGATCGTCATTTAGCTCACACCATTCACACATAGACTACCCAGATGAAAACGCTCCGTCCTGCTTGTCGACAGCCTTCTCTCCAGGCGTCGTCGACTCGTCAGGAAAACGCAGCCTGACTCGTTTAGTGTTGTGGCTCGACACTTGTCGCACATGAAGCGACTGCGTGTACGAGATTAGCGTTATTCCTCACAGATTCGATGAATTGCTTCTCGTTATGCGGAATTTAGAAGCACCGAAAGTACAGCTGAGCCAAATAAAAAGCAAATCATCGGTAGATCGCGTCGGACCTTGTTTCGTCTCCATAACCGCTCAGAGGTTCTTCGAGGAGTCGCATGATTTATTTAGAGCGGGAAAGCGGCATGGGTGCGAAACCAGGATGGCTGATGTCATGATCCACCCCGAACATTCTCCATGTTCGCAGCTGGCAAGCCTCGTCAGGTGACAGCGATAACCTGAGTAAGCACTCATGGTCGAGACCTCTCCTGGCATGACGTATGGTTGTCGCGTTCTGATCGGCATTTCTTCCACGAATCCTTCCACGATCAGCGACCACATCCTTGTTTTGTTCATGCTGAGTTGCGATCTGTGCTAAGCCTTGCTGATACTTTGATTTGATTGACCACGAATTCGTCCATCATCAGTGACGTCGATTCTGTTTGGTTAAGAGCGAACTTCGTTTCGCTGACGGTTTGGCCACAAATTGTTCTATCAACAATCGACATTCGCGATTGCTGCGGAGAGAACCGACGGACTCAAAATGATGGAGAGACAGGATCTGACACATCCGTTGCTTGTGGAACATCTGGGAGAAATCGGTACTTTTCCCCTGCCGCGATTCGAAAGTCGAGTTTTCCATCGGGAGTGCGAATCGGCCGTTCGTCCGAGGAACATAGGATCCACATTAGCGAGATTCCTCGCGATGGACCTAACAGAATGGAATCCCGGAACGCGCTGACCACCCTCCTGGAAGTCAGGAGTCAAGTTTCGTCTGGAGATTTCTGTTTGTGGATCTGCTAGCAGGTCCCCATCCTGTGTTGAATCCTTGGGTTCAAAGTAGACGACACATTCCGTTCGCGCAGCGGCTCGGGGCTGCTAGCCATCGCGACAGAGAGCCCAAGAAATTGCTTTTGACTTCAACTGTTCATCAATTATTCGAACCTCCCAGCGGTTCCTCCTTTTTCGGGGAAAATATCGCACACGGACTTTTTAACCTGACGATGAGTCCCCGAAATGACCGAGGATCCCTTTCGCGGGGTATGCGGTTCCTAACCGCGAGGAGCCGCGGGTTAACCGCGGTGGACCTGAACGCGATAGACCGCAACTCCCTTCCTCGCGAAACTTCTCGAAAAATACATACTTGACCAACTGAAAGAGTTTGTGGCGCTCAATGATCTTCTTTCACGCCAACAGCATGGTTTCCGCCCTCGCAACTCCACAGATACAGCACTATGCGAAATGCGTCACTTCATTCTAGAAGGATGTGACAGCGGTCATCTCATCTGCGGAGTCTTTTTCGACCTCGCAAAAGCATTTGATTGCCTAGATCATACGATTCTTCTTACTATTCTCAACAGCGCAGGGATGGATGAACTCTCGACCAAATGGTTCGGTTCCTACCTAACCGGTCCCACGTTGTTAATGCTGATGGTCACCAGTCTGACCCCTATCTCATAGCCTGTGGCGTACCTCGAGGCTCTGTGTTGGAACCATATCTATTTCTAATCTATTTTGATTCTGTACGTCGCGTTGCCAACGCAAGTTCATCTGCACTCCGTGTGATTTCGTTCGCAGATGATACGTCTGTTCTGTTCCGTATCCGTAAAAATGCTGTTGCCGAGGACCTTGGTTCCCTTAATGAACACCTCGCATGCATCTCAACCATTTTGAACACCCTAAACCTGTCTGTTAATACTGACAAGACCAAACTAGTCCTCTCCCGTCCCCGCATGTAGTGTTAGTCCAGACATGTAGTCCAGCATGTTAGTCCAGACATATAGTGTTGAACTCGAGGTCCGATGGGATGGCGTTGATTGATTGATTGATTGATTGTTTAGTGATCATCTTCTTGTTGTATTCACATCCCGAATATCATAGAAGACCCGTACGACGGGGCGATTGCTCGGCTGATCTGTGGTGTGGATATACTTCCTTTCACGACTCATGGGCCGGGACCTTCTTCCCTTCCCATCATTCGAGTATTCTCTCCGTGTTGCGTTTTTTTTTCGTTACGTTCCATCCATAGATGACCCTTTCATTTCAGGGGCAAGCGAGCTCTGCGGACGCCGGTCACAGTTTCTGGGAGAGTGGATACCGTTGAACCCACTCTCGACTGATGCTCATATCGTGTCAGTCGATGCACACTTTGGACGCGCACTTGCACGTCACACTTGATGCATTCCCGGCAGCAGTCGAGATTCGAACCGCCGCCATCGAGTTTTGGTTACAGGATATGCACTGACCATCGTCCGTTTGATCCCTCTTTCGGACACACGGGTTGGATCAATTCCAACCAACGGTGCCTAGGTGAGGAGAGGGTCCGTGCGGACACAACCCGACACCAGAGGGAACGAACCAAAATTGCCATCTGTGCTCCTCGACCCCAAATCTCAGCCCCGCCGAAGCACGGTTACAGTCCCATGCCAAGGGGACCGGTTGCTCTACCTTGGTCTTGTAGCGCTACCTGTCTGGGTCTTACTCTCTCTGCTAACCTTACTTGGCATGCACATGTAGACACAGTCAGAAAGAAACTCAATTCGATCTTATTCTGCATTCATCGGCTCAGACGTCTAGGCTTTCCTCGCCCGTTGCTGATACAGGTCTTTAGACTGCTTGTGAATAGCACGCTCAGCTATGGGATCATAGCTTGGGGCTCGGCCCCGGCGTTTTTGATATCTTCCCTTCAATCCAAGCAGAATAACGCGCTCAAAGCAGCTGTTGGTCTGTCTCCGAGAGATTCGGTCTCCATTCACTATAGGAAATACTGTCTCCTGACAGTGTCTCTGTTGTTACTTAGAGTGCCGCATGCTTGGCTCATAAAGGACTTACAATTAGTGGGGAGCTGCCACAGTTACTTTGCCTTTCTTTTCGTAAAGTCACATCTATGAGCCGGCACAATTCCCTAGATTGTCCCCTGCCATCACTCAGGACTACTTTCGCACGAGCCTCGCCCCTTCACCAGATCCCGGAATCGTGGAACTCCTTGCCGTCCGATCTCCGCATAATCGATAAGTTCGGTGGGTTCCGTAAAAAACTCAAAGTGCACATACTAAATTCCTAGTTCCGTCTGTTATTATTTCGGTCTGTTCCATATTTCGCACATGCGGCGCAAGCTTGCGAGTGATCTCATTATACGAATAAATGAAATGAAATGAAACTAGGAAGAATGTGAGGACGGAAACGCCGCCGGCGCGGGCGTCCAACCGCAGGCGCTCGAGTCAATGAGGGGCAGCTCCGCTAATTCAATCTCGGATTCGTCCACCCTTTGACCAAATTGCTGAAACGAAACCAATTCCACGCATTCTACAGAGAGAATTCGAATCCTCTTCCCCTGAGATCCATATTGAGACTGTGGCCGATGATCTCTGTGTACAAGGGCAAAGGGATACAATTATTGGCGTAGCCAGCTTCTCTTTTCCCTGAAGTTGAATCTGTTCAGAACTCTCATCAAATTCGAAAAACATCAAGCTATTGCAAGCGAAATCCACCCCAGCTGTGCCACTGGATACAATCTCATGACAATCATCTGTAAGTCCCTTGCATGATCAAATGATGGTCCTTGTTTGCTGGGAATGTCTGGAGGCGAGGAACGATAGGATTGAACGACGAATCGAAGTAACAATTCAAAGCACCGGATCTCAGTCGGGAGTCTTCGGAATCAGTATGAGTAAAACCAAAATACATGACATGAGAAAAATTACAAACGGAGACAGCGTGGCCTTGCGTTGGTTCGTCAAGAGTCGCGCTCAGGCGGAACGCTCCTCATGCGCCACAGTGATAGTTTGATGGCGTTGATATGCTCGAGCTCATATGCGATTTATCCTCGAGGAGATTTTTCCGGAAATCGATTCTCGTGAGGGTTGGTCACCGCTCGGCTATCTAATGTTCGCTACAGTTCCTGCGTGCAAGGGAGCGCTACGTGACCCTATCGCAGCGTCGTGGGAGCAAGTTATGTGTAGGTATTTCCAGCTTTCGAAGACACTAATGAACGGCGCATTCAAAAGCTCCCCCTGAGTGATGGGGGTGAAAACTAGGAATCGAAGCGGTTCCGAACTGCGATTCTGGAACAGCAGAAATCCGAAGATTTCCGCGGTTTCCAACCGCATGGAGTCGCACGACTTCTGCGGTTTGCACTCACAGAGAACCGCAACATGATCTAAATCTAATTACAAGAGCCCGAGCCAACGCTCGATCGGGAGGTCGACACAGAATTCCTGCCCGGGCATATCATTCTTGAACCAACGCCCCAGATCTTTGGAAGAGGGCACCCCACGCTTCGAGGAGCTGCCTTCGAGATCACGACCGGGGTTGTTATTTTCTTGCGTTAGGAAGGCTTTTTATTCTCCAAATCTTAGGAACTACATGATGAATCGTCGGTAACTCTCGCGGAATCGACAAACGCGACTAGCGAGAAATCGACATTTTCTTCTGTTTGGCCACGGCTTTCTTTGCTACGCCACTGTCCTTTAGCGCGAGCCCTACAGAGACCACGACGAGCCGCGGTAATGAACGAAACGGTGTAATTACCGTAATCAGGGGGGAATCCGATCACTTTTTTCAAGTTTTTCCCTGATAACACTTTGAAGAAAAATTCGGAGAACCTCTCGGACCTTCACCCGCTTCAAAAAAAAAAAAACGGAAGTCGGCAGCCGTTTCTAGCATTTTTCTCCGTTGCCTTGAAAAGCGATCGGAATCGCCCCAGGTCTGGGGCGAATCCGATCGAGTGTGATTTTTGATTGATCACGACGCCGCAATGAGATGATGGATGTTGTTCAGGTCAAGTGCAAATCCGGAATTAAAATTATTTCGAAAAAAGCTGAAAATTTGATTTTGCAACCCTTGATTCAAAACAGATGAAGTCTCACAGGACAAAGTTTCTCGACCCGGAATCTTTGAATATTATCCTTGCCCTCTTTTCAGAGAGGACCTTAAGAACCTGCACAACCTTCTCCTTCTCAGCATTGACAATATCCGGAATCTGGGCATACACAAAATAATCCTGTTTGAAGCTTCGCTTAAGTCTCACAGACTTGACTTCGAGCAGTATTCTTGAATATTTTCTTTCGCCAACTGTTGCTTACTAGAAACCTATGTGCAATGAGTCTGATTTCGCTATTACTGAGGGGGAATCCCCAGTCGCCGCACAAAGCCAAACAGTCCGCTAGCGTTTCCTCCTCGGGAGCCGTGAAAGCTGTCTGCCCCCCGAGGGGCTTGCGAATCGTGGGATCTCTCTTTGAGCTTTCGTTCAAGGTGGTATATGGAACTCCATATCTCGCCGCAGCTTCCCTGATCGGAAATTTGCGCTTCAACACGTCTTCAATGGCTGCTTCGAACTGAACACCCCTGTGCTTTCGCCTCCGGGTCGAACCCTCCACTTCCGTGTAGGATCGCACCATGATCGAATTCGCCCCTGGAAAATCAATTTTTTCATCCATCGTGGAATAAATTCCCTCGGGGTGGGGGTTCAAGTTCACCGAGGCACGAGCCTATTGTTGAGGCATGAGGCTATCATTCACCGAAGTTGCAAGATTCTGCAATCACTCAGCTCAGAATTCTGGGACAAACTTTTTGAACTTTTCCAGGAATTCCAGAAATGGCAGTTTTGGAAAGAAAATATAGAAATCTTCCTACCGTGACGATTTCCACCAAAATAGTGGTGTGGTCTACCCCGCAGCTGAGATCTCCTTCCTGGAGATCGGTTTTGGTGGATTCAACTTCTTCGCGGGAGATTCAGTGTGCGGCTCCCAAAGTGCGTGATTCCAATCAGATCGCATTCGAGTTGGCTCGCTCGGAATACCCGTCCTCTTACAATTAGATAGAGTTAGCTATGTCGCTAGATAGAGTTAAAAGGAGGTCTCGCGGCTATCTTTCGGTTTGAGATCTTGGTCTCCTGAACCGCTTGAGACGAAGCAACACTGCAGATCAACTGCTTGACCGAGGAGTGGCGTAGATCATACATGAACCTTGCTCCCAGACTCATCCCTAAGCGCATCAGAGCGAACCTGATAACACCCTTGGATCCTCATGGAGTCCATCACCGGATGAGTTGATTACATCTTGCGGGGAGGGCATCGACCAGTGATCCTCAAAATATGTCGGAGAGCCCACTTTGGGGTTTAGAGTAAATCCGTTGGGTGATCGAGACAGTAGAGTAGCGTGGGGAGGCGGTCCGCACCGGGCGGCACGTCCCGGGGGGCGGCGTTTCGTGCTTTGTGCTGTTTTTTTTGGTTGCCGCTTCAGCTTGACAATGGTCGCCGGGGGCGGCATTCTCCGATTTTCCACAAATTTCGAGTTTCCGCACCGGGCGGCACTCGGTCTCGCTACGCCACTGGATCGAGACTCTATCAAACTCATTTTCTTCCATCACTCCCACAGCTCGAGATAGCGGGGCGCATGTGTTGCCTGGTGCATGAATGTCAACAAGTATTAGGAAATTGAGAAGCGATGTCTAGAGTGCGTATTTCCATGCAAACTGAATGGCATGCATATAGATGCATATTTTGGGATATTTTGCTCGGAAATGCATCACATAGGCTCCAGAGCCTGAATTCATCGAAAATTCCACTGGCTCAGTTTGCGGAACGTAACGCAGATTCGACGCAGTCATGGTCGCTTCTTTTAGATTTACCCTAAAATCCCGCACATAACGAACTTGGCAGATAACGAACTTCACAGATAACGAACTTGGCACATAACGAACTTGGCACATAACGAACTTAACAGATAACGAACTTGGCAGATAACGAACTTGACAGATAACGAACTTGGCAGATAACGAACTTAACAGATAACGAACTTGGCAGATAACGAACTTAACAGATAACGAACTGCTCAGATAACGAACTGTTCAGATAACGAACTGCTCAGATAACGAACCCGGCAAAAACCGAACTTCATTGACACCGGACTCCTGATAGGTGCTTAGACGCTGTTGTTTTCCGACTAACATGAGCTGATTGGCGGAAATACATTTCGTGATCCGTGCCATACTTGCGAATTTCGGCTCGTTGGCCCTTTAAATCATAGATGATTTTCCCATAGAAGACTCCTGCCGATCCCTACACCTCGACACGTTGAATTCCTGAAAGTAGGTAGGACGAGTCATGACTTCCGATCGCCAGGCCTAAGAAAGCTGTCGAGCAATGTTCCACCCAAAATTCTTGCCCATTCGCATGACGCCTTAAACTCGAAGTTTCCAATTTCTCGGGCTTCCTCAAGCGCTCTCTTCTGCATGCTCATCAGCGAAACTGCTCGCTTCTTGGATCTCTTCTCCAATACCCATCTCTTGAGTTTGGACTCTATCTCGGCATATTTCGGTACTCCTTTCCGCAACGTTCGGCGACCGTTATGAGATTTTACCCTGAGAGCTCCTTCTTTTCTCTTCCAATCGCTCAACATGCTCTTCGAGATATTACCTATACTTAATCAGAGTCATCGACATACCATGCAAGCGGTCGTATTCTATTGCTTCGAGTTTCTTCTTGGTCGTGTGAGAAATCCTCATCTCGTCGTCAGAGGTGAACTATTTCGAGAAGAGGAGAACCAAAACCTTCTTTGGATACGATTGATCCTAGGAGGGAAACAGATAGCACCGGGCAACACACCACAGGTGGTTCCTGTATGAACAGCTGGACACTTGAGCATGAACGTCACTGTCATCACCACATAGCTCTGCTCAGAAACTCCAGCGGTTTACGTTTTCGACTCGATAAGCCGACCGAAATCCCAGGCTCTGAAGTCAGGGCACGCTTGGAGAGAGCTGCGTATCTTGCGAGACGCTTTCATGGATGAAAAACAGGTTCATCATCTGCAATGGTCGGCATCCGTAGAGGTTCGTTATCTGAGCAGTTCGTTATCTGAGCAGTTCGTTATCTGCCAAGTTCGTTATCTGTGAAGTTCGCTATCTGCCAAGTTCGTTATCTGTGAAGTTCGCTATCTGCCAAGTTCGTTATCTGGACAGTTCGCTATCTGCCAAGTTCGTTATCTGGACAGTTCGCTATCTGCCAAGTTCGTTATCTGCCAAGTTCGCTATCTGCCAAGTTCGTTATCTGGAAAGTTCGCTATCTGCCAAGTTCGTTATCTGATACGGCCATACCGCGTTTTTTGCTGGAAAAAAGGGTTCGTTATCTGCGGGATTTTAGGGTAATCCAATAACATGTTTTGCCTTCGAGCGGACCTAATTCCGTTGGAACATACGTTGAACGATCGTCGACGAGACTTCACATTCGAGCATTCAAGAATGATCATCGTCGTAGAGTGTAACACTATTATCCTTTCCGCATCTATAACTGCGTGAGCGCATGACCTCGATTTTCCGGTGCATATCTTTTGCCATTTTTTTTCCACATTTGCATGCATATTCCTCCGTGTCGTTTGCATTGAGGTAAGCGCTCTGGTGATGACACGATCGACTTCTAGGCTCATGACCGCCAATCGGGCTGTAATATCGAAACAATACCGGAATCGACAGAGTTGAGATGGTATAGGTCGCGTCGCACCCCCGTGAAGGAGGGTAGTCAGTATGAAATAATTCTGTCGGTCCGTACGACTCCCACTGATCATCGTCTCAGGAAGCTACGTATCGTCGAATTTCATTCTGTTGATTTGTCAGCAAGGCTTGTGAAATTCATGATTTCAATTAGGTCGGAGGCAGAGAATAACATCCGAATCGTCTTTATTTCTCGTCTCTGATGCGAAGGTGCTCGCAGCATGATGCACACGGTGCCCAGTAGAGATCACGATCATCATTGTTTGTGTGCTACTATAGAGTTCAGTTTCATGATTTCTGAGCCTGCTTACTTCGGAGAGCAATGGATGTTCTTCTCCCTGGGAACTGCGGCATCTTAACAGTGGGGCTCTGCGATTAGCCCGAGCGCCTTTCTTCCGCTTCCCCGATCAAGCTCATTTCATCTCTCTCTCACTCACCCTCTGAAGATCGCGTCTGGCAGAGCATCCGAGAGTTAAGAAGCTCACGGAAAGTCGAGCTCGTACGATTGCGAATTCTGTCTTGCGAGTTTTCTCACACTTTTGGTTTCGATAGTGGCGTATCCGTGAGAATAACTTAGGAAGCCAGATAGTGTGTTCTGTGAGCCTATTTTCCATTATGAGGCCGCCACCCAGACCTCCAATCCGACGACGGAGAACGCGCCGCGTGTTTCAGCGCAGCGATAGACCAAACAGCGGGCAACAGCTTCCAGCCCAAGCAACGAACCGACCGGCCCCGATCAGGAACAGAAGATATCCTTGCCGACATCCCCCGGTTCCGTCTTCCTGTACTCTGCCCATCAACTTCTGTCACAGGTGCGGAATTCGTCTCAGTAATCGACGGGTTGAGGTGCCGACGTCGCAAACCTCGCCAAGTATCCGCACAGAACGACTGCCTACAGTTCCTCGCGACTTCACATTCTGCGCCTGCTGTGGAAAGCTCAACGACAGAACTCTCGAGAGACGGCGAGAAATTGCTGCAGCACAGCGTAGGGATCGTGAGCAATCCAACGCAACCTAAGGGGCAGATGCAGAGATCGATTCGGATGGATATAGTGTTGCGATCTGTTTGCGAAAGTGACCGTCTGAGTGGAGCTGATTGTTCGAGTGTGTAATGTCTATCTCAGAGTCCGCTACTTTATCCTGTTTTATGATTTCGCGACTATTGTATCGTACCACGACAGCCTGTATAAAATTACGGTTATTCTGTAAATAAACCCAAAACTCACTCATCTCAATGCCGAGAGCGTTTCGATTCGCAGTTTACATCGGCGGGACACGCATCACCTAGCCCTCCCAGCTGTTGTTTTGCTCCTCTTCCTTCTGGAATCCTATGTTATTCGCTTGATTGTGACTTGTAGAAGAAATCAGATTTGGGTGATGTTGTTCCGGACTCGAACTCGTTTGGAAGTTTCATGGCCATGATTATCAAGTTCGTCCCAAGCCTCGCGAGAGCTGATTGACTCCATATCCTCATAGGTTCTCTCTGGTTTCTCTCGTAAACGATCTAGCTCAGGATGAGGCACATGTAGTAGGTTCCCTGTACCGACCCATTCCCCTCATAATATCATTTTCATATTCCCTAGAACTGAACTCGAACGATTGAAAGCGGACACTCGAACTGCATCGTCAAGGCTGGAGGGGAAATTATTATTCAGGAAGATATGTACGAAGTTTGTTCCGAGTGTAGGGTTGCTTATGGCGACCCATGGGGTAATCCCCCAGAATCTCAGAGAGGAAAGATTGACCAATGAGCGAATTCGTTCGCTTCAAGAGCATTAATCGTCACATCCAGTTCGTTACAATAGTAGGTCTACGGATTCTTCAAAATGGGTTTCCCGCGCCGGGCTCGATTAAGAATTCATCAGAATGTGGGACTAGCAGGTTATGCTGATAGCGATTATAGGATAGGATAGGATATGTGCAACAAACTATGCATTTCATAGGAATGTCAGCCTCATTCATTATTAATGCCATCTGTGTGGATCGGTCGGCTTTATTCGATCGGAAGTTAGAGCTGCATTCCGAAAAAGTTGATGTGGGAAAGATCTTGAGACTTCTCGGTCATCTGTCATGGGGAATTTCCGTAAGAACCCCCGCGGTTTGATCATCTGATCATGACTAATGACCTTCAAAGTCCACGCCACGAAATTCCTCGTTGTTGGTCTCTTGATTTCCATGTGACCTTCCGGCATGATTTTGCGGGAAAGAAACTCCGCGTCGCGGTATCGCTACGGTAGCTGAGCCACTTCCTCGTGAGCGATTCGTAGTGGCTGGTTCGACGATCCTGTAGTCGGAGCTCGATCTCACTGAGTTTGGTCTCCGAGGGGGATGATTGACGGAAACGTGCCCGACGCTGTTTTCTCGGAATTCGACCAGAGCTGGGCAGCCTGCTGCCGGGCGCACCTCGCGAGCGGAGCCCATCACAGTGGTCCCGATCAGCGCCTTAGAAAGCCAATCATCCAACAAGTTCAACGATCTCCGGTCCGACTTCCGCCACATCATTTCGATGCGGGAATGGTCGGAAACGCGATGGGATGATTCCGGAGAAGATTCAGACGAGTTTCAAAGGAACACATTATATACAAGCACACATGAATGCGATTTCCTGACTCGAATCGTGATGATACTCAAATATATCATGATAGATGCGGACGGCAAGACTCGTCACTATCACCGGGAAAACTCGGTCGCTTGGAAGCGATGCTTTGTACACGGGATTCGTTTCCTAATCGTCATGCGGGTGATATTCACCCTCAAAATACGTTGCCCCGACCATTGATCACAACATGCATGTATGTAAGATAGAACGCTATTGAGAAACTCATCAAGACGCCCAACAGGATTCGAAAAAAGCTATCAACACAATTCGGTTTCAAATCATTGATTGTGTATCGCTTGCGACCAGAAACCACGCGCTTGAAAGCTAACTGTACAGCGATGAACTCCAGAAAACACAGAGTCACCAAACCGCATACCAATAATGTCCATATGTCGAGAAACTTCACGCATCCCGAGCAAGGCACTCTCAGGTAGGTTGTGTAGGTGGTAGCTCCTGTGGCGAGCATCGTGAGCGCTGTCATCAAGCCTCGTAGATTCGAGGATCGTACGAATAATGTCAACCAAGCCACAAACGAGAGCACAGCGGTGGGTATGATGTACGTCATAAGATAAGGTTTGTAGTTTCGGAGACAGATCAGACTAAGGCGCAAGCAACTGTAGTCGGTAGAGTCCGCGCTCTGCAAGCATTCTTCGTCGGGGGATTGTTCTATCCGCCTCACAGTGAAGTTAGCATCTGCGCTGATCACCGGCACTTCGACGACATCTATCCAATTCAAGACTACATCGTGTTTGTCGTGGACTCTGCTTCGAATCGTTATGGTGCATTTCTGCTCGTCAATCGGCAACCAGGAAAAATCCATACGGCACGAAAATGTAGAAGTTAGCTCACGCAGCTGTTGCACTCGTCCGTCGAGCGCCGTTTGCGTGAAACTACGTATTGCGTCCAGGTTCTCCTCAGTGTCCAGAAACAGTTCGGGCTCGAAGTCTTGGAGAGCATCTGCAGTATCGTTCTCTGGTTTCGCCCACTCTGAGAGGAGTCTGTACTTCATTGCGAATCTTTCCGCTCTGTCGTCGATGAACATTACATTATGCAATTCGAAATGAACTTTCACAACACGCGGATAGGCGTCACGACACGAAACGGAACTGAGCAAACCCGCGAAGAATACGAGGGCGAACCGAATTTCCAGAGCCATGGCAGTGCGAGATGCGCTCTGTTAGGTGTCTCTTGATCGGCGACAGAGAGGACCTCTCCCGCGACTCTGGCCAGAGGCCGTATCTTTCTCGAGCTGACGACGGCCTGAGAAGGCCACCCATGTTGTGCTGAAATGAAAACAGACACGTCAACCTGAGGGGGAGTGCCTCCTTCTCTGGTTCAAAATAGGTGCTGTATTCTCCGATCGCGTTCAGATCGTGTATTTGATTGACCCTTGGAGGCTTGAAATGTTGAATTCGACGTCTGAAAGGTGATGCTGGGGGCTCCTGTCTGGTCAGAGGTGCATATTGATGGGCGCTTGGAGTAGATCAGTCATACCATGCATCGAGAAACCGAATGGTTCAGCAATGCTGAACGGGAGACGTATGCTGAATCAGCATACGACTCCCGTCTCACCACATTATTCGAAAACTTTCACAGTTGAATCTAAACAGGTGACTCCGATAGATTCTGTGCAACATCGAACCTGCATTACTGAGCCTGAAATATATTGAGTGCAGATATCGAGGGCTGAAGTCAACTTAAAATCGGCTGCTTTCGGCGCACCCTACAAGTTACCGAAATCGAAATCTCACAAGTCATCTCGGTCGTCTTCAAATTTTGCCGCGGAGGCTAGGAACAAGATGGCAGCGCCCTGTGCGCGCACGAGATGAGAGATCAACATGGCGCACTGACCGGCGAAGAGTTCTGAAAAATTGAAAATGCAGCGGAAATTTGTAAATTTTGCGACCACTGCGCTCGGAGCGAGAGCAATGTCAAGTCTTCCAAAACCGAAGAAATTCTACAAGAATGTGACAATAGTCAAGAATACCAACGGTTGGGAGGTAATCACAGGATGAAGGCATAATGTCTAAGCCACTACGAGTGAAAGCTTCTTGGAGTCCTCATAGACTCTGAGGCTTCGTGTTCTGTCGACACGTTTCGGCTTGCTTACGGATTCTGATGATAATGGAGGCTCTTCGCGGCTGTGACAACTTCAGGTGAATCTCGACGATCGAAAGCTCAAAACACCGGCTGGAAAGCTCCTGACCGTACCGAACGAGGCTCTAGCTGCAGCGATCGCCACCGAATGGGCCATCCAAAAGGTTTGTGATCCCATTAGGATTACGATCAGAATTATCAGTATCGACTCAGAATAGGAAGCAGGTGTCACTTTGTTGATCACGGTCTCGAACGAACAAGTGAACTTGGAGAGAATTGCGTATTCAAGAAGCGAAACCTCATTGGTCTAGCATACCCACGACTTGAGCCAAGAATCCGTTGAAATAAATCATTTACCCTGTGAAGACGAAGCAAACGTTTTCTGTGCATGATTCCTGAAGCTTGCTTCAGGTAATCTCCGCAGGCGGCCAGCGTTCTGGCTCGCGGTAGGAATGCGGGTTTGATTTTTGAACGCTCGCAAACAATGCACAGGCTGGCGTTTTGGCACTCTCTTGTCCCACACCGAAAGCCGCCGTTGAACTCTGTGAGACCCCTTCCGCTCGAATTTCCGCTGAAGAAGACATCCCACGTACAGAACTTCTCAGTTCTCATCCAACGAAGAGCGCGAATCCTTTGATTAAGCTTTGTTGACCGAACGGCTCGAAACGAGGAAAGGTCCCGATAATTAGCGCTGTGTGAATATTTGCTCGAGCATGAGGCCAGATTGGACGGAATCCAACTTTTGATTGCCTGAGAATGTTCAGAACACTGGCCGTTGGGCCTTCCGGAGTGACAGCTCTCGTGTCTCAGTTAAGATATAGCTCATTGCGGCGAAGCGGCAAAAATTTACTATTATCTGAAATTACGTAGTTTCAACACAGCAGGCATAGTTTGAGGTTAGGAGGGAACATTTGTCCCGGAACTTGCTGACGTGTGAAGCTTTGTTGTGCCGAATAATCCGTTCTCATATGATGCAACCCCTCCTTCCAGGGCACCATCGAGAGACATTCGATGCATCTGACAGCCTTGGCTAACACAACTCTAGACAATCCTCACAACAAGACAACCGAACAACTGTGTGAGGAAATCGTCGAGTTCTTGGAAAACGATTCCCTCCTGTTCAGAATGCCAAGGTCTGAGGATTCCGAATTATTTGAGCTACAGTGCCGAAAATGGGACCCTATCCTGGAGTGGTTCTGCAAAAGGCACTCCGTGGATCTCAAGCCTTCCATGGATATCATTTCGCCTGAGATTCCCGCACCTGCTATGTTAGCTGTATACAAAGATATCCACTCACATTCTCGGGCGGCCTTGTTCGGCATGCAGTTCGCCGTGGAGGGTCTGAAATCGCTCATCCTGGCCCAGGCCGCAGTTAATCGAGTTGTCACAGTCGACGAAGCTGTGGATCTGTCGCGTCTGGAGACCGACTTCCAAATAAGCAAATGGGGGAGCGTCGAGTGGTCACATGAGCTCGATAAGCAGCAGGTGAAGGCACGGTTGGCTGCGTCGGTCCTGTACTTCCAATTGTGCGAAGAGTCTCTCGAAGTCAAAACAAAACCTCAGAGAACGTAGCCACGGTGGCAATACTTCTAGGAATTGTTCGTATGTTCGTATGATCTGTGCTCTATGGCGACCGGAGAACTAGACAATGAATCAATAAAATGAGGACTCGAATGTTAACCGAATTTCCCTCCATTGCACGGGCTGAGGCTAATCTTGAGGAACCATCTTCCCGGGATTCCGCCCTCGGCCCACTCGGGCACTGCGGTGCTTCCCACGAAGAAGCAGGGACCCTCCACCCCCGCACTACCCTAGGCGCTGGGAGAAAACTACATTCCTCGAAACTGAGGTTGGACTATAATGGGAAAATATGAATCTCCTTGCGAAAACTCCCGCCGCTAAGAACTGCGTCTCGCTGCATCACAGATGTCGTTCGTCACAATCCAGACGCGCAATTGACCTCGCTGCGACCGACTCCCACAATGACAGCCGTGAGCTCGGCTCCGATACCCAACGATTCCGCTCGCGTCGTTGTTTGGAAGCTCGTCCAAGAAATTGAAGACTACATAAATAATTTGACAGTGTGTATTTGTTAACAACGTTCGCGATCTGGACCAGGACTCAAAATATACATAGGATCATAATACAATCGTTTCTCATAAATATCACAACGCTACTATTTAAATCGATAACTCGCCCGATCGATCGTCAGCTGTTCGTGTCACGCAGTGCATTTCTTGCGCTCGTGTTCGCATCACCCGGATGCTGTTCATTTGCTCCTTCGATGATTGATTGATTGATTGATGTATGGGAAAAGCGATTCAGGGGGATGAAGCAACTCGCAAGCTTCGCTTAGAATTGTTGGTAATTGTTCGGAGCCGGAAGCACGTTTTTGTGGAAGAAATTGTCACCGAGATCGATTTCATTATGAACTTCCGATTGCGGCTGTGCCTTCGAGTGATCTTTCGGCCATTTGTTCTTCATCGCAAACTTCTTCATGCCCTTCTTCGACCACGAGTCAGTGGTGATCGGCTTGCCGTATCTCGTCATCTCCGAGTGCTGGAAACCTGTAAGAAACGTTTCCCGTGAGTTGCTGCACTTTATTTGCACGCCGAAAACGGAGTCCCGAGTTTTCTCGTGTGGCTCGAGCCATTTGGAAGGGATTGAAAATTGAATGATGTCGGTCGCTTTTCGTACCATCTTGTCTTTGATTATCCGAAGTGTCGAAAGCGTGAGCGACCGGCGCCGCGTTCAACTGTGTGCCATAGTCTCCGAAGTTCATGTCGCTCTCTCCCACGTCATGGAATGAAGTCCACCTTTCTGCTGTTCGTGGCAGCTCAGGTCTTCGCTCAGGTCCTGCTTCCTCAGGAACACCTGGAATTGTTGAGGAAAGAGTTCAAGCAGCCAATCAACGAGTCTTATGGGGCTGTAATCCTTCGCATCTCCAGCTCCTCTCTGATCCAAACTCGATCATGATGAGCAAATCCGGGAAATAGATTGATGATGGCGAGGTCAATTGTGATGAAGTGTCTTGAACAAAGCTCACCAAACCAGGATGTGGCATCAGGGTTGGGCATTTCTACGCTTCTGAAGGCATCTTTTGAGGACGGAGTTGTAAGTTCTTCTTGAACCGGGCTTATTGGCAACAAAACCGGCGATGCACCATCTTTATCTTGAAAATGGGAGGAATTCAGAAATATTCCCAAGTTGATCGTCTGTTGTGCCACATACAAAACCGCGAGTTCCAGAGATTTTGAAATTCAGGTGATCTCTAGAACAATGCTTGATGTTGCGTTATGAATTACCTTGCCGGAAACTCGTAGCTATGGGGAACCAGGAAGATCCGGATGCTGAAATCTGAGGTATCAGTCCAAACCAAGTGTCGCGGGGCTTCTGCTCACCAATTCTCTCAAGGGGCGTCTGTTGCGTGTTGGAGGCTGCTCGTGCAGCAGCCGCACTCCGCATTTCCTGCATCATTGAGTTACACTTGAGAATCTTCGGCCTGACCGGATGGGACTACCTAACGGAGCTGCGGGTTGCGTTCACAGAGTCACCAAGTGTGAAATCTCTCACGGCGCACAGTGGGCCGGCAGCGGCAAAAAGTCATTCTCGCATCGAGACGATTGTGACGTATGTGTGAGGGTTCTTTGAGGCTCATGTATGATGAGATTCCACGCCTTGCAGCCTGGAGCTCACACGCGTGTGTCAGAAACTCAAGAAAATCGTCATTTCTACGGAAAATTAAGTATGGAAAGATTCAACACAGCCACGATCGAAGTCATCGGGGCTTATCGGGGTGCTCCTTTAAATTTTCCCTGACTCCTGAGGAACTAAACAAGCCGTTGGCTTTCGATTCAGCTGCCCGTTTTTGCCCCTTTTTTTTGCAACGGTCACGTCATTTAGGCCGATTCTTCAGTCCATGCAACGGTGGTTTCGACGGCCAAACCCACTTATCCTGGTACGCCGACTTCGGAATGCTCTGTCTTCGTTGTCGCCTGTGTGATTCAAGCTCCAAAGTAACGACAAGTTGAGGTTTCTTGAGGAAGACCGTCGAAACTGCCATTGCATGGCTGTTCATTGGTTGTTGCATTGGTTGGACTGAAGAATCGGCCTAAATGACGTGACCGTTGCAAAAAAAAAGGGGCAAAAACGGGCAGCTGAATCGAACGCCAACGGCTCGTTTAGTTCCTCAGGAGTCAGGGAAAATTTACAGGAGCACCCCGATAAGCCCCGATGACTTCGATCGTGGCTGTGTTGTATCTTTCCATACTTAATTTTCCATAGAAATGATGATTTTCTTGAATTTCGGACACACGCATGTGAGCCCCAGGTTGCAAGGTATGGAATCTCGTTATATATGAGCCTCCAAGTACCCATCCACATGCGTCATAGTCGTCTCGATGCGAGAATGACTTTTTGCCGTTGCCGGCCCACTGTGCGGCGTTGAAACCGCGAAGAACCTCTTGACGACGGGAGCGATTTCTGTTTTCCTCTTTTCTGGCAGCACTTTCTCATTCGAAAGCCCCATCAAGAACGATAAATTTAGGCGACGCGCCGAGGAGAGCGTTAGAGATAATAGACTAGAATTACGCTAGATCCGAGCTGGGAGCGAGACATCTAATGAGCCTTGCCAGAAGAAATATTGGAGCCAAAGGGCGGGGAAGTGCTCATGATCTTGAAGCTTGCGGTGCGGATTCATCATGTCAAGTATCTTCCACTAAATATAAACTGTTCCTTCTCGAGGAATGAAAGAGAAACCTCTTCGACTTCTGGATCGAGTGTTATGATCGCTCGCAGAGCTCTGGTCAGCTTGAGCACGCGTTTGACGAAAGGATTCCGATTGGATTCCGATATCTCGCTGGGCTGGGCAGGAGCTTTCAAGCCGTTATCGCTGGAGTCGAACGGAGCCGATAAGACCCCGAATATCAATCCGAGGCAGAGGGAAATCTGTAGAATATACATCGCCTGAAAATAATCACACCATAAGTGTCTACCAGCGGTTTCCCCATGCGAAAAAGCGACCAGAAACCAGAAAACTTCTCGCATATTAACGCACAAGGATTCTTCTGGACTGAAAACCCTTTAGGACAGTATGATGATCGCGCGGCCAGCCGAGTGAATGAGTTCCGCGCGCTAAATTGGTTGATTCTCCGCTCACACGCGTACAATGAAGGAGCGTATTCACAGCTTCCATTCAAAGAGAGCCAATAAATTTATTCTCGTTCAAGCCGACTCCGTCAGAGCTGCGTTATTGTTGATTGTTATCGACAAAGATGAATCACGCTGTGCCGTTCACGATCTGGCCGATACCATAATGATCACTTTCTAATGAGCCTTCATCTGCGGGAACGGATCCCTCATAATCGGAATTTAATCCTACTCGGAAAGTCGTCGATTGATGTTTTCGGATCTTTTCCTCCGCCCGTTTTTTGGGAGAAACCACAAGTATTTCCACTGCGGGCGAACACGAGCTCATTATTTTCTCCCAGGGACTCTTTCGAATCACAGCTTCATGAAGTTGACAACAAAGCTTAGAGAGTTTTGATCCAAATTGAGCTTCCATCTTCAATGATTCATTCAACAAGTTCTTGAAAAAGCAGCTCTTCGATGAACACCAAGGTGAACGCTCATCCATTTTCCCTGCTCTGATGTCATGTTCATTTCATACTGTGATATTTTGCTTGTGATCGATCATGCGCAACGTTCTTTTTTCACTGCAAATATTACGAACGCCCATTCTACAATGCTCGATCGGGCCATTCAACTGCTTTTTCGGTAAATGGGCTGACGTTCACAAAATGCGACAAACAGCGCGTGTTCCCGGCCGGTCCAGCAAATGGCTGAGAATTAGGTAGGTCCATGTATATTGCCTTCAGTCAGCTGTCGGCGGCCGGCACAACTCGGTGTAGACCAAACAAATTTTGAAACAGTTTCCTCTCCTTTCATGGCAAGCTAGCACTCTCTTCTCTTCTCGTGACACCACGTTACAGTTCCATCTGAATTTGATTGACTAGATAAACATTGTATGTGCGCGTTCGATGTATTTTGACATTGCCGTTCGAAAGCATCCTGTTGGCTGGCAGTAGCTATTTATGTCGTTTTCTCTTCTCCATTATGATGGGTGCTACAATCTGTTTTTTCATAATAGGTGCAGCATGGCTCTGCTGGAACATGGACGGAACCAATTCATCGTGGGAACTTCCCAATCGGTTCATTGGCTTTCTGAAGTATTTTTCATCCCGGCTCATAATTCTCCCTTGTGTAAAAACCGAATTTCTCTAGGAAACCTCGCTATATGCAAGCTTCTGTTCTCAGCGTTTTTGCTCATGTCGCGACATCACAATCAAATTAAATTTCGAAATGCCTGGGTGAGATTCGAAATTACGCATTTTTTTTTGTACGGCCGTGAGGCAATACCCGCTCTGAGACCGGTGCGATGTCAAATCACGATTTCCGTCGTCATGTCCGAGGTGATTAATAGAGCAGGGAAACTGAAAGTCCGCGATGGCCCACCCCATTTGTCACCCGTGGCAGCAGCGGTGGACGACCACGCGTCAAAAGTTCAAAGTGCCCATTCTTCTCGTCTTTCTCTTCTGCTGAAGACCCAAACGGAGCGACCTCATTCACCGCTATCTCAAATGTAAGATTAGAACGGAGGCAATAGAGAGTGGTTGAGCTCTGGTTGAGGCCGCGCTTGCTACCACTCCGGTTCGTAACTACCGCTCTCGATGAGAGGATCCCGCTCTTAAGCGTCGTATGCGCGAGGTTACGATCCCGGTCACGATAATTGAGGTGGGTTCAAGTAGCGTCTTCCTTCTTCTTCAATTCCCGGTTCCTTCCGTGCCGGTCTTGTGTTGCTGGCCTGCAGCGAGGCTCGCATTTTGTACCGAGCAAACTGTTGTTTTGCGCGGAAAGACTACTCAACTCGCTCAGTCTTCACGACTTCGACGTAAGTTTCCTTGGAATGCCGAACACGGCTACGTACGGGACCTCCATTCATGTTAGCACCACAACGGTGAATACATTGGTGGCTGAATGTTAAGTCGTTTATCTATTACGCTTGTCCGAATCTCCGAACGATTTGCAGCCTTCAACTTCAGTGGATGTTGCGGGGATCGACCGAGCGGCCGGCCGGCCGACGGACCGACTCCTTCCCTCATTGACACATCTGTTTGCGACGTGTCTAAGCACTTAGTCGCTTAGACTTGTCGTCTCCGGAGAGCTCACCTTGGCTGCGACAAAAGGGTGAAGTACGCAAGACGGAAAAGCTGTTGAATCATGTTTGTCATGATGTTCGTCGGAAACATGACACTTCTGAGACGAAAAACGCAGCGAAAAAAAACGCCACTCCTGTGTTGAAGTTTACCCGCCCAAGGAAACCAACGGAAGGGCAGGGTGCTGACAACATGGAATGTTTTCAGCACTGACGTCTCCGCCGGAACTACTTCCACGACTTTGATTGTTTTCCAGACAGGGAACGTCAGCACGGAGCCATCGTTCCGGAATCGAGTTCAATGTCCGGCTCTAGTGCGAGATCCTGGTCATGTTAGTAACTTTCGGATGTTGGTCCTCTGCATCTTGAGGTTTTTGTTGTTCCACTTCCAACAAAACTTCAGGGTGATCCATCAATCAATCAATCAATCAGCCAGTCAGTCGATCAATCGATCGGAGGCGAATGTCACAGAAAACCTCGAATGAGCGAATAACGAGCGTCTTTGTGAAGTGATCGCCTGCGCGCTCGCGGTCAAAGAAGACCGAATTGATGATCTGATGTTGATGGAACGGGATTCTTGAACTTTCTCCTCAGACGTCATGTTTCCGGGTTGCTGAAGAGCTCGAGTGAGACGAACTCGACCTTACGTATGAGTCTTGAAACCTTATTTGTATTCATGACATAAACTTCAGCTGATCTCACCCCGCGTTTCCGTTGTGCGTTGCCTGACTAGAAAGCGTGGACCCAACAAGATGCGGGAGGGAAATTGTTGACGCTGTTCCGTGTCGCATAAGGCATGAATTCAGCGCGTTTCGCGATTCTCCGCACCCCGGTTTCTCTTCCTTCATTTCGTCAAATTTTCAACGAGTCTCATTTCGTTCAAGCTCCCAGCGTCGCCATTCTACCGAAGAGTCGGTCGAGTGGCTAGCTGTTTACTGTGAATGATTCGCTCGCTGTTGAGTGAAAGTATTTCTGGTGGCTCTCATGATGGGGTGCCGTGCAGTCCAGCGTGCGACGTCCGACGTTTCTTTTTTTCTGGCGAAAACTAGTCGGGGTCAGAATCGAAAAACGTCAACTGACCTTTTTTTCGGATTCTTTCAAACGAGAAGTGACAGAATCTGTGCAGCGCGCGAGCCGTGTGTCTGATATCACTCATAGACTTCCCATGGCTTCGTTTTGAAAGTTTCACCTTTTACGTGCGGATCAATTGACCCAGCGTCTCAAACTCTTGCGATTCGTCGATCTGAGTGAGTCGGTCAACGGTTCTCGGGTGGGTTTTCCTCTCCAGAGCAAGCTGAACGACCAGGCTATTGATTTCAGCCGAAGCTTGCGATTTCAATATCGCTGAAAAGTTCCCTGGATTCTTTCCGGCTGTCTTCCGATCTTTTCTTCTTCTCTTCTATCGAATGATCTCGTCCGTATCTATCCTCCCGTCGTAAATGAGCCTGAACGGCAGTGATTTTGGTTGAAAATAGTTGGAAGACACGTATCGTTGCGGTGATGGCCAGTATCCGATCGAAATCAACTCTCAGTTCGGCTCTTTTCTTCCAAGTTGAAGACAAAAAACTAAGCAGCCCCGGGGAGAGATTTCGCCGATGCTCCGCTCGAAGGTGATTCGCGTTCTGAGCCCATCGATCCAGAAGGTTTCACCGCGCAGTTAAAAAACCCGATGAGCTGTTGTTTTTGAGTTTCCGTCAAAATCGAATTTTTTTCTCGACGACTCCGGAAACATTCTACAACAAAAGTTCCGTGGATTTCTCAATGTCTTCCTTCGAGCAGTGTGATTTTGTGGTTTCCTATGTGACAATACTTCATTGTCCTTCGAATCTCGAATCTTAGACCGCCTCGATCAAAGATTCCCGGGCCACGTTCAGTTCATTGGATCTACTCATTGTACATTTGCTGCGGGCTGAGATCTCACGTTCTGGGAACGATTTTCTCGCATGCCCTTTTATTGAGAGAAAATCCGATTGCGCCACGAGTTGTCGGGAATCCTTACTTCTCCACAGCCAGGTCTTTCTGTTTGTTCGTCGCACTTGTTGCGATAGCGCTCACTCGCATCTTTGAATGCCATGGAACTATATCTTGCGAACGCGAATGCCATCAGACAAGTATGCGCTCGCACAGAAGCAGAGGTATCGAGCATAAACTAGTTTTGCTGTTTCTTCATCGTGGCTGATCATGTTATGACGGCTTCTCGCGGAGGAGCGGACACCGACTGTCAGACTTCTACGTCAGAATGTGATGGATCATCGCGCGAAGATCATCTGCTTGCGGTGAGCGACTGCAGGAACTGTGCAATGCGCGAAAAACGGTGCGATCCCAGGCATAAAAAATCTTTAGTGATTCATGCAATGCTCCGTGAATCAATGGGTCAAATCCGTGGGTTCAGGGATCGCGAAATATACGATCTTTCCACCAGCAGACACAATTGAAAGCTTTTTGATGAGCCATCGAAACCACGATGGTTTGATGCGATAATCATTCGCTCATACGGTAGCAGCAGTGGTACTCCCAGTGACACTGAAGAATTAGGACTTCCCCTTCGGAATAATTTCCTCCTGCTGCATCGGTACTCGATTGCAGTTTTGTCGTTCCCTGATCAACGGTACCCTCTTGACAGAACGAGGTACCAGAATCTGACCGCGCACGGAACACGAAAACATGATGCAAAAAACATCGGACACGGTGCCTCGAGAAGGGAATCAGGGTGCGGAGTAGACTGGGAGTAACCAAAATGACGTGGAGATGGCGCGCAGGGTGATCGCTTGCGGAATGTTTCGCTTCCACAAGCTGCTACTCGTGATAGAAAAGAAATAACATGAGTTCACATGACGCCGCCGGAAACGAAAGGGGGATCACCGGAGGTGTTTCGAAGGAAGAAGTCGTCGGATCATCAGGAGCAGTTCCTCGCCTGCTGGATTGGGTCCGTGGCACTCTGACAATGTCGTACACGACTTTTTAATAATACTGTTCATTAACCTTCAACGATTGTGGGTGGTAGCATTGAGACAAGCTCGCGATGGTGATAACACTGTGGGATCCACCCGTGAAGCGCTGCGCCGGCACTCAAGCAGCCGATTCGTTCGATTCGTTCACGTGTTGCCCACCAGAAGCGAAGCGTTTCTGCTTCGCGTGAACCGTTGCCGTGTCTTAATTTGATACCCCGCGAAATTCTTTGCACCGACTTCTCCTGAATGCAGCACGGTCCATCAAAAAGAAGAGATGAACAACAAGTTCGATAACGCGAAATGTTTCTCCCGAATGGGTTCCAACGAGGTGCCACACTTGGCAACCACCAGGTCGGACACCCACTGTAGCAAGTCTCGATGTCGTTGAACGAAAACGAAATTCCGGATTGGCAGAAGCATAGAGCCGCAGCACCGTGTTTTCGTCACGGGACTTCGGGCGATATCCAGGAAGCGCCAGAAACGCTTAGCATCAACGAGAGGTTATGGTTGGTGTTTTAGTGACACAGATTCGTTCGCAATCGGCTTTATATCCGAAAACGACTTTCTTAGTGCTTCACTAGCTGGATCTTCAGAAGATGTTCAGACCACGATATTCCAGGGGGGAGATTTTATTAGGAGGTCAGACACATGAACGAAAATCGATCGGCTCGATAAGCGTGCAATGCTTCGCGAACCCGTCGTTTGAGCTCCCGGGCGGAAGAGTGTTTACCTAACTCGGGCAAAGCTTGGACGAATGTGGAATCAGGATTTCAGCTCACAGGTCACGTTGCATTTCCGTCGAAGCTCCGACACCGTTCACATAATTCGACAAGTCAGTGCTTCGCGAGAGCGTCACGTGAGACTTCCCCTTAGAGAAGCGCTAAGACTTTGAGAGAGATGACGAAAATGAAAGAAATTTCTGTCTTGTTCATGCTGAACCAACACGAATCGCTGACTTGACTTCAGATTCCAACAACGCGCTGGTTGAGGGAGCTCTGCTGACAGAAACGAACGCTTCGTCTACTCGAAATCTCCAATTATCCTGTTGCCAACTTGTTTGTCAGCCGGCCAAGTCCCTAGGAGATTGACAAGTTTCCACGCAGCGGGCTTACTTTCTGTGTTTCGAATACAATGCAGATCCGTGTCGACACCACGGGATTCGCTGACGAGAACTTTGGTATTCCTGTATTCATGAGGTAGGAAACTCCTCTTGTACTCCCCACAGACCCATGAACCTAACGTGGAACTCCAGACGTGAAGGAGGGCGCCCGCGCCTTACGAAATGTGCTGATATGGGCTCGATCCTCTATTTTCCGCGGTTCGAGATCATCGAGGAATCCTCCTTTCCGAAAATCGCGGCACCCAACCATCGTCAAATCGATCGGAAATCCGACAGTACAGAGGCGCGGAGCCCTCTGCAAGCGCAACTACAAACGTCCCGACAATTTGATCATTGCTGCGAATGTTCAGTGACTCCAAAAGCACCTACCTACGAAGGAAGTGCTCACAGGCCCGCAGGCTCTCTACTTTACAGCTAGATGGACAAACAGTTGTAGATGATGGAAAATGTAAAATGAAATCCGAAAAATTTCCTCTTTTCGCCGAAGAATCAAATTGTTGGGAGTCTTTGAAAGCGCAGAGTGGTTTCCACAACGTTCGTTAATATTTCGGAGCTCCTTTTCTCGTTTCTTCTATTCATGGATTCGAACAGTTGTCGTCGACATACGAACTTCCATTGCGGCGTCTTTCGCTCGATCGATGCCGTCCGTGTGTTTGTATATATTTACAATCAGTTGAGTGCTACGATTTTTTGTGGGGCAACCACAGCTAACAGCACCAACAAAACAAGCGGCTGAATCGCCCATGATACTTGCAAATAGTAAAATGACGATTCCACTCACATTCTCCGAGCGCTTCGTCACCCGGCGGTACAGACAACGATGGGCTCGCAGATTGATAACATTCTGGTCGGCGGATCGTGACTGATAATTTGAAAATTCCTACCTGTTTCCGATATGGAACAGCCCCACTTCCGAACATCCGAGGAAGGAAGGAAATCCCAGGGAGCTCGACGAAATCCGGTGCTCGCTTCCCGAAACTTCGTCATTTTTCTGCAAATGACACCCAGAAACCCGCGAATGGGAATATGCGATTTTCAAAATTCGTTTGGAAGCGGAAAGCTTCATAGTTGCGTGCGTGTGACCTCTATGTATAGCGTGGATTGGCAGTTCGAGTTTTTCTCCCGGAGTCATAGCTCACATCAAACACAGGAGGATGCTCGCGGTAAATAGGTCGAATGTTTGAAGCTTGGTGGGACATCCGATACGCGTTCCAACCCACGCTTAGTTTTCTGTGAGCGGCAATCCATTGGTAAGGACACACATATGCACCTGTCGATGGTTGACAAGGGTAAACTTCTGTCGGGTGACCGCAACGTGGGGCGAATCCCGCCATACCGCTAAAAGCCTCGGATATCTCTGCGCGATCGAAACTAAAACTTTCACCCCAGTCAGCGGACCCTCAACGAAGTCCGCCGGCTCAGCCTTAGGATAGCGAAACGTCGGAGACATTATCCACGCTTTGTTTCCGCCGAGCCTCAGCCGAGATGAACCTTCAGAGGAAACCACACACGTGTACACGCGACAGTCAATAAATTCATGGTTGAGGCGTTCGTCTCACGAGCTTTCTGCTTCAGCCGCTGCCCTCTGACCCCGTCAAGGACGCAGCCCACACCCTGGCATCGATGCAGAATCAAATAATGTCATTCGAAAAAAAAATGTCCCCTTTACATATCCCAAAATTTGACGGAATCGAAAGACTGTCTGATCGGTTGAATGCCGTCGAGCAGCGTTACAATGGATAGTTTTCTGGGGAGAACCCCTTTGACTCAAAAGGGCCATCGAACCTCCACCTCAAGCTGCTCGCGGCAGCTGAAGAACAAACACAATTGGAAACATCACTCCAAAGAAGAAGATATCCTCCAAGTGACGTCTAAGGATCCGGGATGCAATAGAAAGCGAGAAGACTCTTGAGGTCTGTATCAGAGTTTTTGAGTGAAGATCACCCGGTGGCCCCGAAGGTTACTGAAGGTTTACGAAGTGGCACACATATATCGAGCTCCCGTGGATTATTTTCATCGATGGCACCGAAAACACGCCTAAAAAACAGAAAACTACGAGATTCATGAGGTGGTGCAAGTCACGACTCCACAAGTACCGCGATATTCATGAAGCAGCGGAACAATTGTTGTCTGAGGTAGAGGCGAACGTCTCAAGAAGCATCTCATACCCGACGGCGGCGGTGATGCCGACCAGCGCGGTCCACACTAAGACGGTGTCATGGAATAATTGGATAAAAGCAAAGAAAAATGCCCCAAGCTGTTCCTTTTTCCTCATTGGTTCCTGTTGTCGCGTTTTTCGGCAGCAACGACGACGGACGGAACGTGACGGTGCCTCATTAAGGACATATTTCAGCCAGACTTTCTCAGTTCCAGGTTTTTCGATCAAACGGGGAGGTGCTCAAAAGCTTGTGATTCCTTGTTTCCACCCAGCCTACCTCGCAGACGTAACAAGTCTTGGAACGCTGTGAATAAGTCTCGAAAATTCTCGGTTCGAGATCTTAGATCACCTCAGAATCAATTCGCCGCATCTTCTCGGTATCGGATTGTGTACCCACGTTCGTTCAGATGTCTGTTTGGCCGCGATCTGGGTCTGAGTTTTTCGGAAATGTTCATACCGATCTTCACGACCCAGCTGTTTGGTGGGAACTTGTCAAGTTTGTTGATAGAACTCGCGTTCGGTTTTGAAGCCCGCCGAATGGAAAAAATCATGGGCAAAATCGAATTCTCTTCCCTTGATTGGCAAATACCGAGCGAACGACTCCAGCAGTCCATGGACAAGAGAGTAGGGGCTCTTATGTAAGGCCCCCTTTAGTCACATTTCTGTGATATTGTATCCCAATTTCTACTAAATCACCCCACGTGTAGACTGCGCCTGTCGATTTGTGGTTTCGATTTCTTCAATGGCGGCTTCCCGACTGAAAAGATGGAATCGAAGCACCCGGTCGTCGTCGATTTATTGCGATTTAGCGATAGGCTCCTTCGCTGAGGGCGTTTCGGAGCGGCCAAAACCCAAAAAAAAATGAAGAAATGAATTTTTTTCAGACGTTGTTCACCATTTATCAAACCTTGGGGAACGGCGCCCGGTCGAAACTCGTGTTGCTGCCTGGGCTGCATAATTGCTGTCAGAAGCCACAGGTTACTTGTGTCAATGATGCTTTTGATGAATTTCGCAGGAATTTCCATCGTTTCTCGAACGAAAAGATAAAAGCACGCCAGAATTTTCATGGGCGTGATTTTACGACGGGAAGATTAAGACACTCACAGTGAGAATCGTAACCGTAACTCGTGACCGACACCTCTGGGGTGCTGGGGAGGGCATGGCTCCATCTTCTGCTTCCAGATTGATTGGGTGTCCTCTTGGGCATCGTCTTTGCGAGTTGTGTTCATTGTTCACTCTTACGAAACCCTGACGCGAAGAACACGATATCATCACAACCGAGCAGAACATATTTGAATCACAATCAGAGTAAGTCACAATGAAAGAAGAGGTATATCTTAACAAAGAGTTAACTTCCTAACAGCTTGACGAACCGTCCCGCACAGAAGGTGAGTTTCTATGGTATGCCCATGGGCCAATGCGGACCGTAACAACATCATGAGATCTAGCCACGACGCGGCAATCTGCGAGCTTCCTCGCGGTTTTCTTCGGGAGTTGAGTTGATTTCTCAACGTTGATTTCCCGCCGCTTTCACTATACCGATTGAGCTTTCGTTTGGTCATAAATTCGCTCGGAATCCGCTTGCGTCTGAATCCGTCGTTCGATTGCTCGGTCATATCTTCTGCATGGTGTCGTCTCCAGATACTTTCCATCGCCCTTTCGAAATTCTCATGCCCGAGGAAAATGATTCCGACGGCGCGAGGCTCAAACTGGAATTCACTACAAAGCGAATTTTCGCTCCAGATGAACATCGCAACCTCCAGCGACGATTCTGCGAATAATAAGAGATTCAGCTTCTGGCGAATCGTTTACCGACGCGAGTGCCGTCGGTCAGCCGGCGAAAACCCGAGTCTTCTTATGCTGACGTCAAAACATCGAAAGATGAGTGAGTATAAATGTTTTCGGCGTTTTGCATGAGCCAATGCCCCTGTTCAGGTGGTGTTGAGTGCAGATGTTTTGCGCTCCGATCAAAGCGACGATCGAACTCATCTTCTCCGCTGCTGCCGTCATCATCATCGTTCTCACAAACGATTGTTGAACGATCTTATGATTCGAGCCTCCATTTCGTGATTCGATTTATTCAACTCTTTCGCTTGTCATGATGCCATTAAACGGAGAAGCGGAACACCATCCTACCAGAGCAACAATCCAAGATTACAGGAAATCTTCAGAAAATTTTCTCTGATGACGCAGCACGGGGCCGGTCGTTCGATGGACACGAAAGACACTTTCAGGCCGAAATGTCACGTAACGAACGTCTTATAGCAATCTGGATATCGTTCCGGACTCGATCCATACTCGGATTATTTGAAATCGGATGTATCGGTCCTCGCGACGTCTATCAGGATGATCTGCTCGCTGATTGAGAGCGGACACAACAATAACTATAGAAAAACGACAAAGGGCTCCGTTACCATCGGGGAAAAGATCCCGCTTCTCCCTCGCGTACCTCCGAGTTGACAGAACAAGAGATGTACATGAGGTACAACGACGTCAATGCGACGTCACTCAACGGCTTCGGATCAACGGAAGGCAGGAAGACGGCCTTTGTTCGGAAACTGCTGATCCGCCTGGTCCTCATTCACACATGTCTAACCACCACCATCCAAGCATCGCTCGACACTCAGCCAGACGTATGATCTTGTCAAAACGACGCATTTCGGACGATCTTTCGATGATACACCCTAGGTTGATCAGGATATCTGGACATCTCTCAAAAATACGACGGCTCCTTCCAATGTTTTTCAGAAGCTCACTGAAACGGCGGATGGTCGTCAGAATCTGTTGTCTATAGTGGCACAGAGTCTCCGGATACATTCCACGCCCCGATTCAGCGTCGAACCATGTTCGCATTATGGAAACTTCTTCCCTTGTTTGATTGATCTCAATTGAATCAAATAATGAGCTGGACATGTTGTCCGCGTTCACTTTGGATCGCGATACGTGATCCTTGAACAGTTTGTTTCGGACTGGAATAAATGGCCTCATTGGATCTTGACGAGCACGAATGAGAACTATGCAGCGTTCTGACCTTCCGGCGGAGTCACTGACTCAGATGAGAACTCACTGGGAGTCATGGGGCAAGTAAGCTCAAAATAGACTCGGGCTTCCAATATAATCTTCACACTCGCTTCTGCCCTATTTCGCCCATGCATACACATCCGTACACGGCGTGCCGAAGAGCATGTCGACCGAGTGGGACACGCAGTCAGACGAATGCACCGAGGAACATTCCACATGATTCAACGGAAATCAGTGCCGAAGAATCGTAGGTTCACCGGAAGGCTCCAGAGCTTCTTTTCTCAATCTGTCTAGACGGAATCGCAATTTGATGAATATGAAAGCTCAAAAAAGCTTTATAGAAGCATTTCGTCCCGCGAATACATCCGAGTGTCAATTGCTTGCCGCACTTTGTGGCATAGGTTTCTAGATTTTGTTTCAGGAATTCGAGGTCCTAGTACACGTTGGAAACGATTGTGAAATCAGCCAAATGGCCTCTTGAAATCGATGCGACGCATTTCCTCGCATCGTCGGAATTCGGGTTAAATGCGAGATAGCGAATCGTATCGTGCAAAGAATCACCATCCGGCAAAGTTTCAGCGGAGCATTCATATTTAGGAAATTGAAGCCATTGTTTCAATCGGCAACTTCATCAGAATGGTTTTGGCTCGTTGCCCCGGGACGAACAAATTGACGAGTTGGATGATGATTATCACACGATTTCTTCGGGGATTCGGAGACCGATTCGGTCGCATCGGCCAATCAGCGCAGATAGGTGTCTCGCTACCATACAATTATTTGGCTTTGGACAATGATTCGGAATCTATCGGCAAAACTCTACCGCCTACGCATCGGTTTCTCGGGATCTTTGAGTTCATGGCCTGCACGTAAGGCTCTCGAAGAATCCTTCTTCCTTCTCTATCAGCTAGGCTGAGCCGCGGTGCCCCGAAGCAAAATAATTTCATCCACGAGCACTTTTCATCAGCGAGGCTCACGCGAAACGACAGCTAAGCATCAGTTTTCCTCAACTTTCACTTTCTTCGACCTTTTGCCGGCGATTCAGCATCGACGAACTCACCGGCCATAGCACCGACTAATCTTTGGTCACTCTCGGCGAGACACCGGTTGTCCTAAGTAGTACTCTCGTATCTCATGCGCGTTCGCTTCTGCCTCACAACGCCGCACGGCGCTTTGCTGATGCATAATTTTTGAAGCTTTTCGAAAATAACTCACTGGACTCGATGTGAACTTTGGGTCTCAACTCGGCGATAACTTCGTGTTGTATATTCGGTGGTTTAGCGCACTCTTCACAGCACAGTTTCACTTTGAAGTCCAGAGCGAATGACGCTTTGGACTCCCGTGACGGGAGAGAGGATCCGACCAAGCGACCGACCGACGGACGGCGGCGGCGGCAAGGAGGCGTCGGCGTTGTGTCTAGATTCGAATACGCTACTTGCTTGACAGTTATCAGCCAGAATCGTCCGCCGCGAATTTGAAATCAAACCCCAAAATTTGTCTTCTCCGTAATTTGTCCATAGGTGACCTCTCACAGTGGCATCCGTCGAGCCGGGGTACGAATGATGTTTTAATTGAGCCGTGAGCTCGTGGCGGAAGGAAATCACCAAATCAAATTGGCAAACAGCTCATCTGAGGTTACGCCGCAGTGTCAGGTGGTATCTTGTTCACGTCGCTCGAGAGGATCCGAAGCAGTTTACCTCGTTCTGCTCTCAAGAATGCTGAATGAAACTTTTCAAAAGTAATGCTATTGAATATTCAAGTCATTCACGAGCACTGACAGCGAGTCAGAATACTCTTGAAAAGTTCGGCAGATCTTTATGAATCTTTCAAGATGTAGAATGTGCGAGAGTTTCTGCAAAAACCGCCGCATTTTTTTCTGGATGCGTGCGTCGGGTTACAACTTTGAGCGTCAAGCCATATGTCTGAAAAGATCCCAATGTTTATGTCTTGTTGGCAATTCATAGAACCTCGAGTTTTTCCGACCGATATTCGACAGTACCACCATCCGTAGCAGAGTTCTTCAACCCAATGGTTCTCTGCGCGGTCAGGGAAAGAGAAAGCAGAAGTTTTGTCGGTGAGCCACTTTCTCTTGCTCAAAGTTCGGGCGAGTAGTGTTCGAGCTCTGTCCGTTTCGCCGTCAGAGGAGATTTGATTCGATTTGGTTCGATCAATATCGGGCATCGCGGAAAGCAGAGCTGTATTCCAGATTGTTTTGTCCGGTCTGGCATCTACTCCGCCGGCAAACAAACGGCTGTCGTGTGGACGGATATGTACACACGCGAACATGCACGTACCTTTCCATATTTCCGGAAGATAAGTACATGATCAATCATTGGCGATGCGGTACGTGCTAGCAGGAACGATTCACTTTAAACCTTTCGATGAACAGATTCGAGCGTTTCCAAAATCAATCATAATTCATCTGATCTACCATCTTCACATAAACCCGGCAGCAAGCCGCTTCTTATCTCGCTCGTATCTGACCAACTCCGAACCGGGCGAAAGCGATCAAAATTAAGTCATCATCGTCTGTAATGGCGAACCTCTGTTCGGTTCACCGCCTTTGGTCGATTGAAAAGCCTTCAATCGATCCACTTCCATGTTGCCATCCAGTATCGCTCAGGTACTAGAAGGAAGATTCGCAAGGGTGTTATCGAAAGCGATTGTATTTCTGTCAACATTTCGCTCTTCATGGGGAATCCTTGTTGGATGTATTGCTCGGAGTGAGGTGCTTGGATCGACGAACAATTCACCTTCACTTGACATCATCGCAACCGCCGTCAAATTACCGTAATGGATATCTTAATTAATTGCCTGCTTCAGAAGTCTGGTTCAGAACAGCCGCTCCGATGAAAAGCGAATGGTAATCAGCAGTTCAGTGCTTCAGGAAAAGCGATAGCCACCCTTTCGCCGCGTCAAAAAGGTCATCTCTTCACAAAACATTTCCGAAGTGATTTTTCTGACGCCGTTCTATCGTTCGAAAGGATAGTTGCGATCGCCCCCCCCTGGAGTCTTCCAAGCGTAACCAAGAAATTCGACGCGGGAATCGAGCATTCGATTGGGCTTGTGGGTGTGTCGTGCGACTACGGCATTACCATTCGGGAAGACCATGTGCGACGGGAATTCTATGATTCCTCGACAGTTCCCATCGACATGAAAACATTGAAACGCTGGCGCGAGTCTCCATGTCTCGATACTTGCCCTGCCGGCCAGAAGAACCTTCCGCGGAGAGACGTCCCGATTCTGCAAGCATCGTGGAGCCATTTTATTGGAGAATCATAGGGGTTGGTGAGCCCTGAATCATCCCGGCGGCTACTCGGTGGGAAACTTCATCGGTGGAGCAATTGTTGTGATCGGAATCGTCGGAAATTCATGCGGAGCCACACGCTTCTGTGGTCGAAGCTCTTCATGGAACTGTTCGCCGATGGGACCGCCGCTTTCGGTGAAGGATTGGGGTTCGAGTTATCTGGTAGGAGACGACCTCAAGATAATTTCGTCCGCCCGATGAGTGCAGCCAGCGCAGAAGAGCTAGCTCGGCTACGGTGCAACTGAGGAAAGTCAGCAAAACCTCCAAGACCACCAAACTCGCGATCACGCTCAGGGTTTATCTTGCTGTAACATTGGATGTTGCCTGTAGGAGGACTCTGATCTGACGGATTCCCAGAATAGATCCGGGCATCCAAGTTCAGGTCAAAGAGCATCAAATTCCAACTTCAGCTTGCAATGAAGCGTTTGAATTTCTAGCCCAGGGCGTCGTCCATGAATTTCACGGTTTTGGGATCGATGGATTTGACATATCTTTTTTTGGTCAAGGTACCCACGACTGGGGCTCATGCTGGAAAAGGAACGAGGAGGTCTATGAGGGACGTGCGGCCAGAAACACAAGACAAGCGAAGCATTTGTTCCGTTCGAAATCAAAACCTATCGTCAAGCTTCAGAAAATCTGAATGTATTTCGACGGGACGTCTGGAGCATTCCCGGACAGGAGTTCATTATGGTCGCACTCCCACTTCTAATTCGTTAAAGGTAGCTGTCCCATGGGGGAACTTCCCCATTCCTAAATCAGATAACCTCTATTTGGAATCTGACTGGATCATTGTCATCTTCCGAAGTTGGGAGCGGGCAATATTCTCTACCCAGTCCGAGATGATACGATTACTTCTGACAGATTAAAATTTCGTTCGTCTTGCGACGATATGCCATCTTTCCCAAGGGTCCCTACCTCGCGAGCTCCGATTGTAGGCAAGCGGCCATGAATGGAAGCATTCGATGGGTGCTGTAGCGGAAGCTGCCTGCTGGAATCGATGCATCAAGATGAGACATCGGTTGGTTTTACTCTTCTTTCTCCACGCCAAGGCAGTTTTCAGAGTCGAGGTAGCTTGAGCTGATTCGTTGATAGCGGACCAGGTGTCGGGAAAGTCAGGACCTGGCTAAGGTGGCTTGATGGACTCCTCGAGGATGTTCGTTGATCAGGCTGACTTTCGACGGATCAGGGAAAGTAAAATCTAGAATGGCATCGATTTATTGTCATGATGAGGAAGCGATGGGGTCGCGGTGCTTCGGATCCCACTGTGAGTCGTTCGAAAATACTGGGCGATAAAAAGGATTGGAAGACTCGCATGAGCCCATTGTTTTGTGACCGGGAAACTGAAACTGTGTTCCGTCTAGCCGAAGAATGAGCTACAGCCTCAGGCAAAGCACATCCCGCGGTCAACGGGAGTTTTGAGACAGCCAGCCCGAGAAGCCTGATCTGGAACACTTCCAGACCCTGGCAAGATCTGAAACAGTGGTTTTCAAACTCGCCGTACCCATCGAACCGCCTAGAAGTCTAAACCGTTCAGACTGACTTCAGAATAAACCCACTCATTCCGGAGACCAGGGCTCGACAAGACATCCAGACGATCGTAAGATCATCGATCAACCAGGGTACCTATCGACCGCGTTGATACCCAATGATCTAGAATGAAGAGGACAACGCGGCTGATGTTCCACCGCAGTACCCGTTGTCACGCATTTCGTGAGCTCCATGAGCTCAAGAATTCACAGATCTGGATCGAGGGAACAACTTTCGATATAACTGGCCTGTCGATCCTCTCCCATCCATGGCAACACGGGGAACTTCACATGGATCGGGCCTGGGCCTGGAATCGCTAATTCGCTCGGTCAGAATCCAGCGGGACAACTCAGCCCTCTTGAAGAATGCGGCAAAACAGGGATCGTGATTCGACCCCTTAATTTTGTCACATGGGTCGATTCTGCATCGAGGAACCGAATTCATCATCCGGTCCACAACGAATGTCTAAATCACCGTGCAAATCATGATTCCGCCTTCTGGCTACAATCGATTTTGGTTTGGCCACCACTTGGTGCAAGCGAACCAGGCGATCAAGCCCGTAATCGAGACGAGATGATTCACACTGAGAAACACACAATACTTTTCAAAACGATGTTCCGCTTCAAGGTGCCGGTAACGTCATCCGCGGCCGACGATCGAACATGAATTTATTAGTTGCCATTCTTCATTGTTGTGAACAGGATCTTCATTCATGTTCAACACGTTGTTATGTTCAATGATCTTTCTTTCTGGCGATAATCTCGATGAAAACTTACCGATACATCCTCTTCCGGCTGTGCGTACGCTGTGTAACGGCTCCTTCGATCGAAATTTCATGAAACTGACGCTGAAAGCTTATTTTCAAACGGGACCTCTGGCGATTCGCTCACGGTGAGTCAGTTGTTTCGTTCCACGCGTCGCTTCGGCGAAAGTCTCGGCTATGTTCTGGGGTCTATCGCAAGGAGCTACGTGCTTCACCTGGTCGCAGAGCGACGGGTCCCGCCCCTATTCCCTTCGGAGTGTATTTCTGTATATTATTTCTGTATTTCTGTGTGTATACACTTCGGAGTGTATTCTTTTGTGCTGGGCAGCTCCGGGCGTCATACTGGGAACTCTCTCAGCTCTATATATGAGAGATATCAAGTGATCGCATGCGAAAACGGCAATGGAGTCCTAGCTCGTTCTGGTCCCTGTTCCAGACGATTCCCAAGTTGTATCCGGCTCTGTCGGAACGCGGAACACTTTTCTCCTTACAATGAAGTTTCAGCGTATCGTCTTCAAAGGATTTTATTTATACACACAAATCATTTGCTGCGTTGTCACCGCGATTTCTGGCAGAAAATGGCGAACGTTTTTCGGTTTCCAAGTTAATCGTCATTTATTCTTACAATTTTCCTACGTCGGAAGGAAATAGTCAAATTTGCGGTTTCGTCATCCCCTTTCTGACTGCAAAACAGTGAGTTTTTCCTTTCTGAGCGTCTTCAAGTCTTCAGAGCGTTTGATGAGAGGCACGAAAAGTATCGAAATTCATTTTCCGATCCTTGGTAAATCCACCACATGGAGCTTCGTCGCTCTGCGTATAGTGTAAGTCAGAACTACGCTCCGATGTTTTCTGTACGGAGAAGGTCGTAACAGTTACGTCCCAAAGCGTAGAAGACTGGCTCTTTCTCTGCTCGGAGCGGAGGAACATCTGTGAGTTCTAGGTTCTCATTCCAAGATGATCGAGCGGGTGTTGTGGCCGCACTCCCGGTCGACTTCCCGAATCAACCCGAATCGATGAAACAAAGAAGTTCAAGTTACGATCATGGCGAGGCTGCGTCCCATCTGTTTCACTCACGAATGTTTCGTCGCGAATTCCATCTGACTCCGCGGAACTCTACTGTCAGTGGGAAATGATAGGCGACCTTTTTGCAAAAAACAATAATATTGTCGTCTGGTGGACATTATACACAATCTCGTCCATCGCAGTAACAGCTCAGGCCCAAGAAACCTGTGATTCGAAGACGTGTAAAGAAGTTGCGGCTGTTTACGACAATACCGTGAATATCAGTTTGAATCCATGTGCTAATTTCTTCGATTTCGTTTGCTCGGGATGGCTACAAACATTGAACTTGAAGGAAGCTAACGCGACAGAGCATGTTTCAACCGCACCATATAAGCTACTCATGAAGGCCACCACCGTTATTCTACAGCAGCGATTGAGACGGATTCGCAACAGTGTGGGGAATGCCTCGGCCGAGAAGTTTCGCGAGTCTGAGGTACAGCCCGTACAGTTCTTCAAAAGCTGTCTCCGAGCACTGAACCCGAACAAACGACATCTGGACCTCTTGACGCTGAAGAAGTTTTACCACGAGGTCGATCTCCCTTTCTTCAACGAGCCTCCGAATCCTAAGAAACGAGCGTTTTCGGCTCTGATGAAGCTGGCTTTGCAGTTCGGTATTAAACCCATATTCGAAATTCAATTTCTGCATAAAATGGCCATGCTACGCAAGTCCTATGGTATTTTACAAAGACCACGAAGAGTACCGGTACCCATTGCTCAAACCGTTCAGCGATGGAAGACCGAGCTTCTCAACCGGAGTAAAAACAGCACCAACGATGCGGAGATTCTCACAAAGTACGGCTCCATACTTGAAGACTTCGGGATCCATGTTGACCAGCAAACTCTATTGAGAATGGGACGTAATTTCCTGGCTGTTAAGAATGGCATGCTCAATCTCTTCGTGCAAACGTACGAGTATGAGAAGCACACATTCGGCGCACGTTTGGAGCAGTTGAACTTAACATATTTCGACTTGGTGTCGAGGCACATGGGTAACATAGCGAATCTTCAGAGAAATTATACGTTGTATGTGGTACCCCACTTCTTCACACCGCTCGTGATCGTCACTAGCGACAAGGAGCTCTCGCAAATTTTTTATGATTTCCTCGCATTGTCCATCCTCGAGTCTGAATTTATGGTGCTGCTCGGCAATACTCGGTGTACTTATGGGAAGAAATGTGCATTTGAAGTCGATGCCAAGCCCGTGACGTACTGCTCGATTCTGGTGAGTAAGAAAGCTCTTTAGGTGAGAGTCTAGGCGCAGTTCACCGGGCGTGCTGCCTCGTTGGATCCGTTCGAAAACGAGACTCTCCTGCCCAGTTTATGGTGCAGACCGTTCTATCGTAGCCACCAACGGAAACCATTTGTTGCCGCAGATGCGGGACACGTTGCAGTGGTCAACCGTGGCTATGGTGGCACGTGCCATTCATACGGACTATACCGTGCGGATCGCACAGTTCCTCTTCTCGCTGTTCAAGATAATGTTTGCAATGGTACGGATTATGAGCATGGAGCCATCACGCGCTCTTGGCGTAGCCAATGTTCTCGGTGAAGGAATGAGATGAAGTCGAAGAGTCAAACGGCAACTTCACGAATATTCTAGCGACTGAGCAAAAACTCAGATTTCGATGTTCCCACCAAACGCCATGTCCTGAAATATTTGTGCGATGTGCGAGCACGAGGTGTGTATCCCGAGGCTCTGGATGAATATGAAACTGTAGAACTCAAGTTCTCCGTCTCGCCGTACGACATGGTGCATAATTTGGTCGAGGCCAAGCGAGCAAGGCGAGCATTGTCTCTGGCTCGAATCGGCTATCCTTTTCATCGGAACGTCAACCCGGATCCGGTGAGTGATTCAAATCATTGCCATCCGCCAATGGGGACTGCAGCCTTACGTCAGTGCTCGATTGCGTGTCATGTCTCTCGAAGTGATCTCTGGGTACCTCTCCGTACATGCGAAGCGCCAGGGTGCAACGGCTGTAGCGCAACCCATCGCGATGATTCGCAATTGAGTGACTGAATTTTTATTCCCTCGATTCCCAGTCGCCCGAGTTTTCGTTCATCGCCAACGTGGGCGACGTTTATTTGCCGGCAACAATGTTGGAGTTCCCATTCATGGTCGAATCGCTCCCGATCTGGATTTTCTTCGGGTCGTTCGGATGGTCGGTTGCGCATGAACTTGGACACGCCTTTGCGGAGTCTCTGAAGATTTTCGCGGAAAAAACAACCACTGTGAGAAACCGGACAGCATCGTACTATTACTCGACATATGTGGTGAGTTACTTCGGAAGTACCGTTCGCGGAGTTCTATTGGTATCAGGCGGTTGGATGAGTGAGAGCGACACACGTTTGTGCCTTGGCACACCTAACCGCTACATCGACTCAGGGTCGTTTTCCAAGTCTGATGCAAGCGTCTCTCCCTAGTTATGTGCCCACCTTCCACGCTAGGGAGGTGACTTAACATGACGTTCGTTACCGAAAAGAGTTAGGTCCGATTGACGAAAAAATCTATCCTTTTCGAATTCGCAAATATGGACTTGACTCCTCTTGGAAATCAACTCCTCAGCTGAGGAGCGGCCATCGATTTGGAATCTGATTGTAGGCTGCTTTCACTTGCAGAAAAGCTTGAAGTGCTTCAAAGATCTTTACACGGCGCCGGCACCAAAGAGAGACAGGCAAATCGACTACTACGAAGAAGCAGTGGCCGACCACCTCTCTATGCAAGTATCATACGACGCCCTGAAGTGGTACATGGGGAAAAAAAAGTTGACGAAGCTGCCCACGAAGTCTGATCTGTCGGCTGAGAAAATGTTTTTCATCAGCAAGGCTTACGCTTTATGCCACGCTGAAACTAATTTCAACTGGTCAGAAGTGATTTCACATCCTCCGGGATTCCATCGAATCAATCGAGGTCTCTCCAATTTCGCGCCTTTCGCGGCCGCTTTCAAGTGTGCGGATCGCGACGACATGGTCGCTAAATCTCGTTGCGAAGGTCTGTTCCCATGATGATTTATATACTCTCCTTTGAATGAAATGAAACAAGAAGTTTGGTTCACTCACGGTGTAGCGAATTCCTTCCGGCCAGTAGGGACAACATGCCTGTGGGGATGTGATCTGTGGGGATGCGGACAACGTCCGGGCCGAGGGAAATCGCTTTCCCGGAAACAGAGAATTTCTGCATCGTCAGAGCTCATTAGAATTCGTGGCAGACCATCGATATCCACTCATCGCGAATCAAACACGAGTGTAGTCTATTCGAGGGGATTCGGAGAATCCCCGATTTGAGGAGTCAGTGGCTTACTCCGCTTACGACACAAGCTCCACGAAACAAAAACAGACCGCTCCGCGTAGCTTCGTTGATGGTTTTATCCCTATCGGAAATAGCTGTTCACGTGCACGCTGCGTCTGACAAGTCGGGATCGGTGACAACATCTAGTTCGTGATTCGTTGAGCAAACCCGTGACGTCACTGAACAGAAGGGGCACGTATTTAAGGCAGAACGTCGGAGGCTTGGGGAGCATTAGCCATGAATCTTGCACTCGGCGCGTTCCTAGTTGGCCTGGCTCTATATCAGTCGGTTGACGGAGCCGAGGCCCCGACCGATACCATCGGACTGTGCGGTGATCGCCTCATTGATGAACTCGTTAGGATCTGCGCGAATTACGGCCAAGTTCGCAAGCGAAGCGATGCATACCGTGAGTACTCACGACACGGAACAGATTCACGGTGAAATCGAAGGGAGAACCACTTCGGGGCGAGACCCATTCTGGCATTGCCCGTAATTCCATCTCTCGACTCCACAGTAATGGCGCCTTGGAGACATCGTTGGACCCGCGACGCGAAGTCCAGTTGTAGGAGCCGACTCGACACTCTGCGATGCATGTGCTGTAGAAGCGCTTACGGTCCGTGCTCCTACGAGGAAATGATTGTTTACTACTGTGAGAAACCGCCGAGAGACATGCTTGAGCGCGTTTGGAAAATGAATGCGGTTCGCGGGTGAAGCGTTCGCGGAAGCGCGAAATCTCCTGGGGAGGCGTGTCATGCTCCAAATGATTGCCGGAAGCTAACGATACAGAACGCATGGTGCACATCTTTCATCTTGATTTCTCACGACGACCTAGGAAGTATACTGTTGTGGTCGAGGAGGGACGAGGTAAACCAGGTGAACAAGCATCTGATTTTGGGGAAGACTCATTCGATGGAGGCACGCCGTGCAAGGCTCCTCTCAGGGAGAAAAAAAAGAGGACGGGGAACAGAAGTTAGTTATAATAAAGTTGGACTTCGAGGGCTATCAACCACATCCGGGAAACCTAACTGCCACCCGAGATTTCGGCTCAGAATTCTTTGTTCATCACCTGTTGTCTCTAGGTCAGACATTTGTTCCGGCTCATGGCGGTGACGTGCGTGATTTTTCCGGCGAAATCCTCCTTTTCGTTCGACGAGTATTCTATTTCATCGAAAAATCGAGAGTTTAGCGATCTAACTCAGAGCTTGAGCTCGTTCTGCCTCTAGTCGACGGGCTTCCCATCAATCCTCGCAAAATCTGCCCCGATATTAGATTTTTGCACACTTATACAGCCTCAAGATTCCTGTCTGGTCCAAAGAGCTCCATGGTGAAGCTCATCTTCTGTCCCCCCAGCCCCCTACTCTTCAAGATGGTGTGAAAATGTTCCCTGCCCCCGCCAAATGAAATCCTGTTTACGCTTCTACCTCTCTTACCCCTTTCTTTGTCACTCGCCGCCCGGCTAAACCCGATGCAGAACGAGTTGCCGATGAACCAGGAGCGGACCGTGCCAAAGTGCCGTCAATGGATTCCCGAGAAGTTTTTTTCCCGAATCAGACACCTTTCCCCAATCAACTACGGAGCAAAAGCAATGAACATCCTTCTATGCGTCCTCCTCAAGGTAACCACGTATTCATGTAGAGAGAAGTCCGCGAGAACTTGACTTTCTGCCCACTCTCCCTTTCTGTCTCTGCCGGTTCCGCGCCGATCTGCTGACTATCGCGGGCTTGAAATTTCCTTCCACGTGGTCTTCACAGCGTTAATCGCACAACGGTTTCAGCGGGGCAATGGAGTACCGTCTTCTCCGGAATGGTTGCGTCCTCCTTCTATTCAGTTCTCATCATTACGTTGTTTTCGAGTCACGAACCCCTACTAGCGGATCTGAAGTCTTAGCCAAAGTGAATTCATGTAATGGATGCATAATGAACCGTGTGAGAGGAATAACGAACATTCATCTTCTATCCTCGTATGACGAAGACACTGGAGGAATAAGACTGTTGTTGGTTTCCGATTGAAACACGTCGATCGCGATGGACCAAACGATTTCTCTGCTCCAGGAGAAATGGCGGTTTCATGCACATGCAGGCCGACACACAGGGCTGAGTCGGCCGGAAAGCCAGTGTTCGATTTCAGCTTTTGACTCCCATGTCGAGCATTTTGAACGGAAAGGAGACGGAACGGTAGGCTGAGCTCACATGGCAGGACGACACGCGACTGACATTTACCGCTTTCGATACAGACCAGTCTCGATTTCCCAAGCCCCGACTTGGGAAACACCGGTCTGGAGCACGGTCCTCATGACGGCAGAGATTGGTTCCGTCGCTGAGAAGAATCATCGACGATAAGCCGCAGGTCGGATCCGAACCCCGAAATCTAGTCATGTCATGATCGAGTTTCAAGGAACTAAATGACGGTCTCGTGATTTCGGCTCGTCCGAAACGTTGCCTCTCCCTCTCCGAGAACTCGAGAGTGAGAGAGTAGGTAAACAGTTCCCGCGCCCTCAACGAAAAAGATCCAATAGCACGGCCACGGCGTTTGGCGGTCATAACATTGGATCCGTTTCCCCCGAGGATCGAAGCTGAGCACCGAGCTGAAAACTCGGAGAGCCTCGACTTAGTCCACGAAGCTAAATTGCGCGAAATCGGCATCTGCTTCGAATGTACATCCGACCGATGTTTTGTTCCGAAAAGTTCTGTAGCGTGTCGCATCAATAGCGAGTTTGGAGCACATTTGAATTATTGCATCTCGAAGAGAGTAAGTGAACCCTAGAGCACTTGACATTCTATCAGGAGAACCGATAAACCTTTCAAGGTTTCAATATCTCTTTATCATATAAAGGATTTCTCTGGGCGTTCAGGCGGCGCACTTTGCGCACTTCTTTGATGGAATGCTCGCGTGAACTTTCCTTCGCATTCACCCTTCGGTAGAGTCACAGGTCACAGTTAAGCTCGATGTTTTCAGGAACGGTCCCGTGAACGTGACAAACGCCAAATCTTGCCGCAATGTCGTCCAGGCGATACTCAAATGCATCTGTTCCAGCTGATCTTGACTCCGGTTCGACGCGTGATGTGAGTTCTCATCTGGCTATATTGGCGAGAATCAACGCCTACGAACCCATGGATGACAGCGGGATATGCCGACCGGACACAGTACAATTCATTTTTGATCTCGCCCACACGTTCGGTCAGCCATCAATAGTCAAGATTCATGCGGTGAATCTCTTGGAGGACCTTGTCAAGAAAGGCGCTGAAATTTATCGGATGACACTCCCGCTAACCATCTGTATTGCCGCTAAATTACACCTCAGCTATAATCGCATACCATTGACCAAGATAAAGACACTAATTGAGTCCATCGGCTGGGGAGAGTGCACCACTCGAAAACTGCTCATTCACGAGCAGCAAATCCTTTGTACACTGGATTTCAACGTCGAAAGTAGAACGGTGCTGCAGCTCGTTGAAACACTTCTGACTCTCGTGCACAGGTTGGAACCACTGGAGATGGTTCCCGTGATACTTCAAACTGCTGGCCATTTGAGTTGTCTTTACGTCCTATATCGATTTTACATGCCATACCATTTGAAACACTCACGTCGTCATGCAGCCTGTGCGTTGGCCCTAGCATCGAAATTAGTTTTTGAAGAATCCAGACCCCAACCAATGAACGCGAACCCCAATTTCTTGAGGATACTTTCGAGAATGATGCTAGTAGAAGAGGACAGAATCACGACGGACGCGGGATTCTTGTTGACCATCATACTGAAGAACGATGAGGAGTACTTTAAGAACCAAGCTCCCAACCCCAGCAAGCACCCCAACCCTTCCCCCAAAGCCTCACGCAAGAGATGAGAATTTCATCGTTTACAGAAAACGTGCGAAAATATGGATACAGACCTTTAGCTAGGTGTAAAACGGATTGAATTTGTGAACGGAGCTAGTTACGGCCGAGACTGCACAAGGCCTCTGCAGTCTGCATGATTCGAGTATTTGCGAGGATCTGAAATAAAGCTTGAAAACAGTAGTTATTGCGATCTCTGAGAATTCCAGGCAGATTCCAGGACTTCAGGACGCCTACGGATCCGTCAGATCGACATTCGTGATGATTTCGATGAGTACCGTTTCGACATTTCTCTGTTAAGCATCGACATCGGGAGCACGGGAGCTAATTGTCTCCCGTGATGCGGTTCCAGCTGAGTTTTGGATTTGAGACTCTTCTGCGTTCTGAGCTTCCGCTGGCCCCTTGACACCAGGCTTCTGATCTCCCGAAAATACGCAGAAATTGAATGCCTGGGAGGCGGAGTGGCAATGCTATCTTGGATAGCGATTGGCGACGCGACGCCGACGTTGTCAGACAGAGAGCAGTTCATGCTTCTGTAACCAGGGGGCGTGGTGATCAGAAGATAGACGGCCGTTCGAGAGTGAATGGTGCGGAGAAGAGAACGCAACAACACTCTCCAGCGATATTCGCCGAATGCTTTCCCGACGCAACACGTGCGCGGAAATCCCGTCTCGGTATGCATTGTGAGTCAGAAAAAGAGCTTCTCTTGCTGCGCGAAAAACTCAGAGTCCTACGAAATGAGAGAGAACGCCTCAAGGTGAATTCTTTGACCATTGATCTCATGACTTTTAGCCTGCTAGTTATTTATCCATGTGCTGTTCTCACCAAATTGTTCGTGCCACTACAGGAGCATCTTGCCAAGTTGAAGGACAGGAGACAAGGGGACTCCGGAAATCTCATCCCCACTAGAGACCTCGACCACAAGCGGAATGTTTTAGATCTGGTGGACAGTATCAGGCAGAGGAAATTGTCTGATGCGGAAGTCGAGAAAATTGTTAGTGAGCTCCCAGTCTTCCAATTCGACATGATTTCAACCATATTTTGTGGCGACTCCCCAGCGCGAGTCAAATTCACGCGACTCGTTTCGAGAACTGGTGTATCTTGCAGGTCACGCTTCAACCGCCATCGAGACTCGTACCGTTCGTTGATCTGACGTCGAGCGAAGATGAAAGCGATATCGAGGAGCGGAAACTATAACGCTCAAACCCTGCCATACTTTTACTTTCATTTCGAGAGAGGAGTTGCATAGACGTGGCCGGAGTAGCTTCTCGCAATCGTTAACTTCTCTGCTGAGCAACGACATGACTCCCGTGAGACGAACAATCCGTCCAAAGGAGACGAAATAGTTCGAGACAGAGCCGCTAGGCAACCGGCTATGTAATTTTGCCTGAATCAGGCTTATGAAGTGTTCACTACGTTGTCGTTCTAACCCAGCTCGTCAATTCGCCATATCCTCAGCACTAATTCTCCGGCTCCTGATGCGAACGACCAAGTAATCCTCATTCGAGGTCAGTTCGTGAGTTGTGGTTTGAGGAATCTCTCTGCCGTCGAAGATTGCTGACGAAGTCGTCGCAAGGGACTTCGTGAAATTATACTCGTTTAAATCCTCGGAATATTCGGCTTCTCCAGTGATCAGACTAGAACATCGACGCATGAATGCCGGAAGTTTGAGGCATTGCAGGACTCGAAGAACTTCAGGTTATATGGCTTTGTTTCAATCGTCGATGCAAGAGATCTTACGGAACTCAAAAGTCAAATTCTATAATAGGGCCTACATTTTCCATGGTACCACTAAACCGCGTACGGCGGCGGCGGCGGCACGGTCTCGCCATGAAAAAAATAGACACAAGAAAGCCGCGGCATGCTGACCAGGTGCTGGACGAAATTAGAGGTGTTTTTGTCCGTGTTGAATGAGAGATTGCCCTTCTGGAAGCACAATGGACGACGTGGAATGGCATCATATGGAACTTGGGCTCTATATCCTATGGGGCTGATAGATTTCCAATGGGTTGTACTGATTCTGATCAATAAAGTCTATGATCATGGGAGTATTGAGTCCGCATGGTATATAATCTACATGTTCAATTCCATACACCCGAGTTGTGTCGTGGTGCTCCTCGAGTGCGCAGGATGAGGATTAATCGAGCCTCAATGGGAAAGCTCAGCGATTCCCAAACTTTTTCACGGACGGACTTCTGCGCCCCCTAAGTACCAATCTCATCGTTCCTCTTCTGCATCCGGTCTCGCGCGCCGTGGAGCGCCCCATGGTCTGAATTCACCCTGCTCTCTCGAGAGATGCCACAACACAGGCTTCGGGGCCACTAATACTGGTTTCTGGGCCCAAGAGTTGGGCTCCGGCATTTCAAACGCGGGTCATTCAATTTTGGTGTTCAGTGAACCCCCGTTTCATGCGGTTCCTGGAACCGCAGAGAACGGGGGCCTGCCAGGGAACGCCAGAACTCGTTTCCAGACTTCTTGTGAACAGCTTATGAGTTCACAAAGAGGCATCTGGACGATAATTCGAGCTCTCCATGGATTTCTAGACCCATTCAGCCCAATCGAGACTTCCCGGGCTGATCGCTTCTGCGCGTCTCGACATCACTGTGGGTCAGAGGCTCCGGAACTCTAGGTCCTGGAACTCCCGCGATCGACTTCAAAAAAGTCTCGATTGGGCAGAGTAGGTCCAAATTCATGGAGAGCTCCAACTACCTCTCAAACTCAGTCACAGTAGGCCCATGATCCGTGTACACAACCTTTGAAAACGATATCTGACGTTTTCTGGCCGAGGCCCGTTTCATGCGAAGAAATTCGTTCGTTCAGGGGGGGGGGTTCACTGTACTGGTACAATGCACGCGCCTCGGACGCCTTCTCTTCAATATCGATTCTATTCCTGATTGGCTTCGGCGGCTCCCGGCCACTGGCGTAACTAGAGGGGGGGCGGGGGGGCGGTCCGCCCCGGGCGACACTCTCGAGGGGGCGGCATTTTGCTGATTTATGCCCTATAGCGGGTCGTTTTTTTGGTTGTCACTCCGCGTTGGAGGCGCTTCCAGGGGGCGGCATTTTCCGGATTTTCCGAGGTCCGCCCCGGGCGGCACTAAGGCACGCTACGCCACTGCTCCCGGCCCATAGAGCATCACATTCCCCGAACTTCACAGTTTTTTCCCACGAAGCACACGGTTGCGTACTTCTGCTCCCAAGAAGTTCTAAAAAAGTTTCCGGTCGTAGAAGTCGGTGACTGAGAGATACAATCTCATTGTAATCCCGCGATTTTTGAGTTTCCTGCGCTTCTGCCGTAGCATCAAGTTGAGGACCTTAGGAACTTTCATGACCTGCGGTAGAAAGGGATGGAAGAGTGCATGGGGACGTCAATTTGAGATCCGTGGAAGATCTCCGTTGCTTCTAGGGCGAAGATGAGGTCAACGGTACAGAACAGCCTCATATTATTCAGCCTGTCGACAACATCGTTAATCAGCTTCCGAAGTCACAACATTTCTCTGCTTTCGTGACGAGAGATCTCTTCCTAAAATACGTGTCTCGTCTCGCTTGTCTTTGAGGGTGTTTCCTTCTCGAGCTCAAGTTGAACAGCTTCCGAAACGAGAACCTAGATCGTGAAACCGGGGAGAGTTGAAGAACGTCTCCTTGGGAAATCAGAGAAATCGCCGTATCACAACCGAGCAAACCATCTATAACTGGGATAACGCGCGAAACGACACCCTCGGTTCATTTCCGAGGGTCCGCGATACGGACCGCATCGTCGACCCATCAATTCTCATCAAAGCAGCGGATTCAACCAATTAACAATGGGAGATAGAGAGAATTTCGACGACGTCGATAAATTACGAAGCGACGACGGTAGGTGATGCGATTCATCCTGAGTAATCAACAGTATGTATAAGTGATAGCGTCGCCGCAAAATTGAACCAGTAATCTCGACGCACTGGCGGCAACTGTCATTTCCCGTTATCAGCAAAGAAATTTTCGAAATTTCTGTGATGTGAAATCTTTGCCCTGGACGATGCTCCGCCAGAGTCTCATACGAATTCCCCATTTTGTGTGCTTGCTTCCTCTAGCGCTCAAAGCGCTCCGTGACATCGAGTTTAGCATCCTAGCTTTATGTCCCCGAACCGCAACCAAGGTTACTTTCTGATTTGGAACTAGAACTTAGTACTTCTGACCCGAGCGGAATTTGCCCGGGCCCGCATGTAGTCGAACTTCAAGGAGCTGATCAGTACACTCTTCGGATATAACCCGGGGCGCCCTCACCAAGCTGCGAATCGAATCACCGTTGATTAGATAGCTTTGAAATGCCACGAAGAGATCGTTCAGATCGAGAGGTAAGGGTCCGACTGACTGCGCTGAGGAGGTGAACAGAGAAAGGATCGAGGTTCCATTTCGCAAAACACCAGTTTTTCCTCAAGTTTATTGGAATATACATCAGAAAAATTTTGATATCTTGTCTGCGTGGGTGTTTGCCATGTCCGTTTTTTATCCACCGTCTCCTGCTGAGCAGAACGAACAGAGGGCCGACTGCATAGGTTGTTGCATTTCATTGAAGAGGAAAAAGTTGACACGTTTTGATTATCAGATCCTATGACGTGTAGATTGGCACCATTTTGAGACGTGTCGAGTCACGACAGCATGCGTCCAGCCGAAATCAACCAAAAGACGCCCGAGCGGTTGTTAAATATATATAGAATATAGAGGTATCTGAGCAAAAGACAGGCCAGCGGTGACAAGACCTGACAGAAGCGGCATTCGATCGGGAGTGACTTGTGACACAATATTTTTAAATCGAATCCAGAAGTGTCCGAACCGGATCAGTTTACCACCGACCACCAGCAGAACCACCGAGACTTATGCTTCGGGACCGAAAGTGAAATCGTTGGGGAATGGATTATGAAATCACTCCCGAGTGTGAACGCTTGAGCGTTTCTCGCAACTCGTGCAAGAACTCCTCGTCAGTCGAGTTCCGTCGTGCTATCGTTTGTACATCACCAATGTTCGATCGTATACTGGATTCCAGACCCATTGAGTTTGGTGACTGTGGGACGCGTGCGAGATTAGCTGGACTTGGATTTCCTGTATCCTCCACAGCGATTGCATGCGCTCCTGTAGGGAACTGGACGAGCAGATTGATAAGATGTTGTGTGGTAAGCCGGTCCATACGAGTAGATCGGCTGAGCGATCGGTCTCAGGGCGATCGGGGCGAAGCGCGTGACGGGCGCAGAACGAACGATGACCGGTTGATGAGCTACGATCTTCTCGGGAGCGTAGGCGACACGGAGACGTGAGGACGGTGGAGGGACTGTGGGCACAAACTCGTCGGGTAGGTCTTGGTCGGGGGCGTAGGCGGGAACTCGCTTCGGGGTGAGGATAACCTTCTCTTCGGGGGTCTCGAAAGCCTGGGAAGGATCTTCGACAGGTCGTTGCGGTCGTCTACGCGGCCCTGTGTAGGCGGGAACATCAACAGAGATTGGTTGTCTCACGAGCACTTCCTCACGGCGGATTACGGGCTGCACTGGGATGTGGGGACGAGCGACCACGGGCTCTACACGAATAGCAGGCTGGTGCACGACGCGATGCACGTGCTCGAAGACAGGCTGGGGCCTGGGTTGATGGTGTACGACCGGAGTGTAAGCCACGGTGCGCTTGGGGACGATGGGCACGACTGCAACAGTACAAGAGCGTCATTTTGACTGCCGGGGAAGTTTTGCAGCTTTCATGATTTGGGAAGAAATTATTTAAAACTCACCCGGCTGGTGGACGTGTACGACCGGCTCGGCTCTTTGGATGAAAGTCTCGTGAACAACAGGACGGTGCACGACGACCGGAGCAGGCCGAACGATCGGTTGATGGACTCTCACGACAGCAGGCTGGACTTGATGAGTAACGATGGGCGCCGCAGGAACATGTTGGTGGTGGTGGTGATGGTGATCGTGGTGGCCGTGGCCGAGCTACGAAGGAAAAGTTGATTATTCCGTGCAACATGGATGACATCCGCTCGCATAGTGAGATACCGGATCCGTGTTTGGCGAGACGCACGCGGGATGGATTTCCCAGATAAATCGATGACTGGGACCGAGTAAATAAAGTAATTCGGGTGCCAAGCGTACGAAGCCATGAATTCGCCCCCCCTACCTCCAAAAATCGTCATCGATCATCATAAACATTAACTGGAGAAATCCGAACCTTCTGCTTCAGGACGTGTCCTGTCTGTTGGAGAGCGGGCTGGGCGTCGGTGATGATTTGGTTCACTCCGTCGCGTACGTAAACAGCGTCGTGGTCTCCGGCAACGTGAGTTTTAGTTCCGTGCTCGTTCGTTTTGACCACGGCACGGAAACCATTTTTATCAGCGGTGTACTCGACCTGGCGAACTTTGCCGTCGACGTCTGTGATTGTGTAGCCTCCCCGACGGTTGTTGTCGGCGTCGACCGTTTCCCAGCGCTTGTGGTTTGTATCCCAATCGGTGATATCGTAGTTGTAGTGGTAATTTCCATGGCCCTGGAACAAAAGTACGAGAGCTTAGTATTTCGGGAGCTCTTTACGCAATCCGTAGCACCCTACAACAACAGTTCGCAAATCCAGGCTTCCGTTGCCCCCGCAGTATTCAGCGCCCAGCAGTCAAGACCGGAGCGACGCGGATGTGTCGTGCGCAACGGAGCAGTTGCAGCTGACATGAAGTGCAACGCTTATGTAACGGACGGGCGTCGCTGACAGGCTGAGAAAATTATCGCCGACCAAGATTTACTAAGATACGCTCACTCAAACTGATGTGAGCGGTCTGTTCATCTGGACGAGTCGGGAAGTTTCCGCTAATCGAACTGATGGCCGATCCGAGTTGACGTAAAGCAGTCTATCGGATGTTTCGCGACCACGACGTAGATTTGTGGGTCCTTGGGACGGATACAGGCCAGATTCGTACCGAAAGTATTCTAGCTTTCCGCAGATTGGCGATGTTTTCTCGACAGAAACTTGGAGGCCGAGCTTATTTCCGAGGGAAAGGTTCCGATCGTCGAGTGTTCCAGGGGAACATTTCTAGTTTTGGAATAGAAACGGGCGACAGTTCTCAAACAGAGGTCCTCGATATCTTAATAACATATTGAGCTCTCAGAGAATTTTCACCAACATCTTCGGAAAATAAGTAGAAGATGAGTCACGCGGATTTAAACATTCATAATCGAGGAAGTGTTCCTGCTATTATTATCATATCATATTCCGAATCGCCCTCATTCTACAGCCCTAATACTTGATGTGCCAAATCCTACATTCATGAGGATTTCTCGAAGAGGGCTCTGCTCGGATTAAACGGATAGTTTGATGATTGATGGCAGATGTATTCGCCCAAAGGCTAACCGTACTTTCCCGGCCCCGGGACGCATCTGAGAGCCTTGCGACAAGTGATATAGGACAAGGGAGGGCTATCTGGACGATTCAGGTTCCGTTTCAGAGCCCCACGTCGCGAATCCGCGAAGGAAGAGGTTCATCCACATTCAAGAGTGCAACTGTGAGGACGAATATCTCTTGCGCGAGTCAAGACAGCGGTTTGAGATCCGTCGTTCCGTTGGATAGGAATCGATTTACACGGGGCCGTCGAGCCCTGGACTGAGGGAAGCAGAAATTCTCGGGAAGCGGTCACTCGAGCGGTTACTCCCCAAGAGAGGTCGATGCCCAAAACCGCAGTTGAAGAGTGAGCTTCTACTACAGCTTGAATCAGAGGCTGAACCTCTTCCTCTTTCCTGAGCCGCTCCCATGACTCCTCCTATATCTGAGCCGCGAAAGTGCTCTAACCTCTTCGAACATCATCGGAAAACTGAACGGCATTCCACCTCGATCGGTCAATCACATCAATTACTTTTGTAGCATCAACAGTACAATAGTCGATGATACAGCGACGCATGCCGTTTCTGATCGCTAACAATTACTCGATCGCCTGTCTCGAGTCGGTGTTAAATCGAACACGCAATCAACGGAACCTGAGTGAGTCCGTCAATGAGCGCAAGAGGAGGCACTTTGTCATGTAACGCCGAGCGAGCGAGCGAGCAGGCGACCAACCGATGAAGACGAAGACGAAAAAGTACTCGCAGGAATCCCTCAACTACATCGTCGACGACGACGACGACGACGAATGCGACTCAGACAACGAAGAAGCTATTCTGAGTTCTTCTCAGTCAGTATTGACAACGCTGAGCGAGCGAGCGAGCAAGCGGCCGACAGACCGACAGACCGACCAACCAACCGATCGGCCGACCACGGCAGCGAAGAATCGGCAGCTGCCGCTTTGACAAATCACTGACGACCGACCGTTCGGTCGGTCCGTCGGTCTCTTTCTCGCTCGGCACACCCGAAGCATGCTTCATAAATAAAATTCCCGAGACGCCGACAACAGCACATCGCACAATAAACTAAATAGATGCCGGCATTTCGCTCATCGTTACTTTTAAGTACTTACGTCTTCCTGACGATTGATGCTTGAGAAACCGTCATTGGATCGGGCGTGACAAGCACCGATTACGAACACCAGGGCCAGAAACACCTGAAGCGAGAATTCGAATCATTTTCTATTAGGCAATAAAAGTTCTGACCAGGAGATCGACCTCTTGGGTGTTGGACTCTTCACCTTAGTCAGTTTCCTTCTCGGATAAGCGCTACCCCGGTGAACATTTAGGACACGACTCGAAGAATCCGCAGCAAGAACCTAAACAGGTATCTCCACATGAATCGAATTGGTTCCCCCGGATTGACACAGATGTATTTATCAGTGGGCCTTGAGTGATCAGATCGAGATCATCCTCCTTTGTTGATCGATCGAGAGTGATCGTTGTGCAGGATGAGGGAATTTTCGTCTCCATAATCGATTATGTTGTAGAATGCCGGTGCGTAGTAAATCAGTGGATTGACCGATGGCTCGGTAATCGATTGTTGCCACGGAATTTTTTCAATCACTTGATGACAGTCAGACCGTGAAGATGATTTAAATATTTGGTGCACCCAGCAAGGGTTGCTCTATCGCGGGTTTTCCACAGAAACATTAGCTGCGAATTCGGCGCAACTCCCACTTCAGCGTTGCCTGGCCTTCAGCTAAACCAGCCGACAGTCCGCTTGGTGGCTCGCTGGCTCGGCCAGACATATGTATGCATGTACGCAATCGAGCGACGGCGACCGGCGATGCAACCAAGGAAACCATCGTGCACGCACGCACGGACGGACGTACATGCGCGCGCACACTCGCTCACACAAAACACAGCCTTTAATAGATCGGACATGCGGACGAAAGACGCCAATACAAGCTTGGCAGTCGAGAGGACCTTTGGGAGATATCGTGGGCCGTATTCAAACCGTAGGACGACGCTGACGACGATACTCGCCGCCATCGTCGCCGCCGCCGTCGGTGACTTAAACGACCATACGTCAACTGGACAACGTTCCACAGAATTCTTCGAAAATGGCATTGGATCCAAAATGTTCTCTTTGTTGTTTTCGGACGGCGAGCTTGGTTGAGTTCAGTCGCTAGGCTTTTTTCCTCCCCTAATACACTCTTTCTAAACAGGGAGGGTCCGCTAGGTTCGAGGGCTATAAGAGGACCGAAAGGAACTCCTTGAGGAAAACCAAGATAGCTCGAGGTCTCCGCGAATCGGAGTCTGAGATTCGAAGATTCCGACTATATCCATCAAACTTCAGACTCAAACTTGATTAAATTCAAGCGAAATTGCATTTAGACCAAAATGTTCTCCAGTCATTTTCGCAGGGCGAGCACGGTTAAGCTCATCAGTCGCTTCTTCCAAGAGCGCAGCGTATCCGAGGCTTCCGTCCTGTTGGGGAGTGTATTGGGCTGTGCGAATTTCTCTCAATCATATTCGGGGGAGGATCCCCAGAAATATTCCATGAGGTCGAGGCTCTTGGGTCTTCCCAGGATGTAGCATGCTGAGAAGTGGCTCTTCTTCATTCTCGATGATGTCTGCGGTCGGACCAGGCCGAGGAGTCCTTGCAACTCGATTGGACATTACGTGGCAAATGCGCTGGGCTCGGAACGCCTCAAGGGGTTCGCAATAACAAGCGTCCCAATCGCCGTTTGCACTTGATGTGGGTAGTAATGAATCGGCGGACAGTGGCCATTGCAGACATCTTGGGCACCAAGCCTACTCCGATATTGCGTCAACTCACGATCGAATCCAGCGTCTATCGGGTTGCATTATTCGATTGGATCCCATGCGAGCAGGAACAGAGTCCGAGATGCCTGAGCGAATGCCGCTTTCGTACATCCCGAATATGGTGGTCAAAGTAACACCCACAGAACGAGTCGTCTGTCGAACGACTTCTTGAAATCGAACTCGCCGCGATAAGGACGGAACGTCTCCATTTAGCTTCGATAACTGTCTACATTCACTGAGATTATTGAGATACGATCTCTGAGCGAAGCTGCTTTTGCTCACATTGCAAGTCGAAGTCGAAGGCGTCGCTATCGCACCTGATCTACCGCTCTGAACAACTGCCCTGCGAAAAATTTCTGGACGAGCTCTCCCGAATTCGCGCACAGAAAATTTGAGGGCAGTAATTTTGATCTTCGACATCCGTATCTTGGGTGAATCCCTGTTTCGGGCAGACTCAAAAATCTTCTGACAGAGCAGCGGTATTCGGCTCTCGACACTCGTCTGAACTGACAGCGCGCTTTGATCACGTTAGCGTTCAACTGTCGTCTTTTGTTGGAAACTTTTTGCTCGCTACCGCAAACCGAACCCGGCGACTCCTCGATGTTAGCGGATCAAACCTCAATCGAATCACGACGCGGAACGAGGGTCTCGAAGAGTGAAAGATCTGCGTTCGGAATATCATCTCGGAACTGAGCGGGAGACACGACGCATTGCATGGAGTGAATGCATTGCTCAACGATATCACACGAATCAATGTGTCTAATAGGTGCACCCCGTGAAGTAGAAAAACTTGTGGAGTCATATGTCAAGCGTTCCGGACATGGAAGATTCGCGTGTGAACATTCGGATTGAGATTCCGCCCCAAACGGAGAAGAACAAAAGCTCTTTCACTCTGCGAAGACTCGCGCGCTGAAAGACTCGCATATAGATACGCCCGCCCACCTACGAAACATTTCTGTTATGGAACTAAGGCCGAAGCTACAGAATGATTCATCAAGGCTGTTTCCGATTTCTCGATTCAACGGCCTACCCTCAAATCCGGCGACAGCCCAAACTGATGATTGAAAGTCCGACTGGCGAGAATAATGCTCCTTCGCAACTCCATGAATCCGCCAACTGAATCCAGCTTTCGACTCTGTTCAAAGACAGTGGGGCTCGTCAGAGCCTCGATTCGATGAATCGATTTGTTTTCTCAGGAACTCCATCGAGGGCTTCTAAACAGGACTCGATTGATTGGATGATCGCGCTCCATGGTTGTATAGCACTCAGCGATCGCTCAAGTAACGATCTGAGGTAAACAAAACATCCCGGAGACGAGAAAGCGGTACCACGGGAAGGCTTGACATCGTGTTATTGAATTCGTGAAATTTCAGACCGACGGCACGCCCACCACTGCTTAGCTGTAGTTGCGTCGCTGAGTGGCTGCCGTCGTTGATCGATGCCAATTCGCTACTTCTCCTCGGATCCAATTAATTCTTCTTGATGCTCTGTTGTGACAAACGATGCAAATCAAAGAGCCCGTTGCGGTAACAGCTAGCTCCATCGGCGCCGGATTCTCCTTTTTGCCAAGGGCTGGCATTGTCAAGAGATTGAAACATTTTGACTGACACGAGCCGTTCACTTTTCCAGGCGATGAGGTCGCAGAAAGCAAGTTTGGAAGATGACCGGTGACGACGTTGTTTGAGTGGTTACAAGAATCGTAGATGGTGAACGACCCATTGCATGTGGGATCGAGAATATATCGAAATTCTTTCTCCCAGCTGATGATGAGTCGCCAATGTCTCGCTAAAAGTCTGTTGGAAGAGGCATCATCGCGCATCGTTAAACTGCGCATCTCATAGTCAGCTTCCATTATGTGAATCACGACTGTGAATGAACCGAGAAAATGAGAGTAGCACTTGTTTGATGCTTCACCGTATTCTTCAATATATCCCTCTTTCCTCTTGAATCGCAATAATTCCAAGATCGTTTCGAGGGATTAGAGCCGGAGCCGAAATTTCACGGGATTGATTCTCCCGATGTTCCGACAAATGAAACCGAGGAGTCGGAAACGCTTAAACACGAAGATGCCAACATTTCCAATTTGGACGAGCGCCGGAACGCTCGAGAAGAATAAGGCTTGGAGTCCGTCTTGTAGGTGATACTTTGTTGTCTGTCGAAGTGAGCCAAGTGATGAAATCGTTTTCAGACATGACCTATGGGCTACGCACGTGAGAATTGATGAAAAAAAAACGTCTCCACACCTCGCATCGGAACGGCAATAACCAACGGGGCTTCCTATTATTCGGGATATCCGCTTTCAAAATAGAACTGGAGCGGTGGGCATATTAGAGTGAGAGCGGTGGGTACTAGCTTTCGTTCACGCAATCACGTTAAACAGCTTTCATACAGTCATGTTTATCCCATATTTCATCGAAGAGGCGATGATAAGCAAAGGTTATCAGAGCCAGATTTAACGGTAATTACCGGTCGGCAGAAAGCTATGAAATTGAATTATTGGCGCGAACGATCGGATAAACTGATCGAACGGAAGATAGATTGAGGAATCTACACTGAGAGAAACGAAGGATCCGTGCCGATTTAATGAGTTGTATAGAAAATTGATATGACTGCGGCCGGCTGAAATGATGGCAGAAGAGAGCTTCGGGAAAACAAGAGAAAAAAATGTCACTACTGGACGCGAGTTGGGCAACGTTCGCTGGTTTCAATCACCGCCGGTTCGATTATGGGAATAACCGGATCAACTTTATCGCGCGAGGTTGGGCGCTTAGCGGACCGTAGTCTGCATCAGACATCAGATCCGAATCCAGCCGCAGGAAACACAATTTCCTATTCGGCGTCAACACCCTAGTTGAGAACGGTCGAGCTTGCCAACACATGACATCAACATTTCGGCGCCAGTACTGTCGCGGATTTCAACGGATAGAGCTGTTATATCGGAGTAAGACTTCTCGATTCTCATAAGTCAAGACCTAGGAAAGCTCTTGTCGGCACATTCGTCATCATAACTCCTTCATTTTTTCCTTTCTAGGGGTGGAAAAAGAACGTGTAGTACGAATTTTGTGATTGATCAAAATCGTCTAGCTGCCGAATGAGGACCCTTCTCCGCACTGATTGAGCTTGCCGAAATCGGGGCGGCCTCCATGATACCTGAGGCAGTCTCCGTTTCAGAGAACTGATCGTGACAACTGACAAATTTTGCGCGTCCGTTTTTGCGGGCAAGAAAAACAAGAGGGACTTCAGTGAAAGAGATTCCCCATCAGCACTCTCGGTTGCGCTGCAAAGTTCGTTGCAACGGAAGCTCACTAATTTTAATCGATGATAATGAGCACTGGTAGATTCGGCATAGCGCCGTGTGTCAAGCCACTAGAGTTGCCTAAGGAGAACTGACTTAATCCCGAGTGAACTTCTCTAAACTCACCTTCATGGTTGCAGGACACCTTTCGGTCGCTATTGAAGGCCAAGGGTATTCTAGAGCACAGTCACAAGCTTGCACGGCGATGCTGGAGTTGTAAGAAGACGGACGGACTTCAGTACATCAGTGGACTCCCGCCATGTGGACCTGTGATTTTATAGAAGTCGCCGCCCCACGTAGACGGCAACGCCACCCTGCGGCGGGGAACGCAGACGTCTTACGAGCAATGCCAAGGTCTACGGACTTCTCAACGGCAGACGAGTGATTCACCGTTGTTCATCGGGGGGAGATGCGCGCGTTTGACATTTACGACTTGACTTCATTGAGTTTCGAATCTTTTCTGTTATTTCTCAGCAATGACATTGCCCACTGTGGAATGGGACGGGATCGTTTCTCGTTCTCTGTTTATGTTTTCCATGCTTTCTCTTTGATAGATTGACAGTTGTATTGTGTGAGCCTCCGAAATCCGTTTCATTCAATAAGATGCCCCCAGAAAAGTGGCTCCAGTCGGTTCCGATGCGTCGCTGGTGGTCAATCCGGATGAAAGTCGTACCTGTTCGTTGTAGGCAACGCTGCTGTCGGAAATCCTGACATGATGGGACATTCATCAGTGGTCTATTTTTTCTGGATGGTCAACTCATTCTCTGTCGCGCAGACGCTGTAAAAGTGTCGACGGGATTTCGCGATTTGTTCGACAGAGTTTCAATGTGGACATGCTGTAGCCGCTTTTGCCGAGAGGTATGGGTGTATGCTGGGGCTCAAACTTCGAGTGGGAGCGATCGATATGAGTGTTATCGTTTGGGGATATCTGAGCCGCCGTCCGATGTTGATAACGTTTTCCAGCCGCTTTCATTGGGCTCCCCAATAGGTCTGAGTGGTCTTCATTCGAAATTCTTGAGCTGGAGCAAGTTCCCAGTGCTCACTTCACGACAGCGCTGAGCGAGACCAGCTTGAAGCTCCCGACGGGTGTCTAATATCCGGCAAAAGAGATCGATTTTGTCATCGGAGTATCATTTGGGTGGGTCGCGCTGCACTTCGTGTGCTCAAATCTCTTTCTATCTATTCTCTACCTCTCAAACGCGATGGTCACACTCTCTCGTATCATATCATCTCATAGGTAAGCGACTGTGTTCATAAATTGCGCTGCGCGGCATCGCAAACCGCGCGATATGCAGATCGTGGAATAATAATCAGTCAACGAGTATTATGCGACCGACTCTCCTTTGGGTTTCATCGATGCCTTTCTAGACTCGGCGAAACGACAGTCCAGAGGGAGCATGAGGGGAAGGAAGTGATTTTCACGTGTGAATGAATGGAGAATGTTCGGGCAAACACCAATAACGGGACTGCGGAGTCATGACATAATATGCATTGATGGGGTGGCATGTACTGCTTATTCGTCCTTATGGTGAAACCTGAGCGCAGTGGCGGACCGTGCCTGAGTGCCGCCCGGGGCGGACCTCGAAAAATCCGGGAAATCTGGAAAATGCCACCCCCTGGAAAGGCCTCCGAAGCGGGGCGACAACCAAAAAAACGACGCGCTATGGGGCATGAATCAGTAAAATACCGTCCCTCGGGAGTGCCGCCCGGGGCGGACGAACCCCCCCCCCCCCCCCCTACGGTCCGCCACTGCCTGAGCGATGTACTGCTTATTGGACATATGGGATGCATTGGTTATGCGACACGGGAGTATCCCATATTTGTGGATACTTCTGATCTACTCGGTGACCCTTTACAGTCTCTTTCCAGACGCTCACTAGCGTGTGGGCTGAGTTCTAGTCATAATTGATTTGCATGGGTATGCCCTCGTGTTCCGTTCTCCGCTGTGGAAGAACAACGACTGGGTCCTTATCCCACAACTTGGTCCGTAGCGGTGTCGGATAGCTGACGATTGTCAACAAATCATAATTTCCACAGGGTGGATTCCATTTTCGAACGTACGTAGTCATTCATCACTACGAAGAGCGTGGATTCACAATGGGACTCATTTCAGCGTCGATGCGGGGTGCGCTTCACAGATTATCAATTCTCGTCCTTGCAAAATTCATTCAGATTTCGGAAACTGCCACCTTCCCCATTCAGTTTGCTTCCGTTCTGGGGTGAGAAGTCAGTGATTTGTCGGCTGTGGAGCACAAGTATAGGACCTGAGTTGGAGGACGGCTACCGTTGCGTGGGAGACAAAGAAGCAGGGAAGTCCAGGTGGTCGGGTCAATGCTCAGCTCGTTGGTGACAATCGATCGCTGTCACGCTCTCTGGCCGCTATCGTCTGAGGGATAAAAGTTTCACTGATCAGGAACGTGTAGCGTACCGGGCAGCAGACTGAATACCGTGACAAGTCGGACGGATCTCAATACGCCCCCACCTCGGGGAGATATCTTCGACCGAATAGAGAAAAAAAAAACGAGACGAAAGGACAGAAGAGACGACAGTCACAAGCCGGCCAAGTCGAAAGCAAACCACCAATGCAGATCAATCTCGACCGATGGATACGTAAAGAGTGGGCTTCACGTCGACGTAGGTTTGTGGCCCAGAAACGCGACACTCACAGAAATCCTATAAACGATTGGAGTTGTCCAACCATGACAACCGCACAGAACATCACTCCATTCGCCACGAACGGCCGCTCACAAAGTGACAGCGTGGAACTTGGAGACATAGCCAATGGTCAGACCAAGATTTGGGAAACGAGCTGAAAAATCCGACGACCACCGCACGGCGATGAAATGAAGTCCGATTGAATTTTCCGAATCTCGCACCCAACCTTTGTTCAAAAGACTGGTGAATCGATATCTGTGGACGCAAAACGATTCCTTCAGGGCAGACGGAGACTTCAATGTAATTTGTGAGCGCCCCGAGAGCTCCGTGATTTGTGGAGGAATGCGATTGTGGTCTGAGTCGGAACCCTGTATCAGCGAGCACTTTTGAGTCCTGTTTGAAACAATTCGATCGCTCAGGTGGATTCGATGGTGGCATCCCATTGTATCAATCACCCTTTGGAGCATGAGACAACTGTGCTGGTTCATTTGTGGAACGACTTCAGTGGTCGAAATAATAACGGGAGGCGGTCCCGGCCCTGATGCCAACTTCTGGAGGGGCTCTTCACACAGCGAGCTATTTGACAGCTGAGCGATTTGTCCGCTTGAGTTTCGGGATCCCTCGGTCTGCATCCCTTAACGTTAATCTGGGAGTTCGCGGATCATATCATGGACAGAGAAATTCAATTTTCGAGCATCTCCCGAAAGAGATTATCGGAACTGAGGAGCTGTGGCCCTCGGCTGGGATCCTAGTTCGGTCAAGCGTCACACGGACTGTATGTAGCGAATAGCGGTTCTTCTACCCCGCATCACACGGCGGTCCGCTATCAAAGTTTGGTGCCGAGAACCCGTTCTCCCTCTGTCTTGAAGAGTTGGTGGGTGTTTTGAATGAACGGTTTCGCTGGTTCGAGATAGCCAAGCCACTGGACCAACCCCGCAAATCCGACGGCTTGCTGACCGGGTTACGCAATGCGGAAAGTACTTGGTTTAGTATTCATGTACCAAAGTGACGCTAAGACAATCATTTTCAGCGAGGAGTTCCGAGTCCAGGAGGAATCAGGGATGAAAAAGGTCTCGTTATCCTAGATTCGAGATACTTTCGCCTTGTCAGCAGCCGTCCTTTCGATCGCTGAGATCGTCCAGATCTTTTACTAGTATGAAATCCCGACAATTTCCTCCTCATGAGCACAAAATCGCCAAAACTGAGGCTCCGAGCCATCACTTCGACCGTTTCCTACCGGAACAGCTCGTAAAAGTTAAAGGTTCACGCGAGATTGATCTGGCTCCACACGTTCGTGATGAAGTGTTGTGGTCGTAGTGTCTGCTTCTGTTGCTGTGGCTCAACTTGATGTCATCGACTCTCTGGCCGCTGCTGTTACCGCTCATTGGAGCTTCGATTCATCTCCTCGTCGGATCAATTAATGGTAATCGGAGTAATAATCAACTCGTCTCCCAGGACCAAGGCGGATTTTTAGGGCTTGCAGTTAAGTGTAACCAAACCATCTCCAGCCCCATTGAATTCGGATGCAGCCGTCGTCAACGATTCATTATTAGAGTATCGTTGACTCAACGACCGTTTATCCGAATGAATTAATGGGGTGAGGAAAAGGATCACTTCTCAAGAGTTCCTATCAGAGTTCCGCTGCTCGCCATCATCCCTTCCGCTTCTTTCGGGGGGCCTGCTGTCCGTGTGTCCAGTGTCCATCTTTGTTCATTTACGAGCAACTGGAAGGAAGCCCAGGTCAGGGTCTCTGAAAAGACGTCTGCCCGCGCGAGTTCGAGGGTGTTTCACCGCAACCGCCAACAGTGTTTACGTTGGCACCCGCTGAACAACAGCGAGCGGCTCCGACCGTGAATCGGTCCCTAGGGCTAACTATCTTTCTATACACCCATGTATTTATCTGTTCATCTATCGTGTATCGGCGACCGACGAACACTGCATTGAGCGACAGGAAGGCGCGGGTCATCATGCGCTTCTGCGGGCTCGCCATCTTTGATCTCGACGGATGCGCGGCTGACATTGTATGTGTTTGTGCGCGCCTAAATGCGTCGATGCCCGCTCGGTCGCATCGGCTGTCGGCAAGTTCACCGGCGAGCCAACCAGCTAGCGAGCCTGCTAGAGTTGAGCGGACCGCTGAGAATGTTATCTCTCTCTTTCTGGACCGACTGATTCGCTCTCGTCTCTAATGTTGTAATTACTCCCAACGTCAGGACGCTGTCGTCGTCGTCGTTGTCGACCCTGTCTAAAAGACGATCAGACGACGGCTACGGCAGCGGTGCTGATGGCGATGAAGACGGCGTCGAAGAAGCCAACGAGAGCTTCATTGGTAAGGTAAGAAAAACCGGAGCTCCAGAAATCCTACCGAAACGCGCCGCGCCACAGTGAACGACTTACGGAGACGGCTATTGACTTAAGAGAAATTTGATCCGATCGGGGTCCTTCCTCGAGCCCGCTGCCACCAACCCGACGACCGACCGCAACTTTCGTATCGGGGAAACATCGAAACTCTTCGAAAGATTGCTCGAACACCGCCATGTGATGCAATGAAAGTAGCGGCGGTCTAGACTCACGAATAATGGGATGCAAAAGGTTTCAGAAGACCACTCCGCCTCATTTCAGCGGCTAGAAGTTTAATCAAGATCGGAAATGACATCTGAATTCCGACGGAGTAAATAAATAAAGTCTGTACGTCCCGCCGGCACGCATCGGTTGCTTGGAACAGACCGACGTACTGTTGGTTTATTTTTTCACTTTCTCGTCGCCGTCGTCATCGACCAGCTTCATGCCGAGCTTCGCCTTGAAACGGAACAAACGACTAACTAATCTCTCCGGGCTAAGAAAGAGACTGAAAAGATGAAGAAGAAAAAAACACTAAAAGGAACCTGGGGAGGATTTACAAATCTAGATTACGAAATGTTTTACATCTTCTGTTGCTTATCGGGCTGTACTGACCGCCTGAGTGCTTTTTTGATGGTTTACAAAGTTGGAAGTTTCTTCTTTTCGATTCTACATTTCGTGTACGGCACTGATCTTGGAACGATTCGCTCCGGTTCGTAAACATTGCTTAGTTTTTCCAACTCCTCGCCCGTGACCGCTGGCTCGACAACACCGTTGAGAGTTTATCAGGGAGCCCTCCATTGAATGTTCGTTGAAAATCGAGGAAATCCGCAAAACATTGCTCCCGTCCGCACGTAACGTCGCTGTAACCCAATCGAAACCGAATTTCCGGTCCCACCGGCTAATCTTCCCAATGAATATTGGAACGTGGGTCGAAATCCGTCGATGACGTGGTCAGCGACCTTTCTAAACGCATTTTCCCCGTAGTTATTCGGCGTGCGGCCTTCAGACGACCGGGCGAACAAACAGAGACAACATCATCGAGAGCACCCAACGAACGGAGACCCTCATAAAATTCGCTCGATATACTCGTGGAATGGCCTTTCGATGATAATTTTCTCTGTCTTCGCAATCCGCTGACAATCCTCATGACCATGTACGGCTTGCCGTTCTGGATTTGAAACTCGCGTGGAACTCTATCGATCGCACAATCAACTTTCGCTTCTCGGCGTCGCACATCGCTACGATCGTCGAGAAGATTTCATGCGGAATGCGATTGAGCCTCGCCGGAATCAGAGTTTTTCCGCTGATTTCCGACGAAGCGACGAAGAATTCGGAAGCTCCATATACGTTACAGGAAATTGAAATCAAGCAAGAGGGAAATGGACTCTGAATGCATAATTCTGTCCTGGACAAGTGACTTTCTCTCGGTCATTTCTGAGGAATATGCGAAGAAGGCTTTTTCAGAATAATTTGTTTTCTGTATTTTGTTCGGCGCGAAGTCCGTTCGGTGACAATGGCTGAATGTTTTGAAACATGGTTCCGGATGCGGATATATTGAACGCCATCGCGCGTTCGTGCAAATCATTCGGCTGTCGTTTGAACTAGAAATGAGCGACTGACCGAACAAGCTCACTAGAGACAGAAGAAGATACGAGTATAACACACCCGAGAGTTCTAGACCTAGTCATGTTGAACTTCTAGAGTATGTATCTCTGAACCATGCGAAATCCCGTAGTTCCGCCAGAAAGCACCACCCCGCTCATCCGATGTCCATCACTGCGACAGCAACGATGCGGAATCAATCTCGAAGGTATTTTGGGTAGGGAACAGCGCTCCAATTCATCGATTTTCGTTTGGTCAGGCAACAAATAACGCGGTAATCGACCTTGTCGGCCGGGATTTCACTGCGCAATGTGATCAGCAGTAGACTGTCGTAGACAACCGCGTGAAACACATCCGAAAATCACATAAACTTCCGAATGAGGAGCTTTCCATACAGTTGGCTCAGCGCAGGTCCGATCGCGTATATTATGATGTTTATAGTTTGGCCGACCTCACGTGTCCACTCCATTCTTCACGAATCGCAGCGCAGACATCCTGGCGCGACAAAAGAAATTCTCGCTCTTCGTTACAGATCTTTCTTCTGTCTGGCTAGCCTTGCCCGAGTGGTTAACACATTCAGAACGTTTCATCGCCGTTTCGCTTCTGAACTCCCCCATAGACGCATAAGATCCCGATTTTCAAGACCTGTTGTCCGTCATTTCCGAACAGAATCTTTTTCTGTCGTGCAGCGGTTGACATGGCAAACATCAAGCTGGCGGGCAGCGAGCAGTCCAACTCAGCTGAGCGCTGACTCAGCCGATTAACGGATCCCGCGCAGCGAAGTGTCCCAGCGTCACACGTACGTCAGTCACCGTAGAGGCGCGAATCAGTGGGAGTCACACGGGATCCTTGATCGGCGGCGTTTTCATCGATCCCGTTCTCGTACGCAATGCTAACAACGACTCCGGACAACAATGCGATGATTGGATCTCTTCGATCTCACTGGAAGCAGAGGCAATCGAAGCAATGAACTGGCCGAGTTCCTCCATGCTTAGGGTGTGATCGGAGAAGGATCCTACGATTCAGCTTCGGAGTACATGATGAATGCCTTCGGCTGAATTCTGAGGAGGTCATTTTCGCCACGACACGATACTCGTTTCTCTATAGACTACTTGCCTCCGAGAAGAGTCTACACTGAAACCTGAACCACAGTGGACACGAACTTATTCCAGAGCGACCGCGAAGGTACGGGCAGAAGTGGCTTCTCCTCCCTGGGCTCCTGATTCGCCGAGTTGAAGAAATGTAGGCATCAATCAAGGAAACATACAAGTTGGAGATCCCGATGACGGATGTGCAACGGATATGTCCCGTGCAACGTGCAACAGATATAACCTTGCGTCCTGCGCTTCAGGGGACCCAAGGTACCAGAGATCGCGCAACTTTCAGAGATCTCGAGCGTTTTGCACCATCACGTGATGAGAACATTCAAGGGGGATCAATACCATACCTACGAATGTGTGAGTGAGGTAGAAATTTTGTGATGAGCTGACTTCCATAGCAATGTGCGAAATGAAAGGAGCTTCGCGAGATGAGCCTCTTGCCTGGAACCACCCGATGGATTAAATTGCAAGCCGTTTTGTAATCAAGGAGGGTACGCAAAGCTTCGTGAGGCTGCCACAGTTGCCAAATTCAGAAACACTGTATCCCTTCGAAATCCCTTTGTATCCCCCTCCCCTGAGTTACCAAGCATCGTCTTCTTTGAGCCATCTTGTCAGGCGTCGATTGAGATTTATCAGAATGAATGGAGGCACGGATGGAAGGCAATCGGAACAAGCGAGTTAGTGACATTCCGAACGCACTGGATGTCTGCGGTCCGTTTAATAGAGGTATTTCGTGAACTGCACAGGGGGCATTTCTGCTCAATGGTAACACTAGGCGAGGCACTGCAGGCTGATTGGCATTGCACGGCCCCGAAAAGAATGTTGTGGACCAATAAATCGTTCTATAGCCAGCTCCAGGTATGGCAGAATACCTTGCTCTGCATGAATAAATATTATAGTGTCATCGAAGAATGGTTGCGACACTAAAACAGCGCGTGTCAGTTCACAGAAAACTGCGACAGCGGTGGTCATTTTTCAAGGTTCGAGCGCCGGAATGGACACACTCAAGAATCATTCAGATCTAAGGTCATCACGGAGTTCCCGCTTCCAGATTGAGAAAATTCCATTATTCGTGATTGGACATTTCCTCTCAACTACGAGTGTCGGGTTTCGGTCCGGATCCCGCGCCGTATTCGATATGAGAACATTCAGCACTGCGCAAACTGAATTCTGTGCTATGCAACGATGATTTTTCTGTGGATCCTAGTCATTACCTTATGGAAATTGTGAAGGGGAAGTTCTGATCATTTAAAACAAACGATGACGTTTCTGGAGCTTTATCATTCATCAAGCAAGTCTGAACTGCTATATGTTTCGCTTTGTTGAGTGTAGACTTCTCTGGAAACTGCTCATGGGAGTGTTCGAGACGCGAGCCTTGCGCGAGATTGCTCCAGGCGATGTCACTCGCGCCTATTGTCTAAACTTTCGTTTAGCTGCCTCCAGCTCGCGATTTCTGACGAAGAGATGATATTTCGTGAGCTGACAACGACGCGGTACTATCCCTCTGGGAGACGACTTCTCTATCCAAGCTCGATAAATGTTCATCGCATGGATCTGACGAGTACTCTGAGAAGAGATGGATCCCTGGAGCATCGGCAACTAGGCGAGAGGAACGTTCCCGCAGTGGAGCATGAGACGCCAGCGGAGACCACAGTATCTCGCACGATATGATCCTTGATAAAGATGCCGGGAAGAAATGTCAGATCATATGGTACCGCGTTCCAGGTCTGACAAGGAGTCAGTCACACCTGACTCAAACGGATCCCGATGAAAGTTGGCATGTGGGTGCCAAACTCGCAATGGGCAAAGCATTTCTCAGGCAAATGCCGCGCTTGGTTTCAATCAGCCTTCAAAAATGCGCGTACCATATATGTATGCGTATATGCGTTCCAGGGGACATATACGCATACATACATATACGCGCATTTTTGAAGGCTGATCGAAACCAAACGCGGCATTTGCCTGAGAAATGCTTTGCCCATTGCGAGTTTGGCACCCACATGCCGTTTTCCATCGGGATCCGTTTGAGTCAGGTGTGACTGACTCCTTGTGAGTGAGGCACGCTCCTGTGCACTGAAAATCATATTCGCCTTGTGCCACATCGGATTGATGAGGGACGCCAATTTTAGCGGTAAATGTCGACGTCATTCCTGGCGAGCGGTCCAAGCTGAGCCGTACAGTCTAACCTCTCTAACTCCACCTGGAGCGTCGTCTGTGGCATCCTCGACTCTTGTAATGATCTTCGAGCCGCTGCCGGATTCACTGGCCGGGGGAAGTAGCTTATGTTACACAACGGATTACATTTTCCGGCTCGTCCACTGTTGAAGGGTTTGGCGTTCACCTGCTGGAAATGAATTCGAGACAGAAACTCTTGAAAAAAATCGAACTCCTGCAGATGTTTGTTCCTCGACAACCATATCTGAATCAAGAATTGGAATGTCCCCGACATTCACTGTTAGGAGGGCTTAGAAGTGTATCCGCGGTTGGTGATATTCATGGGTTGGTTCAAAACTGCGGCTGATGAACAAATGGTGTTCATGGAAATCGAAGGTGTTCTGACTCTTTGACGTAACAGCCAGTGTTCGACGACGTGGTGTCAGGCGAGGGAGTGCCGTTGCCTTCGTACGTGGTTTACCGGTCATTATTGTCTGACAGGGTATGGCAGGGCGCTCGCTGGATGGCCGACTGCTCATCAGTCCTTCCACCTGTCCTGGGTTGATGTCGCTGTTTGTTCGGTAGCGAATACAGTAAACTGGACAATCGCTATGAAGCTGCTTATATCGTCCCAGTGAGTGGGTCAGTTCACAGTTCACTAGTCCCAATCAACGGAGCAATCAATGAAGAGCTTCATTTTTGTGGCAGCGACGTGACTCTGAGCCAGGGACCACCTTCGACATCGCTCATGGAATAGAAAAATTGTCGGAAAATGATTTCCATAGCTACGCCTAGTATGTAGAAACACGTTGACTGATAGCCGCGTGCGGGTAGCGGGTAATTCCGAAAGTTTGGAATACCGCTTCTTAATTGAATGAGTGCCTCTGAAGAGCCAGATTGACTGACGTCATCCATGTCCGGCGCTTCCGAACGATGGCCTTCACTTCTCGGAGCAACCACCTCAACGTCCACGAATGCTTCCGTGCTCAGAGCTGTTTGAGTGTTGGACTCGTACTCCAGGATCGGCTAGAGTCGTCGGAAGTCTGTTTGCTTCCTCGAGTCCGGCGCGCCGCATCATGCGCTTGCGGAGTCAAGCTCTAGTTCCTATGCTGGATAGACGAATGCCTTCCGCAAGCTACATCGTAGTGTTCGCGTTAGGAACCCCTCCGTGTGCGTAGCTCTCGCTTGTGACACGTAGCAACTTCAGATGACCAGCCTTTGACACGATGTCTTTACAACTACGGCTTCTAGGAAGGAGGTGAACTGGTTGACAGCTCACACTCCGTCGGAGATCCTTGGGCGCCTGCCAGAGCTGTTCCAAGTCGGCTGATGCCTCCGATTTCTTCGAAAGCCGTGGAGAGCTCGAACGCCCCTCGTCATCACTGTCTGACTCGCTGTCGTCAACAGAGTTCCCCCCTGTCCCCTTCGCTGTATCATTGACCATGCTAGAGTCTCCTCTCCTAGTTCCGTCTCCAATCGGGTCTCGTGAAGGTTTGAGGTCGAAGGCGAAGCACGCATGACTGATGTTGCAATGAATATCTCCTTAGGACAAAGTCGGCCTCGCGTTATTGAAATCTTGGGGCAGAGAGCGGGCTTGACGCGTCCGTTGCGCACATATTGGACTCTCAGAAAGTTTGTTCTGCGGCGCACAGATTTCCCGTCCCAACTAGACTAATGATCTGGTGCTAGAAAAGGGAGCTCGTTTCGAAGTGTACATGGGCAGAAGCATGCGGAAAAAGCTACGATCCTCCACTTCGTGGGTGTCGGGCCGAGCTTTTCGCTCTCCTTCGAGGCTTCCGTTAGTGTCGCGCGTTACTTCAACCTCCTTGGCCAGAGTCCAGCAGCGAGATTGGACGGAGCAACCTAAGTCCCCGACAATGTTTTCAATTGTCAAAATTGAAATGGATGTCGCCACCGAGTTGCATCTACTTGTGCGTCTACAACGGACGTATAGAGAGCGTCACAAAAGCAAAAAAAACACTTCTGACACGATTATTAGAATGAAACCCGGGTTCGCTGACTCGAACGTCCGCCTATCCGTTTCCGCTGAGCTCAGCCCATGACCGCCTGAGAATTGAGGGAGCTCGTTGAGGTTGGCTCTTTAAGTGTGGAACTGGCGATGCATAGCCAGGCGGGACTCGAGTGCAAAAGTAGCTTCTCCGGATGGGCACGAAAGTTGGGTATTCTCGGGAAACCGTCGAATTATCTGCCGTCGCATGTACCACGACCAATAACCGACAGAAGCGTGCTCCCGAGAGAACCGACCCTCAAACATCGGGAGTGAGTCTCTACGAGGAAGGCCGCGTAACTCCAATCATGAGATTGCACGAAACTCTGGATAACAGTCCAGATTCGGAAGAGAGTCAAAAGTTGGTTCCAATACTTCCCGAAAGTATCAAAAGAAAGCCTAGTGAGGCTGAATGTATCTGGCCCTGACCGTTATTCGAAGCCAAGCCTCGAACATCCCGAAGTGATGTCGACAACGACGAGTTTCCAATGATGATGCTCAACTCATATTCTTTCGGAAGAAGTATAGGATATGGATCGCTAGCCAACACTGAATTTGTTACCCGGGAAGGACATTCCGTTCTGAGTCAGGTACATTCGCGGCCCTTGCATTTCACTTGATCCGAGTCACGTTATTATCTGAGGATCTGGTATTGAAGTTCTATCCGCTTCATTAGGTCGGATCGAATGACATCTCTACCCAAACGGGTGAAGTTGCAGCCGTCCTTCTTTCGTTCCTCAGTATATTCCTGTATCCAAGAGTCAATTCCTTTGCGGAGCGCGAAAGCCGGTTGATCCCTCCTTCAGAAGTCAAAAATATCGGATCGTTCCTCGATTCCCACTGGCAGCATTTTGAATCTGACGACGCTCATCGGACTGATAGGTTTGAATGCGTCGTCCAATCACTGGACGGCGGGATTCCATAATTGCAACTTTTGTGGAACATGACCGAGTTTTCCTCCCTCGAAAAGTCGAAGAGGGTGGCAATATCTTCCCGCTTCGATTCCCAACCGTCTGCTCCCGCTTTCACAGTCCAGTATCTGGCGTCCGGTCGGCTCGCGGAACCGGATTTGGCTCAAACCCCGAAATACCTGGTTTTTCGCGATGATATTTCATATCTGGAGGGGAAGGCTCAGCTGCTCCGCAAGGAGTCAAAGCCAGTCCGCTTCCGCATCGGCCTTGGAACTGCGATTTTCCAAAGCTCATCCATCTATCGCTTTGTAACGCGAATCTGAGTCGAGCGGCTACAGTGACGAAGGATGGGGCGCTCCGGAGTCTCGTCGTTTCTCTGCCGCAAACATGAACGGGAAATCCTCGGGTTTCGGTGGAGCGAATAGCGAGATGTTAAGGTTTGAATGTCGCATTCTAAAATGCTCCTGCCTGTCTTGCTTCAAAAAAACTCTCCAGACAGCGTAAACTTGGAGCTTCTTGTGAGATTGCTTTGTATCACTTGGTTGGCGCTGCGAGGCCAAGCGAACTTCTATTGTTCTCTCCCACCGTTGAATGTCATCGCACGAGAGAATGAACTGCGATTCCATCCGGTAGTATGACAATTGGAATCCGAAGCCTGCATGCGACTCGCCAATCGTCGTTGGACGTGACGCAGGACGAAAGTGGGTAGGTGCGTGAAGGAAGTCCTTTGATATAAGGCATGAAAATGATATATTCTCCACGCCGTTCCAACAGTGGAGCTCGCAGAGCAATCTGATGGCAGCATAACTCTGATAACAACAGTATGCTCCGATGCTTTTTCGCAGTCTTCCTCCTCCTTTGCTCGATGGATCAGTTCCTGAAATCTTCGCATGAAAAGCTCGTTTTTGTCCCGATATCTCTCCGTCGCTGCCCTAACCTCAACTGCCTCGGTCGACAGAGCCCGTAGCTGGCACACGCGAGCTCACCGGAGCTCTTGGCTCCAAGATTCATGAGAGCAAAGTGATTCTTTTCGAGGGAGGACCTCGACTAGCAGAAGGGAGCGAAGCAACCTTCATATCTCGAACCTCTTCACCGGTTCCCGATCATTCAGTTCAGATTAGCGATCCGATCTCTGGCTCCTCTAATCTAGAAACATGCTGAGGGGATAGGGTCGAAGGGTGTTCCGGTTCTTAACGGCATACGAGGCCTTGATTTTCTCGCGTATTACGCAATTTGGGCTGCTCGGAGTCCGCTTGTGCCGGCTGAATTTCGTTGGGAGCGGAAATCCGCTGGACCAGCGAAGCTGTTGTGAACGGCTTCATCTGTCAACAACCTGGACAAACCTCCAGGCCAGATCAGGATCGTCCGTTGGGGCTCTATAGAGCACATGGGAGCGACCCTGGACGTGATTCTCGACGTAAGGCGGAAAATGGCACAAACTGAACTTACACGTGCTCGACGAGCTACCTTTTGCTGCTCATTGATGAGGAACTCGATTCCTGGTCGTCGTCCCTCCAGGCGGGAACGAGCCACTTTGGATATATGTACGCCCGAAAAATTTAGCCCTCGTTTCCCATGAAGTCGTGCTTATTCGGTAGCCGACTGGTAGTGTCTCAAGCTCTTGAGAATCGAGCGTTTCTTTTGGGTAAATTGTGATGTCTATAGGACCTGTGGAAAAGCACACCCTCAATAATTATTGGAGTTCGCTTGCCGAACCGACGCGGTTCTGAGCCAAGGCCGTTTAAGCGGTTTCAGCTGTATTCAGAATGCACAGGAGTCGCCTGAAGCCAGCAACTAAAATCGTGGAGACGAGGGAACCTTTGTGGCGGGGTGCCGAGAAAAGAAATCTCTGAAAGCGCCGGCGATGCTTCTATTTACGTCTCTGAAATCCTGAAACCGAGGGAGAAACACATGCCTCATTAGCCCGAGCCGGCACCGGCAGACTTCCCCATGCCCGAATGTGAGAAACCAAAGGTAGGAGCTCGAAAGTTGATTAAAGTACATCCAGACCTCAACTCTTGAGTACTGAAGATGTGTCAGCGAAATAATGCATCCGGAAGAGTCTCGGAAAAGTTTATGTCAGGCTAGGTACCCCATTTGCAAGGATGGCTTTCAGCATGCCGTACAGCCAGCGAATACAGAATCATTTTATCTGAGAGAGTTTATTAGCAACGATCGACGTCTTCAACCGTTATTTGGTGGGCTTCAGGCATGTTTCCCATCGTTTTGAAACTTGTGAGCGGGAATTCATCACATCTAAACTACTTATGGCGTTTCATCTATCCATATCTCTGTGACGGGGCCCGAGAGACGACGTATCATTCGAATTTCGCCACCGAAAGCTCATAGTGTAGCTCTTAGCAGCTCCACGCATCGGGGATGTGAGAATTTCTAGTTGCTCTGCAGTTTTTATTTGACCTTGTCGGGGTACTTTCACGATTTCATCTCCTGACCCGTCATGCCTTCCGAAAAATGAGGTGGAAACGTGTTGGAGTCTGCATCATCCATAACTGCTCCGTCTATCGGAGTGCATCACCGTGACGCTCAGGTGCCTGGCATGTTTACCAGAGTGTACTGCCGATCCCTCTCAATACTCTAGCTGCAGCAAGAGCCGCGCTCCGACGCGAAGCTCTGGCTGACCACCGTCTAGGGAAAGAAAATTCCGTTTCGCGACCGACTGTTTCCGGGGATGAATATCTCCTTTTGCACTCGGGCAACCCGGTTCCGCACACTTCTCCCTTTGTTCGAACTAAACGGGGGAGAACGCTAGTTATCTACCTAGATTTGTTCACAACCACTGCCTCCATGATCCTGTCTTACTAGAGAAAATCATAACCAAGAGTTCACTAAACGCGGAATATTGTTCCATTCCTGGATTCGTAGCCAGAATGTCATAGCAAATTATGCTCTCCATATAAAATCATACGCCTCCGAGGTATGAATCGAAGTGTACAAGTTCAGCTTCTGTCGAATACTTGGAAGAGTCGAGTTGAGAGGTGTTCCAAGTCGAAATCTATCTAGTCACTTGAATTTCGCAGCTGACGAGTTTAAGGGTTTCTTCCAGAGTTATGTCCAGTGCTAACGTCGTCGGTTGAAACTTAGGCCGTGAACCCTGTCGATTCTGATATTTCGGGCGGTTTCGGAACGAAAAGCTTCGATCGCGAACGAGGATAACCCTCCTGAGTCCTCTAACTTGTGTCCTGGTGATCCTATTTGAATGACTATTCGAGCGGGTCGTTTGAGACGAACTGCATAAGGCTGTGGGATCGTCCACGGGCTCAAGTCATGGTTCAAGCCAGTGAACTTAATGATTCTGCTCGTAGCCTTCAAGTGTACCGTGTCTGTGACGATCGACGAAATGAACCGTGTTGACGATCGTCATTGGAGTTTTCCCTGAATAACTAGCTCCTAGGCTTGCTTTAGCCGACGGGCGAACAATTGCAGTCCCACACTCTCACTTGAGGCGGTGGGTCTGTTGTTCCTCTCACACTGGAGTTTTTTTTCGTTATCGAATCTCGAAAGTTCCAGGCATCTCGCTAAACGTCGTCTCCTGCTCGAGTTGATAGATGCTGCGGCTGCTGCGGCGACTGCTGTTGACTTTGCTTAACTGGCTGACTATATGAATTTATTCCACTCCGCGGAGCTGAGAGATGTATTCCATCCTCTCCGTCGAGTGTCCGACTTCTCATCCACTGTATTGACTGAGTAAGGCCTTCCGGATCCAGGGGTCTGTTTTGAAGCCTTCACAAAACTCTTCTCGTGAGATCCGCGCATCGGAATCCGAGTCTAGTTTTGCGAACAGCTGATCAACCCTGCGAGACGGATCGCCATCCATCGACTTGCCTGCAACAACGATCCAAATCGATTCTATTAGGAGTCTTGCTTTTGACCTTGATTCAATTGATTACAAACGGACGTAAACGGATTCAGGGCCGAGAATGAGGGCGGATGCGTTCTCCGACCCGATTGCGCTTCAAAAGAGATTCCCGCGGGCTCTGCCCCTTGAACTCCAGATTGAGAGCGTTGGTGCTTGAATCGCTTGTGCTCGCTTTTCCGCGGCGGCCTGCAACGCCTGGGAACCGCTGAAATAGCTGGCAGTGCATGGGTATATATTGTAACAGTATTCAGCTCTGCAGTGGGAGAAGATCCGCCATCAAATATTCATGAGGTCGCTCGAAGAAGTCAAAATAACGTCTTGGCCTCACCGATGACGATTCCCAGGTAGGAGTACGTCACCATCTTCATAGGCTGTCCTCGTCATCCTCTTTCCCTTCGCTGTTGGTGTCTACGCCATCCCGTTATAGAGGAGACATTGACGTGGATCCCAAGGCCAGCGTGGGTCCATTAGTAAACGACTCATTTGCAGAAATGTCACGCTCCAAAGGATCCACGCTCACTGCGACAGCATCCGAGCTGGCTCGCTCGTCCATCCGTTCATGGGGTCGTCCACCGGTAGTCAACTCGCGTATACTTCAATCTACTTTCGCCATCCCGGCTGATGAATTTACAGCTAGAACGTACGCAGAATCACATGAGGCTACCGCCCCCATATGTGAATGGGTTCCTGGGAGCACCCATCTTCACCTAACTTGATCGTCGGGAGCCCTCGAAGCGACCTGCTTGCACCGGTGGGAGGTGAGAGTTTTGAACTCAAAGTATGTACTCCAGAATGACCGCAGTCCATTGCGGAGCGGATCCATGTTTCCAGAACGGAAGATGAGTCAGGAATTTGATCGCCTCATGGAGAGGAAGTAATACCACACAGGAGAAACGGAGAAAACCGAATCGCCTAGTTCTGTGAGAACACTGAGCGAGGTAAGAATTCAGATTGCAATCGGTACGATGACCTTGGAGTCTCGCTCTGGAGGTCCATCTCGGTCGGGTAACGAAACGATCCAATCGAAAAGTTAGTGGGCTATTTTCGAAGCTTACCGTGCAAGACGTAGATGGCCGTTACGATATCGAGCATTTCAGCTCTGGTGACGAACCCGTCGTTGTCAATGTCGTACAAATCGAAGGCCCAGTTGAGTTTCTCATCGATGGAGCCTTTTGTCGTGATGGAGATTGCTCGAATGAACTCTTTAAACGTTATAACGCCGTTCTGGAAGCAATACGGAAGATTATTGGTCTCAGTTCCCTTGGGATCCCGCGATAAGAGCTTTATGCGTGGTTTCCAATCCGGGGTATTCCCGCAAACCGGAAGTCGTAGTGACAGACGAATGATATCTCTACTGGTTCGATCGCCGTGAACCTCACACACATCGGCGACAGGAAACAACGAAATATCAGCACCAAAGCTAGCTCCAACAAGCGCATCACTCTCGAAAAGGGTCTCACAGCAGCGATAAGCGCCTCCCGGAGAGCTAAGATTCCATTGAAAGCTCTCTGATGAGAAAGATCAAGACAAAAAATCTCGGATACTCCACCTAGACGGCAATGTCGGTAGACGACTTCCGCTCAGCAGACTCTAACAAAATGAATTTCAACAAGCAAATTGGATTTCTGAGTCTCTCCAGGCTGCTGCTGGAGCGGCTCAATCTCACATGAACGGCGCTTTCTCATCAGTGGCATGGAAATAATTGAATTGATGACTTTGAACGCGGGTATGTCCGCACTGCCAAGCGATCCAGAGGTGCTACATTCGTTGCGCTGAATTGGACCAGACCATCGGTTTCTAGCATTCGAAGTCGAACGCGCCGAGCCTCCGATGCACTACCAGCCTTTCGAGACTGATTGTTACAGCTTAATTATGGACTGCTCATCGCTGTTCCGGATCCCATCCACTCCGGGAACGATCCAAGGGGGAACGATGATTAGCCGAGAACACATCACACTCACCTTATCCTCATCAAAGACATTGAATATGTAATCCACGAATTTCGTCTTGTCTCCGGGCGGGAAAAACTGTCCATAGAGCTTCGCGAATTCATCTTTGGTCATCTCCCCGTTTGGGCAATCCTTGACGAATTCTTGATACCTTGAAAAGGAGAGTCTTTTAGTCTTGGTCATTGGAGCCGGATCTCGCCGCCTCCAGCGTCAGGGCGGATGCGCTCCCGAAACGCGGGCGCTCCGGTCGGCTGGTGATTTCACCGGACTGAATTTCCCGCGGAGTTCATCAACGTGACGAGCATACGGCGCAAACGTATAATCTTTCCAAACGACGATTCAACTCATTCAGACATTGCTCAGAATTCCGGAACAGATTTCCGGTTGCACCATCCATCAATCGTTACCCGTGGCTCAGTGAGAGCTCATAAACATTCCTGATCCCGACAAGGATCGGTTTCAATGCATAATGCTCAATAATCACTCGACCCGGGGAACTATCTATCATGATTCAGAACACCATCATCGTTTTGTGATCAACTGGGATAGCGTGAAGCAAGAATGAGAGTGGGGAATTTCGGGTCCGGGCTTCGGCATCAATGCTGTCCACCCTTGACTCAAGGAGCAACGAGGACGGCGGAGATCGCCCTCGCACAAGACAATCGAGCATTGTTGATGCCGTGGCCGCCAGTTGTCGTCGGTCTTATCGCGAGTAAACTTATCAAGACAGCGTCTGCTTAAGCAAGCGTATAATTCGATTAGTTCCTCTCCGCCGAGTTGCTTCAGCTAACAACTACTCCCATAGACGATCCATCTGACGTTACGAACACAATTTTGTGTCATACGTACGTCCCAATCACCAAACAGTCGATCAATTCCAGAGAAGTTTGACGGACGGCCGCGGACTTCCGATCGCTTCACGAGATTCAGTCGACAGAGGCCGTGTAGGGGGGGGGGCGGGGGGGGGGGGGGGGGGGGGGGGGGGGGGGGGGGGGGGGGGGGGGGGGGGCCCCGGGGGGGGGAAGGGGGGGGGGGGGGTTTTTTTTCCCCCCTTTTTTTTCCTAAAAAAGGGGGAGGGTTTCCCCCAAAAAAAACCGGCGGAGCGCTTCCAAATGTCAGCGCGTACAATCGGCTTACAGGCTTGCACGGCGTGGTCGCCCACGTTTTTCGAACAAACAACCATCGACCTTTTGAATTTGTCAGGACATTGTCGGAAAATGTCGTCGCTCATGAATTCCATTCGGGTAGTATCGGAATTCTTGAACAGATGAACGTGACTGTTACGAGATACGAATCGGATCCCATTAGGCCGAAAGGCTGGAATTTTCGCTAAAGAATTATTCTCTTTCTGCAATTGAAGAATCAAACTGCGAACTAGACGTCTGCTTCACTCGCTGGGCGAGCGAGCGTCCGACCAGCGAGCCAGTTTGTTCCACCAAATCCCTCGGCTATTCAAAATTCGGGCTGTTATTTTGTCAGAGGTCGTCCTAGCGTAGAGCACGTTCGCGGATTCCTGCCCGCTTCGTTCTTGCCGGAGCCACGCACTGCGTTAATCACCGAAACCGTTCTACGCTGACCTCAATGGCCAGGTAACGAAAGTCGAAGCTTCGTGTCGGGCTGGTCTTCTTCCGGTTAGCGTTCGAGAATCATGCTCAGCTCACGAATGACCTCAGTTTCCGACTCGAAGCGAATCGTGTAGAGTTGCGTCGCCGTCGTTCTTTCTTCTTCCCGTTTGCTCGGTTGATTTGTCCCTTAAGTAGATACGTTAAGTTGTATCATCATCGGTGGACCTTTCTGGATATTTTTCGAGGAAAATGTTTCCTCATAGCCGGCGCCTCCGCATGGGAAGCCTCATTCAAGCCAGGCAGTGTTTGTTTCCTAACACCACCGATGCCGCCTCCGAAGGCCCGATTCAATGAGCACTTCAGTGCAGCTTGGAGGGAAAGAACACAGGGCCTGATATCAGAATGATATCTGACTAGTTCAAAGTGTCTCAGTCGATACAAGGAGAGAATCAAACACAAGAAAATCTGTTTTCTGTCTATGAGATTGTTGACTCCTCCGGCGTCATGCATGCCAATGCTGAATCTCCGCTTTTTCAGCCGGGAAGGCCCGTGTGGAGTCTGCGGCGGTAATCTCTCCGTGGGTCAAAACATACGGGCGCATCTGCATTCATCGTGACGTGGACTGCGGCAACAGCGGTGACCATGTACGTGATGTTGCTCACCGAAAGGGAGAAAGAGAGAGAGGACAGCTCTTTTTTGGCAGCCCTCTATTTTCCCCCGTACCGCCCTTTGGACCTCTCCCCACACTCCTTCACCGCGGGCTCCCCGATTCGCCCTCGAATCTGGCATCGAGCCATCGGCGAGCATATACCGTTCGCCGGCTTGGAACGTCGCCGCGCCGTAAACAAATACTTACGGCTCAAGCTCGTTCGTATGGAGCGAATTCGGGAAGAACGCTCCAATAGGGCTGGCATTGTCATCGAATTCCACTTCGCGGAAATTCATGCAAGTGACAGGCAACGTCAAAACTCCAGAATAACGTCCGGCAAGCCGTCGTGCGGAACGTGCCTCGAACTCGGAAAGTTTAGATGAAGGTCGACTTCTTCTTGATTCGTTGCAATAATTTTCCAACTCTCGAATTGCGCTCCGCTCCAGCAACGAAAAATTGCCCAACCACGAGCACATGCTCTTAGCGCTACGTCGAGCGAAGAACTCCCGCGAACCATGCGGCGTAGCACGTATCACCAATGCACGACGGTGACGTCACTCAGGACTGTCGCAGGTCCACGTCCACTATATGAACGCAACAAACGCCTTCACGAAGAGAACAGATCAATGATATCCCGCATCAGAGAACACCTGTAAGGCGGCAATCGGATAAATGGTAACAATCCAGCCCGGCAGGTTTATCGCAGGCTCCCGGGAAACTCGCATCCCCGACTGTCCCCAACAGATGTTCGTTTTTCGGAGAATATTTTCCTGGGGGAAGTGTGTGTTTCCTTAATGTCCGGGGACTTCCTACTCTAGCAACGCGGGAGCGCATCGACGCCCAGAACCCTTCTCAGAAACTCGAGCAAACGGAACTCTGTGACTGTCAAGCCTCCCGGACGGCCGCATGAAGTGATATGTGCGACGTGATTTGTAGAGTCGAGGATGTTCTCGTCGAAGTGAGGAACAATGGAGCGGGGGACAGAACGCAACCTAGCAATGCAATCTGCTAAAAGCTTCTATCCTCACAAGATACCGGAAGAGAACTCTTCTTTGAGAATCGTCAACAAAGGATCCGTCGCGGAACCGGACGCCGTTAAGATTTTCCGACGGGTTTATCGTCTATTTCGGAATATTTTGGCTCTCTGTTGGTTCTGGGACGCGAGACAATCCGCTTCGCCTATGATGCTTTCGCGTATCAGCTATGCTACCACCGGAAACATGATTCCAAGAGAGCGAAGGATGCCTGAGGCGGGCGGGTCTCAAGTGAGCTCCCCTCCACGGAGGTTAAGAGAACCACCTGTGCTCTCACGTTGAGGGAATAAGGGCTTGCCATCTAAAAGTTGAATAGAGGTACACATGGGGGGTCTAGAAAGCACAGCTGACATCATGAGAACTCATTCTTCCTTATATTCGCTTCCCTCCGGCCGATTCACCTTATTTTCGCTTTCCGACTCCTGTGAAAAGAAGGGGGTAGAGTGGCGGTAGGAAACCGTGACCATCTCTCCTATTCTGTCTACAATCTGCACCACAGATCGCAAAGGATAGGTATCATGAGCCTGTCCAAGGGCAAGGGTAGAGGCAACACCAGGGTGCTTGTAAGCGACTCCAGACTCGCTGAGAGGTTATTAGCCTTACGCTCGCTGACGTAATGGCATGCCGAAAATGGTGTCGTTTCCCGTCAACTTCCATGTCACTAATATTCCCCGGTTCAATGGAATATGGCTTGGCTCGCGGCCTTCCAAGTTGAAGTCTTTTGATGACAGCGTAACTTCCGGTCTCATGGGCTTGTTGGCAAATGCTGACATTTGGGACTCTTGCCAAGTCGCAAATCAATGCTAGCCTCACTTTCTCATCGCTAGAATGGACCGGGTTTTCTAATCAACGCAGTGTTCTTCGCCCTACCTATTTCCTCTCTCCCCCTGTCTTTCTGTCTCCAAACTATCACTGGAACGTTCTATCATCAGCACTGCTTCTCCACGCAACCTTTGACTAAACCTTCGCAGCTGCGCTTCAGATCTAGCACGGCTGAAAACTACAAGTCTTGGAGCTTCGGAAGCTCCTTCGACCTCTGGGCGTTTTTCTTCGGTTGGAACCTGAACAGGGGCTAGATTGGAGCACGAGTCGAGCCAAGCCGGAGCCTTACAGATCATGAATGCGCTCAATATACTAATCAATAATTCAAAACAATGATCCATCTGTATCAAATAAGCGAAGGTCGAATACCTGCTGTAAAATCCCGTGCATAAAGAGCGATATCCTCCCGAGAGCTTGATCGAAATCCTTATGAGATGTCGAGCTTAACGATGTTTTTGATCACAGTCAGCGGAATTCCCGCACTGCCTATTTTGCATTCAATAGAGTTTGTTATTCGCGAAGCTATGCCCTATCTGACGGATTCATCACGAATCATGACTTCGAGGGGTGTCGGGAATTTCGAAGATAATCTACGGAGTGCGCGTTGACCGACCATTGTCTTTTTCGTTCGTTCGTTGATCCCGAGCTCCTCTTGAATGGAGCTATTCAAAAGGCGGGAACGGAGGAATACCCCAAACTGATCCGACCGACAGAGGGATCGAACGTTCGCCGGGCGTTTAGAGCTGGCGTGGCCACGGGGAGCAACAGTTTTTGTCTTCAGCGAGCAACTCTTCTCGAACTAATGGACCATGAAGTTCGCAATTCCGACCCCGTCGCAACTCTCGTCCCAAGACTAAACTTTCATCGGCCGATAGGCCACCGATCTACTTCATTGGTTGCAAATCCGTGATAAACAATGGCCGACACATGTGACGGCGGTCAGAGGCAGTTTCGCCCGCGGAAGAATTCGGAAACCGTTTCACAACAACGCGGCTAGCCGTTCGCCGTGTGGTAATCACGACGAGATACTTTTTTGCTAACAAGTATATGGCGCTGCACCCAGGTTTCAAAAACAGCCGCGGAACTTACTCGGCTCTCAAAGTTGCCCGGCGATGTAGAACGGAACAATGTTGCTCACGGAGCTGCGAGGGCGACCCTCCCCGTATAGTTCGCAGCCTGATGAAGGTAGAAAGGACGCAGTTCTCGAAAATCCCGACGGATTGAGTTTGTATCAGACCCTCGGCGCTCAAGCCATTCTCCGGGTTTCTTGGTTTTGGTCTCTGTCCTCGATTCAACATTAATTATAATTATATTAACGGCTTCTCGATTCATTATTCCGCACCCTTGGCTCCGGCGAGCTTTTGTTCTTCAGTCCATCTTGGAATAGCTCCAAAATGCACGCATCGAGGGTGCAGAGGGAGTTCAGTTTTAAAACCCACGGCTTCTTGCTTCCCAATCATTTCGCAATGCGTCAAAGCAACCGGAAACCCTGAAATGAAATTCCTTGCGGAGCTCACTATCGATCGCAGGGAACTCGACTCTGTGCGAGAAGTCGAGACAGCTCTCGAGTTAGTCGGGACGATGAATCTAACAGAGCTGCAAGCCTTCAAAACTGAAATCATGCGATCTCAAAGCTGGTCTCTCAAGGGGTCTCCGATTTCCGAGGAATCACGCGGAGAGCAAGATTAGATCGTGTTCTGATGGGTTTAAGGAACGAGAAAAACATGGACCCTCGGAAACGATGGCGTATCGCGGACAGGGCCGTATTCAGTTTTTGTCGTGTGCGAGCCATGACCTTCTTCGGGAACTATCCTTCCTCATCGCAGGAGCGGCACGGTCTGAGTGATGCATGTAGTCTTTTGTGGGCTCCGGTGGTGATTAAGCTGTGTTCGTGGATCATAGGATGATGAGATGCCGGAAACGATTGCGACTTTGCCGCACTCGAGTAGTCACTCGTTGTCCGCGAGAGAGGAGTTTCCCTATGATATATGTTCTAGGTTATTCTCTGACTAGAGTCAACGACGAATGATTCTTGGGATTGTTAGCAAGAGGATTCCCGAAAGGCTCTGTATGAGATTGCGTCCCGATTGAATGTTCGCGAGAGTACTGACGCGCGATTGAGAGCATTCATAGCTGCCGGCGACCTGTACTTTTGAGGCACCTAAACGCACGGCAGTCATCGTGGAAATGTTGATTAGGCCATCGAGGGCAAGACGACCAAGGCGCAGAACTGTTGCGCGGCGATGAGGCGAGCGCGTGACAAAGCGGAGCGGGGCTGCGGTTATGTGGCCAGAGACGGCTGAAACTTGCCAAAAGTGTCAGTCGCCGGAGGAGGCCCTCAATGGAAATATCCCTCGGACTAAGTGCGGCGAACATCCTCTATGGTCACAGATCCACTCCGGTTATATAAAAGGAGTCTTCAATCATCACTGTCCACGGTGGTTGCACCCCATTCCCTCCCGATCGCCATCTGCCATCAAGTATTAGCATTATACCCTGATGTGAATGTATACACTCAATCTCCCGCTACGGCGATGTCGATATCGCCGAATCACTCAGGGAGTCAGCCCATCGGCAGCTAATTTTGGCGTTCGAACAGTCGGAATTCGTGCTCTCAACGCGAAAGAATACGCACCTGGGTTCGTGGGGGGCTCTTTGAGGTTTCTCTCTTGATGCCTCCTGGGATTAGGACAGGTGCGGCACATTGAAATATGTTCGAGACCATTGGCACAGACATTGAAGGGATGTGACCTTTCCTGACCCACTTTTCTTTCCCGATGAAATTTGTTTCGCCGCCAACACGACGGAAGTGAGGAAAGGTCAGAAGAAGTCACTGACAAGTATCGAGTCCTATGAAGGTCAAATGTTACACAATCGTTCCTCGGCTGTCTCCCTTCATTAGAGAATCCCCGAGCTCAGATGAGATCCAGACTGCGACCGTGTTCTTTAGTCGACAGATGGCGTGCGTTATTTGGGGATGACTGCAACGAGCGTGTAGCCAAAGCGATCACTAAGTGACCCTGTTCTCGATTCCACGCGATCCGAGGCCTCGACGTCTGTCGGTATGAATCGGATACCCTGTTTCTCCGCAGACAACTTCGTTCTCAGGTACCGCGACTCACTACGTCGAAATGTTCCAGTCAGACAGTTATGTGGCGAGAGTGTTTTGGATGTCGAACGACGCAAAGTGAGACAAGAACACTCGATGCAATCGTCACGGAGGAAGTCGACGGCGGATGTCTCACTTTTGACCTGATACCCTGGCGGCAGTGCAAATGCTTGGATGAGACCCGACCCGATAGCTTCTTCGAGAGGGCGCCATGAGACTCCTTGAGGACCTGAACAAGGTCAGATCAGCAGAATTTGCCGATGATGCTCGAGATTGTTCGTGATAACTGGACGTGAACCATGAAGGCTTTGCGGCCAACTCGATACTACGTAGCAAGTATGTTCGCATGACAGCACCGGAAACCGGAGCGCACGATATGTCTGGCGGTCAACCACGATTACGAAGTCGTATTGATGATGATTCGACTTGGAGGTCAGGGAACAATGGACGTATTCTGTATCATGTCCAATACGGGATGTCTACCCCTTCCGCTAGGTCTTGGGAAATGATTCGAAGGTGTTCTATCCGGGTAAAACCCTCTGGCTCGGTCGATTCGAAGGAGTAAATGGAATATCCACTTGACACGACCGTTGGCAACAAGGAGGTTGGTCAGATTCAGAATAAACCCCGGATACATCATGCAGTAATGGCGTCGGACACGATCGTCGAGTCGGACGAGAGTTGGAGCAGGATTTCCAAACTTGAGTCAGCCGCGGGGCGTGAGGAGAACTGGCTGCGGTTCTAGAATATATCACTTTGGCGGCCGCGCTCATGAGCACGCTCATTGTTTTCCTGCACTGCGAGTGAACACGATTGTTCCTTGCGAACTACGAAGAGTTTTGTTTCCAGTGCCGAACTAGATTTCCGATGGAAAAAGGTGGTCGTTGGCAGGAATCGCCGGTTATCATGATTGGGTCAGAGTAGATTCACTTGCAAGCAGTCGCCATTTTCTGTTGCCAATAGCTACCCGTGGGGAACTTCTTTGGTCACCCGATGCTCCGAGGAACGAACCAAGGTGCCAGAACTGGGGTCCCGATTTCAAAGCCCAGCGGATTGAGGTCTCGTTCGATACGGAATCGAATCATGGATTTTCCTCGAGAGTGTGATTCGTATATCACACGAGAATTCGCGCCGTGCTGGACCTTCGCCAGGATTGGTGGGGATAGCAGATTGAAGGAGTTCTGGAGGCTGCGGGTGTCACTGCAAAACACGAAAACAGTACGTCGTTTCCAGATTGGTGTGTACATAGCTCTTTATAACATAAAAAGGCGCGCTAATGCTCAGGGTCAGCAAGACCGTTGACCTTCCTTTGTTCTCATTTCGGTTTTTGTCGAGGAAAGTTCTCTCAAGAATGCGAACCCGCACGAAGAGGAAACAGCATCCCAATCTAGAGCCCGAATAGTTTCCGGCTATCTAGATTGGAGAAACCTGGAGCAAATCTGCGTCAGTCCCCAAAGTCTCCTCGACTATCAGCCGACCTGAGAACGAAACCATTCCGTTAGGAGTTCTGTCCGGGTACCAGAACTCTCAATCCAACGTCCGCCAGCGACGCATCTGCACTGTGGAAGCTCCTGGCGCTTATCGCCTCAGCGAGTGCTATCGTGGAAATGCAAATCCGTCGACGGGCTCGAAAATGTATTTATTCTATGCTGCAATACTCGCATAGGATGAGCTACGACGAGGGCTGGCCTCGGTGAAGTGAATTTTCCTCCGCGAGTACAGTGACTCTATCAGTGCGAAAATACAAGGAATGGAAAATCGAATTGGCGACTCACATTGGGAGATCTGCTTTCTCCCGAAAATGCGGGAGAAGCAGAGTGGAAAATATTTTGTTCAACAGTCGCTTTTGTTCCACAACGCTTGAATTCCTGACGCGTCGGGCGAGACTGAGGTCCAATCTACTTCACATTTTTCGTTGATCGGGCATGAACTCCCAAATGGGAGGCTTCGACGCACGGTTTTGGTTACTCCATGGATATCGAAGCTTTGGCTTGACGCCTACGGGGACGGACGAAGAGAAATCGAACCGAATTAAGGTGAACTGAAAGAAAGTTTTCCTTTCCCTCCAGAACCATTCACCGGAAACAGCGAGCCATAAATTCCAACCGAAGAGAATCGAGTTCATCCGCGAGAATATTTAGGATGGTGAGTGGGTCTTGCAGAGCTGGAGTCAACGAGTTCGAGGTGGGCCCGACGCCTTCGACTCATGTCAGCACGATGAGAGTCGCTTGAGCTCACAAAGTTTGCCCCAAGCCGTTTACCGCTAGTAGTCTTGTAGTGGAATGAGGAGCTAACCTCCCCATGAGTTATGAGATCAGAGTGGTGCCATTTAGTCAACAAGGAAAACCCTGCAGACATTCCTGAACAAAGAGCACATTCTGAATGGACGGCCGACCGCAGTCGTTTACAGGATCTCACACAGGAAATTTGTAATATTCTGCCTGGCTCCCCGGCCGCCGATATATTTAGCACTGGCACGGATGTACGAGGAGCAGACATCACATCGCCGCACCACATGCAGGGCGTCCACCACTTTCACGAGCGCATGAGCTTGGCGATGCTTGAACGACGCACCAGGGCTGGTACCCGGGTCGAGGAGTCCCACCTAGACTGAATGTTGAGGTCACCTTCCAACGATTGCTATTCTAAATGGAATGGCTCGAAATCCAGATCGGGGAACTCACCATCTTCGGAGTTGTTTGCTGTCGACTGGAATGGGAAAGAAGAAGACGTTAGGAGATTGAGGTGGTTCGCCGAAACGCATCAGACTGCTGACTTCCGGCCAAGTGTTTATCAAAATACGAGTCCTCTCATCAGGACGCCAAAGTTCGAACTCCGAGCACTCCACTTGGACGCATTTGCGTTCCGGTTCGATCATTGCTGAGCTCGGGAAATTCCTAGATAAATCACTGGTGAATCCGACTCCCGCTCGAGGTTCTCCTTCATCCAGTTACTGGGCACTGTTTTCCCTGATCGAATTCTGATTGCTTCGGTTCGCTACAGAGCGGCCATCAAACCCGGATGAGATCTCTCGCAAGTTTTCCGCTCTCAAAATTCAACTTTGTCATTGGAACGGAATCTTCGATGCAACTTTCGTATTTTCTCCAGTGGGAGATTCTAAAAATGTGCAAACGATCCCAAGTAGTCAGGGATTCGAGGCGATTTCGTGCACGGGGATGATTCTCTGTAATTCTGAGTTTTCAGTCGGGAGCCAGAGGTCAGATGAGGCGCGGTTAGCGAGCCGCGCTTGCCTCTCGATGGCGATCCACTTCGCCGTTGGCGCTGCGACACCAATTTTTGAGCTCACAACAAGCTGTGTACTCGACAGAACAGCAGGCAATCCCGTGTACGCGTCGGGAGGGATAGCTTTGCGATATATATATGTGTAGGCATGGAGCTTCCACGCTCCAAATGACCTGTCATATGGAACTGTCCATTATGTTTTTCTAGTACATCTTGGAGCCACGTACTCCAGCCCTCGGTGAATGGCATCAGTTCAGATTGCCTCGCACTCCACTGAGACCAGATATGGTGACACCGGCTGGAACATATGAATCGAGGAATCGCATGGCTGTTCAATAACCGAGGGTCGTTCCCTATAGTTCTTGGCCAGTCGGCAGCTCTCGTTCCTGGGAATCGCATGACATCCTGGTGATTCTCGGATTCCTCTAATTCGTATCCCTTGCGGCCACCAGAGATTCGAACGTGACTGATTTGAGTCAGCTCATTTCCAGAGGCTATCCACGCCGAAAAGGGATTGGAATCCTTCGAACGAAATGAATCGAGCTGTGGGACTCCCAGTTTCGCTTCGGAATCGTCGATGAGACGTGTGCACTGCTACGGCCATCGAAGGAATTGCGTTGAAAAGTGTGGAAAAGTTTATCAGTCCTATCATTTTCGGTGCCTGGCTGCCAAGTGCGGAGAGTTTCTAGCGCGATAGGAAGCAACAGATTGCGATACCTTGAAAGCAGTCTGGCCTGGAATTTTTTTCTTAGAATTCGAGACCATGGATACAATTTCTGAGAGCAATTTATGGCTACAGCCTCCCACTCTTCGAGGCCCACTCGCGGCAAGAACGATTCCAAGGGCTCAAAAATTCGGCGCCGCCGCCGCCTCGGTTGTTAGCTCCCACGTTCACGCAGCCGTCTCGAAGCCGGCGTGGAGCAGAAAGGGAAATCTTTCCAAGCCGCCAACGGGTTCCTATCCAAGCTTAATCCACGATGAACCAGCGGATGTGTCACAACTTAAGACGGAAAAACACGTCAATCACGCACGTGAACCGTCGTTGCGTATCAGAGAAGGTATTTTTAGACCACTGCGCGCTCCCGAAATACTGCGACCATGCAGATTGATCGGCGAATCAGCGCGTGCGCCACCGTAAGAATGAAGCTGATTCTGATATCAAATCTTGGAAATGATTAAAGACATCGAGTCGGGATTCACAGCCAAGTACAGAACTGCGTTTTAGTTTTTCACGCGACTGGAAAAGCTTAGGCAACGGAAAAACTCCAAACCCATTCAGAGGTTTTATGGTGAGAACGGCGAAATGTATCGAATCGGAAGTATTGAGGTCACAAGCACGGTAAGATCGGTCAATTCGTGAATGATTCTTGTCACGGGAGAGCCGACTCTTCCTGTGAATGGTGTCGATGAATAATCAGCACTCTCGATCGTCGACGCTCGGCACTAATTTCCCCCTCATCGATCCGATTCCTTCGGAGCGCCGCGGATTCCATCCCGTCAGACGCAGCCGATGATTAACCCGACTCTACGCAGAACCGCGCATTCAACTCATTCTATCCTCTAACAATGGGCCCCACGCTGAATCCTTTTCGGCGCTGCAATTTTCGAACAAGCTGGGATTGACATCGGGGATTCAAGAGGCTATCAAACCGCGTGGTTTCGACAAGGCTGGAGCCCATGGTCACCTCCGATTGCCAACCGATACAAGGCTCGGGCCTCTCCAATCCTCCTGAATGAATAGGTTTTGCATTCGCGTGACGCGGCAGTGTTAGATTTGGAATCAGGATCGATATTGAGATTGCATTGGCTAGCTCAGAGTAACAGATCCGATGGATTCATCTTGTTCTTGCGACCGAATATCCGGTCTCGAACACATCCTTCCCCCATCTGGTGCTCAAGCAGTGCTCGCAATCTGCGTTCTTCCTCTGTCCGCGTTCGCGGGGGGAACACAGATTCAGATGAGCCATCCTCTCCCAAGAGCAATGATTCAATATCATAATGATGGGCCAGATCGATATTTCAGAACGGTTTCCGTGTCTCGTCGAGAGGTGCCGTCCTCCGAAAGATCTGGTTTGCTCAAGATCATGGTGGTTCCTTCTATCGGGGGATCTGTTCGACGCAACGTCATAGCTCCTGTGATGGAAACGAAGCAGTCCTGCCCAGGCTGTGCCACTGATTGTGAGCCGAAAGGAGAAGCATTCGTTAGGAAAGACTATTTTTGGATCTTCCCGTGTGTCACTTCCCAAGCAGATGACTCATAACAAGGAAATAGAGGAGGGTCCCCTCTGGTCGATGTCAATTTAGAAATAACCGCTGGTCCTTTTAGGCGGCGGTGCTCTTGAGGCGCTTCCCCCATCGCGCTGGCAATGGTCCCGATTCCCGAGCGAAACTTCTGTTCGATGAATCTGACCATGATTGATCAGCGCTCGGCCTCAGCGGACTGGCTTCCTCTATGATATTTGATAAGCTCAACCTTGAAAACGAATTCACAAAGCTTGGTTAGCGGGGCTAATTTTAGGTTGCGCACGTTGTCTCACCATTCTCTACCGCTGAACGTTTGTGGCGTAGAGACTCCTACTATCGCGCGTTCCCAAAACGGAACCAGTGTTTCGAGATAAAAAAGACGGGTCGAGTACGCATCAACATCGTAATCTTCACGCGACAAGGTCACGTTTGCAGATAACATTCGAAAGTGAGTTTACAAGTGAAACTCGTCAGCTGTATGACTCATCTGGCGATCGAACGTTTGCCAAGACCCACTACCTTGCATCTGCTTTGCCAAAATCTCTGATACGCTCGACCTGTGGTAAGCGTTATTCTCACTGCGGGTCAAGTGGCTCTTTCAAAGCCATTTTTCCACAGGACGGCTCCGTTCCGTTAAGAAATCTCTCTACCGATAATTTTTTGGAGATTCACAACGCTTCCAGTATCTCATATTCCAAAGCCGTTCGCAAACACTTGAACGAAACTCAGACGAATTCCGAGACGAATGATATCAAATAGTTTTTGAGAGCTCCGGCTCCAATCAACAGCCTCTCGCCGTCCTGGGTCCAATATTCAGTGGCTGATAGGTCTTTATGGTGAGGAGCTCAAGAGGTCCCTTCGAGTCCTCAACGCTCACGAGCGAAACTCGCAGTTCACTAGGCACCCTTTTTCCGGACTCGGTCTTTAGAGAGTGTTAGGAGGTTCTGGGGAATTTTCGCTGTCTGTCGGAAGCTGGGAAATGGGCCACAACCGCTTTCGAAACCCTCGACGGGGAAGATACATGCAGATAGCTCCGGAGACCACCAACCCATGCTTCGTTGGAAAGGAGCAAACTTTTCGGAATTGTACACAAGCGGCACAACATTTCAAACCATACCCAAGTTTCGATCAAGTCGAATCGGATCTCTCTTGGCTCCGTTACCAGCTCCGTTACGAGGATTGTGGCGGGGATTGATATACAAAATAAACTTTGAAGCGGTCTTCAACCCCAATCATTGTACGGGCTCTCCGCCAGAGGCCCGCGGCCTACTTCGCGGAGGTAAAGTACCGGAGTTCCCCTCGTGCGAAATGTCGCGGAGCCGTCATCGTTGTTTCTCTCCAACGTACCAGAACTTTGTCCTGACGAAAATCACGGACACCATGTCTGAATCAGTCGGCCTCCTGGCACCAGAGAACTTCGAGACAGATTAGAGCTAGGATAGATCTCATTGATTTCAACAGATTCTGGGATTTGACAGAGATGCTGTAACTTGACTCGTTTACATCAAATTCAACTTGGAGCTTTGATCGCGATATCACACGCGCACCGCGTCGAAAGCCCCGTATGGGCTTTTGTTTCCGACAAACTATGATGGAATCCTTGAGTTCTGAATCTTGTACCATGCCCGGTCGTCAACGATCTCGAGCGGCCTTGAGCTTGAGGGATTGGACCAAACGGTTGAGGATCAGTCTTGATGGAACCTTGAGGATGCAGCTCTTTTCGGTTATTCCGCTCCATGATTCCGGACTCTGTGAAGAATCTGTCCGCTTCGCCTCGCTAAGCGTTTGCTCAAACATACTGGGATCACGGTCTTGTAAGTGGTGGTGTCGTGAATTGGGGCTGTTCTAGGAGAACATTGCTCCAGATTTTATATCTTCCATCTCGAGGTGGTAACTGTTCTACCAAGACTAATCTTCCTCCGATTTATCGACACTGCGCGGTTCCGAAGCAGGCCCGTTGGAGATTTCCTCGGATCGTTCATGTCCAACTCGTCAGGAAGGATAGTCCGGAGCTCGTTGTGAATCAAAGCATCTGAGAGCTCTCAGCTGTCGATTTATTTGAATGGAGGTATCGATCTCGGGTTGACCATTGTCGCTTTTTTTAATCTCGACGACGATGAAGATTGAGGATGGTATGTGATATGGAACCACGGTGGGACCACACTCACGAGCGGATCTGCATGGGATGCGCAGACCGCTTGAATCAATTGACCATCGCGTCGGCTCAAATCCGTTATCATCCCAATAGTCACTTTGCAGCGCGAGACATATGGATGGTGAGCCGACTTCGCCAGCTGGAGTCAAAGACGCTCCATATTTTCACAGGATATGCTCAACCGAAATATCTCGAAATTTCCCGCGTGATCCAGAACGAGGTATATGAGCGCATCAAAAGGAGTCAAGGTGCAGCAATCACTACTCTGTGACGGAAGATCGTTGCAGCTTCCCAAATGATCACCTTCAATTACAGCGAGAGCGCTGCTTCCCGTTGAGGCAGTGCCAAGAAGAGCATCTACCAACGCTGCCGCTGTAAGATCAACTCCGCGCCTCGTGGAGTTGACCCCATGGCTATTTGTTTATATCTAGCCGAAGGAGATTATGTACCCAATACGGTCAACGTTGATGGCATCTGCTGAAGGCGACAGCGCAACGTGGACAATTTCAGCTGTTGTGTCAACAGCACAGCGTCCCTTGTTTGAGAGCGAATACTGTTTCAATTGCACTCGGTCTACCCCAGCTTTGGAATGTTTACGACTCTCTTCTTCGGTGAATCGAAACAGAATTATTGAAGTTGTGGAGTCTGGTAGTTCAAGAATATTTCGTTCATTCGGAATCCGGACACGTTGAGATGGAGCATGCTTCCGCCATGAGCTCTCCGGCAGGTTGTCCCGAACTTGTGGCGTTTTCCGCATAGCTATGGAGCAGTGCGCTAAAGGAGCACGTGCATTGACGCGCGTCCGAACCAAGCCGAGCAGATCGGATGGAATCGATTCGTGCTGCGGCCATTCGAGCGAATAGATTCAATTCGAACATTCCCAACATCATGTACATCTCATCCGTTAAATCTTTTCAGGATCATATCCAATCTGAAACCTTAGAAAAGGAATTGTTCCTAGGAGATCTCGTCGGTGGAATCAGTAGACGTCTGAATTCAATATTCAAGACGGGGGCATTTTTAGTCCAATGTTAACAGAGTTGAAGATTCGAGAATCGAATCATCAATCACTCGTCCTCTGTCATATTGGCCCCCTCGACCAGAACCAATCAATTATTTGCGATTCCGAGGCGACTGTATCGCCGTAGGTTCCACCGACTCTTTGATACATGAGTTTATAGTAGGGAATGTTCTGAATTTTTGAAACAATTTTCTAAAGTCACAGATTTTCTGTCAGACTAGAAAGTTTCAGGAACTCACAGTAGGTTTGCGCTTCGAGCTCCCGAATGTCGTCTTTTTTGAGTTTGCTGGCCCGCCGACCCATGAGAAGAACACGAGCGATGTCCATTTCCACGTATGGAGCGCACCACAATACCGGACGAACTTTACGCGCGTCACAAGCCCGACAAAAAACCGTCGCGCTCTGCGCTTGTTGCACGTCTCGTTATTGTTGTTCTCCTTGCGAACAACAAAAACGTTGTTGCTGGCGTTGACGCTGTTAGAGCTGCAACACAGTCACTGGATGCAAAGGAGGCGGATCGACCGCCGCGACGAGGACATACTCGTTGTTCGCTCAGGCTCATTCTGAAGTTCGGCCCGACTGTGTGCCGTACCCTCGCCGTGCTCGAGGGTGAGAGTCAAGGGGTTGAAGCTACAAGCGAACCCGTGACGACCTACCTCACCGTCATCGAGCCGGCCCTCGCGGAACCCACTCATTGCGTATTACTATCAAAGCATCCCGCCGTAGGACGACCTCGACGAGATCTTCCGGAAACAATATCCATCTCTCCGCAAAACTTTCCCGCGCCGAAGTTATAAGCACTGGATAAACGACGAAAGATGAGACCCTTGAAGCTCCGGAATCCCTCGAAATCAGATATGGAGCTGAAAATTCCATCATCCAACGATGTTTCCAATGAGGACGAAGGAGGATTTCCCGAATCCTGTAAATGGCGACCAAGACATTGGATCAAATCGTCTGCGAACGATTATATAACTATACAAATGCATGGCAGCATCTTCCTCAATCCGAACTAAGCTTCTTCAAATGAACGCATATGATGTGATGTTTGTCTTCAAGTTTCTTCCCGCGGTTTGCCTGCGTCCCTTGCGCTCAGAAATCCGCCCAACGGGGTCGATATCGACCCTTGCGTGAAGCACCACAACGAACTAGACCTCCGGTGGCATTTCGTGTAGACCAAGCTGGCAAGAGGTCAGCTGTTACCGTTATTGAGTCAGTTTTTTTCGGTCAACTGGGTGTAAATCTCACGGTATGCGACAAAATCGATAGATTTCTCATTCACCACGCCGAACCGAGATCACATTTCACCGACGGACTGACTGATGAAGTGAGCCTTCAAGTTGTCATCAATGTGTATTATTTAGAGATAAGCGTTGGCAAGCGGACCATAAGTGATATTCCCTCTGCAGTGATAGCGCACAGGAACAACAGGGTTGGAACAGGGCTGTCGCATTACACGCATCGAGGGAGTCGTTGCTTGGTTGGTTGATTGGATGGCTACCCACCTACTAGCTGCTATCCGCCGCATGCACATACATAGCACACCGGAAACACGCTTGCAAAACTCCGACCCCGAGCTCACACGTGCATCAGTTAGCAGCGTATTCTGGGCTCGAATCTCAGTTGACTTTTATTCTGTTTAAAGTTCATGACGTGACACTGGCGCTCGCTGGGGCCATCGGTGTTCATATTTATCGAATCTGCAACGATTCTTCAAGCTCAGCAGACCGAGTTTGACATGTTCCTGTTGAAATCATCGTGGAAGGACGAGCCACACGGTCTAGCACACCATAAAATGTCGGGGTCGCCTGCACGATGCTGCTGCGGTGACGCGATCCCCCCCTGATTACCCCAAAATATGGCGTGTAAGTACCGCATCAGATACGAAACTTTTGCAAGAGACACCACGAGGAAGTTCCCCACACTGAATTGGTAACAAGTTTGGCTTCAGGGTTTCAACTCGGCAGTATCGATTCGCCTGGAATATTCTGACTTGATGTTCGCTTCAATGTGTTTCGTAGATGATCTGCGCAGCAGCACATGATGAGATTCCGGATCGTTGACTGAATACAGGAATACCCCGATTAGTACGGTAGGTCCGTCCCGAGCCCAACCGTACTATCCGAAACCGTACTAATCGGGGTATTGGATACATGGCAAGGCTGATGGAAATTCAGACGCTTCCTGAGCGTCTCAGAGGGCTTGGACGCAGAGGAACAGAGGGTGGAATGCTCCGATTCAGTGCGAGATTCCTCGTTCTCCTCCAAGGAGTTCTCTTCATTCGCGATCATGGCTTTTGAGGGGCTCAAATTAGTGTGATCATTGATGGGCTCTGGATTGAGATCCTCATCAATAACGACGAAACTGTTCGCGTCGCTTCTAGGACGAGTAATGTGTCCAGGAGGGTTTGTTATAGTATAGAAAAAAAAACCGTACTATATCGAATCCGTACTAATCGAAGCCGTACTATCCGGGGTATTCCTGTACCTGTATTCGTGAACATTCTAACGTTCCTCGGGGGCTACTCTCGCAATCAAGTGTCCGAGATAAGGGAGCGATCAATCGATCGGGTCGTATGCCGATCGATTGTCTGCCGTGCGAGAACCTTGGAAATGTATCGGACAAACATCTTTCTCGTTCTCTGTTCATTCCTCGGCTGGTCTACGTCGGTCCGCCTAACGAGACCTGGAGTTCCCATCACTTCTGTGTCATTCGTCTATAGAATGGCTCGGAAATGATATTGCTGGTCTCTCAGAGAGAATCAAGATGAACCGTTCCCACTTCTACCGCTGACCGCACAGAAAACACGTCTCTCCCGAGTGTTTTCTCTATGATCTCCATGGATCAATCGGCTACTAGGAATCGCAATGTCCCTTGCCGGTTTCTGAAGGCACAGACGGGAAGACTTGCGTGGACGCGGATCCCTGGCACATTATAATCCGGCTTTACGTCAGGGTGGGCCTTCTAATCAAATTTATCCATTAGAGTCGAGCTGAAGGGAATCAGTGGAGCTGCATGAATCCGAGCGGATAATCGGCTGCAAGTTGATCCTCTAAAATAGTCACATGGCTGAGCGACTCCGGCTGACTCTGAGCTTTAAATCAATCAGGCGACCCTTAGCGTTTCTGTTCTGCTACTGATCCTCGAGAAGTTTGTGATTTCTAGGCGAAGAGACGAAATATCGAGCCCCGGGTGGATCTGTCCGTCATCTCCGACATACGGGTTCAAGGAGGAGAAGCTGAACCACATCGGCGAGAATTAAGTACGAACACACAATCAGTTCCACCCTGATAGCCGAGGAATTTCAAGGAATGGGATGCAATCTCTACCAAAACCACAGCGGAAGCTCACGGGATTTGTCGGCATGCAATACCGGAACAAGGCTCTATGACTCGCGCGATCTTGAGATGAATCTCGTCCATCTCCGGAATCTGGCGGACGGGTCAGTCAAACTTAGTTTTGAGAGCTCGCGTCATACTTGGAGCACTCGAAACGAGTTCGAGTGTCCGTTGCGATTTCGTCTTTCGCACTATGCGTTCTTCTCAAGCGATGACACAAGCAGTCTGAATCGGCGAACTTTTTTTAGACTCTCCTAGTACGTGCGAAGCTCTAATCTTATCTCTAGAAGCCAAACAACATTCTATTTCCATCGTCTTGAATAATGCCTCAAGATATCGTCGCGGTCCTTTACTATCTCATAATCGGGTGAAGCTACGTGTGATCGAGGGTTAAACTCAAGAAGGAAATAACCTCTAGGGAGGGAAGGTTCTGGAAGCTCATTATTCGCCACGGCACCACTAGACTCTCCTGTGTATCGGGTCGATTGAGCCGAGAGTCGCCGACTCTCATGCTCAAATCGTCAGTGATCACATCAGAGTCCCGATCTGGGTCCAGCCGGCAGAAATCATCAATAGTTTATCACGCAGTCATTCCGAAAACTTCCTTGGTTTTGAACAGTTTCCAAATGACAATTCATCGGGGTTCGCTTCTAGCGAGAGGCTTCTTTCGAGTCAGCTCTAGCATAGCTCCACGGGATTCCTGCGATTCTACCGGCGTCTAGGATGCTCAACTGAACCAATGCATTAAGGATGAAGCTCTCGAGCTCGGGCAGCATGCAATGATTATCACTGGAATTCGGCCGGAACTGAAGGGTCCACAGGAGAAGCTATCCCGGACTCTTAGCCAGTATTGGGATCAGGAATGAGCTTGTTGCACAACCGGCTTGTTTCTACCCTATTGCTCGGATGTTGTGTAGGACTCGGATTCGAGAGGCGGCTGGCATCAGGAGCCAGAAGAACTCAATCGTGCGGATGCGAACTTGAGCCTCCACCAATGAATTATGGAGGCGGGGACTACTCTCTATGGTAACCAAGACTTGTATTTCTGAATGCCAATTAACACCAATCCTTGTGCAGAGTGAATGATTCCCAAGGTAACAGTAGTGTTTCTTCTGGTATTTGAGGGTTTAGGTTTTTCCGATTCCGAGCTGCCAATCCGAGCGAGTTCACGATCAAGCTTACAGACCATGTAGTTCGGTTCACAAGTTCGAAAATCTCACCTCTCTATCATGCAAGGATGCAACTTGCGCGGATCCGTCAGTGAGCGGCACTCGGCCGCTCAAAAAATCACCGACGTTGCCAGTGTCTTGGCTCTTTCGAATTTTTTCGATGAAAGCGTGATGCCATCGTGACTGATGCAGACCTTCCAGCAAGTCGAGACTCCGAAAATAGGGTTCGAGGCTCTTTCTCCTTTCCGAGCAGATCCAGCTGTACTCCTTGGAATGACTCGAAAGCCGGCGGGCGGAGGTGGGATTTGCGCCCCCGATCAAACTGGTCATGGATATCCTGACGATTACCGGAACTTTAGTCTCTCATCGAATGGGCAGTGATCAATAATGATCAAAGGGTCCCGCAGGTGTGCACAAGCTATCCCTCATGAGCGATATCCCTGAAAGCTATCTGCCCTGTTATCAAAGTCCATGCGGAGCGCGGTTCCCAGCGGGGTTCGAGACAGTGTGATAGCAGATGGTGCAGAAGAAATATTTATAACTGATAAAGTTTGGCATAGTTCGATCGGACAATTTTGTTTCCTCTCACTATAATCATAGGTACTGGGGAACGATTAGACGGGGAGCCTCCTGAGCCAGAAGCAGGAAAATGGATCCGCCAAGCCCTTCTTTGACGTTAGCTTTGAAAGGAAGGGACAGGGGCTCAGATTTACGCATTCAATTTCTATCATACTCGTGAGCGTGGTACACTATTCTTAGGAATCCATAAAAAATACTAGAGTACAGCATCATCATGGTTGTGTTACACAAGCTTGTTTAGAAAAAAAACCAAGTATAGGAGATCCCAGGCTGTGATTGTTTCAGGAATGCTACACTCCATGGTTGGGCATCCCCATCGGCAGCTCTTGGCAGAAAGGCCAGGTGTCTGTCGAAAAGTGTGAAATGGGCTACACACGCCTGTCTTAATCCAGGCCTAAGAGTTTCAACAAATTTCGGCCGTATTTTAATCCTGCCCCACATAAGCTGTTCTCATGTTCTCATCCGAATCCGTTCACGTTCTCACCTCAACATTGCGGGAGAAATGCCGTTCGCGCGACAGGGTTTTTGCTTCATGTTTGCTCTCGACTATCCAACCCCAACGCCTAGCTGGACTAGCCGTGCACTGCTAACGGTTCCCAGGTTAAAAATTTCAACGTTCAAAGCTCATCGCCCCCACCTCCGAATTCACGTGTAACATGCAACCGACCTAAGGCTGGGCAAAGCTGTTCGGGTGCTCCATAGGGCCCATCGATCGCCGGGATGGAAGGGTGAAACTCCACTCTTAGTTTATTTTCCCTGTAAATTTCCTCTCGCGACGTTCGGGTGTCGTGCCACATGCACTCGATCCGACGCGAGCGATATCAACGTTTCATATGCTAAATCAGACACACATCTGGACACTTTGATCGTTCGACTGCTGACGATGTGCCAACATCACTCGAAAAGCTGGGATCTGCTACTCTACGGTCGAGCGGAAACCGTGATCCGCCGTCATTTGAGAAAAAGAAAACGCTCGTTCGTCGCGACGGGAAAGACACTGACTCTCAGAAGTGTCGTATCAGGTTGGCGCACCTCGTTTCGTTCGATAATATATATTCGCTCCTCGTCGACAACTGATCCTGGAAACTCTGCTCACCAGACGGATTCAGACGCGAGGGTCGATTTCAACACATGGGTAAAACGGCGTAAAACCGTCAGGGAGAGATACGGACTCGTTCAATAAGCTCGTACGCAGACTGCCGCTCCGGGTTCGAGCAGGCGCGGAAATCGATCCGAAACTCCCGCGTTTTATCGATGTATGTCCTAGAGGAAATTACAGCTATTCCGCCGAGATGACACGGACAAATAAATGGGATATCCTGTTTGTGACAAGCATAGTCTCTTCTGAGTAGAAAATAAGTGCTGCTGTCAACGCAGAAAGCACCTGAAGTAAATAGCCGTCGATCGGATAAAAACTAGAAATTATCATCGACGTTCATTCAGCGGCGGGTGACCAGCTCGAAGAATTTCAAGTCTGCGCGTGACTCCAGCTGACCGATGTCCACAACAAAACCGAAGATTTGATCGTCTGTCTCGCCGCCAGACTTCTCTAACTTTCCAAAAATTTCCTCTCCAAAGCGGTAGCAGTATCCAGAATGGAACGATCCCGGTGGGGAGTTCACCTAGGTAGCTTACTTGCAGCGCTCCTTGCGGTGGAGCCCAAGTGTCATATCGTGAATACGAGATCGTGTCGGCTATCCCAGTTGATTTAGTGGATTCTGCGACCTCGACGGCATAGTCGAGCCTGGGATCGAGAAACGGGTTTCGAAGCAGATTTTCCAAAGCTGCAAACCACGGGAATCGTCAAGCGCTTTTTGAAATGAGCTTGTGATAAGCTCTCTCCCGCAAGACAGTTTCCTTGATAGCGCGTCGTTCCCGAGATACGTCAGCGGTGCCGTGAGCGACCGCAGCGGATACACGCAAGGAAAACTACCGATTACTTCATCGGCGAAGAAAAAAAACTTAAGATGAGTTGTCATTTTCCGGTTGCGTGATGAGCGAGATCCCAGCAGCAGAGGATCGCGGCTCGGAGAAACGCTCTCATGAAGTATGCGATCGATGGCGTTGCAGGGGACCGAAGAACCGTCTCCCAGGGCGCTCACTTAGCAGTGGCTGGAGGACGCGATTTCGAAGTGAGGAAAGGATCCCCATACTTCCTGAATCTTATATCTGAGGAATGGAATGAATGTGCGCTGAATTTGATCCTGTTGATAGGAAGCGAAGGTGAGAGCTCCTCACCACTGTTCACTCTCTCTCTCGATTATGAAGGCTCGGTAACCTCGGCTTTGATCAGAATCGATTTTCTTCAAGGGAGAATTCATACGCATCACGCCCTCCACGCTCGACGAGCTTGAGAGGAAGGTAGCTGTCTAGGTCATCTCCATGATGCGCACGCTCTCGTTTCCGAATCTCAGTTTCTCAGTTCCGTCTTGAGAATACATCAACAAGATATTCATGTGCATTACACTCGGGGCGATCCGCGACGGTCAAGTTCTTTCTCAGAGTTTTCGAGGCTTCGGAAGCATCGTCCCAACTAAAATCTCCGAAATCACCGACTCAACTTGTCTTCAAAGAGAGAAATTCACCGAGAAGTCGTCAAGTTATAATGATTCTACTGGCAGGGCAAGTGTGGGCGAAAAGGAAGATGGTTTGCTTAGTGACTGAAGCGTCGGAGGCAGTCTGTAGGGAAACCAATGCAAACTCAAATCAAGCTTTGGGATGATGCAAAGCTGATATCAGGCTTTCACTCGTTACGAAAGGATAGAGTTTTGAAGTTTTGGCACGGGAAACATGATGGAGATAAGGATTCGGACTCCGGAGAGCGGTTTTCGTTTCGGGAGCTCAGCATCAGCCTCTGAGGAGGGTTCATTGGCTTTCGTGACGGTTCATCAAGCATCACCTCGTTATGATTCCGACCAATCGATCGCCGCTTCTGCGACGGAGAGCGAAATGCATCGGAATCTTTGTGCAAATAAAAAATAGACCTCCCCGGGAAAAATGAGGACAGACCCTGACTCGGGTGCGATCCTATATCAATCTGTAGTTAAGAATCGATATCAGGGTTCGAAGCCATAATTACGGATTATGAATTATGATTTCCATCACAGGACCAACACCGGAAAACTTCATGGGGCTCAGGCGGAAGCCGTAAGCCATGACAACAATTTAATTGGTGTGCATGATCAGAATTGGTCACCGTTTCATTATCTCTAGAATCACGTCCCCGCCCTCAGAATCCCCTAGGCTAATTCATTGCGAGAAAAACACAGCAAACATCGAGCGAGTGCCGGGAACAAATGCGTCCGGATCTCCGAACACAAAACGAGACACTGATCGCAGAGTTTGGAAGAATTTCGAAGTTGCACATATGTTTCCCAGACTGGAGATGCGCCCGGAGCGAAATTTAGATGATGGAATTCCCACTCATATTTCTCCCTGGCAATGCAGAGTTCCCGTCCGGTGAATCCATTGGGAAGGAAAATTTCAGTCGTACCGCCGCCAATCCAAGCTTCGTTATCCGGAAATTCTGAGTTTTCTCAGCATCTCCGCCTGCCTTTCAAACCGATATGTGCCTTTTGGGAGGCAAGCTGACGCGAATATCCAGTTTCTCTCATCATTCGGTAAGTTCCGTTCCCAATTGTCATCTCCCGAGCAGCTGCTGAGAGTTACATCAGCCGGCGAGTCATTGAGTCACTCAGTCGACGACGACGACAACTAAAGACACGTCTGCTGCCCCATGAACTATCAGTGGTCCCACATGACGCGTTGATCGCGTGGAGTTATTCTCTCTCTTGTAGGTGCCACCCTCTCCCGGATTTCTGTACTAAACGTTGCTTGGCATCGAGTGTCAGAACGCGCAGCAGATCACCGCTAGAAACATTTGAGTGAACGACATCGAGCCGAGAGTACACACTAGAGTTTCGCACCGATTTCTCAACTTCGCACCGAAGTCCGTCGAGGATTCGCTATTCGTCGAGCGCAACTTCCCAACCGAAGTTCCAGCCGTAGTGCCACAACCGCAGGCAACGATGTCTCTCACGACAACTGTCACGACCACCACCGCGAAGGTGGCCCCCTTCAAGGCCCAGATCGTTTGGAGGAATGTCATATTGATGGCGTACCTCCACATAGCAGCCCTATATGGGCTGTACCTAATGTTCACCTCGGCCAAGCTCAGCACTTCTATCACAGGTAAGGTTCTTCATGGATACCGTAGACAGATTATTCAAGAACGTGGAATTTGGGTTCTCGTGCCCTGAGAGGAAAGTTCACGGGCTTATTCGAGATTCTGCTCTCGGGATTTTGGTTTTGCCGATTTTGGTTGAAGCTCTCGAAATTGCCTGGACTCAGTGTTTGCTGTCCTGTTCCTAAAGCCCGTTACTGAATTCTCCGTGAGAAACTGCCGTCGAGAGATCACTTAGTCAGAGGATGCTTTTAAGCGTTGTCAAATTTCTCATGCCGTCAAAGAACATCTGGGGCCGACTGATTCTGTTCAGAGAGACCTTTTGTCATCCTCAGAAGCCCGAGAAGTGGTAACTAGCTGCCGGTAGTGGCGCGGCTAATGGGAGGATTCTACAGTAACGAATCCTGACCTGGATCACGCGTTTCCGTTGAGGGTCTCAAAACTCAGCTACTGCCTGTCTATGGGATCCTAGCCGAAGAGAGCGTGTCGTTTCATCGGCAAGAGAGTCCAATCGACGGAACAATCAGAGAGTATCGTTACACAACGACAGATGGATGCCAGTTCCTGGAGCTATGATCCCATGAATACGGAGGTAGCCATTCTCTGATTACGGCAAATACTTGAAATTATTGTAGCAACCTTGCATTCGGATGTCGCGCTCATTAGCTGCGACCTGAAAGCGCTCGAGGATCGTATTCTATCTTCTGGAATGATGTTCCTGCGAGTACTGTCGATCTAGATCTGATGAGCTCAGCTTGATAACTCGGGAATCGGAGAGCGTAGCTTCAGGCACAGCGACTAGGGGCGAAATATCGGACACATTTCAAGATGATTGAACCTTCTCCGCCTCCGCTTGTTTCGTCAAGGCAAAGAACAAATACCGCGACTTATTCTGGGATCTACGGCCCGTCGTCGAGTCGGGTCACATTTGAAAGCATGGACGTTGTCTCGGAGGAGTTTTTTTCCGCCGATACAACATTCACGATCGCTAACCAAAATGTCGCGGGAACGACCCTAAATGATGGCGTCACTGCCGAAACTTTGCTCGATATCAGCATTTTCTGCGAACACGCTCAGGGTCGAACTTCCGTCATGTGTCCTGGAGTATCTGGAACTTCGAGTTTGTGTATCTCGGAGAAAATGACCAGTCGATCGAGATATGATACGAATTCCGAAACTCGATTTCAAGACAGAGAAATCAAGCGAGTTTGATTCGGTATACTGCCGTACTTAACGTTCTGGGAATATCACAATAAGTTCCAGCGACCTTCAAGCATTTTGGTGTTGGCGTTGATATGAATCCTCGCATAAGACTTCGCTACTTTCTGGAGGCTGAATATATTCGCCCTCGTTAATAAAAAATCACTCGCACACCTCATTGAGAAACGTTTTCATTGGACCTTGCCGCTCCTGTGACATACATCAGTGAGTCTTCTTCTTCTGCCGACGACAGCCGCGCAAAGGCGTTTTCGGGTACGAATTTCGGACAAACCATCGCCTCCCAACGCGCGGGACTGTTTCTAGGGTCCCCAGAAACATTTCCTCGTCGTGTCGCCGGGGAATTATCTGTCCCGGGACAGCAAATAGCAGAGATTTTTAATGAACTTCGTGATAAAGTGAGATTTTCAGGAAGCAAATTTATCTGAACATCTGCGACTGACTCTAATGATCAATTGTTTCTCCGTTCCAGCAATTCTACTTTACGTTATGTCGGGTTTGGGCATCACAGCGGGCGCTCACAGACTCTGGTCGCACAAAGCTTACAAAGCCAAACTTCCGATGCGCGTGTTCCTCGCTGCGATGCAGTCGATGGCTCTGCAGGTATGTTCTATTCATGCTACGTCTACATCAGCTACCAATCAGAAAGCGAACACCTTTTTTCATTCCTGAACTTCTGTTCCCACCGAAGAAGAGACGGGAATCGATGATTTTCCGTGATCTTCATGTCTTTTGATCGATTGCGGAGAAGTTTCGGAAACTCCGATTCTTTCAAGCTTCATTTACATGATGGGACTTCGCAGCGGATGCGGAATGGATAATAGCAAAAACAACAGCAGCGTTAACGGCGTCACATCGTTCCATTGACCAAGTGCCCGTGACGGAAATTTCACTCATTGTCGTTTCTCACGGCATGCACCAACGTCCGCTTCGCGTTCCCTAGCGATCTGAGCGCTGAAACCCTCGTCAGAAAAATACGCTCCCCGGGAATTCCGGCAGCTCAAATCTTGATCTCTGATGGAAATCGAAAGTTCTTCCATCGCTGTGATCTTCACTTTCAAGGGCCTTGATGATGGAACTCTTCGATCAATGAACATGATAGTTTCACGATGGATCATCTCGCGGTATCAGCTTGCGTTGACGAATTAGGTCAAGAATCGAGCATGCGGTTCTCCGCCAGTTTTGAAGATTTTCCAACGTGTTGTTGCGATTTCTTGACCTGATAACCACGGTCAAAGCATTTGAGTGGATGCGCATTCGGACTTGAGCTCAACCCGCCAGCGGACTCCGTTGGTGTGCGTCTGCGGTTGCGAATCGTCACAAAACTTATCACGTCGCAGAGCCTGCAAATGCAAAGAGATCTCAATCGAGTCAGATAAGGATCCAACGTCACGTGCTTCGGAGAGGAAATTCCTAGATACGGTGCATTCAACCGACAACTTTCCTCCTCCAGAAGACGTAATCCGTTCCATTGTAAACGTCTATCGCGCAAAACCCCGTTGAGCACCCTCACAAAGATCCTGCTTCACTGAGTTTTTCTTCTCTAATTACGAGCAGAGTCGCGGCGGAATCACTTTGCCTCAATTCCCACGACACAGCGCACTGTTACGTCATGCTTGGACCAGTCGCTCACACTCGCCACCCGCTCAGGCACCGTTGTACTGGGTTTTCCTCAGCGGCTGCACTGACGTCCCACAGTTTTGGGGACGCACTGCGCAGCGTCAGCGAGAACGAAACATTGCTCTCCTAGAGGCACCCACACGGAGTCCGAGTTTTCTAAAAATATTCCCGACGGAACGACAACAGATTCGGAATCCTATGAGGTCCACTCCAGCGTCCCTGACCTTCTGCCACGGTCACTGTTTATCGACAGTGATGGATTTGACCGTACATCTCCGGGGGGGAAATGAAGCCGGCGCAGGTCTTCGAGTTGATCGGAATCCCGCTTGCTCGCTCTTTTTTTGAGGCTGTGTTTAATTTGTCCTTCGTTTTGACGTTTCAGAACAGCATTTTCGAATGGTGCCGTGACCATCGAGTTCACCACAAATTCAGCGAGACCGATGCGGATCCGCACAATGCAAACAGAGGCTTCTTCTTTGCGCATGTGGGATGGCTGCTGTGCAAGAAGCATCCTGACGTATCGAGCAAGGGCAAGAAAGTCGACATGTCCGACCTACTGAAGGACCCTGTCGTGGCTTTCCAGAAAGAGTGAGTGTCCGAGCTCCTTGTTCCTTCACAATTGTCGCAGACTGTATATTCAATATATATTATACCATAATATATATCATAACGTTGTTCTCGTTCACAGCCACTACAAAACCATTGCCCTTACGTGCTGTTTCGTGATTCCGACCCTGGTACCGATGGTCTTGTTCGGCGAAACTTTCCTCAACGCTTTCTTCGTGTGCGCTATGTTTAGGTGAGTTGAACTTTTCCATAACCTCTCGAAGTGGAGATTCTCATAAAATATAGCTCTGATGAGCTGGAAGTGGAAGTGATCGCTTGGGAACGAGAGTCTCGTTCGTGGATTGACGATTCAGGTAGAAATCAATTCTGATGTCTGGTGATTTCCTTCCAAAGATATTGCTGGACACTGAACATGACATGGTTTGTGAACTCCGCCGCGCACATGTGGGGTAACCACCCCTATGATCATCACATTCATCCGGCTGAAAACTGGGCCGTGAGTCTGGTAGCTAACGGTGAGGGATGGCACAACTACCACCACACCTTCCCGTACGATTACAAAGCAGCTGAGGTCCCGTACACCTTGAACATCTCGACTCTGTTCATTGACTTCATGAAGTACATCGGACAAGCTTACGACTGCAGAGTGAGTCGTTTTTCTAATTTTCTTGGTGTCAGGTCGTCTTAGTTCCGAGATGCGAAGCTGCGCTGGTCTGTGAACAATGTTCGGCCGCAGCTTACCAGCCCTGCCTCCGATTCCGAAGTCATCTCTGATAATGGATCCCGATTCGCTTCATTTTGCTTAAGTGATAACGTCGATTTACAGGCTGTGCCGAAGGAAACCATCCTTGCCAGAATGATGCGAACAGGCTGTCTCGCTACCTCGGACCAGCACTACAAGGCCGAGGAAGAGAAGGACTTCTAGTGGGAACGCCGATGCCTGAGTTCATTGCCCATTTCGCGGGTCGGGCGCGACGGAAAAACTTCAAATAGATTCAAAAGCTATTCCGTGGTTTAGTTCTTCATGCAGCTCGTCAGCCTCTCCGGAGGATAAACGTGTCAGCTAACCCAGCTAGTGACACGAGTGATAAACATCGGTGCGCACATTGTATATTCCGTAGTGCGGCCTACATTGTTATAACAACAACTTATTTAAAACTCAAATGAGGGATAATAGGAGCAAATAAATGCTACCGTGAACGCACGTTTCCCTGTTTTCGCTATTTTTCCTGTTGATGGAGGGCAGAGCATATCGATATCGGTCGAGCTGCCGGGGGATGCCACTTGAGCGTTGGGATGATGATGATGATCCCTCCCAGGTCTCTATGGGCAGGATCGAAATGGGGGGTCCATGGCCTCTTCGACCCCCCCCCCCCCCCCGTGTACGCCTTTGGGCGGGGGCGTACCAAGCCTGAGCTCCATTGGACCCCGAGGATTGTGAAGAAATGGTCGCAGCGCCGTATCCCTCTCCAATATTTGGCACTGCTCTACAGAGCTTGCAGCTCAGTGACCGCACTCGATATGACCTCGCTCTCCTGTTCTCGTTTTCATGATCCTGCTCCGTCTCGCTGCACGAAGACTCTCAGCGACAAGCAAACGAAAGTATCGTAGGTTTGCCTCCCGCGCCTTCGTGATCTGACCCCACGAGTCACGAGGGAAAGTGCGTAGTCATCCGTGCCTTGAAGTTCCCATGCGACAACTCTGGATGATTCCTCGCTCAAGGAAGGCTCCGAGAGTTTGACGAACAAAGCTACCCACTGAGGTCGTTCGAAACATTTGAGCTGCTCTGCAGATATGGATGAGATTTCCTCAACTCCGCGGCGTTAACACGGGCGCTGCCTAAATGGTGAAGGAGCACTCGGAGAGATCTATCAGGCCAGTGCTTCTCGAACTCCCCGTCTGGCGGCACCCTTCAGTGTCATTTCCCGTGGAGGGGTGCCGCGAGAAGGGAGTTTGAGAACCCCTATATCAAGCTATAGAAGCGCGGTATCAGCGTTACATTCATAGTCATATGCCAACGATATGCAGGACTGTGAATATACAATTGATTTTATAGCCCGGAGGCGTCGGACAATAAAGTTTTTGCATCGTATTTCACAGCGCGAGGCGGTCCGGCGGAATCATGTGTGGAATGCGCTTGACGGAATGTCTTTCGCGGAGAATGAGACGGGCTCCTCAAAGTCTTCAACAAATAGCGTTTTATGTCCGAGAGGTTCCTCTGAAGATTCGCGTCCGGCCGAGAACACTCCCGTGAACACAGAGGCAGCTGTTATGGCGGGAAACGCTTGTTCCGAGTCGCGCGAGTCCTCGTATCGCGAATATCAACCGCCATCGACAGCTCATCAAGCACCCTTGACCATTCGACTTCCAACAATCAACTCTGCTAAAAATTCGAGTCGACTCGTTTTAGAACTGCGGGACGATGGAAACTATTTGAAAATTGGCGCGCGGGAATTCTGCGCCCCTCTCGCCTTGCTATTGCTGTCGCTTTGTTGTCCACTGCTAGCAGGCCGTTCCACACACTTCTCTGATTTTACCTTCACCCGTAAAGTCGCGCCGAGCCGGCGTTTGATCGTAGCTCTGACGTCTGTGTGTGTTTTTGAGCTGCTCCGTCTGTTACGCCCGAGAGCGGAGAGTTCAGAATGAATGTAGGGTCCCCTTTCGTTTATTGGGCGCAGGACTACTCGCGAGTGACGTTGCGCGTTGATCTGAAGGATTCGAGAAGACCCGATGTCATTCCTACTAAGAAGTCCATTGAGTTCTCGGCCAAAGGTGTAGGTGAGTCGACTCGTTTTCTGGAACCCATCCTCCCCGCTTACCATCGAGTGAACGGCGCTCGACCTCCGCGCGACGAGACGAAGAAGAGATGTCGGTTGGAGAAGAGACATACTCTCATTGAACGCTCTCACGGAGAGTCGATTCGGATTGGCGGACAGAGAATTATTCCGCGTTCATCATCGACTTCCATGCACGGAATTTCATCGTGGCAGTGTTTCTGTACATTTTGGATCGCTTGGAGCATCAGCATGAATGATAATAAAAGCTACTGCATGCATTTTCGAGCTGTCTACTATCGCAAATCAATATATCATCCTCGATTTCTACGCTCGATCCATTCGTGAGTTTTCCCGTTGGGTTCAAACTGATCATTTCGACTGCAGGTGCGAGGGGAGACAATCGTTACGGTTTCAAAGTTGATCTTTACGGCGAGATCAAGCCTGAGCGGACAGAATGCCGTGTCAACGATAGACAGGTGTGTGGTCGCATATCGTCGCTCCGCTGATTACCGGAGACTTGAATTTCGCTGGAAACCATATCCTTCATTTTTCCGCCTTAAAGGTTGAAGTAGTTCTCTATAAGCGGGAGCACGGGGTCGAAGAGGATGAGTGGTGGCCGCGACTCACAAAGTCCAGGGATCGACTGCCATGGCTGAAAGTGGACTTTGACAGGTTCGCCGTGAGCGACTCGGAGAGCGAAAACGACGCGGCGACGAATGTAAGACATAAAACTGTAGGTTACCTTATTCCCGCCATGTTTATCTACGATACGAATCCCGAGCTGACGTTCATGAGTTTGCCTTTTCGAAAACCGAATTCGCCATATTTTCCAGGCCGAGGTCGATCAGATTTACGAAGAACTTTTGGGGAATGATGAGCGTCGCACGCGGCAACGTGCACAGGACCTTCGGAAGGTCTATCTCTTCATATACAACTTGTTCCAGTTTTGTGCGTTCCTAACCGTCGCCGTGACGCTTGTGATTCGTTATGCCCGACATCCTGAAGAGGTACTTATATATCCCAGATGACCAGGTCCAAGGAGCCCCTATAGCGTTACAACCTGCGCACATATGAATCGTTGCCTTCCGAGCCTCTACGAGAACATCATCCTCCCACAGGTGCTCATAGAGAGTTATAAGACAGTTGGCGGGCCGATGGGATTCGCTCTCATGCTCCAAAGTCTTGAAATCATACACCCGCTGCTCGGCTTCGTGCCTCGCTCAGGATTTCTTCCGGCTCTGATTCTAGTCGGCGGGCGACTGTTTATGTTCTTCGTAATGATAGTCGCTGAGCCCCGCATCCAGACCAAGCCTGCCATCACGTATTTGTTCAGTGCTTACACCCTGATTGAGTTGGTCCGCTACCCTTACTACATTCTGAAGGTGATTCCATGATACGTCTTTTTCCATTATGAGGAACTCCGGTGCTCCGGTGTGCTTTGAAATCTTTCCAGCGCACGAGCTCACGTCCTATGATTTTTCTCGGCAGGTGTACGACAAGAGCATTTGGCTGCTGACGTGGCTCCGCTACACTATTTGGATCCCCCTCCTGCCGATCGGGATCATCTCGGAAGGCATCATCATTCTTAGAAACATTCCTTATTTCGAGGAAACTGGACGCTTCTCAGTGCAACTGCCCAACGCCTATAACTTCAGCTTCTACCTACCGACCCTCATGCGATTGTACATTCTCATCGGCATCATTCCACTGGGTTCTTTTCTCATGAGCCACATGATGATTCAGCGGCGGCGAGTTCTCCACGCGAAACGCAAGCGAGATTAAACTCCTGAGTCTTAGCGCTGCATTCAACGAGGGCGTCTGCCATACGATGCGCTCGCTGTAAATACATGCATTCACCGAAAGCTCAATATTAGGAGCGCTTGCTGGTGCTCAATGAAGGGGGAACGTTCCGCCGGTCACTGCGTTGAGGCTTCGCTTTCCAACCCAAACGCGTCACGGGAGTCATCTTCCTTGGGCCGTTGCCCCATTCGCGAATCCTGAATTGCTCCGAAGTCATTTGGGTGTTTTTCGTAAGAGTACAGAGTCAACGCGTGGGACTGAAATGAATTTCCAATACGAGATCCACTGTTTATCAAAACTCCGAGGAAAGAAAATCGATCGTCTAAGCAGAAGACCCAATAAATACAGAGGCTTGTAATTTATTTCATACTCAGGACTGCTTCCTTCTGTCGGCTGATGGTGTCTTCGAAGGTAGAATGAATATGCTCCATCATATCTCTGAGATCTTGCAGTCCCTTCTCGAGGGCGTCGATTGCCAAACCATGATGCATCTGAATCCTCAAATGAATCATCCTCTCTGAAGGATGGGGGATTGCGTATCCGCAGAACTGTACTGCAGGATTCTTCATGATCATACATCTAGAATCAATTGTCTCACAATCAGTCAGCTTCAGGTATGCACAGCCGGTTACTGAGCTGCGATCAGCGTCGCCGGACAGAGTTTCTCTCGATGGAGCCGTATATTTCGCAACGAAGCACAGATGACTCACCTCAATGCATTACCCAGAGTGTGGTCCTCGTTCTCCAGGAGAAAAGTCATGCAGGTTTCTTCCTCATTTGTGTGAACGATTTTCAGGGTCTCCATCGTGTGTACACAAAGGGAGCCTAGGCAATCGGGACCCGTCCAAGATGGCGATTCTCCGCCAATTCGAATGGCAGACAGGTGGCCGAAGCGCGCGAAATTTGAAACACTGAAAGTTCTTGAAGTGAGGGTATATAGCTCCGCACCATACGGAATCGATGAAGATGGCGTCTATTCATTCCAAGCATCATTCTGTGAACTGCGGATGCATGTTCCAGGGCAGACTTGGAACCGGAGTAGTGTTCTTGAGAGATGGAAAATTCGTTGGTTCTTCTTCCAGCGTCGCGGAATCATGCCAGTGTGCGAAAAATACCGCCCCGCTTCACGAGCACGGATCCAGAGCGACAGTTTTCGCCAACTCTGATTCCGCCAGAATGAGATAATTCTCACTCGATTCAGGTTCTCTTGTCTTCAATAAAATCTCAATGATTTGGGATGAGTACTGCTTCAGGGCTTGGTCGTGCTCAGGCCTTCCAGCGGTTCCAGAACCGCGGTCCTGGAACTGCGATTCTGACCCTCAAGGAACCGCATCTCCTTTGCGGGTATACCCGCAAGTGACTGCTCAGGTAACTACCGATAGAGCTGGCTGTAAACACGAAGTTTCTCTCCATGAAGTAGAGCGAGACTCCAGGATGCACTTACAGGGAGTATTTCTAGTACTTCTCTGCTCTCCCCCGCCTTGGTTCGCGTACGATTGGAAAGTATAGTCATACCGGACCCTGACGTTTTCGGCAGGGTCCATAAACAACCTTACAAGGTACCTCCTGCGGGGCAACACTATCCAAGGACTTGATTGAAGATTTTGCCGTAAGTTTATGGTGCTGCGAACCCGGCCGTGAAAAATGCCTCCCTGACGGCGATCGCAGGCGACATCTAGCCGGTACTTCCGTTTCATGGAACGTAACATGGAGCACGAAGTACGATGAGTCCGTAGCTGTGGTCTCTGGAGAGACGTTTCCCCCGGTCAGAACTGAAATATCAGTTACGAGAGACTGATGGCCGAGAAAGCCGATTCTTCTTCGAAAGCTCAAAGAGGAAGTTGCATCGTCCATCAGGGCGGTTGAGGAACATGGTAACAGTGTGTCTTCTTTTTCCGAGGGAAAATTTATAACATTCTGTGTGTGTGTGCTGGCTTCTTCCGTTGTTGCTTTCGAGATCCCGGCACCAGGCAGCCGCTGATCATCGCCCCGAGACAGCGCAGCTCCGGCGGAGGCTATCCGCCGGTTAGAGTCCTAAACGACGGAGGATTTTAATTCGTTGGTTGTTGACGCTGGTTGACGGTGTGCGGTGTGGTGATATAACTTGTTAAATAGTATTTGTTCGTCGGCAGAAAAGACGTTTCTTAGCGACTCCTGGATCCTGAAGGAAGCGCACGCACGCACAGCGATGGCAGATAGTGCAAGCGAGTCCGATTCGAGCTCAGTGGACGGTTTAATGGTCGCTCCGAGTCCTTTGACTCGGGAGCAATTCCAAAAAAGAATCGATTCACTCCACCAAGAGAATCGCGTCTTGAAGATAGAGCTCGAGACGTATCGTATACGTGTTAAACAACTTCAAGAGGAGAACACTGAGCTCCGGCGAGCTTCGGTCAACATTGTGAGTGCTTCGTATGTTCGGTGCGCTTAGCTAGTGCGGTACTTTAGGCCTTTCCGATATTCTCATTGAATCACGAAAGTCCGCCCGCTTCGCTGGAAGACCTTTCACGGTGGCTGAATTGAGGAATCGAAAATCAAATCCAAAGCACGTTGATTGTGTCAGTCGGCTGTAGTGATTCGAAAAAAGTTCCCGGAATCTATGGGGCCATGTGCCTCGTATCTTTCAACTTCATGGCCTCAAGGACGGAATCGCTTTTGAGGAGAACTTGAGGATAACTAGGTCTTCTCGTATGACGACGGTGACCGGCCCTCCGGCTCTCAGAATCGGAGCTGACAGTCTCAGAGTCACAGTCATCTCACTATCAGAGCTCAGAAAAAGCGCAGCTGCCGCTCGCCCGAAGAATCTCCATGCATGGACCCAACATATTGAAAGATCTCTTCCTCGCGCGAGCGTCTACTCGTGTTTGGACCGGGCCGTGCGACTTCCTCGAGGTGCCGTCCTGTGACGGAACGTCTCGAAGAAGAGATTTCCGCTGACACTTCATTTTTCTGCTCATAGGAGACGACTGGTCAACGCGTGAAATGTTCGTGGAGTTGATCTCGAACAAAGAAAGATCGAAAGTCAGATTGAGAACATCGATTGCGATGATAGAGCACGCGATTAGAAGCTATCCTTCGAAATGAGTCCCGATTGTAGGGAGAGCATTTGTAGGAAAAGCGCCCAAACCAACTGAACCAATATAAATTGAAAGGGGACAGAGCCTTGGGTGAAGATCAATTACTGACGGATCAATTACTGACCGATCCCGGCTTCATGAATGACTTGGTCTGATTGCCATCATTCGAACCAAATTTGACATCCTCTGTTACCGAGACGAATACGGTGACATACTCTTTTTCCAGCAAGCCAGGGCGGAGCAGGAGGAGGAGTACATCAGCAATACTCTCCTGAAGAAAATACAAGCGTTGAAAAGGGAGAAGGAAACTCTTTGCCAGAACTATGAGCAGGAGGAGGAGTGTCTCACCAATGACCTGTCTCGGAAGCTGACTCAGCTCCGACAGGAGAAGGTCCAACTTGAGAAAAGTCTCGAACACGAGCAGGAAGCTCTGGTCAACAAACTAATGAGGAAGATTGAACGGCTGGAAGCAGACACCCTCACAAAACAGGTAGGAGAATCTTCCAGAAAGTTCCCAGGTGTACAAAGATTCTGAGGGAAGGAGCTCGGCTTGTTGGGCTCCATGCTTTTCCTGGCATCGTTGGATCCCGTTCGAGTCCCGGGTAAAGAGTCCGCACTCGTTGACACAGTTCATCGACGGGGGCGAAGAATTACCAAGTACCAGGACGCGTTCATTCTGAGCTCCTAGCGAAAACCTGTATTCCTCTTGCAGAACAATCTCGAGCAGCTACGTCGCGAGAAAGTTGAATTGGAGAACACCCTGGAGCAAGAGCAAGAAGCGCTGGTCAACAGGCTCTGGAAAAGGATGGATACGCTAGAGGCAAGTCTTGTCCAATCTGCTCTCTACTGGAACACTCGCTCGAGCAGTCTTGCAGAACAGTAGAGCTCTTATGAGTTGATAATTATTGGGAGGGGCTCCCAGGAGTGTTGTTTCGACCGTGCGCAACATTCGAGGTGTCAGTGTACGGTGCCTGTGTAAACTAACCTGCTGATTTGGATTTGGTTTACGAACTACCACAACTTCTCTCGTTTTGAACACCTGACTGTAACTTCTGTAATTCCTCACAGGCCGAAAAACGCAGTCTCCAGGAGAAGCTCGATCAGCCGATCAGTGCCCCACCTTCCCCCCGATCAGACGTTGCTCCTCCCCGACCACCGAATCCCGATCCCGCGGGAATGACCCGACACATCCGAAATCTCAAGCAGGAGGTCACTCGACTCAAAACTCTGTTGCACAAGACGGGCCGTGAGAGTGAGTACGAACAAACTGACATAGTCATCCTCCATTGCGGGATCATTTCACCAACTTCTCGCAGAACCTCCCTTTCTCGTAGTCGGTCCATCTCTCGAACCGAGAGAAAACTTCGCGTCGTTGACCCGCTCCTATGAGGAGTGTGTGCACGAGTAGCGCCGGTCGTCATTTTGGTGAATTTCTCACTATCATAGTATTCTCTCTTCAGGCGCGGAAAAAATAGCTCAACTATCTCAGGAAGAGAAGCAGATAAAAGAGGAAAACCTTCGTTTACAACGGAAACTTCAAATGGAAGTTGAAAGACGTGAGCAGCTGTGTCGCCATCTGTCGGAGAGTGAATCTTCTCTTGAGATGGATGAAGAACGAATTTTCAATGAGGGACACTGCGTGGCCCGCGGACGGGCGGTTTCTTCGCCCATTCCCTATGCTGGCCCAGGCCAGAGGTACGTGCCCAACTTCTTCTGTGACGTTTCTTCGCTGAAACGTCATAGTGGTATGCCAGCGGTCTCGATTGATTGTTTCACGATACATATAGACACGATAGATTCACTGTAAGTGACTACTCCCACAGATCCATTTCTCCTGCACCCGGAGGAGTATCTTCGGGCTCCTTCCATCCTGGGAGTCCAATGAGCTCTTTCCACGGCAGGTGTTGCCCCGCGTGTCAGCAACCTGTCTTATACCCGCTGGCAACCGCTCCCGGGTCAGCCCTAGGTCATGTTGGTCACAGGGAAGCAAACCCTCAGCAAGTGTCCTCTATGCTGCCGCCAAATCATCCGGCTACGGGGTCAACTGCTGTAAGTGTTCCTCGTCCCAGTTTCGATCGTTCAGTTCGAACGATCACTCTCGAGATATTTCTTGTAATAGAATCTGTGATTTCGGATGTATTTTGTCGATTTCCCGGGCGGTTCGTATGGAATCAGATCGGACTCCTCTGTGGAGACAGATGCATCCCAATCGCTCGAATGACACTCAAACACTTCCAGGGATCTCTACAGTCTCGCATCCCAGTGGCTAATTCAACAAGCCCCGTGAACCTCATGGGACCCCCTGCCTCTCCGATGGACACCTCTCGGCCCGGTTACTAGATGAGGACTACAACCGATCAAGATACCTAATTTTCTTCTACTGATACTGAATGCGGAACCTGAATGCACTGAATTTCCCACCTCGTGTTCAGAGATAACTTCAGACAGACCTTCTGTCTAGTTCATGAGAAGGGTTCAAGGTTTGGTAGCGACATTCCAGCTTCAGATACCGACCCTGTGGACCTGCCCTTCAATCGCTGAATTTTCTCAAACTTCACGCAACACGCTTTACGTCGAACGCAGCAAAGACGAGGACGGAGTTGAGTTTCTTGATCGGATCGTATTCGGCCTCGGAGTCGATAGGAACGATGTCTGTATCAGACTAAGCTCATGAACCAGAGCCGAATCTGAGTTATCCACCGGAACTTCGAGCGCGCTCTGAGAACGTGCTTGTGAGAAGCTAAAGTCTGCGATACTGAAAAGTACTTTTTTTCTTATTTAGAGAAGATGCGATTCCGGTGAATAAATCCCCCTCTCTCGCTAGTTTCATCCGTTGAATCTCGTCGACTCCTCCTGGGATGTCATTCCTATGTCAGCTCGAAGCTTCCTCCCTGCCTGTGGTCGATTTCCAACGGAGAGGATTCGTTGGAAACCCGGAGGGAGCGCAAGGCAACTTGTATGCATCTTAAGTCACTTTGAGGAGCATCTTTCGACCGAAGCTGGCGAAACATCGATAAAAGAATTCAATGATCGACGAGATTCCTTTGAAACTAGTGACCGGAACCGATTTTCACATGATTCTTCATCGTGAGTGAGAGTGCGAAAGCAACTAGAAGACTGCGCGTATTTGTTAGATGGCGAAACTACCTGTGTCGAACGATGATTCTAGCCGTGTCTGTCCTTGGAAGGAGCGAGACATGAACCAGTGAGTACCGTACGGGCCAGATGATCCTATTTTTATTACAAAAGTCCAATCGTATGCCATCCATTCCCTGTGACAGCCTTCTGCTACTACCATTACTAGATATTGGAATGTTGGAGCCAATGTCGGGGGATAGACGGAGATGACGCGAAACTTCGCTTGCGACGTTAGTTGGTCGTTGACTGGGCATCCGACGCGTACACTGATGATTGATACAAAACCGATATACATACTTATATAAATAACTATATACACAGAGAAAACAAAACGAAATGAAACACATGAATGGAAACTGTATATAAATGAACGCGGAAAGTCTACACTATGGTTTCTAAGTCCAACAATTAGTATTGGTAAGCATGATGAATCACATTATGATCACAAAAAAGAACCATCTGCTGTGTCTCCATTTATTTTTTTGAATAACAATCCAATAAAGATAACACATGTTTTTCTCGCAATTCGATGATTCCTCTCTGCATCATTCGATGAGCCTGCAGGCTCGAGATCTGGGCGGTCGTCGATTGCGACGACTGCCAATGTAGGAACAGCGATTCACCAAACATCGCGGCATTATGTTCGAGCCAAAGGCTGTGGAAGCCTCATCTTGATCATTGAAAACAGTGCAGAGGAAGGATCAAAGAAAGGTGTTGGGTAATTTTGAGAAGTGTCCTGGAATTTCGACTCCGTGCGCTAGTGAGAGATCTTGACAATGATTGATACACGATCTGTTTTCGGATTCAGCTTCTCCAGTCCTGCCGTATGCGTTTATGATGACATATGCACATGTGAACAGAACGATGCCGTCGATTTCCGAACACATCCCCTGCAGCGAGCATACAACCATTTCCGACCACACGTAGATTTTCAGCAGTGGGCAGGATCCAAGCTAAGAGCCAGTTCCCTGTATCTCACCCATGACGCAACGGGTCGTTTAAGAGAGGCTCTGGCCGTTTTCGATGATTTCTGCACCGTGTTGATCTGGTGATTTCTGCGAGTTCTCCCGAGTTTGGAGCTTCCGGGCCAGGATATTAGTGCCTGCGGCTCCGAGGGGTGCGGTCAGAAGAATCGAGAGCACCGCCAATGTCAGAACCGCTCTGCCGTAAACCACATCTTCCTCCAAACCTCTAGTACGGGCGATATCGAGTGCCACCGACCCGAGAGCAGCCTGCACTGTCGCTTTCGGGAGCCACGCAACGGCGATGAAGATTTTCTCCCGGTTGTTGAAGCCGGCCCCGAACATAGCTAAGACAGTAGCCGCGACTCGAACGATATGTGTTATCACAAGCGTGAGGAAAGCTTTAAAGAGAACATCGGAGTCGATCGAAGAAAAATCCACCGACGCGCCGATGAGCACGAAGAGCATATTTTCCAAGAAACCCCAGAGAGAATCCATGGCTTCATCGAGTTTACGCTGGAAAAGTTGTATCAGGCCAAGGTTGAAACTGAATCACGCGGTCGAAGGGGGTGTCGGGGCAGAACTAATAGTAGGACAAAATGACCACGATGAGCGAACCGAAGAACTTCCCAGGAGCACTCACATGTTTCTCGGCATCGCTTTTCCAATGTTTGACGGCCATCGCTCCTACCGCCAGGCAGCCGATTGCTCCCGCGGACTCGAAGCCCAAAGCCTCACTTGCGTACGTTATGGCGAAGGACGCAGATAACAGGAGAAGAGCTCGAAACAAGTTTGATCCGTTTTTCTGAAAACTCCACCGCGTTGATCAACTCCGTATTTTGCGACCGGTTTCTGCTTGTAAATAACAAGCAATCATGAGCATCATTGCTATAACATCAAAAACCAACATCCTGTAGCAGCCAGAAGAACCCGCCAACAATGACGCCGTAGAGCAATCCAATCAGAACCGAAACCGGACCTCGCATGATTGTCCACGCGAGAGAGGCTGGTAAAATAAATGGAACCCAATTTTCAGAGATCGCTTACTGAAAGCGGTATCAGCTCACTCATAGCGAGTACAGCAATCAATGGCATGCCATTCGTAGGGAAGCATTGAGCTCTTGTAAGACTTTCATCCTGTGCAATACGGGGAGGAACCTCTCACCCTGCGTTGAGAATATCACCGCGCAGAATACGCTGAATCCTGCGATCGCTGCGACATCGTCAAAGCTCGCACTGGCCAGAATCAGAGTGGGAATCCCCTTCGCGGTACCAATGCGATTTTGTTGCATATACACGCAACAGGGCACCACGACAGCCGGACTCACAGCATTCAGCATGAAACCCGCAGCCAGACCCCACAGCCACGGTAGACCAAGCAAGCATCGAGCCAGCACAGCGGTCGCTATTGTTTCCGCGGCGCCAGGCACCAACGCAAGACGAAGACAAGCGGACTTCAGACGAACGAGCACCGCTAAATCCATATCCATTCCAGCTTTCAACATGATGACCGCTAGAGCGACGTTCCTGAAAGTGTCTTCTTGGATTGATCGATATCTCACAATCATTTAGGCCATCATCCAGGGGCGGCATGAAGGTTGCGTTCCGCGCGTATAGCTTGCCTTAAAATGCTCATCAATTCGGTGTCGATTGACGCGGCTATGGCCCAGTGTCCAGGGAGATTGCGCAGCACGATCCCGGTGATTGTCATACCTTCAAATATTTCAACGCCATAAGTTGCTCGAGGAAACTAGGTTTTGATTTGAGCAAGACCATCTAGGATGCTTACCAACGATGTTCGGCAGTCCGGTTATGCTGACGAAGTCTCCCACAAGAAATCCGACGGTCAGTATGACTGTCAGTCCCGTCAACTGATAGTTCGTCCCATCAGGATAGAGTGATTCCTTCAGAATGCCCCATAACGCCAGGTAAAACAAAGCCACGCATGTAAGTATGTTGAGGATGTGCTTGAGGCGTTTGAAGGTTCGAAGCATCAGCTGTCCCGTAAGTGGGAGGCCCTAAAGTATAGGCAATGCAGGTTCAGGTTCACAACCAGTAGGTCTCAACTTTCAGGATCCGTGGTATAGGAAGAGGCTCGAGGTTTGTAGAACCGCTCGATTTTGAAAGCATCCTCATCGAAGTTCCTGTTTTCTGTCAAGATCATGTGGTTTCGTTCCGTATCCGAGAGAGCTATCTGCTTGAGATCGACGAGAACTGAGGAAACTTCCGTGGATTCGCAGCTCGAGGAACACTGCGGCTCCACCTCATGATTCTAGCCCTGGCTAGAGTCCAGTCCAGAAGCGCAGACGTTGTTCGGATTAATCAGAGTCATGATCCGGATCCATCTGGCTCGCGTTTTTTACGCTCCCAGTCTTGTCGTGACCATTTGCGGAGATTGAACGCCAACTATGTACCCACGATCTCTCAGAATGAAACTTACGCGCGGATCATCTGAAGAAACCTGGGGTGAGTTTTCCATGCTCTCCTAGTGCAAGAACGTTTTCACATTGAACAAGCGCCACCCATTCTACGTCCGCAGCTCACGAGCAGCGTGAAACGTAGCTTTCCATTGACTACGGAAATTCATTCACTCGCTGATAGAAATCCCAGGTAATTTTTTTGTGGCTTAGCTCGTAAAGGTTGTCATCGCGTTTGCCTCGGCGCGGGGACCGGATCGCTCAACGCTAGATGTCGATTCGCTCTGCTATGGTGTGCGCAGGATACCTACGGGAGTATATTCAGAACAAACTCCCAAAATGAGCTCTTTTATCTATATCTGAGATTAGGTCTATCCCATTCCAAAGAGAGCGTGCACAGTTGTTCGAATGATGGAAGAGGCCTTCGCCACTACCTTAACTTGAAGTTTTTGTAGATCAATACTTAGCGGCGCTACTGAACTGCGTTCGGGACTCAAAGTGTCTGCGTTCGAGAGCCGAGGATAATACGCAACACGGAGTAGCTTGTGTGAAGGTGGAAGGAAAGTATGAGCCCTCTTGGTGATAGCAGCTTACCTTGAGCAAGGTGTTGCAAGGGCCCACATCTCGATGGGTGTGTCCCTGACGCTCGTTCGACAACTTTCGGAAGTTTTTCGCAACTTTTATGGGATCTCATGCATCATATATCGGGGAATCAATTGTTCAGATTTTCAACCGCGTCGTGTCCTCTACACGGCGGCCATCGAGCGATTTCATTCAGAGGTTGCCCACCCGCTTCCAGCGATGAAATGATTCAGGTTCGCGCTCTCCGTGTGCGGTCTCGACGTCTCTAGCCTCACGATTCGGACTTCAATGATTCCAATTTTGATAGCCCAGGTCTACGCTCCCCGTCGATCCCAGGCTGATCGACGGCACTCCTCGGAAAAACCTCAACCTCGAATGAATGAACTCGTTATTTGTCGAGGAACAAGGACCCCAGAAGATCTTGAGAATCACTACTCATGACACAATTCTTAAGAATCATTATTAGTGAGATGATCATCGTAAACAATCTACGATTGTTATAATACGTTGGTCGGACGTACTGCTTTATTCGGATCACGGTTTCTCGCAACGGATCACGGTTGTATCACCATTGAGAAACGTTCATTGCGTTTGCCAACCCCATTCTCCTGTCCTCCGAGGAATGGAGGATTTTAGCATGCGCTTGCCGAAGAATGACTTCGGCGGATTGATGAGAGCCATGTCAGTCGCTCAACGCAAACATCCCATGTTCTAGGATGCGTAAGACAGTTGATGCTCCTTGAGAAATGAAGTACCCTGAAGTCTGGCGTGAAAGGAAATTAACAGATAAAGGACTTCTACATTGGACTCTATGGAGAGAAGTTTTCCTTGAACATGGGGCCTATGGGGAACGAGAGTCCTTCATCTCCACGACTTTAGGGTAGTAGCTGATTCAGGCTGTTGGATGATTTTCCCTGAGTTACGGTGGAAAATTTCCATCGGTGTCCTCGCTGGACTTCGGGAGGAAGGCGACCGCACGATCACCCCCTCGTGACCCCCCCCCCCCCCCCCCCCATACCGCTCAGCCCGGAGCATCGAATCGCCCCCCATTACATGGGGCCGGCCCCCGAAAAGAATGCTGGCTACGCGCCTGAGCCTGTCAACGAGTGAACATATGTTCAGATGATACGGAACTCATACTCTCGTCGCCTATGCGAAGGAAGCTCAGAGACTGATTTTTCTGTGAGATCGAATCAGGTTGCAGAACTTCGATATCCCTCCATGGAATAATTTTCGCTTTGATTTACATGTTTGATGCAGATCGAACCCCGTCCGAAGAGAATAAAGTCGCATCGCAGACGGAAAAGAGAAATGCCTGCTGTATCTCCGAATCCGCTAACGTTGGTGACCGCGTGGTCATCGAAGAGATCACCCGATCTGTTCATTCCTACAGGGGGCTCATGACCCGTGTGATATTTCTCCGCATTCGTATTCAACGAGTTCCTTTTAAGGCTCAATCTGAAGTTCCTGCTTTCGCGAGATGAATTCGATGAAGCGATCGCATCTCAAAGAATGGCGCGACAGCAACATGCCCCCATCGAGAATTCATTCAATCAAGCATGTGGGGGCTAGACACTACTGCAGACTCGTGTGATGCCGGGTGCAGACGGGCACCCGTCTGTCTTCTGCTGCAGCGGGCCACCGGCCACCAACACAAACCACCGTGTGTGTGTGTGTGGTGTGTACTGTTTTGTTGTTGGTTGGTGGGAAGAAGACGACGACGGTCGCCATATTGCGTTTTCTCCTGATGGTGGTGTAGTCCGACGACGACGACGACGATACGCAGTGGGTCGTGTGGAGTCTGAGAAATCGCGTTCGAGTGCAGTGAAGCTCTCTGAGGGAGCGAGGGAATTTACTCTGCATTCGGGCCCTCATCAGTCTCCGCTTCGAAACTCAGCCCGGTCTGAAAATTGGCCCACGGTTGAGTTGTTGAGCGCTGCAGGCGTCTCCCAAGAACGCACACCAAGTCACACACAGACGACACACACCACAGCCAGATGGAGCCCGCAGAAAGCTGGGACGCCGACGATAAGCTTAGCGGACAGTTCACGAAGTTGAACGTGGATGCTCCAGTCTTCGTGCCGTCTTTCATGTCTCCGCCGGGTCAGCCAGCTCCAGGATCTGGAGAACATCCAGAGAATCAGGTAAACAATAGACTCGGTTAGCGCCTAAAATACCCTGTAACCTAAGAGCACGCCGGAACATAACTTTGTAGAATTTCGTGGTTTTTTCAATATTTCGTGATACACGAGGTGCGGCAAAAAGTTTCCGAATTTCGTTCATGGTGGAACGGGTTGTTATCCCAGGGAGTTGAATCGTCTCCGGTGAACTGAAATGTGTGAACGTCGCTTGTTTTGTGAGCAGCGTGCTCCCGCGTGGCGGTCGACTGCTTTGAAAGAGTGATTGAAACGACTCTCGATCTGAGCTGAACATCAGTGATGTGATCCTTAATGTGCACTGCATTCATAGTAACCTCGGTTGGTGGAGCGATTCTCGAGATTCGCCCGGACTTGCCCATGTGGCGATCGGCGTTTATGACGTCATGAACCCGGGTATGTTAAGTCGCGGTAGCCGGCCGAGAGCACGGACGTTTCTGTTGTGGCCTGCATCCTACGGCGAGTTGAAATGGTTTCGAATGCTCAGGAATATGATTGGCTCAACGATCTTCTGCGGTCCGCCATATGTTACGTCCAAGCACGTTGTTCGGTTGCTATTCAGGTCATTCGCCGTTTCGCTAGCTGTCTGTTATCCTCCGCCAACTTGGGAGCCGGACACTTTCAACAGATTTTGTTCTTTCCGTCGCCAACGGTTTCGCGTAAATATTATCATTCGTAGAGTTGATGCTCGATGTGAAGTTCGAATATCATCGCTCTCTGTTGGAGAAGTCGAAGACGCTTGCCAAGGGGCATCCGGTTGAGCCATGAGTCGAAGAGAGTTTGCGCACAGATCAAACCGGTTCCGAGTCTCGCGTTTTGATGGCGGGATAGGCGGATAGCTTTTGAAATCTCATCCGAATGCTCCGAGGCGGAGGTCATCGCAAATCGAGGAATCCTCACTAATTCCGTTTTCGTATTACAGGAGATACTCGATAAAGAATCTCCTCTCTCTGAGACCAACAACAATGGAGAACCTCCTGCAGATTGGGAATGCGTCAACGCTGACGACAGCAGCTCGCCATCGCGTGAGAACCAAACTCCGGAAGAAGGCACCACTCCAGAGGAGGAAATCGCTCCCAAACCCAAAAAAGAGAAGAAACGCGTCGAGGAGGGTCCTCGTAAACAACACCTGAATCTCGTTTTCATCGGACATGTCGACGCAGGGAAAAGCACGCTGGGTGGTCAACTGCTATACCTGACGGGCATGGTCGACAAACGTACCCTTGAGAAGTACGAGCGCGAAGCAAAGGAAAAGAATCGGGAGAGTTGGTACCTCTCCTGGGCCCTCGACACAAACCAAGAAGAACGTGACAAAGGTACAGAGTCCTTGACACCATTATTCGAAGCATGCGAAGCGATAGCAGCAGTTCGCTGTAAAACTTGCAGTCAAGCTCCATTCACGGGACGAAGCTCATCCATAGACGTATTCCGAGTCGGTCGAGTTACTGACTTTCCTTTCCGATTGCAGGCAAAACGGTCGAGTGTGGTCGCGCGTACTTCGAAACCGACAACAAACACTTCACATTGCTCGATGCGCCAGGACACAGATCGTTCGTACCCAACATGATCGGTGGAGCATGTCAAGCTGACATCGCAGTTCTGGTGATTTCGGCTCGCAAGGGCGAGTTCGAAACTGGTTTCGAGCGCGGTGGGCAAACCAGAGAGCATGCTATGCTTGCCAAGACTGCCGGTGTCAAGCACCTTGTTGTGTTGATCAACAAAATGGACGATTCCACCGTGAATTGGTCGGAGACGAGGTTCAACGAGTGCCGCGACAAGCTGTTACCTTACCTTAAGAAATGCGGATTCAATCCGAAAACCGAAGTGATATTCATGCCCTGCTCCGGCCTGAACGGCGCTGGTCTCAAAGATCCAGTCTCATCGAGCGAATGCCCGTGGTATACTGGACCGGCGTTCCTTCCGTACATCGACGACCTCAAGCCAATCGAGCGTTTCCTTGACGGGCCCTTCATCATGCCCGTGGTCGACAAATACAAGGACATGGGAACCGTGTGTTTCGGCAAGGTCGAGAGCGGCATGTGTGACCGAAGCGACCAGCTACTTCTGATGCCCAATCGGAAGATCGTTGAAGTACTGCAGCTATGGAATGACGAAGACGAGGTCCAGCAAGTCAAGTCCGGCGAGAACGTCAAAGTCAAACTCAAAGGCGTTGAGGAAGAAGAGGTATCCGCCGGATTTGTCTTGTGCGATATCGAGAAGCCGTGCAAGGTCGCCAAGGTGTTCGACGCCCAAGTCGTGATCCTTGAGCACAGATCCATCATCTGCTCGGGCTATTCGGCCGTACTGCACATCCACGCTGCCATAGAGGAAGTGTCGGTCAAAGCCATCATCTGCTTGGTAGACCGCAAAACAAATGAGAAGGGACAGATGAAGCCACGTTTTGTGAAGCAAGATCAGGCCGCCATAATGCGTTTAGAGACTGCTGGCGTGGTTTGCGTCGAGCCCTTCAAGCTTTTCCCGCAGATGGGACGTTTCACACTCCGTGACGAGGGCCGTACCATCGCCATTGGGAAGGTGCTCCGTGTCGTCGAATGACTGCCGGGCGCTCCCAACAGAGCCCTCAGTAACAGCGTGGATTCGTCAAGAAGAGCTGGTCTTAAACGGGACCGCGACGCTGCAGCACTGCTGGCTCATGGTGCGTAAGTTGTAGAACATGTAGTGAGCTGTTGAGAGAGATCTTTTTGGAAATCACTCGCGGGTTGACTAGTGTTGCAGTGAGTCGAGCGATGCGTCCCACAGCTGAAACGGAATCGAGCAAAAAAAAGTACAAACATGGCGATTTCGTGTACAATATTTTTTCATCGAGGGCTGATGCCCTCATCAGTGACTCGCGGACCCGTTTCTAAGCCATTCGATTCATCGGTCAGCTTTGGATGTTTCTGTGTATGCAATAAAAAATGTTTTTCCTTGCTGCCTCGAAAATTGAATCTTCCTACTGCTCCTGAAAACAATGTCTGACCCGCTAGGGATTCCCGTCTGACGAAAGTTCGCCGAGACTAAAATGACGAGTGAAATGCCGATACTCCGCTCGATTGACGAAGAATTCAGAATCGAAGCACGAGTAATTTTCTTTGAGGGCGTCCCTCAATCAGTAAGACGACCTGTCTCAAGACTGCATCGTGCGCACGACGGCATAACTCAGCACGACCAATGTTCCAGGTGACAGCAGCAGCGATGGCTTCGGCACCAATGGTTATTCGCGACAACCCTCTGGTGACGCCTGGCTTCCCTCCGCGGAACATCCAGGTGCCGCTAAAAGAATGATGACCAGCTTGGTGAGTTTCATTTTTTGTTTCTTGCGTGCGCCATCCGATTCCCCCGGTCGAGCTCTGGTTGGAGAGCCGGCTGTCTGCCTTTCGACGCAAGAATCTGAATCTCGGCGTTTATTCATCCAAGAAAAGAGAGGAATGCATCTGAGGCATCTTGTTCCGCTCCACAGATAACTGAAAATGCGACGAACAACAACCCCATAAACTCTGTGGTTCCCATGGACCTGACTGAAGACTTGCCAGGGGCTGTCGGCAACAATAATGCCTTCAAATCCATCAATGACATCAACAATGTTCCACAGGCCTTCCACTGGGCGACTCCTTCTCGACAGAAGCCGAACATCTGACGAAGGGATCCGGTCCATGTGGGACCACCCGGAAAAGAACGGGTAGCTGCTCTTCAGTCTCCTCATGAAGCTTCAATGGCGTCCTCTGTTCTTACCGTTCCGATGTTGACCGAAGACCTCGAGAGCCAGCTCCAAATCTCTTCCGCTCAGCATAGCCGACCCGAGTCGGGTTAAACCCGACGCAAGACTGTTCCGCTATAAAGATTCAAACATTAGTTCAAGCGATCAGGCGAATCCGATAGATAAAAAAGAACATCTTCAATCTTCATTTATCGCTCCGTTTTCCACTCTTATCTGGCGATCTATCCCACCTACTGCCTCTCGAGGGTCTCTGTTCCGAGATCTCAGCTGGAGCCATTTCGCTTCGGAAAGCTCATGCACTAACATCATATCGACCGCGAAAGACTCGGAAGTCTGCAAATCTCATGAGGATTTACATCGCGTGTCACTGAACCACCGGCGAGAGTCGGTGGAGAGCTTCTGAAGTGCGAACAGAGGACGGAAACTGTCAGTTGCTCCCAAAACGATCCCAAGTCGGTCGCTCGAGTGATCGACGATGAAACCTCCATTGGTGAACCTTCAATGGAGCGAGGTAGAACTCAGCAGGATATTGATTCTTGATATCTGTTCCAAGATGAAGTTGAAACAAGGTAACTCTACAGACATAGAGCGCAACCCTCTCTTCCACAAGTCAGCTTCTCTTCCTCCTGAAACCAGGAGTCCAAAGGAAACCATCAATACCTTTTGGATTCCTTTCCTTCATCGCAGAACTACAGAAACCACAGTATAACCTCGAACCCATGATACACGGATTAGAGAACTTTCAAGCTGTTACGCCTCCTTCTATTGACTCCGCCGGTGCAAGACTCTATCCAAATCAGTTTCTATCACCTCTCGGCCGAGTAGAGTGAGAGAAAAGCTTCATCAGTGCTCGATTACGGTAGAGCAAGGTTGTCGTCATCGTCGTATACTTCGGTTGTTGAGCGGAACTACGAGCCACGATTTGAGAACCGCCAACATTGAACTTGAGTCATGATCCATTTTTCTTTTGCTCTTGAGTGCTCATTTCGTTCGGATGTCTTCTTTTTGGAGAGTTCGGTCATCTTCTTTCTGTTCCCCTTGTCGATGCTCCACACGGCGAAGTGTTTAGAGATGAAACAAATCAGTCTCAACGTGAAAGATTATCGACCGTGGCGTGAGATCGACTTGGGGACGAAGTCTAGCTGATTTGATTTATACCATTAACTCATTAGCAAGAAGCCATGAATTACGGATTATTCTGTTTAGACACTACGCTGCGGTATGTGAAACCCCGTTTCTGTGAGCGATCAGTTCCGCGGCAAGGAGCGACTGTTGCCAGCTGTTTGTTGCGATTCTTCGCCGACTCATTGAGGGTTCTACCGACGCCCATCCATTGTGATCTGGTAGAAGTGCTCAATCAACGAAAAAATTTATGAGTATTATATAGTTCACTCCAGCTGCGATTAAGTTATTCAGCCACAAGGCCCGTTCGCGGAAACCGTGGCTTCTTCCCAACGGAATGAGTCGAGGACGAGCAATTCATGTACAGGGGTTTCGTGCTCATGCCCGCAATATCGACAGCGCTATCTTAGTAGTCGTTATCTCATATGATTATTGAATATTGTTTAGAATATCTGCTAGGTGTGCTTATTCAAGTGTTTCTTATGATGCGCCGCTGATGACGACAGCGTGCTTACTTTGCGAGCGAGCGAGCATTCTGGCAAGCCTGCGCTGCACTCTAGCATTTCGACTTTACGCCTAACCAATCAATAAATGATAGCTGTCCCCAACCTACCTACCTACCTGAACTGACCTCGTGTTTTCATTTCGGACCTGTGTTCATTTGGGCATCTCATGTCCATGTACGAAAATTATGTTCTACATTGGTGACGACCACGATCCAGCAATCTCCTGTGTATCGCGAACGGCGCAATTTCCAAGCTCTTAGGGCCGAGGTGATCTTCACCTTCGTTCACCCACCAGCATCATATCAGATTCCAGCCCAAGCTTGCCGAGGGTGTCCCGAAAAAACAAATTCATCGCTTACAGGAATTAGACACCGCTCAGTGATAAGAAAACGGGATTCGGGTGAAGAAAATTATCTGAGAGCCGATACGCCTCATTCGGCCTCAAGCGAGCTAATTCGACTCTTCATTTGCTCCCCGGGAAGCTTTTTTCCCAGTGTTTCGCGCGTGTTTTAGGCGAGAAGCGAGTCCTCGGGGACGAGAGAGCACTGTCATCGAAGCGTTTGCTGGAGCGCTGCAACGACGCCAGAGATCTATTTGTGGTACAATTTCAAGTCCTTTCTCTAAGCCGGTGGTTCTCAACCTGGGCTCCGCGTAACCCCGGGGTTCCATGGCGCATTACTCCGAGCCTTCGGGGGTGCCGCCGGGCGGTCCGCGGAACCCCGATCCGATTTCCGGCCCTATCGGACCTTTCTGACCGAATGCCGCCTGAGCTGACCTGAGTTCAATCACTGTGAAGGCACGGAAAGGTAGATTCTTCGCTCCCGATCGAGTTCAAATCATTGTGGCAGTTCGAATCGGATGGGCATACACACAGCGCGAAAAGCAGTAGCTACACCTCATCAAGACAATTCGACACTGATGTTTCGAGACTCCAGAAGAGTTAAATGCGACGAGAGAAAAGACGACTGTGAAAATCAGAGGCAAACTTTGAAATAGAGAACCTCTCGTATTCGAGACCTCGCTGCCGTGATCAAATTCGTTCTGTCGCCAGCCTCCGACTGAGTTCTTCAGAGGCTGGTTCTCACATCTTATGTCATCTATGAATCGGCGGGCAGGTTCCGCGGTCCTCTCCACGGAACCACGGGGAACAACCTCTTCTCCCAACGGAAAGTTCGTCGATTTCCGGTGAAATCTCGATGGTTTTCGAATCTCCCTGCACGGCCTTGTGAGCGAGGAATTCTGCTCGCCGGAGCGTCGAGGGCGATATTCGTGGTCCATGTAAATGAGAAGGAATCATCCTTACCAACCGGAACGCATTCATGCAGGCGTTCCACGCACATGAAACAAATCAGCCGCACCCAGGGAATCCTAAGGCTTCGTTCCGGGGAACATCAGTGACCTTCTTCCGCTGAGAGAGGTGAACGGAAGTCTTTGATATATATTCGGATCGAGTTTCCAGCCGCCTGGGAGCACCATACAATAGACCCGGGTGCGGACTGAAACGCGACTGTCGTCCACGTACCTGGCGAAATTGACTATGTTCTGGGCCTCTTTTTGAGAATAAGGCTTCCCTCCGGTTTCGGTCAGGTAAACGCCGAGAGAATGACGGATCCGGGAAAGATTATTCGAAGGGGAAAAACACATCCATGAGTGACTATCCCATATAGCCAGTAGCCCAACTGGCAACATTCCCTCGAGCTTTCGATCGCACGAGATTGTCACCCGACGATTGATCGGACTCAATGAGCCGGGCAGTTCCCGAGGAAGCCCGATTCTGGCGCCTGTTTCACAATCAATGGAGAGTACGGACGATGAAGACATGGATGTATGTTGCGGAGCCAGATGCTCAATGATGGATTGGGCACCATCAGAGGAGGCCTAGCCTTAGAGGCGTAACCAGGAGTTCCGCAAGCAACATTTGAGTCGGCCTTCTTCGCCACCCACGCTGATACACGCATAGAATAAAAACATCATTTCTGATGACGATCAAGTCGGTTGCTTCAACCAGAGAAAGTTCCATTTCTCTTCCGCTCAGTTGACCGCTTGCGACAAAAGTTTATTCCCGGTACCGAATTAGTCAGAGCTTGCATGGGTTCTCCGCGACCAGGGGATCCGTGGACTTGCAATGGAACGCTTCGGCGAAATCTCCAATATTCGAAAGACCTCTATTGATACGGAAATGCATCGGTGGATGTTTGTCGCGAGGGTCTAGCGATGTATTTGTGGATGCGACACAGAAAGGCATAGTACTGCTGACGAAAAACAACTGCTTCCGTGTCAGCCCGTAAACATCGTTCAGGAGCGGCTCATCGGGGAATAATTTCCTGAATGCTCTATAGGCCAACACAGAGACTTTGAACCCAATGTGGTCAGCCAGTGCTTCTGATGCAAAAACATAACCCGATGGCACACCGGGCACTTTGAATTGACCTGCTATACATTTTCTTGCCGCCTGTGAAAAATCAGAAGACGTTATACGGATCGCATATATCGAACTTGACGTGTCACGTGGATGCGATTCATGAAGGTTTATAGACTTCGCCACGTTTCCCCATTGGCAGAGTGTCAGAGGTTCGTTCGGAAGCTTCCGGAGTCATTGCGACCGCAGATGAAACCCAACGCTTCGACTTCAGATGAGTGAAGCCGACCTCCCTCCCATGCATTCGATCGCTAACATTTCGCGTTGTTTAACGAATTGGATAATATCGCGAAGAACGACGAGCGAGCGTAACTGCATTGATCCATGGTCCTCAAACGGATCTTGGAGAATTTTCGAAGAAATTCAGCTCCGGAAAACGCTAAGACGATTGGAGAACAGATCTTACCCTATACTTGGCACTTTTGTAATTTTGGTATTTGTCCGCTCCATCCACGTCCGCCGCGGGGATCATGGCTAGATATCTGTCCACAGCATGCCCGATTTCATGGCCCAAAACGATTCCAAGAGATCCTATATTCATCCAATATGGCAGCGTTTCCGCATAATAGGGGTACACCATATGATTTCCTGGCATGAATATATCATCATAAAACGGTGAGAAATAGATTTCGGCTGTCTGGAAGGAAAACGAATTGTTCCTCACTGGAAATTATATTCTGACCTTCAGTTCGGGCTGACTGTTGCGTGAGGCACACCCGCACATCCCTGCTTTCGTCGTCATATCCGACTACTCACGGCGTCTAGGTTTCCTTGACGATGGAAGGGATAGCCCAGTCTCCCAAGTTTCCTCGCTTCCCTCGATGCTTTCAGCATTATCACGTTAGCCAGGAGATCAGTTTTCGTCAGCTTGACCCTGTGCTCCACTGGCTCGAATCTGTTAAAACGAGCATGGAATGACGCTCGATCGCGGAGAGTTAGTAGATTCTTCAGCACGGACTTCAAGGGTTTGACTTTGTTTTCAAGTAACTCCTCTAATTGCTGAAGAGAAAAATTGTCCATGCTTTATCATCTCAATTGGCGCTGACCATCTTCATCTCAGACATATGGGTACTCTGATCCCGCTAATTCATATGAGTTTCTCAAACGCTCAAGAATATTCCTGTAAAGTGCCGGAAGCGCGAGCTTGAGCTCACCACAGCGGAATTCTGTGATCGTGAGAGAATTCCGACGCAAAAATCCCAGCGACAGGCCCAGCAAAACGGGCAGGCGAGTGACGGTCTCAGTATCGAGGAGTTCGCTCTCCCGGTGATAGGCTACCCTCATTCGATGGGATTTCGTTCCATCGTGGGTCACGAATATATATGGAGGATCAGATGAGTTTGTACTCAATATATGTCTCAGTATCCTCCGAGTGATTGAATGCAACAGACCGCCTGTTTTTTTCCTGCGAGAAATATGCGGAAATCCTGATCCTCGTTGCCCTAGTCCGAGATCGTCAACTTCTTGGCTCCTTGTCGTTCGCAACCCCATTATCAAGCCGATCTGAAGCGGTCCCTTCAGACGCCAGTGCGGAGGCCGAGTTCTTATGTTGATTCACAGGCGGCACAAAGTGTCCCGCAATGGAAACTGCCCTCTTCAAGAACATGGACCTTGCGATGCGTCAGGGACTTCTACCGCGGGGGACTAGCAGCGGTTGCCATTCTATAATTTCCATTGTCCCTTCTACAGTGTACAATAAACACAACCTAATGATGATATCCATGGAGATAGCAGAGTTTCAGGGCTGACCTTTCCCTTTTTGTGATCGTCCGTACCTTTATTAATATGACCTTCATGAAACTGAAGAAATATCGAACAGTTTTCACAGAGTGTCGTGTTTGCGTTAATCTTGTGACTATAGCTACTGAGCTCCATGGGAGTTCGCTGTAGGTCTGTAACGAGAATAAGCAGACGTCAGGCTCGTGTCGGGGATAACTGCAAAGCTTTCATTGATCATATGTGGGCGATTATTTCGGGAGCGATGCATCGTGCTTTTGATTTGAGGTGACTTCCGTTCCGAGGACTCCGGTGCTAAGACTGCTCATGACGCATTCTCCACGACCGGAACTTCAAGAAAATGGAAGCTGGGTCGGAGCGATGAAAGCGGAAAGGACAATCCCAGATGAATCAAGTGAGAGCTATGCTTCGGACCGTATTCCAATTACGAGAGACGATTGAGGAGTGAAATTGGGCCTGCCGGGTCTCGTCAGTGACAGAAGAGTAAGCGAGCTTCAGAATGAGGCCGAGGATCATCCATACTCCACCGCTGAGAGGGTGACATGCTCGAGACCGCTTTTCGACCGCGACAAAGCGCGAGAAACTGGATCATGTAGAGGATGCCCATTTTTTCGTCCGGTCCTCCATTCGACATCGGTGCATCGCGGAGTTCTGTGCCGCGACGCGGTTTTTCAACCGCGGTTTTGAAATTTGGATTTGCGGTTAACCGCAAACCGCGGTTTTCAAGTCTTGCGGTTTTTTGGAAGGCCTAGTCCCTACGGTTCTCAATCGCGATTTCCGAGTCTGCATACTGTAGTTAGCCAAAACATTGTGCTTCCTGTCAAATACGTTCTCTTGCGAAGCCTACCCGTGATCCGTGACGTACGCCTCACCCGAAATAACGACCATGATTAGTCAGCTATGATACTCTCATCACAAATGAACTTGCCATGGCAGAGCAGCGTCGCTGGACGTCATCTCGGATTTGCCGACATCCTTCGAAAGCACATATTGTTCGGTAAGTCCGCTCGTTTGAAGTTTTTCCAACTTGGGAAACCACGATATTCACAGCAATGAAGTCCTTGAAGATTTGTATGGTATCCAGATCCCTGCAAAGCTCTGCTAAACCTTCGTAGAATTCTTTATCGACGAAGAGGCTATGCTTCTTCTCATCAAGCTTCGCCACGTTTATCACGTGATGGTTTATTGTCCTGTACCACGGGAAGCTAGATAAGTTCTTCCAAGCTTCAAAAGTGTGCTGCTGTCCTCGCTCGGGTGTCAAGAGCAGGTCCTTCATCGCCTGCACGATGGCGAAATGATTCCTTCCCATCCTGAGGAATTTCTGTCTTCCGATAATTATGCCGAAGGCATCAAAAACTGCTGCCAACTTTGTCATGATGGTTTCGTCGTTCGACGTATCTTTCGAGAGTTGGAGGAGTTCTGGTTTCCAGTATGCGGCCAGGTTTTCTGTCGGCCGCTTCCTCTTGTCGTCGAAAGAAGGAATTAACCGTCTTCTGAAACCGATGGCCGCAGGCCGGTAAAAGATCGAGAACAGAGGTGCGATGTCGTATTTGATGGCTAGATTGAGGAGCACAGGGAACGCTGAAACTTCCGGATCAGCTTCCTCGTCGAAAAACTCCAGATTAACGGAGTGGAATAACTTGCGTAGAGCTGATTCGGGTGAGCCTGAGGTTCTCGGATCAAATGAATGGACACAACTTGAGAAGAATGTTGTCGCTTGTACTTCTGAATCACGTAGCTTTGTCCACTCCAAGTCGCTGCTGTAAGTCTTGGCGAATCGTTGCAGAGCTTTCTCCAGAATTATCACTGAAGCTTCATGAACGCGGTAGATTGCGCCGATCACACCAGGCCTGCCACTGTGGAAACTCGAGTCTTGCTTTACCCAACCCAAACACACATAAGAGAAAAAATCTTCGCATGGGTTCAATGATGAGTTGATGGACACTCGAAACGCTTCAGCGACGTTCCCGCACACCCTCGTGGTGCATTCGGTCGATCCGGCCGTAGGGATCCCGTTGAGTGTCGCGAGTACCAAGGTCAACAGAACTCCGAGTCCCGGGCGCATGTCCCGAAGAAACCCATCAACCAAATAGCGGCATATAGCACATGGCAGCCACTTGCCAAAACTTCAATAACGAAGCTGTGGGGGAAGATCACCGTTTCGATGATACCACGACATGTCATGCATCTGCCTGCCATCAATCGATTCTCGTATATCAGTTTCCACTTCTGTCGAGTTAGTTTTCGGAGAACTGGATCCTTGTCATCCATTCCGGGACTCTGCGACGTAGAACTTCGCTTTGCGGAATCAGAATGCCATTTCTGTTCCTGGGTTTTGATCGCGAAGCACCATCATAGAGCTCTGACAAGGCACGCCGTTTCCTGTAAAACGCGCCTCCTCGGTCGTGGATTCGTCCAACAGGACAACCATTCCAAGCGTGAGGCACAGTGGTCCATGTATTATCTCCGAGCCGGGAAGTCCATGCGAGATCATAAAATCATGAGTTGGCCGGCTCAGATTCCTACCTGTAAGCGAGTAGAGCTCGTTTAGGACCATCCGGATAGAGCCCGTTTCAAGATTGGACTCGCCGTCATTCCACCGCATAGCCCGTCGATCAAGCATTAGATGGCGATGAGGACGAATTCCATCGAGTCGATCAGCTGCTTCCGTGTTGTGCGTCCGGTGCGTTCGCGATATTCAGCAATGTGGCTCGGGAACCCGAGACAACTGTGGGTGTACACGAACAATCGTTTACGAGTGAAGATAATGCGACTCGCTTTTTCTCGGTCTCCGGCGGGATTTGCTTGTTGAGGAGTATGATACGCTCGACCCCGCAGCGGTTGCGGATAAACGATACGCTTCGAGACTACGTATCCGTGTCTTAGAGCCGTTGATGTTCACCAGAAGCGCTAGTTAGACTGGAGGCAGGAAACCCCGGTGTAAGAGAAACCGTTCTACAGAAGTTTGACCCCACCTCACGAAGTCCCCCTCGGGGATTTAAATCAAACCAGGGAACGTACTGCAAGTTTCTGCGCTCTAACGGAGGGCTTTCAAGAACTCTCTCGCTCGCAAAACTTTGATGACGGAATTGATTTCCACTCGTTGGTCGGAAAGAAAGTGTCGCTGGAAACGTGGGTAGTTGGCCTCCGTTGTGTTCTGCAGAGGTGAGAGGTCGTTCTTTCAAGGTACGCAGTTCTCGGAGACGACGGATCATGAATTACAGCCGAAAACCGCGGAAGCGTTCTCGAGGCTTGCCATCGACCTGTATTACAGGATCCGTTCCTGGATCAACCACGCTGTTCACGAGCAAGTGATTCCACGGTGCTTGAGGACACTGCAAAGGACGAGGAGATCGTCTCAATCGAAGATTTCAACCTTGAATCTTTCTTGCCCTCCGGATTAAATGAGTTCTCCGCTTCAGTCGCAATAGATAACATCGAACTATCCTAGAGTTAATCACAATATCTACTATTAAAATGTCATTCACAATCGCTACTCATGAAATGTTACTCACAATCTCTACTAATAAAAGGTTGAGACGTGAGTGGCCACCGAACCCGCTAGAACTGAACTCCCGCGCCTAAAGGGCAGAGCCGGTACCGCCGACAAGCAGACCGCGTGGTCCAGACTCAAGACCTGGGCTTCAATTGAAATGAGCTTCACCCGCAAGCTTCTATGGGCCTATTCCGCTTGCGACATGAAGCTCATTGTGAAAGGGAAGAGCGTTCTCGAGCATGGAATTGGAGACCTCTACTTCTCTCTCTCTCAAAATTGCGACAACTTTCGATTTCAGACGTTTCTAGAGGGGGTATCCGGAGAGAATGTGCTAGAATGTTGTGTGATGAATCCTGTGAAGGAGCTGTCCATTTCTGACAGAGTTATGAACGTTCCTGTCGGAGAGCAAGGAATTCCCGATTCCAGGCAGCATTCCTGTGTTCAGAATCACGTCATAGCGTACCACTAGATTCTATTTGCAGTTTGGGGATCTTCCGCGGAACCACAGGAGCCTTGCTGCTCAAGCTTAGAAAACGGCTGGCACTATACGGTCATCGTGGATTCTTTCCAACCTTCGCTCACCACCGCATTACGCACATTCTCGAGTTGCCCTTGCTCCGGCAGTGCTTTAGAAGTCTTTTTACGACGACTCCATGGAATTTCAAGCTTTTGCCCGCCGCGTTGAGCGACGGATTCAGAAAAATTGCTGCTGGATCATCTCAAAATCATGATTCATCCATGAGTCAGCCAGAGTAGCAGAGGAGCCTGGCGCTCGAATTGGGGAAAATTTCTTCCACCCTGCGGAGGGCAATGTGTGAGCGGGTGTGTCCCGTCACAGGCGCCGTCCGCCGTGAGATTCGACAGCCACTCAAGAGTCATAACAATGGAGAAATATTTCGATGTTGGCCTACCCCCTGTTCCTCGTTCATTCGATCTCGAATATTAGAATTACCAGGCGGCCGCCTGGTCCGGTCCTCCCGTCGAATCGCGCGTCTCGTGATGTCTGTCAGTTGGGCACATCCGAAGCTGTGAGAGTTGTTCGCGATTCGGTTTGTTCAGGTGGCGAATGGAGAAGGACCCCTCGAGCTGAGCCCTGGCGCCGATGCCACCCTCCGCGATGCCCCTGACGCGGCCGACCGCTCCCCGCCTCGATTGTTGCACGGACCTGACGCGGCCAAATTGCGAAGGGCCCCTCAATCAGAGCGCTGGCGCCGCGACCGATGTCACCGTTTCTGACGCGGCCAACCGGCCCCGACTTCGTCTCTGCACGGTACTGAGGCGGCCGACCGGTCCCGACTTCGTTGTTGCACGGAGTTGCGGCCACAGGCGTTGTGGATGGACAGCATCCGCGTTGCCGCAAGTCACCTTTTTCAAGTAGTTCTTTTAACTATCTCAGACTGAATGCGCAGCCGGGATCTGATTCTTTCGTCGAGACCTCCGGACCGACAGGTCATATACTTAACCCATGGTTTTTAGACGACTTTTTTGGTCCGGACAGTAGCCCTTTATAGTTTGAGGAGGATGCCGTGAATCATCACGGTATGATCATCCCGCATGATTTTTCCTGCAATCAAGGTCCTGGCCCGGGATCTTACTTATCATGATCATGATTGCGTGGTTGCGCAACTCTGCGTTGGACAACTGTCCTGTCGCGCGACGCAAGTGCGCCCTCGCGTGACTTTTCACAGGACCGTACCACATCAGAGTTCGAAACTATTAATCAGGGACGTCGAACGTTCGAAGAATGATCTGACGATCGAATGTAGGGACGCTTTCACGCGGCCACGTTCCTGGCCGGGCTATACTACTCGTTGCATTGAATACGGCTCTCACTCATAGCAGAATTGAGTGTTTCAATCGAATGGAAAGCGACGAGTTCGTCCGAAGGGGAGACTCCAAGGGACGAACTCGCTCGCGACCCCCGCAAACCTTCGGAGAACCTCGTGTCGTTCCACAAATTTCGCCAACTCTCTGTCCGGAATCGGTTTCAGACAACCCCGAACGTCGAATTTCGATCTGGTACATGGACAGCCTCGTCGTAAGCTCAGAACCCAAGAAACTCTCAGGGTGGGACCTTGCCAGTTTCAAACTGAATACGCTATTGGAATGATCAGTGCGATGGTGACATCGTGTTGGATCGCTTCGCCAAGGATTCTCATGAGGAAGAGTCATGTTTTTCATTCGCTGACGTCATCTGACCGAGAAGTTATGGGGCGGCGCTTCCGAATTTTGTTCTCTCTTGTTTAAGTTTCCCTCCGTCCACGGGCTTTCATGAACTTTGGTGTCAGAATTCATTGAAGACAGATCCAAATTGCGTAGACGAGGGTGAGATGTCTTCCAGATACGCGTCTTTTTTAGCCGGTTTATTTTTGCCCGGATTCAGCGGGTGAGTCTGATCGAACTGTATTTCCTCGAAGAGCGTCTTATACCAATCCACGCCTCTGAACCACGCATGCTGCTTAACTACTGTCGCCGCGTTGGGACCAGAGCCGAGCCTATCCACAACCACCCTTTCCAGAAATCTACTGAGCAGATCTTTCGCTTCGGCGCTGAAGGGCTCGTCGTTGAGGACGAGGTCTCCCATAACCTTCATCTTCATTGTTTCAGTATCATCTTTAAGATTTAAGCCGAACGCGTACTCACCGGAGAGCAGTCTGTACATGACGATTCCGGCGGCCCACCAGTCGACTGCGCAAGTATAAGGTACTTCGAGGTACATCTCTGGAGCGCAATATGGATACGTTCCGCACAGATCTCTTATATTACTCGCGGCCATTACTGACAATCCGAAATCGCCGAGTTTCAGGCGACCCCCAATATACAGGAGGCAGTTGCCCGGCTTCAGGTCACGGTAAATGATATTGCAGGCGTGCAGATACTCGAGTCCGCAGACTATCTGGCACATATATTTGATGGCCAAATCTTCAGTGAGCCCGCGGCCATTGTCGTCCCTGGCTTTTTTGATCACATCGGTAAGGCAACCGTACATGGCGTACTCCAAGTACAAGTAAAGATTGGTATTGTCCTGCCATTTACCGTAAAGTTTACAAATGAGAGGACTGTCCATCGCGGTCAGAAATTTCCTCTCATTAACCGCCTCTTCGACACTATCCGGAAACAACTTCTCTTTCTCCTGAATTTTAATCGCGTAAATCCGGGTGGGGTGTTGTACGTCATTTCTTCTGAGACCGGCGTAAACGATTCCAAAACCTCCCTTGCCCAGGCGAGTGTGGATGGTGAATTCGCGAATATCGATTTCTGGGCACTCAAAGTTTGGATCAGCTCCTTTGAGACGGGACGGAAACTCCTGCCGCAGAGTAATAAGCTCGCGTTTATATTCTTGAAGTCGCGCTGATTTCTGCTCGGGACTGGGGGGCATCGTTGTTCTTTGGTATCAGAAATCCTATTGACAATTGAGAAGTGAGCCCGCTTATCTTCGGATCGAGGTGAAGTTGGGTTACGGGTCATGAATCACCTCAGTTCCAGGGTGAGGATCGTTGCCTGGATAATCTGTTGATCGGGACAAGATTTAACATCGGTGCTAATGAGGAGAGGATCATCTGTTCCATGTGATAGGGAAAGAAGCCTTCTCTTCGAGCTCAGCTGGGGCGAAGATTATGGATTATTCGGAGTGCAATGAAATCAACTTTGAACATTCAGGACACATTTCAAAGATCCAACCTGTCTCCCCGATTCTGTCTCTCGAATCCGTCCTTATGCCAACAGAGGAATTCATCAAACGCGCGGCACTTTCTTTGAACCTGATCAAACAGATCCATCCCACAGAAGAGACATCGTGCTCATCATCAATTTTCCATCCTTCCTTCTCTCACTCGATCCGCGCGGCTAGGAATGATGGTTCTGGATTTTGAAGGTTGTCCAAGCTCGGGAGGAAGCTCTGACTGCTCGTTTTCCAGAAGCAATATTCGCCTTGTTTAATGCAGTTTGATAGAACATCGTCACGCTGGGAATCTGCGAAGTTCTCTCCGATCCTTGAGGATTCTTCCGCGGATGCTTCTTACGGAGTGATCGGCCGTTGATTCTTCACTTCCCTCTCGCAGTCGGGTCAAAATGGCTGGCTAAGCGTCAGCGATCAACATTTCTTCCGGAAGGATTCACAGAGCGGAAATGGTGCGCTCAGATCCCTCTACAGTAGGCTCGCCGTGGCGCAAATCGAGCTCAGATTCGGAAAACACGCAGCAATAGGAAGACTTGGAAACTTGCCCGAGATCGCCCAGCTATGGGCTCGCTGGCAGCAACGTGCGTAACTTCTCAATGGAATCAAGATTGATGTTTTTTTTCGGACTGCGACCGGATCTTCCGAACAAAACTACCCGATGGTCAAAACGTGGCGTGGCGGAACGATTTAAAACCGCATTTCCTAATGAAGAGTAAAACATGCGTCATTTGCGCGCTAACGAGCCGGAGGTAAAGCGGCCTCACTATGACTGAAATTCAGCGAGCGATGATGGGGATTACTTTCGTCACCGAGATGTGAGGTGGACCGGACCGATCGGTCACGAAAATTGGTGGCTTGACCAAATATCTGTTCTGTGCGTCACTCCATCCATTCCGATAAATGCTCTGATCCAATGTTTGAATCAATTAGACAAGTTTGATCTGACGGGATAGCGAATGCAGTTCACGAAGTCAATTCAGAGAAGCATTCGATCAACGCTCATAGTTCGCAGAACGGAATGGCGCCGGCGGTGGTCTGAGAGCTCCCTTGAGGTTTCTGAGAGGTTCCCGCCTTGCCGAGTACAAATTCTGAGATGGTTTGCGCGGCTTGCGAATCATCATCATTTCATTATTGAAGAGTTCTTCGGAAACCTCTTCCTGGGCAAAACCTCTTTGCGCCTGGATACGTGAAAGACATGATCACAAGACCTGAGAAGCATGGAAGTTTCCTAACGCTAGGTTGCCGCGGATGCTGATTTAAAAACATCCTGCAACAAACCTGCTGACCTGGCATCTCGACCTACCCACTCAACATGTCGGATGAAACTTCACCGTTCCCGGTCAGATCTCCTTCAACTGTTTCTGAGGAACCTGAGAATCACAGAATGAGCGTGCAACCAGCGCATCTTTCTAGATGGCCGTGCACGCGAGTTTTCAGCACGCTTGGGATGAGATCAGGAGTGTTTGAGGGAGTGACTGAGGGGGCGCATCGTTCACGGGATCGCATCGTTCACGGGGGCGCAAAGTTCAGGGGGCGCGAGAGGTAAGTTGAAGCCGATATCCACTGTGGAAGGAATTCAATTTGTCTCGAAAAATAAAATCGTGTCTCGGAGAGGTCAGGGGCGCAAAGCAGATGACACGCGGAGCCGCGACTGAAGTTCCGTGAATATTCGTGATTGCAGTACAAATTCAGTCGTTTCGAATTCCTGAATCGCGTGAAGAGTCGCTCAAGGCTCCCTTCAAATCGTTGCCTAAAACAGTGGTTCCCACACTGGGGTACTCGGACCCCCAGGCGCACGCGAAGAGATTCCCGTGGGTACGCGAGATAATTTCCGATTGTCTTGGCCAAATACCGTAGCCCTGCGTATTGCGCGCTCGAGTCTCGAGATGACAACGAATCTTCGATCGACGACGACGCACATCGAATATTTCTGGCGTTTCTGGGCGCACAGATGTTAACAGGTTGGAAAAACAACCTGTTCTCCGCGCGTAGCTCAAAGTGGGTGATTTGGGGGTACGCTGAAGGCCAGGATGCGGCCGAGGCGGTACGCGAGATTCGAAAGTTTGGGAACCACTGGCCCCAAAATATGGTATTTTGCGATCGGAGGGGGGGGGGGGGGCGCATTTCGGCCGGCTTGCCCCGGGCGCGCTTTGGGCTAGAAACGCCACTGTCCACATGGGTCCTAGAATCGGATACTTCGAGAGGCATCAGATGAAGAACACGTCATCGATCTCTTCGGGGTGATACTACGCTGAGTTGCGAATGTTCGGTTGAATTGGGGTGCCTTCTCAAAGGCTTTAGAGGCTGGGAAATTCTCCGTCTCTCAAAAGGCTGACATCGATGAGCTGTAGACATGTGCCTCAAAAGACCGAATGCGTCGGAGGTATCAAGCTCTCCATTTGCGGAATAATCAAGCCCGTCTGAATGCCGATGTATTTGTGAAAGGCGAGTGCTGAACACGCCGGATATCTGCGCTGGAATCTGAAACGACGATTCGGGGACCTAAGAAATCGGCTGATATGGACGCTCCTCGGGAAACCGTGTCCATCTTCCGTGGACGATAACGAATCGGCTTGCTGCGATTCGGTGAAAGCGCCGAAGTGCGGTAACGGGTCGTTTCGCACCCCAATGCAGAGCTTGACTTCGAATCCTGAGTGGGGACCCATGGTCCCCCCCAACACCCCGCGTTCCTCGGCGGACGACTTCAGGCTCACCAGCAGACCGTGGTCGCGTATTGCATTCGGAACATGTATGCTAGTTGGATTATCTTGGGTTGCAATGTATGCGGTGACGAGCAATATCGAAGTTGGTCGCTCTCTGATGAATGCCAGAGCAGGGTAAGTTCCCACGTAGATCCTTCACGGGGTCGCTGCGTTCCGTATGAGCCAAAAGCGTTTCTGCTTGACGATGAACCCTGAGGGGATACTTGAAAGTTTCAGAGCTCTCGGGAGAAACGGCACAACTTCGTTAAGCCTCAGGACAGAGCTTGTCTGAATTTGGGAAGACATAAAACAGCTGATTTGTTCGGCAGTGACAACCGCCGGTCTGCGATTCTCCGTAATGTTCACGCTGCATGTTTGAAGCTCCATGTTGATGAAGTGATTTCTCGTCCCTTTCATTCTCCATTTTTTCTCACGCGGAGACGTCCTCCAAGGAGCGTCACCATCGCTATACCAGGTGAACCTCTTCAGCCAATCCAGCCCGCCCTCGTGCGTCAGCTATGATTTATCGGGCCGGAAAACGGCATCGTGATCCCATGCTTGTAAGCGTGATGTTATGGAGAATATGTCGGTGATCTGATTCCTGAATAATATGCCCATTGTGATATTATGAACAGGACAGTCCGAATAATATAGCGCGTGAATATTGGAACAGATCGCCTTTGTTCTCATTCTTGAGGGATTACCTCCATCAAAACGTAGGGTTCTCTGCCTGATGATGAGAAAATTTCGATCGGTCTCAAGAACACAAAAATGATTCTGCAGATTTCCACAGCGTATTTCTGCACCTCTCAATGATGGAGGATCCCAAGAACATCACGGGAGCGAGAACTCAAATGCGACATTTCAGAGAAAGCTCGCTCCCATGATATCTCGCCGCCGTATCATGTCCTCGATCGGGGCTGAGGAGGATTCGCTAGGACGACTATCGACTGCACGAAGAGTGTCGGCATTCGAGAAAGTCGTCATCTGCAAATCTCCCCTCAATGAACCTGAATTTATCGACGCTCACGAAACATGGAACTGCCAAACCCCTGCGTGCGATCGCTGAATGCGTTGCGAAAACTGCCCTCGGCTCCGATTCGGCGATTGACATGATATAATTAAGATATTCCTTGCCGGGATTACACCCTTAGTTTCTCACAGTCGTTCATGCGACATATGGTGTGGCGTGAATCCGTATTCATTACTTTGGAGATTGATGGAGCCATGGATTTAATTATCCATTCTATTGAGCGTCGAGACTCGAGTGTATCTAACTCGGGAGCAGCTCGGCCGATAACAAGGGGGGTAACCACCTTCAGAGGGTCACAACCTCTGAAGCGCAATGCAGAAGAGAGCGAGGTCCCGAGTCCACCCTCATTGAATATCGGTCCTTGGGAGGATCACCTGGTTTTCTCAAGGGAGCTTCGTCGGGAGCCTGTACGCCCGGTGGACCAGGTAGGGGAGGAGAGCCGGTGAGTTTGCTTCGATCGAGGTGAGGCTGAGGCCCCTTCGGGGATTTTTGGGAGCATTCGCGAAGTCCAAATTGTCAAGAATCTTCTCGGAGCCCCGCAGTTGGTGCATACATACTCGGGTTTCAAAGTCCTGGTCCAATGGCCCGCATCAGAGCACCGACAAGGCGTCCCTTTGGCGCTGGCGGTTCTTTGACACGCGGCAAAACATGCACTGTCGGCAGCATTGCAAGGACTCATTTTAGCCCCCCACCGTGTGAAGGTTGTGCCCGATGCAGACCTGCTCGGGAATTCCAGAGCCATGAACGAACGTCAGGATAACCCTGTCGGTAGCAACTAGACCTCCCAAACGAGCATCGCGAGCTTCGACCCCTGAGGATCCTGATCCATCCACTCTTCCAAGAGATTCAACGATAACAGGATAGGGAATCGAGTTATGGGCGGCGTAGACCTTGCCTTTCGATATAACCGTGGTTCGGATCCACTCGTGAGTACAGGGACCAACCCGCCAAGGTTTGCAGCCCTGACATGAGGCATCCTCGTTGTCAATATTGACCACGACCACAAGCTCGCTGTAACGAGTCATCCAAGTCTCTCGAACTTCACCTCTCATGAATTTGGCCGCCGCAAGGAACGCTGCGGCGAATTCTTTTGTGTCGCCGGAGAATATCATAGCTCATCAGTTGTTCTGCCGGAGACGATGGTCGCGTCTACCTCGGAACTCGAAATCGCCTCACTCAGTGGTATGAATTGATTCACGAGTTCGGAAATTCTATGATTATTCGAGCTGTTCCATGTCCAGGTCTGTGAATTTCCCGCATTCACGATTGACGAATCTAGATCCAGCGGAAGATGCAATTCCTGGTTCTCAATCCTGAATATGGATCCGTCAGTCTATGGGATCATCCCCGTGATGGGAAGAGTCTCAGACAGAGAGAGATTTTATCTGTTATGTATGTAAGAAATTGAGAAATAGAGGGCTCTGTCATTCTCACGAGGGTGTTTGCCCCATTCCCCGCTTCGAGGGACAACCGCGGAGTCACATCGAAAAAAGCCGGAATGGTTAAAAAATCCTATCAGTCTAACCTCCCTCCTCTCTTTCGAACCTGGTTTCCAGCAAGACAGCGAATGATCTGCTTCTTTCGAGAAAGAAACCCGTGCTATCTAATCATGAAACAAGTTTTATTACTTTCCTCCCCTCAATATTTCTCATTTGCGACTCTGTCTCGATCACTGTCACTCGATCTTTGGAGACTCGAACTCTGCTGAGGGTTCAGAAAATTCGATTCATTGGATAAAATGGGTTGTCTTCCTGGACTGCATGGTCAATTGTTCGAGCAATTGGCAAATTGGATGATTGTGACCGAGGATTCGTTGGCACTCTTGCGAGACAGACGACTGAGAGAACAACCGGGAGCTGGTAACGGAATCTGACTCGCAGCCTTCAACGATAAGTTTCGCTTCCATCAGCACCTTGTCAGCCTCCTGTAAGTAGCGTTCCGCCAGCCGTCCCAGGAAACGATCGAACTGGTCTTCTGGATTGGAAATGACGGGAAGGAGCTCCGTATGCATGGCTGTAACGTGTTCTTCCAGGCTAGCGAGTAGGTCCTTCGCTTCCGCTGGGTCGAAGGATCCTTCACGGCACCTGCAAAATACAGCATTGGAGAAGATCTTGAATACCCGAAGTTTCAAGGCCTCAATTCAGGACTTTTCGCGGATCGAAAATCAGACAAGGTTTACGATGCTGCGCAATATCAAGCTGGACCAAGATCCCCCGGCTGGTTTACTCACGCTGCGATGGTTCCGTCGATGAATTCTTTCTTGTCCTCTGCAGGACAATATCCGCGGTTATGACAGGCCACTCATTGGGAGGGATATGTTCATTCAAATATGTGCCTTCAAAATCGGGCTCGAGATCAACTCACGTTCCGAAAAGACGAGTGCGTGCATGATGATTAGAACGGGCCACATGTTGCGACTGTTGAGTAGTTTCGCTCCGCAAATTCGGTTGGTGCACACGGTTCGTTGGGATCTTGCCTCGATGAGCTAACCAAGTTTTTCCGACTTTAGTTTCCAGTACACTGAGGCGATGGTTTTATACTCTCGGTGCCCATGGGCAACTCACATTTGTCCCTCCCTCTCTAATGGTGTCGATGTAACAATCCCGTCCCGATGATTCCACGGAACTTTCGAATCTCCCGATCAGCTCTGAAGTTACGCGAAATCGTCGGAGGAAGCGAATGATATGGTAATCAGATCCAGCTGATTGGCTCTACGCGAAAAACAATTCCGTCGATTACACCACCCGTCATACTTGGTCGGCTAATCTGTTTTTCTCATATCCCGTCGGCTCCGCTGACTACGGTTAACACGGAACCTCGGACTCGTTTACGCTATATAACACAGAGATTGTTCCGATTTTCTACAAGCGGAAATTAATCAGCTTCGAGAATTTCTCTCGTCTATGACAGTGGTTCCCAAACTGGGGGCCGCGGACCCTTGGGGGTCCGTCGAGCTTTTTCGGGGGTAGCGGGGCTTCGCGGAGATCTACGAGCAAGATACTCCATGCTTCAGCTGAAGCTCGTACCGCGCCATCCCATGCGAACCTTGAAGCCACTTCTCAACCGAGTCATTCGAGCATCAAACCGCGCAAGTATGGTTGAAAAATTCTTCCGTTGTGAAGCCCGAGCATCACCTCTCAGGCCTGCAAAGAGATCAGCTCAGTGGCGGCGCCAGCCTTTTTTTTTTGTGAGACGCTTGAGCCCCCGCCGAAGCAGCGTGCGGGACGGGGGGGGGCGGGGTTAGGAAGAAGAAGAGGACAGACCATAGTATCCACACCCGCGTCAGAGAGAAGGGAAAAGACTGCGTCGCCAGATTTCAATCGCTCTACATCATCCTCGTCTATCGCGGTTTATGGTTCCAGACCCGACCGCGATAAACGAATTTCCGCGAAGTAGGATTCCCCATTTCCGAACCGCGCTATTTCGCTAATTTCGCTTAATGAGTCCGTTTGAAACTCTGTGAGAACGACATCGAAGTACATATAGACTCCCTTTCCGAGGCTCTACAGCTACCAAGAGTGTGGTGATTGCATCGATGATTGATTGGAGGAACTTCGCGGCTTAGCGTAGCTGAATGGAACCGAGAAGAGACGAGATTTCTTGACCAACGACGCGACAGGGTCGGAGATTCGTTCTCCGCGGTCCTCCTTCGACGGTGCCGTCCTCAGGGGGCGGCTCGAGTAGCAGAGGATCGCGATGCTCGAAAAGGGGAAAACTCCATGAAAAATGGAACTCGAAAAACCGCGATACAGCGAGGTCGCGAAAGACGAGGGCTCGATAGACGAGGGATGACTGTATATATCTATCGTCAGTCCAGGATTGAAACAGCGATTACCTCTCGCTGATCTGAATCAATGGTTACAAGCATGTCACAACTAGGCCTTCCAAATAACCGTATCCTTGAAAACCGCGGTTTACGGTTAACCGAAAATTAGCGGGAAAACTGCGGTTAATCGCAAGAAAACCGCGGTTGCCGAATAATTGCGAAAATTCCGCGGTTAAAAAACCACCGGAAGGCCTAACAACGTGAGCAATAAACCTATCTGACCGGAAAGCATGTCGCATATCATTTGATCATAACTTTTTCAGAAGGTGAAAAACACTTTGCGGTCTTTCCTTTCTGCAGACGCATCGACGACCTGTACTGGATCGTTGCTGAGGTTATCCGTGAGGTCCTTCTGAATTGACAACACAACCAAAGCATACAGCCGGCCCCCTTGGCATGGGACTGTCACCGTCCTTCGGCGGGGCTGAGATTTGGGGTCGAGGAGCACAGATGACTATCTCGGATCGTTCCCTCTGGTTTCGGGTTGTGTCCGCAAGGACCATCCCCTCACCTAGGCACCGTTGGTTGGAGTTGATTCGACCCGTGTATCCGTAAAAGGGATCAAACGGCCGATTGTCAGTGCCTATCCCGTAACCAAAAACTCGATGGCGGCGGTTCGAATCTCGACTGCTGCCGGGATGCATCACATGTGACGCGCAAGAGCGCGTCCATGGTGTGCATCGACAGACACGATCAGGCGTCAGTCGAGAGTGGGTTCAACGGTGTCCACTAGCCCAAAAAAACTGTGACCAGCGTCCGCAGAGCTTGCTCGCCCCTGAAATGAAAGGGTCATCTCCGGATGAGACCCACTAATAACCATAACCATAACCTTTCGTCCTCAAATGTGATTCAAACTCATGATCCGATCCTCCCCAGCACTGAAGCTTCTCGCACACGAAGCACTCGTGACCGGAAAGGTTGACACCATCCTGCAGACCTCGATGAGATCATAAAGTTTGAACTCAATCGGATTTCCAACATTCGAGCGGAGTATCAAGGTTTTTGCCCTGCAGAAGGTTTTTAGCTGACACGCTTGGTGTTCGAAACTCCGATGCGAGAACTTCTGGCACCAGACCAAGAAAATCCCCTCAGAAGGAGTTGCCGAAATTCGGGACGCTGAGCTTCCCGGTTTTCTTAATTTGGGAAGCTTGAGCTTCCCAAGCTTCCCGCTGGCGCCGCTACTGGATCAGCTGATTGACCTTCAGCAAAGCGCTCACTTGAAAGAGAGCTCCAGCCAGGTACCACGGGCGGACTTTTGGTATTCGTTCGCGATGATTTGACCTGAGCTGTCCAGATCAGCTTCCAGATACTTGTCCCATTCATCAGCACTTATCTTTGCGAACACAGATTCTCCAGATATACACCAACAAAAACCAAGTGCCGCAATCGCCTCGATACGGAGCATGATAGAAGTGTTCAACTTTCGGAAAGAATCCCAGACTTCGCCGCGATTGCGAAGCAGTTACAGGCGCATTCATCCCACTGATTGTGAATTGAGGGAAAACTGCACGCAAAAACGGAAAAAAAGGGGGTCCCCTCATGGGGACCCTCATCGGAATGAAAAAGTTTGGGCATCACTGGTCTATGAGATGCTAAATTTGAGAATTCGAAGTTGTTCGCCTAGACCTCTGGAGAGAAACATCTCGCGGGATATCTATTTTAATATATATAAAAAAAAAAAAAAATTATAAAAAATATATAATATAATATATATATATTTTATTTTTTTTTTTTTTTTTTTTTTTTTTTTTTTTTTTTTTTTTTTTTTTTTTTTTTTTTTTTTTTTTTTTTTTTTTTTTTTTTTTTTTTTTTTTTTTTTTTTTTTTTTTTTTTTTTTTTTTTTTTTTTTTTTTTTTTTTTTTTTTTTTTTTTTTTTTTTTTTTTTTTTTTTTTTTTTTTTTTTTTTTTTTTTTTTTTTTTTTTTTTTTTTTTTTTTTTTTTTTTTTTTTTTTTTTTTTTTTTTTTTTTTTTTTTTTTTTTTTTTTTTTTTTTTTTTTTTTTTTTTTTTTTTTTTTTTTTTTTTTTTTTTTTTTTTTTTTTTTTTTTTTTTTTTTTTTTTTTTTTTTTTTTTTTTTTTTTTTTTTTTTTTTTTTTTTTTTTTTTTTTTTTTTTTTTTTTTTTTTTTTTTTTTTTTTTTTTTTTTTTTTTTTTTTAAATATTTTTTTTTTTTAAAATTTTTTTTTTTAAAAATTTTTTTTTTGGAAAATTTTTTTTTTTTTTTAAATTTTTTTGGAAAACAGGGTTCGTTATACGCAAGACTTTAGGGTATTATTTTTTCCACCCTGTCGTCTACGTGTACATAGATGAAGACTGGCCAATGGTGCTCCGAGAAGACCTGGCGGTGCTGGACGTGGAGACGACGCTATTCACCCGTTCAAGAATGTTTGGCGAAGCGACATTTGAAATCCGTCTCTCAAGTGGGGGATCTCAAGTAATTTTCCAGCAACACGAAATGCTCCCCGATCCAGATTCCGCCTGTCACTGAGCTGAGTACTGAGCCCGCCCTGTCCCATGGAGAATCATCAATTTTCGTTACGATTTCGCTATCGAGACTGCGCAAAGTGAATCTCTGTGGTGTCGGGTTTTCCTCTCTGGGATCGCTAAGGACCACGGAGCTCTCGACGTAAAAGATTCTCAGTATCGTTCTCATGCGGGATTTCCCAGGCATCCGTGACCCGAGAAGATAGTCTGCCTTATCCTATGGAGACTCTCTAAAGAGACTCTCTTGAAACGTTTTGGTTTGACCAGCGGCCTCCTTTGATGGACCGTGTACAACCTTCTCGCGAGCTTGGGTTCTGGTCTCCGAATCGTTGACTGGCGCCCGACGTGCTTTCGGTCTTCGACTCGGCCTTAAGGCGAGCCGGGCTGATGGCTCGGAATGGTATAGGCCGGGCACCAGCAACCTTTCGTGATCCAGGACCCACTTTCAGGCTGGCCTCCCAACTTGGAAAGACATCTCCAAGGAGAGGGCCCCTCTCCCTCCCCATCCTAGAATGAGAAGAGCACTTTGCCATGATTTCCTCCGCGAAAGCGCTACGGAGCACTCATCCGAAACGGACCCTAGCGAACTAGATACTTGCGAACGGACATCATCGAGCGACATTCTGGAGTTGGAGCTCCACCCGAACAACGTCAGTCAAGAAGGAACGACAGCGTGATTCGACGAGATTCTAGATGTAAAGAAGCCGACTCAGAGGAGCTGAACTGAGACACTGCATGGGTTTCCATCGGTACATCAGAGGATTCGAGAAACTCCTTTTCACGCGAAATCGTTGAAGGTCAAACTCTCGCAGCCTGGGGCGTGACTGCGATCTTGCATACCAAGCTCATGATATCATTCTCGACAGCAACTAGATCAATCCTGAGAGCTGGAAGCTGACCGCACTCCGGCTCAGCTGAAGTCGACAGGAGTGGAAGCGGGGGTCACAACACCGTTAAACACGGCCTGCATTTCAGCGGATCACGTCTTTAGCGGTGATCCCAGATGTTTGAGGAATTGCTCCAACGTCCTGTCAGAGGCTCAGGACCGCAGAGAGGAACGATCGTGCGAAAAATAGCTCATGCTTGAGGAATAATCGGAAAGCCACCAGGAGCTATTGAAAGCAGAAGAACTTCGCCTTTCCACAAAATAGGGAACCCGTACTGTGTCGGGGGTTTATCATGATTTTTATTCGATGAAACCAGTCATACACGCCCCCGAAGACTGGCTCCTTCCACTGATCTCCCGCCGGACTGAGAAGATTCGGGATAATTATGATTGACCTTCGGCGGTTCAGGACCTCCGGATCTTGATCGTGGAGTTCGGCAGCGAAAGCTCGCAGGGCGGCGATCATGCCCGTATGCCGCGCTGTTGAGCACCTGAACGGTAACCGCACTCCTCGACGAGGAATTTCACGTTTTTCACAACATCGGAGGCTACCTCCACGACATTCGTAGACAAATCTGATACCAAACGCTGAATTTCAGTCGCGTTAGCGTGATGGTCGAGAATGAATGGACGGAGTTCAGTTTCGAGCCATTGCGCAGTTTTGTTGACGATTTCCAGCAGTCCTGTCAGAATCTTCGGATCGATCGCCATGTCGTCACATCTATGCGAAGAAAAATCGATGCATTAATTCCGATTCGGGATGTCTACATCACGGAGTCATTTGACTCAGGATCACCGTTGAGCCGAGCGGTCAATTATGCTCAGTCTCTGAGGCGAGAAAAGTTCAAGCCGCTCCTCCAGTCGGTACTCACTCCTTCATTGCCGACATTCTTATTTCTCCAGCACTACCTGCAAGAGAGCAATAAAAATCAGAAGAGCGTGGATTTTTGAACATCTAAGGCAAGCAAATATGTGCGCTCTGAAGAAAGTTCTCCACACCAGCCTTATATTGATATCAGCTTTCTGTCGGTGGACGCAGTCACGGCACAATTTTTGAGAGCCCTCGATCTCGAGCGACCTACCTTTCAGGGCGGCAAGTCCGCAGAGAAGGAGGAGGGAATACCACATGATCCAACGATGAAGAGTTTTTCTCCACTGTAGGACGGATTTCGCAACCTTCCAGAAGCGCAACACAGTCTCAAATTGATCGAGGCGTCGATTTAAAAGATTTCTTCGCTCACAGGCGGCTGCCCACGCCTCTCTCTCTACAATGATTCCGAGTGCGTGTTTTTCTCAAAACTGTTATCGGGAACAATACGGATCTGAAATTCGATTTCAGTTGAGTTGACGCCGCTTCCGAGCAACGCTACCGCATACCATGGGCTCGGAGTGCCTCGTTGAATAACATTTCACATGAACAATTTGTCACAAGTCGTCTTGCTCAACATCCATCTAAGCCGTTCTCGATCCGCTCGGCTAAACTTCGCGACGTTGATCAGTGCACCACAAGGTCAAGCGCGCTAACACGCCGACAAAAATAATATTCGACCGTTCCCCGTCCTAGCATGGATTTCTGGATTTGCTCCATCAGAGATGATGCGCCTGATGATCACACGCAGAATATCGCCTGTATCCAACTGTTGCGCAGGGCCAGATCGGGTTTCCGAAAATTGGATCAATGGTTTATAGCATCGATAATAACACAGGGGGACAGAGGAAAAAAAATCGAGAAACAGAGAAGGTGATAGCTATATAGGGCTAAACCGGGGTCGCTGATTCCGAATCTGGACGCAGAATCTTTCCATTAGCTCGCGTTTTCGTGTTTCGTCGAGTGTTTTGATTTTCGTGAAAAATTCCATATTCGCTCCGGTGCCAACAACCTCCATGAAAATGTCTGAGCATGTAGACCGACTTGAGAACTACCACGACCAACTACCGCATATCGAAAAAATCCAACAACCAAACATCGAAAAAATCTGAGAAACACGAGAACACGAGCTAATTGAAAGATTCTGCGTCCAGATTCGGAATCAGCGACCCCGGTTTACCCCCATATAGCTGTCACCTTCTCTGTTTCTCGAAACTTTTTTTCCTCTGTCCCCCTGTGTACTCATCCATGTCCCGCGTCAAAATCGAGAAAAGCAAAAGTGAGGTCTTCCCCCAATGAGGCCTACGTATTTTACAAGCTGTCAAGGCTCTCAACCTCCATGCACCTCCGTGAACGAAAACCCACCGATCTCGATCGGAGATACATCATCTTTGTTTTGTCCCATACCAACGATTCTTGCGACGCTCTTCGAATAACCATTCCACAAACTCGTCATCAGGGTTCGTCACAGAGTTCTCATTGTTCAAATTAAGTCTTCTAGGACAGAGACTCGGTGAGCACGGGCGAGGGAAGATTGAGACACGAGAGTAGGTTGAGGATATCGACGGCAGAACGAGCTCGGTAATCAACCTCAACAGGCCACTGGAACATCGACGAACTATGCTCACGGCTGGGAGGTCCGAGCAGCCTGATTGCCTCCTCGTGTTGAGCGGGTCAAAGCACGGCTCCAGAGCAGACGAACTTCACGTGAGCTCATCGTTGGCCGTGAAGTCCCTGACCGTCCAATGAAACATCCCGCACCAGGACAAGCTGGACGTGTATACCAGTCGGTTTTCCGCCGTGGGAGAAACTCAGATTGAAAATGTAGATTTGTACTCGAAACATCCGTTTCTGGGCGTCCATGCTACGTAGTGTTTCTTGTATATGTGACCCACATCCGCAGCTCTACCGTCATTGAATCGATGAACACCAGATCGAGAGTGAACACTCCCTCACAAAACCGAGATTCAAGGTCGCCGACTGACGCAACCGCCGCGCCGTTCTGAGCACTCTGCGCGTCACGTTTCCTTGTGAGTGCGCTTAGAACTCCACATGAAATTTTGACTCGCGGCAAATTACCTATCGGAATCATCGAGCAGGAAGAGCCGATGGTCCGAAATTTGTCGCAGAAGGATGTCGACCATAGCTCACGTTGCAAACATCGTAAAAACGGACCGGCTCGGTCATGGTGTCTGAGTTGAGTTTGCGCCTATCAATGGGACCGATGCTAGTCGATTTCGGTGCGCTTGTGCGATGAACGCTATGGGAAGTTATTCCTGGTGAGAAACTTGGCTCCTTTCTGGCGCCGAACCCTTCCCCGTGAACTAGCGTAGCCAGAATTTCCCTGGGGTTGTTGGACGCGAATCGGTGTGACGATGTCTCTCGAGGGCCCTTCAAATCTTCGCTAGATCAGGAAAGTACCTCACAACGCGAATCGTATCCCTCGACGTCATCTCACACAAGCACGATGCTTTGGAGCAAGCAAGCTTCGTAACGCTCCCCCGCTCGCGCTCCTGGATAACGCTGGAACATGTTTCCACAACGACCTCATCAGCGCTTTTCTGTCCCCCTTTCTTATGGGTTTTCAGCATGCGGACGTGTGCGTGCATGTTCCACGAGTTCTAGACTCGTTTGGGCCGTCGACGGATCACATTCGCACGAGTACGGCCGTTATCTTGTGTTGTCCGAGCCAGAGAGGAGCTCGTCCCACCGACTCGCATTTTACAATTCGCGGTCCGCTCTCCCTAGTCCTGCTTCGCTAGAGAGAAGACTCATATTGACTGCAAAGGTTCATCGGAACCCTTCATTTCTTCGGCGAGTCCCTGGCGGAGGCTCTCTTCAATGTCATGACACTATTTACGGGATTGTGGGTCCCCATGACATGAGGGGATCGGATGGCGGAGTTTTGGAAGAGAATATTTGTTCGCTTGCGGCGTAGGCTCGGTCCCGAGCAAGCCGGATTCATCACAGCAAGTGACTGATCCTTCTCGTATGCTGCCAATGACGATGGAGTTTCCAAATTCAAGCACGCGCTCCGCTCAGTCTCCGTAGTTCATCGCGGATGCTACGGAAAAGTGCAAGAAAACGTGAGTTGAGAACTACAAGGAGGAATCGATCCAATGTTATCGGCCCGTGAGGTCGTAGTCGTTGGCTGTCAGAGACGGTAAGATGAGGGAGCAATTCAAAGCATGGTAAGTGTTCTCATATGAGCCTCACATCTTCCTGGTGCAAGTGGCGATTTCTTGAGCAGCGCGACGGATTCGTTTCAATCTCCATTGGGTTGTTTTCTGTTCTGGCACGAACAATCTTTCGACGTTCGTCGTTGTTTTCCGGACGAATTTGAAGGGCGACTTCGCTGCCACATCCGCGAAAGATTTCTTAGCGCTCCGGCTTCTTGTTTGAGATCCGTGAGCTGGAAGTTGCGGGTATGATTAGTCAACAAGTCTCATGCAACCCTATACAAGGAGAGGATGATTCTCGTCGAACCATGATATAGATCAAAGAGCCGCATTGGCAGCGCCGAGCTATGACTTACGAGGAGGCATGCTGCGAACTTCACGAATCCTATCTGGCCGGCAGTTGGTTGAAGCAACTCGAGAACTGGTTCCGCAAGAAGTATCCTGTCGGCGATCCGCGCTAAGCAATGTGGAGCTTTCGGTCCATTCATTCACAGCCCTCCCCGAGGCGCCGTTCGTTCGTGGCGACTTGAAAACAAGCAATACTCCAGATATTTCAATTCAACGAGTCATTCCCGTTCAAATTCTCAAACAAAGCTCATTAGCGAACGAGCAGTTCTTGTTTAACTCACGCGCTTCCTCATTAACTCACGATTTTCGAATATTTGATAGAATTCCGCCGCTAAAATAACGCGCGTGAAAAAGTTCACATAGCGGACATTCTAACCATACTTTTGCATACTTCAGCAATGTCATCAACGGACTGTGCCATAGAATCGCCTGAGCTACACCCCATCTCCACTCCGGGGTTTGTGGATAGGAATCGATCCAATTTTGGAGACCACCCTCCAGAGATCATAGCGTGAGAGGAATTGACATACGAATCCTACCGGGAATCTGGCACATTTCTGAGAAAACCGTAAAGTTATCAGTTGCATCTGGGAGCCGCTTGAGGCTATCTTCTTGTTAGGGGTAATCTTGACTCAAATGACGAAATACAAACATCCCGTCCGCGTCGTCACCCGTAGGCCGCACTCGGACGTGATTACGGTGTGCGAGACATGAGCTCATTATATTCTGTGAATGTGGCATATGTGTGTGAATCAGCGTCATATCGCCCTTGGCTTGCCAAGGTTCTCCACGACGCGAAGGCTCGACGGGATTAGTCATTCTCACGGCGATTCAGATCTCAGGAGATCTGGTATGTGGCGGGAGACCCTTGTTCCGTGCTCCGCTCTTTGTGAGTTCGATACTCATGCCGCCTTTCTTTAGATTTCATCGGTGTCTCTCGTGCTAGACCAGTCACGCCGCCCGGAAGATCGTGGATGGTCAAAGTCTAAACACTGCACTCCAAGCCTGATCGAACAACCTGCATCACTTGAATAACGTAGCACAACAATTGGGCATTCCGAAAAATTGCTGCTCAGGGGAAGCTTCTGAGCCCATCTCCCTGGATCTCGGATTCTCATGATATTCTCCATGGAATTCTGAGTCGTTCTGGATAGTTCTCGGTGTTTTTCTGAAGACTCGACTTGGGTACTTTCTCGAAATCATGCTTCAACTCTGACGGACTTATTGAATAAGCCGTGATCTAGCTTCTCGTGTTTTCAGCCCTGTGGCAGCTTAAGACCGATGTGGCGCCAAAGCATCAGATGATGCCGCTGCTTCCAGCATCTACGATCTCAAGAAGAGAGTTTCTCTCGTCGCCTCACAATGGTTCGAATCCAATGCATAGCTCTGAGCACCGAGATGTCACCCGAGGCGAGCCGCCTTAAGCCTGTCCTGCCCTAGGAATCGGTCAAAATGCCTCCTATCGTGCTGCTGCTTGCTATTCCCGTCAACTCCACGACTTGGGCACTTTTTCCGAATCAGAGGTTCCTTTCCCGAAAGAAAACATGGTGAAGCACAGCTCCTCACGATCCCAGACTCTCATGATTTTCTCCATGAAATCCTGAGCGTTCTGGATAGTTTTCGCCGTTTTCATGAAAACTCGACTTGAGCATTTTTCCCGAACCTCGCTCGGCAATTAGGATCTTCATCCCGAATATGCAATTTTTTTTTTTTTTTTTAAAGAATGGGGTTTTTTTGTTTTTTATTATGGGGTGTGGGAGTTTGAGTGGTGGGTAGTTAATGAGTGTGTGAGTTGTGAGGTGTGTGATTTAAGATGTGTGTGAGATGTTATTTTTTTGATTTAATTTGTGTGAAAAAAAATTTTTTTTTTATTGAATTTTTGAGTGTGTAATTTTTTAATTTAATGATTTTTTGATTTAATTTATTTTTGAATTTTTTAATTTTTGAATTATATTTTTTTAAATAATAAATTTTTTAAATAAAAATTTTTTTTTTTATAAAAAATTAAAAAAAAAAAATTTTTTTTTTTTTTAAAAAAATTTTAAAAAAAAAAAAATTTTTTTTAAATTTTTTTTTTTTTTTAAATTTAAATTTTTTTTTTTTTTTTTTAAAAAAAAAAAAATTTTTTAAAATTTTTTAAAAAAAAAATTTTTTAAAAAAAAAAAAAAAATTTTTTAAAATTTTTTTTTTTTTTTTTTTTTTTTTATTTTGGATGTGGGGGGGGGGTGAGAGTGAGTTTTATTTTTAAGTTTAGTTGTTATACAGGCCATCGGACCCGGTGCTATTCCCTTATCAATTATCAAAGATGGTTTCTTGTTCTCGAAAAAGCCCTCTGACGAGGGGGGGGGGGGGGGGGGGGGGGGGGGGGGGGGGGCGATGCGAGGATCATCTCGGGGGGGGGGGGGGGGGGGGGGGGGGGGGGGGGGGGGGGGGGGGGGGGGGGGGGGGGGGGGGGGGGGGGGGGGGGGGGGGGGGGGGGGGCGAGGGAGGGGGGGTGGGAGGGGTCGCTGGAGCATCCAGAAGACGTGGGAAGCGAGGTGGAAACTTCGAGTTCAAATGCGAATGGGGGGGGTGTTTTTTGTGTTTTTTTTTTGTTTTTTTTTTTTTTTGTGTTGTTTGTTTGTTGTTTGTTTTTTTTTTTTTTTTTTTTTTTTTTTTGGGTGTTTGGGGGGGGGGGGGGGGGGGGGGGGGTTTTTTGTTGGGGTTTTTTTTTTTTTTTGGGGGGGGGGGGGGGAGGAGGGGGGGGGGGGGGGGGTGTTTTTTTTTTTTTTTTTTTTTGTTTTTTTTTTTTTTGGGGGAAAGAGGGGGTTGTGGTGTTTTTTTGTGGGGGGGGGGGTTGTTTTTTTTTTTTTTTTTTTTTTTTTGGTGTTTTTTTTTTTTTTTTTTTTTTTTTTTTTTTTTTTTTTTTTTTTTTTTTTTTTTTTTTTTTTTTTTTTTTTTTTTTTTTTTTTTTTTTTTTTTTTTTTTTTTTTTTTTTTTTTTTTTTTTTTTTTTTTTTTTTTTTTTTTTTTTTTTTTTTTTTTTTTTTTTTTTTTTTTTTTTGTTTTTTTTTTTTTTTGTTTTTTTTTTTTTTGTTTTTTTTTTTTTTTAAATTTTTTTTTTTTTGGAGTTTTTTTTTTGCCAAGTTTTTTTTGGGGGGGATTTTAGGGTATTTCAACGAGGAGCGGGCTGAAATCCGTGGAGATACAACGGATCGAGTGCGCACCCGGGAAATCTACTGTTTTATGGGCTCTTCCAGGACCAGAATAAACTCGAATTTGATGATTTGAAATGATCGGAAGAGAGCGTTGCTCCTCTCATGATTTGACTCTTGGGCGACGAAGCGCGGGTGTGTTTCATCACCGATACTGTCGTCGACGGGACGGAACTCAAGCTCTGGCATCGGGGCACAATCCTGACATGAAGTCCTTCCGGCCCTGCCAAATCAGAAGAATTTAGCAGGAATTTAGAATTCAATTTAGAATTCAAAGGACTACTTCCAAATTGACAGAGATAGCACTCCCGAGCCTGACGAGAAGCGCGACGTGTCCGTCGAGAGCCTTGCTCCGGGTCGAATGTACGAGGCGCTACGCAACGAGAGTTCTCTTGCTCCGCAAATGTGGGGCGCTGTACTTTCCACGGTAGGATCGAGATGCTACGACGTCGCGGTGCGCTCGATCACTCCCGGAGCCCATCTCGGAATTTAGATTCCTCCAAGACGAGACAGTAAAGCAATAGGAACGGTTCATGCTTTATTAAGCTTTTCGAGTACGTATATCAGATTCCCAACTGAGCAATGAAAAATCAATGAGAAAAACGCATGAGTATTGAGTTCGAGGGAAAAAGTTTTCACTCAATTTCCGTGTCCGTTGAGTTAGGTTCATAACCCGGAACCATGAAGTCTCGGATGAACACTCTACATTGCCTAGGCGATCGCATTGCGGCCGTCTTTGAGCAATTGAAGGCGTTTGCGAAAGGTTCGAAGTTCGCAAGCGCTTTGTTGATTCGGTTAGCCCAAGGAGGATGTACATCATGAAGACCAATGCCGAAGAAATTTTTCGCGGTACAGGAACGGAAGGCGAACATGATGAAAAACATCTGCTCCTTCGTGAATTTCGATTGAAAACTTGGTAAATACAAGACTTCTTCCGTCTTCCAAAAGTGCTGTGCAATCTTGTAGGCGATGAGTAGTCCCATGTAGTCTGCCATGGCTTCGTCAACGACATGGTCTCCCCCATAAGCTTCGCCCTCGAAGTGTGTACGAATGAAAAATTTCTTGGCGAAGCAGTTCGCATTATGCTGAAAAGAGACGAGGATTCTCGTTTAACGGCGCCGCGCCCGTTCCAATGATAGACCCAAAAGCGCGTATTCCTTATATGAAAGTCTGCGCCAGCACTCACAGGGAAGTGGACGTACTTGAAGGCACGTTGCTTGAACCCCTCGTAGAAAGTGCTTGACATCTCAGGCTCCATATCGGGCTGGTTGAGAACAACCGTCATCACAAGATGAGTGAGTTCATGAGCGATGACTGTTATCATGGTTGCCGTGTTGACCCAATCTGGTGCGCCTTCAGTGAAGAACGGGAACGCCAACCAAATACTCGGGAAGTAGATAGAGTTCGTGAGAGAACTGTACAGGAACTCCGACAGCTGAAATTCCGATCCGTCGAATCGGTTAGCACCGTTTCAGTGACACTGTTCACTCTCGAAGCCCGCAAAATGATGATTTTCATCAGGATCTAGAACAATTACGTCGTATATCGGTATCTTGGGATTTTCCGGTAGGCCGAAGTAAACAAGCTGCCGGTAACGTTCTTCCTGGTTCAAAATCAACAGATTCTTGAAGAGATTCCCCGTTAGAGTCACGCTGTGCTCGTAAGAATTCGGTTCATTCATGTAGTTGGGATACCCGACTCTGGGAACCAGGTGAGCCATTGCCTTCAGAATTCTAGCCAAAGTTCTGCGATCGACGGTCTCCCTCAGGTTGTCGAGATACTTGAAGGGAAAGCCTACTAGTAGTGACGTCAGGAACCTTGATGATTCTATACACTCTAAATCATTGTCATCACAATGGATGTCTCACAGCGGCGAAGTGGACCTTTGCCAGATTGATGAAATATCGTATGTCCGCCAATGTCCGTTCCGTGTGGAAGATGCGGCCGACGAGGGCGTTGTAGGATCGCGAAAATCCTTCTGTAGTCTGCGAATAATGAATGATTGTTCCTCAAAATAACACGAGCATTAAGGATTGGGAACTTCGCATCGTAAAGTCAACATACGAACCTTTCTCAGACAAAACTCTTTCACAGTTACATCTCCGCCTCGACAGGACGCTGGATGGAAAGCGCAGATAGCTCTGGTAATGTCGCCACCGAGCGCCCATCCGTTGTAATTGAGCAATTGTATACTGATGTAGCTTTTGAAGTAATCAGAATATTTCTTGTCGTTGACCAGCTTCACCATCGCTACCACTGAGGGAAAATCCACCTTGACCGAATGATCCTCCCGGAAGCGTATCACACTGTCTTGGTTTTCGTTCAACCAGTCGATGAAAGGTAACTTGGATAGAGAGACGAGGTCTTTGAGTCCCATCACTTGATAAGTCCCATCAGTCCTGGGTAGTGCAGCCATGAATCTTCGTATGACCTCATAATGCATCGCCAACTTCTTAACCATATCGTCGGAAACCGACCCGGGAATCGCTTCCATGGCTGCCTTCACAGCTAACAGTATGCCCTCGTTCTGCCTTTTCGTGACGTTCGCGATTTTGTCATCCAATATGTAAGTGTATGATAAACGCAGAGGCTCAACCCGGTTCAAAACATCGTTGCCCATTTGGGTTTCGTTCGTGAAAAATTTAGTACAGTACAGGTTGATATGTTTGCCTTCGGTATCGAAACCAAAAAGGCTGAGATCATGGAAGCCGTAACGTTGCGTTAAGCGAAGGAAAACAGAGCCCGCCGTTGATTGCCGACTCGGGACCTCATCGAAAAAATCGAGTCCCAGGTCATGATACAACTCCCTGAGATGCTCCATGCTCTCCTCGACATTCTCGTTGAGCATCGCACTCTTGCAGCTCTCGAAAAATCGCATCATCTGCAACTCCCATTCAAGTAGTGAACCCGCGGTGCTCGAATTTGAGTACTGTTTTTCGATTTGCTGGAGACGTAGCAGTGCAAGTACTCGCAACGCGTTGTGCATGTTCTCGACGGTCCCGATCTGAATAGCATCGGAAAACTTCTGCTCATAGAGCTTGTCTTTCGTCAAAGGCTTCGAGCACACATAAGAATAGAAGTCCTTACACGGGTCGACAGCGGTATCCATGGTCCGAGAGTATACTTTGCCCGCCGCCTCGCATGACGGATACCTGCAAAGCTCGATCGAATCGCACCTAACCGCCAGCACAATCACGACTAGAATTACGTTATTCGAAATCATTAACGCCCGTTGCTTCGCTTTAGAGCATCCGGACGACATCAATTCCATCAGTGTTTTGAAGCGTTTTTCAAATCACAGAGGCGGACGAAGTCGGACAACGCGAAATCTGCCATGCGAGATCTGAATAAGCCATGCTGATAATGAGATCGAGACTCATCTCTGAAAACTGGACGCTCTTGTGATATGTATTTGCGCTACAGAACATATACTCACGATTGTTTGCACCGCAGACGTGGTTGGGAACGGCATTCGTTTTCAAAATCGCCGTTCCGCTTGCGAATTTCCCGACTCCAGCGGAAATGCTATCCCTCTCGGAAACGCGCGGAAAATCGAGGTGTCACCGTACAGTTATTCCAGGGAAAAAAAGAAGTATATGAACGAGGGATTATCTTTGAAGTGCTTTCTGATGATCCGTCAATGCGGCCGAGGAAAGGAAGCTTGAGAGGGGGGCGAACGCCCCATCGCCTCCCCTTTGGATCCGCCACCGCTCCGATAATCGAGACATTCAACAAGAAACCGCGGACTAGTCGTGCATTGATTCTGCTCCACTGGTGTTGTTTGCTACTTGGTTAGGTCTCTTGCAATATGAGCATCATCGAGCTGACGGGAAATGAAAACACGAGCATTAAAACGAGTATCCAAACATGGTGCTCGCATCAATAGAGATTTGTTTATGACAGAGATACAGAATCGGAGATAGTTGGCGGTGCAAAATTCCACAAGCGGTTCATTCAGCGAGCTCGTACACTCGCAGCCCTCGAGTGCACGAGCTCTTTCGAGACGCAGCTCAAGTATTCTGTTCTTTCGGGAGTTTAGATGGTGTGGAGCTCTTCCGCGAGCCAGAGTCTTCATTGAGAGGTAGTAGAGTCAATCCCGTGAGTGTTTCCATCTCACGAATCCGATCGGCCTTGACCTCTCTCACCCAGGCTTTCATGGACATGAGCTCCGTAACATCCACGTAATCCCTGACCCAAGGATTCGAAATGTATTCTTTCCAGCTTTCTCGGCCCCCCATTTCATCGTCTTCACATACCGCGAATAGCATGGTAACTTGACCCTTGCGAACATGCATGTCGCCGAGATAACTGTGCGTTCCCGGAGTTATCACGCCTGCGAGCAAAACTTCGACTTCCGCGCCCTCCTCCCTCGCAGTGGCGATTTCGGCGCCAAGCTTGACTGATGCTTCAATAGCAGCTCCAAGGTTCGTCATAGCCTGCAACGAAGGATCGGCCACGAGCTTCCCTGGGAACTTCTTCTCGAACTCGGCGACTCGGCGATAGATTGGAACGTGCAAATTGCAAATAGGCCGCACGATTCCGTAAGCAACTGCTCCTGGCAAGTCGTCTTCGAGGCTAGAAGCAGAGAAGAAGACACCCAGCGCTGCGGCGAGTTTTGTTTGTGGCGGTGATAGCTTGTAGTGTTCGAGGTAATCTATTGAGAGCCAAGGTGGAAATGTTCCTATGAAGCATGAGATGCCTCTTAGGTTGTTCAACCATCGGGAGTCTCGGATTTGATTCTTCTTCGACTCTTTCCCTCTGGCACCATAACCCGCGAGGAAAATACTTAGAGCTATTGTCAGCATCTTGAACGACGGACCTTTGTTGCTCTTGATGTAATTGTCCGCTTCTGAAACCTTGGAGACTTTCGACTGGGGCTCGAGCTCTAAGTGCTCACCGAGTAGATCTCTCAACGAGACCAGCGGTGATTTCGTGAAAGTTACTGCAGCCCCTTTTTCGTCACAGTAGTATTTTGATCGGCCGTGATCTTTCGGCTTGTAGGCAACCCTCTTCACTCTGTGATTTACAAGAATCCATAGGGCCACATCGACTACCTTGATTTCTTTGCGGTGTATGCACCTATAAAGGCAACACACGAGCTCGTCCTCTTTTAAATTGAAGGAACCACATCTGTAATAGGTTTCCAAATAGTGTCCGAGCGTGAAGTCGACGGAGGGTAGATGCTCTTTCTCCGCGAAAGCTCTCACTGAAACCTGTGCAGCGGTCAATTCGAATCGATCCAGCGGTTTGTAGGGCTCGTTCTCACTCACGCTGTTCGGCGGCTCCATTTCTCATCGAGAAATGACAACCTCTTCGAATCCGAGTCATTAGGGAATGTGGTGGCTGGAACGATACCGCTTCTGATTTGACCGTGTCGCGCATGCGCCAGTCGTAATAACAGCGTCATTGTGACGATGTTATTACCCGATGGCTGAAGGTCTCGGAACGCGTCTCGGAGATGTAGTGTCAACGCTCCGGGTACCCGGATATGAACTCATTTTCGGGTCCTGAGACACTAGTATTTTCGACAGCATATGAGGGATAGTCAATACCATACGGGTGTCGTTTATGCCACGTATCGCGGACCTCACTAAGGACCAAATTTCTTCACCACATCATTTCTGAGCCAACTGCCAAGTTCCATGTAAAGAACTGCCGTGAGAGGTGTGAATTTCACGGACTCAGACACTAAATTCGTCCGAAAGTATGTTTGTCCAGGCCTCAGCATCACTGCGCGATGAAAACCTCCATCATTTTTACGGGTCGGATCGACTAATCGGCCAAAGAAGCACGCCGCTGCGTCGTCACACTTGGGAATAGATCAAGGAAACCCCGGAAACTATTTCTGTGCTTGGGTGGGGGGCAGTCGGGGTTTCCCAGAGGCTACCCTAGGCTATAGCCTAGGGCGGCAAATTTTTTGGGGCGGCAAATTTCGATACGGGGGCGAATCTTACGAAGCGTGCGCAAGGAATAGAAACAAGTTGTCTCACTCTGAGTGCTCTGAACTCTATGTCTCTTTATGCGAACTTTGCTGATTCATTTCCAAAGGTTTATCATCTCTCGCTTTTGGCGGGTGGCAAAACTTCGGAGTTCCAGCATTCCTCTAGCGCTGCGTGTATCACGTGCGAGACTCGACGAACCTTAGGTCAACCTTCCGTGTGATCTCAAGTGATGGGACACAGAAATCCGTGAGTTGATTTCCTCGATCGCCTTCAACACAATCTCAAAAGTCGATTGCCGACGGCCGAATGCGCCGCAGGGGTGTGAGTACAGGAAGCGCGCGGAAAAGGAGAAACAGAAAGAACAGGAGGTCCTTGGGAAGACGAAGAAATTGAGAGTTTTTCTGACCAAGAGCACCTTCCGACCTCCGATCGAACGCAGCAAACTTTATACGGCTTCCTAACTATGTTAGGACAAAGTTAACCGATGTCAGAGCGACTTTGAGCGGAGAAAAACCTCTCCCGAAAGAATGGAGGCGGCGATTTTTCTAGCCTAGGGGCGGCAATTTTTTCTAGCCTAGGGGCGGCGAATTCTTAGATCTGGCCCTGGAAGCAGTGATGATTTTACGGAGAAATTCGTCGCTGAAGCCCGAGTGCATCAAAATCCGCGATTTGATCTTGTCTTTGCACTGCAAGCGCACTCATTCCTCCGATCATGGGGAAAGCCGTCCCCGTCTGATGCGACAGACGCGTTGCGGTTCAATGCTTGTAGCACCATATTACGGCTCTCTGGTACCGTGAAGCAGCCCCCGTCGGTGATCGTGGGCAGTGCCGCGTCCTGGAGGAGGGGGCGATGAATGGAAGGCTTTTGTAGCTCATGAGTTAAGACAATTGAATAATGAGGAGGAGCGCCGATCAGTGTTGGAACGGTTCGATTTGAATTCTTTTGATTGGATCCCCTAGGCAAGGGGTGTCAAAGCCAAATTTCGCCGGGCCACAAGTGGCTCGCGGGGCAGGTCTTCGACACCCCTGCCCTAGGCTGTCTACTCCAGATCGGGGTCAACAACCACAGCAGTCGGACATGTTTGTAGCCTTACAAGATATTACGCTAAGCCTTGCGCTGAACATCCACTCGTCCACCCTTTGTGCCTGGATGCTACAACCCAGAAGCCGGACGGGAATATCCAGAAATGAGCTACACGAGAGTCGATATTGAATATACTCTTTAAAAAGTTGACTGATGGCTCTCCGAAGCACCGGTCGAGAGACATTCTCATAAAGATCTCTACCGTGTGAGATTTCGTGCAACTCCGGCACGAATTCGCAACTTTCCGTTCCAGCGTCGATTCCCGGGAGGTGCATTGCGGTCCCGCACATTTGGAACGAGACATGCAGTTGTATGAATGCTGCAATCGATTCCACGGATATCATCTACGATATTGGGCCTGAGCCTACTCTTAAATTCATAGAGGGTCCTATCTCGAGCTCTTTCACGAGATCTATGGACACCTCATCGTGCTAAGGGAAACCACGGTTGATCACAACAGCGAATTTACTGCACAGCCTCGCCCTCCGCCTCTATCACAAGCACATCGCTCTCCCTTCACACAATCACTCAAACATCGAGCGAGGATACATCCCCATTCGTGACCGATGTGATCGGGCTGGACTCGAATGGATATCTCATTTCTTCGAGGCTTTGGAGAGACAGCTCTCTAGTGTATTCAGTTGGGCGGTATCGTCGCTGCCGAGGGAACCCGATTTGAGGTCCTGAATCAGCTTCTTCATCGAAGCGATCGACGGTTTCATTTTGGCTGCACCTGAGGCTTTCACAGTTTCCATGAGCTTCGCTTTACCGGCTTCACTCAGTTTGAAATCCTTGAAACATTCACGAGCAGCTGCACTTTTACCCTGAGAGTTTGCTGAAGCAGCGAAGATGACAAGAACCAGCAAAGCGATACAGAGGAACTTCATGTTGCAGAATTACTGGTGACATCTGACTCCCGGCATCTGGAGCCTTCCTATATACAGGGTGTTGCACTGAGAGTGATCGCTCGGACGATACCGCACGCTCGCTATTGACAGCGTGTCGAAGGCTCTCACATATCGAGAGTGATGTTACCGCTCAGAACGCCCTTGATTCACGCGAGAGATCGACGCATCAGTCTTATCATTATTTCGTTTGACTTGCCCTCCTCAGTCATGATCCGTCCAGCGACGCACTCATCATTCACTGGATGAGCGCTTCTACTTCAGTCAACGCTCACGTGAGAATCCGATCCCCTTTCAATTGGTGAAGGATGGTACGTGAACAAGAGTTTCGCTTCAGAAACGACCAACCGCACTAGGTTGTGCAGGACGGGGCTCTTGCGTCATCTGACGCTTTCGTAATGATCAGGGCGGACGGGAATACTTAGAAAAAACACCACAGTAGATCCTCGTGAAAACGAGCAATATGTACGCACAATAGGTGCAGACACCATGCGATCAGATAATTCGAGCGATAATTGTTGAACGCAACAGTAAATTACGAGGTATCCTGTTATTAAGGTTTGTGAAACGCCACAATGACGACTGTTTTGAAACTTTCGAACAAGAACGATTAGGGGCTACCTCGGACGGGAAGGAGTGTCAACGAAACAGAACGAGACGCGAACCTCACATGGTACGTAGGGAGCGCTTCCGTTATCGAAATTTTGCCAGCGAGAGACTCCTCGTGGCGTACCATTTCTCCACAGTGACTGCAGCGCTCTGGAGACTGCTCTTGCTGTTTCGCACGCATCTTGCGCGATGTCAGAGGGACGAAAAAAGTGGAGTAACGATGTCGAATTTGATCCGAAATATCGATGCATGTCGGGGATAAACTATTGAAAATATTCGAATAGGGGGGGGGAAAAAAAAAAAAAAAAAAAAATTTTTTTTTTTTTTTTTTTTTTTTTTTTATATTTTTTTAAATTTTTTTTTTTTTTTTTTTTTTTTTTTTTTTTTTTTAAAAAAAAAATTTTTTTTTTTTTTTTTTTTTTTTTTTTTTTTTTTTTTTTTTTTTTTTTTTTTTTTTTTTTTTTTTTTTTTTTTTTTTTTTTTTTTTTTTTTTTTTTTTTTTTTTTTTTTTTTTTTTTTTTTTTTTTTTTTTTTTTTTTTTTTTTTTTTTTTTTTTTTTTTTTTTTTTTTTTTTTTTTTAAATAATTTTTTTTTTTTTTTTTTTTGTTTGTGTTTTTTTTTTTTTGAAAAAAATTTTTTTTTTTTTTTTTTTTTTTTTTTTTTTTTTTTTTTTTTTGTGGTTTTTTTTTTTTTTTTTTTTTTTTTTTTGGGGAGGAGTTTTTTTTTTTTTTTTTTTTTTTTTTTTTTTTTTTTTTTTTTTTTTTTTTAAAATTTTTTTTTTTCAAAAAAATTTTTTAAAATTTTTTTTTTTTGGGGGTTTTTTTTCTCCTCCACCCCCCCGAAAAATTTTTTTTATAATAAAGAGATATTGAAACCTTGAAACCTTGAACATGCGCTCTTGAATGAATTTGCTCACTTCTGGTTGCCCTAGTGATTATATTGTTCATGAGTTCCATGATTCGTTCGAAAAATTCTCGCAGCTCGTCCTCATCATAAAAGGAGCTGAGTCCTTTTAAGGACTCAGCTCCTAACGCATGGCAAGCGCTCGACGGGGAGAGTCCCCAATGTAGCGCTTGATGGTTAGACACTGAGAAATGGGAACAAGGGAACCGACTTCGACAGATGCGGACTCAGGAGAGCGTCTCTCTCCTATCAGCCGCAGAAAAATCAGGATTCGTGCCGCCTCCCAGTCAAACATATGAGTCGGGAATCGCTGTGGCCCGCTGGCTGCGAAGTGAACTCCAGTGGGGACATCAATGATGAAATTTTCTGCGTTCCGAAGAATACGAGAGAACCGCTCATGATATAGTTTTTCCGCTCTGTTTTTCTGGCTCCCACGATCCAGAGGATAATGTTTTTCGGGGGATTTACCATTGCACCCGTCTCAATCTGTCCGAACCCCGGACAATAGACGACGATTTCAGGGAGGCCGGATCCACCAAATATGGAGGGACTTTGATACGGTTTAAAAGTCTAACAACTAAAAAACAGTTGGTGGAGCTGTGGGAGAGTCGGAAACGAGGAAAAAGTCCTCTTCGCCGAAGGAAAACCCGCACGGCTACAGCAATAACTGGTTCCTTTCGAGAAACGCGCTCCAATCGTCGACAGTGTTCAATTAGGTGGACGGGTTCCGAAATCTTGGAACAGCTACTCGAGTCGACTTTGACTCGAGAGGTCGGAGTCTTTTGTCGTACTTGGCGTCGGGCACTCGAAGGGTTTTTCACCATTTCTCCTGTGTATACTGCACACAGCCGAATACGGGGTCGGACCAACAAGCTGACAACCCATGGAATATTCCCAGACGTACGTAATCCGAGAAAATCTCTTGAAATGGAACAGCAAGATCCGGAGATATGGCCGTAGGCACTCTGTTTACGGAGCATCGCATATTGACAGGACTATTCGTGAGAAAACAATGTCTGAGAGGACATATCAGCTTGCATCGTGTGACGCAGGGAGCGAACAGATCATCGGCGTTAACATTTCTTAGCTCCGATCGCAGCCCTGCTCGGAATGCTGGGTCCTCAATTCCTGCAAGGCAACGGTACGCGCGGAATTCGCAGAGCGATCGGTTGTGGCTTCAAATGGTCGCGTAGTGTTGCCTCGACGGAGGTCAACGTTACAAGTGACGGTTTGGTTCTTCAAGAAGCCCCGTTGTCCTCGAATGTTCTCTCTCAAGATTGGGGAAAAGGAGCTATCTATCAAACAATATCAGATCGCCCTGTGAAGGAGCGGCGTCCAACATACCGATACCTGTGTTCGACAGTCTTCTGCGGCGCCTCCAAAACCCACTGTTCTCCAGAGCTTCGGAAGTGTCATATTGTCCAGGGTAAAATCCAGGCGCAGCTCAGCTCGACGGTTTCTTCGCGCGTCCTGAAAAGGCTCAATCTA